>OY728119.1:1289396113-1294396113 GCA_963277665.1 Viscum album
CTTGAGTATAATTTAATCCTTTGAATAGTGGTGGCTTCTTGATAGGTAATTCATGAGAACTATTAGAAATATCATCACTTTGAGGTTTCACAGCTAGAGCTTGAATGGGAGGTGGTGCATGTGTCTATCATAACACATTAACATTATGTGCAATGACCTCAACCAAATTCGAGTCCACTTGATGATTCCCTCACTACGATTCAGTTGAATTTTCCTCATAGTTATGATTCACATGTCTTATAAAAGTCATGATTCAACAAAACATCAATAGACAACACATAAGACATGATATTAAAAATCAAAAAGGGAAACAAGTGAAATTAATCCCAATATATAGACAAATAAGATTTGTATTCAACTTATCTAAATCAGAAGTAAGAAAATGAATAGAACTAATACTCAATAGAAATTTCCCAAACTAACCCTGGTAAATTATAGTTAATTGTAGTGAAATATATCTAATAACTCAATCGTGACCACCTTATAAGTCCCATCAAGATTACACAAATGCATAATGACTTCAACACAAAATATCAACCTAGAGCTCTTATACAACTTTTTCATGAACCAACCTGGGTAACCTAATTTCATGATTACTAGTCTAGATTTAACATGACTAAAAGGGAATTACCAATCCCTACAGGTTGGTGACTATCACCTGGCATTATACAAAATGAAATTGTTATCAATTTTTCAACAAGAGTTGCTAAGGTAAAGACAATCAGGATAGTATGCATACAAGAAAAATCCATGGGGATAAGTGTACCTAAATTAAAATAGGAATAAAAAACCCAAATTACTATATAAAATTACTTGAAAATAGAAATAAAAATATCCCACGCCCTAAAGGATGAAACGATCCATGTATATGGACCAACAACTAGAACCGCATCCACGTGGTACTTTACCTCTAGTCGAACCTGGACAGAGGAAATCTAAAAACACCCAGAGGAATTGGTAGGGTATGATCTAAAAGAATAGTAGGGTATAACCAAATATTTAATAATACATTCAAAAATTTAATTAACCAATTATAGACCTTTTAGTTCAAAATACACATATTTTTTCATTTCAAAAGCATATATAAAAAATCGTGCTTTACATTTTAAATGATTGAAAGAATTTACAGAAATGGAATAAATAATATTTTTTATATTAAATAGTATATATAAATTCAATAGGCATGTAAAATTATTTAATTTGTTTATAGATTTATATTTCCTATATAATCAAAGGAGAAACATGGTCATATTTTAAGAGGTATGCTAATTCCAGTTTATGGAATCCTCACACACTCATGTGATAATAACCAAAATGTATACATACATCTCTCAGTACTAGCAAGAGAGGTCTCATATATTAATTACTAAGGAATAAAATGTGCTAAAATAATCTTTTAAAAGTGTTTTCAAAGGTCAATCTGGTGCTAGGGCATTCCCATCACATCAATTTGTCCCAAATAACACATCAACAGCCTAAGATTGCATGAACTATAGTAAATATCAATAAAGGGAAACTTATTCTAAGAAATCATAAAATATAATTAAATACCATTATACAATTTCAAAAATATAAATTTTACATTTAAAAAGGAAAATATATTTTTAATCAAAACATGACATTTTCCAAGATAAATCTTAAAGGTTTCTATCAAAACCATTTGAAGCCATTTTTTCTCCAAAGAATAATTTTAAATCAAATCACAATTCAATTTCACAATTCAATTTCCAAAATTAAATAATACAATTTAATTAAAATAATTTCCACAAATTTATTTATTTAAATATCCAAACCTTTCCATTAATTTGACAATCTCACCCCTATTCAGTAGAATTTGGATTTTTCCAATTTCAAACCAAAATTCAATTTACAAAAAACCACAATTAAATGGAACTAGGTTTATAATAAGAAAATTGAAATCAATTTTATATATATCATGAAATTTAATTTAAATCCTAAAAGTGAATTTAAATCAATCATTTTAGGGTTAATGAAAACTGGGCATCGTAATGGAACCACCTACCTTTCCCGAAAACACAGCGCTCACAATGGAACCTTCCAATTAGAACGTAGGTGAAGAGGAACTAGGAACTCAACATAGAAAAAATATTAAAAAAATATATCATTGATCCACCAATCCCAAGATGATCTATCTAAATCCAATTATAGAAAAAGAAAGATACAAAGATATATGGAGAAGGGTTACCCAGTGATTCCCACTACAACCACAATAATGATCGATCACTGGTCAAAATGAACCAAAAGGGTTTTAGGAACCCAAATGGCCTAAAATAGATCTTGGGTTAAGAACCTAAAAATCCATAGAGGAGGAAAAGAAAAATCATCCAAGAGGCCTATGAAAAAAAACCATTGAGACATTATAAAACATATAACCCAATTAAATGTCATGTAATTTTTAAAATATCAAAATTGCTAAAATAACCATAACCTATTTTAAAAAATGAATTTATTATTATTTTATAAATTAAACACCATGTATCCACATTACAGGACATGTAAATTCACATAAGTCTACAGAACTAGAAGGTTTTATATTAGAATATCCAATAAATTTTGACTTATTCAATATATAAATCCTCTAAATTCTTTCCTGGACCAACCCAGAAAATTAGAAAGGAAAGACCTAACAAGACATAAAACATACCTATAAAAAAGTTAATTGGATATTACACAATTTTTATTTATTTATACATTTGGTAGATCATCATGGTCATTAATATAGAGGCATTTGATTTTTCTTCTTCTTATATCTATTCTTCCATATGGTGGGTCCAAATATATAGACTTTGTAATGGAATTATGAGTGAGGTAATAAAATTTATCATTATTTAGGAATCTAAATATATATTTTATGAGATAATTATTGAACCATTTTAGGTGATTAATACGTCATTCATTTTGTGTGATACATTTTATGATGATGGTTGGTAAGTTTTCCATTAATAAAAATAATATTCAAAATCAGTTATATCATGATTCATGCATGATTTATAAGGGAATAAGAATATATTATGGGGATATTTACATTAGAAAATAAATAATCTTCATTTCAAGTGGGTTCATAAATGAATATATATATAGTATATACATCTTTAATGCATATGAATTATCATGGAGATAAGATTAATGGTAAGATAATAATGCTTGTTTCATATATACAATGTGTTATTTATTGCATAAAATACCCTGGAATGAATGATATTCAATATAGATAAATTGAAGTCTAAGAATGAAAATATTCAAGAAGAAGGATTCATGACATTTCTTCCATGAATATTGTAGCTACATATTTATATGTGGCTATAGATATTGTACATGCTTGAATTAATTCAAAGCATCCATCATGGTGGAATTAAAATTTATATGTGGTAGAGAGGAATAATTACAAGATTATATTATAGTTATTATATATATTTATAAATTTTGTTATAAAGATAAAGAATGAGATTTTTGAATTTGTAGACCTAAGTCATCCAGAGAATTGAAATATTTATAACATTTTATTTACAGTTGTGAGATCATAAATAAATAGGAAATATTGGAATACTATTTCATATAATATATCATGAATATAAATATTCAATGAAGAAGAAAAAATTAGGAAAATTTGATTTGGGAAGAAAAAAATTGGGAAAGTTGGTCAGGAAGTTCACAATAGAGAGAGAGGAAGAAGAAGTTGGTGCTATATTTTTCATATTTTGAAGAACTTTCTCATGAGAAGATGCAGATAGTGATAGTTTCATGCAGTTTTGGGAATGTGATTTTACGTTGTGAGAAAAACTATGAAAGAAAAAAAATAAGAAAAAGATTTTTATTACATGAATAATTTGATAGTATTTATGGGTGGAATAATCTAAATTTTTTCAGCATTCATTACAATTTAATAAAATACGGGATACACTCACTATCCTGGATGAATGCATTAAGAAGACTTGTAATGTTAGTTATAATGTTTTTCCCATCTTGTATAGTTGTACATGATTTTTCTACTGTATGTTGTGATCAAATGTTTTAAATGATCATGTCAAGGAATGGATAATCACATTGAGTGATGAACCATTAAAATCTATTATTCTTGGTTTATGTGTGTTTATTTTTGGTAAGACCAAAAAATAAATTTCACTCTAACAAGTGGTAATTTTTTTAAGGAAAAAATTAATATTGATTAATCAATGATTCAACTTGAGTGATTTTAATAACCCTACGACTCTAAAAATTACTTTTCTCATGTGTATAAACCACGTAAAAATTTAAATATGGAGATATTTTATTCGACACCATTATTTCAAGCTCAAGTCACTTTGTGAAAAGATAGGTATAAAAATTTTATGATCCATTTACATAGTAAATTTTTCACCAAAGGGATAGTGAGGAAATGTTTCTAATGCAGGGACCACCATGGAAAACTCCATATTTTGAAATAATTGGTTCATTTCATATATATTAAATTTACCTAATACATAAGATATAGAATGATCTATTTTTACAAGATCACAAACCAATATAGATTTTATCACATCACAAATGAAAATATATCCCACATGTAGTTCTTGAAATATAAAGATTTATATTGAAAGGAGTTGAGATTTAAGTTCCTCAAAATATTTACCATAATCACCACTTCAATAGAAAATATTACCATTTCTAGTAAATGCAATCATGGGAGAAATGTGGTGTGATAAATCATAGAAAAAGAGATGATAATACTATTATAGTCACAAAAATCTTTGTATTTAAAAGAAATTCTTATGTGGGTTTATAGAAATAATAACCTTGATTTTATCATTATTTATTGATATGATTTTTTCATAAATTATATTTCCAATTATGAAAACATCTTTTATCAAGAAGTTACATTTTGAGAATTTAATATAATGATAGTGATATCATAATGTACTCAATACAATCTCCAAGTGCCTTTAATGGTCATTTTTCATGATAGAGTACACCAAGTTGTTTTCAATAGATACCAAAATGAATGATACAAGGAATATATGAAATATATTATTCATAAATGTCATAATGGATACTTCTGAATTAATGAGACCAAAAGGCATGACCGTGAATTCATAGTGGGCGTAAAAGCTTCTAAAATATGTTTTTGGAAGATCGTTTTCCTCAGATCGATGTTGGATATACCTTTGTCAGAATTCAATTTTGGGGGACCACTTAGATCCCATTAATTTATCAAAACAATCATCAATTTGAGCAAGTGGATATTGATTACTTCCTGTAATGTGATTCAACATTTTAAAATCGACAGAAATTTTATGATTACCACCCGATTTCTTAACAAACAAGTCCTTGGTGGCCCAAGGTGATTTAATTGGTATTATAAATCCATTTATTTTTAAATAATCTAGGTAGAACTTAAGTTCATATAATTCCATTGGTGTCATTCTACATTATGTAAGTAAAATAGGATTCATTCCTGGGAGTTGGTTAATGAAAAATTAACTATCCGCCCCAAGTGGTAATATTGAAAATTTTTCTAGTTTGATGTTTGGATATTAACCAACCATGCCTATAAAATCACTTTTTTTGTTGAATTAATAAACCCCAGGGTAGTAATTTTTAATTGATTCTAGATTTCCCAACCACTATAACTAATGTTCTTGATCTACTACCATTCACGTCTCATTACCCTTTAAATACTAGAGTGAATCCTTCTAGTGATTTAAATTTATCTTATTGAGTGTAGTAGTAATTTTTTTTATAATCATAATAACTAATCCATACCCAATATTAAATAAAATATATACAAGTAATATATAGTGAAATACAAAAAAATAAAAATTGAATTAATGGTGATGGAACATGCTGTAAATTTAAATCTCTTGCACTATAGTTTTCTGAGAGGAGTGTTGATGCTTATAATTAAAGGAATAATTTCCATAGGTAAACCAAATTTCATTACCACCTAATATGTATTAAAATAATGGAAATTACCATTGTTAAAAAATCATGCATTAAGGTTGTGTCAAGGAGAATTGTACCCCATACTATAGAGGGACCTACTAATTTATTTTCCATAACCTACTCAATTTTAAAAAGCTATCAATCCACTCCCTAAGAATGATTATTGACCTCATACAGAGGTGTTTCCTGATGAGGTGTAGAGTTATATTTGGAATCACCATAACTATATCAATTCTAAGGGTGATAACTATTCTGACAAGATATTCCATGTTGATCATGAAAAGCCTATGATGGATTAGATCCATATCCACCAGTTGACTTATGTGTATTTATGTAATAACACATTAGATGTCCCTTATACCCGTAGTTATGGTAGTGTTGAGGATATTTCGTGTATTCCCTCTTGATGCTCTCAAATGAACCACATTTTAAAAAACTAGGTTTCTTACTATGGTATGAATTAATTGAAACTAATCTAGTTGATTTATTTTTGGGTTCCCTACTACCTTGGGAGTAGCTCTCCCTTTTGCAATTCTTACAAGCATTGGAGTTCCCACCTATGTCCAAAAAGAAAAGGTTTTACCCTCTTATAAGGTTTAGAAATATCATTTTCTACCACCATAACCTTTCTCAACATGTCCATGTAATTGTCAATATAGAAAATCAATACTTTAGAAATAATGTCTAGATACAAAACATATTCTAGAATGTGCACCTTGATTAATTTTCTAACTTCATCTTTTTATAAGAATTGTGAAGGATATATAAATCAGGATCCAAATTCCATTACCTATATGTTTAGTTGCTTCATGTCAAAGAATTAAGTTGTTCATGTTAGTCACATTGTATTCATATAAAATTCTTATTAAAAAATTCCTCAAATTATCCCAGGATGGCACTTGAATGATATTTTCTTAGAAAACTCACTCCCTCTAGTCTCATTATAGGACCTAAATAATATAAACTGTGATGTTCACATTAATTTCATCTAGGATTCCCATGAAATTAATGGATTCTATTTATTTTTGAATAATATTATTCTGCTTACATGAGATCTAAGTTACCCTAAAATACCACTAGGTTATGCCTATGGAATCTTAGTGAGTCACCCACATGACATGGTTCCTCAATCCGGTTTCCTTTTTCAACATCATAGAATATTCCAATAATGTTTTTTAAAAGCTATAAATTCACCTGTGGTTCATGATGAACTATATTCTTAGTAGTTCCATCTTACTAATTTCTAGGTCTTCTAACCAGCAGAATATTCCTATCGTTTTAGAAACACCATAATCCGGTCACAACATAATACTTTAATTTCATATATTTTACCATATACTAAATCACAACAAGAATGATCATAAAATATCTTATGAATGATTAATTCTTAGTGGGAAGTCTATTTACAAAGGCTTGATACTGAATTATCATTGCCGAAACCCACAATGATGTGATGACTACAAACCTATAAGTTCTTAATAATAATTTTTATACATGGAATACCCTGGTATCTTCATGTTCATTATAAATAGGTTCTATATTAAATTTTATACATTACAATTCTTTTTCTGACACATCATATCTTCATTCCTATCGTTCATGACTGCAGACTGTACCAGATTGATACCATTTGTAACATTATGACCCCAAACCATTATCTTCAAAAGGGACAGGACCACTAAAAATAGCTGCATCCCTTTTAAATGAAATTATGAAAATAAATTCAAAGGGTATACAATATCGTTGGGGTAAAATATTACCCTATACACAAAACAATTCAATAGAAAACCAACAATAATATATTAAATAAATATAATACATGATAAAATGATGATCAATCTAATAGAACATAGTGACACCATAATTAGAGTCACCAAATCCCAAAGTGAAACTTAGGTTCCTGAAAATACACTGAAATAAGAGACACTAGGGAACATATGTGGAACCTTATCCAACTACACTAGAAAAAGACAAGTTAGATCATAATAATCATTATACGTATATAAAAATTAGGAAGAGTTTCATGATTCATCAAATGAGATATAAATGTTTGAGTAGTGAAAGTAACAAATACCATATAGGAGACCCATGGAAGGAAAATACCATAACATCTTTTCACAAAACAATTTATTCCACATCCCATATGTTCATTGAAAAGTTCACACTTTTTAGTGGAACCCATCCTTCTAGAACCAAGTCTTCACATGGAGTTACAATTTTGAGTGACCCTAAACCATCATTATAACAAATTATAAATCTAAAAAATATCCCATATGATTTATGAAAATGGGATAACCATGTTATACCAAGTTATTAAACCCAAAACCCATGCATTGAAATCAAATAACCATTTAATAATTTTTACAAACATGTTGTGAGAATCACTCTCCACCCATAGATTTAATTTCAATCAATAAGAAAGATCATCACATGTTTTCCATCAAGAAACACGGTAAAATTAATTTTTTAAAGTCAGTACTTTGTATTTTAAGAAATTATTGAGTGATAGAGAGTCCACCTACCTCCAATGGGTCAATTTGTAAGGATCTCTCTAAAATATCATAGATTCAAAGTATCATAACCTTCCCTTTAAGAGAACAAAATAAATTATTTGTAACACTAATCCTAATACATATATCTATGTATAAAAACCTCCATATAGAGTTCCTCAAAATATATAATAGAAATAGTACATAGGTAAATATAACCAAAACTATTTTCATCGATTTCCTAGGTAAAACTCCAAGACTCAATTAAATTGAACTATGGTGGAAAGAAAATCATTCAAATTTTATAAAGGATAGTAGAGGTTTGAGACCACTATCCATAAGAGGAATAATGAACCTTCTTGGGGTAAAATAGGTTAAAAATATAATTTTTAGAACCCTTTAATAATGATAATGATGGAGAACCCAATATGGATTGCCTTTGAAACTAATACTTGACTCGAATTTCCACAAACCCAAAGGGAATTCCCAACCCCCATAAGCTAGAGAATAGTTCTCGGGCATCAAACAACAACCATAGGGAATGATTTCTACCAACCTAAAGCAATAACATGACATAAAAAATAACAAAGATAAACAAATAAATAGATAACATATTCCATAAATAAAATAAAATAATATAAATTATACATAACCAAAACATTGATAAACAATATCAATGTGACAATTCTATTATAAATTGACCATAAAACTATAACATACACTCTAAAAAAATACATGTCATAATTTGGGAAACCACCCACCATCTCACCACCTTATACCCAAACACAACTGACATAAAACATCACTATCCCACTTATGTTCTTTACCTTTATCTATATTTAACGACATACAAAGGTCTACACACCGTAGAAGGGTTGTGTAAGGTATGAGCTAATAGGATCAGAAGGAACCCACCTAGGAGTTCCATAATAAGTCTCTATAAAAATAATACAAGCATGATAACCATTAATGAAAAAGGAATGATATATAGTTTAACATTTTTATATGAAAAGAATTGAAAAACATTTAATTTTTATTTTATAAAATTTCCCAATAAATATGGTAAATAAGTTTAAAATAATTTCACATATATCAATGAAATGAATGTATCACATGTAATATAAAATCCATGGAAGTAAAAACTAAACATTACAAGTCCAAACTATCCTAATCATCTAGAAGTACTAGTAACATCACTAAAAGGATCAGACTATGTCAGGATAGCTTAGAAACTCATACCCCTAACAACGGAAATCCCACACATGAATCCCCTAGACATATGTATCGAATCTACAAAGAAGAGTGACATACTTGAAAGTGAAACTCCAAACATGTCTATTCAGTGTCTAGAACAATGGACCCTAGGATAAGGAGAACAACTCAAGATCAAACCCCCTAACAGTATCAACAGATGAGGCATGTTACTACACCTTCCACCTAAGTACCTAAGGCTTACCATGTGCTCTATTTTCAATACCAAATCATCAAACCATTCGTTGAAAACCATTTAAAAAATCCATTTCAGAATACTTTCAAAATTTCTTTTCTTTCACCAAAAAAAGGTAAAAACCATATTTTATAAAAAAAACCATTTCCTCACAACCAAATCAATTCAATCATTCCATTTCATTTGTAAAAAAAGTTATTAAAATTATATGAATATAGTTCATCGCAAATAGGCTAGAGCCAGAACCACCTACCTCAAAATCATGTCGCACATGCCTATAATGGGATCCACCAACAAGAAGAAACATATATGAAAACAGAGGCCCTAGAATCAATCATGTATTTGAATTGATTCAACAATAGAACAGATGTCAGTAAGGTTAGATCCTGAAAAACCTTGAAGAACACACACTCATTGTACCACAACCTACAAAGGAATGACACCTGATAAAGATCACACAGTAGATCAAGAAGAAAACAAGATAATTACCATTATAGACAAATATTTCCAAAAAATTATCATAAAGAAAATACCATGATCAAATACAATGAAGAAGCACAAGTATTATCTTAACTGAAGAGACAATACACACAACCCTAATGATAAAAAACTAAATAAATTGATCCTGAAGGAGTGGAGGTTTGGAAAATCACCAGGGAAGAGCACTAAGTCAATAAAATAGAGGTTTCTAAATGAATCAGTAAGGAAACAACTTGTTCAACACCCAAAAAATCCAGCAATGTGAGAATTACATTGCATGTTATCCCTTTACACATTGTGTAATCCACATGGTCTATATACGCCCAAAAACTCATCACCTTTTTACATAAAAAACCAATTGTTAAAAATTTAGAGTCTCGTAAAACCTTTTAATGATGTTTAACCACTAAATATATGTATTAACTAATGAAAAAATTCTAGAAAACAATACATTTTGTATACTCAAATTACTCAACGTGTAAATTCACATTAGATGGTGAGAACTCTATTTTTAAGAAGAAAACCTCCTAACCACCTCATATGTTTTCCAAACACGTGGAGAACCCTGTTAAGACACTAAAAAATTTATACATGGACTCAATTAAATAAAAAATATATAAAACCATTAACTTAACATCATTTTACCTAGAAAATTCTCCCCATCCTCATTAATCCTAATATTCACCCAAAAAAGGATTTAAATAAGTAATGAGATTGGAAATAGTTGAAATATGGTAACACGATATTGCATACATGTCACTATAAGATTTTACATCCTTGGGAAGTAGTGGGGAAGAATGAAATATGTAAAATAGATCAGGGAACTATTGCATAATCAATGACTCATGCTGTTATGTCTCAAGAGAATCTAATTCAGGTCTCCATAACACTCTGACCAATGGAATCAACTTCCCAAAAAAATCATTCACTTGAGTGTCAACGATATCCACTAGCTGCTCTACAACAGACACATCTATATCCAAATCATTATACTCCCAAATAAAAAAGTTAAAGTTACTAGGATGTTATTTCCTAATTTGTAATTTTTGGAAAACATTATGATTTCTTCCGAAATGGTTATAAAAATATCCACTAAAACCCAAGACATATTCAAGGAGAATATCCTATACGAGCTTAATAGCTTTCTCCATATGACCATATTTCTATGTATGGTATGCTGCAAAAAATTGAACTGTGTCAAAATCACCTCTTGAAGACTATTTCAGAACCACAAATTAAACCTATGATCTATAGCTAAAATAATGGAAGAAGGAACCCCATGTAACCTCATAATATCCTATAAATATATCTTACTCAGATCTTCAACTTTAGGGGAATCACTTATCAAAATGAGGTGATCCAAAATTTTCAACTTATCAATAACCACCTAGATAACATTCCTCAGTTACGGGGCCCATGGTAACCTGAAGACCAAATCCATGGAAACCTCATCCAACTCCCAAATCAGAATTTTATGTGGCTAAAAAATAGATGGTTTTAAATGCTCTACCCTTATCAATTAGAAGGTGTAATGGTGGGAAACATAATAAAAAATTCTACACATCATACCTAGACACTATATTAAACATATCATGTCAAAATACATATTCATTGTGCATGGATTAATGGACCACTAATGACTATGAAAATAATAAAACTCATCTCCTCATAGATGATAGGATGAAAAAAAGATCCCTATAATAGAGAAAACCATATAAAGAGAGAGACCAACCAAAAATGGTCTCCCCAACATTAAGGGTCTCAATAGTTATTCTAAATTCATCATCATGATAATGAATCAATATAATATACTCTAGAAGAAATAATGATACCTAAAAATAGATTAGAACAACACCTGAGACATCCTTATGAGAATCCAGACGCAACTGGGTGAAGAGTCCTATAAGGTACCACTCTTCCTTTGATTCCCGAATAGACTATGGTGATACTTTCCTTCTAAGAATATATATAGAAACATTACCCTTCCCTGTGGTATTGGTGATATCAATGTACAAAACCAAAGGTATTCCACCCACCACCTCTATCTAATACTTAATTCATTCTGAGAAAGGACCTAGATCCGACTCTAATGGGAATGAATAATAGTTAATCTCTCCCCAAAAAGATAGTAATAACACTAATTAATCACATAAATAACTATGGAAAGATCTAAATCACAGATGGGGAAATTATTATAATCTGGTAGAAGATAGAGAGTCCCATAATCTATGATATCATCATCCTGGATACGTACACAACCCAAACCATCCCGATAAGAAAAACAAAACAAAATACCCTTTAATGGGATTAGGTATAATTAGAATATAATCTTATTTATGAAATTTTTTCAAATCATCAAAATAAGACTAGAACTTTGTATCCCACGAAAAAATTACACTTTTCCTTGTAAGAGAAATCAGAGGCGATGTCAAATTTTAAAATCCTTGATGAACTGTTGATAATATACAATTAAGAAAATGGAAGCTTTGAATCTCAAATATGTTATGTGGAACCTCCCATGACAAGATTGAATTCAAATTCTTAATAACAATAGATAAGTCATGCTCTGAAATCACATTCCCCAAGAATATCACTTATTAGATCTAGAAATATCATTTCTAAAGCCTTCTATACAAAGGATGAATCCTTAATATTTCTATAACCAGATTGATATGGTGCTTGTGCTTGTTATCAAATGTTGAATAAACCAAAATATAATCCACGAACACTACCAAGATAGTGATGAGAGGTTTATGGAACATATAATTCATCAAATCTATAAAAAATTAATGATTTTTAGTTAGACCAAAAATCATCACAGGATATTCGTAATGGATATACATACTCTTTAACACCATATTCGGTATATGAGAACCAAAAACTCTAAGTTCGTGATAACATGACCAAAACTCAATAATTGAAAATCATATTACCCATTTTAACAAATCAAACAAATAATCCACTTGAGGAAACATATCATTATTCTTAATCATTACATGGATAGACTTTTGATAGTCCACACACAATTAGAGTGAACCATCTTCCTTCTTGGAAAAGAGAAATGGGGTTTCCCAAGGTGAAACACTGGGGGGAAATATTTTTTTTCAAGTTATCTAACTAAAAATTGATCTCTTTCAGCTCTTATGGTGCTATACTATAAGAGGTTATCGAGATCATCTATATACTAGCCAAAAATTCAATCGTGAATTCTTCCCCCATATCTAGAGGAATCATAGATATATCATCTGGGAAAATGTCATGTGAGTCTTGAGAAATAGAATGCAGATAAACAATAGAGGAAAAATCATCATACTCAACTACTACCATACACAACAAACACCGGAGATTTAATAAGGAAGGCCCTTAACCTCAACTCTTGGGATCTCACTCCCCCTAAAACACTTGAGAGATCCCATCAGATGTAGTAAACATGATATTGTGTTGATAAAAATCAACCTTATCATGTAGTTAAATAATCTAATCTATCTCAATAATAAAATTGATATAGATCCAGAAAAATAAAGCCCTTGACTAACTCCTCCTCAGCTATCAATTTAGAACAAGAAGGATGATGAAACTCTTACTCTTTCCTCATCCCATGAGTTGTTTCAAACTCCATTACAAAATACATGAGAACCACATGAATTTTAAAAATATAAAAAAAACAGAAAGACAAAAATTATTGGGAAGCACCTATATTAAATAAATAAACTATAAATGAATATGTAATAAAGAAGGTAAAAATCACTGTCATTGGTCCCATGTCTACTTGAAATATAAACACATCTTATTCATAAAGTTTCCCCACTCTTATGTATTTTGTTGGCTTGGTAGTCTTTGAAGAATTTGACAACCCTGCAACAGCCTTGGAAGAAATAAATCCTTGATCATAATGATGTAGATACATAGCCTAACAAAATACATATAGATAACCATAATGTTTACAAATATTACACATCTTCATTGGTGTAGGAAAAGAACACCTTATGTTTCCTACTTTTCAACACTAATATCAAGTTAGAGGAATACTACTATCTGTAACTAAAGGTGATGAGGAAGCCTAACACTAAGAACTACCTCCCCCACTCTTG
Organism: Viscum album; assembly: GCA_963277665.1. Lineage (NCBI taxonomy): Eukaryota > Viridiplantae > Streptophyta > Magnoliopsida > Santalales > Viscaceae > Viscum > Viscum album. Next base: position 1,289,410,561 of record OY728119.1, read on the forward strand.
TTGTGATCTTGACACTTTATATTATTTCCATGCTGGCCATTGAAGATTTCATTAGGTAGAAGGGTAAGGGAAGAATAACTAACATTTCCTTACATATTGTCCTCTTCCATAATCACCAAGTCTACTCTCTCTATATAGGTTGAAAGCTTAATCATAAATACCTATGATCTGATATCTAGTAGCAAACCCTAAAGGTAATTCTAAGATTTCAACTGCTTATTATTTACTACCTATATAGAAAATTGAACTATCTAGAAAAAATTATTGGTGTACACCAACACCGAAAACTCTTTTTATTTCAATGATAAGAACTCCATATACTTCTCCATCATCAGTGAATTTGGAGAAAACTTATAAAAGAAGAGGGTCTTGAAACCCTTCCTGTCCAAGACCATGTTCATATCCATTTATACCATGGAATTCCACCATATCTTATTAGGACCCTCATGTATGAGCATTTCCCACTTCACCATGATACTATTAAGTGAATCAAGGAATTTGATGATATTATTGGTCTTTTATAACCATTCCTTCCCCTCTTGAGGTTAAATCATACATTTATAGGATTTTTTCTTATCATGTAAGAACATCTGTGATTGATCTATTTATCCTAAAGATTTTGGATATTCCTAATCAGCTATGGTTTTGACCTATAGTACATTATAGTTGACCTTGGAAATACTCAAATGATACCCTTGATATATTATTATATATAGGTAGATTATATTAATAATTTCCACTACATTCTCTTAAGGAACCCATGGAAGACATCTCAGACACATACTTATACAAACTAAAATAGATAAAATGATCATAAAATAGAATAATCAAAGTTAAAAATGGAAAACTATAAGAAAAAAACTAATATTAAGATGAAGAACTCAAAATAAGGGACACACATCCAAACATCTCTAGGTAACTTGAATCTCATCATGACAAGAGATGGTCAGGAACACACTATAACTTACCTATCAAGTATAAAACTATTATCTCCAGTATACCAAATGTCTACCGATAAAAATTATTAATGAAAAAACCTCTTGGGATAACAAAATTTGGTGAAACAGACTGGGATACCCTCTCTGATTGGTAGCCGAACTGAATTTCCATCTACACGAAGGGTGTTCTCGATACCCAAGGGAAGGTGACTAGAACTTGAGCATCAAACAATAACCAAAGTAATTGATTTTTCTCAAACTAAAGTAATAAAATGAATATAAATAGATAGATAGAAACAACAGAAGAGATATCATATTCCATAACTAAAAAACAGTTGAAAATATACAAAAACAAATCGTTTCTAAACAATCTCAAAAAGACATGTCCAATAGAAAAGGAAAACAAATCTAAAAAAGATACTGCAACATACTCCATGTGACATCATGGGAAAAACCACACCATCTACGCAAACACAACTGAAAACAAAATATCACCCTTCCATTATGCTGCCCAACCTTTTTCTACATCAAAATACATGTAATGGTCTACACACAACCAAAGGGGTTCATACGGTGGGAGATAATTGGCTCAATAGGATCCCACCCAAGTGTTCCATAATAACTATCTATAAATATAATCCAAGAATACTCAACTTTATATAGATCAGGGTGAGATAATTATATTAATAGTTTACATATCAAAAGCATGGGAAAACATTTAATTTCAGTTTTTTTCCACATTACCAAATAAAGAGGGTAAACCAGTTTCAAATAATTTCAAATTTATTAATGAAAGGAATGTATCAAATCTAATATCAAATCCTTGGAAATAAAAAATAAAAAGTACAAGACGAAAATTTTCAAATTATCCAAAATCACATGTAAAATCACTCCAAGGATCACAGTAAGTTAGTATAGCTAGAACGTTCATACCCCAACATAGAAAATTGATCACATCAAGACCCTATACATTTGAATAAAATCTTGGAAGTAGAGGAACACCCTAGAATGTAAACCTTGCAAGAAGTCTATTCAATCCCTAGAACAATAGGCCTTGATGTAGGAGAACACTTTAGGAGTGAAACCTCTAATATGTCAATAGATGAGGCATATTAATACACCTTCAATATAAGTACCCAAGGATTCTTTTTTTCTCTATTTTCCAAATCAATATAAGAAAACTATAATTTAAAGACCATTTCAAAAATAAATTTCAATATGCTTTTAAAATACATTTTATTTCAACAAAACAACAATAAACCCCATTTTTATCAAAAACCCATTTCCATACCCACAAATAAATCAATAAATCATTCCATTTCATTTATCAAACAATTTATAAAAACCAAAGCAATGTAGTTCATCCAACATAGGCTAGAGATGGAACGAACTACCTAAAACTAGTGTTGTACACACCCACAATGGGATCCACTAGAAAAAGGAACAAAATTATGAAATTGGAGGTCCAATAATCAATCCATATATCTCTTAAAATTGATTCCACAATAAAATAGATTCTAAAATGAATAGATCATAAAAACCCTTGATGAATAAATACCCAACGCACCACAATGAACAAAGGAACAACACACAAAAGAAAATCAAACAATAGATCTAAAATAAGAAAAATGGTAAATTCCATTACATATCTATAAATCGAATAACATAACAGAACATTGGTACAAAGATCAATTAAAATAAAGAAGCAAAAGGATTATCTGATCTAGAGAGACACTACCCATGATCTAGATGATCAAACACTGAATGAATTGATCCAGAAGGAGAGAAGGTTCCCAAATCACCAGGTAAGAGCTCTGGGTTGAGAGGATTGAGGCTAAAGATTGGATGAATAAGTAATCACTCGTATGAAAGCCTAAAATGCCACCCTATAGATAATTATAAAGTGTGTAATCTCTTTACAGAATATGTACTCAATGATGCCCATATATGATAAAATCCCTTTTCATTTTTATAGAAAAAACTGATCTTTAAACATTTCATGTTGTGTAAAACGTTTCACAACATGTAACCATTCATGCAATGTATTCAGCTCACAGCATGACCCTGGAGAACATTACACATTCTGTACTCTCATTACATGGTTTGGAAATTCAGAAAGGATAGTGAGAACTCAAATTTCTAGAAGGAAAAATTTAAACTACCTTTAGTGTTCTTTGAACCCAAGGACAATTCCATTAAGCCATTAACACAACTATACCTAGACTCAATTAATTGAAATAAATATACATCCCTGAAAATTTGGTCATTATCATTAGAAAATGTGCTCCATCCTTGGGAGTCCCCAGATGCACCCAAATAAAGAATAATCAAGTAAAGGGATTGGAAATACCAAAAATATGGTAATGGGAAGTTAAAACATGGTTTGAAATAATTGTTTAGAAAAATATGCACCAACTATGTAAGTGATACTGTATGAAAACTAATGTTGTATTGTTTGACCACATAGTTTTGGGAAACTATTCCCCAACCATGTCAATTGTCACTATCTAAAAATTCATGAATTCACAAAGTTTCTATATAGTTTTCCCAAATAAATAACTAACTTTGCACCTACCCAAACACCCCTAAATACTATAACACAATTACTTACGACTTCTATTGAGTATCACCTACCTATGTAGAAACCATGAAATTTATAAAAAATACTTCCAAAACATAAAAAAACTATCCATGAGATTATGTAATCATCCAAAAAATTTCATAGATAAAAAATAGTACAAAATGGTAAAATACCTAGAACTTGGGCGGTACCCATGGTTCCTTCCATGATGTGATTTTTGGTTCCCAATGCTATCCAATTCTTAAAAGTATTGGATATGTAATTAGACAGTTTCTTTAATAGTATATTGATCTAGAATAAAACCTTTTGGGAGGAATTTATTGTTGTTATACTATTTCAAAATTTTAATTTATCATTAATGGTTTATATCCCAATGTAATGCATAATACTAAACAAATTTGGTCTCTCTCACAAAGTAAACCATTATATCATAGAATGAAAGGGGGGATAACATCTCCAATTCATATAATATGATATAAAATTTATTTTCCATTTTTAGAAACATCACTAAGTATATGAATTTTATAGATATATAATTTAAAATGAATTAATTTTTTGTTACAATGTATATAAATTTTTTCAAAAATGAAATAATATATAAACACATGAATTAAATTTATTATCAAAACAAGACAACCCTATGATTTTAAAACCTTTAACTTAAATTAATTCATTTCCACCAATATTATTATATTTTATGAATATCCCTATGGAACCGTTACACCATTTATGATGTTGAAAAAAATTAAATCTCTCTTTTGTGGAAATAGTGTGATCCATCCGGGGAAGAAATGTATATCTTCTATCCTTCAATAGGAACAAAAGCCCCCTTATTACCATAAAAGTCATTTATAACCCAACCATGATTCCATATTTCATCTTACATAGATTATTTAGTAAAACTTTAATAATAGTACCAATTATGTTTTTTTTCTATATGCATGACATCAAGAAAATTCATGAAATATAAAAAATTCTAATTATAAATTCAATGAAAACCAATCTCTTTTCTCACCTTGTTTTCATTAGATGTTTCATGAATTTTTTAGAAAAAAAATCAAAACAATATAATTTCTCGAAGTTTTCATCACCTATTAATGAAGAATGTGTTGTGACTTTTTCCTAAATTCCATTGATTACTATTATACCAGATCAATATTTATATTGTTAGGGTAAAAGTTTATGTTATCAAAAAAATGTTTTCTTCATACAGTGTAATGACACAAAGTTTGATCAATGTAAATTCCCTTCTTATATTGTTTTTATATAGTATAATCACATAAAATCACAACACAATGCCGCATCATGCTTTTATGAAATACCAAATACTATGTAACCTTTAAACATAATTTCCCACTCTTTTGATTAGAATTTTGAAAATATGAAATACATGGATGCAATCAGTAAGATATTTGGAGTCCAATAAGAAAAACATATTTTTTGGTAAATAGTAACATACTGTTATGAATATTAATGTTACCCTTATCAAAAGTAATATGACCCATATGAATAGTAAATTAGCTAAGTGAATAGTAACCCTACCAATGAAAGTATAATTAAAATTTATCTATATTATAAGTGAAAATATGATAGTGTTAGTATTTTTGGTACGTTATAAATATATAATTATAATTTTATGATTAATTTAATTATTTAAATGAAAATTTATTTTAATGAAATTTATTTATAAGATAATATTTTGATGTATTATGATTATAAGATAATATTAAGAGACTATAGCTAATTTTTGAAAGTGTTATAAAATCAGTTACAATTTTAAAATTTGTATTGTTCAAGTAAATTATGATTTAATTAAAAATTATTTTCATAAAATGGACATCGGGTTTTTAATCTACACATCAAAAAAAATTAGGGTAAAATTTTTGGATTTTTTTTATGTACTTGAATTTTTACAAGTAGTGAAATTTGATAATTTACTAAACATGCTAACTAAATTAATTTCTACATCATTCTTGAGTCACAGATTAGGTAAATGGATATTAGTTCAAAATTGTAATGCCCCAACCCCAGTTACCCAAAGTAGGTGCATTATTTTAATATATTGGCAAGATTACAAGGAATCAAGTACTGAAGGACCGATCAGTTTAGCAGTCTTGGAAAATAGATTACATACATGAACATTACATTACAGTTCATAACATAAAACACAACATAAGTAATCCTTTGAGAATGCTATTAATCTCCTAGAATATCCCTATAGATCAATCATAATACATTTCTTTGAATCCCGGGAAAACAAAACATAAGAAAGTGGTGAGAATAGGTGGTTAGAAAGGGTAAATAATTTAGTAGAAGCTATAAAATTTTAAGGAAATATGTGTAATAAAAACAACAGTCTTTTATACATTTAATTGAATATAATCTGGCATAAATAAATCAAATATTACCATATAAACATGCAACGGATATTCTACTTGTCTAATCATCACATGTAATAACTAATTTCACAACTAGGTAATGATTAATGCCAGAAATCATAACCAAAATAGTCAAAGCCTTGTGCCAAGACTATAAATAAATTTTTTTTCAGGGCCTTATGCCAAGACTAATTTGTCTCATGAGACCTACCGATTAATCGATGGGATATATCATGCCTCATTTATCATTTACTAATTCCAATGCATTCCTCACATGAAAAGTGTAAAACATAACATAAACATTCCTATTAAAAATGAAAATGAAATGTCAATACTTTAACCATAACCCATTAATGGATTAAAAATATCACATCCACAGTAAAAAAAATTATAACTCATTCCATAAAATATGGAATATTATATTATAATTAATCAACCTGAATCAAGAATAATATCAAGTAAAAGATGTCGATATTGTTGAAAATTATTAGTAAACCATTTTGAGAGAAATATATCTTTTTGTGAAATCATTTCAAAGTCACACATTTAAAAAGGAAGTCATTTAAAAGAGAATTTTGAATCAATGTTTCCCATACCACATTGAAACTTTCTAAAGTAGTTAACATTTTAAAACAATCATGTCCACAACAATAAATACTAAAAATCATTTTGAAAACATGAACATTAATTAAAAATATTTAGAAAAATGAATCATTCAAACATTTAAAATGATGATCTTGCAAAATATTCCCTTCCACGAAACATTCATATATTAATTTTGAAAATATTTTTATAAAACATAGACACGGATTATAAATATGGCCTAGTAAATACTAATAGATTAACAGTCTGAGATAATAATGATATTGAGGAATTAACCCTTACCTTGTACTTTCCTTTGGTCAAGGGTAAGTCTAATCTCATATTCAATGGGTTCTTCCTTTTTATTTGAAAAAAGGGCTACATAGATTGGATTTCTGATCAATGTTAGGACTCTAGGATGAAGTGAGGGTATTTGGGAGGAGATTTTATTTGGGGTTGGATGATCCAAATGGCTTTGGAGGTGTGAACTTGAGGGAAGGGTAAGTAGCGTTTTATAAGATAGGTGAGGGGCACCTTAGAAAAAACATGAAATATTAATTTATTATAATATCATTTTTGATTTTTAAAAGTTAAAAATGGATTTAATTCGAGGGTAAGGTGGGGATGGGAAGAAATACACTCAACCAATAGGATTTATAGAAGATTAGGTCACCATAATAACCATATCTTTTAGATTTAATTTTTGGTTAAATAGTTTCACATTTACCATGTATCCGTGTATTTTTATATTACATGGTCAATAAACATACAATAAAATGAAATATGAAATTAAAATGGTTCATTAATGACTTATATAACCTTATATAAGTCCTTTGGACAAATGTTAGGTTTTTACGAATATTATATCATTTAATAATATGGTATTTGTTTAAAAAAAACCATTTATGTCAATTTTGACACTATTTAGTATTTGGTTTTCGTGAAAGTTATAAAATCTTGATTAATTAAAATAAATAAATTTAATCAACCCTCACAAGAAAAATTAACATACTAAATTTGTGGTTGGAATCAAAACTTTCAAATTAATTTTTTTTAATATTTATAATATCTTTTATTTTATTCTTTCATTAATAATGAAAATACTGCATCATTACTATGTCGTAAATAAATATATTTATTTTTTGTCTAAAATAAATAAATAAAATTACTGGAAGTAGGAAATACTTTTATATTTCTAAAAAATATTTGTAGTAAAAAATATCACCTATATAACCATATATAAAAACAGTTTTACTAAAAGATATATTTTTATGTTACATTTTCCTCATCTTTAAATTAATTTTTTTAAAGTGTCATTTTCATTTAAAAGTGGCTCTATGGGTTCCCAAAATAGACCCAAGGATTTAAATTGTCAGACATGTATTAGCTAATAGGATTTGGACATGTGTTAGGGTAATTTAATATTATTATAATATTATTTTTTTACCCTTATTTACCATATTTATCCTTTAACCATGGTAAATAAAATACTTACTAAAGATAATATTCAAAATGTCTAAAAATAAAAGTTATCTATTTATAATATTTGGATATTATAATTCCAAATATGGAATACATTTTTCAAAATTCAAAAGTTTCAGAAATTAATTTAAAATTAATTTTTGTTGTCAAAACCAAAAAGTGGTTTTTTAATAAGTAAATATTATCAAACCATTGACACGTGTTTATGTATAATTTAAAAATGAAATTACATCTAATGAACTAAATTATATTAAATGATAAAAATATAATCTAATGATACTTTAAAACTACTCAAATGTATAATTTAAAACTAGATATAATTTTGATTAAAAAAGTTGTTTTCAATAAAAATTTAGTATTTTTCACTATTCATAAAAATTAGAATGTTATCAGAAAAGTACCAAAAAATTATCCAAACTAAATTTTTTTCCCTATAATAAAGAAGAATATAATTTAATAAAATTAATTATATAAAAGTGTCAAATCTTGGATTTAAAAAGGGTTCTGCATTAAAAGTTGGAAAAACTGCATTTTTTGAAAAATACTTCTTTTATCTAAAAATTGAATTTGTCATTATATTATGTCTATGATACCAAATATATGAATTATAAAATCACAAGGGATATATAAAATTAAAAATTTGGTTAATACTATTCATAACCGCCTTTTAAACGGCTAGTTTTATAGGTCGTGGTGCACTTGAACTCGGTGTTGCGTACATCGCACACTATTGAATTATTTCAAAAGGATACATAGCACGGAAGCTTGTGGTTTTAAATTATAGCCTATATAAATAAATTTAGACCTCCTAATTTAAACTCAGGATTACAAACTAGGGTTTTGACATTTCAAAATATATTAGTTGAAATCCAACATGGAAAAATGGATGAACGGGTCCACTATTTTAAAATTAAGGAATGTAAGTATGAAGGTTACCAGAAATAACTCATACTAGGGTTCGATGTAGGAAAACATGGATATAGAAGAGAAAAAAACCATCATGTTATGATGGAGAGTGATAGAGAATTTTATTAGGAGAATGTTAACAATCAGAAAACTATAAATCTGTGTTGATCTAGGAGACCAATTGATCCATCACCAAAGAAGGTGCTAGAAAAACATTTTTGGGTTTATTGTTCTTTTCATAGTGTTTTATAATTAATTTATTTCATAGAAAAAGAAAATAAGTAAGCATAATTAATTTACCTCTAGAGCCTCATCCTCTACCACAAACTCATTTTTCTCTTTAAAATATAAAACTCAAAAATATTCTATTGATCTCAATTGTATATGTTTAAAAATATAAACATATTGAATTTAAATGAAGAAAATATTTCATTATAACTAGAGACATCATGAAGGATAGTGGTAGGTGATAAAGCCTTATCGCACCAGGGTTGTTGTTCGGATTCCCACTACTTTGTCAGACGTGATGGGTTGTTGCCCGACCTGTAGGTTGTCCTTTTTCTAAAAATATAGTATTATAAATGTCCAAAAACCAATCTTATGAAATGTTTTAAAATTAACCAATAATTTCAAATGTTTCAACTTAATAAATTACAACCTTTATAGTTATCCAAAATACTTCTTTCCAAACTATGTCAAAAAAGGTCTCTAAATTTCCAAAATCAATTTTAACATCAGATTATTTAAATAATGTAATGTTGCTGTTATTGTCAAATAGTGATCATCTTTATCATATTAAAACCATGATTAAAACAAAAAGTACTATAGTACAATCCTTATATATATCACATTTTTCTTATAACCAGGACATAACATTTGAATCTAAAAAAAATACATTTATTATTTTACTTCATCTGTAGTAAAAACATAGGCTTGACCTTGATATAATTATTTTTTTGAGCTATACTTTCTGACTCTTTGGAAAATAATTTTCATAATGTTCCATATCATTAAAATTATAACATTTCACAGCTTCTTTCTTTCCCTTACAATCATGAGCCTGGGGAACCTTTTCTCCACATTGGTAATAAAATCCCATTCTTTTTAGGAATGTACTGGGGTGATTCTTCCCACAATTATCCCCAAAGGGAAAATAATTCATTCACTTTTTTCCCTTTATATGTCTCTTACTCCACAGTTCTCTTCTTCTCTTTCTTTACTATAATTTCACAAGACTTAGAGGATTCCTTTCCTATCTTGATAGCACATGAGACTGTATCATCATTTGATGAGAAGGATTGTGAGACTAATTCTCGATGGATAAATGGTTTTAACCCATAAAATAATTGATCAATATTACTTCTTGGGATACATATGTAGTCTCTATCATGCCTTGATAACCTTGAGATTTTAGCCTTATACATTGCAATATTCTCATTAAATTTTGGCCTCAGGCTCATAAATTGTCTTTGCCTATCAGCTCATTGTTCATGAGGAAAGTATTTCTCTAGAAAAATTTATTTAAACTCTATAAATTCCATATTTCCCACTAATTTATCCTCCATTGTGTTTTGAATTAATGACCACCATTGATCCGCATCTCTTGAGAGGCGATAAACGGCCATAAAAACCTTTTCCCTTTTGTTACACCCCAAAGAAAGTAATATTTTACCTATGGAACTTATCCAATTATCAACTACAAAAGGATTTTTAGTCCCACTGAACGTTGGTGGGTTTTTCCTCATGAAGCGGTCTCACATCGATCCTCCGGGTCGTGGATTAGGGTGCCCCACATTGGTAAGGTTATTATTCATAACATAAGGGATTTTTCCCAGTATGGTTATAATATGACCAACACCAGTTGCTTCACCATCTCCACTATAATTATTTTTATTAGGAAAAAAAATACCTATATGGATTATGTTTATTGAAAGGGTTTTCATTCCTTCCACTAGGCACCAATTCTAAACAATGGAACACACTAGGTTAGTTTATGAATCATAATGTATAATTCCAAATAGGTAAAATACTAAACATACATTGAATACATTATGTATATAATACAAATTCATAAAAATTATTTTCTTTGGGTTTTTATTTACTCATAATTCCTTTATAATGGTTTGTAAATAAAATGAAAATTATCCTAAGCATATCCCTTGGTAGTGTTAAAATAGGTGCGCAATAAGTCCAGTTGTCATGTACCAGGATACCCCAAGTCAAGACAAAAACTCCTTATAGTAGCTTTGACTCTTAGGTACATCTATTCCAGAACCATGTCCACCTGTAGTATCTAGATATAGATGTATTTCTTAGAATCCCACATAATCCATACTTTACCTAAATTCTACAGGGTTCTTCTATTATTATCTGCAAAGTCTATCGTAGGGTTATGATAACTAATCTAAGTGTTCTAAATATATTTACAAGGTTATTAATAAAATTACCATGATACCAACTATAATTCACCAACCCCAGTTTCCGAGATCCGGTGCATTATTTTAATGTATTGGGATGATTACAAGGAATAATGTCCTGAAAGACAGATCTATTTAGCAGTCTTGGAAAATATATTACAAACATGAACATTACATTAAACCTTCTACCATAAAACACAACATAAAAATATTTTTACAATGAAATTAATACCCTTGATTAACCCTTCATATCAATCATAATACACTTCTTAGAATCCTGGGAAGACAAAACATAAGAAAAGAGTGAGCTTAGATGCTCAATAAGTTTAAATAATTTATCAGAAGCTCTAAACTTTTAAAGAAAGATGTGTAATAAAAACAACAACCTTTTAAAGATAAACATGATCATAATATATCAAAAATAAATCAAAAATCACCATATAAACATGTTCCTGGATATTCTACTAGTCTAACAATCACATATAATAACTAATTTCATATTTAGGGAATAAATAATTCTAGACATCATAACCACATAGTCAAGGCCTCAGGCCAAGACTACAAATAACTGTTTTTTGTCAAGGCATTGTTCCAAGACACTAATTTGTCTCATTAGACATACCAATGAATTGAGGGGATATAGCAGGCCCTTCCCATCACTTACTAAGTCCAAATCATTCCTCATATGAAAATAGTGAAACATAACATAAACATTCATATGAAAACTAGAATACAAAATGTCAATACTTTAACCATAAACCATGAATGGTATAAAAAATATCACATCCCCAATCAAACATATAATAACTCATTCAATAAAATATGAAATATTAAATTATAATTAATCAAACTCAATCAAGAGTATTATCCAGTAAAGGATTTTGACATAGTTTAAAATGATCAGTAAATCTCTTTGATAGAAATATCCCTTTTTTGTGAAATCATTTAAAAGACAAACATTTATAAAGGAAGTCATTTAAAAGAGATTTTTGAATCAAATTGTCTCATAAAATATTGAAAATTTTGAAAGGAATAAACATTTTAAAAAATAATTTCCATATAAATAAATCATTAAAAGAATTTTGAAAACAAGGACATTAATTAAAAAGGTTTGAAAAAATAAATCATTAAAACATTGAAAATGATGATCTTACAAAAGATTCCCTTCCAAAGAACCATAAAATATTCCTTTTGAAAACAATTTTATGAGACATAGAAATGTATTATAAATAATTCCCAGTAAATACTTACACATAAACAATCTCAGATAATAATGATATTGAGAAATTAACCCTTACCTTGTACTTTTCTTTGGTTGTGGGTACGTTTAACCACATATCATTCAGGTTTTTCCTTATTATTTGAACAAAAGGGATCCTTAGGTTGGATTGATGATCATAGTAAGGAATATAGGATAAAGTGAGGGTATTTTGGAGGATATTTTAGTAGGGTTTGGCCAAGACAATTGGATTTTCTGGTGTGAACTAGAGAGAATGGGAATTTCCCTTTTATAAGAGAGGTGATGGGAACTTTAGGAAAATCTTGACATATTAATTTATTATAAAATTGTTTTAAGTTAATAATACATTAAAATGGACTTATTACGAGGATAAGATGAGTATGGGTCGAAATAATCTCATCCAATAGGTTTTAGGCAAGTTTAGGTCACCATATTAACCTTATCTTTTAGATTTAATTCTGGTTAAATAGTTTAACATTTACCATGTCTCCTTTTATTTTTATAATATTTGGATAATAAACATACTAGAAAAAGACATGAGAACCTATAGTGGTTCATTAATTACATATATAACCTTATCTATGTAATTTTACCAAATATTTGGTTTTTAGGAATATTATATCATTTAATAATATGGTATGTGTTTTAAAAACTTATTAATGTCAATTTTGATACTATTTAGTATTTGGTTTTTGTGAATGTCATAAAATCATGATTAATTAGAAAAAAATTCATTGAATCAACCCAAAAATTTAATACTAATGTAGAAAACTGCTGGATGGAACTAAAACTTTCAACTTTTATTAGTTTTAATATTTATAACATCCTTTATTTGATTTTTTCTGTAATAATGAAAATAGTGCATCATTATGGTGTCATAAATAAATATATTATTTTTATGTTTAAAATTTATAAAAAAAATTCCATGATTTATAAAATATATTTTAGCTTTCTAATGAGTATTTATATTTAAAAATATCACTTATATAACCCCATATAAAAACGTTTTTACTCAAAGAAATAAGTTTATGATACATTTTCCTCAACATTAAATTAATTTTTATAAAGTATCATTTTCACTTACAAGTGGCTCTATGGGGTCCCAAAATCGACCCAAGGATGCCAATGGTTAGAAATGTATCAGAAATAATGGTTAGGAAACATGTTAGAGTAATTTAAAATTATTATAATATTATTTTTTTACCCTTATTTACTGGATTTATCCATTAACAATGATAAATAAAATATTTACTGAAGTTACTATTCATAATGTCTTAAAATAAAAGTCACCCATTTAAACAATTTGGGCCTCATGATTCCAAACCAGGTATCAATTTTTTCCAATTTTAAAAATGGAATTTTCATAATTTAATTTCAAAATAATGCCCGTTGTCAAAACTAAAAAGTGAGTTTTTAATAAGAAAAAACTATCAAAAGATTTACATGTGTTTATGTAGAATTTAAATATAAAATTACATCCAATAACCTAAATTACATTAAATGATAAAAATATATTATAATTATTCTTTAAATCCAGTCAAATATATAATTTAACACTATAAATTATTTTGATTAAAAAATTTAATTCCAATTAATATTTAGTATTTTTCACTATTTGTCAAAATATGAAAGTTACCAGAATAGTACCAAATATTTATCCAAACTAAATTTTTATTTCCTTATTCTAAAGAATAATTTAATTTCATCAAATTGAATATATTAATGTGTGGAATATTGTATTTAAAAAGGAATTTCCATTAAAATGTTGACAAACTACATTTTTTTAAAAAATACTTCTTTTTATGAAAAATTGAATTTGTCCTTATATTACATATAAAAATAAAATATATGAATGATAAAATCACATTGGATATATAAAATTCAAAATTTGGTCAATAATATTCGTAACCTCTTTTTAAAAGGCTAGTTTGATAGGTCATGGTGAGCTTGAAATCGTGTTTGTGTATATCGCACACTATTGAATTATTTAAAAAGTAAGTGTACCATAGAAGATTGGGGTGTTACAAAAATCATATTCACTTATTGGTATTTTGGTTTTGAATAATCTTCAATATTTCTTGTCTTGAGAAAAATTATAATCTATTTAATTAAATATTGAGAAAACTCTTCTATCCCCTAAAATAAAAACCACCCTTAGCCACTTCTTATCCTCACACCTCTCATGCTTTGTGCATTGTCTAAATTAATTTGAAATCTCTCCCTATTCCTCTATCCCACATGCATGATCTCATAGTCTCATAAAAATACCAAAACTACTTCCCTACGGAGGTATTCAACATGAATAAATCAAGGGGTAAATCCCTTTTCTGTTTTCCTTCAATTTCTTTTCAAGTTCCATTACTTTATTTTCAATCATCACATCTCCTCATAAAAATGGTATTAAAAATCCAATAACATAAACATACTAAATTTTATTATTCTAATGGAATAATTCCTCATCATCTCTCATTTCCCCTCCTTTTATATGAGAAATGAAAACACTATCCGAGATGTGTTAATTCATCACATTCAAGGACGAAAAGTTATCAAATTCTATTAACGTATTCAATTTTGGTCATAAAACCATTTTTATAGTTGAAATAGATTTCAATGTATGTAATATATCCCATGTAAGTTTATAGAATAATTTTTTACAAGTGTTATTATTTTATAAAACAAAATTACTTCGTTGTGATAAAAAACAGCCGTTTAACCCAAATAGTTATCTTAAATGTCTTATATAATGATTAATACCCACTACAAATAACCAAATAAATTTTATATCCATTTAATATTCTGTATGTTCTCTTATTAAATATAAATTTAATTCTATACAACCATCCTCATATTACATGATTCTCTGTATATCTAAATAAGTAAACTGATCATGAAAACAAAGGAAACAAACACTCCCAAACAATGAAATTAAACCCATTAACCCATAAAAAAGTCCACAAATGAACATAAAAAGGTTATAATAAATCAATTACATGTATAAGTGGTCTTTTTTTTATCGTTAATTAACAAGTCTAATTTTATTATACATGAAATTAAGATCATGTGAAGAACACCTTTAGACTTAAGGTAAGGGATTCTAACCGAACCTCCATTATTCATTCTGGTTACTCTATCTTTCTTTTTACCCAAATGATGTTATCTTTTCCATTTATTTTCCTATTATTAATGCTCTTTATATGTCCCTAAATCATGTATTAAGATCCATTCTTCAATATCTTTCAAGGAGATACATATTTTTAAGTGGTTCCCTTCTCAATTCTTCCCGATATGCAAGACCGTTTTATGGTAACATCCCAAATTTCTAACCAATTTAAAGTGAAATATATCACCTATTTTATACCACCGTTGTTTTATAAAATCAGTATTGTTATTATGAAAACCTTCTTGGATCCATTCTAGTTTTATATAAAATATTATTCCCTTTTCTATTTAAAATTCTATTTAGTATTTTACTTAAAACTGCACTAAATGTTTTAATGCTAAAATTTCTTAAATACTCTTCATAAATTTTGTCACTTCTATCTGGCATCACTTAACATGATATATGCCTTTTTTTCCAATATGAATTTCCATGTAAGTTTTAATTCCTTTCATTCATGGATACTTATATGATATGCCCATTTATTATGCTTTATTACATTATTGTGATATCCATTTATTTCCATGGGCACCCTTGTGTTTATATATAATTTATTATCTATGATTCATTTGTGGAAAAAAATTTCATTAATGTTTTATGATGGGTGTACCCCGATATCTCTCTAATTCATTTGGTATATTCATGCGATGTTATGTGCAATGGTCTTAGCGGCCAACCTAGACTCCTGTTCGATGTGCAACAGTCTTGGTAGTTAGCCTTGACCCATGATCATCTATGTACAATGAGCCTTGACTCATGATAAAGTCATGTTTAATGTTACTACAACATTACTGTGATTCAATGTTAATATGATCTTATATTTTACATGTTATTATTCCATATGACAAATCATTTTCCATATCTTTTTATATATTTATGTCATGCCTTCAAACACATGTGCAAAGATTTATTTTTATCATTATTCCCTTACGAAGAATTCTATATCCTCCCTTTTTTCATGTTATCCCTAAGTTATCCTATGAATATTTTTGAGCCCAATGGATGTTGGGAGCTCAATGTGGTGGTAAAATAAAAGTCATTTTTTGATATTTAGTTATGTACCTATCTTTCCAAAGAACTATAATTTATGATCATTGGATTTCATTTTGTTGTTTAATTATGCTTAAAACAATTTATTAATATGCGTAAAAGGATGGGGTCTCTATAGTTGGTATCATAGTTTGGTCTAGTTATGTTTGGAGATTAGGAATAAATATCATTAGTAAGAATCGTATATATAAGACTAAGTATTAGAAAAAATCCCTAAATTTTGGTTAGTATAAGGTAAGTTGTTTACAATTAAAATACATCCCTATCTGGATACAAAAAGTGGATAAGGTTCTGAAACATATGTACGTAGGAGTCACAACTCGGAAAATGTGTTCCAAGCCTAAATTGGGGAGACTTGATACATGAAAATGGGCCTTACTACGCACCTAGCTGGACACTTCTGGGGGATATGATTTGGAAAATTCATAAGCTCATTAAAATATATTATTAAAGAACAAAAAAATATCCCATAATAATATAAGTTAAGAAATAGATCAAGGATAACATAAAATTAAACCTAGGGAATCATAATATAGGATATACTTTTCCTTTAAAAATTAATCATTTTATGTTCAATGTTTCCTTTTATATTTATTAACTAATTATTCAATCCCCATACTTTCACTTTCTTTACATAGTTAATAGCAAGATATAAATTAACACATCCCAATAATCAATGTGATAGGTAATTTGAAGATTACGTAATGATATTCCAAATATGATGGGAATGGGTTCTCAAAAAATCATGACAATACTTTCTCTGGTCGCTCAATTTATTAATAATAACTTGAATCATGGGGAATAGACTTCTCTATGAAAGGAGAAAGTTTCCGTTAAATCCATCATATGACAAATACCTCCCATGTTTAGTGGATATTTCGATCCCCTCCTTGTAGAATAGTGTATTAACTCCATCAAAAATATATTAACTATCCTCTAATGCTTAGAACAATATAAAGTCGTGCTAGAAATCTATCATGTTCATGGGGAAGCTACTCATTGGTGGACACTGAAAAATAATATGAAGTCCTATAGGAAATTATATCCATGGATATGGAAGAATTCAAGAAGTTTTTTTTTAGTATATACTTTCCATGAAACCCCCTGTCAATATGGAAAGAAAGTTCCTCAAACTTCTGTAGAAGGAATATAATTCTATCGAGGCATATGAATCAAACATTACAAAGATTGGATGACATTCTTACGACTTTTTCAGGAAAACTAAAATAAAGGTGGATTGCTTATTTAGAAAACTATAGAGAAGTATATGAAAATCATTGGTGATTCAAGACATTGATAGTTATGAGAAGATTGTTCATTTTACCCTTAAGGTTGAAATGGAGATCGAATACTCACAATGATCTCATGGGCCCAGTAAAAAGGAAGAATATTGAGTCTAATATGGTTGGATAATCAAATAAATTCCATTATGGAAAGAAAATCGAACATCCCATTGGTAAACATCATTGGATGAAGAATCCTATGAACTATCTAAAAGGAACAAGGAATTGTTTAAAATGTGGAAGAGTGGTAAATCAAGCTAAGAACATCTAGATGGATATGAATAACTATGTTAACATGGAAGAAGAAAGGATATTTCAGATCAACACTCATCCTATTGTGAAATAATTAAACTTCAAAGAATATATGCATTATGAAAGCAATTTCCAAAATCTAAGGGTTATTGTAGGCAACAAAAAAACCTCCCTGTCACTAAGGAAGGAATTTTTCTATCACTAATAGTGAGGTAGAGCTGGAAAATGATGTGGTGATAGGTTCCCAAGTTATCCATTCAACAATAGAGAACACACTAGTTGATTCTGGTTCTATTCATTCTTGCAAATCATGCAAGTTTAGGGGAACTATTAAAACACCACCTAAAAATTTAGAGGTTTAGGTATCTGTGAGAACAAATAATAGAGAAATTATTTCATCCATGGCTTATAACTCCTCCCCAAAGATATTTTGTGGATCGAACCCCCCAAAAAGTATTTTCGTATTTCCTCTAGTGGGGTTTGATTCAATTTTGGGCATGGATTGGATATCATTATACAAAGTAAACATAAACATTCTATAAAGGGAGATCAAAATTCACATCCTTTAGTATCCTACAATGACATAAAAGTATAAGGAAGATGATTAATACTCTCCAAAATCATCATATCAGGTGTGTATAATGTTTCTTTGTGACAAGGCATATCTTTCTCAAATGATTGATACACATGAGATGATAATTCTCAATGATATACTAGTTATGGGGGATCACCCAGATATATTCCCTAAATAATTTTATAGTCTTCCTCAAGATCGAGAGGTTTAGTTATCAGTTGGTCTTATTCCTGGATACCTACCTATTTCAAAGACACCTTATATAATGACCACTATAGAGATGGAAGATAAGAAAATGAAATTACAGGAGAATCTGGAGAAGGGTTTTATATTCCCTAGTGCTTCACCATGGGTTGAAGCAGTCCTCTTTGTCATGAATAAGGATGTATAAATTCACCTTAGCATCAATTATCATGAACATAACAAAATCAAAAAAATGAACATGTATCCCCTGCTATAGATATATGACTTGTTCAATTAGCTTCATGGGGCCATTTATTTCCCTAGGTTGTACCTTCGGTTGGGATATCACCAATTATAGGTGAGGATGGAAGACTTTCCCAGGACTACCTTTCGTAGGAGGTATGGACACTATGAGTTAATATTTATTCCCTTCCGACTCACTAATTCTATAGAAATATTCATGGATTTAAAAATGACTTATTTAGATATTACATCAACAAATTTTTTGTAGTCCTTATCGATAATATTCTGATACACTCCATGAGAAAGGAGGAATATGAGGAGCATTTGAATACTATTATGATGACTTTCCAAGGGGAGAAACTTTATGAAATGTAAAGTAAGTATGATTTTTTTATGGAGGAAGCACAATTTGTGGTGCATTTTATCACTAGAAATGGAATATCTGTGGTCCCTTCTAAGACCAAGGAAATCTAAGAGTGATCCTAGATAACATCTATAGCATAGATCTACAACCTTTTGGTTCTATATGGGTATTATAAAAAATTTGTGAAGAATTAATCAGGATTTTAAAAACCCATGACCAAGATAACACTGAAGGGAGTGAAGTTCCTTAGGACTTGAGAATGTGGAGAAATATTTAAGTATCTTAAAAATAGAATTATCACCATGCCTATACTCACACTCCCGATAGGTGAAGAACACTTTGTGGTGTACAATGATAATTCCAAGAGGGTATTATGTTGTGCATTGATGAAAGATGATAATGTAATAGCCTATTCATTAGGTAAATGAAAATCCATTAGAAAAACTATCCCATGTATGATATGGATATGGTGGCTATGATCTTCGAATTGAAAATATGGTGGAATTATCTCTATGTAGAGAAGAGTGAGATATATACTGATAAAAAGAGTCTCAAATATATATTCACATATAAATAGCTTAATATTATCTAGTGAAGATGATTAGATCTCATCAAGTATTATGACTACTCAATCCACTACCGTCCTGGTATGGAAAATAATGTGGAAAATTCTCAAAGTAAAAAGGATCCTTCAACTTTATCAATAATGGGAATTGAAAATGATATAATATTCTTTGATATGTATAGGATGGACATGGGAATATTTAAGGGAGGAAAATTATCAATACTTTCTCAAATTATTTGTCAACCGTACCTCATGGAGAAAATAAATTATCCTCAAAGAAATGATGTTAGAATTTTGAAAACGGTAGAAGCTATCAGAAATGAAATCCTCTGAGTTCAAGATTGACAAGGATTGAGTCATAAGATTTGGGTCAATATTAAGGGTATCATCCAATCGACATATAAAGAAGTAGTTTCAAAATGATGCACATACCTCAACCTTCCTTATTCAACTAGGGAGCACAAAGATGTATCGAGATCTTGAGGAGAATTATTGGTCGGACAATATGAAGAAGAAGATTGCTGATTATACATCAATGTGACTGGTGTGTTAGCAAGTTATGTATGAATAGAAAAAGTATTAGGGGATGATGCAACCACAACCCATACTATCATGGAGGTGGGAGAACATCACTATGTACTTTTTCACTAGACTTCTAATGACATCATGTGGAAATAAAGCTATATATGTCATTGCAGATCATCTTACAAAGACAAACCACTTTATTGAAATTTGAGAAGAATTATAATTAGATAAAATTGAATATATATATTTGTATATATGTATATATATATATAATAGGTGGTAAGGATTCAAGTTGTACCACTATATATTGTATCCAATAGAGATTCAAGAATCATCTGAAAGTTCTGGATAAGTCTCCAACATTCTCTAAGCACTGAACTAAACTTCTGTACGACCTATCAACCTAAAAATGATATCCAATATGAATGAACTATTAAAACACAAGAATACATGTTGAGAGAGTGTTGTATGAACTTCAACGATGGATGGGAAAACATCTTCCAATGCTCGAATTCTCCTAAAACAACAGTTTCCACTCCCACATTCAAATGGAAATATATGAATCCATTTATTAAAAAAAGGTGTAGAACACTAGAATGCCTGGTTAAAGATGGTGATCTTAATCTGGTAGGACATGAAGTGGTCAATGAAATGGGGGAGAAAGTGAAAACCATTTAGTATAATATTAAGGCATTCCAAAGTTGAAAAAACTGTTATATAGACAATCGTTGATGAGGCCTTGAATTTAAATTCAGAGACATGGTATTACTCCACAAATCTCCATCGAAGAAGGTCATGATATTTGGAAAGAAAAGAAAGCTATGCCCTAGGAACATCATCCCCTTCGAGATTTTTGATCATGTTAGAGTTGTGTCTTATCGATTAGCACTTCCACCTACCATGTCCAAAGCACACGATGTATTCCACATATCCCTATTAAGAATGTACATACTAGATCATTCACTTGTACTATCCTTAGAGGTAGAATAGTTGGAAAACGATCTTTCTTTGAAGGAGTAACAAGTGAAGATCTTGGATCGTAGAGATAAAATTAGACATAAGAAGACAACATACCTGGTCAAAGTACCATTGTGGAACCATACGTAAGAAGAGGCCTCATGGGAATTAGAGGAAGGGATGAAGGAAAACTAGCGACAAATATTAACGTTATAGAATATAAAATGAAATTTAAAGGGAGAAATTTCATAAAGGGGAATAATGTAATAACCCAAAGTTTATCAATTATAAATTTCCTCCATATAATTCTTTCTTATAGTATAATCCCAAAAAAATCAAAAAATAATACTAAATCTTTCATTAATGAACTAATAAATAATATTTGACCTATAAACATAATTTTTTCAATCCTAATATTTGAATTTCAAGAATTTGACATACGCAATTGCGATCAGTAAGATGATTTGTGTCCGATAGGGAAAAATTAAATTTTTGTTGAACAGTAATTTACCCTTATGAAGAGTAATGTGAAACTTATGAATAGTAAATTGGCCAAGTTGATATTAACCTTACCAATGAAAGTATATATAAAATTTATCTACCTTATAAGTGATAATATGATTGCATCAATATTTTTGGTAAGTCATAAATATTTAATTAATATTTTATGATTAATTTAATAATTAATATGAAAATTTATTTTCATAAAATGTATTCATAATATAATAATTTTTTGTCTTGTGGTTATAAGATAACTTTATTAGACATTAGTTAATTATTTATCATGTTATAAAATCAGTTATAATTTTAAAATTTCTATTTTTGAAGTAAATTATGATTTTCATTCAAAATTAAATTTATAATATTTATAAAATTATTTTCATAAAATAGAGTTCAATTTTAGATTTTAAATTTCATAAAATTTTAAGGGTTATGTTTTGGTATTTTTCTAAAATACTTGAATTTTTGTGAATATAGAAATTTGATACTTTTCAAAATATGCTAAATAAATGAATTTATTATTCATGATTGAGTCAAGGATGATGTAAATTGAATTTTATTGAACTCCCAATGCACTTATTTATATTTATGGTCCCAAGAATTTTCACAATTTCTTGTCTTGAGAAAATTGACAAACTAATGTATTAAATATTGAAAAAACATTGCTCTCCTCCACTATTAAAACCACCCCTCACCGCCTCATGTCATCACACCTCTTAAACCTTGTGACTTTTCGAAATTCTAATAAAATATATCCCTAAGACCCTCTCCCATATCCAAAATCTATTTGTATTATCAAAATACCAAAACCTATTCCCTAAGGGGGTTCTCAAGAGGAAGGAATCCAGAGTTAAAACCCTTTTCCTTTTAATTTAGATTTCATTCCAAGTTCCTTTACAATATTTTCTATCATCACATCCTATAATAAAAAAAAGTATGAAAACTCCAACACCATACACATACTTTATGTTTTCTATGCTAATCGAATAATTCTTCATCATCTCTCCTTTCCCCTCCTTTTCACTAAAAATGAAAACACCATTCGAGATGTGTTAATTTATTACATTCAATGACGAAATGTTTTCAATTGCTATCAATGTATTCAATTTTGGTCACGAAACTATTTTTAGGGTTTAACCAGATTACTATGTATTTAATATATCCTATTTAATTTTCTAGAATCAATTTTGAAAAAAATATTTTATAAAATAAAATGATGCCTTTGTGATAAAAACCCACCAATTAACTTAAATGGTTATAAGTAATATTTTATATAATGATTCATCCTCACTCAAAACAACCAAAGAAATTTTATTAAAATTTTATCATCTAGATTTTCTATAATAACATAGAAGTTCAATTTTTGATAATCATACTCATCTTACATGATTATCCGTACATATATATAAGTAAACCGATCATGAAAACCAAGAAGACAAACTTTCCCAAACAATGAAATTGAACTTATTAACACATAAAAAGGCCATGAATGAACTCAATAAGGTTATAATAAATCAACTAAATGTATTATAGATTATAAATATATATATTAATAAATTAATCTAATTTGATTATCCAGGACATTAAGATCAAGTGAAGAACACATTCAGACTTAAGGTAAGGGATTCTACCTGGACCTCCATTATTCCTTTGGGTTGCTCGATAATTAATTTTACTGAAATGAAGTTATGTTTTATTTTTTTTGTAAATTTTCTATATGATTTTTATATTTACCAAATTAAATTATAAATATTCATTCATCATTCCATTTATAAGATATACATTTTTTTAAGTTGTTCCCTTCTCAGTACTTCTCGATAAGAAACCCATTTTAAGGGAACTCCTCGAATTCATACCCAATTTGAAGCGCACTATAACATCTATTTTAAGAAACCATTGCTTTATAAAATCAATATTTTAATTAATAAAACCTTATTGTTTCACTTCGGGTTTTATATATAATATTATTACCTTTTCTATTTTTAATTATCTTTATTATTTTCCTTAAAACCGAACTAAAAAGTTTTAATGCTAAAATTGATTAAATAATATTCATATGTCATCACTTATGTTTGAAATAGATTACAATGATATATTCCTATTTTACCTTATGAATGTCCATTTATGTTTTAATTCCTTTATTTCATGGACACTTTTATGATACTCATATTTATTATAATCTATGACATGATTATGATACCCATTTCTTTAAATGGGCACCCTTATGTTTATGTATGATTCATTATGTGGAAAACATATTAATTAATGTGTTAATATAGGGGTGACCAGAGAGTTCTCTAATTCATTCGGTAAATTTTAGTCTCATGAGAAATTATGTGCAACGGTCTTTGCGGTTATCCTGGACTCATGCTCCATATGCAATGGTCTTGGCAGTTATCCTTGACTCAGGATAAAGTCATTTTTTATGTTTCTTCCACATTACTATTATTCCATGTTTATATGATCCAATGTTTTACATGTTATTATTTCATATGTTCAGTCAAGTTATATGCCTTTTTATATCTTTATGTCATGCCTTATAACCAATATGATATGATTTATTTTTCTTTATTATTCTCTTACTAGGAAGGTTTTTGAGAACAATTAGAGTTGGGATCTAATTTTTTTGATTAAATATATTTTTTATGATTTTAATTTTGTACCTAGTATTCAAAACACTATACATTATGATCGTTGGATTCCATTTTGTAGATTAATTATGTTTAAAATCGGGTAATGATATGTGTAAAAGGTTGAAGTCACTATATAAAAATTTTCAAATAATATTAGTGTGAAACTTTTTCCCATATGGGATACCGTAACATTCCTTTAATGTTGTACCTTGAAAATTTTACGTAATATTGAAAGTCATTTATTACCTCAAAAAACATGGCCCTAAATGTGAATTATTCCTTTCTATTAGCACCTTAGATAATAAAAATTTTATCCATATCAATTACATACAATCAATCAATGAATTTAAATAAACATTAATATCATTAAAATAATTTTTAGCCTTGAAATAAGAAAAGATAACATAATTTACCTAAAATTTATACGTAAACATGGTGGAATGTTATAATATATCAAGATAAAAAAATTTCTACTATGATTTCTGATATGTAAACTTAAAGGATTTATTCAATATATATATGATGAAAGATATAGGTCTTTCACCTCGTTTCCAAATACAATTTACTCATGATAAATTTTCATATAATGAATATTATCTTCTAGGTGTATCAATGTTTAACATTTTGAATTATTTTAACCATGTTCTCTGTCAGTTGAAATGATGTATTCTCACTCTCATATAGTCTTATAAATCTTGAAATAATTATAAATTATCTTATAAATATTAAAGGTAACCACTCATATTTATTTAATTAAGATTCATCAAAATTAGATAGTTTTAATTGAATAATTGTGCATTTGGAATAATATATATTTATTTGGATATGGATTCATTCTTTCATAGGTTATACCCATGGAATATAACACTATTTCAGATGATATATTTGAAAAGGAAACTCGTTATCATGCGGTAACATATTCTTCAAGAAAGAAAGTCGTTTTTAATGATGGCATCTCTCCATATAATTACAATTGATATATTATATAATTTTAGCATGGTTGATAATATATTATATTTAGAACAGTAAAAATACATTGACAAATTTACATAGTTATTTAACCTCTCAAACAATTTTCTTTAATAATCAAATTCATCTTCAGCCATTATTTTCAATTATTCAAAATGATCTTCATTATCATACATTATTATACAGTTATTAGGAAATTTTCAATCTGTAATATTATTCAAGTCACTAGCTACATTTCATTCTCACTGTGTCTAGTACATCATGAATAATTTTGATCTATTTTGAAATAGATCAATTCTTTCTTCAACTCATCAAAAAAATTATCTTTAATAAAAACAACAAAAACATAGTCAGATAATTCAAGAAGGGTTATTTTCATGAATTGTTGCAAACTTTGTGAATTATTTTTTGTCATCAAAACACTCTTTTAATATATGACTCCCAACCATCCATTTTTATCCATTTTCCTCATATTTTGTTCTATAGTGTTAATATTTTATTAAAAATAGATACACACATAGATGATATTCATATCATAATTTTTACATATTGAAATTATATAAAGTATAAATTTAAAGTGTACAATAATACAGTATAATGTATACCAATATAAAGTATAACAAAGAGTATATATAATTTCCATATTTTATTCATTTGTAAAGTATACATATAATGCATAACTAAATTAACAGTTATGATCAAAAATATATATAATGTATACGTTATAATGTGTAAGAGGTATAAATTACACAATGTGAAAACTATATGTATAATGTTTATTTTATCAAAAATTACATACATTACAAATATGTGTGTGTGTTTGCGTGAGAGTGTATAATATATATATATACATATACGTATGTATATATGTTATAAACACGAATAAATATTATGGTAACTTGTGTAAGAATATATATTTATGTGTATATATATATATATATATATATTTTATAGATTTACACACATATACACATTCATAGGGTTAAATATGTATTTGGGTTTATATATATATATATATATATATATTTGATTGTGTGTGAATATATATATATATATATGTATGTATAAAAAAATTAAACATTTGTGTTAGTAAATATATATTTTTGTATATATACGTGTGACTATATATATAAATTTATAATACATGCACACACATAACAAAAGTACAAAAATGTATGATAAAACCACTAGGAAAAAAACCTTTATTAGTGCAAAAAAAGAGTTGTTGATATAAGAACCATTAAAAGCGATCCACTTTTATTAGAGATAGAATAAGCTGATAGATGGTACCCTTTATCAAAACTTTTTTTAGAACTGATAAAGGGATCCTTTTATGAGTGCTAAATGATGTTCTAATAAAGGTTGTAATGTTGCAGTGTGACATTAAAATGATAGCACATTATAGCATAAAATACACCTGTATATGAAAAATTAAAAAATTAATTGAAATAAAAATTATATCACAAATACAAGACAAAATAATAATATTATAGACATTTCAATTTTTTTTGTACAATTACATCAGAATGTACTATCAAAAAAATTTAAAAACATTAATGGTTTCATTATCTTTAGCACATGACCCATTCTCAAAAAATCTTGATGATGGTATCTGTTTTTTTGAAAAACCACCCACAATAGAGAAAACGAATACACATGTATAATAACCAAATTCTTATGTTAGGGATACCATAAAGAAATAAATTAAAAATAAATATGAAACAATACATTGTTAAAATGTCAATTTTAACTAAGGGACATAGATGGAGTCATTTTGGTCACACTATGCATCAAATTGACATGCGGATGATTCCTACACATCAAAAAATGACTTAAAGATCACTATCCTAAAGTATCAAGACAATATGAATGTGTTTTATCAGTTTTGAGTATGTCACATTTCTTTTTTTACTCCAATGACAATCTAAACTGAAATCATTCACTTTGAGTCATACCATTAACATCTTGTCAATTTGACATTAGAATGATTCCTATATATCAAAAATGACTTATGAATCATTGTAAAAATGTATCAAGAAAATCCAAGTTCATTTTATTGGTTTTTAGTGAGCGATAATTGTTGTGAATAATATTTCTAATTTTAAATTGATAACATACACTTTGAGTAATACCGGGTACATCATGTATCAAATTGGGTTGTGGATGATACTTACAAATCATAAATGACTTATGGATTTTTTTCCTAAGGAATCAAATCAGCATGAATGCATTTGATTAGTGTTTTAGTAAATGATGTGTCCATTGAACTAAAATGTCAATTTTAAATAAAAGGATACACTTTATGGAATTCTGATCACAACATGAGTTGTATTAACATGACGATGATATTTATACATTAAAATTACTTGAAGGACATTTTCATAAATTATCAAGATAGTATGACTGTGTTTTCTCGATTTTGAGTATGCCACATGTATTTTTACTAAAATGTCAATTTAAAAAAGAAACATACGCTCTAAGTCATACCAATTACATAATGTATCATTTTGATGAGATATTGATTCTTATATGTCAAAAACAATTTAAGAATCATTTTCCTAAAGTATCAAGACAATATGGGTTTGTTTTCTTTGTTTTTAGTGGGTGACACATGTTTCGAAGAAAATTGTCAACTTTAAACTCATAATGGAGACTCTGAGTCATACTTGGAATACCATGTATTAGATTGATATGGCTATAGTTTCTACACATCTCAAATGACTTACAGATCATTTTACATGAGTATCAAAACCATATGAATTTTTTTATCAGTTTGAAGAATGTGACATATGTTTTGAACTAAAAGGTAAATTTAAAATAAAATGAAACACTTAGATCCATAACGGTCACACAATGAAAAGTATTTATGGTTGGACGATTCCTACACATAAAAAATTTCTTTTTAAATTTTTTTATAAAGTATCAAGGATATTAAATTGTGTTTTATTTGTTTTGGGTATGTCACATGTCTTTTTTACTAAAATGACAATTTAAACTAAAAACACGCACATTGAGTCATACCAATCACATCATATGTACGTTTTATATGAAGATAATTAATACACATCCAAAATTACATGTGAAATGTTTTATAAAGTATCAAGACAATCCGGGCATGTTTTCTCCATTTTTAGTGGGGCTCACATGTTTGGAAGAAAATTATCAATTCTAAACTCACAACAAATACTATAATTCATACAGATCACACCATTTATCAGATCTAGATGTGGTTTATTCCTAAATGTCAAAAATGATATATGAATCATTTAACTAAAGTGTCAAAAAATACCTATTCATTTTCTGGGTTTTGAGTATGTGACATGTGTTTTGAACTAAAATTTCAATTTAAAATAAAAAGTAACACCTAGAGTCATCCCTCTCACACCATGTGCGAGATTGAAATGTGATTGATTGATTTATGTAAAAAATAAAATATAGATCATTGTACTATAGTAGGAATAAAATACAAGATTTTCCCATTTTTTAGGATGCCATGTTTTTTTTACTAAAATTTCATCTAAAACTGAAAACGCACACATTGAGTCATACCGGTCACATCATGTGTTTTTTTATGTGAGATTGATTCCTCAATGTCAAAAATGACTAATAAATCATTTTAATAAAGTATCATGAAAATATAAGCATATAATCTTATTTTCTAATGAGTCACATGTTTTGAACTAAATTTTCAATTTTAAACTCATAAAAGACACTTTAAGTCATACCGGGCACACTATGTATCTGATTGTGGTATAGAAGATTCCTACACGCCACAAATGACCTATGATTAATTTTACAATAGTATCAATAAAATAAAATGTTTTTCTTAGTTTAGTGTATGTGATGTGTGTTTTTAACAAATATAAATATTATAAATAAAAATACACACATAGACTCATACTGGCCACACCATATTCCAGATTGAAATGTGGATTATTCAAACACTTAAAAAATAACATAAGGATAATTGTTCCAACGAATAATGAAAATATGAATGTGTTTTCTTAGTTTTTAGTATGTCATGTGTCTTTTTTACTAAAAAGATAATTAAAACTAAAAACACACACTTTGAGACATACTGGTTACATAATGTGTTGGTTGGGTGTGAGACCAATTCCTATTTGTCAAAAATGACTTATAAATAATTTTCATAAAGTTTCAACACAATCTGATTTTTTTTAATTTTTCAGTGAGTGACCCATATTTCAACCTAAATTGTCAACTTTAAACTAATAAAAAACACTTGATTTGTACCAGGAGTACCGTGTATCGAATTTATGTGTGGATAACTTCTAGTCATCAAAAATTAATTATGTGTCTTTTTACTAATTTATCAAAACAATCCTAAGGAATTTTGTAAATTTTGTGTATGTGACCTATGTTTTGAACTAAAATGTCAATTTTAAATAAAACACACACATAGAGCCATAAAATTCACACTTTCCATCATATTGACTTGAGAATAATTCCAAAACATAAAAAAAATTATATATGGATCATTTCATAAAGTATAAGAACAATATGAATGATTTTTTAGATTTTTAGTATGTTAGGTGTCTTTTTTACTGAAATTCCAATTTGTACTAAAAGAACACACTTTTAATCATACATGTCAAGCCATGTGTTGGTAAGATGTGATACTGATTCCTACAAGTCAAATATTACTTATATATAATTTTCCTAAAGTATCAATATAGTATGAATTCATTTTCTTGGTTTTCAGTCACTGAAATGAGTTTTGAAGTTAATTTCCAATTTTAAACTGATAGTTGAAACTTTGATTCAAACTGTGATCATCTTTTTTTGAATTGGGTTATAAATGATTCTTATATATAAAAAATTACATATATATAATTTTATTCAAGTATTAATGCAATATGAATGTGTGTTTTTAGTTTTCAGTTTAGGACATGTTTTTTGAAATAAAATGTCAATTTTATATAAAAATACTCACTTAGAGTCATATCGGTCACACCACATGCTAGATTAAGGAAAGGACAATTCATACATGTCATAAATAACTTAAGGATCATCTTCCTAATTTATCAATATAGTCTTAATTGATTTTTCTCAGTTTTTTTCCTGTCACATTCCTTTTTTACTAAAATGTCAATTTGAACAAAAAACATGCACTTGGAGTCACACCAGTCACATCGTGTCTCAGTTTGATGTGATACTAATTACTACACTTCAAAAATTACTTAGGAATTTTTATCCAAAATTATTAACACAATATGAATACATTTTCTCAGTTTTGAGAATGTGTTTTGAATTTTAAACTAAATTTTAAATTTTAAATTGAAAACAAGCACTCTAAATAATAAATATCAAGAACCAACCCAAGTACCATGGTAACCTGATAACTAAGTAGGCCCCAAAATTCTTTAAGGGTATTATCGAACCCCATGGGTCGGAAAATGTTCCCTAGATTCTTAAAAACAGAAAATGGGACTGATTTTTTCACTAACAACAGAATTAATGAAACAAGGAAATATATATAGAAAAAGAAAATCAATTGAAAAAATGTACTATAATTTAAATAGGGTTTAAAGCCCAATTTTTTCACAACCTATGATTTAAAAGAGGGAGAACCAACCCATGTCCCTAAGGACACAACTCACCAAAACCAAGGCTCAACATCTGGATCCACATCCAAGAGATCTGTTCCCCTTTCTTGGACATGGAAGAATATTATCTACAAACACCCAAAGGAACAATTAGGATGTGAGATAAAAATACTATAAGGGATCACCAATAATTTCATATAAGATTCAAATAATTGATTAATCAATGTAATGATTTCGATTTAAAATAAAAAAGTTTTTCATTAGAAATCATATTTAACAAAATTTGGTTATATAATTAAAATGTTGTAAAATATTTTATGAAAAGGGTTTATAAGTAATGTAATGTTTCTAAAACAATAGATTAAATAATTTTTTATATAAAATAGTTTATATAAATTCATAAGTAATGCAAATCAGTTTGACAACATTGGCATGAATTGATATCTAAAAAATAAAAAAGAGAGAAAAATGGTCAAATTACAAATAGGTATGAAGTTCCAAGTTATATGACTTTGAACATGCTATGTGATCATGAATATATGTGTATAAAAGTTTCCCTCTCATTCTGGACAAAGGTGACTTGTCACCATCCCATCAAGGGTGCAGCCCGCAACATTTATGTTTCAAAAATGTTTTATATTTTAGAGTGTGTCCAAATAACTCACAAACTACCTAATTCTTAAATGTGATATTACATAATCAATTATGGGTAATTTAATTTAAGACTCATTAAAATAAAATTTAATCACATTCCCACAATTTTCTATTTAAAACCAAAACATGTATTAATCCAAAACATTCATTTTTAACAATATAACACCACTGGGTTTCTATCAAAAACGTTTAATCCATTTTCAAAAGATATAAATCAATTCAAAACAAATTACTTTAATTTGAAAATTTATTTCCATAGTAAAAACAATAATTTGAATTGAAATAGTTTCCATAAAATCTAAAATTTAAATTAAACAATTTAAATCAACAAATTATGACAAACACAACCCAATTTAATGGAATTGGATGTTTTCAAAATTTTAATTCCAAATACATTTCAAATCTACCAATTCACTAGAATTAGATTTTATTAAATCCATTGAAATAATGTTTGAGCAATTTAATTTAAATCAACAATTGAAATAAATCAATAAATTCAAAGTTAATAAATATGGACGAATGGGGCGGAATCACCTATCTTTTTCCCGAAATTTAACACCCACAACAGAAACCATCAATGAGAATGATGGTTTATAAGACCTCAAAAATCACCCTATAAATGAGATCCAATACCATAGAGCATAGACCCTTCAATTCCAGGATGATATATTGAGATCACAAAGGAGGAGAAAGATATGAAGATGATGTATGAGAGAGAAGACTTACCTTGTAATCACAAAATAAGTGAAATGATGATCGAACATTGTATGGAAGGATATGGAAGGGTTGAAGAGCTACAATATCAGTTGGGGAGGGATTTGGGTTGAGGGAAATTGATTTTTAAGGGAACCAAAAGAGATAGATAAATCATTCCTCCTATTTAAAAACTGATTTCGTGGTATTATATGACATATAGTCCCACTACACATCATCAAAATAGTTAAGTTTCATAACCACTAAAAAACATCAATTTAAATGGAAAACCATTCATTAGATGACTCATTACTTGTGAAGTCTCATCATGTTGGGTAAAATTCCATTGTGTGAATATTCTCACAATAGAAACATTCCCACGGTGTGCACCTAGTGACCATTACAAGACATGTAAACTAGTTACACAGAGTGTAACTCCACTGCAGCCAGAAGAAATGGCTAGTTAAAGGTGATAGTCCAATAAATATTTGAATTCACCATTATAGTTATCCGTCCAATTCTTTTGCAACCCTTACTAGTTAGCGAAAAGTAATAAACCTAACAGGTTTAAAGACATACCTGTCATATCGGTCATGTGATGTCACAACCTCTTCACCATAAAAACTTTCTGTCCGTAAATTTTTATGAAGAATATTAAATTCAAAAATGATTAGGCCATCGGTATTTCATCAGTGAATCACGTTCCCAAATATCATGATTATAAAAACCATGAATCCACAGCACATGAACCAAAGGTATTGTCCCCCCACAAAGTACCTTGGTCTCAGAATTGACTACCCTAATTGGCCGATCAGTCAAAGATAAATCAGGTACAATCTCAATATTAATCTAGCTCAAAACATGAGATCAGATAAATAATTTCTCAGCCATGATACATGGAATATGTTAGGTATCGACATCATCTATGGTGGAAGTGCTAAATGGTATGAAACTTTTCCCACCTTCTCAAAAACCATGAAAGGTCCCAAAAAATGAGGAGCAACCTTCCCTTTCCTCCAAAGAGTCAATGACCTAAATGGCGAGAAAATTTTAAGAAAACCTAGTTTCCAACTAATAACTCCAATGGTCTACAAGGATGATCATCATAAAACTTAAATCGTCTATTTTAAATCAACATTCCCTGAACAATTAACTGAATCTTTGTTGTTGTCTCTTTCACCAATATTGGTCCAACCAAGGAAGATTCACCAATATTTTACCAATAGAATGGAGATTTACAAGGATGTATATACAATTCCTCAAAAGGTTCCATTCAGATCATGGAATACTAACTATTGTTATAAGAAAAGTCATCTATCTCTAAGTGATCATCCCAAGACCCACCTAAGTCGAGAACACAAGTGTGAAGAATATTCTAAATAATATGTATATCTCTCTCTATCTATCCATTTGACTGTAGATGGTAGGTCATTCTTAAGGGGACCTGAGATAACAGTGCCTCTTGAAGACCTCTCCAAAAGTTATAAGTGAACTAAGGATCCCTATGATAAAGTGTAGTAGTTGGAACTCCTTGAAAATGAACAATCTCTTTCAAGTAATTATTTCCTAACTCCTCAACTTTGGCTATATTTTGAATGGGTATGAAATTAGATGAATTGGACCGCATGTGAATCACAACCCATATTACATTCTTATTTTTCTTGTTATGTGGAAACCCAACCAAAGAGTCCATTGAGATATCATCCCACTTTCATGTAGGGATTGGAAGTGTCTAAAGTAAACGCAATGGAATCTGGTGCTTGGTCTTCACCTGCTAAAATTTATAACAATGAGAAACAAACATAGAAATTCCTTATCTAATACCTGTCCCCTAGAATTATCACCATATATCATAAAACATCTTAGTGGTTCATGGGTGCACAACCCATTGGCAATTATTATAGTCCCCCACCACATCCATTCTTGTCTCTAATGACCAAATATATTGATTCTAATATCATAGAACACCCTCTTTAGAGAACGACCATTGGGAAACTGTCTCCCCGCTATAAAGAGAATCTGTAATGCTACAAAATTCATCATCATGCTCTTAATCATGAAGAATCATCTCAATTAGAGAATACATCAACTAAATACTAGATAATTAATGTTCACCCCCTTTCTCTTAAACTCCAACATGCAACTATGAAAAAAGAACAATGAAATTATAATCTTATGAAGATTCTTTCACTTCCTAGGTTTGAAGTTTTCTACTCAAGACATCTTTAATGAAATTCAATTTCCCCAAGGTTTAGATGATGTCAAATTTGAATGATTTTAGACG
Organism: Viscum album; assembly: GCA_963277665.1. NCBI lineage: Eukaryota > Viridiplantae > Streptophyta > Magnoliopsida > Santalales > Viscaceae > Viscum > Viscum album. Next base: position 1,289,445,539 of record OY728119.1, read on the forward strand.
TTCCACCCAATTCCACTGGTGGAGAGTTAAATTTTTTTGAGAGAAGATATAACTAAATGTTAGAAAAGGTAATGCTACAAACTCTTAAGAGAACACATCACAACTTCATGTTTATGGTTGTGGGTCAGATAATTCTTCCGGTGTCGCCTAAGATGACAATATCTTTAAGAAACTACATGAATTCCTTAAATTAGAATAAAACCCTATTCTAAACATGATGCATAATAGAATATCAAATAGTCCATCCCGACCTCTAGAATTTTGAACACGAGTGCACTTGTAAAAATGAATTTTAGCTTAATAAAATAACTATGAAATTTATTATTCCATGAAAACTTCAACCCTTTTGAGTTAGAGTAGTCATATGAGAATCAAACTTCGAGAAGTCCTTAATGAACTAGAAATAATATATAGCTAAGCCCAAGAAGCTCTAATTCTCTAAGACATTACATTGTTGCTACCAAGTCATACCATCCATAACCATATCAAGATCAATTGATATACCCTGTTTAGATAACATGTGTACCAAGAATTTCACTTCCAGAATCCATAACTCACACTTTGAAATCTTGGCATAAATTCATTGATTTCTCAGTATAATTAGATATATTTTTAGATGATGCATATGATACTCACCCGACATGAAGTAAATTAGGATTCCATCTATAAAGACAACCAAAAATCTATCCAAATACTTGTTGAAAATACTGTTCAACAAATCCATGAAATGTAGAAGAGAAATTTTTAAACCAAAGGTCATAAAAAGGTACTCATAATGGTTATAACTACTCTAAAGGGTAGTTTTTTGAATGTCATATTATTTTATCCTTAACTAATGGTAACCAGAACAATGGTCCATCTTTGAATACCAATTTTCCTATTTTAACTAATCAAAATGATAATCAATCTATAGAAATTAAATCATGTTCTTCACCAAAAATCGATTGATATTTTAGTACTCTACACAAAAGTGAATAGAACCATCATATTTTTTAGTGAATAAAATTGCTTCCACCAAATGTGACACACTTGGGTACATAAATACTTTCTCAAGAAGATTTTAAAAATGGAACTTCATCTCTATTAATTCAATAAGAGACATGCCGTAAGGGGGAACAAAAACTGGTTGTGTACTAGGTATTAATTTAATAGAAAACATAACCTCTATAATTGGTGGAAAACCATTGAAACCATACAGAAACACATCGAGAAACATGATTATAACAAGAGAGAGTACACCGCTCAAATATTCCTACTCTAGATCCAAATAAAAAAAGGATATTACCTTCCCCAACTCTAGATAAGAAGGTATGGCCCCATACGATCTGGGGTCCCATTCTTCTAGAAATACAAGAGACCCATCACTAGGTGTAGTAAGGTATACCTGTTGAAGATAACAACCAATATCTTCTTAATTTTAAATGACCCAATCCATTCTTAAAATGATGTTAAGTGGTTTCATATTGAGGACCAAAAAACTCCAAGACAACTCAACATCTGATAGAGATAATACACAAGAAGGACTTCGAAGACCTCATTCTCTCTTCATACCAATGGGAGTAGTAATATCCATTGCACAAGATGATGTATCCATACGAAGATTTAGAATATTTACAAAATAGTTTGAAATAAATGAAGGAGATTCACCAATATCAAATAGAGTAGTAATTAATGATGAATGAATAGTAATGGAACCTCTCATAGTCACTGGACTCATGTTTTCTTTCTCTGAAGACTCTTCCACAACATTAAGAATCTTCGTTCTAGATTCATGTGGGTGGAACACTTTTATACATGAAGCATCTGATTTACCCACAGTTTTTGGAGATTCTAAGATCCCATACGACATCATACGGTGGAATAGTTATGGAAGAATCTATATATGTGTCCAAAACATCTACATGATCTACAATTATTGGGCACCTCATTGAAAACCCTTTTATAATATCATGGGTTTCCATACTGATAGAAAATTAAAGGACTTCCTCCTGGCACTGTAGGAGGTCTAGAATGACCCTTAAATCGAGAACTTCTAGGAGAATCATCCCACTTCCACATTCCCTTAAAGGAATGGAATATGAAAATGGGGAAAAAAGGAACAACCCTAAACCTTGAATTTATTACTATGTCAATTTTAACCACTATCACCATATCCATCACATCATTAAAAGTTGTAAGCTTTAGCAAAAAAACCAAAGAAAAAATATTTTATCGAAGTCCCAAATCAGACCATCATTCTTTAATCCTATCATTAGATACAATCTCAAGCACAAATTAATGAGTTCAACAAATCCATTTGAACACATGATTATAGTTCTAGTGGCCTTCTCAAGCTTGAAAAACACTACAACCTTGGACAACACTGTTGAATCTTGATAGAATTGGTCGCTTAAAAAAACCATTATCGTACCCCCATTTTATGGAATGTAAGCCTTATATTATTCTTTTCATGGTTATTAAGTTTAAGGGAAAAGGATGGGAGAGTTGGGTGAAATCTAAATAAGTTTATGGGGATAACGTAGGTGTGCATGGGCTGTTCATGATTTGTCTAAACCGTGCCGATATCCTTGGAGAAACCATGCACAATTGTATTTGTTTTATGGAGTAGCTTTGACATGGTTTGAGACTTTTTAGGGAGACCATGTGAGGAGTACATTCAAGGGTTTTCGTAAGGTAGTAGATAATGTGAATTTGGAGTACGATTTGTCTAACCGTGTGAGATAACCGCGAATCGGTTTAAAACAAGATCTTAAAAAAGTGAATCTGTGTCAACCTTACCTTTAACCCAATGGTTTCCCCCAAACTAGCTGAAACATGGAATTTTTCTTCTCCTAAGGTCGTAGAAGGTTATCCCATCGATCCGGAGGTAATGAAATGGCTTCCCATGGTGATTTGAATCCGTATTATTGAGGTATGAGATCGTTCTTTATCGTTCGTGATCATTTTCTTACATCTACATTGATCTACTTCTCATCTCTTCTCAGTATCATATTTCAATGCTTATTTTGGGTATATCTAAGTACTTGGATGCCAAATATGTTTTGTTTTTTTCTTTATTATGATAATGGAATATATCAATGACAATTTTGTGGATAATCGACCCATTTTCTTGTGCATTATGGGTCATTTGTTGAGTTTTGTCAAATCCATTAAGGTAGGTGGCCTCACTCTCATTTAATTTTTCTAGAATTGATTTTCCTAGTTTCAAATTAATTTATTGGAATTTAATTGATTTTAAAAAGAGTGTAATTAATATTATCTAGTGATGATTTATGGTTTTGGGGGATATTTCATAGTTTCAGTGAATTATTGTGAATTTTTTTTACATTCATGAATTGAAACTAGTGATTTTAAATTGTGGATTTTTTGGAGTCTCTAAATGGGTTGCTGGAAATGGGTTCTAAAAAGAAGGTAATTTTATTTAAATATTTGATTCATAATGGTTTGATGGAAAAGTGGTTTTCAAAAAAATGTCTTTCATTGAAAAGGTGTTTTGACATGATCCTTGGGCATGTTGGTGTGTGAGTTCATATTGCATTTCTTGGACTTGGTTGAGATATGACATTATGCATAGTGCCAAAAGCCTAATAGAACATGGGATATAATTACCTTGTGACAAATTGTTAGATCGACAAGAAACCGTGCATGAGTATGGAACGACCATCACTTAGCATGCATGGTTGGTTGTGTGGAGGTGTGGAAGGGATTGGTAATTCCAAAGGAAAAATGAGGAATGGTTTTAAAGCTTTATTTATTTTTTTTTATAGAAAAGTGACTTTTTGGAAAAATTGGATTCAATTACACTTGTATGATTATGGTTGAAAATGGAATTGGAAACTTGTTTATATTTAGTTATAAAATTTTGTAAGAGTTTTTTTTATATTAACTATTTTTTACAAATATTGTTAACTCTTCTATTATAGTGGTATAAGTAGAGAATTCATTGGGGGAAAATCTACCGAGTTTTATACTCACCCATCATTTGTCACTTTGGTGCTTTTTCAGATGCTATAATTTGATATAGAGGAAATGGTAATGTATCACACATGTTTAGATCCACTTTATGATACATGGGATATTTGGTGATATTGAAGCATGGAGCTAGGGGGGGCAAGGAGTCTAATGGTCTTATTAGTGTCTTCAGTTGTTTATCTTATCTTTTCTTTGATACTTTTTTTGTCTTCTTCTATTGCACACTTTGAATGTGGTTTGATATGAATAATGTATTTGAGTTATCTTACTTTTATCCATGCATCATATAGTGAGTTTTATGGTTATGTTTTGTTTTTTAGTAGTTTTTTATTAAAGGGTAAATCGTCCTCCAGTTGTATTTAAAACCCTTTGGAATTTATTTCAATCCTTTGAAGTCGTGGGTATGTCGCTTAAGGCCAAGTAATTACTCTTTGTACTATCAAGACAATGAGAATAAGAGGGTCATTACAAATTCCATAATCTTGTTTGATCCTGGCCTTACAAGTATTATTCACTATTCTTGGTCTTGGAGTTGAAATTTTTTATTGTCTATTCCTTGTGTTGTGAACTTAGAAAAGAGTAGGATTGTCAGAACATGAAATGTATAGCATAAAATAACCTAGCTAACCCATTTAAGCTTAAAATCTAGTTACTAGGGATTTGGGTACATATGTGTTTTGGTGACACTTATAGGATACTGTAATCTCATTATCAATGGTTTAAAAAATGAGACAAGAATGACATGAATTATATAGGAATGAATTACAACTAGGTTTTCATATCTCATTATGTGTAATGATTTATGATTTTTGAAAAGGTGTAATTTTTTGAAAAATGGAGATTTTTGTCCAAATAATAATTTTGAAAAGAGGATACTTGGTGTAATTTGAAAATTATTGGATTTTCAAAAATAATAATTGATTTTTAAAAAAATTGTTGAACGTGAAAAATTTTGTTTTTCGAAAACTATGTTGTGATATTTGATGTGATATAATTTGAAATACTAAGCCATCAGTTTCTAGAGAGTGAGACTTACAGAGTTTGTATTTTGTTTAGAAAATGACACCTGATATGTTTCATAGAAACCAATTAGAAGAAGCTTCAGAGAAAATGATTTCACCTGAGCCACACGTGACCGAAGATCTATTTCTTATCATCGTCCATGCGTTTCAGGTTGTGGACATATGGAACTGAAGGGATGAGACAAGGCATGTGAACCATTCCATACAGTTCATGAAGATTAATCATTCCATATTACATGGTGATTCTAAACCCAATAATGTGGAGGTTGGTCTCAATAAGATCAATCATATCTTCAAGTTTATCGACACTCTAACTTACCTCACAGTCAATATGATGATGAATATTCTAGAGGATCTTGCACACCGGTGGTGGGAACAATTATTTCATACTAAAGTGGATCAAGGCCGTACTTGGGATGATTTTGAGGAGTTGTTTAATAAAAAATTCTATCTTCAGACGTTCAAGATCCATATGTTTATATAGTTCTTTAACCTGAAGTAGGAGAATCTCTCTTTTAGAGAATATGCAGATAAATTCATTAATTTAGAACTCATTGCACCAAAAGTTACGGAGAGTGCGTCCCTGAAGGCACTCATCTTCGAATCAGGGTTAAGGCAGGGAATTCGATCAAATATTTTCATGAAATTTATTAATTATTATACAAATATAGTGAAGACAACAAAGGTGGAAGAGAAACACATCTCAAGAGAAATGGGAGGAGGAATTATGATGATCCCTACTAAAATTTTGGAAACTCTGATCCAGAGATTATGAAAATGAGAGACACCTATTTACAAGGTGGGAGCAGGAATCAGAATCTGACTGCTGGATAAGTAAATATTTATCCATGACCAAAAATCCGAGAAGGATGATACCAATGTGGTTGCTTTGACCACATAAAGTGAGAGTGTATAACACTACCAATAGCATGCCATAATTGTAACAATATGGAATACTTTAAGGATTTTTTTCACAGTGCTTGAAGGTACAGTGCTTGAGACACTTCATAGGTGTCGCATGCCTCATGTGATTTTATAGGACAGGGCCAGAATATTTAATCTCATCAGTAGAGAAAAGATAGACATGGTTATTCTTAGAATACCATGACTCATAAAAAAGTACAATCTCTGAAATAGAATAAGGTGTAGAGTGAATTGCTGAAAATACTATATAGTGTTGAGAAAATTATGTTTGATGATCAGGCTAGACCATCAATAGTGATAGGTACAATTCTTTTGAATTCTTCCCTTATGAAAGTGTTGTTCGATACAACTGCATCTCATTCTTTCATTTCTTCTCATTATATTGAAATTAAATGATTATAACTTGATATGATTCCTACTATGATAAAATTGCAATATCCCCTTGGTTAAAGAGAATGTCAAGCCTTCATGTGTAGATCATGTGCTATAGCTGTTGATAGAGTTGAGTTGAAATGAAACTTCTCAATGTTGGAGATGGATTTATATGATTATATACTTGGTATATATTGGTTTCCAATGTCCAAGGATCACATCGACTATTATAGTAGAATATTTAGTTTGACATCTGAGGATGGGACTCAGTATCTCTACAAAGGAGAGATGGTTGGGAAGATAATTTCAATGATATTTTTGGCACTAGTGGTGGGAAAAATATATTACCAATTGGATATGATGATGTTGCCATCAATGTAAGAGATCAAGGATATCAGTTTTCCATCAGTGGTGGATCCATTTTGTGATGTTTTTCTCAAGAACTTATCAGGGTTACCACCTATAATGTAAGTGGAGTTTACGAATGATCTCCTTCTGAGGACCAGTCCTATTTCCCTTCCATCTTATAGGATGGCATGACAGAGCTTGTATTTTCATATTTATACATATGTTTTTAAATGATTTAATCCCTTCCCATTAATCAATTTCATCTTATTTGAATCATTTTATGACTTTTGGTGAGTTTTGAGCTTTAATGTTAAAAGTGGTTAATTCTGGACATTAAACAGATTTATGTTGCCTCTGTATTTAGAGCATAACTCCTACATTTTACATCCAATTCACCAGATTTAATTTTTAGGATTTAGTAATTAATTTTCTACATATAAGTATTCCATACACGGAGCCAATTCGAAATCCAACAAGCCAAAATAAATCGGTCAATATGAACACTTATTCTGGTCGGCAGAATGGACATGACTTCATTAAATGATCAATATCTCGGGCTACCGACCACCAAATGAGGTTCTTCTAGGTGGGTCAGAAATTCAACTTGACTAGGAATCTTAAAATTAACTTTCCTAGTTAATTGAGGTGATTAAGGCTTCCCTTAAACCAGTCAAAGTACAATTGGTGGAATAGTGATTTGCGGCTAAGAAACGTCATGTCTAATAATTCGGCCATAACTCATTTCACATGGATAAAAATGCATTAAAACGTCTTGGGTAGATGGAAAATTCCATTCCTAACCTCATATAATATTGGAAATCAGCCTTATTTGATGAGATGGTGGGAGAACCAAAGCTGAAATTCTAGATAACTGAATCTCGAGGAGAAAAATCGGTTCTTTATTTTCACTTCTTACTTCATCTTATTTTTGTAATGCCTTCATCTTCCTCCTTATTATCAATTACCATTACCATGGTGGGGTAAAAATATGAGGTTATTGGGGGAGGGAAGGTTTTATATTTGTAATTATTTTAGTTATTAAATTTTATAGAATAAAAAATTTATCTCATCTATGAAGTTGTTTTAAAATTATAAAAAAATAATTTATTATTTTATGCGATAGTATTTGATTTTATATTATGTTGTTATTATTGCCTTGATAAATGATCATTTTTATCCCTCTATTAGTTTCTGGTCTATATTCATTAAAATAATATTAGGGCTTAGTGGTGATGTACTTGGCGATCGCTAGTATGTGTGGGAGGGGTGGTGAATATTCATGATTATTTATGATAAACAATACCTGAATGGGAATTGCCTAATATAATTTATGGTCTTCACTAAAACAGTATCACAAAATGGAAGAAGTGTATACCAAACTAGAATTTTGTTAACCCATTTAACCAAAGATGTGAGTTGATGTAATTATGAAATCTCACTTAAATCCACTTAGCAGAGGAGGATTGAATAAAATGGAAGAAGAAGAGTATTGCAATTATAAAACTGACCACGACATGATCACCCATCTCATAAAATAGTTTTTTAAATCACTTAAATTCCACATTTTTCTTGAATAACTTCCCTAATTTCTAATTTTTTTCCATTTCTCTCTTTGATTTCAAAAACCAAACAATTTCAAAAACACATAACTTTTTCTCTATTTTAAAAGTGACAAACTATTTTTTGTGCAATCTTCATCAGGAGACAACCTAGGTTAACCACTATAATATAGTTTAAAATAGTAAATAATTGTTTATTTCACATCCCAAAATAGGAATGTGTTAGAACTTGGCACCGTTGCCGGGGACGAAGTGCCTCAAAACACAAAAACTAAAAAAGGTTTCTTGAATGACTTGTAGTTCAAATAACCCCTTAATCGAATTTGATCTTGAAATTTATCATACAAAAACAAAATGAAAAAAAATAATTTTCAAATAGAGTTTAAAGAAATACACCTCACGGATTCAAGTGATACTCTTTAGTGATCACTCTGAACCAAAAATAATGGCTAATAATCCCAACCAAACTCTGTGTGATCTTTGAACACCTCAATTTTCTAATCAAAATAACCAATAACTATACTGGACATAGAAAAATATTTTGAACTACAATTTAATATGATTCAAGTGCTACCAAAATTTCAAGGTCTTGCAGGTGAAGACCCAAATCGACGCATCCAAGAGTTTACCTTTGTCTGCTTCAGCTTCGAACCCTAAGGAGTCATAGAAGAGAATGTAAAGTGGAGGGCATTCCACTTCTCACTTGAGGGAGCAGTAAAATAATGGATGTACAATCTCCAACCAGGGGAGATAAATGATTGGAAATATCTCAAAACATGCTTCTTGTAGAGATTCTTCACTACATCTAGGAGTACAAAAATTAAAAAAGAAATTTAGGTCATACATTGATCGAATTGAAAGAATCTCTACGAATATTGGGAACGTTTCAAGAAACTCTGTGCAAGCTGTCCACACCAAGAAATGGAAGATAACCAATTTCTTGTGTTCTTATACCAAGGATTTCTCAACAATGATCGCAATTTACTAGATGAATCATCTTTAGGAGCCTTGATTGACAAGTCACCAGCAGATGTCAGAGGGCTGATTGAGAAGATTGTGAAAAACTCATAGCAATTCAGGTCTAGAGGTACAAGCACTAGAGGTATCCATGAGTTAAAAACTTATGATTCATCCTCACCCTTACTTGGAGAAACACTTATAGAAATGACTAGTGTGATGAGAAAACTTGCTTTGAACAAAGTGAAGGAAAAACAAGGCCCGAATCAGGTATGTGGCTTATGCTCTTCTAGTTATCATTACACTGATCAATGTTTAGAAGTGTAGGGGACTGAAAATTGTGTAGCTACCTATCAAGAAAGGAAAATCTAGTCAAATAAAACGAGTAAAAGGAAACAAGGATATGGATTCTGATATAACCAGGATAGGCTTCCATTTCAAAATCAATACCAAAATCAACCTCCATTGCAGCACAAGCAATACTTGAATCCTCCACCATTCCACAACCCTATAAACCGCCATACTAGCAGAAACCATGTGAACAACCTTCAATGAGTTCTTATAGAAACCACCATGAAATAGAGATTGAAGGCCAAAAGAATACAATGAAAAATTTTGATAATAAATTTGACAAAATTATTTATATTCTAAACAAAAATCAAGGAAAAATCCTAGCACATACAGTTCCAAATCCCAAAGAAAGTGTGAGTGTCATTACAACATGAAGTGGAAAAGAGCTAATGTCACTCGAAAAAAGTGAGGATGATGATTCTAGGAAACCTACTTAAGAACAACACATCCATTCAAAATAAGAAAAACAGAACAATAAAGGTGAAAGAATTAGGTTTAGAAAGGAAAGGCCAGAAACACCTTTGTAAAAATATTAAAGGGAGTGGAAGGATATACAAGACCAATTCCCATCTTCATTAGTTTAGTTAATGAAGGTTTAAGAAAGGATAATTCCAAAAGAAATTCAGGAAAATTTTCAGAAAGTGGAGATCAATATCCCACAACTATATTCAATCAATCAAATCCATAAGTATTCAAATTTTTTGAAGGAGTTGTGCATAAAAGAAATCGGTTGGATGGAAATGAGAGAATCAGCTTAGTAAGAAGAGTATCAGCACTGATCACACGAATGATACCAAAAAAATGTCAAGATCTAGGGAAATTCTATATTCCCAACACTATTGGTTCTTTAAATTTTACTGACACACTATGTGATCAAAGATCGCCAATAAATGTTATGCCTCACTCAGTATTTTGATCCTTGCAGATCGGAGAACTAAAACTGACTCGAATGGTGGTCCAATTAGCAAACAGATCCACCATTTTCCCTTATAGAGTTATAGAAGATGTACTCATTGGAGTAAGTGGATTGATATTTCCATGAGACTTTTATGTCCTTACTATGAAATAAGACAGTGCTTCAGGCCACTCCCCCATCATCCTTGGGAGACCCTTCCTAAAAATATCAAGGACTATCATCAATGTCTATGAAGGAACACTCAGAATGGAACTTGGAGATATTACAATGCACTTAAACATTCTTGATGCAATGAAACATCCTTCTAGTAATCACTCACTTTATGAGATCTCCCATGAAGAAGGTATAGAACCAATTGAATATTCAGGTGTGCTTCTTGGCTTCTTATCGTTAGGAGAACATTTTTCATTTGAAAATTCCAATTCCCATGAACCTGAAAATCCTAAACCCATGTTAGAGAATGAGGAAAAATATGAATTTCTTGATGATTTATTAAATGAAAATGAGATGATATGAGAGATTCCAGTCTTAGGAATATGATACCTTAATTCAATGTCATCCCTTGAACAAACCATATGTCTAAAACATAAGCCATTTCCAAGTGATTTGAAGTATTCTTACACAATAGATGGAGATAAGTTTTCAATAGTAATTTCTAATAACCTATCCCATTAACAAAAGGAAACACTAATTGAACTACTCAAAAGAAATGTCCAAGCTATTGGATGGAGTTTAAATGATATACCTGGAATCAATCCTAAGGTTTTCTCTCATTGAATATTTTTAGAAAGTGAATCCCGACCAGTTAGACAACCTCAGAGAAGACATAATCCCACAATCATGGAGGTCATTAAGAAAGAGATAGAGACATTTCTAGAATCTGAAACCATTTTTCTAATCTCTAATTCTCAATGGGTCAGCCCTATTCATGTAGTCCCAAAAAAAACTGGCCTATTCATCGATCAAATGCTTGAAAGGGTAGCTGGAAAAACCCATTACTATTTTTTAGATGGATTCTCAGCATACATTTTGGTACCGATCGCATGAGAAGACCAGGAAAAGACGACCTTCACCTGTCCATTTGGTACATTCACCTACAAAAGGATGCCTTTTGGGATATGCAATTCCCCAGGTACATTTCAACAGTGTATCATGAGTAATTTCTCAGATCATATTTGAGGACTGCTTGGAGGTATTTCTTGATTTCACAGTTTAGGGTAATTCATTTGATAATTGCAGTGGAAATTTGATTTTTTTTAAAAACATGCATTCAAAATAATCTTCTCTTAAATTTTGGAAAATTTGATTTCATGGTTGAAAAGGGAATAATGTTGGGGCGCATAATTTCAGAAAAAGGGGATAGAGTTTGATAAATAAAAAGTTGAGGTAATAAATTCCTTGCCATATACAACTTGTTTAAAACATGTTAGATCCTTTTTAGGACATGATGGATTTTATAGAAGGTTCATCAATGATTTTAGTAAGATTTTTCTCCCTATCTCAAGATTACTACTAAAATAAGAATAATTTAATATTGATTTTTCTTGCTGAAATTCATTTGATGAACTGAAGAAAAGGTTTATCACACCTCCAAAAATGCAACCACCCAACTGGGATTACCCTTTTGAATTTCATTTTGATGCATCCAACCAAGTAGTGAGAGATAATCTATCACAAAGAATTTAATGAAAGCCTCAAGTCATATCCTATGAATCAAGGACCATGGATGCCACACAAATCCCTTACACAACCACCGAGAAAAAGATATTTGGATTTGTCTTTGCACTAGATAAATTCCAATCATATCTTCTTAGAACTAAAGTTGTTGTTTTTTCTGATCATGCAACACTCAGGTATTTAATGAAAAAGGAAGATGCAAATACAAGGCCATTGACATGGATACTACTCTTATAAGAGTTCAATTTGGAAATTAAAGGTAAAAAGGTAACTAAAAATCATGTGGCTGATCATCTAAGTCTACTACCCCACACCACTGAAGGAGAAATTCCAAACCAAAACCCACTTAATGATGAGCTTCCTAGAGAAAAAATCTATATCATAAATAGTGAAGTTCCATGGTATGCCAATATAGTCAATTATCTGGTAACATCTCAAGTCCCATCTCATTTCTATTCCCACCAAATTCTAAAGATGAAATACGAATCTAGATATTACATTTTAGATTATCCATTTCTTTGGAAGATTTTCAATGACAATGTAATAAGAATATGTTTTCCTAAAAGTGAAATTAATTCTGTCTTTGATTTTTTTCACACATTAGCTTGTGGAGGCCACTTTGGACCTCAAAGGACAACAATGAAGGTTTTAGAATCTAGAATTTATTGGCCAATCCTTTTTAAATATGCTCATGATTTTTGTAAAAGGTTTGAAAAATGTCAGTTTTATGGAAATATTTAAAAGTTAAAATAAATGCCCCAAAAACCACATATTTTTTGTGAAATTATTGATGTTTGGGGAAAATAATTTATGGGCCCTTTCCCAATGTCATATTGAAATTATCATATATTTCCTGTCATTGATTATGTTTCCAAATGGGTGGAAGAAAAATCCACCAAGACTGATGATTCTAAAGTTGTTTGTGAGTTTCTAAGGAATTACATATTTTGTATATTTGGAGTGCCTAGAGAAATTATTAGTGATCAAGGGACTCACTTTTTCAATAGAAGAATGGAAGCATTACTGATGAAATATGGGGTGCATCAGAAAACATCAACTCCCTATCATCCACAGACTAATGGTCAAGATGAAGTATCAAATATGAATATAAAAGGAATTTAATAAAAGACTATTAATCCAAATAGGAAGTATTTGAGCCAAAGCATGGAAGACACCTTATGGGCTTACAGGACATCCTACAAAACCCTGATTAGAATGAGTCTATATAGGTCGATTTATGGTAAAAGATTTCACCGACCTGTGGAATTGGAACATAAAGAAAACTGGGATGTGAGGAAGATAAATTTGGATCTTGAAAGTGCTAGGAAGGAGAGAAGATTTTAGTTGAAGGAGCTGGAATAAATTAGAAGGGATGCTTTTGAAAACTCCAGGATTTATAAAGACTGAAAAAGTGTGTCTCATGACATGTTGATCCAAACAAAAAACTTCCATCCTGGAGATATGGTGCTATTATTCAACTCTAGACACAAGCTGATGCCAGGAAAACTTCATTCTAGATGTAAAGGTCCATTTATTTTTAATCATGTATATCCTTTTTATACTGTGTAGATTGTGAAGGATGGATTTCAGAAGCCATTCACTGTTAATGGTCATCAGTTGATGAAATTTCTTGGGCCCATACCATCAGAGCCGGTTGAGGAGATCACACTCCTCAAACCCATTTATAAATGAATCTATCAGTTTGTACCTTTAATTGAGACTTTATTGATTTCTATGATTCAATTAAAAATATTCTTACACGTTAAATCAATTTGAATTCATTGCGGAAACTATATCATTTAAGTGTGTGGAAGGGAACATTTATAGTTTAGTATTTTCAGCTGTGTCTTTTTTAAATTTTTGCATTTTTTAAAATTTTGATATTAAATTATTATCATCACATATTTTGAAACCCATTTCAATGTTTTAAAAAGTTTATCCTATGAAACTAACCATAAATTAATGATGAAAATGACTTTCTTTCAATTTCAAATATTTGAAAATTTCATGAAAGGTACTCAGAATATTTAATTTCATGCCACAATTCACTATCATGATATTTGAAATCACTTTCCTGTAAGGATCATAAACATATGTTTCATACTCTTTTCATTCACTTCACTTCATGAAAGAACCATTCCATGATTGATTTAACCAGAATTTAATATATTCCTATCAAAACATGAGTGATTGAGGAAAATGTGTTTTAAATGACTGAGGTGTTTCTTGGGAATTAAGGCACCAATTTCAAAATAATCCTTTTTATAATGGCCCACCTTTTAAATTTAGTCCTTGTATCCCATAGAAACCATGAAATCCTTGTAAGGATAGCCACATTACAATCCAATTTTCCCTATACGACCTACTCTTGAAGTAAAATTACATAATCTAGTTGAAATTAATTGTGGGGGAGGTTGAATTGTGTTATGCTACCTCATTTGGAGATACATTGGGTGGAAAATCAAATATAGAAGATCTGTTCTTGATACAGAAAAAAATAATTATGTTTAAATATGTCCCTTTCCTGTAGCTTTAATGATAAGTGACATTGTGCATTTCTGGAGCTTCCAATGGAGAAAGAAAGTTATGCATATCTAGAGCTTAAAAAAAATCATGTTTCAAATGACTGATACTTTTTCTATTGAAATGATGAATGGTGTGAAATTCAAATAAATTTTCATGTTTATTAAGAATATTTTCTGATAAGGGGAGTGAGGAGGAGACCATATTTAAGTAAAAAAATTATAATAATGCAATTTTTCTTCAAAAAGATCAAATGCCTCCTTATTCATCCTCAGAATTTGTCACATCTAAATCCTACAAACCTGAAGCCATAGAAAAACCTTTAATAGTCCTCGTTTTAAACATATGTCCTTGACTCATAAAATGTGGAGATGTAAGAATTTATCATGCTTATAGTGACCCTTGCATGAGTATTGGATGAGAAAGACATTATTGAAAATTGATATTTGTGTGATGAGAAACAAATGCATGTTTGGTAAGTGTTTTGTGTGAGTGGGAGAATAAATTAAGAGGAAATATATTTAATAAACTGAATTGAGAACTTAGAATAATGGTTGTTGATGAGGGATGATATCCTTTTTTCTTGGTGTTAAATTGTTAGATCTCATGGATATGTGTTTCAAATTTTCTTTGATTTAATATCGATGTTTACATGTCAGGGAGTCCAAGTGATAAGGGGGGGAGAATTGACAGAGCTCGTATTTTCATATTTATACATATGTTTTTAAATGATTTAATCCCTTCCCATTAATCAATTTTATCTTATTTGCATCATTTTATGACTTTCGGTTAGTTTTGAGCTTAAATGTCTAGAGTGGTTAATTCTAGACATTAAACAGATTTATGTTGTCGCTGTAATTAGAGCATAACTCCTACATTTTTCGTCTAATACACCAGATTTATTTTTTAGGATTTCGTAATTTTTTTGATATATATAATTCTCCTGGGCCCAAATCCAATTCAAATTCCAACAAGCCAAAACAAATCAGACAATATGAACACTTATTCTGGCTGGAAGAATATGAAATGACTTCATTCAATGATCAATTTCATGGGATACAGACCACCAAATGGGGTGATTCTAGTTGGGAAAGAAATGCATCTTGACAATGAAGCCTCACATTAAATTTCATCGAGAACTGAGTTGATTAAGGCCTCCCTTGAACCAGTCAAATTATGGTTGGTGAAATAGTGATTGGCGGACATGAAAAGTTATGTCTAAATATTTGGCCATAACTCATTCCACATGGCTCAAAATGAATTCAAACTTTGTGGGTAGATGGAAAAATCCATTACTCACTTCCTATAAGAAGGGAAAATGGCATGATTCGAGGAGATTTTGGGAGAACCGATGCTGAAATTCTGGAGAACTGAATCTGGAGGAGAAAATTCTGTTCTTTATTTTCACTTGTTACTTCTTCTTGTTTTCGTAATACATTCATCTTCCACATTATTCTCAACTACCCTTACCATGGTGGGGTAAAAATATGAGGTTGTTGGGGGAGGTAAGGTTTTTATTTTTAATGCTTTGAGTTCTTACAGTTTTTTGAATAAAAACTCTGTCTCTTTTGCGATGTTGTTTTAAAATTCTAAAAACAGAATTTATTATCTTATGCAATTGTATTCGATTTTATGTTATGTTGTTATTATTTATTTGATAAATGATGATTAATATCCCTATATTAGGTTCTGGTTTATATTCTATAGAATAAGATCAGGGCTTAGTGGTGAAGTACTTGGTGATTGCTAGTACGTGTGGGATGGGTGGTGAATATTGATTATTATTTTGGATAAACCATACCTGGTTGAGAAATGCCTAATATAATTGGGGGTGTTCACTAAAAATATATCACGCAATTAAAGAATTGTCTAAAAAACTAGAATTTTTTTAAACCATTTAACCAAATAAGTGAGTTGATGTAATTATTGAATCTCACTTAAATCAACTTAGTAGAGGAGGATTGAATAAAATGGAACAAGGATTGTATTGCAATTATAAAACTGACCCCGAATTGATCACCCATCTCAAGAAATAGTTTTTAAATCACTTAAATTCCATATTTGTCTTCAATCACTTCCCTAATTTCTTCTTTTGTTCTGTTTCTCTCTTTGATTTCAAAAAACCAAATAATTTCAGAAACACATAACTTTATCTCTAATTAAAAAGTGACAAACTATTTTGTGTGCACTCCTCATCGGGAGAAAACATAGGATAACCACCATAATATATTTTTACTTCGTAAATAACTGTTTTTACCAATCCCTATGATAGGCACATGTCAGGTAACCATCAATTTTAAGGGAATTGAATGTGTAGTTGGAGGGACCAGAAGATAAGGGTTTTATTTGGCCAAGTATGTCACTATGAGAACCACTGATCTTGTTCATGAAGAAATAATATTGAACTATTTATCTATGCATTGATGATCACAATATTATCCTAGTTATAATAAATAATTGATATCCACTTCCATGCATCAATGATCTGCAAGATCAATTTATGTGAACTTAGTGGTTCTCTAAAATTGACTCGAGATCAGGATATCATCAATTTCATGTTCGAAAGGAAGACATTATGAAGATAGCTCTTAGAAGACGATATGGACATATGAATATGTACTAATGACATTCTGTCTAATGAATGAACCAGATGAATTCAAGGCTTTGATGAATCAAATATTTCAGCAATATTTTGATTCTTTTTTTGTGGTGTTTGTGTACGAGATATTGGTGTATTTAAAGTCATGGGATGAGCATGAGGAACACCTGGGAATAGTGTTACACATATTGAGATATCATTGTTTGTTTTCCAAACTATCTACGTGTGCTTTTGGATAGAGGAAGTACATTTTAGTAGCTATGTGATTTCCAAAAAAAGGTATTTTTGTAGATCTTAAAAAGATTAAAGCTGTGATATTGTGGAAACTACTGATGAATGTCATTGAGATACAATGTTTTCTTGGTCTAGCTAGTTATTACTGATGCTTTGTGCATGAATTATCATGGCTAGACTCACTAATTAAATATTTTAGAAAGAATAATGACCCATTTCAATGGATATATGAATCCCATAAGTCTTTCAAAGAGAAGAAATTTCACCTTACTTTGGAACCTTTCTTGATTTGTTCATAATCATGACAGGGATATGGGTGTATTGTGATGATTTTGGACCAGGGTTGGGTTATCTTCTTATTCAAGGAGACTATTATGTGGATTATGGTTCAAGACATTTGAAAGTGAATGAGAAGAATTAAACAACACATGACAGGGAATTAGAAGTAGTCATTCATGCCTTGAAGTCTTGGTGTTTTTATATGTTTGGTTGGAAATTTACTGTGTTCACAGACCACAAAAGCTTGAAACACATTTTCTAATAGTGAGATTTGAATCTGAGGAAAACAAGATGGATGGAGTATATAAAAATGTTTGAATTTGACTCGATACATACATTAGGAAATGGTAATTCAGAGGCAGATGCATTGATCAGAAAGTTATATGCTTAGTTGGTGAAATATGTTTTAGATGAATTGCAGTTGATGTTGTTCCTAGATGATGTGCATGTGTAATGTGAAGACTGAGGTGTTGTTGGGGTTTTATTTTTATATGTTCTTTTTCCTAATTTGGTAAAGATGGTCAAAGTTCCACAAACATCAAATGCAACATGTTTAGTTATGAGTTCAAAACTCAAAGGTGGGGAGACCATAGATGGTTGAGAACATAATGGGAGTTTAGCTTTGTGTTTCTGAGATCGAATGGTGTTACCTTTGGCTTTTCAAGAACAACTCATATATTCCTACCACCATTAAAGTTGGGGTGTACATCTAGCCACACAGAAGACATATAAGGTGTTGAAGGCATAGATTTGGTTGAGCAGTAGGAAAAGGAAGGTGGATGAGTTTTTCTCATGGTGCCTAACATGTCAGCAGGTTAAAGCATAAAATTAAAGACCAATGAGTATGGTTCAGTCCCTACTAATTCCGGTGTGGAAATGGGAGTAGATATCTATGAATTGTTTCATAGGTCACTTAAGAATAGTCGAGAAACGTTATTCCATATGGGTGATAGCGGATGATCTTACCAAGTCAGTCCATTTTATCCCTATTCATGAAACTCATACAATGGGATAACTATCCAAAATATATATCCAAGAAGTGGTAAAGAGGCATGGGATACTAGTTCCAATTGTATCAGACATAAATCTGAGTTTCAAATATCATTTCTTGAAATCCTTAAAGAGATCCCTTGGCAATAAGTTGAATATGATCACAACATATCATCCTCAAATGTATGGTAAATCCGAACGTATGATACATACATTGGAATACATGTTGTGGGTTTGTGTAATGGATTTTGGTGGCTCATGAGAGGTTCACTTATTGTCAGTGGAGTTCTCATATTAAAATAGCTATCAGGCCTCAATACATGTGGATCCATTTGAAGCATTGTATGGGATTCCTTGACCTTCTCCACTGTGCTAGGTGGAAATAGGTGAAACATCACTCGTCTGGATGAGCCTTTTATAAGAAACAAAAAAAGAAGATTCAACTGATCTGAAATAGGATGAGGACAACTCATATTCATAAGAAATCTTTTGTGGATCATCATTTAAGATTGGTGTAATTTTCCAGGGGTGATCATGTGTTCTCGAGGATCTCTCCAAGGCTTGGACATTATTGGTTTTGGAATAAGGGAATATGATATATTCAACAAATTGTATCATTAGAGATAGTTGAACAAGTTGGAGAGGTGAAATATTAGTAATCATCATCACCATGGATCAATTCGGTGCGTAATGTGTTCCATGTATCTTAGTTGAAAAAGTAGTATCCTGATCCTAATCATATCATCAGATGGGATCATGTTGATGTTGAGTCGGATGCTTCATTGGTACATATCCCAGTGTGAATTGCGGATATGAAAGAGAAAGTCCTTCAAGGAAAAATCATCGGTCTAGTGTGGGTTTTATAGAAACATGGTCAGATTTAGGAAGATACTGGGGAATGTGAAAAAAATATTAAAGTGAAATGGATGGAACTCATTTGAGGCAGTGATGGTGTTCTACTTTTTGGGGATGGAATGAACAATGGTGGGGTGAATGCATTACCCTCGATTTTTTTATGTAACCAATAATTTTTTCTTTTTTTGGTTATAAAGTGTAAGGGTAAAGGATTAGATTGTTTGGTGAAATATAAATATGTTCTTGGGGAAAAAGTAGGTTCGTATGGGATGCATAAGATTTTTCTAAAGCATGCAGATATCCTAGAAGAATCTGTGTGGATTTTCAGTTTTTGAGGATGTAGCTTCGGCATGGTTAGATCACAGTTAGGGATACCATGTAAAGAGTCCTTGTGAGGGTTTCCTTAATGATGTATCTAACACAAGGGTAGTACATTATTTGTCTAACCATTTGAGCTAACTGTGCATGGCGTTAAAATAAGATCCTAAAAATGTTTATCTGGGTCGGCCTTGCCTTTAACCCACTCATTCTCCCCAAACCAGCTCTAACTTGGTAATTTTCTTCTCCTAAGGCTATAGAAGGTTCTCCCATTTATTATGAGGAAATATGAATGCTTCCAATAGTGATTTGTAGTAATATTCTTGATGTATGCGATCTTTCTTTGTGGTTTTTGATCAGCTTCTTAGACCTACATAGATATACTTATCCTCTATTCTTGGTTTCCTATATATACCCCATTTATGGGTATATCTAAGATTATGGATGCCAAATATGTTGATTTTGGGTCTTGATCATGAAAGGAGAAGAAATCAAAGCCATTTTTTTGTAGAATCAACCCATTTTCTTGTGCGTTCTTCATC
This sequence comes from Viscum album, assembly GCA_963277665.1. Classification (NCBI taxonomy): domain Eukaryota; kingdom Viridiplantae; phylum Streptophyta; class Magnoliopsida; order Santalales; family Viscaceae; genus Viscum; species Viscum album. Next base: position 1,289,465,977 of record OY728119.1, read on the forward strand.
TGTTGTCGAGTTTTGTAAAAAACATCAAGGTAGGTGGAATGAATATCAGTTCCTCTGGATAGAAATGATTTTATTAGTTTCAAATTGATTTATTGGAATGTAATTTATTCTGAAAATAATGGAATAAATCTTCTCTAGTGATTATTTATGGTTTTGGTTGATATTGTGTAATTTCGGTGAATTTTTTTAAACCTTGATTTTGTTTCTTGTATTTTGGAAGGTGATTTTATATTGTGGGTTTTTTAGAGTTTCTAAATGGGTTTTCAGGAATGGTTTTTTCAAATTCAAAGTGTTTTTTATTGAAATGGTTTGCCTTCAAAATTGTTTTGATAGAAAAGTGGTTTTCAATAAAAAAGGGGGTTATTGAAAAGGTGTTTTAGCATGATCCTTGGGTATATTGGTGTATGATTTCATTTTGAATTTCTAGGTCTTGGTTGACATATGACCTTGTATTTGAATTTTTTTTGATGGAAAAGTGGCTTTCCATAAAAAGGGGGTTTATTGAAAAGGGTTTTTAGCATGATCCTTGGGCATATTGGTGTGTGAGTTCCTTTTTCATTTCTAGGGCATGGTTAAAATATGACCTCTTTTTCAGGGCAAATGTTCAAATGGAACATGAGATATAATTACCTTGTGATGACTTGGTAGATCAATGAGAAACCACTCATGAGTATAGGACTTTTATCATGTAGAATGCATGGTTGGTTGTGTGGAGGTATGGAATGGATCAGGTATGCCAAAATAATATTGATAAATTGTTTTAAAGCCTTATTTATTTATTTTTATGGAAAATAGACCTGTTTGAAAAACTGGTTTCAATTACAATTGTATTATTTAGGTTGAAAATGGTTTTTGAAACTTGTTTATTTTTAGTTGTAAACTATTTTGAGAATTTATTTATACAAACTACTTTATATAAATGTTACTAACTCTTATATCCAAGTGGAATGAGTAGGGAAGTCATTTGGGAAAACCCAATAATTTTTATACTCACCCCTTCTTTGGAGCATTGGTGCTTTTCTAGATGCTATCTTTTAAGATAGGGGAAAAGGTAACATATCACATGTTTTTACCACCACTTCATCAAAAGTGGTATTTTTGGAGTCTTTAGTTGTTTATCTGTTGTTTACTTTGATAATTGTTTGGTCTTACACTATTTCACACTTTGAAAGTGGATAAAAATGAATATTGTATTCGATTTATCTTGATTTTAGTAATGCATATTATAGTGAGCTGTCTGGTTATGGTTTGTTTTGTAGGTGGTTTATTTATTTAATGTTTAATCACCCCATACTTTTATTTTAAACCCTTTGGAATTAATTTATAGCCTTTGGAATCATGGGGATGTTTCATAAGGCCATATAATGACTCGTTGTACCCCAAAGCCAATGAGAATAATAAGTTCATTACAACCTTGATGTATTTCCACGATAAGACTGGATGTTTCTTTTCCATCACTATCATATCCCACCATCTCTTTCTTGGTCCCTCCAACGCGAAGGTGGGATTATTCACCTTGATCTCATTTAGTGTCTCTAAGAACTCGAATAGACAGTCTATCCTGCCCCTCCATTCCTTAGCATGTTGAGGATTAGTGGAGACTTTGAAAAATGGTGTCTTCTGGAAAAGAATCTATTGATAACAATTTTGAATAACACCCCCTAAGGATCCAAAACTAGAGCCATAATGGGTACTGGAGGTGGTGTCTGTCCCAGCACTTAGACAGTGCATGCAATCACCTCAACCAGATTTGCTTCCACTGGAGAATTGTCTCACGGTATATCAACATTATATTCCTCCTTGATCCGATATACACATGTTGTTAGAGTCATTATGCTACCCAACATTAGTAGAAAACATGGAAGACATTATATTAGAACTAAAACTGAGAAACAAGGTAAATGAATCCCAATATATATAACAAATAAGATTTGGATTTCACTCTATCCAAAATTAAAATAGGGAAAATAATAAAATCAATCCAAAAGAATTATTTCCATAACCACCCCCGGAAACATAAGGTACATTATGGTGAGTTCTAGCCAGACAGTCAATCACAACTACCTCCCAAGTCCTGATAAGATTACTCAACTTCATGCTGACTTTAAGACAAAAGCACTACCAAGATATGATACCACTCTTTCATGAACCAATATAGGTACCCAATAACTCGATAACCAAGCCAACCCTATCATGGACCAAAGGGAGTTCTTGATCCCTATAGGTTGGATATTAGCACCTGGAAACATTCAAACATAATGTAGGAATGTTTTTTCCACTAACAACGGGAGTAAAACAAATAAAGAAGTATGTATAATAAAAGGAAATCCATAGGGAGAAATGTTCCAGAAGTGAAACATGTTTTAAAGACCAATATGCTATAACCGAAGTCCCAAAATAGGGGAAAACAACTCAATTCTCTAAGGACAGAAACTAACAAAATAGTAGAACAACTGCGGGATCTACCCCTAAGAGATCCTTTCCCATTTCTCAAACCTGGAAGAAGATAATCTACAAACAATCTATGGAAAAAATAGGGTGTGGGATAAAAAGGCCAAAAGGGCCCCACCTAGGATTCTATATAAAATTATATTAATATATTAACTAAATGATTTATTTCAATTTTAAATAAAAGAGTTTTTCATTTTAAAGAATATTTATACAAAATATGCTATAAAATTGAAATTATGAAAAATACTTTAAGAAAAGGGTTTATAATCAATGCAATATTTCTGAAAAAATGGATTAAATAAATCCTTTTTATATAAAATAGTTTATATACATTCATAAAGCATGTAAATCAGTTTAACAACATTTGAATATATTTATATCTCAAAAATAAAAAAAATTGACGAACATGGTCATCAAGTAAATAGGTACTAAAGTTCAATGCTATAGAGTTCCCCACTCTCTATTAGATCATGGAAATATGTGTATACACATGTCCATATGAAACTAGCCAAAGGAAACTTGTGACCATCCCACCAGGGTTGTGACCTATTTCATTTATGTTTTAGAATGTTGTATAAGTGTAGAGTGTGTCCAAATAACTCAAAAACAACCTAAGGAATTCATGCTCTCTTACTATATCATTGATGGGTAATTTATTTAAATAATTCTTAAATCAAAATTAAATTCCATTCCCCCATTTCAGATTCCAATTATCCATTTAAAAACAAAATATGTTTCAAACAAAAACATGTCTTTTTAATAAGATAAAACCACTAGTTTCTATCAAGTCTTGTCAATCCATTTTCACAAGATTTAAATCAAGTAAAAACTAGTTCCATGAATTTCCCAAATCATTTCCAAAATTAAATTCAATGATTTAATTTAAATAGTTTCCATCAAAACTACAATTTAAATTAAAAAATTTAAATCAAGCAATTTCCATAAACAGACCCTAATTTAATAGAATTTGGGGTTTTCCCATTTTTCATGCCAAAATCATTTAAAATATATCAATTAATTGGAATTGGGTTTTATTAAATATATTTAATGAACGTTTGAGGAATTGAATTAAAACCAGTAATTGAAATAAATCACACAATTCGAGGATATTGAATTTACCCAAATGTGATGGAATCACCTACCTTTTTCCAGAAATTCAAGAGTCGCAATAGAACCCGTTAGTGAGAACAATGGTGTAGAATACCTTGAAACTCATCCATGAAATGAGTTCCAACACCATAAAGTATAGATCCATTAATTACAAGATGATATTTTGAGATCACAAAGTAAAATAAAGATATAATGGTGATGAATGAGGGAGAAAACTTACCTGGGAATCATTACGTGAGTGAAATAATGATCTAACAACACAATAAAGGGAACAAAATGGTAGGAGAGTTCCACGATCTCCCCGGGAATGTGTGGGGTCAAGATAAATAAATTTGGAGAGGATCCAAATGATATATTTCAGTCCCTCTATCTATTTAAAAACTACAGTTTGGTATTTCACGACTTGTAATCACATTGCATGTCCTGAAATAGTTATGTTTCATAACCACTGAAAATGTTTCAATTTAAATGAAAAAAAATTCATTAATTAACACACTATGTGTAAAGGATCTTTATGTCCACTAACATTTCATAGTTTGAATCTTTTAATGACATGGACCTTCTCACTGTATGCACCTGCTGAATATTACACAGTCCGTAACCTAGTTAAAAGATATGTAACTCCACTATAGTCTACATAAATGAAAAATTTAAGTTGAGAGTCCAAAAAATATCCAACATCACCATTTTAGGTATCCTCCCAATTCCTTTTCAACCCTTCCCTATTAACTAAAAGGAAAAACCATGAAAAGTTTAAATACATACCTATCATATCGATAATGAGATTTTACAATAACAAGCATCCCATGTATCATATTAAGGTGCGATTGATTCCTAAATGTCATAAATGAATTATAGACCGTTCAATTAATGTATCGAAACAATCTGAATTTGTTATCTTGATTTTGATTATATGGTATGGGTTATGAATTAAAATATAAATTATAGAAAAAACATAGACTTTTTGTCATACGAAACACACTGTGTATCATATTGAGGGGTGACTGATTGAGGTGTGGTGGATTCTAACCTGAGTACAATCATCTTCAAACCCGTTGCTAGAAATGTCATATTAAAAACACTATTTATTGGATTGAGGTGAAGTTAATTCCTACACATAAAAACTGACTTGTGAATCATTTTCCTAAATTATAAAAAAAACTAAATGTTTTTTTCTCAAATTTGAGTTTGTAAAATGTGTTTTGATCAAAATATCAATTTTAAACTAATAACATATATTTCAAATCCTATTGGGAATACCGTGTATTAGATTGAGTTGTGTTTTATTCCTACACATCAAAAAATGCATTTTTATTCTTCAATTAATTCAACATTTGGGTTTATCTAACAATACTATTATTTGATAATCGGTAATACCGATGACATTATATAATAAAAAGAAAAGTGCATCATCATGACTATATCATCCTCATTGGGAGCGTAATTATAGTAAATGAGTGCATCATGATGATATAATATTTGTTCATAATCTCCTTTAAAATTAACAAAATAATTATAAGATAAATATAATATTGAAACTACCTAAAAAATAGATTCAATGATGAGAAAATTCACAAAAAAAGTAGTAGAAAGTTACCTATTCATGATTGATGTATACAATCTAACACCATGTAGTCTTATCATTAATTTCTAAAAATATCTATTTCCTCTTCTAAATATGAGAAAATTTGATAGTCCGAGTAGTACCAAATTCATATAAATAAATAAATGATCAGTAAATATTTTAAAGTGATTATAATTATTATAAAAAATTTCTCTATAGGTATGTAAGTTTTTTATGTAAGATTATTTATTTCATAAATTTTCTAAAAATAATAGGTACAATATTTTCCAATCGTTTTTTCATATCACTCTAGAAACATTGATAAAAATAATTAATTTTTTTGATATATGTATTTATAGTGGAATTTTATTGTATTTTCCCTATTATATATCAATTTGTAGAAGTTGATAGAGTATTTTTTCCCATGGACTATCCTTATTCCATGATTTTTTTAATATTTAAACACCTCCCAATTATAAAAATAAATCATTAAAATATAATAAAATTTGTATAAGTTGAATTATATTTGTAAATTATTGAATGTAGTATATTACAAATATTAAATGTCATCAATTGGGTTCAATATTTTTGGTATCCATGCACTGAAAACATAAGGTAAATATTGGGACTTTCCAAATTTACTGTAACGAGTAACCAATGATGCAAAAAAAAATTAATATTTAATGAATTGAATGAAAATATATTTGATATGATTAAATTGTATATATTTACCATGACATCATGGGTATTAAGATGTGTCTATCTTCTATAAGTTCACTTTCCAAAATTATGGCCATTTTCCACTATTACTCCATTTTTATCTGGTTCTAATGAGAGTACTTGTGTACAAGTGATTTTATGACAAAATAGTCCAAATTTAGGTTCATAGAGTTTTCCATTCAAATAGTATTGATGTATATTGCTGCAAAATATATGAGTTGTATTTAGTCATAATTAACATGGTAGATCATCTAATGGACAACAAAATCATGAAAAAACACATCATATATACATTTACAACTAGGAATCCTAGACATTCATGCTTGAGGATTTCATTTACATTATCAAGATCAATATATACTATAACAAACTCTTCATATATATTTTCATTAAAATCAATTGTGGTCATATCACAACTTACTAATGTTGTATCTGTATGATCCATAAATATTAATAAATGTGGGTGTCGAGTTGTTGGGGGTAAATGTACTTTTTCAAAATATTTTCATTTGGTTGGTTGATCCTTTAGATAGTATTGACTCAACCATCAATTTTACCCCCTTCCTTTTGTACATTTTTAATAAAATTCTCCATTTCATGCATTTTTTATTAATTGTTAAAAATTGTACATGAAAAATAAATTTAAAATAAATAACTTCGTATCGATATGTATATTTACAACATATAAGGGAAATGATATGATAATTCCAACTGATTTCTCAACCATATGAATTTCTGCATCATTATGTGGAATAATTATCACAATTCTCGGTTCATGAGATATTTGTATCCCCACTCTCACATGACCAACTGTAAGTTGTTGGTTTTTTAGAATATCTTATTTGATGTTATACATGGTACCCCTCACAATAAAGTGATGGGTGGGTGTTTATAGATATAAATCAAAATCCATTTCACCAGTTAGAAATTCAATATAAGAAAGGTATCATTATATTACTGATTTAAATTTCACAGAAACATTTTTGAAAATATTGATTACCACTTTTCGGACAACCCTTTTAGAAGAATGGCTAACCTGAAAGCTATATGGAGTGGGGATATATTCATTTAGTGTAATTTCTTATGTTTTTTCTTCCTTTTTATTCCTTACCCAAACATTTTATAACATATTTGACACCCAATTATGTTTTTATTATAGTGTATCAAGTCATTCCTCAATCTCTCCAATTTTCTTATCTTTACCCCATATTTATTTCTCTACTCAAAATATGTTCGGGGTGACACACCAATACTCTAACCTCTGATGTGGCCATTCTATTCTAGCCACTTTAAAGCCAATAATAGTAAATATTAATCAAGTACATATGATTATGATTATTATGTCTAAAAATGTAAAAAATAAAGGAAAATAAGTAATCATTGTTATGTTATACTGATTTAAAGTAATTTTTTTATTTCATACTTAAAAATTATTTCCATGTTTTTTGTGTTTGTTCATCTATTAGCATCCTATATTTATTGACACGTTCTTAATTCCATAGCACATGATGTGTGATGGAAGTGGTACTAGATTTTGATTAATAAATAAATATATAAATAAAGTAAGATAATTAAGTTGTTGTTTAATGTCACATAAATATATTAGTATATATTTAAAATATGTATCATGTTTTTTCAGGTGAATTATTCCCCATCCGTGCTTTATGGGAGAAAAATGATGGTTTTGCTTCACATTTCAAATTTTAACCACTCATTTAATATTTCGTAAATTAAAATTTTTTAATCAATGTGATTAATACATGTTTTTTTTTTGAAATTTGTTGCCAGTAATAATATACATAAAAATATGTCTCCTCATAAAAACCAATAAACGCATCACATGCTTGTTATTTTATCTGGGGCTCATACATTTATAGTGGGAGTGGTTTTATTTTCCCTTTGGAATATTTGGTATGATACTTAATAAGAATTATGTAATAGAATCTATGAAACTTTACTGAAATCATCAATACAAATTTAATTTGGGACTCATCTATTATAAATGCACTCTACAAAGGATAATGAAGAGTAACTAAATTTCTCATTATTTTTTTAGTAAAATAAATAAATTATATCAAAATTATACACAAATATATTTACAAATTATTCTATTAAGATTAGGTACAATAGTTTTCTAGGAATATATATTAATCACATTTTTCATTTTAGTGGTGATATTAATGTAAATACAAAAGATTGTATTGTGGGGGTTAATAAGTGTAAATTTTCATTCTTTCAAACATCAAATTGTATTCCTTCATTTCTCATCTTAATAATTTTTTTCTAACACAGTCATACTACGATGCCCCTTTTTCTAAGACATAATGTTTTCATATCATACTATTTCCTCACATTCAACCTCAAAAATTCTTTGTTCCAACAGATTAGAAGTATCAGTATGTGCAGAAGGTTGTTACTCCTTTGCATTTGGTATATCAATACATTGAAAATGATATTTTTCCATAGGATTTAGAGCATCCAAATGTGAAAATGTCATTATATGAAGAAGTTATTGAACATTTAAATTAGATTATTTAAATGAAGCAGTGAATATATAACAATATGAGGTTACACAATGTATTTTACAAAAGAAATATAACCTGATTATTGAACTCTTTTTTTAAATGGATGAATGGATTTGAACCCTATGTTGAGTATCTAAATAACCTCATTTTGGTATCATCTTACATACAAGGACACTTCTATATAGAGACCACAGTGAAATGATTGTGATGACCCAATATAAGGCCCATTCCCACCTGAATCGACCTCACACCCTTCAGTGGTTTTAGATGATAACAAAACAATTGAACACATTCAGTTTGTATGATCTGGAACATAAAATAAATATAATAGTTGTGATTCCATTATAAATGGTTCATATTTATACCCTTACTAAAATATCATTTCAAAAAACCAAATCCATCTATTTTAATTGTACTTCTATTATTGACCCATATTTATTGAAAAATCTACACTTGGAATGTTGTATAATCCAAATCACAAATTTTTATAATGATTCCAAAGTATGATATATTTTCTAAAATTATATTTTTTTCCTTAGTACTAGATACATGCATAACTTTATACATAAATTTAGCTCCACTATTTTTCATGGTACTATGTTAATCATGTTTATTTGTATAGAACATATAAACCTTAATTATATAGAAATTATAAGATAATATATGCATAATTATTCCTTTACGTCACCATCAAATTCATTTAGAAATTGAATCTGTATTTTTAGATGAATCCTTAATAATATGGTTTTGAAAGCATCTTATAAATCATGGATTATGTTTATTTGAAATCCAAATTTTATCACTTGATAGATTCAAATGCCTAATAATTCTTTTATGGGTTTCAAAATATGGGTCATCGCTTATACTATTATTTAAAATGTAAAGGTGATCCTACTTTGGAACCATAATAGTGATTTGGATTAAATCTATTCCAAAAATTCCTTCACCTATAAGACACCTAGGTTGATAAGGTTTCTGTTGACCAATGATTTCCACATTGGATAGTTAGTCAGTATAAAATTCAATGGCTTCCTCAAGAACATATCACTGTAAAATAAAATCTTTTGGCTGACTTTGATTTTTTACATACATTTTAAAAATATTCATATTCCATTCAATGAGGTACATAAATCTATAATGAACAGGACCACATAGTTTAATCTCACATACCAAGTGAACCATCATGCGCATGATCATATCAAAGAGTATGAGAGAGAAGAACATATCCAATTCACATAATATGGAAGAAATTTCCTTTTTCATAGTAGGAAATTTCAAAGGGTCTCTAACTTTTACACCTATATCTTTGAAAAATAAATAGATCATAGTTAATTTATAATGAGAATTCTTGGGAAAAATATAACATAATGCAACATGAATTAAATCTTACATGAAAACATGACAACCATGTGACTTCAGATCCATTAACTTTAAATTATCCACCGACACAATATTGTTGATATTTGATGAATAACCCTTTGGTACCTTTATCTCATTATTGAAATATAAAAATAGATATCTCACTTCCTTTGAAATAGTGTAAATAGATGGTGGAAGAAAATATTGTTTTTCACTCTTCACGAGTTCCAAAACATCCTATATCCTCATCACAATCATTTCCAACCTTGCATTAATTCCATAATTTTTTATCAGGTTCATTTAGTAATGTACCAATGAAACTATTACTTACAAATTTCCCCACATGCATTACATAAATTAAATTTCTATCATATAAACAATTATAATATGGTAATTAAAAAAAACTAATCACCTTTTCTGATTGGTTTTTGTATGATTTTTTGAAAAAGGTTCACTAAAAGAAGTGTCCATATCTATTACCTTCTCAAATAGTTGATCACCTATTAGTGGTGATGGTGTCATATTTCTTCTTAAATATCTAATATGATGGCGTCTTAAATCGATAATTATGTCATCGAGGATTAAATTTTTGATGACCTAGAAATAGAGTCTTTGGTGAATCTTTCATCCTAATTGACTATATAACTTATTCCCAAATGGGACACCCTTGAGTTCATTTAATGATATATCCTGAAAAATTTCTATAACCAGGAAAGTCATTTGACATCCTATACAACATGTCTCAAAACATGAAATCTTCATTTTGGTAAGATTCATTCAACATAACACTTGAATCCTATAATAACTTTAAATTTCTTATCAATGGATTCAAATAATCATCAATATCATTACCCAGTTGTCTTGGTCCTAATATAATCTGAGATAAAATAATGTATTTTCATTTCATGCAAAACCATGGTGGAATTTTATAATTTACCAACACAATCCGCCATGTATTGTGAGTTCCTTTCTGTAATCCAAAATGATTCACTTCATATGTAGATAGGACAATATGTAGGTTTCTCAGCTCATTTCTAAATTCAGGATACTCATGGTTATTTCTGTTCTACTACAGAGATTCTATTGGGTGACAACTTTTCCCATTTTTATTTATTGTATCTGGATTCCATGTCAATTGTCTTGTAGTATTATCACTTCAATATATGAACCTAAACCTTAAAATGATTGGATTATTTCATAAAACATTCATATGACCCAATTCATATTTTCTTTATAGATAAGAACTGTTGTTTTGGATTTTTAAATAATTTGTTGTAATTTCAAAACTTTATATAGTCATTTGGATTGTAATGTATAATTTTATAGAGCATTACCACTGAATGTATATATTTTTAGCATCATATGTTTGGTAGAGAAGCTCATTATCTTCTTGGAGAATACTATTCAAGAGAGTAAGTAGTTCAGTAAAACTGGTGTCACTGCATCCATTTCCCGCTTTTAAACTATATAGTTTCAGTTTGGATGCCATTTTTGATATATTTAGTACAAATAATATACAATTAGAAACATAATTATTGGAATTAATTTCTTAGTTATATAACTATTTTCCTATAATATGATGTTAATAGTTCCATGGAATATTATAAACATCAATTTATTTCAAAATAGATGTCAGTAATCAATAATCAATATTTCAGGTCATATTTTATCAAAAACCAACATCAAATCCTAATTTAAAAAATGATTCAATGTTTATTTTTTAAAAACTAAAATTGAAACTATTTTAAAAAACACCAATCTATAACCTTCATTTAATATTTTCAATATCTGAATTTCCCTTAACCATCAAAGGCACTAACAACCACCCATCAGTCATAGATGTTGACTTTATTCTAATTAATTACCTTTAATAAAATTTTTTACTATCATTGATCCCAAATCTCTCCTCCTTTGAATTTTTTTTCTTGATCTATGGATATATATTTTCTCAAAAAAACTATTTCAGTCAACCACAGAACTGTTGGGGACCCGAAGTTCTTTAAGAATATTTCAATCCATTTTAATAATCTTTTCATGATAATTTATCATTAATATTTCATCCTTAGTACTTATTTCCTTATACATGATGATATTTAGTTCTTTAAAACCCTATTCTAGTCGACTAACAACCATAGTTGATGGTTTTTGTTTGTTCTATTTTCTTGTTTATTTTTTTAAAAACATGTTTCCTCAATATTGTATTGTTCACACTATCACCAACTTCGAGGGAGTATATATATGTTAATAATCAATTTTTCATTTCTAAATCTGAAATTTGTATGTTATTTTTGAAATTTTAAAGATAAATTTATTATCAATAGGTTAATAAATTGATTTATCATTTAATTTATTTATATTCATTTTATTGTTAATCATAATTTATATTCTTAATGCTTTTCTAATTTTATATATTTTTTATTTGATGGTATTATCATATTGGTTTACTAAAATGATATATATATATATATTTATATATTTATATCACTTGAAACAAGTATGAAAGATATTTTTTATTTTTTATTATTACAAAACTTTATATTTTCAGATCAGTATGGAAAACATCAAGAATATATAGAGTCATATATGTCATAATACAATTATTACAATTCAAGAAGTGTTTATGACTTAATATATCACATTGTTTTAAATCATTTCAACTGAAATTTGTACTGGATGATAATGATAACCACTCCCATTTTTAATCTTCATAACAATATTTTATGCTTCTGTTTTATAGGAATCACCTAAAACTAGTTGTGTTGTATGAAAATAATAAGTGATACCAAAATAAATGGATATTAAATCAAATTTTTAGATTTCATATTATTATTTTAATTATATCTTAATATTATTGAATATTACCACATGGTAATAGTTTTCCTAAAGATTAATATGAAATAGATAAGTTTGATTAAATTATGGGTTTAATATATTAGAAGATTCATTTTTTTCAAAATGATTTCATATTAGGATATGATGAAAATAAATTTTTATTTGATTTGCCTCCCATATTACCATATTGTGTTTGGGTCTTTCAATCAATGAGTTCTTTATATTTTATTATTTTTATAGTCAACACTTCATTTGACCAAGATTTTTTACCATATAAAATATACCTTTATTGTTGAAAATTAAAATTTTGAATTTATATTTAACATTATTTATTCTAGGATTACTAAAGAAATATATTTATGGTTTTCTTCAAGGATTTAGGCAGAACATAGGTGGTATTGCGTGATTGTCATTTAAAAAAATTATTGAAACCTGAGAAATGTATACATATTCCTTTAAAAATAACATCAAACATAGTTTATAATTAATTATTTAAATATAATAAATTCCTAGTGTAATTTATTTTTTATTTTATTCCAAATAATCATAGATGTTTCCCACAAGATCACCAATCATATTGATTAGATGCATTTATATTTAAAATTTATATACATAAATATATATATTTAAATGTTAATATGTTATAATAAATTCTTATTTTATATTGTGGTATCAAGTATTTAATGAATCATATTGGATAATTTTATGAAGAACCATAAATAAATATTAAAATGGAGTTAATTATTTCTTGTAATTTTCCTAAAAAATTTTAAAAACATAGTTTTGATCTTATATGCATGCATGAAGTGTTTAAATATGAGGAAGTTAAATTCTAGGTAAATCAAGGATCATCTCATTTTATATGGTTTTAACCGTAATTATACACATTTGATTTGACAAGGTGAATGAATTGAAAATTTAACATCTAATATTGAAGAAAGTATTCAGAATGAGATAGAGGATCATATTAAAGAATTAACTCATGATACAGGTGTTGAATCCATTGAAAAATAGAATTGTTTTTCATTGATCGTATGGAGATTTTGAGAAACCATTTTTCTCAATTTTCACAAAAAATATAGTGTTACCAATGTTAATGAGATTAGTTATCTTAAAACAATGAAATTGGTGAAGTGATAAAAGTTTTTATGAGTTGCCTGAAATTTTAAAATTGATACTTTTCGAAGGAAACAACATTCACGATTCCTATTATGAGGAAAAGAGAATATTATGATCAATGGTATTAGGTTATAAAACGGAACATTCTATCCCTCAATGATTGTGTGTTTTATACGGAGGAATATGAATATTCATCAAAATGACAAAAATGTGGGATATCATGCTATAACATGGATTAAAAGTACAACTCTGATTCATTCTTAGGTAATTGAATCTAACCTCCTACTAAATATATTAGGTACCTTCAATAATTTCATCCAATAATTTTAATAGTTCACCTCTGATTCATTCTAAGGTACAAAATTAAAACCCATTGCTAATATAAATTTTTTACTTCCAATAATTCATTGTTTGAAGTTTCAGTTTATATATTTAGTTGATGAAAAAATGTTAAGATCACATATATATGAGCACATATATAATGGTAACATATGTCAGCATACTGATTCATGACAACAAAATATATTTGATAAAAAAATTCTTTATCATAGAAGGAATGTTAGAAATATCAAAATGAGACTATGGATAGATAGAATGAATCCATATTAGTGAATAAATATAAAAAATATTTCTTGTCATATTTTTGGGTATTTTACAACTTTTACACACATTTATGTTTGATGAAAATATATGTTATGTTGATTTTTATTAATTATGGATAAAAATTTCCAAGAAATTATATTGATGTGTATATTTCACCATTGATTGATGATTTGAAACTTCTGTGGGAGACTATTGTTAAATTTTTTAATGCATACAAGAAAGAGTACATTATTTTTCGTTATATGATATTGTTTACATTGAATTACGTTCCTTCAAATAGAAACTTATATATATACAATGTTAGGGGACATAAATCATGTCCAACTTGTGAAGAAGATGTTTCATATTATCAATTTTGGAATGGAAGAAATACATTGCACATAGTAAATCCTATATTTTTTTAATTGACCATCCATATCATAGATTGAAAAATCCATTTAATGATTTATAGTAATATAGTATTCCCCTATAACCATTTTAAATTTATGAATATTATGATGGGGTGAAAAATATTGATTTTACATTTTGAACGAAAGGATGATTTTTAACAAAAAAATATCAAGAAGAAACATTCAATCATTTTTGAAATAACTTATTGGATATTTTTAGAGGTAAAACATAACATTGATGTTATGTATGTTGAAAAAAAAATTTATAGTTTTTTTACCTTTTCAGATATAAATGGAAAAATTTTTATGGATTTCATTATAAACTAGACATGATATCAATGGGAATATTTTTGGAGTTTTCTCCCTCTAGGAAAGGATATAGATCATATTCACCTCCAGATTATCATATATTAAGAAAGAGTAAGAAGATTCACTTTTTAGTTTTTTTTGGGAATAAATTACCTAGTGGATATTATTAAAATGTGAATAATTTTATGTCATTCAAGGATTGTAAATTAATTGTGTGAAACCTCCTGACTATCATGTATTGATAAAAAACTACAACTAGTCACATTTCATGGTATATTGTTGACACAAATTTGAAAGGTTATCATCAGCTTAAGTATTTTTTTTCAAATAAATTTTTAGTAATGTTATTGATCCATATTTTTTAGATGGGTAGGTTAATGAAACATCAATTATACCTTTTAAACTAGAAATGTGTTTTCCAGTGATGTTTTTTGATAGAATGGTTTATCTGGTGATTCATATAGTGTGTGAGATAAGAATATATGGGCCTGTTTATTTACATTGGATGTATCCTTTTTAAATATGTATAAAATGTTGAAGGGATAAATCAAAAATCTATACTGATCGGAGACCTCTATTGTTAAAAAATATATATTTGAAAAAGTGATTGCGGTATGGTCTGCTTTTTTATAAAGTGGATCATATTTATCTCCATATATATCATCATATGATATTTGATAGTAAAGGTGGAATAATTCATGGATTGAAGGTAATGTTTATTCCATTTGATGAAGCGACAAAGGTGCATTTATATATTTTGAACTTCATAAATGAGTTTAAACTATATATATCATCAAATATTATTGAATAAATGGATCGATATCTGAAAATAAATAAAAATTGATAGTTTATTAAGCATAAAAAGAAATTTGTATCATGGTTTAAACAAAAATTCATCATAGATATATATGTATAATAACATTTGAAATGGTTAGGAGGGTAACATTATATTAATTTGATCAAATGGATTGGTTTTTATATTAATGGGTACACATTTTTGAAAAAAAAAACCAGGATGAAAAGAGTATCTATTCAAAATAGTATGACAATTGTCTTTTCTAAAGAAATGCATTTTTGGAGTGAAAAAATATAAAAACCCAATTTCCTTATCAATGCCATATTTTAGATTTCTTGAGTATATTTGGGAACATGATTATTCTAAATTTTAGGTCAACGTGTTTTAATGTAACTAGGTTGATAGTAATACTGGTTTCAAACATGCTTATTATGAGTTTGCACTGTTTGATTTGAAAATATTTAGTTCTGAAGAGGAACTATTTATTTTTTTGACACCTGAAAAACAAATATTTTATGTCATTGATTTATTGAATGATTAGTTTCCTGCCATTTTTTAATGGAAAATTATTTTTTACGTGATGAAGATGATGATGATGATATGAATTTTTATGAGACATATTCTTGTATGACATAATTTACAAATGATAAAAATGATTATAATCAGGACATAGTCTATGCTATATGAAATGATCACATTGAAGTGATATGGGAAAAAACAAAATTACTCTCACAATTATCCAGGTAAATATTTAAATTATATTTCTTTTTTGATATTTAAATTTTTAAAAAATCTATTTATTATTCATTATCTGATGTTTAACTATATATATTGATTATATATATAATTTTTTTTAAATTATATAATCAATAGTTATTTTTAAACATTTTATATTTAAAAAAATGACATACATCATTATGTATTCATAATATTCACACATATAAAAACAATTTATTATAGGAGTGATATTTAAATTTTTAAAATTTAATATCATTTTATAATTTCTATTTACATTTAATAGTGTAAATTGAGTTTTATTTGGTTAATAATCATGGAATAATTTTTTCTGAAACATACATATGTGTGGTATAATTTTTTACGTACATATTTTTATAATCATTTTTTAAAATATTCAGTATTCTAATAATATATAGGCACAAAATAATTTCATTACATTTTTATTCTTTAATAAAAAATATAGTTGAAGAAGAAAATTTAATAAGGTATATGTATTTGTTTCATATTATTAAATATTTAGTAATATAATTACTTAAAAAATGAAAAAGATTTATTTACAAAAAATTATTGTTGGACCACTAATGTGGCTCCCATGAAGTAATATTCCACATCTTCTATAGAGAAATAGATTTCAAGAGTTTGTAAAAGTGGGATTACATGTTTAACAAAATCCTCACTTGTTCTTGGGGACCAGAGGTTGAATATTAATTTTAATGATCATAATAATCAAATTGGACCAAATATAACACAATTTAAAATTTATATCACCATGCAGTGTTGTTGAAGGATTACCATTTTATT
The DNA here is from genome assembly GCA_963277665.1 of Viscum album. NCBI lineage: Eukaryota > Viridiplantae > Streptophyta > Magnoliopsida > Santalales > Viscaceae > Viscum > Viscum album. The sequence goes on from OY728119.1 coordinate 1,289,483,293, forward strand.
TCTTGATTCGATGTCCACCAAAAACAGAGAAAACGAGAAGTTATGCGTGTACATAAATTTAAAATTTATCAATTTATTTATTTTAATCTCATTTTCTATAATTATATACTTTAAATGACGAATATTTAATTTATTCAATTATATATAACATTAAATTTTGAAGAAGTTAATGAAATTAAGAAAAGATTTATAAATTTAGTTATGCTTCCATGGAGAGATTTTAAATGAAAATTTACAAAACATTATGTTCTTGGGAAGTTAGAGAATGAAAATTGATGCCTCAAGTATGGGTTCTTTGATGCGGATACATGGAATAAATTTATCGTCGATTGATATGATAATGATTGTATGGTATAAATAAAGTTTTATATAGTAAAATTTATTTTATATTACTTAATTACTTATTAATATATTTTAATGTATCAATCCTCTAAGAGATCTCATCATGAGATATAGCTGTAGAATACATACCCTTATACATTATAACATGGAGGTTATCCTTTATTAGAGAATAAAATTATTGCAGAAAATTTTGATGCATTAAGAGATCAATATATGAGTGGTTCAAAAGTGGTATAGTTTTGTAGTCCATACCACCAAATCTCCATGAGAAATGGATGAGAGATTAAAAAACGGAAAAGGATCTTACAAATAAATCTAAGGAACTATCTGAAAAAATTTTATGAAAATAATTTTTATTTTTGATGAATGTTTTAATTTGTTAAATTTAAAAACTGATATACTATTTTAATTTTTCATTTCAATATGACCTTTAAGAGAAAGAGACAAAATTTAATTTTACCCCCGAGTGTATGTTTTACATCCTATATACTGATTTAAGAAATCCACAACCCCTAGGCCACATAAGAGGATATTAGGCAAGTGTTATTGTTAGGATTCTGTTGGTCATCAAAGTAAGAAACCAAGAGACCTTGAAAGATATTCCTTAATAGATGAGATGAAAGACCTGAAACTACCTATATATGAGAAAATTTAATCAGTTTTATATGGTATGTTTGAACAATTGATCATAAAATCACAAACTACACATCATTAACAACATATGTATCCTGCAAAGCCTACCCAACATGCCTACATGGATCCTCCACCTCCTCATTTGGACCTAACCATATACTATGAGTTGTATGATAGAGATCCCCATGTATGTATTATATCATACTGAGTGATACATATTCTTTTGGGATTCTTTATATCACTGTCTTATAGAGTTGGATCACGTAGCAATATCAGTACATGATATAATTGATCAATCTAGTCTATTGTCACTGCCTACTGAGGAGGTCACCATATATGAATACTGTATGTGTCATTTTTTAATTTATCTAAATACCATTCTTCATTATCTAACATACTGGAATTTAAAATATATAAGAGTATATGATATCAAAATAATTATAATAAAATAAAAAAAGGTTTATCCACCAACAAATTTTTATTCTCTTGAGATTTATGATGGGATAAAATAGTTATCCCCAATTTCTTCTCGCTATGATAATATTTATGAGTTTTGGATGAATTATGTTTTGTGTGGAAGAGACTATCCATTGAGATTAAAAAAAATGATATCATGGATATGGTTATTTTTTATGTGCTCAGTGTTCCTGTGTTGTAGTTGTCTTCCATGTATCTTAACTTATGTTTCTATTTTTCTTTCTTTAAATGATGTTAATTTCAAGTGAATTACAATATTAATTATTTAATTGTGTATCTACACTTTCTTCTTATTCAAAATTATACAATTGTTGTTTATGGTCTTATAGATCCCGAATTCATTTCAATGGTTGTGAAATATATAGAAACTCCCAAAAATTTGTATATATATATCTGTGAGATTATCAAATATAGAGATTGTGTGATGGTTTTTCCATTCCTTATTGAGTATGAACACAAAGACGAATATGATGTAATATCGATTAAAATTTTATTAATTGTGAAATTTTTATTTTGTAGAGGTCATTGGGTGTGATATGTATTCTGTATAATTGGATGTAAATCATACGTGGTTTTCTATTTATTAGGTGGTGTTAATAAAAAATTTATCTTCTTGTTATAAAAGTAATTTTTATTCTTGTATATAAGTTTTTTATTATTATTATTCATACATGTATTTTTAGTTGATATATAAGAAACAGAAGGTCATAGAGAATGTTTAACAAAGATTACTTGTTGATAATGAATCCAAATACAATTCAATACATAAAAGTAATGGTAAATATATATCAAAATTGATAATATTTGGTTTTTGTTAAATATAAAATGGTTTTTATTTTAAATTTATTGTTTTATAACTATAATTTCATCATCAGAAAAGAAGTGTAGGATGTGGTTATAATGTTTTAATATTCATAAATGAGATAATGACAAATAGGTTAACGACTGAATTTTCTAAGGTTATTTATATTAATTATTTGATGTTTTATATCAAAATATTCTAATTTTGAATCTTATAAAATTAATTATTGTTGTATATTTTCAAGGATAACAATTGTTTTTTGAATGGTTAACATACCCATCCTCATAGTTTTTTTTCAAACTATTTGTTATATATTATTACTATTAAAATTATCAGGTATATCTATTTTAAATAAAATTAAAAAATTAGTATTTAAATAACCATTTTGTTCTTTATATTGGTATATTATGATTTTTACAGGGTTTTCCTCAGTTGTATAAAGGGTCAAGTATCTATGAAAAATATCCACACTACATAATAGTTTAAATTTTCTAGTATGTGTATGTAAGTTAATGTTTTAAAAATGAGTAATTATATAATCATTTTTTCTTAAAATTTGTTTTTTTGTTTTTATAGTTTTTAGAGGTTTCAAGTATGTAAATTTTAATTAAAGTTAATGAATTGAGTATTTATAAAAATTGTTTTATACTTTTAGATGGTATATTGTGATTGATTTTACATGGGTTTTCATTATCTTAATATAGTATATTAGGTAGATTATGTAAATATTTTAGGAAATTTTTAAATAAGTAATGTTTATTATTTTTTATAAGTTCATTATTCTTAATTATTGTTGTCTATACCTGTTTTTATAATTGATAATTTCAAATATTGGTCATGGAAATTGTTAAAGAATGATAAATTGTCTATAGGGTATCCAGATAAATTCCACCATGTGAAATTATTGGTAAATATATTTTATGTTAGAAAAATATATTTTGTCTTATATATCTGTATTGGTTTATATTTTCATGTTAATGTTTCATATCTGCAATGTCATTGTGCTCCTCCAATCGAAGCAGAAACCATCACATTCAACTTTCATCATCCTTATAAATCTATATCACTTCTATCACGACACATTCTCTCCAAATCAATACACACGTAATTTTATTTTGGTTTTTCCTTCAAAGATTATTCCTCATTCGATCATAATTTTTTTCCCTTGATCTATTGTATTAATAAAAACCTAATTCTCTCAACCTCTTTTAATTCATCTTCAATGTTCTATGATTATTCTTCATTTTTTTCCCTAATATTGTGTGTATGGTTTTATTTTTCTCCAAATAAAAATTGTTATACCATTTTTGTGTTGTACGGTCATTATTGTAGGGCTTTGACGATGATAAATCACAAAAAGATTGTAGTTATTATTCTTATTATTTTCTTTAGAGTGTAATAAATAAATAATTATTACATATTTATTTTCATTGGAATATTCTCTCAAAAATTCATAATTAATGTTTATTTTTTCATTTCTGGTAATCAAGACATGAAGGGTTATAAATAATACTGACTTTATCTCTATTCTCTTCACATGGAATGAAAAAAGTTTTCATCAAGTGAAATCTTTTTATTTAGGTGATTTTATGATTTGATTGATTTTCTATTTGGATTATATTTTCGAAAAATATGAGTGGTAATGTATATATAGAAAAAAATATTTTGATCAATATATACAACTGGACTAAAATTTTATTTCATTTGTAATAAGTAAAACATCATATTAGATCTGAATTAATGTTACATACTAAATATTGGTGTTTTAGTTTAGAAATGCTATGAACTACATAGAACTGATTTTTATTAACATAAAATATATGTTTTTGTAAAAATATTAATTAAGAAATAATATTAGTTTTGTACATATCTCTATTGTTATTAATACATATTATAATAAAAGTCAAATATTTATTTTGATAAACATATATATTAGTTCAAAATTAATATGGTGATCCAAAATATGTTAGAGTGTGAAATATTTCCAGAATATACATATATATATATATATTATTTAAGAAATAATATTATTATTTTAAATTTATTTAAATCCTTTTCATTTTAATATATTCTATAATTTTGTGATTATAACTTTCTGTCTCACTTTAGAAAAGTGATATATGGTTTATAATAAGAAATTTTGGGCATTTTATGAAACATCATACTATGTAGAAACCATATATGAAGTGTTTTTTTCTAATGTTTGATTTGAATTACAATACACTATTGATTCCAATTTCATATAACAATAAATTATTTAATGTCAAAAAATTTGCTGCATATTTTTCATGATAAATATGTTACACCAATAGGGCATTCAAAGAGATCAAATATAAATGGTACATGATTATTACATTGATTTATAGCATTTACCAGTAGTGGACTAAAATTTTCTACTTATATCACTCTCTTTCATGTAATTAAAACACTTCCAATAGATATGATGCGTGAAGAAGGGTGAAATTGGTATGGAACTCTACCTGATTATTTCATATAATGATCTAAATTTGTTTGAAATGCATGTCTTTATTTAGACATCCAAGTATGAAAGTACTTATTGTTATCTTCTGTGTCACACTATGTTTGAAGAAAGTTGACAATTCAGAAGGAAATATTTTGTGTCACAATTGTAATTCATCTCCTTCAATCACATTAAGTTTTTCATTTATTTTCCATGAATATTATTAATTTATCATTAAATTTGATATTGTCTGATTTTATTACTTGACATATACTATTTCTACCAAATTTTTGAAATTCAAAAGATATTGACTGTAATTACTTGTGACTGATCACAAATAATCAATTTTAGTTGTTCTCATTGACAAGTAATTTCTATAATTGATAAAAAAATACTGAAATCTTATGAATTTCTTTGATACTAGAATGACTAAATAATTTTCTACATTATCTAAATATACTTCCACTTGAAATAAATAATAATTTTAAGGTGTTTTCACATATTTTATTGAATGATCAGATTTGTTAAAATACTGTCATGTATTTTGTTTATCATAAATATTTTATTTATGTTTAAATTATTATTATGTTAATATTTTTCTAATTTTAGTTTTTAATTTATATTTATTTATATAGACATTCAATCTATATTATATGTCATGTATCTTTTTGCATAATTCTTTATATTATTTTATATTTGGGGGGATATAATAATTTTTATTCTTTAATTAAACTTTCCAATCGGTTTTTTTAAATCAACATTGAATGTAATCATTGAGACTTTCTATATCAGTCATTACATAAAACATGATTAAAAGTATCATTAATTTCTTAATATGTAATTTCAACATCGATTTTATATAATAACTGACGTTGAAAAATACGTTCGACATCGGTTATTACATAAAACAAATATCAAAATTCATATGTGGTTTTTAAAATTCCAACATCGGTTTTATATAATATTCTATATAGAGAGTGCTTTTCAACATTTTTTTTATATTGAAATTGAAAATATATTGACATTTTTTCCAAAATAAAAAAAATATCACCTTCATAGATTTTTTTAATAAAAATTAATGTGAAAATATCCATTCTATTTAGTCCTCATAGGTTTTACATTAACACCGATGTATAAAATTATTTTCAAACTCAAGTATATAAAGAAATATAGTTAAAACCCCCTAAATTCATATTTTAGTTAATTTTTATACATCTGTTTTAAGAAAATGTATATCAAAATTATAATTTATAATGTATCTAGTGTAAAAATCAATTAAAAATGGCTTTAAAAGTAAGAAAACTGATGTAGAAATATATATTTCCACTAGTGAATGGATTTTTTGAAAAATTATTTAGCATCTATTTTTTTTAAATCAAGAAGTTCATCTTGAACTTTTTTTCATTACCTCAATATGATCTTCATCATCATATAAACATGTAATCATATCTTTGATTTATTATTCATCATTGATCACACTTTTAATCATATCTAATGGTACATAAAACACAATCTTACCCAAGTCACTAGATACAATCTGTTTTCCATTGCCTTTAGTCAAACCATTTAACTTCAACCTATTCTAGGGCAGATCAAGTGTTCTTCCAACTCCTTTAGACTAATTAGTCTTTAATAAAAACAGTTTAAAAATAGAAAACAGATTTGATAAGGGCAATATGCACGAACATTTTCAAACATGGAGAACTCTTTCACTCTATCATATGATTGACATCAATGTATTTTTTGATTCATATCTATTCTATTTCATTTAGTAATGTTAATATTTAACAAAATAAATACATAGAAATTCTATGCTTGGAACCTATAAAAGGTCATTTATAAATAATCATTTAAGCTACATGAATTTATTGTTATAATATAATAATAGCAAAATTATGGGTATTCATATTGTTTTGTAGTGGTTTAAATCATTGTAGGAATGGAATAAAAGATATCTTTAAAGATACCAATAATCTAATTAAATTCAGATCTATTGAAAAACACAAAGATCTCACATAGGATTAATTTGATGATATTTCATATGATAAAATAGATGGACAAGCTCTAGAAAAAGAAGTAAGCAATTGAAATCAACAAGAGGGAGGAGTTTGTGTTTATTTATTTCATTACTTGATATGTAGAAGACCGTGTGGTTTTTTAGTGATAGGATAATTATGATAAAAAGTTGATAATTTTTAGATGATGAAAACGTTGATGGATCCTTATCACATGGTCTTGAGAACTCAATTTTTAAACAAACTCCATAATTTAAATCAAATGAACTAGATTTCTTGAGCATGAGTTCCCATGTCCTTATTCCCATTTCATACAGTTCAAATTTTATAAAAGGGGTCTTGAAACAACTAATTCCATGAAATACAATTCACTAAACCCCACATTCCACTTTAAAACATTACATTTCTTAAATAAAATTAAAAATGTTAAACAACCCAAGAGGCATAAAAATCCATCACTATCATCATAAAAAGGATTTAAACAATTGAATGACCTTTTATAAAACATGGTAGGAATGTAAAACAAGGAAACTGAGGAATTTTAATTTTTATAGAGTACAAAATTTCTAAGATACTATTTAGGGAATCTCATTTTTAAAAATATATATTTAAAAACCAAGTTTAAAATATAGAATTTTAGTGTATAAAGCACCCTTTACCCTTAAACATGTATGCATTTATAAATATAGATACCACATTTCTAGTTTCACATTTTCACACATCATTGTGTGAAGATATATAATAATGTATCTTTATTTATGTATATGTAGTCTTCATTTAATTATTCATTAAAAAGAAGAAAAAAAAATTACTCGGCTTGGAGAAACACTATATAAATCAACTACCAATTTCATGAAGTAAGAAAATCCCTTTGAGATTGAATTCAAAATATTTAAAGGAATTCAGGTACCATTAACTGTTAGAGAATGAATAAATATATAAATATGATAAAACAGTGTTAAATAATCAGTATGTAGTGTTGCTGGTGGGAGTCCAAAAAGTGTAGAGGAGTTGAGCATCAAAATGACCATTGTGTTGGACTGATTTTTTAGATACATTGGAGTTATAGTAATGAAATATATTTTTTGAACATATTCGTACTCTAATTTTGGTAATGGAAGATGATTTTTGTAGTGATGTTGTATAAATTTCATGACTCCCACCCTCCAAAGATGCTATAATGTGGGGAGAGAGATAATGAACCCCCGTGTCCCACCTCCAGTATGCCCTAGGGTGGTGACTAGAACCTAGTGTATAAAATTCTCATATATGTGAGGAATTACCCTCTATATAAATGTAGGATTATAAGATAATATGAATCATCCACAATAATATTCATGACATAATATAAAATAAAGTCAAACCATCCCATAAATCATGTATAAATAAAAACTAAAACATATAAAATTATCCAAAGTAAATACCCAAAACATACTAAAGAAGAGACACATCAACTATCCAAAGTTCCGAGCATGTAATTTCTTGCACAGTCCATGAAGTAAACCTAGAAACATGAGAAGAGATTTATATAATTAGGGTGATAAAATAGGTATACTGAGAAGGAAAACTAAAGACTCTCACTCACATGTGAAAAAAGCATACTAATGTAGCCCCATTACATATCACATCCACTGCCACGACACCAATCACAATAAATCCACTTCCGATGCATCACATCATCACAACAAAGCCCCAACAAAAAAATATATCCAAAAACATAAAATAAAACATACAAAAACATTTTCTCTATTAGTCATGTGGTATTTTATTAAATTCTACCTCATTATTTGTGGGTGTTATCACAAAATCCATAAGATATTATTGTATCCATTTAATTAACAAAATATACATGGTTAACCATTTATTTATGGTGGTGTCACAACAATTCAGACAATAATAGAATAAAAACATATATGAAATCCATAAAAATAGGGGATACTGAAATCCTTGCAATGCAATGATACAAAAAAACACAAATTATATCAATATTAAAATCAAAAGACATAAAAGCATGTGAAAAATTCCCATGACCCTATCTATTTCATTTATACTAGTTTATTATTTTTTTAATATTGATGAAACTATCGTCCCCAGAGATAACAAGAGTAAACCACCCCACATGATACACAGAAAAAAGAAATTAAGGAATTTATACCAAGAAGAATAGAGCTTTACACAAAGTAGAAACTCTAAAAGATGGGGTGCACACAAATGAGAGAGCCTCTTTGGGGGAACTCAAACCAAATATAGAAAAATGGTTCTATAAATCCAATAGAAGAAGGATTTAGAATCTCCCGTCTCAAGGAAAATGAAAATTGAATGAAGGAAGAACAGATCTTCTCTTTTGAATGATTACATTTGGAACCAGTGGATAGGACACGATTTACATTGGCCATTAATGTTTGATATAATTTAATACACGTGTTTAGAACATTTAAAGGGTCTCTATAATTGTTAGAAATAGAATATTTAATTATACACCATTAAATCAGATTTAAAAACCCTTAATTAGAGTATTAAAAAAATACATCATAAAAGACATCAAAATGAAAAATCATTAAATTTTGAAAAATTGGAAACACAACTCATGATTTACTACTAGGGAGTCATTACCAATGAGTACCAGTAGAAATTCACCACCAATGGGTCTTGAGCATGGAGGCAGCAATAGTGAGCCACCGCCAGCGAGTCACTACCAGTGAGTCCCCCCAAGAATGAACTTCCATTAGAAATGTCTCCTAACGAGAATTATTCACCACAATAATTAATCACCAGTATAAATATCTCACTACCAGAATGGAGTACCTCCAGAATGAATCAACACCATAAATTTCTCACCACCATAAATGTCTCACATCCATAAATTTCTCTTCGTCATAATTCTACCATTAGCCTAAAACTCTCAAACTTCTCTTAGACACCTCAAACATCTTTTTTTTGTAAATAAATGGGTCATAAGGTCAAATATATTACATAATATACCTATCAAACCATTCTTCCCCTAAATAATTCAAATCCAAACCTAAAGAATATTGATAAGGGGTTAAAACAACCATATCTCAAGATACCTCTAAAAGAACTCATTACATCTAAAACATCGCCACCAAAAAAACCTATTATCCCTATTACCCATAACAGCTGAACAAAAAAATCATAGTGCCCTGAACATTGGAATTTGGGAATTCGATCCTACACGTCAAGATATTATCCACTATAAATGGGATTGAATCACTTATATGGGTTCAATCACATTATATTATGATTTGTCTTGATTAATTAGCATGTTTTCTCTCATTCACATGTCAAAACGTTATCACACATCAGAAAACACACATAAAATAAAGGGTAATACAATATATATTACAAAATACCTATGTAAAAACAACACATAACAAATAAAAAAGTGAAAAAATAAAACCAATCCATGTACTAAACTTGAATATGCATCTCATGACCCTTGTACTATCCTCCATACATGCCTCCACTACACACAAACCAAGGGAATGGTTTATACTTGAAACACCTTCCCTCAATGGTCCTATATCTCTATTAGACTCAATAAAAATTTCACATCATCCTTGATATCTAACTCTCCATAGTCAATGACATGGAAGTTATCAGGAAGATTCCAAATAAGTCGAGATATGTAGAAGAAATCAAAGACCCTCTTCAACCTCGGTGGCAATACCAACTGATAAACCACTTCACTGACTCACCCCTACACATCAAAGGGCCCAAAAAACCTGGGAGAATTATTACACCCTTTTCATACTTCTAGTTCCATGTTGATTTAAAACCTTCAAGAACACGTGGTCCCAAACTTCAAACTCCAAGGGCCTCCTGCAATCATCATAAGTCTTTTTCGGGTCCTATGATTATTTCATCCACTCTTGAACGAACTAAACCTTATCTATCATGATATGCACCACATTGATTTTATTAACTACTATATCCCCAACATGTTCCAAACATAAAGGATAACATCAAGGCCACCAATAAAAATATTCAAATATGACCGTTCCAATTAGTGAGTTATATTTGTTATTATACGAAAACTCGATCATGTTTAGGTGTGATACCCATAATCCACTAAATTCAAATATTAATACCAAACAAATATTACTTAATGTACGGATAGTCCACTATGGACGACCATCAGTCTGAGGCTAGAAAGTGGTACAGAGGCATAACATAGTTTCGAAATCATGCTATAATCCACTCCAAACCCTATAGGTAAAACAAGAATCATGATATAAAACAATGGACCTTGGACACCATGCAGCCACACCACATCATCCGCATGAATTTTTACCAAAACATCTACTATACTTAAATCTCTGAATACTAAAAACTGAGCTGATTTCATCAACTAATATAGAATTATTGAGATAGAATCACTACATATCAGATTCCAAGATAACCTTGTGATGAAATCCATTAATATGTCATCCCATTTCGACCTAGGAACATCCACTGTCTACAAAAAAACCCCTATAACACAATGCATGGCCTTTATCTTATGAAAAAACAAACACTACGCCACAAACTCCACCATTACCCATTTCATCACAGGAAGACAAAATTGTTTCCTAAATTCATGGTTCATCTTCTAGAAACATTAGTTTGATTATAAATGTGAGCTATCAAAATGATTAAGGACTCCCTGAAGCATTCTTATAGGATCAGAAAACCTCCCCTGAAACACCATTTCGTTCTGACAATCCTTTGATCATCCCCTAGAGAATCCTCATGTCCAACATGATCACACATCACCTCTACATATAACTACCCCACTGAGACTTCTCCACATTCCATGTCAAATAAGATTGTACCATCATTTGAAACAAGAAACCTCTACCATCATCCACCATTGAATCTATACTCTAGGATACCAAACCCTACATCTCTCTCCAAGAATCCACAGACTCGCAAACACCATACTTTTGTGACTTTTTGATCAAAGCATTGGACACGAAATTCTCTTATCCTAAGGTGTATAAGATATTAAAATCATAGTCCTGTGGAAACACCATCCACCTTCACTATCAAAGATTCAGATCATGATGAGAAAAGACATACCTCCAACACTTGTGATCCCTGAACACCACAGATCACTCTCCTATAAAGCAATGTTTCCACTAATTTATCACAAACACCAATACACCTTTCTCAAGATCAAGGGTGGAATAGTTACTCTAGAGAGGGAGTAATTTCCTAGACCCATAAGGGATCCCTTCCATATAATGAATCAAGATGCATCTCAGTCCTAGACAGTTTGCGTCATATAAGACATCAAACATCACACACTCCTCTAGAAACTGAATTAAAAGAGCACTGGCCAACTCCCCATTCTTGTAACTAAATAACTACTAGGAAGTGATAAATCCATAAAAAATATTGGCCTTTCCCGTTCAATGTTGTCTATGGGGTTGTAACTAAAGACACATTGGGATAAAAACTTTGATAATAGACTATCAGACTAAGGAAGCTATGGACCTATTCCACATTATCGGGAGATGATAGATAAAAAATGGATTCAAAATTATATGGGTCCACTGCCACACCCTATTGGGACAACACATGCCTGAGGAAATGAACCTCTCATGTACAAAACCTATACATGGAAAACAATGCCTAGAGTAAGTATTGATGGAGAACCTTTAAAATAACTATGAAATTCTCGACATGATCCTCCTCTATATTTTAGTGGATTAGAATATCATTTAAGAGTATGGACATGAACTACTCTAGGAACTCATGAAACATGGATTTCATAATCTTTATGAACATGGATGGTGCATTTGTAACACTGAAAGTCATGATTTTGAACTCGAGGTTCTCATACCTTCATCTAAAGGTAGACATATAAATATCTCCATCCTTTATCTTTATCTGGTGATATCCAGACCACAAATAAATCTTGGAGAACCAACCAGATTCCCTAAATTGGTCAAAAAGATCAATGATACTTAGAAGAGGATAGCGAATCATGATTATCACTTGGTTAAACCTCTGGTACTCAATGCACAACCTTATACTATCATATTTATTCCTACTGAACAACACTGGAGCACCCCATCGTGACACACTAGGTCAGATTAAACCCATATACATCAAATAATCTATCTACATCCTCAACTCCCACAACTCTTAAGGAATCATATGATTGCGATACATCGAAATCATAGAAGCATCAAGTTGTAAGTCTATCCCCAGATCAACACCTCGTTAAGGGGGTAGTGTCACAACCTCCCATGGGAAAACTTCTATGAATTATCTCTTAACCTTGTGAGCCTCTCATGCCCCTATGTTTACTGATTGCACATAAAAATCATCCACCTTGGAAATAAGGGGATCAAAACACTTACTACCTACATGGAAACCCCTCTTTCCAATTAAAACCATATGCTGACTCTCTATATAAGAGAAAATAGTTCTCTTCCTAAAGCTGTTGATAATAAGAAACCCAGAATACAACCATTCGATGCTTAGGATGACATATTATGGCTTCATCCGAAGTAATAAAAGGTCCACACATGAATGGTGTTTGCCAATAATCACTGAATATCCTAGACACACATCAAACAAGCTAGTCTAGCATCTAACTAGCGTTTACAAGACCAATGCCATAAAAAGCCTCCCAATTTCTAGTCCCAGTGAATAAAATATAATGGATACAAAAAATAAGTCATAATATCCAAAATAAAACAAGGAAAAAACAAGATCACATTTTAAATTGAGCATTCCTTGAATGATCTCTATCCCCTCAAGTGTTACAGCCTCCACTTCCTACAACGGACCTCACATAGCTCCTCAAGCCGTACCTTTATCTCCCCATTAGAAATACTACCCTCATACTTCCAAAAATCAAATCGTTGAAAATATTGAAACAACCTCTATCACTGATCATCATCCAAAAATGGATTAAACTTCTACTGATCAACTGGATTATCATGATGAACTTTATCTGACAAAGACACATGTAGATTATGATCATGATCCACTAATGAAAGATAAACAAATGTTTCCTAAGCCTGGTAGTATGGAATTTTATAAATTTTAATTTTAAATCACTTTATTCATTATAAACATCCCAAAAAGCCTCAATTAAAATAGGAACATAATTCCTCATAATGCATGTATTTATCCTATGTATTTAAAAGAATACCAGTACACCTCACTTGGTTGTTCCATAAGCTCATATTTTGGGCACTGGATCATAGAGGGACCTAAAATCCCATATCTTAGCTGGTCTCCCTAGTATATGTAATGAACCATGGTAAACTAAAAATATTTCCATACCATCCTATGCAATCCTCACTTTTCCTAACTCTAAACTCTATCCTATCTCTCAACCATCAGCCTCTCACACCACTCTGTCATTACCCCCTCCCTCCAAAGATGTCATAATCCAGGGAGAGAGATAATAATCCCTGAGTCCCGCCACATGTTGGCCCCAAGTTGGAGACTAGAACAAAGTGTATATAAATATAATGTAGAGTCAAAATTGGCCTCTTTAAAGATGTAGGATCGGGATACAGGACGGATAATCAACAAAAAACTCAATGACATAATATAAAATTAATTCAATCTATCCCACAATGCATGTATAAATAAGAATGTATACATGTAAAATCTTCCAAAGTAAATACCAAACAACAAGATAAACCAGCAACATAGAAACTGTCCAAAGGTTTGAGCTAGTAACATCCAAAATATTAAATGAAGACCTCTTATAAACCAAAAAATAGTTTTATATACTTAGGCTGAGAATTCATGTATACTCATTAATAAAACTAAATTCTCTCATGCACATGGGAAAAGAGCATACTAATGAACCCATGGGAAAATAACATAACCAGAAAACACCTATATCGGTATACTAACTGAGACCACATCCCCACTAAGGTTTTCCCACTCAATAACGCGTCCAAGTGTAAAAATATAATATGAAGCATATCTATGAATGGGTAAAATGAACCAATTTTCCACTAATTTTACGCTCTCATATCCCAACATCATACATCACGTCCCTCCCACCTCTTTCAAATAACATCACATCACAAAACATCCGACCCACAAATACCTGGGCTATCTCATTATGTCATATCTCATAACCAGTGTATATAGTTATCGTGAACATAGAGGAAAGAAACCTCATGCCCTCCCCCTACCATTCATGACCACCACCATAAACCATAACATCCCATATCACCTAGAGAAACAATGGTTATAACATCTCACCACATCACATGTATATAGAGACACTTCTAACTTCTGTCCATCAAAACCCATGCATATCACTGACACCTAGAAGAGGGATTATGGAATATTGTGTATCCAATCATCTATCCTCCCATCGTGATGTTGGAAAAAAATCCCCAAAATGTTTGATGTTAGCACACGATGCTCATCGTGGGGGGTGGAATTTATAAATAAAAAATAATATAAAATGTTTATACAATTAAAAAACAACAAATAAGCCCCATCCTAATGGTTTACAACCAATTCAAAAAACATCTCAAAATATACGATACTTATGATACCAAAGATAAATTCATAACCCCAAAAAAGAAAAAAAATACACACATCACTTTCAACTTTGAAAATCACATTTTACGAATTTTTTGATTGTATATTATCAATAAATTCCACTTTAATACCCTTAGTTAATTTATGTATTCAACATTATTCAACATCCCATTTATTATCATTTTCATGAATTTAATTCCACAACTACTTGAGAAACTAACATATCCAACCACCATCGTAGCCCCACTCCACAACCACACCACCACCACCATCGCAACCCAATTACACAACCACACCAACAGCACTATCGTAGTCCCAATGAATATAAAATCTTTTACCACCATACCCATCCCAATTATTCCACCGCCAATGCATCACATCATCACATCCAAGCCACAAAATATAATAGTATCCCCAAAAACATCGCATCCCATACCACAACATTTTACAGATTAGTCAGAGGGGCTTGCATTCAATTATGCTTCATTATTTAAGGAAGTTATCGCAAAACCATATGATCCTGGTGCATCCATTTCATTAACCAAATATACATTTTTAACCATTTATTTATTGCGGTGTCACAAAAATTCACAGAACATGAGAATCTCTTCAAATAAGAAAACTTTAAAAATAGGGATTACTGAAATGCATAGTACTAAGTGATAAAACCAACATAATTAATCTAAATATCATAATAAAAAGATATAAAACCATGAAAATCATTACCCTACCCCTTTACATTAATTTAGACCATTTAATTATCTTTGTAGATCTGGATGAAACTACCTTTCCAAGAGATAACAAGAGTAATCCATCCCACATGTTACAAAGTAATGATAAAAGAAGGAATTACTAATTGGAAGAACAAAGCTTTACACAAACTAGTAGAACAAAAAAAGGGGGTGGGAACACAAGAGGGAGCCACTTTGTGGAACTCAATCAAACTATAACAACAATATTATATGACTCTTAGGGAAGAAGGATTTGGAACATCCCATCTCAAAATAAATCAAGACCAAAAGAAGGAAGAAAATATCTCCACTTTTTAAATATTATAGATAGAACCCATGGATTATATAGGATTTAGATGGTACATTAATGTAATATATCATTAAATCGAATTGTTTTAAGAATTTAACGGGTCAATTTAATTTTTAGAAATAGATGATATAATTATCCACTATTAACAAAACTTTAAAACAACTAATTAAAGAATTAAACCCATTTTTCAGTAAAAGATGTTATAAAGGGAAAATATGTAAATTTTGAAACAACCTAGAAACACTATTAATAATCCAGTATCTAGGAGTAGCCGCCAATGATTCATTTCTAGCCAGACACATCTAATGATCCACCACTTGTAGGAAACCACCAATGAGCCACTACTAACAAGACACCACTAGTGAGTCACCGCTACAATGACCTACTGCTAGAAATATCTCAACTAAAAAATGGGATACCATCATATATGTCTCATTATAAGAATGATCTACCACTAGACGACTCCCCGATTTAAATGTCTCATCTGCAGAAATTTCTCTCAATCAGATTTCCACTATTATTGTCTAAAGAACCCCAAACATTTCTTAGACACCTCAAGCATCATATTTTTGGAAAATTGATAGGTCGAAAGGTCTTTACTGTTACAATAAACTTATGAAATCATGTAATCAATGGACATCATCCGTGTTTTTTTTTGTATAGTAATGTAATGTTCTTTCATACGTGATATTTCAATAAATATACATAATCGAGGTGCATAACCTATGTGTTCATGCTATGTCACATGTGTAATATATATAAAAAATTGATATCCATACAAACATACAAATAATAAGAATGTTAAAAATTAATAAACATTATTAAAAAAATATAAAAACTTTTTAATTTCGAAAAAATATAACACTATTAAGAGAAAACTTAAAACAAAAAATAAATAATATAAATAAATAGTATGTATATGATGGTTGGTGTGTCTCATAAGTGGTAAAACCAATAATAATGTATCCAAAAGACTAGGGTTAGAATATTGGAAATAACCATGGGCAATATATGATGCTAGTAGGTGCTAACATTGAGAATTGTGGCACATGCATGATGTGGGAGATGATGAAGACATGACATAGGTTGGAAGTGATCCAGGCATGATGCATACAACTGTTTTTTGGTATATGAGATATGTAATGGGTATCCCTATACCCAGATATAAAGAGGTATTTTACTTCATAATAGAAAGAGGATTCAGGACCAATACATTTTTTTAAAAAAATTATGTTTCTAAGTATTAAAAGTATCATGAAATAATTTTTATCAAGAACAATAAATAAAAAATTTTGGAACAAATCATACAAACTAAATTAACCCATTTCACAATTCCTGTAAATATTATAAACAAATCATAATATATTAAAATGATTGGGAATTTTCTTCTAGATATCTGTTGGACAATAATTAGAAATGATTAGCATATGTGCATCGTAAAAACACCTCCTTCTTATCAATTACATTCACCACCTTACATGATTAGTGGGAGGGGATTTTTGGTGAAGATAAGTGAGATCAATGAAATCTATGTGAGAAATAACGATTAATGAGTGAAATGAATGTGAAGAGAGGGAATGGGTAATCAAAAAATGGATAGAGACAAGGGAGATTGGGTTGATAATCAGTGAGGTAGATCTAGGAAAATAAGATCTCTCATGTTCTTTATTCAAACCATTTGGGAAAATTATATAAACAAAGATATTTGATGGATAGAGTTGAATAATAAGTGATCACATACCTTGGATTTTGAAGGCGTTGATTTTCTTGAGAAGATAAAGGGTGAAATTGTGTTTCTTGAGTGAGAAGAACTCTATTAGGGTTCTATTTTAAAATGGGAAATAGTTTTATCTTCTATTTAAAAAAATGGCGACAAAAGTCATTTTATTTGGGATAAAGTTATAATATATTTGGTCTTAATTGGGTAATCTTGAACCTCAGGATACCCCATTATATCGTTTTATCAATATGAATCCCCCTTAATTTGGATAAGGAAACAGAAATGGCCCAGTATCATCATTATGTTCAATTCCTGGTCAAGGATTATTTATCTTCTATCTTATTTTATATTGTTTTTATATGGAAATGATGATGATAAAATTGAGATGAGTGTCCAATATAAGAAGGTTCCCCAGTTTTTCTGGAACTATAATATAAATTTTCATGAAATTTAAAAATGTAAGTATTTTGTTGTTTGTTATTTATTCTCTACATGCATACATTATGGGACTTCATTATTTAAAATGATTTGTAATGGGAAGAATAAAACTTTTGATAGA
Source organism: Viscum album (assembly GCA_963277665.1). Classification (NCBI taxonomy): domain Eukaryota; kingdom Viridiplantae; phylum Streptophyta; class Magnoliopsida; order Santalales; family Viscaceae; genus Viscum; species Viscum album. The sequence goes on from OY728119.1 coordinate 1,289,501,875, forward strand.
ATGGGTAATGCATGTAAGGAGGTTCCTCATGGTGATGTAACTATACAGGTTGGATTGCTAGAAAATGGACCTAGATGTGTATCCAGTTGGAAGTTGAGGGACCAGATGATGATTCTACAGGTGCTGATTTCATTGAGGGTGGTCAGAAAGTAAAAAGCACTATAGTTTTCATTGATTCATTTGTTTTGGAATCCAATAGGATGCAATGATCACAGTTCGAGATTGTTGAGTATATGTAAGCATTCGACATTCATATAGTCGACACCCCTATTTCATTATAGATGCTGATTCTTCTAGAAAAACCTATATAATATGGAACTAATATTGTTTCATAGGCCAATGAAGTGGATTTTTTTAAAAAAGTACAGTTTATTGGGGAGAGAGTCTGAGAAGTGATACTATTCCACAACCTAATGAGAATGCTACCACAGAGTCGGTGAACATAAGTCAATGGATGGAAGACCAGATGATACATTGATGGATGTCCAATTCATTGATGAGGATGTTTTATAAATATTATAAGACCAAATTTTAAATAAGGATACAATGATTTTGGAAAGGTATCATAATGTTAAGAAAATTTCATAGGATACAGAGGGATTCTAGTTGGTTACCCCTCAGAAAGTCAAAAAACATGAGGCTCAATCCTAGCCTCTGTAGGTTCCACCCACTCCGATTAAATCTCAAGACGACCATTCAGGTAGAAAATATTTTCAAGCTTTAACCTTATGGGTTGTGCACCTAGACGATAGTGAAAATGTGAGGTGGCCTTATCCATATCACTTTAATAACGTAATAGAAAATGATAATCCCTCTTTTTGGAAATGCCTCAGATGAATGTTTCACTATTTCACAAGAAAGAAACAGTAGAATTAGACATCCATAGAATTAAAAAGGCGAGATTACCACAGAAGGACCATAGTAAGAAAGTGATATAATGGTTTTTTCTTACACTTTGATGTAATATAGTCTCTGATAGATTTCTATGTATCTGTTTTTAGTGATTGTATTACAATTCAAAACCTATTATCAATTAGCATTGAAGAAAGATTTCCCTTTAATACAAGGATTGTTTTTTAGATTCTAACATCAAAATTTATGATTTTCACTTCTTTAGGGGACTCCTATGACTCTTCATCAGATGAACGTTATGAGGACCAATAAAAGGTCAAGACATGGTGGAGAGGCCAACATATAAAACAAATAGGAAGACATCCTATGAATTTTGGATATACAAGAAATAGAAGAGATGATTATTTCTTTTCATGTGGGCACTCTAAGCCATGTCTGTGCTATCTTCATCTTTGTATGCTACCCTTTTAATTTAAAAAATTTAGGGTCATGGATTTGGTCTCCAAATCCATTACCGATCCATTTTCAATATATATATATATATAATAAATTAATATATTTATTGATATTTTTATATTATTATATATATTTATATAAATATATTCATATATATTTATATATATATATATATTAATATATAAATACATATTATTATAAATATAAAAAAACATTTTTTACTTAAAAATATTTATTATATTTTTATAATTGTTTAAAAATATATTTTTTATTTATAATTATAATTACATATAAATATATTTAATATTATTTATTTGTAGTTATAAATATATTTCTCTAAATATATATATTTATATATTTATATATATATATATATATATTTAATAATATAAAAATATATATAATTATAAATATAGTAAATATATTTATTATAATTTTATAATTATATATATCTATATTTATAATTATAAACAATTATGCTTATAAATATCTTTATATAATTATAAATTTATTTATATAATTATATAAAACAATATAATTATATATATTTATATAAGAAGAATGAGGGATTTCCCAAAAGGATAAGCCATCTCTATTTAAATGAAAAGGAATTATAACTGTCTAAAATGTGACTTTTTTCCAAAATCATTATGCCATAAAGAAACAATGTTAGAAGGAACATCATTATGCCAAGTATACTCATTAGCCTCCATCCCATTGTTTGGTTATCCATATCCCAAAAAGAAGTCTTCTAGAAAAGCATGTATAATGATGCAATTCATGGATGAAAGGGACTCTAAGAAACTCATCCTTGTTTTATTAGGATTCCAAGATAAATGGATTTTTCCATGTCTGATTGCCTGTACCATAGTAGTTGAGTCACATACAAGACAATGATTGAACCATCTGTGCCTTTGTGCTATTTCAACTACATTAATGACCCCAAGCATTTTCGTATATAGAGAAGTCGTATCCCAAAAATGAAAATAGATACAACATAGTACTTTGCCTGTATGGTCTCTGAATATAGAACAATAACCAATATGACCTAGGGTAACTCTTGAAGCACCATATGTGTTTCACTAGATCCATACAGGAAATGGAGATATCCATAAAACATATAATTTTCCAAAACGAGGATAAAAATTCCCTACAATCCCAAACCATTTAAGAATAAGAAATTCATATAAATATTTTTCAAAAAATTAATTGGAATAGTGTTTCCCCCTTTAAAAGAAGTAATAATTTGTGCAAGAGAATATTGTAGATTAAACCATATACTGTCATGAATGAAGTTGTTTTGGCTACTCTATATGATGTGAATAATTTTCATGTAAGACACAAGAAGGAGATTCTTCATTTTTTATGGAATCTTTAAAATTGAAACAGGCTTCCAAGAGATCATATATGAGATGGAGTCGAGGTAACCGAACATGGAAAAGGTTAACTACAATGGACAAAAAATCAAAATATGGAACACCGATAAAAATGAGATGATCAATTTCATTTTGATTTCGATTTCACATAACACATTTTGACCAAATACTTCTTCCAACAGATTACTAAAAACATCTATAGGTAATTTTGAGTGAACCACTCTCCATGGAAGAGTAAAATGAGACAAAAGAATCCAAATTGGATTGAGATTATTTATCTAATAATTAATAGGATCCAAAAAGTTCATTCTATATAATTATTTTGAAGATAATATTCCATTTATAGAGTGTTCCCGTAAGATAATTTCATCTCTAGTGATGAAATTATTATTCAAAACAGTCTCATTGATCTTAATATGAAGGTTGTCAATAGGTATTTCCAACTGTTCTTTAACAAAAATATTAGTGTTTAAAGATATTACAAGGAATTAAAGGTTACTAAGGAGATTATTTACAGAACAATTATCTAATCAAAAATTATGAGAATAATGACTACTGACAGTCCAATGAGAAAAAACCATGGTAGAAGAAAAGGTACTTTTAAAGGCAGGCTAAATGGGGGATTCTATATAATTGAAATTTCTAGCATTTAGTTTACCAATAAATATTGATCTCAAAAAATGAATACCTTCTAATTTACCATTTATAATTATACACATAATAATATCTTGGAAGGAAATATTGAAATATGTGAAATTTTTAATTCCCAACCCACCACAATAAACAGGTTAACAATAATTTTTCAATGGGAGAGTAGCAATTTGCCTTTAGAGAATACAACCACTCCAAATAAAAATTTTAACATAAATTTTGATACTTTTACTGATAGAATATATCCATTTGTAAATCATAAAACAAAAAAATAATTTTGAAAAAATTCTTGATTTTACAGGACAGTTGTGACTAGTCATTGTTAAAATATTACCTTTCTAAGAGGAAAGATGGTTTCTAATTTGAGTCAAAATCTAGAAAAAATGACAAGTATTAGGTTTACCCAAAAAACATAGAATAAATAGATTAAATTATGTGATAAATTATATCTCTAATCCATAACTAAGGAATAATACTCACCTTCTTAGTTGTAGGTATTATTTTACCAATGTAAAGAAATGATTTATCCCAACAATTCCATTACTAGAAACAGTCCCATAATGGAGGATACTACTCTTTTATTTATTGATGTTGTTTTTGTAACCTTATATAAAAGAATTATTTCATAAACATAAAATAGGTTATTAGAAGCAACAATACCTCTACAATTTCTTACAAAAGTGATTTTATTCTCATACAAAAATATAAGAAGATTTTTCTCAAGTAATCTCCTTTAATATAAAATAGAATAATTTAGAGGGTGACTCTTTTCCCAACTCCTATTTAACAATAAAAATATACTTTAGGGAAACCATTTATAAATACTTAAAAGTAAGAAAATATATAAGGTTTTTTAGCCCAATTTAAAAATACATCATTAAATCCAAACCTAGTTAAAACAATACAAATGAAATCCCATTTTAGAGAGTCAAAAATATTTTTTGACATATAATTTGATAGAAATGTTACCTATAGTAATGGGTGTCCATATATGGTTAACAAATTCATAGGTTGTGAAAAGAAAATCATGATTTTTTATAACATTTACAAAGAAAAATCGATATGAAGATACAATCCAATTTGTGATTCAAGAATTCTTGTTGGCTGAAATTATTCCAATAATTTTTTAAATTGTCTTAACTAGAGAAACTTGTTTCAAGATGTATAGATTATTAGCATTTTGAACTTTATGGATTTGGGATATGAATTGATAATTTATTCCTTGAGTTATCTTTCAAACTTTAATTTAATTATTAACAAATCTGTAAAAATAAATGCGTACAATATGCCAAAAATTATGAAATAAAGATTTAGTAAAACCATTTATATAGGGAGTGGTTGATGAATTAGAACTAAAAAATAATTCTTTAATCATTGGGGAAAAAGGAAAGGAAGATAGATAATAGTTATCCTCAAAGTTATAATTTATTGGAATAATTTATTCCATGGATTCATTGGGAGTGTTTGAGGAACAAAAAAGTCTCAAGTAATAGTATAAAACATATACTGAAATGTATTCTCTATTTTGAAAGCAGTTATAATTGTGAGAAATATTATTCAAAAGCCTATTAATTTTACTTAATTTTTGAAGGGAATTAAAGAATTTGGTAATTTTATCACCACCTTTGATACATTTTACATTAATATTTTCCCTTTTAAAGATATTATTAAGATTCAGTAAGATGTTTAAATCAGGAGTAACATTATTTTCTAGTTCAAGACTAGTAGATAAATCATTATAGTGTTCCATTCATGGATAGAGAGAAGAAATGATTCAAGATATGAAATATTTTCATCAACATGTCTAAATAATTTCTTAATAAAAATGTTTAGCTTTTTCTTACAGATCTTGATCATCAAAACACAACAAAGATCATCCAATTTGAAGTTGAAGGAGCTTTAAGTCTCTTAAATTAGTGATCTAGAACCAGGGTAAGTACTCCATGAATTATTAAATCTAGAGGGTAAAGGTTGTATGTCCATTGTAGAGGTAATCTTAGATAAAATATGGTGGTTATTATAATTTAATCTAAAAGGTTTGGAGTAGGAATAGAGTACCAAGAAAGTAAGGATGCATCATTGATGAAAGTTATGTCTATTTTTTCTAGCAACAACTAATTGGAGGATCCTTCTATAACAATTATATTTTATTATTATAAGGTTGATTTCATATAGATTACTATCCATAATATAGTTTCTAAATTATCTTGTTGAGGTAGAAGATATACCTATACCAAGCCTCCCATCGTGAAATAGAATTGCATTAAAATACCCTCTCAGAATTCGAGGACAATAAATAATGCTTCTTTTATCTAACTTTTAATTCCAAATATATATTATATCTTAGAATGAATTGGAGGATTAAATTATAGAACATTATTACAACACTCTTTAATATTTTAAATTTAAAGAAACCGTCTGATCAGAAGATATAGTGGAAGAGATTCATGCAATCCTAAGATGAGAAAAAACACAAATTCAATTGGTGTTAATGATTATAAAATTAGTTCATATGATAACATAATATATCAATGGAAGAAATTGTTTTTGAGAATATATTATTTGGTTTATAGAGACCTAAAATATATGGTATATGATTTCTAATAAAAAATTAATAGATTTAATGTATTCAAAATTAGAGATCTCCTGACAATTCCAAAAAAGGATCTTAATTTGAAAAATTGTTGCAAGGAATGACATATTTCTTTCTTTTTTTTAGAATTTTAATTTATGATTGATTTCCTCGTATTAGTGTGTATTTTATTATCCTTTTTAGAATTTTATTCTTCTTTGGGGAGTGATTTTATTGTTTTTGAGTAGGGAAAAGTAATATCCTTACCAAGATGCCTCTCAGCATTCAATTTAATTACAGATGGATGATTACAAGGGTCCTGCATATGCAGAATTTCAAAAATATATTCAATATTTGAACTCCTTGTCTCAATTTTTTTTGCTAGAATCTATTTCAACATCATTAATGACAATATTATTAGTACACGAATCCCCTTTTATTGAAGGTGCTTTGGAATTGATAGGATGGGAGTTCTATTTATTGTTCAGTTCGATCTGAAAGAAATATATAGAGGTTTATTATGGGATCATTAGCTAAATCATTGGGAGGAACATTAGTAGACAATTTATCTTTTGTCTTAGAACCACAAAAATAGAAGAATATAAATGTATATAATTATATATATATATTAATATATAAATGTATATAATTATAAATATGATAAATATATTTAGTATTTAAATATATTTCTTATAATTTTATATTTATTGATATATATATATACATATATATATAAACACTTTTTTTAAAAAAATTATATATATTTAAAATTTTATAATTAATTATTTAAATTGAAAAATTATTAAAAAATTCATCTAAATAGGCTGATTATGTAAATTTCCAACATTTTTTTAATGTTACAACTTAATAAACAAAATAAATCTTCATTTAAATTAGAAATATATTGAAAATATTTCATGAATAATAAATAAATGTATATCTAGATAAAAATTACCAAATTCGTGAATATATTTTAAATATTAATAATCAATATATAACAATAAATGAATTAATATTAAAAATGAATATATAATATTAAATAAATTAAAAAGATAATTCATATGATTTAGGTGAATTACATAAACATAAAAAAACGAAGAAAAATGAATAAATTTATGATTTTAATTATATTATACTAGGTGGTTGGGGGTACAATTATATAAAAAACATGCACACACACCCGCATGTCACGACTAAACACATTCCATATCCCCGCCAGGGATATAACAAACAATTTCCTACATTTAATTATATTATATATATATGGGGATATCATTACCCCCTTTTATATATGTCGCACCAAATAAGGGCTTCAATGTGTGCTGCATGCAGATAAGCGCAGGCCCCTCATCTATCAAGCTGACGTATGCTGACTCCGACCTAGCATCAGACCTCTCCCCCACCGTCGGGTGGGGAACTTCATCTGGTCGCTTTAGCACGACCCCCTTCTTCAATCAATAAGGTGCCGAGCCCTATCACCTCCTCGTGGTTGGTAGGTAACACAACTATCCAACCAACGACGTCATGGTCCTGCTACCAATCTTGGTGCAGTCAGGGTTACTGCACTATCTGTTGTCATCCCATCATCGTTGTCGACATACACCGACCTTCCCAAAAACCAAGCCCATGGTTCCCCTTCCGTCGTTAGCTATCATGTATGGGCTAAATGATGCAACCTTCCTTAACTAGGAGGTTATTGTGGAATGGCCTGCAATAGATGTCGTTGGATGACGTTTACCCACACTCATCAACAAATGTGGGTCCACCAACATATACATATATATGAACACATATACACACATACAAATCCGTATACATACATTTATACATGCACATATATATTTAAAATTGTTTAATTTCAATATAAATATACATTTAAAGATATATATTCATTTATATATTATATAATTGTTAAAATAAAATATTAATATATTATATTAATTTTAATTATGTGAACATTTTGTAATTAATGTATATAAATAAACCATTTTACATTTTGAATAATTTAAATTTGATACTTTATTATATATAAGATTTTAAAAATAAGATTCATTTTTATTAAAAAAACTATATAAATCATGGTTACATATTATATTTATATATATATACTTATTACAATATAAGTTTTATTTAAAAATATATGAATATTTATTTATAAATTAAATTTCTCACTACGTCCTATATCGGTGCTACAAAAAATCACTGATTAATGTGTCACTTTAATCACTGCTGATAAATGGGAGGCTTTTATCTGTACTATAAAACAACACCAAAAATTGGTACTTTTTTATCAGTACTTTTTTTTAGTGCTGAAAAAAGGTAACTTTATAAGTTCTTTTTGGAAGCACTGTAAAAATTCCCTCCTTTATCAGTGATTTTTGTTGAACATTGTTAAATGAAAGCACTGGATAAAGCATGATCTATTTTAGTGTAGAATGATGACACACATGCACACACATATAGATATTCATTAACATATACAAAAGAAAAAATTATTATTATGATAATAAAAAATATTTTACATTATATTTATAAAAATATTATTTCGTACATATCATGTATAATTGGATATATAATTATGTTTAAAAATATTATTAACTATATATAAATACACACAAACACAAAAAAATATATGGATTTGAAAAAATATATATATATATATATACATTTGTTTGTGTTTATAGGTATGTTTGTAATTTGTGTGTGTATAAACACACAAATTTTTAAAAATATTAATTTTATATATGTAATCATTATTGGAAATTGAATTATATGTGACATTCCATTGGCGACGGGGTCCCATCGTAAATTTCCCTTTACAGAAAATTGTATTGAAAATATTATTTGTTGGGATGATCCCTCTCTGAAAAAAAAAAATATTTGTGACATGGGTCGTTCCTGTCGCAAATACTTTATTTGGGTTTTTTAAAAACCCATTTGAGATGGGATGATCCACTCATCGCAAAAACATAAAAAAATATTATAAAATAATAATATTAATAAATTTTCATAAAATAATAATAATAATTATTATTATTATTAAATGATAAAAATTTAATAAAAAAAAAATAATATTAAAAAATTTAACAAATTAATAATATTAATAAGAAAAGAACAATAAAAACTAATAAAATTTGTTAAATTATTGAGAATAAAATTGAAATAAAAAGTTATAGAAAAATAAAAATTATAAAAAAATAAAAAAATATAAACAACACAATATTAGCAGTGATAAAAAATAAACAAAAAACTAAAAAATAAATAAATAAACAATGAATAATATATACAATAATAAAATTATATATAATAAATTAATAAAAATCAAAATATTCATAATAATATAAAAAAACACTCTATATAGAAAGGTAAATATAGAGATTAATAAAAATATTACACCAAACCTGTAAATTAAAATGTTTATAAGAAAAAATCAATAAATCAATAAGGGGCAGTGTCATCTGGAGGAGAAGGAGGACCTGGTGGAGAGAACATCATCCCTAAACCATGTGTCAGATATCGCACGTACTCCATCATCTTTGCATCCTCCTGATCCGGCCTTCGACACATCTCCTACTAGAAGGACCCGACCTTATTACATTACATAATCTTGAATTTAGTCGAGATATCACTTCCTTTCACATTGAGGATATTTTCATGTATGGGTATTTAGATAATCGAGACATAATACATTCATAACATTAGACATTAATACAAAGTGGATAGCATAAAAACGGTATTCATTTCTTCCAAAATATAAATCTTTTCAAATAAAATATGATATTTTGACAACACTTCAAACATTTAACTTGGATCCTTCTTTGTCTTACACATCCTTATAACTTGTGAAAATCTTTTAAAAACTTGGGATGAGTACAAAAATCTTTGTAAGGGATATAAAAAGAAGGAAAGAACACATTATTCCATGAAGACTTATAACAAATGAAATATTTTTTAAAATACATATTTTCACCCATATATACTTACTTTGAGAAAAATGGGATTTTTTAAAGATTCCCAAAAAATAATAAAAAATATATAACCATAAATGTATCTTGGAAAATTACTTACATAATCTTATAACCCTCTCGGCTACCTTCTAATTTTTAACCCTCACGACTACCATACAATTGGTATAACTATCGCAGTTATACTTGGAGTTACCATATAGCCGAAATCCAACATTCTAATAACCAATGAATTATAGGGAGATACATGTCCCTCCCTTCATCATAAAAAATTTCAAATAACCAGAACATAATTATACAACATGAATAACTTTATAAAAACATTGTTTTTGAATTTTGTAAAACCAGATTTTAAAAGAGGATTTTAAAAGAAAAATCACATTACAAATATCATATATTTAAAGTGAGACTTAATTTACTATATATAATATGTATATAAATTGTAAATACACATAATTAAACTTAATATAAACATAATTCATCCCAAAAACATTTTTAATATTACATAAATAGTGAAGTATAATTTTAACCCAACTAAAGGAAATTAGGTTAAGGATTCCCTTACCTCATGTTCATCTTTCTTCAAAATTGTTTAAAAATCATGTATAAACGTGTGTTATTATTATTTTACAAAAAAAATTTCATCTTTATAACATCTTATATGATCATTTTATGACATCATTTCACCCTTTAATTGTTAGTATTTTGTTCCTTCAATTGTTTCTGGTGGGTTCTTTACATGATTTACTTGATTGTTTTTTGATGATGTTATTGTAGATTGGAAATGAAACTATATAATTAGAATGGAATGATATTTAAATATTTACTATACCAGAAATTATACCATTTATCATTCTAAATTCTGACATGATTATGACTCATTTGTAAAAAAATTATTGATATTTTTTAGGTCATTTGGGCGATTCTTCGATCGTAATGAACTCATTTTGGTTCATAAAAGTATTTCATGGGTAAAAAATGATTACAGAACATTATATATGATAAAAGTAATAAATTATAATCTACATCAACCATAAAAATGGTTTCACAACCAGTATTGAAGGATGTAAAAGTAATTGAAACCACATCATCCACGATATCGATAAATCAACACATCCTAGACGATGTTTTAATTTCTTGAATGAGTGGGAGAGGAGAAGAGGTATAACTATGAATCTTCAATTAACATGATGAAATACATAATATATAAAATACTGGATCATTAATTCCTCTTTTATAAAGAAATTTGAGTAAAAATGAATAATAGGAAAAAAATGAAAATAAAATAAAGAAAATAAAAGAGGGTGTTTACTTCTTGATCTCTTCTCCTTGAGATCCCTCTTAAGGCTGTTGGGTTCGGACATTTGGTGAGACTTGAATCTCTAAGACGTCTGTAAGATACTTGGGAGGTGTATTGTGTAGATAATAGGTATGTCTCAAGGGTTGATAGTTGTGGGAGGATGAGAAGAATAATTGTGGTATTTATAGTAGAGAGGAGGAGGTATTTTACATTATTGAAATCATTATAATAATATTTTTCTAAAGTATATGAATAATATTAATTCATGTCACCGCAAATAGTAATAATGGATTGTGAGTTCTAACCAATTGGTCTTACATCACTTATGATTTCATAAATAATGCATTTAACATATAATTTGAATATACGGTATTTTATCGTATTTCACTATTCATAAAAAATTAAAGAATTTCAGAAAAATCCAATAAATTCACCCTAACCATTTTTTTGATGTGTAGAATTAAAAAATGAACTAAATTATTTGAGTATAATTTTATAAATATTATTACTATAATTTTTAAATAAAATCATACTTAATTCAGAAATTACCAATTTTAATTCTATAACTACTTTTATATCAAATTGAAAAATTAACCAAGATGACATTATCTTAAATACTTAAGAAAATAAAATTATAACAAAATTTAGTATTCATTAGGGTCATATTAATATTCATAATGGTACATTACTATTCATAAAAAAATGAATTTTGTTCCATCAGACTCCAAATAACTTACTAAACACAATTTTAGATAACTATTTTTCAAAATTCAAAACATAGAAGTAGCAGAATTATGGTTAATGGATAGTAATAAATATCTACTTAAAACACTTTTTCAAGCATTTTTATTTATTTTTTGAAAACCATGGGGGGTTACATTATCCCCAGCTTCTGAAAATTGCGTCCTTGCAATTTTTTTACTTATTAAACAAGAGAGGGTATTTTCCACTGATAACATTTTTAGACTCCCATGTTGCTTCTTCAACCATGTGGTTTCTCGAAAAAAAAACATTTAACTAGGGGATTACCCTATTATGTAATACATGTTCCATTTGATCCAGTATTTGAACTAGTTTCTCTTCATAATAAAGGTTATCTTCCACCTAAAATGCTTCTAGGATCAAGACATGAGATGAATATATCACAAACATCCTCAACATAAAAACAAGAAAACACCCTGTAATTGAGATAAACTTGAAGCAAAATCTAGTCGGTATGCCACTAGTCCAAATTTCTCCCTGATTTTAAAAGGGCTGATGAACCATGAACATAGCTGTCTATTCTTACCAAAATGAATCACACATTTCCAAGGAGATATTTTAAGGAAAACATGGTCACCTACCTTGAAAGAGAATCCTTTCCTTCTTTTGTCTGCAAAACTTTTCTACTTTCTTTGATATGTCCTCATGTGTGGTTGGATCATCTTCACTTTCTTTTCCACTTCCTCTATGAATTCTTATCCAATCAAAATCTTTTCCCTAACTTCATCCCAAGAAGCTTGAGTTTGACACCGCGTCCCTTACAATGCCTCAAAAAGTTATATATGTACAATAAACTAAAAAATATTATTATAAAAAAAATCAACTAAAGAAAGATGATGATCCCTACTTCCCGGATATTCCATTGAACAATCTCGAATCATATCCACAAAATTCTAAATCTTTTGTTCAAATTTCCCATCTGATTGAGGATGAATAGTTGTATTGAAATTTAATTATGTTCTCAATGACATCTGAATCACCTTACAAAATTTATATGTAAAACTAGGATCCAGATCAGATACAATGGAAAGATTAACTCTATGTATCCTGAAAATATAGTTGAGGTATAATCGAGAAACCTGATCAAAAGGCATTTTATCTCAAATAGAAAGAAAATTAGTAGATTTTCTTACAAAATAAACAATAACCCAAATCTCATTGTTACCTAGATAATTCATTGTTAGTCCCACCACTATGTCCTGGGATATATTCTCCCATTTCCACTCTATAACGTTACAGGATGATGCATCTCCTTCAGTAACTTCCATTCAGCTTTCTCTTATTGACTTGTTAGAAAATTCATGGTAAAATCAGCAATATCCCTTTTTATTCCATCCCACCAGTAATACTCCCGAAGGTCTCTGTACATCTTAGTACTGCTAGGATGAACTCCAAATGGATAACTATGAGATTCAAACAATAGTTATTTGGTCAAATAGAAATCACAAGGCACACAACCTTTTAAAAAATCATAAAACACAATATTTATCAAGGTTAAATTATGTAAACTTACATGTTTTGACAAATTCAACCATTTTCTATAGCTCATGGTCTTCCTTTAATGCTGCTTTAATTATGACTGAAACAATAAATGCACTAAAACTTGAAACAAAATAGAGTTATTTCTTGCACCAACAACTTATAAGCCAAAATTCATCAATTCAATAATCAAGGGATCATGTTCCAAACGTTACATGGTTAATGATGCATGATGTTTTTGACTCAAGTCATCCACCCCTTTTTTTTCTTTTCCCGAATAGAAATTGATCATTCAATCACAATATTTTATTATTTCAAGACATCTTATCTACCTCATGTTTAATTACTTCTGATTAAATATATACTTTAGACTTTTATGGTTAGTATATAATTTTCATTTGGCTCTGTAAAAATGATGCCTCCAAATTTTCGACGAAAAACCAAAAACTGTCAATTCCAAATCATGTGTTGGATAATTTGACTCATGAGGTTTTATTTTTCATGAAGCATAAGCAATTACATGTTTATTCCCCATCAGGACCCAACCAAGTCCCTTTAATGTAGCATCATTGTAGATAACAAACCCACTACTTTGGGAAGGTAAGGCCAAAACTGAGTCATTCACCAATATCTTCTTAAGTTACTAAAAAAATATCACATTCTTAGTTCCAATTAAATTTAACCCCTTTTCAGGTTAACCTAGTTACCGGGATAGAATACCATGGAATGTTTTTTTTCAAACTGTTAGTAATAACAAACTAATCAAATAAAACTACAAATATTTGTAACATTTGTGGGTCTTGTCCATTCATCAACCAATTTTATGTTGGTAGGATAAACTGTTATTCCATTCTTATTTACAATGTGTCTAAGAAAAGATATCTATTTTAACCAAAAAACACATTTTTAGAATTTTCTTTATTTTTTCTTTTCTTTTAAGGTTTTAAAAACAACCCTTAGATGTTTTTAATGCTTCTATTTACTCATAGAAAATACCATAAATTCATCAATAAACTCAACTAAACAATTATCCAAGAACTCATGAAATATTCTATTCATAAGATGCATGAATACAAAAAGTGCATTAGTTGAACAAAATGGCATTACAAAAAATTCAGAATGCCCATATCAATTATGAAAAGATGTATTTGAGATGTCATCCTCCACCTTCAGCTGATGGTATCCAGATCTCAAGTCAATATTGGGAAAGTTCTGAGCTCCTTGGAGCTGATCAAACAAGTCATTGATATGAGGCAAAGTATACTTGTTTTTAATAGTGATGTTATTCAAAGCTATATAATGAATGAAAATTTTCATCGAAGCATATTTTTTTAACAAACAAAATAGGAACCCCCAATGGTGAAGTGCTTGGATGAATGAAGCCTTTATCAAGAAAATCTTGAAACTGATTTTTCAATTTTGGGAGTTCTATTTGAGGCATCTGAAAGGGATGTTTTGAAATTGGAATAGAATCAAGAACTAATTTGATTGTGGATTTGAATTCCAAATCAGGTATGACACCAAGTAACTAATCTGAAAAAACATCAAGTTATTAATTTACCATCGATACATCATTAACATAAACTATTCACATATTTTAAACAATATGAGCAAGATAACTTTCATTTCCATCTTTCAACAATTTATCAGCTTCTTGATATGTAATCTATTGTATGGGTTTGTTCTTTTATAAAAACTATAACTCTTTCTAAAAAATAACTTCTTTAGCTATATAGTAAATCTCAACATGATAAACAGAAAGAAAATTCATTCCCATAATGACATCAAACTCTAATAAAGAAAAAATATAATGTTTTTCAGGTAAATTATTTCCACATACCATAATATAAAGATTCATATAATTCTCCTTTGCTATAATATTTCCCCATGTTGTTTTAACAACAAGTTCTAGTCATATTTTTTGAGGTTATATTTCCAATTTACTAGAAAATTTATCAAAAACAAAATAATTTGTAAACCCCGTATCAAACAAAACATTTGAAAAATCCAATCCAACAAATAAAGTATCTAATACAACATCATTGGATGGCCTAACATCTAATAATTTAGTCACAATGGATCTCACTACACCTTTTTTCTTATAGTATAGATTCTTTGCATCATTCTGATCTCTCTTTGAGAATATATTTTCATAATGACCTACCTTTTCACACTGAAAACACTTTGTAGTTTTATTTTCAGGATCAGTCTTATGATAATTTTCATTTCAATCTTAGGCCATATGTCCAAAATATCTACATTGAAAATAATTCCTAGTTTTGGTAAGGCATTTCCAAGTTGATATTTTCCACACTTTTCTCAAACAGAAAACTGTACTTTCATACCATCAGATTTCTTTGATTTGTTCTTACCCATCACTTGCCATATAGTCCTCTTCTTATAATTGTTCTCAAAGTGCATGTGATCATCGTAAAAATCCATCTATACCCTCTCATCACCTTGGAAACATATCTCATATCTTCTGAATTCATGGGAGACCAATGCCCTTCGATACTTTGGCTTCAATCCTTAGTAAAATAGGATGATTTTTCTCTAGAAATCCAGAATACGATTTTTATCATACCTCGCTAGTCGGGTGAAGTTCGATGCATACACAACCACTTTATCATCCTCTTTTTTCTTCAACTCAAGGTATTTCTTCTCCATCCTATGTTGCACTACCTTAGGAAAATATTTTTCAAGGAAAAAGACTGTTAAATTCATCCCACTCTAAGGAATCAATATCTTTTTTATATTTGATATTATTTACCATTGACCACCACTAATCAGATTTACCTTAAAAATAATAAATGGAAAGACTTATCTTTTAATTATCTGAACATCCCATAATATTTAATATCTTCTCACGGGATTTAATCCATCCTTCAACCGCTACTGTTCAAAAGATCCATTGAAAGTAGGAGGGTGTTGTCTCATAAAATGTTTCAATATTGTCATGTTCTATTGTGGTACCTATGGGTTTTCTCCTATGTGGATGCCATAACCATTTAATTCCTGCATTATCGGATCCATTACTATCAAAAACTTCTCAGTTCCAATCCCTACCATTCTTGGCAGCAAATTCGGAAGGATATCATTATTTCGGTGCCTCTTCTCTTTAGCTTCCTGGTTCCTTCTGCGAAAAAATATTATAAACAAACACATCTTAGTTGAAGAAAAATATTAATATTTAAATTATATAACATTTCAAATTAATCAAAGAGTAAAAATCATTTATGGTATTCTATTAATATCACCCGAACCCCTAAAATTATCTAAACCATTCTCTGGTACTGACTGTAAGGACCCAATCTTATTACATTACATAATGTTGAATTCAGTCAAAAAATCACGTACTTTGACATTGATTATGTTTTAAAGTTTAGAGATTTAGGGAATCAAGACATATTACATTCATAAAATTACAAATTAATAAAGAGTGGATACCATAAAAATAGTATTCATATATTCCAAAATATAAATTTTTTCAAATTAAACATGATTTCATTGAAAATTGTTAAAACATTTAACTTGCCTTATTTATTTTTCTTACACATCCTTATGACCTGTGAAAATCTTTTAAAAACACGGGATGAGCACAAAAAACATAGTAAGGGATATAAAAACAATGAAAGAACACATTAGTCCATGAATACAGGTAACAAATGAAATCATTTTTAAAATACATACATGTCATCCATATATATTTACTTTGAGAATAATGGGATTCAAAAAATATTACCACAAAACATTAGAACATAAAAAGAACCATAAAGGTATCTTGGTGCAATACATACATAATCTTGTAATGCTCCCAGCTAACTTACAATGTGTAACCCTCACGACTACCGTATAATTTGTGTAACCATCGCAGTTACACTTGGAGTAACCATATGACCGAACTCAAACATACATGTACCCAAATAATTTGAGGGAGATATAAGTTCCAGCACTCATCATTAACAACGCCTAATAACCAGAACATAATCATACAAGATGAGTAATTTCATAAAAACATTGTGTTCGAATTTTTTAAAATAGAATTTTAAAGGAGGATTTTAAAAGAAAAATCCCCTTACAAATATCGCCTATTTCAAGTGAAACATAATTGATTGGAATGAATTTTTCTGTAAACTATAAAATGCAATTAATCAAATATAATAAAAATATAATTCATCACACAATAATTTTTAATACAACCTAAACAATGAAGTATAATTTTAACCAAATGATGGAAAATCGGGTTAAAAATTTCCATAACTCAAGTTCGTCTTACTTAAAAATTGAATAAACTATTATATAATGGATAAAATAGTGTTATTTGTAATTTAAAGAAAAATATTAATGTTTATAAAATCTAATATGATCATTTTAAAACATAATTCCACTCTTTAATTGTTAGTAGTTAGTTCCTTCCATTTTCTTAGGTGCGTTTTCTACATGATTTCCATGATTGGTTCATGATGGATATTCTTGCCAATTGGAAGTCGAACTCAAGAATTTTAATGGAATGGTATTTAAATATTTTTACTACCATAAATTTTACCATTTATCATTTTGAATTATTACATGAGGATGATTAATATGTCATAACATTATTGATATTTTTAGGTCATTTTGGCGATTCTTTGATTGTAAATAACTCATTTTGTTTCACAAATTTATAGCACGGGAACAAAATGATTACATAACCTTAAATAAAATAAAATACATAAATTATAATTGGTTTAAACAAAAAAAATGGTTTCATGACTAGTATTTAAATATTTAAATGAAATTTAAATCACATTGTCCACGATATTGGTAAATCGACACATCACAGACAATGTTTTATTTTTTTTAATGAGTGGGTGAGGAGAAGAGGTGTATTGGTGAATCATCCATGAACATTATTAAAACCATAATATATAATATACTAGATAATCCAGGCATCTTGTATAATGGATGGTGCGGAAAGAAGAAAAAAAATAATGAAAACTAAAATAAAAGAATGAAAACAATAAATTGTGTTTACCTCTTGATCTCTTCTCTTTGATATCCATCTTAAGGACTTTGTTTTTTGCCTTTTGGTGAGACCGGAAGATCTGGGACGTGGGAATGGTCCTTGGGACATGTATTGGGAAGAACATTGGTAAGGAAGAAGGGTTTTGAGGTGTTAGAGGAAGAGGGGAATGAGGGTGGTATTTATAGTGGAGGAGAGGAGGTATTTTACATTATTTAAATCATTATTATAATATTTTTTCTCAAGGCTGTGAATAATATTATTCCACGTGACCCCAAATAGTAAAATAGTTTTTTAGTTTGAACCATGTAGTCTTACATCACTTTTGATGTCATAAATAATGTATTTAACTGATAATTTGAATATACAGTATTTTACCGTATTTCACTATTCGTCAAAAAGTTCAAGAATTTTTAAAAATACAAAAAATTCATCCTCACCATTTACAACATATATAATCCAAAAATTAACTCCATTTTTTGAAACTAATTTTATAAATAATTATAATTTAATGTTTAAATAAAATGATACTTAATTTAGAAATTACCAATTTTATTTATATAACTAGTTTTAGATCACATTGAAAAATTAACCAGGATGTCATTATCATTAATCATTAATAGAATAAAATAATAATACATATATACTATTCATTAGGGTCGTATTACTATTCAGAAGGGTATGTTACAATTCTTAAAAAAATTTGGTTCCATCAGACTCTAAAAAACTTACTCAACCCAATTGTAGATGATAATTTTTCAAAATTCAAAACATAGAAGGAAAAAAAATATGTTAAAAGGCTTGTTATAAATATATAATTAAAATTATATTTCATGAATTTCAATTTATTTTTAGAAAACCATGGGGGTGTTAAACGTGCTGCTGCTGCTGATGTTGATGATGTTAGTGGTTCTCTTCCTGCTCCCTTTACATGGTCTCTATAAGCTCACTCTAAGATCACAACTTCTCCTTATACTCTAAAAGAGATGTTGATGACTCTCCATTAGTTTCTCTTGAGTTTATCTATGGCATTTCAAGGGTTCTATAACAAGTCTCATGCATCAATTGAGAGTTGATACCTATAAGTCGGTCTTTATCGAAGTCATACAAAATCTCTTACATCCATACTGCATCATAAAATCCTACCACACTAAAGATCTGTTCCTTGGTTTGGGCCTGACTCCTAGCCTTTTTCTGATACATCTCAACCTCATATGACTCCTTCAATTTCAATTTAAAATTAGAATATTTAAAATATTATTTTTAGATAATTTTAAAACTAAAAAAGAAATTATACTAACCACAATATGATCTTGGTGATCACCTGTAATATTTTTAGTGATAGGATCTTTGTACATCATCCAGTAAACATTGATATATTTGATATCAAGTTTCTCAACTACCTATATGAGTATAAAATAACATGTTTACATATAAAGTTATATAAATTATTAAAAAAATCACTTACCATATGTTAATGTACTGAATGTACGAATACAAGCAAGGCTCACTCAAGAATCACAAGAATATCAAGAAAATAATGTTTTGAGATGCCCCTATATGGCATTGAAATATGCATGACATGTAAATTTTAGGTGCCTATAATCAAGAATGTAACAATGCTACTTTCCCAAATATCATCAGGCCAAAATGAAATGACATTCTCTATCAGAATAATAATCACCAGCTCCAAATAGCATGTGCATCACCCAATGGTGAAATGATATCAACATTAATAGGGAAATGTAGAAGAATAATTATAATTTTAAGAAGCTCATCCTTTACCCTAAAATGGGTTTATGATTCCCTAGACCAACTAACAGGAAAGCTCCAAGAATTCATAATATCTAATCTATTATCTCCAAATATTTAAGCAATAAAGGACACTCCTCTTATATCAATTTGTGATGTCCTCGACCTGGATCCAAATTAGGAGGTACCCAGAGCCTAGTGGTCCACATGGCCTCAGGCACATCTCCTTGAATTCCAAAACCAATCGACTAGCATTGAGGGCATAGGGTGTGTTCGTGGAGAGACTATAACCTAATTATAAGAGTGAAACACAACAGATAAATATAAACATAGGTAAATAGAGGAAGTAATATAAGTTAATAGAATGCATATTGGAGGGAGAAAAATAAAAAAACTTAATAACTGGAATAATTGTAAAATGTATGAAACAATTGATGATGATATATTTTTTGTCACTTGAACGTTATATAACACAGTTAAAAAGTACCAGAAATACTTACAAAACCCAATTTAGAAAAATAAAAATACATAAACTATCCATATCATCCTGAGTTACATCACGATCATCTTCTACCACATCCATCATAGAATAGATAACAATCAAGTGTCTCAAGCATTATGCTTCCCTTTAGTAGTACCAGTATACATGTAAATTACCCTTGGTACCAAACAATTTATGGAGATGGTGTGAGATAAATCTCAATGGGCCACCACCAATGCTGTCTAAAATATATGTCCATGTAATGCAAATGTAACAGTGTGCAATAATTCAAATATAAATTAATGCAGTATAATGTTACTAGATATCCAAGTACCTTGTTGATACCATTAATGGTGTTTGAAGAAGTAACTAGTACATTAATTAATTAATTATAGATTTATATTAATAGGTCACATAAGGAAAATCCATCACTAACATCACCTCATGATATTATAAATAGTGAAGGTTCCAAGAAGTAACAAGAACCCAAAATCGATAAATATAATTAAGTGGTTCCACGGTATTCACCATGGAAACCAAGAACTCATGGGCCACTAACTCAACAGTAACTAGGTCTATCTAAGGGGTATTAGTTTAATCCCTAGAGAATCATTGAATGAATTACAACCATAATGATTCTATCTGAGTCCAAGTAATTCATCCAAAATAAAATGGTAGGTAAGAAGTGGTCAGGCCAAAGGATGTAACCAAGGGACCAAAAGTCACCATATTTCTAATGAGTGTATCTGAGGCATCCATTAATAATATTAAATGGTTCCTATGATGTTATACATGATATCCAAAGGTAGATAAGGATTGGGTTCCCATGTAGGTCTCACCCAAGGCAATCAACATCCTTCAATTGGAAAGATGTCCTCGATTACCCAAGGCATTCCCTCAGGAATCTAGGAGTTGACACGAGTTAAGCCTTCTTATAAAGATGTAAATGTCCATGTGGATAAAAATTCACCTTAAATTTAATTCAATATAATCAATTTTATCAAATGATAACTATGATATTAATAAATCCACTTGGTTCAAGACTTTACTTTCATTAGTTTGATAAGGCTAAGTAACAAGAAATATTTTAATTAAAAGCATTTAAGTCAAGTTCAATCAATAAGATTCAGTCTTCTACCTAACAAGAACATGGAAAGTTGTTCTATAGATGTGAAACCAAGCATTAATTTACATTTAATGATTCCAAGTCATATACTTAATTATTCTTACCATAATATCATTTGAATGAATTACTTACGTATAGGAACTTACCTTAAGCTGGTCAAGTTGATGTTACAAGGTATAATATATTCATAATTTTGTGAATAAATAGGCAATTAATATAATGAGTATTACCATTAGAATGTCTAATATTGAACATAATCAAATGGGGGCTCATAAGTTTCAAAACACTAAAAACTCTGTTATGGCATATTACCCTACATGGGGTGTCAGGAGTTTTGAATGTAACCAAAAATAAGAAATAAAATTTATGGCGATAACATAACCATATGGTTATAATGAATATAATGATGAAATATAAATTTAAAAAGATACACCAGATGAAATCGGTGGTCCGCACACATCAATTCTAAAATCAGCGAACTTGAAGGATGATTTATAGACCACCCACTTTAGGCATGTACAACCCTCCTCCTCTAGTTTGTGCCTCTAAATTTGTGTGTATTATTGTAGATATAATAAAAGAGTAAAAAACATACACCTTGATAACTAGATCGAGAGAAAGTGAGTTGAATAATAGATAACAAGGAATTGATTACTTAACATTACACAACCAACGTGACCAATGGAAGCTCAAAAGAATATCAGATGAAGGAAAACTATTTATCCCAATATTAGGACTTCAAAAAGCTCCAAAATGGGATATATGATGGTTTATCTAGTTGGAAATCAGACTAGGGAAGAAGGGTTGAATTAATTAGTCAATTAAGGGTAAAATAGTAAAATTACCTAAAAATTAGCATGTGTATGGTTTGGCCACCCAATTTCCCTTACCGTATGCAAACCATACTTGAGTACCTAGAGAAATGGGAGCACACACATGGTTAGAATGCATGGAATGAGAAAACCTGCGCTAACCAGGTGTCATCCCCTCACAGTTTACTCTAACAGTGATACATGAAATATTTTTTAAATAAATTTGGGTTTCGGGCTCTAAACGAGCCCCAGACACCCCTGATACCTTCACTAACCCATAGTTCATCCATATTAGTTCCAAAATAAAGAATTAAACATAAATATATAAGATCTATACATGATTCAAAATATGTATTCTTATAGTCTCCCCCCCCCCCTTAAAAAAACTTTTCACTAATTTCACCTTCCATGTGCTGAAAAAAACTGTCTGAGAATAGCTCTGGACACTGAGCATGTGCATTAGCCCCCCTGCTCCCATGGCTTGTCCTATACATGGTCATCCTGCCATAACACTTGTACTAGAGGGATATACCATCCTCAGAGAGCCTTTTTGCTCCAATGGATATTGGGTATAGGATATTGCTCAAAATAATGATTCTCATCAAGGTCTGCTTCCTCAAGATCAAAAGTATGAGGATTTTGGCTTTATAATGATGATGTTGTGATACATGGAATAAGTCATGATTAACACAATACCTCTGAGGTAATAAAAACCAATAGTATCCACCATAACACTTTGAAATATATCAAACGTACCTATATAGTGAGGTGAAATCATCCCTTTCTTTTTTAATCATATATGACCTAACCTAGATGATAACTAAGGAAAACATGATCCCTGACCTTGAACTCCAGAGGTCATCGATAGTGATAAAAATGTGATTTTTCCTAGACCGAATAGTTGAAATACATTTTCAGACCAAATAAACCTACTCTAAAGATTCTCATATGAGATTATGACCTAGAAGGGAAACCTAAACTGCCTCTAGCTAGCATAAGGGTGATTGACATGAAGTTCAATACTTGTTCTCAAAAGGATCCATATGAATTGCGTATTTAAATCTATTATTATAGGAAAACTAATATAGAGGGTTATCCTTCTCCCAATATTTGTTGAAATCAATGAAACATGTCTGAATCATGTCCTATAAAACTAATATCAACTGTTATGACTACCCTTCGTTGTATGGGAGAAAAGATATGCTTAGAAGCACTTGTGTACACATAGAATTCTATAAGCCCTATGAGAACCGTGATGTGAAACAAGAATCCGTATCTCAAACGATACTATGAGGGACCCCATGTAGTCATTTAATCTCACAGACACACATTATTTCTAGATCAGCTACTAAGAAAGTCCCCCAAATAGGAATGAAGTGGGCTGTTTTTTTAGTCGGTCAATAACTACCAATTATTGTCACTACCCCTCGGTGACCTAGGTAACCCAACTACGAAATACATATAAATATCTTCCCATTTCAATTCAAATACTATATGTTTCTATAATAATCATGTTGTTCTACGGTGATCCACCTTCACCTATTGAAAGGTGGAGGACCAAGTGATAAATACGATTATATGATGTTTCTTCCCATGCCACAAATACTAGTGTCGTATATATCGATACATTTAGAATATGATGCTATGAACTACCCAATAAAAAATATGGATCTCTTGCATAAACTTCTATCTCATATCTTTGTGAAACCAGACCTTCCCATGAATACACAAGATTTCATCTCAGTCAATAGACCAATCCAGTGGTGGATCATCTCCGGATATACTGTCATGGATATCCAATCCCTTAGGATCTGAAAATATTTTTCCTTTCACCTTATAAAGTAGTGAAGAGGTAACTATACCTGATGATAGGTAGGACTACATGTGACTATCATGAAACTCCAAATATAGCTTAAGAAAGAGGTAAATTAACTTCCACTACTCACTGGCCTTTTGTATGGCCTATGTCTGAGTTCTTTGACTCAGCAGATTAGCGACTACATTTATATTTCCTTGTAAAATTTCATGCTCAAAATTGAATGACTGATGATATTCAACACATCTTCATTTTATTATATTCAAGTCATGATGTGAAAAGCTATTTTTGAGGCTGTTGACATTTGTGTACACCACAAAGAGCTTACCCAAAAGATTGTTTCTCCAGCAACATAAGGAATGTAACCGTTTATACCTCAAGGGCGTGCATTGGGTAATTACTCTCATGAGTCCTAAAGAGTTGGGATCTTTTGCAATTCCTCTATCCACATACATCAGAACATCTCCTAGTAATGTTACTAATTCATCATGAAAAATTATATAACCTCTGACAGGCTCTCAAATAGTTAGAATAGTTGCAAATACAAGCCTCCATTTCATCTCCAAAAATAATTTCTCACATGATTCTGATAATAGGAACGTAATACCCTTATTTGTAAGGCCGAAAAGATGTTAAGAAATACATTATATGTTTTTATATGAATCTTTTTTAATATCTAGATATCCCCAATAAACACCTTATATCAGATATATTCTTGGGTGGCTCCCTGAAATCCACCACACTAAAATTATCAGGGTCAATAAAGACTCTTGATTCAATGATAATATGACCCAAGAAGTGAACTTTGTCATTCCAGAAGTTCAACTTAGCAAGCATATCATAATAATAAATCTATCTTAGTGTAATAAAAATGATCTAAAGGTACATTCCATGATCTTTATGTGTGTGAGAATACATCAGGATGTCATCCACAAAGTCTATGATAAAACAATCCAAATAGGGATTGAACACCATATTCATCAAATCCATAAAAATAGAAAACATTTTTTTAAGACCAAAGGACATAACAAGGTTCTCATACAAACCATACCTTCTATGTAAAGCTATACAAGGTATGTTTTATAGCCTAACTCACATCTGGTGATAGCCGAATCATAGTTCGATCTTAGAGAAGTCTCTAGCTCCTAAGAGTTGGTCTAAGATATCATATATTCAAGGTAGTGGATACCATTTTTTGACCATAAGATAGTTCAACTGTCTATAATCCATAGAATGATGAAGGGTTTCATCTTCCTTATTGAAAACAAAACACTTGAAAACCCCAAGAGGATGTGTTGGGCCATATGAAACCTTTTTTCCTTCATGTCCTCTATGTGTCAGTTGAGCATCTGGAGATCATTAGGTGACATCTTATAAAGAGTAATTGACACTGGATTTTCTCCTGGAATAAGATCAATGATAAACTCTACCACATTATCAGGAGGTAAGCTATAAAATACATTTGGGAAAACAACCCAAAAATGATCTACTATGGATGGAATTCATCATACCCGAAACCTTGATCCTCTATAAAGAGATTGGAAATATGGGTTGTTACCCCACCTAGCCCATGATGCTCGGGTCTGACTATGCTATCATTGACATCCCACTCACCCTTATGAAGATATTGGATTCCATATGGGGATTTAAACGATAACCTTAAATGATTGATTTCTACAAGAGTATGATACATAACCAACCAATCCATGCCAAGAATTACATAGAATACTATCATCTTGAGAACAAATCGTTCCCACAAGAAAGGGTAACCACCAACCTCCGGGGGACAATCCCTACACTGGCGTATTCCCTCTGATCGTACACCTAATAGTTTATGTATGGTCATAAAACCATAATAAAATTTTATTTATAGCCTAAGGATTTCCACGATAGATAAAGAGATGAAAGAGTGAAAATCACATGTAGAAAATAATATAGACACTATAGTGGAGGCTATTTGAATAGTACTCAAAATATAGATGGCCCCATATCCTGATCCATAGGGGTTGGCTATAAATCATGCATCTCACATGATCCATGACCCTGTTCAATAGATAGAATACCACAAACAAAACTATTTTGTTGGCACTCCTAGTGATCACGGGTTTAGCTACCACATCCATGACCTCCTTATTACCTAGTCTTGTCATTGCAACTCTAACTCCCCACTCGACGTGGTCTAAAAGAACCTACTCCTTAAGGTGGAGCTGATACGGATCCTCTTCCACTTAAAGTAGATGGAAATGTCTGAAAAAAATGATAAATAACCATCATACATCCACAAGCCCAACACTTCGGTGGGTCTCTATGAAACTAAGGCATTAGATGAACCATTCTTCATCACTGGTGACATAATATAGAGATACCTACATGGATACCCTAGCTACCACTAACCTGCTACGAAATGCTGAGGGAATGCTTCTTACAACTGAAATTACTACTGCCTTGATGTAGAACCAGTCCTCTATGCCAGGTAATATCACTTTCCCTAGGTTATGCTCAGTGATAAGAGACATATTTACTATCATTGAAAATATAGGTAGGAAAAATACATTCACCTGAGTATGGATGGCATATTGGATCCCATCCTCGAAGTGTCTAGAACACAAAATCTCATAAATATCTAGAAGTGGTGGAAAGTGATGTAACTCAACAAAACACACTGAATACCCCATAACTGACATAGAACCATTCACAAGATGCATGAAATATCTGTCTCTAAATGCTCTCATTATCTAAGGAATACACTGATCATAGAAGTCAGTCTAGATTTAAACCCATAACATGCCCCAATAGAGACAAACCTGGGTAATCACATCCCACCAGTGCATGGCCGAATCATACGACATGTAGGTACAATGTTTTACCCAATTATCTAGAGGAATCTTCAGATTCTCAATGATATACATGGTGTCCTCTAGCCAAGACTCATCATCTTGTAGACCTCCATCCCCTGAGAATGTGGGAGATATAACAACAAGAAATCACGAGTCAGATCATCCATCGTTGGTGCAACTCGTGGAGCACTATGGACAGACCTCATTAGATACAGGAAAATATCATGGCCATGGGTATCAATGCCTAGATCAGGTACCTCAGGAAATGCCTCAAGTGGAACTCATTGTGGTAATACTAGAAACATAGGGCCCACCACATCTATATTATAGTCATCACCACTATGCTTGCATGAAACCTGAGGATGTTATGGAAGAATTGGTCTAAAAATGACAAGAACACACCTCAGTACAAACTTAGAAGCATACAAGTATCTTAACTAGTAGAATATGAACGTATTAAAACTCATTACCCAAGAAATTATACCACAACTAGTAGTTTATACTACAACATATCAATAAGTTCTCATATATTAGTTTCAGGGGTTCGAATAGATGTAGTGTCAATATTACCTTGAGTCATTGTTTATTAGCAACCGTTTCATTTTATATTTAATTATGAGGCTCATTCCTTTACCTTTTATAAGAATGATAAAATGATAAATATGTGCAAGAATTCCACTTTTATGTCTTCATTTTATTATAACACAGTTCAATTTTCCTTTAAAATGGACCATAACTCCAACTGAATCAGGGCCCATACTCCTTATCACTGATATTAATAGCCACTTGAATTTCTAATAACAGGATTGGTTTCATTAATTAATCTTTCTATCCCACAAGGGCTCGTAACACCTCATGAATTGAAATAGGAAATCACTCAATCAGAACCCAAAATAGCACAAGCATATATACAATCAAATCTCAGTCGAAAATAACAGCCATATCAAGAAATACAATTAGTTAAATTCACTTATATGGAAAGGAAATATGAATCACATGTATATTCTAGGTGCCTATAATGATGCATTTAACAAAGTTCATTTAATTCATATTATTGGGCCAAGGATGAAATGAAATTCTCAATCAGAATAATAATCAACAAATCCACATAACATATTCATCAACTAAAAGTGAAATGATATCAAATTTAATAGGAAAAAAAGATTAAGAATTATAATTCAGAACACTTGAGCTTTACCTCAAACATGGGTTGACAACTCCCAAGAATGTATTATGAACAATTTATACACATTCCTAATCTATAATATATTATCTACAAATAGTAAATCATGAAAGGAAACCCCTCTAATACCACATTGTAACATCCCAAACTCGGATGCCACGTAGGAGGTTCCCCGAACCCAGTGGGTTACATGGCCTCAAGAACATATCCCTGAATGTCAGAGGCTACCAACTAGCAGTGAGGACCTAGGGTGTGTCCATGGGGAAAGTATTCTCTCATTACCAAAGTGCATCACAGTAGATAAATATAAATATAGGTAAATAATAGAAGAAATATTAGTAAATAGAGTACATAATGAATGGAGAAAAATAAATAAATAAATATCAGGAATAATAGATATACACATGTAAAAACTAATGATGATATATTTCATGTCACTAGAATGATGAAAAACGTGGATACAAATTACTAGGCATACATGAAAAAACCAATGTAGCAAGAAGGTAATACATAAAATATCCAAAATATTCTCGATCTAAAACTCAGTCATCAACTACCATATCAATCCTAGTACAGTAATCAATCGAGTTTTTAAAGGATTATGCCTCCCTTTAACAACACCCACATACACGGAATCCTCCATGGGTTCCAAAAAGTTCCCAAAAAGCGAGTGAGATAAATATTAGTGGGCCACCACCAATGGTGACTATAACATTTGGCTCGTGTAATGGTAACGTAACAGTTTGTAAGCATGTATATAGAATGTAAATCAATACAATGTAACTAAATAACCAAGTACATTCTTGAGCCCTCTATTTGTGTGTTAACATATAACTTGTTCATTAATTAATAAATTATTAATTTATATTAAGAGTACATGTAATACATACAAAAAACTGACATCACCTCATGAGAGTACTAATAATGATGGTTCCAAGATGTAACAAGGAAACTATAATTGATGAATAATATAAAGTGGTTCCACGGTATTCACCTAGGAATCCAAGACCTTAGGGGCTGCTAACTAAGTAGTGAATGGGTCAAGATATGGTGTAAGAGTGTAATCCAAGTTGCATCATCCAATGAATTCCCACATTAATATTTCTAACATGGTCCAAGGAATTCATCTATGATAAATTTGGACGTAAGCAATGGCCGAGCCAAAGTATGTTACCAAGGAATCTCAAGTCACACTAGATCCAAGTAGTGTATCTGAGGAATCCAATAATAATAAGGAAGGGATCCTATGGTGTCATACTAGGAATTCAAAGGTATAAATGGATTAGGTTCCTGGGTACGTCTCACCTAAGGCAACTGAAATCCTTAATTGGAATGACGTATTCGAGTACCCAAGGAATTCCCATGGGAATCCAAGATCTTATAAAATTCAAGGATTCCTATAAATACATCATGTTCCATGTACCTATATATTTACCTTATATTTAATTTATAATAATTAATTCAGTCATATGATTACAATTCCATTAACAAATTTACTTGGTTCAATCTGTGCCTTTCATTATTTTTACAAGTCCATGTAGTATGAAACATTCTTATTAAAACCATGAACGTCGAGTTTAATTAATAATGTTTTCTCCACTTCCTTCCATGAACATGGAATGTTTTTGTATGAGCGTGAGACCACACATTACATTTAATAAGGAAATTTCATATACTTAATTATGCTTATAATAATTTCATTTGAAATAATTACTTATATTTTGGAAATTATATTTTAAGGATAAATTGGATGTGACAAGGTAAAAGCTATTAAAAATTTGATGATTCAATAGGATATTAATATAAGGAGTCTTCCCATTATAATTTTTAATATCGAACACACCAGAACGTTGGAGTAAAAGTTTCGAAACACTAAAAACCCAGTTATGGAATATTACCCTACAAGGTGTGTTAGGAGTTATTGATATAACCAAAAAAACCAATAAATTTATTGGAAAGAGCATAACCATACAATTATAATTAATATAGGAAAGACATATACAATCAATAAACCCCACCCAATGAAATCAGTAAGTCCCACACGTCAATTAAAAAATCAACCAACACGAATGATTAGTTATGAACCACCAAAAATAGGCTTGTACCACTCTTTTCCTTTGGCATCATCCTATGATATGCCTTGTATTAGAGTATATCTATGAAAAGAGTAAAAATACTTCCACCTTGATAAATATGTCAATAGGAAGAGAGACGAAGAATGGAAAAAAGGACATGAGTTCTTACCATTCTGTATCCAACATGATAAATGAAAGCTTCAATAGATCATAGTTGAATGAGATATCTTGATCTAAAGGTTAGGTATTTAAAAATATCTAAAATGGATGAAATTAAGGCTCATGCCACTGGAAATTGGTTTTTGGAATAAGGGCTTGTTTAATTAGACCATTAAGGTAAAAATAATACAATTATTCAATAACAATCCCAATCATGGTTTTCCAAACCATGCGCATACCACGCACATGTACCTAGGATTGGAGGGGTCATTTGCATGATTAGGCTACACATTTTGATAAACCATGCACCAACTATGTGATATGGTTCTTCTAAAAAATGATAACCATCTATAGAGTTTATACTAACAATGTGTCCTCCTAGTATGCTTTACGTGAACCATGCAGAAGAACCATTTTTTCCAAAAAAAATATGGGTTCTGGACTCCGAATGTGGCCAAAACACCCCCCGAGACCTTTGCTAACCCATTAGACATCCATATTTTTCCCAAAATATATAATTAGAGCAAAATTTAATGGATCTATACCTAATTCAAAAACCATGTTATTTTATCCTCTATGAGTATAAAATAAACTGTTTACATTTAAGGATATGTATATATATTTTTTAAAAACTACTTACCATATGTTTTTTATGCATATTGAATTTACGAATACTATCTCGATGTTTCACCTCCCTTCTCCACCAATTCTATCAACCTAATAATGATCTCCTCTGAAAATTATCTCACATACAATGTAAACATAATCCATCCCAAACCTGATATGAGGTGTAATTTAGTCTATGGGTGTAACAAGAATAATAAAAATCTATGACTCTAGCTTTCCAAAGGGTTTTCCTACTCATATTGTGAAAAAAACATACATCAATACTCATGTGTACAAACCTATCTTTCCTCCCAGATAGATTACCACAAGCTAGCATCGATAGGACACCATAAACTAAACAAATAATTAATAATATCGAGAAATTAATTACATAAATTTATAAGTAACTATTATATATTTACGTACCATCCAATGATCAAACATGTTGTAAAAAACGTCAAGGATAACTTGATCCCAAGTAACCCATGTTCTATTAAAATTATTTACCAATATAACACTTCCTTTTCGAAGATTTATATCAAAAAAGATGTTAAAAAAGAGAACAAATAATCAAACAATTATTATTTAAAAAAATAAATGAAAAATAATGAAAATTAATGAAAATTAATTAAAATACACAACTGAACATACCTTATCATGTGTCGATATAACTAAATACATGGATGTCACTCGGGGATAGGGTTAAAAATCATCAATCTCATAAGACGATGACCCCTATGATTCCATGAAATACTTATCTTAGTATGAGGGTAAGATGATGTATCATCCGTCCCTCCATCTTGTAGTAAAAGATCATAAAACTAATGAAATATATGAGATAAAAGTTCTACGGTTATCTAAAAAACAAAATTACTAATGTCATCAAATAACTAAAATGAAGTATTATATATATAATATGATTATAACCAGTATTTAATTGTGACAATCTTCATCCTCATCTTCATATATGACGGTGTCAATATGTTTATATCCACTTTAATATCATGAATTTCAATGGGAGTTTGATCTTTATCATATATAACTATCTCAAATTAACTTGTTACATCAACAAAATCATCACCTCCATCGACACATAACTTTGGGGTTCCATTATTGATATTCATGTCTCTACTTTGAAAATATTGATTTGGATTTTACTCTTGAAAATTTTCAATTCCCTGCACATTAGTGGAACCACATTCAATTTTGATAAACAAATTTTCATGAGACTTTATTTTTATTATGATCCAACAATAACTTAACTACCTTAATATAGAATAATAAATTTTATAATAAATTTTACTTGAATTAATATCCAATAAAAATGGTACATTTACTATAAAAAGTATTTTATATTTAATATCAATGATTCAGTGACATAAATGGACAAACGAGCCTCTATCAGTATCTGATCGATGGAATTTAAACAACATTACTTAAATTTTTACCTATTTACAATGTTTTGTTATTTCTTCCTGCAACTCATAAAAGTAAAATTCTCTTTCACTATGATGAGATCCTCTCAACCAAAAAACCAATATTCAATGTTTTTTTGATTCCCCATATGCATGTGTATGAAATTGAAAACCAATCACTATATATTCATTATAAGATTTAACCATTTTGTATGGTGGGTTACTCAATATAAAAAATTGATTATCAATTTAATTAGAAAGTAGACATACCATAAAATTGGAAAAGTAATTATCAATATAAAAATAAATAAATTGATTTTATATGTTAAACCACAAACAATTTATTTTACAAATTTTGAAACCAATAAGAAAAATTATTTTGTCAACATTCTTTAAGAGAAGGTACTAAAATTTTTGGAAAATGTTTCTTCTATGGTTACCATAAAACCTATATATAAAATAATTTTAATTTTCTCTAAAATATTATAGAATAAATGAGAGTTTCACTCACTGTACAATGGTTTCATTTCATAACAATTTAGTTGAACATATGTATGAGTTCTCTCATGTTTATCATCAAAAGTACATCGTTCATGAACTCCACTAAATCAATGTTTAGATTTATAAATAACTGATATTTGATTATTTATTTCATCATCAACATTTTCCTCATTACGACCTGTGTAGTTATGTTTGTAATAATATTCAGATTAAAAATAATGAGAGAAGGGAAAAAACATTTCCTCCTACAATTAAGATTATGTAATTGAATTTTTAACTAATTCTTTGTTACATAAATTTTTATTCAATTTTTTCATGCATATCTCATATGGGTACATCCATTAAAACTGTACTAACCCTCCACATTTTTCATCATGCAGAAAATATAATACCAAATATTCAATTGAATCCAAGAAAGAAGATGAGTTTTTTCCAATTTACATAAAATTATAACAACTCATTTTTATAGTCTACTTAGTTTATTGTAGTCTTTTGTTTCTACATAAATGTATTAGATAAAATATGACATTTCTTTGAAAAAAATCCAAATCATAGAATTCAAGAAACCTCTAAATATATCCGGTATAAGTCTTTCGATTATAACATGATGGCCATTCCTTTTTAATCTGGTAATATGACCATGAATGAAAAATTGAGCCAAACTGAAAATATAACCATATAGAAGCCTAAAAAATGTAATATACTGACAAAATAATAATCTATATTCATTGGAAACTTTAAAAGACACAATTATCTTTAAAAACATATTTGATATGGCATTTTCAAATAGTTCATGTTATGGTCACCTAAAATGTTGGGAAAAATCTAATCATTCATTTACATTATCATTTCTCATAACTTGCAAGTTAATAATTGTAAAAAGTGTATTATAAAAATAGTTATTCTCAATATGCATGACATCCAACATGTGAGAGAACAAAAAAACAGAGCAATATGGAAGATCCCAAAAATCATTTCATGTTATCCAATTCGGTTCTTTCCCAAATCCTTCAATTTTCTTTTGGTTTATATTAAGTCCAAATGTAATTGTAGGTAATGATAGGAAAATATATTTTAACACAATTCCAGAGATCATTGTTGGATGCCCATATCTTTAAATTGTGGATTTTCTGAAATGATATTTGTTTCTCCAAAAAGGATGATCAGTAGGAAGAAATCTGCAATGACTGTCGAAAAAATGTTTTCATCCATTGAAAATCATAAATACTATGTTTTCACTCATAAAATACAAATATTCTTTTAGACCATGTGTACTCCAACTATATAACATTCCATGTTCTATGAAGTTACTAATTGTTCACATCAAAGCAACTTTAGCATCATTGGTACTGACACCATTACCCCATAATAAATTTAACTCACCGATCAATGGATTAAAATAAAAATTGATATTATTTTTTAGATGTCCTAGAATGAGTAAGGTTAGAAATATATATTTCTCATTTATAAACATCCTAGGAGTTTAATGGTAAGAATTTTTAAAGACGATCCAACAAGGTTTCTGACTACCGTAAGAAAAAAATGGATAGAAACTATGAGTAGAAAGACTCAATCGCATGTTTCAGGCTTATAAAGAAATAGATGGCTGTAGTTGATCAAAAATTTACCATGAATCACCATCAACGGGATGATTTATGATTTTACTAGTCGAAATATTGGTTTCAATCCATGATATCAATGACACTATGTTATGAGACATAAATGAATACAGGAATTTGGATGTAAGAGAGGAATACATTAACTATTTTATAGGGAGAAATCAAGACTTCCCTAGTTGAGATGCTTTGGACCTCAATTGTCTACATATAGGACAACTGAATAATGACTCACTTTCACCCTAATATAAGATGAAATCATTTGAACATTCATGGATCTTATGATAACCAAGACACAAATTACGAACCAACCATTACCTCTCATTGAAATTTTTAGGAAATATATTTCCTTAAGGTAATATTGCTTTATCCAAAGATAATATATGATCAAAATATCTATTTGACATTCCATTATCTAATTTAATATCAATATATTTTATAACCAATTAAATTTTCTTATCATACAACAAAGAGATAAAGAATACTCAAAATGTTTTAAAAAAATCATAAAATTGAGTTGGATCCAAATTGGAAATCAAATCGATATCATCATGAGTTTCAGTTTTTTGAAAAAGGGACCAACCACATCATGCACTAATTGTTTGAAATCGTGATGGGTATACAACCAAATTATTAGCATCTTCTCTAGAACAATGTTCACCATGTCAATAAAAAAATATCATTTCAAAAACCAAATCAAAATAGATGACACCAAACTTTTTAAAATGTGTCAAACCTCCTCAGATCAAATTTCTTAGATTAGAATTTAATTTTCCATTCTAAGACAAATTCTATTTTTGATGATGAAAATGACAAATAAGATTCAACACCATAAATATATATATAACTTATACCAGAACCCTTAGGATTCTTATGAGTATTTATCCAATTGTTGTAGTGTAATAAAGATTGTTGTCGATATTCTTATTCCAAATTACTCTGAAAAAAATAAAATAAGAAACTAATTTTTCATTTATTTGATATAAAAAATATTTGATCTAGAAAATAATAAAACTATTTATTAATCATTTTTATTATTTTATTATAATATTTTTACTAATTTTCGCCAATTAATACCTAATAATGATCTTTTTTACTAAAGACTATTATTTTGTACTAAATATCATTATTTTTTACTAATTACATCTATCTTTTACCAATTATTTCAATATTTTTTAATAGTAGCCACTAATATTAACAAATCACCCCAAATTATTACAAACTATTACTATTACCACTAGTTATTGCTAATTTCCACTAATTGTTACTAATTATTATTAATCACCACTAATTTCTAATAATTTCCACTAATTAATACTAATTAAAACTAATTATTTCTAATTATTAGTAGTTATTAGTAATTATTAGTAATTATTAGTAATTACTACAAATTATTACTAATTACAGTTAATTACCATTAATTTTTACTAATTACTTTTAATTACCACTAATTATATCTAAATAATAGTAATTTTTTCTAATTATTAGTAACTATTAAAAATAATTATTAATTATTTCTAATAATTTCTAATTATTCTTAATTATTAATAATTTATAATAATTATTAATAATTAAAACTAATTACAACTAATTTCTCTTAATTACCACAAATTACAATTACTTTTACCAATTAGTACTAATTACCACTAATTACCTCTAATTATTACTAATTATGACAAATTTCCATTAATTACTTCTAATTATTTCTAATTACTAATATTTAATGATAATTATGACTAATCAGTTCTAATTACTACTAATTAGGGCTAATTACTACTAATTAAAACTTATTATTACTAATTATTACTAATTATTACTAATCGTTAATAATTATTACTAATTACCATTAATTATTACAAAATTTTACTAATTATCGCAAATTATTACTAATCATTTCTAATTATCACTCATTGATACTAATTATTTATAATAACCACTAATTATTACTAAATAATAATATGTATTTCTAATAACCTCTAATTGTTACTAATTATTACTAATTACCACTACTTATTACTAATTTCCACTAATAACCACTATTTTTTTTCTAATTACCACTATTTATTACTAATTACCACTAATTACCAAAAATGTCTACTAATTACATCAAAATATTAATTTTTATTAATAATTAACACTAATGACCACTAATTATCTAATTTGAACTAATTACTACTAATTATTACCAATTGTTACTAATTATAACAAATTATTACTAACTATCACCAATTACCACTAATTTTTACTAACTAATGATAATTAATACTAATTACAACAAAATTTTACTAATTAATGTTATTTTTTACTAATTACCACTAATTTTTTCAAATTACTACTAATTTTAACTAATTATCGCTATTTTTTACAAATTACTGACAATTTTTACTAATCACTACTAATTGATACTAATACCATTAATTATTACTAATTACTATTAATTATTACTTATTGTTAGTAATTTAACTAGTTTATTAATTTCTTTTACTAATTACTGCTAATTATTAGAAACTAATACCAACATTTTCTAAATAACACCAATTTTTAATAATTACCCTTAAATAATTCTATTTGGATCTATATATTACTAATTACTACTACTTTTTTCTAATTAGTGCTAATTTTTACTAATTAACGGTAATAATTCATAATTATCTCTATTTATTACTAATTACTACTAATTTCCACTTATATTATTGTTTTTTTAATTTATTACAAATTTTCTAGTAATTAATGAAAATTTATATTAATTATTTTGATTTTTTGCTAATTTTTACTAATTACCTATAATCAATACGAATTACATCTATTTTTTGTCATTATAATTAATTATTACTAATTACCGCTAATTATAGATATTTATCACTAATTAAAACAAATTAATGGATATAAAAGCTATTTAATATTTAATACCAAACATCACTACTAATTAAAACTAAATATTACTAATTAAAAGTAACTAATACTAAATATAAATAATAATTTTAATTTTAAATTACTACTTATAAATATAAATAAATAATTCAAATTGACTCTAATTAAAAGTAATTAATAATGTTAAAATCTAATAGAAAAATAAAATAAATAAAATAGAATTTGAAAACATTACATAAATACCTCAAAAATGAAGTATTTGTGTGTTGCAAACCTCAAAAATACATTCCCCATAAAAATTTACACTTCTAATTTAAGGAGGAAAAAAATGAATAAAGTTGAGGTGAATTGATGAGTGTAGAAAATATTCAGGGGGTATATACAGGTTAGATAAGTATCGATGACACTATTTGCAACAGGACCTCTCAAAAATACTTCCTGCAATAAATGCTTGAGGCGGAAATTAAAAAACTAATTGTGATGAGTCCCATCGCAAATACCCACCCACTGATAGAGTATTTACAACAGGTGAATGATCTCGACACAGTCACCTTTACATGAACAAGGGAATTTGTGACAGGACATAGTTCCCATGGAAAATACCCATTTCCGCATTTTGGTAAGGTGGCATGGCAAAAGTATTCGTGACCGGTTTGTTTACCCTTCACAGAAACATGTTTCTTTAATAGTATTTCCAACGAGATTTAAATCTCCTTGTAAATATTCATACACTAGGAACTATTTGTGACGAGCACAGGGCCCATTACAAATGACCCGTCACAAAAGTTCATTCTTCCCGTAATGAATAAATTATGAAATTTAATTTATATAATATATACTATAGTTTCAAAATTAAATTAATTCATTCAGAAATTCAATTTATATATTTTTAATTTGTAATAATGCTATAGTAATCCATTAAGAGATGCACACACACTTCAACCATTCCATTTTTTTATTTCCCACAGTTGAAAATCTACCAACTTATAAATGGAGAGGAATTAAAAAAAGGGTATGACAATCAGAGCCTATCCCCCTATAGTGACAACAACAAGAACGAGCATGATTCCTTGAGCACCACACTTGCATCGCATCTCACATGCTCCCAACTCACTCAATTACATCACTTGTCTTCCACAGAAGACAACTTGCTGCCATCATATGTGTTATGTGTTTTATTATCACATTTGTTTTGTGTTAAAATGTCCATTGTGTTTGGTTTTATGTATTCACATGTGTTCTATGATCACAAAATATAATATTTAAAGTGATTCTTTCCATTTAATGAAAATCTATTTAGTGGCAGTATCAACCTTCTACTTAACATCATATTTTAAACTATATGTACACTAACACGAATATAAAAATATAAATATTATAGAACATAAATGGAAGTATATAAATTTATGTAAATTTTTAAATAAATATTCATATATAATGATATATAAACATATATAAATTGATATAAACTTAGAAATATGTTAGGATATAAATATTTTTAAATATATAAAAATATATGCATAAATAGATATAAATATATATATATATATAATTTTATATAAATACGTGTATATATATATACATATACATATAAATATATACGTCTATATGTTTATATTATTATAGATAAATTTATATAAATATGTAATCATATATAAAAGGATATAAATTTAATATATATATATATAGTACATTTAATTAAACATACATATATATGTATGTACAAATACACCCAAGTAGACATCCATGCGTACACACATACATACGTGTAAAAATGATTTTTTATAATCCCACATAATTTATATTAAATGATTTTGGGTGCTGGGGGTGGTGGACAAGGCACAATTGCGTTATGTGATGAGGTGTCATTAATGAAATCTTGATTGGGGGATTCAAGTACTGCAACATGACATGAGGTCAGACAAGGGTGAGACATCGACAGATAGACAGTGATATATGATATGGGGTTGGTGTCAAAGGGACATGCTCATGACTAGTGGCACAATAGGGGTGAAGTGTCAGTGCTTAGGCAACAAGGTGGGGGGCTGATAGGCCGAACGATTCAGGGTCATCAAGGACTGGGCTATGTGGCCTAGTGGGAGGCATGATTGTAGTGATGCCCTGACCAAAACATCATGTCTAGCTGTTGGGCCACATAAACTAATGCACACCTCCCTATAAAGTCAAAGGCTACTGACTAGCATTCAGAGCCTTGATTAATAGTGGTGATACTGTGTTATCATATCAAAGTCTATAATAGCCATGAAAATTAAAAAAAATAGCGATCATCCACAATAATCATCAAAGTACACAATAAAGAACTAAACACAAAGTTATATTAAAATGATCAGTCATAGAAACATACAACTGGTTTCTAACTAGGGCACCCATATATATAGATAAATGGAAAAAAATTCAAGGAGGCTCTCCTACAACCTCGAGCCTCATCCTAATCCTAGTATTGACATACCCGTTGAGATTCACAATATTTCCCCATTGCACTCTTGTGATCACAACTAAAAACTAAAACATAAGGTTTTCTTGAACATAATGATACCTGTTCTTGTCATGAACATAAAAAATGTAGGGTCTTACCAAGAACCCATAATATACAAAATCATGTTTTCATGCACACACAAGGAAAATAAATAAATATATAAACATGTTCGTTATTTCATCATGTGCTAACAGGGACACCAAGACACCACAATAATTAACGAGATATTGACGACTGTTGGGTAATTAAGGGATAATAGGGAAACAAATAAACCAAATAATATCTATTTCATCTCCATTCTGGAAGTAAAGCCTCATACATCATATTATTATGAAAGGCCAACATCATCACCTATTAGATCATACCACCAGGCTAATGCATGTCTTAGATCAAATCCCTTAGCTAATCAAACCATTGGTTAGGCCACAAGGTTGTCTCACCCCTGGATCATCCCCAAGACAG
This sequence comes from Viscum album, assembly GCA_963277665.1. Lineage (NCBI taxonomy): Eukaryota > Viridiplantae > Streptophyta > Magnoliopsida > Santalales > Viscaceae > Viscum > Viscum album. The sequence goes on from OY728119.1 coordinate 1,289,542,499, forward strand.
ACCAAAAAGTTGTCATGACACTAGCTCCACTGGGTTGGTCCACAAGATTGTCACACCCCTGGCTCAGCCTTGGATATGGTCAAAAAAGCCTTCATGCCCCATTCCCTACTGGGTAGGGACACAAGTTTTTCATACCTCATCATCTATCTCAGGAAAACCCATAAGGTCAAATTACCACTACCCTATCTTCATGTCACATCACCATCCTCAGAAACACATCACACCATTATGTGCACCCCCTATAGGAGAAAACCATGTCATGATGATACACATGCCAGCATAAAAATTGAAACATACCTCCACATGCTAAACATCCACACACAAAATGTCTTAATAATGAACGAATATTCATAACACACAATACATAGGTCTCCCGAGCGACACACACACACTCCATATGAAAAATTTTATGCCTAACTATCAAACAATTATTCTCACAACTACCCACTATCATGACTCGACCCATCCTGGTCCAACCTAAGGGGTCGCGATGATTACCGAGTAGGGATATCACACAAATTGGAGACTTAGCAAAACTACCCCCAAAAACCCACACACTTATAAAATCTACAAAAAAAAGATAAGTAATAATGATTGAAAGAAACTTGAGTATCAAAATGCATGAAAAATCATCTAAGAATATATTAATGTACAATGATCATTAATACTAGAATAATAGGTGAAAAAAGAACACCCAACCCTAAAAGGGTCATAAAATAAGAGCTATTATAAAAGGGAAAAAAGAAATAGTGATCCCAAGTCATGATCTCTATAATCCAGCCACTAAACATGGTATATTCCATGAGTGAATTCTATGATCTGTGAAAACAAAACACACCAAATCCATCATTAATCATCCTACCATCTACATAAGATAAGTCACAAGCAGTCGAATCCCATACCGAGGTGAGTATATAAATACTCATTAGGATTCCCCAAACAATATAAATACGTAGTATATGAAATAATCATCTAAACCCATGATATAAATCAGAGAACATAACCTAATAAATATATATGCTCAAAAAACCTGCTCAAAGATAAATAGAGGATCTTCATCTTCATAGCTAAAGTCACTATCAAGTTTGTCTAGAACTATATGAGTCTCCACTCAATTTCTTAGAAGACTGATAGATTTTATGAATAATTATTTTTTTTAAAATAATTTAAATCCATTTTTGATCTTTCATTACATAAAATAACTTGTTAAGATTTCACTACATGCAACACTGTGTTAGATTGTGTTACACATGACGCTATGTTTTAACAAAACCATAATATTTTATTAATATAGTTATTTAAAAGAGACCGTTATAAAATAGTTGTTAAATGTATAAATATGCAAGAAATAAATAATTTTAAAATATTAATTATAATGGTTTTATATAAAGTAATAGTATTGATAGAAATGTACTTTATTTAAGGTAAATTCATTATATGTTTTCAAAATACTATTTTCTAAAAATATGTTTTTTATTTATTTTGGGGATCATTCAAAAAGTTAATTTTTTACAAAAATGGAAAATTAATTTTTCAAAATAAACTTAATTTTTTAAATCATCAAATAAAAATTATCTTAGGTTAATTTTTTTTTGTTTTTTTCGAAAAGATTTCGGTTTTTTTATAGTGAAAAATACTAAATTCTAATTGAAAACTGACTTATTGTTTAATTTATATATAAGTTTAAATTAAATCATAAATTGTTTATAAAGTTTATTAGTTCAATAATATATAAATTAATCCAATTTCAGTTTTTGGAATCAATTTAATTTTGAACCTTGATATAAAAACATTGTATCTTTTTAACATTTTTTCTTTAAAAAATTTCTTTGTGGTCCCATCTTCAGGATTAAATTTAAATTAATATTTTAAACTAAGGTGATTATAATTTGAAATAATGGATTAAATATTTATAACCCTATTAATTTATAGTATCTAATAAATTCAAAAAAAAATTAGGCCAAAATGATTAGTAAAAAGAATAAAAATCATTTAGCATAGTTAAGGTAAAAAATGAATTTACTGGGGGTTAAACTATAATGAAAAGGGTTAAAATGTACTAAAAATGGTATAAAATTAATATTTTGGATATATTTATATCTTATCACATATATGATTCTAATATTACCCATTTCATAGACTTGGGACATGTGAAAAACTTGGATATAATTTTTCTTTTGAAAAAAATTACAAGTGTGCCACTCACCTCACTTATAAAACGCCACCCCTTATCCTCTCTTCTTGTCACCATAAAACCATTTTATTTTGGCCAGTAACTACCCAAATATCTTACCAAACCCCCCCATATTAGCTTATAATCCTTATTTTGGATATTAATCAAAGTTATGAGTTCTTCTAATGCACCACTATGGGGGATACTCGAAGAGGATACAAAGTTTATCAATGAGCATTTTTATTTTATTTATTTCTAAACCTCATTAAATTATTATTTTACCAAGATGATATAATAACATAATTATCTTAAATATAATAATATTTTTTTATGTGTTGTTAATTACCTCGAACCATCTGAAATTCCAAAAAATCAAATACAAAATCATCATTCGCACGTAAGAAGCACTACCGCATCGCAAGCCGTTGTCATACGATTATCCATTACCAATTCTCGAGGATAGAAATAATGATGGATTTAATATTTATATAATATATTTATTATGTTATTATGATTATGTAATTAATATATAACAAAATCCTTCATACAATGGAAGTCAATACTTAAGGTAATATAATTTTGTCTCAATTTTCCTTTATTGAGCATTTGTCATGTTATGAAACTATCTTATTTTAAAAGGAGTATATATAGGCCATTTGACATTTAATATATTAAATTTACTTATATACATGATATTTTATGTTTCAATTTATATTATTCCTTCACTAGGCTTGTGATTCAAGCTACCAAAGTGGTTATGATTTCATGTTACAATCTCGTCATTCCTAAGAATTGTTTATGGTTTTATTTCTGATGATAAAATATTATAATATATATTTAAATAAAGGAATTAATTATATTATCCTAGATTTATTTATGTTATTTTCAAGTAATATTAAAATTTAACAACTATTTTCTTCTTAAAATAACTGGGAAAATGTTTTTTTTAAAAATCTAACATTATTTATCTATTTTTTCATATATTAATTTTCATCCAATTTTTATTTCTAATTATTTTTAAAAAATATATTATTATTCTCCTATTATATATAAAATAAAATTTTATCCATGTTTTATTATTAATTTTTTTAATGGAAACTTTTTAACATTTTCCAAAAATGTTTGTTTCTCGTTTACTGAAAATGTTAAAAGAATATTTATATTAACTTGTACGACATGAAAAAAAATACCATAATCATGACCATTATTTTATTTGAATATTAATTTCTATATTTTTATGATTTTTTTAAAATAAAAATATTTTCCTAATGTATTATGTTTTAAATATTATTTTCTAAAAAGAGGAATGGATATTTTAATTATGAAATGATTCAAATGATCATTCAAAGTTATTTTCTATCTACGATGAAATTCATCGATGCTACCAATGCATTATTGGGGATATGAACCAAGTATATCATTCTTATTATTTCTCTAGATGGTTTATGGTTTTGATGTAATGATGTTTATCGATCAAGTTTATCTTCCATGGGTTATACCATGATGAAATTATTATTACATCTATTTATTTTTCCATGGGTTATGCTATGATGAAATTATGAAATTATTTTAAAACCTATCAATTTATCACATTTTATGATATAATGAAATTTTTTTGGAACCCATTTCATTTCATGGCTTACGATATGATGAATGAAAAAAAACATAAATATTGAACAAATAAATATGGTTTACAAACCACTATTTTGTATTATTATTATTTGATATGGTGAATGATTTAGGATCGTGTGGAACACATAATTATGGTATTAGTTATGACATGGATGTGACCTAAATCTCCCACCAATTCATTAGGTATAGATTTGTATCTAATTAGAGATACATGTCTAGAATGAGGAATAGACCTGGTTCAACAAGGGTAAATTTATACTATGATCTTATTTGGAGTGAACCTTGACTACTATGATGGGTAGGGGTGATAACTCATTCCACTATGATATCCTTATAACTAAGCCTCAACTAATATATTACTTATTTTTAACGATTATGTGTACACCACAAATTCCATTTCTTATGTCCATGTAATGTTCTCATGGATCATATTCATTGATTTCCTTAGGATTCAGGACTTATAAAATTCCAATATTTATTCCATGAGTCAATATTATGATCTTTTATATAGAGGGCATGGTTTTCAAATGTTTTGATCATGTTATCATACGCTTATGTTCATGTTATTCTTATATATCTCTCTTGTTTACCCTTACCAAGCATCTGATCTCATCCTTTCTTTTGATTCCATTCCCTAGGTTATGAAGAAATTTATTGTGCATGATATATCAAACAGTTGTGATAGTTATGAAGATAATATTGGGATAATATGTAGTTTATAGATGGATCAGTTGTGTGTGTTTCCATGTTTCCAAATACTCTAAAATATTATGGTCCTCAGGTGCGTGCTTGTGTAATATAACGAATATTCAAAAAAATGTAATTTCTATGCCTGATATGCCTGGGTCACTATACCTTTTATTAGAGGACACGTTTTTTTAAAAATTGGATACTAGGATAAGAAAAAATTATTTATATCTCTATGTATATGTCTAATTATAAGTAGAAGGATGATTCAAAGTATAGAAAAATATCATGGAATTGTGGTAAAGGATAGAAAAATTGGTTTACAAAAAATTACATTCATGTCTAGATACTAAAAATGGATTTGGATCTTTCAAAGATGTACCTAGGAAAAATAAATCCAAAAGGTTGCATTTATATAGACCAAATCATCACCCGGTGTATGAATATTTTCCTTTTTACACACTTGGTTTGAAACACTTGAGGGATAGGCTTTAGAAATTCAAAAAAAAAACTATGTAAACAATCATTAAGTATTTAAATAGATGATGATTGTGAATAAACTATGAAAAATCTTGGGTATCATAGATGAAAAATAAAGCATCATAATTTAAACATCCTATAATTGTTTTTTCAGGATTATGTAGTTCCACATCCTAATTAATGTTTCTTACACTATGATTATTGGTTTAATTCAATGGTTGGAACCCAAAAGAACCATGTTAATGCTTAGTGTATTGGAAAATGAAATGATTTTATTAATGATTATCCAATCATTATGGGATCTAGAATAGAAAATATCATTTTTATTCCTAAATAACTTTATCTAGATATGAATTAATCTTTACTTCCCAATAAAAAAATAAGGTAACAACATTCTATTGAGTCCTTCATGAGGCAACACTCACCTTCCGTTAGTATAAATACTGGTTCAATATGTTGTGAGAAATATAACTATACCCCTAAAAATATATTTTCCATTCTTTTGTGTTTGGAAAATAAAAAAATCAATGTGGTGGTCTACCATTTTTAGGGTGAAGTAGATCATTGGTGCACTCTTATCAAGAATATGTGGGGACAAGATGAATTTTTTTCCATGGATTTAGAAGAGTCCAATAACTTATTTTCCAATAAGTAAATTCCTCATATTATCCATATAAATATGTATAATGAGTTCATTGAGATAAAGTAAAAGGATTATTAATCCATTGGTACCTATGAGGAAAATATTATGAGATTTTTTTTGTATGATTCTGGTATTATCACCCAACCTAAAAATAATGTTTATTGATTATTTAGTGCAATAAAAACCAAGTCATTGATTTTTTTACAAAGAATATACTTCATTAATTATGAAAATATTGTTCTATGTTTTATCAAGGAGGAACGGGAGGTTTGAGTTACATATCAAAATCATGGTTTTTACAAGAAAATGAAGATGATGTTCAATGGAAAATATAATAAGCATGGATAATATTAGATGATATTTATTTAATTCTAAAAGTGTTGGAAGATAAATGGAGGAAATTTTCTTAAGGGGACCGGTAAATTGTTTAAATTTGGAAGGGAAGGCCATCAGGTAATAGTTTACTAAAGTTATGTGAACAAGTAAGATAATGATGAAAATAGAGGGAAATATACATAGAATGAACCAACCACACTCAAGCGTTTCAAATGTAAGGAGTATCGACACTATGTTAACCAATGACCAAATTCAAAGGTTAAAGATGATGATCAATGTATGAAACCTCTTAAGCCATGGTAAAAGGGTAAATATCATGTGATTACTATTTCTGAAAAGGGGTGAGATAACGAAATGGTGAAAGGTTAACATACCAACCATTCTAGAACTGCTAATGTCTCATTTTACTATATATTCACCAATTCATTCATATATGAAGGATTATATAAGGGTATAATTATTTCATCCAAATTTTTATAATAAATATAAATTGTAGTTAAAACCCTTAATAGTATAATGATATCATCTCAATTATATTATTCTTCTTCGGTTGATGTTTTTGGGATTGTGTTTCTTGAAAACATTTTCGATCTTCCTCGGATGTAATTTGATTTCATCTATGAATGGATTTGATTTATACCTAAATACCACATAAATAGTTATGGAAGGTAAGTTACATTTGATATTCCAATCCAAAATAGTATTATCTATCAATTTGATGATATGTATGAGGTTCTGAAGGAGATCAAAACTATTGTATGGGTCTTAATTCCCATTCAAAAGGGGTGTTTATCACAAATGTTAGGGGAGAAAATGACATAAAAATATTCATATTATGTTGAAATTTATCAATGTATTTCCAAAATACATTCCAAGAATTCCTAAAAAACATGAAGCTGAGTCCTCAATAGAACTCATACTTAGTGCCACGCCAATTTAAATGTCTACATTTAGAACAGATCAGATTGAGTTGCAACAATTGAAGAGCAAACTCCTTGAAAACCTTGACAGGGTATTCATTCTGCCAAGTATGTCACCTTAGGGTGTACTTATTCTGTTATTTTAAATAATTTTGGATCAATTTGAATCTACATTGATTATAATGATCTATAAAATATCAAAATTAAGTAAAATTATCATCTTCTATGCATTGATGACTAATTTGATCAACTCTGTAGATATAAATACTTTTCCAATATTATCCATCATTTTGGTTACCATTAATTAAGGTCAAATAAAGAGGATATACCCATGATTAAATTTCATATAATGTGTGGATGCTTTAAATATATAGTAATGATATTCTATATTATTAATTCCAAATTTATCTTCTTGGATTTAATGAATATAGTCTCTATAAATTACCTTGATCAGTTTGTGGTAGACTTTACAGATGATATTCTTATATATTCAAATAGAAAGAAAGAGCATGAATACCACTTGATAATTTTATTAAATACCCCAAGGAAGGATAAAAAATATGAAATATTTACAAAGAGTGAATTTTGGATAAAAAACATTCTATTTTACGGTTTTATAATCTCAATAGAGGGTATATCAAGAGATCCATCAAAGATAGAGGTTGTTGAATGATGGACCAAACTAACCATGATGATTGAGATTGGTAGTTTTCATAATATATCTACATATTTTCAATAGTTTTTGGGTAATTTCTCATGAATTTCTAATCTAATTACCATATTACTTCTGAGGGAGCCAAGTTCCTCTAGATAGTTGATTGTGAGGAAAATCTCATGGAAGTTAAGAGAATATTTGTTTACACAAATGTGATTATATGACCCAATAGTAGAGAAGGGTTTGAAATCTACTAGTATGCATCCAAGAAGGCATTGATATGTGTTCTTTCACATAATTACAAGATTATAGCTTATGAAACATGACAATTGATGATTCTTGATCCAAATTACCCAAATTAGGATTTCGAAATAGCGGTGATAAAATTTTCACTAAATATATGGTGGCATTATCTTTGTGAATAAAAGTTTCATATATATAATGATAATAAAATATTAAAATATATATTCACATAGAAGGAGTTTAATATTCAACATATAATATTGTTAGATTTTATTAAATATTACGAATTGTCACCACATTTATACCCATGGAAAGAAGACATGGTGGATAATGCTTTGAGTCGAAAGGAAAATTCTAGATTATCCATGATGAGGATTACAAAAGATCTGATATTTTTGGATTTGTAAAGGGTGGATCTTGAAATAATAAAGGAAGGGAAAAATATTATCTTACTCACTAAATTTTTCATCCATATATCCAAGTGATGATTGAAGAGGGACATAAGGTAGATATAGAGATATATATGAATGTTATAAATCTTCACAATTTTAGCCATGATCTTGAGGGAATGATAATGTTTAGAAACCATATAGGTCTTTCATCCATACCAAACATGAATAAGGATATTTTATTGGAAGCTCATATTTCATCATCCTCTATTCATCTTAAATGTATGAATAAGTATAGATATTTGAAATAGTACTTTTTCAATGATTGAATAAAGAGATATATCATATTGTATGTATCTCGGTGCTGGGTATGTCATCATGTTAAGGATGAAATAAAATTGTATAAAGAGATGTTACAACCATTACCTATACCAGAATGGAAGTAGGAAAATATCACCAAGGATTTATTCATTGGAACCCTAAAATGTCTAATGTGAATAATGCTATATGAGTTATAATAGATCACAATTCTAATTTAGAACACTTAATTTCTTTGAGAGAAGGATTCTCTTTGGATCAAATTCCAAGATATACATCAATGAAGTGGTAATGTTTCATGGCATACCACATTATATATTTTCAGATCGGGATCTGAGGTTTACCGCAACGTATGGATGAATCCATCAACAAGTTCTTTATATTGAATTGATTGGTAGTACTATGTATCATCCCAAAATAGATGTTCTATCAAAAAGAGAAAATCAAACCCTACATTATATGTTGATATCTTCTTCTTGGGATTTAAAAGGTTATTGGTATAAACACCTTCATCTAGTTCAGTTTTTATACAATAATAGTTTTACCCAAGAATTAAAATGGATCTTTAGAAATACCTCTAAAGAAATAAGTGTGGAGATGAAATGCATTAGAATGAAGTTAAAGAAATAGAGCTACACGGACCTGAGATAGCTGAAGAAATTTTAGACATGGTTAGATCAATTAAAAAACATATCAATGTAGATCAAAGTCAATATAAAAGTTATGCTGACAATCACCGACTTGATCTTGAATTTAATGATGGTGATAAGGTGTTTCAAATAATTTTTCCATGGAAGAATGTTATGATATTTGAGAAGAAATGGAATCTAATCCCTAAGTATATTGGTCCATTTGAAATTATAGATCATATCAGGACGGTAGCCTATCAGTTGGTACTTCCACAAAACCTCTCTCAAGTTCATAATGTGTTCCATGTATACCACCTTATGTCATACATACCAAAACCTTCACATGTAGTATACTCAGAGGTCATACCACTAGAAGATAATCTCTCTTATAAAGAAAAATTGGTAGACATCCTCTATCATACATAGAAAGTTATATGAAACAATACCACTCACCCGATCATTGTTTTGTTTAAAGAAAACCTAGTTTAAGGAAGCTACTTGACAAATTAAGGATATAGTGAGGCATAAGTATCCTCATTTTTTTATCTGAGTGAAATATTTAGAGGGAGAAATTCATTTTAAGGGGGGTAGAAGGTAACAACATTGGGTTTTGTGAATTATTATTTTTTTTAAAAAGAAAATTTCTTATTATCCCGCGTTAAACAAACACCATGTTATGCTTTCACTACATGAAACACTAAGTTAGCTTATATTACACTTGATGCCGAGTTTTAACAGAACCAAGATATATTATTAATATATATATTTATACACAACCTTTATAACCTAGTTGTTGAAAACAGTGATATGAATAGTAATATGTCATTTTGAAATTCTAAATATAATGTTTTTATATAAAATAATCATATTAGTAATAAAGTACTTAATTTTCGGTAAAGTCTTTATATGTTTCAAAAAAACTATTTTCTATAAAAAATGTGATTTATTTATTTCTTTAGACATTAATAAAATTCATGTTTCACACTCATATAAAATTAATTATATAAAACAAAATTAACTTTTGAAATCACCCCATTAAAATTATATTAGTTTTAATTTTTATATTTTTTCTGAAAAGTTATTTTTATGAATAGTGAAAAATACTAAATTTTAATTGAAAACTACCATTATGTTTAATTTATTGGTATAGATAAATTATTTTTAAAATTATTTTTAAATTATCATTAGTTCAATTATACATCCATATATCCAATTTGGGTCATTTGAATCAATTTTATATTTTATTCTAATTTAAAAAATACATAAACACTTGAACATTTCCCTTTTAAACCACGCTTTGTCATCGCCTTTGAGGGATTAATTTTAAATTAAAATTTTTTAATTATGAAAATGTAATTTTTAAATGTGTATTATATATTTTTAACTTCCATAATTTATATTATATAATAAGTTAAACTTAATGTTTTAACCAAATAAATTATAAATACAGTAAAAATTATTTACCGCAGTTAAGGTGAAAATGGGATTACCAGGGGTGAAACTAAAAAGATAAGGGTTAAAATGACCTGTAAACTTATATAAAATATAGTTTATGAAACTATTTAGACTTTATGATTTTTAATTTATGTATATGATCCATTTTAAACCCTTTTGGCATGTGAAAAACTAGGGTGCACGTTTTATTTTAAAAATAATTACAAGTATTCCACTCTCGTCACTAATAAAAGGCAACCCATTCTCCTCTCTTATATACACTATAAAAACATTTTGTATTGGAAAATACATACCCAAAATAACATACCAAAATACCTCATTTCATCCTATAATCCTTATTTTGGATATAAATCCAACCTTATAAGGATTTTAGGGAAAACCAAAGGATGATACCTGAAGAAGAGACCATGTTCATCAACCAACATTTTTGATTTACTTCTTCCTCAAACTCCATAAATTATTATTATAACATCATCATATAAAAAGAAAAATATATTCCATATATTTTTATGTTTTTATGTCAAGTTAATTTCCTACAACCATCTCTATTTCAACCAAATGAGTTACAAAATCATCATTCAGGTGTATGGCGGACTACCACCACATGAAACGATGTCATTCATTTATTCATGACCAAAACTCAAGAATAGAAATAATGATGGATTTATTACTAATATATGATATTTATGATTTTATTATTATTATATGATTATTATATCCCACATACCTTCACACTGTATTTTCTAGGAACACGATAACATCGCTTGTGTGTATGGTGGACTATCGCCTCACGAAGTGAGGTGATGCGTTCATGCTTTAATTGGTATGAAATAAAGATGATTTTGAGAAAAATATGTGATATATATGAAATATAAATTATTCTATAATTATAATATATATATATATATATTAATCTTATTTCATTCAATTCGATTTGAAAATGGAGACAACATTCATCTGTAGGTACGACCTACAATCACCGTGAATGATGTAATTCATTTTCTATCACTAAATTATATAAATTAATATATATATATATATATATATAAATAATATCTAATATATTTATATCATGGTTATCATTTCAAATATCATGTAACCATTATCAAAGAAATAGGATAAAATACCTATTAAAACATACATGGAAAACAAAGTAGTCAGTGCCCAAAACATGAATTTGAACTGAAATTGTTAATAAAAAAAAGTAAAATGACATTATTAAATCATATATGGTATGATATATATACATATGGTTCTATAATATATTTATAATAAACTGGTATCTATTATACATGAGGTTTGAACATGTACGACATAAGTCAAGACAAGGTAATGGACTGTTGTGTCAATTTTCATTCTTGGAGAGATATGTTATGTTATGAAACTATCTTCTTTTACTAGGTGTATATAAAAAACATTTTAAATTTAATATCATGAATTTATTTATACTCATGATAATTAATTTTCAATTATTATTATTCCTTCATGGGTCTTCTCATTAAAGAAACCAAAGTGGTAAATATTTTTTGTCATAATCCCATCATTCATAATTATTGTTTATGGTTATGTTTTTAATGAACAAATATTGTGATAAATCTCTCAGAAGACTCATGAATTTTTTTATCCTCTATTTATTTAGGATATTTTTTCTTCCACTGTGGTTGTTTGTTTTAGGGTATTAATGGAAGGGTATGACGAGAATCATCACATATATCTTTTTTAAAGAGACCGGTCCACGTCAAATCCACCATTTCTATGACCCATTCTGCATCATTATCCATTAATGAAGGGTTGGATTAACCCCACAGGGACTTGGTAATTTACCCCTTTTGTACTGCAAAGGATATTCCATAGTTATATAGTCCCTATGGAAAATTTTAGGGGGTCATGTACTTGTGCAATCAGTCTTCCCAGGATATCACTACACCAGATGGCCTCTAATGGTTTTTTTTGTGGAGCTTGAAACACACAACCGCCCTAGTATCTATGAGTCATGGGCATGATTTCTAAAGATAGACACTCTTTGATAGATGATTCATCTAACAACACATAAGGACTCCATTGGTCAAGGGTATGGGATTTCGGGCTCACCGCACCCCTTTTGGTGGAGGATTATTACCAATTCATGGACTCCCTTATAGTTTTAACTCATGTTCATATGTATATGAATCCTTGGATCATTCCTGAAGAGTATGTCCACAGGCTACCCATAGTTTGGAGGATCATCATAGACATACATATATTTTATTCATCAAAGGTACTTATTACTTGAACCATACAATAAGGCACTCTAGATTTTATCGTCATCTAGGGGGACAGAAGGGGACTCGATGTAGGGATCAGACCCATAAGATGGGTTTCCTATGTATCCTCGAAAGAGGATGAAGAACCAATGTAGTTTGGAATTGTTTGGGGATTACCCATTGAATATAATAATTCAAGGGGACATGGTTGGGTAAACCCATTTGGAAGGGAACCCTTTTGAGCTTAGGCCTTCGAGTAGGCCTCTTATGTATCCTAGTTTGATCAGGAATCAGAGTTCTCATTATTCAGATTCGTTTAGATGTTGTAATCGTTACAATTCTATATGCGCATATGAGTCATTCTCGGAGTGAGAAACAAGAGGATTTCAGAGATCCAACCAACCACATGCTTCCTCTCCTGCTGGTGGGAGATGGCTAGCCAACAATGGACGAGGCCAGGGTGATGGTGGGAGTGGGTGTAGAGTGATGAACCATTCAATGTAAATGAAATTAAAGTTCATGCGGCTCGGCCTCAGAATATTGGGGACTTACCTTAATGTGATTTCTTCATAAGGCATTATAGTAGGGGAGGAGTGTCATAATCATCATAATGGGTAGTGAACATATCCCCTTTGACTGATCACCATTCATTATTTAATGGAAAATTAGGTGATCACCCTTAATCCCTTGAACATGGAGGTTCATGTTGGCATCCTAAGGTTGGACTCTAGGTTACCATGGGAATGTAGATCCAAATACATCCCTAAATCCCAAAATATTGTGTGGAGATCCTTCATGAATCTTCTTACCATGGGTATGTAGACTCAATGGGGTGCACTAATGCACCCGTTGACCTGATCATACTGGTCTGGTGGATTTGGAGTAGGCATTGGCTTGATGTCGGGGGACTGGTTCATAGAGGGATTATGGAGGTTTGGGAGATAATAAAGGGGAAATATTGGATCCTAAGAAAATAATACTCAAAAACACGCCATTACATGTATTTATTTCTTTTGTAAGATGGGGGAGGCTCTGCATATGGCAGTGGTATGGGGGAAGAGGGGTCCTCCGTGTACCGATGCAGAACATAGGATTTTGTATGGACCACCACACGCCACAGTGGAACATGGCCCTAGATTTGTTCTATCATGACACATTGCATTCCAACTGTACACTGGTGTACATCGCGGTGTCGAATTAAATCTGTATAGTGATACACTACGAAGAACACCATATTGGAGGAGGGTCCATGGGCCCATTGATCACAGGGATTTCATCAACAAGAAATGTGTGGTTAGTAGTTTCACCAATCTGGTCTATGGTGTTATTATTATTATTATGTTCCACCCTTTTATGTTTAGTAGCTGGATGTACCTACAATTAGTGTGTTTGGAAATTCGGGTTTCACTGATTATTCAATACTAAATCCAAAACCATCCCCGAGTTCTTCCTTCCAACCTCTAGGCCCCCTTCATGATTTTTTCATATGTCCCCTAAATTTCTTCTATTCTTTTTTTATAGAGCATCGAGATAATCCTATTTGTGGGCATGATGCACTATTTTTGGCGTCATATAAAGATATATTTGGACTAGCTGGAGAATCGGTCAACTAGGGTTTGCGGAGGCTACGGTTCATGTTCATGGTTGGAAGAACCCTTCTGGTTTGCTTCATTCGCGAACTGGTGAGTTTATGGGATAGTATGCAGATGGACTTCATGCGGATGACTTCCTCAGCAATTCATTTTTCAATCGACTAGGTTCGATGGCCATTAGTCCATGGGCCAGTGCCTCATAGATTGTTCTGTATACCTGTGGTTCAAGATCCAAGATTTCTAAAAACCCTTCCCTTTGATGGAACACGAGCAACTTAAAATCCTTAAAAAAAATTAAATTCCTTCAGGTTTATTCTGAAATTTCTAAATAAATTTGAGTCCATTAACCTTTATATACTTTTAGGAGTACTTTATTCCTTCTAAAAAGTTACTATGGGAGTATTTTCTTCCCTAATTTTTTTTTCAAGTCCCTAAAATTCCCCCATCGGAATGTGGTCTATTTGGAATGAAAAGGGGACTATTTTTATGTAGATGTGTTCCTAACCTAAAATGGTTCATGATAGAATAGATATGCCTAGTAGGAGGGGACCACACCTATATATAGGGGCCCATGTCACTTGTATTATACCATTTCTCATGGAAAAGAGTGCTCTCAACATCCCCAACATCCTCTATATTTGCGTACCACACTTCTTGCAAAAATCCTATTCACGAACCGCTTTGTACATTATGCGAACAAATCATTTGGCCATTTATCATTTCCATGAACCAAATGTTGGATTTTTTGAACAGATTTATGGGATTTTAAAATCAAAATCTTTATTTCACGTAGGAGAACTATATAATGCTTGTGTGGCCACATACTGATCCTGATCCAATGAACCACACTTTAAGAATTATTAATCTGAACATAAACTTTTAATCCCCAACCTTTGAATATAAACATATTGTGGCCTAGGTTTGTGGTATCCACCATCCAAAAACCCTTTGGTTTTCCGGCCAACCCTCCATGGACTAGAACCTCATGGTAGCTTCATGTTCCATGGGAATACGTCGAGTAAGGCTGCTGCGTACTGTAGTAGTATATGGAAGTCTCTTCTTTACATCATGCAGTATGAGGTATATTCTTTCTATGTACCATTTCTTAGAATAGTACACAAAGCTCTATGTGGATGTATTTTATGAATTATATCCATTATTTCATAGCTTTTTATCCAGTAATTTTTATTGGACTGAATTTATGTCGACTTTTGGACTTTTCTTTGCAGGTTACAATTGCTCTTTCACATGCTACTACTGGCATTGATACTTCTACTAAGGATACTATTACTAACCCTCTTTCTACTCTGGAATAAATATCGAGGAACATGGAAGATTTGGTCAAAGACAATACTATGGACATTCTATTACGCCAATATCTGGTGAAATTGCTTAAATTGTGTCAAAGGGATTATAAATATTCAGCCAAGCATCCTTCTTATGGGTTATGTCAATTGTTTGATACAACAATCCCAGTGCCAAATATGACTGATCATCCTACTACGTGGATAATTAACACCTCTATCCCAAATACATTGATTTTTTCCAATGGGTGGTACCTTAAGTGGGATATTTCCTCCGAGCCCTTAATGAACCACATACCTCAAAATTTAGAGGAAGTGCATTGGAAACCCGACCAGATGACCCACTATTACTAGAGGGTCGTATGGAAAGATAAAACGAATGGGAATCATGGATGGTCATCTCGGTGACATCTTCACTCTTGAGGCTCATTTTTCATGGACCTAGGGTGTGCCTTTTGGGTTTTCCAGAGTTGCGATGAATTTCAAACTGAGCTATAAATTATGGGACTGTACAAGGCTACTGGGGGTTCTCAAACAAACACCCACCATCCTGTAGCCCTTATTTCACAACTCCTAAGTACGTGGAGTCCAGAACCTAATACCTTTCATTTTACCCATGTGGACTTAAACATCATTCTTTGGGACATCCGAATAATATCGGTTGTCCCTACAGTCGGGGTTAAGTATGATGAATTCATTTTCCCTCCTCTATTTGAGATGACGAGTAAAGAACCCCCACTTCTCTAGGAAACACATCGTTCAAGAGAAGACACTTTTGAAGCAAATCATTCCCTATCCAAAGAAGGATGTTCATTTATATGACTAGTTTGGCAATTTTTCAAAAAATACTGTTCTAGAGCCTAATCCATGTAGACCCAGGTCTTGTTCTTCCAAAACCACCCAAAGGCGAGCGGGTACATACTGGCCCACCCTGGAAGATGGGAATTTACAAATATGGGGATGGGGGTTATCCCTAACAGCGATTTATTATTTCAACTAGAGGATATCTTGTCCGAGTTTCTATGCAAGTGGATCTTACTTGGGCATGAGTCTGGGGGTGTAAGAACCTCAATATTTATCATGGACTCTCAGTTGTCTAGTAGAAGATATATAAATTTAGTTATCCCAGCGTTGGCTAAGAATTATGGCCTACTAAGTTGTATCGGCAAAAGGGGCCACCTTACCGGATGACTGGCCCCTTCCAAATTCATTGGGGCTGGATGGGAACCCCCATAGGAGGTTATTCCTTCATCAATACCTTACCAATTCTGCATTCCACCCTCAAAAAATATCTTTGGAGCACCAGTGGGGGCATGCCAACGGCTTGGGATTCACCAGATAAGAAAGAGGAGAAAACTAAAAATAATGAGCCGGACATAATGGATTATCTCAACGATTACAGACATTTCTTTTATCACCCTAATGATTCCCATACTATTAATATTACAAATAATTCATATGAAGACTTTTTAAAACGAGATTATTTCTTTTCTTTGAGAGAAGGAATCCCAGTTTCCAATATTAGAGGGGATATTTTTTGCAAGGGATATGAACCTTCCAGATTTAGTTGTCAATTTATATATGTCTAGAAGTAGTGCCCTACTTCTCTCAATAGTACTCATCTGAAGAAGCATATAATGATAGCCCTCAAACTATTTCTATTTTTTACATGGGAGGACAACTTGTTCTGGGATAGAATTCTGGATCCTAGGGATTTTGTGCCATTCCTTACCACAAACTACACTGAAGCATGGGTTAAATCATCTCTTGATGGCCAATTATCAGATCTAGTTACTATCTTGAAAACATCCTAGGTATCTAGGGAAAAGGGAATGGAGAATCAAAAGGGAATTGATGAACACTCTCGACCGGGAAATTTCTTTCATGGGACTCTTATCTCCCCCCGAGGAGAATTGTGAAGAATGGGGTCATGACCTCATGGGAAGCCAAATACGATACTAAGGCTGCTGCCAAGAGTCCACCATCCATTCATCTCAAGGCCAATTTTCCAGTGGCCTGGAGGTAATGTGACATTTTTAAAGGTCTTCCATGTACAAGTGACGAGTCCCCTAATGATTTATGGAGGCTCCTCCAGACTTGGGAAGTTGATCTTAATGGAATTGTGTATGTGTCATCACATAGTGACATTTATTTTGATGAAGATCTAGGGAGGGTGGGTTGTTACTTGGATCTAGAGACCCTCATCCATTACCAAAGTTGTGGCTACAAATATTCTCATCAGGTTCTTACCATTCTGCAGCCAGAGACCATTGATGAGGACAACTGTGTCGTTGGCTCACCTATTGCGGCTTTCATAGGAAAATCTTCTTACTTTCTCCCAACATATCGCAAAATTCCATCATATCGAGGTCCTGATTTTTCAAGGACACCCAGTAAACATTTTTGGTTGTCAAAACCCACCCAACTCTATTTTACCAACCCTATAGCACAATCCAACCCAATTATAGATTCTTTTCCATGAATCTAGAGTGTTTGGGATGAATTTAAGGTGAGTTTTTCCAACGAAGATATATAGAGGATATTTTAGGACATACTCTTTGATCTTCCGGGATTTGGGGGAGCAATTTCTCTTATAGATATTTTGGTCAAAGAAGTGCCTAAGGAGGTGACTGCCTATTTGAATAAGATGGAAAAGTGTCTCCATGCTCTTGTAGATAGGAATTTATGGTCGGATCGTGTGGCATTGATGGAATTACTCCCACAGATAATGGGAGAGGTCTTTTTATCTGCAAAATATAACGTTAATTTCTTTTGATGCGGATATACTAAAGGATCCCCCTACCCTTTTTATTTTACTGGGGCATACAGGATCTCCAGAAATGTCTTGTATCTGATTTATTCTCTTAGAGATACTACGACTGAGGAGTGAAAAATCTCAATGGTAGGGGTACTATGGAAGGTTACCCTAGAGCCTAAGAACATATATAAGTGGTTATTTTAGACCGTTCTTGGGTGTTTCTCCCTTCAGCACCTCTTGGGGCTCTTATTTAAGATCCAAACCTAACAATAAAATAAATGAAAGCAAGCCCCCCAACAGTCAAAGCATATTCAAAGGCGAATAACAAGCAACTTCTTGTTTAAATGGTGATTGAACCAAGTACACTTATCTGGTAACTCACTAGTACATGTATGTACTTTTACTCTAGGCCTATCAGTAACCAGATGATGACTGCTTTGGAATCTATAGCTTCTTTCCCCTTTAGGGCAGAGGAAGGGTAACTATGTTTTATGGCTGACCAAAACTGGGAAACATTGGAATCTGATGAGACTGGGGGATCTTTTGACATTTCAGGTGTGCCTTATCCTACAAATAAAATCTCTATCCTAATAATAGAAGGACATCTAGATGTTTAGGGAACACATGACCATGTTGAGTCGACTCTCATTAAGAGATACATCGTGGTCTTTATAGTAGGGATTGACTCTAGTGGCAAGCTGCATGCCTTGATGGATCTTGGAGGGGATTCAAATATCAAGGATCCAATCAGTATTGATCAAATGGCCTTTTCCCCTATATATGGAGTCACTCAAGAGATTTCTATTCTATCTTTTCATGGTGGCTCTAGGGAGGTCACAATCAGGGTGGTTGATGCTATGAACCCTAAAAATTTGGAGTGAGCTATCATGCCCTTTTTCCAGTTCTGAGAGGGGTTATGTTTCCTACCCCAGGATTTCTAGACCACTACCCTTATGTAGACAAACTATACCTTCAGGTCATATTTTAATCAAAAACCTTTTGAGGGCCGCCTTGAGAGATACCATTTCGACCGAGAATGGCCCTTGGTCATTAGTATTATCTCATATCCACAGAGCACAACTTCCGATTGAAGATGTTGAACCACCTGTTTTAGATAGATATACTACTATACGGAAGGAAGGTATTGAAGTTGTCTCCCCATATCCTCAAAATCATCACCACAAGCCTTGGAAATAATAGTAGAGACCCCCGTTTTTTCATCCATTACAATTACCAAATATGAGGTCTTTTTAGGGCCAAGATGCATTTTAGATGGTGGATCTAGTCCCTATCCAGCGAATTTAATTCTAGAATACACTTCATTATTAGAGAGTGACTCCGAGACTGATCAAAAAATCATAGACGAACGTTGTCTCATTTAGAAAAAAGGCATGGAGGAACATTCAGAGATTAATTTCTCAGACCCCATTGGCTGAGATTCCAATGAAATTTCCAAAGATACACTGCCAGTTTTTGTTCCCCGTTTTTTTTCTATTTGATTATCATGGTATTCATCATATAGTAAAGAAGGTGGTCGATACTCAAGAAGCAACTGGTATTCTTGAATATCAACTTTATGTAGTAGCGATGATGACTTATCTTGCTACTACATGAAAAATTCTCATTGATGAAGATGCCAAAAATGGTTGAACGGTTTCGTGGTTATAGAAAAAACATATGAAAAAATAATATTTGTAGAAAAACATGACCAAGAAGTGGAGAAACAATTCCAGAAACTGGAGGGACTTAAATAGGAGTGGGCCCGGGCCATGGTCTCTGTCGAGGAGGGGTGATGGAAAATGAATGAGGGGGAAAGGACCAGCCTCCATGCCACGAGGTACATCGAGGCATTGCGGGCGACCACAGATCCATAGGCTACAAATTTATTAAAGATTATCTAAGATGTTGAGGTGTCACATAAACTATATATGCAACACCGTGACTCTGCTGAATGTCTCTTGTTAAAATATTATCTGGCTTATAAGGAGAGGCTCCAGGCTGTGGGTTCCCACCATATATTTTTATGAAATATGGTGGAACCAATTTTCTTTTGAATGCTTCTTCTTTTACTTTTCATGTCTTGTCAATTTATTATAATTAATAATATGAACATAATTTCAACCATGTATTAATTTTAAACCATGATTAAAAACCAGAAAATGGAAATAATCATATCTAGCTCACATTTTTGCCTAAGCCATGGGACTCAGTGAGCATAGTTAGACTATTTCTGAGGTTTTATGGAACAACCTCACAAACATTTTTTTCCTTCTCATTTTTACCCTAATTTCTTCCTAAGAAATGTTGTTAGGGGCTTAGCGGGCATAACATGAATTTTTCATAGGCCTCACTTTGTGGGTTTTTGACCTAACAAGATTAATGTATATTTTAATGGCTCAATGTATTTAAGGAACTGATACATTACTTTTACCCAATGGTTCCTTCTACATATTTTATTTCTGTAAATTTTGGAATCCTTTTTGCTAGAAGTTTAAAATCTTTTTAATCAAACTCATTTACTAATGTTTTAGGTCAAGAATATTTCGACAATCTTAATAGGGTAGGGGCCCTAATTTAGGATTGTCGACTAGGAATGTTCTAATATACTTCATACATAGATTAAGGATTTTTATTGACCATAAATTTGTGGATTTTGGACATTCATGAGGCTCAGGAGCCATTCTAGGCATATGGAGGTATGAAAGGACTCTCCTAGGGATGAATTTTCCTTTGAATGACAGTTGTTTTTAGGAAATATATGCAGAGTCACCAGGGAATGATGTGCATATCCAAATAAAGGTTCTTGTAGGTCACTGGCCTTCCATATTTGATGGACTGGTATGATTTTCAAAACATTGAATCTATTTTGATGTAGGGATCCATAGTAGGTGGCTGGCCTGAGTATTTGTGTCTAAAATATTTGGGACATTCATATCAACTCTGAGTAGGAAATTGTTCCCACACGGTTCTTACTAGAGAATGAGAGATCTGGTGAATGGTCAGTTAAGTTAGAAATCTTTTTTCATGTGAGGGGTATTTGGAAATGGGGAGGTATTAATGTTATTATCCAGAATTTTACAAATATGGGGGTGTGAATGGACATGAATGTCATCTAAGCATACATAAACTAGAAATGACTCCCCATGGAATGAATTTTCCTTTGATTAACATCCATTTTGTAGAGGATATATGCAGAGCCTCCAGGGTCGTGCTGGTAGGAACATATTCCTAGAATGTCTTTCTGTAATGTCACAGTGGGTATCTCGCCAAAATTACTAATCTCATGTGAGCTATGCTCGGTGGAAGAAACAATAGATTATGAAGGTTACAGATTACCACCTAAGAATGAAAAAACCAACATCAAAGAGAAATTTTGGAATATATATTACAATTAAGTTTAACATTGTACAACAAGGATGATTTTGGCCTTGCAGTTTATTGCCATGTAGTGAGGACACGGTGTTGTGCAGTTTAGGGTCATGGAGTGAGAAAAATTTTGGCGTTGCAGTTTAATGTTGTATGTTGAGGACATGATGCTGTGCAGTTTAGGGTCATGGAGCGAGGATGATTTTGGCCATCCTATTTAATATCTTTCGATTAGGACATGTTTCTATGTAGTTTAGGGTCAAATAACAAGGATGAATTTGGCCATGGAATTTAATGTCGTGTGCTGGGGAAATGATGTTTTTCAGTTTAGGGTCATGCAAAGAAGATGATTTTGGACTTGCAGTTTAATGTAGTGCGTTGAGGACATGATGCTGTGTAGTTTAGGGTCATGCAACGAGGATGATTTTGGCCTTGCAATTTAATGTTGTGTGGTGTGTAAATGTTGCTGCGATGTTTTCAGTCATTTCGTGAGAACGATTTTGGCCTTGAAATTTATGGTTGTGTGGTTAAAAAATGATGTTATTCAGTTTAGGGTTATACAGCAAGGATGATTATGATATCATAAAGATCATTAATAGCTTTGAGTTATTCACAATCAGGTTGTTCCAACGTTCCATTGACGCGAGTGATGATATAAGTTGTAAACCACAGTCTCGAGCGAAACCTGAATCAGGAGGGATGACATTGGGCTTGGAAGCCATTGGGAATACTGAGATCGTATAGGACTCTCCTAGGGAAAAATTTTCCTTTGATTGGTGGTTGTTTTGTAGGTGACATATGTAGAGACACCGGGGCATGATGTGAAAATCTAAACAAAGGTGTCCACAAGTCACTATCCTTCCCTCTATAATGGCCTTGAATTATTATGGGGATCCATGTTTTCCTGATGTATGGAGTTTGATATACAAGATAGATGTGTCTAGGAATGGATGAAATATCCCGATCGTGATTACCCATGAACTATTAGAACTTCCACATAGAAATTACTCATATGTATATGGGGAAGAGTGATCTTTTGACTTCTCATGAGTGGGGGCATGTGCGAGATCTACTAACAATGAGGATTGGGCCACACATAAATCTTGAACAACTTCACAGTTTATTGTCATGCGGTTAGGAAATTTCATGGAATCCCCGTAATAGTCTTACCTATGCAACAAGAAAGGGGAATTTTTTATGGTGGTAGGGTTGAGATGCCAAATATTGGCATCACTACGTATCTTTCTAGAGAAGGAATCAAGCCACATGTAGTTCTGAATTTCCCCTATTCTGATCTAACTCAGCCCATGTGTTGGGACATGCGAGGGATTTTTTTCAGTGGTTGGGCTGAGATTCCAAATCCAAGCTTCACTATATATTCTATTACAGTGGGAATCAAGCCACACATAGTTATAAATGTCCCTTGTACCAATCTAGCTCAGTCCATGTGTGGGGACATTTTTTTTCATTTCCTACGGGTGTCAGATCTACCATAGTTCCCAATAATTTGTTTGCGTATGATAATCCTTACCAATGATCCTAAGCTCATGTGTGTTATACTCAATGTGAGAAAAAAAGGTAAAACTGGATTCCCACACCAGTGTGTGAAGATAGAGGATATGATAGAGGAATTTTATTGTATGACATGGTCCATGATTGAGGATCTATCCATTTCTACGTATCCTATGAGGGCAGGAATCAAGTCATACATAGTTCTATAAGAGGTCATATAGTTTACCATCATATGATTAGGACGTCTTGTGCTGTGTAGTTTAACATCTTGTAGAGAGGACATGAGTCACAGTTTAATGTCATGTTTTAGGGACAACTTCTTAACGATTTCATGTCTTGTGCATAAGAATATAACTCATAGTTTACGGTCGTAGAGTTTGGACGATACTGGGCATTGCTATTATGAAAAATACTTCTTCAGAAACATTGAATTTGTGGGATCTAGGGGGAGATGTCCGTCCATAGATATCTAGTAGTATGCTCCATTGGAATAGACCCTCTGTATAACATATGGTCTTTAACACTTTGGTTCAATCATTGGGGTCTTCTTCGCAAGTATTATCAGGGTTCTGAGGAGTAACACCATTTTTCCTTTTAGGAATGATTGAAGGTGATCCTTTTTTGTTGAAGGCACATGAAATCTGATTTTGATAGATTTTAAAATGGTGTAAAGTGTGTATATTCTCTCTCATATAGCTACTCCATCTCATCAAACCCTCTTTTCGATTGCACGACCATTGAAAGTTGATTGCAAATGACCCCACAAAGTGATGACACTTGGATTTCGATAGGAAAAATAGCCTCTGCCCTGTATACTAGTGAGTATGGGGTCACCTAGAGGGCAGTGAATGTCTTGGTCTGATATGACCACAAAGCATGATAGAGCATTCCTGATCATAATTTCTTATCCTTATCTACCATATTTTGGAGTATGTTGGACATAGTCTTGTTAAAAGTATCAATCTACCAGTTGGCCACCATGTGGTAACGGGATGAACGACTGTCTTTGATTCTATAATCCTGGTATAACCTTTTCAACATAGTAGAGAAGAAGTTGGTTTCATTGTCCCTCAATATTGTATGGGGACACCAAATCTAGTAAAGATGTTTTCCATCACAAATCTAATGATACTTCCCCCTGACTTCTTTATGTGGTATGGCTTCAGCCTATTTGGGAAAAAAATCAATTGATGGGATTATGAACATGAATTTTCTAGCTGTGACGGGAGGATATGGTCCCTCAAAATCCATCCCCTATGAAATAAATGGTTAAGAGTGCTTAGATGTATGATGTAACTCTGGGGTTCGGTGTACAAAATTGGCATGAACTTGGTAGGAATGGAACTTCTTGGTGAAAATGACACAATACTGTATCATATTGGCCCTGTAATACCCAAGATTTGGGATTTGAGGAGAGATCGTGGTTACTGATTGGTTCACTCCAAAAGCACTGGCGTGCACTTCTTTCATGATAGAAATTGTCTCCTCTCCATCAATGCACTTGAGAAGGACTCCTTGAAGACATCATTTTTAGAGAACCTTTTCTTGGATTAACACATTGTACAAGGTAAAAATGACTTCACATCTTTAGACATTGTTCTCTTCTATCCTTATATGGAGGGTGTTCCCTCTTGCAAAGGTAATTTTCAATGGGCTTTATACAGTTAGTGGTGTGACCATAAGGTTCAAAAATGGGGCTAATTTCATCGATCTCCTCCGCATTGTTCTGAATAAATGGAAAGACCATTCAATGGTGGGAAATGATGATAAATGTTTCATCCTTATCTAGATTGGCCATGACTATGGAAGAATTTTCGAAAACATTGGCTTTCTCATTTTAAGACTGAGGGACATAGGTCAATGTTAGTTCTTATGAGAATTCTGCAACAGTTCTCTAACATGGTTCATCAAGGGGGCCTATACTTCATTTTTAATGGAATAATCACCATTTACATGATTGATGACTAGATCTCAATAACTGATTATCTTTAGGTGTTTATCTTCAACATAAAGCTCCAGTTCCTAGCGTACAATGAGGTCCTAATATTCTGCACCATTATTTATACACACTTCCGAAAGAAGGAAAGAATAAGGAAAGATATCCTTTTCAGAGAATACGAGTATAATTCTCACCCAAATTTATTGAGATTTGGATTCTCCATCCTTTTCCCTGTTGAGCTTCTGGAAGCACCATCGAAGTACATTACTCATATCTGTGGGTCCTTCTGGATAGAGAAGACTTTATCATCTGGAAGTTCACATCCAACAGTGTTGTTTCTTCCAAGGTGTACTCTTCTAAGAATTCTGAAAATTCCTTGAAATTAATGTCTTTTTGGTGTATGTACTATATGTAAATCTATCATAAGATGACCTCCCATTGTGATAGGAATCAATTTAGGATGGGATAGTTGAGGATATATTAGAGAGGGTTGTAGCAGGAGACTCGGTCGACCTCATGGTGCTGCATGTAATGTCTGAGTTTATGAACAGTGAAGATTAGGGTTAGGCAGTTCTTTTCAATTTTTTAATACTGAGTTTCGGAATCAATCATTGTTCGACTGACATCATAGAGGCTATTATCACTTCTAAAATCATTCTTCTACATGAGGAAGGAACCAAATGACCATTATAGGGTAGTTACATAAAAAATGAGTTGTCTCACCTCAGTTAGAGGCATCATCATTGGTGGAATTAGGAGATATATTTGGTGATCATAAAACTCTTATTGTCCATTATTATCCCACTCATACGTATCCCTTTTCTTCATTAACATGGTGAAAGATAAACATTTACGGTCCAGGTTAGATTTTAAGTATCAAATATAGGCCAGTGGCCTCAAGACACCTCTCAAATCAATAAGGTTAAGAGGAGGGGACATGCCAAGTATGATTTTCATAATTCACATGGTCGAACTCGATGCTGTCGTGGCGTATGAGGAAGCTGAGGAATTTTCCAGAGGTAAATACAAAGGCACAATTTAGGGGATTTATCGTTAAATTGTGTTTTCGTATTTTGATGAAGACACATTCAAGATTTTCCATTTCGGTTGAGGGTTGTCGTGATTTTACCACTATATCATCGAAATAACACTCGAGACATGTTCCCAAGAAGGGATTCAAGATGCAATGCATGGCACACTGATATTTGGTGCCAGAAGTTTTTAGACTGACGGGAATCACCTTATAAGAGAACACTCTCTGAGGGGCCCTAAAAGTAGTAGCTTCTTCATCCCCTAGGCCATCGAGATCTTTTTGTATTCAGAATAGACATCATTGAAATATTGGGATTCATTTCCAGTAGTTTCATCTATCAACAATTTGGTGATCAGGGCTGGTAAATAATATTTTTGGAAATTCTGATTGTCGTCCCTGAAGTCAATGTTGATTCTAATCTATTTGTTAAATTTTTTTGAAGGGAATACATTTTCCAGCCAGATCAGATACTATAATTCTTTTATGAAGTTGTCTCTGACCATCTTATGATCTTTATCATCTATTTTGGTAGCATGCATCGGGTGGGTCCTTTTGGCTACCTTCTGAAATCCCTTGTGGTCTTCTGGTAAGCCCAGATAATGAGTGGTGGCCTCAGAATCAAGGCCTAGCGTTTCTGTGTAGTTATAGGAAAACACATCTCTATTATTCTTTATAAATGAGTTATATGCATTCTTATCATCAATAGTCATATCCATACTAATTTGATTGGGATGCAGGTTTCCTTCGATGCCCAAATTTATCTCCTTAAGATCATCGATTGTGGTAGAGGCCCCTTCTTCAAATGCTGGAGTGGATTATTTATGGTCTTCTTCTTCTTATTCTTTGTTTCTTCTTTGTCTTCTTCTTCTTCTTCTTCTATATCTTCATCTTCACCTTCTTCATATTTATCATCATCATCTTCTGATGGAAATTTGATTCTTCTGGAGAACTCTAAAATGTTGGGAGAGAAATTGTCTATTTCTTTAGTGTGTAAGGCAAGGGAAATTAGGGGACTTGTGAATGGGATATGAGCATCTTTGATAGGGATTTTCTTGTCATCCTAGAAGTCGGCCCATTCTCCCATTTCTTTGGACTTGGAAGCTGTAATGGAGATCATGCAGACAATTGAGTATTCATCTATACTTTCACTTATGTGCATAACATGGTTGATGGGTAATACATACTCTTCCCCCATTTGTTGGAGGGTGTCTGCTGTGGCCATTTCCAATCCCTTTGGGGAAGTAACAAAATTATTTTTTTCAACCGAAGAATGTTTTTCTTCCGATTAATATAACCTTGTGTCCATATAGTGTGACCCACATGGCTCAAACATGGATTTATCGACGTGAAATTCCCCTTTCTCCCATTAGTACAATATTTGAAAAACTGGTGGTATGTTGATGGAATTGTTGTGTGCTAGTGACGCCATTTCCTCTCTAAAAAGATGTTGAAGGCTATACTTTTCTATACTACTGGGAACTCAGAGTCCGAAATGAGGTATCCAACCCGAGTTTTATGCTTGATTCATTCCAACGAATTTTACTCACTTTTTTCATACCCCAACAGAGTTACGGTGTAGGGTGTTAAGCTATCTTTATCATAGCCCAAACGAAAAAGTGTTTGCAGTGGTAGGAGATTGACTCTAGATCCGTTGTTGATGAAAATCCTTTTGACCTCTATTTCATTTATCATAGCTCACATATATAAGGGGTTTATGTGTCTTGCGTGATAGAATATTCATCCTTGAATGTGAAGGAGATGACATCATGGCATTATTCGTGGTTGGTCTCTGTCTGAAAAAATTCAATGGCAACTACTTCAGCATTGAACTCCTAGGGACATAATAAGGATTCAGTGAGAACCTCCCTAAGATATGCAGATAGGCTTAACGCATCCAAGACCGATAGCATTTCTAGTACTGACACCAAATAATTTATAATATCATACTTCTACTCTAAATGTTGGAACTTCCTAAATTGGTGTTTCTATTTCATAGACACTTTATGGGTTTTGGATTTAGATATATATGGTTGAACATCTATGACTGGGGCCGATGGTACCGTGGTCTTTTCCGAGTTTGGCCAAAATGGTCCACCCGTATGCCTTGGTAGATTGGATATTTATTCGTTCCCTGATTGATATTCTATGAAAACTGGTATTGGATTTCATCTAACATGGGATGGATAAGCATTCTGGTTTTTGTTGTGTCTATTAGAGTGTCCTTACTTGAGTTTCCACAATGATTATTATTTGATTTATGGCATGGTTGGGAATTTGAATCCTACCATGATCATAAGTTATTGGAATACTCATGCCCTTACAGCCTCTTCCTCTAGCTCTCTCGTCGGGCGGGAGGAATACATGTTCGTGGTCATAGTCCCTATCCGATAAGGGGTTAATCAAGTGAATGAAATTAATAGAGCCTAAGATTAGTTATTGATATGACAATGTTTCTATATTACTGTCACCTTCTAATGGTACCATTTGGCAGGATGGTTCCTATTTTACCATGCCTATAAGTATGAAATCTACATGCTTCAACACTAACTTTGGCTTTGGAGTCATCCTATATTTTTGCTCATGCTTTCTACACTTCTGGACTTTAGAGGACTGTGGGGCCGAGGAGGATGCCTGTGTTGTACCATGAACTTTTTTGGGCATGGTAGGTTGTTTCAACTATGCCCGGATGATGGAATGGGATCGATAGAATTTCTTCTAGGTCATCTAAATGTCAATTTTGTTTCCTTCTTATGGGAAACAATTTTCCATTCCTCTTCCTCTCTTGAGTTTGAGGGGGAAACAAATGCTATTTGTGCTGGCGGCATGACCAACTTGACTTACCTGAAATCCACCATCTCTTGTAGGAGATCATTACAAATGAAGAATTCCTAGATGGTGGTTCCCAGTATCCAGTGATAAGGACAATTATTTTGATGGTCGTTGAGACCAACTTTATCAGCTTTCTTTGGCTATGGTAGCTAGAGAAAATTGAAATCCAGGGAATCTATGAGACAGTTGCTGACTTGATCATCATGGAACGAGTGTAATTTATTTCTTCATTCATAGAACTGATTTCTTTTAAAACCCCATTGCTCATTTTTCTAAGGTGGGGGTGGATGTTGGCATCCAAGGGGTCCTGCACGGTTCAGTGTGGGGCTTAAAACTGAAGCTTGTGTCAGGGTGACTTATTTTTTTACAGAAGATGCATCAACTTTCCTACTATTCTTCCTAGAGCTGATATGGCCACTCAAGACTTTAGGTTGGTCCGTTTCAAGGATTCTTCTATTCTTTTGGGAATGGAAGAAAATTCTCGGAACCCACTTTTTCACTTCACTGGGATGAGATGTGTTGGTAATTTATCATAAAGATTTTCAATTCACATAGTGAGCATTTCATTCTGGGGGGTGGCCGGTTTTGGGAATAAGTCAGGCCATTCCATCCTATAATGATGTCTGAGACTCCTTCTTTATCTCACTGCTTTCTTTTCATGAGTTCACTGACCATCATCTTAGACATTTTAGAATTGAACAGGAAAAGAAACTATCACCAGAGGTCCTCCGAACCTGTTATTGGGTTAGGTGGAAAGCTAGTATACCATATAAAGGCTGAGCCCTGCTGGGTTTGTAGGAAGCACCTGAATTTTACTACTTCTTGCTTCTCTGAAGTTCCCATTAAAGGGTCACAATAAAGGGCTTAGTGCATTAGATGTTGTTCTGGGTCCCCCAAGCCATTGAATACAGGTAATGCGGGGTTTCCGAAGATTGGGGGTGGAATAACGTTGCTTACCCAATCAGGGAATGGTTTTCGCTCTGGTTGTATTGGAGCACACTACCACTACATTTCTTCAAGTCGAGCCATTAGTTTATATATGGTGTTCAAGCGCCCTTGATGCATATACTTCCAGTCTTGAGCATTAGCTGGAGCAGCAGTGGTGAAAGTTGGTCATGATGGCATGGATAGATTTTGGGGTGGATACCCAGCTGAGTGTATCCTTTGTGGGTTTACCTAAATATATTCTAGCTTCATTCTCATGTGAGTTAAAGTACTGATGTTCTTTCAGGGCTGCGATTAAGTAGGTTGATGGTATTGGTGTCAAGATGAATGGGCCTCTAATCTTGGTTTTATTCACTAGGATGAGTGCCTATGGAAAGGGTACCTCGTCTGGGAACACCTACTAATGTTCCGCAGGGGGAACACATCCGTCAATGTAGCTCCCCTGAGACAACTTGACATTATTTAGCCTGAGCTCTTACATTTCTTCCTCCTTGGATAACCTTTTTTCGAGAGTGAGGGACACATTTTCATGGGGAGGAGTAGGTAGTTTATAGGACACCTTGGATTTATTATTCTCCTTTTGGGGGTTTTGCGAGGGAGGTAGTGTCTGATTAACTATGGTGGTACCCAAATTTAGGACTGCCCTCTTGTTCTCGGTACGTACACCATCAGGATCGGTGTGGGATTCCTTTGGGAGGGAACCATCTTACTTTTCATACTCACCCTCTATGTCATTTCATGTGACATCTATGGGGTTTAAATTTACCATGTTCACTAAGGCAGACCACGTTGGGGGTGGTGTACTCGGTGCCGAATGATCGGAAATCTTTCTGTATCATTTTTGGGATTTCTCCTTCCATTCAATGGTATTATTTGGGTTTCATGGAGAAGAATAACCTGGAGGGAGCCCGGATCTGACCTTGTAATGTGCCTTTGTCTTGGAGGGTGTGAACCAAAAGAGGGGTTGGAACGGCTAACTCCTCTATCAATCATTCTTTTGAGATAGGAGAAGACAGATGTCCGCTGTCTAGATACATGAGGTAAAAATGACCCATGCCCTGCGGGATAGGGTTGTTCTCGTTCTTCCATTGATGGATTGCGTCATGGATTTGTTAGACTTATAGGGTAATTTTGATTTAAAAATTCCTCCAGCCCTATGGGATATGGTTGTTCCCACATCATTTCAGTAGCTGTCTCTATTACCTCCATTTAAATTTCACGCACTCCAGTGCAGGTTTGAGATGAGTATTGGGTTCGGCCTGTATAGTGTCAATGGTATTTTGAAGACATGCGCTCTAATTTCTGGTTGGATTACCTGAAGCGGTAAGCCACCTATATGTTATTGGTTTCCAAACTGAGATTCTTTTTTATGGCCCGATCTCTACATTCCAGAGACTTTTGAGACTTACTACAAGATAGTTTTTGTTGAGTATCCTGTCAATTATGATCACGAGTTTCATTTGATTTCTACCTCTGGGTGATGATGTTATAGGATTTCATTTCCAATGAGGTTTGATGGATGGGATGTTAGGTGATGTGTAGAGATCTATGTTCTCCTCATCCTTTATTGTGAAATCCATTAAAGGCATTGCCAATGAGGTGACACAACTTGTGAAGTGCATGGAGGCAATACAATTCATGGTATTTCTTTCACCTTTCTGATCATGGACACCATGTGGAATGGAGGGATTCCAAGTGGGTTAGATGGTGGAGCTCCTAAAACATATTGAAATGGTTTGCATACCCTTTATAGGGTATGAATTTTTCTTTCATCAGACGAAGTGTCATCCATATATTGAGTAGAATGTCATTCATACATTCCCTAAACAACTCTCCCAGTATGTTGAAGTGAGAAGTGTTCGTAGGCCAATAAATCACTGGTACATTCCCTAAACATCCTTATGTTGATCATCTAGGGGATCCTCTACCTAATATTCCCAGTTCGACTACTTCTTAATAATTTTGTTCCATGAAACTTGGCTTGTGGGAGCATTATTGATATGTGAACCATACGGGGGTGGATCTGAAGATGAGTGTACCTTATGAAATCTTCTAGTTGATAAAGGATGTAACTCTTCATAGATAGAGTTCCATATATGTATCACTCCATCTTCCCAAGTTCCTTAACATAAGAGGGATTTCTTATCTTTGTTCTGGAAATAGGAGGCCTTCACACTAATTGGAATTTAGTTTTCAGGTAGGACCTTCACAACTGTTGTTGCAATGGTGAGGGATACTATTGGAAATTGATGCCCAACTGTGAGAAATGTATTTATGGTGTATAACCTGTGGAGGAACTTTAGGGAATGCTATAGTGAGGGGAGGACCTTCTTGGTACATGATGTGAGTGAGAGGAGGATCTTCTCGATGACTGCTATGATGACGAGCACTACTATCACTGCTTGATACCTTACTGTAGAGAGAATTTATGTACTTCACAACATGGGTAGGGCCTTCAGGATATACTGTAAGGAATGGGGGACCTACCCATTTTTTGACGTTACTATGTGTATGCCCTTCACAACAACTGCCATTGTGGGGAGGGCCTTTACAATGACCATCATCTGCAGTGTATACCCTAGGGAGGACCATCATGGCATAGAACAGAAAGGGTAGGACCTTCTTGCTGTCAAATCTTCAGGTCGAGGGGAGGGCTACCCTGATGTACATCAAGAGATATAATATCTTGATTGATCATTCCTACCCCACAGAGTGTTCCCCTTTGGGTGCTCTAGGGAGGACCTTCAGAGCTGCTAGTATCGACATTATGGGGAGAGCCTTCGGAACTGCTACTTCCACTTCCATAACATGGTAATGTATTAACAGGGTCTTGATCCCTTATTGATATATGTTTGAGGGAGTTAGGAACCCCATCTTCCATTAGAGTAGGATCATATATGGGCTCTCCATTTTCCAGTTTTCTTTTGGCACATTTTATATTTCAGTGCTCCCTTATAGGTAATTGTGGCCATATTCTATTGTTAATGGCCTTCATATATGGACCCCTATCTTTTTGGATCCCATGATGCTGCTAGGATACACCAACAATCATCCTGAATTTAGGAAAGAATATGTGCCTGCCCTGGAGAGACCACCAAGTTGGACCAGCGTCCCGTAGTTCGAATGAGTGTTTTTTCTCGATTTGGTTGTCTTTGTATCACGATATATTGTTGTTTACCCTTTTGGACTAAATGAAGGATGTATAACCTCTACAGAGTGACTGACCCGTTTTACAATTAAGTCATTTCGTTTGAGTAAACTGGTTCGTGGGCCTAGTTTCTTTCAATTTCCGCCGATGTAAAAATATCTTGGCATGTTTGGATGATATGGTCTGGGATAGATTTCTGATCTTCCATCATTTCTAGGATGTGCAGAGACATGTATTTAGATTTAAAGGGGATTGTTCCTACTCTATTCCTCCATGAGTTGTTAGTAGATACTGGCAGTTCTCCAATGTCAGGACAGAGGAACAAGTCTATTATCAATTGTATTCTCCGACTTCCACCGTATTTAACAAGTGGGCTTTGTATCCATGAGAAGGGATTTTCATCTTCTCGCTTGCTATGGTATTTTTCTCATGGGATTTGTATGCATCCACAAGAATTTTACTCTGCTTATATTTTCTTTCTACCCTATTTGGATGGCTGGATTGACATGAATCAGTAGGTATTTATTCCTCTGTATAGCTAGTTAACATTCTATTTGGATGACGTGCTTCTTGGGAATTAGAAGATATCTGCGTCTACCTATAGTTTTCCTCTCCATATATGTGGTGGGACCAATGAGAACTAGCAGGAATGTGCATGTGCTTGTATTCTGCCACCCTATTTCTATGGTGGGATTGAGTGGAAGGGGCAGAGTTGTATGTCTGTCTAATGAATGTCACCGTGTTAGTATGATAGAGTTTCTCCTCAGAATCTAGGGTTATATAGTTTTCCTAATTATATATTTTCCACCCATGGTAGCCATATTGAGGGGCTTGGGTCTCCTAGAATTCAGTAGGTTCCCTTGCCATAGGTTCATCCTTAGGGAGAGGAGGCCTGGTTGTCCGGTGATTGCAGAGATGCTATCTGGTAGTGGCCCACTAGTAAGACCCTTTTTTAGTTGAGATGAAGTTGTCAGCATTGAATTCATCAGCTTCTCTAAGGTAAGGGAGTTAATCATTGTCACGTTCTAGGGAAAGGCTCCTCATACAGTTTGAGACGACCACTAGGGTCGCCTTATACTGGGGTGGCAACTACACCTGAGATGGAAGCTAGCAAACCTTTTCAGACTGGAGGGCTTGTCTCGTAGCCTTCACCATGTGTAGAGTACCGCTTCAGTGTTACTCTTTGATCAGCATGTTGGATACTTAGTGTTGAATATGTTGGGTAGGCAAGGGGGTCGTAATCTTTGTTGGGGCCCCAACCGCCTATGGGATCGCTTATTCACGTGTCTGCATCGGTTTCCAGGAACTCAATTGGATAAAAGGTTTCTCGTAGAGAACATGCGACATACATATATGACATAGAGAGCACAAAGCCTCATCAAATTATCAATATTTTAAATATATAAAAATATGATGATTTAGCTTAGCCGCCTTCCCCTATCTTTTTTTTGTAGGGAAAAGGGGAATGAGTAGGGTAAACACACCACCTTGGTTAAGGAATATTGTCGAGTTAACCATTTTTTTCCACATCTATGTTTGCACATTTTACGCACACACGGGTGAAAAAAATGGTCTGACGTGAAATATCCTTTTGTGTATGTTATCATTGGGGTAAAACCGCCACCTTGGTTAAGGATTCATGTCAGCTTCAGCATTTTTGTTTTTCCTCCATGGTGGATCGTTTCAGAGTGTTGGTGGAATGGTCCAATGAGAATCATCACCCATATCTTTTTATAGGGACGAGTTAAAATTAAATTCAACATTTCTTTTTTTTTGACATGTTCTGGGTAATTATCTATTAAACATGGGTTGGATTAACCCTACAGGGACTTGGTAATTTACCACTTCTATACTGCGAATGATATTCTATAGTTAGATAGTCCCAATTGGATATTTCATGGGGTCAATTACTTGTTCAATAGGTTATCCTAGTATATCACTTCCTCAGATGGTCTCCAACTAGTTTTTTCATGGATCCAAAAACACCCAACGGCCCTGGTATCCAGGATTTGTGGACCCGCTTTCCAATGGTAGGTTCACGTTGATTGATTATTCATTCAACAACACGTAATTAATTCATTATTTGATAGGATGAGAATTTGGGCTCACCGCATGCCTTTTGGGGAGGATTAATGCCTATTCAAAGAATCTATTATAGATTTATATCATGTTCATATGTCTATGAATCCTTGGTTCATTCCCGAAGAGTGTTTCCATAGGCTACCCCATGTTTTTAGGATCATCATAGGCATATATATATATTGGATTCTATAGAGGTACTACCAAATTGGGTCATACTATAAGGCTGTCTAGAGATTATCATCATTTAGGGGTGATAAAAGGGGATTCTGTATTGGAATCAAACCCATAATATGTGATTCCTACATATCCTTGGGAGAGGAATCAGATGTAACGTCCCGAGTCTAGAGCCCCTCCACTGGTGCCCCGTACACGGTTCGCCACATGACCTCAAGCGCGTTTCCCCGAACGCCAGAGGCTGCTGACTAGCAGAGAGGGCCTTGGTGAGTTGGGGTGATACTATGCCCTCATTCTGTAAGGTATGCAAGGTAAGAAACAATAATAAATAGAGGAAGCAGTGAACAACTTGCATAACAACAGAAACCAAACAGCGGATGCAATGCAGATATATAACATTGATGATAATAATGCAGTAGGTACAAGTATCTATGGAAAGCAGGAAACACAACAACGTGCTAGAATACAACTGAAAACAAGTAAAAAACAAAATAATCTCCTCAGCATCGCGAGCCACAGCTCGATCCCAGACTCCCCAGCTCCTGGTGCAATCAAGATCCTGAAGTAGAAGGGCGCTTGCCCTTATCTATACCTGATGCAACATAGTCTGCTAGGGCCCAAAAGCATGGCCCAAACATGGGGTGAGATACAATCCTAGTAGGCAATCACCCAAATATTTGTGCCTAACAGTCAATGAATACATTTCAGTATTAAAACAAGAAGCAGTAAACAGAAAAGCACAAACAGCTACAAACCACAATTCGAACAAGTATAGCGCAAAAGTAAGCAGTCAACAACAAGAAGAAAAAAAGGTAACCCTCTGGGTAGCTCTCACAGTCTAACCCCTATGGTTCAACCTCTAAGTACTAGAAACCCTCTGGGAGGCACACACAGTCTGACCCCTCTGGATCAGCTATGCAAAATAAGCAGACTCTCTGGGGAAGCACTCACCGTCAATTCCCCCTATAGTCTCGTATCGTGCTAATGGATCTCTGGGGAAGCACTCAACGTCAATTCCCCCTATATCCCGTGTCTTAATTAAAAGACACTCTGGAGAAGCCCTTCCGTAAATTCTCCCTTTAGTCTACTACTCTATGTTTTCACAGTCCTGAGTAACTAAACATGCTCAACGCGTGTATACCGTCCAAGTAAACCTCAAGAACTACTTGGATATCAACTATGGCTCAACTGCAATAATAAAACAACAGTTCCACTATCCTACGACTAGGCATGACAACTGGAAGAATGCCAAACAGGAAGAAAAAGCATGGAAAGTCAATCTGAGCACAAACAAAATACTTTAATCACAAGAAATAACCTCTACTAAAGCAATCAAGAAAAGAAAGATAGAAACAAGGGAAAAACAGGAAACACGCAATACCCCGTTCAAGGGTATTGGAGTAATTTGCACAAAATACTCAAAGACTTTCTACAGAAAGGCACAAACCACCTACCTCGATCCTAGGAGATCGATATACATGTACCTCGACGACCGATTCCCCTTAGGACGACGTAGATCTGAGAAAACACACAAAACGTTCATCCCATAATAACTTGAAAACAAGGAGGAATAAAGAAACAAGGCTCAAGCAGAATGAAGAACTCACCACTGTGATTCCAACGCAACTGACCGTGCACGAATCTGAGAACGGACGGCGAGATAGGACTCCGTCAAAGATCCGGCCGTACGGTCGCTCTTGAACGGTCGAAAACCGTAGAAGAAGATGAATATGGGGGTTAGGCGCGACCCTGGTTTGTTTAATGAAAAAAAGAAAGTACACGGCGTGTAATTTTTGAGTACACAGAGTGTACTTTGAATTTTTCCGTACTCCGAAATAACAGGCCTCCACCTCAGCCTTACACACCATGTATGTGGCCCAAACATAGCCAAAACACGGCTTCGAGCCAGAACAGAGTACACGGCGTGTACCCAGAAAGTACACGATGTGTACTTCTGAAATTTCCAGAAAATTCATTTTTCTCAAAAATTCCAGAAAAAGGAAAAACGTACCTACACGAAGATCCGGGTTCTTACAAACTTCCCCCCTTAAAGAAATTTGTCCCCGAATTTCCCTAACTAGGTGGAGAAGAAGAATCTCAGAATAGATCCGGCCACTGCGATCGTACATCGACATCCCTCTCCCAGGTGTCGTCCTATACTTTCCTGTGCTGCCATAGCACTCGTACCAAATGAACAGGCTACCTGCAGAGAACCTTCGTACTACGATCGACAATCCTGATAAGATTCTCCTCAAATGATGCATCCTCTTCAAGCTTGAATTCCTCGGGCTGAAAGATTTGAGAAGGGTATGAAATGTAACGTCAGAGTTGAGAGACATGGAAGTCGTCGTGCATGGTCGGATACCTCTGAGGTAGCTGCAACCGATAGGCGACCGACCCCACTCTCTCCAAGACCTCAAATGGACCGACGTATCGTAGGGAAAGCTTACCCTGTCTCCGAATCATTTTGTGTCCCAACCTTGGTGCAACACGTAGGAGAACATGATCACCGTCCTCGAACTCCAGAGGTCATCTCCGCTGATCAGCATAAGACTTCTGTCGAGACTGCGCTGTAGCCATCCTCTTTCGAATCACCTCTATCTGCTCTGAACTCTCCTAAACAAGACAAGGTCCCAACAAAGCTACCTTTCCTGCCTCCATCCAGCATAAGGGTGATCTGCATGGCCTACCGTACAAAGCCTCATATAGTGCCATCTGAATGGTCTCCTGGAAACTATTGTTGTAGGCAAACTCCACCAGAGGAATTTTCTTCTCACAAGAGCTGACAAAGTCAATGATGCAAGCTCGGAGCATATCCTCAAGCACCTGGATTATGCACTCAGACTGGCCATCAGTCTGGGGATGGTATGCTGTAATCAAAAGTACATGTGTACCCAAGGCCATCTGAAGTCCCTTCTAGAACCGAGAGGTTAAGCACGCATCTCTGTCTGAAACAATACAGCGCGGAACTCCATGCAGACGTACAATCTCTCTGATGTAAAGTTGTCCCAGATCATCGACACTAAAGGTCTCCTTGATCATCAAGAAGTGAGAAATCTTCATAAGTCTGTTGACGGAAACCCAAATAGAATCGTTCCCTCACGGTGACCTCGGCAACCCAGTCATGAAGTCCATCACAACATAGTTCCTATTCCACTTCAGAATGGGTAACTGCTGTAAAAGGCCTGCTGGTCACGGATGCTCTACTTCCACCTATTGGAAGTAGAACATCTCATGACAAAACCAGCAACATCCTTCTTCATACCTGGCCACCAGTACTGGCGATGAAGATCCTGATACATCTTGGTGATGCCAGGATGAACTACCCAAACTGAGGAATGGAAATCCCGCATCATCTCCTCATGTATGTCTGCTGGCACCCATACGTGTCCTTGGAAACACAAGATCTCATCCTCGCCCACTGTCCATACAGGAAGAGGGTCCTCTCCTGACACACAATCCTGTAGGACTAAGCCTTCCGAGTCTGATAGCTGCCTCATCTGTACCTGATCAAGTAGCGTGGAGGTAACAGCTACGGAAGAATGAAAGGTTTGTCCCCGTCTGTCGTGCACCTCCAGATGCATCTCAAAGAACATATACATAAGTTTCCACTCACTAATGGCCTCCTAAACTTTTTGAATATGATTTCTCCTGCTCAACGCATCTACTACGGGGTTTCCCTTTCCCGGCGTATAGGCAATCTCGAAGTCAAAAGACTGTAGATACTCAACCCACCTGCGCTGCCTCAGATTCAGCTCACGCTGAGTGAAGATATACTTGAGATTCTTATGGTCAGTGAAGACCACAATGTGCACTCCCAGAAGATAGTGTCTCCAACAGTGAATGGCATGAACAACAGGTTCCAACTCCAGATCGTGTGTAGGGTAGTTCCTCTCATGTGGCCTCAACTACCGAGACCCGTACGCAACGACTCCATCTCTCTGCATAAGCACAGTTCCCAGCTCAATACCAGAAGCATCACAGTAAATAGTGTAGCTCTTGCCTGGCTCTGGAAAGACTAGTATCAGTGCTAACGTCAACCTCCCTTTCAGCTCTTGAAAGGATGACTCACAAGAATCTGACCATAAGAACTTCTCCCCCTTCATGGTCAGACATGTCAAAGGTGCTACTAGACGAGAAAAGTCCCGAATGAAGCATCTATAGTATCCAGCCAGCCCTAGGAAACTCCGTACCTCAAAAACATTCTTCGGCTGCTCCCAGGAAACTACAGGTCCCACTTTCTCTGGGTCCACAGATACACCTGCCTTTGAGATGACGTGACCCAAGAAGTAAATCTGATCCATACAGAAGTGGCACTTCGAGAGTTTAGCATAAAGCTGATGCTCTCTCAGTGTACTCAGAACGATCTCAGGATGTGTGGCATGGTCGTGTCGAGTGTGAGAGTACACCAATATATCGTCCACGAAGACCACGACGAAGGAATCCAAGTAAGGATGGAACACTCGGTTCATTAGTGCCATAAAAACTACAGGTGCGTTCATGAGACCAAATGGAATGACTGTATATTCCTATAGACCATACCTACTCTTGAAGGCTGTCAGAGGTATATCTGATGGTCTAACGTGCAACTGATGATAACCGGACCTCAAGCCGATCTTCGAGAACACCCGGGCTCCTCGAAGATGATAGAAAAGGTCATCAATCCGTGACAATGGATATCGGTTCTTGACCGTCAACTGGTTCAACTTCCGATAATCCACACAAAGCCGAAGGGTACCGTCTTCCTTCTTTGCAAACAGAACCTGTGAACCCCAAGGAGAAGTACTAGGTCGGATGAAACCCTTAGCCTGTAGCTCCTCCAACTACTTCTTGAGCTCCTACAACTTAGATGTGGCCATCCTATAGGGAGTAATGGACACTGGTGCCACTCCTGGAATGATCTCAATATAGAAGTCTACCTCATGCTCCGGAGGAAACCCAGAAAAGTCTTCTGGAAAGACATACCTGAAGCGATCCACCACTGGAAGAAAGTACAACTATGGAGTCCCCTGATCATCCAGATAATGACTAGCAATCTGGGTTGTCGCCCCTCCTAGCCCAAGATGCTCGAGTCCCGCCTGACTCGTCTGAACGTCCCATTCGCCTCTATGAAGGAAAGATTTAACTTCTGGTGAAATGAAACTGACTCTACGACGATAACAGTAAACGAATGCTTGGAAGGGAATCCCCCAGTCCATTCCAAGGATGACATCCTAGCCGGTCATCTCTAGGACATAGAGATCCCATAAGAAGTGATACCCTGCAACATCGATATGGCACTATCTACACTGATGTACACTAGATTTCCTCATTCCCAAAGGTGTGTCTAGTGTCAACGAGTCGGCAGAAGAAAATATGCAGAGTCCAAGCCTCTCCACAATGAAACAAAGATAAAACTATGTGTTTCACCAGTATCGAAAAGGGATGAAGATAAAACTGAGGCTACTAAAATCGTACCTCGAACAGTAGAAGGGTAGGGATCCTGCTCCTGATAAGTCTGCTCCATGGCGAAAAACTGGCCTACACCGCGGCCCTGTGCCCCTGAATGACCACTCTGAGCTGAACCTCCCTGCTGGTGCTGAGGGACTGGTGGCTGACCGCCACGGCCTCGACCTCCACCTCGGCCCGAACGGCCGGAAAAACTCCAGTTCCCTGACTAGTGAGGGATTGGTGGGGATGCTCCCGAATGAGGAGTCATGGAAGAACCCCGGTCACATGCTACTTGTGGGAAAACCTGGCAGAAACACTGAAGGTGACCCATCTTGCCGCAAGATCAGCACTCCACGAGGTCTCTCTGGCACTGCGGCCTCGTGTGCCCTATCTGGCCACACTGGTAGCGTGTCACCTGGCTGCCTGATGTTGCGTCTCGCTTTCTCGCATCACCACAAATAGGCTCCCTACGGCGCTTCTTGCTGTCATCGGAAGGGAAGCTAGCTCTGGAAGACGAACCGCCTTGACTCGCGGCTCCAGAGTCTCTCAGATTGCGCTCCGCAATTAGTGCCTAGTTGACGATGGAAGTAATAGATATCAACTGGAAGATGTTCACCTGCAAGTGGATCTCTCGCCTGAGTCCATCCTCAAACTTCCTCGCCAAGAACACCCCACTTCCATCCCGAAGGGGTGTAAAATGCTGCATCTTAGTGAAACGGGAGTAATACTCTATGACAGATAGAGTACCCTGCTCTAAACTCATGAACTCCTGGGCTCGATCGGCCCTCAGAGTCTCCGGGTAGAAGTAGTCGTAGAACACGCGCTGGAACTCCTCCCATGCCATAGCATGCTGCTGACCCGCCTGTGAGGTCACGTCCCACCACCTATTTGTGGAGTCTCGGAGCATGTAGGTGGCGAGCTTGACCCGCCTCTCTGGAGGCGTCTCCAGATGCTCGAAGATAATCAGCATGGCTTCCAGCCATGACTCTGTAGCCTAAGGTCCTCCCTCCCCTGAGAACATGGGAGGATGATGCTGTTGAAAGTCCCGCGTCAAGTATTCCATAGATGAGGCAGGAGGCGGTGCTCCCTGGAAGGGCTGCATCATCCTCATGAAACCTTCCCTGAACTGTGAATCAGCGCCTGCAACTGGTACAATAACCAGTGCCAAGGCTGGCTCGGCTGGGGGATCGACAGGAAGTCCCTGATCAGCCCTGTCTGGCGTCTGATCACTGCCTGACAATAGACGTACGACCGGAGGACGTCTCGGAGGCATAGCACTGGAGGATCAAAAGCACACCTTGGATCTGGAAAACAAGGATAGAGAACATTAGAGTAAAAAATGGGAACAATGGAAGAAAAACACACAAGATTGAAAAAACACGATTACACGGTGAGTATAAAACTACACGGTGTGTCTTCTTGAACCACTGACATGGGTTTGTACTCCTGCCCCTGAAGTCGTGTACACTACAAACTACACGGCATGTTGACCCCCACACATGGCGTGTACTTGAAAACTATTCCCCTTCCCGAGTCTCCTTACACGGCTAACCTACACGGTCCGACTCAACCTGAGACTACACGGTGTGTTCGAAACAAACACGGCCTGCACTAGACAAGGCTCCGACAGTCCATGTTGTTGAGTACACAACCATCTACACGGATGGACCTTATACGGCGTGCTCCAAACAAGCACGGCATGCATAGGCGAAGGTGACACCGTCCTGTGTTGTTCGTGACACGGCCGGGTACCTGGTAAAGACTACACGACGTGTTCCGAACAAACACGACGTGTGGAAAGGAAGGTAACGCCGACCCGTGTTGTTCGTGACACTACCGGGTACCTGGACAAGACTACACGGCGTGGTCCTTATGGACAGGGCGTGTTCTACCCGAGCATCCCCAGCCTGTGTTGTTAGTGGCACGATTGGGTACTCGGCTCCGAACTCACACGGTGTGTACCAATGGTACACGGTGTGTTCCCGAAGACACTCCCACGACACTGTCTTCTGCTCACATAGTCAGTGACACGGCCTGAAAACTACACGGCGTGTGCCCAAAAAGTACATGCTGTGTATTCTTGGTTTTTCTGGGAAGTAGCTCAAAAATTGTGCAGAATTCCAGAAACACTAAAAACAATGAAAAAAGGTGCCAAATTATGATCCGTAAGGGCCCATAACACCTCAAGAACCAAACTTCGGCATTCACATTAAGCATAGAAAAAAACAGTTTTCTAACACAACAGCAGAGAGTCTATCAAGCATCTATCACAACAGCATGCATAATCTACACAGAGCCTATCACAACAACATGAAATCGCTAATGCACCCTAGATGGCATGTCAAGAATGCATGACATGTGATTTTACAAGTTCCTATATGATTCATGAGATGGCATACCCTCATCTCATCGGGTTGCGATAGAAATAGAATCAAAATATCAAAACAATAACTGCACAAGTCATACAAATCACTCTAGGTGAAAACATACCAACCATGAAATCTCAAAACCAGAAAACTACAATTAACGAGGTAGTATGGCTTTTCCCTGTACACGGGTTAGCTACTCCAGAGAACATCTTAATTCCAAGTACCGAATATGTCCTATCCCTGGCTAAGTTCTCCAAACAATAATGCAATAGAAAAGAACTCCTATGATACCACTTTGTAACATCCTGAGTCCGGAGCCCCTCCACTGGTGCCACGTACCCGGTTCGCCACATGACCTCAAGAAAATTTCCCCGAACTCCAGAGGCTCCCGACTAGCAGCGAGGCCCTTGGTGAGTCAGTGGGGAAACTATGCCCTCATTCGGTAAGGTATACAAGGTATGAAACAACAATAAACAGCAGAAGCAGTAAACAACATGCATAACAACAGAAACCAAACAGCGGAAGCAATGCAGATATATAACAATGATGATAATAATGCAGCAGGTTCAAGTATCTATGGAAAGCAGCAAACACAAAAACATGCTAGAATACAACTGAAACCAAGTGCAAAATAAAAAAAACAAAATAATCTCCTCAGCATCGCGAGCCACAACTCGGTCCCATGCTCCCCAACTCCTGGTGCAATCAAGATCCTGAAGTAGAAGGGCGCCTTCCCTTATCTATACCTACAACAACATAGTCTTCTTGGGTGCAAAATAATGGCCCAAACAGGGTGTGAGATACAATCCCAGTAGGAAATCACCCAAAGATTTGTGCCTAACAGTCAATGAATACATGGCAGTACTAAAACAAGAAGCAGTAAACAGAAAAGCACAAACATCTATAAAACATAGTTCGAACAAGTATAGCACACAAGTAAGAAGTCAAGAAAAAGAAGAAAACAGGTAACCCTCTGGGTAGCTCTCATAGTCTAAACCCTATGGTTCAACCTCTAAGTACTTGCAACCCTCTGGGAGGCACACACAGTCTCACCCCTCTGGTTCAGCTACGCAAAATATGCAGACTCTCTGGGGAAGTACTCACCATCAATTCCTCCTATAGTCTCATATCGTGCTAAAGGATCTCTGGGGAAGCACTCAACGTCAATTACCCCTATAGCCCACGTCGTAATTAAAAGACACTCTGGAGAAGCCCTTCCGTA
The DNA here is from genome assembly GCA_963277665.1 of Viscum album. Taxonomy (NCBI): domain Eukaryota; kingdom Viridiplantae; phylum Streptophyta; class Magnoliopsida; order Santalales; family Viscaceae; genus Viscum; species Viscum album. Next base: position 1,289,587,005 of record OY728119.1, read on the forward strand.
AATTCTCCACTTGGTCTCGCATCGTGATTAAAAGACACTCTGTAGAAGCCCTTTTTTCAATTCTCCCTTTGGTCTACTACTCTAGGTTTTTCACTGTCCTGAGTAACTAAACATGCTCAGAGCATGTATACCATCCAAGTAAACCTCAAGAACTACTTGGCTATCAACTATGGCTCAGAAGCAATAAAAAAACAACAGTTCCACTATCCTACGACTAGGTAGGGCAACTGGAAAAACGCCAAACAGGCAGAACAAGCATGGAAAAGCAATCTGAGCACAAAAAAAATACTCTAATCACAATCAGTAACCTCTACTAAATAAATCAGGCAATGAAGGGAATAAACAAGGGAAAAACAGGAAACACGCAATACCCCGTTCAAGGGTATTGGTGGAATTTGTGAAAAATACTCAAAGAATTTCTACAGAAAGGCATAAACCACATACCTCGATCCTTGGAGATCGATATACATGAACCTATAAGAAAGATTCCCCTTATAATGACGTAGATATGAGAAAACTCACAAAATGTTCATCCCACGATAATGTGAAAACAAGGAGGAATCAAGAAACAAGGCTCAAGCAGAATGAAGAACTCACCGCTGCGATTCCAATGCAACTGATCGTGCTCGAATCGGAGAATGGACGGTGAGGTAGGACTCTGTCAATGATCCGGCCGTACGGTCGCTCTCGGATGGTCAAAAGCTGAAGAAGAAGATGAATATGGGGGTTAGGCGCGACCCCGGTCTGTTTAATGAAAAAAATTAAAGTACACGGCGTATACTTTTTGATTACATGACATGTACATAGAATTTTTCCGTACTCTGAAATAATCGACGTCCACCTCAGCCATACACACCGTGTGTGTGGCCCGGACACGGCCAACACATGGCTTCGAGCCGGAATAGAGTACACAACATGTACTCAGAAAGTACACAGCGTGTACTTCTGAAATTTCCAGAAAATTCATTTTTCTCAAAAATTCCAGAAAAAGGAAAAACGTACCTGCACGAAGATCCGGGTTCTTACATCAGAACCCACATAGTTTGGAATTGTGTGGGGATTACATTTGGAAGATTCCCATTTATGGGGACATTGGTGGGTAAACACTTTTGGATGGAAACCCTTCTGAGCTTGGGCCATTGATTTGGCATCCTATGTATCCTGGTTTTATCAGGAATCATAGTTCTCGTAGTTCAGATTTGTGTGGATGTTGTAATCGTCACAAATATCTAATCCCACCTGATTCATGATTGGTGCCAGAAACAAGAGGATGTTAGATATCCAAACAACCACATGATTCTTCTCCTCCTGGTGGGAGAGGGAGAGCCTACGTTGGACAAGGATGGGGCGACAGTGGGAAAGGTCACAAAGCCAAGAACCATTCAATGTGAAATGAAATTAAAGGTCATACAGCTCAGAATCAGATGAATGGGGACTTACCTCAGTGGGAGTGACCCAGAATGTGTTCTGGGAAGGGGAGGTGTGTTTTCCTGATCACAAGGGTAAGCGAACATAGCCCCTTTAACTGATCACTATTCTTTATTATACAAAAAAGTAGGTGATCACCCTTACTCCCTAGAATGGGGAGGTTCACGTCAGTATCCCTCGGTTGGAATCTCAGTAACCAAGGGAATGTAGACCCACAAACATCCCTGCATCCTAAACCATTATGGGGAGATCCTTTGTGACTCTGCTTACCATGGGTATGTAGACTCAATGGGGCATGTGGTTTCAGTCGATGACCTGATCATACGTGTATGGTGGATTTGGAGGAGGCTTTGGCCTGATTTTGGGGGACTGGTTCATAGAGGGGTTATGGAGGATTGGATGGTAATGAAGGGGAATGATTGGAACTGGAGGGAATAATACACGAAAAAAATATCATTTTGTGTTATTATTTCTTCTGCGAGAGGTGGGAGGCTCTGCATACTATAGTGGTATGCAAGCAGAGGTGTCATCCACATACCGATGTGGTATGTGGGAAAGGGTATGGACCAACACACGCCATAGTGGGATGTGGGATGAATGTGGTCTTTCACACTGCTTTGGATTTCAACCACATACTGGAGAAGCTCGCGATACCGAATTAAATTCTCATAATGATGCACTATGCGAAATAGCATATTAGAGGGGGTCTGGGGGACTACCATTCGTGGGGAGTTCAACCGCAAGAATTTTGTGGTAAGCAGTTTCACCAATCTTTTCGTCAATTTTATTATTAATATTAGGTTCCTCCATTTTATGGTTTGCGACTGGTTGTACCTATGGAGAGAGTGGTTCACAATTTGGGCTTCACCGATGATTCAATACGGAATCCTGAACATTCCCCGATTTCTTCTGTCTAACCTCTGGGTCACCTTCAAGATTTCATTGTTCATCCCCTCAATTCCTTCTATGCTCTTTTTATAGAGTATCGAGGAAATCTTATCTATGGGAATGTGACACCATTAGTGGAGGCCCATGAAGAGATATTATAACCCACAGAAGACTCCACAAACTGGGGTTTGTAGAGTCCCGTAAAGAGACATTCTGACCCATAGAAGACTGGGTCAATTGGGGTTTTCAGAGGCTATGGTTCGCAATCATGGTTCACGGATCCCTGCTGATTTTCTTTATCTGCTTACTGGTGAGTTCGTGTGATGGTGTGCGGATGGACTATGCCTGGATGAGTCCCTTTGCCACACAGTTCTCAGTTGACTGGGTTTTCTGGCCATCACTATGTTGTCCATCATGTCATTGATCATTCCACGTACCGACAGTTCATTATCCAAGTCGTCTATGAACCCTTCCCGGTGATGGTTCGTGGTCCACATAAAATCCTTTGAAAATTATAATTCCCTCATGTTTCTTCTTAAATTTTTAACTCAATTTGAGTCCATTCACCTTGATCGGATTGTAGGTGTACTTTCTTTCTTTTGCAAAGTGATTGTTAGTGTATTTTCTTCCCTTGTAAAATTTTCAGGTCCCTACAATATTTTATAGTAATAGTACATTTTCTCCACTATTTAGTACTTAAAATAGTTGAGGAAATATTTAAAAAAAATTATTTATTTTTTCAATCATAAAGCCGTTTTCTAGAAAAAAAAATGTTTAATAAAAATATTTAAAAAATGTTGTATTATTATCCTGTTATTTTAAAAATAATTTTTCAGAAATGTTTTACTTTTCATAAAAAATTATGAAATGAATCATTATGTCATTTTCAAAACAATTCCCATTTGTATTTTTCCATAATTGACAAAGGAATAATTGTTTTAACATATATGAAATGATTGAAACTTCTCATCATCAAGACCATTATTTATTTTGAAGATTCCTTATTATGTTTTCATGGTTATTTTTAACAAAAAATATTTTTCAAATTTTTTATTTATTAAAATATTTTTTTTCAATGTATAAAGGTTATTTTCCTTATGAAATATTTTAAATGATAGTTCAAAATTATTTTCCATCTATGATGTCATATATTGATGTTACCTATGGTCTTGTTAGTGATACTTGACTAATTTTATTGTACAGTTATATAATGAATTTCACTTTGATAGTCTTGGAAGTAAGCCTCGACTAATTTCTAAATGATTTTATATACTTATGTCTTCGACACAAATTCATTTTCTTATGCCAACGTCATGATCTCACTGATCATGTCATTTGAATTTCTTATGATTTATGTCTTACAAACTATCAATATTTAATCCATTAGTCAAGATTATGATATTTGATATGCAGGGTATGGTTTTAAAATTTTCAGATCACGTTCTCATACCATAATTCCCATGTTATACTTACATATTTCTCATGTTTAACCTTACGTAGTATCTGAGCACACCCTTTCTTATACTTACCGTCCCTCGAATATTAAAAAATGAAATATATATGATATTTATAATAATGGTTAATGTTTTGAAGATAGGAATGGGAGATTATTTAGTTTACATATGGACACGTTTTTTATGTTTCCATGTTTTAATAGACACTAAACTATTGAGGAACCCACGTGTAGGTTTATGTAATTTAAATAATATTAATAAAAAATGATGCAATATCAATGTATGATAATGATGGGTTGCTATAATTCTACCAAGATCAAAATGTAAACCTCACTGGATATATGGGGGATTATCCCAACCAGATATCATATGATGGAGAGGGTGTGTTTACCCTAGAATCGTGGAGAACTCATGCTTGGGTCAGTGCTAAACGATGAGGGGATACCAGTCCATAGATAAGAGAACCACACTCTAAGGGGAGTACATATAATTTCCATCCTATATGTTTTAAAAAATGGGGGACCCATTCCCTAAACACCTTCTGACATTATGGGGGTCAAAAACCCCAACGTAACTTCGTATATTACAGTTGAGTCTCACCCTCAAGTATCTCATATAGAGGAAGAGAATTGCTTACTCTACATCATAATGTATCAATAATATCAAAACAAAGCCCCTCATTACGTCATACATAGAATATTACTCTTAATAATCTACATGTGGGTCCAATTTGGAGCCCTAAATAAATAGATAGTAGAGGTATAATATTCTATAAAAAGTACATTGTGCACTCTTGGTGTACATGGTATATAGCCCTAGGAAACCATTTAGAAGTGCATCAAATATCCTCATGGAATATAGAGTCCACCCTAAATGGGGTGTAAAACTAGTTACATGGGATTTAGATCCAATAGGGGTACTTGGATTGTATAGAGTACACATGTTGTAATCCAAAAAGGACACACAATGTGCACTATTTTCACAAGACATGCATGTCCACTCGGGGTTCAAAGGTGTGTACTTCTTGTAAATGATGAGGGAGACATCTAGGGTCACAAGATGCATTAAATGGTCCACATAATGTATTTTTCTCTCATATTAAAACCCATGCTATCACACAGAATGACCCATATTATGAATGTTCTTTAAGAACACATGACATGTAGTGGTTTTTTCAAAACTAGGTGTGCCTCCTTCTCTTTGATTCATACCGATACCACAAATATTTCATTTAAACACATCAAGGAACCACTAGTAGTTTTTATCATGGATCTCAAATCATCAGAAGTCTATTTCTATGCACCAAAATTTTAGAATAGATTCTATCACTGAAGCCAATCATTTTTACACATCCCCATATTGGAAAAAAATATCCAAAACCAATCTGGGATCTTCTCTCCACCATCTCTCCAGATTCCCAAACCTGAATCAATCTTCACATTAATCAAAAAAAAACATAAAATGATTTTTTTTTGGTTTGATTAACTCGTATAATCAACCAAAAATTGTCAATAAACCAACTAGAATATGACCAAAAGTGAAGAATGAGATAAATTGTTGGAAAAATAAAACACCAAAGATATCATCATCCTTGGCCAATGCATTTTAAACCATTAATCATCATTCTAAGATGTGAATAATGAAGAAATAATTCATTAAAATAAATCTAACAAAAATTACAAAACAATAGATTAACAAAACTTCTAAAGTACAGAGAGAATCAGGGATTCAATGTAGGATGCCTCATGTTCATTCCATGATCATAATGAATAAGCAAGAAATACAAAAAATACAAAAACCCACATCGATGATTAGATTAATCACTAAAAAAGAACATATATGTATATTTTTCAGTAGTGAGACACATTAAATTATCCATTTATTGATAATTCCATGAAATATGATCCTTGATCTATTGAAACCTCATTTATTCTTAATAGAATTCTCCCCATAGTGGCTCTCTTATTCTATTTGAAATCTCCTAGGGTTATGTATCTAACATTGAGAAAATATCATAATAGGGATAAAATAATAAATTATTAGGTTTTAGGAATTTAACACATTAAATAAATTAACTAAGTTATGTTATTTAACATTCCACCCATGACTATTCATCGACCGAATTCTTGATGTGTGTGAATCTTATATCACACCTTGGGTAAAACACCCATTATGGATTCAAGTGATGTGTAAATTTTTCCATCAAAGGTCTAAATCAATGGGAATTTCATTTATTTAAAAAATTCATGTGCATATGCTATAAAAATATTTATTACTTTTATTATATGGATATTGGGGTCCTACAAGAGATGAAACGTTATGTTGACTGTGAGATAAATTCAAGAATAAATTATATAGATTTCAAAAGGGTCTAAATATGAAAATAGGGATTCTAACACTCTCTCAACCATCTTGGATTTTCTCACAAAATAGAAGAAATATAATAAAAATGAAGAGGGTACTATGTCTGTATTTGACTTCTCCAACTCCCATAAGCCCTCTTGGAGAATATGATGTTTCCAAAGAACTCATACTAGTGGATGGATGACCTAACTTAGGATTTGGAATAACCTGATGAACTTCCCGGAATGTTTTCTACCCCCACTGAACATCCTAAAACCACTTTATTGTGATATATTCAGTAACACATGGTCTCACTGGTCAGACTCCAAGAGCCTAAGATGTCAGTATACATATGATTTTTTATGACTCTGAGTGGTCTTCATCAACTGCTAGATCACATTATCCTTTTTTGTTTTCAGATACAATAGTTTCAACTCCATGACTGATAAAATAACCTTCTTTGACTAGCATATGTGTAATATAAAAGGTCTTCCATATAGGTCCTTTAATGGAGTCACACTATGATTGGGGTGATATTAGTTTTTATAAGAGAACCCCACTAAGGGAAAGTGGTCCTACTAACTCTGACCAAATTCCATCACATATGATCTCAACGTATCCTCTAGAACCTGAATAAATCAGTTCTTCAGGCCATCTATCTATGGGTGGAACACTGTGCTCATTCCTAACCAGTTCACAATGGTCACATGTAATCCATTATATTAATGATATGTTAAACCACCATCATGATCAAGATTATTATCAAGGTACCCCATGAATTCAAATAATCCCACACACATAAAGTCCATCAATGTGAAATCCCACTTCCATTTTGATATATCATGAGGCAGAGTCAAGACTATTGGATCACAATGATCTTCCTTCACCTATTGATATGAAACGAACAAAGAAATGAACTCAGTGTCATTATATTCCATGAATAGATAAAAAAATATCATAAATTGTCTCTCCACACCTTTTCAACTCCAAGATATACAACTAGAGGGTAGATCTGAAACTACCTCATCGTCTCTTCATGTTGCAAAACTAAAATACCATCTTTCCATATAAGAAGATGACATTCTTCCCACCTTCAAAGAAAACATCAAGTGAATCTCTTATGGATATCTGTTCATGTAGAATTTCATAGTTGATGTCTCTTAAATGAGAATATCTCACACACTGAAGAAGAGCTGGATTTACCAACATCGACTAAAGGTGAGATGATTATATTTCCTCCACAAAGTTCATCCATAAAGAGTTTATATACACTATCATCTTCTCTACAAAATGGGACATTAATTTACTACCAAGGACATCCCTCACCATGTTTCCCTTATTGGGAGTACATTGTATTTTAAAGACATTTTCCTAAAGGAATTCCATCCAATACCTCTATCTCTACTCCCCCAAATTATCATTGGAACTACATGTTTAAAATGAAATGACACCCTTTCAAGTCATATTAGTCAATGAGAATTACATATAAGACAAGTCAGAAGAATCTTATATATGTTATAGTCAGTCCAAGAAAATTTTTACCTCAGTCATGCACTTGAGTGTTTCTCATGTAAGCACTTCTTATGTCTTTAAGTAGCCCACAACTATTTGAGTCTTTGAAATGACACACCTCATAATGTTTAATACTTTAATTTAGAACGGTCACATCAAGATATTTCTTTATAACTAGTTCTCCTAGAGTAATACCATTACTATCCTTAGATTCCGTATATCCTCATCCTCTAAAGCATAGTAGACAAGAGTGTCATCGATAAATACTATAGTGAAACGATCTAGGAAGGGATTGAAGATTTAGTTAAAGAGCCTCATGAACATGGGGGATCATTCATACCATAATACAAAATCAACATTCTCATAATGAACATAGTGGTATAGAAATTCCATCATTGGTATATCCTCTGCATGAACCCAAAATAGTGATAGTCAGACATGAGGTCAATCTCTGAGAACCAACTTTCACTTTTAGTTGGTCAAAGAGATCACCAATCTTTTGAGTGAGGTAATTATTCTTGATCGTTACCTAATTATTGTGATGATATTAAAAACAATGTATCAATCACATATTTTCTTTCTTAGAAAACAATACTTGAGAGACCATGGGGGGTATGCTATCTATGATAATACCTTTCACCAAAAGGCCCTTTCATTTCAACCCCAATGATTGGATATCAAAATGTGTCATTTGATATATTTTAGAGGACATATTTGTGGTCTTAGAGTGTATGTCTACAAAAAAAAATTAAGCACATTCTATGGTGTTAGTATCAAATTTTATTTTGGAAATACATCATTTTATTACTCCACTAGAAATGGAAACCAGGTTCCTAAAGTTTCTTCCTCTCTATGGTCCAAGAATAATAAATATTGAGATATGGGGTGTAGTTTCCTAGATAAGAACCCCATTGGATCTTCTAGAAAGCCTTACTCACCCATGAAATATAATCTTATCCCTTCCATCTAAAGGCACCTCACTCTCATATGATGATAATATATATTGGTACGAACTATGGATATCTATTATATACCAAAGATGGGAAAGTAAGGCTTAATAAAAACCTAAATGAGATCCCAAGGAATCATTTCTCTAGTAAGTGTATTCTCACACCATTAACAGATGCATGAGATGATGGAATTTCGACTAGTAGAAGTCTCTATATGGGTATGTCTAGCTAAGAGCTCTATTGTAATCTCAAGATCATGATCTTGGAATAAGGATATAAAGGAATGAATCATGACAATGTAAACCAGAAGAAGAGAAAAAGTAGAGAAGACCAAAATCACACATCCAACCATATCTAGCACCTTCTAGTCATACACCTCTACAAACTAAAACTAATTGTTCCCTTATCTGCCATCTCTCTCTACATGGAATGGTCCTCGTTGTGGTGATGGTGGAAGGAGAACATAATGTCACCCTACATCATCTAATAGTCTACACAGAGCTCGACCAATCCATTTTCTAGCATAGACTCTTTGGGTTCCACCATGATTTCCCCTAGGAAGTCCCATATCATATTGTTTCTGATTTCACAGTGGTCGATCCACTTTCAACATTACCCTAGAAGCACATCGTGTTTGGAAGTCATGCGCCATGTGATTATTCCAATCATAATCATAACATTGATAATTTATTAGATTAATGGTTCCTTGAAGGGATCCATGTACTATAGAAATATGAGAATAAGTGTGCTTCTTTTGATAAGATCTTTGGTTCTATGTAACCAACCACTGGTGTCTACCACATGTATCTAAAATATCTATTCCACATTACTCAATTTCAAATCTAGTTACCTGATGTCGCTCTCCCTAGAGGATCTCTATCACCAAGGACTGCTCCATCACACCATTATAAGTGGGAAGGAAGAAAGGGATTCATGAACCACATATATTTCTAGGGATACCCTTCTCATAATTCAATGCTTATATGTATATGTCTCATACCATATTAAGGGAATAACAAATGATGTTGTAAAACCATAATGTGTACTCTACAAAATTCACATCACCCACCTAAAACATTATGAGATATTGAATCTTAAGTAGTCATAGGGGATAATGGTTTTACTCATCCTGGAATAAGTTATCAAACTCCATATATGTGCCTCACCTTTCCATGGGTCTAGGTTACTGAACTCCACCAACTTCATGTAGTGTTTTAAGGAATGATGGCTACAAGTACTACCATCTAATCAGTCTGGGTCTACACCAGTCAGAAGATGTGAACAAAAAAAATCTATCTAATCCTTAAATGCATATGGATCTAGATCATTATGAAAATAATGTATTCTATAACACATAAAATATTATAGTAAATATAACATGTTTTAATTTTCATCCTAACCTACTAGAACATTTGGCTACTCAACATGCAGGGATTCACTATCATGTGATACAATAACTAGGTCTAATTTCCACTTTATGGGTTAGGACACTGCCCAAATCCTATCCGAATGGTGTACCTAAAGAAATGGTCCTTGAAATGATGTTTTGTCAATTAATTTTTCATCCTCATGTAATTTTCACCAAAATCCAACTAGTTTTCATCTGAGAGGAACCTGAAAGTTTAACAAGACAGTGCTTGGTTAGATGATGATATATGGGGAGATAACATAAGAAGGACGTGGAATAAAAGGAACCATTCCTATATGATTAATATACATTTTATAACCTAAATCTAGTGCCTAAATATACAATATAGATAATTTCGTGGTCAGAGTTATGATGTATGGATACATCGACCGCGACACCATCACCACTGTATATAGAATTTGAGATGAAAAAAAGACACTTTAACACCAGTCACCTAGGTTCCCAAACCAATAAATAGGGAACATTTAACTCTGTTCTTAGGTCTTAATATAACATATTCTCACATATCACTCTATCATGACCAAACCCACTGGGGTGTCACCTAGACTAGTGGTAAGATAAGAGTGACACCCCAAGACCACCTCTAATAGGCCAGGTTCTAGAGACTAGTGATGAGTATTCATATAACACATATGGGTTTCCATGCCTAAGTACCTGTATACATTGAATCTACAAAAATCAACTAGTGTATCTAAATTCATGAAACAACCTCTAGTAATACATTAGAGTACAATAATCAAGACCTAAAAAATAAAAGGGGAAATATACATTCCAAACCACAAAAGGAACCTAACCTAGAAATTAATGTAAAAGGGAAAAGTAATATATATCCACTCTCATGATCACCCACAACTAACCACTAAATTAATTCTTTCCCCCATGGTACTACTATTTTATATAACTCCAGGACCTCCAAAGACAATGTGAATCAGCCTATCGTCTGTATAAGACAAAAAATATGTGTGTGAATCCCTTTTAGGTTTGAGTATATATATACACAGTAGGACACCCCTAACAACATAAGAGATTTATAAAGAAAATGGTTATCTCAAACCATGAGACAAAGTGGCGAACATAACCCATGATACTGATGTTCTCCATGAAATCTGATTAAAAAGAGATAGGGGATATCCATATTCATAGCCAGTGTCAAAACCGAATTTACCAAAAATTCCATGTCTATGTACTTCCTTTCAGCTTATATCCCAACATAAACCTCAGTAGATCCATTAGGGACCCATTACTTGCGGGAGGCACGTCATGATGGAGTTAAGACCCTAGAAGGGTGTAGGGCTCATGACTCGTCCAAATATTAAATACAATGGGGTATCACTCCATATATGGGATACCAACACACCATGGTGAGCTTATAGGGTTTTAATATTTCTTGTATCTAGAAAAGGTGGACCCACATGATGACCTCTACATATCTCAGGGAGGTCTATAACCTTGATGTATTTACAAAGATCACACTAATGTCTTGAACTCAGCTGTCTTTGCCAGCATAAGTGAACTGATCGTGCCACCTCATGTTACATCTCTAATGTTGAAACCAAGGCCCCAATTATTGTATATGTGGAATTAGAGTCAATGTAGAATATTTTTTAGTCCAATTTCATATCCCAATGAATGTGATATGGGAGGAAGAATATTTTGTAAACAGCGCATGATGTTTCCCCTAGAGGTACATTGTGTGTAGAAGAAGGGTACCTTCTATATTTGTACCGAATATCCATAGGGAATGTCAATTCGAACATATAAGGGTTGTAGAGAAAGGTACCTGATGTGTTGGTTCAGTAGGGGCACTCGGCTTGTACTGACTGATCAGGTCAAAATCAGCTGACGACACATGATATGAGATGTCATCACATGGAGTGGGTGTCTACTAGAGGTTCCATGTAATGTACTTATCATACATGTTGATTCAGTTATCTAGAGTTACATGTAGTGTGTATTGTTCCATATAGAATATGATGATTTTCTCTTCTAGAAACTATATCCGCCTCTTATAACAACCAATATAACTTGTGTTTATGTAGAGAACACAATGTTCATTAGTGTTTAAAAAAAGGGTGTGTTCTTCACCATGATTCACACTGATATTTCATATCTCACCTCTAACCTAACAGAGGTAGCACCGATATTGTCGATCACTGATCTTGAATCACTAGAAATCAATTTCCATCCACCAAAATACTGAAATAGATTTAATCGTTGAAGTCTTTCAGTTAATCACATCCCAAATTCGGGGAAAAGATAATCTTGATCCCATATCATATCTCATCTTAACCATCTCTCATGATTTTTCCATACACCTTAATCATGTTGTTTATTTGAAACCGAATCAATAAAATCTTGGGCTTTGATCTCTTCTTTAACTCAATCCATAATTTTCTAACCACCATTAAGAATACCCCATATGGTAAAGAATGTAGAGAATAGTGGGAGAAAACCAAGGAATGAACAATTATAATATCATCATTGGATGATGCGGTTTTAGGCATTGATCATCCTTATAAGAAGAAAATAATGGAGAAGTAAATCATGAAAAACAAATTAATCAAACTAGATTAATTAAACTGTAGATTAATAATCCCTGTGTAATAGAGGAGAAAATGAATGAATATTTAATTTAATTCCATTATAACATGGAATATGATGGAAATCCACAAATAAAGTTCCCTTACATGATGTTTATATTAGTCATTAATGAATAATGATTATACTTTATGGCCACTGGAGAGATCAATAAACTCCATTTTCAATAATGAATTCAATGAAAAATGATCATTTATCCATCTAATCCTAATTCATTAATCATATAATTATACATGCAATGTCTCTCCTCCTTTGATGAAAATATATCAGGGTTATGTGATTAACCACAAGAATCTATCATAATGAGTATTAAAAAGAAGATTATTAGGTTTTTGGAATTTAAAAAAAAAAACTAATTAATTTATGTAATTTTTTCACCAATGGTTGTGGAACAATAGTGAACAGGGTGTATATACAACTCATGTAACACCATGGGAAAAACACCTTTTTGGATTCAATTGTTGTATCCCATTTTAATTACATGGATTGAATCCCATGAAATTATATTTATTTAAAAAATTCAATAGTAGATGATATAAAAATATGTAATATTTTTATTTCATTTATATTATGCTTCTCAAACACTAAAAACCCCATGATGACTGATAAATAAATTCTAGGATGAAATAATGATATTTTCGAAGTGTCTATAAATGAAAAATGATGTTTTTACACACACACACACACACCAATTATTCTAATCAACCTTTTACAAAGGATCCCAGTGGTATGGAACTTCTACAACGACACAATACCCAATAGGTCCACCCTAAAACTTATAGGAGAGTCTAGGTCCTACCCAAAATCCCCTTGGAATTACAATGCTATGTCCATAACCACTCATTCCTTAATTGATTCCCACTACCAATAGTAGGGTCTCATATCATGTATCTTTAGGGTAACCATGAGGTACTTGACTATATCCCTTATATACCTACATAAAATGATATAGAGAAAACACCTAGGATATTTCCAGAACCCATATCACACTACATAGATATTATAAGGTCACATTCCATATCATCATCAACCATTACCTCTTGGAGATATGTTCTACACATGTATCAGAGTATACCATTTTCTTACAAGCACTTATCCCAAGTCCAAGTCATAATGACACCCTTGTCATCTAGATTAAGGGTATCTTAGTTATCATATGTTCTACCTAATACCACGCTCAAATGAACACACACATTCACATACATTCACACTAGTTCATATATATATATATATGTAGTTTTGTATGATTGGGTTCACCTACCTCTAATGGGTTACCAACCTTTTCAAGCTTCCCCAAGACTCTGCCTAGCCCAAACATTCTTTGTTTGAGATCACACATCCATTTGATACTCTTAACGTCACACATCATAATTTATTAATTATAAATCATTTTAATTATTTAATTAATTTATTAAAATGTTTCCAAATAACTTGAAAGATTCATGAGTTCCGCCATTGCAGCAGAACCTCAACCAATCTCCCCCACAGGGTCCATGCCACACTCTTAATATCATCCCACATAAAATACCTATTGTTTATCATTCAGGAAAACAACAATTTAATCTACATCTCATGGAAACTATAGATAAATTTATGTTACTATCTAACATTCACCAAAATTGATTCCAGTGGTGTGTAGATAGTATTCTTAGATTTTTTGTTTCAAGTAACACAAAATCCCAACTATAGTTGGTCAGTTCCACATTGCTCTGGTAGAATCAACACCAAAACCTAAAACTGTTGAGAGGAAAGTGAATGAAGGATCAATAATATATCAATGTGATAAAAACTTTACTAATTTATGACACCTGGACACATGTGAGACCATTGGTAAAAAGACTGTACCAATTTTCATATTTTTTTAATTTTGAGTTGAAACATACATGTCTCCCTAAGAAGAAAACTTATCCAAATATCCCAAATTGTTTCATCAAATTACCTATCAAACACCAATATCATACCTATCATTCCCAGTACAATGTTCCCAAAGTGGTTCATAAACCATCAAATCCAATTGCACATGATAACTATGGATGATCCTCCTTGGTTTTACCTATCTCAAAAAAGATCCACAAATATTGATGTACCACCAAACTAATTGATCATGATTCATTAAAAATAGGAGGCATTACATGGTAATTAAAAATTGATCACCAAGGATTTTACAAACTCAAAGAGTAGATTCAGAGTAGGGTCATCAATCAAGAAAAATAGAAATCATGTTGTCTCCCTGAGCACCAATACACAATAGACTTGGAACACAATTAGATCCCATAAACACCATCTCGTACCCAATGCCAACACACCAAATTCAACAAATAGCACTTATAATTTTTTTTCATTCTTAAAGAAATATAGATAAAACCACAACACTTTAGTCAATAAAATCATAATACCGTATTGGAAATCCAAGAACCAGTCCAATTATGTTGAAAACCCTTCCAACATGAGAGACATACTTCTACTATACATGTATGTCCATTAACACATATAGTAAATAGACGTAGTCACCTTGCTCATACTCGAGTGTCTTTTATGAATCATCAACCACTATCCATTTCTAGATCTTGGAAATGTTATCCTCGACACATGAAGAAATATATCCATAATGAGGGTTATATTCTATGCTCCCATGTTTCCTTTCCCACCACACAAAATACCATATATTGATCCTAGATTAAAACCTCAATGGGTTCACTAAACACATGCATATCACTCATTCTGATCCACAATAACATCATCCCATCCATACATAACTAGGATTATCCTGGATAGACCATGTAACCATCACCAATCCATGGAATATTTATCCTCTACCATGGTTGAACATCTCAAATTTAATAAAAATCTCAACTCCACATATACACAAGTATTTAATGAATCCCATTAGTACTTGGATTTCACCCACTACAACAGAATCTCCATTTTGCGGTGGTTTTTTTGCATTTAGTGGCGGTTTAAACCACCGCTACATTGTTTGACAGCGGTTTACCGAAACCACCGCCTAATAGGGCGTCACCAATCTATTAGCGGCAGTTATTTGCATTTTGCGGTAGTTTCAGGAAATTGTCATAGCTACCTCATTTCGTGGTGGTTTTCCTGAATTTAGAGGCGGTTTTACGAGCCCTAGATATCACTTTATTCACTGCGGTTATAACCGCTGCAAATGAACTCAAATTCCAGCGGCTCTAAAACTGTCGCTAAAGTCACGGGAACTACCGCAGAATGAGGCATCCACGATGCTCCTATTTAGTAGCTGTTATAACCGCCACTAAACATAAATTTTATTTTACGTTTAGCGGCGGTTTTAACCATTTAGAGGGGGTTTAAACTGCCGCCAATATAACCGCCGCGAAAAGCTGACGATAAAAAAAATTCTTATCTTCTACTGCACCACTGCCCTGAAAAAAAAATAAAACCAAAAATAAAAACCAACTGAGAATAACCTGAGAAACAACACCCAACATGGGGATCAATAAGAAGGAATCACATATCATATCGACCAACCAAGTCACTGCACCTCCTGTGTAAGAGGACAAATTCATCAGCCTCACAAAAAAAATGTTTCAACATATACTCACATAACCTTCCATGAAAGTTAATTATCTGTTTATGAAGGATCAAAGTACTCCTTTGTCAGTAAAATCACACACTAGAAAATATATATGATGTGAATCATACATGTCAAATATGAGGCATGAGAGTCCTCTTTATTCCCCACCCAAGAGTCAAAAACCATCCCTGGCCTCCCACTAATGACCAAGAGATGAATATCCCGAATAAATCACAACATCCAAAAAACTTGTTTTTCTCTCAATGAGAAATAATATACAACTTTAATATTTAAAAATAGAATAAAAATCTGAAACCTTGGAAAATAAGCCTTCCTATTAGAGAAAGTATTATTAACACAGCAGTCAGATATCCATCAAAGGTTCCAACACATTCCTCATACTCATGTATACAATATCCTAAATAGTAAATACCAGGAAGATAAAAATCCATTGATACAACATTGTAACATCCCAAACTGGATTCCACTAAACTGATGCTCCGAGCCGATGGGTTACTAGGCATCAAGCACACCTCCCCCTATGCCAGATGCCACCAACAAGTAGCGAGGACCCAAGTGGTGATATTTGGAGAAATATGACCTCATATAAAATTAATAAACAATATAAAATATATAATTATCATGGAAAAGGGAACGTAAATGAATGTAGAAGATGTACACAAATAAAAAATAAAACACTTCAATAATACATTGATGTAAAATCCTAAACAACTACACAACATGATACAACACTGGTGACCCACTAGGATGACCATAAAAATAAAATTGTACGCAATAAAATCAATGTAAAAGTACATGGATCCACTAAAAACTCTATATACTCAATCATGTATAGTCTCATACCTATACACTGATACATAAATATGAAATTCATTGGTGTGTAATATAAATTATTATATACTAGTTTCCAAAAAATTTCTTTTTACTACCATCTTTAAAAAATTATCTTATTATAATGGTCAAGAGTTTCTTAAATGATAAAAACAATAAGTAATACATATCATCAATTATCAATCAATAAGATTCAACCCATAGTAATATAATGAAAATCCATAATGTATAAGCAACTCACTTTTCCCTTCTAATTTACTCTTAACTTGTTTACTATTTTTTTAGTTTGTTCTTCTTTAAAGAGTGTTCCCACATGTTACCATTCCTCATAACCATGAGTAATAAAGTAGTCATAACCAAACACATATAAAAATAATAATATAGGTCCGTTGGAAAAGTTCTTAGTAGGGTAGTCAAAAAATTTATTCCTAAATATAGAATATAAGTTTAGAAATATTCTACCTAAACCAAATATAAGATGCCTATTGTGTAATGAAGGAGAAAAATAATATGGTGACCTAAAACACATGAGGGGAGCCTTAATCAACCTAAAACATAGTTATTTCCCAAAAAAAACAAATCCAATCCACTATACAACCCCTGTAATACATAGTTAAAAATAATTAAATCAATATCATTGAGGAAGGTCGCAATATGGAAAAAGAACTACATCATAATGTCACCCAAGGAAGAACCATTATAAATTGACCTTTGGGTCCTTGTGTCATGATAGAGGAAGACACACCATAAATAACCAACTCGAAGAACTCTAAATTCATCCTTTGAACACCATGTCATATCAAGAAAGTACCACTCTATGAAGGAACTCTTCATAAAACCTCATCCTCTTGTTGATTTTATTTTAGAAGATTTGATCTCTTACAACTGCATGTAAATTATCCTCCAAACCCCTCAACTCTGTTCACCACTTGAGGGTTGTATTCAGCTACTAAGTTTTCATTTTATCACTAAACATATATCTTTTTTTAACATTAGTTTAACCTCATCATTTACTCCTCGTTATATCTACATGCTTGATATCATTTGTCTTAAAAAAAATAAGTTTTCTTTTAATCTCAAAACCTCATTCACAAATAGCTTCATTTTATTATAGATTTTTAGTGAGTGAATTTACAACTTGGAAATTAGTTATAAATAAATCCTTTAAACCTAATGATCTAGAATATAATATAAGAAACAAGAACATAAGTTAATAACTCTAGTGGTATCCATCAAGCTATCTTCTTCCATATCCTCAATTGGATACCACTTTATATGTTCGAATGTCACTTTTTATCACCATATTTTGATTGATAGCACTGAATACTTTATATAAGGCTTTTACACCACTTGAATTTCAAATATAACTCTATACCACCTGAACTCTTTCATTACTATTTATAATTTCATATTTAACAAGAAATGACCCTATTTTTTCAATACAACAACAATGGGCCTCACCAAAGTGTCCACAACACTATCCCCTTGATCACTATGAAATGACCCAATTTGTTCAACACATCAAAAATGGGTTTAACTCATAGTCATCCAAAATATCGACTACCAATTCAAACACAGACCTAAATGGAATGATGTATACCACACTCGAGAAATGTAGAAATAAAAAGAAACATCAAAAATCAATAAAATTCCTGAAAAGAAACATGAGAAATCAAGGAAATTTTAGGACATGAAAGTGGGTTGTGGAAACTATGTGCCAAAAATGTTACATATACAAACCAACTGTTTCCATTTTTGTTCAACACATCAACAATACAACTAGTTAGGGTATAATGTTGCATCGTCACCCTCTCCACCATCATTTCCACATTGTTTTGTCACCTGTAAGAACATTATATTGAAAATTAAATACGTTTGCATATTTATATTAAAACTTAAAACCAATGAAAGTTAGCAAAATAAATGATTTTGATTTTCTTTGATTTACCTGCATACCACCACTTGATGCACTCCCATCGGGGGCATATCTACTCATCTATTGATATATTTCAGTCAACTCCTTCTGCAATGCAGATATTTGATCCCTCTGCTAGTGAACTGTGTTTTGTAAAGAAACAATCTCTTTCTTAGAATCTCCCGATATGGGCTGACTAAAGTCAGGAGTAGATGCAACAGCTATCCTCGGTGGCCTGCTAAAAACCTCAGATGGCACGGGCCCCAAACCCATCTCGTGCACTCTCCCAGGATCCTAGGATCAGCTGAGAAATCGAGATGTAATGAATCAAATGTCTTCCACGATTGGGAATCTATTGGATGTCTCATTAACCCATCATTGTTATTATCTAAATAATTCCACTTCATGTGTTTGGTAGTTTTCGATGACATGAATAATATTTTCAATCGAGGCTTTAAAAAAAAGTATCACAAAACCTCTGCATGTGTGCTTCTTTTCTTCTTCTCCATGAAATTATGTTCATTCAGAATTCCAACATCACCCTTTTCCTGCCATCTAGAAGAAGAATATTTCTTGTAATTATTTCTACTTGAATCCTCTCTCCAATAAATCATAAAATCATTAGGACACACATGTATTTTTTTTATAATTCAGACCAAGCTTGTTAACAACTTTTTTCATATCATAAAAGGATTCTGAGATTTTTGCTTCAGGAAATGCATCACGAATCAATTCCAATATCATGGACATTTCCTTATTTGTAATTACACATAGAAATTTCATATGGTACAACTTTAGGAGAAATGAAAGCTTTGAATATTTCAAACACCCACTATACAACTCTGGATTTCCATCATCAACTAAATCATGAAACACATTTTCCTTAGTGATGTTTTCTCTTACATTTGGCTCGACAGAATCAAGAGGAGGATCCAATGATATGTGACAATCTTGATCTGCCTGTGTTACATTCTAAAAAACATCACTTGTCACGTTGCAATTTGTAGCACCCTCTTCTGGTTGTTCTAATATGTTATGATGCTGATAGTGGTGTCTTACAGTTTTGAATGCATCATTTATTAGGTTTTTCATTTCATTTTCCATTGTCGATGAACTTGGGACCTCATTCTGTGGATTAACATCAGTGCTCAATCTTTTTGTAACGTTCGATTCTCCATGCCAAATCCAACAGAAATATTGAGTAGGGAATTTCTTCAATATTAAATGTTCATTAACCTCATCTCTCTTCAACCATGTACTAAATTTACATTTAAGACATGGAAATTTTATTCTCCCTTCAACGAATCGATTAGAAATTGCAAAATCTAAAAACTCATTCAAACCCTTAACATAATGAGGTGTGTTCCTCGATAATGTGATCCAGATTTTATCCATGTATATCACAATGTACCTACACAAAAAAAGGAATTTCATAAAATAGCATTTAAACAATCAATAAATATATTAAAAAAATTAATCATTAAAAAAATCTAAATGAAGACTACTGAAAATCAAAAATAATTTCAACAATCAAAGGTCCCAAAACCACACCTCAAAATAATTATCAATCATGAGACATATTCTATAACCCCATCATAAAAAACCAATAATGGTGAACAAAATTTCCATAATAGAGAAACATTCAAGGGTATATCAAGAAATGGGTCTCAGAATTCCTAAGAGTCCCTAAACTGGAAGCACAAAATGGATGAACTCTTTCTATAGGAATGGGCCTTTTCATCATGTTATGGTTCATCCTGCCTCTACTCCTTGCACATTGGATTCTATTCATTCCCACTATTAATTTGTTGCATACCTTATAAAATTAAGGAATGAAAAACAATAGATTTCCAAGAATAATTAGCTTCCATTCACATGTCCCTAGTGACAACCTCCAAAATGGATGTTATGCCCAATGAAAGTAGAGATGTACCAAGGTCTGGGTGAATACCATCACCAAATAAATGATATTTCTTATAATTGATGACCCATATCTTTGGATAATATATACAAAACCTTGAAAGGTTATTGACATACTCCCATAATGATCTGTCACCAATAAAAAGTCTCATGATCTCAGTCTTTTTCTCTACATTCATTCCCTTAGGAAATAACCATTAAAAAATAAATCTTGATGAGATTCCAATCCATACATTCATGAAGTTAAAAAGGTACCAATGACTCCCACAAGACTCTACTGAAACTATAAATCCAGTTCTAAAAAATTCTCACCCACAAAGTATCAGTTTCCATATGATTATTGAGGATCGCCTCGATTTGTTACAACTAAACAACTGCTTCCACTGACCCTTGAAAAACACTTAATGAAGGAAGATAGTGATTCAGAAATCCCATGATGGTGTCTGAGATTGAAATGTTTTTAACATCAACAAATCAACACGTATTCTAGGTCGGAATAAGAACTAAATAATCCTTTTTGAAAATTACAGTGTACAACAATAACATCTAAATTAACTATATCAATTAAATACTCAAAATGATGCCAAATTATTCTATATGAAAGTAAGAATAAAATACAAAAAAAGTAAAAATTAAACAAGGAACACACTAATGAAACCAAGATTACTTTTCATTTTAAACCACCATATTTTATAAGTAATTATGAAATACCACCTCCAATAAGAGTGAACCTCATTTCGAAAATACAGATTGAAGAGGAGTTGAAACAGGATAACAGGGGGATAAATTGTGATGTAAATGATTTGGCTTTGTGGGATGGGTGTCTAGGCGCAAAACATGAATACATTTTTGAAACCTGAGAACATTTATATGAAACAGGATAATAGGGGGATAGAAGAGTGATCTCTAAAAATTTCCAAAACTAGACTCACATGACTCACATGATTGTCCTCAGTTTAATATTAAACCAATATGTCATACTCAAATACCACTAAAATGAATCAGGATAATCATGGAATATAATGTTGTTCAACACTATAAAAATTATGGGATCATTTGTTAGACCAAAAGGCATAGAAATATACTTTTAATGTCCATACCAACTCTGGAAGAAAATCTTCAATATATCAAACTCTATTATTCTTAGCTAGTGAAAACCAGAATGGTGATAAAAATTTGAGAACCAATTATTCACTTTCAACTTATCAAACATATCACTAGTTTAAGGAAATAGAAACATGTTCATTACTATGACTCGATTCATCTTTCGGTAATCATTACAAAGGTTAAGGGTTACATAATATTTATTCACAAAAAACAAATCCATTTCCCAATATTAAAGGCTTGGGAGAATAAATCATTTATCAGATACAGTAGGTTTATCAAAACACATCATAAAGGAAAGAACAGAGAACATGAAATAAATATGTCCCTACCATGAAGACTGAATGTCAATATATACATTCCTATGTGACTATCATGATGCATGAATACTCATTTAACACCATTCTAGGCCATGAGTATAAATATCAAGAATAAAAATTCATCACTAAAAAATACCATCACACAAATTACAAATCACCCATGATGAAATAACATCATCTTTTTCAATAAAATAACATAAGAACCAATCCCGTCCATATGAACACATATTTCCCCAATACATTGGCTAGGTACTCCTATTAAGAAGGTCATTTCTATGTCTTGACACATCCTAGTATCTCTTATACCTTTCCACATGTAGTAATGTAATAGAAATTAAAACATGATTCTTTGATACCACTTTGCTACATCCCCCAATCCATCACTCTCTCATGTGGCCAAATCAGGTTTTTTATGGGACGTCATGCATTCCTACCCATATTCCATAGGTCATTGACTAGAAATGAGTGTGATATTTATAGCGGGGAGACCATACCCTTGGGTATGGAGTAATATAGAAGTGAAAAAATCAACATAAATAACTATAATAAAATAAATATCCGTAGAGGAAACCATATAATAAAACATGTAAACAAAAATTTCCAACTAAAGAATCTAATAAATAATAATGGAATAATGTAATGAGGTGATGTAATTAAAATGAATTTATTGATGGTTGTAATATAGAGTAAAAGACAATGTGTTTCAAATAGCGACACAAAAGTCCACTATCCCAGTCCCGATTTCAATCCCTTCTCCAAAATCTAACCCACCCTATATGAAAAAAATTAACATAAAGGTCACTTTACCTTTTTTAATCCTGCATACATGCAATCAGCTTGGGTTCAAAATGTTGAGATGAGTAGGTTGTGAGTAACATTTATTAGGTCAACACCATTATTCATATAAAAAATTGTTGGATATATATTGTACACAGTAAAGGGATAAGAATGAATATTAATTAATCAATCAACACAATACACAAATCATCCTAATACATAACCTTGTCATATTATCTCTGATCATACTACACAACCATGCCAACAATAATAATAAACCATAGAAAAATTAAAAAACATGTAATATCCCTCTATATAAGCATTTCATCGATTGGGAATAGCCATATATATAATTATTTCAACATGTGTCCATTGGAATAGATCACTATATTTGCATCTCATCATATATCTATGGGAATAATATGCTATATAAGAATTTCAAACCTTAGGGTTTCGTATAGGTTGCCGGGGTCGCGGGGTCGCGGGGTCGTTGGGGTCGCAGGGTCGCCGGGGTCGCGGGGTCGCTGGGGTCACGGGGTCGCCGAGGTCACGGGGGGCCGAGGTCGCGGGGGAAGCGGGGGACGGGGGAATCTGGGTGAGGAGGGCCGGGGTGGGGGGGAAGGGTCGAGTGGTTAAAAAAACAATGTTTCGCAGTGGTTTACTATAAAACGCCTCTAAACAACCCCTGCTTAATAGCGGTTTTGTTGTAGTGACCCAACAATACAATAATTTACAATTTAAATTGTATCCCCATGAAATCAACATGTATCGTACCAATCTTGATATGTATAGTTTATGTACAATCTTCACCACCAAAATCATATCACCTGACTAATTATCCATAAATCAACACACAAAAAACCATGTTTCATACCATTTTTGAATTTTATAACTAGAATTACCCTCGAAATTCCTATTAAAAATTGGAAACATTCTTATTCCATTTAATATCACATGACTGCCTACCGACATATATATTTTTTCAAAACCACTAGTTCCAACCCATGCCCATCCTATGCTTCTAAATCTAATAAAAAACTATAGGCCAAGTACTCAACCAGTACTATCCTCCACACCAATCCTTGATACTAAAATCACCTTATGTGCTTCACATATATAGGGGGAACTTTTCTTTATATATGCATGTATCCCTGGCCTATCCCACTGACACCACACCCTCAACATAATAATCTAATCATGCACCCTACCCTTAAAGAAATCATAAGACTAAGATAATTTCTCTAAATAATTAACCACACTAAAATTACAAAAATCCGACTCACTTCAATGAAGAGTCCTCACTCCAGGGTCACTAGGTATCCAATATATCCATTAGTCAAGGTAACATAAGAA
Source organism: Viscum album (assembly GCA_963277665.1). Taxonomy (NCBI): domain Eukaryota; kingdom Viridiplantae; phylum Streptophyta; class Magnoliopsida; order Santalales; family Viscaceae; genus Viscum; species Viscum album. The sequence goes on from OY728119.1 coordinate 1,289,611,401, forward strand.
ATAATAACTCACCAAACACCACAGAGTTTCACATCTAAAACATACCATAGCATCCAACATATCAAAACTCTTATCTATTGGATTTAAAGAGGGTTATAAATCCCAAGATCCATATTTATTTTCATTCCAAAACCCCTTGAAATATCACGTAATGAATTACCCACTAAGTGGTATCTCATACAAATTCATCCTCCCTCACATTCCAAGATAACAAATACAAGTAGGGAAACCATCGACTTTGATAATTTGGTCTTCATAATACTTCGTTGAAAATCATGTACCATAAATCAGGGCCATTCACATATATACATATAACAACATCATGAAAGATGATACATTTTTAGTATCACAGTCACATGTGTGTGTTATTTTCAATACAATTACATGATATTGGATAAAACACCATATATGTTCTGACATGAATATTAAATAATAGATCACATCTCGACCTTTCAAAAGAAACAAAAATATTAAACTCACCCACTAGGGTTTAATCTCCAAGGAATAATTTTCATATTCCAAAGTACCTGGTTCATCACACATCCCTTGAACTTGGGACCACATATCTCCCATAAAAGGTACATAACATTATAGATCCATATAACCTACCATTAAAGTAGAGTTCATATTCATTTCGACCAGCTATGTAGAATGCATCCAATTTCATATATGGAGAAATATCATATTTTAGGTTTCCAACATTTTGAACAACTATGTCTCAATCAATAATGATAGTAATAACACTAGAATGACTATATGTCATGTGAAACCTAAATTCCCAATATGATGCATGAACATTGGTTGCTTACCAACTATTAAAGAGTTGAAAAAAGTTAATATACATAAAACATAAAACAACATTTTTGTCACTTTTGGTGAAAATCATATAAAAAAATAACATCGGACACTGAGAACCACAATCCCAAGCCCTAGTAACCTCATATTCCTATTGGAACTAGTGTTTTCCATGCACCAATATGATATCATTCAAAGGATCTAACACATTCCAATGTCACATATCTTCAATCACCAAAAAATAGTACGATAAAATAAAATGAATGATTGGATATCACTTTGTAATGTCCAATACCAGATCACTCTTTGATCAGTAATTGGAATCGTTCCCCACATAGCCTCAAGCACACCTCCTCATATTCCATAGGCTACTGACTAGAAGAAGGGGTTTATGGTAGTGATGTGAGGAGACTATATTCACTATATTAGAGATCTCAATCATAGATAAATTAACCAAGGACATACACATCATCACATCATATTATTCATAATTAATAAAATTATCCAACAATAATATATCAATGAAGATAAAATAGAGGTTTGGAAAATATGTTGGAATACAAGATGAACACCCACCAGGATGATAACATATAAAATAAAATACTGAACATAATTAGGATACAAAATATGTAATTCCCTCATATCTAATACTCATCTCCAATATACTTATCCCACTCGAGATGACCGATATTGAACACACAGAAATGAGCCTAAAAATACATGTACTTACAACAAAATGAGTCTACTTTGGTACCCCAGTGTAATGGTAGGACAAGCTAGGTGTGAGTATAAAACTTATTAGGGATCCACCAAGGTTATCTCCCACAAAACCAGCATATGTAGTGTATATGAAATTGAATTACTAAGATTTAAAAAAATTCAAGGAATATAATACCTAAATAAATCCCCATTGATCCTCAGGCCTGTGAACTAGTTCAACCATACATGCTTTACCCAGTGTTGGGGTTTCTATAAGCACATGCCGATGAACCTGACAACATGGTAACATGCGGGAGCCAAATCAATTGTAGCCCCAACCATATCCTAATGAATCCGGGGACTCATCCCATGATATTCCAAATACTTGATCTCTAAATCCATGAAATATCCAATATTATATCATCGCAAAATATATAGAATCCAAAACTTCCATATACTCACAGATTTAATGACCCATTATATGGAACTCTAAAAATACGAGCTCCAAATGCATGGAATATACAAAAGTATATCATCTCAAAATCCGTTGAATCCCAAACATTTATATCCTTATGACTCTGAGGATCCACCCATGAATTTCAAAACATTTGAGCTATAAATCCATGGTATCCGCAAAGCCTTCATCAAATACATTGCATCTCAAATTGTATATTGATCCAAATCTATAGAATCCAAGATATTTGTATTCTCATGACTCTGGGGACCTGTCCCATGATATTCCAAATAAACAATCTCTAAATACATGGTAGATCCAATAGTATCACATGAGGATTAAGGGAAAATCCAAGGAAGTACTACTGGGTATCCGCATTGTCACAATCAAATTTCATTAGATAAATGTATGGGTCCCTAGAATCATGTTTGAGCATAAATAGTAGCATTAAAAATAACAAGGTTAAGTCATAATCATGAGGTTGGTTTTGTACAAGATCATAAACCCATATCCTCAATTCACTTTGTCGTTAAAATTATAAGGTGAAACCCACTACCATCTCTACCTAATCGCATGTTCACACACTCACTAGGATAACAAGTGAATAAGAACCTAAAATGTTACCCTTATGTCTCACTCATGCCTCCTTATAATCCTAGGAAAATCGCACTCGGGATATGAACATAATATCATTCTGTTATGCAGGTGTCTTTGGTTATCTTGAACACCTGACCCATCCATCAATCTCTATAGGGTCCGACCACCCAAGTAGTCATGTCCGATTTTGGGAAGAGCACTAACCCCATAGGCATATCAATTACTGTAATAGATTTAGGGTATCCATCTTAGGTATCCCCTTGTCTATGAATCCCATGTCATTAGTCCTCTATACTAAGGGTCACTAGGTCATTATCACTAAGCCCACTAAATCATTTAAATTTTCATTTAATTAACTCATAACCTTTAATGGGTTATATTATTCAAAGTAACATTATCCAACTTAAAACCATGAGAATTTGTGACCATGTAGTACATACTATATAATTGGGTTCATGAGGTCCCTCGACACCATATAAATATAATCTTCGGATTTCATTTTTTATTAAAAGAATTAAAAAAATCAGGAGGACCACCACTTAAATTTGAGGACAAAAAACCACTTTCATATAATTAAATGCATAATAATAAATGGAATGTATAGTCAACAACAACATTATATAATAGTGAATCCACTTTTTAATGTTGCCCGACAACTCTCAATGAGGATTTCTAAGCCCCACTAGCCATCATACCAAACACTTGAGGCTCTGTATATCTCAACATTAAAAAGTTAATTAATTATAATTTATTATAATTAATTAAATAACTATAATAAATTTTAAACAACTAAACATTTTTTTTAAATAAGAATTAATTCCAAGAAGCTCACTAATTGAACTGTTCATACTAGAACCATGAACAATCACCTACTAGTAGCATGTAGCATACCTCCATCCTCATTTTAAGAAATAAACCTAACATATGGAAATAATAAAACCAATAATTTAATTTACATTAATATTAAAAACTAAAAATACATCACAATTATATACCTCAATGAAAAGGAACACAATGATGTGAACACATCATCTTAGGATGCCCTCTAGGAAAGATGCATGGAAGACCACTGATGCTCAGTTAATTCCACCATGATATTGTTGAATCAGCATCAAATAACGAATTGGAAGAAGATACAATTAATTATTAGTATTGGAATAGATAAATGCGGGTCTTCAAATAGAATGACATACCATAAATTGATAAAGAATGTCATAAAACCCATATCTTGATGTAAGTAAGAGTATGATCCAAATTTAAGGGCTCAAATGGATCATATATACAAAACCAAGAGAAAAATTGGTTCTCCCCTCTAAAAAACATTAAGTGATGAATGGTAATTATGAATCTTCAAAATACCCCATTGGTGGCTAGTGTCTCTCCAATAACTAGGTGGTGGATATTTTAAATTTTTATTGTAGTTTTATCAAACCTCAAATAGCCTCGATACTCACTTGGGCTTCCACACAACCTTCCCAAACCCTAAACATTCCCAATTAAATATGTTTAGTGGTTCCTCCTCTCAAAATTCCATTAAAAAGTCAGGATAAAAATATGGCCCATCCACTAATTGAAGGATTCAAACTTATCTCAAAATTTCCATTACCATAAACAAATGAGGGATTGCAGAATGTGTTTGAAAGAAAATCTAATGTATTGTCTTTAGCCATAATTCTTAAAAGGTCCTCTGGAAAATAGTCAAATGGGTTGCTATTAACAAAATTAATGAATTTTTTTGTGATACCACAAGATAATTTATTAATTTGTACTATGAAGAATGTATGGCATGTCAAAATCATATAAAGATGTTTGCTGAGTATTTGTCTGAATATTTAAAAAATTTAGTTGCCAAAAATTCCCAATACCCCCAAGTACAATGAAAATAATACCATTGAACTATTTTTTCCCAAAATAAAACATGGTATGACATCATTGGGGGGGGAAGAGTTGAAGTCATAAAACTAATATACATTTTTTCCTAAATAGAAAAAATGTTCTCTAGAATTTATACCATCATAAAAATTAGAGTAATCAATTTATAAAGTACATCAAAGAAGAATACTCTCAGAAGTTATTCAAATAAACAATGATATATAATCCAAACCAAAATTTAAAATAATATTCTAAAAACAATGCAGCATGTTTCAAATGAAATATGGAAACTCCTAAAATTATATTATTAGTAAATAATTCTAATATTGGGGCATCTTAACTTTTAACCCAAATTGGAATAAGGTATACTAACTGTAACTAATGTCTCCATGTTTCACACTTGTAAGATCTTTTATATCCTCAACAAAAAAAATAAAGTTCATTAAAAATCTTTTCAATCCAGTTTCATTCGCAAGATAATCTTTTCGTAATCACATATTTTATTATAATGATTTGTGGAAAATCCATACTCGATCTTTGTAAATCTTTATGGTTTTGAATAAAGTTGGTTCGTATCATCAAAACATCATTGATCTTTTTAATTTGAAGTTGAATATTCCTTAGTTGAAATCTCATGAAACCTAATGATAAGAAATAATAATTATAAAATTAAAACTAATAGATTTTATAATAAATCCTAACACATGTATGATATTAGTAAATGAAATAAAAAACAATATAACAAAAAAACTCAAATTAGAGAGATGATGCACAAATTCACGATAGAAATAATTCTAGAATAATTAATTCTTTAATGCTTAGTCCAATTTATTGATTCCATTATAAAAAAATCCGGCTTAATATCTATAATATTTTGTTATAGTTATAATATAATCATAATAGAGATATCTTTTGTTATATTCTTTAGTGAGATTTCTACATGTTCTAGAAATTACATGTATTACATTCATCTTATTAGAAGATTGAGAATTACAATTTATAATCAAAATAAAATACAAATTATAAAAATATGAAGTTACCTTAAAAGAAATTGGAAGTGTATTGTGATTCTCAAAACTAGGTATGATTAAGATCCTTTTATCATCCCAATGTAATTACTTTGTATATAAGGCCCCAGCCTTAAACCTTACTTAATATTGAATTAAATGAATAATTCACATGGTGGATCTTTTCAGGTTTAGAGTTTTAGAGAATTAGGACATAACTGTTACATCTCAAAAGATTACAAAGTAGACTAAGTTTCCATTAAATAAAAACTCTTAAAAAGAAACATGTCTAGTTCCATGTTTTAGATAACATAACTTTCCATTGCTCCCATCCCGAACCCTATTCCACATTAAGTCCTGTGAAAAACATTTCAAAAAAACTTGGGGTGAGCATAAAAAGGTCAGTAAGGGATACACAAAGAATGAAAACTGTTAGTTTTTCAAACATCAAGTAAACCATGTATACTTTATCAAAGTAATAACTTCACCTTCATGAAGTATTAAAAACTCTTCACTGAATAAAATATCATTACATACCCTTTTGTAACCAAAGGATTACCATAAAACCCATATAAAGAACACATAACATATAAAGGTAGCTTGGGACATAAACATACTTAAGTGGAATAACCATACGGTCGACTTCCATACATATAACTTAATGGAATAGCCATACGGCCAAATTCCATACATACTTAATGGAATATCCATACGGCCGACTTCCATACCCAATGCATTGGAGGTTATAACGTAACCACCTGTCCTGGTATTCATGGCACCACCCGTCATATGGTTTATCACGTAACCACCCGTCAAATGTTCAAGTAGCATTATAAAATCATAAGACATAAAACAAATATAATGGAAAGAAAAAATTTCCACACTTTGATAACAGTATATCACATAAATATTTTGACATAACAAATCCATTATAAAAACCATTTTAAATACAAAAATACATAAAAGATTATATGGTATTTATTTCATTTTAGAAACATTTCGGCTTGTTGAGGAAGCTAGAGACCAAATAATACTCGTGGTGGCGGAAAAGGTCGTTGTCACCACGTACGTTAAAAGAAACATTCCTTTTGGCATTTAGTAAAATGCTTCGTAGAAAAATATTCCCTTTTGTATAAAAGTAAAAGTCAAATGGGTTTATACACTGTATAAAAGAAATTTGTGTATAAAACAAAAAATGCCTCAATGAAAGGAGATTGAGACGAAGTCACTTACAAAGATCATTTTTTAAAATAAAATATATCTATTATGTGTATTAACTATATGAACACATAAAGAAAGTATAAATACAAGATAGGACATAATAATATCATGAAATAATTTGAAAGTAAGAGATTGACCCAAATAATTGAAATTGGGTTAAGAAGTTCCCTTACAAAGATCATTTTTTAAAAATAAAATAGATCTATTATGTGTATTCACTATAAGTACACATAAGAAAAGTACAAATACAAGATAAGACATAATAATATCATGACATAATTTGAAAGTAGGAGATTAACCCAAAAAACAGAAATTGGGTTAAGAAGTTCCATTCAAAAGATCATTTTTTAAATATAATAGATCTATTATCTGTATTCACTATAAGTACAAATAATGAAAGTACAAATACAAGATAGGACATAATAATATCATGACATAATTTGAAAGTAGGAGATTAACCAAAAGAACAGGAATTGGGTTAAGAAGTTGCCTTAAAAAGATCATTTTTTAAATAAAATAGATCTATTATGTGTATTCACTATAAGTACACATAAAGAAAGTACAAATACAAGATAGGACATAATAATATAGTGACATAATTTGAAAGTAGGAGATTAACCCAAGGAACAGAAATTGGGTTAAGAAGTTCCTTTACCTCGGGTCCGACTTGACTCGATCATTATTTAACATCTGGAATAATAAATTTGAGTTAATTTCTACTTTCTTAAGAACCTTTTTCAATATTATTATTCCTTTTATATAACTTATTTCCATGTTATAACCATTATGTAATCATTAAGTTAATAATGTTTGTTTTGTCGATATTTTGTTCTTAAGTCGAAAGTGGACTTCTTACAATTACATGTTGTTCGTGTGGTCAAAGGTTCTTTATATCCAGAATGACATTCCGGATTTGGATATCATATTTATCATATTTATCGAGCATATACAAGTATTTATAATATCACATAATCATTTAGAGGTAAGAAATGTAATGCACCGTTCACGGAGACGGTAAGCCGTACGTACGCATGAACGCTACTTTCATTTCTATGTCATATTAATGGAATTAAAACTAAGTGAGAGGTATGTATATATTAATTCCGGAATTATATTAATCATTTATATGTAACATAAATCATATATATCCATTATATATATGTACTTATAATAGTACATTACATTTGAGGATAAGAAATGAAATGCACCGTTCATGGAGACGGTAAGCCGTACGTACGCATGAATGCTACTTTAATTTCTATCTCATACTTTAATGGAAAGAAATAATAATTATATAGAGGTATATTATAAATATAGTATAAAATAATATATAATAACTTTAAATCCATCCTTTATGCATCCCACATATGGCATTAACGAATCAAATCACTTTGAAGGGGCGGTAGTCCGCACTTCCTAAAATGAAATTATTGTGTTTACCCACAATGGAAACCATAAAGGTATACCACAAATGAAAAATACAGAAGCATAAGGAAAACATAAACATAATATATATCATATATAAATAGAGTGTCATCTTAATGGCCACCATTAAAGGTGATTAAAAGAAGATTGAACAATCATCGTTTCGTGAGGCAGAAATTCGCCAACCACAGAAACAGTATGTTCTTTAACCATTAGATGTCGATGTGTGTAAGTGAAGCTCAAATTATTCTTATAAAAACATCCTAGTATATTTAATATATTTGATTTGTTACAAAATAAATGAATAAAAAGAGTTTAGGGGGTTGGAGAAGCAAAATAAAACAAAATAACAAAAGTGAAGACATTACCTTAAAATCGGGTAACTCTCTTAGATTTGAGATCAAATGATTACTTGGGAAGACTTCTTCCCAAAGAGAGGCTTCAAGGAGTAAGAGAAGGATGTGGAGAGACAAATAGGGCAGGGTTTGGCCGAGCCAAAGGCTTTGGAAGTGTGGATAAGTTGGTAGAGGTGGGGGCCTTTTATTAGAGGAGAGGAGGGGCACTCTTGGAAAGTAAGGAAATGTTACTTTATTATAGAATATGATTCGGATTTTAATTGTCCCACATTGATGTGTTTCGAGGATAAGGTGATAAGGGTTCTAAATCCACCCATCCAATAGGTTTTGGACATGTTTAGGTCTTATATTTTACATTATCTTTCCATTTTATTTAAATCGTTAAATAATGAGGTAATCACTACATCATCATGGTGTCATAAATAATTTTGCTTATTTAATGTCTAAAAATTATAAAAAAACTATCATGATGTAGGAAATATTTTTAGCTTTCCAATTATGTTTTATAGTCAAAAATTGGACTTTTATAACCCCATGTAAAAATTGTTTTAGTAAAACAACTCTTATTTGTGACATTTTTATTTTAACATTAAATAAAAAGATATTAATGTCATTTTCCAACTAAAGTGGCTCCATGGGGTCCCCAAGTTGACCCATGGATTGTCTTGGTCGGATATTACACATCCAATAAGGGTAGGACATGTTTCAAGTTAATTTCATATTATTAAAACATTAATTTTACCTTAATCTACACTAATTACCTCTAATCGCGATTAAAAACTTAAAAGTTACTATTCACAAAAAAATTATTTTAATCCCATTGAACCGAATTTTACATATTAATGAAAACCATGTATGTTGTATTTTTGAAATAAAAAACACAGAAGTGGTAAAATTTCATTTAAATGAAAAATCAGTTTTTATAAGTACCACTTAGTGGTTTCACTATTCATTAAAAATTGATGTTTTTCAGAAAAATACCAAAAATTCACCCTATGTTATATTTGATATGCCAAATTCAAAAAAGAAGTCTATTTTACAAAATTCAAAACATATAAGTTTCATTAATTAATTTAATAATTAATTCCCGTTGTCAGAGCAAATACTGTGTTTTCATTAAACAATAAGTATCAAAAGATTGACTCTAGTTTAAGTCCGATTTCAAAGTGAAATAAAATCCAACGACCACTATTGGATTAAATGGTAAAAATATATTATAATTTCACTTTAAAACCACTTAAAAAGATAATATAATCATATTAAAAAATTAGAATAAAAAGAGGTTTTGAATTAAAATACAATATTTTTCACTATTTATTAAAAAAATGATCTTTATCAGAAAAATACAGAAAATTTACACAAAGTAAATTTTGATGTCCTGATTCTAAAGAAGAATTTTATTTGGTCCAACAGAATATATAAGAGTGACGAAAACTATATTTAAAAAAGGTTCTCCATCAAAAGGTGATAAGTGGACCTTTACTGAAAATTAGAGTATATATGCCTAAAATTGAATTCTTTTCGTTTTTAAGCCTTTATCCTTTATTGGATAAATGTAAAAACATTTAAAAAACATATATAATCATATTTTCGTTATTTCTATTCATTCCCGCCAATACAATGGCTATGTGTTAACTACCAATTAAAATAATATTATTTTATTACTAGTGTGCAACGTATGATTTCAAAGAAACTCTTTGTTGCGTATCAGGTATGATATCGAACATAGCAACCCATTCAAAGTAAAATTAATATTTAATTCATAAATATTAATAAATATGAAAATAATTTATTCTTTATTTACCTGGGATGTTACATCCTTCCCCCCTTTTGAGAATTGCGTCCTCGCAATTTTATTCACTTACCAAAATAAGTGGGGGTATTTATCCCTCATAGAATTTTTAGATTCCCAAGTTGCCTCTTCAACCATATGGTTTTTCCACAAAACCTTTACCTAGTGGGTTACCTTATTTCCTAACACTTGCTCTCTTCGGTCAAGAATCTGGACTGGTTGTACTTCATAATAGAGATTCTCTTCCAACTGAACTACCTCTGGGCTTAAAACATGAGATGGATCTGTCATATACTTCCTCAACATCGAAACATGAAAAACATTGTGTACCTGAGATAAACTCAAAGGTAAAGCCACTCGGTAATCAACTGATCCAACTTTCTCCAAAATTTCATATGGTCCAATGAACCTTGGACTCAGCTTTCATTTCTTACCAAATCGCATTACACTTTTCCATGGAGAAACCTTGAGAAAAACATGATCACCTACCTCGAAAGATAGAGCATTCCTCCGGTTATCCGCATAACTCTTCTACCTGTTCTGAGCTGTTTTCATGTATTTCTGAATCAACTAAAATTTTTCTGCCAACTCTTCTATTAATTCTGGTCCCATCAACTTCCTTTCACCCACTTCATCCCAAAAAGCTGGAGTTTGACATCGCTTCCCATATAATGCATCAAACGGTGCCATCTGTATACTAGATTGAAAACTGTTATTATATGAAAACTCAACCAAAGAAATATGTTGGTCCCAACTTCCCTGATAATCCATCTAACAAGCTCGTAGCATATCCTCCACAGTCTGAATTGTTCGTTCTGACTGCCTATCGGATTGCGGATGAAAAGCTGTACTAAAATTTAATTCAGTACCCAATGACTTCTGAAGGCATTTCCAAAAGTTTGAAGTAAACCTGGGATGAAGATCAGACAAAATAGAGAGAGGAACTCCATGTAACCTGACTATCTCATTAAGATACAAACGGGAAAGTTGATCTAGGGAAAAAGTATCTCTTATAGTAAGGAAATGAGCAGATTTAGTCAAGTGATCAACAATAACCCAGATTGCATTATTACCTCGAGATGTCCTCCGTAATCCCACAACAAAGTCCAGGGATATGTTTTACCATTTATACTCTGGCACTGGTAAAGGCTGAAGCATCCCTTTAGGTAACTGCCTCTCTGCCTTAACTGTTGAAAAGTCAAACCCTTCACAGTAAAATCAGCAATATCCCTTTTCATTCCATCCCACCAGTAATACTCCTGCAGATCTCTGTACATCTTTGTACTGTCAGGATGAACTGAAAACGGAGAACTATGAGCCTCACATAACAGCTCATTCTTCAACTGTGAATCACAAGGAACACATAATCTCTTCCCAACCCTCGAAACACAATCATTATCAATGTTGAATTCAGGCAACTTACCTTTCTGAACCAGCTCTACCTTTTTCGGCGACTCACTGTCTTTCCTCTGTGCTTGCTTAATTCTATCTGATAGGGACGATCTCATTGATACCTGAAACAAAACAGAAGAACTTCCTCCACCAAAAACTTCCATGCCAAAGTTCATCAAATGCTTAACCAAAGGACCACGTTCCAAACGCAACATTGTTAATGAAACATTACTTTTTCGACTCAAAGCATCAGCCACTTTATTTGCATTTCTCGGATGGTAATGAATTGTACAATCATAATCTTTGATTAATTCTAGCCATCTCCTCTGTCTCATGTTCAATTATTTCTAAGTGAATATATACTTTAAACTTTTGTGATCAGTATATATTTCACACTTTACTCCATTCAAATGATGCCTCCAAATTTTTAATGAAAAAAGAACAACAGCTAATTCCAAATCATGTGTAGGGTAATTTACCTCATGAGTTTTCAACTGACGTGAAGAATAAGAAATTACCTGATCATTCTGCATAAGGACACAACCAAGTCCCTTCAACGAAGCATCACTGTATATAAAAAACTCACCATTCCTGGAAGGAAGTGCTAAAACTAGAGCATTCACCAATCTTCTTTTCAACTCTTGAAAACAATCATCACATTCTTTTGTCCAGATAAACTTAACACCCTTCTGAGTTAACTTAGTCATTGGACTAGATAACAGTGAAAAATTTTCAACAAACCTTTGGTCGTAACCTGCCAAGCCATGAAAACTATGGATCTCAGTTACATTTTTGGGTCTTGGCCATTCTTCAACAGCTTTTGTTTTTTGCAGGATCAACAGTTATCCCATCTTTAGAGACAATGTGACCAAGGAATGAAATTTGTTGTAACCAAAACTCACACTTACTGAATTTTCCAAACAATTTGTTTTCTTTTAAGGTTTTCAAAATAACCCTTAAATGTCTTTCATGCTCCGATTTACTTTTATAAAACAGCAAAATATCATCAATAACACAACCACCATTTATCACCTGATTCAACTGAGCCATCACTGCAATAAACTTCTCAATTCTGAATCTGACCATCTCAGTTTGCTGATTTGAAAGGTCATTTCCCTCTGTATGCCTTCCCAGAAAAGTTTTTCTATTTCCTCTAGGAAAAACCATTCTTAACACAGAAATATATTAGGTGAAGCAACATGGTAATCTTTAAATTATATATCATTTAAATCATACCATAAATAAAGTTATAATTTATCACTTTACTAACTCCTAAAGTTGTCTAAACCGACCTATGATACCAACTATAAGGCCCCATCCTTAAACCTTACTTAATATTGAATTAAATGAATAATTCACATTAAGGATCTTTTCAGGTTTAGAGTTTTAGAGAATTACGACATAACTGTTACATCTCAAAAGATTACAAAGTAGACTAAGTTTCCATAAAATAAAAACTCTTAAAAAGAAACATGTCTAGTTCCATTTTTTAGAAAACATGAATTTCCCTTGCTCCCATCCCTAACACTATTCCACATTATGACCTGCGAAAAACATTTCAAAAAAACTTGGGGTGAGCATAAAAAGCTCAGTAAGGGATACACAAAGGATGAAAACTATTAGTATTTCAAACATCAAGTAAACCATGTATACTTTATCAAAGCAATACCTTCACCTTCATGAAGTAATAAAAACCCTTCACTGAATAAAATATCATTACATACCCTTTTGTCACCAAAGGATTACCATAAAACCCATATAAAGAACACATATCATATAAAGGTAACTTGGGACATAAACATACTTAAGTGGAATAACCATACGGTCGACTTCCACACATATCACTTAATGGAATAGCCATACGGCCAACATCCATACATACTTAATGGAATAGCCATACGGCTGACTTCCATACCCAATTCATTGGAGGTTACAACGTAACCACTCGTCCTGGTATTTGCGGCACCACCCGTCATATGATTTATCACATAACCACCCGCCAAATGTCCAAGTACCATTATAAAATTATAAGACATAAAACAAATATAATGGAAAGAAAAAATTTCCACACTTTGATCACAATTTATAACATAAATATATTTACACAACTAATCCATTATAAAAAGCATTTTCAATACCAAAATACATAAAATAGTATATGGTATTTATTTCATTGTAAAAACATTTCGGCTTGTTGAGGAAGCCAAAGACCAAATAATACTCGCGGCGGCGGAAAAGATCATTGTCACTGCGTACGTTAAAAGAAACATTCCTTTTTGTTGTTTAGTAAAATGTTTCGTAGAAAAAGATTCCCTTTTGTATAAAAGTAAAAGTCAAAGGGGTTTATACACCATATAAAAGAAATTTGTGTATAAAACGAAAAATGCCTCAATGAAAGGAGATTGAGACGAAGTCCCTTACAAAGATCATTTTTTTAAATAAAATATATCTGTTATGTGTATTAACTATATGTACACATAAAGAAAGTATAAATACAAGATATGCCATAATAATATCATGAAATAATTTGAATGTAAGAGATTAACCCAAAGAATAGAAATTGGGTTAAGAAGTTCCCATAAAAAGATCATTTTTTTAAAATAAATTAGATCTATTATGTGTATTCACTATAAGTACACATAAAGAAAGTACAAATACAAGAAAGGACATAATAATATCATGACATAATTTGAAAGTAGGAGATTTAAACAAAGAACAGAAATTGGGTTAAAAAGTTCCCTTAAAAATATCATTTTTTAAATAAAATAGATCTATTATGTGTATTTACTATAAGTACACATAAAGAAAGTACAAATACAATATAGGACAAAATAATATCATGACATAATTTGAAAGTAGGAGATTAACCCAAAGAACAGAAATTGGGTTAAGAAATTCCATTAAAATTTTTTTTTTAAATAAAATAGATCTATTATGTGTATTCACTATAAGTACACATAAAAAAGTAAAAAAACAATATAGGACATAATAATATCATGAAATAATTTGAAAGTAGGAGATTAACCCAAAGAACAGAAATTGGGTTACGAAGTTCCCTTACCTCGGGTCCGACTTGACTCGATCGTTCTTTAACGTCCTGAATAATAAACTTTAGTTAATTTATACTTGCATAAGAACCTTTTTAAAGATTATTATTCCTTTTATATAACTTATTTCCATGTTATAAACATTATGTAATCATTAAGTTAATAATGTTTATTTTGTCGATATTTGGTTCTTAAGTCGAAAGTGGACTTCTTACAATTACATGTTGTACGTGTGGTCAAAGGTTCATTATATCCAGAATTTCATTAGTGATTTGGATATCATATATATCATATATATCTAGCATATACATGTATTTATAATATCACATAATCATTTAGAGGTATGAAATGAAATGCACCGTTCATGGAGACGGTAAGCCGTACGTATGCATGAACACTACTTTCATTTCTATGTCATATTAATGGAATTAAAACTAAATGAGAGGTATGTATATTTTATTTCCAGAATTATATTAATCATTTATATGTAACATACATCATATATATCCATTATATATATTTACTTATAATAGTACATTACATTTGGGGATAAGAAATGAAATGCACCGTTCATGGAGACGGTAAGTGGTACGTACGCATGAACGCTACTTTCATTTCTATCTCATACTTTAATGGAAAGAAATAATAATGATATAGAGGTATATTATAATTCCAGTATAACATCATATATAATAACTTTAAATCCAACCTTTATACATCCCACATATGGCATTAACGAATCAAATCACTTTGAGGGGGCGGTAGTCCGCACTTCCTAAAATGAAATTATCGTGTTTACCCACAATGGAAACCATAAAGGTATACCACAAATGAAAAATACAAAGGAATAAGGAAAACATAAACATAATATATATCATATATAAATATAGTGACATCTTAATGGCCACCATTAAAGGTGTTTAGAAGAAGATTGAACAATCATCGTTTCGTGAGGTAGAAATTCACCAACCACAGAAACAGTATGTTCTTTAGCCATTAGATTTAGATGTGTGTAAGTGTAGCTCTAATTATTCTTATAACAACAACCTATTATATTTAGGATACTGTATTTGTTACAAAATAAATGAATAAAAAGAGTTTATGGGGTTGGAGAAGAAAAATAAAACAAAAGAACACAAGTGAAGACATTACCTTAAAATCGGGTAACTCTCTTAGATTTGAGCTCAAAGGCATCCATGGGAAGACTTATACCCAATGTGAGGCTTCAAGGAGTAAGAGAGGGATGTGTAGAGACAAAATGGTCAGGGTTTGGCCGAGCCAAAGGCTTTGGAGGTGTGGGTAAGGTGGTAGAGGTGGGGGCCTTTTATAAAAGGAGGGGAGGGGCACTCTTGGAAAGTAAGGAAATGTTACTTTATTATAGAATGATTTTCGGATTTTAATGGTCCAACATTGATTTTTTTCGAGGATAAGATGATAAGGGTTCTAAATCCATCCGTCCAATAGGTTTTTGACATGTGTAGGTCTTATATTTTACATTATCTTTCCATTTTATTTAAATTGTTAAACAATGAGGTAATCACTGCATCATCATGGTGTCATAAATAATTTAATTTATTTAATGTCTAAAAATTATAAAAAAAATATCATGATGTAGGAAATCTTTTTAGATTTACAATTAATATTTATAGTCAAAAATATGACTTGTATAACCCCATGTAAAAATTGTTTTAGTAAAACAACTCATGTTTGTGATATTTTTATTTTAACATTAAATAAAAAGATATTAATGTCATTTTCCAACTAAAGTGGCTCCATGGGGTCCCAAAGTTGACCCATGGATTTTTTTGGTCGGCCCTGAAACATCCAATAAGGATAGGACATGTTTCAAGTTCATTTCATATTATTAAAACATTATTTTTACCTTAAACTACACTAATTACCTCTAATCGCGATTAAAAACTTAAAAGTTACTATTCACCAAAAAATTATTTTAATCTCATTGAACCACAAATTACTTCGTAATGAATACCATGTATGTCGGATTTTTGAAATGAAAAACACAGAAGTGGTAAAATTTCATTTAAACGAAAAATCACTTTTTATAAGTACCACTTAGTGGTTTCACTATTCATCAAAAATTGTAGTTTTTCAGAAAAATAACAAAAATTCACCCTAAGATATATTTGATATTCCGAATTCAAAAATGAATTCTATTTTAAAAATTTCAAAACATATAAGTTGCATTAATTAATTTAATAATTAATTCCCGATGTCAGAGCAAATAGCGTGTTTTCATGAAATAATAAGTATCAAAAGTTTGACACTAGATTAAGTCCGATTTCAAAGTGAAATTAATTCCAACGACCACTATTGGATTAAATGGTAAAAATATATTCTAATTTCACTTTAAAACCACTTCACAAGATAATCTAATCATATTAAAAAATTATAATAAAAATAGGTTTTGAATTAAAATACAATATTTTTCACTATTCATTAAAAAAAGATCTATATCGGAAAGATATAGAAAATTTACACAAAGTAAATTTTGATATCCCGATTCTAAAGAAGAATTTTATTTGGTCTAATAGAATATATAAGAGTGACCAAAACTATATTTAAAGAAGGTTCGCCATCAAAAGGCGATAAGTGGACCTTTACTGAAAATTAGAGTATATATGCCTAAAATTGAATTCTTTTCATTTTTTAGCCTTTATCCTTTATTGGATAAATGTAAAAACATTTAACAAACATATATAATCATATTTTAGTTATTTCTATTCATTCCAACTAATACAATGGCTACGTGTTAACTACCATTTAAAATAATATTATTTTATTACTAGCGTGCAACGTATGATTTCAAAGAAACTTTTTGTTGCGTATCAGGTACGCTATCGAACATAGCAACCCATTCAAAGTAAAATTAATAATTAATTCGTAAATATTAATAAATATGAAAATTCTGTATTCTATATTTACCTGGGATGTTACATTGTATGTACAGGAAGATTGCATACTTTTTTAGTACTCATCATGGATATGGATGAAAGATACCTTTTTACTGAAATTATTGTCAAATTTTTTCACCTTTGTGGGACTGTAATGGAAAAATATCATATTTCTTTATTAGCCCTGTCCACATTAATTAGTGCATATTGATATCATTTTTGGTAAATATAAACATGGGGATTATATTATTAGTATATATGTCACACTTCTTACCATATATATAATGTCCCAAAATATTCAATGTAGAGATCATTAAAACAAATTCTATATCACGTGTTGGGTAGTTGTACTCATGGATATTTAATTGGTTCACGGAATATGTTATCAATTTTTCATCTTACATGAGAACACAACGTAATATCATTTTGGTTGAATAACATTAGATCAAAAATACATAACAAATAGTTGGAAATGTTAGAATAATTTCACTAATAAGCCCATTATTTTACTCTTTAATATTTTCCTTGAATTCATCCATCTTGACAAACATCACAACCTAAAAAGTTGTCATGGATAATGGGAATTAAAGGTGTGAGAAATTTCACAATAATTGATTATAATACCAATATAATCCATGGAAATTAAGGATCTATATCACAAATATTTATGTATTCAAATAGTCATCATTTTCCTCCTTTATATTAGAGTAAATAGAAATACGATCAATAAAGAATACAATTTTTTTCAAGGTAAACCATAAAGACGCCATTCATTAATTCAATGAAGATAACTGGAGAAATAGATAGTGTAGATGGAATCACTATGAACTCTTAGTGACCATAAATTATATAAAAATAATTCATGAAGAAATTATCTTACGTCACATTAAATTAATAATATCTTGTCCAAAGAGCCACCATAGAGAGTTACAGAGCTCAACAATTGGGATCAAATAAAATCATCGATCTGTGGTAGAGAATATTTATTATTTATTATGATTTTTTTAAGATCGTGATAATTAATTCACATGCACATTGATCTATTATTCTTCTTGATGAAAAGAACCATTACACCTTATGATGAAGCACTTGGATATATAAAACCTCTTTCCAGATTCTATTGTAGTTGCTTCTTCAACTCCTCATGTTTAATCGTGTCCATTTTTATGGAGTCTTAGATATTAGACAGGCACTAGGTATGATTTATATTAAGAACTCAACTACCCTATTTGGAAGAAGACTAGACAATTCCATGTGAAACACATCAACATATTCCATTACTAAGGGAATGCTAACAAGGATGACCTTTTCCTTGGACCCAATCATTTGAGTTATATACTCTTAATCATAAGGTAATAATAGCCAAGATTGAGATGATGATTCCAACGGTGATTCATCATCCTACTTACACTTCTATATAATCATAACAAGATTTCTGATATAGGGGTAATTTACTTCTCTTAGAAATTTATGATTTCTGTATATAAGAAAATATAATCCATACCTATATAATATTGAATTATAATAAAAAGATTATCATAAGTCTTTCTATAAAATTTCTCTTTTAAATTATGGATCGTAGAGGGGTTGTAAACTTGGGATGAAATAATTTCCCCATTTTTTGTATTAATTGATAGCTCTAATTCCACATTTTGAGGTGGTGTTTGAATAGTTATAATAAACATGGATGGTATAAAGGAATTCATATAAATAGAATCAAATAATATATTTTCTATCCTTGAATGAATAACTTGTATACCTATCACCACATCATTTTTTGGATCCACATCACTAGTTGTTATAGAATAATCTCACCCTTTCTCTTAAGGCCATGGAGGTTATTTTCGGTAGTTATCATTAACCAACCTTGTATTAGTACATTTATTCATATAGTGTCATTGTTACATGTAGATGAAACATTGGCCAATAGGATGAGGGATGAATAGAGAATTTATATCATCCATCACATTGGTAGGTTTATTCTATTGAAATTAAATAGTTAGGATCCTCTCCTTCCCAAACCTAAATAAATTTTAAATCCCCTTTCAAGGAATTTTTAGTATGATTCTTCCCACACTTTTGACCTATGCGATGTTGGACATCTTTTCCATTGTGATATTTCTCCATATACCACCCAAAAATAAAATCCATTTTCTACTTCCTATCTCTAAATCCATTAGACACCTGTGATTTGGGGATATCCATTTTATCTTTTATAGAACATAAAAAAATTCCCTCATAGATTTCAGATCCTTAATACTATAAATATTTTCATAATCTCAGATTTATCCTAGTAAAGAAGTTTTAAAATTTATTTTTGGGGTTAGTGACAAAGACATAGGTATATAATGCAAGTATTATGTATTTTTCCTCATATATGTGATTGATTAACCATTTTTTTATTGTGTTTAAGGAAATACCTCTCTATTTTAAACCATATAGTTAATGTAAAATATTTTTTGAAAGACATTTTTCCGAATTATTTCCACTCTATCACTTTGATCTCTTCCTCTGCCTTGGTATTTTTTATCAACATCCACCATTTATCAGCTTCTACCACCATATGATAAAAAAACTCTAGAACATATCCTTCCTAGTGTATTGAAGGATGAATAAGATATTTTTAATGGAGTTTATCCATTTCTCTGTGATGAAAGATTTGTAGATCCCTCTAAATTAGAAGTCGTATTTTGCACAATAGTCTCAATTGAAACATGATATTTTTTTGGGAGATGAGGATTTTACACAGGATTCAAATATCAATTAAAAACATGATTTAATTTTAATGTTATGTCCATGAACATATTGGATCTTTCTCCCCTAGTTTTGGAAATCTCATTTAGGAAATCATTATGTTTCCCATGACATTGGTTATTGACTCAGGTCCCCCTATTTTCACCAATTAGTTAAAAGAAATGTAAAATTTAAGAATGATATTCTTCAATCCATTAATGATATAAATAGTTAATATTGAACAATCAAAGGATAAATCATAAATAACATACCTTAATTATCCTATAAATTTTTAGCTTTCAATCTAAGTTCTCCATAGTCTATTTCATAACATAAAATTTTATTTTATTTTGTTCCCTTAATAGTGGTTCATAAGTATCCTTTGAATTTACCAATGAATATAACCTTGGGGTGTCAAAAAAAGTGTGTATTAAGGTATATTTATTATGAACTTTTTGATGATGGAATCAATACCCGATACACCCTTTTGGGGTTATTTCCCCTAGGTACCACATTTCCATTACCACATCCAATTATAGTATCCATACATGATTTTTTCATAGAAAACACTTACTCTATACATTAACAAAATTTAGGCATTTTATCCTATTATTAGTATTATATATAAGGATTTATCTTGGGGTCTCTAATCCTAATCACCAAAAATAACTAGACCTCTCTCTGTTATAAACTATGGAAACACATATATATAATATACCGTAATTCATGATTCATTGCGTAGATATAAAATAAATACAACCACTAATGATCATGAGGCCTAGTGAGTTTTAGTAATTAGAAATATATTATAATAACATGAAACATTGGTATAAAAAATTATTTAAAAATTAAAAAACATACCCTTATGTTCCATTGATATTTTAATAATACACTAGATAATCTAGGGACATACATAAGAAAAGTGTGAGCTACAAAGCCTACTAAGGGAATAATAAAAGAATAAAAATACGATAGTAATACATGGTATTCAAGATGCATATCATGGTGACATAAAGTGGTGGTAATAATAAACATGAACATTGAATCAGGATATAAAATGAAAACATCAAGACAATATAGGAATGTGGTAACAATGTAAACCCCAACATCATAGGAATAAGTCAAGGCTAACCAGAAACTCATAATAACATAGTGTGATTACGATAACCTTTCATGCAACATATATGGAATATAATGAGATAAAAATATTTCCCAATTCATTATAGGACTATATAATTTAAAGCATGCCCATCACATTCATTTCATGCACATGTATTAGTGTGATACATTGATCATACCACATAAGAAAAACTTCCAACACTTCTAATCACATGATTAAGTAGTGTGGGCAAAAAATATGGAAGTACCTAATAAATGAAGTGTAGTAACATATAGGTGAATACCTTAGAGTGAAAATTGGGAATGTCAATCACCACAAAAATGTTTTCCATGGAAAATAATTGGATAATTTCAGTAGCTTAAGGGGTGTATATAAGGGATCATAGACGGGTTTAATGTATGTGAACAATTGTATCTAAATACATATAAATCCTATGTATAGTAAGAGGGAAGTGAAAAAACACATTATAATAGAAGTAATTGGAAATAAAATAGAATAATACAATGAATTTTCTTGAATAAATAATAGGAGGAGATAATACCTTATATTGAGTGGGTGCCTCTAAAAGATTGGGATGATTATATTAATAGATAGGGAATACCTTGGTAGGGTACTAGATAAGTATATATTAAGGAAATGAATTATAAATGTGTTTTAAGTGATGATGAGTGGATGGTTGGTTGGGTATTTATAGGGAAAGAGGGGAATTATTTATTAATTTTTAAACATAGGTTTTGTACTATATGTAATCTAATAATAAAAACCACAAACCTTCCCATGGGTTCTAACAATGGTTTCTTCCAAAGAGGAGTTAATTTAAATATTTTATAATATCCAGAATTTATCATATTAAAACAATATCATTGGTAATGTGGTAGTGATTCATTTTTATAAATAATTTATTTTAAAACCTTGATATATAATATACGTTTTGAAGAATTCATTAACAGTCTATAAAATCAATCAGATAACTTTAAAAATAATATATTATGAAATAAATATATATATCAACATGGATACATTTTATTGAATTCATTACATCATTTATGGACCATTATTATGTCATAATGTTGATTATATTTTTATACTTTATTTAATTTTACCCCAAAAAATTTCAACCTCAAAAAATTATGAAAATATTCCATTAGACAATATAAATAAAATGATTTCCAAAATAATATTTATTTTATTTAATGGCCTAGTCCAGTGAACAATCATGATATTGTCTGCCTAGGCCTATCCCGCATGAATTTGTTTTCACTAGGCTATATCCATTAGTCATCACCCTAGAAAAGGCCTCAAGATGGGAGATGTATCCACACCACATTATAAAAGGTTGCTTCGTGCTCCTCCTCCTCCAATGTGGGATAGCCATAATCCACTCCCCAAGAAGGGACCAATGTCCTCACTAAAACATCATATTGACACTGGCTCTGATACTAGTTGTAACATCCCAGTCTATCGCATAATCATGATATTTTTTGCTTTAGTCCGAGCCTGCACGACTTTGTTTTCCTTGGTCTCTAGCCATTAGACATCTCCCAAGAAAAGTCCTCATGAAGGGAGAGGTTTACACACCATCTTATAAAAGGGTGATTCCTGCTCCTCATTCATTGATGTGGGATAGCGATAAAAATTTGTAATGTCCCAGTTCTGGAAGCTGCCCAGATGTGCCCCATACACGGTTGGTCACATGGACACAAGCACATTTCCCCAAATTCCTGATGCTGCCGACTAGTATTGAGGGCCTTGGGTGTGATAGCGGGGAAACTATGACCTCATTTGAAGAGTAACACAGCTAAAATAAATAGATAGAAATAACATAATTAGTATTAACATGCAAGAAGTAAACAATGGAAGGAATAGACTACAGGATAATATATATATATAAATGATGCATGATACATATGTCTATGAAAATTGCCAAACAAGTCAAAATGATGGAATACAGTACTAAAACAATGTACAAAAGAAAATAATGTAAATAGCTCAACATCATTGCAAACCTCAGAATGGTCCAATGCTCCCCATATTCACAAGAATCAAGTACTTAATTTAGAAGAGAACTTTCCTTTATATATACATGCAGAAATATAATTTGTTTGGGCCTAAAAGAATGACCCAAACAGGGTGTAAGATGAATCCAAGTAGGCAACCACTGAGAGATATATGCCTAACAATTAGTGAATATATATGGAAGACAATAAGAAAAATTATTGAATAAACTAGGAAGTACTCAAAAGTAGACAAATCTACACTTTCAATTGCATTCTTCATTTCATATATCAATAAGCAGCTAATCCAAAAAAGTAACCATCTGGAAAGTACCCGCAGCCTATCCCCTTTGGTTCAACGAAAAAATCTAATGTAACCCTCTGGGTAAGTTCTCATTGCCTAACCCATCTGGTTCGACTATATAACTATATAACGAACTCTTGGGTAGCTCAAACGGTCTATCCCCTTCGGTCTCATGAAAACATAGACTCTATGAGGAAGAACTCACCGTCAATTCCCCTTTTAGTCTTTTAATGATAAACTACAGACACTCTGAGGAAGAATTCAACGTCAATTCCCCATGTGGTCTCATAACGATAACTATAGACACACCAAGGGAGCACTCCATGTCAATCCCCACAATGGTCTCGCAACATGATAAAATAAAACAGACACTCTAGAGAAGACCACACCATCCATTCTCCCTGTGGTCTACTACCCCAGGTTCCCACAGCCCTATGTAAACAATCATGCAAAAATGGTATATAGCAGCCAAAGTAAACCTCATCAACTACTTGGTTAAACAGTCTGCATCATATCACAACATGTCAAATAAGAATAACACCCTCTTAATAATACTAGTCATGGAAAACAAAACAGCCTAATAGGGAATGCTAGACCAAATGGTCAGAATCAAGAAAGCATGCGAAAACACATCCATATCAGAAAAAATTACCCTATTTTCAATCATAAATTCTCTACTCAATAACACAAGATGTAATAGGAAATAATAAGGCTATTAAACATAAACATGCAATACCCCACACAAGGGTATTGTGATATTTTGCACATATAACTCATGGACTAACTACGAAAAGTCACAAACCACCTACATCAGCATTGTACAACTGGTATATGTGAACCTAATGATTTTAATCTCCCTAGAATGATGTTGGTCGAAAAATGAAAAAAAATGTTCAACCGAAGATAACTCATGAATGAAGAGGAATCCAGAAATGAGGCTCTAGAAGAGGGAATAAGTTACCGGTGAGATTCCAACACAATCGACGATGGTCGATTCAGAGAATGAATGGTGAGTTGGGGGATTAGAGAAGAATCGTTGGCGTCGTTTTCTCCTAGACGAGAAAGATCAAGAATAAGGTTGTTCTAACAATTAGATACAATCTCGGTCTATTTAATGAAATAAAAATAAAGTACATAGTGCGTCTTTTAAAAGTATATTACGTGTACTTTCCTTTATCAGGCCTCTCTTTATACGGTCTCTAGGACACCCCATAGGTCTATGTACTTGGCCGTTACATGGGTAGTACATGGTCACCTGTTCCAACTGAGTACACGGCGTGTAATTAAAAGTACATGGCTTGTACACCTAAAATTTCTTGATTATTATATTTTCCTCAAAAACACCCGAAAACAAGATTTCTACCTGAAATGAAGATTCAAGATTCTACAAACATCCCCCCATGAAAAAATACATCCTCAAATTTCCTTAAGAAGATGGAGTAGAAGAATAATCCTCGAACGTCTCTGACCACTGTGATCGTATATCATCTTCCCCCTCCCAAGTCTCATCCTGTACTCTCCCATGCTGTTGTAGCACTCATACCAGTAGAACAGACCGGCCATAGATATACTTTGAACTACGATCAAAAATCCAGATAGGATGCTCCTCAAAATATGTGTCCACCTCTAGCTCAACATCCTCAGGTTGAAAGACATGAGATGTCTCTAACATGTAACACCGTAACTGAGAATCATAAAAGATGTCGTGCATTGCTGGATACCTCTGAGGTCACTGAAACCGATTGGCACCCAGCCCGACCCTCTTCAAAACCTCAAACAGTCTAACGTACATCACTGAAATCTAACCATGTATCCTAATAATTCTATGTCCCAACATCAGTGTGACATTTAGAAAGAGCTGATCTCCGACCTCTAACTCTATAGGTCATCTCTATAAATCAACGTAATACTTTTTTCATGACTTTGCTGTAGCCATCCTCTTCTACATCAACTCTATATGATATGTGGTCTCCTGGACAAGGTGAGCTCCCAGCATCACTACCTCCCCTAATTCCTGCCAATATAGGGGTGATTGGCATGGCCTACCATACCTAGCCTCATAATGTTCCATCTAAATAGTTGCTTGAAAATGATTATCGTAGGAAAACTCCACAAGAGGAATGTGCTTCTCTAAAGAACCGCCAAAATACAGGATGCATGCTTGAAGAATGTCCTCAATCACCTGAATTGTACTCTTGGACTGGCCATCTATCATGGGATAGTATGATGTAATCAAATGTACCTTTGTACCCAAAGCCTTCTATAGTCCTTGCCAGATAAGAGAATTAAAACATGCATCCCTGTCCCAAACAAAGGATTTGTGGAACTCAATGTAAACGTACAATCTATTAGATGTACTTACATCCTAGTTCATCTACACTGAAGGACTCCTTGATCGGCTAGAATTGAGCAACCTTATAGAGTCTATCAATGAAAACCAATACATAATCATTCCCTCAAGGAGACCTTGGTAAACCATTCATGAAGTCTATCATGACATCACTCCACTTCCCCTCGGAAGTTGGTAACTACATAAAAAGCCCTGATGGTCATTGACACCCCACCTTCACCTACTAATAGGTGTAACACCTTATGAAAAAACTAGAAATGTCTCTCTTAATTCCTAGCCACCAATACAGATAGTGTGGATATCGATACATCTAGGTGACACCAAGATGAACTACCGAAAATTCGGAATGAATGTCTCACATAATCTCCTTGCATGTTCCTGCTAACAACCATACACGTCAATGAAAGTGCGAGATCCCGTCCTCACCCATGGTCCATCTAGGATTATGGTCCTCTCCTGACACACTCTCCCATTGGACTAGGACTTTTTAATCTGATAGATTCCTCATTTTCACTCTCTCAAGTAGAGTAGAGGTGACAACTACAGAAGAAAGTAACGCCTGTCCCTATCAGTTGTGCAGCTCCAGATGCATCTTAGAGAAAATATCCATAAGCTTCCACTCACTGCTAGCCTCCAAAAATGCCTATATTGGAATTCTCCTACTCAGCACATCAGCTACTGCATTTACTTTCCTATGCTTGTAGGCAAGCTCAATGTAAAAGTACTAAAGGTACTCAACCCACCTTCACTATCTCAGATTCAGATCACAATGAGTGAAGATATACTTGAGACTTTTGTGACGGATAAAAATCACAAAATGATCTCCTAGAATATATTGTCTCCAATAGAGTGATGGCTGAATAAATGCATCCAACTCAAGATCATGCGTTGGGTAATTCCTCTCATGTGGACTCAACTGTCGAGACCCGTATGCAACGAATCCTTGTCCCTGCAAAAGAACAGCTCCCAGCCTAATACCTGATGCATCACAGTACACCATATAGATCTTTCCCGACTTTGGACATTCTAGTATCAGTGCTGAAGAAAACATATCTTTCAGCACCTGAAATAATGACTCGCAAGAATATAACCACAAGTACTTCTCACCCTTCTTAGTCATGCCCATAAGTGGTGCTGCAAAGCATGTGAAGTCTGGTATGAAACGTTTGTAATAACCAGCCAGCCCTAGAAAAATCCACACCTCAAAGACGTTCTTTGGTTGCACCCAGGAAACAACTACTTTCACATTCTCTGGGTCTACTGATACTATTATATCTTAGATAACATGACCCATGAAGTGAATTTGGTCCATCCAAAAATGGTATTTTAAGAGATTATCTTATAACTATTTATCTCTCAGTGTACTCAAAACGATCTCAAGATGTGTGGCATGGTCATGTAGAGTGTGCGAGTTCACCATGATATCATCCATTAAAACAACCACACAAGAAGTCATGTACGTGTGGAACACTCAGTTCATTAGATACATAACATTTGTAGGCGTTTTCATGAGAACGAACTATATAACCACATACTCGTATAGACCATACATTCTTTGAAAGGCTATAAGAGGTATATTTTATTGTTTAACACACAACTGATGATAAACAGATCTCATTTCAATCTTGACGAACACCTAAGCTCCTCAAAGCTAATTAAAGTGATCATCAAGCCTTGGAAAGGGATTTTGGTTCTTGGCTATCAACTAGTTCAGCTTTTGATAATCCACAAAAAGTTTGAGGGTACCATCATCCTTCTTCGGAAATATGAAAAGAGAACCCCAAGGAGATGTACTGGGTCTGATGAATCCCATAGCCTGTAAATATTGTAACTGTTTCTTAATCTTCTGTAACTTTGGTATAGCCATCCTATAAGGAGGAATGGACACTTGTTCCGCTCCTGGCACAAGCTCAATAAAAATTCAACCTCTTTCTCTAGTGGAAATCCTGTAATGTCCACTGGAAATACATCTCTGAAACATTCCACCACAAGAGGAAAGTCCAACTATGTTGTCCCCTGGTCATACCAATATAGAATAACAATCTGGGTTGTTACTCTACCCAACCCATAATGCTTGGGTCCTTCTCTTATCTTCTGGACATCCCATTATCCCTTATGAAGAAACAATCCACCCAATGGTGATGTGAAACCCACCCTAAAATAATAACAATCGATGAATGCCTATAAGAGAACTAAACTGTCCGTTCTGAGAATAAAATCATAGCCTGTCATCCCTAAGACATAGAGGTCCCATAAGAAGTGACACCCACCAACCTCAAGAGGGAACTCCTTGCACTGATATACACTCGCCATTATTTTCTCTAAAGGAGTGTCCAAAATCAATATATCTGCAGAAGAAAACATAAAATTCCCAAGGATCACCACAAAAGTAAGAGTTATAATGCTATCAGAAGCCCCTATATCAAAAAGTACAGAATCTAAAACTGAGGAAACCAAGATCGTAACTCACACTATAAAGGTGCTGGTATCCTACTCCTACTCGATCTGATCCACAAAAAATGTCTGCCTCGCACTGCAACCCTATGACCCTGCCTAACCACCCCAATTTGATCCACCTATTTGTCACAGAAAGCTTGCCAACTGGATACCATGTCCATGACCTCTACCTCAGCCTAAACGGTCAGAAGAACTCTAGTTCCTAGACTAATAAGAAATTGGTGGTGTTACTCCTGAATGAGGAGTCATAGAAGAACCCTTGTCATCAGCTGCTAGTGAAAAAAAAACATATATAAATGATGAAGTTGACCAATCTTGCCACAATATTGGCACACCACTAGGTCTCTCGGGCATTCCAGCTTCATATTCTCACTCTTCCCACACTGGTACCACACCACCTGGCCACCAGAAGAAGTATCCCACTTCCTTGGATCCCCTCATGTAGTCTTTCTATGTCAATTCCTATTGTGAGGAAGAGGTGTACCAACTCTGGATGTTGATCCACCTTGGCACAGAGCTTTAGAATCCCTCACATTGCACACCGTGATCAGTGTCTGGTTGAATTTAGAGGTGACGGAAGTCAACCTAAAGATATTCACCTGAGATCAGATTTCATTCCTGATACTATCCTCAAACTTCTTTTCCAGAAATAACTCATGACCTCATGGGATTTGTGGGAGGAGCTAAATCTATATAAAATGAGAAGAGTACTCCAGGACTGAGAGAGTACCCTACTCTAGATGCATGCACTCTCGGGCTCAATCAGTCCTCAATATCCAGGTAGAAGTAGTCATAAAAGGAACCCTATCATTCATCCCACACCATAACCTGCAGGCGTACCTCCTGTGAGATCATATCCCACAATCTCTTGGTGGAGTCTCGAAGAATTTAAGTATCAAAATTTACCATCCTTTCTAGAGGTGTCTCTAGATGCTCGAAGATAGAAATCATGGATTCTAACCATGAATCTGTATACTGAGGTCGTTCTTCCCCTGTGAATGTGGAAGGATGCTGTTGCCCGAAAACTCGCATCAACTATTCCATTGAAGGGGTAGGAGGTGGTACTCCCCGAATGGTCTCCATAAACCTAATGAAGCCCTCTCATGAACTATGAATTAGAACCTGCCTCCAGGATAACGGGTAGTTCCAAGACTTGCATGACTGGAGGATCTGCTGGTAGATCTTGATCTGCCATGTCCAGTGTCTGATCACTGCCTTGTATCTGGTGCACAACTGGAGGAAGTCCTGGTTTCATGAATCTCCATGCTCAAGAGCACAACTTAGTATAAAGATTTATCATGTACTGAAACATATAAGTTCATTAATTAAACACTAATAGGAAATAATTCATGTGCTTTAAAACATTGATACATGATGTGTATAACCCTTACACGATGTGTTCCATTAAGCCTTCACATGGGCGTGTACTTCTGCCAAAATTGGTCGTGTAGCACCCCATACACACGAAGTGTTCTCCCATGACTCAGCATGTACATGATTCGTTTTCCCATCCCGTGTTATTCAAAACAACTAACCCACACGGTTCTCCTAGTACATGACTACACGATGTGTTTGTTCTGGACATGGCGTGTACCACTTTGTTTTTAATTGCCTATGTTGTTAGTCACATGGGTGGACACACAGCTGACTCTAAAAGGCTGTTTATGCAAGACAAAACATGTACTAGATGGATTACTCTACCCCGTGTTGTTATTTACATGGTCAGATACAAGGGTTATACTACACGACAAGTTCAATCTTAACACGACATATATAATAGAAAAAAATAGCTGAATCACTCAACAGTGAAATCAAATCAACTATAAAATTGAAAAACCATAAAAATATAAATAATTAGGTAGATTGGAATTTCCCTATACACAGGTTAGCTAATCCTTGGCACAAATTATTACCAAGTACCTATTCCATCTTATCCCTAGCTATAGGTTCCAAACAGTAAGTCAAGAAGAGAAAATCCCTCTGATACCACTTTGTAACGTCCTTGTTCTTGAAGTAGCTCCGAGGTTCCCCATACTCGGTTGGTCACATGGCCTCAAGTGCATTTTCCCAAATGCTAGAGGCTACTGACAAGCTGCGAGGTCCTTAGGTGTGATATTGGGGAAACTATGCCCTCATTGGCTGAGTAATGCAATAGAAATAAACTGATAACAATAGCGGAAGTAGTAATAACATGCAAGAAGTAAAAAGTAGAAGGAATAAACAAATAGAGCATATATATATAAATGATGCATGATACATATGTCTAGGAAAACAGACAAACAAGTCACAATAACAGAATAAAATATTAAACTAATGTACAAAAGAAAAGAAAGTAAACAGCTCCACAACATCACATGCCTCAGTTTGGTCTCATGCTCTCTAGATCCACAGCAATCAAGTACCTAACATAGAATGGAAAATTCCCTTATCTATACCTTCAATAAAATAATATGATTGGGCCCAAAATCATGACTCAAACAGGGTGTGAGACGAATCCCATTAGGCCACCACACAAAGATCGGTGCCTAACAGTCAGTGAATATATATGGAAGGCTATAAGAAAAACTATGTAGTAAACAAGGAAGTACTCCAATGTAAAAAAATGTAATAGTTTCAATTTCATTCAATTTTTATATCAGAAAGCTGCTAATAAAAATAAGTAACCATATATGAAGTACCCACAACCAATCCCCTCTGGTTCAACCAAACAATCTCAAGTAAACCTCTTATTATGTTCTCGCAACCTAACCCCTCTGGCTTAATTATACAATGATATAACAAGATCTTTGGTTTCTCACACGGTCTAACCCATTTGGTCTCATGCAAAAAAATAGTCTCTTTGGAATCACTCACCATCAATCCCCCTATAGTCTTTTAACGAAAAACTACAAACACTATGAGAAATCACTCAATGTAAATTACCCCTCTGGTCTCGTAACTGTAACTATAGACACTCTGAGAGAGAACTCAATGTAAAAACACCCTATGGTATTTCAGTGTGATAAAATATAGTAGACACTCTATAGAAGCCTTCAGTTTCCATTCTCCCT
Organism: Viscum album; assembly: GCA_963277665.1. Lineage (NCBI taxonomy): Eukaryota > Viridiplantae > Streptophyta > Magnoliopsida > Santalales > Viscaceae > Viscum > Viscum album. The sequence continues at coordinate 1,289,642,978 of OY728119.1, forward strand.
ATGGTCTATTACACCAGGTTCCCACAACCCTGTGTAAAAAATTGTGCACAAATGCTATACGGTATCCAAAGTAAACCTCAAGAACTACTTGGCTAAACAATCTAAAACATATCAGAACATGTAAATTAAAATCACTCCATCCTAAATATTCTTGGCATGGAAAACAAAATATCCTAATAGGCAACGCTAGACCAAATGGTCAGAATCAAGAAAGCATGGGCAAACACATCCATAACATGGAAACTAACCATATTTACAATCATAAATCCTCTAATCAAGCATAAAAGAAATATCAGGAAATAACATGGCTATTAACCATGAACACGCAATACCCCAGACAAGGGTATTGGGAACTTTTTCACATATAACTCAATTATTGACTACGAAAAAGCACAAACCACCTACCTCGGTGTTGTATGGTTGATATACGTGAACCTCAATCCTTGAATCTCCGAATAATGATGTAGATCTACAAGAATGATAAAAAAGTTCAACTAAATATAACTCATAAAAGAAGAGTAATCGGGAAACGAGGCTCTAGATGAATGAAGATCTTATAATGGAGATTCCAACACAATTGACGACAGTCGATTCAGAGAATATATGGCGAGTTGGGGTCTCATAGAAGAATCCACATCACCATTCACTCCTGGATGAGACAGACGAAGAAGAAGGGTGGTCTGATGATTATATGTGACCTCGTTCTGTTTAATAAAATAAAATAAAAGTACACGATGTGTCTTTTAAATGTAAATGGCTTGTACTTGCCTTTACAGGGCCCCGCTTTAGGCGGTCTCCTAGTCACCCCACATGACCTTGTACTTGGCCATTACATGACTAGTACACAGTCACCCGCAACAATTGAGTACATAGTGTGTACTTGTAAGTACATGACGTGTACTCCTAAAATTTACAGATTCTCCTTTTTCCTCAAAACACTAGAAAACAAGATTAATAACTAAAAAAAAGATCCAGGTTCATACATTTTATAAAAAAAATTAAATATATAAATTAAAATATATAAATTAAAATTCTATTTTTTTAAAAAAATTGACTTGTATAAAAATAATTTTTTTTGAACCTTATAATGATTACATAAGACTTCATTAATATATTATCAGTTTTATGTCAGTACAAATATAATATGAATGTATTATTTATTTTAAAATTACTGGATTTGTCAAAAATTGTAAGGTCCTGACCCCAGTTTCCCAGAGCCGGTGCCTTATTTGATTAAATTTCCATATAAACAAGGAATATGCATCCCAATGGAGCGAGTTGTTTAGTATAATTGGATACAAGATATGTACAAAAGTTCAGCATTACAAATTTAAATTAAAACTCCATAGACACTCATTAGACCACATCCATCACTATTAGGTTATTTCAGCATGTCATTCATATTTAACTTCTTCATGTCTTAAGAAAATTAAACACAAGAAAGGTGTGATATCAAACACTCAGTAATGGTGAGGAATATAGTGGAAGAAGTATATAAACATTAGGAAAGTTGTATACCTAAAACATATTTCTTTAACAAAAACTATAACACATTATGGTAGGAATAAAATATGAGTAAGTAATGCCATAATAAAACATAATCATTGTTATTCCACCAGCCGAATAACCACATGAACCAACAATACTAGTTTCATAATTAGGGAATGAATAATGTGGGAAGACATCACAATATCATTAAGGACTCGTGCCAATACCATAAATAACCATTTTTCCAAGGCATTGTGCCAAGACTATGGTTTATCTCATAAGACCTACCGATACACTCAAGGGCTACAATGGGCCACACCCAACAATTTCTATGTCCATTTAATTCCTCATATGAACAGGTATAAATATGAAAAACATATACATTCATATTTGATCTAATATATGAAGTGTAAATACCATTTCTCGAACATTAAGCATAATCACTAACCAATCTGAGTAAATTGGAGAATGGTTTTAAGATAGCACATCCAAAGAAAAAAATCATAAACTATTAAATTAAATATTGTGGATTACTCCATGAAATATTAATCCCCAAAAACCAAAACAATCAATAAGAGTGTTGAAATAGATGCAGATACTCTTATAAAAACTTTGAGTAATTCTTGAGATAAATAACCTTTTACTTTGTAAATAAGATTTATTCATGAAATATATTTTTATAAAACCTGAATTAAAGTACGGTAGTATATTTATAATAAAATTAGAGATTTTATAAAGAAAATTATTTCAAAAAACATATTATAAGGTGTCCTTGAAATGGGTAATAATTCGAGAAATTCCCTTAAATCAGGCTTGTCTTTCAGAAACAGTTTTTAAAGATCCTTTTAAAACATGAAAATATCCATAAAATAAGGAAGGATTATGTTTGGTGTACATATATATATTCCTCACACATAATTTTTTAGGAGATCATACTAATACATAATAATTTCAATGATGTAATTAGACAATCAAAGCAACCCGAATGAAAATGGATGTTCGGGGGGGAAACCCTTACCTAAAGAATGAATGTGTTCCGCAATTGAACATAAGGTCTTGGAATATGAAATTAGACTTATTAATAACTTATATAAGAACCTATTAGTAATTTATTTACTTTCTCATAATTATTTTTAGTTCATTTATTCCCTTATTGATAAGTTATTATATAGAATTTTGTCGTTCTGGAGTGTTCCTTTTCTTCATTTTCATAATTTTATCACCTGTTCTAATTAATAGTGTTCATTTTGAATGGATGTAAATATATAACTTTGAAATTAAATATTTTTTATAAAAATAAAAAAGTGTTAATGGACATTTCTATAATTTTTTTACATGGAAAGGGGACGAATCATCAGATGAAATATTTATGACATTCACTTAGATTATTTTTGCGGTATTTTGATTATTAGGAACTAGTATGGTCATATGATTTAACAATATATACATATACTAGATCCTATATATTAATGCATAGATTATATTCTAGTTCAAAAATAACAATGGTTTCTGGAACAATAATGAAAGATAATTTTAAGAATGAAACACCGTTGTCCACGAAAGTTATAAATTGGAACCTCATAGACATTGATTTCGTTTATAAAATAAAAGGTGGAGAGTAAGAATATTGATGATGGTTATTCCATTATCATGATATAATTAAAATATATAGATGATAATGGGCATATCATGGTCATTTGGATAGAGGATGTGAGGATAGGATTATAAAAGAAAAAATTGAAATGAAACTCAATGACAAAGAATGATGATTTACCTCATGAAATAATCTATCTGTTAACCTCCTTAAGAAAACGGGTTTCGGTCTTTTGGTAAGACCTAGATATTCCTAGGCATGGGGAATGACTAGGTAAGGGTAATTGGGAAGAGAGTTTAAGAGCATCAAGTCATAGAGGAGTGAAGATAAGAGGGAGTGAGGGGTGGGGTAGGGGGGTTATAGTAGAGAGGGGTAAATTTTGAATATTTTATTCATTATTTTTTAATTTCCATCAAGATAGCCAATAGTGTTGTTTCATGTGACCCCTAACAGTAATAAGTAAATGTGAGTTTGACCTAAGTGGACTTAGATCCCTTATGATGTCATAAATAGTTTATTTAACTGATAATTTGAATAAATGGTATTTTTCCGTATTTCACTATTCATCAAAAATTTAAGAATTTCAGAAAAATACCATAAATTCACACCTAACATTTTTCAACATGTAGAATTAAAAAATAAACTCCATTTTTCAAAAATAATTTTATAAATAATAATAATTTAATTTTTAAATAAAATCATTGTTATTTCAAAAATAACAATTTTAAAGGTATAATTAGTTTTTTATCACATTGAAAAATTAATTTAGATATCATTATCTTATTAACTTAATAAAATAAAAAAATATCATTATTTACTATTCATAAGGGTCATATTACAATTCATAAGGGTATGTTACTATTCATAAAAAAATCATGTTTTTACTATCAGACACCAAATGACTTACTAATCACAACTTTAGATGACCAGTTTTTAAAACATCAAAACATAGTAGAGGAAAAGTTGTGTTTAGTGGATAAATTTTATAATTAATTCAACATTTAATTTCACAACATTGGGGTGTTACATTCTCTCCTCCTTACAAAAATTTTATTCTCGAAATTCACAAAATGTAACCTAAAATGATTTGGGTATTTCTTCAACATAAGTTCCTCAGGCTCCCATGTTGCTTCCTCCATCTTATGGTTCCTCCATAGAACCTTTACCAGATGAGTTGTCTGATATCTCAATACTAGTTCTCTGGTATCAAGAAACATGATATGCTCTTCATAATAAGACATATCAGACTCATGTTCTATTTCATCATAGGTGAGTAAATTTGTTGGTTCTAGCTTGTATTTCCTTAATGTTGACACATGGAACACATTCTGAACTTTGGATAGACATGGTGGCATTGTCAAATGATAGGCTACAACACCAATTCAGTCAAAAATTTCAAAAGGTCTGATGTACCTCAGACTTAATTTTCCCTTCACACTAAATCATATAATTCTCTTCCATAAAGATACATTTATGAAAACATAATCTCTTTCTAGAAATTTCAAAGCCATCCTTTGGTTATCTGCATAGATCTTTTTCCTACTTTGAGCTTTTTTGAAATGGGTTTGGATAATCTTCCCGTTTTATGTTGTTTCCTCTACATGTTCTGAGCCTATGATCATTCATTCACCAACATCATCCCAGAATGTTAGGGTACAACATCTCTTTTCCATAAAAAGCCTCATATGGTGCCATCTGAATACTGGAATGGATGCTATTGTTATAAGAAATGTCTGCGAGAGGTAAATATGAATCCCACATACTGTGAAAGTCAACTGAACAAGACCACAACAAGTCTTCCAAAGATTGAATAGTCTGGTCTGACTGTCCATCAGTTGGTAGGAGGTTTGCAGTGCTCAAATGAAGATTAGTTTCTAGGGCCTTCAAAAGACTTTTCTAGAATTGTGATGTAAAATGGGGATTATGATTAGAGACAATTGATAAAGGTACACCATGGAGTATAACACCATCATTAATATATAATTTTTCTAAATGTTCAAGTGGAAAATCTTCTCTTATATAAATAAAATGTGCTGATTTTGTAAGAGGATCAACAATGACCCATATCACGTCATTTTTTCTTGGAGTCTTTGGTATCCCCCTGAAAAAGACCATCGTAATATCATCCCATAACCACATAGGAATAGTAAGGGGTTTCATGGATCCTCTAGGATGTTGTCTTCTAATCTTAACCTGTTGACACACCAAACATATCGACACACAATCCGCAATCTCCATCTTCACATTTTCAAACAAAAAAAGTTCCTTTAGATATCTATAAATAATTGTGCTAACAGGGTGTATAGAGAAATCAGAGCTATGCGAATCATCCAATAGTTCCCTCTTTAGCATAGGAATAGCGGGAACACAAATCCTAATTCCGAATTTCAAAATGACATATTTATATACGAAATCTGTCAACATCTTATCATTTATAGCCTTAATTTTCTTTTGAAACTTCTCATCATCTTCTTGGGAAAATTTTATCATTTACAGTAAAGATGGTTCGGAAACCATTTTAAAATGTAGTGATGTGTTACCTACTTTGATAATTCCCATATCCATCATTAATAAATCCAAGAACATATGATCCCTTTCAACTCTGATCATGTTCAGAGTTCTGGGGTCCTTTATACTCAAAGCATCTACTACCGTATTTGGATTCCCCAGATGGTAGTGTATTGTGCAATCATAATATTTACGTAGCTCAATACATCTATTTTGTATCATGTTGAGTTCTTTCTATGAGAATATATATTCCAATATTTTATGATCTGTATATATCTCACATTTTTATCCATATAGGTAATGTCTCTGAATCTTCAGAGCAATGATTACCACTACTAACTCAAGATCATGTGTTTGATAGTTTTGTTCATGAATTTTTAGCTGCCTAGACGCATAGTAAATCAATTGATCATTATTAATAAGGACACAACCAATTCCTTTATTTGATTCAATGCTAGAGAAACCGAAACCAACATTACTCGATGGTAAGGTTTGGATTGGATCATTCAATAACATCCTCTCCAATTATTCAAAACATTCTTCAAATTCCTTTTTCCATACGAAATTAACCCATTTTTGTGTGATCATGGTCATTGGGTTGGCTAAACATGCAATGTTCTGAACGAAATGATGATAATAACCTACTAAACTAATAAAACTACACATCATAGTTATGTTATCTAGAGTAGGACATTGTTTCACAACCATCCTCTTACCAAGATCTATAGATAATCCATCCTTAGACACAATGTGGCCCAGAAAGTAAACTAATTGGAACCAAAAATCAAACTTGCTAAACACCCCATAAAATGCATTTCTTCTAAGAGTCTACAGAATAGTGGGCAAGTGGTTTTCATGATCTTCATAGGTTCTAGTGTATACCAAGATATCATCAATAAATACCACTAACAATTCATCCATGTCTTCCTTTAAAACTATATTCATCAGATCCATGAAAACAAATGGTGCATTAGTCAGTCCAAAAGGCATTACTCTAATCTTGTAATGCTCATACCTAGTTCAAAATGTTGTTTTTGGAATTTCTTCCCTCCATACAAAAACTAAAGATATCCAGATCAAAGATCAATCTTTGAAAAAATATTATGTTCTATGAAGCTGTTCAAAGAATTCACCTATTCATGGTAGAGGATTCTTATGATTTATTGTGATATCATTGATTTCCCTATAATCAATGCACCACCTGATAGACACATATTTCTTCACAATGAAAAGAACAGGGGCTCCCCATAGACAAATAATAGGGTGAAAAAATACATTATCACTCAATTCCTATAGTTATTTCATTAACTCCTCTAACTCTATAGTGGCTATTATATAAGGGGTATTTGATATGGTCCATGAACCAGGAATTAAGTCAATAGAAAACTCAATTTCTTGCTCTGGGGGTTTTCAAGGTAAATCCTATGGAAATGCATCAATATATTCTTTCACTACATGTACATCATCAATTTAAAGATTTCATTCCTCACCCATAGATATTGGTTCCACTTCCTCTCCAATAATTTAATTTAGTAGAGCTACTAGGGGTGGATTTAGATGAGAATCATATGGTGATGTTTCTGTCTTAATGGTAAGGTATTCCACATCATTCTCAAAAATAATAACTCTCTTCTTCTTGCAATAGATCATCACATCATAATTTCACAACCAATTCGTACAACGAATTATATCAAATTTAGTCATTGGTATGATGATAAATTTAGAAACTAAAGCATGTTTATGTGTCATGAGGGGGACTAATTGACATGCCTTTGTTGCAATGATACATCCACTAGGGGTTTTAACGGACAAATACTTTGTTAAATCAAATTGGACATGTCAAATTTTTTGGTAAACTGGGAAGATATAAATGAATGTGATGATCTAGAATTAGATAAAGCATTGGATAAGTTTGATAAAACGATCAATGTACCTACGACCACTTCATTAGGAACCTCAACCTCCGGACTTGTTGCCACATAAGCTTGGCCTTTATCCCTTGGAATTCATTGGAGAATATTCCTCGGATGCTTTGGACATTCATGTGCATAAAGTCCCATATCCTTGAAATTATAGCAATGAACATTGGTAGCCTTTTTCTTTTCCTTAAAATCCAAAGATATCTGACATTTTCTTTGCACCTGTAACAAACAACCATTCCCTCCAGGCATGTTCAAGGGTTTTTCTTCCCACAATTATTGCAGGATGGAAACTCAGTTCTTCCCTTCGGATCCATTTCATTATTTTCTTTTCTAGTGTTTTCTGCATCCCACTTCTTCTATTTTTTTTCTTTTAAAAGCATAATACATAGAAAATTGTTTTCCTATTTTGATAGCACATGAGTCTATATCATCATATGATGAGAAACATTGAGTGACTAGATCCCTTCAAAGGAATGGTTTTAAATCGTAAAAAATCGATCAATTTTTCTCGTTTGGTTATGTATGTAGCCTATAGCATGCCTTGCCATTCTTGAAAATTTGTCTTCATACATGGAAGCATTTTCATCCTCCTTCTTCGTCAGATTCAAGAATTCACTCCCCATATCCTCTCACTGTTCAGGAGGGAAATATTTTTCTAGGAAAATTTCCTTTAAATCCCTTCATTTCCTCCTTTGTGTTTTGGATTAACGACCACCACTGATACACATCTCCCATTAGAAGATAAACTGCCATGAAAACATTCCCCATTTAATTACATCCCAAGTCGAGAAATATATTCTTGAGGGAACATATCCCCTGCTCTTCCACAAAGGGGTTTGTAGTCCCATTGAATGATGGAGGCTGTGGTCGCATAAAGTGATCTAACATAGCTCCACCACATGGTGGATCCAGATGATTCATATGGGTAATCTTATTATTCCACTACGGGAAAAATGATTTTTTTGCGACGGGCCTTTTGTGATGGGAATAAATCCTGTTACAAAAGGTTCGTCCTAGAGGTTATTTGCAACGGGGGTAACATCCCGTCACAAATAACAAATTTTTTGCGATAGGATTTCGTCTCCCATCACAACAAGTTTGGCGCGGGTAGCGCACCAACCCGCGCGAAGGTTATTTGTGACGGTGGGATCCCACCATCGCAAATAGTTAGGTATTTGTGACGGGCCCCATTGCAAATACCTGGCGTGGTTAATTGTATTTTGCGACAGGCTGTCGTCCAGTCGCAAAAGGTGTGTCAGCAGGAACTATTTGCGACGTGACCCATTGCAAATACCTACGCCCGCTTTAATTACTGTTGGAGGTTAAAAAGTATTTGCGACATGCCCCATCGCAAATACCCGGTGGTGGTTAATAGCTTTTTGCGACGGGATGTCATCCCGTCCCAAAAGGTGGGTTGGCAGGGTCTATTTGCGACGAGACTGCCGCAAATAACTTTTTAACCCTCGACAGTATTTAATGTGGGCGTGGGTATTTGTGACGGGTCCCATTGCAAAAGATACTATTTGCGACAGGTATCCCGTCGCAAATAATCTAACCTATATATACATCCATCCATTTTCCTCTCATTGCTCTCAATTCTTAGATCTTGTTTCTCTCTAAACTCTGATTTTAGGTGCAAAATTTTCTAAGTTAATTTTTTTGTTCACGGAGAAGTTGTGAAGCCGTCTACATAAACAAAAAATCAATCTTAAAGCTATTTATGTTTTATTTAATTTATTATTTATTTCATTTTTATGTTAATTTTTATTATAGTTGATTAGTTGTAATTAAATTAATTTTAAATTGTTTTGTCATTAGTATCTATTTGTACTAACAAATTGAAAATTTTAATACTAATTTTTAATAATTAGTAGTAATTAATAATTATTATCGATAATGAGTAACTTATATAATTAATTTGTAGTAATTAATAATAATTAGTAATAAATAGTAATAAATACTAATAATTTGTAATAAATATTAATAAATATTAATAAATAGGAATAAATAGTAATAATGAGTAATAAATAGTAATAAATTGTAATAATTAGGTATAAATTGTATTAATTAGTAATAAATTGTAGTAATTAGTAATAAATTGTAATAATTAGTAATAAATTGTAACAATTAGTAATAAATTGTAATAATTAGTAATAAATACTAATAAGTACTAATAATTACTAATAAATACTAAATATAAGCAATAATTTGCAATAATTAGGAATAATTAGGAATAATATGAAATAATTAACAATAATTAGAAATAGATAGCAGTTATTAGGAATAATTAGCAATAATTAGTAATAATTAGGAATAATTAGCAAAAACTAGCAATAAATAGCAATAATTAGGAATAATTATTAATAATTAGCAATAATTAGCAATAATTAGGAATAATTAGCAACAATTAGGAATAATTAGTAATAATTCGATGAAAATTATAATAAAAAGGAGTAAATTGTAATAATTAGTAATAAATTGTAATAATTAGTAATAAACTGTAATAATTAGTAAAAATTTGTAGTAATTAGTAATAATTAGTAATAATTAATAATAATTACAAATAAATAGGAATAATTAGTAATAAATTGTAATAAATAGTAATGAATTGTAATAAATTGTAATAAATTGTAATAATTACTGATAAATTGTAATAATTAGTAATAAATTTTAATAGTTAGTAATAAATTATAATAATTAGTAATAAATCCAAATAATTAGTAATAAATACTAATAATTACTAATAATTAGAAACAATTAAAAATAATCAGCAATAATTAGAAATAATTAGCAATAGTTAGAAATAATTAGCAATAATTAGCAATAAAAAGAAATAATTAGCAATAATTAGGAATAATTAGCAATAATTACGAATAATTAGCAATAATTAGCAATAATTAGGAATAATTTGGAATAATTAGGAATAATTAGTAATAAATAGGAGAAAATTGGAATAATTTCTAATAAATTGTAATAATTAGTAATAATTAGTAATAATTAGGAATAAATAGGAATAATTAGTAATAAATAGGAATAAATAGAAATAAATAAGAAAAAATAGGAAAAAATAGGAATAAATAAGAATAAAAATGAATAGTTAGTAATAGTTAGTAATAAATAGGATTAGTTAGGAATTAATAAGAACAGTTAGTAATAAATATAAATAGTTAGTAACAATTAAGAATAAATAAGAATAATTAATAATAATTAGTAATAAATTGTAATAATTGGTAATAAATTGTAATAATTAGTAATAAATACTAATAAATACTAATAATTAGCAATAATTAGCAATAATTGGAAATAATTATGAATAATTATAAACAATTAGAAATAATTAGAAATAAATAGAAATAATTAGAAATAATTAGGAATAATTAGCAATAATTAGTAATAATTAGAAATAATTAGTTATAATTAGAAAAAATTACCATTAATTAGAAATAAATAACAATAATTATTAACAAATAGAAACAATTAGTAATAATTTGGAAGAATTAGTAATAATTAGAAATAATTAGGAATAATTACGAAGAAATTGGAATAAATTGTAACAATTAGTACTATATTGTAATAATTAGTACTAAATTGTTATAATTAGTACTAAATTGTAATAATTAGTAATAATTAGTAATAATAAGTAATAATTACTAATCATTAGTAAGAATTTGTAATAATTTGTAATAATTAGTAATAATTAGTAATAATTAGTGATAATTAGTAATAATATGAAATAATTCATAATAATTTGTAATAATTAGTAATAATTAGTAATAAATAGGAATAAATAGGAATAATTAGTAATAGTTAGGAAAGATAGTAATAAATAACAATTGTTAGTAATAAATATGAATAGTCAGTACTAAATATGAATTTTGTTTAATAAATAGAAATAATTAGTAATAAATAAGAATAATTAGTAATAAATAGGAATAATTAAAAATAAATAGTAATAGTTAATAACAAATAGTAATATTTAGTAATAAACAATAATAGTTAGTAATAAATAGGAATAGTTAGTAATAAATATAAATAATTAGTAATAAATAGGAATAATTAGTAACAAATAAGAATAATTAGTAATAAATAGGAATAATTAGTAATAATTAGTAATAATTAGTAATAATTAGTTAATAATAGTTAAGAATAGTTAGAAAGAAATTTTAGAAAAATTTATGAACATGGCACAATTTCCAGTGGATTGACGACACTCCTTTTGCTCGATGACTTTTCTCCTTTCAACACTCACCACCTCAAAACGTTATAAAAAATGTGATGCTACATAGGCATATTCAATCTCGTGCATACGAGATTTGATATGCATTCGTAGGATCATATTATTTATAAGGTTTTCAGTTGGTGACAGTTGGAAGAAGATGATTCATCGACAAAAAGGGGGCTCTTTTGCCAATGACACTTTTAATTGCATCTTTCTCACACTGAAAACGCAGTGAAGAATCTAGTCGGAGATATGCATATTCATTCATGTTCATACGATAATGAATATGTGTACCTATGACCAAATTATTTAGTGTGATTTCAGTGTGAGAAAGATTCAAGTAAATGACCTGTCATGAAAAAAGAGTATCCATCAATCCACTAGAAATTGTGTCTCCCTTAGTTAATGGTAATTATTAAGAAGTAGTTGTAATTATCTATCTTCTTTTTTCAGATTGTGTTTTTATAATTTTAAATTATTCAAAAAAAGTTTTGATTTTATATTTTGTAGAAAAATATTTAACAAGGAAGTCGACATCAGTCCTTATTTGATGATCTCACTTGGATAAATCAGCGTAGAAATATTAATGGTTCTGGTTTAAATCCTGTATATATTAAGGGTGTTGAATCTTTCATAGCATTTTAATCATCAAAACCAAAATATGTTTTAGAAGGAACAATTAAGCGTTCTTGTAATGAATGTGCTCTGAGAACGTTTGACAAATTTGACACGGTTGGGGGATATCTCTTGCAGTTTGGTTTTCAGCCAGATTATGTTTTTTGGTATCAAAACAGTGAATGCAGTTCCAGAGAAGATACTAATAACTTGATTCTTGATCCATCACAGTTCCAAAATTAAGTGCATGATTTTGCAGGTCCATCTATTCAACAAAATGAAACTCACGATGATATTAATTTAACTCATGAGTTGGCACCATCCGAATTTTATGAGTTGTTGAGATCTGAATAGGATGAATTATATCCTGGTTGTAAGATAAGAAAATTATAATCTGTTGAAAAATTTCTGGCTATTAAATTAGATAATGGAATGTCAAACAACTATTTTGATAAGATATTTTCTTTGATTAAAACACTGTTACCAGAAGGAAATGTGTTTCTTGCAAATTATTTTGAGAGAAAGAGGTTGGTTCGTAACCTAGCCCTTATTTATCGGAAGATTCATGAATGTGCATATGATTGTATCTTAAATTCAGGTGAAAATGAGTCATTGGATAGTTGTCCTACATGTGGACCATCAAATTATAAAGAAGCCCAACCAGGACAGTCTGGATCGATTACTATAAAATAGTTGAGATATTTCTCCCTTACACCGAGGCTACAATGTTTATTTATGTCTCATAACACAACGTCAATGATGTCATGGTACAAAACCAACATTTCAACCAGTAAAAGCTTGAATCATCCATCAGATGGTGATTCATGGAAACATTTTGATCCTCTGCATCCGTCTTTTGATTTAGAAGCCTGAAATGTGTGATTGGGTCTTTCTTCTGACGGTTTCTGTCCGTTTGGTTTTTATGGTAGTCAGTATTCATGTTGGACTACCTTTATACCTCCATACAATATACATCCATGGATGTTGATTAAGGAGCCCTATATATTTTTGACCTTATTAATCCTAGGACATCCGAAAAAGAATATTGATGTTTATTTGAAACCATTGATTGATGAGTTAAATGCATTGTGGAGTAATGGTGTTAGTACATATGATGTGGATGTGAAACAAAATTTCACATTAAAAGCTGCATTAATGTGGATGATTAGTGAATTTCTGACATATGGCCTATTATCTGGCTAGAGTACACATGGTCCGAAATCATGTCCTAACTGTATGAAAGACAAAAAAGCTTAAATGCACACGAATGGAAAAAACATTCTATTTTGACTGTCATCATAGATTTCATCGAACTGATCATCCTTTTCTAAGGAAATATTCTCATTTCAGAAAAGACACAATTGAAAGGGATGAAACTCAAAAAATGATCTTAGGTACAGAGTTAAAATCAGTTTTAATTTCATTATCTCCCATCACATTTGGGCCAATAGTAAAACAACAAAAAATTCATTGCTATTGGAAAGAACATAATTGGATAAAACGAAGCATTTTTTGGGATCTCCCATATTGGTCTGATTTGTTGGTCCGCCAAATGTTTGATGTCCTGAATATTGAGAAGAACTATTTTGATAATTTAATTCAGAAAATTTTGGATACATGGAAGAGCACTGTCGTGGGCGCCCTCAAATGATTAGTGTGATTTGGGGTACTTAGGTGCAGCAGAGTGGCTGACCAAGGTCGTCTCTCAAAGGAGGAAGTGAATTAAAATTTTTTTAGAGGTATTCTAGAAGTAAAATAAAAGAGAATAAAAACACTACTTGAAAGGATGGGGGTAGTTTTTTATAGTTTATGAATCTAGAAGAAGTTTTCTGGAAGAAGATTTTATTTTTTTTGTTTTTATTTTTGAAATGAAGTTTGATTAAAATGACACAACAAAAAGATGTTTGTTTAGACAATATTTAAAAGACGTAATAGATCTAACTCTACTTCTTCAATAATTTATTAATCATTATCATTTAAATTAATATTCACTTAATTATGATCCCTTAATTTGTTAAATCCCGAACCCTACAAGAATTAACTTTACCACGAAGATTGATGTGAATTTAACCTTAGGCTAACTTCAGAACATGCAATCGCAACACCCTGCTTTGATTGGTGTTCTAAAATTAGATTATGGTCAGTGGTAAATTAAGGAACATAACCACTCTGGAGATGAGGATTAATTGAGTTTAGGGATTATATTTGAACTCTACAAATTGATCCCGTGTGGTTTTGAATTACCGGTTAAGGTTGCGCTCTCACAGTTCACACAATTTCCGACCTCGCGTGTTTTGTGTTAACTATTAAATTGCTCGCTTAGTTTCATTTAAATTGAAAACTCAATTAATAGATCATAATATATGAATTACAGTAGCTCATTGATTCAAAATAAATGAATGAAGAAGGATAGAGGTCGATCGATTACTAAAAAGATCTACTCTTCCATGGGTGGTGTAGTCATCGTGGAGACGTTTTGCATAAGCAACAGATTGAAAGGGTAGAACCCAATCTTGTCTCTACTCTTGATTACAACCCAATTAAGAATATTAAGAGAAGAAGAAGTGGGATGAACACAAAAGATTATTTGAAGAAAAATTCAAGAAACAAACATGAAAGAAAAGAAATACAAAGAAGAGGTGAGAGAGGAGAGCCTTTTTAGAAGAGAGGTCTGCACAAAGGCTTACTTCTTCCAAGAGTTGTGAGGGGCTCCCAAGAGACACCCCTTCTGCCACACCTTCCCAAATCCCCGACCAGCCCACTCAAAGAGTTAAAACCCCCTTTAAATAGAGTTTTTGAGGGCTAGGGATACAAAACTTTTTAAGCATGAAATGAAAAAACTCGGCCAAATATTTTATTCCAACTTGCACCACCCATTTGACCTCCAAAACGAGTGAATTGACCGGCCTTCCAGAAGGATGATTTGTGCCAAATCATGTCCCCGAGCTGTCCTCAAAATGTGGGCTCAATTCAATCCCGTATGTAGACGATATGGCCCAAATATAGAACCCATGTCCATTCTGCCGAGTCCAGCCCACCATTGGATTAATCGCTTATTTACTCCATCCAAATGCACTATTTAGCTCTAGTGTCCTGAATGAAAGTTGTATAAAATGAAGTTAGGAACACTGTTCAAAATTTAAAATTCAAATAATAAATATAAAAATATTTATCTTTGAAATACTACAACGCACTATTAAGGGTAAAACTGGAATTTTCAGCAAATTTTCAAATGAATGATCAAATCCCAAATATTTTATAAATAAACATATTTAGCACAATGTGAGGAAATTATTTCATTTATTATCAATAAAATATTCAATAAAATAGTGTTTTATCAACTCCCCCACACTTACCATTTTGCACACCTGGGCAAAACCTCATATCAAGTAAACATCAATATCAAATCAAAACCAATTTTAAAACACATATCCTTAAGATCAATCAATTTCACACCAAGAATAAAAAGATATCATGCCTCATAAAAAACCTTATTTCAAGTTCTCCATTTATATCATTCATTATATTTCCACTTCATTTATCCTCCCATGCACAAAACACTTACCTCGCTTGAATTTTCTCTCATCACTCAAATATCAATTTTTTTGCAATGTCTTTCTCATCCAAACTCATACAAGGGTCACCATAGGCTTGATAGATTCCTACATCGCTACCGGATGTGATTCAAGGACATATGTTTATCATGAGGACTTTTCAGGGTTGTTCTGTGGCTTTGGGTTGTTAGGATTAAGATGTGAAAAACTATGAGGCTGAATGAGGAGGGCTTGACTCTTTTGAAGCAAAATTGCATTAATCTAATTTTAACTTAAATACGGTCTTCTCTTGAATCCCCATAGTATCAATTCAGCTCCATCATCATGAAAAGTCATGAAAGGTTTACACCATTCATCATTTCAACATAAAAAATGTCAATCTTCTCAAACATGATTTTCTTGAAAGCTCCAGATGGGCATAGCTTTCCACCTCAATTAGAAGCTCCAGAAAAGGCACAACTTCACTTGACATGAAAGCTCCAGAAAAGGCACAGCTTTCAATATAATGAATTTCTTTAGCAGCAAACACATCTCTTTAGAATTTAATTTTCCACCCAAAGTATCACAGAATGTGGTGGCAAAACACAAGACAACTTCCCCCACACTTAAGCTCAACTAGATTATGCAATTTCACTTCAAGAGTTGGTTGGATAGGGAAACTTCGCTTGTAATGTGGCTAACCTAACAGGCTTTTCATGGCTTCTAAGGGCTACAAGGATTAAATATTCAAGTTAGGCCATTATAAAAAAGGATTCTTTGAAATAGGGGCTTTAATACCAAACAAATGCCTCAATCATTTAAACATAAGTACCTCAAACCCTCAAGTTTTGACAGGAATAGATCAAATTCTTGTTAAATCAAGTATGGTTTGGTTCTCTCAAGAAGTGAGGTGAATGTAAAGAATATGAAAATAATGGTTTAGAAGCCTCACAGGAAAGTGATTTCAAATATAAAGACAGTGAGATTGGCATGGGATTCAAAATTCAGCATACTTTTCATGAAATTACTAAATATTTGAACTTGAAACAAAGTCATTTCAGAATTAATTTAAGCTTAGTTTCAAGGGGTAAATTGTTTCACTTATTGATATGGATTTAAAAATGGCGATGATAATCATTTCAGCCCAAAAGTTTCAAAAACACGCAAAAAATTGTAAAATAAACACACAAATTTTGAAAAACACACAGTTTTTTTGGTTTTTTTTGAACAGGAAAGCAATTGAAATTACTAAACTAAAAGGTTCCCTCCCCCACACTTAAAATATTGCATTGTCCTCAATGTGAACCTATGAGATGATATATGCACATGAAATGTAGAATTTTTAAATAGGACAAATAATATAAAAGTGAATGGGTTAGGAACAACCTGATGTGATCAAGTGATGATGGGGTCATGCAGTGTGATAAAATCCACTGCATCAGTAGGATGTCCCTCAATGTATGTCTTCAAACGTTTCCCATTGACTGTAAAGCTCCTTCTAGTGTCCTCTTGTGTGATCTCCACTACACCATAAGGAAAAACATTAGACACAATATAAGGACCTAACCATCTGGAACACAACTTACCAGGCATCAACTTCAGTCGTGAACTATAGAGAAGGACTTTCTCTCCAACATGAAACTCCCTTTGTTGGATCATTTTTTCATGAGCTGATTTTGATCTTTCCTTGTAGAGACTTGAGTTCTCATATGATGATAATCTAATCTCCTCAATCTCTTGAATTTGCAGCTTCCTTTGGATTCCATCTTGGGCCAAATCCATGTTGCATTTCTTTATAGCCCAATAAGCCCGATGCTCAACTTCCACAGGGAGATGACACGCTTTCCCAAAAACAATCCGAAATGGTGAAATACCAATGGGGGTTTTGTATGATGTCCTATAAGCCCACAATGCATCATCCAAGCGCTTTCTCCAATCCTTCCTATTTGGCTGCACGGTTTTCTCCAAGATTTGTTTCAACTCACGATTTGAAACCTCAGCCTGACCATTCGTTTGGGGGTGGTATGGTGTTGATGTTTTGTGTGTCACTCCATACTTTCGAAGGAGGGAAGAAAAATTCCAATTGAAAAAGTGTGTCCCTTGGTCACTGATGATGGGCTTTGGGACACCAAACCTGCAAAAAATTTGAGCCTTGACAAAATCCACTACAACATGAGAATCGTCAGTCCTGGTGGCCTTGCCCTCCACCCATTTACTCACATAATCAACAGCAATGAAAATATACAAGAAACCATATGAACTTGGAAAAGGACCGATAAAATCAATTCCCCACACATCAAAAATCTCACAGAATAGTATGGGTTGTTGGGGCATCTCATGTCTCCTAGAAATATTCCCAGTGTGTTGGCAACGAGAGCATGACTTACAAAACACATGGGCATCATGGAATAAACTAGGCCAATATAATCCAGAGTCCAAAACTTTCCTAGCTGTCCGTTGGGGTCTAAAGTGTCCACCACATGCAAGTGTATGACAGAATTGCAAAATAGACTCAAACTCATGATCAGGAATACACCTCCTAATAACTAGATCACTACACATGCGCCAGAGGTAAGGATCATCCCACACATAAAACCTAGACTCACTTTTTAATTTTTGGACTTGACGCTTCTTCAAATTTGCTGGGATTTCAGAGGAAACAATGTAATTAACTAAATCAGCATACCAAGGATGCTTACCTGAGATGGTATAGAGATGCTCATCGGGGAAGGTGTCCCGAAGTGGTACCTGATCCAAGGTTTCATCCTCTAGTGTGTGAGTAAGCCTACGCATGTGCTCCACCACCAAGTTTTCTGACCCCTTTTGTCCTTTATCTCGATGTCAAACTCTTGAAGAAGGAGCATCCAACGGATAAGTCGTGGCTTTGCATCTGGCTTCTTCAGGAGGTACCTCAAAGCTGCATGGTCAGAAAAAACAACTACTTTAGAGCCCAATAAATATGAACGGAATTTATCTAAAGAAAACATGACATAAAGAAACTCCTCTTCCGTGGTTTTGTAGTTTCATTGGGTTGAATCCAATGTCCTTGATGCATAGGAAATCACATGTGAACGTCCCTCCACCCTCTGAGATAAGACAGCTCCAACCGCGAAGTTGGAGGAATCACACATAAGCTCAAATGGAAGGTCCCACTGTGGGGGTTGTATGATAGGTGGAGTGGTCAAACGTTGTTTTAACTCATCGAATGAATTCCTGCAAGAAACATCAAACACAAAATCAGAATCCTTTTGACGTAATCTTGACATAGGAAGAGCAATCTTACTAAAATATTTGTTGAAGCGCCGATAAAATCCTGCATGCCCTAGGAAAGATCCAACATCATGCACACATGAAGGATATGGTAAGGATGAAATAATGTCTATCTTAGATCTATCAACCTCTATCCCGTGTTTTGACACTACATGCCCTAAGACAATGCCATGCTCTACCATGAAATGACACTTTTCAAAGTTCAGGACCAGATTCTTCTCAATACAACGATTCAACACCTTTCCCAAACTAATTAGACATTCATAAAATGAAGACCCATACACTGTATAATCATCCATAAATACCTCCATACAGGTCTCAATAAAATCAGAAAAATACTCACCATACATCTCTGGAAGGTACCCGGGGCGTTGCAAAGTCCAAATGGCATCCTCCGGTAGGCAAATGTGCCAAAGGGACAGGTGAATGTAGTCTTCTCCTGATCCTCTGGAGCTATAGGAACCTGAAAATATCCAGAAAATCCATCCAAGAAACAATAGTGTGTTTTCCCAGCTAGTCTCTCGAGCATTTGATCAATAAATGGGAGGGGGAAATGGTCCTTGCGAGTGGTATGATTTAGTTTCCTATAATCAATACACACACGCCAACTGTTTTGCACCCTCATTGGAACTAAATCATCTTTCTCATTTTTAACAACAGTAAAACCAGTTTTCATAGGCACAACCGGAATTGGACTTACCCACTGTGAATCTGAAATGGGAACGATTATACCTGCCTCGAGCAATTTCTCAACTTCCTTTTTAACAACTTCCAGGAGGGTGGGATTGAGTCTCCTTTGTGGCTGTCTCACCGGTTTAGCCCCATCCTCCAAGAGAATCCTATGCATGCAAATGGAGTGGCTAATACCTGATATGTCAGCCAAGGTCCACCCAATCGCCCTGATGTTCTCCCTCAAAATATTTAAAAGATTTTCTTCATGTTCAAAACGGAGATTGTTAGCAATGATAATAGGTAATCTATCACCACTCAACAAGTATGAGTTTTTCATATTTGGTGGCAATGGCTTGAGTTCTAATGAAAGAGGGTGTATTATGGATGGAGAAATTGAAGGAACTGAAATATGTGCACAAAGAGCATCAGTATCAGAATAGAAATCATCAAAATCATAGAATAAAGCATCAAATCCATCAGCATACTCAACAGCCATTTCATAATCAGAGTGAACATGATCAAAATCAGAATATGAATCCACATCAAAATCAAATCCAAGATAGGATTGTGTATCAGAAACATGTGTGGAAGTGCTCTTTGACATCAAACCAGAACCAATACTCATAATCTCCCTAAGCATAGGACAATCCAATTCCATGATGTTTTTACTTGGTTGTTCAAAATGGGAGATAACAAAAGCAGAATGGTCCTCTGAGGGGTACTTCATGGAATCCATAACATTAAATATCACAACTTCATCTCCAAACTCCATGGAAAGTGTACCCTTATTGACATTTATGATAGTTTTTGCAGTTTTGAGGAAGGTTCTACCTAAGATAATGGGGGCATGAGAACTTACCTGATCATCCTCCATGTTAAGAACATAGAAGTATACTGGAAAGATAATGTATCTTACCTGAAAAAGTACATCGTGAAGAACTCCCACTGGATATGCCGTAGCCCTATTCGCCAACTGCACCACTACTCTTGTCAGCTTCAACTCACCAACCTGCAAGGAAGAGAATACAGAGTGAGGCATCACATTTATTGAAGCTCCTAAATCACAAAGAGCATCAGAGAAGTGAAACTCCCCTATGGTACATGGGATGGTGAATGTCCCGGGATCCTTGCACTTTGTTGGTATTGCTAGAGTTGGTGTAATGAGTGCCGAGACATTCCTTCCAAGGTTGATCCTCTCATTCCCCTTGAGCCCTCTTCGATTGGTGTAGTGTTCTTTTAAGAATTTGGCATACCTTGGGATTTGATTAATGGCTTCAAGTAGAGGAATGTTGATCTCCACATGCTTGAATGTGTCCAAAACCTCCTTTTGTATTGCTTCTTCAGCCATCTTCTTGGTTTGAACAACCCTGTTTGGAAAAGGAAGGGGTTTAGGAGGTACATCATCAATATTTTTCATACCTTTATCTATCTCCTTGGATTGCTCATCAGTTGGTATGGAATGCAGCTTCTCTAGAGTAGAGGTGAATCCCGGTGGAATGGTAGGTCCAGATGTATCATTCATTTGTTTCCCCCTTCTCAATGTGATGGCACTAACATTCCCCTTTGGATTTGGAGTGGGTTGGGAAGGTAGATTTCCAGAATTCTTACGCACAAGTTCATGGAGGGCGGTGGCAATCTGACTCATTTGAGTCTTCAACTCTCTCAGCTCCGAACCTTGACTCTTCAGCTCATTCTGTTGATTAAGAACAATTTGCTTCAAAAGATCGTCAGTATTAGAATCTACCTTTGGTGGATGATTCCCTTGTTGCTGACTTGTTGATGTTTGAGCTTCAAATCTCCTTTGGGGTTGTTGGAAACCCTGCTGGTAAGGTGGAGGCTGCTGGAAGTTTTGTTGAAAGGGTGGCCTTTGTTGTTGACCAGAGTCATACCTCATGTCCGACTGATCTTTCCACCCTTGGTTGTATACTGTATCAAACATATTTTGGGGATATGGTTGTTGTTGTTGCTGCTGAAATGGTCTCCCAGGGAACACAGCTGCACAATCTTCTGTCTCTTGTAGTTGTGGGCAATAGTCAGTTGGGTGTCTTGTCTCAGTGCAAATGACACATGGCCTTGAAGGAGGGGGTTGGGATGTCTTTTGAGCCAATGCAATCTGCCTCACCATAGTTGTCAATTCTTCTAACTTAGTATCAATCAAATGACTTTCAAGAGAAGAAGGACTTACTTGATGTACTCCTCAAACATGTGGTGTACCTCTATCACCGAATTGTTGAGAGTTTTGGGCCATTTTGTCAATCAATGCTCGTGCAACTGCTGGTGTCTTGTCCACCAATGCTCCTCCAGCTGGAGTATCCACCATGCTCCTCTCCATGGGTGTGAGTCCTTCATAGAAGTACTGGATGAGTAGTTTCTCACTGATTTGGTGATGTGGGCAGCTTGCACACAACTTCTTGAAACACTCCCAGTACTCATACATTGACTCCCCTTGGGCTTTCTTGATCCCCGATATCTCCTTTCGAATGGATGTTGTCCTTGATGCTGGAAAAAATCTTTGCAAGAAAAGACGTTTCAAATCATTCCAACATGTTACATATTCAGGTTTCAAATAATACATCCAATCTTTTGCAGCTCCATCAAGTAAGAATGGGAATGCTCTTAATTTAATTCGATCTTCAGAAACATTTCTTGGTTTTAAAGTTGAGCAAACCACATTAAATTTATTAAGGTGTTTTTTTGGATCCTCACCAGATAAGCCATGAAACTTTTGAAGAAGGTGAATTAATCCATATTTCAATTCAAAGTCCAATTCAAGATTTGGGTATGCAATAAAATTTGGTTGATAGTTAATATCAGGTGCAGCCAATTCTCGAATGGTTCTATTAAGTTCATTTCTATTATTTCCATCCATTGGTTCCTCTTTTATGTTTGAATTTGAATTGCATCCAATTTCAATGTTTCCAGAAGAGAGGAATTCACCAACTGGTTGAATATTGAAACTTCCCGTAGATTGAGAATGTCTGATTCGTGCCCTAAGGCTACGTTCAATCTCAGGGTCAAGATCTAAGAGATCTTTGGGACTAGTTCATGTCATAGATTAAATAAAAATGAAATGAAAGAAAGTGGCCCATAGTAAAATAAAAATGAGAAGTTTGAGTTGATGGTCCAAAAAGAAGTAGAAGAAAATAAAAGAAGAAGAAAAAAAATCAGATTGGGTAAAGAAGGAAGAAAGAAGAGAGGAAGAGAATAAAATGTAAAATAAAATAAATACCTCTAATTGGTTGAAATAATTACTTGCCTCCCAGGAAACAGTGCCAATTTGGAAGAGCGCTGTCGTGGGCGCCCTCAAATGATTAGTGTGATTTGGGGTACTTAGGTGCAGCAGAGTGGCTGACCAAGGTCGTCCCTCAAAGGAGGAAGTGAATTAAAACAATATTTAGAGGTATTCTAGAAGTAAAATAAAAGAGAATAAAAACACTACTTGAAAGGATGGGGGTGGTTGTTTATAGTTTATGAATCTAGAAGACGTTTGCTGGAAGAAGATTGTATTTTTTTTTGTTTTTAGTTTTGAAATGAAGTTTGATTAAAATGACACAACAAAAAGATGTTTGTTTAGACAATATTTAAAAGACGTAATCGATCTAACTCTACCACTTCAATAATTTATTAATCATTATCATTTAAATTAATATTCACATAATAATGATCCCTTAATTTGTTAAATCACGAACCCTACAAGAATTAACTTTACCACGAAGATTGAAGTGAATTTAACCTTAGGCTAACTTCGGAACATGCAATCGCAACACCCTGCTTTGATTGATGTTCTAAAATTAGCTTATGGTCAGTGGTAAATTAAGGCACATAACCACTCTGGAAATGAGGATTAATTGTGTTTAGGGATTATATTTGAACTCTACAAATTGATCCCGTGTGGTTTTGAATTACCGGTTAAGGTTGTGCTCCCACAGTTCACACAATTCCCGACCACGCGTGTTTTGTGTTAACTATTAAATTGCTCGCTTAGTTTCATTTAAATTGAAACCTCAATTAATATATCATAATATGTGAATTACAGTAGCTCATTTATTCAAAATAAATGAATGAAGAAGGATAGAGGTCGATCGATTACTAAAAAGAACTACTCTTCCATGGGTGGTGTAGTCATCGTGGAGACGTTTTGCATAAGCAACAGATTGAAAGGGTAGAACCCAATATTGTCTCCACTCTTAATTCCAACCCAATTAAGAAAATTAAGAGAATAAGAAGAGGGATGAACACAGAATATTATTTGAAGGAAAATTCAAGAAAAAACATGAAAGAAAAGAAATACAAAGAAGAGGTGAGAGAGGAGAGCCTTTTTGGAAGAGAGGTTTTCACAAAGGCTTACTTCTTCCAAGAGTTGTGAGGGGCTCCCAAGAGACACCCTTTCCGAAACACCTTCCCAAAGCCTCGACCAGCCCTCTCAGAGAGTTAAAACCCCCTTTAAATAGAGTTTTTGAGGGCTAGGGATACATAACTTTTTAAGTGTGAAATGAAAAACTCGGCCAAATATTTTATTCCAACTTGCACCGCCCATTTGACCTCGAAAATGCGTGAATTGACCAGCCTTACAGAAGGATGATTTGTGACAAATACTTTCCCCGAGATTTCCACAAAATGTGGGCTCAATCCAAGCCCGTATGTAGAAGATATGGCCCAAATACAAAACCCATGTCCATTCTGCCGAGTCCAGCCCACCATTGGATTAATGACTCATTTACTCCATCCAAATGCACTCTTTATCTCTAGTGTCCTGAATGAAAGTTGTATAAAATGAAGTTAGGAACACTTTTATAAAATTTAAAATTCAAATAATAAATATAAAAATATTTATCTTTGAAATACTACAGTGCACTATTAAGGGTAAAACTGGAATTTTCACCAAATTTTCAAATGAATGATCAAATCCTAAATTACACAATGTGAGGAAATTATTTCATTTATTATCAATAAAATATTCAATAAAATAGTGTTTTATCAATACACTAGGTAAGACCAAAGATACTGTAAAAGCATG
This sequence comes from Viscum album, assembly GCA_963277665.1. NCBI lineage: Eukaryota > Viridiplantae > Streptophyta > Magnoliopsida > Santalales > Viscaceae > Viscum > Viscum album. The sequence goes on from OY728119.1 coordinate 1,289,667,816, forward strand.
ATCAGATCTTTTCCAAATTTGCAGGCAACCAGAACTTGAACTATTTGAAAATGTCAGATAATAGAGGTTAATGAAGTCAAAAGAAGATTATACACTATATGAAGAGAGCCACAGATTATTTTGTTATTGGATTAGAGATTTGAGATTTCCATATGGATATGCTTTCAATTTGGGTAGATGTGTTAGGAATGGTCATATTACCGGATTAAAAAGCCATTATTTTCATCTTATAATAGAAATACTTATGCCGATTATATTCAAAGTTTTGATGAATTATATGATTTGGGATTAGATAAAAAAATATCATATTTTTTTCGAGACATTTTTGCAGCGACAACAGACTACGATGCGCTAAGAAAACTGGAAGAAGATTTTACTATAATTATATGTAAATTGGAAAAAATCTTTCCACCAGCTTTCATTGAATCAATTGAACATCTGATATTACATTTGCCACATAATTCTAAATGTGGAGGTCTAGTACAGTTTCGATGGATGTACCCATTCTAGAGATGCATGCATAAATTGAAGAAAAAACTACGTAACAAAGCATATGTTGAAGGCTCAATTGTTGAATCTTATTTGCAAGAGAAAATTACTTATTTATGCTCTCACTATTTTGAATATGAATAACCCTCAAAACAAAACCACATGGGACATAATGAGGGAAATGTTATTAATGAAATAGAAAATCATTTATCAGTTTTTAATCATCTAAATATTGGTTTCGTTGGAGTTCAAGAACGATGGCTTTCAGACGATGAACATCACAGAGCTCATACATATGTTCTATTCAACTGTGAAGAAATGATAGCATTTGTATTATGAGTTCTTATATCAATTATTCAATAATTTCTATTACAGTATGTAAAATTATTTTATTTTTAGGTTATATGATAATAATATCAGGAAACAACTTGCAAAAATTACAGCAGCTGCTTCTGAAGCACGTAGACCAAAAAAATTTATCAATGGTTTCAATAACTGGTAACACAAATTATTGATGGTTTAATATGAATTCAGTTTACTATTTATTATATTGATAATTGTTTTACAAATTTTCTGCTGTTTCAACATGATGATACAATTAATAAGCGACTATGTATATTGAATAACGCTCCATCAAAAATGGTTAAATCATATAATGTATATGTGGTGAATGGTTTTCTATTTCATACACATGCATATGGGGAATAAAAAAACAATGAACAATGGAGTTTTTTTTGAGAGGATATAATGATAGAGAAACTAATGTTGACTTTTATGACATTCTGGATGAAATTATTGAGCTATGTTATCTTGGAAAAAATTACATAACGATGTTTCAATGTTGGTGGTTGGATACTAAGAGAGGGTTTCTTGTTCATCCAACTCATGGAATCGTTGATATTAAATATTAAAGTATTCTTGCAGTAAATGAACCATTTTTACTAGCTCCAAATTGACATAAAATTTATTATGCAAAGTATTGTGCTACTTCAAGAGACCTGAGTGATTGGTGGTTCATAGTAAAAATTAAATATCAGGAAAATCAATTTACTCAAACTAAATGTGGTTCTGCTGAAGTGGAAGGAATTTAAATTTTTCAAGAGACTACTAAAAATCCATATTTTTCACAAAGCAATGTGAATATTGATGATGACATCCCGCAATTAAGAGTTGATGGTGATGAAGACTTTAATGATGTTACAAATGAATTTGAAATGACAAGGGATCGTGAACGTGAAACTCATATGGATATTGATGATGCTGAGGATGTAGGATCAAATATATAAAAATTAGAGGCTTAATATACAAGAGGGGGGGGGGGGGTGGTGAATTGTATACTTTAAAAATTTCCTTTGGAACCTTTAAAGTTATGTTTAACAAGGTTAAACAAACCTTTACAAGAACTCTTAAAGAAACCTTTTCTAATTTCTTAAAAGAAAGATTCTACCTTAAAGTGTATACAATCTGTAATATAATCTAAGTAACCGAATTAAAAATTATAATAAATCTATGCTTTCTAACTTTAAAATAGTTTCATACAATAGCGGAATCAAAACAACTTGTAATAGTAAACAAGAAACAATAGGATTCTTTTAACCCAAGGAGAAGGGTATCCAACGACCCTGGATAAAGGTTTCTTAATTTATACTTTTAAGATAGTATTTCTTACCCCATCCCAGGTAATACCTCAATCTGAATATTGGTATCTATCATTCTATCCCCGCTAGCCCTCGATTTAGAAGGAAATCAGAACCTCTGTCTTCCAAACCCAGAAGCCCACGTTCAGCATGATCGGAGTCTACACTAAGCAAGTATGAACAAGTTGTTCACGCCTGAAAAAGTTGTTGACAACATTCACATGATGAATTGAAATTTTTAAGAGCCTCTCTATCTAGAAATCACTTCACAAGATTGTTCACTCTCAATTTATTTTCTCTTTCTTATGAGCTTGTATTTATAGGAAAAACTTCCCAACGGTCGGCTCCTTTCCAACAAACATATTTACTTTAAATTTTGGAGGGACTTGGACAAGTGGAAAACCTAAAATAGTTAGTTTGTAACAGATTGTATGACATCTTTTCAAGTAAAAAAATGATGTTAAGTTAAATATAAATGGTAGGTATAAGAAATATTAAAATCTTATATCATTGGAATGATACATTAGGAAACACTAACATTATCAAGAAAATTTAATCTTATAAAATCAGGAAAATGAATTCTTAGAAATAAAATTCTCAAGAAAATGGAATCATAAAATCAGAGTCACAAATAAACCGGATTTGGTATCAGGAAAATCGGCATCATATATTCACCAAATTCGGTATTGAAAATCAGCATCACATATACACTAGAATCGTTATTGAAAATCGGCATCATATATACACTGTAATCAAAATTGAAAAACCGAATGGCAAAATTGGAAGGAAATATTGTGTAAAAATTACTGAATGGATAATCAGAATGATAGTTATGTAAGATTAACAGAATAAAAAATCGTAATGAAATATCTGTAAGCATAATGGAATGATAATTCTGGATCATAAGGAAAAATACCGAACTTAAAAAAATAAGAACTTAAGAAAAAAGTTTTCGTGATTTTCAAAACATAAAACCATAAGGAATGGAGAAGTCATAAGTTATCCTTATTGACTCACCAATCTCCCCCTTTTTTAAAACCACAAACAATTTTTCTAAGGAAGAAAATATTGACCTTCGTAAACAAGTAACAAAAACTTATCTCCCCATTTGAAATGAATACGACTAACTCCCAATTAGGTCATGTTTCACAAGGATCATATTCTTGATCTTTAAAGTCTGAGTTTTCATAAAGGAAAAAGTCCCCCTTAGATAAACATCTATTCTTAAAAATAAACTCCCCCTTACATGGACATTTTCCTTTCCTTGCAAACTCCCCATAATAGATTCTCCTAATCGGAGATTAAATTCTTCAATTAAATAAATTCTCCCCCTTTGTGCTTATCAAAAGGAGGGAAAAGAATTGAGAAGTATAAGATGTACTTGAAAGGTTAAGCAAGAATACATCCAAAAACAAAAGAAAGATACGTACGGAATTTCCTAAGAAAAATTTATAAATACGGTTTATATTACAACAAAACATCAGAATGTAAATAAAAGTCATCTATTCTTCTTCTACTCAGACAACATATTCTTTATCAGGGTTTTGATCTTCTTGAATTCCTTATGATCATCTTGAAACTTCTTCAGCAAGATCTCTTGATCCTGGTTCTTCTTTTCTAAAGCCAAAATCCTTTCTTCTTGAGTAGAAATCTTTTTCTCTAATTCAGCTCTAACTTCCTTTTCATTGCTAACAGATCGGGAACAAAATTGAGTTGACTACCCTTCTTAGATATTGATGCCTTAACCATCTTGAATTTGGTTTCACAAGAATTAAAATCGCCATTTTTTGAATCCATGAAATCACTAAACTGCATGTGCTCTTCATTGATGGTTTTTGTGCGGTTAAATACTTTCTTACAAGTTACCTTCTCGGCTTTGTAATCAATCAAAAGATTACTGAAGTCTTATTCTAGCTTGAAAACCATGTCCATATGAATATTTGTCAATTCCGTATTTTGATTCAGGGTCTCTTTCATCATTTTACTTCAGGAGTTTTTGTTTTCAAGAATCAGAATGGTACTGATAAACATTCATTGAGATATCTTGAGAAAATCATTCTCAACAGATGAAGAGGACTCAGATCCTGAAACATCTTTTCTGTTCTCAAGTCCTCTTGGAGTTATGGAAGGTTGTCTCACTATTCTCTTAGAGGACTTATGAGAAGTTTCTTTATCCAATGAGGCAACCAAAACACTGTTTCCTTTGTCAGGATTTCAAACCAGGGTTTGTTCCTTAGATATTCGATAACATTAAGATCTTCAAGTTCATATTCTTCCTTTTGAAATTACTCCTCTTCTTCACCTTGATGTTCATATTCTTCTTTATCTTCTTCTTCTATGTTAGTTTCTACTTTTTCCTCTTCTACTACTTCAATTACTTCCTTAACTTCTACCTCTTCCTAAACTTCTTCCTCAATTTGTTCTTCAACCGATTCTCTGACATGTTCTTCAGATTTGGAACTTGAACTCGATAGAGTTCCAACATAATATTCCACTACCCTTAAAACATCATCATCTTATTCTTGGACTATCTGATCTTATAATTCATGAACATGTTCAGATAAGTCTAGGAATTTCATAGATTTCTAGATTTCCGGAGTGGCCACTGGTTTCTTATGAGAAAATTCAGATTCCTGAACTTGTTGAGACTTATTTTACATGGCTTTCAATAGAGACTGCCTCACTATACCTTATGGGGATTTCTTCTTTAACTTCTTCTCCTTATTTTCTTTTCAAATATTTTCAACTTGTTTGATTTTTAGAGACTTAGCCTCCACTGGATTCAAACTAAAAGAGGGATCTCCTTCTTTTCTGGTGGCTACCATTTATCTCCACTTTGCAACTATTGTATCTGAATAAGCTTTTGGTTTCTTAGTGGTAGGATGTTATGATAATGGGACATCAGGAACTGGTACTGGAAAGCTTAGTTCTTCATGTTTTCTTTTCTTTTATACCAGTTTTTAAGATTCTATAACATCAACCTTGTTCTGGGAAACCATTTCTTCAAAGTTTTTCGATTCTGCAATAAACTCAACTTTCATCCTCCTTAGGGTGTCATCACTTAGCAACAATATCTTGAATTTCTTCGAGACTGATAAACATGGAACATTCATTTCTTGAAGACACAAATCAATTATCCTTGAAATAGTTGCTGGGTACAAAAGAATTTGAGATCTGATGGATCCACCTTTTATTTCCAAAATAACGAGGAAGATTTATTTGGCCTGGTTGATCGTCCTTAAGTTAACAAGAAATTCTAAAAGAAATATATCCCATATCTTCAAGGAATCCTTATCTCCCTTTCATAGAATAAGATATCCTTTCATCCAAAGGGAATCCATATTATTATTTGTTAAGTGGTTTGTGATCTTCGGGTTCTTAACAAATTTGAGACCATGAAAATCCAAAGCCTTAGCTTTTTCAAAAGAACCTTCTTTCTCAGGGAGTTTCTGAGAGAAAATAAGAGCTTCCCATTCATATTGAATATTGAGAACATTTTCTGCCTTCTTTTAAGGAACGGTATATGTCTTATCATAGTATTTGAACTTAAACAGATCCTTACCATCCTTTTGGAAGAAAGAAACAGATTCATAGAATTGAATAAAGAGATCAGGATAAACCAGATCCTGAGATTTCTCCTTGGCAACATAGACGCTTTCCCATCCAATGGATATTATCACCTTAGAAATAAGAGAATCATATTTCTCAAAGAACATAGGGAAAACTAAATTTTCCTAAATATTTTCTAGTATTTTATATCCTTGGAAACCAGCATCTGATCTGCTGAGGATTCAGGAGCCATTCATTGTGAAAGAGAAGTTCGGAACAAAAACTTTGATGGAAGAAGTGCTTCGGTACTGAGAACAATAAGGATGGTGCGATACTTGAAAAAGAGGCACCCCTTATATAGACATGGCCACGACTTTTCAACTTCCATAAGATAATCAAATTACTGACAAAACCCTGATTTGATCTGACGGTTGAGAATGGATATAGAAAATATGAATTCTGATCTTTTGAAGTAAGGTAAACCAGAATATAAGAAATTTTAAAATACTAACAAAAAAACTTAAGATAAGGAAAATAAGGATTAAGAAATACTACCTTTTGAAATTATCTGAGTGATTTATCGATATTATAAGAATTTTTATTGGGATTTTTCAAATTTGATGTTTTCAAATCCGAAATCTTCAAATAAGAAATTTTCAAATCCGAAGTTTTCAAATCTGAAATTTTCAATGAATGAAAATAAACAAACATTTGTACTCCCCCTGAAATAAAAAGTATTATAATGTTAGGAGATGATTTAAACAAGAAATAGATATGAATTATTACCTTAAAGATATCATTCTTTGCTTCTGTTTAATGTATTGAAATCTATCGAAATGTAGAGGCTTTGTGAAAATATCAACAAGTTGCTATTGTGTTCCAATGAATTGAAGAATAATATCTCATTTTAGTTTGTGATCCCTAAGAAAGTGATGTCTAATATTTATGTTATATGCATGAGAGTGATATGTAGGGTTTTTACATAGGGAAATGGAACTTATGTTATCACACAAAATTTGAGTCTTAGTAAAATTCATACCATAGTCTGTGAGTGTGTGTTGCATCCACAACACTTGAGCACAACAACTTCTAGCTACTACATATTCATCTTTGGCAAAGGAAATTTTTACAGAGTGTTGTTTCTTGCAAGACCAGGAAACTAAGGAATCTCCTAAGAAATTAAAAGATCTAGATGTACTTTTTCTATCCATTTAACAACCACCAAAGTCAACATCTGAAAAACTTTTAAGTTCCAAAACATTTCCAATGGAATAAAATACTCCTAAATCTAAGGTTCCATTTAAATACTGGAAAATGATTTTTACAGATTTTAAATGGGATTCTTTAGGATTTTCTTGAAATCATGCACAAAAGAATACTGAGAACATTAAGTCAGGTTGACTAGCTATTAAGTACAGTAAACTTTCTATCATCCCTCTATAAGAAGTTTGATCAACAGGTTTCCCTGCATCATCAATATTAAGAGTATTAGAGGTTCCAATAGGAGTACTTATACTCTTAGTGTTTTCATACCCGAACATCTTTAAATGATATTTGATATACTTATGTTGGGATATGTAAGTTCCCTATGGTTTTTGTGAAATTTGAAAACCAATAAAAAATGTTTACTCACCCATCACACTCATCTCAAAATTAGATTTCATAAGATTCGCAAAAGAGTTAGTTAAGTATTGCGTAGTAAATTCAACGATAATTTCATCAACATAAATTTGAACTATCAAAACATATATATCATTTTACTTATTGAAAAGGGTTAGATCAGTAGTTACCTTAACATAATTATTTTGATGCAAAAATCATGAAATTTTATCATACCAAGCTCCAGGGGCTAGTTTAAGTCCATATAAAGCTTTGGTAAGTTTATAAACATGATTGGGATATTTTGTATCTTCAAATCCAGGGGGTTGATCTACATATACTTCCTCCTATACATAACCATTAATAAAATAACACTTATCATCCATTTGATAGAGTTTAAAATTAAATAATTCTGCAAAGGATAGAAGAATACGAATAGATTCATGTCTTGCTATAGGAGCATAGGTTTCTTCATAGTCTATGCCTTCTTGTTGGTTATATAATTTTGCAAATAATTTTTTTATATTTCTAAAAATGACTCCATTATCATCTCATTTGATTCTAAAAACCCATTTTACTTAAATAACACGAGTTTCCTTAGGTTTTTCAACTGAGGTCCAAACTTCATTCCTTATGAATTCATTGAGTTCATCTTGCATAGCCTTTATCAAATCTTCATCACCCAAGGATTCATTAGAAGTCTTTGGTTCAAATTGGGAATGATATGTAATATGTTCAACTTCATTTCTTAAATAACTTCAAGTTCTTACTGGTTGATAAATGTTTCCAATGATATTATCACTGGGATGATTCCTAAGTAACAACTGACCTGTATTTTGAAAAACCAGCTCATCAACAAAAGGTAGAAAATATTTAAGGGTAAATGTTTTAGAAACATTTTCTTGAAAATTATCTTTGTCCGAATGATCTTCTATTAAAGGTTGGTGATTAGTTTTAGAAAACACATCTGAAGATGTTGGTTTTTTGAGAACAAAAGGATCATTTTCATTAAAATCAACATGTACTTTTTCTTCTATAGTGCAAGTGTTTTTATTGAAAACTCTATATGCCTTAGAGTTAGTAGAATAACCTAAGAAAATTCCATCATTGGATTTGGGTGCAAATTTATGTAACTTATACTTGGTATTCAAGATAAATACTTTGAAACCAAAAACTTTTAAGTAAGAAACTTTTGGCTTTCGGCCATAACATAACTCATAAGGTGTTTTATTAAGAAATGGTCTTATTAAAACTCGATTTATAATATAACAAGCAGTACTTACAGCTTCAGAACAAAATTGTTTGGAAATATAATTTTCTATCAACATTGTTCTTGTCATCTCTTGAATAATGCGATTTCTTTTTTCAATAACACCAATCTGTTGAGGAGTTCTTGGAGCTGAGAAGTTGTAAGTTATACATTTTTTACTACAAAAAGTTTCAATATCATAATTTTATAATTCTCCACCATGATCACTATGAATTGTTTTCAATGATAGGTTTTTCTCATTTTTACCTAAGCTATAAATATTTTTAAATATGAAAAAGCTTCATATTTTTTTGTGAGAAAATAGACCTAGGTAAATTCAGTGTAGTCATCAACTTGGACAAACACATAGTATTTTCCTCCAATACATCCAGTTTGTGTTGGACTAAATAAATCCATGTGCACTAACTGTAATGAATTAGAAGATGTAACTTCAATTATAGATTTAAAGCTAGATTTATGTTTCTTTCCATATTGACTAGGATCACAGACTTTTGAATAATCAAACTTATGTTTCGGTAGATCCTGAACAAGTTATTTCTTAGAAAGTTTACAGAGATTATTTATGTTATAGTGTCCTAGTCTCATATTCCAAAGTCATGATTGATCTTCAAATGCACTGAGGAAAGGTAGATATTGACTTCTAAGGACTTCTAGGTTTATGGTGTAAACATTATCATACCGAAGGGTAGAGAAAATAAACTCATCCTTGGAATTGTGAACAAAAAATTTATCATTTCTAAAATTCACAAGGTAACCTTCATCACATAACTGGCTAATGCATATGAGATTGTTCATAAGGCCTTTTATATAATAAACATTTGAAATAACAGCTTTACCAAGAATAATAATGTTACATATACCGACAATTTATCCTTGAGACTTATCACCAAAAGTAATCTTTCCACCTTTTGTTTTTAATATTTTCCTTAAATAGTATTTGTTACTAGTCATGTGCCAGGAATATCCACTATCCATGTACCATAGGTTGTTAGTACATCCTTCATTCTCTTGAAAAAGAAAGAGTTAGATATTTAGAATCCAAATTTGCTTGGATCCGAAATTATTAGATAATAAGACCTTGGGTAACCATATTTTTCTGGAAAAATAATATTTATTAAGCCCAAGGGATTGAACCCTATTTAAATAAAAAAAATTCTTCCAATTACCACCACTTTGGAATTTAGTACAAAAAAGGGCTCTACAAAGAAAAAAAAAATTATTTTTAAAAATAGGTTTTTCATGAGAATAACCTAAACCCTGACTAATACCATGAGGTGGGATCTGGGAAAATGTCTTGTCAAAATTTTCCTTAATAGAAGTGAATTTTTAAAGAATTTTTTTCAAGGAGAATATATCATATTTTAGTCTCAGGACTAAATTTTTATCCTCAAGAATAATAGATTTAGAGTTAAGTTTATCCTCTAAAACATCTTTTTCTAAAAGAATATTCCTAAGATCCTCAGAAGGTTTATTCTTCTCAAAATTAACTTCTTAAAGTTTCTTAGAAACATTGTCTAAAACAACATTTTTCTCATCAAGATATTTTGAAAGATCTAAAATTTCTTTTGTCAAAATAGATTCTCTAGAATTTTCTTTATCATATTTCTTAGAAACATTACAATTTCTCTTTTCTAACTGTTTATCAAATCTAGAAACTTCCTCATAAGAAGGAAAATCATTATCATTATCTAATGAAGAAGATTCTTCATCTAAAGAAAAACCTTTATCTGTAAAATTTTCCCTTAAAGACATATTGGTTAAGGATTTACTAGTTTGTACCTTAGATATAAGATAATGATTTTGAAATGGAGCTCTGGATATTAGACCAATATTCTTTTTCACAGAAGATTCATATTCTGAAGATTCATTAGAAGAATCTCCACCACTGGTACTCCAAGTGTCATTGGATTTCAAGACTTTCTTATGCTTTGATATGTAGAACATATTCTTGTTTCTTTCAGAATTCATATATTTCTTGTCTCTCTTTTTGAGTAATGGATAGTCATGTCTAATATGACCAGTTCTTCTACATTCATAGAATGTCACTTTTCCTTCTTTCTTATCTTTTCCATCTTTCTTATTGTATCTATATTGAAATTTATTCTATCCAATAATATTTTTCATCCTCCGAGAAAGATTTTCCAACTCATTTTCTAAAGCTTCACTTTCACTAGATTCAGAGTGAACAACAACATTATTAGATATAGATCTTAATTATCTAAGGATTCTTGGATTTCATATGTTTTGAAGTAGTTTTAAAATCAACACCTCCATTTCCATTATTATTCTTAATATTATCAGCATCTCTCTTAATTCTGGTTTCAATTTGAAGAAGTGTTCTAAACAGTTTATCAAGAGAAATCTGAGTAACTTTCATATTCTCATTTATAGCTTTCCTCTTGGATTACCATTCGTTGGGCATGATGTCTATAATCTTGTATACAAGGGCCTCATCATCTTAACCTTTCTCACCCATGGATTGTAAGCTGTGGAAAATAGTCATAAATAATTGTTGTATCTTACATACAGGTTCACCATAAGGGAAGAAAAAACCATAATACTCATCCCTGACCATAGCTCTTCTTGTTTCAATAACTTTAGAAGTTCCAAAGTGAGTTACTTCATGCTTCTTCCAAATACTATTTGCAGCTTCATAGGATGAAATCTGGCTATAAATTTTTCTAGTCGTGGGACATAGCAAAGTATTACATACCTTATTGTTCAGCTGATATTCCACCTTTTTTGGATTATTAAAGGTTCTATGTTCCTTAATAGGAATTTTATAATATCCACTTAACATAATTTAGTTATATACATATATATCTATCACAACGGTCTTCATTCTATCTCTCCAGTACTTATAGTCATTTCCACCAAAGATTGGTGGTCAAGTAGGATTGAGATTATCTAGAGATCCAACAAGAATACCTACCATACTAAAAGGTATTTCGTTCCACAAAACATATTAGTAGTAAAAGTTTAAGAACAAATATGAAGAACTTAAGAAAAGGAAAACTTGAGCAAGAAAACTTATATGTTGATATAAGTATTTCAGTGACATGCTCTGATACCAATTGATAGATTGATTCAGATTATGAGGTGGACAACCTCTGAAACAAATTGTAGGATCGAATATGTAAAAATGAGATTCTCAATATACAAGAGGGGGGTGAATTGTATACGTTAAAAATTCCATTGGAACCTTTAAAGGTAAGTTTAACAAGGGTAAACAAACATTCACAAGACCTCTTAAGGTGACCTTTTCTAGTTTCATAAATGAAATATTCAACCTTAACGTGTATAGAATCTATAATATAATCAGAGTAACTAAATTACAAAGTATAAGAAATCTATACTTTCTAACTTTAACAGTGTTACATAGAGCATCGGAATTAAAACAACGTGTAATAGTAAACAGGTAACGATAAGATTATTTTAACCCAAAGAGAAGGGTATCCAACAAACATGGATAAAGTTTTATTGATTTATACTTTCAAGAATGTCTGTCTTACCCAAACCCCGGTAAGAACTAAATCTGAAGATCGGTATCTATCAGGATATCCCTAAAAGCCCTCGATTTAGAAGGAAATTGGAACCTCTATCTTCCAAACCCAGAAGCCCATGATTAGTACAATCAGAGTCTGCACTAAGAAAGTTTGAAAAAGTTGTTCATGCCTGAATACGTTGTTCACAACATTCGCATGTAGCACTGAGAGTTGTAAAAGCCACTCTCTCTAGAAATCACTTCACATGCTTGTTCACTATCAAGTACATTTCTCATTAAAATTATCTTGTATTTATAGGGAAAACTTCCAAATGGTTAGTTCCTTTCCAATAGTCATATTTTCATTAAATTTTGGAAGGACCTGGTCACATGGAAAACATACAATGGTTAGTTTGTATCAGATTGTATGACATCGTTTCAAGTAGCAGAAATGATGTGAAGTTGAAGATAATTGTTAGGTATAAGAAATCTTGGAATCCAATATCATTAAAATGATACATTAGGAAACTCTAACCTTATCAAGAAAACATAATCTTAATAAATCAAGAAAATAGATTCTTAGAAATTACACTATCAAGAAAAAAAATCATAAAATCAGAGTCACAAATACACCAGATTTAGTATCATGAAAATCAACATCATATATACACCATATTTAGTAGTGAAAATCAGCATCACATATACACCAGAATCAGTACTGAAAATCGGCATCATATATACACCGGAATCGGAATTGAAAAACTGAATGACAAAATCAGAATGACAGATCTTGTAAAAATAACTGAATGGAAAATCGGAATGAAAGTTCTGTAAGTTTAAAAGAATGAAAAAATGAAATGATATATCTGTAAGAATAGTGGAATGATAATTCTATATCTTAAGAAAAAATATAGAACATAAAAAAATCAGAACATAAGAAAAAAGTTTTTGTGATTTTCAAAACATAAAACCATAAGGAATTGAGAAGTCATAAGATATCCTTATTGACTCAACATATGAGGAATATGAAGATATTGACATCGTCAAATATGAATATTATGATGAAGGTGAACATTAGAAAAGTTAAATGCTGGTTATGATCATAATATATATATATTGGTTATTTTCAACTATCTTCTAACATAAATCATTTTGTGTTTCAGATGGACTCGGATCTATTGCGTGAGTTAAAGGAGGTTAAACTTCCTTTGGATGAGAGGGATGTGGGATCATCTAACCCTCAGCCTACTAGTGGTCCAGGAGGTACACGGAGGGGGAACGGTCTTGCCCGACTACTGATTCCTGACCATATCCTTGAGTGACGTCCACATCTTGGCTTCGATCCACGCACACAGAGGTATGGTAACCTCTATATTTTAGTTATATTTCATTAATTTATTTATATATATACTAATTGTTTGATTATTTATTCTTTTTTCACAGTATTTCACATGTATCTGTTGGAAAGGGGAGCACTATCTCGCACAATTATTTTTCTCAGCCATGGACCACATGGGAACAGATTACCATTGATGTGCAGCTTAGCATGTACAATCATTTGCTGGTATGTAAATAAATAAAATTTATTTGGAAATTTATTTTATTAATAAATTGATATTCTTAATTATTTGTAGGGTTTATGGTATCCCATCGATTAAAACATGCATGATGATATCCATGCAGCATGGGAGGTGGCTATGCACGAGAGTTTGTGTAAGGATTTCCACAAATTGAGAAAGACGACCATTAAGAAAGCAAGAGCGATAGTGTTTGATGAGTTGTGTAGAGACCACTGACTAGAGTAAATTTAATCTTCAGTTTGGGATGGATTATGCACACATTGATTGGGTGGTGGATTTTAGAGGGGTCTTCATTGGGTTGGCAGAACCAGGGGAGACAAGAGGTGACACATCGAGCTAGTATTCGTACATTCAGTATGCATAGAGAGAATCTTGTAAGTATTTTTTTTAAATATTTTATATAAATTCAAATATAAACAATTTATTTTATATTCATATAGGTAGTAGAGAATCCCAATATTACAGAGTACGATGTTTATCAGAGAATGTACAATGATCCAGCCACCAGAGAGATAAGAGGTGATCGCCAGCGTTCGATTTTTATTAGTCATATTTTTTTCAGTTTGAAAATTGACTGCATATAATAATTTCAAAATTATAATTTAAAATTGGAAATGAAGGAGTCATATGAGGTTGTGACTTCTCAGACATAGGCTGAGGGTTAGGACGAGGCGACTGATTAGACCAGTGCTCACCATTTTAACAAGGCGGAATGGATGCAGGTGACTCAGTATGGCTTTGAGAAGGGCTGAGTAGTTGGTATTAGCTCTCAAGGGACTCCTGGTACTTATTATGGTGCTCCTGCGATGTCAACATCCAGCTTGAGAGGAGCTCGTGGAGAGGTATCATTTTCTGCATCACAGTATCAGGAGCAGTTTCGAGCTCAGAATGACCTTACAGAGAGTTTTCAGAAGTAGCAAGAAAAGATGCGTTGGCAGAAGCAGTAGCAGTAGCATGAGGAGGAGATGCGTCGATGGGAGCAGCAACATCACGATCAGATGTGGTACATGTTCTGTCTGACTCGTAGTTTATGGATGGATTTTCATCCACCAGCTCCTTTAACTCCTCCACCTCCTCCAGAAGACGACCCCAATGACTTTTTTATGTCAAAAACATTTGAATTTAACATTTTTTGTAATATTGACTATTTACAGTTTCTATCTTTTATATCCGTGCGAATATTACATAATATAATTTTTAATATTTTATGATTTTGTTGTCAATATTGATAATTTTAATAATATTTTTTATTATTTTAATAATAATATTATTATTTTTTTATTAATCATAATTTTTTTAAATATATTTTTTCATTATTATATTTTTAATGTTTGTTTACTTTACTAATAATAATATAAATAATAACATTTTATGATTTTTAATTTTTTTTTGTGAATATTGACAATTATAATATTTTTATTTCTATTATTATTTTAATAATATTAAAATTAATTTTTCAATAATCATAATAATATTGTAGGATTTTTTTATATTATTTTTTGTGAATACTGAGAAATTTAATATTTTTTATTTTTTTATTATTTTAATAATATTAAATTTAATTTTTTAATAATCATAATTTTATTAATTTTTTTAAAAAAATATATTTATTATTTGTGACGGGATCTATTGCGATGGGTTCCCATCGCAAATAACCTAAATATTTTCTTTTAAATGGTATTTATGAAGGGATTACGGGCCTGTCGCAGGTAGTATTTTCGATGGGCCCGTCGCAAATAGTCTAAATAAATATTTTCAAAAAAAAATTTGCGACTGGATTACGGTCCCGCCGAAAAAAGTATTTTTGACGGGCCCGTCGAAAATATGTTTATATATATAAAGTATATAATCTGAGACTTATTTGTGACAGTGAAGATGCCCGTCACAAAAAATATTTTTTGCGATGCCGTTTTTTGCAACGAGCTATTTGCGACAGGATCCCGTTGGAAATAATCCATTCCAAATACCTAGAATTATTGTAGTGTTCATAACATGGGTATGTTATCCCAGTATAGTTATAAGTTGTTCTGCACCAGTCAGAGTACTAGAGCCAACATACTTATCTAGCATCATAGTGAAATCACTATAGGGGACATGCACGTTTGTGCGGTTTCCATTCCATCCACTAGACACCATCACTAGATAATAGAATACACTAGCTTATGTTATGAATCATTATCTTAAATTAGAAAAATACTTAGTATAAGTTGAAATCCTATGCATATCTAACCCTATAATCACAAAAATGTATTCTTTGAGGAATAAGTTATATTTCAATCCTTCATAATGGCTTGTAAAGAAAATATTAATTATCCTAATCATATCCCCTACGAGTGACAATACCAAGAGTGTATAATGGACCATTTTCATGTACCAGGATACCCCAGGTCACACCTAAAACTCCTTGTTAGAGCTTTCACTTCTTCGTACCTCTATGACATAGCCAACTCTACCTATTTGTATCTAGATAGGGATGTATTTGCTAGAAATATCCACATAACATATTCCTTAACAAAATTAATGGATGTTATTGTATTCTTATCCTCAAGGATTATCTTATGAATTTGTTCCCAAATCTACATTATCTAAATGTAGTTTCCATGATTTCTACTAAACATTCTTTGATACCAACAATAAGGACCCAACCCCAGTTGCCTGGATCTGATGCCTTATTTGATTACATTGGCATATAAACAAGGAATATGCATCTATAAGGATATAGTATATTAGTATCATTAGAAATAATATATGTACATATGTAAAACTTTAGAAATTGAAAGGAAAAACAATATAGAATCTCCTCCGACAACATCCAAAAATTCTTGGTTATTTCAGCATGTCATTCATAATAAACATCTTCATGTATTGAGAAAATGAAACATAAGACAGGGGTGATCTAAAATGCTCAGAAAGGGTATGAAATATTGAGAAGGATATATATATATACACACATATGAACATTAGGCAAGTTGAATAATTGAAAACATATACCTTTAACAAAAACGTGAACACATTATGTAAGGAATAAGAGCTGAGTAAATAATGCCATAATAAAACATAATAATTGGTATTCTACTAGTCGAATAACCACATTAACCAAAAATACTATTTTCATAATTAAGAAATGAATAATTTGGGAAAACAATACCATACCATCAAGGTCTTGTGCTAAGTCCATAAATAATCATTTTGTTAAGGCCTTGTGGCAAGAACGTAGCTTGTCTCATGAGACCTACCGATGCACCGAGGGGCTATAGACCCCCCCTGACAATTTCTATGCCCAATTAATTACTCATATGAATCAAGATAAATATAACCAACATATACATTATTATTGAAACTAATATATGAAGTGTAAAGAACTTTCCCCGAACATTAAGCATAATCACTAACCATTCGGAGTAAATTAGAGAATGTTATTAAGACAGCACATCCACAATCAAAAAAATCATACAAAATAAAATAAAATATTGTATATGATACTAGGAAATATTAATTCCAAAAATAAATTTGAATCCACAAGAGTTTTGAAATATATGAAGATACTCTTATAAAATCATTATGTAATTCGTGAGAAAAATAACTTTTTTACTTTGAAAAGAAGTGTTCTTTTTAAAAGTTATTTGAATAAAAATAGAGTTAAGGTAAGTTATTATTTTAAAAATAAAATCAGTGATTCTATAAAGATAATGTTTTCCAAAAATATATTACAGGTTTCCTTTTAAAATGGGTATGAACTTTAAAAATTCTCTTGAATCGGTCTCGTCTTTCAGATGCAATTTTAAAATCTCCTTTTTAAAACGTGTAACTATCCATCAAATAAGGAAGGGTTGTGGTTTTTGTAAATATTTAGATTATTCAAAAAGAATTTATTAGGAGTAAATAACAATACATTATAATTTCAAAGAGGTAATTACACAATCAATGTAACCCGAATGAAAATGGGAGTTTGGGTGGAAAACCCATAACTTATGTCCGAATGTGTTCAACTCATGAACATGAAATCTAGGAATATGAAATTAGAATTATTAATAACATATTTCATAACCTATTATACATGTATATATTTTCTCATAATTCTTTTTAGGTCATTTAAGCTCTTATTGATAAGTTATTATATATAATTTCATTGTTACGAAGTGTTCATTTTCTTTATTTTCATAATCGTTCCACTTTTTCTTAAGTAATGGAGTTCATTTGGAATGGATATAAATATATAGAATTGAAATTAAATACTATTTATGAAAATAAATAATTTTTAATGGTCATTTATATTATTTGGTTACATGGAAATAGGATGAATCTTTAGATGAAATATTTATGAAGTTCACATAGATTATTTTAGTTCTATTTTGATTATTATAAACTAGTTTGGTCATATGATTTAATAATATGTATGTATACTATTTCTTGAAGATTAATAAAAATATTATATTCTAGTTAATAGATAAAAATGAATTTATTTACCTGTAATGAATAAGAATTTGATGAATGAAACTTCATCATCCACCAAGGTTATAAATTGGAACCTCATGGACGTTGATTTCGTTTATAAAATAAAATGCAGAGATTAAGAATATTGATGATGGTTCTTACATTAAAATGATATAATTATAGTATATAGATTATTCAGGATCTATCATTGTCATTTGTATAGAAGAGGTTAAGAGAGGATAAAAATATTAGATAAATCGAAGTGAAACTTAATGAAAAAGAAGGATGGTTTACCTCTTAAAATGACCTCTTTGAGAATCTTCTTTAGGGAAGGGGTTTTGGCCTTTTTTCTAGAATAAGTGCTTCCTTGACATGTGCAGCAAAAAGGGAAGTGTAATTGGGAGGATATATTAGGAGATTTAAGGCTTAGAAGAGTGAAGAGAAGAGGGAGTGTGAGGGGTTTTATAGTGGAGGAGAAGGGTAAATTTTCAATTTTTATTCATTATTTTATTATTTCCATCAAGACAACAGAAACTGTTATTTCATCTAACCCCTAGTAGTAATAAGTTCTTGAGAGTTCAAACCAAGTGGCCTTAAATCACTTATGATTTCACAAATATTTTATTTAATTGATAATTTGAATATACAATATTTTATCGTATTTCAGAATTCATAAAAAATTCAAGAATATCAGAAAAATACCAATAATTCATCCCTACCATTTTCAATGTGGAGAATTCAAAAATGATCTCCATTTATCAAAAATAATTTTCTAAATATTATTGATTTTATTTATAAATAAAATCATAGTTAATTTGAAAATTAACAATTTTAATGATATTATTATTTTTATATCACATTGAAAAATTAATTAAGATCTCATTAGCTTATTACCTTAAGAAAATAAAATGACATCACTATTTACTATTAATATGGGTCATATTACTATTCAAATAACAATTCAAAAGGGTACGTTACTATTCATAGAAAAATCAAGTTCGTTCTATCAGACTCTAAATGACTTACTGATCACAACTTTAGATGACCTTTTTTTAAATAAAAAACATAGTCTAGGCAAGGTTGTGTTTAGAGGAAATATTATATAATGCACTCATCATTAATTTTCAAAACCATGGGGTGTAACAAAAAATAGAATTAAAACTATATATATTCAAAAATATAATTTTTTATTCTTTATATCGAATATACTTTTTATAATCTTGTGTATATAGTCATATTTATAAAGTAATAACTAACATTAATAAACATAATAATTATTTGATTATAGATAGAAATTAAATTTAAAATTAATATTGTATAGATACATAAACTATTATTACACCAACATACACCCTATGGGTATTATATGCAATGGTGTCACTTTTTTGGGGTGACTCGGTGAACATGGTTTGATCCGTGTTCTTGATAAGATTAAACATCTCCTTTAAACGGGTTTGTTCATATTTTAGTAATTATGTTTTAGTTTTTCTCAGTGAAGGAAAACACCCTGTGATTATAACTCCTTTAGAACATTTGATAATTAGGCTTCATAGGGTAAAATCCTATTATATATAAAAAACACTTCTTCAATCTATGAAAATTGACTTTACCATAACCCTTAATATAGACTAATATTAATGGTAAACGTATAATGGATATATTATTAAAAAATTAATATGAATAAAAAACTTTTAAATATGAACGAAAATACTTTATAGTAGAAAAAAATAAATAATGTAGTGCATGTGTTTTCTATAACTATATAAGGTTCTTATTCATTTCAAAAGGAAATTGCATTAATAAAAGTTCTGGTCATTACATGGTTGATTCATATTTTTATTTTCATTAGTTTTTACTTTCATAATACATTCCATAAAAAAATATAATATATTTCTTATAAAACCATGTTAATTTAAGAAAACATAGAATAAACTAAAAAATGAAAAAAAATGTTCCAAAGGACTGATACAACGTTAATCAGTCCCAAATTTCAAATAAATAATTTGATATAAAGTTTTGTTCTAACTAAGATCTGGTATGGAATATTCAATATTGGGAGGGGGTGAATTGAATTTCCAAAAACAAATATTTTTCCCCCTCATAAATTAAGTTTTCTTGATTTTATAAAATATGAAGACTAGTGAAATGAAATTATAACATTAATACAAAACTCTGAAAATACATGAAATTAAACAGGGATAAATAAAAAAAATAGGAATTTAAAAAGGTGTAAAAATAGTGTGTTGAGTTTCAAATGAAAATATGGAAATATAAAAAAGAATATTATTACCCAAAAAGGATGTATGAAGGGTTCAAATCATTCTTATCCCAAATTGGAAGGAGGAATATTAATAATAACCAAGGTATCAATGTTTTACTCTTGGAACTTCATTGTTCTCCTTAATCAGAAAAAACAAGTTCCACCTGAAGAACATTTTCATCCAACATTAGAAACATGAATCTCTATCATTGTGCTCGTATTTGATAAGAATGTTTTTTTTCAATTCCACACCCAAACATCATCAAAATGTAGAGTTCAAAATAAATTAGGTTCTTATCTCTAAAACCTCATCACTCACATTAATTACATTAACAAGATTCACCACTCAAAATATCATCGATCTCAATATTGAAAAATTATTAAAATAGAAAAACTATGATATTTTAGAATAAATTCTCACACATGGAATAAGTTTTTTAACACACAGAAAGTAAATACAATTCCAAGAACTCAAAGATATATGATGATGAAAAAATTTATGATTCAAATAGTTCCATATTATTACATTCCTCCAAGATCAGTTAACATTATATAATTCATTGAAACAAAATGTAAATGGTAATAAGAAAGATCATCATGTTTAGTTATAAAATCATTAAAAGAAGTTAAAAATTCATTAGGGTGCTTTAGTGAATCTTATTGAACTTATTGAAATTATATGACTCCAACTCATCTTGTCAAAACACATAGAATATGAATTGACAATCTGAATAGAAAATAACTTTCAATAACTATTTTTAGCTAAAAATAAACATGAAGTGTTTTATGATTTTAAAAACAAGGATTAGGAAGAGGTATTTTTACCCAATGACATAAATGTCTTGTAAACCAGAAAATATTTTGGGAACACCAGTGTAACACCCCATGCTTCAACGGTACACTTCTCTTTCAATAATGCAATAGCTTGCATTGTACGCAAGTTCGAGATTCTAACACACCGCGACCAATCAAAGAATCCGTTATGAATAGTAATACCCACTTTTTGAATTATATAAATTTTATATTTCATAATGGAATTCATTTTTTTGATTTGGAATAGCTAAATTAGCTTATGTTGAATTTATGGTATTTTTCTGAGAACATCCAATTTTCGATGAATAGTGAAAAATACTTAAAAACAACTTTTTTAATAAAAATAATTTATAATGATAAATTATACTATTGAGTGGTTTTAAAGATTAAATATAATATAATTTTACCATTTTATCCAATTTTGGTCATTAGAATTAATTTTACATTGAAATTGAAAATAAATAATTGTCAATCTTTTGATTGATATTATTTCATAAAGACATGCTATTTGTTTTCCCAATGGGAATTAATTATAAAATTAATTAATGAAACTTATATGTTTTTAATTTTTTAAAATATAAATTATTTTTGAATTTGGAATATCAATTATAGCTTAGGGTGAATTTTTGGTATTGTTCTAAAAAACATCAATTTTTGATGAATAGTGAAACCACTAAGTGGTAGTTAAAAAAACTGATTTTTCATTTAATTGAAACTTTACCTCTTCTATGAATTGAATTTCAAAAATCCGACATACATGGTTGTTATTATTAAGTAAAATTTGGTTCAATGGGGTGAAAATAATTTTTTGGTGATTAGTAACTTTTGAGTTTTGTTAACCGCAATTAAAGGTAATTAGGTTAATTTAAGGTAAAAATGATATTATAAGAATATAAAAATATCTTCAACCATGTCCTAAACTTATTGGATGATTCATGGCCGACCAAGATAATACATGGGATGATTTTCGGGACCCCATGGATCCACTTGGGTAAGATAATGACATTAATACCTTTTATTTAATGTAAAAATAAAAATGCCACAAACATGCATTTTTTTACTAAAACAATTTTTAAAAGGGGATACAGAAGTCTTAAGTTTTACTATAAATATTAATTTGAAATATAAAAAGAATTCAGAAATCATGGTAATTGTTTATAATTTTTAGTTATTAAATAAATAAATTAATTTATGACACCATGATGATGCATCGATTACCTCATTAACGAATGATTTAAATAAAATGAAAAGATAAGTAAACATATAAGACTTTAACTTGCGTAAATCCTATTTGATGGGTGTATTTCGAACCCTTATTACCTTATCCTAGAAATATATGACTTTGGGACCTTTAAAATCCGAAAATCAATTCATAATAAAGTAACATTTCATGACATTGCAAGAGTGTCCCTCCTCTCCTCTTAAAAAAGGCCCCCACCTATACCACCTTCATCACACCTTAAAACCCATTTGGTTCTGCAAAAATCTACCCCAATACCCTCTCAAATTTCCTCCCTTAATCCTAGAAGCCTTATGTTAGGCGTAACTCTCTTCAAGAAAACCTTTTGGTTCAAACCAAGGGAAGTTACCAGATTTAAAGGTAATGTATTCTCTTATGTCCTTTTGTTTTATTTTGCTTCTCCAACCCCCTAAAATATTTTTATTCCATTATTTTGTAACAACAACAGTATATTCAATATACTAGAATGTTTTTATGAGAATTATTTTATTTACACATACAGACACTCTAGTCTATTGGTTAAATAACAAACTATTTTTGTGGGTGGCGAATTATTGCCTCACAAAACGATGATTGTTCAATCTTCTTTAAACACATTTCATGGTGGCCATTAAGATGTAACTATATTTATATATGATATATATTATGTTTATGTTTTCCTTATGCTTCTTTATTTTTCCTTTATGGCATACCTTTCTGGTTTCCATTATGGGTAAACACGATAATTTCATTTTAGGAAGTGCGGACTACCGCCCCCTCAAAGTGATTTGAATCGATAATGCCATATGTGGGACGCATAAAGGAAGGAGTTAAATGATATTATATATCATATTATATTGGACATAAAATATTCTTTTATATCATCATGATTTAATTCCATTAAATATGAAGTAAAAATGAAAGTAGCGTTCATGCGTACGTACGACTAACCATCTCCATGAACGGTGCATTTCATTTCATACCTCTAAATGTTATGTAATATTATAAATGCATGTATATAATAGATATATATGATATATATGAAATCGATATCATTAATATAATTTTAGAGATAATGGATATTTTACCACATGAACAACTTCTAATTATAAGAAGTTTATTGTTGACTTAGGTACCAAAGATCGACAAAATGACCGTTATTAACTTAAATGACTACATAATTTTCATAACATAGTAATAAGTGATATAAAAGGAATAATGAACATGAAAAAGGTTTTTAAGAAAGTATATATTAACTCTTGTTTATTATTGAGGAGATTAAAGAACGATCGAGTCAAGTCAGACACGAGGTAAGGGTTAATTCTAAAACCTCTTCATTATTCAGGGTTGTTCATATGTAATTATCTACTGGGAACTCTTTATCATCCACATCCAAGTTTCATAAAAAAAATTCAATTTTTTTTACTATTTATTAGACAATGGGTTAAATTTATTTATACCCTTATTTGACCTTATATGTTTTTGAAAGGAATCTTTCTGTAATTTTTCAAACAAGGTAATTTTTTACATTTTCGACAAAATTACGGAAAGAATGTTTTCTTAACTTATACGGTGTGTGCGGCTATTTTCCACTGTTATAAAATTGTTGAATCTTACCTTAAAATATTATAAGAATATTTTCAAAGTAAATGTTTTCTTTTACAATTATGTGACTTTTAAATTATTTCAATAAATATATTTATCTCAAATAGTTTTAATTTCATCTATGTCAACATCCTTTGATGGATTTTATGCTTATTTGAAGTTGATTTATTATGATTCAAAACTTCCATATTGTATTTAAGTTTTTGTGATATGTTTGACTGAGGATTTGTTATTTTTATACAATTCATGGATTATGGAGAAAGTATTTTCATTTCGTATGCTAGTTTGAATACGAATGTTTATGTGATGCTTAAAACTGTTCATATGAGGAATGCATTGGACTTAATAAGTGACGGGTGGAGCCCGCTATACCTCCTCGATGCATAGATAGGTCTCATGAGACAAAATAGCATCTTAGCATGAGGCCTTGACAAAATATTATAGTAGTCTTGGCACAAGGCCATGGCTACAAGGTTATGATAGTCTGTCATTATTCATTCTATCATTACGAAAGTGGTTATTGATATTACATGTGATTATTAAAATTGTATAATATCCATGTGAATAAATAAATGGAATTATTTAATTTTATTTTTTCCATATAATGATGAAGTTCATGTTTAAAAGGCTTTGGTTTTAGTTATACATTTCCTTAAATGTTTATGTTTATTTATGAATGTTTCCACTATATTGTTATCCTTACTGAGAATCTGAGATCACCCCTTTCAATGTTTTAATTTTTCCAGGATGTGAAGAATTATTTTATGAATGACCTGCAGGGATAGTATTAGGGGATATGAAGACAATATGTTGTTGTAGTTTTGTTTTACTTTATGATGTAATGTAAGACTTATGAATATATCTAGTGATTCCAAGGCTACTAAACTAATCGGCCTTTTGAGACTTGATCTTTTTTGATCATGCCAATATTAAGTAATAATGCACCGACTCTGGGTAACTGGGGTCGGGGGGTTACAGTTTTTATCAGAGGTAGTTTAGTGTTAACATTGGAAGCTAGATTTAGATAAACTCTGATTAGATCACATAGCCCTAAGATAGATATTGTGGATTAGTATAGAAGAACTTCCAAGAATTTTGGTATTATAGAGATTTTGTGAGTTTTTTTAGCGATACATCCTTGTCTTGATACGAGAAGGTAGAGGCGGCTCTAGAACAGATGTACGTTGGGGTAAAAAATGAAAAAACTACTTTGATCTAGACTCAAACGGGAACTGATGCACGACAACGGGCCTTTCTGCACTCTTGGTTACGACACTCCCAGGGGATATTCTTAGGATAATTCTCATTTTATTTACAAACCATTAGGAGGGATTTATGAGTATATAAATCCTCAAAGAAAACCTTTTTATGTTTATGGATTATAACCATAAAAATTTCAATTTATGTTAAGTGTTTTACAAGTATGGAATTATGTATTTCGATTCATAAACTAATCTAGTTTATGAAATTGTTTAGAAATGGCACCTAGTGGAAGGAATGTAAACCATATCAATGTACACACTCCATGTAGGGATTGCCCTCCAGCTCAAGATAATTATAGTGGATCTAGTGATACAACTGGTGCTGATCATCTTATCACTATACTGGGACAACTCACTCAGGCTATGAATAATAACCTTACTCTTATGGATCACCCTGATCCGCAATGTGGAGGATCAATGTTAGACCACTTCATTAGGCAACAACCACCAACATTCAATGGGGGGTAAAAATACATTAGCAGCTGAGCAATGGATAAACTCCTTAGATAATATATTCCATGCCTTGGGGAGTAGCAAAAGGGAAAAAGTTGTCATGGCCGTTTACCGCCTCACTGGAGATGCTGATTAATGGTGGTCATTGATTAAAAATACAAAGGAATATGAAGAAGTATCAAGTATGGAATGGAGAGAGTTTATAGAGATGTTAATAGAAAAATACGTTCCTCATGACCGTTGAGAAGATATGGAAAGAAAAATTATGAGTATGAGGAAAAAGGAGGGCGAGAATGTTGAAAAGTATGAGTCTAACTTTACAAGGTTAGCAAGGCATGATGCAGATTATATACCTAAACTAAGAAGTAAGATTGATTGTTTCTTTGATGGGTTAAAACTGTTTCTCTGTCAAGCATTAGTATCACAATCTTTCTCAACATACAAAGAAATAGTCTCATGTGCTATCAAGATAGTAAAGGAATTCTCTACGTCTTATCACAAAAAAGTAAAGAAAGAGAAGAAGAGAACGGTGGAACAAGAGACAGAAAAAGGGAAAAAGGGAAAGAAGGATTTTCCATTATGTGATAATTGTGGGAAGAATCACCCGGGTACTTGCCTAAAAGGAATGGGAGTTTGTTATAAATGTTGAGAAAAAGGTCACCAGACTCGTGATTGAAAGGGAAAGAAAGAGGTTGTCAATGTTGAATGCTACAATTTTTGATAAATGGGGCATTATGCAAATGAATACCCTAAGAGCCAAGGAAACTTATCTCAGAAAAGGCCAAGGTATCAAGGCCAAGCTTATGTTGTTACTATAAATGAAGTTGAATAATTATTGTATTTGTGTTTTGGGACTCAAGAACTATATTATGGTTATAAAAATAATGTGATATATATATAAGGATTGTAATGCAGTACTTTTTTTTTCATTATGGTTTTAATGTGATGAAGGTAATCATATTTTTAGTATGTGACAATAAGAGAAACATTACTTTATTTTGGGAATCTGATGTTACAATTGATTTTGGAATTTAAAGACCTTTTAGAGAAAGTCTGGACAGAGGTATTTTTGATAACTATAATGGTTGGAATAAATTAAGATAAACATTGGATAGTATTGTTTAAGGTTAAAACATTTCTGAAGATTATTTTTGGAATATTATAATACTATAGTTTTAGGAAAAGGACAACCTGCAGGTCAGGGGATAACCCGTCGCGTCGGACAAAGCTGTAGGAATCAAACCCACAACCATAGTGCGACATGCCTTTATTACCCACCACTAGCCTACAGGATGACCCTAGTTATTAAAAAAAGTTTTCCTAATATAAATGGTATTTGTTTATATTTTGAACCTTGTACGATTAGGATAAATATAATATTTTTGAGTTCTATAATCTTTTTGAGTGAAAGATGAGTTTGTGGTAGAAATTAGTTGAAGGTTGAAACTCTACTTGTCAAGTATATATATATATATATATCTTATTCTATGAAGAAATTAATTCTTAATCTTTATGTAAGAGGTATTAAAACAAAAATTTGTTATCCTAATTCCTTATGTTTTCTTTAACTGATGATATTTTAAATCATCATAGATTGATGGCTTTGAGGCCCTCAATTTTACACTTGTTTGTGTTTGATGACCTCAATCACTCCCTATAAATATTTATGTTTTTACTCTAATTACGTGTCTATAGTTTCCACCAATGTCCTCTTATTTGAAACCGTAATTTGGTGGTGACTTTCTCATTTCCCTTTCCCTCTTGTTAAAATTAAATTTTATTAACCCTATTTTTTATATGGGTTTTACACAAAGGTATTTTCTATTTTCAACCTTTTATTTTTGAAGAACAATTTCAAATTGTGAGGATGCAATTTATTTAAGGAGGGAATAATGTAACACCCCAAGCATCCATGGTACGCTTCTCTTTCAATAATGCAATACCTTGCATTGTACGCAAGTTCGAGATTCTAACACACTGCGACCAATCAAAAAAGCCGTTATGAATAGTAATACCCACTTTTTGAATTATATAAATTTTATACTTCAAAATGGAATTCATTTTTGGATTTGGAATATCAAAATTATCCTATGTTGAATTTTTGGTATTTTTCTGTGAACATCCAATTTTTGATGAATAGTGAAAAATACATAAAAAACGTTTTTTAATCAAATTAATTTATAGTGATAAATTATACTATTGAGTGGTTTTAAATTATAATTAGAATATACAATTATAATTTTATCCAATGGTGGTCATTACAATTATTTTTACTTTGAAATTGGACATAAATAACTGTCAATATTTATATTGATATTGTTTCTTCAAAACACGATATTTGTTTTGAAACGAGAATTAATTATAAAATTAATTAATTAAACATATATGTTGTGAATTTTGTAAAATAGAAATTATTTTTGAATTTGGAATATCAATTATAGCTTAGGGTGAATTTTTGGCATTGTTCTGAAAAACTTCAATTTTTGATGAATAGTGAAACCACTAAGTGGTAGTTGAAAAAACTGATTTTTCATTTAAATGAAACTTTACCGCTTCTATGAATTGAGTTTCAAAAATCAGACATACATGGTTGTTATTATTAAGTAAAATTTGGTTCAATGGGGTGAAAATAATTTTTTGGTGAATAGTAACTTTTGAGTTTGGTTAACCGCAATTAATGTTAATTAGGTTAATTTAAGGTAAAAATGATATTATAAGAATATAAAAATATCTTCACCCATGTCCTACACTTATTGTATGATTCATGGCCGACCAAGACAATCCATGGGACGATTTTTGGGACCCCATGGATCCACTTGGGTAAGATAATGACATTAATACCTTTTATTTAAAGTAAAAATAAAAATGTCACAAACATGCATTGTTTTACTAAAACAATTTTTAAAAGGGGCTACAGAAGTCATAATTTTGACTATAAATATTAATTGGAAATATAAAAAGATTTCAGAAATCATGGTAATTTTTTTATAATTTTTAGTTGTTAAATAAATAAATTAATTTATGACACCCTAATGATGCATCGATTACCTCATTAATTAACGATTTAAATAAAATGAAAAGATAAGGTAAAATCTAAGATATACACTTTTCGAAAGCCTATTGTATTGGTGTATTTAGAACCCTTATCACCTTATCCTATAAATATATCATTTTGGGACCATTAAAATCCGAAAATCATTTAATAATAAAGTAACATTTCATGAAATTCCAAGAGTGCCCCTCCTCTCCTCTTATAAAAGGCCCCCACCTATACCAGATTATTCACCCCTTCAAAGCCATTTGGCTCAGCCAAAATCTACCCAAATACCCATTCAACTATCCTCAATTCATCCGAGAAGTGTTAACTTAGTCAGAAAGCTCTTCAAGTAACCATTTTGGTTCAAACCAAGGGGAGTTTCCCGATTTAAAGGTAATGTCTTTTCTTATGTCCTTTTGTTTTATTTTGCTTCTCCAACCCCCTAAACTCTATTTATTCCATTATTTTGTAACAAAACCAGTATATTATATATACTAGGATGTTTTTATGAGATGTATTTTATTTACACTTACACACACTCCCGTCTAATCATTAATGAACATACTGTTTTTGTGGGTGGCGATTTACTGCCTCACGAAACGATGATTATTCGATATTCTTTTAACACCTTTCATGGTGGCCATTATGGTGTCACTATATTTATATATGATATATATTATGTTTATATTTTCCTTAAGATTTTTTTATTTTTCATTTATGTCATACCTTTATGGTTTCCCATTATGGGTAAACACGATAATTTCATTTTAGGAAGTACGGACTACCGCCCCCTCCAAGTGATTTGAATAGTTAATGAAATCTGTGGGACGTATAAAGGAAGGAGTTAAATGATATTATATATCATATTATATTGGAATTATAATATTCCTTTATATTATCATGATTTCATTCCCTTAAATATGAAATAGAAATTAAAGTAGCGTTCATGCGTACATACGACTTACCATCTCCATGAACGATGCATTTTATTTCTTACCTCTAATTGTTATGTAATATTATAAATGCATGTATATTCTGGATATATATGATATATATGATATCATGATAATTAATATAATTCTAGAGATAATGGATATTTTACCACATGAACAACTTGTAATTATAAGATGTTTATTGTTGACTCAAGTACCAAAGATTGACAAAACGACAATTATTAACTTAGATGACTAAATAATTTTCATAACATGGTAATAAGTAATATAAAAGGAATAATGAACTTGAACAAGGTTCTTAAGAAAGAATATATTAACTCTATTTTTTTATTCATGAGATTAAAGAATGATGGAGTCAAGTCGGACAGGAGGTAAGGGTTAATTCTATAACCTCTTCATTATTCAAGGTTGTTCATATGTAATTATCTACTGGAACCTATTTATCATCCACATCCATGTTTCATAAAAATTTCTTTCAAAACATTTTTATAATATTTATTAGACAATGGTTTAAAGTCATTTATACCCTTATTTGACCTTATAAGTTTTTGAAAGGAATGTTTCTGTCATTTTTCAAACAAGGTACTTTTTGACATTTTCATCAAAATTAAGGTAAGAATGTTTTTTTAAATTATACAGTGGGTGAAGTTATTTTCTGCTGTTATAAAATCGTTGAAGCTTCCCTTACAAGCTTATAAGAATATATTCAAAGTAAATATTTTCTTTTTCAATTATGTGACTTTTAAATGATTTCAAAAAAGATATTTTTCTCAAATAGTTTTGATTTCATCTAAGTCAACATCATTTAATGGATTTTAAGCTTGTTTGAAGTTGATATATTATGATTCAAAAATTCAATATTGTATAGAAGTTTTTGTGATATGTTTTACTGTGGATGTGTTATTTTTATACCATTCATGGTTTATGGAGAGAGTATTGTCATTTCGTATGCTAGTTTTAATAATAATGTTTATGTTATGTTTAAACCTATTCATATGAGGAATTCATTGGACTTAATAAGTTATGGGTAGAGCCCACTATAGCCCCACGATGCATCGATAGGTCTCATGAGACAAACTAGTGTCTTGGCATGAGGCCTTGACAAAATCTTATTTGTAGTCTTGGAACGAGGCCTTGACTATGTGGTTATGATAGTCTGGCATTATGCATTCCATCATTATGAAAGTGGTTATTGATATTGCATGAAATTATTCGACTTGTAGAATATCGATGTGAATAAGTAAATGGAATTATTTCATTTTATTTTTTCCATATTATGCTAAAGTTCAAGTTTAAAAGGATTTTGTTTTAGTTATACATTGCCTTAAATGTTTATGTTTATTTATAAAAGTTTTCGTTATATTGTTATCCTTAATGAGCATCTGAGCTCACCCCTTTCAATGTTTTCATTTTTCTGAGATGTGAAGAAGTATTACATGAATGAACTGTAGGGATAGTATAAGGGGATATGGAGACACGATGTTTTTGTGGTTTGTTTTACTTTATGATGTAATGTAAGACTTATGAATATATCTAGTGTTTCCAAGGCTACTAAACTAATCGGTCATTCGAGACTTGATCTTTTGTGATCATGCCAATATTAAGTAATAATGCACCAAATCTGGGTAACTGGGGTCGGGGAATTACAACAAGAGTTTGAGTTATAATTTTAACCTAGAAATATTTTTTCTATTATAAAATACTTTGTATGAAATGGATATCAACCAACCTAATAATATGTTTTATTTTCACATTTCTTTTATTTTTTAATGGAATTGAAGGTTGGGTGGTTTATTATTGTTTTTAAGGGTGAATGTAATTTCACTATAAGATGGTATCATAGAATGTTTGTAAAATGATAGTTTTTCAACCATGTAACTATGTGTGGAAATTGATTGTGTTGTATGGTTGGACTATTTATGGAATCTTATTGAATATTTATAAATTAATCATGAATTTATGTTATACATTTATTGGATTTCATTTTATTAGATGATATTTTAATGAATTTTATTACATTTTTGATTATATGATTCAACCTAACAGATGTATAAATGAAGTTAAAATATTGTATGATGCATTATAAAGGGATTATCTAAATGGTTTTAGATTCTTGTGCTTGTGGTTTACCTAGTTTAAAGGTAGGATAGTCGAGAATTGGTTTAATGAATGGGTAGATCATTTTATTAACTGTATGGATTAGAAAAACATTTTTGGTATTTTTTGAGTTACTCATTGCATACTTATCTAATCAGATCATTGGAAATTATTTTCATGTTCAAAATATAAACCTTTCTACTATAGGAGGAGGAGGTTATTTATATTTGGGTGTGTATGAAAAAAAACGTCAATGCTACACGATTTTGAAATATTCATGGGATACTTCTTCAATGGATATACTATGAGATATTTGACATACTACAATAAGGTTGAAAATTTAAAATAAAAGACTATTTGTAATATATAGGGAATAAATTATTGGACACAGTGTGAATTTCAAGGTGAAATGTATTTGTAATAGATAAAATGATAGATATAATTTTAGTCATGAAGTTTCATTCGGAGGATCTAAAACAATAAAATGAAATGTATTTTCATCTATGGTTATGGGAGTCAAAAATTAAGGATATGGTTTATTTTTTTTAAAAAAATTCATAAGAAAGAATCAACAAGGATGTAAAAAAATATGAAAGCTAGTGTGAAAACTAAAAAATATATTTGGGTTGATGATCCATCAGGTATCAAATATTTAATTATTGAATTCTATATGATGTTTCTTTCTACAGATAAAATGAAAATTACAAAATTTAGTGTCATATTACATTGGAAAAGTGCTCTATCCTATAATTAATTAAGTCCTTATATGTGTGATTGAGGAGGGTGATGCCTTATTCACACGTAATGAAATTAATAAATCCAAATAACTATGCACATATTGATATCAAAATGATTTTATAAAAAGTTATACAGTATTGTTAAAAGTTATGCATCCCCTCTTATCAGTCTTATTGTAACATTTTTTATATTGTTTTTAAAATGATTGGATATTATAATGATTGGGATAAAATTGTTATGAAATATATATCCTTTATATCCTATCAGATCATTATTACTTGGGAATTTTCTATGCATATTTACTTTTATAGAGGGGTTAAACAAAGATATAAACTCTAAACCTATTTATTCATTTCCAAGACTGTTTTTATTCCAAAATGGCCACTCATTAAAAATACAAGGGCATAATTCATGGGTCTATGGATACCAATTAGGGGCTAGGAATCTAAAATTTATTATTCTAGAGGCGACATCCTTTTCATTATAATAGTTTCATGTGAGGAATGTTAAATAATTGATCGGATCCTCCATAATTTTGAATGAGAATCCAATAAAAAGATACATTTTGAAATGTAACCAGATTTAATTTTTTAAAATATCTCTATCACCCCACTATTTTGGATTTGTTTTAGAATGAAATTTTATTTTCTTTTGTGGGTAGGTTTAAGAGTAATATTCAATATTTTTTTATTAAATATATTTCACATACTAGGAAAGTGGTTTTGATTAAATTTATCACACAGTTCATTCCTTTATATGAAGTGTCTTTATTTAGGTAACCCAATGACATTATTGACCACTTTCACGAAAGAATGTCATGATTTTTGTGGGTCATATTGATGGAAAAAAATATGGTTCCCTCATTTTTTGGGATGAAATATATGATAACAAGTATATAGGGGGTATGGGTTTCAATAATGTCAGGTAATTTAATCAATCTATTTTGAAAAAGACAAGGGTAGTTTCTCTTATAAAAACATTATTCTCTTTATCCATTAGTGTTTAAAGATAAATATTATCCTAACATTGATTCTTGAAACTAGGAATTGAGTATAAAAATATTTCTCTATAGTGAAATATTCATGGGTTGTGGCCTCATTGGGATATTGGTTCTTCCATTAATATTAGATAGGGTGCCTCAAACAATTGTTGGAAACATCCTTGGTTGGTTGATGATAAATGTAAAATTTCATCATATTCACCATCTTCTAGTTTGAATAATGCAAGAGTGAGGGATATTTTATATTATTGATTAACATTTTAATGAAGGGTTATAGTCTCATAATGGTTTATCAATAGGGAAAGGAGTGAAATGACCTGAGATTTTACTAAGTATTTTCCTTATATAAATATTATTTTTATAGCTTTATTCATACAAAAAAAATTATATGCATCATGTATTAGATTGAAAATTACTATGAAAATTTAATATTAATAAAACCTATTGTAAATATAAAGATTTTTATTAATTTGAAATTTATACAATGTAGAATTAAAAAAAAATAAATTATTAAAAAGAAATTAGTTAGTAAAACATAGTGTATCATTTCATCCAAAATTAGAATTTTAAAAAATAAAAAATTCGAATTTTGTAAAATTTATTTCATTCTGGAATTACACATATTAAAAAAATCATAATATTTTTTTTATATTTTTATAAAATAATTTTTAAAACAAATTTGGGTGGAAGCCCCATTTTATTATAAAATAAAAAACATATTTTTTACTATGTAGAAGGAGGCCCATTACATATCCCATAATCCATAAGATGAGTGGCCCATGAATATATCATGAGAGAACTAGGGCTTAAAAGACCTAATTCTTGCCCTGAAAGCCCATTGTTTGGCACGAAGTCCCCTCTGATGAATAATAATTCTACAATGACCAAAATATCAATGTATGGGTTACACCTGAATCCTAGTGGGTGGCCCTAATCAAGCCCAGAGTAGGCTTTACATTCTCTTTCTAATAAATGAATTTGAATCACCCTATGTATAATACACACAATGTCTGAGTTTAGTGGGACTCGAGGCGATGATAGTTCCCATGGAGAGACAGGGGTAAAAATGGATAAATTTAATTCTTAAATTCAAAATATCAAAACTGGAGATAGATTATTTATTTGAGTTTTTAATAAATAATTTATTTTTAATGTGAACAATGAAACACATAGTTTTAACCAAAATTATAAATTTTATAACTTTATTGATATATGAGAAAGACCTTTATGTTTATAAAACCTTGAAATTTATTAATTAATTTTTTATAGAGTTCAACTTTGAATTTTAAAATATAATTTTGAATATATAAAACATGTTTCCAATATTTTAGAAGATATGTGATATTTTATTCTAACTTATAAATTATTTTAAATATTTTATTTTTATTAAATGTTTTAAGGGTATTATTAATACTAGGATTTCTCTGGAAGCAACATAAATATTTTTTTGAAGAATAAAATTACTATCATGAAGGTTAATGAAATGGTAATTTTATATTACACATCCATTTTATTCTTACAAACAGTGTTTTTTATAGAAAACCTTTTTATGAATTATGTGTACAAATAATAAAATAAACATTTAAAACCACTATAAATTACATTTGATAAAATTATTTTCATATTTTAGATCAATATTTTCTAAAATATAATAATTTTCATTTTCATTTTTGGGATCAAATTGAGTTACCATGGCGAATATTAATTACAAGAATAAAGAATTTATTTTTCAAAAAATGATAGTTTTATTACAATTGTGTTATTTTTAAATTAAATAGATATATTTTAAATTATGAAACTAATATGATCTTTAATAATATATATATATGAATTGAAACTTATTTAACCTAAAATCAATGTTTGATATTATTAATAACTACTAATAATTGAAACGAATCTTTTCTAGAAAAATAGTTTTCTAACACATTATATAGTTTGATTTAGTAGTTAATTTTATAATATTTAAAAATTGGTTTATTTTAAATGGATTCAAAATTTGGATTCATCATGTCTACATTTTTTAAGAAGTATCATATGCTATTTTAAGTGATAAAATGATTATTATGGTAAAATGTTAATCAATATTAATATGTGTAAAAACGAGATTTCTTTATATGGGTTTTTAAAAGAAAAAATTATTAAAATAATCCTAGGTTATTTTTTTAAAAAATAATCCAAATGGTATATTGGTAATTTTTATTGATTTTTTTTTCACTCTAGACAAAGGTGTGGAGGCACTTCACACCTTTTCTAAAATGTTTTTGAAGATACGTTAATGGTTATAAATCCATAAACCAAAGACCAAAAAATTAAATCCATAAATTATATATATATATATAAATGGTAACATTTTTTTGTTTTTTTGTTTCTATACATATATATATAATTTAACAAGATTATATTAATTATTATAAAATATTATTAATTTAATAATAATTTATTAATAATACCATTATTATTAATAACTATTTTTTAAAAAAATTACAAATGTAATTATAATATAATTTATAATTTTATTATTTAAACCATTTTTAGTGCTTATTATTTTACATTTCGTAAGTATATAATTATAGAGTTATTATTTAATGACAATTTAATTACTAGAATTTAATTATAAAATCATAATTTATAATACATTAGAAAAATTTAATTAATAATATACTACTTAATAAAAATTATAAAGGTTATTTTTTTAATGTGTAAATGTTATTTTTTAAGATATAATGTTTTTGTCATGTAAATTAGCTTCCGTTTATTATATTTATAATTTTTAATTTTCAATTAATTTTTTTATGTTTAGTCTATTTGTCAAATTTTGTTTAG
Organism: Viscum album; assembly: GCA_963277665.1. Taxonomy (NCBI): domain Eukaryota; kingdom Viridiplantae; phylum Streptophyta; class Magnoliopsida; order Santalales; family Viscaceae; genus Viscum; species Viscum album. The sequence continues at coordinate 1,289,704,118 of OY728119.1, forward strand.
ACTGTATTTGTACATTATAATTTATACACATTACACATCCCCTACATGAAACATAATATTGAATTATTTAGGTGAATAAAAATTATAAAGTATAAATAATATCTATTTTTTGACAAGAATAATAAACGTATAAAAAATAATTCTAAATAAATATAATTTCAAAAAACATGTAATGAAAATCTATTTTAATAGAATTTTTTTTTAAATTTTAAAACATTATATTTTTAAATATAATTTATTTGACATTAATTTTATTTTAAATAATATTTTCTATTCTTATTCAAAATTTTAAATTTCATTTATATTTTAGTAATACTAAATTTTAGGTGCATATAGTTTTAAATGTGTAAATATTTTTTTTAATGAATAAAGATTGTGTAATGTAAAGTAATTTTGGATTATTATATTGATGAAATTGTTTTTATTTACAAATATTTTATAATAAGTTTAGCGTATGTTTTCAGTTTTAATTATATTGATTTTATTGTTTATATTTTTTTATTACCCGACTGAATTGGGTCTATCTAGATGGTGACAATATGGGTATGACAACCCCAAGCCCACCTCAAAAGGCTAATGGAAGATGATAAGCATTAAGAAAGCATAAATGAAATTGGAGTCTATACCCAAACCCCATGGACACACACACACACACCCAACTATACCCATGAAAATGTGAAGAGGAGAATAATAAAGACTACACCACATAGGGTACAAAGCATTCATGAAATAACCTATAGTTAACAAATCAGAGTATGAAAATAAAAATATAATGCATAAATGGAAAAAATACATGCCCAACTAGAAATGAAGTCCCAGCCTAAAAAACTGGAATGAAGAAATACTAAAGAGATCCTGAATCCCGATCTCCCAATATGACCACCATTTGTAATTATTGTACCCAAGTATCCAAATACACTTCTATTGTCTCCACTGATCTATCTATCATCTTCAAAATAAATGGAACATGTAGGAAAAGGCCACATCATCTCACATGCCTATATGAGGAAGTCGTCTGGAGGAAACACACCCTACTATTAATCCACAACCCAAAGGGGAACAATCTTTAATAGAGGACCCAGGAACTAGTGCAATAGAGGGTGATACTCAGTAGATAGGGGACCCACACCATGGTGTAACAGGGGGTGGAAATGGGTAGATAGAGGACCCTTGCAATGATTTGGTAGGGGTTCCACTCAAAAGAGAGAGGGAATGTTCCCTTATGTGAAAATAGGCACCACCAAATCTTAATAGAGAATAAGGGTGACCCCAACCCTGGTGCCACTTGGGGGTTGCTGACCCTGTGAATCTCTTATATGATCTTTTCCAGTAACTTCAATCGACAAAGAATCTACAAAAGAAGCATCACACTCTCCAAAACTCATGAAATTTATAAACAGAATCTATTACAGATTCCATAAAATTCTATATGGAAAACTACTTTGGATAGGAAACACATGGGACAATAAATGAGTTTTGAATAAGGATATATAGAACTTAAAAGAATTATTGGGAGGTTCGTTGCATTTCATTAGGATTACATAGCATGTACCATATCCTTTCCACCATTCCATGTCCTTACCATCACCCATCTCAGTTGGATATGTGTCACTACACGGTGTGTACACATGGTACACAGTGTGTCTTGGCCACCTGATGCCCCTCTAATTCACCTAACCCATTCCTGTTTACATAGAGTCATGATCGTGTACTTCAATTTGTTCCCATGTAATGAGGCCATATCTGAGTGCTAGGCCATGCCCATCTACTTCTAACCGTACTGATACTCTTGACCATGAAAGTTCCCTGTTACTCTCATAGTATACACTAAGACACTAGCACTGGGTCACAATACATGTATGTTATATACAAGATGCATGAACGTTATCTTCCCCAAAAACATTTCTCCTGAAGTTAGGGGACTACACGATGTGCATTCCTAGACTGCATACCATATAGTTTGGTTTTTTCATATAAACCCATGGAATAATTTATATGTAACATAACAACAATGTTTCTACACGAAATCTCATAAAGTAGTGTGGATCAAGGGGAAACGGTGCTTAATCATTCACCAATGGATAGATTCCAGCCACCCATGCCCATGTGGGTCATCCTATCACACCGCACACCTCCCGATACAACTTCAAATCCCAAATCCATGGATCCTTCACTCCCATACCATATAAAAACTTGACCCTCAAACAAAGAATCAATGTATTATTTATTCATTAGATCTATATGAATCTAAAGGTTTGATTGCGCTTGAACCTACCCCAAAAATGATGAACCATAAAACCATATTCCAATATCAAATGATGTGATGAATAGTGGGGTAAATTCATAATAATTAAGGGAATACATAAGTGGTTAATGAAATCCTATAAAATAATTAATGACAAATTTTCAATGAATCGTGGAAAATTGAATATAAACTTCTTTAAAATTTTCTATTTACTAAACAAGATCATGAGAAGTAAGGGTAATAATAGATCAGTAAAAAGAAGATATAAAAATCAATTATTATAAAATTTAATGGGAATAAAATGAAAATAATAATCCATACCTTGATATAAAAATCCGTGATTATCAATCGTGGCCTCATATTTCTCATCCAAGGCTCTCGAGCTCCCGACGAAACTATTGCAAACCCTAGGGTTTTCTCGGTCTTCGGTTCTTGGCTTCGTTGATTGTTTGAATTATTCCACTGCACATGGAAGGTTTTGATCTAGAGGTGGAGCTTGAATTCGGGCGGAAAACACTCAAAATTGAATCCCCTTTGGTGGAAAAACCAAGATGTATATCCTTTGTTGAGGCTCTCAAAGGCGTTGACCACAACATTTCGTCATCCTCTAAGGCTGTTCTTTGCAAGAAGCTAGAGGATGGTCGATTTGCAGTTGATGCTGATCCGGACTCATTGCAACAATGATCGGATATCTGCAAATTCACTGTTATGGCTTGAATCTCGTACATTAAGAGTGAAAAAACATGGTCAAACATGGATCTGAAACTCCGAATCTCTCACATTTGGGGGATCAATGATTGGAAACTCATTCCAATTGGAAAAGGCTACTACCATTTGCTGACGAAGATGTAGGAGGATCTGGATTGTGTATGGCAGATGGGTAACCTACAACTCAAACCAAGAGTGCCTCGCATGTCAGACTGGGATCTGAAATTCAACCCTCACAATACTCGAAACACTCTGGTTCAAATATGAGTACAACTTCATGGTCTTAGTTTGTTTTACTGGCACCCAAAAATCCTCAATGATATAGATTCTTGTATCGGGACACTGCTCAAGATCGACCAACAGACTCTTAATGCGGATCTGGGTTTATATGTTCGAGTCATGGTAGAGGTGGACATGGCGTCCACGATTCTTGATGTCATTGTCTTCAATGCAAAGGAGCGGAAAATAGAGATCTGGGTCAAATGCGAGAGGATGCCTCCATACTGTGAATTGTGTAAAATTTTTGTCACTCTCTTCGAAGGTGTCGTGTGGTTCAAATTCAGGTTCTCCCTCCACCTGTTTCTACTAGTGACGGATGGACTGAGGTCAATACAAAGAAGAAGAACAAGGTTACGAGCTCTGAAAATTTGGTGCCCCTGAAAAAAGGTGTTGATGATTGGGTTAAAAAACCTTATGTACTTGGCGAAGCCTCAAACTCCACCTGGGACGAACAGGTTTACGAAGAGGAAGGCAGGGAGTAGGAACACCTTATTCTCGAGGACATAGGAATAATTGTGATGGATACATGTGAGCTTGAGATGGATAAATCTTCCTAGGAGCCAGCAGATGATGGTAAATCTGTGAAACAAAGGGAAACTCCTTCTTTTGTTGATGATACTAACCAAGGTTCGACGCTGCCTACTGTCTCTGTCCCAGCAGGTAATCTTTTGAAGTAATATCCTTCTGCTTCGGATTTGGTTCATCACAATGCAGGTTCAAAATATGGTTCATCTCTAGACCTTGTTGAAGTTGTTTCTCTTGTGAATTTATTCGAAAATGAAGGTTCTCCTAATTTAGTATCAAACTCTTCTGATTTGAGTACCCCCTTGGTCATAGTCTCTATCCCACTTCCTGCTACTCATTTTCCCCCGGGAGCTAATACTGGTATGGTTCCTATTGGGGCAGTAGGCCACTCATCCCCTACTGATCCAAAAATCTCGGGTGCAACAAATGTTGCACCTGTTAAGACCCCTTTGAATAAAAATGCTAACAAACTGAAATCTCTTACTAATAAAATTGTTGCTGACTAGACAAAAAATACTTATTTAATGAGTAAACAAGAATTGAATTCCTCCCCAGCTTCAACCTCTACTCTCAGTAGATCTAAGAGGAAGAAAATATCAGGAGGATCTAAAAAGAAGAAGAGGATTGCTGGCTCCAAAACCAGGTTATAATGGATATAGGATTTTGGAAGTTCTATGGAGTAGCAAACCCTGGAACCATTACAGTTATTCAAAGACTTGTATCAACTTATAAACCAAAACTTTATGCTATTTCTGAGCCCAAAACATGATTTTCTAGACAATATATGCACTTTTCTTCTTTTGGTTATTCGTTTATAGGTGCTTTCAAGAATGAATCTTCTATTGATTCCCTTTCGGTTTTCTATCACAGTTCGTTGTAGAATATGATAATAATGAATTTCTCTGATCAACATTTTACTTGTGATTTTAATATGGATGGTCTGCATAACTTCTTCCCATTTATCTATGATAAAAATAGATATCAGGATCATCTTCCTCTTTGTAACTACCTTTTGGTGATGGATCCCACCATCAATGACCACTGGTTAGTTATAGGAGACTTTAATGTTATTCTCTCACCTAGTGAAAAGATTGGACCAATGCACTCACACACTGCTTCTAGAGATTTTAGTGCTGCTTTTGAGGGATGTAATATTATTGAAGATAATATGACTGGTGCTATGTTTACTTGGTATCATCGTCATTACAATAGGACTGTAGCTAGAAAACATGATAGAGATTTCATGAACATCCCGACATTGGATGCTTGGGACTCCATTTATAGTGCTACGTTACTTAGAATAAATTCTTACCATAATCCAATACCTTTGAGTCTTCTTCTTAAACCGCCCAAACCCAACATACCTTTTAAATACAATAATTCTTGGTCCACAAATTTGGAGTACTCCTCTCTCATCAAAAATTGTTGTGTTCCATGAGCCATCACTCTAATGCCTCTTCCTGTATCACTAAATTGAGAAATCTAAAATTAAATCTCAATGTTTGGTGTGCGACTAAATCTAAGAAAATTGATAAAGACATTTTTGCCCTGGAGTCTGACCTAAATCTCATTCAAAATATTACCACTAATTCTGATTTTTCTATTGACCCCCCAAATGAAATCAACATTTCTTTGAAACTTAACTCCCTTCTTGTTCTAAAACACAGTATTTGTAAGAAAGTCTTAAAAACGAAGTTCCTAACTGATGGCGACAAAAATTCCATGTTTTTAAATGACCTACAGCATAATAGGAAATTTTCTTGACCTCTTTCCTTACTCAATGATAATGATATTCTTTTGGACTCTGAGGTGACCATTACTAATCATGTTGTCTCGTACTTTGAAAACAATGCAGGTCGTTTGAGAATTCTCACTGCTATCAGAGATGCTGACTCAATTCAAAATGCCTATTGCAACAATTCTTTTGAGGAATTTATGATTCTCGTACGTCTCAGGGTTGTTGTGATAAAAAAAACATCATCAATTTATTGAATTCTTCTGGCAAGCTCTTATTCGGGGGTGGATCAAAATAAACGTCGATAGAGCTTTGAAGGGTAACCCGAGACCAGCTGGTTTTGGTGCTGTCTGCAGGGACAATTTGGGTCACTATCATGTGTGTTTCTATAGAGGTTGTGCCAGTGCCACTTCTTTAGAAGCTGAGATGATGGTGGAAATTCAGGCTATTGATTTGTTCAAAGGGTTTGAACTTCATTTGGATCGAAAGCGACTCTACTTCCATTGTCCAAGAAATTTGGAACGGTGTGATTCATCTTTCGTGGACTCTTACATCTCATTGGATGAGTTGTATGGACTTTCTTTGAAATATCAGATATATTTCCAATCTTCCCTACCGAGAATAAAATATGGGGGAAGATGCTCTTGCTAATAAATGTATCAACCAGGGAGTTACGTGGTTTGATAATATGCCAGTTGACCTTCATCCTATTTATGAAAGAGATTATAATAAAATCCCTTCTTTCAGACTATTTTAGTTTCATCTTTTTTAATAATAAATTGTGTCTTGGTCTTCGACCAAGATATCTCCTTTTAAAAAATATATTTCTCATCCAAGGCCTCAATAATTTTGAAAACCATTTATATTTAAACAGTGATTGAACATGTAAAAAAATATATTAATATTCTTAATATATTAATCATGGGGTCCCAAGACTCCCAAACACCTTGAAAACTCTATATATATATATATATATTCAAATAACTAATACAATAAAATAAGAGTCATTACAATATGATGTCCATCAAGTTTTTCTCTCAAAAAATCAGAAGCTAAACAGAAAGATGGGGGTACTAAGTCCACATCTAAATCTCATACTCCCAAGATCCCTCAAGCATTCTCCCATGACGCCAAAGTACACAAACCAAAGGGATGATCCACCCATGCATGGTCCTCTCTTGATAGTCCCTAATCACAATGAAGTACTCAATGAAGGTTGATCCATCCTTGATTTATAGATCACCCTATTCAATTACATGTGTTGGGTTGTGCATGCTTCCACTAAATTTCGAAAAATGGAAGATTTCTTGCACATGGTCCAACTATGGGGCTATGTCTAGGTTGTAAGAAACCTCACTAAACTTTTATACAATCTCAAGATTCCCATTGAACCTCAAGGATATATTGACTCCCTAAAAAATATCTATAATTATTATCATAGGGAGACTCTTAGAAAAATATGGTATCCTCAATTGACCTCCAAGGGTCTTTGATGTTGATATACATAAGATTTATGTCTTCTCTAGGATGCCCTCTTGTGCACGTGGATCACAGGAAGCTTCTCAATCTTCCACTACCTCATCTCATTCCCGATAAGATATGTCTTGAAAATATCTATCTATCATATGGGAGACATTAATGGTATCCCATATGAGGCATTTAATGGTTCCATTCTAATAGTAGAGTCATAAATGTTATTATAAGAAATCTATTGCTATATAAATTGATCCATCCATCTCCAACTGAATTCCAAAACATAGTAACTTAGTATATCCTCCAACACTTAGATAGTCTACTCTCTCTGGACATCCTTATGGGGGTGAAAATTTGTACTCATCTAAAACTGGGTCAAAAAATATTCCTATAGGCCTCTCCACAATTGTGATGTAAATTGTAGACCATGGTTAGAGATAATCTTTGAGGGTACCCCATAAATCTAGAAGATCTCTAACACACAAAAATACATGAAAAACTCAACCAAATTCTGATCTTAGATGGAAATTAATTTTAAATGAATTATTAAGTAAATAATATACACCCTGATAGAATCATTACCTCACACTATCTGTGAAATTACTATCACAAATTCCATGGATATTCCATTCCATTTCCACTATATGGTCTCAAGAGGTTGTGTAAAACTAGTATGAATTGGGTTATCAGCCATCACCTAATGAAATTTAAGACACAGAGAGGTGATCTCATTAATGGTCTACCTCATGCCAACCCACAAAAACTATAGTTGATGGTTATTAAACATATCTTCCACACCAAGATGTTTTGCCATTGGGGAAGTGTGAAACTCTATCATCACCTCCTCACACAACGTGATTGGAACCACCTTCTATACTTGATATAGAATGATTTTCTACCTTCCTATAGAAAATATATATCATGTATCACTTTAAGATATCAGGACACATAGAATTTCATAGTTTAAATCTCTGAACTGAGCCTCTCTCACATGATGAAGAATCAAAGGATTCACTACCATCGACTGAGGGAAAATTGCACCCTTATCCTCCATCTGAGTCAGTTGCAATGGAGATAATTGTACAGACACATCAATTACTTTGAAATAATGAGACTTCATGCTAAGGGAATCCTCTACCATGTTAAACATAGCATGAGTAAAAACTATCTGAAATTCATTGCTCTATAGTAACTCCAACCACCACATCTACCTCAGGTTAAGATCTCTTCGATTGATGATGTACCTGAGAGTCTAGTGGGTTGAGTGAACAAAAAAAATTATTTCCTAGAAGAAATTTCCTCCACACCTTCATAGTGAACACTACCATTTCAAAATCAACTTCACGAGTTTCATAGTTATAGTGACCCAAAATTTCTTTACATTACTATTAATTCATATCAAAGAATAAAACATAATACTTATATATTCAAGGATTAAATTTTCTAGTATCATGAGAAAATTAGTATCATCTATTCCTTATAAATAATAAATAACAGTCATTTCTAAATTAATTTTACTTTATAAAATTTAAAAATTTCACATTCTCATTAGTACATAAAGTCACCTGAGTATATACATCAAACAATTAAGTGAGTTTAAAGCCCAATAAGGAGAGGAAAATGGATATGAATCAACAATACATGGGTGATAATAACCAAAATCTCTATATAATAATCATGGGATCACCATGAAAAACAGGAGGGGAAAATTTGATAAAGTCATGGAATTTTTTGATTCATATAAATGGAAAATCATTAAATAGTGGTTAATACCACACAAGGTCGGGAACAAATATAACATCATGTTCATTTATTAAATATGTTCATAAATAATAAAATAATTATTATGAACAAAAATATCACAATGTTCACACATAATATACATAATATCATGAGATACATAACATTACAAAATTAATGGTAGGGTTATATATTTTCTGTATCAACTACTACATCATAATATTTACAAAATAATACATTCTACAAAGAATGTATAACCATCTAATCATAAAAGAACCTATGTAATGGAATGTGTTTCATAAGTATACACAAATAATTATTTCATGAATAAAATTAGGACACCCAAATGAAAAAGGGAAAACATATTTGGTATAAACATCATCATTTTTTAATCAATGAATAAATTACTCAAGGGGAGTAAATGGTTTGTTTTGGATAGAATATTCTTTTGGAGAATCTTGGAATTTGGATTATAAAAATAGTTAGAAACATTTATATACCTAAAAGAAAATTAATGAATAGTGAAGGTATATTTAATGAAAAATATAGGAGTATCCATTCAAAAATTCATGTGAAAGAGGGACAACCCAATGATAGGGAGTTGGGTTTGAGATCCCCTTACCATAAATCCTGTATTATTTCGTTTCCTTTACACCTCATCAATGATGAACATGGATATATTAAAACATAGAAAAATAAGGGTATTAGGTTAATTTATGTAAATATTTATCAATTATAATCATTGTACTATATTTATTAATTTTCATTGTTGATTTTGAAACGTTTTGATATCAGGTTTTACATAAAAATTTCTTATTTTGGTTCAATTTCACAATTTTGTTCTATATAATTTATACACGGGTAGAATAATTTATTATAGATTGAAATTAATAAATTTATATATTTTAATATAATAAATAATTTATTTTAATCATCCATAGGTTTTTTGACAAGGAAAGAAGTTGGAAACATCCTCGTTTGCGGGTAATCGATTGTTAATGTTAACATTGTCCAAATATGATGAGAAAGAGGTATAAAATATAAATACATAAAAATATAAATTTTATAGTATGATGACATCATTAATATAATTGTAATATTAATAATAGTTAAATATTAGAAATTTTAAATTTTAATGAAATTGAGAAACGATAGATAAGAAGAAAAAAATGAGAGAAGAGTTTGAAAAATGCATACTCTTTCCATAATGTGGTTTCTCATGTACGAAACTATAATTTCTTGATGAATGTAGTTGGTTTACTTCAGTTTGTTCCAATGTTTTATAAGGGATTAATGGAGATTATTTTTGTAGATATTCAGATTTATAAGGATATTGAGTAGTGGTTTTTCAATGGTAGGTATATGGGTTATTTATACCTGATGAGAGGGGAATTTTAAAATAAAATATTAAATAAAACACTATATCAAGGGTCAAACTTGTAATAGTTAATGTTTTGACACTATACATCATATATAAACATTATATAATTGGTTTATAACTTTATAACCCTCTATTATTCTAATTCACAGAGTTTATTAAAAATATGAGTATAAAAAATAAAATTATTATTTTAAGGGATACTTTTAGACTTTTGGTTTTGGGGAAAACCATTTGTGTTTCACAATTAATTTGTTTTATATTTTAATAAATTATTTATGAAATTAAATATATTTTGGATTAAAATAATGTTATATACATTATTATTTCTTTATTATATCATGAATGATGTAAAATAAGTTATATCGGTTATGTGAAATACTTTAATTTTCCAATTCAGGTGAAAATTTTAGTATTTCAGAAAATTAAAAAAAAATAACCACGAGAAATTTTTGATTTTATGATTTCAAAAATGGTATTCATGTTATCCAAATAAATTTATGACATATTATATTGTAATGTTTAATATAAATATTATCCTTTTTTGGAATACATTAAAACATAGTTTATAAAAAAAAATTCCTATATTATCTTGTAGTTTTTAACCATGATATTTATATTTAAACATGATAATAATTATATTTTTCATATTCTAATCATGATAAGTATTAATTATGTAAAAATATATTATTTTGATGTTCAATTAAAATTCCAATGGACAACTTAATATTCTCATTGGTTAGGTTACTATTTTCAAAAAACATGTTACTATTTCGACAGTTACATTACTATTCCCGTAGTCACATTACCTCCTATAAATAACCCATTATATATTCACTCAATATTCACTAAAATTACTCCAAAATTTATTTTTTATTTTTTTACTATTTTGATCACTTTTCTAGTATTAATATCATTTATATAGTATAGTTCATGGGAGGTATGATTCCTGCATGTTGGGGAGATCCATATTTTCCCATTTTAGTATTCTATTTTATAATTTATCCCTATTATAATATTTGGAATTTTAAATGGACTATTATTTTACAAATGTAATAATTTTTATTAATGAAATAATGTGTTTTTGGTTTCTCTATACTATTTATTTTATATTTTTGTATAATATAATAAAATACAAATTTATTTTAAGAAAAAATATCATTTCTAAACTATGGGATGTTACATTCATCCCTATTTAAAAATATCATCCCCAAAATATCTACTCATATTCTCATCTGGGAATTAGTGAGGGTAATTCTATTTTACTTTTTCCTATAGTTTCCATGTCAGCTATTCATACTTATAGTTTATATATAACACTTTAATAAGGTGATTTTTCTTGTTTCATAGAACATTCCCTCTTTGGTCTAAATCTCCACTAGATTCTTCTCCTAAGGTAGGTCATTCTTTAGTTTTACCCCCTCTATATTTATTACTTGTGGGTGGTTTGGTATGTACATCCTTATGAGAGATGTGAAAACATCATGAACAAGATCCATATTTGGTGGAAGTCCAAACTCATAGGCCACCAATCCTATATGACCCATTATCATAAAGGGGACAATGTACTTTGGGCTAGGATTCCCATTATTTTAAAACTACATGACTCCCTTCCATGGTGACATTTTAAGGAAAATATTTTCTTCGATATGAAAATACAATTACCTTTCATGGTTTTCAGCAAAGTTCTTTTGTTTACTCTCAATAACTTTTATATGTTATTGGATGAATTAAAGCATCTCTTCAATCTCTTACACACGATCATGTATAATAGGCTTTCATTTTTCACACATTATTCTAACACATTGGAGTTACACATTGCTTACCATACTGAGGTTTTTATGAAAACATTTTAATACTTCAGTTATAACTATTATTGTTTGAGAAGTTAACTAATGTGATATATTGAATGCATCCTCCTTTATATTTCAGTGACTAGGCTCTCAGTAAGTCCTTGAGTGTTAGAATAATCCTTTCAGATTTTCCAATAGTTTTTTGTTGATATTATATACTGAAATTCCATTCAGTACTATAAACATGTTCGATAATTGTCCAAAATCTAGATACAAACCTTGGATCATGATAAAAAATTGTCAAAATTGGTAGCCCATTTATCATCACAACTTCATTCATTTATATCTTGGTAAGTTTTTCAAGTGATAATTTTTCTTGAATAGCGATGAAGTGGGATGACATGGTGAATCTATCCACTATAACCCATATTTTTTCCTTTAGGTGTCTTTAATAGAGTTGTGAAAATGTTCATGGTGATATTATCCCATTTACATGTGGGTATAATAGATGGTTACATCAACCTTTTAAAAATCTATTTCTCTACTTTAACATGCTATGATACTATAAATCTTAAGGTATACTCTTCAATATACATCTTTATGATGTCTCATCGTATGTTCTCTCAAGGATCATGGTACATATTGGTACATCCAGGATGGAGTGACAATGGTGATATTTATTCATTATGCAATGGCTATTTATTTATTTCCGATGAAAGAGACACACAGAGTCTAGTTCCAAATTGAAATAACCCATCCTCCTCAATGTAGAACACATGAAGCTTCCCTACCATTACTACTTTCTCTTTCTTTTGAATCTCAAAATCTCCCCACTATGCCACCTTTATCATCTCTTGAATAGATGGTTAGGTAATCATTTTTTCAAGGTAAGATGAATTTCCTAACATTATAATTTCTAGATCCATCCATTGAATATCCATGAAGATATAGAATTTCTAAATACACATAATGGATAGAGTAGTGGATTCTTTTCTACTAATAAATTCTACCACCTTGTCTTCCTTTTCTAGATGGTAGAGAATAGAGAAGTCATAGATATTGATTAGCTCTAACTAGCTTCTATGACACATGTTGAGATCATTATATGTGAATATATAAGTCATATTATTATAATTAGTTAATGTCACACTTCTCACAAAAGAGTAAGTATCACCAAAACATCAATAAAAATATCAAAATTGGAAACTCTTGATCATATTTCAAGTCTTTTTTCTCCAGGATCTTTAACATTCATGAAGTTTATAATATTACATTGTTCTTCCACGTGATTACATAACATAATATTTCCTTTGTAGCATCAATATATATCAAAAAATATATAAACTTTTTATCAGTGTGATTATAGGTGTGGTTACTAGCATCTTTTTGAGTTCTTTAAAAATTTCGTCACATTTTTTCATCCAGAAATTATTTACCCCTTTCTATGTTAATTTATTTATTAAGCCAGATAATGATAAATTTATCAAAAAACATTAGTAGTACCCTACTAAGAAAAGACTAAAATGTATTTCTGCGACACTAGTGTCCCTTATCCATTCCTCAATTAATTTTTCATTTAAAGGGCCTAAAGAAATTCCCTCACTTGTGACACATGCCCTAAGAATTTGACTTCCTGTATTCAAAATTAATAGTTATTGAACATAGAGTAAATATCATACTTCCACAATATCTCAAACACAATCCTTATATACTCTTAATGTTTCTATTTAATCTTAGAGTAAATGTTAAAATCATTGATAGTTGATGGCAAATATTTGGTGACATAGTCTCTAAAGACTATATTCATCAAATACATGAATATTTTAGTGAAATTAGTTTGTTTTAAGGGAATAATTATGAACTCATAGTGACCATACCTTGTACAAAATCCTATATGATGATTATCCTCTTTCTTTACCTTTAGGTGATGATATCCAGAATTTCTATCCACCTTTTATATGTATTGATCTCTTCTTAGTCGATCGAACAAATAATCAATCTTTGTTAATGGATACCTATTTTTTATAATGATCTTGTTGAGATCCTAGTAATCAATACACATATGAATTGATCTTACCTTATTGATAATGAGAACTAGAACAACCCAAAACGAAACACTATGGAATATACACCCTTTGGCCAAATGATATTGCAAAAAATTATTTAAATCTTAAATTTCAATCAAGGTTATCTTATAGATCAATTTCGATATAGGATCATCTACAGGTATAACTTCTATTATGAACTCTACCTTATGATATAAAGGATTGAAGATAACTATTTGGGAAATACATTACTGTATTCTCTTATAATAGGAAATTACTCATGGATGATACCTTCCTTTGACTCAACCACTTGAGAAAGGTATGTTTTTTCATTGGGTATCAACACCCACACAATTGATGGATTTTATAAATTAGAACCACGATCTTCTTTGTAATTTTAGAGAATCGTGGGATGGTTTGAAATATGAAAAGAGATGTAATTTTCCGAAAATTTGATGTGTGATCTACATAATGATATCCAATCCATTCCTAGTATAGATTCAAATTATAATAAAGGATGTGTAATGATATTTTCTGGAAGATTCATCCCACAAACGCTTAAAGAATAATATTACAACACATGGGGTTGCAATGATCACACCACTATGTGTTTTTACCAATATATACACATGAATATGTTGAGGAATCAATTCAACAATTATTGAAAAATTTCATGACATGAAGTAAATATTACAAACTAAATAAAATCAAACATTTTTCATTCTAAAGTGAAGAGGAAGTTTACATTATATGACAGTTCTTTCACGGTCCCCTTTAGGAGTAGTTTAGGCATATGATTTCCCATTACCCTTTGATATTTTTGGGTGCTAATGTTGATTACCCTCAAGGGCCTTTGGTTTAGTGAACTAGATTTTATAGTGACCTATCCCCCGAAAGTGAAACCATTGAACCATGGGTAGTGAATTAAGATGTTTCTTCATATCATCCATTGGGCGAGAGATATTTTTCATGTCTCATTAACATTCATAAGCTTATAATCGTTCTCTCTCACACTTGAAGAATTTCTATATTCCATGGAGGCAATTACGAAGATGATTATTCCCACATTTTTGACACATGGGTGGTTGGATTGTCTTTACACTTTTTTCATTTAACCCACCTGCTTGATACTCCATTATTATCTTCTTATCCACATGCCCAAATGTACAGTTTATAAACACCATATCTAATTAAAGATAACACAGAAACACTCCTTCATAACTACTGAAGTATCAGGTATCTAGACCCTTTTTATGGTGTAGTTTTAAACTACTAAACAATAAATCTATTTTTCTATCCATATTGATAACAAAACTGATGCGTTTGATTCCATACTTGTGAATTTTTCCATGTAAAAAATTATTGATTCAAATTAAATTTTCTTTTTTCTTTATGAATTATCTATCCACATTTTTTAAGAATTTATGTAAAATAAAAGTTAGTAATTTTTTTTCTTACAATCTTCCCACTTAATATGTTACATTTCCTCCTTCAAATTGGAGTACTTTATCCACACCGACCATTAGTCAAGGTCTCCATCTAAACTATAGTTGGCCACAATAACCTTCTCTTTATCAGAATAGTGAAGCACAAAAAGTTTTTATCCATTGAGTTAACCCACTATTGTACAAGATGTGGATCAAAAGATCCAATAATTTTTTGTGGTAATTACAGATTAAAAGACTCAAGAACCATTATCTAATTATTAGGAGAAGGTGGACATTCAATGGGGTTTATGTAATTGTTAATATTCTAAGACAACAGGGTAATAATTTCCATAATTTGTTTTAACTTTACCTTCCATGGAATTAGGGATATCATTTAAAAAATAATTGCATCATCCCTCCAGGGTTTGTTATCCTAGTTTCTCCTTGATCCCACAATTTTATAAATTAGAAAAGTAATGAAAAAAATATAAGTCAACAAAGAATGAAGAACAAATTTATTATTTTTATAAAAACATATTGATTGGGATCCCTATGATTAGAATTTTTATAAAATAAAGGTTCATTGATATTTACATTTACTTTTACATATTATAATGATTTTCACTGATGTTTTACATTCTTAATTTCAAAATTAAATAAACCCTGACATTGATTCCAGGAATAGAGACAGAACATTTTCTTACTTGACTATTATATCATTAAATGATTAACAACATAATATTTATACATTCAAGGATCGAAAGGTTTCGTATCATGGGAAAATTAAGATCATAAATCAATTATTGATAATAAATAATAATATTTATTAAAATAATTCTTATTTATACTTGAAAAATCATACATGTTCTACTTAATACACATATTCATCTAAGGATATTCATCAAAGAAATGGGTGAGATAAACGAACAATAAGGGGTAGAATAAGGGACACAGATCAATAATACATAGGTAAAAATAATAAAAATAATTATATCATTAGAATATGATCATCATTAACATTCTGAGGGAAAAACTTGACCAAGGAATTATACGTGGAGATGAATAAAAATGAAACACCATGCCATAGTGGTTGAATGTTTCATATAGTTATGAACAAAGCTTAAATCATGTTCACACAAAACATATGTGAATAAATCTTAACATCACCACTGTGAACAAAGATAAAAACATGTTCACAAATAGTGCAGAAAATATCATGAGTTAAATCACAATACTGAATGCATTGGAGGGATATATAATTATGATCCTTCCCATCACATAATATTACTTACATAATAATGCATTCCACCTAGAATGTATAAAAATTAAAGTCATCAAATAAACCATGGAATTCAATGGAATTATTAAGGATTTATAAATAATTATTTCATGAATAAAATTGGGATTAAAAAAATGAAAAATGGAAAAAATATTTTTCATAAACATCATCATTTTTTAGTGAAGAAGAAAAAAATAAATTGGAGTAAATGATATGTTTTCGATAGAAAAGTATTTTTTTGGAAAATATATGTATTTGGATTAAAAAAGGGGTAAAAATACATATATAGATGAAATAAAATTAATGAACAGTGAAGTGATATGTAAGTTATATTATATGAATTTCAATATAAATTTTTTTATGAAATTTGGATTACATAATGAAAGGGATTTGGGTTCCAGAATACTGGTATATTAAATTCAGATTTATTTCATTGCTTTTACACCTCAAGAATAATGAAAATGGATTTATTAAAACATTTAGATAGAAGTTAATTATGTTAATTTATTTCAATATTTATCATTTATAATAATTTTATTACATTTATTAATTTTAATTGTTTATGTTGAAGAATTTTGACAACATGTTTTCTTAAAAAAATCCCTCTTTCGCTTCGATTTCCTTATTTTGTTCAAGGTAATTTATACATTAGTAAAATAAATCCTGGAAGCATAAAATTAATATATTAATAAATTTGTATAAATTAAATAATTTATTTTAACCATCCATAATTTTGGTGATAAGTAAATAATTTGGTAACATCCTCGTTAGTGGTCAACTGGCTGTTAAAGTGAATATTGTCCAAATATGAAGAAAAAGTGGTATAAAATATATATACATCAAAAATATAATTTTTATATTGGTTAAAATAATTAATATAATGTAAATAATTTCTCTAATTAAATCTAAAAATATTTCATTTAAAAAAAATTGGAAAAAGAGAGAGAAGAATAAGAAAAGGAGAGAAGAGTTTGAAAAAACATACTCTTTCCTTGGTGTGGCTTCTTTTGTAAGATACTATACTTCCTTGATGAATGGAGAAGGTTCACTAATGAATTTACACAAGGTTTTTAAGGGATATAGAGAGATTATTTGGGTTGAACTTGTTCTTTTTCAAGTGAGAGAGGGTGCCTTTGCAACGGGAGAGAGATGGGTTATTTATATTGAGGATAAGGGTATTTTTAGAATAAAATATTAAATACACTACTATATCTAATGTAAAATGTATAGTAGTGAATTTTTCACAATATAAAAAATATATAATTATAATATAATTATTTTATGAATTTAATTCACTTTATATTTTTAATTCACATAATTTATTAAAAAGGATATTGGTAAAAAGAAAAATTGTTATTTTAAGGAATAACTTTTGACTGTCAGTTTTGGAAAATAATTTTTAGGCTTAGAAATTATGTTTACTATATTTTAATGAATAATTTATGAAATTAAATATATTTCATATGAAAATATGGACATATAAATGATTAAGTCAATATTGAATCATGAATTATGTAATTTAAGATTCAATGGTTATGTGAAAAACTGTATTTTTATTATTTAAATAAAATTTGATGTTTTTTTTTGAAAATTTAGAAAAAATGACCATCAAAAAATATCAATGTGAATATTTAAAAAATGATATTAATATTATCATAATAATTTTCTATCATATTTAATTTTAAATCTAAAAATTATTATTATTATGAAATACTTTAAAGTACAATTTATTAAAAATGTACCACTATATTCTATGAGTTGTTTATCATGATATTTATTCTCCAGAAATATAATATTTATATTTACTTTTTATACTCATTAAAAATAATATATATATCCAAATTTATTATTTTTATTCTGAATTACAATTTCAGCGCTTAGGATAATATTCCCAATGGTCAGGTTATTGTTCCCAATAGCCATGTTACTATTCCAATGGTCATATTACTATTCCAATGGTCAAATTACATCCTATACATACCAGTTCATCATTTCACTGAATATTCAATAAAATTATTCACAATGTTATATTTTAATTTTCAATGATGTCGGTTGGTTTACTAATATTTGTTTTCATTTCTATAGCATTGTTTGTCAAATTGATGAATCTAGAAAATTTGGGTGATCAATGTTTTCCCAAATAAAATTTTCAGTATATATTTTTCCCCTGGTAATATTTCACATTTTAATAGTCTTAATCATTTACTAATGCAATTATATGTGTTAATTAAATAATTTTCTGTTGGTTTCTCTATGTGTTTTATGTTTATAATATATAATAAAATATTATAATACCAATTCATTTCAAAAAAAAATTCATAAACTTTGGGTTGTTAGAATAATTATTCTTATGGTGTATCAACTACCTTGACCAATATGTGATCACTTACTACTTTTGTATCAATCCACAACCAAGAACATCTATAAAGGCATAAAAAAACTTACATACTCCACACACCCTCTACTAGTATGATCCTAGGACCACTAGTCAAACATAGCCCCATATTCTCAAAGTATAACTAACACTATTTCTTTTAGGAAAATGACTTCCCTTTCTATGTTAGGGTGGTAAAAGGGAATCAATCTTGGATAATTATTC
This sequence comes from Viscum album, assembly GCA_963277665.1. NCBI lineage: Eukaryota > Viridiplantae > Streptophyta > Magnoliopsida > Santalales > Viscaceae > Viscum > Viscum album. Next base: position 1,289,723,344 of record OY728119.1, read on the forward strand.
CTCGAACATATTGAAGTATCCTTCCATGCCAAGAAATCTTTACACATATAAAATACACTTGGTTGGATCCCAAGAAAGCACTATGTCAGTATTTTTCAATTCCATAGCTAAATCACACCCAAAGATGACATACCCTAGAAAGTAAACCTTTTAGATTCAAAACTGGCACATTGAGAGAAGTCAATAATGCAGATAATCCTAGAGTAATTCTAGGAAGATCCTCATATGCTCTTCATGCTCCACCAATGTCATTGAGTAAACATGTATATAATACATGAAGACAACAAAAAACCAATCCATATTTTGTTCAAAGACCTAGTTAAAAAGTTCCATAAGAACCATTGGGGAACTTGTTACACTTAAATCCATTACTAATAAATCATAATTTACATAGGGAGATGAGAATTACATATTTGGAATATCATCCTCACTAACCATCAACCGATGGTAACCATACCTGAGATCAATCTTTGATAAACTGCTCGAACCTCTCAATTGGCCATTGAGCTCATTAATCCTTGACAAGTTGCTCTATTTATTTATTGTTACATAGTTTAGGAAATGATAATAAAGACATAGATTCATGATCCTATATGCCCTTTTCACGAAAAAAACTAGAGATTCCCAAGGGGACACATTGGGTCTAATGAAACACTTCTATTAAAGGTCCTCCAATTGAACACTTAGATCCCCTAGCTCAGTAGGGGACATCCGATATGAAGAGAAATATATTGATGTGGTCTATAGGTGAATGAAAATTGCATATATCCATATCCAATCATGGTGGTAGTCCCAAAACATCCTTGAAGAATATTTTCATATACCTTTACTACTAATGGGATGTAAATTATTGAAGATCTTGCTAATCCAAGGGATAAACTATATAACTAATGGGTTATGGGTTATATCTTCCTTCTAGAAATACCAACTTACTCAGCCATGAGATATCTCTCGCCTACAATAGATAATCTCATCCCATCTATCTGTAGACTTCTTAATCATCTTCTATGATATTAAATATGGGTTTGAACCATAGAAAACAAGTCTATGCCCATAATGATGTAGTTTGGTTACATCTTGATGAACAATATTTCCCATGAGAAACTGTATCCATTTAGAACCGGCTTTCACTTTTGGAAAATATGCGATATTGAATAATCATTCACTGTCAGATTCCCAATCAATAGATAGTGGGATAAAGTATAAATTGGTATCTCCAACTCTCACAGAAGGGATAAATAGATGATATAATAACCAGATCATGTGTCTAATATTACTATGGAAATAGTATATAAGATACATATTTTACCTAAAATAACCTTGTACTTAGCCTATTCATAGCCATCTATAACACACAGTTGGTTGCAACATCGTTCTCTAGTTCCTTGAACAAGGCATGGCCTCCTGTTGGTGGTAGTAGTATCTCATAGTGTCTCCCTCATCAAAAATATCTTCCACTTAGAGCTCCACCTATTCATTTAACAATTATAACTCCATTTGGGTCTCCATGGCCACACATTGGAGATCCTATATCATAGAATTTCCTCTATCGTGGTGGTCCATCCACTACATATCTTCCCTCATTAGAATGCTGGTCCATGAAGTCATGTTCAATGTGCCCACACCCATCGCAAGCATAGAACTACCCCTCTCATATATTTTCGGTCTCTCTTTGTGGAAACCTTACTCATAGTCCCACTAGAATAAGTCACACATTCGGGGTGATATCCTACTCCAAGACCGTGATTATTGGCACCTACTAGCTTTTTTAGATGAGTCATCCCCGTGAAGATAACTGCAAACTCTAGCCTCTCGACACCCCTAAACTAAGATGATATTTATAACTAGGTAACAATATATTACTCTACAATAAGAATTTATGCATAGGGAGACTATTTTGACATATATATATCTTCAAATACCTTTCTGTAACTCAAAAATATCCTATATAAACATGAAGTATAAACACTGGGGGTAGTACTTATCCTGAAATGGATGATGGCAGAATTAAAATGAGGGAATTGTCTCATCATGGTTCTATGTCATCAGGCTCCACTAGTTCCCTGGTACTCCATGGAAAATACTAGATTCCAGTACAACTATATAATTGGTTGGGGACTAAAAATTATTGGATAGTTAGATCAGAGAATCAATCACATTCACTGATAATGGGGATCCAACTTATTGTAGAACCTCAAAAATATAAGTTAGTGGAACTCACATAGTATCTTAAGCCTATACACATCATAAAACTTCTCACCCATGCACCTTTGTCCGTGCTCGTGTACATATGGACATGTCCATGTTCATCATTCCATGCTCAGGGAATGAGGCCACGTCCAAGAACAAGGTTGTTCCAATAGACTCTCGTATATGTGGGTGTACCTAGACATTTCTATTCTTGTGTGCTCTTGGAGTACATGTTGTTCCACTAGTGTCATCTCACATGGATTGTATATACCATACGTGATGTGTGAAAATTGTCTTCATTAAAACCCCAACCAGTACAACCAGATGATTACACAACGTGTATTCCAAGACTACACATCTTGTAGTATGGTTTTTTTGAAACTAATGAATCCATTATGTGTATCACCAAGCCATCACAATCAATACTGTTTACACCACAAATATCATTGGGGAGTGTGCATCATGGGCCGATTGTGCCTAATCTATCCCTATTAGCTAGATTTCATCCATTGTAGCCCATGTGGGTTAACTCATCACACCTCACACCACATTCGACATCTTTGGATCCTAAATCCATGTATTGTACAACCGTATCTCATATCCAACCTTGAACCTCTCCCAAAATGTATATCCTTTCACTATTTTGGAAAGTATTTTAAATATGGGGTTCTATCACATTTGAACCCACCAAAAAATTTTTGAACTTTGACCATATAGTCTATCAATCAATAACGCGAATAAAAGTTTTGGAAAAGCACAATAAAAAGGTGTACCCATCATTATCTGATGTGATCATGTCCAACATAAAATATAAAAGTAGGGGTGAATCATAGAATATTGAATATGAACTATTTTAAATAATTAAATTCAATTAATGAGCTCATAAGAAGGATATGTAATTATAGATAAATAAAAATAAGATTTAAAAATCCATGTTTATTCCTTCTAATTGTTCTAAATAAAAAATAATGAGACATTGATTGATTTTTAAATGATATTTAGTGAAGGGTGCATTTTACATTAATGGAAAAGTTTTGTTTCAATCAGTGCCTTCCTCTCGATTCAACTCGATCAAATTGTAAATTATTATCCTTAGGTTTTCCTTTGCCAATGATGAATCCTCCTCCTCTAAAATCCTCCTATGGATATGTGACTAACACCGACAATTTTCTATAGAAATATATTTATAGAGGTAGGAATTAGATAGACCATTTAATTAATATAAATAATAAAAATATATTTTATTAAATGCACCCAAAAATGATAACCTCCAATGCATAGTTTGATATAGACCAACCTTAGGATTCACCTAGGATAAACTTCAAATATCAGAATAAAATGTAGTGTTATATTTCTCATATGAGGGAACAACTAATGAGAATCCAATTTACAATAAAATGATGCATTCATGTGAATTAAAATATATTAATATTTTTAGTATATTAATTAAGTGGACTCAAGACACATAGAAATTGGGCCGAATCCAGATATATACATAAAAATATTCAATGGACTAATCCAAAAAAAAACTAGATTCGTTATATATTTTATAATCTCATCAAGTTACCCACATTAAATTCAATAAGTTTTCCTACGTTTTATGTAGTCTACATTGAAATCATATAAAATTTAAAATATAAGTATAATATAAATGAAAATTAAAACAGAGGATAAAAATATAATAAATAGGTAAAATTAATGTGAATTTCATCAGTATAACAGAAATACAAAAATTTAATTGATAGAAAAGATTTTAGTTTAAAATATTTTAAGTCAAAAGAAAAAAAAAATAAATGAGTGACTACCATAACTATCTATGTTGGAGTGTCATGCCAAAATTTGGTGTGTGAATGGGATGCTCATATCAAGATCAACAACAACTATTCCTAGGTGGACTATGACAGACTATAGGAGGATTTTCATTAGGTGATGGAAGCTGAAATGTCTAATGCTCTATGCGTGAATCCTCAGGGAGAGGTGTCATCCAGGATTATTGAAGTTCACCTAATCCGCGTCCCACTACGTAAGAAGAAGGAAATTACACCATATGAAGGGGGAAATATATGACATGTTAAGGGTTGGACATGAAATATGGAGGCATAATAAATGACTCTTGATATGATCTCAAATTATCTATACAAAAAAATATGGTTATGATGACCACATAAATAGACCACATGATTCATAGCGTGCATGATCTCAACCTTTTCTAGAGATAATTTGGGATTTATTTTTGAAACAATTTTGTCTTGTGTTGAGGAATTTTGTTAATGTTTTACCTTCGGGTGTGTTTGGTTGACAATTTGAGAAAAATGGATGAAATGGTCAAGTGCACAGATGAAGGATGGTTTTCCCAATCTTTGTTCCCCAACTCAGGAAACCATAAAACCCCTCACAGTGAGGAATTTCATGGGTACCACATGGTTTTTAAAACCATACACTCTTTTAGGTGTAACCATCAATGAGTATAGAATAGGTGCATAATTTAGATACACAATTATAAAAAACATTGGTCCCTACAAAAAAACCATGGACGACTTTTTAAGTCACAAGAAAATTAAATTTTTAATCCCCTAATCCCCCAAAACTCATTATATTTGTCCAAAACTCAAATTTATACAATACTTCTTTATTTTAGAGACTTTTGGATAGATTCTAATCCTTCTAAACCTTCGTTCTTCATGATTTGGTGACCAGATCAAAGATCTAAACCCCTCATGGGATGTGAATCTTATCTTTATCTATTTCACAATGCCCATTTGTTCTTCCCCAAATATCATAAAGGGTTATTCTTTGTTTTACGATTATATATATATATATATCTTGGAATGTGGATCTAGATCCAAATTTGACGGATCCGATTTTTTGATATTTATTTAGTGATTAATATTTGGATATCATTTTATGTCACTATGCAGCTCAATTTTTAGGGGCTCGCATTGGTCGATCCATTATTAATGAATTGAGGTAGGTGGTATGTAATTAAAATACCATAGTATTGTTTATAATAATTTATATGTAATTATATAATATCATTATATCACTCTTGGTTTGAGGTATGTAACCCTTATTTTTTCTTTTTATATGTATAAAGTGGTTGGTATGGTTTGGGAGATTTTGGATGGTTTTTTTAGAATGTTTGGGGGATTTTATAAGGGTTATTGGTTGTAGCATAGTTATTGAAAACCATGACACTTCACCATGAAATTACGAATATTGAGGCAGGGGGATTTGGGTTGGTTCAGGATTTTCCAAACTGTGCATCATGGCACATAGAGCTTTTTCATGGTTGGCACATGATTTATCTGATCATGCATGCCAACTATATGGGGAACCCTATTAAGGTAGTAGAAAGTGAATCATTAGTGAACTCTTTGGATAACCATACAACTAACAATGATAATTTTTATAAAATTGGGTTTAATAAATATATCTCATAAGATTTTAATCATAAAAACCCCCATTTTGTTTTCCAATTTTGACTTTCGCATTGAGTTTATTCCTCCAAAATGGAAGAAAACCTCTCTTAATCCTTCAAAAAGTGATTCAAAGTTGATTCTTGGGTCTATCAAGGATAATAATATTTGGTAAGTCTACATTTTCTTACTTTTATTGGGTTTTTTGTTGATAAAATCTTTTATATTTCTTGGTTTCTTTGACCAGGTTCCACTGTAGATAGATATTGGTTTTTTTCTTCTAATAAAGTTGAAATTTGCATTTATTTTGTTGTTAGGAGAAGGAATATGAGGAGGATTTGTGGTGATTCACCTATATTTCGTGATCATATGTGCTGTTAGTAATTTTCACAAAAACATGATATAGGAGGCTTCAATTTTGACTCCTCCTTCTAGAACTATATAGATTAATATCCAGTAAGTTGTTTTTTCATGAACATGATTTTGAAATGGATGTGTGAATCTTGGTTGAAACCCCTATGGTGATGATTTTATGATATTGGAGAAATTGTGATATTTTTGTGTTATATGATTCATTGATGGATTTTAAGATGATGATTTTAAAATTAGTGGCTGGGTATTACTGATTGAAAATTAATTTTTTTATTTCAAACACTTTTAAGGAAAAAAGTGAGAAACCAATCTTCAACTAGAACAAGATAGATCATAGTCATTAAAGCACAATTTAAGCCTACCATAAGCATTTGGAATTTCTCTGTTAAATGTTTTTTTGTCAAAGATGTTGGAAGACATGTCTTTTCAACAAAATGGTTAATGTTATTGAATTTTTTTTGAAAAAAGAGATTTGGATTGGTTAGGAATAAATTGTTATGATTGAGATACAATTCGGAATGGTTAGTGGTCATGAAGTACCACCATCAATGGGTTAAAATGAGTTTGTGAAGTACCACAATAAAAAGGGGACGAGGTATGAACATGATGTTCCACCATTATTTGTTACACAAATCCTAGGTGGTTGAGTTGTGGGTGTGGTTGAGGTGTATGTATTGGGTCATGTGAAATGAAATGGGTTATTCCCAGAAGGAATTAAAAAAATGGTTGATGAATTATTTGGATACTTTCCTTGGAAATGTGATTATTTGGTAAACTGTTTTGGTAAGGATGTGTTTGGATTGTGAAAAATTGTTGTATTATTTAAATGGTTTTATATAAAATATTTTATATAAATATTAAAACCTATTATTTTCATGTGGCATGAGTAGGGAAGTAATTTAGGGAAATCCAACTGAGATTCATTACCTACCCCCATCTTTAGAACATTAATGATTTTACGGATGATGTATTTCAAGGAATTCGTAAAGGTAAATAATCTCATTTCATTAGTGGATCATCATTAATATTATGTGGTCTTATGGTGTTGAAGCTTGGTGATTGGTGTGGAGTTATGGATTATTATCCTAGAGACTTTGAGTTTGGTCATTTTATTCTCCCTCTGGGGTATTGTGATATTGGTTTTTCTATTTTGAGGTCATGCTGGCCATTTTATATTGATGAATTGTAATAAATTGTTAACATGCATTATGTAGTTGTTATTTTGAAATGTCACATTTGGTTGATTTTTTCTTATTCAATGAGAAAATAATCCCCCAATCATTCATGAATATATTGACAATTATGGCTAGCCTTTTGTGACTTTGGGATGTTTCTTAAGTCCATCTATAGCTTCCACCTTTAATTAAGATAATAAATAGAAAGATATTACAAGTGGTGTTAGTTTGTTCATTCCTTGATATAGAAGTGAAATCAGTCTTTTTTGGTCCTTTGTAATTTATTTTCAATCTTGGATTTTTCACTCATTCATGGTATATTCCTTCAGTTGGAATGGTATCAAGAAGTATGACTGTCGGAACCTGAAACTTATAGAATAAAAAGATGTAGCAATCCATTATATTCTGAACTTGATGTTACTAAGTAGTTGGGTACATATATCTTTGGGTGACCCTTATTGGAGTTTAATCTCATTGTCATCGGTTTAGCCAATGAGAAAGGCACGGAATGAAAGGAATACTTGACTTCCCCCTAGGATTGTATATCAAATTTGTAGTAATGATTTTTTTTGTTGTGGTATGAATGTTTTTATTTCAGAAAATTGTTGAAGTCTTTTTCAAATGTTTTATTTTGGGGAAAAAAGTATGATTTTTGTATTTTAAAAATTAATTGATTTTAAAAAACATGGTGGGTTTTCAATAAATGATTAAACATGGTAAATTTTAAATTTCGGAGAGCATGGATGAGGGAGTGAAATGTGTTATAATTTAGAATTTAAACCTTTAGTTTCTAGAGAGTGATAATAATGGTGGTTGTTGTATTGATAGTAATGGAACCGGGTAGGCATCGTAGAGACCAGCCAGAGGAAGATGCTAAAAATGTGGTTTCACCTAAGCCCTAGGTGAACCAGCAGATGGTTCAGATCATAGTGGAAGACTTTTGAGGTTTGGATAGTAGGCATAGAATGGATGATACAAAGAGTTTGGACTATTTAGTTTTGTTTCAAAAGTATAATCCACCCATATTTCAGAGTGTTTTTGAACTAGAAATGGAGGAGGTGTGGATAAATAGTATGAATTAAATATTTGATTTTATAAGAACACCATAAAACATTAATGTCATGTTAGTAACATACATGTTAGAATATATTACACATTAGTGGGGAGGAGATAGTGGTCCAGGCTGAAGCGGACTAAGGTATGACATACGAGGATTTTGAGGAATGGTTTAAAAAGTAATTTTGTCCTCACAAGTTCAGAATTCAGTAAATGATAGATTTATTCATCTTGAAATTGGAAAACCTTTCGGTGAGAGAGTATGTATTTTAATTCCAATATTTTGTTCGATTTTCCCCTGATGTTGCTGCTAATATGTTGTTGAGGGTGCTTATTTTTGAATTTGGACTAAGGAATCAAATTCATTCGAATATTGAGATGCTCTATAGAAAAGACTATACATAGATGGTAAATAGAGATACAATGGAAGGAAGGTATATCTTATGGGAAACAGGTGGAGAAAGTATGATGATACCTTTGGGGAATTCTGGGAACACAAACATGGTGAGTAAGTAGGGAAGGGAAATTTGTTTCCATTGTGAGATTATGGCTATGAATTTGTCAGCAAGATCAGTGAATCATTCTTTGATGCCAAATAGCTAACTATGTTGAATCTAATGTGGCACTCTAATCTACAAGAATCAAGTGTGTATAGTATTAACTAGATCGTACAATAACTATAATCATATTTCACATCGTCATCATTGTTATCACAATGCTCCAAGGTTGGGTGTTTGGGACACATTTAAGGGGTCACATGCATATTTTGATTGCATAGGATGTGGGATGTTTCATAACCCTCATCAGCTAAATATAATTAGTCATGGTGATTCTGGGAATACAATGACTGATCTGCATGGACAATTTTAGAAAGGTAATAAAGAGTAGTGTGTAGAGGGAAAGAAGGTATATGGAGCAAAGAAGTTTGTAGTGGAGGATCTGTCGGGACAATGCATAGTGAGAGGTATGATTCATTTTAAATATAGCTTTATGAAATCATTGTTTTATAAAGGTGAATAACATTCTTTCATTTCATCCCATGTCATTGATTTGATTGGTTTAAATATAGGAATTATTCCTTCTATTGGGAATCATCAAATTCCTCTTGCTCAATGAGGGTGTTAACCATTTCTATGTTGAGCATGTTGTATTGATGTCGATGGGGTTGCTTTTATATGGGAATTCTTAGTGATTGACGTGGATTTTTATGATTTAATCTTGGGTATGGATTGGTTGAAGATGTTTAATTCTAACATTGATTATTATGAATTAATAGATTGTTTCATGACTAATGATGTTATCAAGCATCTATTTAGTGTAGAGAATAATGTAATAGTGGGTGAAATAGTTTTTTCAATTATAGAAATTAGAGAAATATCATATCAATTGGTATTATTTTCTTTGGAATCGATGGAAGAGATCAATATGGGATGTTTTCTTCTGGTTGTTGATCAATTTCTGGATGTTTCTCTTGATGATTTATCAAGGTTACCACAAAAAAAGGAAGTGGAGTTTACAAATGATCTCCTTTAATTTAATAGTCCTATTTATCTTCTGTCTTACCACATGAAACTAGAAGAATGGAGGAAATTAAATGTGTAGTTGGAAGATCTATAAAATAAAGGGTTCTTCTGGCCTAACACGTCTCTATAGAGAGAACCTATCTAGTTAATTAAATATAGAGAAAACTCATTGTCTATGTGCAGATTGTTATAATATTAACAATGATATAATAATGAATACATATACACTCACACACATTGATGATCTATTCAATAAATAGTGGGGATTTCAATGGTTCTCCAATACTAACGTGAGATTAAGATATCTTCATTTGAGGGTGAAGAAGAAGGAAATTTCAAAAATATATTTATAGACTAGATGTGGCCATTATGAGTGTGTAGTTACTCCCTTTGTTCTTAAAAATGCACCAGTGGTCTTCATGAAATTAATGAATCTAATATTTCAGAGAAATATAAATTATATCATGATGGGTTTTGAGGATGCTATATTGTTGTATTCTAAGACAAGGGATGAGTATGAGAAACACTTAAAAACAGTGTTGGGAATCTTGAAAGACCATTGGTTGTATTCCAAATTATCACAGTGTGCTTTTTTGGACATCAGAGGTATGTTTCAAAGGCCATGTTATTTTTTAAAAAGGTTTTTTAGTGGATCTAGAGAAGATAAAGTATGTTATCTTATGGGAACCACCAAATAAAGTCTTTGTGATACAAAGTTTCCTCAATCTAGCTTTGTATTACTTTTTCATTTCTCATGACCTATCATGATAATATTAATTTATGACAATACTGATGAGGAAAAATGTTCTATTCCAAATGAATGTGTATTGCCATAAGTATTTTAAAGAGGAAAAGGGTCGCCTAACATTAGCACCAATCTTAGTTTTTCTAGAACCAAGAAAATGGTATGTGGTTTATTGTGATGCATTAGGATCATTGTTGGGATGTGTTCTCTTACAGATAGATTTTTGGTTTCATATCGCTCACATCAATTGAGGTTTCATTTGAATAAATACCCTATACATGATTGGAAATTGGAGGTTGTTGGTCAATCATTGAAAACATGGAGTCACTATATATTCATTTGGAAATTCATTGTGTTTAATGATCATATGAGTCAAAGGAGAATTTTAACAGAAATATATTTGTATTTGATAAATAGGATATGGATGGAGTATCCTTAGATGCACGGAATTGAATTGACGTATACACCAGGTAAAATATATTCATTAGTGGATGCATTGTGCAAAAACAAAATGTGCTCTGGTGAAAAAAAAAGCTTCGAATCAAAGGAAGTTGATGTCAGTCATACACAAAATTCATTTTGAATGCGAATATCTAGGTGATGTAGCGGTATTATTTCTAGTTTTTTATTCCCGAATTTTTTTAAAATAATTTAAGAGGTGCAAGCCTCAAATTTAGAGTGTGTTGAAATGATGCTGAATCTCAATGGTGGGGAGACAAACGAGGTATGGAAAATGGATTGGAATTTAGTGTTGTGGTTTTTAGATCGAATCGTTGAACTAGTGGCTTGTCAAGAAAAACATCTTAGTAAATACCATCATTCATGATGTGTGGTTTATCCTAGAATTCCCAATATGTGTAACTATCTAAAAGGGAAGTTTTGGTGGGTGGGTATGAAAATAATTGTTGATGAGTTGGTTTTGAGATTCCTGACTTATATGAAATTCAAAGTATATCATCAATGAACAACAAGCATGTTTCAGTCTATACCTATCCATGTGTTGAAATGGGATAGATATCAATGTATTTTGTTATATGTCTCCCAAGAATAGTTAAAAAATGATGATTTATGGGTGATAGGGGATAAAATCACAATGTTAGTACATTTCATTGCTATTCATTAATCTCATATGGTGGAGGACCTATCCAAAATCTATATTTGTGAGGTCGTAAAGATGCATGATGTTCTAGTTTTGATTGTATCAGATAGATATCAGAGGTTCATTTATCTTTTTTGAAAATACTTACAACAATACCTTGGGACTAAGTTGATGTTGAGTACCACATATCACCCTCATAAAGATGGGAAATATAAAAAGATGTTACAAATGTTTAAAGACTTGTTGTGGGATTGTGTGATGGATTTTGGTGGATCATATAAAGATAAAATTCCCTTGGTAGAGTTATCTTAAAATAATATCAATCAAGGCTCAATATATATGGCTCCATTTGAAGCATTGGGTGGGAATCTATATCGTTCACCACTTTGTTGGGTGGAAACAAGTGAGACTTCAATAGTGGGTCCATGTTTTTTCCAAGAGGCAAATAAGAAGATTAGTTCAATTAGAAAAAAAATGGAGATGGCTCAATTTTTTTTGAAATCATATACGGACAATCATCGATGACCATTGTCTTTTGAGGTGGGTGATCATGTGTTATTGAGAGTCTCTCCTATGATGGAAATATTCATGTTAGAAAGTAGGGAAATGTTTCCTCCAAGATACATAATCCCTTTTATGATAAATGAATGTTTTGGAGAGGTGGTTTATCAGGTTTATATTCCATCATGGGTTCTATGGTGCATAATGTGTTTTATTTATCTCTCTTGAAGAAGTATCAACATAACCACAACTATGTGATTCGATGGGATCATATTGAGGTAGAGCTGATTGCTTTATTATAGCACATGCCCATGGGTATTTTGGATAAAAAAGAGAAATTATTGTGTGGAAAGAGAATCGTTCTAGTGTTGGTTTTGTTGTGACATGATTAGATTTAAGAGGAGACATGGTAATGGGATAAATAAATGCATGAGAAATGGCTGAATATCTTCCAGGAAAGCAATAGTTTTATAATTTTGGTGTTCAGAAAGGCCAATTATGGGGAGAATATAACACCCCCCCGATTTTAGTCATGTAAAAATTATTTATGAATTTATATGTCTATAAAATTGTTGGGTAATGTTGGGGATACTTTGGAATTTTTTTCAAAAGTTTTTTATGTCTTTTCTAAGGGTTCCCAGTTTAAGCATTGATAATGAAATCCATGCATATTCTCTAAGAATCCAAGCACAATGAGGATGTGGGAAATGGCTCATTGCACAGTTAAGGTGCAATGTTTTCCAAACCATGTGGCCACCCTAGGTAAACTACGCATCATGGTATAGAGAATTGTTTCATGGTTGGTGCATAGTTTTTATAATTGTGCGGTCCAACTATAAGATACAACCTCTTGAGGTAGTAGCATGTTCACAATTAGCGCATGGTTTTTCTAACCATGGAGATAACCATTTTTGGTTTTAAAAATGGGTTTTAAAAAGTAGATCTCACACGATTTTAACCATAAACTCACAATTTTTTTTTCCATTTAGACACCCACCTTTTTGGTACAATGGTGCTTTTACAGATGTTTTATTGTAAGACACAGGTAAAGATAAATCATAAAATTTATTTAGTGGTTCATCATGATGCTTGGGTGATCCTGTGGTGTCGGATATTAGTGCTTGGTGTAGAGTTATGGGGATTTATCTTGAAGTCCTTTTTTTATTTTAGTCATTTTCATTGGTACTATAATGATGGTTTTATTGTTGTTTGGTTACTGTGGACTTTTTCAATTTCTTAATTTTAATAAATTTTAAAAGTCATCATGTAGTTGTTATTTGTAAATGCCAGGTTTGGTCTCTTGTTTTTATTTAAAATGGAAAATCATCCCCCAATTGTTCATGAGGACATTAGCTTTTATTTCAAGCCTTTTGTGCCATGGGGATTTATCCTAATGTCAAGTAGCACTTCCTCCTAGACTCATTCCAACAAGGAGGGGTGTGATTATACAAGTTATTATATGTCTAATGATTGTGTACATAGTTAGATTAATGAGGCTGGCGATTTAATTAATTAATCAATATTTCATTATTGGTAATATTGGAATATAGATCCTGAAATGTGTAATTAATTGGGAAATTAATTAGGGTATATTGAGATTCATTATTCCAATAATTAATTGGGGAACTAATTAGAGAATACTGAGATTATTAAGTAGAGTAATTAATTATGGGATTAATTTATAGGATATTGAGAGTTTGAGTTGCATAAGTAATTAATGAATTAATTATTGGGCATTGAGATAGTGAATTTGATAATTAATTAATTAATTAACTATGATATTATTAGGATGATATATTTTTATAAATTATTTGGAAGATTAATTTAGGAAATTGATGTGTGAACTAATTGTTTAATTTGTAATGATATTGAAAAACTTAATTAATTGCAATGTTAATTAATCAGATAGAGAAGATAAATTAATTATTGAAATAATTAATGAGATTGATAAGATAAAATTAATATCCATCTAATTTATGAGATTGAGAAGAGTAATTAATTATTTAGTTAATTAATGTGATTGATTAGATTATGTAATTATTGAGTTAATTAACAAGATTGAGAAGAATAATTAATTTTGTATTTAATTAATGAGATAGAGAATATTAATTAAGTTATTAGTTAAGTTTTGATATTAATAAGATTAATTAATGGTTTATTTAATTAATGATATATATAATATTAATTAATTGTTGAGTTAGTTAGTGAGATTGATGAGATTAATTAATTTTTGAGTTAATTAATGTGATTAAGAAGAATATTTAATTGTAGAATTAATTAATTTGATGATGAATTGGTAAAACAATTTTCATATGATAATTGATATCTTGAATGGTAATATTGGAAATCTAATATTTGGGATGATTTATAATGGTAATAGTGTAATTCTATGACAAGAGATCATGTGGGGATCGTTAAGTATCTACTATGGCCCAAAGTTGGTTTTTAGGTACTGGTGTCCTCAGAAACCTGGGAGTTTATGTGGTCAAATAAAAAATAAATCGATAATGTGATAATTGTATATTTATACATTGTACATATTTATTTATTCAACTACATACATTGTTATTTACTTGATTTTGTTTTTAGACACCATTGGTGGTGGCCTTCTAACTTGTTCTGACACCATACTTGGGATGCCAGATCAGTACTCGAATAGATTACAGGATTGCAAGATAGATAAATGGAAAACCCCACATGTTAGATGGATGATCGGGTTTGAGATTGGATGAGGGAACCAAATGTTGTTAGGGACCCTCCTGGTTGTCGAAAAGGTATTTGTTTTAGGTTTTTATATATTGAAACTTTTAGCAAAATTTTTCATGGCATATGTCCTATTTCAATTTCGATAATGTATTCTGCTCTAGTTATCTTGTGATACTAGTATTTCTCTTGTTATCATATTTTTTTATTTTACATTTTTTATTATTTATTTACTTATTCTAGTGTATTTATCTGATGATAGGAGGGTATAGTCTCCCTAGGACTAAAATTAGACCCTCTCTTCCAGTCAGAAACCTCTAACATAACGAGAGGCCTACCTGAGGTCATGTATTACACAATCTTGGGGCACCAATGTGTGTAAATAGGGTTGAGACATTATAAAGTGGTATCAAATCCCAATTTTCTTTCCTTTTCTAGTTTCTTTATTAATTTTTAAAGGTATACAAGAGACTAGGAAGAGTAGAGAATTTGTTATGAGCCCATTCATTGGAGTAGGTAACCCATGTATGGGTGAGAAGAAAAGTGTCCAAGGTGGGATTTTTGTCATTATTGTTTCATATTTGAGTTGAATATCATTTCACCTTGGGTGATGAACCTATGGTGTGATGTGATAATTGTTTGGAGATTTTATAATATTTGACTCACGAGGTAGTATGGTATGAGAGTTTAGTTTAGATGAATCATTCTAGGAAAATAATTTTATTTTCAAATGTATCATCTTAGGAAGACATGGGAAAATGGGTTATACATAAATCATTTAACAAAAATTGTTTTTTATTTTCTTGTGTGATTGAGCTAAAGATTGTGGCAAACTTGAAATTCATGAAAATTATAAAATGATGTAGAAAATTTATAAATGGGTTTCCAATGAGAAATATGAATATTTAGAATGTGTTTACACTTTTTTAATCTTGACCACGATATATGACTGTAAAGGGTACTGTTAGAACCTCTGTTTTGACTGTTTTGCTGGGTTTGGGGAAATAGCTAGTTATGGTCAATTGTGTTTTACTACAAAAGTGTTAATGATTAGAAAGGGGTCACAAGGCATGTGTTTGTATATTAGAGATATATATCCATGATTACACATGTTGAGATGATAGAATAAGGATATGTATTGAGATGATTTACCAGGAGTGGGACACGGGGAACCGATTGTTCCTGTCGAGGATGTTAGAGAATTGTTTTGAGAGAACATTTCTCAATTCATTAAATCCATGGAACGAGACCCATGGCATGTTTAGAGGAGAATGTATAACATGACGAGGGAGATTTTGATTCATCACCCCCAACATTTGTTGGAGAATGTGGACCTGAGTTAGATGAGTTCTATATTTATTCCATCTAGACTATACATGACCATATGAAGACTCTTGCTGGGAAGAGGATGAAGCTTGCTGCTTATATGCTAAGAGGATTTGAAAAGAGGTGATGGTATGTTTAGGATCTGACTTGACAAGAAAATGTTATGTTATGGAAGGAATTATTAGATAACTTTTATCCAATTTCAATGTGGTAGTAGAGAGAATATATGTTCTTGAGGTTGGATTTGGGGAGCAGGTTTGGGATGAAGAATGATAGATGCTTTACATATTTGTAAATTTGTTTTCTAAAATTGGTAGAGGAATAGGATAATTCCAAGAGTCATTATAGGATGGACTTTTTTGTTAAATTATGTCCCAGGTGAACATCTTCAGGATGAGTAAATTTTTAAAAGTGGTGAATGAGGCTCTCATAGTAGAGGGTAAACTGAAGTCATCTTCCCTTGTTGGAAGGATTATTATTTCTAGATGATCATGAGGTATGTATTCTTAGATAAAGAAGAATAGTTTTTTAGAAATTTAGCCAATTAAGTGGAAGGAAGATTATTTTCGGAGAAAATACTGCTGCACAAGACCTTTCACCAGTGATTTTTCACCAGTGCGGTAGGCCATTCCATTGTCCTTGACATAGTCCCTAACCACTAATGGAGTAACGATCTTACAGAACGATTAGAGATATACAAAATTTCTGTATAAACCCATGATATATGCTAAATTATGGGAGAATCAAGATAGAATCATAGTGTATGAAGGGGATATTCTAGACAATTTCGGGCTACAAGTTGGATTTTTACCAACAGTGTAGGTGGAAGCTGTGGATGTGGAGCCTCCGAGAAAGTGATCCAATACCAGAGGAGTGTGGGAGCATAGGGGATTCAGACTAAATCATAGGGAATAGGGGTAATATTGTTTCATGCAAGGATTCAAACACTTGTGGATAATGAGGCATGACCATCGATTGTGAGAGACACTATACTTGTATATTATACATTAGCTAGTGCCTTTTTTTGATACTTGTTCCTCTCATTCATTTATTTCTGCACAACCTGTGAATGGTTTGAGCCAGGAAGTGGAGTTTTTGAGTGGGGTGTTGACGATAGACACACCTCTTGGAGTAAGATCAAGGGACATCAGCTTGTGGAAGGAATATCCTCTCAGTTTTCATTAGTACCATTTTTTGGGATATCTACATCTTAATCATGCCAGGATTCAACCAAATTCTTACTATGAATTAGTTAGTAGTATATCATGCCCATATTGATTGTTATTAGTTAAGGGTGAACATTAATTCTCCTAAGGGTGACCTTTATAATCACCGTGGAGAGTGGGAGATCAAGGAAATCCAAATAGTACCAATTACTCAACAACTGGGTGAGATCATTGCCCATGATTATTGTTTGTTGCTGAATGATGGATGTGTATAACATGATGCTTTCCATCTAGTTGTAGACAAGTATCCAGATGTGTTATAGATGAATTCTTAGGGTTTCTACATGAGTTAGATATGGAGTTTATTATTGATCTCATGCTAGGCGATGAAATATTTTATATTCTACCACACAAAATGATAATTAAAGAGCATCCAAAGGTCAAGATTCAACTGGAGGAGTTGATGGATAATGGGTTTATCTATCAAAGTATGTCAACTTGGGGATCACCTATGTTTTTATGAAATGAATTCTGATTGTAGTTTTCTATTGTGTGTTGATTAACAGATGTTGAACCAGATGACAGTAAAGAACTAGTATCCTCTTCTACGAATTAATGATATTTATAACCAATAGAGAGGATCTTGAGTATTTACCAAGATTTAATTGAGATTAGGGTATCATTAGATGAGAGTATTCTCTTTTAATATATGAGGACCACCAATTGAAGAAGATATAACCAATATGCATTTTTTATAATTCCATTTTTATTGAAAATGCACCAGGAGTGTTTATGGAATAGATGAATTAATCTTCCATCCATACCTAGATCAGTTTGTAGTAGTGTTTGTGGACAATGTCTTCGTATATTCTATGACTCACGATGTTCATACCCAACAATTGACATCTTCCATAGTACACTAAGAGAGAATTTTCTATACACCAAGCTATCTATGTGTTAGTCTTGGGCTGATTAGGTACACTTTTTTGGTACACAACATATTGGATGAGGGTGATTCAGTGGACCCATAGATGTTTTAGGTAGTAGTTTCTTGGGAGTATTTCAAGAACATGTTTGATATCAATATCTTTTTGGTGGTATATAAATACTATCCAAGGTTCATTTAGGAATTTTCTAATTATGTAGTGCTACTATCCGGATTTACAAAGGAGGTAAAATTAAAATGGTATAGATCATGTGATAGTGCATTGTAGGAGTTAAATTAGCACTTGAATTTGGAACCAATATTGATCCAACCTTATTCCAATGAGGAGTATATAGTTTATTGAAACTTCTAGTATATGTATTGGAGCTTTGATGTTGTAGGGAGATCATGTTTTAGCATATGGGTCTTGGCAGTTAAGGAAACATTAATAGAATTACCCTAGAAACGACCATTAGTTGGTTGTTGTGGTTTATTCTTTGAATTGTTGACAAAAATATATATTGGGTGAAAAGTTTATAATTTTTACCAAGAATAATAGATAATAGTATATCTTCTGAAAATGATATTTGAATCTTCAAAATCATAGGGGGGTTAAGTATATATATTCATTTGATTTTGATAAAACAAATACATGTTCAAATAAAAACAATTTTGTTGATGCTTGGAGAAGAAAAAATGAGACTCTGATTGTTCAATAGTCCAATTTTGAGTGGAATATAATGACTCTTCTAGATGAGATGAATTTGGTGGTTAAGGTGATTCAAGCTCAGATGAATCTTATATTAGTTTAAATAAATTCTTTGGTATTATGAATAATCAGGAACAAGTAGTATTAAGATCTGGAAAGTTTATCCTTAGGTAAAAGCCTTGAAGGTGGAGGGACACCTTCTGATTGGTTGGTAGATGACTATGAGATTATGTATATTAAGAATCTGGTAGTTATGCTTAAGAGTATATGGGACGAGTTTATTTTGGAATTTCATGCCTCATTGTGGGAGGCACATTCATGAGTTAAAAAATGTACTGTGACATATGATGAAAATTTTGGTGTCTGGGTATGAAAAAGGAGATGGTAGGGTTCATGACATGATGAAACACCTATTATTAGGTAAAGGTCGACCATCAACTACCAAGAGAATTTCTATAGACATTATTCATTCTTTAATGGAAGTGGGACAACATTACCATGGACTTTGTGTTGGGTATCCAGAGAATTCCATGGAAGAATGAAGTTGTTTGGGTTATTGTAGAAAAAATGAAAAAGGTAGCACATTTCATGCCTATAAAAGAGACTTTCACAATAGAGAATTTGAGAGAACTGTATATTTGAGATATAGTCCATGTTCACTGGGGGCCAGAGACTATTATTTCAGATCATTACTCTCACTTTACTTCACACTTCTAGCAGGGCTTGTAAAATGTTCTGGGATCACATATTTAATGGATTTTAGATTTCCACCCTCAGACATATGGGATATCAGAGAGTACTATAGAGGTTCCTAAGAATATCCAACGAGCATGTGTCCTAGACATCAGTGGATATTGGTAAAAGGAAAAATCTTTGTAAGAGTTTACTTATAACAATATTTATCAAGAAACCATACATATGGAACCATAGGATATTCTTTATGGTATTCCATGAGGATCACCTCTATGATTGTTGGAAGAAGGTGAGTTGGAATTATAGAGATCGAGTCTCTAGTAGGTGATATCAGAATAGGTACAGCTAATTCAGAAATGTAGGGTTATGGATCAGATTAGAAAGAAGTCTTATATTGATAGATATATATAACTCCTAGAGTTTAAATTGGGTTATCATGTTTCACATTGAGTGTCTCCTTGGATGATTCACAACCAGACATAAAGGTATGATATTCTGGGGCATTAGTTCATTGAAGAATTTGAAGTTGTGGAGAGAATGAAGCTAGTGGCATAGTGATTGGATCTTCCAGAAAAATATAGTTCTATGCATGATGTGTTACATGTATTATAAGTAAGTCAGTATCACCCTAACCCATCTTATGTCATCGATATTGATGATGTCGAACTTGAGATATATATGTCATTGAGTAGAATCTGATACATGTGTTAGACTGTAACACCCCAGGTAAATAAAGAATATGAAATTTTTATATTTATCCATATTTGTGAATAAAATATTAATACTACTTTAATGGGGATTCTATGCTCGATGGCGTACCCAATACACAACAATGAGTTTCTTGGGAATCTTACGTTTCACTCTAATAATAAAATAATATTGTTTTAAATAATAGTTAACGCCTAGCCGTTGTAATGGAGGGAATGAACATAACTACCTACAAAATGATTATATATGTTTGTCAAATATTTTTACTCTTTACAATAAATGTTAGAGGATTAAAAATGCAAATGAATCCAATTTTAAGCGTAGACAGTCTAATATTCTTTAAAAGGTCGATTAACCGCCTTTTGGTGGCAAACCTCTTTTAAATCCACTTTTTGACAATTTTATGTGTTATATTTGACAAAATAAAATTCTTCTTTATAATAGGGACATCAAAATTTACTTTGTGTAAATTTTAGGTATTTTTCCGAAAAAGTTCAATTTTTAATGAATAGTGAAAAATGTTGTATTTTAATTCAAAACCTCTTTTTAATCTAATTTATTTATATGATTAGATTACATTTTTAATTGGTTTTAAAGTAAAATTAGAATATATTTTAAACATTTAATACAATAGTGTTCGTTGGAATTAATTTCACTTTGAAATCAGACTTAAACTAGTGTCAATCTTTTGATACATCTTGTTTCATAAAAACAAGTTATTTGTTATGACAGTGGGAATTAATTATTAAATTAATTAATGTAACTTATATGATTTGAATTTTTTAAAATAGACATCATTTTTTAATTCAGAATATCAAATACAACTTAGGGTGCAGTTTTGGTTTTTTTCTGGAAAACTTCAATTTTTGATGAATAGTGAAACCGCAAAGTGGTGGTTACAAAATTTGATTTTTCGTTTAAATGGGACTTTACAACTTCGGTGATTTGAATTTAAAAAATCCAATTTAAATTATTTTAATTGTTAAGTAAAATGTGGTTCAATGGGATGAAAATAATTTTTGATGAGAAGTAACTTTTAAGTTTTATTAATCGCGATTAAAGGTAATTAGTGTGATTTAAGGTAAAAATGATATTATAATAAAATGAAAATATCATGACACATGTCCTAACCCTATTGGATGAGTTATTTCCGTCTAATACAACCCATGGGTCGATTTTTGGTACCCATGGAGCCACTTGGGTTTGATAATGACATTTATGCCTTTTATTTAAAGTTAAAATAAAAATGTCACAAACATGATTTGTTTTACTAAAACAATTTTTACATGTGGTTATACAGGTCATAATTTTGACTATAAATAGTCATTGGAAAGAAAAAAAATTTCCTACATCATAGTATTTTTTTAAAATATTTAGATATTAAATAAATTAAATTATTTATGACATCATGATGATGCAACGATGACCTCATTAATAAAGGATTTAAATAAAATGGAAAGATAATGTAAATTATAAGACCTACACATGTCAAAAACCTATTGGATGGGTGGATTTTGAACCCTTATCACCTTATCCTCTAAACACATCAATGTGGGACCATTAAAATCTGAAAACCATTTGAAAATAAAGTAACATTTTATAGTTTACCAAGAGTGCCCCTCCTTTCCTTTTATAAAAAGCCCCCACCTCTACCACCTTAACCACACCTCTCAAGCCTTTGGATCGGCCAATCTATGATCATATTGTCTCTCCACATCCCTCTACTCATCCTATAAGCCTTAACTTAGGCGGAAGCTCTTCAAGAAACCATATTTGTTCAAACCAAAGGGAGTTACCCAATTTTAAGGTAACATCTTCATTTGTACTCTTTGGATTATTTTGCTTCTCCAACCCCCTAAACTCTTTTTATTATTTTATTTTGTAACAACTACAGTATCTTAAATATACTAGGATGTTTTTATAAAAAGTATTCGAGCTACACTTACACACACCTTCATCTAATGGTTAAAGAACATACTGTTTCTGTGGATGGCGAATTTCTGCCTCACGAAACGATGATTGTTCAACACTCATATAACAACTGAAAAGGTGGCCATTAAGATGTCACTATGTTTATATATGATATATAATATTTTTATGTTTTACTTAAGCTTCTGTATTTTTGATTTGTGGCATACCTTTATGGACTCCATTATGGGTATACGCGATATCTTCATTTTAGGAAGTGCGGACTACTGCCCCCTCAAAGTGATTTGATTCGTTAATGCCATATGTGGGACGTATAAAGGATGGATTTAAAGTTATTATACATGATGTTATACTGGAATTATAATATACCTTTATATCATTATTTTTTTCTTTCCATTAAAGTATGAGATAGAAATGAAAGTAGCGTTCATGCATACGTACGGCTTACCGTCTCCATGAACGGTGCATTTCATTTCTTATCCTCAAATGTAATGTACTATTATAAGTACATATAATGGATATATATGATGTAATATACCTATAAAAGATGAATATAATTCTGGAATTAAAAATATACACACCTCTCATTTATTTTTAATTCCATTAATATGACATAGAAATGAAAGTAGCGTTCATGCGTACGTACAGCTTACCGTCTCCATGAACGGTGCATTTAATTTCTTACCTCTAAATGATAATGTAATATTATAATACATGTATATTCTGGATATATATGATATATATGATATCAAAATCAGGAATGTCATTCTTGATATAAAGAACCTTTGACCACACGAACAACATGTAATTGTAAGAAGCCCACTTTTGACTTAAGAACCAAATATTGACAAAACAAACATTATTAACTTAAATGATTACATAATGTTTATAACATGTCAATAATTGATATAAAAGAAATAATGAACTTGAAAAAGGTTCTTAAGCAAGTAGAAATTAACTCACGTTTATTATTCAGGACGTTAAAGAACGAACGTGTCAAGTCGGACCCAAGGTAAGGGATCCTACTCCTCTCTTTCTTTTTAGGTACACTCTTTTATGTCATTCCTTTTAAAGATCATATTTCGTTTTATTGGGATGTTCTTTTATATTACTCTTACTGTAAGTTTTATGGTCATATGATGAGAGACCCTATTCTCTCTCATAAATCCATTTTGGATGTTTTGAGTGGCGCCGTTAGGCTGCCGAATTTTCGTAAGAGATCTAACCTCTCTCTTTCATTTTAAGTACTCTCCTTTATGTTACTTCTTTTATACTCCTCTTTGTTATGATGGGGGGTGTTCTTTTATATTCCTATTGATGTAAATTTTATTTTAATATTATGAGAGTCCCTATTTGATCTCATCAATACATTTTTGGAAGTTTTATGTGGCGTCGTTAGGCTGCCGAGTTTTCGTAAGGGATTTTTCATCTCACTTTTATTCCCGTGAGATTTATGATACATTTGCCACAATTTCCTTTGAGTGGTGTATGTACTGCCCATTATTTTACTCATTGTATAATATACTTTCATTTATGAGTATTTACATCAATGTTGTATTGTCCTTCTTTCACGGGGTGTATGTTTCGAAAGATACACATGTCGGTAAGGGAACCTATCACCCTCCTCTTTTTAAAAGTCTTATTTTGTTATGTCTTTTAATTCACATACTATTATGTTGGAATATGTTATTCTATATCCTTATTGATTTAAATTTTATTTCCATGTGTTGAGATACCCTTTTTATCTCTCATCAACTCATTTTCTGAATTTTTTAGTGACGCCATTAGGCTGTCAAATTTTTACAAGGGAACTTCTTAACCCAAATTTGATTCTTTGGGATAAACTTATACTCCTTGAATATGTCGTTTTATGAATATGTGTGAATAACCTCTGATTGTTTTATAGTTAATATCCACTTATATTTGGTTTATTTGTTTGTCACACATAATTATGTAATTGATTTATCCTTAAACCAAGGATACCATCTTTGTAAGGGACTTCGTCTAAATCTCCTTTCATTGAGGCATATTTCGTTTTATACACAACTTTCTTTTATACGGTGTATAAACCCCTTTGAATTTTAATTTTATACAAAAGGAATCTTTTTCTATGAAGCGTTTTACTAAAAGACAAAAAGGAATGTTTCTTTTAACATACGCGGTGACAACGACCTTTTCCACCGCCGTGAGTATTATTTTATCTTTGGCTTCCTCAACAAGCCGTAATGTTTTTAAAATAAAATAAATACCATATACTCTTTTATGTATTTATGTATTGAAAATGGTTTTGATAAAGGATTCTATTTTGTCAATATATTTAAATGATATATTGTGATTGAAATGTGGAAATGTTATCATTCCATTATATTGGTTTTATGTGTTATAATTTTATAATGGTACTTTGACATTTTACGGGTGGTTACATGATAAAAAATATGACGGGTGGTGCCGTGAATACCAGGACGGGTGGTTACGTTATAACCTCCAATGCATTGGGTATGGAAGTCGGCCGTATGGCTATTCCATTAAGTATGTATAGAAGTTGGCCGAATGACTATTCCGTTAAGTGATATGTGTGGAAGTCGACCTTATGGTTATTCCACTTAAATAAGTTTATGTCCGAAGTTACCTTTATATGTTATGTGATCTTTATATGGGTTTTATGGTAATCCTTCGGTTACAGAAGGGTAAGTAATGAACTTTTATTCAGTGAAGAGTTTTTACTACTTCGAAAAGGTGAAAAGTATTACTTTGATAAAGTATACATGGTTTACTTGATGTTTTGAAAACTAATAGTTTTCATTCTTTGTGTATCCCTTACTGGGATTTTTATGCTCATCCCAAGTTTTTGAAATGTTTTTCATAGGACTTAATGTAGAATAGGGTCAAGGATGGGATCAATGGAAAGTCACGCAACCTAAAACATGGAACTGGACATGTTTCTTTTAAAGAGGTTTTATTTTATGGAAACTTAGTAAAAGTTTCTACTTTGTAATCTTTTGAGATGTAATAGTTATGTCCTAATTCTCTAAAACTCTAAACCTGAAAAGATCCTCAATGTGAATTATTCATTTAATTCAATATTAAGTAAGGTTTAAGGCTGGGGCCTTATATAGACCGTAGTGAGAAAGTGTTGTGGGGAAAGGCCTTACTAACAGTTCAAATTTTATAGATGAATGGATATACATAGGATGAAACATAGTAAAGACAATAAATTATGATGGTTAATTGGCCTGATCTTTTTGGCTTGAAAGCATAGATATTTGTGCGAGTACAGATCAAGAAGAAGTTTCTATAATGTGGGGAGATTGTAAGATAGTGAAATTTTATAGAGATAATGTTGGATTAATTTAAGGTACATTATTTTATTGTGTTGAGTAATATTCATTTGGGTTTTAACTTTGGGATAGTTTAGGTGAAAATTTGAGAAAAAAATAGATGGGAATGTAAATGGTTGGAGCATGATTTTCCCAAACCGTGTGTCCCAACCAAGTGTACTGTTCATACCATCATAGAGAGAAATTGCATAGTTAGCACATGGTATTTCCAACCGTTCACTCTTTTAGGAGTAACCGTGTATCCCTATAAAAGATGCCGACAATTTAGGTGCACGATTATGGAAAACTATGTATCCGTGCCTAACAAACTGTGCACAAATTTAAATCACCCAACGATTATATTTTTATTCCCTAAACCCCCAAACACATTATATTTAACCCAAAATTTACCCTTGATGTAATTTCATGATTTCAGAGCCTTATACAGGGATGAAAATAATTCATGACCTCCATTCATTGCGATTTAAATCTCAGCTAAAAGATCTACACCCCTCCTGCTAAGAGAATCCTACCCCGCTTGGTTTCTCGATCCTAATGCCTTATTCTCCCTATCTTTAGAAGGTTTATTCTTCTTAAATGATTAAATATGGATGCATGATTATGGAAATTTATCTATATTTGAAGCATCATGTTCTTTTCAATCATGATTTAGGGATTAATATATAGATCATGTTCAATATTGTTGTGAAGATCATTTTTTATGGATTTTCATTGGGAGATCATTCATCAATGAATTGTGGTAGGTGGTCTATAATTCAAATCCTAAAGTCTTGATTTTTTTTCACGTGTATGTAATTGTATAATTTTTATTAGGTGTTTAGAAATTTATTTTGTAATTAAATTTATAAAATTGATTATTTAATTAATTAATCCATATTGTTGAATTGGTAAATTGGATTGTAGATCTAGAAATGAGTAATTAATTTGTGAATTAATTAGGGTTTATTGAGATTATTTATTTGAGTAATTTACTGACGAATTAATTAGGTAATTTTGAGATTCTTGAATAGCGTAATTAGTAGCAGGATTAATTATAGTATATTGAGATTGTGTGTTGGATAATTAATTGATGAATTAATTGTAGGGCATTGAGATAATGAATTTGATAATTAATTGATGAATTAATTATGGGATTATTGGGATGGTTAATTTTTATTAATTATGTGATGGCCTAGTCCAACCAACATTCATGATATTTTTCACATTGGTACTTTCCCAAAAAGTTTTTCTTTACCTAGGCTCTAACCCTCAGGAATACCCGAGGAAAAGGCCAATTGATGGAAGAAGTATCTACACCACCTTACAAAGGGGTTATTTGTGCTCCTCCTCCTTCAATATTGGATTTACCAATACACCCCCTAGAAGGGAACAACATCCTCATTGGAACATCAAATGGAAAATGGATCTGATACCATTTCTGACTGGCCACTCTAGCCCATAATCATGATATTGTATGCTTTGGGCCTAGCCCACTTGATTTTTAATTCCCTTTCCTCTGGCCCATTGGAATCCTCCTAGAAAAGGCCTCATGATGGGAGATTTATCTACACCACCTTATAAAGGGGTTCTTTATGCTCATCCCCATTTGATTAAGTATTTCCAAAGTCCCTTATAGGGGTGGGGATTATGTCAATACCATATAAAAGGTATAGGATCATGAAGCCCCCATTATAAGATGGTGTGGATACTGCTCCCAAGATGAGGATTTTCATGGTGGATGCCTAAAGGCCATAGAATTGGGAAAAAAACCATGCAGGCTAGGAAAAATCATAAAATATCATGATCATGGTCTGGACTGGGCCATTAAAAATGGTGTCAGTTCCAGTGTCCATTCTATGTACTAGTGAGGACGCTAGGCCCTTCAAAGTGGAGGATTATGGAAATCACACATTTGTGGAGGAGGAGCATGAAACCCCCATTTATAAGGTGGCATGGGTACCTCTACCATCATGAAACCTTTTCATGGAGGATTCTTGAGGGGCAGATCCTAGGGAAAACAAAACTGTGCAAGCTAGGACCATAGTGGGCAACATCAAGATCCTGGGATAGACCCAACCATTACAATTGATAAGAGATCCGACATCTATCTGAAATTCAAGTGATGATACTGGGCCCTTATATGGGGGAGGATTATGTAAATTCCACATCAAAGGATATGGAGCACAAAACATCCATTTATTATGTGGTTTTTATACATATCCCATCATGAGGCCTTTTCCTAGGGAATACCAAAGGTTCGTAGCCCAAGGAAAGAAATACCATGAGGGCTAGGCCTAAAGGAGACAATATCATGATCATGACCTAGACTGGGCTGCTATAAATCAAATTGAAGATAAATTAATGGAATTTATGTATAGAACTAATTGTAGAATTAGTAATGAGATTTGGAAGGTTAATTAATTTTTGAGTTAATTACCAATATTGAGAAGATTAATTAATTATTGAGTTAATTAAAGAGATTGTGAAAATAAATTAATTTTTGAGTTGTTTAATGAGATTGAGAAGATTAATTTAATATTTATTTAGTTAATGTGATTTATAAGATTAATTAATTTTTTATTTAATTAATGAGATGGAAAAGATTAATTAATTGTTCTGTTAATTAATGAGATTGAGAAAAATAATTAATTATTGAGTAAATTAATAACACTGTGAAAATTAATTAATTATTTAGTTAATTAATAGTAATGAGAATATTAATTAATCTATGATTTAATTAATGATATTGGGAATATTAATTAATAGTCGAATTAATTAATGAGATGATGAATAGTAACAATGAAATTTATATGAGGATTGAGATCCTGAATAGAAGCGGTGACATTGTGAGATTTAAGATGTGGTAGAATTATAACAGTGACATTCTATGACATGAGATCCCATGGGGATTCTTTAGACACATGATATGCCAGATGTAGGTATTGAGGTATATGTGTTCTTAGAAACCTGAGATTTTATGTGGTTAACTAAAGAATAAATTAATAATGTGATAACTCTTTATTTTTCATTATATTTATTTTAATTCTATAACGTCATAAATTGTTATATATCAGATATTGTTTTTATAAATAATTGGTGGTGGCCAATTGAGTTTCACACAAGACCTACTCGAGCTGCATGATTGGTACTAGAATAGATGACATGATTTCCAGATACATTATGGGAAAATGCCTTGTGTTATTTGGATGATTTGGATGTACCATAGATGAGGGAAGATAATGTGGGTTGGGATAATCTTGGGAGTTGACAGTGTATTTATTTGTGGTTTTTCATATTGAAACATGGAACAACAATATATTATGGAAGATATACTATTTTAGTTTTGATATTGAATTCTTCTTTGGTTATGTTGTGATACTGGCATTATTCTGGTAATGATATATATTGGTTATATAGTTTTTATTGTTTATTTATTTCTAGTGGTGTATTACTATAATGATAAGAAGGTATATACCCCCCATGACTAACATTTGACCCTGACTTACAGTCTACAACCTTAATCATATGGTGAGGAGAACTTGAGGTCACGTAGTTCTTTAGTTTCAGGCATTGATGTGTGGCACATGGGTCAGGCTATTACATGGAATGCATCTATAATATAAGGGCCTGACTTTCTTACATTACATAATCATGAATTTTATTTAAGAACTCACTTCATTAACATTGAGTATATTTTCAAGTTTAGAGTTTTAGAGAGTTGGGATATAACTTACACATAACATTCCACATTTATACAGAGAAAGTTGCACAACAAAATTATCAATTTCTTTATAATATAAAACATTCCACATAAAAGGTGTTTTCTTTGAAAAATCATCACACCATTTAACTCATATTAATTATTTTTCTTACACATACTTATAACTTGTTAAGATCATTTAAAAACTTGATAAGAGCACCAAAAGATTAGTAAGGGATATAAAAAGAAGGAAAGAAAATAGTTTCCCATAAATTCTTTTAAGTGTGAAATCATTTTCAAATAGACATATGTTTCTCCCTTATAAAAATAAATTTTGAAACATGAGAATTCTAAAAATAATAGTGAACATAAATGGAATCATAAAGGTATCTTGGGACATTACTTGTATAATCTTTTTACACATTTGACTAGCTTATAATTTGTAACCCCCACAACTACCTTCCAATTTCTGTATCCATCGTAGTTATACATGGAGTTACCATATAACCAAACTACAACATAAAAATACCCAATCAATTAGAGTGAGATATAGATCCCAATAGTTAATCATAAAAAATTCCCAAGAACCTGAACACAATCATACATCATTAATAATATCACAGAAACATTGCTTTTGAATTTCGTAATACAAAATTTTAAAAGAGGATTTTAAATGAAAAGTCCCTTATAAATATCATATAATTTAAGAGACACTTAATAGAGTGGATGGAACGTGTATATACATAGTAAATACAAATAATTCAACATAATATAAACATTATTAATCAGACATGCGATTTTAATACCACATAAATAATGAAGTATAATGTTATCCATGAGAATGGAAATCGGGTTATGAATTCCCTTATGTCTGGTTTGTATTATATAAAAACTATTTAAACCTACTGTATAAGTGTTAAAATAGTGTTTATAGTATCTTAAAGAAACATATTAATGTTTATAATCCTTATATGATACTTTCATCACATCATTTATCACCTTAATTGTTATTATTTTGTTCCTTCCATTGTTTTGGGTGCGTTCTTTACATGATTTTTCATGATCGGTTCATAATGGATACTCTTGCCGGTTAGAAGTGAAACTCATGGATTGGAATGGAATGGTATTTATATATTTCATGAAACAAAAATTATACCATTTACCATTTTTAATTCTGACATGAGGATGATTAAAAAGTTAAAATGTTATTGATATTTGTCTAGGTTATTTTGGTGATTCTTCGAGCTTAATGAACTCATTTGGTTTCATAAATTTACAAAAATTGTAAAAATGATTCCAGAACCTTATATAAGATATAATACATAAATTATGACTTGGTTTAACCATAAAAATGGTTTCATGACTAGTCTAGAAGGATGCAAAAGAAATTGAGGTCACATCATCAAGGATGTTGGTAAATTGACACATCAAAAATGATGTTTTAATTTGTTTAATAAGTGAGAGGGGAGAATAATTATAATGGAAAATATTCCATAAACATGATGAAATGACGAATATGTAAGATACTAGATCACTCATTCATTTTGGATAAGCAGAGGTGATGAAAGAAGAAGAATATAAAAGAAAATGACATGAATAGAAGGACAACAAAAGAGGATGTTTACTTCTTTATCACTTCTCCTAGAGACCCTCATTAAGGCCTTTGGTTATGGCCTTCTTGTCAGACCAAAATCTATAAGACATTGGAAGATCCTTGGGGAAGGTATTTTCATAACATATACATTTCATATTGCTTTATAGGTGTGAGATGAAGAGGGGAATCGGGGTAGTATTTAGAGTAAAGGAGAGGAGGGATTTTACATTATTTTAATCATTATTTTAATATTTTTGCAAAAAACTATGAATGATTTTTATTATTGTGAACCCATATAGTAAAACTTTCATGTGATTTTTATCCAAGTGGGTTTACATTATCCTTGAATCAACTATGATACAGTAAAACAATTATTTAGCATTTATCATAATTTATCGTATTTTACTATTCATCAAATATTCAAGAATTGCAGTAAAATCCAAAAACATTACCCTAACCGTATTTCGATTTGTAGAATTCAAAAATAAACTCTATATTTTGAAAATAGATTCTAAATAGTATTAATTTAATTTTAAAATAAAATCATAATTTATTCAAAAATACCACTTTTAAATCTATAACGTTATTTTTAAAACCATGAAAAATTAATCAAGATGTAATTATCTTAAAACATTAAGAAAATAAAATAATATTAAAATTTACTATTCATTAGGATCATTTTACTATTAAAATTACTATTCATAAGGGTATGTTACTATTCATAAAACAAATTGGATCTATTAAACTCCAAAAAATATACTAATCACAATAATAGATGAGTGTTATTTGGAATTTAATGAATTGAGGTGGAAAATTATATTTATATTCTAGTTATATCTATCCAATTAAAACAATGATTCACGAATTTAAATTTAGGTATAAAACCATGGGGTGTTATATTATTCCCAACTTCAGTAAATTGTATCCTCGTAATTTTATTTACATATTAAACAACTTAGAGTACCTTTACATCATTGCATTTTCCTATTCCGATGTTGTTTATTCAACCATGCATTTTCTCCAAAAAACCATTACCTCATGGATTAAATTATTTTGCAATAAAGATTCCCTTCAATCACGAATCTGAACTGCTTTCTCTTCATATGAAAGGTTCTCTTTGAGGTAAACAACTTCTGGGATTAGGACATGAGATGAATCTGGAACATACTTTCTCAACATCAAAACATGAAAATAATTCTATACCTGAGATATACTCGGAGGAAAATATACTCAGTAAGCGATTGGCCCACATTTCTCTAAAATTTCATAACATCCAACAAAATATGTACTTATATTTCATTTTTTACAAGAATACATAACATTTTTCCATGGTGAGATTATATGAAAAATATGATCACCTACCTCAAAAAAAAATCATTCCTCTTATTGTCTGCCTAACTTTTTTGCATACTTAGAGTAGTCCTCATGTGTTGCTATATAGTCTTCACTTTCTCAACCACTTACTCTACTAATTCTGGTCCCATCAACTTCTGTTCCCCGACTAAATCCAAAAAATATGGAGTTTGACACCACATCCCATACAAAACCTCAAAAGGTGCCATCTATATACTAAAATGAAAAATGTTATTATAAGAATACTCAAATAAAGAAAGATATTGATCCCAAATTCCTTGGTAGTCTATTAAACATGCTCGAATCATGTCCTCAAAATTATAAATTGTTTATTATGACTACCCATCTGATTGATGATGAAACTTTTTACTCAAATTTAATTCTATGCCAAACAACTTCTGAAAACCCTTTATAAAATTAGATGTGAACCTAGGATCCCGATCAGATAAAATGGAAATAGGAACTCAATGTAACATTAAAATCTCTTTGAGGTATATTTGATAAAGCTAATCCAAATACATTGTATCTCGAATAAAATGAAAATGTTCATATTTTTTTTAGATTATCAACAATAACCCATATCAAATTGTTACATCAGGAAGTCTTTGGTAGTCCCACAATGAAGTCCATAGATATATTCTCGCATTTCCACTATGGCAGTGGAAAAGGTTGATGCATCCCCTTCAGAAACTACTACTCTGCATTAACCTATTGGCATGTCAATAATTACAGAGTCAAATCAGCAATATCACATTTCATTCCATCCCACCAATAATACTTCCGATGTTTTTTGTACATATTAGTACTTCCAGGATGAACTGAAAATAGAGAACTATGAGCTCCACATAGAAAATCATTCCGCAACTGAGAATCAAAATGGAAAAACAACATTTTACAATTTCATAAAACATAATTGTTATCAAGTTTATATTATAGAAACATACCCATTTTAACCAATTTTACCTTCTTTTTTACCACACAGTCTTCCTTATGTACTTGCTTAATTCTAAATGATAATTATGAATTCACTGAAACCTAAAACAAAAAAAATGGTATTTTATGTATCAAAAATTCTAAGACAAAATTAATGAAATCATTAATCAAGGGATAATGTTACAAATATAACATGGTTAATGATGTATGATGTTTTAGACTCAAGGCATCTGCCACTTTGTTTGATTTTCTGGGATGGTAATTTATCGTGAAATAAAAATACTTTAACAGTTCAAGCCATCTTATCTACCTCATAATTAATTCCTTATGATATAATATAAACTTCATAATTTTATGGTCACTATATATTTGACATTTAGCTCCGTATAAATTATGCTCCCAATTTTTCAAAGACAAATCCGCAACTTCCAATTCCAAATCTTGTGTGAGATAATTTAACTCATTGGGAATTAGTTATCTTGAAGCATAAGCAATTACATGATCATTCTACATCAGAACAGAACAATGTCCCTTCAATGAATCATCAATATAGCTAAAAATATCACCATTTTGGGAATCCAAGGTCAAAACTAGATTATTTTCCAATCTCTTCTTCAGTTTCAGAAAACAAATGTCACATTCTTCTATCCAAATAAATTAAAACCTTTTTTTCATTAACTTAATTTTCAGGATAGATAACCCTGAAAAGATTTTAACGAACCATCGGTAATAATCAGTCAATTCATTGAAACTGTGAATCTCTGTAACATTTGTTAGTCTTGGCCATTCATCATCAACTTTTGTTCTGGAATGATCAACTATTATTCCATCCTTATTTACAAGGTTCCCAAGAAAGGGAATCTATTGCAACCAAATATAACACTTGCTAAATTTTCTATACAATTTCATTAACATTAAGGTTTTTAAAACAACCCTAAGATTTTTTTCATGCTCTTATTTACTCTATGAAAATACCATAATTTTATCAATAATCGCAACTAAAAATTATGCATGAACACATGAAATATTCTATTCATAAGGTTCATGAATTAACGAGGTTTATTAGTTAACACAAATGGAAAAAAAAATTATAATGCTTTTATCTAGTATAGAATTTTGTTTTTGGGATGTCATCCTCCTTCACCTTCAACTAATGGTAACCAGATCTTAATTCAATATGGGAACTATTCTAAGCTCTCTTGAGCCGATCAAAAAAAGTCATCGATGTGAGGAAAATCATACTAGCTTATAATAGTGATGTTATTCAAGGATCTATAAAAAATAAAATGTCTCATAGTACCCTATTTTTTAATGAACAAAATAGAAACTCCCCATGGTGATTTTCATGGATGAATGAATCCTTTATCAAGAAACTATGGAAACAAATTTTTTAATTCGATAAGTTTTATTAGAGGGATTCAATCTGGGTGTTTTGAAATTGTCGTAGCATCATGAACTAAATAAATTGTGAATTTGAAATCCCAATTAGGTATGACAGCAAGAAACTCATCAGAAAAAAAATCAAGGTATTAATTTACCATTAGCACATTAATAATCTGAATAGTTACCTGGTTTTCAATAATATGGGAAAGGTAACAGTCATATCCATATTTCAACAATTTTTCAGCCACTTGATATTTTAACAATTGAATGGATTCATTATAGTTTACAAATTTAAACTCTCTCTAAAAAAAATTCTTTATATCTATAGTCAATCTTAGCTTGATAAACAAAAGCCAATCCATTCCCAGAATGACAACAAACTCTATGAAGGGAAAAATAAAATGGATTACAGGTAATGTACTTCCACATAACTCAATAGAAATATTTTTATAATTCTATTTTTCAATAATATTTCGCATATTTTTTTAATAATAAGTTTTGGTCTCATTTATTGAGGTGACATTTCCAATTTACCAGAAAATTTCTACAAAATAATGTAATGTATAGACCCCGTATCAAACAAGACATTATAAAAATACGAGTAAACAAACATGTTACCTAATAAAACCTCATTGAACTTCCTAGCATATGATAACGTAGTATTAAAGGATCTCACTACACATGTATACTTATAAAATGGCTTCTTTTCATCATTCAGATCTCTCTTTGGATAGTTATTTTCATAATGACCCATCTCTCCTCATTTAAAAAACATAATAGTTTTCTTACTAGGATTAGTTTTAGGATCATTAATATTATAATATCGGGCTATATGTCTAAATGCAACACATCAAAAACACTTCCTAGTTTTAGTAAGAAACTCCCATATTTCTTTTTTCTACACTTTTTACAAACTAGATATTGGAATGTCTTACCATCAGATTTCTTTGGTTGATTTTCCCTATCGCTTGAAATCTGGACCACTACTTCTACATGTTGTCAAAGCACATGATCATAAAATAACTACATCTCCACCCTATCATCACATTGTACAAATTTCTAATAACGTTTTAATTCAAATTAGAAAGATTCCCTTCAATACATTGGATTTAATCCTGAGTAAAAGTGGTTGATTTTGCT
Source organism: Viscum album (assembly GCA_963277665.1). Taxonomy (NCBI): domain Eukaryota; kingdom Viridiplantae; phylum Streptophyta; class Magnoliopsida; order Santalales; family Viscaceae; genus Viscum; species Viscum album. Next base: position 1,289,759,000 of record OY728119.1, read on the forward strand.
ATCAAGATCCTAAATAATATATGGAGAATACCCCGCAAGTCGGTTGACATTTTCTACATACAAGAACATTGAATATTCATTCCTTCTACATTAATTCATGGAATTTATTCTCCATCCTATGTAATACCACCTTGGGAAAATATTTTTCAAGGAAAATACTTTTAAATTCATCCTAATCTATGGCATAAATATCCTCTCTATCCGTGATATTTTTATACAGTGACCACCAATGATCAGGTTCACCTTAAAAATGCTAAATAGATGACTTAACTTTTTATTATCTAAATATACCGTAACATTGTATGTCTTTTCAAGGGACTTAATATATCCTTCAGTCACTGCTGGGTGAGAAGATCTATTAAAAGAAGGAGGGTCATGTCTCATAAAATGTTTCACAGTCATCATGTTCCATTGTGGTACCTCTGGCTGTTCTATAGAATGTATGTCACCAACTTTTATTTCCTCTGATAGATAATACATTAATGTTACAAACTGCTCGGTTCCAATCCTTACCATTATGGGCTACTGATTCGGAAGGATATCATTCTGTCAGTGCCTCTCCTCTTCAACTTTCTTGTTTCTTCTGCGATGAACCATTCTGAACAAATATATCTTATTTGAAGCCACATGGTAATACTAAAATTATATATCATTTCAAATTAACCATAAGGAACAAATCTTTTATGGTATTCTTTTAACATCATCCTCACACCTAATGTTCTATAATCCATCTTATGATACCAACTATAAATACCCGACCGTATAACATTACATAATATTAAATTTTAGTCAAGAACTCACTTAATTTCACATTGAGGATCTTTTCCAATTTATGTTTTTAGAGAGTTTTAATATAACAAATACATAACATTCAACATTTATACAGAGAAGATACCACAAAAAACAGTATTCATTTGTTCCAAAATATAAAACATTCTAAATAAATTGTGTTTTGTTTGAAAAATCTTCATAGCATTTAACTAATATTCTTCTTTTTCTTACACATCCTTATAATTTGGTAAAATCATTTAAAAACATAGGATGATCACATAAATATTATTAAGGGATATAAAAAAATGAAATAAAATAATACCCCATGAGTACTTATAATGTATGAAATAATTTTCAAAAAGACATACTTGTAACCCATATAAAAATACTTTGTGAAATATGATATTTCTAAAAAACATAATGAAAATAAATAAAACCATAATTGTATCCTGGGAAATTGCATACACAATCCTGTAACCCTCTTGACAGCCTTATAATTTGTAACCTCCACAACAACCTTACAATTATTTTAACCATCACACTTACACTTGGAGTAAACAAATGACCAACCTCCATCATACACATACCCAATAAATTGGAGGGAGATATAGGCCCCAACCTTAATGATAAAAAATTTCAAATAACCCGAATGCAATTATACAACATGAATAATTTCATAGACACATTTTTTTTGAATTTCTCAATGCTAATGTTTGAAAGAAGCTTCTAAAAGAAAAGTCCCTTATAAATACCATGTGATTGAAGAGAGACTTAATAGAGTGAATGGAACATGTATATACACAATAAATACAAAAAATTGAACTTAATATAAAACAAATATAAAACAAAAAAATTTAAATACAACAATAATAATGAAGTATAATGTTAACCCAAAGAATGGAAATCAAGTTATGAATTCTGTTACATCAGCATTTTCGTACATAAAACATGTCTAGACCTCCTATATAATTGTTCAAAGAGTGTTATTAATATATTTAAAAAATAATATTTATGTTCATAATATCTTATATTATCCTTTCATTACATAATTTTCCCTTTAATTTTCATTATTTCGTTCCTTCAATTGTTTTCGGTGCATTCTTTACATAAAATCCCTGACCAGTTAATGATGAATATTCTTTTCGATTGGAAGTGAAACTATAGAATTGGAATGGTATGGTATTTAAATATTTATAGAAACATAAATTAAACCATTTACTATCTTTAATTATTGCATGAGTATGATTCACAAGTTAAATTATTATTGATATTTTTAGGGAATTTTGGTGATTCTTTAATCGCAATAAACTCATTTTGTTTCATAAATTAATAACATGTCTACAAATGATTACAAAACCATATATAAGAAATAATAAATAAATTATGATCTAGTTAAAATTTAAGAATGGATTTATGACCAATCATGAAGGATGTAATATAAATTGAAATCAGATCATCCATGATGTCAGTAAATCGACACATCACTGACGATATTGTAATTCATGAATATGTGGGAGAGGAGAAAATGTATAATAGAGAATCTTCCATAAACATGACGAAATAAAAAATATTTTTTATACTTGATCAATCACGACTATTGGATAATGGGAGGTGATTAAAAAATAATTAGAGAAAAGAAAATGAAAAGAAAATAAAGAAAACAAAAGAGGATGTTTACCTCTTGATCTATTCTCCTTGAGATCCCCCTTAAGGCCTTTGGTTTTAGCCGTATGGTGAGACCAGTAGATCTAGGTAGTTGGGAAGATCCCTGGGTAGGGGATTTTACAGAACATGGAGAATGATCAAGTCTTGAGAGGTGTGTTAGGTTGAGGGGAATGGGGGTTGGATTTATAGTGGTGTAGAGGGGGGATTTTACATTACTATAATCATTATTACAATATTTTTTCTCAAGACTCTGAATAGTCTTGATTCATGTTAACCCAATTAGTAATAATTTTATGTAATTTTATAAAACATGGTATTACATAATCCTTTCATCACCTATGATGCAGGAAAAAAATTATTTAGCATTTATCATAACTTATCGTATTTTACTATTCATCAAAAATTGAAGAATTTAAGAAAAATACAAAAAAAATTCCTTATCCATTTTTCAATATGTAGAATTCAAAAACGAATCCATTTTTTGGAAAAAAATTATAAATAATATTAATTTAATTTTTAAATAAAATCATAATTTATTCAAAAATAACAATTTTTAATCTATAACTCTTTTTTAAACCCCTTGAAAAATTAATCAGGATTTCATTATCTTAAATCCTTATAAAATAAAATAATAATAAAATTTACTATTCATAAGGGTCATTTCACTATTCATATTACTATTCATAAGGGTATCTTACTATCCATCAAAAAACACAAGTTGGTTCTATTAGACCTCAAATAACATACTGGTCAGAATTTTAGATGACTATTATTTGAATTTGAAAACATAGAAGTGGGGATATGATATTTAATTTCTAGTTATAAGTATCTAATTAAAAAAAAATTCATGCATTTCTATTTATTTTGCAATCCTTGGGGTTTTACACGTAATCAGCCAAGGATGGACTAATATAGGTGAATCCTCTTCTAGTGGAAGAGGTAATGCCTCCCAAGTAGCGTGGAGAAGTCTACGCCATTGCCGTCATGGTTCCTCAACATTAGCATCTACTGGAAGAGGTTCCTGATTTAGAACCTCCTATCCCTACGAATGAAAATCAGATATCTATGGTGGATGATAAAAGGCAATATTATGTAGAACATGATATGCTATCCACATCACCAATGTTGTTGTATAGTATGTTACCTAGATAAAAGTGGCACACTATAAAGTATCAAACACGTTGATAATAAACTGTAGTTTAAGTATGCTACAAATTGATTCAAATTGAATTTAAAAAAATCTACAAAAAATAGACATGAAGTTATCGACTTAGTAGATCATGAATCCCACTTCCATGTGGTGTATGATATAGTATAGATTTCATTTTATACCATAGATCATACTCAATTTGATGTGATATATGGGATTACATATTACACATGACTTATATTTGAAACAACTCATTTTTTTGATAGGTTGATATAACCTGGATGTCATTAGTTCAAGTCACTATCCTGCCTCCCTATCACATTCACAAATGATGTGTTGAAAAATGTATCGGTAGAAATGGAAAATTCTGAAAAAAATCCAAACTTGGACAATACTCTATTAGGATAGTTCCACATAACAATATAAAAGTTAATGATAGGCACTAAAACTATAATATTTTGAATCCCTACAATGTAGAATGTGGGTAGCTAGACTAATAGATCTGAATGTAGAATACATGAAATATTAAATGACATGTGAGATATGATAAGATATTTTTTTTACTAATTTTAAAAAATGGTTTAATTATAATGTTGGTCAGTAAATAAATGAATGTATATAATTAAATCATTGTGTAGTAGACTATATAACATGAAACATTATACTCCCAAATTCTTCCTCATAGTCCTACAAAACTAGTGTGTCTGACTCTACCTATAATGGAAATCTTTTAAAGTGATAAATAATAATCAATAGAGAACAAATAATCATATTATCATCATAAAAAACATAGATGAGTGATCATACCATCATCCCTATAGAGTTTTATGAAACTCATCAATACAAAGCTCTGCACAATAAATAATATGGGAAATGGGAGGGAGGCACTCCCATTCCCATATTTGAATGAGGATGAAACATCTCCCAGATCCCTATGATATAATTGGAATATCATGAATAATGATCTCTATGTGTATTCTATGCCTCAAGAATCCCAAATTTATCTGATATCCTGACCAATGTCCAATAATTTCACTAAATACATCAATTGGATATGTATACCAAAGTAATCAGTGAACAATGTTTCAACAATGACACATATGATATATGTTTATCAAACACATGAAAATATTCACACCTATGTCAAAGATTAAATGTGTGAAGTGATCGTCTTTCCAGCTCATAGATAGAGAACATAAATTCATAGTAGTACCACCCCCACAATTTTAAGACCAATAAATCACTATAAAATCTCTTGATAGTCTCCATGGGTGGGTTTTATAATTAAAAATCCATTTATAGGAATAAAATGAATAACTTTCATAGCCATAAGGGCGATATAAATCTCTCCCTCTCAATAGTGGAATGTGTGAGTCATAAGTCTCCATCTCTTAGTGAGGGAAACAAGGAGCCGATGATCAGTGAATATTTAACTATATATATTGACATGATAGAATCCAGTATTGAATATGTATGGTATAATAAAATCTATAGGGATAATGAGATGATTAATGTGTGCTCTATGAACCATACTCTATTGAACCTCACTGCCCGCTAGCTCCTCGTAGAAAACAAGCCTATAATTCTTAATGAGTAGAGTATTATCCATTATATCTACCTATAAAAATGAAATAAATATTTAAATTTAAAATAGAAATATAATTTCTTCCTAAAACATTTTTGGACTAGTAGATTGTAGGGTATAACATACATATTCCCACTATTTCATGAAGAACATTTATTTCAGTTTCTGAATGCTTATGGTTATTTTCACATGTATCTGATCCATGGTATATGTTATATACTTCCATGATTGTCCTTTTAATACTATTTGAATGTCTTCCATGGGATAACTCATGCTTAAATCTAACCCATTATGTATCATTACTATATTTTCCTTTACTGAGATAATATTCAATGAAACCAAATATTTGGATTCATGGATTTTCAGATTATTTTCATGATATAGTGTTTTATTTATTGAAATTATGTAAAATTTAGGCATGATTATATTATGTATGATTTATGTAAATGGTTGTATAATTTATGAAATGTTTTTTTAATATTATATATATTTCTAAATGTCATTGATTTCTAGAAATACTAAGGAGTTTATATTAAACCAATGTGATTGATAATATGAAAAGTTCAAATTATAGGAAATAAATCATCATGGATGATAGTGAGAACTCATTCCAGAAATGTTAATGAATTATTCCTATTATGACCATCGCTATGAAATATTATTTATATCAACTTTATCACTTGTTCTTGAGTCCTAAAAATCTAATTTCCAATCCTGGTAGACTTTGATATGCGTTATGACAAAAACCAGTTGTCATACAGAATCAATGTCGGCTGGTCTTTGGGCATTGGTAAATGTCAAAATACCTTAATAAGAATCCATATAAAACTTTAGTAGTTAGTAACGGTGTCAATACAATAAATTGGCTCAACATATGGTTCCTTTGATATGTTTATAGATTCACATTCAACAAAGTCTTGTACACATGAAATCCAAAATTCGTAGAAGCTTCCATATTGAAAATGTATCATGACAAGTAATACCAACAAAATTCAATTGAATCTACCTTTGATAGGGACATAACTATCTTTCACTTCAAATCAATTATCTTCTCAGTTAAAAAGAAGCACTCGATATAAAGAATATTCTTCAATTTTATTTTCAATATCTCATTGAGAGCATCATCTATACCACAACCCCTACAGAATCCCATGAGTATTTGTTTTACCTATTTCAATGTAGTACTTTAAAATGAGACATTTATCCTAAACATAGATAGATATTGGTTACATGTGAAGCCCCTTGAATACTACATTGATTTACTCCACAATATTTGTGGTCATATTTCTATACCACTTCCCCCATCATATGTCATAGTATATTTATCATTCAGAATCTGCATCATGTAATCATTTAATCCATGAATATTCATATGAATAAATTACAGACACTACTGAAAATGATTCTAATTTGATTCATTTTCTATTTGAATTTGATCATATTACACATAAATTAATTGTATAATTTTGATGATATAGTATGAAAAATATGGAAAATATATACCAAGCTTCATGATAGCTTTATTTATAGGTTTATTATGAAAAGTTTTTTTGAAGTTTTCTGGAAATGTGTTTGATCCATTATTGATAATGTGCATCCAAGGATATCTATTTAACAGGATCTGTAGTGATTTCATCTTTGATCTCTCATTGATGATACAATAACAAAAATACACCCTGAATGTGGGTGAAATGGTTGTTAAAATATGATAAAAACCAACTCCAAAATTCATTGTTTTCCTTATCCACAATTGAAAATCCCCGTAGAAGGTGCGAATGATTATCTAGGTGACCCTCGACTTCTTGTGCAGTCTTCACTGGTGAAAATGGGGATGAAGGCGGAGATAACAGAGAGTGGCTTGAACCCTCTACTTGAGGCCTCCCAAGGGGTTAGTGGCCTAACCCAGATGGAGAACTAGTAGAGGTGGATGAGGGAGGTCATAAAACTCCAACAGATCCTTAATATGTAGAGGTTGTGTGCTTAAGGAAGGATATCAATGATAGCATCCAAGTAGTGACTCGTAAGGATCCCACTCTAGGTTGAAAGGCCCTAGAATAAGTTGAAGGGGGGTGAGACATTGTTCAGGACAAGTCAGGTTTAAGGCCATGTGCTGGGTAATCATTTTGAGCTTTTGTACTATGATGATATTGTCTAGGTCTCTATAGATTTGGTCCAAATATCCATGGATGAGTTGGAGGTGAACAAGTCCAGTGATGAATGTTATAGCTCCTATGTAGGTGACAAAAAGGATGGGACTTAGTGCAGTATGAATCCAAGCACAAAAACATGTAAAATAAGGAGGGGAAATCGTAATGTAAGGACAGACTAATCATATTTAACATTACCTATGGAGACAAGATCCTTGAAGATGAGGAATTCCAAGCATATGGACAATGTCCCCAACCTCTCCATATCAGCTTGCTAGCATTAGAGGTTTGATTCAATGATTTAAAACCCTTTGGAACTTCTTATGATCTTAGAAGATGTTGTAGATGAATCTATTCGGACATTTATTGCTATTTCTAATGAGGCTAAAGGAATAATGGAATGGGTTATAAGGGTGTCTTGAATTAAGGACCAGATTAACTAGACTGATAAATAGGATCTTATCCTAATACGAGGATTCAACAACGGGATAATCAACATAGAGGAGTACATGTAGTCTTGGGACAAGCTGGCTTTTCAGTTCGAAGATCTTTTAATGAGGGAAACAGAAACTCAGGTGAGCACCATCTCATGGAAATTATCTTGGGAGACTAAAACTGGTAGGCTATAGTTTTATTTTAATGTCTTGATAACTTCCTTTTGTGCTTGAACATATGGTTTCTCACTTTTTCCTTAAAACTGTTTGATAATAAAAAAAATAATGTTGGAGGAATAATATGCCCATATAATTTCCATATAGAAATGTTCAGTAAATATTTATGAACTGTTTTTAAAAAAATTGTGTAATACATTGAACAAATTCCCAAAAAATTAATGAAATTTGACATGAGAATGATCAATTCTGTTTTTTGAAAATCATGCTAATTCGTATAGGGGTGGAAATTTTTTTTATTGTTTTTCATGCATCCCATTGTTTCAGGTTGTGTATTATAAGAATTTCATTACATGGGTTGAATAAAATTACAATAGAAGATGGGAAAACTAGATTTTTTACATGAAAATCGCATTCTGATCAAGATTCCAATAGTGAAAATAAGACTGAAAATGAGGGATAATAATATAGTAAAAATTATAACAATCTTAAAGGATTGTTCAGTATTTTATAAACAGAATGTGATTAATCTAAAGAATGTCCCTAGGGAGTGTCAAACTAAGTGTGCAGTAATACTTGTTGTTACATTCTAGATGGAAATCATGTTAGATCCCAATGCACTATTTTTAGGGGTTTTAAACCTACAAAAAACTATTCTAGAGATACATACACATATCGTATCCAGAAAGGTATTTCATTTCACATATTACCACACAATCAATACTTTACTAAAATTTTAGAATATTTTATTATATTCTCAATGATGAAACTATTATTTTATATTAAAAATTTTTATTTTCCTAAAGTTACATTTATTAGCTTGTTATGATAATGAAAAACATATAAAGGATATCACGATAGAGTGTCAAATAAATTTGTAATTAAGGACCATTTTCATGAGGATTTAAATCATCCTAAGCCTATCCTCTTTGAGTGTCATAACGTGTTTATAGAAAGGCCCTTTATTGTATTCCAGGTCATAATCAAATAAAAAAACATTGGGCCATTTTAAGGTTATTAAAATTATGTACCACAATGCTAGAGCCATATCAACATGAAATACCCAGAAAAGGATTTCCATAAAAATATTACCATATAATCAGTACATCAATTTTTTTTGAATCTTTTATTATGTACCTAATGAAAAAATTAGTGTTTCATAGTACAAATTTTAATCTTCCTAAAGGTATTTATCATAAAAACCAGGTCCTATAGGATTGATCTAATCAGTCATCAAGTTAGGCCACTTGGTTATCCAATTATCCCTCTTTTATCCAGAGCTAATCCTATATTAATATTAATTTAATTAGTAGATAAAAAAATTTCAATCATAATTTAATCATTCAATAATCATTTGTTAATCATTTTATAATCACGTTTTAGTAATTAATTAATTTTCATTAATCAGCCATTAAGTAATAGTTGTTAAGAAGAGAGTTTAAATTTAAGTTATAATTATTTAATATTTAAAAAGAAGTTAAATAATAGTTAATTATTAGGTAATCATTAATTATTTATTTTTTAATCATTACCTAATAATTACTTCAATATTAGTTAGTTATTTTTTAATCCTTAGTTAATCATTAATTATTAATTTATTAATAATTACGTAAACATAACTTATTTCTAAGATAGTAATTAATTAATCATAACTTAATCATTCTGTAATATTTTATTATTTAATCATCAATAAATCCTTAATCATTATTTAATTAAAAGTTATTATATACTTTTTTTGGATTTAATAAGCTGTAAATAAATAAATAATTATTGGCTGACAATTACTTATTCATTAGTTTATCCAAATCTAATCATTCCTTAATAAATTTTTAATCATTTTTTAACTAGTCATTAATCATTAGTTACTCATTTTATAATCATTATTTAATTAGTAGTTATTAATTTTTTATTCTAATGTTAGTTAATAATTAACCATTAAGTAATTATTGGTTAATTATTCTTTAATTATTTGTTAAACATTAGTTAATCATTGGACAAGTATTAGTTAATCATATGTTAATCATTCCTTAATCATTTTTAATCACTCGTTAATCATTAGTTAATTAATAGTTATTATCTATTTAAATTATATTTATTATTTATTAATAATTTTTTTAACTATTAGTCAACCATTAGTTAATCATTAATTAATCAATAGTTAATCAATATTTTACACTAAGTAATCTTATGTTAATAATTATCTAATCATTATTTATTCATATGTTAATACTCAATTAAACTATCCTTAATATGTAGTTAATTATTGGATACTTAATAGTAATTAAGTAGTTAATTTATACATTATTAATAGTCAATAAATAGTTAATTATTAGTTTATCATTATTTAAAAATGGTTGAATACATAGTTCCTTATTAATAAATAACTAGTAAATCATTATTTTATCCTTAATAAATTTTTATTTAATTCAAATTTAATCATTAGTTAATTAATTTTTAATCATTATTTAGTTATTTTTAAATTATTAGTTTTTTAATCGTAAATTATTTGTTATTTAATTTATAATCATTATATTCCAAATATTTATTAATCATCTAAAAAATATTCATTACTAATTACTAGGTAATTAATTATTAATAATTTACTATTTAATTTAAGGTTCCTAATGATTATTCCATTAATTTACAAATTATTTCATTATTATATCACTAATATTAACAAATATCCCAATCATACTAAATAATAATATTTTATCAATAAATATTAATTTATAAAGACAAATTTAAAATTTAACATTATGTAATAATAATTAAATCCAAATAATTTCCTTAATAATATTAAATATTATTTATAAACAATATATAACTTACTAAACAACTAATTTGATAAAATAGTTTACACAAACTAAATACTAAACAACTAAATAAATAATTAACTTTAAAATTAATTAGAAAAAATACCTTTAATTGACAGTTTACAAATTCTAAAGTCCTATAAGGCCAAAACATGGCACAGAATGTAAGAACCTGAACCTTCTATTCATGTTTGGGTTTCCTATTAAGGGGTATTTGATGAAAAGTGGAGTTTTATGAAATTTAAGGAGTACATACTGTGTACTTTGAAGTACACAACATGTACCTAGTTGTCATGGGTGACTATGTGTTGGCCAAGTAACGACCGAGTACATGGCCGTGTGGGGTTACTTGGATTCCACCTAAAGCTGAGGCCGGTTAAGTCAAGTACACGTTGTGTAATTTTAAATAACACGCCACATAGTTTTTCTTTTATTTCATTAAATGGACCAGGGTTTTGTCTCATTTATAGAAGGAACTTCTTCGCATCTTGTCTTGTCCTAGAGCAACCGAAGTCGACGATTCTTATTCCATCCCCTGACCCACCGTGTGTTCTCCAAATAAACTACCATTTATTGTGTTGGAATCCCGACGGTGAGTTATTTCTTCTTATAAAGCCTCATTCCTTGATTTCTAATATTTCTTGAGTTATCAGTGGTTGAGAGGTTTTGATGTTTTTATTGATCAATGTAATTCTAGTCTAATTCATGGGCTGAACTTTGAGAGTGTTATTTGTATAAGAGGTATGTGGTTTGTGCCTTTTTGTAGTTAATATTTGAGTTATATGTGAAAAAGTGACACTACCCTTGTTCGGGGTATTGCATCTTTAGGGATTTAATCCCTGTTAATGACTACTATTTCATGGTTTCTTGAGTAGAGGTATTTTTTTAAATAGGGTTATTCTTTCCATGATGTGGATGTGTTTTCCCTGCTATTTTGTTATGGACCGTTCAGTCTTTCTTTTCATTTTTCGCTACATTGTTTTCCATGACTAGTGTTGTTAGGATGGAGTGATTTTATCTAACATGTATTGATATGTTGTAGACTATTTAGATGAGTTGTTCTTGAGGTTTACTATGGCTTCCATATATATTTTGGGCACGATTGACTTACACTGAGCTATGGGAACCCGGTGTAGTAGACCACATGGAGAATTGAAGATGAGGGATTCTCTATAGTGTATGTTTACTTTATATGTTGCAAGAAAATATGGTGAGGCACTTTTTCTCCCTTAGATTGTTTTTAGTTTCCTCATTACAAGACAATGAGGTGAATTGTACATTGATTTCTTCCCTTGAGTGTCTATAGTTACTAATATGAGACCACAAGGTGAATTGATGGTAAGTTATTCCTCAGAGTGTCTGTTTTAAAGATAAACTAGAGGGTTTAGAATGTGATTACTTTCCAGAGGGTTGCTTGTGTTTTTCCTAAGTTGAACCAGAGGGGTTAGACTCTGAGAACTTCCCATAGGGTTGATTATACTAGTTTGGTTGACTAAATTGATAAATGTAATGAATGTAGAAGAAATTATAGGATTCATTACTTTTGAGAACTTCCTTGTTTATTACTTCACTTTGCATATTTCCTACCATATATATTAACTGACTATTAGGAAAAGATCATTGGGTGGTTTCCAACTAGGATTATTCTCACACCCTATTTGGGTCATGCTATTGCGCCAAAATAGATTATATTTATTTAGGTCTAGATAAGGGAAATCACCCTTATACTTCAGGTACTTGATTACTGTGGAGTTGGAGAGTATGGGAACAAGGTGAGGCTTGCGATGCTGTGGGAGTTTATTCATTTTCATTGAACATTGGTTTAGTAATGTATTATATCATTGAGACTTGTATGGACTCTTTCTTAGAAATATGTATCATGCATCATTTATATATATGTGATCTAGTTGTTTATTACTTCTAGTCTTTCGCTGTTCACTTATTGCATGTTATTACGGATTTTAATATTATTATCTATTTATTTCCAATGAATTACACTGAAAATTATGGAATACATTCCCCACTATCACACCCAAGGACCTCGCTTCTAGTCGGAAGCCTCTAATGTTTGGGAAAATGGGCTTAAGGCCATGTGACCAACCGAGTAAGGGGCACCTTTGGATGACACTCAGAATAGGGACATTACAAAGTAGTATCAGAGGAATTATTTTCTTCTTTCCTAACTTTTTGGATCCTATAGACTGGGTTAGGACAGTATAGGTAGTTGGCAATAAGCTATGCCAAGGAGTAGCTATCATGTGTACATGGAAAAGTTATTTTACCTTGATTATTTCAATTTTTATAGTTTTGAAATTATTACTGTTGATTGGATTTCACCGTAGGGTGATTCACATGTTTTTTGTCATTGTCGATATTATTGATGTTCTTTTTATATTGAAACCCGATGAGATGAGGGTATCACATCTCATGCATCATATAGACACTTTCTAGAGATCACATGTCATGCATTTTTGCCATGCCATTTAGGTTGAATTAATGATTGCATGTTGTTGTAATAGATGTTGTGCAAGATATGCATGTTGTTGTGAAAGACGACTTTATAGAGTGACTTCCATTTGATAGGGTATTGAATTTTGTAAGGTTTCATTTGAATGGATGCAAAACTTTGGTTCTTGAGGTGTTATAGACCCGCATGGATCGGAATTTGGTGGATAATTGCACTGTTATTATTGTTTATGACATGAATAATATGCCAAAGCATGGATTCAAGATGAGTATGGGCCCTCGCGGATCAGAATTTGGAACTTTTATGTTCATTTTAATGTTTTCATGGTTTTGGTCAATTTTCTGAGGCTTATTTTCTAGAAAAAACCAGAATACACATTGTGTATTGATGAATACATGCCATATATCCTTCAGTTCAGGAATGAACTTTTTTTCTTATGTACATGATGTGTAATGTATGTACACACCTTTTAATCCCTAACTATGATACTACATGTGTGGGTTGAGACACAGGGTTGAGAAATCCTTGGTGGAACACACCGTGTATAGGAAGTACATGTCTTGTGCATAGATCTTGTGTCATGCTGTGTGAAAATTGATATGGGTGTATTATTGGTAGTTAATACATGCCATTTATGACAAGAAAATTCCATGTATAGTCCACCGTGTGACTAACAACATGGGTCGGTGATGTTCTTTCTATTATACACTATGTTTGCCACAAACACGCCATGTAATATTTCTCTAGAAAAACCATGTGGGTTAGTCATGTAGAAGAACTTGGGTAGGGGAACACAATTCATTTACACATTGTGTATGGGTTATACATGCCATGTATCAATGTTTGGAATAACATGAATGGTTCTTTCTCTCGTTACCTTCTTAAACATCAATGTTTCAGTCCTTCATAATCTTGATCTAAGGTGTGCATTTGACCTTGTAGAGTCATGCCACTGAGACATTCTTCATTTGTAAGCCAGTTACAGGGCAGTTATTAGACACCAGACATGGGGGATCCATAACTATAAGTAGATCCTCCTAGAGTTCCATTCTTCTATGCATCCATTATTTCAGATATTGGTGCTGATTCATAGTTCCGAGATGGCTTTATAAGGTTCATAAAATCCTTCAGGGGTGCACTGCATCCTGTCCTGTCTATAGCAGAATTGACGGGGGGTTTTTTAACTGCAGAATCCTCCCACCATCAAAAGGGAAGGAGGAACTCAAGCAGTAAAATCATCATTAGAAGTTATGATATCAATCATTGATCATATGGAGATGCCCCTAGAGAGGTGGCTGAATCTTGAAACTTATATGCTTCTGGATTCTACCAAGATATGTTGGGATGTGATCTCATAGGGAGGACGTAAGAAGGTGGAAGCTTGGGATGAGTTCCAGCATGCCTTCTATGATTAATTATACCCAGAGACATTGAGGGCCAATCTAGCCCAAGAGTTCTTGAGCCTAGAGAAGGTTACTCTTCTAGTTATTGAGTATTCTTCTCTCTTCACAGATATGAAGTGATTCACACCATTCAGAGGAGCTGATGAGTTATTCCTGTTGAGGACGTTTCAGCATGGTCTCAGGCATGACAACCGATCTAAGGGGAACATCATTATGTTGACTTACATTACCTCTATAGTCAACCAGGCTCTAATCACGGAGCGGAATCTGAGGGATTTCAGATTTTTGAGCCTGGGTGGCTCGATATCCAGAGTTAGTATCACTTCTATTGATAGTAGGAAGCTCCGTATAGAGTCTACATGCGTGGATTCAATGAATCGGGATACTTCTTCTTGTAGCCATGTGGTTTTCTACTAATGTGGGAAGAGTGGGAATACGAGGCCACTTTGCCCGAGAGACCTAGTGGAGTGCCAATCTTGCAGTAAGATGGGCCATCTTCAGCATTTCTGTTTTAAATTTTCACTAGCAGTAGGTGACAATGGTTCTTCTATGGCACCTCGTTTAGAAGCAGGACCACCACTTTTTCATCAATATAGGAATTGGAGTTCTTATGTCCATTCATTCTAAGGTGGAGGTTATGGCCATGGTATCCAGTCAAAAGGCATTCAGGGACAATAGGGTGGATCATCTCAGGGTGGACATGTAGGCTCACAGGGCCACAATACAACCCATACATTTACAGTGGAGTAGACCCAACAACAGCAGGATCTCGTATCCTCTACAGCTTGAGGTGCGATTCTAGTTTCCTCAGTTTTAGCTTCTATACTTTTCGATAAAGAGGAATCCCATAGATTCATATCTATTACTGTTGTGGAAGGACTTGGGCTCTGTATCATTTCTTCTGCTGATTTCTTGATCATAGACAATCTATTTGGGACTATAATTATTTGTGTACATCAGTGCATGATGTTCCCTCTTGAGGATGGTGGGTGTCACTGCTTATCGGACATATATGTTCTAGAAATGACAGGGTATGATGCCATTATCATAATGGACTGGTTAGTTCCCTTATAGGTTTTTGTTGATTGAAATTTCCACAGGGTGAGTTTTACATCAGCAGAGGGAAGATCCTTTTTACATAAGGATGAATGAGATGTCCAGGAGAGCAGAGAAGGACCCAAGTATCATAAGTTGGGAGGAGTTATAACAAAGATTGATGGTCTATATCTTGATGACCAGGGGACTTCACAGTTGGAATTTCCTCCTATGGTCGATCATTTCAGGGTTGTCTTTCCAAAGGACATTATTATATTTCCTTTGGAGAAAGAGGTAGAATTTTCTATTAAGCTCATTCTAGTAGTGGCACCAGTTTCAATTCCTCCTGATATGATGGCTACACCAGAGTTACAGGAGCTCATGAATAAGTTGGGGGAGTTATAGGAAATGGGATTTATCTGACATAGTACATCTCCATGGGGTTTTCTTATCTTATTTGTGATGAAGGAGGACGATACCCTCCATCTTTGTGTGGATAATCAGAATTTGAATCAGTTGACGGTCAAGAACCGTTATCCCTTACTGAGGATTTCTTATATCTTTCGTCAGCTTCGAGGAGACCAGGTGTTCTTAAAGATTGGCTTGAGATATGGTTATCATCAATTTTGCGTTAAACCATCAGATATACCTCTCACATACTTTCAGAGAATGTATGGTCTGCATGATTATGTAGTTATTCTATTTGGTCTCATGAATGTGCCAAATGTTTTCCTGGCATAGATGAACCATGTGTTACATCCATAATTGGAATATTTAGAGGTAGTCTTCATGGAAGTTAACTTGGTGTACTCTAAAACTAGACATGACCATTCATCACATCTTGAGATCATTTTGAGTACATTGAGAGAGCATCATTTATATGTTATTCTCTCAAAATGACACTTTGGTATGGACTAAATTCACACCATTGGACATTTTATCGTAGAGACAGGAGTATCTATTGACCTAGAGAAAGTGAGAGCAGTAGTTTCCTGGGAGCAGCCGAAGAATTTCTTTGATGTATAGAGTTTCCAAGGGATGTATGGTTATTACAAAACATTCATACAAGACCTTTCAGGCTTAGCAGTGCCACTGACAGTCATGACTAAGATGGGTGAGAAGTACTTATGGTATGATTCTTCTGAGTCATCCATTTAGGAGTCGAAATGGAAGTTAACTTCTGCATCGAAACATGTATTTATAGTATTGGGAATGATCTATATTGTTTATAATGATCCATTAGGTATCATAATGGGAGCTGTGCTTATGCAGGGAGAAGGAGTCATTGCGTATAGGTCTCAGTAGTTGAGGCCACATGAGAGGAATTACCCGACACACGATCTCGAGTTGGCTGTAGTGGTTCATTCCATACACATTTGGAGACATTATCTTCTAGGAGAACATTTTTTGGTCTTCACCAATCATAAAAGTCAGAAATATATCTTCACATAACTGGATCTGAATTTGAGACAGTGAAGGTCTGTTGAGTGCCATCATTATTTTGACTATAGGATCACCTACAACATTGGGAAAGGCAACACATTATCTAATTAGTTGTGTAGGAGGACTCAGATACAAGCCATTCAGGAGGCCAGTAGTGAGTAGGAGCTTATGCCTCTGTTCTCTGAGATGCATTTGGAGGTGGATGAAAGACAGAGGTAGATATTTATTTCTTATGTAGTAGTGAAATATACTCTACATGATCGAGTGCGAATGAGTATGATATCAAATTATAATGTCCTATTTCTACAAGAGAGTGTGTTATTAGAAGACCATATTTCTGGATAAACTGTAGGAGAGTAGGAGATCTTGCATTTTCATGGGCACGTATGAGTGTCAGCAGACATACGTGAGGAGTTGACAAGGGAAATTCAATCCTCAGTTTGGTTAATTCATCCTGGTGTCACCAAGATGTACCATGATCTATAGTGTCAATATTGGTGTCCTGGTATGAAGATAGATTTTACTGGGTTTTTCATGAGGTGTTCCACCTGTTAGTAGGTGAAGGTGGGGTATCAGCGACCAGCATGGATTTTGCTGCAGTTACCCATTCCCATGTTGAAGTTGAATGATGTCGTGATGGTCTTTGTGACAGGATTATCGAGGTTGCTTCGAGTGAATGATGTGGTCTGGGTTCTCATTGAACGACTCACAAAGGTTGAAAAAATCATACCAATCCAGGAGATATTCATTGTAGATGAGCTGAGAAATAAGTACATATGAGAGATTGTATGTTTACATGATGTTTACACACTCCATTGTATCTTGATAGGGATTCACATTTTATGTCTCGAGTTTGGGAGGCACTATTGAGGGATTTGGGTACACAGGTACTTTAGAGTACAACATACCATCCCTTGACAGATGGCTAGTCCAATTGTACGATTCAGGTTCTGGAAGACATCCTTCAAACCTGCAACCAAGATTTTGGAGGTTCTTGAGAAGCACATACCTCTTGTGGAGTTTTCCTACAATAATTGTTTTCAAGAAACTATTCAGATAGAACCTTATGGGGATTTTTATGGTAGGCCATTCCGATAACCCCTATGTTGGATGGAGGTAGGAGAGGTTGCAATGATAGGACCTCATCTTTTCCAGGAGAACACAGAGCACATAGAGTTGATTTGGAAGAGGATGGATACTCATAGACATGATATAATTCTTATGCTGATCGAAAAAGACTACCTTTGGTGTTCGAGGTCTGAGATAAGGTTTTTCTACGTGTCACACCGAGGTTGGGACATTGGAGGATTATTTGATAGGGGAAGCTTTTGTAGAGATATGTTAGACTGTTTGATGTTTTGGAGAAATTTAGAAATGATGCCTATAGGTTGCAGTTACCTTAAAGGTACCAGGCTATGCATGACCTCTTCCATGTTTCTCATCTATGGTGTTACTTCTCAGACCCGTCTCATGTTTTTAAATAATAGGAGGTTGGGCTGGAGGGAGACATGTCATTTGAGGAGCATCCAATCTGGATTGTTGATCTTAGTGTGAAGGATCTCCGTGGCTGGTCTTTTCCTTTGGAATGAGTGCCATGGAAACAGAAGAGAGTACATGACAGGACTTGTAAGAGGGATGTCGATGTACGATCACAGTGGTTGGAGCTTTTTGAGGATTATTCTTCTACACTGCCTTGTAAGGGATATTCAGGGATGAATTTCATTAAGGGGGGAAGTTTGTAAGAACTCGGACCTTATTTTCAGGTCTGGGTTTCTTATTGAAGTGTTTTTTAGGAAATGTAGAGTTTTTTGAAATTTAAGGAGTACACACCATGTACTTTGAAGTACATGTTGTGTACTCGGTTTTCGTGGGTGACCATGTAACAACAGAGTACATGGCTATGTGTGGTGACCTAGAGACCGCCTAAAGAGGAGTCTGATTAAGTAAATTACATGCCATGTAATTTTAATGAACAGGTTGTGTTATTTTTCTTTTATTTCATAAAATAGACCAAGGTTACATTTAATTCATATATGGCCCTTCATATTGACTTGTCTCATCTAAGATCGATTGAAGATGGTGATTGTTCTCCGAGACCCGACCCAATGTCTGTTCTCCCAAGATAACACTGTCGATTGCGTTGGAAACACCCCGGTTAGTGATTCCTTCTTCTAGAGCATCATTCCTTGATTTCTACAATTTTCTGAGATATCTATGGTTGAGCAGTTTTTACGGTTTTTAGATGTACATCATACTAGGTCAAATCAAGGGATAGTGTTTGAGAGTGTTCTTTGTACAACACTGAGGAAGCTGTTTTGTGCCTTTCATTAGTTATTATTTGAGTTAAATACGAAAAATTTCCAATACAATTGTTCAGGGTATTACGTGCTTAGGTATTTTATCCCTGTTAATGCCTTCTATGTAATGTTTGATTGAGTAGAGGTATTGTTATGTGAATAAGGTTATTCTTTCCATGATATGGATGTGTTTTCCATTCTTGTTTGTTATAGGCTGTTCAGTCTCGAATTTCCTGTTAGGATAATTTTTTTCATGCCTAGTTTTGTTAGGATGGAGTGATTTTATCTGACATGCTGTGATATGCTTTAGAAAATTTATCTGAGTAGTTATTGAGGTTTGAATTAGCTTCCATATATCGTTTGTACATGATTGACTTACACAGAGCTATGGGAGCATGGTGTAGTAGACCATATTGAGAATGGATACTGATGGCTTCTCAAGTGTGTCTATTTACTTTCTATGTTGCCAGAGCGTAGAGGTATGGACATTGTGCTCCCTCAAAGGGTCTACAGTTTCCTCATTACAAGACCACAAGGGGAATTAGATGTTGAGTGCTTCCCCAGTGTGTCTAAAGTTAATGATATGATACCACATGGGGAATTAAAGGTGATTGATTCCATCGAGAGTCTGTTTTAATGTTGAACCAATGGGGTTAGACTGTGTGTACTTCCCAGAGGGTATTTTGAGTTTTTCGTAAGCTGAACGAGAGGGGTTTGACTGAGATATCTTCATAGAGGTCTGGTTTTACTTATTCGGTAGACTAAATTGATGAATATAATGATTGTGGATGAAATTGAAGTATTTTTCACTTTTTTGTATATCCTTATTTATTACATCAAATTTCATATTTCCTTCTATATATATTCACTGACTATTTGGTCCAGATCTTTGGGTGGTTTCATACCAGGATTCATCTCACACCCTATTTGGGTTATTCTTTTGGGCCCAAACAGATTATATTGTTGCAGATCTAGATGTACACAATCACCCTTATACATAATGTACTCTATTACTATGGAGATGGAGAGCATGAGACAAAGATAAGGCTTGTGATTCTATTAGAGTTTATTTTTTTTCTTTTTAATTTTGTTTAGTATTGTATTCCATCATTGTGACTTGTTTGGATATTTTCCTAGACTTATGTATCATGCATCATTTAAATATATAAGCTCAAATTGTTTATTAATTCTATTCTTCCTCTATTTACTTATTTCATGTTATTACCGATTCCCTTGTTGTTATATATTTATTTCCTCTGCATTACTTTTCCAATGAGGGCATAGTTTCCCCACTATCACACCGATGGCCGTCACTATTAGTTGGTAGCCTCTGGCATTCAGTGAAATGCGCTTGAGTTCATGTGACCAATAGGGTATGGGGTACCTTTGGGCGGCACCCAGAACTGGGACGTTACACACAAGGGAGAAATAAAAAAGAAAACCATTTAGAGGGTCGGAATAATTTTTAGAGAGAGGAATCCCAAAATTGAGTTAAGGGAGTAGGGGTGGGTTTTATAGGGTTGTGGTAAAAAATACATTACCTTTCCTAACGTCTTTTTCCTATAAAAGTAATAATAAATTCATAATGATCACTACTTTTACCTAAATCACCTACCTATTGTGAAATCCCATTATTATCTCATACCTAACATTATTTCAAATTAAATAACCTTGTTTTTCAACTATATAAGGAGATCACTTCCACCCACTTAATTACACACATATAGTTCATTATTCCAATTAAACTCTTTCGAATTTAATTCTTCTGGAAACCATATATATGTTTGGAAGCCTTTATCCTAAAAAACGAGCTATAATTTCTTTATATCAAAATTACAGTTTAATTGAAGGTACAAAATAACAATCTAAGTATTACTTACACTTTTAATTCCTTTCAATATTTGTATCATCCACCTCCCTCAAAACTATTATAATTAAATGTACAAAATAAAATTAATATAAATTATATATTTAATGTTTATTATAGTTATGATATAAATATTATATAATCCCCACCAATGCAATCGAAAAAATGAAAATGTTTCTAATGTGGGTTCGCAGACTATCTCTTCCAAGAATTATGCATTTCATTTTTCATCACCACATTCCTAATATCATTAGAGAAATTATTTTATTGAAAATATATATTTTTATATAATCTTTTCATTAAAATAAAAATTATGCATTATATAAGTAATATTATCAATAAGAGATCATTGTAATGCCAATGGACTAAAAAAGACATACCAAGAGGGAAAACAATTATTTATAAGTTATATTTTGTTTTTAAATTAACATTTAAAAAAATTCCCAATTTTTATTCATTACATTAATAACATCTAAATATGTATATTATAATTTTTTAGTATTATTATAACAAATAAAATATATTCTATATAAATAATCACATATAGATTATTACATGTTCTTGTTGGGTTGGTTTAACCACCTACATGGACATTGCTATAAATTTATATTACGGATAGATCTAGAAATATAATTTTGGATATTAATATGTAAAATGTATTTTTTTTTGAAATGTAAATATTAATATTTAACTCATTAATTATGAAATAACCATCCATTCATTATATATTATCGAAAGAATCCCATATGAAGATTTTTCATCATGAATATCAACTAAAATTATCATGAAATGAGTTTATAACATTATAAATATTCATGACTAATATATTTTACAATATTTTATGATATTTAATGAATAAATTTGTGAAGATAATGAATAATCATTTACTAATTATGACATTATATCAAAACGATCAAGACTACTAATAAAAAATAATAAAAATTGTTAATAACATACAAATATTCACACATAAAAGAATTATAAATAAAGTATATAATGATTTTTATATATTAATTATGTAATGAAAAATAATATTAAGATATTTGTGTTTTCTATATATGATATTAGAGTGAATTTGAACAAGAGGGGATTGAAGGTATGGGTTTCTTATCTCAAATTTTTACCCATTAAGAAATATTTCTTGTTATAAAAAATAATTTCCTTGAAAATGTGGAAATACTAGACATTTTATATTTTATATCACAATACATTCATTATAAATGGTATTTAATTTTATTTTTTATCATATTCATCATGGAGTTAAAAATATAATGACTATATGGTAGTAAGTTGTTATTTTTATCAAATATAAATTTCTTGATACATGTTTTATATTGCACAAAATAATTTCATTTTTTACATATTAATTAACTTATTATATTTTAATATAATTAAAATAATTCAAGAAATTATATTTTAATTTTTATCTAATGGTAACTATCTCTCATATCATTTTGATTCTTATGTTAATAGTACCTCAATGATTGATTTCAACTCAAAACACTTTTTTTGAGTTAAAAATATTATTCATGAACATATTTTTTCCAAGCATAGTTTCATAAACCATAATATTTTATTTAATGGTAATTTAAAATCTGATTTGGGGGAAGATAAAATTTTAATTCTAATATTTTACCTTGATAAAAGTTGATTCTCAAAAGTACATCATGATAGAGAATAATTCAAATTCTTTTTAATGATAGTTTCCCATCCTTGTCCATAATTTCTTTTACCACCAATTTTATATATTAAAATTAGGAACTTAATATTTATTTTCTCTTCTTACCTCTTTATTTTCCTTCTCATATTATAAAAAATAAATTTTTTACTCATTTTATGATGTTTGTTTTCATAGAAGTCATTTCAAAACATCAAAAGAGTTTACTTCCTTTAAAAATAAATTTCATTCTTCCACACATTATTTATTTAAATAAAATTTATATATTTTTATGGATTAATTATTGAAGTGTCATTTTCAAATGTAAATGTTTTCAAAGGTTTTAATTCACCTTTTTGAAAAAAACTTTATGTTAACTGTATCTTAATATTTTTATGAATATATTTGAAAATCACATTTTTACATATTGTTCATCTGAGTACAAAATTTTACAACAATTTTCAATTTATATGAAACATTCTCTATGTGTTTTCATAGTTTATAAAAAAAAATTATCATAGTTTTATAAAATGTTTATTTAAAAATGTTTTCAAATGATAAGGAATATTTAATTTTAATGAAATTATTTTTTCAAGAATTCCAAAATACAATTTTAAATTAATCATTATTATTTTAGATATTTTATAATTTATTGACAATAATCTTAAAAATATTCCATCCACATGATTTTTTTAGATTTATTTTTTAATGTCCTTCAATTTTATAGGAATTATCTATCACTCCATTTGTCTTTCCTATTCATTCACTATGTATAAATTCAACCTACATTCCAATGCATTTTTTATATTAACACTATGATTTTATTTTTTCTTACTGAAATATGTTCACCATGATTTCATTTATATGTTGATTAATGAAATTATTATCTTAACCCTAAACACTTTCCCAACATGGTTTAAATACCATTCACTTTAATATATTAATTGAATGGTATTTTCCTAGAATACAATTGAATATCTTTTGAAAACAATTTATTTTCCATAGGGTTTTCTACTTTTGAATACTGATGAATTTTTTTCAAATACATTTTAAAAGGATATGAAATCCATTTTCTTTTGATTTTATTTTCCTTTATTAAATGTAAAATATTTTTATTTGAAAAATTTATGAATCCGATTTTATTTACATGTGTTCTTTGTGATATAATAAGTGACTGGATTTAAATAGAAACACATAAATATGGATGATTAATGGGTGGGTCCTATATCACAAACCAATCCATTGGTAAAAATTTTATATATCACATGTTAGGGATACATGGGTATAATTTAGTTGTATCAAGCATGGGTGAATATGTGTTACTATCGAAGGGGTTGTATACATTGGAAAAAACGTGTATTGTAAGTATGGGTGCAATTTGTGACTCATAAATGTGATTTTTCAATATTACAAATTTGGGCCATAGTTAAAAAAATTCACAACATATTTATTATTCTCATTCAGATGTTTTTCCCTCATAGATCATGTTAAATTACTAGTTTTTCTATAGTTTTTTTATTCATATATTATGTTTTTCCAAGACATATACCATGACTTATGATCTATGGTTTTTTGGGAAGGAATTATCTTATGTATATTTATGATACCAATATTCTAATACTCTACTCACTTATTATATTTGATTATTATCACTTATGTTACCCTTATAGAGTATCTGATCTAACTACTTAATTAAGTTTCATATTCCATAGTTTATTAGGATGGGAATGACTTATAATAAGTCTATAATGATTTTAGTGTTGCCAAATTTTATATAAATGGTCATATGTATTCTAAAATATATTTCTTATTTAGAGAGTCTTCAAAGACACTGAAACATATATTCTTTAGTTTTTAAACTATTTGAGAGATTGAAAGATTATTCATGTAATACAGTGAAAAAATTTCATTTATATAGTATGTGTCACCATGTTTTTCATCAAAAGATTATTTAGTTATTTATTTAGGATAAGTCTTGTTATAATAGAGAATAATATTATATAATGTTAGTGATAACTTTAGGGAAAAGTCAATAGAATAAGTACAATTATACGATAACATCTTCAAATTTTGGTAAATATGATATTGTGTGTTTTTTCATGAAATAAAATTTCATTCCAGATACTATAAGAGAATGGATGATTAATAAAAAATGTACCTAGGAGAAATAATCAAATACAGAGTTTGTGGTGTATTAACTAAATCATCACAGGGTAAAAGACATATAAGCCTAACTGGACACATAATTTTACACTTCTATGGGACATTGTTTGGTTAATACAATTATATTTACAAAACATTATGTAGGATTTATTATATTATGGAATTAGGTCATGAAATATAATAGAAATCAATAAAAAACAAACCATGAGTAATCTAAGAGTGATTTAGGTGGAACTTAATGATAAAGTAACAATTTCAATGTGTAATAAATTTTGAGGTTAGACATTTATTGAAACTATATTCAATAATTTTTTTAGGTTTTTTTTCAATAATGTTATACAATTTTCATTTTAGAAATGGATTAAGCTTAAAGTAATCGAGTGAAAAATAGATTCCAAGAATAATGTAGAAATTTTCCCACTGATAAATGTAAGCTGGTAAAAGCTAGAATAAGAAATATTATGGTTATTATGACACCTCTTAATTTAGTTATACCAAATTTAAACTTTTACATAATTTTGGATATTGTTTTGAAGAGTTTACTGGTGGGTTATAGTTTTTTGGTTGGTCATAAATTGACTGAGGTCAAGATGATAGACATGATATAGCTTTTTAACCAACAATAGTCTCACTAGCTAGCCGGTGGGAAACCACTATCTTGCAGGTTCAATTCCTCAATATATTTGATTCAACCCATAAAGGAATGGATTGTTAGAGGATACCACTATTTATCTGGTGGGACTTTTGGGAAGAACCAGATCTACCTTATGATGAATATTTAACCAGTCGATTCCACCAGATTTCTTATAGTGTTAGTTAGAGCCTAGAGGACACACTAATATTATATGTTTTTTTGTAAAACTAAAAATAGACTTACTTTGTTTTCTTTATCCATGCCTTCTTAAACCCCCAAAAAATCTAAGAACCTTCTCTAGTTCCTTCAAGATCTTTTATACACTTCTATCACCTCAGTTAAATGCCTGAACAACATTTCTATGAAGAGATTCTAATTCGATCAGTTCTTACTTAATTTAGAACAATCCCTTTAAATTCTCATTAAACAAAATTTATTTGAACCTTACGAATTTTAATATATATAATGGTTATAAAAAAAATATAATAAGGGTTTTATTGATGTTTGGTAGAATAACCACCAAGATTTAAGGAACTGGCATCTCTGCATCAGTGATACCAAGATTATTCTTGGTAGAAGATATAATATAGTACATTTGATGTAGAAAAAAACCAAAACTATAGATTCTTCTCAACCATGATTCGATATTTATAAATCATTCCAAACTTGGTTTAGTTATAGGATTCAATGGTGCAGTTGGTCTCGAATGATGACCTTATATGTCGATCATTGTTTCACCTAAGGTTGTAAGCCCTTGACTTTAGTTCATGTTTTATAAGGGTTATTGGAATGATTTTTTTCCTGCATGGGTAGCCTACTAGGACCAATTACTGATGATTTGTCACATGAGGTTTGTGTGTTTAGCCCTATGATACCCATTTTTAATATTTTTCCTGCTTCAGGATTATTATGGATTATGATTCTTGATTATTATAATCTGATTCAAATCTATTATTTGTATCTTATACCATATATGATATGATTTTATCCTTTTAGCTGAGAATGTTGGTTGGGCCATATGGAATACCCCTTTATGGGGATGTTTCAAAATCATGGTGGACATGAAGTTAGGATATCCCTTTAAGAGGGATATATCAGACATGGATTTAGCCTATCCCATCAGGGGGATGTTTGAGGCAGATGGATTCTGTTATTTTCAACTTGGTTACAAATTAGATCCAATCTCTAAGGTCTAAAAGTATATGTTGTGCACGAATGATATACTTGTTATCATATGCAATCGATTTAATTACCTGGAATGCACAAGTATATTTTATGAACTGATATTAAAGGGGTATTAGTGGTGTCATACTAAGAGTTTTACTGACATCCCACTCATGCATTTTTGTGTGCTTATAGATTTCATCATCAGAAATCTAGTAAATGGTATGGTCCATGTGGTGGATAATTGAGTAGGTTTAGACAAAGGATGTAGACATTTCACGATGAACGATGTTCTAGATGTATGATTTAATTTTTTTAGTATCCTTTCATCATACATTAATCCACTACCTGTGGTGATCCTTTAATTTGTTTTTGGTATATCTATATTAAATTTCATACTACTTTTTTGTGGGTTGATACTATTGTGTATTCAATAAATCTAATGATAATTTATATATTCATAATTTTATTATTTATTTTTTATCACATATTTTTTTTCTCTAATTTTTACCTTATAAAAAGGAAATAATCTCCCCACAAATCCCCTTTGGCCCTGATTACCAATTGGAAACCTCTTATGCATGAGGGACCACCCCAGAGGTCATGTGGTACACTAGATCAAACTCAGTGGTTTGGGTCACAGTGTTATAAAAAGGTATCAGAACCATGTCTACAATCTTTTTTCTTCTCATCACCTTGATTTGGGACATTATTTACTAGACATAGAAAGTTTGGGACATAGGAATGGGAACTATCTTAGTGCTTGGATTTCCTTGTATAGAATGCCTATGAGTATCCATACTATGGGAATTTGCATTATTATTGTGTGATATTGCCTTTGATTTAATTTTACCTTGGATAGTGCACATGATATGGGTATATTGATTATGTAATTTGTATTATATTTCTTCAATTTGTTTTGGAACATCAGATCATATTCCATATAAAAATTTCTTGCATTAGATAGATCCAAAATAATTAAAATTCATATTTAAACTGTGATAAGTTTTCTTGGTGAATTATTTATTTTAATATTTATATACAATAATGTGTATTCTATCAATCACTATATATATGTGGTTGTGAATAATGTGTATGTATTGGAGGAATGAATTAGGTTATGAGTAGTGCCTAGGGATTAGGACATGATTTCATGGGTAGCCACTTAGGATGAACATTGATGTGACCCCTTGTGTGTGACTGTGTTTCTTATTAGTTTACTGGTTTAATCTATTGTATTTATCTATGGTTTCATCACACATTTCAGGAAATTCCACATTGTAGACATCTTGGGAATCTAGTTGCACCACCTATTGTGAAAGAGGATGAAACGGAGCATATTCCATTAGATTTTCTAGTGGATAAAGTAATAGAACTGGCCAAAGAGAATCTCATTCAGTAGTTATTAATCAAGGTGGAGGAGTAATAATGTTTGGGAAGATGATAATCCACTGTGTGCTTGAATTCCAATTCTAGAATCTTCTACCTTCTTGGTCACTGAATACTCTCAACACATGGATGAATGGATACAAGTCATCAATAAAATTTTTGACCTATTAAAGACCCTATAGGATTGGAAGGTTAATCATGAGACCTTTATGCTTCAAGTAACAACTGCATATTGGTTTAATGTATTTATATCGGAATGCATTCTTAAAGAGTTGACTTGGGAGACCTTCAACGCACTCTTCTATGACAAGTTATTCCCTGATGGACTGAAGCTGGACTATGATAAGGAGTTCATAGAGATCTATTATAGGATAATGATAGTGTATTCCTACTTAATTTTTTTTAATAATATGAGTTTCATAACACTTCTTCTATAGGGGGGCAGAAGGCTCAAAAGAAACAAAATTATTATCCCATTCATCATATTGAGTTGAAATGACTTGTATATAACTTCAATCAGAAAACCTATGTTGTAGTGATTCTGATAGAACTAATGATTGAGAAAGGATTTGAGGAGTACATTGATATAGGTATTCTTCCTACTATTACTGGACCGACTGGTGAATTCTTTATATTATTCATAGTTTCTTATATTGAGAGTGTGAAAAAGAATATAGAAGATGGTTGCTAGGATGTAGATGAGTAATCAAAGTAGAGATGAATTAAATAGGTTAAATAATTGTGGGAAGAAGTGAAAATTTCTCAAGGAATATCCTAATTATCTCATGAATTTTCCTTGTCATAGAAATAGAGTTCATCTGATGAAAATCTATTCCATGTTTTTGTAGCTAAAACCAACAAATCCAGTCTATATTGGCAGTACATGTTCTCAATAGCCAGTGTAGAACAAACATAGTCACATCTGTGACTTATATCAAAGGTAATGTTAATGTAATATCTATTATTTCATTTATTGGGGTAGTTTTATGGTCATTTATTGAGAAAATTGTGGTTACTTAAAGCTTTGGACCATACCATGAGCCCTTTTCCATATTTAAAAACAAAATTTTGTTTCTTTTATAATGCCATTTTTTCAATATTTTCACTTATTCCACTTCCCATGTTTCCTACAAAGACCTATTGAAACCACCATATCCATTTGGTCATCTTAGGAACTCATAATCATTGTGTATTGGGGTGATATATTCAGGCATTGGGAAAACCCATGACTTCATTTCCAGATTTATGGAAATAATTTATTTCTTTTATATATCATTCCTTTTTTAACATTTTTCAGTCATTCCAACCCTCTCTAAATCCCTAAAACCTTAGGATAACCCTTATGTTCCATTTTCCCTCTTTATATCTCATTTTCATTATTAATTAGGGCGAATTTCCTTACTGTTTCTAAAATCATCTGGATTTGCAAAGGGAATTTGTTTCTTTCCTAAATCATTCATTTTTACTTTCCCCCCATTTCAGTCCCCACTTGACCTTTTTAGACATAGTCAGAACTAACTTTCAATTTTGGCTTCTTGGAGATTCAATTACTTTTTTATTTTGTGTGATTTCTTCAATGTTTCTCACATATGTCAATTCTACTCATGTCCCTTCCATTTCATAGGGGATTCTCTTCCTACCTCCTCCTACCATTATTTCACAGTTATATATTCTCCTAGGATCATTAAATATCTATCTTTCTATTATCACATTATTTTGGTGGGGGGTGTGTTCGTTTGGTGATGGTCTTCATAGGATTATGGTTTCTGAACCCTGAAATGGTGATATCAGGTTTCTATTTCCATTCTGACAAGGATTTGAGGTATCTTTCCCATAACACTTATCCATTTTATGGAAGGTTATTATTTTCCATTGTATTTTCACCCAATAGTAATTCTATGTAATTTTTTTATAAGCCTTCAATAACTTTAATTTGTGTGTATGGTGGTGTTTATGCACTGTTTTGTGAAAAGTATTATTGTTTTGTTATAAGAGTGCACACCAATTGTTTGTTTTAATGTTCTATTATTTTTGAAACTTTATTTTTAATGTTTATAACCTGGTTTTCAAATTTAAATAATTTTTCGCATATAAATTTGATTTTATATCATTTTTAGTGTTAAATAAAATTGGTTTCATTAAATGTTGCATGCCACATTTTCAAGAAAGTTCCCTGTAGAAATTTGTGTGTTCAAGATGATATAAAATTATTGGTTTTTCTTATGGAAAATATTGGTAGCAGGTGAATCAATTTTTTGGGTTCCTTATGTGTGTTTAAATCTACTTTTGAGTTTTATAATGAATTGAGTATGGGTTTTTAGGGTGTTTTGGCTTGTGTTTCTAATAAATGGCCCATTTGGCATCTCTATTGAAATGGATGTCTTTTTAATGTTTGAAATGAATTTATAAGGGGTTTATAATGATATTATGTTAATTTCAAGGTTTTTTACACCTCTTTTTGACTAGTGGAATTGGTTCTTTGGATAAATGTTGTTTTTGTGAATAATTGTTAAAGACGGTTTGGTATTTTTCTAGTAAAACAAGTTTTCATGTGTATTCCTTGTTATATCATTGGATTAATTCTATGATAAATGAAATTGATTTATTAAATGGTTTTCGGGATGAAAAATCTATTTTGATAAGGTATTGGTGGGTTTTTTTCTAAAAGTTTCATTTTTAAATGGATTTTATGTGCAAAGCCTCGATATACTTCTTGAAATTGTTTTATGAAACTTTTTAGTTGTTTATTAACCCATAAAAGATATGAGAAACATGGTTTAGGGATGTTTGTTTCATGTATGATTCAGAAATGAAATATTCCTGTGCAAAGCATATGTGAAACAATGTGAAACTTGATTGAGCACAATGAGGGAAACCCATGTATCTAGGTTGGCAGTCACGTACTGGTATGATAGTGATTCTGAGTGGTTTCATACCATTTTATCATAGCAAATTTTATGATGAAAACACTTACTAAACTATGATGATGATTTTAGGGACCACCAGGTTATGGGAATTTTTCCCTATGAGGGGCTCATGCATGAGAAAAATTATTTTTATGGTTACATTTCACTGATATATGAGGTACATGGGGTCTGCAACAAGCTAGGGCCTATGGATGTCCTTGTGACTTATGCTAATTGGATATTTGTTACTCACCATATACATACGGTGTGTTTAGTTATTAAATTTATAGGCACATGTTTTCGATTTAAAATTTCCTATTTTTAATGGAGTCTTCATGAATTTTTTTTTCATTTTGATGTTGCGTCTCTTTGAAATTGGTTACTTGTATTTCATGTTTACAAAATCATGCAAGAATTATTTGTAATGTTTGTATCATGTAACTTTGTTTCGAAAATATATTTTTTATATTGTATTTCAAACATGAAATTAATTTTAAATATATTTTAAAGGAAGGTCATTGTGAATAGAATACCATGCTAACCACTGAGTTTTAATACTCACGCCTATAGTGTTCTCTTATTTTTAGTCCTTGTGTAGGTTTCAACTTGAGTTGAATCACCTTGGGTGATATCTAGTCTATTTTTTAGAGAGTGAACAATAGGGATACATAGAGTTAGTTTTTTGTCAGGTTTGGTCATTTGAGTTGTCTAGTTTATTTGTACATTCAGTTTCAGGTACATTTAATGTTTCATTTAACTTTTATTTAAATTTATATCGGGTTATCCATTCCATCCAGCTTCTTAGTTATTGTTTATATTTGGGTGAAAACATTCCCCTTTTACTCTAACTGATTCCATCAGTGCTTTTCACTATATCAAGAGGATCAAAAATTCCTCTTGGGACATGTCGCAGAGTGGCCCGGGTGACCATTTTAGGTTCGACCCAAACTGGTTCATAATAATATGGTACCAGAGGGAGGTTGGATCTTAGATAACATTGATTTCAAAGTGCCCTTGTTTTTTGGGGGATTTAATGGAAAATGGAGTACAATTTTTTGAACATGAGTGGTAGGTTCAGGAAGAGATTTGTGAACTCTTGCTCATTTTGACCCTCGACTGTCCATGGGAAGTCTGGTTTTAGTAGTTTATTTGGTTCATAGGGATTATTTGGTGATTGGGATATGACAAGGGGAGTCATACTAATGGACTATGTGAGCTCGCCTGTCTGGTCAAGACATGTGTAGCCAGTTCGTGGTCATGCGAAGGATCTCTATATCAGTGGTGTGTTTGACATATAGCCACCAACTATTTGGTCAAGTCTTCCACTGATAGTAGTTTCCTTCCATGGGTATCTTGGACCTTTCTTTAATTCTAAATTTTATTTTGAAAATCCACGTGTGAGAATTTTGGAAATGGGATTTCATGGAATGGTGGGATCATAAAAAGTTTAAAGTGGATTTTCATCGATTTATATAAGAATGGTTTTGGGAATGTTTGGTTTTTATGGAACAAATTTGGGTAGAAAGTGGGAATGATTTAACAAGATCGAAGTCCATTAATCTAAACTTATGATTTATTGCAATAATATATTTGGAAATCTTTGATTATTTTAATGCAATTCAGAAAAAATTATTTTAAATGGGATGTGTTGGGGTGTTGAAAGGTTTTTGAATATTATGAATTGGTTTTGGGAATCAGTTTTGAATGGTTGGTGTTTTTCTAAAAAAGGGTTTTGGCATTTGTGACTGCCAGATTAAGAAAAGAGGCTATGATAAATTCTGTGAAATGGGAAAGGGTTGTTTGGAATAGAACTTGTGTTTGTAGGTTGTACTAAATGGTATTGAATTGGTTTTAAATCAAATGGTTTTTGAAAAAGTTTGGTTTTTTGAGATGATGAAAAATGGTTTCAGTAAAGGGAGAGGATTTGTATGAAGACTTATGTGGTTTTTTTATCATGATTTGTAAAATGGTTTGTTGTGTGGAAATATGAAAACAGTATTTGATATTGTGTCTAGTGTACCTATAGAAAGTACATGAATTTTGAAATGGGTTGAATGTTTTGTCTTGTAAAATGAGGATGTTTGATTTAGACTTTTGGGTTTTCATGGGTGCTCACATGTATGTTATTGTATAGATTAGTTGATGGATGCCCGGTATGGAATAGTGGTTGGGTGCCTGGGGTGGCACATGAATGTGCATGTGAGTGAGACTTGATGAAACACCATTGGTGAATGTTTAAATCCACCAAGTTAGTTTGTTTTTCAAATGGATTTTAATTTGATAATTTGTTTAGTTTTTGTAAATAGATGTTCATGCAGGTTTCTTATTCATGTTTTTGAAGTGTGGTTTTTTTTGGGTATGTTTCCCCATGATCTTGGAGTGATACTCTTAGTGTGTTTTGAGATGGGATCTTATTGGTGGTCTGGTTTTGGGGAAATGTACTGTAGGATTCTAAAGACATGTTGGATGTTGTAATGTGTCTATGGATGATTCTCCATTGGAGGGGCATATATTTGACCAACCAAATGATTCATTTCAATGATTAAATCCACCTATTCAGATGTGCCTCAACTCGTTTGATGGAATAGAGTGCTATTTGGGGTTGATTTAAAGTGTTTCCCTATTGTTATAATTCTTTTAGATATAGAAGTTGCGTTTCATGTTGTTGATGTGTTTCTCCATATTTCTTTCCCATTGTGGTCCACGTTATGAGTGATAGAGATACGTGTTATATATCTATGAGTTTCTATTTAATTGAATTTGTGTTGTCGAGAATTTGAGTTTCATGGGGAGTTGTGATATTTAGATCATGGATACGGCGTAACAGATTCATTAGACATCAGAGGTCTAGCCATAGGCCTCGGAGTGAAGCATTTCACATAGTCAAGAAACCATACGATGTGTGGGGGGATAGACTAAGCTCCGACCTTCACTGTTGTGGTAAGGTAGTTTATTTGGTTTTATTAAGGATTCTCATCACAGTGTTCTTCCTTTTCTCACAAAGAGCATGATGCAATTACACCTCATGTAGTCTTTATGTTTATTCCTTCTTAGATGTGGGTTTCTAATCAAATTTCCTATGTGGACCACCAATTTGAATCAGGGGTGGTCTCAGTTTTACTTGTTCATAGGTGGAGAGTGTTGGGTGGTTCCTCAATTTATTTTGTGGTTTTAGTGGACCAATGATTTCCTCCCATTCCATCCTCACCCAAAGTGGTGGGGTTTTGATCCACAAAATATTTTTTGGCCCAGTTCTTATCCCCTTATTTCAAGAGTGAGTGGTTTAAATATTGTTTTTATGACCCTCTTAACTTTTTTTTTCTTGTTGTGGGATATTTTTCATGGTCGTGTGCGGGTGAGGACTAATTTTAGATCATATAGAATTATAGTTTATTCATTTCTAGTTATGTTTTGATGGTAGAGAGACCCAATACAGCCATCAAAGATATTTTCTCTAATTATTTTATGGATTTTAGTTGTTATTTTATCGAAGGGAGACTGTTATCCCTCCATAAGATGTTGTATTTCAGGAATTCATGTTGGTATGGGTGATCATTGGGTTAATTAGGATAAGGCCCAACAATCTTGTTCATGGCTTGGTTGTGGAGTTAGTGGCTTGATATTTCCATTAATTATTAGGAATTGGTTGTTATTTGGTTATTTATTTGGGAAAGAGGCTTAATTACCTTTTATGCGGGTTGATATGTCTTTGTCTTGAGAGGCTGGAGAATGTTGATAAGAAATCCTTACGTATTGATATTTCTGTTGGAAAGTGTTAGGGATTTCAAGGGTCATAATGTTTTTATGGTGACGAGAATTGTCACATTCAAGAATTATTTGAATTTTATTTTTATCTAATTTCTATTCTTCCTTTGTTTTTTGGGGTTTCCCAGTATATTTTGAGAAAATGGTGGTTACATAATGATTTTTGCAAACCCTGACCCCATTTGAAAATTTAAAAAAAAATTGTTTCTTTTTTAACTCCTTATTTTTTCAACATTTCCACCTATTAAACTTTCCACATGGCTCCCCCTGAGCTTATAAAACCACCATGTCCATTTGGTCACACTAGGAAATCATAATCATGGTGAATTAGGGTGATTTATTAAGGCATTGGGCCAACCCGTGAGCCCATTTCTAGATTCAAGGATATAATTTATTTCTTTTATATATCATTTATTTTTTAACATTTTTATTAATTATATATCCCACTCAATCCGAATAACCCTAATAGCACCCCATGTTCCTTGTTCCCTCCTTGGATCCCTTTTTCATCGTTGATTATGGAGAATTTTTACAAGGTTTCTTAAAGAATCCAGATTTGTAAAGGGAATTTGTTTCCTTCATTATTCAATAATATATACTCTTTACCCCCATTTCAGTCCCCACTAGACCTCCTCGGTCTTATTCGAACCAAAATTATAATTTTTACTGCTTGTAGATTAAACTATTTGTGTATTTGGGCCGATTTCATCGAAGTTTCTCAAGTAAGTGAATTCCTCTCTTGTTCCTTCCATTTTATTAGGGTTTCGCCACCTTTCTCATCCTCCTCCCATTTTTTATTTGTTCAATCTTCACCCCTGGTAATAAAGGACATAAGGTTATGTTATACTGTGATTGTTGATGGGGTTTTTGTTCATTTTGGGATGGTATTCATAGGTTTATTGTTTATAAACTCTTAAATGGTGATATAGGGAGTGCATTTCCATTCCGTCAAGGATTTGATGTAGTATTACCTTTAGAATTGTACTTTTTAATTTAAGATTCATATTTGTAATGGTGTTTTACTTCTATAAAAATTTGGATTATTATTTCAAATTCCTTTAATAAATTTATTTGGTGTGTATGGTGGTGTTTATGCCTAGTTTTGTGAAAATTAGTGTTGTTTTGTTATAAGAGGGAACACCAGTTGTTTTTTATATGTTTTGTTATGTTTTTCAACTAGTTTGTGATGTTTAGAACCTTGTTTAGCAATTTATAAAATTTTCCCCATGATAATTCTATTTTATAACATTTATTGTTAAACATAATTGGTTTCACTAAATGTTGAAAGCCATGTTTTTGGGAATGTTCTTGGTTGTATTTTGTGTTCTAAAGGTTACATAACATGATAAGTTTGGATTATGAAAAATATTGGAAAATTTGAATCAATTTATTTTAGTACATTATGTTTGTTAAAATCGGGTTTAGGGTTTTGTAACGAAATGAGTATGGGTTGTTAGGTTGTTTCGATATGTGTTCCCGAAAAATGGCCCAGTTGACATCTATATAGAAATGTATGGGTTTTGAACACGTAACCTAAATTTTTAATGGGATTATGTAAATTTTAGGTTTCTTAAAATTATTTTGTTATACATATTTATTAATATTAGAAGGAGTTATTTTGATAAATTTTGTTTTTGTGAAGAATTCTTATAGGCCCATTTCATATTTTTCTTGTAAAACATTGTATCTTCTGTACTATATTTTTTATCATTGGGTTATTTTATGATTCATCAAATTTATTTATTAAATTGTGTTGGGGAGGAAAAATAATTTTTAATATGGTATTGGAGGATGTTTTCCCTTAAAGGATCATTTTAAATATATTTTATGTGAAAATCCTTAATATACTTCTCAAAATTGTTTTATGAAAAATTTAAGTGGTTTATTGAACTCTGAAGGATATGTGAAACATGGTTGAGGGGTGTTTGGTTCATGTAAGATTTTTAAATGAAATATTCATGTGAAAAGTGTATTTGATAACATCTGTACCTTGATTGAGAACAAATAGGGAAACCTGTGTATCAATGTGGGAAGACGTGTACTAGTATGCTAGTGATCTGAAGGGGTTTTATCCTTATTTCATGTACAAAATATAATTATGAAAACTATATCTAAACTATGATTATGATGTTGGGAACAACTAGGTCATGGGTATTTTTACCTTCTAGTGGCTCATGCATGGGAACATATATATGTTACGGTTACTTTTCACCGAGATATATGGTACCTATGGCCCATAGCTTCCTAGTACCATGGGATGTTCCTGTGACTTGTGCACATCAGATATTTTGTAATCACTATTGGCATATAGTTTGTTTGGTCGTTAAATTAAGCATCAAGTGTGTTCTATTTAAAATTATTCATTTTTTAAAGCTGTATTCTTGAAAACAGTTGTTATTTTAAAGTTACAACTCTTTGAAATTGGTTACTTGCATTTCTTGTTTATGAAAACATGCAAGAATTTTATTTTGTAATGTCTATTGCATGGAACCTTATTTGAAAATCATACTTTTATATATTGTAATTCCAAATTTAAATTAATGATTATTTTATTTTAATGGATGTGCATTGGAAATAGAATATCGGTCTAACCTACTAACATTCAATACTCACGCCTATAGTCTTCTTTTCTTTTTATCCCTTGTGCAGGTTTTAGCTTGAGTTTCATCGCTTTGGGTGATGTATAATTTATGTTTTAGAGAGTGACCAGTGGTGTTACATGTAGTTAGTTGGTTTTCAAGTTTTGTCAGTTTAGTTTTCTAGATAAGTTGTACTTTCAGTTCCAAGTACAATTACTATTTAGTTCAACTATTATATAAATTTTTTTGGGATACCCATTTCTTTCTACTACTTAGTTATTATTTAAATTTGGGTGGAAATTTATCCTTGTTACTCTAACTGATTCCCTTGGTGATTGTCTCCATCTCGAGAGTATCATGAATTCCTCTCGGGACAAGTTGCGGAGCGGCACATGTGACCGATTTAGGGTCGACACGGACTAGTTCGTGACATGTAGTGTTTTTTGAATCAGGTGACTCATGAACTTTTTGGGGTGTTATAGAGTGATTTTTAGAAGTTATTATGTTGTTATATGGACTGAGCTAATGGTGGATAGGGATCCTCAATGGTTAGAGGTATGATCCTGATTTCTATTACAATGTATGATACATTGTTTGATACATCCACACCCCATTCATTCATATATA
The DNA here is from genome assembly GCA_963277665.1 of Viscum album. Taxonomy (NCBI): domain Eukaryota; kingdom Viridiplantae; phylum Streptophyta; class Magnoliopsida; order Santalales; family Viscaceae; genus Viscum; species Viscum album. The sequence goes on from OY728119.1 coordinate 1,289,797,138, forward strand.
TTATATTGGTTTCTGGGTTTTATATACTATTTAAGTTCCCTTATCTATTGATATCTATCGATACACCCTTGGGAATTAATGTGTATTATCTTTACATATGTTCAGACTATCCGATGGTTGTTTCTAGATTTGAGAATGTATTAAGCATCACAATTCTGGATATGATATATTTTAACATGATCCATGGCATGAATTGGTTGAAAATTTACCCGGAAAATATGTTTTTTAATTTTATATGAATGAATTTATGACACCTAAAGGGCACAAGATTGTGTTTATTAGTGAATAGGACATAGATTCCAGAAGAGTTAGACTATATCATTATCAAAGATAAGTATTTTTAGTGAATGTGGCATGAATGATCCTTCTATTAGATCAGAAGGTGACTCCCTCCTCTTTTCCTTTTGTGGTAGACTTAAACTAAAATTTATTTCATGAGGATTTATCAATTTACCCACAACATAATTTTATAGATTTTGAGATTGATATTATTTATGCTATGAGACCCGTATCAATTCCGATGTATCACATGTAACTAGTAGATTTTAATGATATTAAGGTTAAACATGATGATCATGGTGATAAATGATTCATTTTATTGAGCACCTCCCCTTGGGTTGCTCTAGTGTTATTATTCAAGATGGTGGATGGCATTCTACATCTTTGTGTGGACTACAAGAAGTAAAATGAGATTAGTATGGGAAATAGGTAAACATTACAAATAATTAATGACATGTTTTTATCATTTGATGGAATCCTAGTGGATTAATTAGATTGTTCTACATTATTGGAATAATCAAATTTTCTTCGAAGAGGAATAAATATGAAAGAAAATATTTAGGAGAGTGTATTTGTTTAATTGGTATATCATTATTCCCTTGGGGCTACTGAATGTTCATGCGGTGTTGGTAAACATCATGAAAAGATCTTTCACCCATACACAGACTCCTCTATTATTGGGTTCATTGATGACACCCTAATATATTACTAGATATTAAAATCACTTTCAACCTACCTTGATATTTTATCTAGTTTTCATTAGTTACATCATATTTATGACAAGTATTCGAAGATTTACTTTTGGATATAGGTTGTATGCATTCTTGGGCATGTGGTTTCTAAAGAATTAATATCAGCTTGTCCATAGACAACACATTCTGTCATTTCTTTGGAAAAATTAAGTATTTTTTATTATTGAATGTTTTCATAGGATTGATGGGTAGTACAAAATTTCATTTATAACATTTCTATCATAGAAGCACCCATTACCATGCTATCCTATAATGGAAATTTTGAATTGACCCAATAGTGGGAATAAATCTTCTTAGTTCTAAAGAAGAGTTTGATTTCGACTCACATATTAATTATTACTAAGTATTAATTTTGGTATATATTCAATGTATTGTGAGGCTTCTTATGTTATATTATGAGTTTTTCTATTGTAGAATGATAATGTAGCTACTGACGGGACTTTTCCTCTAAGAAACTATCAGAATAATTACCCTAACCATGACATGGAGTTGGTAGTAGTGGTTCATGTGTTGAAATGTTAGAATAATGACCTATTAGTTTAGATATTTATCTTTTATACAAACCACACAAGTTTGTGGTATATCTTATCCTAACGTGACATGAATATTCAACAAAGGTGTCAGGCATAATACATACAAATGATCTATTTTCAGATAGATCATGCCTATGAGAAGGGAATTGAGGTTGAAAATGGTTTGAGTAGGAAGACACATTAACTAGGATAACATACATCATATGTGGTATGTATACTCATTACATTATTCATAAACTAGAAAATGTGTGTATCTAAGGATTGAGGAGATGTAGTTTGTGGACCCTTATTGATCACATCCTCATTGGTAGAGTGAATAAAGTTTAGCCAAGAGATTAATCTAGAGTGTGACATGATGTGGGAGAGGTTGATTGTGAATAGTTCTATTGTAGGGTGGACCTTGGATAGATGGGGTGTCATTCTGGTTCATGACTTTGTGATGGTTCCATATTATATGATAGAGGAATTGATTAGTTCCTCAAATGATTTGTAGTGGGAAGTGTAACCCTAATTGACCAAGATATATCATGATGTCAATCAGTATTTCTAGTGTCCTCACTTGAAAAGAGAAATTAAAACATTTTTATACCATTGTATGAAAAGTTAAAGGATCAAGGTTGGGCATAAAATACCAATTGAGAAAGTCTAACCAGTTCCATTTTCAACATTGAAGTGGGATGAGGTGGTGAAAAACATCGGGACAAAGTTTCCTTGGATCCAAACAGGTTGAGATACCATTTGAGTGGTACTTGTTTTGTTGACTAGGGTGGCTAATTTCGTAATTAATTGAGAGACTAAATTAGTGGATGATCTAGGGAAGCTCTATATTTGAGAGATCATGTGTATTCATAGTGTTCCTTTAAGAATTGTATCTTCCTAATTCATGTTTTAGTTTTATCGGGGCCTACATAAAGTGACGGGAACATAGTTGAAGCATATTATATGCTTTCATTATCAGATAGTGGAGAGATTAGAGAGAATGTTCCATAATTTAGAGGATATTATTTTCATGTTTTTTTATTTTGGATGATTTTTTGGATTATCATTGGCCTTTGGTAGATTTATCTTGTAATAAAATCTTCCAACCCTCCATTCGAATGGTTTTATTTGAGGCTCAATATTGGCGGCTATATCGTTAACCACTGTGATGGAACGAGATTGGGGAATCGTTAGTTTTTCTATTGAGTATGGTACATGATATCTTCTAGTGGGTGAATTTGATTTTAAAAAGGTTTTTAATGTCTTAGAACAATTATATTTGTGTTCCAACTGAAGGATTCATCCCTTGAAATTCGTTGTGGGTTATAAGTTCTTATTATGGGTGTCCCCTTAGTTATGGAATAATTTTTTGAAGAGGTAAGGAACGTTGGGGCTCAGTTATGTTGGAACATTAATTATTTTAAAACACATAAGTATGGTGGAATAAAAGATTAATATTACTCAATAGTACCAAGATAATCATAGGGTGTTCTACTTGTCTTTGCTTTTTAAATACAAGCCCAATCATGGGAATGTTCTCCACTGCGAAGATATTGAGATAGAGAAGGAACCATATTTGGTGGAGAAACCAATTAATATAGTGGAACGAAGTGATAATGTTCAATTTAGAATGATCATTCCTTTAGGTCATGTACAATTGTAACTTCGACATAATCGATAATAGGCATGGATGTGGGAAAATGAAATTCGTTCACAGTTGACTGAGTTGTTGGAGCTGTCTTTTGGGGGAGATTCTAACAGATAATAATTCCTATGAGGTGGAGAATTTGGAAACATATATAAACAATAATTTCTATTGTCAACATTTACAAATATGTTTATCCTATTTTAAGTGTTTATATGTGGTTTTGAGGTATTCAAGAGGATACAATTGGGATGAGGAAGGGATAACAGACATGTTGTAGCCATTTTAAGATGTGGATGTCCCACTAGCCTTCTGGTGGGATTACACTGGATGGATAGTGAGATTCATGGGTAGAGGAGAATATTCCTAGATAAATTTATCTCATTGGTAGAGACCACCAACCAGCTAACTGGTCTACCATGTAGAACTGGATCTACTTATTGGCTATAGTCTTGCAGGTAGAGTCTGTCAGAGCCCAGTGATGACACTGAGATTTATTGATTATTTTAAAACCTAACCTATTCTAAATTGTTTCTCATTCTTCACACCTCCACTTACCTCCAATATCCATGGATCCTTATCCTGGTGATTTTGGGTTCTCCTAACCCTATCCATATCCTCCGTTTGACATCTTAATAATCATTCAATCCTTATATTCTAATATGAAATGTTCTTCCTTGACCTAGAAAAGTAATTTTATATTATACGTGAACAAAATTGGTTATATAATTTATGTTTTGATCAATTATAAGGGGGTTTCCATGGTTTAACATGGATATTTTGGTCATGGGTAGAATTGAAACTTATATTTAGGGAATTGGAATATACACAAGAATCCAACCTAGATCGTTGTTAGATAAAAACATTATCCGGTATGTTTGACTATGAAATACCAATAAGGTGTGGTTTCTTCTAAACCATAATCCTATATTTATAAATAATTTCAAACCAGGTTTGGTTATAGTATTCAGTGTTGTAGTTGGTCTCATATGGTGACTCAATCCAACTATCATTACTGCACCTTAGGTAGGATGAATGAAACTTTATTACAAGTTTTGTATGGGTTATTAGAATTATTTTTGGCATGCATGTGTAGCCCAGTGAGACCTATGTGTGATGCTTGATCTCCGGAGGTGTGAATGTGTTGCATTTTGAGGCCTATGATTAATGTTTTAATCACATGTGGATTTTTATGTCATATGAATCTTGCTTGTTATTCTAGGATGTTGATCTTTCATTTGTATCTTATAATATATGTGTTGTATCCATTTCTTTATAGTTGAGTGATTAGGTTGATCCATATGGACTATGCTTTAAGGGGAGGTTTCATACTATTTTTTGATATGATGCTGGGATATCCCTTCTTGAGGGATGTTCCAGACATGTTTTTATGGAAAATTCCATTGAAGGGCATGTGTCAGCTCGACAACTGATGTTTTTTCCATCATAGTGCCAATGTTGGTAGAGATAGTCTCCGAGGACCCGGTGTATATGGGTTTCTTTTGTGATATACCTGATGTTATCATGAATTTGATATCATTAGTGTAATAAATCAGTATATCTTATGAAATTATGTTAAGTTATATTGGATGTGTCACACTAATTATTGTACTTAGACCCTATCTGGGCATTTTAGGGAACTTATTGTTTTCATGTTTAGTGATCTGGTGAAATGGAAGGGATATTTGGGTGATGATTGATCAATTCTAACAAAAATATATAGAATTTATATGATGAAACTGAGGAATTATGTGTGATTCTATTTTTTATGTGCTTCAGAAATTACATGGTTAAGGAATATTATATTTTTAATGTTTAAGATCTTATACTTTGGGTTCATGGGTCGTCAGAGGCAATGTGGATGGTTTTATAAATGGTTAGTGTTGGGTACTATGTACAGAAAATATTCACATTTCGGAAGGGATTATTAAAAAATATTAATTTGGTATGGGTAGAATCCATGAATCTGGCTAATGATGTGAAGGACATATAGTTCACGAATTGGGTTCACATCATGAATGGGTTGTTTAGGTTTTTTTAATCTGAGGTGACTTCCATTTTTGTACACATGGAACCCTGGGTATTCATGGTACGAATATATGATTATTTACATGAATCATGCCTACCCTGTAGGGTTTATTATGATACATTTTTAAACCTTATATCATTCGATGTGCAACCCATTCTCATAGATAGTTGGTTTCCTCCAGGCACTATTGGGTGGTTCTAATTTTTCCCGATTCCTTCATTTGTTTCCTTAATGTCCAAATAATTTGGTTGATTATCTTTTGGTATGTGTTCAATTATATATTATTTTTATTCTTAATATCGTGGTTTAGATATTATGTTGGGATTTTTTTTGAAGATAATGATTGATAGGTGATATCCATATCGATCCCTAGTGATTTCCTTGCTAATTTACCATCATAGGGATGGTTCTAATGTCATTTTCATTGTGCCGTTCAAGTATTCAAAATCCCATAATGGTCTAACCTATCCTTAACAATTTTCAGTATATAATTTTATTATAATATGTGAGAATAAATGCTAGGGCATCGATTCATTTTCTTCTTTGTTTCATTTCATCTGTTTGAGTGTGGATTCCACTGTGGGAGGTGTGTAACAAAAGTTGATGTGGGTGCTTTTATCTTTAGCCTATATTGGATAAACCAGGAATGATCTTGATATATAAAATGGTTTTCTATGTGAATAATCATGATTTATTAACTTGTGTTTGTAAATTGGGTTTTTTATAATAATTTTATGTGTACCCGTAATTGTGGTAAATGAATGATTTTTTAAATGATAGTGAAATGGATTGTGAAAAGTGGTCTTAAAAAAATGTTTTTGATGAAAAAGTGTTGTTTGAAAATATATTATGAAATTTGATAATTCATTTTGAAATTATTTGATAAATTCAACACATGGGAATCCATAGATATGTAGTTGTATGGTGTAATATGGAGTCACATCCTTTAGTCTTGTTGGGAAGTTGACATTCTGGGGTGTTCATACACTCCCTAGACGAGATGCATGTGTTATAGGGACTTGATCATATCAATGTGGGGGTTCAATCATGGAGGGTTCCTCTATTACCTAGGCCATATGTCTTAGGTACTCTAGTGAAAACTAGTCATTTTGATGGTATTAATAGTCATCCTATCATAACATACTGTGATCCTAGGAAGTTTTACCATTATTATCTGTATTATATTGTTTGTATTCTATATTCATGATTTGATAAATGGAACTGGTTATTTGAAATATAATAGGAAACAATTTTACATAGATATGTTTAAAAATATGGAAAAGGGAAACTATTTACCAATATTTTGATAAAAAAATATTTAACTTCTCATCGTCCTTGTTTTCTTAAAATTGAGATTATTTGGATCATTATATGAAAACCTGATATATAACATGTATGTGGGATCCTTCTGTGCCTATTTGGATCACACCCTGCACACTCCATTGGGGGTGTGTGGACCTTTAATTTTAATTCGACACAGGAAAGGGAAAGGAATTTTAGTTTAGTGGTGAGGTTTCTATTATCTAGGTATATGTAGCATGTTGTGAGACAATGAGATGTTTCCCACACATCATATTGAGTAACTATTTCTGATTTTAGTTGTCATTTTGGTTATTTGGACATATACCTTGGATTTTATGTGTGATTTGAGTTTATCCCTACCATGAGCTTCCTTATTTATGGAATATATCAAAATAATTGTTTTTTCCATTTTTTATTTCAATTATATATATATATATATATTCCATGAATCATTTTCTATGTTGGGTGGAATAATTACCTATGGTGATAGTTTTAAGCCCGACTGTTGTTTTCCAACAAGTGGGGATCGAGATTGCCATTTGGGTTTTACCACATTTCAGTTCAGAGCCCAGTTTAATGGGTTTTCTATGATGATATGGGAAAATTTGGTATTAAGTCATGAGTATTACTAGTCTTGGGGAGTTAGTATACATGAGATATCATTTTTGGGACTTGGGGGGTAGGTTTTGGTGAGTGTCTAGCTAACTATTACCATAGTGATCCATAAGATATCGTTGGATATGTGTATCCAATTTTGGGATTTGATGATGCTAATTGTTTCTTCTTATGTTTTTATGGTTAAAAACGAGATTATAATTTCATCTAATCATTCAATTATATTTCTACGGTGTAATAACATTCCTTGTAAATGTCTTCCATGGGTTTTTTAGGATGTTACAGTTATATATTCCCCTAAAAGTTATCATCATCCAGATCAAATTATTATAGAGACTATCGTATGGTTGGTTGATTCTATATATTAGATTTTTTCATGACTCTAAAACAAAGATATTATAAAGAAATGAGAAGTTTAATAAGACATGGATCGAGGTCGAGAGTTCCTATGTGATTAGATCCATCCACTAAAGGCATGAATAAACCCAAGTGGTGGAGGCATGGAGGAAAATGATCCTTTCGGTCATTGAATTCATAGATACACCTGATCCTATCATGGTGAAGTGTGCTACATTCAAGCTTGTGGTTAATTTGATGTGGAGATATTATTCTAAGGTACAAAAAAACTAACACAGGGTATTGGATTTTTATGGTTTCAAGACACTTTTCTATTATAAACCACTCCAAGTTTCTATATTTATAGTGATGAGTCTAGAGTTTATCTGTTTGCTGCTAAGAGAGCACTCATTTTCAGAATACAGTAATAATTTTGTGGATCTATATTGTTATTCTCTATAGATGGAGACTAATGATTAGTTGAAGGCACAAAAATACCTATAGGTTTTCCAAACTGACATTCGATTAAATCTATACGTGCTAAGTATTTCCAACATTAAAAATATGGTTGATAGGGCTGTAATGATTTAGTATGATTTGGTGGGAAATATTGGATTCTATAGCTCTTCTCTTCCACCAAAGTGTTGTTTTATTGGAACACTTGGAAACAAGAGAAAGTGGAATGATAATCACAAGGTTGGTGAAGGTCATTCTGAACAATGTACCTTCTCTACACTATCAGCAGTAACCAATAGTGTTCCCTTGATTGGATACTAGTTTGGCTAGGTTGGGTTCGCCCATTTTACTTGTCATGAACACGTGAAGACATGCAATTATTTTTCACTTTTAAGCTATTTTAAGATGCTCAACCTATATGCCTATTACCCATTATGTTCAAGGATAATCAGTACCAAAGGAAACTACAACACAATCAGAGGCTTTAAAGTCTATAAGGCTCCAGCCACATACCTTAAGAGTAAAGCATCCTCTCACAGTGGATGTGTTTTTAATAGATATTGATGTGGGACCAATGATATTGAGAGTTACCATCAATGTTGTGTTTTCTGTTGAAATTTATTTATTTTATATGGGTTCCTCACAGATTTTTATATGTTCCCATTTTTTGATGATGTGAAACATGCAACGTTGCTCATGTCTTTTTTATGGCGTTTATGAAACCTCCTTAAAATACATATAAGAATGGGTTTCATTTTTCAAGGTGTTCTCTATGGATATCAGACACATAGTTAGTCTTGGATTTCCTGGTTTTTGATTTGGATATGTTTAACATCATTTTTTGGATGATTGGATAGTTTATGACCAAACTATGATTGATTTTTATAATATATGTGTTTTGTTATATTATCCTATGTGACATCTCATATTTTTTGGTTGTTTTTTCTTTGAAGTTTGGTCATGTATGTCCTTCCGACATAGATCTCTATAAATTTTTATCTACTATTTCAGTTGATTCTGATGTTGCTAATTCTCATGGTGTTTTTCCTTGGTCATTAGGGACTTCCCTGATGTATTCTTAGATGACTTCTTCGATATTATATTATTAAACTAGGTGTATTTTATGATTGATCTAGTAATAGGAACACATCCAATTTTGATACTCTATTCTCATTTGGAACCTATTGACTTTAATGAGATCAAGATCTAATTGGATAAACTGATGTAGAAATGTTTTCTTCACACTAAGATTTTTCCACGGGAAACCCTCATGCTATATTCTAACAAGGATGGTGGATTAATTAGTATTTATATATACTGTTAAATGTTAAACTGAGTGACTATATACAATAATTACAATATTCCACATTTTGATGACTTTTTTGTCCAGTTAAATGGGGAGATGCAGTTTTCAAAAATCAATATCTGATTGGGTCTACATCATATTTTTCTTTAATGTTGTGATATTCATAATACCACATTCAAGATTAGGTATGTAAATTAGGAATATATTGTGATTACTTTTGATGTAAATATTTATCTCATATTTTTTATTTTTTTAATGAACTGAATATTCCATTAGTATCACAAAAATATTTTCATGGTGTTTGTGGATGAAATCTAGTTTTATTTCGGATACAAATGTATGAAGGGAAAATATCTAAAACTAGTTTTTAATTTATATAGGATTCAACACCATTATTGGAACCCTTGGAAATTAAATTTATGGATTTGAGAAGTTAGGTTCTTGGGGAACATGATTTCAGAACAGTGACTTTTAGTTGATCCAAAGAAGGTAAAGGAAGTCATGGTTGGCGGAAAACTACATAATGTCTTTGAGATATAGAGATTATTGTATCTAGATATATGTTAACTTTGTTTAATGAAGGATTTATCAAAATTTAGGTCACCTTTGACCAATAATACAATAAAATGGGTGAATTTTACATTGGATAATAATTGTCCAACTTCTTTTGATGAGATGAAACAAATTCTGACATCAAAACCTATTATTATATTATATAATTACTGTAAGGGGTATGTTGTATAATGTGATGATTCTATTGCTAGTATGTGTTTTTTAATTATAAAAAATGATGAAATTATATATAATGTATCTCATCATCATTGGCCATATGAGACACATAACCCATCTCTTGATTTAGAGCTTTCTGGATTTATGCATACACATAAGTGATTATGATACTATTTTTGGGTGATAGGTTCATGATATTTTCTAATAATAATAGTTTTATCTATACATTTTCATATAATGACACTAATATTTGGCTGAAATGATTTGTATAATATCTTTAGATGTTTCAATTTAACATTTCTTACACCCCGAGAGGGGAATGTCAATGCTAAAACTCTATGTAGTAATGTTCCACCAAAACCAAATTTTGAATCGAAGGAGGAGTGGAAACTTATGGATATTTTCTCTGATTTTCATCATGACTTGTTAGATTATGTTTTTGGTATGGTTCTAATAAGAATTTTTTTATCTTCATCTCTCATTGAATTTATTATATAGGGTTAAAAACAAGATGATGATTTTATAAGAATCAGGGATACATTTTGTGTTGGGGAGACTATTGGTAATTAGTGTGTCCCTTATGATGATAGTATCTCATTTGGGGATTCAGTTTCCCATTATATTATGTGTTCGAAACTCATCCTTTAATGATTCTAATGGTAATTTATAGGACATTCACCATGGAAATATTAATATGTACAGTTGTATGGGTTAGAATTTTTTATGGATAGTTATAAAGCATGGAATCACTGATTATGTGTCCTAATGTTATGCCTTCTAGTAGATAAATATAGGGAGCATGAATCCTTAAGGTATACTCCAAACTATTAGTTTTCCATATTGGAAATGGGATGAGGAGTCTATAGAATTAAATGTTATATTACCATGGAATCCCAAAGGAAATAACTATATTTCAGCAGCGACTGATTGTCTAGTGATATTTAATCATTATATTCCATTTAGAAACACCACCATGGTTAGAGATATGACTAATCTATTCATATTGATGATCATGAGGTTGTGTGATGTTTCCTCTGCAATTTTTTGATTGGGATCACATGTTTACTTCTCGATTATGGAATATTTTCTAAGAAGTTATGGAGACTGAGGTCTTATTGAGGAAAAATTAACAACCACAGATGGATGGATGTATAGATAATGTAACTAAGTTCTTGAGTATAATCTATGTGGATACCTCATGTATTTTTATAGATTATGGGACTACCATCTATTACTGGTAGAGTTTTCTTATGATAATAGAAACTAGTCATCAATCATTATGGAACCCATCAAGGATTTGTATGGTTACCCGTGTAGGTCAAATATTTGTTGGGAAAACGTGGGTGGGCCAAAACTGATGGTAATAAGATACATTTAGGATACATTAGTGAGGATTCAAGATATTCATTGACTCTTGGTTACATCTTTGAGAAGGCATAAATCATATAATTATCATCGATATCACCCTTGGGAGTTTTCTTCTAGTGACCATGTTTTCATGAATGTCTCTCCACGGCGGGGTCATCACCATCTTAGTAAATAAGGGAATATGGATTCCAGATATGATAGTCTATTTTAGGTCACTAGGTAGATTTTTTTTCTTATCGGTTGACTTTACTAAACTAGTTGATAGGTATTCATGATGTTTTTAATATATATCATATCAAGAAGTACCATCCCAACTTGTCCAATGTTATGAGTTGGGGAGATTTTGAGTTAGGGACCAGTGTCATTATTGTGTAGATAACTAGTAGAGTTAATTTATTCTATAATTGAAGAAAATCATTGAAATTATTATCCATTGGTCAAATTTTTGTTCTGACATATCTTAGATTCTCAAGGTACGTGGTAGCACAAATTATCGGTGAGGAAGCATTGGACTCCACTCATTATAGATAAATCTTCTTCTGTAAAGTTTTCTAGGATAAATATTCTTATGGAGGAAGGAATTGTGAAATCTTGGTTATGGGATGTTATCCTTTTATGGTTCATGTTCTTGTAATTTTGTTTTAGAGGGTGTCAGATCCAATTCGGTTGTGTTTTTGAAGGCATAGTGCTAGGAACTGGATATAGAAATTGTTCACATAATAAATGGATTATTCACTATGTAAATAGGGGATTCAACCCATGGACCATTATTACCTAGTTGGATTTATCATGAAGAATTCTTAATACTTTTATCATTCTACATGAAGGTGCCTCCCTATAACCCTTGGTCTCTTACAGGTGATGTTTGGTGATTTCAGTTCTTCTGGGTTCCTCCATTTGTTGACTTGATCTCTGAAAATATTGGTTTATTATATATTGGTAAGTGTCCCATGAATGATTTATTTCTTTCTTAATATATTGGTTTACTAGTTTAAATGGTATATGTATTTAAATATAATGATCAATATGTGATATCCCTATAAATAACATATATTTTTCTTTACAAGGATTATAGTTTGGGGGATGGTTCTGGTGTTGGTTGTCGTGCGACACATGAGATTTATGAGGTATTTATTGATCTATACTCTCCACCCACTCTTTTACATAAATATGATTTAGATATGTGATAATTGAATTTAGGGGAAATGTTTTTTTCTCTTGTGTTTCCTTTCCAAACATTGTGTGTGGATCCCATTATTGGTTGTGTACAACCCTAGTTGAGGTGGGTGGTTCTGTCTCTATTCTATGTTAAATAAACATTGAAAAATTATGATTTTTAAAAAAGGATTTCTATGGGAATTGGAATGATTGATTTATTTCTGTGTATAACTGAGGTTTTCTTGATAAATGTTGGTTTTCTCCCCTTGTTTTGGTAAAAGAATGGTGTTTTATAATAAATTTTGGAATAGATGTGGTTTTCAATGCATGTTTTGGATAAAAATGTGTTTTTCAGAATAATATTGTGAAATGAGATAATAACTTTTGAAATTATATGATAAATGTAGCACATGGGAATCCTTGGTTACTTAAATGAAAGTTGTTGTAATGGAAAACTCCTATTGGTATTGTTAGGGGGTGACTTTCTATGGTCTTACTCTACTACATATAATCAAGGAATATTTTCCAGGGATCTAATCATGAAATTATATGGGTTAAATCATAGGGTGGTTATCCATTATATAGAACCTATGTCCTATAGAATCAAGTATAAACTAGTCTTGTTGATTGTATGAGTATTCTAAATGTAATGACCTATTTTGATCCCAGAAATGTTTACCTTTATGATCATGGTTGTACTATTTAGGCATTGATTTGCATGATTTCATAAATTGAACTTGTTTTTTGAAATATGCCCTGAAAATATTTTACCTGGCTTGGTTTGGAATTGGGGAAATGGGAAACTTTTTACCATGATTTTGATATAAAACTCTTTAAGCCACATTAATTTCATGTTTTTATAAAATTGATACTATTTGGATTGTTGTAAAGATATATGATATTAAACATCTAGGTGGGATCCCACTGAGCCAGTTGATCTCACACCCTACACACCCCCTTAGGAGTGTTTGAACTATGTATTGTCTATTGATGAAGAAAAGGGAAAGGCACCAAGGTGTGTTATTGACACTTCTATTAAAATGGAATGGGTTGTTGATGGTTAAATGGTGGGACATTTTTGAAATTGAGTATTTGATCTATTTTTAGTTTCTCTTTTATTTTGTTTGATATATACGTTAAGATTATTTCAGTCCTTTAATTTGTAACTTTAGCTTTTCTTTCTCTTTTTTATAAAATATATATTTTTGTTTGTTCTTTCAATTTTTTCTTTCAAAAATATACATACATACACACACACACACACACACATATATATATTAATGTATCAAATTTCTAATTGGGTGAAATCATCCCCTATGGTTTTTTCTGATGCATGGGTGCATCTCACCAGCTCATAGGGATTGGAAATGCCATTTGGGTCTTGGGGAATTTTGGATTGGAGCCTAGTTTGATGATTATTCTTGGATGAGATATGATAGGTTTTCCCATTACATTGACCCACCACCTATGGGGTACCATTACATTTTTTTGGATTATTTTTCTTGTATACCCAACTACAATTTTCATGGGATGATACTGTTGTGTATATTTATTGTTTGATGATTATTTATTTATGCATTAATTTTTTATTTATTTGTGTATATTATTTTTCATATTGACTTTACATTTTATTGAGGGAATTATCTCCCCACAATTAGTCTTTATCCCTATCCACTAGATGATAATGTATTTTATAAAGTAAAGCACAAATGAGGTCTTATAACACACCAGATCAGACCAGGAAGTTTGTTACATGGGTGTTAATATTTTATCAAGCCATCAATAAGTAATTACTATTGACAACATGAACATAGTTTAAAATCCAATCAAACCAAACAAGGGAATGATTTAGTCACATGCAATATACAATGATGAAGATGATAAAAAAAATTCTATTTTGTTCATGTAAAACTATGTGGTAAAAATCACCATGGGGGTGTCTAAAAAGAACTAATGGATGTTTTTAATATAGAAAATAAGTAAATAGAGAAACTAATTATCCATAAAAAGTGAAGAGCTTAGTGAAAACTATGAAGGAAAATAATGTTTATAAATAGGTACCACTAATAATCAAATGTCATATATATTGTAAACATGGGAATTAACCAAGTCAATGTCGTAATACATGGGATAACAAGGATGATATGATTTATAAATTTCAATGACGAAGGGACTAAGGTAAATCCTATAAAACAATTACAAATGATGTTTATTTTAAAACTGATGTGTAGTGAAGGACACTAAGCATCAACTTAAGAACCCTGAGTGATTGAATTACATCTTGTTCAATTAAATCCATGGTATCTAATATGTTTTATAAAAACATCAAATAACCACCCTGATGACAAGATGTCTAATTATTAATAAAAACATATTATGATATAATTATTTTACCCCAAGTATATTACTCCTCTCTCATATATATTTATATTAATTTTCCTCATATAAATCTGGTAGTCCTTATTTCACACAAAATTTTATTTTGTATTAAGAATATATTAGATTGATTGACAATGCTAATTTCAATGATTGTAAAATCACATATTAAAATGTTCCAATGACAACCTATTAATAAAATGCTTACTATATTGTCCCCAATAAAATTATGACCATTATATTTTGGTATTTTTTAAAAAGGTTATTGAAAAACTCAATAGTAGTTATATTTGTATTACGAGGGAAAAAATGAGTTCAATAGTCCAAATAAGTAGTGTGGGATAAAAAATAATTATGAATTTAAATTTGGAGTTATTTATTTGTAATAGACATTGTTAAAAATTCTATTATTCTGGAATAATTAGAATTTCATTTACATAATTTATTTTAGTGGAAGAGGGAATGTAATGACAAGAGAATTCACTATGTATTTTCCTTAAATAAATATTTTGATTGATTTTTTATTCAAAAAAACTACCAAACTAAAATGATCCAAGACATATTAGATTAATATTATTAGTAGAAATTAAGAATAATAAATCTTATAGTACAAAAAAATTAATTTAATCAATTATAAATTTCTATAAAATAATATTATGAACATGTAATATTTTAAAAGGGAATTTTTAAATAAAATCAGTATTTCCTATCATCTGAAAGAGAAATTTCTAAATTTTACAATTTTAATTTCTTAAAAATAAGTTCATTTTTGAATTTGGAACATCAAAAATAGTGTCATTGTATTTTTTTGATATTTCTTGAAATAAATGATTTTTAAATGAATAGTGAATATGAAATTTTTTACAAACTTCATATTTTATGACTTTACAAATATATGAGAAAGATATAAATGTTTTTAAAATATTTTAAATAATAAAATTTATATTTTAAGAGTAAAATTTTATATTTTAATATATCATTTAGAATATAGAAATCTACTGTATAAAATTTTAGAACAAAAGTAACATTTTTTTCTAATTTAAAAATAGTTTTTCGTTTTTTATTTTAATTATAAATCTTAACTGTAATATTCATTTTCTATATTTAATTAGAATCCATATTACTCTAATTTTTTAAAACAATCTAATTTATATCCTGAAATTGAATGACATGTATAAATTTTTTCTATGCAAACATTTTATACTTAAAAAACATAAATTTCTAAAAGCTGTTTTTATTCTTTAAATGGAATAATATTAAAATATACATTTATAACCTATAGAAATTATAATTTATAAAACTATTTTCATATTTAGTTCAATTTTTTTTGATTATTTAATAATATATTTTTTATCCACTAAAATAAATTTCAATGGTAAATATATGTTACGATGATGAAAAAGTTAATTTTTCAAAAAATTTAGCCTTTTATATATATTTTGAATTTATTTTAAATTATATAGATATATTTTAAATTAAAGAAGTGATATTATTTATAATAATATACACTAGTTTAATTGGTAATCAGAGTTAAATAATATTAAGATTACTTAATGATTAATAAAACTTTTATTTTCTAAAAACATAGTTTTTAACACATTATAAGTTTTAATATAAAAGTTATTTTTTTCAGATTTAGAAATTTAATTATATTAAATGTGATCAATATTTTAGTTCAAAACATTAATTTTTTTTATGAATTATCATCTTATATTTTTAGCAATAAAATAATATTCACTCTTAATTTTATTCAATAATAAATTTTTTAAAATGTTTAATATAATGAGGCACATATTTTTGTAGAAAATTTTTAACATGGACATTCTAGGATATCAGTTTTTGGTTTGAATGAAAAAAACATAATGTATTACCAATCATTTCCTCCTAAAACACCTAACTCTAATTCAATCCCATTCTTACCCCTTATTTAATTTTTTTTCAAAGACGTGTCCCTCTTTTTAACCTATAAATGGAGCTCACTTCCACCCACTTAAATCCACACTTATAAATTGAAATGACCAATAATATATAAAAAAATTTCTTATCCCAGATCCCCTATACATGTTTTGGAGAATATAGAATCAAAATATTGCCTCATGTACATCATTTCCAAAGGATACTTCTTGAGAAGATCTAAATCCAAAAATTTAGCATTACACAAAATTTTAGTTCCCTTATTTATCCCTCTCATGCACACTCCTAAAACCATTATAAAATTATTTATATAACGGGATAAATATAAATTATATAACTATAATTTATTATATTGATGGTATAACCTTTTTAAATTCACACTCTCTCAATCATATAAATGAAAATGCTGCTCGTGTGTGTCTGTGTGGAATTCTGAATCCATGAACTACAAATTTCAGTTTTTGTCACCAAATTTCATGGTAGGTTCAATAATTTGTTTTAGTGAGTAGATATTAATTTATATTATGTTTTATACTCTAGAAATATAAATTATTAGTTTTATAAGTAATATCATTAATAAGATCCAATCATAAAAGTAACCACTAAATAAAAACATACTAAAAGAAAAAATTATATATTTACATGTGAAAATTTCTTATTAATTTACATTATGGTTAAAAATGTTATGAATTATAATTCATCACCTTACTAAAATATAAATAATTTAATTAATTTTTTTGGTAATGATATTATTACAAAAATATATCTTCTATATCTGTACTCATATATTAATTACACCATGTTCATGTTGGGTTATTTTGACCACCTACATAAAAAATGAAATAAATATATTTTGTGGAGGGATTTAGAAACATGATATTGTATATTAATAGTTAAATAACTGGATTTATATTATTATAATACAATATAATAATTTAACTCTTTAATTAAGAAAACACCATCTGTTAATTATAAATTACCAAAATAAGCTCATCCTGTACTTCATCATCATGAATAATAAGTAAAATATTCATTAAATAAAAATAAAATTTTATAAACAAAATTAAATATATTTTATTATTTCGTGATTAATACATTCAGGATAATAATAAATAACTACACATCTGTTATGAAACTATATCCAAATGATCATGATTACTCACACCTGATATTTAAAATTGATAATTTTAACAAAAGAACATTTAGGGGAAAATTATAAATTATGTCTGTAAAATTTTATGGATATAAAAAATATTCTTAAATAAGATATTTATATATTTATTTTTGTTACATAGGATCATAGGGTTAATTCAATCATGCATGGAAACAAGGTAAGGGATTATTGTCTAAACTATTCACACCTTAATACATATTTTTTATTATACACCATATTTTTCTTATAATGGTGTATCTATAAACCATTCATATTTTTATAATTATTGTATAATTGTTACTGGTATTTTAGTTTCCATTTGGAATCATACAATTCAATGGTTTTTAACTCTATTTTTTAGGGTTTTAATGGGTTCTTTGTCTCTAATTTATATTTCATGAGATATTTTTGATATTACGCACCATAATTTCTTTTTATGGTGTAGTCACCACTCTATTTCCATAATTTATAATTAAAATATTTCATTTCATTATACTTAAATGACTATTTATTGGAAAATATATCTATGGTTCTGCTGATTATGATGCTACTAATATCATAAGAGTGGTTTTTTCGTATACTCAAATATCGTCAGTGAGTTGAAATTTGTATTCTTGAACTTATTTCATATGATATTAGTTTCATATATTTAAGATTTTGTTTAACGGAATTTTCATTCCTCTCCAATGGAATATTACAATTTTTTTTGAAAATTTTAACCATGATAAAATTTATTTGTCATAAATATATCATTTTAGAGCATAATTCACACCTATTTAATGAATGTTTCCCCGCCTTGTCTATAATATCATTTCCACAAAATTTCATTCATTATAATTGGAAAAATAATTATGTGTTATATCATGTGAAACATATATTATCCTTTTCCAATTTTAGAAATGATGTTTTTACTCTATTTATGATGTGGGTTTTCATAAAATATATTTCAAAATAGTAATATGGTTTTCCATCCATTCAAAATAAATTTATTTATATTACACCCAAAATTTTTATATGAAAATTATGACTTTCTTAGAAAACAATATTGATTTTTATTTTTCAAAAGTAAATATTTTTGTATTATTTAATTTTCATTTTCGAAATTAACATTTCAATGTGACACATAACTTAATCTATTTAAAAATGTATTCTAAAAAATATCATTTATTTTTTTGAACACATATTTCCTACAGCTATGTAATTTTATATAAAACATTATCTATTAATTTTTAAGGTTTCAAAAATGATTTTCCCCCATAGTTTTATAATTTATTTTTTAGAAATGCTTTCAAAATGGGATTGATATTTCTTATTTCCAAAGTTATTTTTTCTGGAAATTCCAATATAGAATTTTCCCCAATATAAATATTATTTGACAATCATTATTCATTATTATGTATAATTTTAAAGGTTTATAATCTACCTTATTTCTTTTTTAGATTATGTAATGTCCTACTATTATGGAGGGATGATCCATTATTACCATTGTCTTTACTAATCATCCATTAGTATATATACAAGATATCTTTCAATTTTTTCTTTATTATCACATTATATTTCACTGATATAATTGAAGGGTGTTTACCTAGATTCCATACATCGATTTATTAGTGAAATTATTTTCTTAAAAATATAATATTTACCAAATTTTTGTAAATACCGTATTCTTTACTATGTTTATTGAATTTTAATTACCTATAAATTTAATAAATATTTTAGGAAAACATTAATTTGCTATAATATATTATTTTTGTGATAATTTATGATTTATTTTTTTTATTCCATTTGAAAAATAAATGGAAAAAGTTTCTTTCCATGGATTCTGTTTGGTATAAAAATTGAATTCTTTTCATTAGAAAGTTGTATGAATACCGTTATATTTCCATGGGATTATTATGATGTGATAAGTGAATTATTTTAAAGTAGAACACATTATTATTAATGAATGATGGGTGGGGTCCTCTGTAATGAACCAAACAAGGTTAGCATGACTTGTCTATCGGGATGATCCACCTTAATGTAGACATTAACAAAAAAAAGAAAACAAACACATCTCCTGGTTAACATAAAGGAGAATAACTATAAGAGTAAAACATGGAAGAAAAGGTACACATCCATGATACATATAAGGAAAATAGAAAAGGGTTAACCATAATATAACAACTAATAAATTTAAAAAACATGTGTCCATGTGACCAACCATCACCACTAGCCTATCTCACTAAGAAGGATACAACATCCAAGAGAAGACAAAGAACTACATGAAAACCATCCCCTCACCCATATCCAAAATTTTAGATTTTCATACTTCTAAAAAACATGTAGGGTGTAAGTCCCATAACACTTAAACCAAGAATATTTACAATATATATCACCATGAGGCAATTATTTCTATCTTTAAAACCAATAATGTTTGTAAAGAAAACATTATATTCAAATCACCTTTTATAATCCCCCATTGGTTTTCATTAAAACAAAATATATTCAAATACTGAAGAAAATAAATATAAAAAAGTGTGATAAATAATTGATATAAATAAAGTAAAATATATCTCAAGAGTTAAATATGTAATAAAATAAATAATGAAAGAATACCAACATGTAATAAATAATGCACAAGTTGGGCTCTAGAATATGAAAATATGTACATGGAAAAATGAAGGAACATTAATCTAGATGTACTGTGAATCATACAAATATGGAATCATTCCACAGTCTATCGATATCATATTAATAACTTTGAGTGGTTCCATAATCACTAAGGTTTTCATATTTCAATTACCTGATGCGTCAAAGGTTCCTAATGTGACATGTTCATAACAAAATTTATCTAAACCATGATACCTATTTTTAAAAACATTTTTACAAAAAACCAACACTACTCTGATTCATGAAAATATATTTTCATGTATAAGTAATATATTTGGAATTTGATCAAAAATGTGATGTTCATAAAACCATTTTTAAATATACCCCTTTAAAAACCAATTTAACACACCACCCAAGTTAAAATTTCAAAAACTGGATTTTTATATTTTAAAACAATTAATTTCATGAACCAAGCCATTGTATTTTTAAATAAAATAATGTAATACATGTGATATAAACTCTTTGTAGAGACTAATTACTCATAATCAGAGGAATACTAGTTACCTATGAAAAAAAAGATTTAAATCCAGAAGATCTAGTCCTCACTAGCGTAGATCCATATGAAACCCATCAATTCCGTAACAAACACATTATATTTAGAAATCATAAAAAATTAGGTTCACAAAGAATAAGGGAAACGATATTAAGAAGATATCAAGAAAGTGTATAGGATATCATATAAAAGGGAAATTTCTTTATTTAGATCCATAAATATTGAACCGGAATCACCAAATATCCAAAGAGATAACCCTACCGATAATCGAGGATATCTTAAGTTTGGATAAATTGACATCAGAAGAAGATTATAAATTAAAATGACTATATAAATTAGGTTATATTTATAATTTTGAGAATCCCACATGGATCATGGAACTAGAAAAAGAAGGACGAAACCTTGTTGTAGCCTATAATACGTGAACACTAAAGTGCATGGTTACCTAAAAGAATTGTCATATTTTGAAAAAGATTCTAACGTTATCAAACAACCTCTGGAAAAATACCAACTCATCCACATGGTTTTTTTCATAATGAAAAAATTTATGAAAACTATTCTCAAATTGAAAAAATCACCTCTAGAATATATGGAGCCATTCTACAGGGTTACTATTAACTAGATCCAGACCATGTACCTATCAAATTTTCCCTAAACATAAAAATTTCTACTCCAAACTTATAAAATATTCTATAACATTAAAGAGATAAAATATGATCTAAAAAGTTAATAATTGTTCCCTTTATGAAATCCAAATTCTCCACACCATGAATTTTCCACCCAGAATTAACACAAAGTTATAGAATTAGAAAATGATATTTCCATTATTTTCTCATAAAAAATTCATACTCCCATGTATCAGATATAACCCATGATCACTACCATCATACATAGAATAATGGAGTAATTTTACAACAAAATACCATGTCATGGTGATTTATAATAAGAACGAGATTCTCAGATATAGAGGTAACAGGATCAAGATCAACATATTCACTTTCAGTCGTATGCGAAGGGTTTGGTTGATACCTAATAAATTGGGTATAATGAAACACTTCATGATTCAATATCAATTTATATGAAAGTTATTAAAGATAATACACATTTATAACACATTCAATGATATCAAAAGTGGTAAAACATAGTACCAACATACAATTATTAACATAACATTTATGTCCCATGAAAGTGACACATTATGAAAACCCCAATCACCAATTTGAAAAAAGGAAGACCGTATTATATTTTAAAGGAATCCAAGATATCTTTATTCTCTTTCCAGTAAATTGCACATTTTTCATAATTTCATGAACACAACTTAGTGTAATAACCATGACCTCAGCAGTCTGGCTCCGGTACTTTACATTATTACATTGTCATAATTAACTGGTAATTGAAATCCCAAGGACCCAATAATTTAGTATCATTGGAAAAATAAATAAAGGCATAAGTATTACATTATGACATGAACCCAAATAAAATATGTTAACTCTATTAGAGACTCCCCTATTATCCTGGATTATCCTTGAATGTCAAATATAATATACATATTGGAATCCTGGGGAAAAATAAAAAGTAAAAAAGGTGTGAGATTATATGATCATAATGTGTGAACATAAAGAGGAAGCTATCATAAATAACCATAATAAATACGGCAATGTGAATAACTAAAAATTCATGCCATTAAAGAATAATCTTGAGAATAATATGGTATAAATAAAATATAATCAAACAACTATATATAAATAACCACAAAAAAATGATAATTTACTATGGATATTATAATAATAATAAAAATAACATGTATTATCTATAACTAATCTCATAATGAGGGAATTAATAATTCAAAACATAAAAAATCACAGAATTATCCAAGAATTCAACATATATGGTTGATGCCTCGGCCAAAAACATTGTCCAGTTTGTCTCATGAGAACTACTAATTCATCAATGAGATATAATGGGACCCTCACAATAATTAAAAATTCTAATTAATTCTTCATGAAATGGCTGAAACATATTCAACATATAAATCTATATAGAAACTAGTATAATAAATGTAAATAATTACCCTAAGTAGTAAACATAATCATAAACTATGTAGAGTAATATGAAGAACAATATCAATATAGTACATAACAAGTCAAAATAATCACAAAAAACTCAATAAAATATATAATATGATAAAATAATAGATAAACCTCAATTAAGAATAATATTCAATAGATGGTGTTGAAATAGATTAAAATACTCTTATAAACTCTATGGGAGAAATTCCACTTTAATATTGGAATCGTTTATTTGAAAATCTATTCAATTTAAAAATAATGCAATATATTTGTAAATAACCATGTAAAAAAGTAAAGGATCCCAAAAAACATTAAGGTTTCATAAAATTAGGAAAATAATCTTATTCCATATAATATATAAAAAATTAATTCATGTAAATTTTGAAAAAAATAAACATATGAAAGATTATTTTGAAAGGAATGTTTGAGCATTAAACACAAGAAGAAATTGTGTGTATTTTCAAAAAATACACTTAAAAAGTGTAAATACAACTTTATATAATCAAAATTAATTTTACATGTAATCAGAGCATGAAATAATCATTTACATATATGTTTAACTCAAATAATGGAAATTTGGTTAAAAATTCCATTAAAACTATGAAAACAGTCAAATCATATGTCCCATAAAATTAATGATCCTAAAAATAAATATTTATTACCGTGAAGATAAATAGAATGATCATATTATATATCAAAGGTAATTATAAATACACCAAACACAAGAAATAAATAGTGAATATGGCATATCTCAAAGAAATAAGAGTGAGATGAGGAACCCTTACCTTATGTCTGAAAGAATTTTGTACTTGTACTTAAGGTTATAGATAATAAAAATAGATTATTTAGTTACTTAATTAATAAAATATTAAAAATATATTTTATTTATTATAATTTTATTAAGTTCATTTTTGGATATTCCAATGGTTTATAATGTCTAATTTTATAGTTCCCTAAGCAATGGTTTCATGGTTTTAGGGTGGGTTCCCTTGAGTATAAATATGATGGTTATAATAAAATGGAAATAACATATCCAGAAGTGAAATTAGTTAGTATTAATGAAATTAAATAATTTTAAATGGTTATATATATAATTTTTTATATGTTATGAGGATGATTCATTAGATAAACTATCAATGAAATGCCATAATTTAATTTGGCAGTTTTTACTACCATGAAAAACAAGTTTCAATTTAATTAATATTATATTTATATAATTATTCCAGAACATGATATAACATATAATATGTCTTATAAAATATTATTAATCCATAATAATATTTTTATGATATTATTTGATGGAGGTAATGAAAAAAACTGATCATCCACGAAAGCGGTGAACCGGCACCACACAGACGATGTTTTCATTTTTAGAATAAATGGAGAAGACAAAAAAAATGATTATGGATATTTCATTAAAAAAATAAAATAAAATAATATTTTTGATACTGGATTTACCATTCCAGTTTTGATAGGGGAGTTGAGGGAAGTATAAACAAATTAATGAAATTAAAAAGAGAAAGAGGGGGGGGGTTACCTCTTGCATGTCATCTCCTTGAGAACCTAGAGAAGTAAATTGGAAATGGTATTTTGGTGAGACCATAAAAATAGGAATGAGAGAAGGATTGGGAGTGTAATTGGGTAGATTATAACAAATCTCCAATTCTAATAATGTGTGAGGAGAAGGTGGAGTGAAGGCTGGTATTTATAGTGGAGGACTGTGGTGTTTTTTCATTTTCTATCCATTAGATTACTATTTTGCCTCAAGACTATAAATACTATCGATTATTTTAGATAGATAAAGTAAATAAAGAATTTAATTTCATGATAATGTCCAATTATGTAATCCATGACTCAATAATGAATAAAATATTTATTTATTTTCTTATAATTTTAAATTCCGTAAGTTAATGTATTTCAGAATTCCTTAGAAATTAAACTATTTTAGAAAAATATAAAATATTTACATTAATTATTTTACAATTTTTAGGTTACTAAATTGACTCAATTTTTTGATGATAATTTTCTTTATATGAGAAATTTAATTGTTAAATAAAATCATCATTTTTGGACTTTTACATTAATAAAATAAATAGTACATCATGGTTGTATAATTATTTAAGACAATTATTTATTTATTAAAAAATAAAAAATAAAAATAAATTACCCTGATGTAGATAAATAATTTAGATGTCCTAATAATATCTATATTCAAATATATCATTTGAAAAAACCTTATTAAAAAAAATATAGTTATTATAAATATTAAAATCACATTTTGTGATTTTCATTGATTTAAATATTATCTAAGTCATTTTCATGATAAAATGACCATTAAATCACTCATACTAAAACATTCGATGTTAATGGTAGAATTAAATTTATCAATTAATATTTTTTAATGTTTTAGGGTAATTATAGAATCCTTATCTTATTGATTTTATCTTAAATTTCTATATATAACCTTGACCGTGGTAATAAAATAATTACAAATGTTACTATTAAAATTAACTAAAACTAAAATGGTAATAATATATAAATATATTCCATACGATTTCATGCATGTAATACTTTTTTCAAAATTAAATTCATACGAGTGTTAGAAATTAATTTAAATTTTTTCCCACCGATGAGATGGAACACCGAGTTCTAACGAAAAAATGTTCCAAAGATTGAAATGTTTTTAGATCAAATTCCTATATAAAATTGATTAAAATGACCTAAATTGGATGTATTTATTTATAATTGATCTAAAATTACTTTAAAATAATTTTATAATATAATTTTTCATTATAATTGAATTATATGAAAAGCCAGTTATCAATTAAAATGCGGTATTTTTTTACAATTAATCAAAAAATGAAACATATAAGAAAAAACATAAATTATACAAAAGTATATATTGATATTATAAATTAAAAAATTAGTTTTTTATACAAATGAAATTTTTAAAATTGTAAAACTTTAGTATTAAAATATGTTACTCATTAAAAGTATGTAAAATTGTGTTTTAGAAAATATATCTTATAATGAATAAAATTGGATTTATTCTAATCGTAATTATATTAAACATATTAGTTGAATTCATAAACATTTTAATAAATATGTAACATATAAATTTATTTAATATGTTTCACTAATAGTTATTAATTTTATTTAAGTTTTTAATGTTCCCCTATCGTTATAAAAAATAGTATTTTTTATAAAAACACATCGTTTATATTCAATCGGTTTTTATCTTCATTTATATTTAATTAGTAACAAATGAATTTTTTTAAACATCTGTATACTATATTTTCATAATTTACATAATATCATCCATTCCCTCTATTCCAATGGACAATTGATAAATTTCAAAATTAAATAATAATATTTAATCATTTATCTTAGCTCATAATCTATTAAAGAAGTTATGTTTAAAAAGAGACCTACCGTAAAATGTGGTGGTATTACATTCAACCCTCTTTTAATAAATTTTTACCTAGAAATTTAAAATTACACTTCAATATTGAACGGTTTATACGTGCTTTTTTTTGGGAAACCTACATAAAAAATAGTGTTAATAAGACATCTTATTAATAATATGAATATGGGAATTTGAAGGTCACCACAAAATTAGGAATTCTTAAAAGAGAACTTTAGTTGAATGTGAAAACATGGAAATGGAAGAAAAATATAACTATCTATTTATAATGGATAATGAGAGAAAACATGGTCATTATATAATTGAAAATCAAAAAAACATAAATTTATGATCTACCTAAATACCATTTATTTATTAGTAGTAAAAACATCAAATGTTAATGTTCCAAAATAATTTTATTAGGAGTTTCAGGATTATTTTACTACCCACATAATGCACTTAATAGAATAAAATTCCACGATTTCATTCCACATTATAATAAAAGTATTATAATTTGGTTGTACATCGATCTATATCCACTTCATTCTTAAATCCATGTATGGATATTGAAGAAATAATTTTACACCAAAAGAACTTTTATCAATCATAATATCCACAAGTCATTACCTCAACCATTAATTATTTACTAAAAATGAAATGTTTTTCACATGTTATCTAATATATTGAATCATAATTTAATCTTAATCAATAATATCATTAATCCATTCTATACGAACTTAACCATATGTCTCATCCAAAATATTTCTATCAAAATTGAATTTCCAAACATTTAGATGGAAGGATGCTAAATTTCTAAAATCAATGTAACTTGTGATTTCCCCAAACAATGTAGCTCTTTTTATCAAAAAAATATATGAATATAGTTATCCACTTTAAACCATTAAGAATCATTCACTTATCAAAGAGCAAAATATCATGTTATTAAATATATTCCTTAAATAAAAACATAAAATAATTCTAGAATAACATAAAATATCATATAACATGACCCCTTCATGGTTAACAATAATATCACCTAATTAACTATTTATTATTATTCTAATATCATGGAAATAGTTAATGTAAACTTTACCAATTCATGTGTTTTTTAGAAGATCAAATCACCACCAAATAACTAATCTTAATTTATAGTTCTATTTATCACATGATTATATTTTCTTATAGAAGAAGTACTACAATACAATCCTTATATATCACATGATTCTTATAACTATTGTAATACTCAAATAATATAATTCATGAAAATAAACATATGTATATTAATCATCTCTCTTCATTTATGGTAGTAGAATAAGTTTTACCATGATCCATTATCTAATTTTAGGGTATATTCCTTTGATTCTTGTGACATTGACACTCATAATGTCCCGTTATCATATAGTTGAAGCATTGAACATTTGAAATATTTTTCTTACAATTTATATCACAAACTTATAGACCTTTATATTTTTAGTTATAGAAAAATACCATTCCTTTTAATAATGTCTGAAGGCGTTTCTTTCCAAAATTATCATAAGTGGAAAAAATAATTATTTATCTTATTTTCTTCATTATTATTTTTCCTAGCTGTACACTTGTTCTAATACATCCCTCAGAAACCATAATACTTAAAATATTAGTTTTTTGTCTTGTTATAACATGAAACTATATACTCATACAATGAAAATGTTTTGGAAACATGTTCCCTAAGAAACACTGGCATAAGACCATAAAATATTTGAACCTCCTTACTCTTGTATCATGTGCATTGGTGAGGTTCCTATTACTTATTGATGTTTCAATTTCTTAATATGGATATATAATAGATTATATCATATCATTATGAAACATAATGTATAATCCCAAAACTATTCAAAAACTCAACATAAATTGAAAACATTATACATAGTTAATCTCAAAAACATGGTTTGTAGGTGATGTTATCATATAGTTATCATCAAATTTTATCTAAGGGTTATGTTCCTTGATATAGGATTCATTAAATCTAGTTCCCAATGTTTCTACTAAACTTCCTCTGAGACCCACTGTAAAGACCACAACCCTAGTTTCCTAAAGCTGATGGCTTTATTAAATTGGTATAATAAATAAGGAATCACATCCTGAAGGGACGAATAGTTTAGTAGATTTGGAAATAATGTTAAAAAATTAAGTATTACATTACAACTTGAAATGAAATTCAACATAGTAACACCATTGGATACACCCATATTCTCATAGATTATCCCAGTATGTCAATCATAATATACATATTGGCATCATGCGAAAAATAGTTTAATAAAGAGGAAATATTAGATTCTTAGTAAGGGTAATAATAAAGTTGAATCTATCATAAATAATAGTATACAATAAGTAAAGGAGAACAACTAAAATCCATGCAATTAATTTTTTTTTGAGAATTATATAGAATAAATTAAATCCAATCAAATAACTCTAAATAAATAATCACATGAAAATAATACTTACCCATAAATATTATAATTGTCGAAGAATCACTTGGATTGTCAATAAATAATCTCATAATTATGGAATTAATAAATTTGGACCTCATAAAAATACCATAAAGGTATAATCCATGATATCTATATAAATGGGTAAGGCCTTAACCTAAACCAGTCTAGTTTGTCTCATGAGACCTACCAATGCATCAAGGGGAGATATAAGGCCCCGATGTAAACCTATTAATTTCAATTCATTTGTAATATGAATGGTGTGAAAAATAATTAACATATAAATTCATATTGTAACTATCATATCAAATGTAAATAATATCCCTAATTAGTAATAACTATCATTAAACAATTGAGAGTAATGAGGTGAATGGTATGATGATATTAAAACCCTACTGAAAATGGTTATAAACCATTCAATAAAATAGTGTTGATAGTATCATAATTGATAACCAAAAATAATGTATAATATTCAAGATAAGGTGTTTACATAAATGAAAATACTCTAACAAAATCATTTTAAAATTCGTAAGATAAATACCATTTTCTATTTGGAATCATTTATATAAATAGATGTTTAATTTCAAAAGACCAATTTAACTTTGGAAATAACCTTATAAACATATAAAGTATTAAAAAAAATCAAATCATAATGAAATATAGAAACAATTCTCAATCTGTATAAGTTTTAAAAAACATTTTTGGTAAATTTGTTTAAAAAAGAAAATTTTAAATGATTATTTTCAAAAAAATGTGTGCTTCAAAAAAATGAATATATTATATGTAATTTTTTAAATATTATTTAAATATTTTTTAATAAAACATATGATAATAAAATTTCATTTTTAAAACATCATAGGTAGAAATAATGATTGGAGTAGATTTTTAACCCAATGAATGGAAATTTGGTTAAGAATTTCCTAAACACTATGCAAAATGTCTAACCGTATAACCCATAAAATTAATGAACATAAAATTAAAAATTTAATACCATGAAGATATATAGATTTATGATATGATATATCAAATGGAAATATAAATACACCATAGGCATGATATATTGTTTTAATGAGGAATATCTAATAGAAATAAAAGTGAGATTATGAACCCTTACCCTATGTTTGAAAGTGTTCTGAAATTGTACTTAATGTCCGGGATAATCAAATTGGATTCATCAATTTCTTAACTCAGAACCTCTTAAAAATATATTTTATTTATGATAATTTTATTAAGTTCATTTATGACGATTTAAATGTGTTATAATGTATAATTTCATTATTCATGAAGCATTCGTTTTATTGGTTTTATAGTCAGTTCCCTTGAGTATAAATATAGTATTTATAATAAAATGGGAATAACTTATAAATCAGTGTTATTATTTCATATTAATGAAATTACATAAGTATAAATGGTTATATATGTCATTTGTTTATATGCTACAGGGATGATTCATTAGGTAAAACATCATTGAAAATGTCCTAATTTATTTCAGTGGTTTTTATGGCAATAAAAAACATGTTTCATTTGATTTAATATTTTTTTTAGATAATTTTTTAATAACATTATATTATGTATATAATTTATATTAAAATATTTTTAAACAAAATAAAAATTTCATGATAATTTTTGTAGGAGTTATCGGAAAAAAAATAACTCGTTGTTCATCAATGCGGTGAAACGATACCTCAATGATATTGTTTAAATTTTTAGAATAAAAGGAGAAAAGAGAAGTCTTGATGATTAATATTACCTTAAAATAAGAACATGATTATATATATGACACTATGTGTACAATTCAAATTTTTATTGGGGATTAGAAGGAAGGATAAGAAAATAAAATAAATTAAAACGAGAAAGAGGGAGGGTTTTACCTATTGAGATGTCATCTCTTTGAGAATCTCTTTAAGGAACATGGAAAAGGTATTTTGGTGAGACCCAAAATTCCAAAACATGGGGAAGTGTGTTGGGATATAAATATTTCACAATATAAGAAAAATAAAAATCTTATAAGGAATTAGGATGAGGTGTTTTATTTATCTTAGAGTGGAGAGAGGTTTTTTTGGAATATTTTATTCATTAGTTTATTATTTTTGATAATGACTATCAATAGTATGTATTAATATGACTAAATATAGTAAATGTATAATTGTATATGGAGATAATTACCACATAAATGAAAAATGACCCAACCATGAATCAAAAATTCATTTATTTACTTATAATATTAAATACATCAAATTTTTAAATTTCACTATTGAAAAAAATTCTTCTTTTTCAGAAAATCCCAAAATTTAACCATTAATATTTTTCTATTTTTATATTTAAAAAATATACTATATTTTATGAAATTAACTTTAAAAATATGATAAATTTTATTTTTAATTAAAATAATGAATTATTTGATTGTTTCATTACTAAAATAATTAGTGCATAATCATTATATAAATATTTAAGGTAATTATTTATTAATAGAAATTTAAAAATTAAATACCTGGATTTATATAATCATTGTTAAATAAAAATATTGTCTATATACAAATACATATTCTAAATAACACTATATTAGAAATAGTATTGTACTTATAAATATTAATGTGACATTTTTTGATTTTCTTTAATTTAAATAGTATCAATCCCTTTTTTATGGAGAAATTGACTATTGAGTCACTCAAATTAAAATATATGGTATTAAGGGTTGAATTATATTCATACAATAAACTTTTGGAATATTTTGTGGTAATTTACTAATCTTTATCATGTTATTTTTACTTTAAAAAACACTATTTACCATTAACTCTAGTAGTAATTTTTTAGCAAACTTACAATTCACATTAAACTAAAATTAAAGGAGAATATTTAATAAAAAAGGACATTATTATTCAAAATATGTAATAATTTTTTTAATTTTCAATTCCCATGATTGTCATAAATTAATATAAAATTAATCCCATAGACTGGATAAAACAACGAGTTTAGAATGTAAAATTGTTCAGAAGATTGAAATGTTTTTATGTACAAATTCAATGTGAAATTTACTAAACAATGTAAATTGGATCGATTAATTTATAATATATTTAATGATAGATTAAAAAAATTTAAAATATAATTTAACAATATAATTAATTTAAATGATAATTCAGTTTCCAATTAAAATGCAGAATTTGTTTTACTATTCATCAAAAAATAAAACAAATCAGAAAAAATTATTAAATGAAGTAATTTTTTTTTCTAATTTCAAATATGAAGATTATTTTGAAAAATAAAATATATAAATGTGTCATAATTTATTATTTAAACTGGCACACTATTAAAAGGATGTAAAATTTTATTTGTAAAAATATATCTATTTATGCTTAAAATTGGATTTATTCTTAACATAATACTATAAAAGAAAATGGATGAATTTAAAAAAATTTATTGATTATATAAAATAAATATTTAATTAATATGTTTCACTAATAGTGATAAATTTAATTTATTAATATACAATTCCAGTATGGTCACAAAATAGTTTTTTATATAAACACATCATTTTTGTTTAATTGGTTTTTATTTTCATTTATAAATAATTGGTAACCAATTAATTCATCCTTTAAACAAGTGTATTGTATATTTTAATGATTTTATTAATCTCATTCATTACCTCTATTATGATTTCTAGGTGATAACTATCATAATTAAATAATAAAAATTTAATCATTTTTAAGGTCATAATATATAGAAGAAGTAAAATTTTTAAATAGTTGTGCCATAAAACATGTGGGTGATACATTATCCAATATTTCATTAATTTGTGTGATATTAAATTAAAATGGATCTTAAAAAACCATATTTGGAAAATAAAAAATTCCATTATGTGAAAACCTCATCATAAGTAGAGTTAATAAGACATCTTCTTAATAAAAGGAAAATAGAAATGTTTAGGTGACCACAAAATTTGGATTTTGAATTTGAGAATATTAAGAAAAATTGAAAATATGTACATGGAAGAAGAATATAGCTATCATGTTCTATTGAAGAGTAATAGGTAACGTGGTCATAATAAATTTAACCATCATAGAACCATAAATCTATGGTCTGTTAAATGACTATTTACATCTTAGTATGAAAAGAAAATTGTTAATGTTTCATTCCAAAACCATTTACCTCAGAGTTTTGAGATTATTTTACTATCCAGATAAAAAACATAATATAATAAACTAAATTTACTTCCTTCTACATTATAAGCCTAATCTCATCATTTTGTTCGGAGTCGATCTATATCCAATTCATTTCTTAAATATAGAGATTCATATTAAAGTAAACATTTTATGCCTAAAGAAATTTTAGGAATCATAAGATCCACAAGTAATTCTTTCATCCCTTAAATTCTTATTGAAATAAAAATTGTTATCAAAGGTTATCAAATATGATAAATCATACTTTAATATTAATGAATAATAACCTTAATATATTCCATATGTTTTCGACCTTAATACTCATCAAAAATATGCATGTACAAATTCAAAGATAAATATTTTAAATTGAAGTTCAGTAAATTTAAAAAATATATGTAACATATTGTTTCCTATTATAATTTAGCTCTTATAATCACATAAAAAATATATGAATATATTTATACCCTTTAAACCTTTTTTATAAATTTACTCTTTGATGTTTAAAATATATTTTTATTGAATATATTCCTTAAATACAAATGACTAATTATTCTAGTATAACATAAACCATTATATCACGAACCACCTTCCGGGTCACCATTAATTTCTCATAAACATATGGTTATTATTATCTCAACATCATGCACATATTTAATGTTATATTTCCCATGTAAATGTTTTTCAAGAAGATCATATTATAATAAAATCAATTATCTTGATTCCTAGTGCAATTTTTCACATGCATCCAATTCCATAAAGAATAATTACTATAATAGAATCCTTATATATATATATCATTATTCTTATAACCATATTAACACAAAAATAACATAATTATTCAATCCAAACCCAAGTATATTAATCATTCACATTCATCTATGGTAAAAGCATAATCTTGACTGTGATATATTATCCTTTTTGGGGTTATATTCCATTATTTCATGAGACATTGATTTGTGTAGTGTCCCATATTATTATAGTTATAGAATTTTAAATTGAAAAAAATTAACCTCCTTTCATTCTCAAGAATGGTGGCCTTTCTCTCAACACTTGTAGAAGAATCACTTTAATTTTAAGTAAGTCCTAGGGCTTTTCATTCCATAATTATCACATGAGGGAACATATTTATTTGTCGTCTTTGCTTTATAAAACTTTTTCTTAGATGTAGTCATGTTCTTCTGTTTCCTTTGGAAGCCATAATGAAAAACATTATTTGTTTGTATCAATAGAACATGATGTTATATCCTTGTATTATGATAATGTTTGGGAGGCTTCTTCCCGTCGAATGACTATCATAACACAATAAAAGATTTTACCCTCCATACTCATTAGACCATGTTCAATAGTGAGGCTCACATTCCATATATAAGTTCCCATTTATAAATTATAACATACATTGGACTAAATAATATAATTATGAAACCTAAAATATAATCCCAAATCCAGTGCAATAATTCACATAAATTTGAAAATTTATGCATTGATAACCTCGTAATCAAGGTTTCTTTGGGATGTTATGCACATGCGCCTTATCCTGGTTGGTAAGGACTCTGTATGTTCATCTGAGAGACCCGAGATCAAATCTAGGCAGAGACATTATTTCTAGGGGTACTGTAATAGTACTGTACAGGTACTGTAGAAGTACTATTGCGGGAACTGTGCAGGTAATGTAGCGGGAAATGTAGCAGGTACTATTTGTCACTGTAGCAGTTAGGAATATGCCCCTGTTTGGGCCTTCGGGCCACTGATTTGGTCCATGAGTCCTTTAAGGACTTCAGGCCACCTAGGACTTCGGGTTCGTAAGGCCTTCGGGCCACCTCAAGGCGTTCGGGACACCTTAAGTGTCGATGAAAACCAAACAACCTATGAGGAACAAGCTCTACAAGGAGGATGGGTATTGAGCTTCCACCACTGTAGAAGAAAAATGGATTGAAAGAATTAGAGGGTATGGAACCTGCCACCGGGACAAGCATGTGTATTCATGGGAATGCCTAGCTAAACAACCATGTGAAGGTGGAGAGCTGATTTAACAGTGACGATGCTAGGTGGGAGTAGTTCCATGTAGTGAGTCTGGGTTGTATGTAATGTTTGAACCCTATTGGAAAATGAATTCCTCTATGGCATACAGGCCATGTAATACATACTCCTACGGGCCTTGTTAGGGTTCCACCTCACCCCTTGAAAGGTAGATTATCAAAATCAATTAAAAATGAAGGCCTTCGGGCCATTGGATGGATGGATGAGATGTTATTCTATATTTATCCTAAAATTATATCATAAGGACATGTTCCTTAATATAGGATTTCTTAAATCTAGTTTGCAAAGCTTCCACTAAACATTATTTGATACCAACTACAAAGACCTCGACCCTAGTATTCCAACAGTGATGCCATAATTTATTAAATTTTCATTATAAACAATGAATCACTTCCCGAAGGACATAATAGTTTAGTATCTTTAGAATTATATATACAAAAATAATTATTAAATTGAAAAATGAAATTAAATACAACATAGTAACTCCATTATAGAAACCTTTATTCTCCTGGATTATCCCTGCATGTCAATCATATTATATTTCATTAAATTATGGGAGAAATAAAATATAATAAAGGGGTGATATAAGATTCTCAAAAATGATAATAATAAAGGATAATCTATCATAAATAATCATAAATTATAATCTAAGGTGAATAACTAAAAATTCACTCATTTAAAACATAATCTTCTGTATAATATGGTAGAAATAAAAGCTGATCAAATAACTCTATATAAATAATCACATAAAAATTATACTTTTCCAAGGATATTATACTAATGGAAAAATCACATGGATTATGAAAAAATAATATCATAATTAGGGAATACATAATACATGAAATTATAACAATACCAACAAGGCCTCAACAAATATGTCTATTAAAATGGGTACATGCTTGGCCAAAACCCTATCAATTTTGTATCATGAGTCCTACCAATGCATCAAGGGGATAATGCAAGACCCTCCCGATGATTACTAAGTCAAAGTGATTCCTCGTGGGATTGGGGTGTAACATAATCAACATATATATTCTTATTGAGTATAACATGTGAAATGTAAACAATTTCCCCAATTACTAAAAATAAACGTATTATATCTCAACTAATATGGTTAATGGAATCAAGATAGAATATAACCAGTCAAAATGATAATAAACCATTCAATAAAATATGTTATATTCTATCATAAGATATCATCCTTAATTAATTATAAGATTAAAAATAATGTTATGACATAAATGAAAATACTCTAACAAAATCATTTAATGTTTCTTGAGAGAAATACCATTTTTTTACTTTGGAATCATTTATTTAAAAAAATGTGTGGCTATAATAGAAAACATTATATTTGTAATTAACTTTGTAAACATGTAAAATATTACATGTAATAGTAATTCATCCTGAAATCAGAAAAATAAACTCTTCTTTTGTATGTTATAAAAAACCATTTCATGTCAATTTTAAAAAAATTTACATTTATAAGTGTATTTTAAAAGAAACTATGAGTGTTACCCCAATAAATAAATTATATGTATTATTATGAAATAAAAATAAAATAAGTTTAAAAAACATAGGATAATAAAAATTATATTACACATAATCATAACATGAAATAATCATTGGAGTAGATGTCTAACCCAAAGAATG
The DNA here is from genome assembly GCA_963277665.1 of Viscum album. NCBI lineage: Eukaryota > Viridiplantae > Streptophyta > Magnoliopsida > Santalales > Viscaceae > Viscum > Viscum album. Next base: position 1,289,833,994 of record OY728119.1, read on the forward strand.
GGAGTAGGTTTTTGAATTCCCTTACCACTATGCCAACAATCAAACTGCATTCCCTATAAAATTAATGATATTTAAATGAAATATTGAATAAATTGATGATAATTTCATTAAAGATATTATATATTAAAGGGATATAAAAATACACCACACAGATGAAATAATTGTAAAATTCGGCATATCTCACATAAATAAAAGCGAGACGACAAACCCTTATCTTATGTTCAAAAACGTTATATTCTTGTACTTATTGTCATAGATAATAAAATTTGATTCAATAATTAATTATTATAGAACCTATTAAACACATATTTTATTGTTTATAAATTTATTAAGTTCATTTATAGCCATTCATATGGGTTATAATGTCTAATTTTATTATTCCAAAAGTGTTTCTTACATGGTTTTATGGTCGGTTCCTTTGAGTATAAATATGGGTGTCATTATTAGATAAAAATAAATTATCCAGAAGTGACATTATTTATTTTTAATAAAATTAAATAATTTTTAATCATAAATCATAACATTTGGTTATATGGTATAATATTGATTCATTAGACAAAATGTCAATGAAAATGTCTTAATTTATTTTTGCAGTTTTTACCACCATCGAGAACTGGAATCAATTTGAATAAAATATTATATTTATATAATTTTCTGTAATGTTATATAACATATAATATGAATATTATAGTCTTATTATACCATAATACTGGTTTTATGACCATACTAGATGGCGGTAATGAAAAAAAGTCATCATCTATAAAGGTGGTGAATCGACATCTCAAAGATGATGTTTTCATTTTTAGAATAAAAGGAGAAGAGAAGAGGATTAATGATTGATATTCCAATATTACAATAAAATTATAGTATATGTATGATAATGGAGTTACTGTTCAAATTTTTATAGTGGTGGTGAGTTAAGGATAAAAAAGAAAATAATTTAAAAATAGATAGATGGAGTGCTTTATAACTAGAGTGTTGTCACATTGAGAAGCTCCGTAAGGAACTTGAAAATGATCTTCTGGTTAGACCAGCAAGGACATGACATGGGGAATGGGTTGGAAATATTAATTTGGTAGAATATAATAAATCTAAATATATTATAAGTTTTTAAGATAAGGGGTGGGTTGGGTGGTGTGTATAGTAGATGAGATCAGTTTTTTTCGATTATTTTATTCATTAGTTTATTATTTTGGCTCAAGAATGTCAATATTTTTGATTTCCGTGACTAAATACACTGACAATAAAATTATATTTCTAGATAATGTCAAAATATATCCTAAATGAGTAAACAATGACTCATATATTCATTTATTTAATTATAATATTAGATACTGTAATTATTGTACTTCACTTTTTACAAAAAATTCAATTATTTCCCAAAAAAACCAAAAAATCACCCAAACTATATTTTGATTTTTATATTTCAAAAATGTTATCCATTTTATGAAATTTAACTTCTATATAATAGTAATTTAATATTTAATTAAATTCATCATTTATTTAATCATTTCATCAAAAAAAAATACTACATCATCGTTGTATAATTATTCAATGTAATTGTTTCCTCATTAATAATTAAAACCAAAGTACCATGATGTAGATAAATAATTTATATTTCCAAAATAATATATATAGTAATATATATATATATATATATATATTATTAATAAAACCATATTTAAAATAATATATATAATATGAATATGAATGTGTCATTTTTTGATTTTTTATAATATAAATAATATTAAAGTTATTTACTTGTAAAAGTGCCCATTAAATCCCCAAAATAAAAAAACATATCTGTTAAAGGCCAAGTGAAATTCATACAATAATTTTAAAGAATTTTTTTGGGTATTTTAATAATCCTTATCATATTATTGTTATCTAAAATTACCATAATTACACTTATCTACGGTTCTAAAAAAATTACCAATGTTAGTTTTCATATAAAAATAAATAAAAGGATATAATTTATAAATATGGAAATTATTATATAAAATATGGAATATATTTATTAAAATAAAATTCAAATGAATTATAGAAACCAAATTAGAACTAATCAAGTACGAGGGATGAAACAACACGTTTTTAAAGTAAACATGTTGGAAAGAATGAATTTTTTTATATCCAATATCAAAGTAAAATTTTTTCCAATGACCTAAATTGGATTTACTGAAGTTTATTTTATCAAAATTTACCTTAAAAACAGTTTTAAATATAGTTTTACATTATAATTTATTTATATGAAATGTTATTTTTCAAGTAAAATGCATTATTTTTTACTATTCAACAAAAAATGAAACATAACATAAAAATACAGAAGATTTAACCAATGTAAATTTTGATATTACACTTTAAAAAATATAGTTTATTTTTCAGATGAAATTTATTAAACATTAAAAATTTAGTATTAAAAAGGGTGCACCATTAAATGGGGGTAACATTTCCTTTTAGAAAATATATCTTTTAATGTTTAAAATTGGATTTATTCATATCGTAAGCCTCTCAAACATATTTTTTTAATTTAAAAACATTAGATTGAAAATGTAACTTTTAAATTTAGTCAATATCTTTCACTATTTGGGATGAATTTAATTTAGTAACATAAAAATCCATTATGTCATAAAAATAGTTTTTTTTATAAAAACACATCCTTTATGTTCAAATAGTTTTTATTTTCATTTAAAAATAATTTGAAACCAATGAATTCAATTTATAAATCTATATATACTATATTTTCAAAATTTAATTAATCTCATTCATTGCCTTTATTCGAATGTCTAAGTGATAATTATCACAATTAAATAATAATAGTTAATTAGTTATTTAAGCATGTTTTCTATTGATGAAGTTAAATTTAAAATGATTGATACCGTAATATATTGGGGTGTTTCACTCAGTCCTATCCAAAATTGATCTCGCAATTATACTGAAAATAAAAGAGATCAATATGGACTCCTATACAATGAAATTAGAGTAAATTTTTTTATTTGAATATTGTTGAATATTATTATATAAAAAGTTGACAAAATGAATTTTATTCTCCCATAAACATTATAAATTGAGAATACATGCCTGAAGCATATCACTTATAAATCAAATTCCTCTTTCAGTCTTCTCATCCATTTGATGGTGATACACCATTCATGATTTCTACATCATAGCCTTTACCTTTTTAAATCCAATATAAAACCCAGATATAAACCAAATATCTTTATCAAAAACAACTATAGTAGGAACTATATAGAGATTAAAAATCACCTAGACATACTTGCATCAGATCTCTTATATCTTTGTCTTCTTCTTTATAAGAATGAAAAAAGATGATTTTGTATGTCTATTAGTGAAAAACCAATTCAAATTCATCTCACTGGGAAACCATGGTAAATTTATGATGAAGTAAATAGATATATTATACCACAAACAAATGATAATGGTTACGAAATTCAAAAAACATACACATATCCGGATCACTACATTAATCTTCATGAAATTTATGCATTGTGACATGAATTTTTCAATCGAACACCTCATCCCTGACAATAAATACCTACATCGAAGGTCAGGATACATCTTGGTAGTCTAGATATGTATATAAAACATGTGTAATTTCTACAATCCATTAACTACAGCCTTAGAGATATTATAATTACCAACCTATCATGAAAAAAAGCGCTAATGGGATACCAAGACAAAAGTTATGAGGTATCCCTACCATTAAATATTTTACTAAGACACTCACTATAAAATTATTTTGATTATCTGAGCTGAATCTGATCATCAAAGGTTTAATTTTCCTTAAAACATTTAAGAACATCTATACACCAACCTCTTTCACCTCCAGTAACATCCCAATAAACAAACACATTAGTGACAACTCTTCTACTGATTCCTGGATTGAGTTAGTTACTTCTTGATCATATTTTATGTGAACATATTCCTTTTTTCCTTGTGTATATGCAATATTGGAAATAGATTCTAGAAGAAACTCTACCCATATTATCTATCACAAGTTTAGATCCCTCTAATTATGAATTTACATTAGGGTCTTATGATATAAATATACCATAAATAACTCCCCAAATAGATAGTGGAACTATGTTCTGAGTGTGTGTATCACAAGTGTGAACTCGAGTTCATGTATATGATTATAATTCTCATGAGGTTTTAATTTTAGAGACCCATAAAAAACTACCTATGTTCCCTGTATCAAGACACACCCCAATCGCATTCTTGATCATCAAATAAAACATCAGTACCAAAACCCAACCCGAAAAAAATTAAATCTGGAGAAAAATTCAATATCACCTTCAGTTCTTCAAAAGATTCTTGAAATTTATCATTATACTCAAACATACAGAATTTTGGGTTAATCTTATCATCATAGGTGAATTCTTATAGAAATAATGAATGAAGTACCTATAATTACTATGTGAGCCTAAGAAAATATTAATTTGAAATTAAATATCTATTTATCTAAAAAATACTACTAGAATCATTTTAGGATCTAGTGATACAACCATATTAGATTAAACATGGCCCATAAACTTCTCTTCATAGTTCCAAAAGTCAAAATAAGATATATTTTTATTTTGATGGAGTTTATTCAAGACTATAAGGATGAAATCAAATTCATCCCGGTTTTCCTAACCGGACATAGATTACTCAAAAATATAATCCACTAAAATGAAAATAAAAATATTCCATTAATATATAAAAGATAATTTTTTGAAATTATGTAAGTAATGATAGAGAATTATAAAGACTAAATGGCATAAATAGAAACTCAAAATCCTCGTACCTGCTCTTAAACACTATCATAGTTAGATCCTCATTTCATAATCTAAACTAATGTTATCTTGATCATAGATAAATTATTGAAAACCATTAGTATACTATCATTTTATCTAAGTGATCATCATTCATTGGAAGAAACTATTTGTTCATAAGATTGACATGACTAAGGTTTCATAAATCAATTTAAAAAGCAAGGATTTCAACAACATTAATTTAGAAGAGAATGAGAGAAGACAAATGTGAAACACTAGAAAAAATTCCACTAGACTAAAGATATGAAATATGAACATTATACAATAGTAAATAAGTAAGTATCATAAGGTACGATGAAGAAAAAAATTTCATCATCATAGGGGGAAGGTCAGTAGTGAACCCAACATTTCCATGAGGTGGTAACCAAGAAAGTTCATCAAGAAATACATCACAGAAAAAACCCTATACAACCTAAAGTGGACTACTCAAACACTGATCAGTGAAATTAAGAAAAAACACTGATAACTAGTATGAGATCACTCCATCATAATGAACAACATACCCCTATATCACATATTTAGGACCCCACTCACCTTGAAAGACAAGAGGGAATCCATCAATAGAAAAAAAGTAAAATCAATGAAGGTAATATTCGATATTGTTGGTAACAATATTAATACAATAATTTACAATTATAAGGTAAATGATACAAATAACAAGAACTATGAATTCCAACACAACATTGCACTCAGAAATCATCACACACGATAAGTTGGAAATTTATTCTTTAATCCTTCATCTTTCCCAAGTGTGTGGAAGGATCCAACATGAATAACAGGTTCTATGAGCATAATACAAACACATAAAATAAAATAAAAGATATAAAATTATAGGATGAAGATATATTAAATAATGATGGGACTATAGATGAAGAGATGAACATATCACCAATAATAGTAGCCTACCCTAATTCGAATTCCTCTGGTTCATACTCTACTACATAAAAACGTTTGGCCTTATATACTACTTTATTTTTATTATCCCAATAATGTTCCAACATAGAAGGAGAATATGATCCACCACCCTTAAATGTATTATAATTGACATGATATTCTTTAGTATGAGTGGATCCATCTCTATTTCTAATGGAAAATATTCCATAAAAATGATTCAGGTGGACGGATGGTCCAAAACCATTGAATGTAATTAGGTGCTTCCATATAGTTATGATTAATATGAATAGGATTTCTAAACATATAGATAACTACTAGATATTATCTCATAGAAGCCCCTAAAACTTGTCCCGATGTAAACTTAACACCCTCACACTTCCTTTTCTAGCTAAATGATATATCTTGTATACCTCCATCTATAGTAGAAGCTCCAAATAAATTGTCATTCCTTGTTATATCCACATCAGTCACAAAATATTTATTAACCAACATTGGAAACTTCAATTGGAATAAAAGAGTACTCATCGATCTAATATTTTCCCCCAAAACCATCTTAATCTGTCAGGATTTAAGGTCATAATTGGAAACAAAAATGGGGGATAAGTGAACTAACTCAGAAGAAAAACTTGCATACTTCATAAAAAAATGGTCCCCATGTTTCAGGGTTATAAAATGTTTTTACTTTTCGATAAACAATATTTCATGATAAAATTATTGATTAAATACTTTCTTTAAGGCAGTCAAGGTAATATATTATGTACTTTATCTTACATGATGTATTTTAACCATTTTATTCCTAGAATAGAAACAACATAATTTGAAAAACCCACTATAGATTCCTATAGAGTTTTCAATTTTTTTTATGTATTCTCAATCAAGTTGATCAAATATTTGGATTCCTTGGGTCCCTTGTCACCATAGAGGTTATGTGATTTTTTTGGTAAATTTTGAACTGTGATCCATTATTCATCATTGGATTCTAATACTCATATAACTGAGGAGTTTTATTGCATTGATAGTTTATTCCACCAATGAGGGGTTTACTAAATAATTCCCTTATAAAACTTGTGTCATGGATTCCTCTAATAGATTTTGAATATATATTCTTAGAGTAATTTCCTTGGAAACAAAAACTAAAACCTAAAATTATTTTAGGTGTACATTGACGGATCAGAATATGGATTTCAATAATCAATATTAATGTATTTAAACAAAAATAATTTAAATAAAAAATTGATTTGGAGAATGAGAGGCAAAATTAGTTTGAAATAATAGGTTCTTCTAAATGAACCCCATATCATCTTCATTAAAACAATCTCAAAAACTAATATCATCCTTGATAAAAATATTTTTTCAATCAGGATAACTCAATTCTATCCATGGACGTGATATAGAAAATAACCCTTCCACATTTAAAACTAGAATTCAAATATTCGCAACTCCTCTCTACAATAAATAGTGAACCAATCCCAGAAAGTTTCATCGCGCTTCCCTCTAGGTATTTTCTTTATTACCATTGTTTAATGTATCATATTAGGTTTTCATAACACATCACCAAAGATTTCCTACCAGAAGATAGAAATCAACACAAAGAATAACAACCATGTCTCATGAGAAATTGAAAGGAGAAAAAGACATATTGTTTATTATAGAAGAAAAGGTAAACATCCAAGAGACATATATGGAAAAACCAAAAATAGAAAAATTGGATATCATAAATTATGAAAAGAACCCATATTTATCTATGTAACCAACCAGCACCACCAAACCATCTCACAAAAAGGAGAAAACATCCAAGAGAATCCATAAAACTATATAATTACTTTCTCTTTACCTATGTACTATAAAACTAGATGTAAAAAATCCCAAAATAAATTTTCCTATGTGAGGAAATGTCCATGTAAATTACCACCAAGAATAGATATAATGTTATCTCCCTGAGACCATTATCTCCACCTTTAAAACAAAAAAATGTTTATAAATAATATTATTTTTAGAACACTTTTCATGAATCATACATTTGTTTTATATAGAAAATACATATCCAAAATTCAAATTAATTTGAATATAAACATGAAGGATAAGTAGATATAATTGGTAAAATAAATTGTATCTCAAAATGATAAAATGTGAGGAACCAAACATGAACCAAAACCAATATGTAATAAACCACAAACTTGATAGGATCTAGTTTATGTGAATATATAATAAGAAAAATAAATCAATACTAAACTAAATTTTTTTGGAATCCTACTGATATTGAGTCCCAATATAGTTTATTGATATCACAAGAATAGCCCCCAGTTGTTCCAAACTCACAATGGTTTTCATATTCCCATAAAACATACCCATGGTTTCCGATGTGCTATGTTGGTCAAAACAGTTGTGTAAACTGTATTTAAAATTTTATCATACATTTAAAAATACAATCATCACCACTACTATATTTGAAAATCCATTTTCATTTGAAAAACATATTTGAGTTATTTCATCGAACACATGATGTGCATACAACTATGTTAAAACAAAAACCTCTTCAAAAACTCTTTTTTCATACCACCAAAAATAAAATTTCATTAATTTACTCACATATTTTAAAAATAAATGAATTTTATAGACCAATATAAAGGAATATGAATGAATATTATGTAATTAATGAGATAAAAAATTTATAGTTACACCTACTGTCCAACATAAGAGAAATAGACACATTGGAAAAAAATATTGAAATCAATGAGATAAAATCCTCACAAGACTAGATCCATAATAAATATCATCAATTCCCCATTAAAACCTCTATTTATAGTAAAAATAACCCAATAAGATTCCAAAAAATAAATGGGGAAATTTATATACAATTATAAAAAACATACTTTTTACTTGAACAGAACTTACACCAGTAGTTTTTTATCCAAATTTAAACATATTCAACTATAGACTCCCAAAATACTCTATAAAATCAAAATAGATATACAATTATAAAAAACATACTTATTACTTGAATTGAATCACATTCTTTATCACCCTCCAACAAATTAGATATAAGTATAAATCTCTTGAGATTATTTTACATTAGAATAATTTAGTTATTTAGTAGTTTGGGTGGAACTCTGTGATTCATGATGGTGATGTATACATGGTTACAATTAAATATCTAATAATCATGGGTTCAGGATTTTGGATCATGAAGATAATGTTTTCATTATGCCTATGGTTTTCCATAATTCTCAAAATATTCATTGTTTATTTATAAGAAATAATTTCATGGAATGTTATTATATTATTAAATTAATTATATGAACTATAATTTTTTAGTTATTAACATTTTATGTATCTTTATTATAAATATATTATCATTTTAAGTTCTCTTATGATATTTAATTATTATCTCTTATGTTTACCCTTTCTCAGCATCTGAGATCATCTCATTCTTATGATACCAATTCCACCAGATATAAATATGAGTATAACTTATAAAAATATTATTAGGAGTCTATAATGGATAAATTATACTAAATTTTTCACAATTATAGTAAAATATATGTCTTATATAGTTCTTCCCCAATGAAACGAAACTTTTTTTTATCTTGGTTGTGGAACTATTTTTGAGGTGGAATGAATAATAATATAAAATAATGAAATAAATATTTTTTTTAATATTTTTTTCTCCATAGTTGGTATCAAAGTATAAATTAGTTATTTTTAGGATTAATATAGTTATATTGTAGATTAGTAGTAGTTAACATTTGTGAGAACCCTATAAATAGGTCCCATCGATAAGTCTATGTATAGGATCACATCCAAAATTGTTAGTAAAGTTGATAGATTGGGATTTTCCAGAAATATAATCCCTGTCGGGATAAAATAGGTCGATGTAGCCTCTAAAAATGATATACTTAGGGGTAATAAAAAAATGGTGTGTTGGGTATTAACTAAATAGTCACCTACTGGAAGACAAAGAGGCCTAACTATACACCTTGTTTGAAACTCCCATGGGATATTCTTTTATTAATCGTGTTATATTTGTAATCAATTATGAAGGGTCTATTATGTGATGTATTTAGGTTATGGAATATGAGAGAATACAATATAAATAATCATTTATTTATCATAGAGTTATTCATATTGAATTGAAGGATAATTAATTAATTTTCAAAAACAAGGAATCATGTGGTTTAATTTCTCATGTAATTACCTTTAATAAGTATTTTATGGTGTTCATCACTCACATTGTCCACTTTTGAATTTGGTAATAGATGAATCATAAAGTAACCATGTAAATAATGTATTCAATTGAGAATTTAAAAATTGAACAACTTAGAATCCTAATGTGATAGAAGCATGAATAAAAAATATTATCATTATGCCAAAGAAACTATCAAGAATTATGATTAAAGAAATGAATTAGGTGAAATACCTATAAAAACCAAGAATATAATTATTGAGTCTCAGTTATATTATGGTGATGAATATAATGAAGTATGGAAGATTCAATTTCCATCATGTAAAATATGTTGTAAAAATCTCTAAGGGGAATCCCATAAAGGAACGTAGAGATGTTTTTTGTGTGGAAAAGGAGAGAATAGGTAAAATATTTTTTTTGGAAAATTTAACATATGAGTAGACCCTATGATAATATATATTTTTCATATAGAGGTATTACTAATAGTGCAATTCCATTAATGTTTTGAACATGTGAATTTCCCAAACCAATGCCCCAATCTAAGTGGTAATAAAGATTATGGGTATCATAAATTTCATAGCTAATAGAAGTGGGAAATCATATTCAAACACAAATAATGATGTATATTCTGCTAATTATATAGAGTGAAGGAACCAATTATCCAATTAATAACTTTATGTATTGTAATTAGGTCATCTTTAACTTAGTCTCTTGTACATCATATATTTTCTATGAACATAAAATAACCACACCGATAACTTGATGTTGAATTATTAAATAAAACATTACGTGGTTTTATTATTGTATCCCAATTACATAAATCGTCTCTAATATATTTTTATAGAAATTTTCTACAAATATATCATATTATCCATTATTTTTTTTAATTTTATGTACTACTAGGCATGTATGGATCTATTGATAAGGATTAATGCTAAAATACCAAAATAACATCTAGAAATAAAACCATGATACTGTATTAGTAAAAGGATTAATATAAAACCCCAATGAAATATTACCAGAATTATATTAGTATATTTATTAAAATACTTAAAGAAAAACTCAACACTAGTTATATTCTCATTATGAGAGAAACAACAAGTTCACTTGTCAATGAATGGATAATGAGGATAAAACGACATTTGAAATTTTAATCTGGAATCATGTATATATTATGGGCACCAATAAATATTACATTAATTAAGAATAAATATAATTTTTATGATAAAATTTATTTAAACAGTTATAATGTAATGACATGATATTTCATTATGATTTGTCTAATGTAAATATAGTTTTTGATAGATTTCATTACATAAATAAACTAAATCTAGTTGAGATATATTAGATTAAAATTGTAATCAAAATTTATGTTTAATAAATACTTTAGTTAATAAAATGGTTTTAATTGATTTAAAATTCATAAAAAATACGAAAAATAACACTAAATGTTTTAAACGTTTATTTTTCAATAAAATTGGGTTTTCTTTTAATGTAAGGATCTAGGAATTCCTGATCCTTTCTATATGGGTTTTGAAGGATTACTGGTGGTGAGGAGATGTTTGGATGAGTTTTTCCATTATAATTGTTACAATTTTGCTTATTTATGGTGTGGTGTACACTATTTTGAGGAGGTGTTGTGGTGTTGGAGCTGCAAGACCACTAAAATAACAAATGAAGATGATTTTCATGTTTTTTTGAGGTTTGGTGTCTAAAATGGCTAACCCAAATGACCACGGTGGGAGTAGAGATGTGAATTGAACATGGATTAGTGTAATAAAGAACCTAATGTATGAAACAACAGTATAAACAACATTCTATTCTTCTTTTTTTGGTTCTAATAGGTCAAAACGGCTTGGGTGGTGGCCCGCACTGTTGTGGAAGCCATTTTTTATCCATTGTGCTCAAGATCCACCGTAACCATGGTATAAGACATGATTGAATATATGAATGTTTTAAATGGTCAAAAATAATGATTAAACTTATATATCTTGTGTTGAACCCCATGATATTACTATGTATTCCTTTTAGAAAAAAAACTAATTTTGTGGATAACATTGCAATACCCAGAACACCCGATTTAAACAAAACACCGTTTAGTCACATTTTTCACATTTAGTAAAATTATTAAGGTTTTTGAAAGTTTATCTATAAAATTTATATATCATATATATAATAAAATATTTTTAAATTCATTCAATATATTTGATTGACATAAGATAAAAAATCACAATTTTAGGCCTAAAATATTATATTTTTATAATTGATGTTTTGAAACCTTTTATTGGAGATCCTATTATAATAATAAATTTTAATACTTTTAGAAAATATAATATGTATAAATAATAATTATTTTTCCAATTAAAAACATTTAAATCTTGTTAGGTTGAATTTGATATTTTTTTCATAGAAGTTCCACATTTTGATTAATATTGAAAAATAAAGAATGTAAATTCAAAACATTTTTTTTCATCTATTTTATTTATAATGATGTATTATATTATAAAATTTATTAAAAGTCACATTATAAAAGTTATACCTAAAATAATCTAATATAGATCATTTTAATCAATTCCACTTTGATATATAATATAAATAAAATCAATCTTTTGAACATCTTTACATTAAAAACCCACTTTTCATCCCTTTTACAGGATTAATTTAAAATTATTTTCTTCCTATTATGTAATTTGAATTTAGAATTTTTTTTAAATTTTTTTTAATAATATTAATTTATAATTTTTAATAGTTTCAAATTTTCTTTTACCACATATATAAGTGAAAGTGTATAAAATTAATTAGAGTGACTAAGAGGGAAATTAACTAAACAAGGTACTAAACCATAAGCATTAGGGACAGAAAAACCAAGAAAATTTTCCAAAATCATTTATCCATCTTTATTTCGACACTATAATCTATTTTATCCTCAATTTTACATTATTGGAATCACTTTTTATTAGTAAAACATCAATGTGATTTCATTTTCCAAAATTTAATTAAATGCCACTCCTCATACACTATAAAAAGGAACTCACCCCTCACATTTTATCACACATCTCAAGACACATTGTCTTGATCCAGATCTATCCAAATGAATCCTAAACATCCATAACCTACACTGAGATGTATCACCATGGTACAAAATCCATACATGGGATCACATTGGTGCAATCCAAAAGGAGTTACCCGAATAAGAATAAACACCCTTCCATAGGATCTTTTGTTTTATTTTCATTTTACACCCCCTAGAATCTTATTATTAACTAATTTTATACTAACATTAATATCCCAAATATAATGATAATTATTTCTTATAAGGGATCAACCTACACTTATACAAAAATCCATATAATGGGTAAAAAATATAACATTCTTGTTTATGGGGTACTACCACCATAGGAAATGAAGTTAGTCATTTTTTACATTACTATATATCATGGGGGAAATTATTATAGAAAAGATGTTTATACATGAAATATAATATATTTAATTTTTTTTTTTGTATTTTTTAATTTTTATATTGATCATTCCATTATGATTTCAATTTCATGGGAATGTGTTAACATTGTTTGTGGATGTGTGGACTACCTTCAACTCAATGCGATGTAATTAATTCAAACTATACATGGAATGCATATAGGATTTGAACGGGTGGACTACAACCTCCATGACATGATGCGACTCTTTTTACATAACAAGAATTATATATAAATGTATATATGACTAAATAACATGGTATTTATGATATAATTATCATTATATAAAGATACGATGTTACATAAATTTTTTCCATAACAATCACTAAAAAATTGGAGTTTTACTCAACCATATGTACGACACACTATCTCCATGATTATAATATTGGTCTATTTTTGATAATCGTTATTCCTGATTGGTTTAAAATGTATAATTTACATATAATATGATAATTATGTAATGATTATTATTAAGAGGATGTTTATATAATGACCCTGTTGATGATTGTTCACCTTAAAAATACATTTTCAAAACATAAATCGAATGTGGTCAAAACACCTAGTGTAAACACAATTTTTTAAGTAGTTCTATATAATATTTTAGTAAGGAAAGTAAAACTAAAAAAAATTGAATTTTTTTCTAAATCATGTAAATATTTAACATATTTATATCATTGAAGAATTTAAAGACAAACAAAACAATTCAATGTCATTTAATGGTATTTCATCTCAATTTTATTTCATTGAGACATTTTGTAATGTTAAGAACCAAGTTTATTTTATAAGGTTTATATACTTATCTTTGCTATTTTATATCCTAAATCACCATAAACTCGTGATATTATATTTTTTATTTAATGTTATTACTTCCATCGTAATATGATTCAAATATTTCAAAGTGGCATGGGAAGATTTGGAATTTTTTAATATTATTTTCCTCAAGAATCTTTTTGATGATATTCTAATGGTATTCCCATCAATTGATATCAACAAAAATTTTTGTTACCTAGCCTTCACTGGGGACCTATTGATAAATCCTTATTCCTTATTCAATATGGATATTTGATATGGAATATTATTATTTTTCTATTATTTGATATGAGGAAGGATTTGTACTATAAATGAAGGGTACATCTAGAATATTATATATCCCCTTGATGCATCAATAGGTTCTCATGATATGAATAAGTTTTCCGAATTAAATAGGGTTTTACCTTAATTTAAAACCATATTTTTAAAGTAATTGAAGATAAATTTTTTCATGTAATTCAAACATGACTTTCAATAATTAAGCATTTTATTTATAGATATTTTAGTTATTTCTGTCAATATCCATGAGATTTTAATATGATAAAATCTATGGATTCATTTCCTTATTAGTTTTTTTATTAAACTGAATGTTTTTTAGTTTCATACTTTTCTATATTTATTATTCCTTATCTATTTATTTAAATTTCAAATGTTATTAGTTATTTAACATTCTATGTTGATTTATTCCTATTGATTCATTATTACTTCCACTTTACTTTTCCTTATCGAGCATTTGAGATCACCATTATTTGGTATCTTTTCCCAAGGTCAAAAATAAAAAACATTTGAATAATTTTTCAAGGATGTAGTTCATTTTATTTTATTTAATATAATTCTTTTTTTGTTTCCAAATTTATTATGGTTATCTTGTATGTAATCTGGAATTCCAAGACTAATAAACTGATTAGTCCTTTGGGATTTGATTCTTTGTAATCATCCTAATATAATAACCTAAATCATTAACTATGGGATTCTAGGTTCAGGGTATTATATCTTATGTTTTTTTAATAGGGAGAAGAGTCACATAAATTTATGTTTGTTATTTAATGTGGTCTTAGGCCTTTTATCCCATATTTATCGATCATATCCCCACCATTAGAGTATTTATCAAATTTCCATACACATTCTACGATCCTAGAGATTGACTTATTTTTATCATAGATTGAGGATCCATCAATGAAATTAATTTAAGGAAGTGTCTATAATATATTTTTTGGATACCCATGATTGATTAACATTGTTTTCTTCCTTTAGTTTGAGGATAATCGAATGGTTCGAGTTTAAGGTACCCTTTTCTACCATATTTTATTTAACTCATTTTATCTTTTTTACAATAGTGTTTTTTGAGGGTTTACAAATTTATTTGGGTGTTCTTGAGATTATTTTGTTGTTGGTTTTAGAATTATATGTTACATGTATCATTCCTTTGTCTTGGTTGTGATTCTTTCAAAAGTGGTTGGTCCTCGTACATCCATTCTTGTGTGAATAACATTTACCTTCTATTCGAGGTTGCATAATCATTGATTCACTTTTTTTTATTTGCAATCATAATGTTTTTAAGAATCTCTTGGGAAAATACTAGATTTATTCTTAGTAATGATTAATCTATAATAATGGAAATAAACGCTGTATGGTGTACTGATCCCAAATTTTTTCTACGACAAATATAGTTTTCCTCTTGATTTACTATATACTATTATATATATATTTATTATAATCTTTAATAATATTAATATGTTGAAAATATTTAAATAACATAAAGAGAATAATGTTTGATTGATAATTAATTAATGAGACATGTTTAAATTAAACTATTATTATAAATTGAAAAAAATTGAATGATTCTTGGGGAGTGATAAATTTAATTTGTTCATCGATATGTTAATATAATTGGATAAATAACGTGAAGCCCGAATGATTATTGTGGGAAGTAATATAAAGGCATGTATAAATTATATATACTTCCTTTGTATGTTAAAAATGGAGTTTATTCTTGTATGAATAGTGAAATAACTAAAATTTTGTAATAGCTAATGCCATATATATCCTGTGATTGAATCATTTGAAAAATTAATCAGGTAATTCAAGATGATTGTAAAACTAGTTTTTTATTAAAGAAACATTTTTGGGGTCGAGAAAACCTATTTGATTTTGAAGGTTAGATTCATTATTTTTAGGGCTTAAATGACCTATTTAATATGTTTATTATTTTTATAGTGAATTGTGTAATTTATATGGATATGATCATTTTTATGTGACGTGATGTGAGCCTGGGATAGCTGAGTGTTGAAAAGACATGGGTATGATGGTTTTGGTTTGTGGAAGTGGGTGACTCCTATGATAATGGGTTCCATCCTGATATAGATGATGGTGTATGGGATAGAACCAAAATTTATTGAATGGGTTGATGCCTTGATTTCAAATTTTTTTAATGAAATATTTAACGTTAGTGAAATAATCTTTTTTAAAGTCTTTATGGGATATTTTATTTTTTCAACATTTATTTTCTCACTACTTGAGGTAGTTGGTCGGGCTTTGTTATGCATCTATTTAAGGGAATGTTAAAACTTTTATGAGTGTATATAGAATTATGGAATAATATTGGATAATAAACATATTAACCTATGGGGGTTTTGGATTTTCTGAATGTAATTAATTATGATAATTTGAAAATCTATGCAATTGGTTTTTTATAACTGGAGAGAAAGAGAATCATTTGGTGATCTAGTTAAATTAATTTTAAAACAATATTAATATTTAGATGAAATAATTAATTATTTTTTGAATATTTTAATGATATAAATAAATGAAAGT
This sequence comes from Viscum album, assembly GCA_963277665.1. Classification (NCBI taxonomy): domain Eukaryota; kingdom Viridiplantae; phylum Streptophyta; class Magnoliopsida; order Santalales; family Viscaceae; genus Viscum; species Viscum album. Next base: position 1,289,851,003 of record OY728119.1, read on the forward strand.
ATTATTGAAGGCTTGGGTGCTTATAGGATATCTAGACCTTACAAATGGAAACAAGGTTTTTGCGAGATGATAAATGTTGTTAATCCTAAAACTAGGATGATGTCAGAATTTTTGTTGTGAGTATTATAAAATATGATATTTTTGTGATTTAACACTCTAACCCACCCATGTCAGTAAGGATACTGACACCCAATATATTATGGGATATTTTTCCCCAACATCTAGGTTGATGAGAAATAATTGAGAGACTATCTCCTCTCTCCCCACTCTATTATCCAAGAAGTGTCATTGTGCTGGTATGCATGTTAGTTACCTTTTCCATATATGTGTATATATGGTTTTAATAGCTTGTGGTTATTTACCACAGATTTAACTCTAGATATAAATTCCTATGGATTATTATAGGTATGATGTGTATAGGATATGATGGTGTAACACCCCATGTTTTTCTGAATTATCGTTTTTCAAATAAATTAAATTTCATTGACTAATTGCATTGTATGAAACACCATGCAAATAAATCTCTACATGAAACACCATGTAAGTATTATATGTGACATCCCACCCCTTCTCATTATCTTGAGATGGTGGTGAGATGTTACCAATCCATAAGAATCATTCCCAAGGCACCAAACGCATGAAATAAATGTCGAAGGGATTCATTAAATAGGTCAGGGGTGATTTTCCATTAATTAATAAAACTAACCACTGATAATCCATAACCCAAAACACAACTATATAATGGATGATGACCATGAAGTATGAGTCAACATTTCATATATCAAAATAGTAATACAATCAAGTACTACAATGGAAGACTACAATATCAGTTTAAACAATAGAAGACTATAAGACCATCAATGCTAAAAGACAACAAGCAACAACTCCAAGCTCTAGACATGCTTCATTCTCTACCTACACCAAAACACCCAAGAATCACGATGTAGAATGGATGTTCTGTGAAGATTTACCTATTCCAATGTCTGGGTAGATGACATCAGAAAAAAGCACCAAAGTGCCCAAGCATGTGTAATTACTAAATCTCTACAGGATTTCCACAATGGTTTCCCTACTCCTTCCACTAGGATAGAAGAGTTAACATCATTTATAAAATAATTTATATAAAAAAATCCTAAAACAACGTATAAAAAAATATAAAAGAAAATATAAACTAGTTTATAACCAAATATGAGCTGCTTCTATATCAGCCAATTTATAAGTAAAAATTACTTTCATGAAAACAACCCAACAATGCCTTCAAACTATTTCACAAGTTTATATTGTCATAATCATTCCATTTCACATATCCAGACTACTAACCATACATGTATCATTATGAAAATTATATACTCATGAGTGGTTTTATTCCAATCTACCATTTTATAACAAGGTAATTATATCCCATGTGCCATTACACCTTTGGCAACAAGAATAAGTTCATCTTTCTACCATGCATCAAAAATAAAATAAGAACCCAGACACCAAGTATGCCCAAAAACCATGACAATACGGACATGCCCAAATAATTATAGTAAAATAATTAATTCAAACCATTTTCTCAAAAACTCATTTCAAAACTTTGTTAAATCTATAATTTAAAAAAAAAATTTAAACTCAATAAAAAAATCACTTTTTCATATCAAATATCCACAATTCAACAATTTCACCAAAATCCATAAATTTTTACAAAAGAGTATATATATCACGCTTTTCACAAAGACATCCCAATAATTTTAAATCAATTAAATCAAATTGAAACTAATCCAATCAATAATAGGAAGATTATTGGAGTGCGAAGCCACATACATTAATAGTTTTGGTGAAAATGGTAATGAGAACAAAAAACGTCACAAAAACTAGTTAAACCTCCCCTGACCCGCCGTTGATCTCTTACACTATAAATAACCAAGAAAAATATATTCATATTTAGAATGCACACACATAAATCTACCTACAATAGGCATAGATATAAGAAATCAGGGGAAGGAATGAAGTAGATCTATGAAAAACACAAAAAAAATCATGAATGATAACTTACCATGAGAATCATTCAACAACGCCTAGTGGAAATGATCTAAATTCATTCCAATTCAAATTGGAGAGGTTCCCCAACCTCTGATAGATAAAAATCCAGGTTTAGGGAAACTTATGGAAACAATGACCGAGATAGAGTGTAAACTGAGTAAGATCTTCTTTTCAAGGATCTAACTTTGACTTTTGATGGTTTAGTCATATGTTGAGATAAAAAATGCACTATCCATTCTTATTTTTTTTGGGTAAGAAATACCTTTCGTGGTTAGTGTGCGTAGATTCCAAACCATGTGCCAATAATGGCCAAGATCTTTTTCCAACATTTTCACCACACTGCTCATTTTATCCTTGGGTTCCACGCTGTTTGAATAAAATTTTCCTAGCCCGTGTTCCTCCCCTTTTCCCCACACTCACTATGCATGGTTACATTCAAGTGTATCATGGTTCCCAAAAATTGTGCACCACCTGTGCACCTGTAGAAAACCCCAAAAAACATAAAATGTTCCTAAAACCCTCCCAAACATCACCCACACACATAATATACATAAGAAACATAATTAAAGGGTTACATACTAGAAACTGGGGGGGTGCTACATTCTCCCCACCATTTGCCTTTTCCTACTTGTAATGTATAAAACCATTGCCTTTCTAAACGATTTCTGGACAATGATCTTTCACTTCATCTTGCATTACCATGTCTATTCCTGAATTTGACCATGTTTCCACAAAACATGCACTAGGGAAATGATTTTCCAAGAAACACTTTCTCATCAATATCTATAATCTGCACCAGGATATGTACCAACAATAAATCTAGTTCTAGATCAACATGGTTCCTTCTGATCACATGGGTAGGATTAGGATGAAACTCCTTCAAAAATGATACATGGAACACATTATTCACTACACTGAACCATGGTGGAAATTCCAATAGATATTCCTTCTCTCCAACCCATTCAAATATATCAAAAGGGCATATTAATTGTTGAGATTTGTTATCCTTATTTCCAAAAAAATAATTTCTAATCCTTGGAGAGAATATAATGAAAATATTAACACTCACCAAGAATAAAAAATGGCTGTCGATAATGATATAATTAATATTTATGACTACTCTAAGATGTCTTCATCCTCTTTATGATCAGTTTAATATAATCTATTGTTTCTTAGACAAGGGTCACCCAACCAGTGATATCTCAGCTGTTCCCTCCCAAAAAGATGGAGATATAAAAGGATTCCCATACAACTCTTCCACATGGTCTATATGTATTGAGGCCTAATAGATGTAGCTATATGATAACTCTACTATGGTAATGTGATTCTCCCATGAGCCACCAAAATCCATTACGCAAGCTTGCAACATATATTAAAATGTTGGAATCATCCATTCTGTATGATCATCTGCCTTAGGATAATACTCTATACTCAAAGTCAACTAAGTCCCAAGGGATTTATGTAAGGATTTCCAGAAATAAGATGTGAACCTTGCATATCTGTCTGATATAATTGAAATTGGTATGCGATGTCTCTTTACCACTTATTGTATATTGATTTTTTATATATCCTCCAACATATGAGTTTCATGAATAAGTATAAATGAGATGACCTTGTGAGATGATCCTCTATCACTCACATGGAATCATGTTTCCAGACCATTCAGGGCAGAATTGTAAACAAACACATCGCTATTTTCTCCAATTTACACACTAGAATTGGTAAATATTGCAACATAACTTTTGTTCACTGATGTTAAGTATTAACATGCTAACAAGTTAAGCATTCCAAACTGAACACAGCCACATTCTTGTTTACTCCTTTCCAAAAAATTTAATCTTCAATGCCATAAAAATCGTCCATATTCTTATATGAACATACCAAATTGAATGTTGGTAAGAATAAAGATGTTTCTCCTAAAAAACCATGTTACACCCCAAGCATCCACGATACGTTTCCCTTCGAATAATGCAATGGTGTGCATTGTACGCAACTTCGAGATTCTAACACACCACAACCAATCAAACTAGCCGTTATGAATAGTAATACCTAAATTTTGAAATTTTATAAATTCTAACTCTCAAAATGGACTTCATTTTTGGATTCGGAATATCTAATTTATTCTAGGGTGAAATTTTGGAACTTTTCGGATAACACTTATATTTTGATGAATAGTGAAAATTAATAAATTTTAATTAAAAACAAATTTTTAAATCAAAATAATTTATAGTGATAAATTATATAATGGAGTGGTTTTAATGTATAATTAGAATATATTTTTACCATTTTATTCAATGGTGTTCATTAGAATTAATTTCACTTTGAAATTGGACCTAAACAACTGTCAATCTTTTGATATATATTGTTTCTTAAAAACACGCTATTTGTTGTGACAACGGGAATTAATTATAAAATTAATTAATGCAACTTATATGTTTAGAATTTTTTAAAATAGACATAATTTTTGAATTTGGAATATCAATTATTGCTTAGGGTGAAATTTTTGGCATTGTTATGAAAAACTTCAATTTTTGATGAATAGTGAAACTACAAAGTGGTAGTTAAAAAAACTGAATTTTTCATAAAACATAATTTTACCGCTTTGGTGAATGGAATTTCGAAAATCCGAGATACACGGTTAATATCAAGAAGTAAAATGTGGTTCAATGAGATGAAAATAATTTTTGGTGAATACTAACTTTTTACTTTTATTTACCACGATTAAAAGTAAATAAGGTAATTAAGGGTAAAAATGATATTAATATTACCCTAACACATGTCCTAATTCTATTGGACAAGTGTATCTCGACCAAAAACAACCATAGGAATAAAATATTATCATTTAGGTCCAGTTGGATTAGATTAGGACATTTATTATTATTTAATTAAAAGAAGAGTTAAAAGAGTTAAAATCAAAGTTTATTTACTACATCGTTTTTAATATAGGGTAATACATAAGATAAATTCGATTGTAAATATTAATTAGAAATATAATAATATTTCCTACATAATGATATTTTATTTATAATTTTTAAATATTAAATAATTTAATATATTTATGACACAATGATGATGCAGTAATTACCATAATAGTGAAAAATTAAAATAATTGATATTATAAATACCCAAATAAATATAATTTAAGACTTTTAATGGATTAAACTAATTTTCTAGGATAATATGACATATTATTATTGATTTAATTAAATTTATTCGAATTAATCATTCTGTTATGAGTTTCAAAAAAATCAACTATTGAATAGTGTGAAAATTGACATAAAAGTGTTTTTAAAACAAATATTATATTATTAATTGATATTAAATTCTTAAAATTCTAAGGTTCGGCCAAGAGACTTATATCATGATAGGTATATCATTAATAGACCTTTTGGGGGTCGTTTGGATTTATATAGTAAGTTTATTAACTATATAATATAAAAATAAAAAGTGACATGGTAAATGTCAAACTAATTAACTAAGAGTTAAAACTAAAAGATAAGGTTAATATAGTAACCAAAACCTATCTAAATTCTATTGGTTGAATTTTTTTCGACCTACCCCCACATTAACCTTTTAATAATCAACTTTGGAGCCATTAGAAACCGAATATTAATTTATTATAAATTAATATTTCTAGCTTTTCCAAAGGTACCCCTCACCCCTCTTATAAAAGGGCACTCTTACTTCTCATTTATTCACACCTTAAAAGCCTTTTGGTTCGGCCAAAACCTGCCCAAATACTATCTAAACTCCCCTCACTACAAACTAGAGGCCTTAGTTTGACCATAATGCCAATCTATGGAGCCCTTTTGATCAAATCAAAAGGAAGAACCCGAAAAAGAGGTAATGTTTTCACCACCCCTTTTCAAGTTCCTATCTTCTTCCACTTCTTCTTTCTTTGTTATTACCATTATAAAAAAATAACTCCAGTATATTATATATAATATGACATTATTATAAATATGGTACAACCATATTCAGTATTCTATCCACCCTTTGAATAACATGTCACCATAGGTGTGTATGTACGGCTTACCGTCTCCATGTCGTGTTGTAATTGTTATTCAATATATTATTATTTGGGTGGGTATAATAATGATGTGTAACTCCTTTAAATAATAAATATAACATGATAATGATTCTTTATATATGATATACCATCCAATTATATATTATTTTAATATCAAAAGAATGATATTGTCGCTCGTTCGTACGTATGGACTACTGTCTCCATGAACGCGATGAGATTCATTCTCCATCATATCCATTCAAGTATAATTATCATTTGATGAATTAAAAATAATGTTTAAAAACTTTATATCATTCTGGATATGAATAGGATACAACCTATCCATGACAAACATGGCTTATGTAACAAAACATATAAAAGAAAATGAGTAAGTTAACACCCAAAACAACGATACTTCTAAGATATTATAAACAAATCAATGTTAAAAGATCATATATGATATCATATTAATGTATATGATTCATTATTAATTTAATAACAATTATTTCAACATTATACAGGAGGTCAACCTACCCCCAACCAAGGAAAAGTACAAGGTAAGGGATTTTTTTATCTCACTTTTAATTCCGTGAGATTTCCATTGTTTGCCACTAATTTATTGAATGTGGTATATTGTGTACTTCCAATTGATATATATTATCATTATTCTCTTTATATTCATGTTATTCTGAAAATAATTTGGTGGTTATTAACTTTTGGTCATACGACTCAGTTGATTACAACGTGGTAAGGGGTTTCTTATCTCACTTTTAATTCTGTGAGAATTCCATTGTTCACCACTAATTTATTACATGTGGTGTGTGTACTACCCATGTTTGTATTCATTGTGTAATATAATTTAATTCATGTATATTTACATCATCATTTTATGAGCCTTCTTTCATGGGTGTATGTTTTTTACGTTACCAAATCAATAAGAGAATTTGGAATTTCAATTTCCACTCATTCGGCTTTACGCATACTTCATTGATTATTTTACTTCAAGATTATGTGTAGAGTCACTATTCATTTGATTATGTCATAAATTCCACTCCCCTTTCTGTGGATATACTTTTGATAATCATAATCTCTCCATTTATAAATTCTCAAGTCATCGGTATGAACTTGATAAGAGTAATTTTTACTCAATCTCGATATTTTTTCGGATAAACATCCAATTCATTAGTGTTGTTTTTACAAGAATACGTGTGAATGTCCTTTGATTATTTTACACAGAATATCCAATCATATTGAGTGTATTTATATTTTTCATACCTAACTATGTTGTTGATTAATCCATAACCTAAGGATACGACCTTTATGAGAGATTTTATCTCAATTTAAATTCCATTGAGACTTCTTTGTTGTTATACACCAAATCACTTTTATGTGGTGTATATAATGTACTTTGACATAGTATATCATTAATCCCTTTATTCTCATGATATTACAAAGTTTTTATTACCTCAATTATTTGTATTCAAGTGTCTCTCTTTTGGTTAGAATCTCTAACTAAAATACCATTTTTAAATGTTTTAAAGACTTATTCATCTAAATCTTGCTCATTAATGTCCATGTTTTAAAAATGGTTTTAAGGATTTATTTATATGGACATTAATGTTTTAAATTAAAACTCATTTCAAAAAGTTTCAAAGTGGTATGTGACACTTTGATTCAAAAATCTATTTTTAAATGGCTTCTTGACAAATAGTGTGACTTTTAAATGATTTCAAGAAAAAGGGGGATATTTCTGTCAAATAGTTTTGATGATAATTTTCATCTATGTCAACATCCTTCATTATTCATGATTGAGGTTAATGCGATACAATAAAATCTTCCATATTGTATCAAATGATTTATGTTTGAATGTGGATGTTCTATTTTTATTCCATTCATGGTTTGTAGTTAAAGTATTGAAATTTCGTATGCTAGTTTTAGTACAAATGTTTATGTTATGTTTAAAACTGTTCATATGAGGAATGCATTGGAATTAATAAGTAACGGGTGGAGCCCTCTATAGATTCTCGATGCATCGGTAGGTATAATGAGACAAACTAGTGTCTTGGCTCAAGGCCTTGGAAAAATCTTATTTGTAGTCTTGGCACGAGGCCTTGGCTATGTGGTTATGATAGTCTGGCATTATTCATTCCATCATTATAAAAGTGGTTATTGATATTGCATGTGATCATTCGACTAGTAGAATATCCATGTGAGTAAGTAAATGGAATTTTTTTATTTTATCTTTTCCATTTTATGCTCAAGTTCAAGTTTAAAAGGCTTTCGTTTTAGTTATTAACTGCCTTAAGTGTTTATGCTTATCTATGAAAGCTTCTGCTATAATGTTATCCTTACTGAGCATCTGAGTTCACCCCTTCCAATGTTTTAATTTTCCCAGGATTATGAAGAAGTAATTTATGAATGACCTGCAGGGATAGTATGAGGGGATATGAAGACAAGATGTTGTTGTAGTTTGTTTTACCTTATGATGTAATGTAAGACTTATGAATATATCTAGTGTTTCCAAGACTACTAAACTAATCGGTCTTCCGAGACTTGACCCTTTGTGATCATGCCAATGTTATGTAATAATACACCTACTCTGTGTATCTAGGGTTGGGGCGTTACAGTTGGTATCAGAGGAAGTTTAGTACAAACCATGTAAGCTAGATTTAGATAAACTCTAATTAGAGCACGTAGACTTAAGATGAACTTTGAGTATTAGTATAGAAGAACTTCCTAGAATTTTGGTATTGTAGAGATTTTGTGAGTTTTTTGAGCAATACATCCCTGTCTGGATACGAGCAGGTAGAGGCGGCTCTGGCACACAGATGTACCTAGGGGTAAAACCCGAAAACACTGCTTTGAACTAGACTCGAATGGGAACTGGTGCACAACAATGGGCCTTGTTGCACTCTTGGTTACGACAATCCCGGGGGATATGCTTAGGATAATTTACATTTTCTTTACAAACCGATTTAAAGTATTATATATATAAGATGAGAGTAAATGACCTTGGTTAATCCTAATGTGTTTCAAATTGAGAATATGGTGACATTTTAATCTCTAAATGATTATATGAATACTATTACACACACAATTCTTTCTGGTTTTAGTCAATGGCTGGATTCCAAGGAAGTCCTAGTGACTTTAATAATGATGTAAATGGTGGGAACGGTGGTGGAAATGAGCAACAAAATGGAATATTGATAGGCGTAAAAGATATCGTCTTTGTGCCAGATCAATTTTCCAAAAATATGATCAACAATATATATATTTACCAATTACTGGACTCAACAAAGAAGAGAAAGGTGATGAATGATAAGAGCTCGAGTAGTGGAGACCATAGAGAAAGAAATCCTCAATTTCTATCATGCAGGAAATGTGGAAGGAGACACCCAGGAAAGTGTCTCAATGGGACAAAGAAATGCTTTACGTGTGGGAATGAAGGACATAAAGTGAAGAATTGCCAAAGAAAAATGAAGAGTACTATGGAAGAAGATAAAAATGGTCCCTAGAATCCATTTACAGTCATTTTCCGTAATTGTAGGGGACCTGGCCATTACCCGAGTGAATGTCCTATTCTATAGGATATTTTCTTGGTCAGAGAAGAAGCTATGTGGAAATAAATGGTTGGATAAATGTTTAAAAATTATTAGTGATCCTTGTTGAAGGGTTTACTTTGGAATAATTTTCTCTTTTATTTGTAACCCTAAAGTTTGCCATGTGAGAATGATATTTATGGAAGAATTATCTTTTCTCTTTTGGATATAGTTATAAATAACCATTTGGTTTTATATGATCATTGGGTTTGAGGAAATTACAAATTATTATAATTTGGGATGAAAATGCAAGGTATGAGATAACATTTGTGGTTAAATTATGTTATGGTTATTTTGAGGAATTTATCTCATTTTGGTAATGTTATAAAATATAGTTTTTGAAACAGGACAACACGTAGACCGTGTGACAACCCGTCGCGTCGGACAAAGATGTGGGAATCGAACCCACAACCAAAGTGCGATTGGGATTTATCGCCTACCACTAGACTACGTGAAGTCCCTGGTTAGTGTGACTATTATTTTTAGTTAAATGATTTTATTGATCAATAATAATTTGATTTCGGATCTTATGTCTTATCAAATGAATACCCTTAGTATAGAAAAATTATTTGGCGATTAAGTGAAAAATGTTATTTTGGAAGTTCTTCGCTTTGTTGAGAACACTATATGCCAAAGGAAAATAGAGTAGTATGGGATTTAATTTGAGGAGTAATGGTGGATTTTTATCTATGTTTTTATTGTGGATTTATAATGATTTGGGTTATTTATGGAAATGATTAGGTTAATTAGTTTTAAGTATGTGACTTTAAGAGTAATTAATGTCATTTCGAGATACAATTTAACGTGGAAGACTACATTCTTAATATGATTTGGTTTTCAATATTATTTTTGTTTATATTAAAGTATTTTAAGGACAATTGATTATTGAATGGTATTTATTTAACTTTGGGGTATTGTTTGATTAATTTTGGAAATTAATATTAGTGTTTATTTATATCAAGGAATATCCTTTTGGGGGATCATTAGATCTTGTACTAATCATTTTGGTTTTGATTAATCTCTAAAGACAATGTAAATATATAGTTCATCCTGCATGGATCATGTGATTCTATATAAGTTTACTCTAGCTCTTCTAGTGTGACCAAGTCTTCTTGAATACTCATCGTTTAAAAAAATGTGTTAGTGGTGTAAATTTATTAAAGAATGAAACTCTACTTAAAATGTGTGTATATATCTTTATATTCTTAGTCAATATCATAAATAAATTTCTCATCCTTATGTAATGTAACTTAAAACAAAAAAATGTTGTCCATTTCCTTTCCTACTAGGAGACTAATGGTCGTTTGTCCCAACACAAGTTTGTGGTTTTCTTATTGTTAACTTTCTCCTGATCATGATTTCTATCCCTCTCCATCAGAACTTGACACTTAGTTTATCATCCATATCCATGTTTTCCTACTTGGAATCCGAGTATGGGTTATCTTGGTTGACCTTTATACCTCTCTTTCTTTCTTTTAAAGTGATAGTTTTATTGACTCTTTTTCCGATGTGGGATTTTCCATTACATTACCAAGAACAAGTTTAAAAATTGAGAGGACGCAATTTATTGAATGAGGGGATAATGTAACACCCCAAGCATCCAAGGTTCGCTTCCCTTCGAATAATGCAATGGCGTGCATTGTACGCAACTTCGAGATTCTAACACACCACAACCAATCAAACTAGCCATTATGAATAGTAATACCTAATTTTTGAAATTTTATAAATTCTATCTCTCAAAATGGAATTCATTTTTGGATTCGGAATATCGAATTTATCCTAGGGTGAAATTTTGGAACTTTTTGGATAAAACTTATAATGTGATGAATAGTGAAAATTACTAAATTTTAATTAAAAACTTATTTTTAAATAAAAATAATTTATAGTGATAAAATATATTATTGAGTGGTTTTAAATTATAATTAGAATATATTTTTACAACTTTATCCAATGGTGTTCATTAGAATTAATTTCACTTTGAAATTGGACCTAAACAATTGTCAATCTTTTGATATATATTGTTTCTTAAAAACACCCTATTTGTTGTGACAATGGGAGTTAATTATAAAATTAATTAATGAAACTTATATGTTTAGAATTTTGTAAAATAGAAATCATTTTTGAATTTGGAATATCAATTATAGCTTAGGGTGAAATTTTGTCATTGTTCTGAAAAACTTCAATTTTTTATGAATAGTGAAACTACTAAGTGGTAGTTAAAAAAACTAAATTTTTCATAAAACTTAATTTTACCGCTTCTGTGAATGGAATTTCGAAAATCCAAGACGCACGGTTAATTTCTAGAAGTAAAATGTGGTTCAATGAGATGAAAATAATTTTTGGTGAATAGTAACTTTTTCATTTATTTACCACAGTTAAACGTAAATAGGGTAATTAAGGGTAACAATGATATTAATATTACCCTAACACATGTCCTAATTCTATTGGATAAGTTTATATCGACAAAAAAAACCTCATGAATAAAATATTATCATTTAGGTCCACTTGGATTAGATTAGGACATTTATTATTATTTTATTCAAAGAAGAGTTAAAAGAGTTAAAATCAGAGTTTATTTAATAAAACATTTTTAATATAGGGTTATACATAAGATAAATTCGATTGTAAATATTAATTAGAAAGATAATACGATTTTCTACATAATCATATTTTATTTATAATTTTTCAACATTAAATAATTTAATATATTTATGACACAATGATGATGCAGTAATTACCATAATAGTGAATCATTAAATTAATTGATATTATAAATACCCAAATAAATATAATTTAAGACTTTTAATGAATTACACTAATTTTATAGGATAATATGACATATTAGTATTTATTTAATTAACTTTTTTCGAAGTAATCATTCTCTTATGAGTTTCACGAAAATCAACTATTGAATAGTGTCAAAATTGACATAAAAGAGTTTTTAAAACAAATATTATATTATTAATTGATATTAATTTCCTGAAAATATAATGTTCGGCCAAGAGACTTATATCATGATAGGTATATCATTAATGGACTACTTGGGTGTCGCTTGGATATATATAGTAAGTTTATTAACAATATAATATAAAAATACAAAGTGACATGGTAAATGTCAAACTAATTAAATAAGAGTTAAAACTAAAAGATAAGGTTAATATAGTAACCCAGACCTGTCTAAATTCTATTGGTTGAATGGTTTTCGACCTATACCCACATTAAACTTTTAATAATCAACTTTGGAGCCATTATAAAATGAATATGAATTTATTATAAATTAATATTTCTAGCTTTCCCAAAGGTACCCCTCACCCCTCTTATAAAAGGGAAATCTTCCTTATCATTTTTTCACACCTTCAAAGCCTTTAGGTTCGGCCAAACCCTGCCCAAATACTCTCTCAACTTCCCTCACTACAACCTAGAGGCCTTAGTTTGATCATAAAGCCATCCTAAGGATCCCTTTTGATCAAATCAAAAGGAAGGACCTGAATAAGAGGTAATGTTTTCACCACCCCTTTTCAAGTTCCTTTCTTCTTCCACTTCTTCTTTCATTGTTATTACCATTCTAAAATAATAACTCCAGTATCTTATATATACTGTGATGTTATTATAAATATTGTACAACCATATTCAATATTCTATCCACCATTTTAATAACATGTCACCATACATGTGTATGTACGGCTTACCGTCCCCATGTCGTGGTGTAATTGTTATGCAATATATTATTATTTGGGTGGGTATAATAATGATGTGTAACTCATTTAAATAATAAATATTACATGATAATGATTCTTTATATATGATATACCATCCAATTATATATTATTTTAATATCAAAATAATGATATTGTCGCTCGTGCGTACGTACGGACTACCGTCTCCACGAACGCGATGAGATTCATTCTCCATCATATCCATTCAAGTATTATTATCATTTGATTATTTGAAAATAATTTTTAATAACTTTATATCATTCTGGATATGAATAATATACAACCTATCCATGAAAAACATGGCTTATGTAACAAAACATATAAAAGAAAACGAGTAAGTTAACATCCGAAACGACGATAATTCTAAGATATTATTAACAAAGCAATGTTAAAAGATCATATATGATATCATATTAATGTATATGATTCATGATTAATTTAATAACAATTATTTCAACATTATAAAAGAGGTTAACCTACCCCCAACCAGGGAAAAGTATAAGGTAAGGGATTTTCTTATCTCACTTTCAATTCCGTGAGATTTCCATTGTTCGCCACAAATTTATTTGAAGTGGTATATTGTCTACTGCCATTTGATATATATTATCATTATTATATTTATATTCCTGTTATTCTGAAAATAATTTGGTGGTTATTAACTTTTGGTCATATGACTCAGTTGATTACAACGTGGTAAGGGGTTTCTTATCTCACTTTTAATTCGGTGAGAATTCCATTGTTCACCACTAATTTATTACATGTGGTGTGTGTACTGCCCATGTTTGTATTAATTGTGTAATATAATTTAATTCATGTATATGTACATCATCATTGTATGATCCTTCTTTCACTGGTGTATGTTTTGTATGTTACCAAATCAATAAGGGAATTTGGAATTTCAATTTCCACTCATTCTGTTTTACGCATACTACATTGATTATTTTACTTCAAGATTATGTGTAGAATCACTATTAATTTGATTATGTCATAAATTCCACTCCTCTTTCTGTGGATATACTTTTGATACACATAATCACTCCATTTTTAAATTCTCAAGTCATCGGTATGAACTTGATAAGAGTAATTTTTACTCAATCTGGAATTTTTTTGGGATAAACATCCAATTCATTGGTGTTGTTTTTACAAGAATATGTGTGAATGTCCTTTGATAGTTTTACAATGAATATCCAATCATATTTAGTGTATTTATATTTGTCACACATAACTATGTTGTTGATTTATCCTTAACCTAAGGATACGGCCTTTATGAGAGATTTAATCTCAATTTAAATTCCATTGAGACTTCTTTGTTGTTATACACCAAATCACTTTTATGTGGTGTATATAATGTACTTTGACATAGTATATAATGAATCCATTTATTCTCATGATATTACAAAGTTTTTATTACCTCAATTATTTGTATTCAAGTGTCTCTCTTTTGGTTAGAATCTTTAACTAAAATACCATTTTTAAATGTTTTAAAGACTTATTCATCTAAATCTTGCTCATTAATGTCCATGTTTTAAAAATGGTTTTAAGGATTTATTTATATGGACATTAATGTTTTAAAATTAAAACTCCTTTTAAAAAGTTTCAAAGTGGTATGGGACACTTTTATTCAAATATCTATTTTAAATGGATTCTTGACAAATAGTGTGACTTTTAAATGATTTCAAGAAAAAGGGGGATATTTCTCTCAAATAGTTTTGATGATTATTTTCATCTATGTCAACATCCTTCATTATTATTGATTGAGGTTAATGTGATACAATACAATCCTCTATATTGTATCAAATGAGTTATGTTTGACTGTGGATGTGCTATTTTTATACCATTAATGGTTTGTAGTAAAATTATTGACATTTCGTATGCTTGTTTTACTACGAATGTTTATGTTATGTTTAAACCTGTTCATATGGGGAATGCATTGGACTTAATAAGTGACAGGTGGAGCCCGCTATAGCTTCTCAATACATCGGTAGGTCTCATGAGACAAACTAGTGTCTTGGCACAAGGCCTTGGAAAAATCTTATTTTTAGTCTTGGCACGAGGCCTTGGCTATGTGGTTATGATAGTCTGGCATTATGCATTCCATCATTATGAAAGTTGTTATTGATATTGCATGTGATCATTCGACTAGTAGAATATCCATTTCAGTAAGTAAATGGCATTATTTTATTTTATCTTTTCCATTTTATGCTCAAGTTCAAGTTTAAAAGGCTTTCGTTTTAGTTATAAACTGCCTTAAGTGTTTATGCTTATCTATGAAAGATTCTTCTATAATGTTATCCTTACTGAACATCTGAGCTCACCCCTTTCAATGTTTTATTTTTCCCAGGATTATGAAGAAGTTATTTATGAATGACCTGCAGGGATAGTATGAGGGGATATAAAGACAAGATGTTGTTGTAGTTTTTTTACCTTATGATGTAATGTAAGACTTATGAAAATATCTAGTGTTTCCAAGACTACTAAACTAATCGGTCTTTCGAGACTTGATCCATTGTGATCATGCCAATGTTATGTAATAATGCACTGACTCTGGGTATCTAGGGTCGGGGCGTTACAACAATAACCTCTAAAAATATTCTTTTATCATAATTTTAAATCTATCTTGATTATAAAACATTTTATTTTTTATATAATAAAAAATATTTTATCTTATCTTTTGGTATTATCCTCATCAATATTCCTATATCTATCAATGAAGTAGTTGTAGTGTTCCCTGAATTTTTTTTCATTGATGTTTTCCATGTTTTTTATTCAAACTAGCACAGACATATAAAATTTCATTAGTACAAATTTAAATATCAAGTATAATAATTACTCTTTTCCAGGAGTATATAGAATATTGATTTTTGAAGAGTCGTAATATCTTTTTTTCACCAACATCATTATTTTTTTAATAAATTATACTTTTATAATCATTTGGTGTAATAATTATCTTCATAATATTTTTCAAAGACCCATCAAGTCTTGATTATATTTTTCAGCAATTCATCTCAATTTTATGACACTTCCTTTTAATGAAATCCTACTCCTCAAAAACTCATATCAAACATTGTTACTAATCTCTCTTTAGTTTATTAATAAGATATTTCTGATTTTAAACCATTTTCATCAAAATAATAAGCAAGATCCTCAATAATTTTGTATTTAATATCTAATTTTCTACTATCTACATCAAAAAAACTTTGTGACATTCTTTAATGAAAAAGAACATATATTTAAAAACATTCTCTTTTATAACTATATCATTTTCATTTATTTCCAAATATTATTCAACTTGGTAATGATGTTAAATACAAAGTGATACAAATTTTTTGTTTTATTTTTAATACTATGTGATATTGTTTCACTTTTTATTATTTTGGTTTATTCATTCTAGTTCACATAATTATTCAACTATATTTTTCTTTTTCGACATGTATTCCATTTATGAACCTAAAAATATTCATGAAAACCATAATGGGAATATTCATCAAGTAATCCTTAACATTAGAGTAGATGTATTTAGTAGTTATAATTGAATAATCCTCCTCATGCTCTATATATCTCATGAATGATTCATTTAAGGGGTCACAATCTATATATTTTGACGATAAATTATCACATGGATTTCCTCCCACTAGTTGTGAATAATACTATACTTTTTATTTTCTTCTTAGTTTCATTGACTCAACTTTTTCAAATTCTATTGGGTTTTCTTTTCATTTCTTCTATTTTATTTTTGACAGTGATGAAGACTAAGTTATCAATATAGAGAACATATAAATTTTATTCAATAACAAACTTCATATATTTTAATAATAAAATTGAAAGATTATAAATCTTATTTTTTTAATCCTGAAGTAGTTCGAATTAAAATTGAATGCCCCATTGGACCATGTATTACATAATAGGGTGGGTAAATTAGGTGTTACATTTTCCTCATGTTATCTTTCAAATTTTAAATACACTCTCACTACTCGATATACTATCGAAATTAAAATTTAAGGTTCTATCTATTTACTCTCAATACATACAACCATATTCAGGGTAAATAATAGAAATGGATAGTTATAAGGATGGGGTTTTACAAGGGAATTACCATGTTTGAAAATTTATCATTCAAACAATGGTTAGGATTTTATCAAACACCTCCCTAGGAACGTAACAATTCAAATCCAAATACTATATCATTGTAGTGGATATCTCCCAATACCCAATTAGTTACAAAATTAGAAATATAATATTGTTTATACTATTACAACCAATACCCAATGGTCCACGGAAAAATTAATATCACACAATATTAATGCTTTAGATGTCATATAATTACTATAAAAAATCATCTACTTTAATGAATACATATTAAAACAATATAATTTTATGCACACTATAACATGCAAGTGGGTTTTGTTATTTAACATGATATTGTAGTGATATTAGGCCACATTAATTCAATATTCCATGAGTCTAGACATATGGAATAATCTATAGAAACCCCAATCTAACTTCACTGGTATGTAATAATCTAAATTCGAGGACATAATTTATTTGGGGGGGAGAATGTAATAAAACAGTTTTTATATATATTCCATTAAATAAGTACTTTTATTGATGGTGTAATCTACATGAAACACCAAAAAGAAATGAATGTAGACCATTATAAGGTAGACATAAAATTAAATGTTATAATGATTAGTAACATAATTATGATATATATTTAAAGAAACATATTAATAAAAAATAAATTAAAATTCACATTAAATATATAACAATTATTACAACTAAGAAACTAAAAATATTTTCTTAGGTATAAAAGGTATTTTATTAAATCAGTATTTTTGATGTTTTAGATAATTATGAATATAAATAATTTCAAATTAATGGTTAATACATGATAAAATGGTTTGATTTAAAAAGATCACGTCCTAACATTTTTTTTTATTTTATTTCAATGATAAGTTTTTATATTTTGTGATTTCAATTTGGAAAAAAACCAATTTTTTTGGGATTGTCTTATTAATATTATATTAATATGATTGTGTTTATGCTATGAAAAATTGGAGAACATATTAATTATTTGATAAAAAATTTCTATCATAAATTCATATGTTTAAAACAAGCATATGATGATTAAAATCACTAATTCATTTTTTATAATTTTATCATATCCATCACTTCATATTATAATTATTTTCTAATTCATATATATCACATTTAAAAACACTAAATAATATAATTATTCTAGTGGTTTAATTATATTGTAATTAAACCTCTTCATAACCATCAATGATAATGATAAATCCATGTTAATTATGGTGTGCCAACCTACATGAACAATGAAATGAATCTTTTTCTAGGATGATTTTAAAAACATAATCTATAGTATAAAATGATATAAATATGTGAATTTAATTTTTATTTTGGAATATACACTCTATTACATAATCATTAATTAAGAAAACCACCTTTGTTGGTTAAAAATCAATGAAATATTTTCAATTTAGATTTATCATATTTGATAAATACTAGAGTAATCATGAAGGGAAATATCAATATAATAAAATAAATATATATTATCCATTATAGTATCACTAATGAAAGAAATTGAATAATTAACACCATGACCACTTTTAAGAAACCTCTACAAATGGTCAAAAATATAGCCAACTGATCTGGTCTAATAAAAAAACTAACGAATATACATTGAGATAATGATTATAAGTGATAATTATAGTTAGTTATAGTTATTAATTTTGTTATTAAATAGTATATTATTATTTTTATAGTATAATTGAATGAATTTTAATAAGTATCAAAATATGGTAAGGGTTTTGTTGTCTCAAATATGAATCCTTTGAGACATGCTTAAGCTATAAAACATGTTTCATTGTTATTGTTATAAATATTTACCAGAAATTTTTTTTTATATTCTATTATATATAATGACATTAAATTTTTTTAATGTTATAAATCCATGGGGTTTTTATTAAAATGTGATAAAGTCGATAAGGTGGTTTCATGACTCTAAATCATTCTTTGGGTAATAATAACTCATCATTTTATTTATTCATTAAAAATCATATATTATAGAAAATGAAAAAGTTATGTTTTAGTTTAGAATAATTTTATTGAGAAATAAGGTCTCAAAATAAATTCTTATAGCATTATGAATCTAATATTTTGTTAACATGTTTTTTTTTATGAATAATTCCCATTTTAATTTATTTTCCATCCCTATCCATGTTTTTATTTCCCAAAATTTTTATTCGTTCATCAGTGAAAATAAAATTATTTTTTCTTCAAATGATCTTTTTTATAACCATTATACATTATAGAATAGTCTTTTAATTATATTTTTTTTATTTTGGTTTTTAGTAAGGTTAATTTAAAATCATCCAATGGGTTTTCGTCATTCAAAATAAAAGGTTTTTTTATCCTCTATTCATATTATATTGATAATTGTTTTCCTCTTCATGGTTCAACTATTATAGATTTTTTAAAAGTAAAAATTTTCAATATATTTTCTCTGTAAAATTTGGAAAAAAATTCATTTTCATGTCTTTCCTAATAAATATTCTTCTAAGGAAAAACTTTTAAATGTCTTTCCAATTATTATTTTTGAAACTGCAATGTATTTTAATGTATATCTCATCTAATGCTTTTTATAATATGTGTTTCAATAATTGTTGTATTACCCATACCTAAAATGAGTTTGGAAATAAATTTATACTTTAACTTTTATATGAATATTTATAATATGTTTTAAGAAACTTTTATATTTTTACTAAATTTTTTACTCTGTGATTTTCTGAAACAAATTAATGTTTTTATCACCCACTATAATTTATTATGTTATTATTAAATTTTGGAAATGATATTTTGACATCAAACGTCATATTATGGAAATGTTATTTTATAATTTTATAAAACCCATTAAATTTTCCCTAGGTTATTTATGTTATGATAATGACTTTTTAAGTAGAACACATATGTATGAATGATGATGGTTGTGGTTTTATAGTTCCATAAAATTAATATTTTAAATATTATATTTCATGATATATTTAGATATGGAAGTAATGTGTTTTTTCCAAAAGCATGGATATGAAGGATTTTCGAAAACGTTCATGCAGGTATGTAATGAGTTTTTTCACATAGGTATGAGATTATTTGGTTTTTAGGAACATGTTTTTCATTATTCTTGAATGTTTTACATTGAATAGTTGTTAATAAATCCAAGTAAAATTAACAAGTATTTCATTCCCATGAAATTCAATGTTTAATGATCAACACATATTGTTAAAGTATTGTACAATTTTATATATTTCTCACTTGTTTTATAATTATTGATATGTTTTTAGGAAATTCCATATCCTTTTTGCTTCATTTAAAATATTTTTTGTTGTTGTTATGTTACTTCATAAACTTTTAATGATTATATTACATAGTATTTCTATATTTTATAATGGTATTTTTTTTCACATATTCTCTTACACGTTTATGATTTAATACTTTATGACATGTTTTTTCCCTTAATAATCATTTGATCTCACACCTTTCTGGTATTTCTAATCCCTATGTTATGGAGATTATTTTATCACATAAGGTGTCTAAAAAAGATCTAGAGGAGCATTATCATTTATAAAAAAAATTATATGTTTGGAAATATGTTTTTTATATAGAAAATATAACCAAAAAGTAAACTGTTCGATCATTATATTATGAGACTATTATATATTTTATTATTTTAATTTAGATATTATTATTCTATTTTATCTATGTATAGTGTAGGTCACTGGAATGGTTTGGATGAGGTTCTATAGAAGTATAGTTTTGGTTATTTGGTTATGAATAAAATTTTGGAATTAATTTTTTGATTATAGTGTTAGAGGCGATCAATGAGTTAGGGGGGATTTCTGGTTGAAGATAAATTGAACTAACTAATAAAAATATGGAATCCCTATATGGTATATTAATGTTGTGTTTGAAAAATGATACCCAAACATCAGGGTTTGACTGATGAGTATGAAGTTGTCTCTGTGGGGTGATAAATAAATTACCCCTTTATCGTTGTTGTTTTGGTTTAGGAGGATCATATCTCTTATTAGGAGTGAGTTGAGAGACAATAAGGATTGTTTAGTGTTATGGTGGATGGTTGGATTAGAAAGAAATTATTGGGTAACTTTCATGGTTAAATGGTTCATGGAATATGAGATGATTGAAAGAGTTATCAAAGCTCATTGGTGCCTATATTTGAATTAAACAAGGTAGCTTCATGCTTGTGGAAAAATGGTGATAAATCTTATTCGGAGAACATCATGAGTGATATATAAGTAAACCAAACCTATGGTAAGGGGTATGTTATAATAGTTTGTGCATGTAATTAGCTGAGTTGTGTCAATAAATAAAATATTCCATTTTCAATGTACCAATGAGATGAAATACATTATGATTTTTATTCCAACTTATAGTGTATGGAATTCACCATCAAGAATGATTTAAATGATGTAAATACAATCCTAAAATGTTACATGGGGTGAAATAATACTCCTAACAAGTTTTAAGTTGATAATCATGATTCATCACATGAATTAGTGGGTGAATTATGGTTATGTGATTCAAGGGTAGAAAAATATGTTCAATAACTATGAAGGTGTTTATTAGGGATGTAATGATTTATAAGGTACTAAAGGTAAGCAATATGTTTCATATGTGTGGGTATGACATTATATGTCGTGATGTAATTTTTAATTATATGTTAGTGTTAGGTGCATCCAATTTTCATTGGGGACCATTATATTGAAACTGATATGTGGAAAGTAGGACCACTCGTTCATGTGTTTTATTTCCATTGAAATCTAATAGTTGATGAATGAGGTTTGGAGTTAGGTATTTAATTCTAGAGGACCGTTGTCTAATGGACACTTTTACAGATACATCTTGATATTGAGAAACAATTAAAGGTGGGTTTTTCAATGCCCTTATATTTATGGATCATGTCAATGTTTAGTTATTAGCCTATATAATTTCATCTCAATTGTTCTTGGAAATTTATATTTATGAGAAGATTGAAGAGCGTTCATGTGAATATTGGGATAGATATATAGTTTCCAAGGAGATACAAGAAGTATTAATATAATAATGATCTATAGTAACCTAGATTCAATGTCAAATTTTATATGTTGGAATAGATATAGGGAATCTAATCCTAGTGGATCAATCAATATAGTAGTATTGGAGAACCATATACATACATGATATAGATTTTATATTGGGGAAAAAATATAATAATAATAATAATAAATTTGTTTTATCATTAATACTCATTGAAATATGTTTTTTCTCATAACATCGGGAAAAGAGAAATAATAAGGGCGAGCTCAATGTCTTATATGGGGTTATGTATAATGAAATATATGATGAGTAAATAAGACATGGTCAACATGGAATGATAAAAACATAAAATTCATGATATTTAAAGCACTATAAACCTAAATTGAATCCAATGATAATTTCAATTTAGTTACCTAGTGGATAATATAAAATGAATTATAAATGAACGAAATGCGTAGAATTAGATTTCATGATCTAAAAAATTATGTTATCTCCACTATCCTGACATTTCTATAATAAATTATAAGAATATGAGTAAAAATCTTTTAAATTTTATCTACCGCATTCCCTCAAGAGACATATCAATGACTCAAGGGTATATATAATTATGATCTACACATATCAATTCATGTCCAATTCATTCATCCTATATAAACTAGTTTATTTATTTCATCAATAATACCCTTTATTAATAAATTTTTGTATTGTGTAATGAATATAAATTTATCAATGTTTCCCCTATTAATTAGACAATATTCAATTTAAAACACTATATATACAATTGTATATGTTTTTTTAAATTATAATATCCATAATTAAAATAATTTGGATATTTGAAACAAATTTAAATCTGAATGATCAAATAATGTGAATGTTTTATTATAATGTTAATATCCACCAAATTAATCATTGGATGAGTGGTAACCATTAAAAAAAGTATATTTTATAGTAAAATCATGTCTTTAAAAAATATAAGAAAATAGGGAAAATAAATTTCCATAAAGGGTTCCCTTTTCAAAATTTGATATATCGTATTGGTAATGTTAAAGGATGTAAAATGGATATTTTTGTAGGAATGTTCGTTAATGTTATTGAAGTTAAAAAAATTATTCTGTATTTTAGTAATGAAAGTTAAAAATGAAAAATTTAAGGAGAAATATAGAAGTATTAATTTAATAATATTTAAAAATTAAATGATAACTAAAAATATCATTATAAATCAATTTAGGAAATAATATTTTTTTTTATAAATTTTTTTTGAAAAATAAGGATATTGAAGAATAATAAACCCGTTAAAGAAGAGAAATAAGATTTTATTTAATCTTTTTAACAATTCTATTGCAATATTAATATGTATTGAGTAATTAATATTAATGAATAAATAGATATTCATGTAAAATAACTCAAAAGGGAATAATATATCCACATAATGTAAATAGGTTCATAATACAAAATGCATCTCAATATAGTGTAAATTAAGATGAAATCTATTATCTCACATTTCCCTTCAGTTGAATGTTATTTAGCCTTCTTTATAAAATATATAAATTTAGTATAATTACATAATATAACGATGTACATATATATAATACAATATATTATCCTTTTATAAGAAATTAGTTCCCATTAGTTAAAAATATTGTATTATTTTTATTTTTTGGGGTGTTAATTACTTTGTTTATTTTGTTTGTTTTGATTCGGTAGTTCTGATCATTGAAATATTTTTTACACCATATCCATATTTATATTCATTGAATTAATATAGTATATACTACATATATATATACACATTCAAGGTCAGCCATAAAAGATAGATATAAAATAATTAATACACCGTTCATAGAGACATCATGTTGTACGTACGCATGATCACTATTTTATGTTTTTAATGTATGGAATGAAAAAAAATTGAGTAATAAATATCATTTATAGAGTCATTAATATATCATATACCTCATATATAGTCATAAAAAATATAATTATTATAATCCATGTAATTTTGGAATAAAAATGGATAACATTACTCTCTAGAGGTGGTGGTCTATACGTGCGCACGAGAGACATTATTATTTTCCAACATGTTGGAAAGAGAAAAGTAATATATGATATTAGAGATCCTTAATTATATTTCATATATATCACATATACATATTAGTTTCATTTTATAACTATTCAATTGATGTAGTAATAAAAAACGAATTACACCACTTTAAAAAGATAGTAAGACGCACTTTTGCTTGAGTGATGTTTTAACTTTTTAAAGAATATAAATCAAATGGAATATGGCCTTACAATAATAAACATAAAATAAAATTATATTTATTATAATATAAACACTATTTTGGTATGGTTTTAAAAGACTAATAGGATGTAGTAGAAGAAATAATTTTGAAAGAGTTAGTATAGATGATTATATCTTCTTTCGTATACTCCCCATCGATCTACTCATAAATGACAAAGGGATGGTCTTTTTTGAGGTAAATAACCAATATACATTTTATAAGTTTTTTAGGAGATTAATGGATAGGTTTGGTCAAGATGAATTTAACTAAGTGGCATAGAGAATATTAATGAGATGTTTACTTTTAGAATTGAGGGTGGGACATTCCGAGATTTTTTTAAGAATTTAATGAATATAAATCACATTTCATCCAAAAATAGTGAAAAAAGTATATAATAATAAAATAATACGAGGATATTTAGATATATTCATATCCAATTATTTTTTACATGTTTCTTTCACATTTTTACACTTATAGTATTTAATAGTTCGTTGCCACATTTGACAATTATGAATGTATTAATGATTTCTACACTATAATGGTTAATAACGTAACAAAAAAACCCAAATAATACACTTAATTTTATGTTTTTTTATGTTTTGAACCGTATCCCATTTATTTAGATGAATACATGATTTTTAATAATTTTAATTCTTTTATGAAAATACTAATTATTATAAAATATTAAAATTGTCAAAATTGGAAGTATTCATTTAATTTTAATTTTATAATAATAATAAAACAATTTATTTTAAAAAAAATTCAAAAAAACAAATATAATATGTCATTTAAATCTATAAAATTCATTTCATGAAGAAAATATCCCAGATAATATTATCTTTAGAGTTTTAAAAAACCACTTACTAATTTCATTACCTCTTGTACACACATTGTGTCAATGTTGCAGAAGCGCTTATGGGAATTAATTCTTCACCAAAAATTAAAAAATAATTAAAATGAAGAAAAAATAATTTATATTTAAAATATATTTATTTATCAAAAATATTTCCTTTGTTTATCCCAATGAACAAAATTCAACAAAATTAAACAAATAGAATGAATATTTTGTCTTTTCATTATACAAAATAATAATAATGTTAAAAATTATGGGAAATAGAAAAAGGAGATATATTAGAAAAATATATTATTACAGATATGATATACTTATAAAAAATCAGGTTAATTTTTATTATTATTATTTAAACATTATCGTTTTTTTAATTATTAATTACTAGATTTACAATTTATTGTGGTATGAAAAATATGATGTTTTTTATTCATAATATGTGAAAATAAAATATACCTATTTAATAAATTTTTTCCTGATATATAAAAAAATGGAATTAATTTTTCCTAATCCAATTAATATTGTAGGAATAAATTACATTTTATATAAATGCATAATGTTCACCAAAAAATCGTTATTAGAGATACGTTTCTGATGCCAAAAAATAATCTTATAAAAATATGGGAAAAAATGATTCAAATGATGTAAATTTTATTTTATATAATTTAATAATACTGAACATAATTTGAGATAAAATTCCAATTATAATGAATCTTTTAAATGATATGAAAATGATAGTATTAAAAAAATTACTATTTTTCACTATTAATTGATAAAGAAAACTTTTTAGAAAAACAATGATATCTCCCAAATATAATTTTCATATACTGATTTAAAAAATTATATCCTTTTTATCAAAGATACATTAAAAAAATTTAATATATTATTTTAATTATTTTATCACAAAAATCAATCAAACAATTTTTTAGGAAACACATGTTTTTGAAGAATAAAAAGACTTTAATAAAAAAAAGAGTGCATATTTCCTTTAAATGAATCAATTAATTTTTATAGAGTATAACCTTGATATTTAATTAGTAATATATTTAATATTATTCAAAAACACAAGTTTAAAAGCCATGTTATGACGTTATTATTTAAATAATAATATTTTGGGGTTTATTTCTCCTCAATGTGGTGTGTTGTAAATTCTATCATAAATATTGTAATTGAAAATTTAGGATATTACATTATTCCCTCCTATTAAAAAATTAATTATCTTATCAATCATGAATATTAACCTTAAAATAAATGAGGATGGTTCTTCTTCATATTATCCTCATATCCCCCCATCATTTCCTTTATTTTATGATTTTACAAAGTAACATACCAGTTATGTCATCAAATTCCTCAACGTTTTCTCAAAAATTTCATTAATATTGATAGGGTTTTCATATTAATATATGTCAAGTTATATATTTATTTATAAGTGATTACATGCATTAGGTCTATCATATACATTCTTAATAGATATATGGAACACATAATCTACTTTAGAGAGGCTTTGTGGTATTCCCAATTGGTATTCCACCACACCAATTGTTAATAGAATTTTAATATTTATGATTTACAAGGGGATCAATTATCCCTACATACCAAATATCAAAATGGTCATCCATGTAGATACTTCCAGTTAAAAATATTATTACATTTGAAATTTCAAATCATTCTTTCTATAATTGGTGTAAAACTTTTACATAATTTGTCCATCGTCAATCTAAGTACGAATAGAAATTACCATTACCATTTTATCTTCAACATGTTTTGGGAATACAATATTCTTTTCACTGAATTGACCTAAATATGTGTTTATATCACATTTGTTTCTATATAAACCTTCATACAATTCCATTTGAATAACATAATGGGAGTTATTTTTATAGAAAAATTCCCCCAAAAGTAAATACTAATGACACAAACCCGGAAATTCAAGTGATCATAACCTCAACACCTATTCAAAAGTTGTAACAATACTTCTTGATTCTATTTTAGATTAAGGGTGATAGTCATTGATCAAATGATGCTAAGTATCTAGAGACCAATAAATTATTTTCTATAATTTCTCTATACATTTTTGATCAAGATTCGTAAAAATTGAAATATATTTAGAAAGAAGTCATAAAGCATCATTAATAGAGAGCATTGAGTGGAACTGAATAGGAAAATATTCAATTGTAGTGAGGAAATTTGCAGATTTGGAACATAAACCAACAATAACCCATATTGCAACAATATTTATAGGAGACTTTAGTAATTCAGTAAAAAATTCCATAGTAATGTCAACCCATTTCCACATAGGAATGGGTTAAAGAAAAATAAATATTCTATGATACCATCTATCATCCTTCACTTTTTATAAACCGAACATATTGATACATAATCATCAATTTCCCACTTCACATTGCCTATAAAACGTTCCTTTAAATCACTATACATATGAGTGCTACCTAGGTGTATATAGAAGTATGAGCTACAAGAATCATCTAGTAATTCACTTTTATACTCATGTGTAGATGGAACACAAGGACCATTTCCTAATTTCAAAATTCAATATTAAAATATGATGTTTTCTAATATACAATATTTTATAGATTTAATTTTGATTTTAAAATTATCATCATCAGTCTGAGAAAATTTTATATTTTTAAATAATTATTGATTGGATATAATCTGAAAATTGTGTTATGTTTCTCCAACATTTATAATTCACATATTCATCTTTATAAAATTAATGAACACTGTCAAAATTTTAATCATCATTTTTTTCAGCACTCCATGATCTTTACTACTCAATGCATCAACTACCATATTTTACTCCCCTAGAGGAAGAGTATTGAAAAATAATAATCCAGTATTTTTTAGAGCTATCATTTTATATTTTATTGTACTTATTATTAGATGAGATGTATATAATTCTCTTATTTCTGATGTAAATTTGACATCATTCACCATAGATATAATGTCTCCATACCATCAATGTAAAGATTACAACTATTAACGCAATAACATGATATGTATTGTTTTGTTCTCGAAGAAGTAACTACCCAAATGAATATGTTATAAAATTATCAGTTGTTATAAAGTCACAACGAATTCCCTTCTTTATTGAATCACAATATATGAAGAATCCATAATTTCTTGATGTTATAGAAATAATCAAAGTATTCACCAATATCCTCTTCTGTTTTTCAAAACATTATTCAAATTCTATTTTCAATATGAACATTACCTCATTAAGATTAATTTGGGTTAGTAGGTTTCATGATTAGGAATGTTTTTGAGAAACTTTTCTATAATAACTTAATAATCCAATGAAAAAATGCACCTCGATTATGTTTATCGGTGAAGAAATTATTGGAATACGTTTTTATTTACATGATCAATTGAGAATCTATCATTGGAGACAACATGGAAAATAAAATCATCTTTATGAAGTTAGTTGCATACATTCTGAATTTACCATATATATTTTTCATATATGTTTCTTAAAATGAATCTCAACTGATTTTCCTAATGCTTATATATTTATTAGTGAATGAGGATATCATCAATAAATTCTAATACCAAATTATCAAGATATTAATTGGATACTCATCTAATTAGTTCAGTAAGATAAAATTTTCATTAGTCAATCTATATGGAATTTCTATACATTTATAATATCCACACCTAATTTGAAATTACATCTTCGGAATATCTTCCTTCATTACTCACAAGTTGTGATACACATAATTATGGTCAATATTCAAGAAATATTGAGGTACACAATGTCGATTGAATATGGAATCAATAAGATGTGTATGATACTTGGTCCTTTTCATAACAACATTGATTTCTTTATTATCAATATAGAGCTGCATATATCTATATATATTTTTAACGAACAAATTATGTGTTATCTATGGTGAACCACTAGGGTGTATAATCACTTTTCACTAAAATTTTGTGGTTCATTATTCAAATTCACTAATTTCATATTGGCCATTCTATAGGGATTCTTTGATAGAGGTTTAGTGTCTGGGAGAAAAACTCATAATCATTCTCTGGTGGATGTCTATGTTTTTGAATAGGAAATACATAAATATATTCTTTTACAATATATACATCCTCAATTAAAATATCTCATTTTTAAACCATAAATTGTGTCTTCTCATATGCCATAAATATCTCATTTAAAAATGATACAAGGAGTTTATTTTGACATGACAAAAATAATGAGGTAAATCATCTAAATAAAAGGGATTCTACATCTTCATTATGATTCATAACATCGTTATCTTTATAATTAAAATTTCTATTTGATTTTTAAAGACAATATATACCAATTAATATATCCAAATCTACTATAATTATTATAATCTTGCCTAAAAATTGAGAGAATTTACATTTCATAATGGGAACTGACTCACACATCATTATTGTAGTGATATTTCTTCTAATACTTTAGACTAACAACACCATTATTAAGGTGTTAGGGAAATTTCTAATTATCAGAGAAAATATTGTACATTTGAAATATTCTGAACACATATAATCAAATAAATCATTATCTTAATTTGAGTCTATGATTAAAATACTTTCTGCCCTATCCTTAGAAACATTAACCTTAGTTATAGTGATCACATAAGATTTATATTCTCCCCTCATCCTATTCATTGTTATGTTTTCTTGATGGCTAGAGAATTAGTGTGAATAATATTCCATTTCTATATAGTTACAAACTGAAAATAATTTATTTTTTTCATCCCCATTCATTCATTAGCTATATAAACCTTATCTATGAACTTGTAACAATCCCACATGCCCATAAATATTTTTTTCAAGAATTTTCGTTCTAGTATTTTTGTGTGATTGGATGTTAATTGTTCCCTTATTCATATTTTATTATTTATTTTTCTCATGTTCAATTGTACAATTCTTATTTTCAGGATTTCCCTTCAGAATATATGATCTAAAAAAATATTTCTCTATTTTTAATGGCCATAATACAATATCATCATAGGATGAGAGAGTTTATGAAATAGATAACCATTGGAGGTTTGGATTATGACCAGTAAACAAATAGTTTATCTTTCTCATTAGATTATATATATAATTCAAAAAAAAGGTATATTATCTTAATCGATGTTTCATAATCCAAAATACTTTATTCACCATTTTTATTTTTGAGAAAGAAGTTTCTCTTCATTTGAATTAATTTACATCAAAGGATGCATTTATTGAAAAAAATTACATTAAATTATATACACTTTATATGTTATATATATTCTTCTTTGCAGTATTCTTGATGAGTGAACAACATTAACCAGAATTGCCTCTAAGAAAACTTACTACCAGCATAACCTTTTCCCATTCATTACATCACAAAGAAAGAAATCTCTTTTCTTATAAAGTGTTCCATTAATCAGCTACCATTGTATTAGTATCTCAACTAATTGATGGAGGCCTCTATCACCTAAAATTATACAATATTTTTGTATCATGATGACATACATTATGTTACAATATTGTTCAAGTCTATTAGCCATAACATATGCCATTTTCCATAATATGGTTACGATCTTATCAGCTCCAACACTAACTGTATAGACTTCCTTAGTGGGGTAATCCCTACATTGACAATGGGTATTAATTCTATTTCTTATATTACACCCCATCACTAAATAATGTGAAACATTGAGTTAGATCATAATAATAATGATTATTAATCCATAAAAAATCTCACTATAAATTTCTCAAATACTATAAAGGATTTTAATAATTCTTTTGTTACCAATGTTTATTTATAATATAGTTCAATGGGATTATAATATACTTTGCTTGATACTAATTGCAACAAAACTAACTCCAACAACTATGATCTAGTTTCTACTTTATTATGTTGGTATAGATAAAATGAGTCTAATCCTAATATATCAACCAAGTTATCAGTCTTGTAGAACCCTATACATTCATGATACCCAATTTCAATTGGGTATAAAATGAAAAAATAATAAAAGAAAAAGTTTTCAATCCTCAAAAGTCATTAAAAATATTTTTTTCATATACTTGGGAATGAAAAAATAAAGCTTATCTCAAATTCCTTGTTAGGGTTATGTAAAATGGAAGTCATCATAAGTGAATAAGGAACAATCAACACGGTAATATAAGTAACTGAAATTTTTTTCTTTGACCAATAATTGAGCATTAAATGTATTCATGGATAATTACAATATAGTAATATCATTGATAATAAAAACTAAATTCGCAATGAAGAATATTATTACTATTGGAAATCATGATCCAATACATCATTATATCTATACCACTAATACATTTCATCAAGATAAATAAAAATTATTAGAAATATCCCATTTAAATTTTAAAACAAATTTGTCTCATGGGACCAATTGATGCATTCAAGGGATATATAATTCATGGTATCACCCATCATTTCACATCCAATGAAACCATCATATATATATTGAGCAATATAATTCATAAACAATATTCATATCAATAAATATTTATATTAATTAAAGACTGCTGATTTCTCAAGGTTTTACCCCAGTCAATTATATAAAACTCAATGTAAATCACCATATATACAATGGAATATAGTCAATGAAAAAATAATATCAATGATATAAATAATATTGATATTAAACTAAAATCTGATGTTCAATGATGACATGAATGTGAATGTTTCAATATAATAATAATCTCCATAAAATTAATCAAGAGATGATTGGTAAACCAATTTCCATTGAATCTTCTAACTACCACTTGAGATTATACAACTCCATCAAATCCATACGATAAGGATGAATGGATACCAGTGTAGCTACTAGAGATACCTTGGGAAAGACCTTTACCTCTCTCAATGGTGGTAGTCCTAAAAATTCATCCAATAAAACATCCATTAATATGATAAACCACCATATGTAAAACATTCTAAGTTTTTTGTTGATCATCAAGATAAAAACATGCAATTTGGGATATCATCTCACCCAAAACATACTAATCAGGTATAGCTCAACACACATAGACATCCTATTTACCCTCGTGAAAAAATATATGCCCCTTGATAATGTGATGGTAGCCCTTCAATGATATAAATCAAAAAAATCATTGATGGGAATCAAACTATCCATCTTGATGATAATTTAAAAAAACGTCATCTTGAGGAAAAATTTGTTCTATATGAAGTGAAAACTTCTATTATTAAGGGTTAACTACCTAAAATGACCTACATAATAATTTTGAGTTTCCAAAAATGTATCAAGCATCATAATTCTATCTGAACCGTTAATACATATCACAAGGATCTCCACAATGGGAACAAATATAAAGAATTAAAAATTTAATATATTGAAAAGAGAAGATCCTAATAAATAAGTAACTATAATAATACCTCTCATAGTAGAAGGTCTGAGACACATCCCTTTATGGTTTGGTTTCACTATGTATAGTAGATAGATCTGTGACCCTATGATATATCCTGGATAGCCTGTGATGATCCACTGTTTTGTCACTACAAATCAGGGGTATGCCTACCATGGACACGATCTCTATCGCGACATGGTGTGTCAACTGTTCTCTAAATCCCAACATAATAAGAATGTTCTAACACTTCTATTATATGTGTATAAAGTGTAGATTACCTATCATTGGTTCACAATTTATTTAAAAATCATTATGTATGGCCCATATTTATGTAGGATTGTCACTCGGATATGTCTACCATGCCTTTAGGTATCATAACTCTCAGTCACCCGTAGTGGTCACACCTCAAATAGCTACCTATGTATATCCTTTAGCTATTAATGTCACATTGTGGATGCTCTAGATGGTGCTTCCTTCTACTGGTCGATGTATAACTAGATCTAGGTGCTAAACCACCCAAGCTCGCACCCCATCCTCTATCAAGTTATGCTCTTTGATATGGTCTTGATTTACTATTCCAAGAAATGTTAGTTATCTGAATGAAATTCAACAACGATTATATTCCAAACCTTAGACCATCCTCTGATTTTCAAGAAATAGATAACTCATTACCCATCAGAAGGGGTGTTCAGTGTTGGAGCTCGGTAATATCTGATAACATGCCCCACTTGATGTGCATGAACTCTTAGTATCGATTGGCCCAAAATGTCTCAAGATAAATGTTATCATATAAGTTAGTATTAAAATCCCTCAATACATCTCCATATAACGATCATTCGGATTAATAACCTACCACCATATCTTAGTGAAATCACCAAACATATAAATAGTATACTTTACCATCCTCTCGTATGGTGTCATGCGATGGTGGATGATAGATATCTGGGCTTCTAGATACCACTCCAAGTCATGTGGTCTTCCATCCCTTAAAAACATGGGCATATGCAACTGTTGGAACTCACATGTCAACTCTTTTATATTTGGGTAGGTCGCGATGCAACCTAAGTGGTCTTCATGAAACAATTAAATCCCTCATGAAATTTTTTCTGAACAAAAGTATCTAGTACAATCATAGGACCCTTATATGGAACTATTAAAGGATATACTCTTATCCCATGATCCACCAAATTTAGAACTCGGTAGCTCCCACCCTCCATGATTGTGATTGAAGGATGTCACAGTGGAATATATCTACAAATTCTAAATATATGACATAGATAAAGATTCAACAACCACAAAAATAATAGATATTAAAATATGATATGTACAAGCCTCCCAATATTAGAATATCGACCCTCTACAATCTCTTTGATTCAAGTCTAGGTGATGTATAGATCATCCAAATTTAAGAGTAACTTCCTACATACCACTACTATGGTCGGGCTTGGATCAAATAATCTGTTATAAAGAATTGTAATTTCCATTGAAATATCATATTCATTTGACATGCATTTTAAATAGTTGAACCACATGCTTCACCACTCCCAATCTATAAGGTCCCATACTAATAATTTACCAAAATATGGTGTCCACCTAATCAATAACATAACACCTTCCAGTCCTTGTGGATCATGTTTTGTGACTCAAAATGTCACAATTGGTATCATAGGGTGTCTTCTATAGCCTAATCTAGAAAAGACAACTCAGGTTAGGACATGCACTCTTTGTACCAACCACAATCTCCAATTAGTTCCAAAATAATTAATAAAGTAGTATATATTGATCATAGAACATATCACAACATTATTAAAAAAATTCAACTTATATGGCATGGCATAATGCATGACATTTGAATCCAATAAAGTTCTTTAAAATGATGCATGAGTTGGAATAAACTCATTTCATCAGGTGTAAACATAATAAAAACCAAAATCATATAAATGATAAAATCAAAATTGAATTGTATAACCAAACCCCAAAATCAAATCAACTATAATATTCAAATGCCAAATTTTTTCCATCCATGGAAATTTGGGGTAAAAATGTAAATACAGGAGGCACTCCCAGGAAAAGAGTCATTTAAAAAATTAAATAACCTTTCTAATATCTATCCTATCATCATAAAATTGAAAACTAGAAAAGAAATCTATGATAATGCATTCTAATGTCCCAAACCTTGATGCCACTAAAAGGTTACATGAGCCCGATTGGCCACATGATTTCAATCAAATATCCCCAAATTATAGATGCATATGATTAGTAGTGGGGGCCTATGGTTTTTCTTATGGGGACACTATTCCTCTTATCTAAGTGTAACATTACAGTAGAAGTCATACAATCAATAACATAATTAGTTAATCAATTAGGAAATAGATAACAACCAAAGAGTGGTATAAATAAAACAATACCATATGGAATATCATATACAATTATGATAATTTCATATGTATACAAATAAAACAAAATATGTATACATGGACTGTATATGATACATATATCAAATAGTAAAAAAAAATGCCAAAACCCACTATCTCTACGCTGTAACACGAGCCTCAGCTCAGTCCAGTGCTCCACTACTCATAATAAGAAAATAGAAATTTGTAATAGAGTAATTTAAATTATCTATTATTGTAGTTATAAAATCATATTGGGTACCAAAGGCTTCCTGAGTAAGACGTGAGATTAAATCAC
Source organism: Viscum album (assembly GCA_963277665.1). NCBI lineage: Eukaryota > Viridiplantae > Streptophyta > Magnoliopsida > Santalales > Viscaceae > Viscum > Viscum album. Next base: position 1,289,886,645 of record OY728119.1, read on the forward strand.
GTTAGGCCACCTCCAACTTCATATAGTGCCTTCTAGTTAAGGAATATATAATAATAGTAGTGTGAAGGTATTAATAGAATATATATAAGAAGTTATGTGTATAAAAAACACATAATGTCTCACGTTACCCTGGACACATGACATCTTCTACAGACATTAAACTTATTTAGAAAGTCTCAAAATAAATAGTGAGACATGTATCAATTTATAACTATGTATATTTATTTAATTAGTCTAATTTAATAAATAAGTCTCTAGACATGGAATATATCCTAGTAGTCCCCTTATTGTTATATGATCCATAGAGGCCTAATGGGGCCATTTATAGGGCATAAGACTCTGATTGAATCCTTGATTTTGAATTGTTTTGGAAGATGAATCATATCAATAATTTAATTAATTAATCAATTAAGAACCTCATCCCATACATGGAATTCCGTATTTGTACCACATGAATCACTCTAGGCACAACATGAACCAAAACCATACAATTATATCTCTGAAGGTCATAATTAGATCTCAGGTATCAGTATAGGATTAGTATAACATCATCACTCCCTGAGTCCATCCCTGGCGGTTTGCCAAGGGAAACAAACTGTCACCCTTGGTGTATATAATCATATACCATTTGAGTCTTTATTTCCCATCCCATTGAGAGTATATATATCACTTAGGAATATCGATAATTAAACCCTTGAGTCGATTAATTTATATCTATAAGGAACCCATATATTCCTTGGTCATATGATAGTCATCCCCCATGAGTTCGTCCATCGTTGTCCACTACGGAGTCGAAGAGTCACTCATGTGGTAGAAAGGAAGAAAACAAATGATTTCATCCATGTATTTTTTTTATAAAAACCCATGTGTAACCCAAGACATATAATAAACATTATATAAATATCATTTAATTATCTATATATTCATCACCATGATCATTTCAATTAATCCTCACCTCTATAGTAGGTGGAAAATTGAATGATCTGTGCTTAGAAGGATTAGATTCATAAATAAATAATGTGAGAATTTCCTTATAAGAATCAACTGAAGCTCAAGAAATAATTTCATTCTAAAGCCAAAGGAAATGGTCTTCCATTCCAACAATTTAATCAATTCAAAATAGAATTTAGAAATCTTCATTTAACTACACATGGACAGGGGTAAATGACACATAAAAAAGGTATTAAAGTTAATATTCCACATATGGTGGTCCCAATAAATTTAAAAACTCACCTAATGGGTGGTTACAATTCAATGTTCACGACCTTTATTATTTTATCAATGTGTCTCATTAATTACATATATCATACCTATCAATTTCAAAAAAGGAATAAATTATATTTCAAAGGAAATGGTCTGAAACTCAAGCACAAGGAAAAAAATATTTATATAAACATCTCGAAATTTATGGAAAAGTATGAGACTTCCAAATGATAGTATGTAGTAGGGTGAAAATCTACGATCAGCTCTTGATTTGACATAGAATGGGAGAAAAATAATATATAGAATAAAATCAAAAAATTGTTCATTTTAATTTGCACATAAATAGCACGTTCAATACCAAATCAAATGAATAACAGGTCAAGAGGATTGTAGTACTTACCAGAAAAAATAAAAGGAGATAAACAACTCCATATTCTATGATCAAATGAAAAAGATTACCCAATTCCATGTATAGGGTTAAAATGAGAGCATTCAAACCTCATGACTATACAACATCAGATAAATAAATATTTTTCTTTAATGTTATAAACTCTTTATAGGAGAAAATAAATTCTTCTTTAAAATAGTAGTCCTAACGGTTTGGTCTCGAGGATATCCAAACTATTTTCCCTTTGTTGTTGGGAGGGGATCATAAAATTGATAGGGAACAAAATTTTCCAAATCATGACGAAACTGTGTAACAACCCATTTTGAAAAAACTAAAGAGGCCATGGAATTGTCATTGGTCACCATCTATATGGTTTCAAATATTGTACAAACTTATCTTTCTCTATTTCTAGGTCTCAAATGTTCAGTAGTAACAGTGGGTCCTCCCCTATATAGTTTCTAGTAATTGTACAACATACTTATTTTTTTCATAAGCTACGTTTCTTGTTCTGAACAAGACACAAAGTGTCCTGGTTCCCTAATGACTGTATATGGTATTTATTTTGGGATATAAAATTAACATATATTGAAATAAAAAATATTCATACCTCATTAAAAAACCTAGGATCTTACAAATTAAAACCCCGAACAACAACTGTGACTAAGGTTCCTAGTCTTATATTTATATTCGATATTATTGATTCTTTATCAAAAAATTATCACATACTTTTATCCCACCCACCATGTTAACTAAGTTTGTATCTATATAACTTTGGATAGATGAATTTTTTGAAAATTTCAATTAACAAAGTTATGAATAGTCCATGAACCATGGTTTATACTAACATGTACTGAAGATGTGTTTGTAATATATTGGGATACATAGAATAAAGGACTAGATTCATCATTATTCATAATTATACGATGATACCTTGTTAATCATCCAAATTGGAGATTCATGTTTAAAATTAACCAAGATATGATTTGAGTTATTTGTGGTTATATTTTCATTAAATTTATTGACTAAGTATCATTATGGATTGTGGTGTGATATATATAATGATCATAAATTATTAAAGTATATATTCACATAGGATAAGAATGATATTCACCTAATAAGTTGATTGGATTTGATTAAAGATTATAGGCTCTCAATATATTTCCACCTTGGGAAAGAAAACAAGATGTCTGACTCTTAGATTCCTAAAGATCATGATAGATTATTTATGACGAGGATCACAAAATATATATTATTTATGGATTTGAAAAGGATAGATTCTGAAATTTGAAAGGAAGGTGGAAATCCTATCTTTCTCAAATAAGTTTTCATCTATATATTTTGGTAATAATTAAGTAGGTTCAAGAGGAAGTTTTAGAACTAAAAATGGGTGTGAGAAATTTTTTTGGGGAAAATATTGATTATGATGAAATGATATGGTTCCGGTAATGTTTTTGTTTCTAATCAATTATATTCTTCAATAAATACATATTTGATGAAACTCCCTATTTATAATTCCTTATTCATCTTGGATGTATAGATATTTTTAGAAATATTGAAGAGTATTTCATGTGGGAAACAATGAAGTGATATATTGGACAATATGTATATGTATGATTGTTATGTTCGTATATTAGATCTCATATGGAAAATACATATGGGATATTATAACCATTCACCATTTCAAAATTTAATTTGGAGAACATCATCATTGATTTTGTTGTAGGACTACCAAAAATATCTACAATACATACTACTATTTTGATTATAGTCGATCGCCCTATAAATTCAACACAAAATGTTAAAACCATAGAATATTTTTCTCTTGATCATAATTCTAGGAATAAAAATTAATGAATTGGTATAGTTTCATGTAGTGTGGTAATTATTATATCTTATTAGGTTGTGAGGTTTTCTTCAAAATCCTAGAAAATATTTACACAGGATCTTGATTCAGAGTTCTTTTGTAATTTCGATTATTATACTCCCATTGATCTCTAATATAGGAGGGGTATTTAAACCGTTGGTAATATGTTATGTTCCTTTTATATGGATTTAATAGGTGGTCAAAATTAACATGTTATATTGGTCATGTTTTCATTAAAAAATAAATTTTACTAGACAATTTAGTTGGATCATTTTGAATAAATCTATTGAAAGAAGTGTATAAATCAAACATGCTAGGATGATGTTAGATAAATAAAGATATTAAGACCCAATATAGATAAGGAAATAATTTATAATGTCAAGGTTATTCAAAAGAAATTAAGGAAACTTATATTTGGAAATAAATTTAAGCTTAAAGACATCGTTGAAATTTGAAATTTAAAATTAGTGAATTGGTTTAATTGAATTTACACATTGAATAAGGAAACGAGAATCATAAATAATGAAAATCATAACACTAGTTATAATAGTCCCCATATAAATTCCTAATCAGGAATGGATGGAAGGTTATGTCTTTACGCTTCCACCAATCCTCCTTCAATGTCATGATGTTTTCCTTAAATACTTCCTCTTGAAGTATATACCAAATCCTTAACATATAATGATCTTCGAGGTCATAACCCTAGAGAATTAAATTTATTATGAATAAAAACCAACATAAATCATGTATTATAGTGAAAAAATTATATTGAACGAGATTACTCACATGATCAATGTTATTTGGAGCAGTTAGAAATTCGATGAACCTACTTGGGAACATCCTGATGTGATAAAATAAATATATCCTCATATTTGTTTTATCAAATTGGGAAAAAATAAATAGAAAAATTTATATTGAGTGGTTATGATATAACATCCCATGATTTTATGATATGTTTCTCTTCAAAAAAAATTAACTTTCAATAGCTGGAAAAACAGGTAACAATAGGTATAAATGATCCAAATATAGTATTGAATTATAATGTAGCCATTAATTATTTTTATGAATATGAATCACAAAATTTTAAATATTAGTTATAAAGGATTTATATAATAAAAATATATTGATAAATAAGTATATTATTTTTGGTAAAGACTTTATATTCTACAAAAAAATAGTTTATCCTAAAAATAGTTTATATTGATTTTTGAACAAAAATAATAAAAAATATTTGTTAAAAATTCATAAAATGTATATCAGAAATTAAAAATAATTATTCAAATCAAAATTTCAAAATTATATAGAGTGTGTATTTTATAATTTTCAATAATGATTATGTTTTCTATGAACAATGAAAAATATTGATTCATAATTAAAATTATCTTTTCATTTAAATAATAAAAAAGTTAAATTCTACTTAAATTCAGTATTTAAGGTAATATTAGTTCATTCATACTATTTATAATTCTACTATTATTAGTGGAATTAATTTTATGTTGAATTTGGTGTAAAAATATTATATACATAAGAAAAAACATTCCCATTAATTTTTTTCCATCGCTTTTTGTAGTTTTATTTTAATTTTATTTTAACTTTTATAATTAAAATTTTATATAAAAAATTTTATATAAAAAAATTTATAAAATATATTACATATTTTTATTCAATGTTTAAATTTTCTTAATCTTTCCATTTTATTTTATACATAATGAATAGTACAAAGAGAAAAAAATAACAAATAAAGAGAATATATATTGGGGGGGGGGGGTTAAAACAATATATAAGGGTAAAATATAAAACATGTCCAACTCCTATTTTATAGAAATATTTCAATCATTTCCTCTTTTTCTACTAATATTTTTTAATTTGGAAACCTTTGTTCTCTGATCGTGAATTTATTATTTTTTAATCTTTTAAAAAATCTCAAGGGATGTGATTCATTTATCAATTCTACATAATTATTTGTTAATATTGATATATTTAATTAATATATATTATATAATAATGATTAAATAAATATTATTTATTATTTATCATTATTTTATTCTATTTTTTAAAAGATGAAACAACGTTCATGAGTTTGTATGACCAACCATCTCAATGATCGTTGTAATAAATTTTTTAACTTGACATTTAATGGGTGATTATAAATATTTATAAAATGAATATATAAGAAATTTAAATCATTATTAACATTCTTGGGATTATGTTATATTGATAAATAGTACAATTACCCCATATATCGAACTAAAATTCTAAAGAAAAATGATACAATCAACATGTAAATATCCATGAATTCCATTTATTTATTTATTTGTAATTATGAGTCTGCAAAAATTGACGACACTTGATTCTGAGGCCCGGAGTGCCCATAATGACTTTCTGAACATTTTGTAAGTATGTTCCGTAAAGGTGAGAGTGGGTTTTTTTAACTTTTGAACAGGTCCTCGAAATTGAAATATGATGACACCCTTGAACTCACAACGACATTATTTTCGTAAATAAAACATCATCTCGACCGCAGTAAGTTGAGGGTGAAAGATAATTTTCATGTTTTTCGTGGGAAAATAATAAAATAATGAAAATCTTTTATTTTATTTTTATTACATCTCTTTTTGAATTATGGAGGTGGGGTCCACCCAAGCTAGAAATCCACCAATTTAAATTCTTTGGGGGTGGGCTCCACTCGAACCCCTCTTAATGGGGGAAAACCACTCAACTATCCAATTAATATATTGAGCCAACTACAAATAAATAAATGTTCCAAAATTATTTGATTTTTAGACTAATATTTTATAACATGGCTCTTTATTTTTTTTGGGTTGGAGGATTTTGTTGGAAAAGGATGTTGGGAAAATTGTGGAGAAATGTTCTCTCCAATGAAGAATAAGGATCCAACCCTGAGCCTAGATCTGAAGTGCTTTTTGGAAGCAACAAATGTCGATGTTCTTCAACGACTTCATCTTATACCTCTCGACTCCTCCAACGAATGGCAAAGTACGGTTTGTTATTTTGAATACCCCGTACCCGTCCATGACGTTCTTAATGATTCAAGAACAAATAAAATGCTTATTACAATTCTAACACAGAGGTTTCGGGCGAAATGAACACGAACCAACCTCTCCACAACCTTTATGGATTGTGGTGGTTTTAAATCAATAGTGACGTCCCAAGATGAGTGAGGAAGTATATGGAATGAAGAACGAGACACCGGGGTGCGCTATGTGACCTGAGGAATGTCATAGGAGACCTGTTCCGGTGACCGAAACCTATGGGGATCAGGAGCAGTGGTCAACACTTCTGCCGGCCACGAAGATGGTGGCGGCGCAACCGCGCCGCTGGAGAAGGGCAGCAACCTGTCGGACAAAGCCGAGATGGGGCGGCTACCGGCACATAGCCATCCACAAGACAGTGATGGTAGTGCATGTATGTGCCGCCCATCGTGCTGGTGTTGCGGAACAAGGCCGCAGTTGCGGTGGAGGAGCGTTTGGCTCTCTGTTGGCCGTCGATGCTGACACGGCACACGACCGCGCCACGCAGAGGAGGGAGGGCCTTCTTGCCAGTTGTGAGTCGAGCAGACCACACATCATGTCTTAATCGCTGGCCGGGTCACGCCAGTGGTCCAAGCCAGACCCAGTGGTCCGGGTCGGACCCAGGTTCATACTCGGGAAGGGCTGGGACGACCTGAACCAGGTCCGGTTGGCCTAGGCTGGGTCGGACCAGATCTGGACCATCTTCGAGCCTTTCTTCTCATTAAGCCATATCATGAGCTTCAGGTGTCTGTTTGATAAACTGTGTGCGGTGTCTTAAACCTTGCATCGAGGCGTTACTTTTGGTATACCCCACATTAGTTTTTTATAAATTTGGTGTATGGCCGTATTGGATCAAACACGAATCCAACTGGGCCCTAGATACAAAAAGGAAAATAACATGAAAACCTGGTGTCTGATTGATGCACTGTCTATTGTATTGAGCCCCATATCACATGGAGGTCCTTTGTAATAATTCATCGTGTGATGTAATTGTAGTTGGAGTATCCATTTGTGGCTTGAGGATTGGATTCTCCCATAATAAATCGAGAATAGTGCAGGAACCCTATGGCTGGATGTAACCTATGAAAGGGATCCTATGTGGGTTTGTGCCTTGGGATCCTACATTGGTCTCTGTTTTGGGATCCAATATGGGTCTGTGTTTGAGATTCTCACCTAGATCCACTCTAGGAATCCAAGTGGGACTAATCTAGGATCATACGTGAGTTTGCGGTACTAGGATCATACGCGGGTATGAGGATTTAGGATCCTATGTGGGTTTTCCTCTTAACAGAGTATGCTGATTTAGTAGTTATATATAGTCATCTTTATTACCATACCGATGTTATACTTGGTGTGAGATAATTCCTTACCTTTTTGGCGATACCTTCGTGGTATTCTTCTATGTGGTGTTACCTTTGTGGTACTTACCTTCATGGTGACACCTTTGTGGTATTATTCTGCGTAGAGTTACCTTTGTTGTACATACCCTTGTGGTGTTATCATCGTGGTATTCATTCCTACGTGGAAAATTTGTACTTTATCTAAGAGTCAGGCCTTGTGGTTCCTCATGAATGAATAGATATACTAGATTACTTAGGTATATGTGTGGGCATATACCTAAGTAGGATTGTCAGATGTTTTCATGCTCTGTGGTTTTTCCATTGTGGGTTTTGTGAGACCTTCGAGGGTCTTGGGGTCCCTACTACGTATCATTATACTCACCCCTACACTGGCTATGCCCGCACATTGTTGTGTTTGGTGCAGATGAGAGACAACGCTGATAGAGGATGATAGTACTAGGATTGGATTTAGCTCAGAGGTGGACATTAGATGAGTCATACCGAAGAGATGACCGTTCAAGAGCTATACCTACCAATCAGGTAGGATCCTTGGGTGGAGTTCGTAGGAGCTATTTCAGTTTACTTTTACATTTCAATTTTCTTGTACTTTCTAGTTGGGATTGTATTCTAGCCCCTTATTCTTACTGTACACAGTCTTTTTACAATACAGTTTACTTGTTTTTGTATCTTATTGTGTTCTTGGTTTCATGTGTTTATAGGTTATAAAGGCAATGCCTTCCCGGTTTTAGGGAATATTCCATTTGGTGCTAGTCACCTACCCCTGGCCTATGGAAGGAGGGCATGGGTTAGTCACGACTCTGGCCCCAGTGGATGGGTCATGAAAAATTGGTAACAGAGGAGTCAGTTATACCATAGAACATTGGACTATGCTCTTTTTAATGGAAATATTTTTATGTGTAGTTATTGTGGTTATCAGTTTAGGGAATCCAATGCTGGTACGACGACTGATGTATCCAATCACCAAGATCCTAACATCTGATTTCTGACTCAGTGCATGAAAACACTGATTGCCTGTGTGTTTTAAAATGTTTTATTTCTGATCTCTTTAGGTCAACTAACTAGGTATAACTTATTGACCATTGAGAACCTATAAATTTTCAGGATTCCTCTGCGAAGACAACCAGATAGGGTTATAGGAAGAGTACGTGATGATATCCCACCATGTGATGAGGCAACGGTGCATGTCCCTTTATCAGTAGAGGCACCAGTGGTACCGTTACCCATTGGGCCACTGATGCCACCAATCCTAGAAGTAGAGGGTGAACACCTCTTGAGTGCGTTGCACAGGTTGAAGTGCTAGAGTCCACCCAGGTCCCGAGGCGAGACGAACTCACTGGATGCTAAGGATTGGTTGGAGGTTGTGGTGAGAGTCTTCTAATTGGTTGGGAAACCAGTTGATATCATGGTGATCCTTGATGCCCGTATTATACAAGAAGCAGGAGGCAGAAGTTTGAGCTTGATGATCCAGGCTCACAACGAGGTGACACATCTCTAGGAAGACATTGAGATCATGTTCAGGTAGAGTTTGTCCCATCAACCCTTCAGACAGTGCACATACATGAGCTTCTTTATTTGAAGCAGAGCATCATAATTGTGGCTCAGTAATTAGTGAGGTTCACTGACCTCTCATGATACTCCACTGATATGGCGTGTGATACATTTTTTAGGGCCTAGTCATTCGATTAGGGACTCTGGCGAGACATCGGGGATTAAATGATTTCTATCAGCTTTTTGACGCTGGGGGGTTGAGGGAGCTATCATAGTGGAGTGTTTTCTTGTGGTGTCGTTTCAAGCTGTACTACCCCCGACTAGGAATCACGTAGCGGAGTCTTCTACAGCTGGCAGCAGATAGATTTCACATATGTCAAAGAGGACAACACCTATATGTGGATGAACACAGGATTCAGGGTTGGTTCTACGGTGCACCAGAGATAGTTCCCTTCATGCAAGGAGTAGTTAGTGTTATGCATGTGGTGGGTAGGTTTACATGGATCATGACTTCACAACCCTCCATATAGATGATTAGTAGACGGTCAAAGGACTGCCTTGGCAGAGATAGAGGTTCGAACTAGGAGGCTTGCAGGGAGTTGGGTAACGTGGCAGAGGAGTTGGTCGTGCAGCTGTTGGTGACCGACAATTTGAGATGTTACTGCCACCACCCCAAATGGTCCACCCCAACCATAGGGAGCAGGAGGATAGGGTCGATCTCATATCCTGGTAGCTGAGGCGAATGACCATGGTGTTCCAAAGATGATACCATGTACGATCTGTGTCTACACCACCTTATCTGAAGTACTTATAGACACAGGTGCTGGTCATTCTTTTATTTCCACTTCCCTCAGTAGGAGCTTAGATATTACAACAGAGCCATTGGCTCGATCCTTACGACTAGATAATTTTACGTGAGCGGATTCGATGATTTCGCACTGGTGCCAGTAGTGTGAGCTTACTCTATGAGGTGAGAGTTCGCATGGGATCTTCTTGTAGTGGTGTCAAGGCCTTATGATTCCATCTTGGGTATGGACTGGTTATCCACAGTCCAAGGTCATATAGATTGTATTAGGTGCAAAGTGCGGTGTGTCTGCACGTATGGGACTAGGCTTACCTTCAACAGCGAGAAGGGAGTCTTTGTAGCACATGATGGACTTACTTGAAGGAGAGTTCATCCGATAACTCATCATTTGGCTAGCGTTACCCTTGGAGTAGTTTATGTAGAGAGTCCAAGATATCCTGTATTGGTGGACCAGGACACGGATTTCTTTCCTGATGATGTTCTGGGTCTACCTTTTCTCAAAGAGGTGGACTTTTAAATTGACTTGTACCCTAGGACGACACTGATATCTACACCAGCATATCATATGGCTCCCGTGGAACATCATGAGCTACGTGTACAACTGGATGACTTACAGGGGAAGGGGATCATCCAGCCTAGTGTTTCTCCATGGGTAGCACCGATTTGGTTTGCCAAGAAGGTGAATGGGAGCTTGAGACATTGTGTTGACTATCGGCGCCTGAACCAGGTGACCGGGAATAACAAGTACCCACTCTCAAGGATTTCCGACCTCGTTGATTATCTGAAGGGAGGATGATGGTTTTTGATGTTAGACCATAGATCAGGCTTTCACACGCTCAGAGTATGAGACAATGATGTGCTGAAGTCGACTTTCAGATGTCTTTATGATGATTATGAGTTTTTGGCCTTGTCGTTCGGCGTGAATAAACGCTCTATTAGTGTTCATGGGACTCATGAATATGATCTTTCATACATAACATGGTCTCTTTGAAGTAGTCTTCATCGATGACATTCAGATATACTTCGAAACCGATGAAGAGTGTGCTTTTCATTTTCAGATAGTTTTGGACATACTCCGAGTGCACCGGCTTTATAGTATGCACTCGAAGTGTAACACCCCAACTCAAATTACCCAGAGTCGGTGCATTGTTACATATTATTGGCATGATCACAAAAGATCAATTCTCCAAAGAATTATTAGTTTATTATCCTTGGAATTAGTAGATACATTCATAAAGATTACATTACATCATAAAATGAAAAACTACCACAACATGTTGTCTCCATAGACCACACTCATATCCCCTCATACTATCCTTACAGCTCATTTATAAAATACTTCTTGGAATCCTAGAAAAAATAAAATATAGAAAGGGGTGAGATCAGATGCTCAGTATGGATAACAGTACAGCGGAAACATTAATAAATAAGCATAAACATTTAAAGAAATATAAAACTAAAACAAAATCCTTTTAAACATTTAATCAGCATAATATGGAAAAAATAAAATGAATTAATTCCATTTACTTATTCACATGGATATTCTACTAGTCGAATAATCACACGTAGTATCACTAACCAATATCTTAATAATGAAATGCATAATTCTAGACTATCATAACAACATAGTCAAGGCCTTCTGCTAAGACTAAAAATAAGATTTTGTCAAGGCCTTGTTCCAAGACACTAGTTTGTCTCATGAGACCTACTCATGCATCGAGGAGCAATTGCAGGCTCCACCCGTCACTTACTAAGTCAAATGCATTCCTCATATGAAAAGTTTTAAACATAACATAAACATTGGTATTAAAAATGGCATAAGAAATGTCAATACTTTACCAATAAACCATGAATGGTATAAAAATAAAACATCCACAGTCAAACATATAACAAAACCATCAATAAAATACAAAAGATTTTCATCATAATAAATCAACATCAAACAAGTTTAAATTCCATTAAATTATTTTGACATAGATGAAAATGATTTGTAAAACTCCTTGAGAGAAATATCCCATTTTCATGAAAATATTTAAAAGTCACAAAATTTTGAAAGGAAGACATTGAAATACATTTTTGAATCAAAGTGTCTCATACCACTTTGAAACATTTGAATGTAATTAACATTTTAAAACATTCATGTACATTTAAATAAATCCTTAAACCATTTTGAAAAAAAGGACATTAATGAGAATGGTTTAGAATAATAAATCTTTAACACATTTAAATTGATGTTTTAGTAAAAATTCCCTTAAAATAATCCCTTTGGAAACTATTTTTTGAAATACGGACATGGATAATAAAAATGTCCTAATAGATACTTATGTAAAAACAACCTCGGATAATAAATAGATTGTGAAATTGACCCTTACCAATTTGGTATCTGACGAAACATTCACCCCATGAAAGAGGTATCATACAATTAATATGTAAATACACATAAATTAAATTTTATTACAAAATGAATACAATTATGGGCAGTACATACACCACACTAAATATAATAGTGGTAGTATGGCATAAATCTCATGGGAATAAGAAGTGAGATGAAAACCCCTTACATTGAACTTTACTTTTGTCGAGGGTACATTTAACCACCTATAAGAAGACTATAGTATGATATTAAATTATACCAGAACCATATTAAGATTTATGATATCATACATTATTCATTTATGACTTTATAATACCCATTTAATAATAATTTCCATGTTATATTAATATTTCGGGTAATAATCAATTTCTTTATCGTACATATTTTAAATTATTACACTCGATTGTATCACTTAGACTATTATTTAAATAATTCCATAATATATAACATTATTTATATATCATATATATTTAGAATATAAATATGTATAATAGACATATATATGAAATGGAAAACACCATTTATAGAGATGGTAGTCCATACGTACGCATAAACGAGGTTTCCGTTTTCATATAGTATTGAATGGTAGTAATTGAATAAGATATATGTAAATACATAAATAATTATATATATTTAAATATATATGTCTCCAGTATCATTATTATGTCATATATTACATACTTACTAGTAATATATATTTTTATAATCATCGATGAATGGTGAACTTGGAAAATAATCTCATCATGTCGTGGAGACGGTAATCCGTACGTACGCACGTGCGAAAATATCATTATTTTGATATTAAAATAATATAATATTGTATGTAATATCATATAAACAGAATCCTTATCATGTTTTATTTATTATTTACATAAAATACACATCATTATTATACTTATCCAAATAATAATGTATTGAAAAACAATTACACCACGACGTGGAGACGGTATGTCGTACGTACGCATGTATGGTGACATGTAATTCAATGGATATATAGAATACTGAATATGGTTATACCATATTTATAATAAAATAAATGTATATATAAGACTGTAGAGTTATTATTTTATAGTGGAAATAACAATGAAAGAAGAAGTGGAAGAAGAAAGGAACTTAAAATATGGTGGTGAAATCATTACCTCTTTTTCAGGTTCTTCTTTTTGATTTGATCAAAAGGGCTCCTGAAGTTGGATTTCTGATAAAAATATGGTTCCTAAGACGAATTGAGAGAAGTTTACAGAATATTTGGTCAGGGTTTGGCTGATCCAAATGGTATTGAAGGTGTGAATTAGTGAGTAGGGGGAGTGCTCTTTTATAAGAGGGGTGAGGCGCAACTTAGGAAAAGCTAGAAATATTATTTTCTAATAAATTAATATTAGGATTATAATGGCTCCAAAGTATATTATTTAAATTTTAAGGTGGGTATAGGTCGAAAAAACCTCAACCAATAGGTTTTAGATAGGTTGGTATCACTATATTAACTTTATCTTTTTGATTTAACTCTTAGTTAAATAGTTTGACATTTACCGTGTCTCTTTGTATTTTTATATTATTTAGTTAATAAACTTAATATATACATCTAAGAGACCCCCAATTTGTCCATTAATGATACACCTATCATTATATAAGTCGTTTTTACGAACGTTATATTTTAAGGAATATAATATCAATTAATAATATAATATTTGTTTTAAAAACCCATTTATGTCAATTTTTACACTATTCAATAATTTATTTTTCATAAAGTCTTAAAAACTTTATTAATTCAAAAAAAATTCATTTAAGAAATCCTAACATGTCATATTAACCAATAAAATTCTTTTATGCCATCAAAACATTATAATTATATTTATAATAGCATTTATAATACCAATTATTTGATTTTTCCATTAATAATCTAAATACGTCATTATTATTGGGTCATTTATAAATTTAATTATTCAAAGTCTAAAAATTATATATAAAATACCACTATGAAGGAAATAATTTTATATTTCTAATGAATATTTATAGTCGAAAATATAACATATATAACCCTATGTAAAAATTGTTTTTCTAAAAGACATATGCTTTTGTCATTTTTTGTATTTACTTTAACTTAATTAATATAAAGTTTCATTATAACTTACGAGTGGATCCATGTGGTCCCGAAATCGACCCAAAGATGACCATGGTCGAACATGTATCAACCAATAGTGTTAGGACACGTTTTTGGGTAATTTATTATTATTATAATATTATTGTTTACCCTTATTTACCAGATTTACACTTTAACCATGGTAAATAAAATATTTACCGAAGTAATTATTCAAAAAGTCTAAAAATAAAAGTTAACTATTTACACAATTTGGACCTCCTGATTCTAAATATGGATTCGATTTTTATTATTTCAAAACATAGAAGTGGAAGAAAATAATTTAATATCAATTCCAATTGTCAAAACAAAAACCGTGTTTTTATGAAATAATAACTATCAAAACATTGACACATGTTTATGTCTGGTTTAAATGTGAAATTATATCTAATGACTAACTTTGTATTAAATGGTTAAAATATACTATAAATATACTTTAAAACCACTAAAATTAATAATTTATCACTATTTATTATTTCTATTAAAAAATGTGTTTTTAATTTAAATTTTGTAATTTTCACTATTAATCAAAATATGAAAGTTATCAGAATTGTACCAAAAATTCACCCTAATATAAATTTGATATTCCAAATCCAAAAATAATGTCCATTTTGAATGATAAAATGTAAAAAATTTCAAAAATTGGGAATTTCTATTCATAACGGTTACTTTGATTGGTTGTGGTGTGTGTTAGAACTGGAAGTTGCGTTCAACACACACTACTGTATTATTCAAGGATAAGCGTACCGTGGATGCTTGGGGTGTTATATTATACCCTCCTTCAATAAATTGTGTCCTCACAATTTGAAATTGTTCTTTGAAAATAAAAGGATGATAATAGAAAATAACTTTGTGGGAAAACCCACATCGGAAATTGGGTTAATAAAATTTAGTTTTAATAAGAGGAGAAGGGGAATGAAAAATTCACAAAAAAAATTCTGATCTCGATTAGGAGAATAGTGGTGGAAATTAGAGACAAATAATTTTAGGAACAACCTAAATATTTATAGGGAGTGGCTGTGGTCATCAATCACAAACTATTGTAGAATTGTGGGCCTCAAAGATACCAATCTATGATGATTTAAAATACTATAGGTTCAACAAAATGTAAGGTATTAGGATAACACTTTTTTGATTTTAATATTCCTTACCCAAAGTTTAAGAATTTATTTCTTCATAAAATAAGAGAATAAAAAAGTATACTTTTCATGTATAGTTCCACCCTTTAACTAATTTCTACCACAAACTCATCTTTCACTATAAAAGATAATAGAGCTTAAAAAATATTCTATTTATCATGTTTGTATAGGGTTCCAAAAAAAATGAATTTATAATTCATCAACTAGAACCTTTAAAAAAACTACATTATTCAATATGGGACATCACATGGGTTAGTGGTAGGTGATACAACCTGGCCTCCCTTCAGTTACAGGTTCAAGTCTCACGGCCTTGCCGGACGTAATGGGTTGTCGCCCGACCTCCAGGATATCCTTTTTATGGAAATTAAAAAATAATCTCAAACTAGACTTATCCAAAATACTTCTTTCCAAACCCACAATCCAAATTTTATAGGGAAGAAAAACATAATGAAGATCCTTTTTTCCACGGAATAATATGTGAACACCTATATCATGTATTATTTTAAAACACTACAATATCCTGAATTTCCATAAAACCTTATTGATTACATTCATACTCCCTTATTCATTACAGAATACTAGATATACTCCTTCTATCCAAAAATGTTGTAAACTCAAACAATGATGGAATATACAAATCATTTATCAGTTTCAAGGTATTGAAGAATATCCAATATAATTTATCCAAATCAATCATTTATTATTCCAAAATCACTACCTCGGTATTAGAATCATAATATAGTTTATCTTTCTCTCAAACATATATTTTCAAAAAAATTAACCTACTATTGAGTCACTTTTATTAGTTCCACACAATCCCAAGTCCTTAATGAAAAAGTACTGATGTACAATCCTTATATATATCACATTATTCTTATAACCATAATATAGTTCTTCAATCCAAAAAACTCAAATACAATAATTATTCAACTTCAACTATAGTAAGAACATAAGCATGGCCTTTCTCCCTTGGACTTTTCTGAGGTAAGTTTCCTTGGCACTTAGGATATTCATTTTCATAATTCCCCATTTCTCAAAA
This sequence comes from Viscum album, assembly GCA_963277665.1. Lineage (NCBI taxonomy): Eukaryota > Viridiplantae > Streptophyta > Magnoliopsida > Santalales > Viscaceae > Viscum > Viscum album. The sequence continues at coordinate 1,289,903,472 of OY728119.1, forward strand.
ATGATAGCATTCCACATTGACATCAACTTTCATTCCCTTGAAATTATTAGCTTGGTGGCCTTCTTAACCACACTTGTAATAGGCTCCCATTCCTTTTAAGAAAGTACCAGGGTGTTTCTTCCCACAATTATCACATATTGGAAAATCCTTCATTCCCTTTTTCTCATTACCCGTCTCTTGATCCACCGTTCTCTTTTTCTCTTTCATTACTTTATTATCATAAGATTTAGAGAATTTTTTTTCTGTCTTTATAGCACATGAGACAATATCTTTGTACGACGAGAATGATTATGAGACTAATGCTCGATGGAGAATTTTTTTAACCCATCAATGAAATGATAAATATTACCCCTTGGGTTACCTATGTAATCTACTACATGCCTCGCTAACCTTGAAAAGTTAGCCTCATACTTTGAGACATTCTCATCCTCCTTTTGTTACAGACTCAGAAATTGTCTTTCCATATCTGATCGATGGTCAAGAGGAAAGTATTTTTATAATAAAATCTCTTTAAACTCCCTCAATTCCATATTTGATAATTCCTAGTCATCCTTTGTGTTTTGAGTCAATGAACACCATTGATCAGCATCTCCAGTTTGGCGGTAAACTTCAATGACAACTTTTTCTCTTTCACTACTCCCCAAGGCATGGAATATTTTATCTAGGGAATTTATCCATTACTCGACTACTACGGGATTTTTACTCCCATTGAATGTCGGTGGTTTTTGCCTCATGAAGCGATCTATCATTGATCCTCCATGATGTGGATTTGGGTGCTCCATATGGGTAAGGTTATTAGTCATACCCTGAGTTAGTTGTTCCAGTATGATGATTAGATGATCAGCACCAGTTCCACCTCTAGCTCCACTATAATTATCTTGAAAGGAGGGAAATCCCTACATGGAGTGCGTGCATTGATTTGGTTTCCATTGCTTCCACTAGGCTCCATTTCTAAACATTGGAATAAATTGTATTAGTTTATGAATCGAAATACATAATTCCAAACCTCTAAAACACTTCACATAAATTGAACAATTTATGGATATAATCCATAATCATAAATAAAATGTTTTCCTTGAGAAACTATATACTCATAAACCCTTCATAATGGTTTGTAAATAAAATGAGAATTATCCTAGGCATATCCCCCGAGAGATTCGTAACCAAGAGTGCAGTAAGGCCCGTTGTCATGTACAAATTCCCATTCAATTCTAGCTTAAAGCGATGCTTTCAGGTTTTAACCCTAGGTACATCTGTGCCAGAGCTGCCTCTACCTTCTCGTGTCCAGAAAGGGATGTATTTCTCAGAAAACTCAAAAAATATCTATGATACCAAAATTCTAGGAAGTTCTTTTATACTAAAAATCAAAGTCCATCTTAGGTCTATGTGATCAAATTAGAGTTTATAAAAATCTAGCTTCAAAGGTTTGTACTAATATTCCTCTAATACCAATTGTAACGCCCTGACCCCAGTTACCCAATGTCGGTGCATATTAACATAACATTGTCATGATCACAAGAGATCAAGTCTCGAAAGACCAATTAGTTTAGTAGCCTTGGAATCACTAGATACATTACATCATAAAATGAAAAACCACAACAACATATTTTTCTCCATAGACCACACTCATATCCCCTCATACTATCCCTACAAGTCATTCATAAAATACTTCAAGGAATCTTGGAAAAATAAAACATAGAAAGGGGTGAGATCATATTCTCAGTAAGGATTACAATAAAACAGAAACTTTCATAAATAAGCATAAAAATTTAGGGAAATGTATAACTAAAACAAAATCCTTTTAAATTTGAACGTCAGCATAATATGGAAAAAATAATATGAAGTAATTTCATTTACTTATTTACATAGATATTCTACTATTCGAATAATCACATTCAATATCACTAACCACTTTCATAATGATGGAATGCATAATTCCAGACTATCATAACCACATAGTCAAGGCCTTGTATGATTACTACAAATAAGATTTTATCAAGGCCTTCTGCCAAGACACTATTTTGTCTTGTGAGACCTTTCGATGCATTGAAGAGATATAGAGGGCTCCACCCGGCACTTAATAAGTCCAATTCATTCCTCATATGAAATGGTTTAAACATAACATAATAATTCATATCAAAACTGGGATACAAAATGTCAATACTTTACCCATAGACCATGAATGGTTTAAAAATAACACCTATAGAGTCAAACATATCAAAAAATCTTCAATACAATACGAATGATTTGTATCATAATAAATCAACTTCAAATAAGTTTAAAATCCAATAAAGGATTTTGACATAGATGAAAATGATTTGTAAAACTTTTTGAGAAAAATATCCTTTTTCCTGAAAACATTTAAAAGTCACACAATTTGGGAAAGAAGACATTTAAATATATTTTTGAATCAGAGTGTCCCATAACACTTTGAAACTTTGGAAAGTAATTAACATGTTAAAACATTCATGTCAATTTAAATAAATACTTACGACCATTTTGAAAACATGGACATTAATAAGAATGGTTTAGAGGAATAAATCATTAAAACATTTAAAATGATGTTTTAGTAAAAAGTACCTTCAAATAATCCCTTTGAAAACTAATTTATAAAAAGTGGACATGGATAATAAATATTTCCTAGTATATACTGACATAAAAACAACCTCGGATAATAAATAGATTGTGAAATTGACCCTTACCAATTTGGTAACTTACGAAACATACACCCAATGTAAGTGGTATCATACAATGAATATGCAAATATACATAAATTTAAATTTATTACAAAAAGAATAAAATTATGGGCATTACATACACCACACAAAAGGTAATAGTGGAAATATGGCACGAATCTCACAGGAAAAAGGAGTGAGATGAAAACCCCTTACCTTGCACTTTCCTTTAGTCGAGAGTACGTTTAACCTCATGTATGAAGACTATAGTATGTTATTAAATTAAAGAAGAACCATATTAATATTTATGATATCATACATTATTCCTTTATGACTTTATAATACCCATTTAATAATAATTTTCATGTTATATTAATATTTAGGGTAATAATCACCTTCTTTATCATACGTGTTTTAACTTGTTACTCTTGATCGTATCACTTCGATCATGATTAAAATACATCCAGAATATATAAAATGATTTATATATCATATATATTAAGAATATAAATATGTATAATAGACATATATATGAAATGGAAAACACCGTTTATGGAGATGGTAGTCGGTACGTACGCATAAACGTTGTTTCCATTTTCTTATAGTATTGGACGGAAGTAAGTGAATAAGATATATGTATGTACATAAATACTTATATATATATAAATATATATATCTCCAGTAGCATTATTATTTCATATATTACATACTTATTAGTAATATATATTTTTATAATCGTCGATGAATGGTGAACATGGAAATTAATCTCATCGCATCGTGGAGATGGTAATCAGTACATACGCAGGAGAGAAAATATCATTCTTTTGATATTAAAATAATATATAATTGGATGTTATATCATATATACATAATCCTTATCCTGTTATAAATATTATTTACATTAGTTAAACATCATTATTATACCCATCCAATTAATAATGTTTTGAATAACAATTACACCATGACCTGGAGACGGTAGGCCGTACATAGGCACGTATGGTGACATGTCATTCAAAGGTCAGATAGAATACTGAATGTGGTTTTACCATATTTATAATAACATCAATATATATAAAATACACATGAGTTATTATTTTAGATTTGAAAAAACAAATAAAGAAGAAGTGGAAGAATAAGGGAACTTGAAAGTGGGTGGTGAAATCATTACCTCTTCTTTGGGTTCTTCCTTTTGATTTGATAAAAAGGTATCCTTATGATAGATTTTTGACCAAAGGAGGGTCTCTAGGATTATGTATGGGAAGTACAGAGGATATTTGGTCAGGGTTTGTCCAAGTCAATAGGATTTGAATGTGTGAATTAGTGAGTTGGGTGAGTTCCCTTTTATATGAGGAGTGAGGGGCACCTTAAGAAAATATTGAATTATTATTTTATAATAAATTAATATTATGTTTCTAAAGGCTCCAAAGTAGAATATTTAAAGGTTAAGGTGGGGAAAGTCTGATAAACACCCAAAAAATAGATTTTAGATAGTTATGGGTCACTATATTAACTTTATTATTTTGATTTAACTCTTTGTTAAATAGTTTGAGATTTACCTTGTCTGTTTGTATTTTTATATTATATAGTAAATAAACACACTATATAATTCCAAGAGACCCCCAAGTGGTCCATTAATGATTCAACTATCATTATATGAGACTTTTGGCCGAACCTTTTATTTTTAGGAATATAATATCAATTAATAATATAATATTTGTTTTAAAAACTCACTTATATCAATTTTTACACTATTTAATATTTTATTTTTCTTAAAGTCATCGAAAATCTTTAATAATTCAAAAACAAATCATTTAACAAATCCTAACATGTCATATTAACCAAGAAATTTGTGGATTTCATCAAAAATATAAAATTATATTTATTTTAACATTTATAATAACAATTATTTGATTCTTCCATTAATATGGAAAATTCTACATCATTATTGTGTCATAAATAAATTTAATTATTAATTGTCGAAGAAAATATAAACACAATTCAATTATGTATTAAATCCTTTTATATTTATAATTAATATTTATAGTCGAAAATATAACATATATAACCCAATGTAGAAATTGTTTTGCTAAAAGATATATGCTTATGTCATTTTTGTATTTATTTTAACTTAATTAATATAAAGTTTCATTATCATTTACGAGCAAATCCATGGGGTCACAAAATTGACCCAAATATGTCCATGGTTGAACATGTATCAACGAATTGGTTTTGGAAACGTTTTAGGGTAATTTATTATTATTATAATATTATTTTTTTACCCTTATTTACCGGATTTACCCTTTATCCATGGTAAATAAAATATTTACCGAAGTAATTATTTAAATTGTCTAAAAATAAAAGTTACATATTTACACAATTTTGACCTCCTGATTCCAAATATGAAATTCATTTTTCTAAATTCAAAACACAGAAGTGGCTGAAATTAGTTTAAAATTAATTCCCGTTGTCAAAACTAAAAACGTGTCCTTAAGAAATAATAACTATCAAAAGATTGACACGGGTTTATGTCCGGTTTAAATGTGAAATTACGTCCAATGACCAACATTATATTAAATGGTAAACATATATTCTAAATATAATTTAATATGACTCAAATTTATAATTTATCACTATTAAATAATTTGATTAAAAATGTTGTTTTTACTTAAAATTTAGTAATTTTCACTATTTATCAAAATATGAAAGTTATGAGAAATGTACCAAAATTTCACCCTATAATAATATCAAGATTACGAATCCAAAAATGAAGTCCATTTTGAATGATAAAATGTAAAAAATTTCAAAATGTCTGTATTACTATTCATAACAGCTAGTTTGATTGGTTGTGGCGTGTGTTAGAACTCGAAGTTGCATAAAACACACGCTAATGTATTCTTCAAGGAGAAGCGTACCGTGGAAGATTGGGGTGTTACAAGAAGTTCCAGTTCTGGATCTGAGAGATTCACTTTTAGGGACATGTCATATTGGAGGTTGGATTTGTGGTGGATCCAGCAATAATTGAGGTGGTACTTGCTTGGGAGCCGCCCTAGAGTGTGACAGAGGTACAGAGATTATTGGGTTTTACCAGATGCTACTAGAGAATTGTGCCAAATTTATCTAGAGTTACAGCACCATTATTAGTGTTTATGAAGAAGGGGGAACCCTTCATGTGGTTGGAGACATGCTAGTAGATTTTTCAAGAGTTGAGGCAGATACTGACTAGTGCTTCCATCATGAGGCTTCTAGAGGAGGGTGTTGGGTACATAGTCTACTGCGATGCATCAGGGACCAGACATAGATGTGTCCTGTGCATGAGCAAGATGTTATCACATATTTTTCTTGACATCTTAGACTACATGAGGAGAAATATGCTACCCATGCCTTTCAGTTAGCAGTTTTGGTCTTCACTTTGAAAGTGTGGTGGCACTATCTGATGGGTAAGCATTTTACGGTCTACTCTGATCACTAGAGTCTCGGGTATATCTTCTCCAAAAAGGACCTAAACATGGGACAATGAATTTGGATTGAGTTCATCCAGGACTACGACTTAGAGATAATCTATACTCCTAGGAAGGGGAACATTGTAGCAGATGCACTCAGCAGGAGATCTGGTATACAACTTCTCGGTGAGGCGATAGAGAAGCATGCCACTTTAAAGATTTACTTTGTGGAATAATATGGAGAAGATTTTAATCAGTCTCATAAATTCACTCCCCCACTTCTTCAATGATTTAGGGAGGATAAACATGGGTACACTGACTGCAAGGCTCGACGTGTTCAGATATCCATAAGGCAGGCACCTGATGGATTTTCTGAAGGTGGGGAGCACGTCATCATCTTTAGAGGGAGTACTATGGTATCGATGGATTTACGGGAGGAAACATAGTTGGAGTTCCTTACATCCACTCTAGTGGTACATCCAGGAGTGGAGAAGATTTACCAGGACCTCTGATAATAGCACTGGTGGCCGGGAATGATGAAAGCAGTAACCGAGTTTTCTCATAGTTCCCCACTTGTCAACAAGTGAAGGCAGAACATCTTGTACCAGCAGGCTTAGTGTAGCCTTTAAAGGATTCATAGTGGAAGTTGGATGGAATATCCACAGACTTCATGACAAGACATCCACATACATCCAAGGGCCATGATTCTATTTGTGTGATCGTCAATCGAGTAATGAAGATGACCCACTTCATACCGAATAGAGAGCATGGTTCAGTAGAGAGCTAGGGATGCCACTATGTGCAAGAGATTTTGCATATACATGGAATAAACTCAATGATTGTCTTCTATCATGATGCACTTTTCAGTTCCTAGATATGGAAGGGGTCGTAGTAGCTTTTTGGGATGTATCTCTGTTTGAGCAGCGCCTTCTATCCCCAGACAGATGGACAAACTGAGCGGACCATTTAGACCCTCGAGGAAATGATGTGTGCTTGCGTCCTCATCTTTGGTCACAGCTTGGAGGATCACATTCCCATAGGAGAGTTTTATTACAACAACATCTATCACTCCACCATTGGGATGGAACTTTTTGAGGCATTGTACAGCCGACTAGGCACATCGCCTTTGTGTTAGACTGACCTAGGGGAGCCAACACTAATGAGACCAGATATGGTACAGGCTACCACAGAGAAGGTGCAGATCATCCAGGAGTGGATGAAGACTATACAGAGCATGTAGAATTATTATACTGATAGGATACGGAGACCCTTGGTGTTCTAGGATGTTGACAATGTGTTTCTATACGTCTCACCCCGACGAGGTTTTTAGAGATTTGGCCGAGGCAGAAGTTATCCTTGAGGTTTATCGGACCTCTTCAGGTCCTTATAACAATTCTCGAGGTGGATTGCCGCTTATATCTTCCACCTCAGCTGCATTGGGTGCACGATGGATTCAATGTATCCTAGCTGAGGAGATATTTCTGTGACCCTTCACACATCATTGACTTGGGTGAGATGGGAATCGATGATGAGGTAGCGTTTATGGATGTTACAGTGGAGATTGCAGATAGATATAAGATAGTCCTTCTTGAGTGATCAATACATTTGATTCTTGTATGTTGGAAGAACAACAACCTCCAGGAGAGAACAAGGGAATAAGAGTCTTAGATTCATACCTTGTACCCCCACTTGTTTTCTTATTTTTTAATGTGGATTTCGGGGAAGCAAAACCATGAGGTGGGTAGAATGTAAAGACCCAGAAAATCCATTTAATTTTTAGTAAACGTGCGAGCACATTTTTATAACTTTTGAACCGATGCTCAGAATTAAAATCAGAGGACATCGTTGAACTCATAGAACTATTATTCGCATAAAGAGACCTTCACTTCAACTGCAGTAGGTCGAGGGTGAAAGTCATTTTTACTATTTTTCATGGAAATAAAAAATAAAATAAAGAGAAAATTTTATTTTATTTTTATAACCATTTTTTTAAGTTATGGAGGGGGGACCACCCGATCTTGAAAACCCCCCAATTTAAATTTTGGGTTGTGGGGACTACCCTAACACCTCTCAATAAGTAAAAACCTCTAAACTCTCTAACTAATAAATTGAGGCAACTACAATTAATTAAATGTGCCATCATTAATTAATTATAAGACTTATTTTTAATAAGTGGGATCTTAATTCTTATTGGGTTAGAGAATTTCGTTGGAAAAGGATATTCATAGAATTATGGAGAAATGTTCTCTCTAACGAAGTACTTTTCCTCTCCAATGAAGAATGAGGAACCGACCCCATGCTCGGATCGGAATTGCTTTGCAGAAGCAACAAACACTGAAGTGTTTCAACGACTTCATATTCTATATCTCAACTCCTCCAATGAACGATAATGTAGGGATTGTTAGATTGAATACCCCTTACTCGTTATTGAATTTATTCATGATTAAATAACAAATAAGATGTTTTTTTACCATTGTAACTCGGAGGGTTTGGGCCAAATGAACACAACCTAACCTCTCTATAACCATTGTGTATTTTGGTGTTTTTAAATCATTGGTGACGTCCCGAAACAAGTAAAAAAGACTTGAGAATGAAGAATGAGCCACTGGGGAATGTCAGGTTTATGAGGAACATTGCCTTCGACCCGTTCCAATGACTGACACCAGTGGGGCTTAAGAGCAGCGGCGCAACCACCCCGCCGAAGAAGAGCAATGGATCGTCGACCACATCAGAGAGAGGGCGGCGACCAGCACACGGATGGCTGCGTGACGGTGATGGCGGCAAGCATATGTTCCGCCTGTCATGCAATTGTCGCAACACAAGGCTGCTGCAGCAGTGGAGGAGCAGACGAAGCGCTATCAGCCACCGGTGAAGGTGCGTCACCTGATCGTGCCGCGCGGAGGAGAGCTAGGCTTCCAGATAGCCACGAGCCAAGAAGACCACCCAATGAGCCTCAATCGTAGGCCGATCTAGCCGGTCAGGCCAGACCTAACCAGCTGGGTCGGTCCGACCGGGTCATACCAGATCCGGACCAACATCAACCCTTTCCCTCTTTCGACCAAATCATGAGCTTTGGGCATACGTTTGATGATTTGTCTATTGAATTAGAATTCGTGGATTGAGAAGTTCCTTTCAGTATACCCCACATGAGTTTTGGATAAATATGTGGTATGTATGGTTTGGATCAAACATGAATCCAATCAGGCCATCGAGACTAAAAGGACAATAACATACTGACGATCCGTTAGATTAACGCACCATCTATTTCATTGAGACCCGTATCATGTGGATGTCTTTTTAGATACTTACTCATGGGACATCATGGATGTTGGAGTATCGACATGTGGTTTGAGGAGAGGATTATCCCAGAATCACGCATGTTTAGTGCGGGAGCCCTATGGATGGATGTAACATGACAATGGGATCCTATATGGCTCTTTGACTTGGGAGCCTACGTGGGTCTGTGTTGTGGGATCCTACAAGGGTCTATGTTCAAGAGTCTCACCTGGATCCACTCTAGGAATATACGTGGGACTACTATAGGATCCTACGTGGGTCTGCTATATGAGGATCCTACATAGGTGAAAATATTTAGGATCCAACCTGGGTCTACCTCTTAACAGAGTATGATGATTTAGTAGTTACATCTAATCATCTTATCGACTGTACCAAATTTCTACCTGGTGTGCATTGAGTCATTACCATCATGGTGAAACCTTCGTGGTAATATTCTATATGGTGTTACCTTTGTGGTACATACCTTCATGGTGATACCTTCGTGGTATTCTTTTGTGTGGAGTTTTTTGGGATACTTAGCCTGGTGGTGTTCACTTGGTGGTATTCTTTCTCAGGTGGAACTATTGTACTTTGTCAATGAGTTGGGAATTTTCTTTCCTCATGAATGAGATGGGTATATTTGATAACTTAGATATATGTATGAAAAATATATAAGTAGGTAGGTTAGATGTTTTCATGTGTTTTGGTTTATCCTTTGTGGGTTTTATTGACCTTCGAGGGTCTTGGGGTCCCTAATAAGTATAGTTATACTCACCCCTGCATGGGCTACACCCGCACCTTGTTGTGTTTTGCATAGACGATGGAAAAAGATGACTAAGGATAGGAGTAGCAGGACTAGAGGTAGCTCAGAGGTGGACATTAGATGAGGCGTACCATAGAGTCGACCATTCTAGAGTTGTGCATACCATCCAGGTAGGGTCATTGGTGGTAGTTCATAAGAGCTATTTTAGTTTACTTTTACTTTTCAGATTTCTTGTACTTTCTATTTGGGATTCTATTCTGGACCCTTTTTCTTACTGTACACACTCTTTTTACTATACAGTTTTCTTGTGTTCGTATCATATGGTCTGCTTAGTTGCATGTGTATAAAGGTTATAATGACAATTCCTTCTCAGTTTTAGGGAATACGCCTTTTGGTGCTAGTCGCCAGCCCTTGGCCTATAGAAGGCGGGCTAGGGGTATTCACAGCTCGGGCCCCGGGGGATGAGTTGTGACACAACACTTGGAAATAATTATTATTATAAGGAATTTCCAGTAAATGTGTGCTTAAATCTTATATTAGGATATAATAATATATTATTGGTATTAAAATTACTTTTTTTGTAGAGAAATAATAACGTTTAGTCTATTATATAGTAGGATAAATTACATTTGAATCCAGTCAAATTCAAGGTAAAGGACTTGCGTCAAACTCATATTTCGTTGAGACACATACTATATTCCCTACTTATTCCTTCAATTTGGTTTATATAATATACATGAATTAATTTAATTATAATTAAAATAAAATTATTGGGATGTTCATATCCATATAAATTTCTCCGTTTCATGATACTTTTGTTTGATTGTTTCTAATGTGATAAGGGATTTATGTAAAATTCTCATTGTCAATAATGATTGTTTATTATTATTTTTAATAAGATAAAATTATATAATAAAGATAGAAATAACCTCAGGAATTTTATTCTCCTCTAGTTATTTCGGGATATTATATATTTTCCTTTAATTTTAATTTATTTAATAACTCAAGAGGAAAAACTAATTGTTTAAGAATGATCTACATTATATCATTATTCGATCAAAAATACTTATTCTAAAATGTTCATTTTATTCTAGAAACACTTTAAATAATATTTTTACTATCATAATATGATCAATATGTTATTTTTTTTCATTATATTATATTTTAAATATTTTTTAAAGGAATATTCTTGTCATTTTTTGACCAAGATACTTTTTTCCTTATACTAAAAATGTAAACCTAAACATTGTTTTAACAAACAAGGAATGAGAGATATTTCCCACTTTAATAGGCATTAAATTTCACGATCCTTTTATTACATGTGTCCACGGATCATTTGAAATAAAATTTTATACTTATTTTTTTTAAAAGTTTTAGATTTTGAATATATTATTTCAAATTTAAAATGGTTTTTACACAATAAATGTTAAAGAGATAATTTAAAGAAATTTATCATCTATGATTACATCCTTGATTCCACATGTTCTATATTGTTTATAGGGTACAATGATACCATCCACTATATTTAATTATATTTTATGTGGTAATGATGATTGAATAAATATTTTTTCATTCGTAATAGTTAATTACGTTACGACCAATCCGCTATGAAACCAATTTCTTTTCTATGGGTTATTCTATGATGAAATGATTACTTTTTTATAAAACGACGTTCTTTTACATGGGCTATGATAAAATGATATGATGAATGTTTTACAATCTTTTCACACACATGTGTATGATTTTCATCATGTGATGTGTTGGCTCGAAAATATATAGTCGTCTAATGTATTGGGTGAATATAAATATCTTATGAGATAATAAAGACTGGAAAAGGGAGTGAGCCAGTTCAGTGAGGGACTCATTCTATTAGAATTGTTTTATGGTTATACCTTAAATATTCTTATTATGGAATGTGCAGTGGAAAAAATCTAATATGACAATTATGACAGTGAGCTTAGACTACAGAAATGATTTTCTATGCATACGTGTATGCCAAAAACAAATGTCTTATCTTAATATTATGAAAACATAGGTAAGGATTTTTCTATTATAATGAATTTCAAAAGAATTTAAAATATTTATTCTGTGACTTAGTATTAGGAAATATTATATGTTGGGTATGGTTCAAAAATCTTGTATTGTGTAAACATAACTTTATACTCATGGTATGTTTATCCAATCATTGATATCACCATTGTTTTCCATCATTGAATATAAAAGAACAACCTTTCCAACATTTCCCTTCCATACATTAAAAATTATTATTTTATGTATCGTATGTATAACAAGGGTGAAAATTATGAAGAAAATAGTAAATGATCAAGTAGACCTATTATGATTTTTTATGTATCATTTTTTTAAAAAACTATACTTTTTGGTTATGGAGTGAATTATAATGTTATTTAATGAATATTCATCTAATAATATATAATAGTTATGTACGAAAAGTATGAGATTATATAATTATTTACACTCTAGCTAGTGTCCACTCACTATCTAGTGGTCGGTTCTGAATCACCTAAATCTTATGACTCTTAAAATATTTCTAGTACCATTCCACCAAGTACATGAATTAATTTGAGACATAATTCAAGAAAATTACACTTTTATCCACATATAAATTATCCTTCGATTAATAGTGACAATTAAATCACAAAAAAATTTCCAAAACAAACCTAGGAGTATAAAAACTAATAAAAAAACCTACAATAATCTATGGGTATTTTAAATATATCCATCGTAGTGATTCTCACCATCAAGAATGATTGTCGATAAATTACAATTTACAATGTGAACAATTGGTTCCTAATATTTACTTTTAACTCCCAAGTATACTCTTATACTTTTGCATGAAAATATACAACATATATAACTACTTTGAATTTTATAGAAAATACCTTATCAATATGATAATATTATTCATTGATTTACAATTAGTGATGCATCTAAATCTAAATCTGAATCTACAAAATGAAGAACCTGAGGTGGATTCAGTTTTTAGTTACTCAATAATGATTCACATAATACATCTTGAATTTTAAAATATTGTTGACTGAATTTTAGGGGATAAAAAATCAACCTTACCCACTAAAAAATTTGGTATTGTGTAACAAACACGGTTTTGGATACCCCTTCATTTTGAAATCATCGATTCTCTAACTATAATGAGAAATAATTAAAGACATGTTATCCCAAAAAATGAGAGGATAGACCCATATATCATCATATAAATTCTTTTATGAATGGTATTTATTTAGGTTCATTCTTACAGTTTTCTCTTGATCCAAAATATTAAACACCAAAATTGACCTAAATAAAGAAACCTCACTTTATTTCATGCATCACAAGGGTGAATAACAAGATATTCCACAAATAACCCTATGTAGATACAATTAAATATGATCCTTACAGTTTCTTATATAGAAAAATTCCAAATCCACATGATCTTTCTCCCATCCTCTAATATTAATATAATACGATAAATAAATATCCTATTAAATATAAATATTATTCTTATAATTATCACAATGGTTGGATTATAAATTACTCTAAAAATTATTTTCCACCAAATAGTTTTTACAAGATTTCCAAGAATCAAGATTCTAATTTCTCATTATAAAAAGTCAAAATACAATGGATTATTCCATGAATTCTTATAGATTCCAAAATATAGAGCATCCCTTGTTCTTCAAAAATATGAGTATCTCTGATCAGAATAAAATTTAAAACATTTACTAGTTGATCCATGATAAATCAAATTATATCATTTATCATTAGAGAACTATGGAAAAATATTAACAAAATCATGGTGATGGAATCACAGATACTCAAAATGATCAATAAATAAATTATTCTCACAGGCCTCAATTATTTATCTTTCACCCACTAAAAAGTAATGCATCTCAAAACGAATCCATACATATCTAATATTATACATGGGCACCATATTTTCCATTGAATACTCTAAAGCATATTGGTAAAGACAATATGAAATCACCATCAATATATATATATAAATAAATCATAATATCCTTACACAAATTTAATGGGACAAAATTTATCTATTGAAATATAAGCTATAATCTCTTTCTAGAATCCAAACAGGTATTCCCCCCCCGACTATATAATAGACCATAGGGAATAAAACACACGGATTCAAATATTTGGTACCTTTTCACATACTTAATCAGCGATGAAGTTATTTGTAATGATTTCAAGGAAACATGGCCTTCCTCCATAGGTAAATCAGGAAAAATAGGAAATATGAAATATGCTACTACTCATCAATTTACTCATGAACTATATTAACAAACGAATTCATTCTCATTAAAATCACATTGAGTTTTTATTTACCCAATGTTTAAATCATAAGAAAAATTAAAGAACTGAATATACTCAAATAATGTTCACATAAATAGATTTAAATACCCATAAGAAAATATATAGTTCATGATATTTATATTGGTATATAAATTAAATCTATTACTGAGAAAACAATGCCTCCAACTATTTATTGCATTCAAAACTATAGATAACTCTAATTATAAGGTTATTATTCTCATGTTTTCAATGATATTATGACCTATATAGTACCACCTGGAGCAAAAAAAATTAAGAAATACCATTAACCCATCAAATTGGATATATAATATATATCATATTGTTTCTATACATGAAATTATTTTATAATTGGATCTCACCAAAACCTCTTCCAAAACAGCTTAAATGAATCCCCATATTAATCTACCCCCTAACATTTCACACCCTTCTTATTTAACAACATAATTAGTTTATAATGGAATGTTAAAAATTAAATTAATTAGTGATAATAATCTTGAATACCGAGTAAATAGATGATATCAAAGTGATAAATATGAACCAATCAATACATCAGAACAAACAATTTCTCTCAAACTACTAATATTCAAAATTTTGGTAAGATAAGCTGAAGGAATTTCAACTAAAAAATTCCAAAAAAAATTCAATATTTACACATAAAAGAATTAATATATTTAGGTTTTTGGTGTGAGGGAAAAAATATAGATATTATATGAATAGGTTCAGGGATATATTATTTTGAACACCATTATCTAACTCTTCACCTCAAAATAAATAAGAATAATACTAATAAACTAACATCTATCATTCAATAATATTTAGAGAACCACCATATAAATAAAACCTACCTAATAAATCAATTATATTCAATACTAAAATATACTTCTCTCTGTAGTTTCAAACCTAAATAATTATTAAGAAATACCTAACAATATTTATCAATCATAAGTGTAAAAAACTACACAGACAACACCCTCAGTTGATCCATGAACAAAAAGTTCCACCTAGGATATGATTATATTAATATTCTATAAATTATAGGTAGATATAGGTGAATAATAGTACCAATCACCTAAGAAACATAATATTAATAACAATATGATCTAATCCTCACTATTTTTTTTTATAAATGAAGTGATTCAAGAAATGTTAAAAAATGTTTATTATTTTAATCAAATCAAATCCTTATATATTTAGAGTCAAGTGGGTATAGAAATTTATAAATATACTAATAATAATGATACGCAATATGTATCTATTAAGGTAATTATACTTTATTCCAAATATAGTATTCATAAATAGAAATACAAGGATAATCTCAACATTCTATCCCATGTTAGGAATCAAACATGGAAAATTAAACAAATGAGATGTAATGGAATAAAATAAAAAACCTCCCAAGGATGAAGTAAAAAATATGAAGTTTCAGAGAATATCCTCATGGAATCTATCCATATAATTGTTTAGAATACTTGTAACTAGATATCATTGAAGATATATGACTATAGATATGCTACATGTCACCAAAACATTTTTGAGATGCCGATATAGAAGTTGAATTATCAGTTAACATCCTCTGACATCCCTCCCAAAAAATAGGTATTAACACATTTTATATTTTAACAAGAGTAACACTAATTTATCTTACATGGTCAGATAGATCAATTATGACCTTTTGGGAAATGTTGATATTACTATAATAGTTTCCTTGCATTGGTTAAAGAATAAAAAAATTTTCTCCCATGATAGCATTATATATATATATATATCTCTATCATGGTCTCCTGATGATACCCATCCTCTTTCAAATTTTTATTTCCTAAATATTCATGTATAAAATTAGTATCCCTTTTTATAATGGTTGGGGATAATGCCTCATTTATTATTAAAGAAAAAAAAGACATCATTAACTTAGTAGAGGTATACCCATTACATGGGCCGAGACCGCATTTATTATTAAAGAAAAGAAAAGAACTCTTGAATTGATTACCTAAATAGTTCCAGGCAAGGATTTTAAATTAAATCATGTGCACCACATTAATACTACTGGATATCATAAACAAATGGGGTTAAATTACATGTTAGTTGAAAATGGATTATCTCTATGTATCCAATTTATAAAATGGAAATTTAAAATGAAATATTTCTTATTACACAAGGGTTCAATGAATGAATTCCTCATAAACATTGATGGAAGCCATTAGTATATATTTAACTTATTAAACCTATAATAGATTATGAAATAGAAATATGTAAACCTATAAATAATAAACAAGATCTTAAAACATAAAAAATGTTCAAAAAATATATATAATTAATAAAAAAAGTGATGTTAAAATACATAAAAAACCAAATAAAGACAATGGTTTGGGAATTGAGAAATCCAAGGAGGAAGCTATAGAATTTACCCAAATAATAAGCTTAACACACCCTCTAAAAAGACTAAAATACATATCTAATTCTCCAGGATTCATATAGTATAAGAAACTAATCTCTAGTTATTTCAACTCAATCATATCACGTGTAATGAGATAGCCACCCAACCATTGGTTACTAGTCATAAACAATAGTGATTGAATGATGTAATATATGGAAAATATCATAGAATATAAAATAAACAAAAAAATTAAATATTATGAGGTAGATCATTTGAAAAAAAATAACTAACTCATTTTACGTGATGGGTCTCAGCTTCCAAAACCTACTTTTTAAATAAACAGGAATCAAAGACAGAGTAGAGATAATGAAATTATTCATCCATCCCATTTCTAAAATGTCAGTGTAGAATCAAATCCCATGTTTTACAGTAGGGGGAATGACAATTTAATGAAAACTATCCTCCTAGAAAATGTCAGATATAGTAAATATGGACACATTATTGATGGCCCATAATAATAATAAAACGTTGTTTTAGTGGTAACTATGTGAAAAATGATAATGTAGTCAAAATAACCAATTTTATACATATATTAACTATTAAGTAACATGGAAAAAAATAACTCATGGAATAAATGTAACAATATGAAACTAATGGTATTCAATAAGAAACATATTTCCATGATACTACCACTCTTTAAATATATAAATCTATATAAACCCTTACTTTTCAAATATAAATGTAAAATATTTGAGGACTAATATTGAATAAATAACATCACTATCCACTCAATAATCATAAGGTGATTTTATCTTGGGAGACTTGGATTGATAGTAGACCATTTCATAAAATATATGCATCATCCCCAACTATATTTTTCATTACTAACACCATTATTATAAATATTATACTGAAAACATTTCTTCATTAAATAATGAATGAAAGAATAAGAAAGGGTGGGATATGATGTTTAGTAAGGGTAAAAAATGGATACATCAATGATCTCTTAAAAAACAATATAAAAAGGTTATAATAAGATGTGCATAACATATTAAAACCAAAAAATTCATATCATAGAACAATACCTTCTGCCATAGAATAAACTTTGGAAATTCAAATGATAAGAATCAAATAAGAATCATAGATTATGATCTATGAGAGCATAACAATGGAACAAAGAAATAATGTTTTTTCATACACATTTGAATTCAAAATAATTTCCTTAGTGATGGATGAGAGTAAAGACCATCATATATGAAAGGGTTCCCTCCCCATTCCACCATATCCTTTGTAAAGGTTCTCCCTCAAGAAAATTATAGTGTCAAGAGCTACTTAATGAAATAAGTTCACATTCCATTATATCCATTATTATATAATGAGATATCAATCATTAACAAAATTAGTAAGGTCTATATAATTTTAGGACCACTGATCACATAATCATAATCCATTCATATGCAATATATAATATCATAAGAAAATTATAATATATCATAAGCAGTGGAAAATAAATTTATTTCATAATCATTTTAACAAATCTCCATAGCATAACCAATGGATAAAATATGGGTTTCATAAAAATATCATCATCATATCCATAAAACTTATGGAGATATAATCAGTATGGTATCCTTGAATCATTTCCCCAGTTAATCATATATAATGTCAAAGGATTTTATCAAAAATGAAAATGCCTTTAATATATCACTTGTAATATTTCAGGATAAAAATACCATTTTATTTCTAGAATATTTTATTTAAAATATAAAAAAAATCCAAAATATTATTTAAAACATATCTTATATATTATCATTAAGAACGTTTAGTAGAATCCTCAATTCATTGAGCGGTCATGATGGTGGGAAATTCAGTTTATACCATATATGTTAAAATAGATTTTCCTTCCACATTTCTCATAAAAATTCTAAAGTAAATTTTTATGAAAATGAAATTAATATTGAGTTTAGACCATTTTTTTAAATATAAAATCAATTTATAAAATTAATATAAACAATTTTAAGAGAATATAAAAACACCATTGATAAACGATCTCAATGGACATTGATATTGAATCATAAATACAAAAAATTTAGTTAAATTTTCTTAGAAAATAAATTATATATAATATTCCTATATATAATCATCCTTTAAATTTTTATAATATTATATATTTTCTACTGATCAAATTTTATTAACAATTTATTTATAATTTCATATTAAAATCATTGTTTCCAGCTGTTAACTATTTCACTTTTCATGAAAAATTAAATTGAATAGTTCTTTTAAATTTTCATTGATTATAGTTATAGAATATAAATAATTTTAATCATGATTAAAATATCTTATATATTCATCATTGAAATACGTTTATTTATCCAAAAAAGTTACATTTATAAACATTAATTAAACTATTCGTGGAGAGGGTATCATGTACATAGACTTGAATGCTATTTTAACATTTCGATGAATGGAATAAATGAATTGTATAAAATAAATCACCATAATATAATTATTAATATATCATATATATTAGATAAATATTCATAATATATTTCTTTATTACCATCCATATATAGTGGATTAAAAAAATCGCATTTCATCAAGGAGGTTTTAGTCTACACATACTCACGAGTGGCGTTGTCATTTTACAATTGATTGAAATTAATGAATGTATAAGTGATATTATAATTAATTAATAATAATTTTTTTAATAATTATCATATATAATCATTAAATACATCATAATTTCTACCCATGAATTTTTATGAAGGAAAATGAATTGTATCACTATGTGGAAGTCATAGTCCACACTTACGCTTGAGAAATACTATCACTCTTCATGTTAATGTAATAGATAGTGGATATTGGGGTCAACATAATCATTATAATATTTAATTACATTTAGGACATTTAATTAATTATTTGATGATTAATAATTTATAATTTTAGTTGGTTGAAGAAGAAATAAATTAAAAGTGGTTGAGTATGTTGATTGCCTATCATTTGACTATACACCATTAGATAATATCTTATGGACCCTTGGAATGGTCATTCAAGAAAACTAAAACCACTAATTAAACTATAGGTATGTGTAGAATAAATGTTTGATGGATTTTTTGTTATCTAGAAGTATCATTGAGAAGTAAATAAAAGGAAGGAGGAGTGTCCTTTTATAAGTGTGGGAGAGGATACACATTGAATATAATAAATGTTTACAATATGATGAATATTTTTTCAATAAAAATGATTCCAATGGAATTATATTAGAATAAAAATATTTTATGGTCAATATATGTTGGGAAACCTAGATTTTGGGATGTTTAATTTTTAATTTCCCCCATATATATTGGTTTAACCCTCGGTAAACCCATTATAACCATAACTGTGGTGACAATTTTTGAAAGTATGTAGTTTACAATATAAAAAAAATAGAAAGTTGAATAATAATATTTTTTTGGAAATTATTATTCTAAATATTTAGTCCATTTTATCAAATTCAATGTCCCAAATGGGTAGAAAAAACATTAAAATAAAAATAAAAAAATGTGATGAAAAATAGTTTGAATAAGTATAGTTTTTTATTAGGAGAACATTGTTTTTTTACCAAAATAAACCCAAAGAAAATCAAATGACAATAATTTAATTAATCATAATATTTAGGAATTAATTTTAATTATAGAAAAAATTTAAATAAATTTGGAACTTAGTAAATTTTTTAATAGGGTAGTGAATTTTAAATCAAATTTATTAATTTTCACTATACAATGAAGATTTAATCTCTTCAAAAAATTAAAGAAACAATAAAACAATTCACATATTAACATTCAAATTGAAGTCCATTTGTCAAAATAAATATTATAAAATAGAAAAAATTTAATTATATTATTTTCTCTCAAAAATGAAATACAAACTATTTCAAATAAAATTAATTTTCTTTTCAATCGTGTTAATTATTTACTAAAAATTGAGCACTTATTTATCAGTATATTTTCATTATCTAAAATAATTGTACATATTTTTTAAATATGTTTATTCTTATTCATACTACCTATTTAATGTATATTTTATAAAAAAATGATTTTATGACTCATTATAGTTGAGGTTGTGTGTATAAAAAAACTATAAAATAAATTTATTTTAGAGAATCTAAATATCATAAAATTTTAGGGTGTTTCATTCTACACCACATAAAAATAATTTTTCGACAAAAAAAATATAACATTTCAAAACATATAAATTAGGTTATCTCTATTTCATCACATATTTTATTTCCTAAGGAGCTTCTTTGAATTTTGGTTCACCTTGATCACATTAACTGGGTGATTATTATTATTTCACTGAACATTATATTTATGATCTAAAGGTTATAACAGCTTTTCATTATAAGAAATATCATGATCTAGTGGTACAACCTCTGATTTTTGTACATGTGATAGTCTAGGTGTGGACTTCTATAGGAAAGATACATGGAACACCTCATGATCTTGAGAGAGGATTTTTGGATGTGTGGAGTTATAAGATATCATCCATGGTATATACATAATCTAAAAGTGTCAAATCAATATAGGGATCAAATTTGAATTATTTCAGAATATCAAAACCTTAAAAGATATAAAAAATCATAGGAAAACCATATAATTTTTTTTTCATTCTAGATTTCACTGCTGAAATTCTATATAATCTTTTTCTCCACAATGATCTACATCGATGTGTTTCTGAATGGATCTGAATTTCTATGTCATTTAATTATCTAGCTTAGGAAAAAATAACTTTATTTCTGAATTTGTTTCAAACATGTATGTATTATAATATTTTCCCAATTGAGATATTTTTAGGAGTCCACTTAAATTCTAGATAGGCATCAATTTTTTATGAAAACTCCACCAAGTAATGTTGATGACCCCAACCAGCTTTGAAATTCATTGAACACGACCTCAAAATATCACCCAGGGTTTGAATGGTTTTCTCAGGTTGTCCATCTATTTCATGATGATATATAGAACTAATACACAACTCTAAATTAAGATATTTTGAAATAATTTTCCTAAAATTTGAAATAACCATAAAATTCTACAGAGATACAATATAATGATGTACTCCATAAAAACAAACGAATTCATTAATATATATTTTAAATATATGATCCACGGATAAATATTCTATGATATCAATGAAGTGTTCTGACTTCGTAAGGATATTGAATAAAATCCAAATATATTTATGGAATTTAAATGTTCATTGGAGTCCAATGAAAAAATAAATCGGGTTTTTCTTCAATCAACTATGTGTAATGGTCGTAACATCTCTTAAGAGTTATGTATCACAACCTTAACTTATTGGTGTACCATGTATTTATATACATACTATATAATTCCCATCTTTATGTTTTCACACAATAAAATACTCTTTTATATTTCTAAATATATATGCATACCTAAATGACGGATACAAAAGGATACATATGAGTTTCATTATATAACATTTTTAATATTTTTTTATAGTACTACATCTTCCTTTAATGCCTCTTTAATAATTACCTTGATAGATGGATTAACACTCATTTGAGAAATATATTATTTTCACCATCTATCTTGATTTATAAACCCATACATGGAAAATAAATAAATATTATTTCTTTTATAATCCTCATGATAGAAAATATATCATGAACCTTTCAACTAAATGAATTACCCACATTGTTATATTTCATATTGAGGTGATGTATTTAGCAGTCATAAACTTTAATCAACAAGGACTATGTTCCCTAGGAAAATATAGCTATTTTTGATTGAATCATTACATAAAAGATTTATTATAAGAACGTATATCAAATAATTCTCTATAATTATAATTCATCCATAAAATTAATACAAAATTCACTTTTACTAAATCTAAATAAAATGTTGGATGATTTTACCCAGGATTCTTCAAATCACATAATACATAAGCTATTACCATATCATTAAGATGAGGAATCATCTGAGTTCCATGTTTGAAGAATAAATATAGATCATACAAAATTTCCAAATATAGGGTAGTGATATAATGGTTATGCTAACAAACCATATCTTCAGATCCTCATAATTTCACACATTCATTTATCAAAAGAAACCTCTTTCCATCAATGTTAACATGATGAGTCGGTTAGATAACTTGGATAAAATTTTCAATAACCATCGATAATTTCCATTAAAACCAAGATTTATATGGATCTGAATTAGTTAGGAAATATTTTTATTAACATCTATATTTTATGGATCCATATAAATACACTCGCATGAGATTATTTGACAAAAAACTGAAACTTTTTATAGAAAAAATTTATAGTAAGAAATTTATTCATAAAATATTACCATAATTAAAATAGTAATATAATCCTCAATAGATCTATATTATTATAATTTAATGTTGAAAATATAATAATATCATCAATAAGGACTAGAAGAAACTGATCAAGGTATTTTCTAGAGACTATTTCCATTAAATCCATGATAATTAGTACGAAAAAATTGAATCAATATAAATTCATTGTGTTTGTACCATATATTAAATATGGACATGGGTATATACCCCTTAATGTCCCTAAATTGATGATATCCAAAACTATTATCAATATTGGAAAAGTATGGTGCTCCATATAGTTGATCAAAGAAGTCATCATTATGCGGTATATGTTTCTAGTTATTGATAATGATTTAGTTTTGTCTAAATAATAAATGTAGTTCCATATTGATCCATCCTTCTTATAAATAAATTGAATAGGTTTACCATATGGTGATTGACTTTTCCGAGTGAATACCTTTTATGTATTCTCTTCAATTTTCCTCTTTAGATCCTACTAATCAATTAATTCCATTTTATATAGAGTCTTTAAAATATATTTTGTACCCAGTATGAGTTCCATTGAAAACACAACTTCATGATTTAGTCGGTGACTTGGTAAACATTCAAGAAATGAAAAACCAAACTCTTACAATGTATGAAAATACTGTGTATTTAGTTTCTCCCAAACTATATGGGATAAATACCCTTTCTAATAAGAATCAAGTCCCATATAAAAGATGTGATTTCCATTTTTAGTATTTATTTATCGTAACCTTGATTTATTATCTTCGGTTTTTTTATAATATAAAATGTTACATCCCTTAGAAATTAATGTGGGACTTATGTAAAGAAAGTAAATCCATGAGTAAGATAACATCAAATTCAAATATATTGAGAGTAATGATATTTATGGGAAGCATTTTCCAACAAACATAAATTATAGAAGAATCATATACATAAGAAGTGATCATCATTCTAAAAATGGATTTCACTAATAATTCACCATCTAATAGTTAATATGGTATCTTCATACCCCTATAACATTTTTTAGATATTAAATATTTTCTAGATCCTGAATCCAATAAGACATTAGCAGTTATAGATTGGATGGTAAGTGTTCCTTTTACTCCATCGTTATTATACCCCTTGCGAGTAAAAGTGATCACATGTTATTTTACTTTGTCTCTAGGATAAAGAGGATTTTAAAGAAAATAATTGTTATTAACCTTCATACTTTATCATTAGTTAGCATAATACCCGTACAAATAAATTAAGAAAAATTAGAGTGTGGATGGTGCATTCTATAGAGTTTTTTCACCATTATAATCCAACTTTTTCTTCATCCCATAACATTAAAATTATACTACCAAATGTGGTTCCTTCACATGTAAGAATTTTTTTACCAATACACATTAGACAATTTCTTCCATGTTTCCCTATACCCATTGGGCATGTAGAAAATCTCATCATTTTCTCTCCGTGGGTTTCACAATTTCTTTTGAATTCCATCATTATTTTCTAATTCAATCCATGGGTTTATTTGGTAAGTCAAATCACTTTATTCACACTGATAGAACAATATATAATTTATTCATAGCAACATAAGTCCCTTATTTACATATCCCTTTGGAGACTCATTCTAAATTAACAAATGAATCAATCGACCTGAACGTCATGTTTGAGGATAATAACAAAATTACTTCACAGGTCATGTAAAATTTTCCTCATAGAGACTAATAGATTCATAATCATCATAATTTATGTCATGGAGTTACTTCTCCATTTTTTATGATGAATATGTGAAAGTACTTATTGAAGAATAATCTACTAAAAACATCCCACTATATTGAGTAAATTGTTTCTCTTTTATTCATGTTCATGATATGACTATACCATTCACTGGATTCACCTTTTAGATAATAAATATCTAAAATAATTTTTTTCATTTTTTGTGAGATGGAAAATAAAAAATATCATTTCAATTGTATTTATCTATTTCTCAATAACCAGTGTATCAACAGAACATAAAAAAGGGGGGGACTTTGCCTCGTTAAGTAATCAACATATATTTATTCTCATATTTCATTATTTGGAAGCTAAACACGATTCATGCTTGAGAATTTTTTCTAAAAATATTTTTTTTCAAAATTCTAAATCACATTACATTTGGTTTCATAGGTGGACATTAATTTCATTTCCCATTATATCTATCAATATAATGATTTTTTTTGGTTTTATCGACTGACTAAAACAAATAAATAATTGTGTGAGAAGAAATATTCGTTGAGGGAGAAAACCTAATCATACAGAAATATTTATTGGATTTAAAAATCATGACAAGTTATTTTCAATAAATTATTCCTTTGGTCTATCCTATCTTATTCATGGTCATCATTATTTCAAATCTTTCATAATGGTTCATAATGAAAATGTGAGTTATCAATGAATATCCCCATGGAGTTTCAAACCAAGAGTGCAATGAGGGAACACTCATTGTACTCCAGAATTATTGATGAGATATACTCAACCCACAATTTTTTTTTATTACCCATATTTTATTCTGTACTAAAACTATGTTCACGAATAGTATCAAGACAGATCAATTGTTCTTAGAAAATTCCAACTCATTTCATTATGATAACAAAGGATATTCAACTTCACTTAGGATTTCCCTAAGTGATTTCAATAAATATTTATAATCATAGTTTCCAAAAGATAATAAACTTTACTCTTGTAGAAATATATCGACCATAAAATTTTATATATAAATATTACATATTATTTAATGGATTCTCAATACATAACATTAATATACATTTTAGTGTGAACCATTATGGTGTCTTTTTAGAATTGGATATATAAAAAAATTATACATAAATGATCTAGATCATATCCCACTATGTTATTTATTACTATAATCCATCTTAGAAATATAATAAATAAAAACATTCTTTATATACTAAGGAATTCAAAGATAATTAAGGGTCACCTTTGATACTTAGTTTGTGTAAAGAGGGGATTTATCAATAATCACATAATTAAAACATGATCACAAAGGTATTATAACTAGAGATAAACATTTCAAAAATTTACCATACCTATCATATAACATAATATTGAGTAATTGAATAAATAATGGCATTTCATGATATATAAATCATAAAGAAATCAAAGAACATGAACCATGAGGAAAGAAAAATGGAATATGACATAAGTTTTTTCCATACACATAAGAAAAAAAATCATTTAATTATCAAGGCTCACCTACCAGACTATCATATTGGATCATGTTCAGTCAAAATTCCATTATATCATTTGTTTACTATTACTTCAAATACTGTCATAATGGAAATATTCCCTTACTAAACTGGGATCACTCCCCATTCATATCCAAATTATCTCTTGAGATATATATCATTACTTAACAAATTAGAGGGATATATAATTTTAGAGCCAGCAATCAAATAATACTAATCCATTCATATGTGTTCCAAAAGATCACAAATTATTCATCATATATAATAAAACATGTAATTTAATTGGGTATAAATAATATTTAATTATTTCACCATCGAAAAACCTATGAAAAATAAATGGGTTTCATAAACATCCCATCATCATAGTCATAGATAATTTAGATAAAAAAATTAGGATTGTATCATTGGACTATAACCATATTAAAGATAAATTAACATCTAATAATGTTATCATAAATGAATGTTCATTTAAATACTCACATGGAATATTTCATTCAGAAAGTACCGTTTTGTTTTTGGAATCGCCCCTTTAAAATAAATGTTTTAAAATATTATTTAAATTTTTTTATTATATAAGATTCATAGACAATTTTCAATGAATATTTAAATAATTTAATGTCCATGATAGTGAGAAATTATATTTATTTCATATATATTAAAATAAATATTCCCATAACATTTATCGAAAAAATTAAAATGTACTTCATATTGAAATTCACAAGAATATTTCCTCCAGAAATATTTCTAGAAAGTTAATCATAAATTAAATTGACTATTAACAATAAAAAGATAATATACATACACACTTGAATGCATTTTTTTACAATATTGATATAAAAGATACTAAATTTTGGAATAAAGAGTGAAATAAATTTAATTTTACAAAACAAATATTTCATTCTCCTAAGATAACATATAAAGGAATATTATAGGAAAACATGTAATATAAAATAATAATTATTGGAGAATAAAACTAATTGGATTATTTAGGAATTGGTTATAAAAATAATAATAAAAAACATGATCATAATCAATCAAGATAAACAATGAGATTGTTACATGATATCTAACATTAAGTTTGAATGGATTTGAAATAGATTTAACCAAAAATATAATATGTTTTAATATATTATAACTATATTAAATATTCATTTCCATACTTACATAATTTTATATTTTTCAACTTAGAACAATTGAAACCCCATTTATTAATAATTAAATATTAAATTCATTGTTATTGGGGGTTACATGTTTCTTTTTTCATGAGAAATTTAATTTTCTAGTTCTAATTCATTTAATTTAATCAATGTCACACCATCTATAGAATATTATTTATGATTTATTAATCATATATATTCATTATATAAAAATACATATTTTTCAACTAACTTTATTGTTATGAAAACTTTTTACACCATTCATGTAGATGGAAGGACATATGTACACAAGATGGATGTTTTCACATATCGACAGATGGAATGAAATAAAGAAAAATAATAAATGAACATTATGGAAAAAATTTATATCATATATATCATATACATTTAGGGAATATAATTTTATAATAACACATGTAACATGGAATAAAATATCTAATCGCATCTCTTCAAGGAGGAGGAAGTCGACATGCATGAATGAGAGACGTTGTCATTTTTTCAATGGATTGGAATGTAAGATGGTTGATATGATATTATAATTCAATAAGTATAATTATTTCATAAATATATTATATAATATTTATTCATATAATAATAACCATACATGAAATATGTTGGTGGAAAATGAATTCAAGCGTTACGTGAAGGCGATAGTCCACTCATATTCATGCGAGATATATTCTCTCCCATTTAAATGTAATAAAGGGTTGATATTTTTTTGTTATAGAATCCTAATAAAATTTCATCATATTTTTTATATGTAGAATATTATATTATGAATAATATCAAAAACTGATATGAGGTATATTGTGAAATAAATTGAAATATGTTTGGAATGATGATTTCCTCTCCTTTGATTTGCCTCCTTAAAATCATTTCTTATAAACAGTATGAATGTTTTTAAGAAAAAAAGAACAAATAATTAATTTATAGAGATTTTTATAAGTGTATTGGGTAGGTTTTGGTTGTTCTAGATTTCATAATGTGGTGTATAAAATAGATTTGAGGGGTGTCCATTTATAATTGGTGGAGATGACACACTTGGAATTTATTAAAATACTAAAATATAATAAGACATTCTAAAGGAATTTTTTAAAAAATTCTTATATATTAAATGATAATTTTTGTATAGCTAATATATGGATATAAAATAATATTTTTATATTTTTAAATTGAAATTCCACCCTCGTATCTTGGAATAATATCCACCGTAAAAACGTTTTAAACATAACCATGGTGACAAATTTTAATTGTTTTTATTAATCATTATGAATTTAATGAAATTATAGTCATTAAAAAATTAAATTCTACTTCAAAATATTTAAACCTTTTTTAAAATTCAGTATATAAAATCAGTTGAAATTTATTTTATAATAAAATAATAAAATGTGATAAAAATTATGTATTATGGGAAAATGATTTATAAGGTACACAAATTTGTAACACCAAAATCCAAAAAAAAATTAATTACAATAAATGTAAATGGATTATTAATATAATAAATGAAATTATTTTACCATTAAAACCATTTAAAAAAATATAACATTTTTAGTAGAATAAACAAAACATTATTAAGAATAAATTCTTTTCAATATTAGATTAAAAATTTATCTTTATATAATATTCATATAACATCACTATAATATAATTTTTAAATGTTTGTTTTATTTTTTTAATTTTTCAAATAATTTTTCATTAAATGAAATAATTCATTAAATAAATTTCTCACAAAAATAAATAAACTCCATTTTAAGTAAAAATTGTATTTTGAACAATTCAAAGTCCTTATAAAAAATGAGTACTTATTTATCAATATATTTCCTTTTCTAAAACCTTTATAATTTATTTAAATAGTTTTTATTAATTTTATTACAATAAATTTAATATATTTGTGATAATTATATAAAATATTTTGGTTCATTTTTACTCAGGGTGTCATTTATCACAAGCTATTTGAGAAATATATTGAAAACAAATCATAAAATGTTTCTCTGTTACAAGGGTAAGAATAAAAATAATTTTTTCATTTAGTATGTACTACAAGGATTGCTAGAAAAATAGAGACACCAAACCCACTCTTGTATAAATTATATATTAAAAAATTTTCTAATACACTTTTAAAATTATAAATGATAAATTCATGATTCATTAATTATAAAAACTGTTCATTTTTAATTAAATACAATTGGTCATAAAGAATTTATAGCCGAGAAATTAAGTATCATGGGTTTTTATAGTACTATTAATATAAAGATAAATGTTGGAATCTTGAGGTTTTAATGGAAATAATATTATTCTACACACCAAATAATCAAATATACTATAAGATTAAATTGGGGTTATAGTCACATCAATTTATGATGATTTTGAACAGGAAGAAAAACATAGATTTGAAGTGGATTAATAGAGGAAAACAACCTTTTTATATAGAATGTGAGAAAATTATATAACATGAATGATTCCACAAGACTAATGATTTATATAGAAAGGATCACACTCGATTACATTAAAAGATAACAAGTGGACGCTAGATTGAGGAACGTTGTGAGTTACCTAGATGAAAACAAGACATTATGATCAAATAATTCCACATGGATTGTGATAGAAGAAAAATATATTTTAGAGTATGAATAGATAGTTTGTGAGCTCCAATTATGGTGGAAATCATAAAATTGTGAGTGACTAAATATCCCATATTGGTTTAGAGTATTCCATACTACCACATTACTTGAACAAAAAGGATAACCCTTCATCAAGGAGAATGAAAGTGGTTAAAACAAAGGGCATCCCCTAGGATAATTTCCTTACAATAAAAATTCTGAAAACCCATATTAGAAACCATAACCAATCTCATAATCTAATCACCAATTTATGTTAGAATATATATATATATATATATAAGCATATTACCTTCCCATTCGTTGAGAAATATATCTATATATGTTTAGAGAGATATAGAAAGGGTGTTTTTTTCACATTCTGGTATTATAAGAAATTAAACAAGGGGTTCTATATTTATCCACGAATTCATTGACAACCATGGTCGTATGTAATTCAATTGGGGACAGAAATATATTGTTTTTTCAAAATGTAGAGATATTTGTGAGATAAAATGAGTTTTATTTGGTGAGAGTTTACTTAACCATAATAGTATAATAATATTAGGATTACGAATCTATGAGAGTTTCAGAAAACATCCCCACCATGTATAACACATTTCAAACATGAGATGGTCATGTGTAGTTTTAAACCATGATCTGGTGGTGTTCATTTCACACATACTCCTTAATAACTAGACTATTCAACATCAATAATTTTGGTTATGTAATTTCATGTAGATTGGTGGCCTTATCTTACAACTCAACGAGCCGTATTATGCTTCGATGAATAGTAAAATGATTTACTGAAAATGATTAGAGGAACTAAAACATTAATATCAAGCAATGATATATGAATCCATCACAAACCCTCAACCATCAGTGATGATCACCAAAGTACTTTAACAGCAAATACTCTTGATCCTATGATTACCAAGCCAAAACTAAAAGAAAACATGAACTAAATGAAACCGCTGACCGAGACAAGGGACCCCCCACGAAACCATAGATGTAATATATTTAGTCACATTTACAAAATAGGTACATGTCTTATACCATATTATCATTGAAAAAACAAATATATTTGGAGGTGAGGGAGAATATTGATGATTTCAATGTTATAATACTTATATATGAATTGATTTATTATCCTCCATTACATGTATTTTTTTAAATAGAATAAATTTATCCAAAATCATTCACCTCAATCTATTCAATATGTTATTCATGTGGGTCAATTTACAAAATCTTGAGTTTCTAAACGAGCTCAATTGGATGAGAAGGATGATAAGATAATATAGAAAATCCTAAAAATGAATTCTATGAAATATGGATTTTGAACCTTATTAAGAATAAATTCAATGATTTTAATGTGGGTATTTGATTTGATAAATATTATATATAGGACTGGACAACCTGGGAAGAAGAGAGCAGAAACCACCAATCAGTCCTTACAAAAGGTTGTGTTGACCCTCATAATGATCAAATAGAGGTTGTACATAATTGATGTCATTGATTTCTCAATATTTACCATAACATAACCCATAATCATGAGCAATCTATTAGAAAATATAACTCCCAAACATCCTCCTAATGATGTATTTCTTATTGGATCAACCCAAAATTGCATCCCAAATAACTTTTCCCTAAACAAAACTCAAGTAATCCTGCATAAAACATAAACTAATACCCCTCTAATTAGCTTGTTTAGATTAGTGAGGTCAAATCACCCAATAGTGATGAAAATCCCACCAGAAGTCCCAAATAATGATGTTTAATATGATATTGATATTTTCAATGATAGTCATATAGAGTTTACAGATTGATAAGATGTATATGGAAATAGAGGATAAAACATATGTAATGAGAGTGACTCCACCAACAAAATATAAGAATTGGAACTTCCAATTATAGATTATGACCATTAATATTTTAAAAATACAATAAAATTTGTGTTTGTGAACTCTTCTGTTTGAGTGGGGGTGTGGGGGTCCATGATGGTCCAAAAATAATGACAATCTTAGGATATTATGTCTTTTCAAAATATGTTTTTCACATGTGATAGTGCAATTATTAGAGATGAAGACACTAATTTTTTCCTTTTTGAAAAATTGGAAACTTTTACTAATGTATTCCTTCAAAATTTATATAAAATTATTAACATATTTGGTAAAAATATTGATGAAGAAAATTACATCATTATAGAAAATGATAAATACCTGCAAAGTTGTAACAACTCATGTTGGGGTGAATTAATCCATCTTTGGTAACCTTTCTAAATTATTTATATGAGAGTAAAATAGAAGAATAAAAATACATGGATTTAGAGAGTAAACTCTTTAGATACCTTAGACAGATTAGAATAAATCAAACACCCTTATCATGAATTATATGTTTAACTAGAATGTGGAATAAAACCAAAATAGAATACCACAAACACTTTTATAGAAGTCATATCTTCTAAGGACATTGATGATGAAACCCCAATATATTAAATATTATTTCACTTCCATGTCAATGTAAATTATAATTATGGAACCCAAAACCTATTATATAATATGAAAGAATCTCCTGGGAATGACCAATGGTTCCATGAAATCTCCTACCCTAGATAAATCAGTGTTTCTCATCTGAGATCAGAAGGGTGAGAAGATGATTTTATATTTTATTAATAATAGTGGTGACAATATTATATGAAAAATACTCATTAAAATGAGTTAAACCTATCAAAAATCATCGGATCGATTCACATTTGTAATGATAACTCGGATTGTTGTGGATGTTAATCATGGTAGGGGGCCCATATTAAAAAATTCTCAATTGATTCAATAAATTCACTTTTAGTACACCATGAATATTGAACATAGCTATATAATATCTATTTTCAGGTTCTTATACTAAATTTTATTCTTTAATGATTCATAATAATTTGAATTTTGTTAGGTAGTCCCTAATCACTTACACCAAATCCATCATGTTAGTTAATAGTTGTTAATTTGTCACAAAATTCATCCCAAATTCATTCCATTTCGATATGAAAAATAAATAATATTAGGAATATTTATATTATTTTTATCTAGTACCTTTACTTTCTAAATCATAAACTATTTAGTGGAAAATCATGTGATTCCGTTCATTATTACATCCCACAAAAACTCATATGAATAACATGGTACATCTTGGTGAAACCATGGAGAACCTCCCCCTTGAAGAATGAAAATACTTTTTCACATCATCTCTCATACTTATGGGAACCACCAACCTCCCATGAATTTATATAAGGTAATAATAATACAAGAAAACACCATCAAGGATCTCCCCACTATTGAGTCTCTCTCAAATAATGGCATAATCCATTTCAGTAATTGTAGTGTTTATGAATCACTCTAAAATATGGTATTAATGACAAATGTGGTGTAAATGTACCCCTTGATGATCATCAAGATCTTATAAAAGATTCGTAATATAAGAGAAAATAATTTTAATCCATATTATGACACCGACATCTTTTGAGTGTAAAATTCCAAAATAACATCATCATAAAAGTTTTTTCAATTTTCATGAGCATATAAACTGTGAAGGTTGAATTGGTAATGGTAATATACTCAGTGATGCTACATAACATTTAACATATATTGAGAGAACATATATTTTCGGATATTTTTAGATATTTCAGGATCTTTTTTTCATAAAATCAATAAATAATTCACCATCAAGATAATGTCTATACCGTGTTATAGTATGTACAGTGAAAACAAATTTCATGTCATGGGTATAGTAATTTCATTCAAGAGTATTGAGTTTCTAGAAACCATATTCCACTATATTATTATCCTATATTAGAATAAAACAATGAGAAACTTGTGAGAATCACAATAGACATCAAACTTGTCTCCTGGATTATGCAATATAAGGACACTACCTAAGGTTCACATAATCTATAATTCCTTGGGGATGATTCAAAATATTACAGAAATAAAAATTTAACCCTATTATATGTAATATTAGTTATTAGAGAAAGAACTATTGAAAATGTAACACCCCAAGCTTCCACGGTACGTTTCCCTTCGAATAATACAATGACGTGCATTGTACACAACTTCGAGATTCTAACACACCACAACCAATCAAACTAGCCGTTATGAATAGTAATACCTACGTTTTGAAATTTTATAAATTTTATCTCTCAAAATGGACTTCATTTTTGGATTCAAAATATCGAATTTATCCTAGGGTAAAATTTTGGAACTTTTCGGATAACACTTATATTTTGAGGTATAGTGAAAATTACTAAATTTTAATTAAAAACAACTGTTTAAATAAAAATAATTTATTGTGATAAATTATATTATTTAGTGGTTTTAAAGTATAATTAGAATATATTTTTACCATTTTATCAAATGGTGTTTATTAGAATTAATTTCACTTT
The DNA here is from genome assembly GCA_963277665.1 of Viscum album. Classification (NCBI taxonomy): domain Eukaryota; kingdom Viridiplantae; phylum Streptophyta; class Magnoliopsida; order Santalales; family Viscaceae; genus Viscum; species Viscum album. The sequence continues at coordinate 1,289,938,108 of OY728119.1, forward strand.
GAAATTGGACCTAAACAATTGTCAATCTTTTGATAAATATTGTTTCTTAAAAACTTGCTATTTGTTGTGACAGCGAGAATTAATTATAAAATTAATTAATGAAACATATATATTTAGAATTTTGTAAAATATAAATATTTTTTGAATTTGGAATATCAATTATAGCTTAGGGTGAAATTTTGGCATTGTTCTGAAAAACTTCAATTTTTGCTGAATAGTGAAAATACTAAGTGGTAGTTAAAAAAACTGATTTTTTCATAAAACATAATTTTACCGCTTCTGTGAATGGAATTTCTAAAATCCTATAGAAGTGGTTAATATCAAGAAGTAAAATGTGGTTCAATGAGATGAGAATAATTTTTGGTGAATAGTAAATTTTTACTTCTATTTACCACGGTTAAAAGTAAATAGGGTAATTAAGGGTAAAAATGATATTAATATTACCCTAACACATGTCCTAATTCTATTGGACAACTGTATATCGACAAAAAAACCTTAGGAATAAAATTTTATCATTTAGGTCCACTTGGATTAGATTAGGACATTTATTATTATTTAATTCAAAGAAGAGTTAAAAGAGTTAAAATCAAAGTTTATTTAATAACACATTTTTAATATAGGGTTATACATAAGATAAATTCGACTGTAAATATTCATTAGAAATCTAATAAGATTTAATACATAATGAAATTTTATTTATAATTTTTAAACATTAAATAAGTTAATATATTTATGACACAATGATGATGAAGTAATTACCATAATAGTGAAAAATTAAAATAATTGATATTATAAATACCCAAATAAATATAATTTAAGACTTTTAATGAATAACAATAATTTTATAGGATAATATGACATATTAGGATTGATTTAATTAACTTTTTTCTAAGTAATCATTTTTTTATGAGTTTCACAAAAATAAACTATTGAATAGTGTCCAATTTGACATAAAATAGTTTTTAAAAAAAATATTATATTATTAATTAATATTAAATTCCTAAAAATCTATGGTTCGGCCAAGAGACTTATATAATGATAGTTATATCATTAATGGACCAATAGGGGGTCTCTTATATGTATATAGTATGTTTATTAACTATATAATATAAAAATACAAAGTGACATGGTAAATGTCAAACTAATTAACTAAGAGTTAAAACTAAATGATAAGGTTAATATTGTAACCCAAACCTGTCTAAATTATATTGGTTAAATGGTTTTCGACCTATCCCCACCTTAAACAATGAATACACAACTTTGGAGCCATTAAAAACTGAATATGAATTTATTATTAATTAATATTTCTAGCTTTTCCAAAGGTACCCCTGACCCCTCTTATAAAAGGGAACTCTTCCTTCTCATTTCTTCACACCGTAAAAGCCTTTCGGTTCGGAAACCCCTGCCCAAATACTCTCTCAACTTCCCTCACTACAACCTAGAGGCCTTATATTGATCAGAAATCCAACCTAAGGAGCCCTTTTGATCAAATCAAATGGAAGAACCCGAAGAAGAGGTAATGTTTTCACCACCCCTTTTCAAGTTCCTTTCTTCTTCCACTTCTTCCTTCATTATTATTACCATTATAAAATAATAACTCCAGTATCTTATATTTACTGTGATGTTATTATAAATATGGTACAACCATATTCCGTATTCTATCCACCTTTTGAATTACATGTCACCGTACGTGCGTACATACGGCTTACCATCTCCATGTCGTGGTGTAATTGTTATTCAATATATTATTATTTGGGTGGGTATAATAATGATGTGTAAATAATTTAAATAATAAATATAACATGATAATTATTTTTTATATATGATATACCATCCAATTATATATTATTTTAATATCAAAAGAATGATATTGTCGCTCGTGCGTACGTACGGACTACCGTCTCCACAAACACGATGAGATTAATTATCCATCATATCCATTCAAGTATAATTATCATTTGATGATTTAAAAATAATGTTTACGAACGTTATATAATTCTGGATATGAATAAGATACAACCTATCCATGATAAACCTGGCTTATGTAACAAAACATATAAAAGAAAACGAGTAAGTTAACACCCGAAACGACGATAATTCTATGATATTATTAACAAAGCAATGTTCAAAGATCATATATGATATCATATTAATGTATATGATTCATGATTAATTTAATAAAAATTATTTAAACATTACAAAAGAGGTTAACCTACCCCCAACCAAGGAAAATTACAAGGTAAGGGATTTTCTTATCTCACTTTCAATTCCGTGAGATTTCCATTGTTCGCCACAAATTTATTGAAAGTGGTATATTGTGTACTGCCATTGGATATATATTATCACTATTCTCATTATATTAATGTTATTATGAAAATAATTTGGTGGTTATTAACTTTTTTTCATACGACTCAGTTGATTACAACGTGGTAAGGGTTTTCTTATCTCACATTTAATTCATTGCGAATTCCATTGTTCACCACTAATTTATTACATGTGGTGTGTGTACTTCCCATGTTTGTATTCATTGTGTAATATACTTTAATCCATGTATATTTACATCATCATTGTTTGATCCTTCTTTCATGGGTGTATGTTTTTTATGTTACCAAATCAATAAGGGAATTTGGAATTTCAATTTCCACTCATTCGGCTTTACGCATACTTCATTGATTATTTTACTCCAAGATTATGTGTAGAATCACTATTCATTTGATTATGTCATAAATTCCACTCCCCTTTCTATGGATATACTTTTGATACACATAATCACTCCATTGATAAATTCTCAAGTCATCGGTATGAACTTGATAAGAGTAGTTTTTACTCAATCTCGATTTTTTTTGGGATAAACATCCAATTCATTGGTGTTGTTTTTACAAGAATATGTGTGAATGTCCTTTGATTTTTTTACACTGATTATCCAATCATATTTAGTGTATTTATATTTGTCACACATAACTATGTTGTTGATTTATCCATAACCTAAGGATATGACCTTTATGAGAGATTTAATCTCAATTTAAATTCCATTGAGACTTCTTTGTTGTTATACACCAAATCACTTTTATATGGTGTATATAATGTACTTTGAAATAGTATATCATGAATCCCTTTATTCTCATTATATTAGAATGTTTTGATTACCTAAATTATTTGTATTCAAGGGTCTCTCTTTTGGTTAGAATCTCTAACTAAAATACAATTTTTAAATGTTTTAAAGACTTATTCATATAAATCTTCCCATTAATGTCCATGTTTTAAAAACGGTTTTAAGGATTTATTTATATGGAAATTAAAGTTTTAAAATTAAAAATCCTTTAAAAAAGTTTCAAAGTGATATGGGACACTTTGATTCAAAAATTTATTTTTAAATGGCTTGTTGACAAATAGTGTGACTTTTATATGGTTTCAAGAAAACAGGGGATATTTCTCTAAAATATTTTTGATGATTATTTTCATCTATGTCAACATCCTTCATTATTATTGATTGAGGTTAATGTGATACAATACAATCTTCCATATTGTATCAAATGAGTTATGTTTGACTGTGGATGTGCTATTTTTTTACCATTCATGGTTTGTAGTTAAATTATTGACATTTCATTTGCTAGTTTTAATACGAATGTTTATGTTATGTTTAAACCTTTTCATATAAGGAATGCATTGGACTTAATAAGTAACGAGTGGAGCCCGCTATAGCTCCTCGATGCATCGGTAGATCTCATGAGACAAACTAGTGTCTTGGCACAAGGCCTTGGCAAAATCTTATTTGTAGTCTTGGCACGAGGCCTTGGCTATGTGGTTATAATAGTCTGGCATTATGCATTCCATCATCATGAAAGTGGTTATTGATATTGCATGTGATCATTAGACTAGTAGAATATCCATGTGAGTAAGTATATTTAATTATTTTATTTTATATTTGCCGTTTTATGCTCAAGTTCAAGTTTAAAAGGCTTTCGTTTTAGTTATAAAAGGCCTTAAGTGTTTATGCTTATCTATGAAAGCTTCTGCTATAATGTTATCCTTACTGAGCATCTGAGCTCACCCCTTTCAATGTTTTATTTTTCCCAGGATTATGAAGAAGTAATAGAAGAATTAACTACAGGGATAGTATGAGGGGATATGAAGACAAGATGTTTTTGTAGTTTTTTAACCTTATGATGTAATGTAAGACTTATGAATATATCTAGTGTTTCCAAGACTACTAAACTAATTGGTGTTTCGATAATTGATCCTTTGTGATCATGCCAATGTTATGTAATAATGCACCGACTCTAGGTATCTAGGGTCGAGGCGTTAAAGAAAATTAAAAAATTAAGTGAAGGTAACACCCTAAGAGATCATGAATGAATTAAATATTTAATAAATAAGAAGGAACATTCAAGATCATGATGGATTTATCATTTATAATTTCCACTATTATCCCCATATCAAATATCCCATTCTGAGGATCTTTAATTCCTTTATCTTGAATGAGAATTTCAAAATAATTTTTTCCAAATGCTATTATTTTATGTAATACCTGAAAATATATATATGCCATAATTTTTCATCTTGTGATTTAAAACAAAGTTTTATTTAATCAATAAATACCACAATGAAAAAGTCAATGATGGGATAAAATATTACTTTCAATTAATACATATGCATGGTTAGAGTTTGGGTAATCCTAAAAGGAATCACCAAATAATAAAACTGAATGTAATGTCTCATTATTTTATATTTGGTTATGTCTTTTAATTTAAACCTCAACATGTTATAGTCAAAATGAAGATAATTTTTGATAAACTGAAATAAATTTTAAGCTAGTCAATTAAATACATTATGAAATGTGAAAAAATTATAATTATAATTATAACCAGATTCAACATCTATGAGTTTATAAATAGGATTATACATTAATTATCTTATTTAGTAAAAAATAACTAGAAAACCCTTAGGCTAAATTCTTCAAATAATAAATTCTTTTTCAAATAACTCTTCTAGTGGAATATTTAATTCCCTTGATTTAGTATAAACTGTATCATAAAATGGAGTATATGTAATATTTATTCCATATAGAAGACATATAGTGAACTCCACAGACCACATTAGAGGCGTCTAGAATAATCATGGATAAGAATATATTAGTAGATATCTATGATTATATTAAATAACTGCAATACATTATCTTCCCCTACCCCAAGATAATGGCTACCCATTTCAATATTATCCAATTCATCATTTCCTTGACCAAGTCTACCATAACTAGAATGATAATACTATTTCATATATATAATTTATTATAAAATTGTGTGAGATGAGAATGATATCCTCCTTACATGGAAATAAATGAATTCTCAGAAACTGTTCAATAAATCATTCCCTAGAATAACATTAATGATTTCATATTGAGAAATATTGGAGCTCAAAGATTCATGAATGATGAAACCACATAAAGATATATTTGAAATTTCATTATTAGATCCATTACCATTCCTACATGTTTTTTAAGACTTATAATGGAACGTGATGCCTCTAATTTTAGATAAAAAAGAGTAACCAATTTTTCATATTCAATAATATAAATAATTTATATTAAATAAAACATTGTCAAATTTTGAGGATTATTATATAATACCACTCATAGTGGAGGCCACCACATTATTCTCTGTAATAGAAAACATTGAATTATACACCCCATATAAAACGTCCAACTAATAATGAGAAACTTATCATTACAGGGAGTAGTCTACCCTGATTTACCACCTTCAATGCACAAATTCCATCCTAATTAAGATATCTTAGATGGAATTGGTTACTATTGATAGATTGGAAAAAAGGTAAATGATTCATACATAAAATTGATAATGTCAATATTTTATAGTCTCAAATACACTTATCTAATTTAACCTGTAATGATGAACACACTATCCACAATACAAGTAATTTTTAAAAATATAAGTGTAATTTGGCTTGATGTTCCGAAGGAAACCAAACATATTTCATATAACTAGAGGCTTCCTAGAATTAGTGGATTATCATACTCCACTCCCCTTACTTTTCTAATAATAATCACCCTTTCTCACCACTTCCATCAATGGATTATGAACATTTAAAAAGGAATTTCCTAGCTACCAAACTAGTATTGAGATACCCACTCATGTACCTCTATTGGACGCAATATTTGTGAGTATGAACTTCCATACCACCAAAGATATGTAATAGTGGTTGAAAAAAATCACTTATTTCTCTAATGGGTCTTTTAATATTTTTATAAACTCTTCCACTTTCACTCATTATACAGTATGTGGATAATATTTATTAAAAACATTTTCCTAGAAGTTCTTTATTTTAGGATCTTATTTTATCTTTTCCTTGAACATAACATCCCACCATTAGAGGTTATCCCCATTAAATATTATGCTCTCTTACATGAAATAATACTACTCAGGGGTCATAATTATCTCAAAGATATAGTGAATGATAATGATCAACTCCATAATATCTTATAGAGTATCCATTAGATTGAAGACTATAAAATTAGGAATCATGAATTATTTCATAATAACAACTATTTGATTTTCCACATTATGAATCAACCTAATAAGAAACTGTATATTTCTTATAAAATACGTTTTTGATAAAATTATTAACTACTTCTAGAGTTTAAGTGAATTATCATCCACCTATTTTATCTTGGATAATGGTGGTATTATTGATGAGATATTCTATATTAAAGAGGAAACACCAATAATTTATACCATTTAATAAAAAACAAATTTTCAATGCTATATTAGCCAGGGAAATTCTAACCCCATCTTATTCTTATCTCCCATTTATTTTAATCTATCAAATACAATTTTCTTTCAAAAGAAAATATATGTTATTTTCAGTTTTAATTTGGTATGCTTATAAATTTGTTATGGATTTTAAATTTTTTTTGAATCTTATTTTACGGTATCTATATCATGTTTTAAATAAAATAATTGAGGTTTAATAAATCAGTTTATCCACATATCAATGGAAAACATTCTAAATAACGAGTAAATGATCTGTTCATATTAACCTAATTTATAATAACAAATATATAATAAATTGATATATATTAACTGTTAAGGGTTTTTCTAATGTGAACCTCCAACTAATCTAAATATAGTATCATCAAACATAATCTACAATGTGAGATGATGTACAGTATAACACCTACATAAATACACATTAGATGTGGCATGAGTCCTATTATCTATGTACACGTTCGTGAATTGAAATGAATAAAAAATAAATTCAAAATTCCCTAGAAAACAATGTTTTATAAAATAAATAATTTGACTTGGAATATTTATTTTTTATTCCCCACGTCATTATGGTCACAACTCATTTATAAACTCAAATATCATACCCAAGAGCATCAAATGTGGGTTTAAATAACTTTATTTAATGGTAATGACGTTATCAATTTAAAGTAGTTAGGTTGGGTTTCTAATAGAGCTTAGTATAACCACATGATTTTAAATTTATAGCAGGTTATCCATTAACTCATTGGTAACTAATGAATGAAATGATAGTTTCACACTATAAATTTTGACTGTACCTTGAGGTTTATATCTTTAATCCTCATGAACATGTATGGTTTGGCCTATACCTAGGTAACCTACATGTCTTTCCATAAATAATGAATCAACTATATATATATGAATATATAATATAAATGTTTTTAAAACCTCCACAGTTTCCACAAAGTATACAATTGGTATAAAAAAAGGATACATATAGATAATTTCAATGAAATATATGGCCTAATGTTTTTAAAATGATGGACTCACAAGTTGAAATTATTGAGGGGAAACATGAAGATAACCCTTAAATGTAATTTCCAAACACCCAAAAAAATGTTTAGAAAAAATATTTCCCATTTTACAGTTCATATATTTTTTAATCATGCATTTTCATTTCCCTTATCATTACATATATCATGTATAATTAGTTCTACATGAATCCTATAAGGGCATGTTCAGGGTTTTGGTATGGTAATTCAGTAGGAAGATTCCACCCCACCCCTACATACCCATCATAAAGTCTATATCATGTTGAAAACAACATATTACCAATTTAAATGTAATGAAATTAATCAAATAGGCATTGAATATTTCAAGTTAGATAATTTGGAATCAAATATGTAATAAACTATAGTGGGAAGGTCTTCACTCTCACATACCTATTTAAAGATTAATATTGTATCCATTTTAGGATGTTGGTATGCCAATAACACATTCCTTCACGTCCTAGTGGATAGATATATAATGTTAGGGTGTTAGGGGATAAGGGTGAGGGTATTCCAAGTATATTATTATGTCCATGTTAGGAAATATAGTAATTTTATATATATTAAATGTCTGAAGAACCTATAGTAAAAATATATCATTTTAGTAGTGATAAATTTATAAATTTTAAATCAACAAATAAAAATTGTGTAATAAATTTTCAATCCATTAAATATCACTGAAAAATAATAAAAAACTCATTAAGACAATTAAAATATATGCAATGACATATATTTAATACAAAAATTATATCTACATACACATACTCTTTTTATGTCTATGATAGAAATCAAGAAATTTAGTTGATGAAAAAATGTGATTAGAATAACATTGATTAGAAAAACCTAAAAAATACTCAACGAATGCTTGAAACAACTACAAATGAAATAAATAAAATAGAATTTTATAAAAAAAACAATTCATGGTAAAATTATTTATTAAAAAATGGAGATTATTACTAATATTTATATTTTTATATACGGAATAAAACATATACATAATGTACAATGAGAAAAAAATAGAAGTATTCCTACAAAAATAAATTCATTATCTCCCATGAGTCATAGGTTAAGTAGTACAAAACACAAAACAAAATAAACTATCTTAATACAAGAGGAAATATGGGTTTTTGTCACTATAATTTAGGAAGAACCTAATTTGTTTTGTATAAATATGATATTACATTCAATTAATTATAGAAAAACACCCATATAATATATAATTGAAGAATATAGAAGGATTTTTTTCATATAATATTTCTTTGGATATAGAGAGAATGAATTATACCTGATGCCATGGAAATTTGGAAAGAAGAATGAAAATTATATCATATTGGGACCATACCTTACTAAAGAGGGATCTTAAAGACCAAATCAAGAAACACTGCTTAGCCTTAAAAGAAGCTACATTAGAGAGTAAGATGAGTTAGTTTTAGAGCACCAATGAATGTATAAAACACAAAAATGTCAGTGAATACTAAGACCCCATTAGTTAATGACGTATGTATGGTTAATATTTCCTAAACACCCCTCATTAAAGGAATTTTTCTATGAAAGCTGTATGTTTACTATTGGAAAACACAAGGTTGTTGGTGGTTAAATAATATACTACATAGTAATGAGAAACCCCACATGGTAATTGTTCTATGAAAACTAAGTACCTGATAGTCCCTGAACATAATGGGTATCTAGATTAAATTCCCCTTCCTATAATATTATCTAAACCCGATATCAATTAAATGAATCCTTACAAAGATATTTAATGGAACGATTTAAATAGGGGAACTAATATGAATCGGTATAGTTCTTGAATTTTTTATTACATAAGTTCACTATTTCGAAATTCTATAAATGTGTATAAAAAAGAAAAAAATATAAATGAATCTCCAGTATCATCTTATACTCTCTGTAATGTCCCTTACAATTCACTTCATCTAGTAATTTTAGAATAACATAGAGTAAGTATCTAAATTTAGTGGCAAAAAGAATAATATATATACATTTTTACTTCATCTCTATGAACTCATATCCTATATTCATCCATAGTATAAAATGAAAAAACTAATCAATGAAAATATACGTCAAAGCCTCCCCCCAAAAATTACAATAACCCCTTATTCTATTTTCATAGGCATTGATATCCAACTAGTTCCTAGTGATTACCTTGAGAATAATGATGGCGAGCCTAACTTTTTCCATCGAGTATGATGATCCGATCAAGAAACCCATCCATCTCTTCCAGCCACTCAAAAAATCCATGAGACCTTGAATGTTCATTAAATATTGTATAATAATACTCTAACTGATTTCACACTACATTATAAGCCATTATAACCCTATAAGATGGTCTCTCTTCCATGATCTGAATTATAGTGAGAAGACACTATTGGACCTTTTTCCCTACTAGTGTCTCACACTCTCCCACATGAGTAGTATTCTCAGCCGCTCTGCCCATATAATCCTCACATAAATTCTCCCACTCAAACTACATCTCATGAAACATGTATTTTATCATCTATAGATACATAATTCTTCTAAAAAACAACACATAATTTATAAATAAATATCAAACATGTTAACCTGTAAACACCACAAGATTCATTTCATGCTCATGTTCAAAAAAAAGTATGCAAAGAAAATAATCTCATTACACCATTGTGTTATTCTTGAAAATGTTAGTAAATCAATCCATTATGAACAAATTATTCAGGAAGACACTGGTTAGATTGTTAATATTGTAATCGTTGAATTGAAGTAAAAATATGAATCAATAACAAACAATAGCATGATTTAATATTATATTTACCTAAATACCAAAATGATAAATTTTTTACCCAGGAGTGTTTATCAATTAGAATGAGTATTATACCTCCAAATACACTTTTATAAATTAAAAAAATATAATTCCATAACATCCAGTGATATTTGGGATCTACTATGAGTTTTATAGGAATGCACACAAATAGAGATTCTATGTCAATTCATTAATCCTAATTTATAATAAAAACATTTCAAAATATAAAGACCTCATAAATGAAAATTCATATTATTACTTATTATAAAATCACACCCCAAAACTATTCATTCGTAAAAGAAAATTTCCATGATGACTCAACTGTTCTCAATAATTAGTAGTGGATGGAAACTAACACCAAGAGTCTAAAGATATCATATTTGGAGAGATATACACTCTAAAGGTCCATTGTAATAAATATTCCAAAGAAAAAATTTAATCACATTAAGAAAAATTGTTTTTTTACAAGAGGACATTTACGATGGACTGAGGACCCATTACAAATAATAATATAGTCTTGTTATTTGAGACGTAAAATGATTATTATCACAAATAAATGATCAATTATTTGAATTTTCAATGATTTATTATTTTCATCTTGAATACTTTTGGAGCTACTACACGCCATCATATAGGAAGAGTCTATTTGTGATGGAAAACAGCTTTCCATTACAAATACCATTATTCCAAATAGGTACTTTATCGTCTAACCTATTTATTTTCGATGAAATTTATGTTTTTATTGAAAATAATCAATTTTTTTGGTAAATAAATGGAATTATTGGTGGTTATTATTTTCCATGGGATGGTTTTCAAAGAAAAATAATTTTTTTCACCCCTGTCAGATCAATTTATGGTGGAATATATTTACGATGAAACTCATCCCAAACACTATTTTTTATGATGGAACATGTCATAAATACTATAAATTTCATCATAAATTTTATCTCAAATAGTCTAATGGTACTAATATAAAAAATATACATGAATCTTGCAATAATCAACCACCATAATTTTTTTACACAATTTCTTGTTTCTATATCATTCCTCTCTACTTGAATTTTAATCGTGGTAGAAACAAAACACTTTTACGATTGATGAAATATTTTAATTTCCAAATATCACCTTTTTCTGAGGTAATTATTTTAAATTTTTATTTATTGTTTATTTTTTTGTTATATAGAATAGAATAGGTGTAAATTAAAATTATTTTTATTTAATTTGTTGTAATTATGAGTAATTAGTTGTAAATGAATTTAATTGAAGACAATTGGTAAATTATTAGTTATAATTGTTAACAAAAATTAATTATAAGTAATAAATAAAAAATAATTAGAAATATTTATATGTAATTTGAAATTTTTTGAAAAGTTACCAATAATTAGTAAAAAATTGAAAAAATTACTAATAAGTAGTAATGATTGGAAATAATTACATATAAGTAGTTAATATTAGAAAAATAACGGATCATTTTTAAATAATAGTCAATATAAGTAAATAAATAATTTTATTTAGTAGAAATTACTCATAAATAGAAATAATTAGTAACAATTATAGATATTTTATAATAGTTAGTAATAATTACCAAAAATAAGTAATAATTTTTAATAATTAGTAATAATTAATAAAAATTTGAATTAATTATCGATAAATAGTGATAATTACCTATAAATTGTAATAGTTTAAAATAATTAGCATCACTTAGTAATAATTATTTACAACTACCAAAATTAGGGGAAATTAATAATAATTATAAAAAAATTACTGATAATTACTGACAATTATTACTTATAATTAGTATGAATTATTAATAATTAGTCATAATTAGTAATAATTAGGGATAAATATATATAATCAGTAATAATTATTGATGATTATTAGTAATTAGTAATTGTTAATAATAAACATTAAAAATTAGAAGTAATTTTTGATAATTTTTAGTAATTACCAATAATTTGTATTAAATATGAACAATTTCCCACAATTGTCAATAATTACTATAACACCATGACCACTGAATCTAGGATCCGGTGAATTATTTCAATATATTGTCATGATTACTAGAAATCAAGTCCCGAAGGGCCGATTAGTTTTGTATTCTTGGAAACTAGATACATACATAAGTTCAACACTAAAACTGGAAAAGAAATACAACACTAATTTATTCCATTAGAAACATCCCAGCTTGCAAGATTATTCCTGTAAGTCACTCATAGCTAACTTCTTCATATCCTAGGAATATAAGACATGGGAAATGGGTGAGCTAAAATTCTCATTAAGAGTAAGAAATACAACACAATATAAAATAAACATTAGGCATGGTGGATAATTGAAAACACATGCCTTTACAAATAATTAATATGAAAACTTTAGTGAAGGCATATGAGCTGAGTAAATAATGCCATAATGAAACATAGTTATGGGTATTCTACTAGACGAATAACCACATGAATGATCAATAGCTAATATCTTCATTATGGAATGCATAATACCAGACATCATATATACATATTTAAGGCATCGTGCCAAGACTACAAATAAGATTTTGTCAAGGCCTTGTACCAAGACACTAGTTTGTATAATGGGAACTACCGATGCATCGAGGAGCTATAGCGGGGTCCACCCATCACATACTAAGTCCAATTAATTACATATATGAAATGTTTTAAACATAACATAAACATTCGTATTAAAACTAGCATACGGAATTTCAATACTTTATCTATAAACCATGAATGGTATAAAAAATAGCACATCCACAGTCAAACATAACTCATTAAATACAATATGTAAGATTGTATTGTAACAGATTAACCTCAATCGATAATAAGGAAGGATGTTGACATATATGAAAAGAATCAGCAAAAATATTTGAGTGAAATATCACCTTTTTTCTTGAAAACATTTAAAATTCACACTATTTGTGAATAAGTTGTTTAAAAATAGATTATTGATTCAATGTTTCTCATACCACTTTGAAAAATTTAAAAGGAATTATAATTTTAAAACATTAATGTACATATAAATAAGTCCTCAAAACCATTCTTAAAACATGTAAATTAATGGGAAAGATATAGAATAATAAATCTTTAAAACATTTAATGTGATATTTTAGTTAGAGTTCCTAACCAAAAGAGAGACACATGAATAAAAATAATTGAGGTAATAAAAACATTAAAATATAATTAGAATAGAGGGATTCATGATATACTATGTCAAAGTACATTATATACACTATATAATAGTTAATTGGTGTATAATAACAATGAATTCTCAATGGAATGTAAATTGAGATGAAATATCTTATAAGGGAAGTAAACTTAGGTTAAGGGTAAATCAAGGACATAATTTTCACGACCCGTCCTTGGGGCCCGTGCCATGACTACCCCAAGCCCGCCTTCCATAGGCCAGGGGCTGGCGACTAGCACCAAGGCATAAATCCTAGTAAAAAGGGAAGGCATTGCCTTTGAAAAGAAAACAAGCACCACAGAGTAAGAAAGCGGAAAAGTAAACAATAAGTAAAAACTGTAACAAGCTGTGCTGAAAGTAAAAGGGGCCGGAAATATAAGCCCAACTGTAAAGTACAACTGAAAGGGGAAAACATCAACTGAAAGGAAAAGCCGCAGCGTCGAGCCGTCCTCTGAAGGTCCGACCTGAAGGGTGGGTACAGATAGCCTCCACAGCTCCTCGGTCCAGCCGTCCGCTCCGAGTACGTTCCGCCCAGTGGTCCACCTCCAGGTACCATCCTGCTCCGCACGCCTCCACCTCGATCAGCGCTGCCCGTCGTCTGCAACCAACACCACGAAGTGCGGGCATAGCTCGTGCAGGGGTGAGTATAAGCTACTCAGTAGGGACCCCGAGACCCCGAAGGTCTCCCGAAATCCACAAAGGATAATCCTCAAAGGAAAGATAAAATCAAGAAGTAACAACCGACACTGCTTAGGTATATGCCCATACATATACCTAAGTCATCAATTCCATTCGGCTCCAACGTCCGAGCCCAAGAACAACCCAGTCCACACCGGAAAGAAAAACGTATACCCACACAGGATAGCACAACACAATCCACAAAGGAGAGTAAACAGTAATCCACAGAGGATAGCTCAACACAATCCACAAAGGAGAGTAAACAGTAAATCCACACAGGATAGCTCAACACAATCCAAAATGGAGAGTAACACAGGATTCAGCTCACACAGGTATACATCATCGAAAAGGTGAAAGAGATGATCCGACACTGATACTGAATCATCTATGCTGGGACCCACATAGGATACAAGACCAGCCGTCTTAATTGTTTTGTTTATGCTGGGACCCACATAGGATACAAGACCAGCACAGTTAGGACCCACATAGGATACAAGACCAGCTGTCTTCATTGATTCATCTATACTGGGACCCACATATGATACAAGACCAGTATTGAATCATCTAAGCTGGGACCCACATAGGATATAAGACCAACACAGCTAGGACCCACATAGGATACAAGACCAGATGTCTTCATTGATTCATCTATACTGGGACCCACATAGGATACAAGACCAGTACTGAATCATCTAAGATGGGACCCACATAGGATACAAGACCAGCACAATTAGGACCCACATAGGATACAAGACCAGCTGTTTTCATTGATTCATCTATTCTGGGACCCACATAGGATACAAGACCAGTATTGAATCATCTAAGCTGGGACCCACATAGGATACAAGACCAGCTGTCTTCATTGATTCATCTATACTGGGACCCACATAGGATACAAAACCAGTATTGAATCATATAAGCTGGGACCCACATAGGATACAGGACCAGCACGACTGGGACCCACATAAGATACAAGACCAGCACACTTCATCATCGCAGTCCACTGATGATCTCTGTACAGTCGTCGTCGTCGAAGTCGCAGCCAGCTCTAGGGTTCCCGCACACAGCAAGCTCGATCGGGAGGGTCCGCTCCACGAGCCGAAAGGCTGATACATCAACTGTCACATAGCCTGAATTTTATGTATCCAAAAGTTCCGTGTCGTCAACAGGAACTCAACGCAACAGACGGCGCGTCAATCGGACGCCCGGTCTGAGAGATGTTGGCTTTTTCGTCCCAGGGGCCCGGTTGGTTTTTAAGGCAAACCAACCTGACCATACTCCACCTACGTCCAAACCTCAGGCGGATTGAGCCAAAATATCCATCTCACTTAGAGGAATTCAACAAAGCTGACGGCACGTCAATCAGACATCCGTAGCTCAAGATATGAGCGTTTCCGCTCCGAAGGCCCAGTTGGTTTCGTGTACGAACCAACCTGGCCAAACTCAAAGTATTCCGAAACCTTGAGTTAAATATACCGAAACGACCGTCTCGATTCATGGATCACACTGCTGCCAACGGCGCATCGTTCGGAGGCCCGTAGCTCAAGTTATGGGCATTAGACCGAAAACAGTCCGAAGACAGGGGGGTCCGGGCCCGGGCCGACCCGGCCCGAACCCCCCCGTGTTGGCCGAACCGTGTCGACCCGACCCGGTCCCACCCGGTTGGACCCGGTCCGATCCGTCCTGGGCGCGGCCCGACTGGTCGGACCGGCCTGGCTCGGCTCGGCCGAGCGGCCGAGCAGCCCGGGTGCCGCGGGGCGCCGCCCCCGCGGTTTAGAGGTGTCGCGGCCCTCGAAGGGCCGCGCTGTCAAGCGGACGCGGATTCTGCCGCGTCCCGTGTGGGCGAGCTGGAATCGCACGGCCACGGGTCCGCTGGCCGCCGCCGCCGCCTTCGGCTGCCGGCGACCCGCGCCGCCGGCCGCTTCCACGGGCCCCCAGAGTCGATCTAGTGGTCCGTTTTCCTTCCCATCTGCGCCGTTGTTCCTCCCGGGTTTCGTTCTTCACTGCGGGATCAACAAACTGCCCTTGCATCATGTTTTGCCGTCGCCCGCCAAATCTGCACAACCACGAAGAACGGCGGAGGGTTGTCGGGCCGTGTTCGTTTGGCCCGCACCCTCCGCGTTTGATAAAAACAATGGGAGAAATTATTCAACACATGAAACAACAATTTTAAAAAATTTAAATTTATCATTTGAATCCGATTCTTAAATTTTAAAGAAACGTTTGCGGGAATAAGGGCATTTCCAAAATAAAATCCCTACCTCGTCAAGTCGTCGCTCGCGGGTTCTTCGCGGAATTGGGGATCATCGCGTCGTCGCGGTATCCGGCGTCGCGTCGTCGCGGAAGGGGGTCGCGTCGAAGAACTCCTAGGTTCAAGAACAAAAAGATTTAATTAATAATAATTAAATATTTCTTGAGTTAAAAACCACAAGGAAAAAATTAAAAGAAAACTGAAACCCTCACCTCAACGGATGATCGAAGGTTCTTGATGTGGATTAAGGAACGTCGCCGAAGTACGTCGTGAGAGAGGAAACGTCGGCGTCGCGGCACACGGCGTCACGTCGTCGATTTCCGCGGGTTTGGCGTTCTTCGTCGGAGGCCGGTGTTCTTCGCGTTCTTCACGTTCTTCGCGTTCTTCGTGTTCCTCGCGTTCTTCGCGAAGGAGGATGAAGGCTTAAGAACTCTGTCAAAACATCTCAACGTGTAATCCTCCAAATGTTGGTATTGGTATTATTTTATTATAACGCCAACAAAAGAAAAGAGGTAAGTAACGACCCATTTAATTTGTAGAATTAAATTAACGAAAGAAACTGCCCATTTAATTTAAGAACAAAACTGCCCAGTTAAATGGTGCGTTAAGAAATTAAGAAAACGCGTTAGTTGACTTTCATAATGACGGGTTTTCGCGGGTGCGTTACTTAGCGGAAAAGAAACGGTGGGGCTCGTGCGGGTCCCACCTCACAAATATCGTACCAAGAGGGTAGGATATTTCTGGAGAGCATCCTATCCGGATCAACTCACCTTAATCTGCTTTTAAGTGGCCTCAAGTGGCTTCCAAGTGGATTAATAGAAATAAAATAATGTTTGTCGAACAATTTATTTTATTTCTTAACTTTAAGCCCAAATATTAAAAACCACCACCGAGAAAACGCAACTCCGGAAGAGGCGTTTCTAAGCAAATACCGGCGCTGCGATTTCATCGGTGCCCTCATAATTTGATTCCGGGAACCATTCAAAAGTTATAAAACCCCGCTCGTCCGTTCACTGAATGTACCGGAGCCAAACTTCGGAAAAATGATTTCGGGCACATCGGGCCTCGGAATCAGGTGCTGTCAGAAACTGCGTTCTTGTAAAATTCCAAAGAAAATTAAGAAAAAAATTTCCTTGAAATTTACAGGTCTTTAAATTACTCCCACCATAGGGATTTACGTCCCCGTAAAGCTTCACCACAAACATAGGGATACAAAGGCGGTACAGAGCACGCATCTGAGCCTCCCGCTCCAAAGTTCTCTCCTGGAGGTTCCCGTGATGCTATCCGAAGCGCACTAGAGGAATCGATCATCCACGTTGGACCTACTCCTGTCGATCCTCGATCTCCACTGGGACCTCCGCAAAAGTCGCCCCATCATCAAAGACCAGCTCTCCATGGTAAAAGATTTGCATCGGGTTGTGCACGTATCTCCTCAGCTGAGATACGTGGAAGACGTCGTGCACCCGGTGCAACTGAGGTGGTAGAGCCAGGCGATAAGCCACCTCACTATTCCTACTGAGGACCTGGAAAGGTCCGATGAAGCGTGGAGACAACTTGCCGCCTCGGCCAAAACTCCGTAATCCACGTCGAGGTGAGACACGCCAGAAGACGTGGTCTCCATCCTCGAACTCTAGTGGCCTCCTCCTCCTGTCAGATTAAGAATTCTGTCGGCTCTGAGCTGTCCTCATCGCTCCTGGATGACCTTGACCATCTCTATCGTGGCCTGGACCATCTCTGGTCCCACAAGAGCTGCTAAGATTTCTTCTTTGCCGATAAGAGAAATTTGGACCCATCCCCTGGATGAACCACATTCTTTTCCTAATACAGTCAATCCGGACATGGATGATACAAATCCATACCAAGGATGACGTCGTAAGGCCTCGATGCTACTACCAAGAGATCCAACTGTTACTCTCACCTCCAAGGGATGAGTCACACTATCGGCATCAGTGTGTGGTAACTGGGTCTCCTCCAGTAGATGTCTCACAAGTGAGGGTCAAGTCAACAGTCAAAACTGGAACCTCTTAGTAACAACACAAAAGAGGACATGAATGAAAAAATCACAAAGGTATGCGTCTTTTATTATTGCAGCTCATAATACAAAGACGCTACACAATATCAACAAGGAACTATAAGTACAAAGGACATATCCACTAGTTCCGCTCCTGTCCATTTGCTCCCAGAGCTCCATGATCGAAGGCTTCAGCTGCCTGAAGCTGAGCTCTCCCATGTCCACCAACTCCCTACAGTCAGGGTGGACCTCCTGGTGGTGGTGGTCGCAACACCTCAAAGTGTCTCCCACCATCGGCTACTCGGCCATCTCCTCTGCCTCGTCCGCCTGCACCCTGCGGACCACCATGGCCGATCCTCTATCTAGGAGGTCCCTCTACCACCTGCTGCTCATCTGTAAGACGAGTCGGGCAGTCTCTAGCCATGTGACCTCACCCGCTGCATGCGTAGCAATGATTGCCCCTCGTGTAGCTGGCTCTCCTTCGGGTGCCCCACACAACCAAATCTTCATCCTGAGACTGCCCATCTGATGGTCTGGCCCATTTGAACCTCTGCGTCACCTGTCCACTGCCAGCTGTAGAAGACACTGCTACGGGCTATCCTGCGGGGGGCCCTGTCACTAGAGCCTGCTCGGCAAGAAAACTCTCCATTAGAAGGGCTCTCTCCAACACCTCTGCCTGCGTCGGAATGTTGAGGGAGATCATCGAAGCCCTGATCTCGTGCCTCAGTCCCTGCTCGAAGGTCCGGGCCCAGAATAACGGGTCTCGTACCATATCTGTGGAGTAGCGCGAGAGATCAGTAAATCTCGCCGAGTACTGGGCCACTGTCAAGCTGCCCTACCATAGTTGAAGAAGCTCTTGAATGCGCACCGCACGGAGGGTGGCTGGGACGAACTCGGAGCAGAAGATGCTCTCAAAGTCTGTCCAGAGAAGAGAGGCCTCATCGTGCACCTGGAGCATCAAGCTCCACCATCGTCCTGCTGTTGCGTGCAGTAGGCTCGCCACGAGGATCACCATGAGGTCTGCTGGTGTCCTCACTAGCCTGAAAACTCGAACGACCGCCTCTAGCCAGTCCTCGGCTGCCTGGGGGTCCGTCTCCCCACGAAACCTAGGTGGTCGCTGACGCTGAAAGTCGTGCAGCGCGGTAAGGCGACGTGCATCATCAGCAGCTGGGGCTGGTAGCATCGGTGGCCCGGCGGGTAAAGGTACCGCCGGTGCCTCTGCTGATAGGGAGACCTGCACCGAGGCCTCATCGCTCGGTGGGCTGTCATCACACTCAACTCTCGGAACCCTAGCTGGCTGCCGTCGTGGGGCCATCCTGAAATGAAACAGGTGCACTACGGTCAGATCTGTATACCTGGTGAGATAACACAAGTAATCACAAAGAAAACATGAAACACACATGCAATCAATGTTTTCGTGCATTAAGTCATAAATCAGAAGTCAGGGTCCTGGTGTACGGATACGTCGGCCGCCGCACCAACACTGGACTCCCTGGACTGATAACCACACCCAATACGCTAAACACTATTGCTTCACATAGAAGAAAGATCAGAGTCTGCGGTAGAACCGACCAACTATGATACCAATTTGTCACGACCCATCCTCGGGGCCCGTGCCGTGACTACCCCAAGCCCGCCTTCCATAGGCCAGGGGCTGGCGACTAGCACCAAGGTGTAAATCCCAGTAAAAAGGGAAGGCATTGCCTTTGAAAAGAAAACAAGCACCACAGAGTAAGCAAGCGGAAAAGTAAACACTAGGTAAAAACTGTAACAAGCTGTGCTGAAAGTAAAAAGGGGCCGGAAATACAAGCCCAACTGTAAAGTACAACTAAAAGCGGAAAACAACAACTGAATGGAAAAGACGCAGCGTCGAGCCGTCCTCTGAAGGTCCCACCTGAAGGGTGGGTACAGATAGCCTCCACAGCTCCTCGATCCAGCCGTCTACTCCGAGTACGTCCCGGCCAGTGGTCCACCTCCAGGTATCGTCCTGCTCTGCATGCCTCCACCTCGATCAGCGTTGCCCGTCGTCTATAACCAACACCACGAAGTGCGGGAATATCCCGTGCAGGGGTGAGTATAAGCTACTCAGTAGGGACCCCGAGACCCCCGAAGGTCTCCCGAAATCCACAAAGGATAAACCTCAAAGGAAAGATACAATCACGAAGTAACAACCGACACTGCTTAGGTATATCCCATACATATACCTAAGTCATCAATTCCGTTCGGATCCAATGTCCGAGCCCAAGAACAACCCAGTCCACACAGGAAAGAAAAACGTATACCCACACAGGATATCACAACACAATCCACAAAGGAGAGTAAACAGTAATCCACATAGGATAGCTCAACACAATCCACAAAGGAGAGTAAACAGTAAATCCACACAGGATAGCTCAACACAATCCACAAAGGAGAGTAACACTGGATTCAGCTCACACAGGTATACATCATCGAAAAGGTGAAAGAGATGATCAGACATTGATACTGAATCATCTAAGCTGGGACCCACATAGGATACAAGACCCACCTTCTTCATTGTTTCGTTTATGCTGGGACCCACATAGGATACAAGACCAGTACTGAATCATCAAAGGTGGGACCCACATAGGATACAAGACCAGCACAGCTAGGACCCACATAGGATACAAGATCAGCTGTCTTCATTGATTCATCTATAATGGGACCCACATAGGATACAAGAGAAGTATTGAATCATCTAAACTGGGACCCACATAGGATACAAGACCAGCACAACTAGGACCCACATAGGATATAAGACCAGTTGTCTTCATGGATTCATCTATACTGGGTCCCACATAGGATACAAGACCAGTATTGAATCATCTAAGCTGGGACCCACATAGGATAAAAGACCAGCACAGAAAGGACCCACATAGGATACAAGACCAGCTATCTTCATTGATTCATCTATTCTGGGACCCATATAGGATACAAGACCAGTACTGAATCATCTAAGCTGGGACCCACATAGGATACAAGACCAACTGTCTTCATTGATTCATCTATACTGGGACCCACATAGGATACAAGACCAGTATTGAATCATCTAAACTGGGACCCACATAGGATACAAGACCAGCACGACTGGGACCCACATAGGATACAAGACCAGCACACTTCATCGTCGCAGTCCACTGAGGATCTCTGCACAGTCATCGTCGTCGAAGTCGCATCCAGCTCTAGGGTTCCCTCACACAGCAAGCTCGATCGGGAGGGTCCGCTCCAAGAGCCGAAAGGCTGATACATCAACTATCACATAGCCCGAAGTTTATGTATCCAAAAGTTCCATGTCGTCAACAGAACTCAACGCAACAGACGAGACGTCAATCGGACGCTCGGTCTGAGAGATGTTGGCTTTTCGCCCTAGGGGCCCGGTTGGTTTTTAAGGAAAACAAACCCGACCATGCTCCACCTACGTCCAAACCTCAGGCGGAGTGAGCCAAAAGATCCATCTCACTTAGAGGAATTCAACAAAGCTGACGTCACGTCAATCGGACGTCCGTTGCTCAATATATGAGCGTTTCCGCTCCGAAGGCCCGGTTGGTTTCGTGTACGAACCAACCCGGCCGAACACAAAGTATTCCGAAACCTTGAGTGCGATATTCCAAAACGACCGTCTCGATCCAAGGATCGCACTACCGCTGACGGCGCGTCGTTCGGAGGCTCGTAGCTAATGTTACGGGCATTGGACCAAAAATGGTCCGAAGACGGGGGGTCCGGGCCCGGGAGAACCCGGGCCGACCCCCCCCAGGGTCGGCCGAACTGGGTCGACCCGACCCGGTCCAACCTGGCCGGACCCGGTCCAGTCCGGCCTGGGTGCGGCCCAGCTGGTCGGACCGGCCTGACTCGGCTCGGCCGAGCGGCCAAGCAGCCCGGGGTGCCGTGGGGCGCCGCCCCCACGGTTTGGAGGTGCCGCGATCCTCGAAGGGCCGCGCTGTCAAGCGGACGCGGTTTCTGCCAGATCCCCTGTGGGCGAGATGGACCCGCGCAGCCGCGGGTCCGCTGGCCGCCGCCACCTTCGGCTGCCCGCGCCGCCGCGCCGGCGACCTACCCTGCCGGCCGCTTTCGCGGGCCCCCGGAGTCGCTCCGGTGGTCTGTATTCCTTCCCGTCTGCGCCGTTGTTCCTCCTGGGTTCCATTCTTCACTGCGGTTTCAACAAACTGCCCTTGCGTCATGTTTTTCCGTTGCCCGCAAAATCTGCACAACCACGAAGAACGGCGGAGGGTTGTTGGGCCGTGTTCGTTTGGCCCGCACCCTCCCTGTTACATAAAAACAACGGGAGAAATTATTCAACACATGAGACAAAAATTTTAATAAATTAAAATTGTTCATTTGAATCCGGTTCTTAAATTTTAAAGAAACATTCACCGGAATAAGGGAATTTCTAAAATAAAATCCCTACCTCGTCAAGTCGTCGCTCGCGGGTTCTTCACGGAATTGGGGATCGTCGCGTCATCGCGGTATCCGGCGTCGCGTCGTCGCGGAAGGGGGTCGCGTTGACGAACTCCGAGGTTCAAGAAAAAAAATATTTAATTAATAATAGTTAAATCTTTCTTGAGTTAAAAACCACAAGGAAAAAATTAAAAAAAAACTGAAACCCTCACCTCAACGGATGATCGAAGGTTCTTGTGGCGGATTAAGGAACGTCGCCGAAGAACGTCGCGGGAGAGGAAACGTCGGCGTCGCGGCACACAGCGTCGCATCGTCGATTTCTGCAGGTTCGGCGTTCTTCGTCGGAGGCTGGCGTTCTTCGCGTTCTTCGTGTTCTTCGCGTTTTTCGCATTCCTCGCGTTCTTCACGAATGAGGATGAAGGCTCACGAACTCTGTCAAAACCTCTCAATGTGTAATCCTCCAAATGTTGGTATTGGTATTATTTTATTATTACGCCAACAAACGAAAAGAGGTAAGTAATGACCCATTTAATTCGTAGAATTAAATTAATGAAAGAAACTTCCCATTTAATTTACGAACAAAACATCCCAATTAAATGGTGCGTTAAGAAATTAAGAAAACGCGTCAGTTGACTTTCATAATGACGGGTTTTCGCGGGTGCGTTACTTAGTGGAAAATAAATGGTGAGGCTCATGGGGGTCTCACCTCACAAATATCCTACCAAGAGGGTAGGATATTTCTGGATAGAATCCTATCTGGATCAACTCAACTTAAGCCGCATTTACGTGGCTTCAAGTGTCTTCCAAGTGGCTTAAGAGAAATAAAATAAAGTTTGTCGAACAATTTATTTTATTTCTTAACTTTAGGCCCAAAAATTAAAAACCACCACCGAGCAAACGCAACTCCAGAAGAGGCATTTCTAAGAAAATATTGGCGCTGCGATTTCATTGGTGCCCTCAGAATTCGATTCCGGGCACCGATTCAAAAGTTAGAAAACCCCGCTCATCCGTTCACTGAATGTACCCGACCCAAACTTCGGAAAATGATTTCGGGCACACCGGGCCTCGGAATCAGGTGCCGTCATAAACTGTGTTCTTATAAAATTCCAAAGAATATTAAGAAAACAATTTCCTTGAAATTTACGGGTCTTTACAATAATTATGTGTGAAAAATATAAATACAATCAATATGATGGGATATTCAGTGTAAAAAAATTAGAATACATTCACACATATTCTTGTAAAAACAACACCAACAAATTGGTTTTTTAACTCAATAAATGGATATTGAGTTAAAATTACTCATATCATGTTCAAATCGATGACTTGATAATTTATAAATGGGGTGATTATGTGTATAAAAATTATATCCACATAATGTGTAGTATAAATTACTACACCAAGAATAAATAGTGATTTAACACATAATCATGGAGTAAAATAATCAATGAAGTATGCGTAAAGCCCAATGAGTGGAAATTGAAATTTGAAATTCCCTTACTGATTTGGTAACTTATTAAAAATAACACCATGAAATAAGTATCATACAATGAAGATGTAAATACCCATAAATTAATGTATATTACAGATGGAATACAATCAGGGTCAGTACATACTCCACACAAATTGAAATAGTGTCCAATATAGCATGAATCTCACAAGAATAAAAGTTAGATGAAAAACCCTAACTTCGTTGTAATCAATCGATTCGTATGAACAGATGTTAATAACTACCAAATGAATCACATAATAGCATGAATATAAAGATAATCATGATAATATATATCAATTTTAAGTACACAATACACCACATGCTATAAATAAGTTGTGAACAATGGAAATCTCACAGAATTAAAATTGCAATAAGAAACCCCTTACCTTAATTTCGACTTCTCTTATATGTTCCCTGTTCTTCCTAAATAATAAATGTAATATAACTTACAATTGATTAAGAAATATTTTAAGTTTATTATTCCTTTTATACCACTTATTAAATTTCAATTACAATTAGTTTTTTATTTGAGTTCATAATGGATATTTTATCGATGTGTGGAAGTTCAGTCAAAAATGAACTTGTCATAATTACTATTTTTTCATGGGGTAAAAAGTTCATTTTATATAGAATGATATAAATTATTTAGATACCATATATATATATATTATATATCCAGTATATATATCTATTGATAACAGTACATATCTTTTGGAGATAAGAAATGAAATGTACCATTCATGGAGACAACAAGTCGTACGTACAAATGAATGCTACTTTAATTTCTATTTTTAATTTTAATGGAATTAAAACATAATGATACATAGTTATATTATAATTACAGTATAATATCATTAATTCCATCCATTATACATCCCACACAAGTCAATAATGAGTAATATCATTTTGAGGGGGCGGTACTCCACACTTCCTCAAATGAAATTATCGCATTTTACCAATAATGGAAACCATTAAATAATGATATAAATGGAAAATATAGAAGCATAAATAAAACATAAACATAATATATATATCATATATAAATAAATTTTAATCTTAATGGCCACCATGAGAGGTGGTAGGAGATAACCGAACAAGCATCGTTTCGTGAGGTGTTGTCTTTTCATCCACATAAACACTATGATCATCACCCATTAGATGGAGGTGTGTTTATGTTTAGTTCTAAGAATTCTTATAAAATCATCCTAGTATATTCGGGATACTGGTTTGTTATAAAATAAATTAATAAAATGTTTATATGGGGTTGTAGAAGTAAAATAAAACAAAATAAAACAATAAACTTTAAGAGAAATCATTACCATTAATTTGGGTAACTTCCTTTGGATTGAACCAAAAAAAACTTCTTGATGTTTTTTATGGATAAGGAGAGACTTCTAAGAGGAATATGGGGGTATGTAGAGATTATTTTTTCTGGGTTTGGTTGAGACAAGTGGATTGATAGGTGTGTGGAATGGGATAGAAGTGGTGTCATTTTATAAGGGGAAGGAGGGGCTCTTTAGGAATGTGTGAAAATATTATTTAATTATATATTGATATTCAGGTTTTAAAGGTCCAAAACAAATTAAAGTACATGTTAAGATGACTCATGGTATAAATAAAATTAACCAATAATAATATGACATGTTTTGGATATTATTATAATATTAATAATCATATTTATTTAAATAATTTATTAATGATGTAAATACTACATCATTATTGTGTCAAAAATAATTTAATTTATTTGATGTATTAAAATTATAAACAAATTACCATAAAGTAGTAAATATTTTCATCTTTCCAATTATTATTTATAGTCGAAAATAGTACTTATATAACGACATGTAAAAATTGATATACTAAAAGATATTTGTTAATGACATTTTTTCTGTTACATAATGTTAAATTAAATAAAGTGACATTATCATTCTTAAGTCACTCCATGGGGTCCCCAAATTGACCCAAGGATGCCCATGGTTGGCCATTACTCATTCAATAAGGTTATTACATGTGTTAGTATAATTTTGTATTATTATAATATTCCTTTTACCTTGAATTACCCTATTTACTTTTAACCGTGATAAATAAAAGTCAAAAGTTAATATTCACCAGAAATTATTTTCATCTTATTGAACCACATTTTACTTACTAATAACAACCATGTATCTTGAATTTTAGAAATTAAATTCCAAAAATCGTTAATATTTCTTTTAAATGAATAAGTCGGATTTTTAACTACTACTTAGTGGTTTAACTATTCATCAAAAATTGAATTTTTTCAGAAAAATACCAAACATTAAGCCTAAGCTATATTTGATATCCCAAATTAAAATTTTTTTTATATTTTATCAAATTAAAAACGTATAAGTTGGATTAATTAACTTATAATTAATTACCGTTGTCCCAACAAATAGTGTGTTTTTAAGAAACAATAACTATCAAAAGATTGATAGTTGTTTATGTATAGTTTCAAAGTGAAATTAATTCCAAACACCAAAATTAGATTAAAGGGTAAAAATATAATCTAACTACACTTCAATACAAATTTAAAATATAATCAATCCATATAAATAAATTAAATTAATAGACAGTTTTGAATTAAAAGACATTGTTTATCACTATTCATAAAAAATGAATATTATTAGAAAAATACCAAAAAAATTACCCAAAGTAAATTTTGATGTCCCGATTGTAAATAATAATTTCATTTTGTCAAATGGAACACATAAAAGTTACCAAAACTAGATTTAAAGAGGGTTCTATTTTAAAAGGAAGTAAATCAACCGTTTAAAGTAAATTATGTTTAAAAATTGATTAATTCATATTTTAAGCCTCTATCATTTATTGGATTAATGTAAAAACATTTAACAAACATATATAATCATTTTTCAGTTAGTTCTCTTCATTCCTACCATTACAATGGCTTGGTCTGAACTACCATTTAAAATAGTAATATTATATTATTATTGTGAAATGTAAGATTTCAAAGAAACCCATTGTTGTGTATCGGTTATAACATCGAACATAGTGTCCCCATTAAAGTATAATTAATATTTAGTTAAAAATATTAATAAATATGAAACATGTCTTGTTCGTTATTTACCTGGGATGTTACAATTACTGATGATTACAAATAATTATTTACAGTTACAAATAATTAATAATAATTAAAAAAATTAGTAATATTGGATAATAATTAAAAATAATTATTAATAATGTAACACCTCAAAATATTCTCTATTTTTATCCATGGATCTCATGAATTTTAATAATTATTTTTATTTTTAATATATATAACATCTGAAAAATATTATATTTTATGAGTATATTTTACATCATCGGTTGTGACAATATATTACAACTAGGAATAGTAAAATGATAGAAAACACATACAAGAAAACTAAAAACACATTATTCATTTATTCAATAATGTAACATTAAGTCTAAAATAATTCTTAATTTTAATCTATATATTACAATGGGATAAAAAAATAACTTAAATAAAAAAATAAACAAATTGGTAGCCTCAATCCCCCAGAATAATCCCTTCTGCGAATGACACTATAACTAATAAACAAAGATTAATTAACATAATATTGATTATGGAATCTATATAGAACCTTATTAGAATCAAATAGAGTTATAGTTTGTCTATATAAAAATATAATTGATTTTCTATATGTCTTTCAACTAATATGATTGGTCAATAGTATAATCATTATTTTGTATGGTTCTGTAGATGTATCGAAATGATTGTTAGGATAATTTAAAAACACACTGAAAACTATATTACTTTCAGAGACCATAAACACATTCTATTCAAATGTGATTTATTTAGAAGTATTATATATTAAATTATTTCAGGAAATAATATTATAAAAATAATTTTAAATGGAAATATTTTTTAATGAATCCGAAAGTATATTTTATAATGATTTTTATGGAATAAATTAATTTTGGCCACAAAAAATCAAAATTATCTTATAATTTCTTCGCTAATGTTCTCACAGTGTTTAATTTTTTGTTAATAAGGGAAAATGGGTCCTTTAAAATTAACTATAATTTTGCAAAATCATTATTATATAATTATGGAATAAATATTTAAGAAACATCTTATTTAAAAAAAGGATTCAATAAGTATAAAAATTATTTAAAAATATTAATATCAATTTATAAATTTATACTTTTAATTTTGGATCAATTTTTTTAATTTTAATGATATTGTTTTTGACTTGTTTAAATTAAATCAGATGTTTGGAAGATATATTTCAGTTCATGATTTCCTTGAACATCCACCCACCCTCTCCCACTATTTAATGGTTGATAATAATGTTTTTAATTGGTTCATCTCACATGTGGTTGGCTTATATATTAAAATAACCAATATTTTATCACTTAAAATCCACCCGTCCTCTGGAATACATACCACCATTTACCCAATCGTCTCCTTTAAAAATTAATAATACACTAATTACTTCCCATTTCAACTATATTAATATCCTCCATAGTGTCCCAACTATTCCTCTATCATCGTAATTTTTCCCGTAATGATTTTGGAATAAACTCTTCATGTTAATGGAAATTCTTAACTTCTTCTTTATTAAAGTGCCTCCATTTTATGAGATTAATTAATGTAAATAGTCATTTCTATTCGAGAACTATTTATATTCAATATACATCCCATGTAATATTTTATCAATGGATGTACTCAACTATCTACTGTTGTTCCTTTTATTTTTCAATGTTATATACCACTAAGCTATAGAAATTTAGTAAGGGATTTCTCTCGATTGTTCCATTTAATATTCTTTTTGTTATTTAGCTTTATGAATCGAAACATTATATGGTTTCATGAATTTATAAATATACCATTAATTTCATTATCTTTTTTGGATGATATATCATTCATCCCCCTTCAATATAATATATTCATAAGATGTTACTTTATAATAGTGAGGGAAAAGTTGTCGTATCCTTTTTCATTCAAGTACATAATTATTATTTGTATACAAAGATTCGAACATATTTCTTTTTTAATGAATTCTCTTTTTTTCTTCCCTTTAATGCCTAAATGGGGGGTTTTACATAGGATATCTACATTATCTCTCATTATGGTTATCCTACAATCCATTTTTTATACCACTAGGATTTCATAATCAATTAATGAATTTATCTTTTTTTCATTACATATTATATTATTATAAATACCCAAACTTATTCCATTTCCATAGGTATTTATATTGATGTATTAATATCTTATTGATTCTTTTATTTATATATGTTAAACCTATATGCCCTTTTCATTGGTTAAAAATGATGTTAGGTTCAAGACTTTCACTTTATGTGTTCGGATTTTGATATGAAACACATTATTTATTTCCAAGTGTTAATGATGAAATGATTTTCATTATGTTCAATGTGGATAACATGATTTAAGACATATTAATGGTGAACCATGAGAGTGCACTAATGTAATTGGCAATGAATTAATTTCTAGAGATTACCAATTATACGTCTATGGGGTAAACATCCTTGGAAATTATGTTTTAGGACACCTGGTTGACTAACCTTGAAGGTATGCTTATGAATGTTTTTCATTTATATTATATCCACATTTTCATGATATGTATAAGTTACCTATTATTATTCTATCATGATATTCCTCATTAATTCTCCAAGATTTTCATTCATATTCAATTTTATTGTTTTCCCCTTTTTAGCATTTATGTTCACCAATTTCTGTTAATATATGTCCCTAGAAAATTACTTCTAGTGAAGTAGTCAATTATGTTTGAATAAAAAATTTGACACCCCCATATATTGGAATAATGTTTATGTTTAAGTTATATATATGTAATTCATTTAATATATACCTAATTTCTATGTTAATAGACCTAAAAATATCTGTCATGATCATTAATGTAATTTTTATTAAGGGTTTAGGTAAAATTCATCAATTGAAATGGTGATTCACTATAGTGGTCATTAATTTAATATTTTATTTTATGGATTTATGTAAAATAAATGTATTTAAATGGTTAGCCTCCATAAATAATTATAAAAGACTACTAATAATTGGTAATAAGTTGTAAAAATAATGGGTAATTACTAAGAAATAGTAATATTTAGTAATAATTATAATACATTAATGATAATCAGTAATAATTAGAAATAATTATCAATAATTAGTGATAATTATTAATAAATGGATATAATTAGTCACAATTACCTATAATTATGAATAATTTCCAATAATTTGTTATAATAAAAAATAACTACCATTAATTAGTTATAATTATTTATTAATAGTGGAAATATCTAATACATTGTCACGGTTACAAATAATTTTTAATAATTTGTAATAACTACCAATAATTTGTAATAATTAGTAATATTTACTAATAAATTGAAATAGATACCTATAATTGGTAATAATTAGTAATAATTGCCAATATTTATTAATTATTCATAATAATCCATAATAATTAGTAATAATTTTTGATAATTAAAAATAATTAGTAATAATAAGTAATAATTAATAACAATTAGTAAAAATTAGAAATAATTATTGATAATTAGTGATAAATATGAATAATTACCCAAAATTAATCGTTATTACTAACAATTAATAATAATTAAAAACAATTAGTGATAATTACCAATAATTAAATATATTTTTAATAGTTACCAATAATTAGTAATAAGTAATATTAATTAGTAATAATGAGGGATGATTAGTAAAAAGTAAACATAAATATGTATAATTAGTAATACTTATAAATAATTATAAATAATTATAAATAATTAATAATAATTTGTAATATTTATTAATAATCACTGATATGTTACAATAATTAATCATAATGGTTAATAAATACATATTAGGCCAAATATTCTTTGATTAATGGGAATATCTAGCTATTGTTATCAATAATTTAAAGTCGGTACCGATAAATTATGATAATTAGTTACAATTTGTAATAATTGAAAACAATTTATTGTAATTTATTATTATTTCTACAAATTTAGAATAGCTAGTATGAAATATTTGTCTTCAATATTATCTTTTAGTTACTAATAAGTTTTTATAATTATTTATAATTACCAATAATCTTTTAGATTTGGTAATTCTCATTAGTATTTTTTCATTTTTTTCATTTTTTATTTTTTTCTTCGATCATCCCTTCAAACTATCACATTAATCTTCAAAATTAATTTCATTTTTTATATTTTACAAAAAGTGTCAAACAAAGAATGATATAAAATTTTTATTATTGGATCGTGATTAGATAAATCATCATGAAATTCCCAACATTTATGGAATAAATCATTGATATATTGAGAATATTTGAACCTTTACTATCACTGAAATCATCAAACCCATATTTTTTAAGAATTAAAAATTAAATTTCTATTAATGAAATGTTATATGAGTATATATGAAGAATTTTATATTATTGGGGTTCATCTATTGTGTTTTCGTTTTTGGAAGAATTATATTTTTTTTGAATAAAAAAGGTAATAAAAATTAAGGAGAAGATACCAATAATTTGGCACCTGATCGAGCAAATTGTCAATGTTTAACTCAAGAGGTTATTGGTCAGACTAATAAAAAAATAGAACTTTTGAATGATTATTCATCTCCTATGATAGAAATATCAATTTTTTGTGTTGTAGATTTCTGGGGAGTATTCCTTATAACAATGTTTCGTTATAAGAAAATATAATGTTGTCATTAAATTTAAGCCCATTAAATTAGTTTGTGGAATTTTTAATAGTTTTTATTTTTTGAAATTATATTTTTTAAATGAGTGATTCATGGGAGAAATGTGTTTCCTGAATCTTTTTATTAGAATAAGAGGTGAAATCATAATTTAAAACATAGTTATCAAAATATACCATTATGTTAAATTTATTTCATCCTATATTATGCTGAAATTGTGTCATTAGTTAATTTTCCAACATGTGTAAAATCATTTTACAATGAGACATAACAATGGAAGTTGAAATTGTTCCACGTTAATCAATTGAGGTATTTCTTTCTTACTGCTTGATTGTAGCAATTATTTATAGCTGG
This sequence comes from Viscum album, assembly GCA_963277665.1. Taxonomy (NCBI): domain Eukaryota; kingdom Viridiplantae; phylum Streptophyta; class Magnoliopsida; order Santalales; family Viscaceae; genus Viscum; species Viscum album. Next base: position 1,289,970,820 of record OY728119.1, read on the forward strand.
TAACATAATGTCATTGATGATATTGAAAATATCAAACATTTCTCTCTCCAAAATCATAAATCATCCTTGTCATTGTTATTCATAGATTTATTTTGATCAAGAATATCCATCATTTGTTTCAGAAGCTCATAACCTAGGAGTACATTATTTTATTGACGGAGTTTCTCTGTTTGGATCGAATGGTAGCCAATATTCATATTAGCACATATTTTTACTATGAAAAACATATCTCTTATGATATTGATGAGTAAAACAAAAATCTTTTTAAAATTACTAATTTTAGAACATCCAATAAAGGCAGTATCTTTTTTCTTTAAATATATTAATTGATGATTAAAATATAATCTAAAATAATGAGATAAATAAATATAAATTATATTTCATTAAATATAATATCACAATGAAATTCACATTAATTTAAAAAATTTATGACTTAGAAGTATATTAAATGTAAACTTGATAGAGTATACATGCTATAAGAATAATGTCTAAAAAATATAAATAAAAACAAAATTTCTATTCTTAGTAATGGATGAAATACATTTTTTTCGATTGACATGACATATTTCTTCCTACAAACTATCCATTCTGATGATACAGAAAAAATTATAGAAAATGTACAATTGAATGATATGAAACAACAACAATGATCGAAGATATTTATTAAAAATATATTATGTCTTCATTGTCTCTGATTATCATTGGGCCGACTATAAATGAATAAAAAAATAATGGTTTTGGAAATGGTCTTAATTTGTTGAAATATAGGTTTTTTTAGGACTAACAATATTTTTTATATTTACTGGTCCATCACAAGTTATATGGCATAGATATTAAAAAGATTTTTTTATATAAAATTTTATACATTTTTTGAGACATCTAGTAAGAATAAAAATAATGTAAAAGAATGAATAAATATTTCCAAAATTTGTAATCTTTCATAACATAAGTTATTTAAAAACAAGAAAACACATAATTTAGTGAAGATGAGATTATATTATTTAGAATCTATAAAAATAAATATTATAACATTAGAATGTATATTTTTGGTTACTACATGGTTATGCTACTATTTTCTATCAATTTTTCATAAATTATCATGTTACTGGATTAAAAATTCCTGATTTTCATGTCATAATGGAAATAATAATTCAAAATTAATGGAGAGGTTTCATAAATTATTGATTTGGCATGTGATAACATATATTTCATATTTTTATTAATAAATTTTCATTGTGAAAATAGGCAAGGATGGACTATGTGGGACATAAAAAGTTGATTTATTAATTTCTTGTAAACTAGAAAAGAAAATTCCCTCCATTTTTTTGGTTCAATGGAACAAATAATATTACATTTTTCTTAGGAATTGAATTGTGGGGGACCAATATAGATTTATTTGATTCCCCCGTATGGGATATATATACAGAAATTGAAGAAAAAATTCACATCATAAAGCATCAGATGAAGTTCAATATAATAAGGGTAATTGAAAAAGGAAATTTTGTTTTTCTTATCTAATTATTTTCGATATTTATATCCTTTAAAAAATTATCATATGGGTTTTAATTATTTAAATGTTAAAAATGTAATGAACCATCAATTATTAGTTTTTAATCAACTAGAACATCGATTTGGTGGAGTTCATGAATTTTGTATTTATTATAATGAACATCACAAAGATCATATATATGTTTTTCTCAATTGAAAAAAATGACACAATTTGTATAGTGAGTTCATAATTCTGCAAGTTATTATATATTTTTTAAATTAAATAATTTTTATTTATTATTTGAATATATGATGATCAAATCATAAAAAAGTTACCAAAAATTAGATTGTCTTCTATTCAAAAAATTTGATAACAAATTTTTTTCCTTTGTTTTAAAACACTACTAGAGTAACTTATTTATGGTAGAATTTTTGGAATCAATTTACTATATGTCATATTAATAATTATTTTTCAATGTTTCAGGTTTTAAAATATATATATATATATAATTGGTATTTTATTATGTGTTTTGTATATCCCACCATCCCAATTGGATAAATATTATCATGAATATTTGGTGAATGGGTTTAGATTTTATAAATATGAATTTTTGGAATAAAAAAACAATAGTGGTTTATTCATTTAAGGATATCATTAGAGAGAAAGTGAATTAGACTTTAATGGAATATTAGAATATATAATTGAGTCTTTTATCTAGGAATTAACTATTTAACAAATTTTATATAAGGTCCTAACATTAATCATTACATAATATTGAATTTAATTCATTAATTTACTTTCTTTCGGATTGAGGATATTTTCAGGTCAAGAGTTTTAGTGAAATAAGAAATAAATCATATATTACAAAAACCCTGAAATAAAAATTGGAGACTTATTAGTATTATTATCCATGTTCTAAAGTATATAAAACATTTAAAATAAATTAGGTTCACTTTTAGGAAGAATATTCATGACTTTTATCTTGAAAACTATCAATCCATTAATCATCTTTAATTCTATTGAAGAACATTTAAGAACCTAGGAAGATAATAAAAATTATATTGAGGGATAAAAAATGAAGGAAATCGACAATCCATAAAGTAAACTTAAAATCATGAATTAAACATCCTTTAAAAAAAACGTTTCACCCAAAAAAGACAAATTGTTTCTTTGAAAAAAATATTATTTCTTTTACATCATGAAAGAAAAATTATTTCCATGAAAACTCATTAAGAATCATAAAAAACAACCATGTACATTGGGAAATAATCACATTGAACCACTATAGAACCCTTACAGAACATTTATAATTTTTAATATAAATGCATACAATATAAAAAATAATTCCCTAGAAAATATAATGATTACCTAATGCATTGGAGCACTATATGGGCGCACAAATTGTTTATGGTATAATAAACTCCACATGAGATATTTGTTCACAGATATCTTTTATAATGTCTTAGAACCACAAAATTAATGATAAAATTTTACCTTTTGAAATTATCTTTTAGACTCGTATTCAGATAAATTTCATAAAATAAAATAATTTTTTATTTCGAAATCCCATTTTCAACAAGAAAATTATCATTTTCAATGAAATACCATTTCCAATACCAATGTACTGAAATTGAGATAGCGGGGTTGTTTCATTTAAATAAACATGAAATCTTGGAAATGAAGTTAAAAATAAAAAATAATTTCTACACAAGTGAAATATTATTTTTCTTAGTGTATGTTAAGAATAGAATATTCTATTTGTATTTATTCTATATGTTTTTTATAAAACACGTTAAAAGATTACTTTTTGAAAAAATTTAAATGAAATTTAAAATATAAATAAAATTCCATTTATAATACATTAATATAAATAAACATATAAAATTATATGATGAATATTTTCAAGGTGGAGAAATATTTTTAATTAATTCTTAAAACATTTAAATATTTATTTTTAAATCAATGTGTCATAAATAAAATTGATATATTTAAATATTAAAAATTATTAAAGAATTAAATTAAATAAATCATTTAATATCATGATAATGTATATAATTATTTATATAACATTTCAAATGGATTTCATATACACCTTATAAAATAAGAAATGGGCATAATATCAATATATTCACTAAATAAAGGAAATTCAGATGAAGTCCCTAAACCTGAGTTCGACTTGTCACATTTGTCATTATCTTCCAGAATAATATACTTATGTCAATAATTTACTTGATTATAAAATTTTAAAGTTTATAATTATTTTATTTCACTAATTAAAATGTTTTAAAACCCACGTATATAATTAAGATATCATAGGTTGTATGGCCTATATTCAGCTTATGAATCAAAAATGACATTGGTAGGTTAAATATTGTCAAATATATCATAATTAAAACAAATATAGAATAATAATAATGAAATAATTATCACATTTACACATCAATTATAATTTCAAATCCATTCATGAAATATGAGTTTTGAAAATGTACCAATTTTGTGATCATGCATATGGTTGGTCGTATACAGACATGGACAATTTTCCCATTTCTCAATGATCATTATGAATAGAAGGTAAGTGAAATTTATCTTTCCATACTATTAATTATATCATAAATACCATGGTACATAATTATATATACACACACATATATATAGACACACACACAGACACTCACACACACACACACACATATATATATATAATTATTTTGAAATAAAATAAATCGCATCACGTCGAGGAAGAAGTAGTCCACACAACCATGAATGAGGTTGTCATCATTTTTAGTGTTTGAATGGATAACATAGAAAATGATATATTATATTTATAGATAGGTAATTATGTATTTAATATAATATATATTTTATTTATTTTAAACATATTTATATTGACCATCCTTATCACATTCAATGTATTTTGTTATCATTTCACATCATTTGGAGGAGGCGGTAGACCACCCATCCACAAACGATGTTGTCGTATTCCCACAAATGGAAAAAATGAAATAATGTGTATATAAAAATACATAAACAAATTGACCTCATAAATAATATATATATCAAATAAAAACAACTTTTCCATTATAATTACCGTTCATGATAGGTGGTAAAAAAAATGAACAACTTTGTTTGGCGAGGTGGTTGTTCGTCCTACACACAAATGATGATTTCAATACAAATTTTTTAGGTGTAGGTCAAAATATTAACTTAAATAAATATAATTATATTGAATATTGTGTTTACATCAGATAATAATGATATAATGTGAAATTAAAGTCTAAATGATTTAGTGGTTTGAAGAATTGGGGGGGGGGAGGGGTTACTGACTTTTTACAATGAAAGAGCGTGGCATTCTTGTAAATATAAAAAATAAAACACTATTTGGAAGCCTAATTTACATCAAGATCATACAATAATGATGAAAATAAAATAAAATAAGGTATATGGTATAATTATGTCCAAAATATAGTTTTGAAACATGTTTTTTGTTCATTTGGACAATTAATATTAATATTTAACAACTACGTAAACAAATTTTTACTTCAATCACTATAGTTAATTTTATTTATTTTCAGGAATATTTATGGAAAAAAACATATTTTACCTTTAGATAATTTATAAATTATTATTATTAAAAATATTTTATGCCTTTTTCCAAATTCAAATCATATAATTCGTCTTAATTAATTTAAAAATAATGTTGGTGATACGATGAAACTACATGTTTTTCTATAAAAAATGATCAACAGTTTAAAATGTTTTAATTTAAAATTTCAATTAAAAGATGATTAAGAATACCACAATACATTAAAATGATATAATTTTTATATACTTATACCTTAAAACCAATAATAATATATTGTCACAATATAAATAAATTGGATAAAAATCAGTTCTCAATTAAAATTCAATGTGTTTCCCTCCCCATAAAAAATATAATCTTTCCAAAAAAATATAAAAAATTATCCCAAATTAAAATTTTATAATAATATTACAATAAATATGTTTATTTTATCATATAAAAAATATAAAATTGATTTTTTTTTGTTTCAATGTAAATATTCTGTTTAAATGTGGTATTACTTCCATATTAAATAATAATATAAGTAGTATATTATTATACATTATATCTTGTCTTTCATACAATGAAATATTTCTAAGAAGGTCATTACTGGGTTCATATATTCTATTGAACCTATAGTACATTATTATTTTTAATTACAATCGATTACATAAATATTGATAAATATAAATAATTCATATTAAATCATTACTTGGGATGTTACATCCTTCCCCCATTTTTGAAATTTCATCGTTGATATTTTATTCCCTTATTTAATAAATGGTGATATTTTTACATTATATTATTTTTATATTATAATGTTTCCACTTGGACCATACCCTGTGAATCATATTATTCCACAACACTTTCTCCATGAAGCTGGGACTAGGAAAGATTATTCCTCATAAGTGATATTATCATCTACCAAAACTAATTTTGGGTTGAAAACAATAGATAAATATGATACATAATTACATAACATTGATACATGAAATACGTTTTGTACCTTGGATAAACTCCAAGGTAAGTCCATTTTATATTAAAGTGACCCATCTTTATCCTAGGTTTCATACTATCTAATTAACCAAGAATTAAAATTCCAAATCTTTTAAAAAAAAAATCATTGAGAAATTTTAAGAAATAAATTTTAACTTTTATAATAAAATTATATTTTCTTTGATTATATGCACATGATTTTTATTATCTATGATATTTTCGCATTCCATTGAATCACATGATCTTTCTCTATTGTTTTATAGGATTACTTTGATCCTGTCAACATATTTTCTCCTAAATTATTTCAAAAAACAAGAGTCTGACATGAATTCCCATATAATTCATAAAAAGGGTCCATATGTAAACTCGAATGAAAAAAATTATTAAAATAAAGATCCACCAAATGAATATAACGATAGCAAATTCCATGGTATTCCATTGAGTAAGAACAAAGAACCTCTTCTACGCCCTCAATCATCTTCTCAAACTAAAATTGATTTACATACCCATATAGCCTTTATTATATAATTATTTATCCATATTTACCAAAATAGCTTAAGGATATATAATTTTAGGTCCACTAATACCTTAATCATAATTCATTCATATGTGTTCTATAAGATCATAAAAAATTATTATATAACATAATCAGTTGAAAATTAATAGGTATCATAATCATTCTATTAATTCTCCATATCATAACATGAGGAAAATATAATGGTTTTATAAATAATTTTATCATCATAATTATAAAACATAAAGATAAATAATAAGGATTATATCTTTTGATCATGTCCCTTGTGAATCATATTTAACATCAAATAATGTTATCCTAAATGAATATTCATTTAAAATGTCACTTGTAATATTTCATGATGAAGGATCCAATTTAAATCTAGAAAAAATAACTAAAATATAAATAAATCTAAATAATTATGGAAAAAAATATTTGATATGATCCTTATAATCTTTTAATGTAAAATGTTATTCATTGAGTGGTCGTGTTGGTGGGAAATTGAATTTATACCATATATGTTAAAATTAAACTTCCATTCGCAAGTATAGTAAAAAGTCCAAAGTAAATTTTTCTGTAAATGATAAGAGTGATCATTTTAAAAAATATTTAAAAAGTATTATCAATTTTAAAATTTAATTTATATATTTTTATGACAATATAAAAAAATCTTTGAAAATAGGTTTTGAAAATATTGATATGGATGAACAAGTATATTTTACCAATGTGAAAAAGTCAATTTTCTTTAAAACCTTTCTTATTTAACATGAATTCGTGAAGAGAGGAAATTAAAGGAAAACATTTAATCATCAGATTTAGCAACTATATTATGAAATTTAAGAGATTCATGTGAGATATATAATAAAATTTCAGCATAAAAAACTTCTTCATAAACAATATCAATATAGATTGAGATTTTAACATAAATACCTCACATAGAATTCAAATTTCTCTGAAAGAACATTAACATACTATATAATCATTTTGAATTTACTATTCCTATATATCAGAGTCATTTAAATTTTTATAATATTATATATTTTTTACTTATAACATTTTGAAGACTATTTATGAATAATTTCTTATTAAAATCATTATTTATAGGTGTTAACTATTTCAGTTTCCACGACGAATTTGATTCAGATGTTCATGTATATTTCCATTGATCATGGTTCCGTAATATGAATAATTGTAAAAACTATTGTAATATCATATATATTAATTTTAAAATTATTTTTAATTCTATATAAATTTTAAATTTATAAACACGAATTACATCATTCATGGAGATGGAATAATGTACGTACACTTGAATGTTGTTTTCACTTTTCGAAGGATGGAATGAAATAATAGTAAATAATAAATCACCATTACATAATAATTTTTATATCATATATATATATATATGATATATATTTCTTAAATCCATCTTTATTACAATCCGTATACAGTTTAACAAAAAACAAATCACATTGCTTCATGGATGTTGTAGTCCACACATACTCACCAGTAAAATAATCATTTTCCAATTTATTGAAATTATTGAATGTATATTTGATATTTTCATAACATAATATTTATGTATAATAATTTTCATATGTAATTATTAAATCAATCAAAATTATAAACCATTAATGATAGTTATGGATAATGAGTTGTATCAGTACCTGGAAACCATAGTCTACACTTAGACATAAGTATAAACTATTACTTAATATTTGATGTAATAGATGTTGGATATTGGTTGTTCCATGAGAATAATGACATTTCAGTATATTTATGATATTTTTGTAATTATTTTATGATTAATAGTATAAAATTTTAATTTTTAGATGTAGAAATAAATTCAATGAGGTTGAATAAGATGAGTGTCTATCATTAAAATGGACACCTTTAGATCATTTCGTTCAGAACCTTAGAATGGTAATTTAAGAATACTGACACCTATAATTCATCTAAAGGTATGTTTATAAGATATATACTTATTGTTCTTTATCTATATGTATAAATGTGTAGTAAATAAGTGAAAATAGAAGTTCAATTTTATAAGTGGGGGAGAGGAAACAAATGAAATTTAATAAAATATTAAAATATAATAAAGTAATCATCTATAAAAATTCTTTCAAATGGAATTACATTAAAATAAAAATATAATATGGTCAAAATATGACAATAAATTAGATCTTTGAGACGTTTAATTTGTAATATCACCCTTATATCTTGGTTTAACCCATGGTAAACCCCTTATAACTGTAACCATTGTGACAGATTTTTAATGATTGTAGTATTTTTTATGAAAAAATAGAATGTGAAATAATTAATTGTTCTGTAAATTTTTATTCAAAATATTTAATCAATTTTATTGAATTAAATATCGAAAATGGGAAGCAAATAATTTTAAAATATACTCATATAAGTTGATGAATTTTATTTTCAATAATAATTATTTTCTATAGTATACCATGTTTATATACCAAAATACACATAAATAAAATTACAATGAGAATTATTAAATTAATCATAATATTTATGAAAAAATTTAACTATTATAATAATTTAAAATAATTTTGGAACTTTTAAAATAATTTAATAGGGAAGATAACTTAAAATAGGATTATTATTTTTAAATATTAAATTTAAAATTAATCACTTCAAAACATATAAAACCTCTAAGATAATTTTTATATATTAACATTAAAATTGATGTCTATACTTCAAAAAAAATTAAAAAACTGGAATATTTTATTTATATTATTTTCTAAAAAAATAAAATATAAACCATTTCAAGTAAAATTAAATTTTTGAATCATGTTTAGACATTACAAAAAATTGTGTACCTATTTATCAATATATTTTATTTATCTAAACCATTTATTGTAACATCCCAAGTAATTAATGAATCATAGATATTTTTATCTATGTCTATTTATGAATTAGATAGTGTTTTAGAGGCTTAAAAGGAGAATAAATCCAATCTTAAGCATGGAATACACTAATATTTTTAAAAGATTGTTTTACTGCCTTTTGATGGAAAACCATTTTTAAATCAAAATTTTGACAATTTTATAAGCTCTATTTGTCAAAATAAACATATTCTTTATGATTGCTACATTTAAATTTACATTGGATAATTTTTTGGTATTTTTCTGACAAAGTTCATTTTTTAATGAATAGTGAAAAATACTGCATTTTACATCAAAACCGCTTTTTCATATAATTTAATTATATGGTTAGATTATTTATTTAATTAGTTTTAAAGTGTAAATTGAATATATTTTTACCATGTAATCCAATGGTGGTCATTGGCATTAATTTTAACATTGGAATTGGGCATAAACAAGTGCCAAACTTTACATAGATATTGTTTTTAAAAAACCCACTATTTGTTTTGACAACGAGAATTATTTTTTAAACTAATTATTGCAGTTTCTATGTATGGAATTTTGTAAAATGGATTAAATATTTGGAATCAGAAGTTCCAAATTATGTAATGAAGACTCTTTTATTTTTGGACATTATGAATAATAATGATGGTAATTATCTTTAATTATCTTGATTAATTAGTAATCGGGTAGTTAAGGATAATAAAATCATATCATAATAATAAAAAATGACCCCAAAATGTGTCCTGATGCAACTGGGTTTGTCATGGCCGACCAAGGGATGCCTTGTTCCAACCATGGGGACCCCATGGAATCACTTTTGTGTGATAATGACTTTTTATCTTTTTATTTTTAAAGAAAGTTAAATAAAACAAAGAATGTATCACCTGAGTAATTTTTTTTTAATTTTTTCTAAATAAATGATCAATTGGACTATAAATAGTCATTGGAAATCTAAAAATATTTCCTACATCATATGAATTTTTTTATAATTTTTTAAAATTAAATAAATTAAATTATATATGACATCATGATGATGCAACGATTACCTCATTAATGAACGATTTAAATAAAATGAAAATATAATGTAAAATATAAGACTTACACTTGTCAAAGACCTATTGGATGAGTATATTAAGAAACCATATCACCTTATCCTCTAAATATATCAACTTGGGACCTTTAAAATCAGAAACGCATTTGAAAATAAAGTAACATTTTATACCTTTCCAAGAGTGCCCCTCCTCTCCTCTTATAAAAGGCCCCTAACTCTACCTCATTACACACACATCTCAAGCCTTTGGCTCAGACAAGCCCTGATCATTTTTTCTATCCACATCCCTCTCTTCATCCTAGAAGCCTTACCTTAGGCAGAAATCTATTCATGAAACCATTTTGGTTCAAACCAAGAAGAGTTACCCGATTTAAAGGAAAAGTCTTTTCTAATGTTCTTTTGTTTTATTTTTCTTCTCCAAACTCCTAAAACCTTTTTATTCATTTCTTTTATAACCAAACCAGTATCTTCAATATAATAGGATTTTTTTTATAAGAAGTATTTGATCTACACATACACACACCTTCATCTAATGGTTAAAGAGCATACTGTTTCTGTGGATGGCGAATGTCTGCCGCACGAAACGATGATTGTCCAATATTATTCTAACACCGTCAAAGGTGGCCATTAATATGACAATATATTTATATATGATATATAATATGATTATGTTTACCTTAATCTTATGTATTTTTCACTCTTGGCATACCTTTATGGTTTCCATTATGGGTATACGCGATATCATCATTTTAGGAAGTGCGGACTACTGCCCCCTCAAAGTGATTTGATTCGTTAATGCCATATGCGGGATGTATAAAGGATGGAATTAATGATATTATATATGATATTATATTGGAATTATAATATACCTTTATATCATTATGATTCCATTCCATAATATACGAAATAGAAATGAAAGTTGCGTTTATGCGTACGTACAGCTTACCATCTCCATGAACGGTGCATTTCATTTCTTACCTCTAAATGTTATGTAATATTGTAAATGAATGTATAAACTGGATATATATGAAATATCTGATATCTATATAATGAATATTATTCTGTATATAATGGATATTTTACCACATGAAGGACTTGTAATTATAAAGAGTTTATTATTGACTCAAGTACCAATGATCGACAAAACAACCATTATTAACTTAAATAATTACATATTGTTCATAACATGGTAATAAGTGATATAAAAGGAATAATGAACATTAAATGGTTCTTAAGAAAGTAGAAATTAACTCATGTTTATTATTCAGGACGTTAAATAACGATCGAGTCAAGTAGGACTCGAGGCATGGGACTTCGTCTCAATCTCCTTTCATTGAGGCATATTTTGTACTATAAACAACTTTCTTTTATATGGTGTATAAACCTCTTTGACTTTTAATTTTATTCAAAAGGAATCATTTTTATACAAAGCGTTTACTAAACAACAAAAGGGAATGTTTTTTTGTCGTACGTATGCGGCGACAACGACTTCTCCGCCGTCGTGACCATTATTTGAGCTTCAGCTTCCTCTACAATCCATAACCTATCTTTTTTTTAAATGAAAAATAAATACCCTGTATTAATTTTCTTTTAGTTTGGTATTGAAAATGGTTTTCATAATGTTTTTATTATATCAATGTGTTCTATTGATATATTGTTATTGATATTTTGAAATGTTATGTTTCCTTTATGCATGATTTATGTGATACGATTATGTTATGGTACTTGGGAATTGTTATAAAGACGGTTGGTTTTGTGATAAAATAAGAGAGGGTGAGCCTAATATAGCTCTCCAATTCATTGGTTAATGGGAAGGGGTTAAACATTAATGTTTCTCCGAAGAGATTTAGGTAATATACTGTGATGTGTATTCCAAACGTAACCATGAGGGTTACTCCCTACGTAAGAATGTTATGAATGCCTGAAGATACATTTATGTCTTATTATTTCTATGATTTATTCATGATTTGTTGAGGTATGTCAAAATTATTATGTTTTATGAGTAAAGAATGATTTCATACATGGACTAATATATTCATTTCATACTTTTATATCCCTTACTGAGGTTTTTATTCTCATCCCAAGTTTTTGAAATGTTTTTCACAGGTTAAGGGAAAGGTACATGATGTGATGATAGGGTCAAGGAATTGTCATGAAAGAATCCATGTTTTGTTTTAAATATGTTCCTGTTGATTTGAAAAAAGATGAATACTATCTTTTATGTAACCACACTATTTAAATGTGGAATGTAATGCATGATTTATGATTTAATTCTCTAAAATTCTAAAGAAGAAAAGATCCTCAATGTGTAATCTTGTAATAACTCAAGATTAAGTAATGTTTAAGGTTATGACCTTATAGATGGTATTAGAGGTCGGTTTAGATAACTTTAGGAGTTAGAATTATATTAAATTATTATCCAAAAATATTTTTTTATGGTCAAATTGAAATGATATAGAATTTGAAGATTACCATGTTGCTTTATCTAAGACATGTTTGTTCAGAATAGTTTTCCGCAGAGGAAACATGGAAGAGGTTCTAGGAAGGAATACAGAAGTGAATTACCATCCAAATCAGCATCCTGATATGGTCAGAATTGGTACTGAACAGTTTGTTGCAGTAATGACATAGTTGAATCAAGGGATAAATGGTGGTGGTATCCATGCATGAGATCAAACAGATCAACCACAGAGGAACATGTCAGTGGTGGAACATTTCAGGAGGCAATATCCCCCATCATTCAGAGGATCATATGACCCTGTGCTAGCTGAAAGGTGGATTAAATCACTGGAGAATATTTTCTATGTCATGGGTTGTTCAGACAATAAAAAGGTTAGTCTTGTTATTTACCATTTGGAGGGTGATGCAGATCAGTGGTGGTCGATGGTTAAAAATATCAGGGGCAGTGATGAGATTGATGCTCTCAACTGGGATAAATTCAAAGGTATGTTTCTTGAGAAGTATTTTCCTAAGGCTGTTCGACTTAGGATGGAAAAACAATTCCTGGAATTGAGGCAAGAGGAAGACTCAGGGGATGCCTATAAAGAAAGGTTCACTCAATTGGAATGGTATGCTCCAAATTTTATCTAAGACCTTGATAGTAAAATCAATCATTTGTACTCACAATTAAAGCAAAAATATCGAAGGGATTTAGCTTCACGTGAGTTCAAGAGTAATGAAAAGCTTGTTCGATGTGCTGAGAAGGTGGAAATGGAGTTTGTCGATGATCAAGTGTTCTATAACAACAAGCAGAAGAAGAGACCGAGGTGGCAGAAGAAAGGAAAGAATTCTTCAAAAAGGCAGGATGGTAAAAAAACTAAGTTACCAGTTTGTGATAAATGTGGTAAAAGGAATGCTGGGGAATGTCTTCTGAATTTTGGAAAGTGCTACCGATGCGGTAAGATGGGATATAGGGCTTGTGATTGCACTGAAAAATATCAGGGTGATGGGAAGACCAAATTTTATTTATAGTAAGTGAAATGTTTTAAGTTCAATGAGATGGGTCACTATGAAAAAGAGTGTCCGACAAAGAGCTCGAGTGATGGGAAGCAGTTAGACTACAAGAAGAAAGGGCTGGTGAAATCCTTTGCAACTATTTTAGTAGATGTCGGGCCATCAAATTAAGTTGTATCAGGTAATTTGTTTTTTTAGATTATGCCAGTGTGTTGATTGATTCAGGGTCTACACATTCTTTCATCTCTGAAAACATTTCTAGTAAAATGGGAATACCATCCCAAGGAATGACTCTTGAACTAGTGGTAAAAACACCTGGGGGAAATTTTGAGACAAAAATAATTTATAATTATCTTCTTATCCTTATCCATGGAAAGAACCTACTTGAAAACCTTATTGTCTTGCCTCTAGTAGAGTTTGATGTTATCCTGGGTATGGATTAGATCTCTATTTACCATGCTATTATTTACTATAGAGATTATGAAGTTTCTTTTAATAAATACTTTCAGTTTGTGTACAAGAATGAACCCTTACTATTGATAACATATCAAGAGGCCGAGAAACATGTAAAAGATGGAAATGAATGTTACCTTGCACATATTGTTGATAACAAGGGAACTGTTCAGATTAATGATGTTCTAGTGGTAATTGAGTATCCTGATGTTTTTCTTGATGAGTTTCCTGGAATAATACCAGATTAGGAAGATTAATTTACTGTTGACTTAGTTCATGATACTAAGCCAATTTCAAAACCCCAATATCGAATGGCTCAAACTGAAATTTTAGAGTTGAAGGATAAATTTCAAGATTTATTAGAGAAAGGTTTCATTCGACCTAGCACATCACCATGGGGTGCTCCTATTTTATTTGTTAAAAAGAAAGATGGTTCAATGAGTCTTTGCATTGATTATAGATCATTGAATAACATCGCTGTTAAGAACAAATATCCTTTTCCTCATATCGATGATTTAGTTGATCGGCACCAGGGAGCTTAGTTCTTTTCAAAAATTGACCTGAGATCGGGGTACCATCAGTTGATGGTAAAGGAAGTAGATATTCTAAAGACCGAATTTCGTACAAGATATGGCCATTATGAATTTGTAGTAATGCCTTTGGGCTAACCAATGCCCCTGCTGTATTCATGGACCTTATGAATAGAATTTTCCATGAGTTATTGGATAAGTTTGTTGTTGTTTTCATTGATGATATTTTAGTGTTTTCTAAAAGTAAAAAGGAGCATGAAAGACATTTAAGGGTTATTTTTTAAACCTTAAATGAAAAGAAATTGTATGGGAAATTCAGAAAGTGTGAGTTTTGGTTGCAACAAATTTCTTTCTTTGGGCACATTGTTCCTAAAGATAGGATAACTGTGGATCCTGTAAAGACAAAGGTTGTTGAAGAATTGCCAAGACCCACAAATGTAACCGATATTCATAGTTTTATTGGTTTGGCTGGTTATTACCGAAGGTTTGATAGAAATTTTTCACAGTTATCTAGTCCAATGGCTAAGCTAACTCAGAAGGGTGTTAAGTTTATCCAGACAAAAGAATGTGATTATTGTTTTCAGGAATTGAAAAGAAGATTGGTAAATCCTCCAGTTTTGGCACTACCATCCAGGAATGATGTTTTTTTATCTACAGTGATGCTTCATTAAAAGGTCCTGGTTGCGTCCTAATGCAAAATGATCAGTTAATTGGTTATGCTTCACGTCAGTTGAAAACTCATGAGGTAAATTACCCTACACATGATTTGTAATTAGCTGCTGTTGTTTTTGTTTTAAAAATTTGGAGGCATCATTTTTATGGAGTAAAGTGTGAAATATATACCAATCACAGAATTTTAAAGTATATATTTATTTAGAAATAATTGAATATGAGACATAGGATATGTATAGAATTAATCAAGGATTATGATTGTACAATTCGTTACCATCGGGGAAAATAAAATAAAGTGGCTAATGCTTTGAGTCGAAAAAGTAATCCTTCTTTAACAATGTTACATTTGGAATGTGATCCTTTGCTTAGGGATTTGATGAACTTTGGTATAGAAGTTGTTGGTGTAGGAATTTCTTCTGTTTTGTTTCAGGTATCAGTGAAATCTTCTTTATCAGACAGAATTAAGCAAGCACAAAAGTAAGATAGCGAGTTGCACAAAAAGGTAGAGCTGGTATAGAAGGTTAAGTTGCCTAAAATCTATATTGATAATGATTGTGTTTTGAGATTTGGGAAGAGGTTGTGTGTGCCATGTGATTCATAGTTGAATTGGTAGTTGTTATGTGAAGCTCATAGTTCTCTATTTTCAGTTCATCTAGGTAGTACTAAGATGTATTGAGAGCTTCAGATGTATTACTGGTCAGACGGAATGAAAAGAGACATTACTGATTTTACTGTGATGTGTTTGACTTGTCAACAGGTTAAAGTAGAGTGGTAGTTACTGAAAGTGATGCTTCATCCTTTACCAGTTCCAGAGTGGAAATGAGAGAATATATCCATGGACTTTATTGTGGGATTACCGAAGACAACTCGAGGTAATAATGCAATATGGGTTATTGTTGATCTCTTGACGAAATCTTCTCATTTCCTTGCTATACGAGATACTTTTTCCCCAGATCAACGTTCCCATTTGTATCTTAAAGAGATAGTCATGTTACATGGAGTTCCTCTCTCCATTATATCTGACCGAGATCCCAACTTCACTTCTAACTTTTGGAAAGGTCTTCAGAAGTCATTGGGTACTGAATGAAATTTTAGTACTGCTTTTCATCCACAATCAAATGGGCAGTCAGAACGAATGATTCAGACTTTGGAAGATATGCTACATGCTTGTTCAATGGATTATCAGGGAATTTGGGACCAACATCATTCCTTGGTTGAGTTTTCTTATAATATCAGTTTTCATTCCCGTATACAGATGGAACCATTTGAGGCTTTATATGGGAAGCGATGTCGAACTCCAGCTTTTTGGGACGAAGTAGGTGAAAGGAAGTTGATGGGACCAGAATTGGTAGAAGAGTTGGCAGAAAAAGTTCAGCTGATACAGAAACACATGAGAATAGCTCAGAGTGGGATGAAGAGTTATGCGTACAACAGGAGGAAAGATCTCTCTTTTGAGGTAGGTGATAATGTTTTTCTCAAAGTTTCACCATGGAAAAGTGTGATGCAATTTGGTAAGAAAGGAAAGCTGATTCCAAGGTTCATTAGACCATATGAAATTATGGAGAGAGTTGGATGAGTTTCATACCGATTGTCTTTATCTCTGAGTTTATCTATGGTACACAATGTTTTTCATGTTTTAATGTTAAGGAAGTACATGCCAGATCCATCTCATGTTTTGAGTCTGGAGGTAGTTTAGCTGGAAGAGAATCTATCTTATGAGGAACAATCGGTCGAGATTCTTGACCACATGGAGCAAGTGTGGAGGAATAAGGTGATTCATCAAGTAACGGTTTTGTGGAAAAACCACATGATTGAAGAGGCAACATGAGAATCAGAAAATGCAATTAGGGATAAATACCCTCACTTATTTGATAAGTAAATAAATTGCGGGGACACAATTTTCTAAAGGGGGGAAGGATGTAACATCCCACGTAAGTAATGAATAATAGATATTTTTATCTATGTCTATTTATGAATTAGATGGTGTTTTAGAGGCTTAAAAGGAGAATAAATCCAATCTTAATCATGGAATACACTAATATTTCTAAAAGATTGTTTTACTGCCTTTTGATGGAAAAACATTTTTAAATCAAACATTTGAAAATTTTATAAGCTCTATTTCTCAAAATAAACATATTATTCATGATTTGTACATTGAAATTTACATTCAATAATTTTTTGGAATTTTTCTAACATTGTTCATTTTTTAATGAATAGTTAAAAATACTGCATTTTACATCAAAACTGTTTTTTCATCTAATTTTATAATATGGTTATATTATCTTTTTAATTGGTTTTAAAGTTTAAATAGAATATATTGTAAACATTTAATCCAATGGTGGTCATTGGGATTAATTTCACTTTGTAATTGAGCATAAACAAGTGCCAAACTTTTCATAGATGTTGTTTCTAAAAAACCCGCTATTTGTTTTGACGACGAGAATTATTTTTTAAATTAAATATTGAAATTTCTGTGTTTGGAATTTGGTAAAATGGATTAAATATTTGAGATAATAAGGTCCAAATTATTTAATCATGACTTTTTTGTTTTTGGACATTATGAATAGTAACGACGATAATTATCATTAATTATCTTGATTAATTAGTAATTGGGTAGTTAAGGATAATAAAATAATATCATTATAATAACAAATGACCCCAAAATGTGTCCTAATTATACTGGTTGTGTCATAGCCAACCATGGGATGCCTTGTCCCAAACTTGGCATTCCCATGGAATAACTTTTGTGTGATAATGACTTTTTATCTTTTTATTTTTAAATAATGTAAAATATAACAAAGAATGTATCACCTGAGTAAGACATTTTTTATTTTGTCTTCATAAATGATCTATTAGACTATAAATAGTCATTGGGAATATAAAAATATTTACTACATCATAGTATTTTTTTTATAATTTTTAGACATTAAATAAATTAAATTATTTATGACAACATGATGATGCATCAATTACCTCATTAAAGAACGATTTAAATAAAATGAAAAGATAATGTAAAATCTAAGACATATACTTGTTATAGACCAATTAGATGAGTATATTTCTAACCCTTATCACCTTATCCTAGAAATACATCAATTTGGGTCATTTAAAATACGAAATTAATTTGAAAATAATGTAAAACATTATACCTTTCCAAGAGTGCCCCTCCTCTCCTCCTATAAAAGGCCCCCACCTATACCTCCTTACCCACACCTCTCAAGACTTTGACTTGGCCAATAAATGCTCATTTTATCTCTCAACATCCCTCTTTTCTTCCTAGAAGCCTTACCTTAGGCATAAATGTTTTCAAGAAACCATTTTTGGTTCAAACCAAGAAGAGTTACCCGATTTAAAGGTAAAGTCTTCTCTAATGTTCTTTTGTTTTATTTTGCTTCTCCAACAACCTAAACTCTTTTTATTCATTTATTTTGTAAAAACACCAGTATCTTAAATATACTAGGATTTTTTTATAATAAGGATTCAAGCTAAACTTACAAAAACCTTTATCTAATGGTTAAAGAGCATACTGTTTCTGTGGATGGCGAATTTCTACCTCACAAAACGACGATTGTTCAATATTTTTCTAACACCTTCAAAGGTGGACATTAAGATGAAACTATATTTATATATGATATATAATATGTTTATGTTTTCCTTAAGCTTCTGTATTTTACATTTTTGGCATACCATTATGGTTTCAATTATGGGTATATGTGATATATCTTCATTTTAGGATGTGCGGACTACCGCCCCCTCAAAGTGATTTGATTCGTTAATGCCATATATAGGATGTATAAAGGATGGAATTAATGATATTATATATGATATTATACTGGAATTATAATATACCTTTATATCATTATGATTCCCTTCCATAAAATACAAAATAGAAATGAAAGTAGCGTTCATGCGTACGTACGGCTTACCGTCTCCATGAACGGTGCATTTCATTTCTTACCTCTAAATGTTATGTAATATCGTAAATGCATGTATATACTGGATATATATGACATATATGGTATCTAAATCATGAATATAAATCAGGATATAATGGATATTTTACCACATGAACAACTTGTAATTATAAAGAGTTTATTTTTGACAGAAGTACTAATGATAGAAAAAATGACCATTATTAACTTAAATAATTACATAGTGTTCATAACATGGTAATAAGTGATATAAAAGGAATAATGAACTTGAAAAGGTTTTAAAGAATGTATAAATTAACTCATGTTTATTATTCAGGATGTTAAAGAACGATCAAGTCAATTCGGACCTGAGGTATGGGACTTTGTCTCAATCTCCTTTCATTGAGGAATATTTTGTACTATACAAAACATTCCTTTATATGGTGTATAAACCCCTTTGACTTTTAAGTTTATTCAAAAGGAATATTTTTTATACAAAGTATTTTCTAAATGACAAAAGGGAATGTTTTTTTGTCGTACGTATGCGGCGACAACGACTTCTCCACCTTCGTGACCATTATTTGAGTTTCGACTTCCTCTACATGCCATAACCAAACTTTTTTTAAAAAAATGAAAAATAAATACCATGTATTACTATTATTTTATTTTGGTATTAAAAATGGTTTTCATAATGTTTTTATTATATCGATGTGTTGTATTGATATCTTGTGATTGAAATTTGGAAATGTTATGTTTTTTTTATGCAGGATTTATGTCATACGATTATGTTATGGTACTTAGGAATTGTTATGAAGATGGGTGGTTCCAGGATAAACTAAGGGAGGGTGATCCCGATATAGATCTCCAATGCATTGGGTAATGCGAATGGGTTAAAAGTTAAGGTTTCTCAAAAGAGATTTAGGGAATATACTGTGATGGGTATTCCAAACGTAACCATGAGGGTTACTCCCTACGTAAGAATGTTATGAATGCCTCAAGTTACCTTTATGTCTTATGATTTCTATGTTTTATTCATGATTTGATGAGGTATTTATAAATTCTTATGTTTTATGAGTAAAGTATGATTTCATACATGGACTAATGCTTTAATTTCTTACTTTTATATCCCTTACTGAGTTTTTTATTCTCATCCCATGTTTTTGAAATGTTTTTCACAGGTCAAGGGAAATGTACATGATGTGATGATAGGGTCAAGTAAGTGTAATGAAAGAATACATGTTTTGTTTTAAATATGTTTCTATTGATGAGAAAAAAATGAATACTATCTTTTATGTAACCACTCTATTTAAATGTGGAATGTAATGCATGATTTATGATCTAATTCTCTAAAACTCTAATCCAGAAAAGATCCTCAATGTATAATCATGTAATAAATCATGGTTAAGTAATGTTTAAGGATGGGGCCTTATATTTATAATTATTTTTTAAATGTAGTTACTCATATTTATAAATCCAATTTAATGGATATTTTATAATAATATATGATATTATTACTCATTTAGAGTTATGGTTGTGTGTTTCAAAAACTGTCAATGAAAATCATTATAGAATTACAAAATAACCTAAAATGTTGGGGTGTTTCATTATACCTCCCCTAAAATGAATTTTCCACCAAAAATAAAAAACATTAATATATATATATATATATATATTTGGATAACTCTATTTCATCACATCATTGAATTACCTTGTTTTTTATTGTAATTTTTAATTCATCTAGATGACATTAATTAAAAGATTATTATTATTTCGTAGAATATTATATCTATGATCCAATATTTATACCAGTTTTTTATTATATGAATGTTTATGATCTAATGTAAAAATATATGATTTCAGTACATGTGAAAATATAGGTGTGCACTTCTATAAGAGGGATACATGTTACACATTTTGAGTTTTAGATAGGATTAGTTGATTTTTTGAGCGATAAGATATTGTCCTTAATCAATAAAGAATCTAAAAGTGTTAAATATACATAGGGACCAAATTTACATTTATTCAAAATATCATAACATTACTAGATAGATAAATTCACATGAAAACCTATGCATAGAATATTAATTCCAGATTTCCCCATAGATTATCTGTATAATTTTTTCTCCATAATGATCTACCTTTATACGATGCTGAATGACTATAAATTTAGAGACCATATTCATGTCTAGATATAGTACCAATATATTTCTTTTGAAAATTTCATCCAAATTTTTTGTAATTATAATATTTTTTTAATTGATGGATTCTCAATGGTCTATCTAAATACTAGATTGAATTCCATTGTTTTAAGAAAACTCGACCCGAGGAAGGTGATGACCCAACACCCTTTGAAATCCCTTGAATGAGACCTCAAAATATCCTTTAGTGTTTGAATGGTTTTCTGAAGCTACCCATATGTTTGAGGATTATATGTAGTACTGCAAAAATCACTTAAATTAGGATATTATGAATGACTTTTTTTGAAATTTGATGTAAACATCAGATCCTACCGAGATACAATATAATGTTATACTACAAGATTCCGAAAGACTTTCTTAATATATATTATATAAATCTGATCAAGAGATAAATATTCTATGATAATAATTAATTGTACAGACTTCATAAGGAGATCGACTGAAACCCAAATAACATTATGGAATTTATGTGTTTTCGGGAGTCTAATGAAAAAATAAATGGGGTTTTTTTCAATTTTAATTACAGTTTAGAAAATAGTTGTATCATATCTTATGATTTATGTCTCAATGCCTTATCATGAAGAAATACCAAGAATATATATATATACATTCTATGTAATACCTCTCTTCATTTTTTCGAATAAAAATAATCTTATATATATATATATTCTTTATTAAATGATGGAAATAGAATTATGTAATATTAGTTTAATTATGTAACTCCTTCAAATTGTCTAGTATATGTGGGACCCAAACATGGGTCCCAAAAATACTCATTCCATCAAAATAATGATTGGACACAAGAATATTTATCACCTTCTTTTAGAGTACTACATCTTCCTTGTATGCCACTTTAAATATTACCTGGATATATGGATGAACAATCATTTGAGATGATTTACCACTATCCTTCAATAATTATAGAACCATACATTTCAAATAAATAAATAATATTTCTTTTATGATCCTCATTATATAGTTGCTATCATGATCCTCCTAACAGAAATAATTATCCACCTTATTCACATTGATAGGATGGTGATGTATTAAGAAGCCATAATATTTAATGAACTACTACCATCTTATCTATAGAATATTAATATCTTTCTATGCGAATATTTACTAAAAATATTTATTATAAGAATATATATCACATCATTATCCATAAATATAATTCATCGATAATATTAATACAAAAAATTACTATTGGTTAGTCAAAATCATGAGTTGGATATTTTTATTTAAGAAGCATCAAATCCCATGATGCTTAATGTTTCAATAAATATTTCTAGTGAGGATTCATCATAATTTCCTATTCTAAGAATCAACACAGATCATATAATACTATCCACTATTGGGTAGTGTATGAATTGTTATGCCAACTAACCTTCTCTGAGTTCCTTATAATTTTCTCACATTCATCTATCTAGAGGAACTTCTCTCCCGTTTGAGTTAACATGGTGATTGGGATAGAATGTTGTGAAAAAATTTCCATAAATCATCCAAAACATTTATTCAATCCATGATATATACATATCTCAATCAAAATGGTTATTCTAGGCCAATTTATAATAACTTCTATCTATGATGGATCTATAGAAATACACCTTGATACGATAATATGACCATAAAGTGAAACTTTTTGCAGTCAAAATTTACACTTGGAAATGATTCATACAACATATCCTTCCTTAAGTACATTGGTACAATAATTAAGAGATCTTAATGATCATTATTTATTGTTGAATATATTATAATATCATCTATAAGTTGTACCATAAACTGATCTAGGTTTTCATTAAAGACTATATTCATAGAATCCATAATTATAAAAGGGAATTTAGAAAATAGTGGTATCAATATAAATTCATTGTCTATATTACATGTATTAAATATTGAATTGGGTGTATCATCCTTCATGTCCCTAAATTTATTATATCGAAAAAATCAATCTTGGACAAGTATTGAGCCCAATGGAGTAGATTAAAAAAGTGATCAATATAGGGAAAATGTTACTTTTTCATTATATTTATTTGGATTTGTTATCTATAATCAATTAAATTTCATATTGATCCATATTTTATATGAATAAATTGATTAGTTTCACACTAATTTGATGAACATGGATGATTGAATAATTTTTTTAGGATTCTCCTATATTTTCCACTTCAATTCCAACAACTTAATTGATTCATTTTTATATGTTGTTATTAAAATATGATTTTACACAGTATGAGTTCCATTGAAAACCCAACATAATGATTAGGTGGATTACATGGTAAATATTATTTAAATAAAAAAACAAATACCTGTACTGTATTCAAATAATTGATGCTCAGCTTCTCCCAAACCATATAGGATAAACACCCTTTTGAATTGAAATCAAGTCCCATATTGTGGATGTGATTTCCATTAGAGGTTCTTTTTTATCAACACATTTATGTATGATCATATGGTTTTTTGTAAAATAAAATGTGACATCCCATAATTGAATATTGACATGGGATTTCAATAATGAATTTGGATGAATTCATAAGAAAACTTCAAATTCAACCAGAGTGAGAATAATGAGATTTCTGAGAATCATATTCAAATAAACACAAGTGATATATGAATCATATTACTGAAGAGTGATCATCATTCCACTAATGGATATCACTAATAATTCATGATATAATAGTTGATACGGTATTGTTATACCCTTAGAAAATTATTTATATACAACATAGTGGCTTGATCCTAAAAAAATAAGACATTAGTAGTTCCAGAGTGTATGGTAGGTGTTACTTTTACCACATCGTTATGATACCAATAATAAGTAATATTAATCCAATGAAATTTACCACTTTCTATAAGATTATGAAGATATTAATGCCAATAATTTTTATTAACCTTCATATTTTAGCACAGGTTAACATAATGCCCATACAAATAATGTTTGAAGCACTAAAGTGTGGGTGGTGCATTATGTGGACTTTTTTCATTGTCATTAGACAACACATTCATCCTATCACATTGAAATTAGACTACTTCATGAGCGTCCTTTAAACATAAAAAATATTTTACCAATACCCTTTAGATAATTTCATCCACATTTCTGTATACACATTAAGAATGAAAGAAATATAGTATTTTTCTCTCCATAGTTTTTATAATTTCATTTGAAATCCATCATTATTTTATTTTCAAAACCATGAAATTGATGTGTAACTACAATCTGTATATTCACCCTAATATAAAATTGATGATTTATTTAAAGATAAAGAAGTACTTTATGTACAATTCCATTGAATAAGTTTTATTTGTATTTATTAATATTTATGAAATAGATAGTTATAAAAATTAAAGGGTTATGTAGGTTCAATAGAATAAATGAACCCAAAAATGATCTTCTTAAAAATATTTCATTGCATGCAAGATAGGATATAATGAAAAATAACATACTATTAATATTATTATTTAATATGGTAGTAATACCACATTATAACGGAATAATTACATAGAAATGAATTTTTTTATAATTTTTATATGACAAAATAATGGAAATTGTAGTAATATTATTTCAAAATATTAATTTGGGTGAATTTTTGATATTTTTTTAGAATACTAAATTTTTTATGAATAGTGAAACACATTGAATATAAATTGAGAACTGATTTTCATCTAATTTATTTATAAACTAATATTATATTTTTCACTAGTTTTAAGGTATACGCATATAAAATTTTTATCATTTCAACCAATTTGTGTAATCTTAATCGTCTTACCATTGAAATTTGATATAAAAAATTTTCAAACTATTGAAGATTTTTATTTAAAAAACTTTTTGTTTCATCGCATCAACACGATTAATTTTAAATTCATTAGTAACAATTATATAATTCGAATTTCGAAAAATGAATTAAATATATATAATAATAATAATTTATAAATTATCTTAATGCCGACTATGTCTTCGTCCAAAAGTATTAGTGAAAATGAATAAAATTAATTAAAACGGTTGAGGTAAAAATGTGTTTACATAGTGGTTAGAAATTAATATTAGTTATCCAAATGAACTATAAACAAGTAAATAATCTATTTTATGGACATAATTAGTCCATATAACTTATTTTATTTAATTTCCATCATTATTAGAGGATTCAGATGTAAAGAAGACTTACCAACAGTTTTGGCCTTTTCAAATTTAAACGAATGTAACTCCAATCCATTGAAAAAATGAACTCACCCTCCCCACAATTCATCAAACCACTAAATCCCTTTGTCTCATACAAGACATTAATTCCAATTTATATCATTCTTTTCCAAAGCAAACAAAAATTTAAATATACTGAGATTTATGTAATTTAATTGTTCGATATACAAATAATCAAATGGGCATTGAAATCATCATTTGGGTGTAGGACAAAAAACCACCTTTCCAAAAAAAACATTCATTATTCCTTTACCACCAATCATTTTTCCATTCCATTATATTATTTTAATGTTGTAATGTTTCCTCTTCAACCATACCTGGTGAATCAAATTTGTCCAAAACACTTTCTCCTTGATGTTGGGAACTTGGACTGAAAATTACTCATAAAAGATATTATCATTTAGTCAAAATAATTTTGTGATGAAAACATTAGATAAATATGATACATAATTTCTTAACATTGAAAAATGAAATGCGTTTTGAACCTTGGATAAACTCATAGGTAAGGCCACTCAATAGGATTATAATCCATCATTATCCTGGATATCATACTATCTAATGAACTATGCATTCAAATTCTTTTTCTAACTAAAGAAAAAAATTTCGTTGTGAAAATTTTAGAATTAAATTTTCACTCACACAGAAAGAATGATATTTTTTTCGATTATATGCAAAATCTTTTCACTTATCTAAGCTATTCTAACTTTCCATTGAATAAACAGATATTTCTCTACTGTTTCCTTTAATAACTCTAGTCCCATCAACTTATTTTCTCCTATATCATTTGAATAAACTAGTGTCTAAAATAAATTCCCCAATAATTTATAAAATTTGTCCATCTTTATACTAGAATAAAAATAATTATTAAAATAAATATCCACTAAATAAATATATTCTCACCAAATTCCTTTGTATTCCACTGAGAAAGAACAAATATCATCTTTTATGTCTATAGTCTTCTTCTCTAACTGCAATGGATTCACAAAAACTTCTTTCCCTTATTATATAATTATATATCGATATTTACTCAAATAATTTATGGCTATATAATTTCAGATCCACTAATCACCTAATCATAATCCATTCTTATGTGTTCTATACAATCATATAAATATTATAATATAACATAATTAGTGGAAAGTAAATAGTATTCATAATCATTATATTAATTCTCCATAGCATAACCTAAGAAAAATATAATGGTTTTATAAAAATCTCATCATCATAATTATAAAACATACAAATAATTTTTAAGGATTCTATCTTTGGATCATATCCCTAGTGAAGCATAAATTACATAAAAGGATGTTATCATAAATGAAAATTCTATTAAAATATCACTTGTAATATTTCATGCTGAAGGTTCCTATTTACTTCGAGAATATATTTACTTAAAAATAAAAAAAATAAAAATTAATATTGAAAAAAATTATTGATATAATCCATAGTAACATTTCATGGATGCTTAAATTCATTAAGTGGTCGTGTTGGAGGGAAATTGAATTTATACCATATATGTAAAAATTATATTTCTTTTCACAAGAATAATAAAAATTCACACCTAAATTTTACAGAAAATGAGAAGAGTGTTCATTTTAAACCATTATTTTAAAATTCATTCATTTTTAAAAAATTAATTTAATAATTTTTAGGTGAATATAAAAAATCCTTGAAAATAGTTCTTGAAAATATTGATATTGAAGAACAAATATTTTTTACCAAATAGAAAAAATTCAATTTTCCTAAGTATATTATTTAATTAACATGAATTCGTAAAAAGAGGAAAATGAAAGGAAAAGATTTAATCATCAGAAATATCCACTAGATTATGTAATTAAAGGGATTAATGTGAGATATATAATAAATATTATTCATCAAAAACATGTTCATAATAAATCTCGATATAGATTGAGATTTTAACATAAATAGCTCACATAGAATTCAAATATCTCAGAATGAACATTAACATAATATATAATTATTTTGAACTTATTATTCCTCTATATAAGAGTCGTTTACTTTTTTATAAAATTATATATTTCTAACTTATAAAATTTCAATGACTATTTATGAATAATTTCTTATTAAAATCATTGTTTCAATGTGTTAACTATTTCACTTTTCATGAGAAATTATATTCAGATGTTCTGGTAATTTTCAATTGATCATTGTTCCATAATATATAATTTTATAATAATTATTGAAATATCATATATATTAATTTTACAATTATTTTGATTTATCTATAAAATTTAAATTTTTAAAAATTAATTACATCATTCATGGAGATTGTATAATGTACGTACGCTTGAATAATGTTTTCGCTTTTCGATGGATGGAATGAGATAATGGGAAATAATTACTAACCATTACATAATAATTATTATATCACATATATATATATGATATATATTCATTAAATCCCTATTTATTATAATCCATATATTGTGTAATGAAAAACAAATCACATCGCTTCATGGAGGTTTTAGACCACACATACCCATGACTGATCTTATTATATTCTAATTTATTGAAATTAATGAATGTGAATGTGATATTTTAATTACATAATATTTATTGTATAATAATTCTCATATATAAATATTAAATAAATCATAATTAAAAATCATGGAAGATGGCGATGGAAAATGAGTTGTATCGGTACATGGAAGTCGTAGTTTACAATTACACATAAGAAAAAATTGTTACTTCATATTTGATGTAATTGAGGTTGGATATTGGTGGTTCCATGGTTATAATATCAATTTAGTATCTTTAAGTTATTTAAACAATTATTTTATCATTAATTGTATATAATTTTATTGTGTATAAGTAGAAATAAATTGAAAGAGGTTGAATAATATGATTGTCTATCATTCAACTGTACACCATTAGATCATTTCTTTTAAGACCATGGAATGGTCAGTTTAGAATACTGAAACCTATAATTCATCTCTAGGTGTTTTTATAAAATATATTTACTAATTATTCTTTTTTATAAGTATAAATGTGTAGTAAATCAGAAAAAATAGGAGTTTCCTTTTATAAGTGGGGGAGAGCACACATATGAAATTTAATATAAGCTTAAACTATAATAAATTAATAATATATTAAAATCATTTGAAATTAAATTAGATTAATATAAAAATATTATATTCTCAAAATATGACATGAAATTAGAATTTTTAGAAGTTTAATTTGTAATTTCGCCCTTATATCTTGGTTAAACCCTCTGTAAACCCCTTATAACATTAACCATTCTAATTTTTTAACTGATTGTAGTATTAAGTATGAAAAAAATAGAAAGTGGAATCATTAATTTTGAGGTTAATTTTTATTCCAAATATGTAATCCATTTTTTCAAGTTAAATCTCTAAAAAGGGAAGAAAATAATTTTAAAATTAACTCATAAAAGGATATGAAAAATATTTTTCAATAAAAAATATTTTTGAAGAATAAAATATTTTTATACCAAATTCCGGAAAAAATTATTTCCATAAACCATTATTTAATTAATAATATTATATATGAAATAATTTTACTTGTATAATAATTTTAAAAAATGTTGAAACGTTTAATATTATTTAATATGGAATATAATTATAAATAAAAATTATTATTTTCAAATATTCATTTAAAAATTAATCTATTCATCAAAATTAAAACCTATAAGATAATTTTTACATATGAAATTAAAAAATGATGTCCATTATTCTAAATAAATTTTAAAAAAACAGAAAATTATAATTATTTTATTTTCTCACTAAATTAAATTCAAACCATTTCATGGATTTTATTTTAAATCATGTTATGACATTACAGAAATTCGAGTACATATTTATCAATATATTTTATTTATCTAAAACATTTATACTTGTTTTTTAAATGTGGTTATTAATATTTATAAATCCAATTTAATTGATTTTTTATAAAAATATTTTATATTATGACTTATTCAGAGTTATGGTTGAGTGTTTCCCAAATAATAAATGAAATTTGTTTTAGAAATACTGAATAACGTAAAATTTTGGTGTGTTTCATTATACCTTCACTATAATGAATTTTCAACAAAGTATTTAAAAAATTAAAATATATATAAATTATCATTTCTCTATTTCATCACATCAATGATTTCCCATGTAGTTTATTTGAATTTTTAATTCATCTAGATAACTTTAATTGGGTGATTATTATTATTTGGTATCACTTTATATCTATGATCCATGATTTCTACCAGTTTACCATTATATTAAAGATCATGATCCAGTGGTATAACCTATGATTTTATTGCATGTGATATTTTAGGTGATCACTTTTATAAGAGAGATAAATGTAACACATTGGGATTTTAAGAGAGGATTAGTGGATGTGTCGAGCGATAAGATATTTTCCCTACACAATCCCGAATCTCAATGTGTCCAATCTACATAGTGCCCAAATTTGAATTCATTATAAATCTCATAACATTACTAGATCGATAAATTCAAATTTATACTTTCTCAAAGAATATTAATTCTAGATTTCACCACTGATTGTTGGTATAATTTTTCCTCCAAAATGATCTACCTCAATGTGGTGATGAATGAGAATGAATTTCTAGATCATTTTCATATGCAGCTCGTGTACCAATATATTTATTTTGAAAATATCTTACAAATATTTTTTAATTATAATATTCATTAAATTGATGGATTCCTAAGGGTCCATCTTAATACTTGAGTGAATGCTATTGTTTTAAGAAAACTTTACCAGAGAAAGGTAATGACCCAACCACCTTTGAAATCCATTCAATGAGACTTCAAAATATCCTCTAAGGTTTGAATGGTTTTCCCATGCTAACCATATGTTTGAGGATTATATGTAGTACGGAAAAATACTCTAAATTAGGATATTTTGGATGTCTTTTCTTGAAATTTAATGTAAACATTAGATCCTATCTGGAAATAATATAATTTTATACTCCATGATACCGAAAGACATTATTAATACATATTATATAAATCTGATCAAGTGGTAAATATTCTATGATAACAACAAATTGTACAGACTTCATAAGGAGATAGACTAAAACACAAATAACATTGTGGAAGTTAAATGTTTTTGGGAGTCCAATTGAAAAATAAATGGAGATTTTAATGATTTTAATTTTAGATGGTTATGTGCTTTAACAACTATTACGATTTATGTCTCATTGCCTTATCACAGTGGAATTTCATGAATATATATATACATACTATAAAATACATTTTTTCATTTTTTCACAATGAAAATAATCTTTTCAATATATATATATATATATATATTCATAAATAAATGATTGACAAAGAATTATGTAATATTAGTTTCATTATGTAACTCCTTTAAATGAATAGTATATATGGGACCCAAACATGGATCCAAAAAATCTTCATTCCATCATAATAATGGTTGGACTCAAATACATTTCTCACCATCCTTTATAGTACTACATCCTCCTTTTATGTCTCTTTAAAAATTACATGGATATATGGATGAACAATCATTTGAGAAATATATGACTTAAAACCATCCTCCAATATTTATAGTTCCATCCTTTTAAAATAAATAAATATCATTTCTTTAATGGTACTCATTATATAATTTCTATCATGATCCATTCAATAGAAATAATTATCCACCTTATTCACCTTCCTAGGATGGTGATGTATTAAGAAACCATAATATTTAATGAATTACAACAATCTCTTTGGTGAATAATCATCTCTTTATGAGGGAATATATAGTAAAAATATTTATTATAAAAATATGTATCACATCATTATCCATTAATATAATTCATCAGTAACATTAATATAAAAAAAATTTAGTTTACCCTAAATAAAAAGTTCGATAATTTTAATTAATAAGATTCAAATCCCATGATGCATATGCAATCAACATATCGTTTAAAAGAGGATTCATCCTAATCCACTATTATAAGAATCAATATAGACCATATACCATTATCCAGTATTGGATTGTGTATGAATTGTTATTCTAACTAACCTTCTCTTAGTTCATTATTATTTTATCACATTTATCTATCTGGAAGAACTTTTCTCACTTAGGTGTAAATTTAGTGAGTGGGTTAGATTGTTGTGAAAATTTTTCCATAAATCGTCTATAATATAAAATTCATACAATGATATATGTAGATCTTAATCACAGTGGTTATTCTAGGCCAATTTTTAATAACTATTATCTATGATGGATCTATAAAAATACACTTTCATGCGATAATATGACCTAAACTGAATATTTTTCAGATAAAATATCCACTTGGTAATTCTTCCATACAACATATCCATCCTTAGTTATATTGGTAAAATAATCAAGAGATTTAATTAACCCTATTTATTGTTGAATATATTATAATATCATCTATAATTGCTACCATAAACTGATGTAGGTATTCATTAAATACAATATTCATAAAATCCATGATTATAAAAGGTATTTAAGAAAATAATGGTATCAATATAAATTCATTTTCTTTAGTCCATGTATTAAATATTGACTTTGGTATATCATCCTTCATGTCCCTCAATTGATGATATCCAAAAAAAATATCTTTCTTAGACAAGTATTGAGCTTAATGAAGTTGATAAATGAAGTCATCAGTACAGGGAAAATGATACTTTTCCATGATAGAAACTATTTTTATTCTTTATAGTCAATGTAGTGTAATATTGATCCATATTTAATAAGAATAAATTGAATAGGTTAACTCTAATTTGATGAACATAGAAGTGCGAATAAATTTTCAGCATTCTCCTTCATTTACACTTTAGTTCCATAACTTAATTGATTCCCTTTTATATGTAGTCTTTAAAATATTATTTTGCCTTGTATGAGTTTCATTTAAAACCCAACATAAATATTTGGTTGATTACATGGTAACTATTATTTGAATACAAAAAAAAACTCTTATACTATATGAAAATTTTGGATGTTTAGTTTATCCCAAACAATATGAGATAAACACCGTTTTGAATAGAAATCAAGTCCCATATAGTGGATGTCATTTCCATTGGAGGTTCTTTTTTAGCAACACATTGTTGTATGATCACATGGTTTTTTGGATTATCAAATGTGATATCCATTATTTTAATATTGATGTGGTATTTAAATAAATAAATTAAATAATTTCCTAAGAAAACATCAAATTAAACGAGAGTTAGAATAATGAGATTTATGAAAATCATATTCCAATAAAAATTAATGAGAGAGGTATCATATACCTGAGAACAGATCATTATTCCACTAATGGATTTCAATAATAATTCAAAATATATTAGTAGATATTTTATTGTTATTCCCTTACAAAATTATTTATATACAATAGAGTGGTTAGATCTCGAAACTAATAAGACGTCAGCAGTTCTAGAGTGTGTGGTAAGTGTTAATTTTACCACATCATTATCATACAAATAATAAATAATATTAACCTAATGAGATTTAAATCATTATCTAGGATAAAGAAGATATTAATACAAATATTTTTTATTAATAATGATATTTCATCACTGGTTAGCATAATGCCCATAGAAACAAATTTTGAAACACTAATGTGTGGGTGGTGCATTATGTGGAGTTTTTTCACCATCATTATCCAGCTTCTTCTTCCAGTAACATTGAAATTAGACTACTTAATGACCTTCCTTTAAAAATTAAAACAGTTTACCAATACCCTTTAGATAATTTCATCCATATTTTAATCTACACATTATACATGAAAGAAAGATCATATTTTTCACCCCATATTCTTTATAATTTCATTTGAAATCCGCCTTTCTTTTCATATCAAAACTATGGGATTGATGTGTTTCTACAATATTTATATTCACCCTAACATACAAATGATGATTTATTTTTAGCTAATGAAGTACCTTACGTACAATTCAATTTTGTTAGTTGTTTTAAAGACACTAATGAATTGACGAAACATACCATCAAGATCGATGATAATAATAACAGAGGACCTCATAAGTCTTGTAAAATTTCCTCATAGGCACTAAATAATATATTATCCTCATTATTTACATTATATGATTACATATTCATTTTTTTGTTCAATATTAAGTAAGTACATATAGAAAAATAATCTTTTCAACTCATCCCACAACATCGAGTTGATTTCATCCCATTTCCGAAATTTTAGGATAATATTATACCATTGATATGTTTCACCTTTTAGAAGATAATCATATAAAAAACATTTCCATTTTTTGAGAAATAGAAAATATTATTTCAATGGTACTAACATATTTCTCATCAAATACTGTATCAACAGAGCATTTAAAAGATGGTGTATGTTACCTCATGAAGGACTCTATATAACCTTTTCCCATATTTGATCATTTGGATGCTCAAAATGATTCATGTATTGACAATTTTCCAAAAACTAACAATAAGTATTTTAATTGTAACTCCTATAGAATATGGTTTCTCGAGTGTAAAATCATTTCATTGTGCTTTATATCCATCATTAAAATGATTCATTTGGTTTTATCCATTGGCTAAAACAAGAAAATAATTTAGCGAGAAATAATATTCATTGAGGGAAAGAACATATTAATGACGAGTCATTTATAGGATTTTATAATGTTGAAACCTTACCTTCAATACATAACACCTTAGGTCTAACCTAGTTCATTCATGGTCGTAATATTTTCAAATCCTTTATAATGAGACATAATGAAAATGTGTTTCATTAAGTAATATCTTCTGGGAGTGTCAAACCAAGTGTGCAGTAAGGGAACACTCACCATACCCCAGAATTATTATCGAGATATAATAAACCCACACTTGTATGGGATTATTACACATAGATTCATCTATACTGACTATTTTCACATATATTATAAACACGTATTTATATTTATTGGAAAACCCAAAATCCTTACATTAAGATAAAGTATGTTATTCCCTTATACATAGGATTTCCTTAAATGATTTCAATGACATTT
This sequence comes from Viscum album, assembly GCA_963277665.1. Classification (NCBI taxonomy): domain Eukaryota; kingdom Viridiplantae; phylum Streptophyta; class Magnoliopsida; order Santalales; family Viscaceae; genus Viscum; species Viscum album. The sequence goes on from OY728119.1 coordinate 1,290,005,713, forward strand.
TTTGATCCTGACTTCCAAGGGTTTCTAAAATATTATCAAATAGAAAATATACTTCCCCTACTTTTTAAACACAAATATCCCATATTATTAGATGAATAATCAATACATATCATTACAATCCATTTGAGTATAAATAGTTATAGTGTCTTTGTAAAATTGTATATATAAAAAACCTATTAAAATGATGTAGATCATCTCTCGAAACGTTTTTTATAACTAGAAACCTTCTTAGACCTATAATAGATAAAACCATTATTTTTAAACAAGGTAAAGGAAAGATAATTAAGGGTCAACATAGATCCTCATTAACGGGAAATAAAGGATATATCAATGATAACAAATGCACAACATAATAATAAAGGTATTATAACATGGTAATAACATTTTAAAACATTACCATGTATATCGAAGATCATGATATAGATTCATGGATAAATATTAGCATTTTTTAAGATATGAATCATAATGGAATTAAATAACACAAACCATGAGTGAATGAAAATAGAATAACACATATGTTTTTAACATACACATAATAAAGGAAAATGATTTACATATAAAATCTCACATAAAAGACTATCATAGTGGATAATGTTCACTCCATATTCCATCATAACCTAATTTATATATTATCCTGAAGACTATCATATTGGAAAGAGTCTCTTACTAAACTGGGTATACTTTCCAACCATGTCTTAATTACATCATGATATATATATATATATATATATGTATGCATGTATGTATGTATCATTACCTAATGAATTGGAGTGATATTTAATTTTAGAAACACCCATCAAATAATTTTAATGTATTAATATGTTTTCCACAAGGTCATAGAATCTTCATCTTATTTAATAACCCAATTAATAGAAATATGTTTCATAAAAATATCATTAATTCACAATATCATAATGTATTAATAGTAAGTGGGTTTTATAAAAATCCCATCATCATAGTCATAGAAAATTCAGATAAAAAATAAATATGTTATCTTTGGGCCATGTTTATAGTAAAAAATATGTAACATCCAATAATGATATCATAAATGAAAATATATTTAAATCATCCATTAGAATATTTCATGGGGAATATACCCCTTTCTGTTTGGAATATATCATTTAAAAAAGATTCAAAACTAATATGGAAGATGTTTTCTTCTATAATATTATTAGTTCATTATAAAGGAATCAGCAAGTCATTTAGTGGCCATGATGGGGAGCAATTCTATTAATGTCGTATATGTTATAATAATGATTCCTTTAACATTTTTTCAAATGTAAAAAGTACATGATAAATAAAATCCTAAGATTATTCAATTTAATTTTTTATGTAGAAATTTAATCATGGGTTAAATTACTTTTAAAAAAATGAGTACATAAATACACTCTTGAACCCATTTTTATAAAATATGGATATTTAAGATAATATATTTTTTAATGAAGAGAGAAATAAATATGATTTTACTGGAAAAAAATATTTTAGTTTCCTTAGATAATAAATAGGGGAAAATGAATAGAAAACATATAATATGAAATAATTATTATAGGACAATAAAACTATTTTAATTATTTAGATATAGTTTACAAAATATCATCATCAAAATAATGATCATAAACAATATTGATAAACAATTATATTTCAATGTAAAACCATTACCTTGAGTTTGAATTGATTTATAAATTATTCAACCACATATAAATTATAAATCTATTAAAAATTCATTTTCATACTTATATTATTATATAATATTCAGATTATAGAATTTGAAAACCCATTTATTAAAAATCTTATATTAAAATCATTGTTTATAGGTGTTAATATTTCATTATTAATGAGAAATCTGGTTCAGTAGTTCCAGTCCCTTTAATTTAGTAAATATTACATCCTATACAGATCATTATTCCTGATTTATTTATCATATATATTAATAATAAAAATATTCAGATTTTTTCTATAAATCTTGAGTTATAAAAATGAATTACACTGTTCATGAATATATTACGACGTACGTACCAACGGTTTCTATTTTTCATATTTTTATAGATTGATTGAAAAAAAGGTAAATAAAAATTTAACAGTATGGAATAATTATTATACAACTAATATCATATATATTAAGTCAATCTATTCGTATTTCCACTCATGTAATGTTGAATAGAAAATAAAATCACATCTCTTCAAGGAGGAGGAAGTCGACATGTATCAATGAGCGATGTCATCATTTTTAAATTGATTGGATGATTAGATGGTATATCTGATATCATGATTAAATAAGTATTATTATTCCATAAAAATATTATATAAACATTAATCACATAATATAAAAATACATGAATGATGGTAAAATAAAATTAATTTTATCGTTATGTGAAGGTGGTAGTTCACACATACGCATGAGAGGTACATTCTCTTCGCTATTGATGGAATAAAGGGTGGATGTCAGTGGTTACATTACCAAAATATAATTTTAATATATTTATTATATATAGTTTATTATTTTATTATTAATACCATATATTTAGATGTGATATATTGAGATATAAATTGAAAGATGTTGGGTAAGATGATATCATCTCCTTTGATTTTCCTCTTTTAAAACTTTTCTTAATGACAATTGTAATGGTTTTTAAGAACAAAATAAAAAACAATAATGTATAGATTTTTTAATCAGAATTTAGGGTAGTATTTGGTTATTATTGATGTATCAACGTAGTGCATAAAATAGATTTGAGGGGTGTCCGTTTACTCATAGTTGAGAAGTCACACTTGGAATTTATTAAAATAGTAAAATATAATAAGTCATTCTCAATGAAATTTTTTCACAATGGATATATATTGAATGAAACATTTTCTATGGGTGATATATGGTTATTGAATAGAATTTTTAAAATTTTATTTTTATATTCCATCCTTATCTATTTGCTTAACCTCCAACGTAAACACGTTTTAGACTTAACAATAATGATTTTTTTACTATTTTTCATATACATTGTGAAACAAATCAATTTATACAAATTAAAAATATAAAAAATTATTATTAAAAATATGTTATAATTTTATAATATTAAATCTGTAAAATCAGAATAAATTACATTTATAATAAAATAAAAAATGTTATGAAACATTGGAATTATGAAATAATGTTTTACAATGCAAAGAAATATAATACAAAAATCCACAAAATATAAATCCGTAGAAAGTAATTATATTTTTAATATTATAAATGTAATTATTTTACTTTTAAAATCATCTTAAAAATTTTATCTTATTAACTGGTTTAAATGTAAAGAAATTTTTTATAATGAATAAATAATTTTCAATATTCAATAAAAAATTAATATTTCTTGAATATTTATATAGAATCTTTGTAAGATAATTTTTACATGTTTATCATAAAAATTACATTCCATTTTTATTATAAATTATCTAAAACTGAAAAACATTAATTATAATATTTTTTCACAAAAATAAATAAGAATCATTTTAAGGAATATTTTTTTAATTACATAATGACTCTACTAAAAATTGACTACATATTTATCAATATATTTTCATTTTCTAAAGCAATGTTACTTATATTTAAAATATGATTTTCCTTTTACTGACAAAAATTTAATATCTAAGATATCATGATACATAATATTATTGTTCATTTATACTAGGGGTTTTATTTTTCTCAAGATATGTGAGATTTTTTTGAAAAAAAATATCATAAAATCATAGAGTGTTACATAGGTAACAATTAAATATTTATTTCATTAATTAGGTATTACATAGATTACCATGATAGTAGAAACACCAATCCCACTCTTGTATGAATTATATAACCAAAAAAATTCTAATTACCTTTAAACATTATAAATAAGTAATCCAGGATTCATTAATTATAATAACAAATTATTTTTTTGTTAAATATATTATGTCATGTACCACTAATAATCTAAGAATTCAGTAATATGTGTCGGGATAGTTCTCTGATTATATAGATAAACTAATTTGGTACCTTGAGGTTATAATATAAATAATATGCCTATATACACTAGAGAAACACAACTACTATAAAAGAAAATAAGGGTTTTAGTCACATAAAGTTATGAAGAGCGTGACCAAGAAGAAAATAACATTTTTATATTTTATTCATGAAGGAAAAATTTCAATTTTAACTAAAATGTAGAAAAATTATTTTACTAGATATATTCCACAAGACTAAGTATTTAACCATAAAGGATCACACTCGATGCTATTAAAATTTTTTAATAGAAAGCCTGACTAGAGAATGTTGGGATTTATAATGATGTATACAAGAAATTACAATAAAATCAAGACACCTAGATCTTAATAAATGAAAAATATTTTAGAATGTAGGAATATATATTTTAGGAGCTCCACAGATGGTAGAAAATATAAATTTGCTGGTGACTAACAATTCCCCTTTTTTTGAACATTCCACACTACCAACTAACTTGAACTGGAGGGGTAACCCTACATCAAATAAATTTATATTTATTATCAATAATATATAATGGATTATTTATATATGGAATATCATATTTATTATTTTCATAAAAAATTAGATCAAGAATTATGGTTCGATTATATATCTCAATAATTGAGATATAAGGAAATGGTTATTAGAGGTAGTGACTTTTCATGGTAATGTAAACTAATAAGTGAAATAATAAACTAGTTTAGGAATTTCATAAGGAAATATTTTTCATAGAATCATAAAATCCTACATAGAAATCAAATAATGACCCATGGTTGATAAAATATAAATAAACACATGATCACCATTTTAGAACATACTCAGTTTCATTTGATTGTCGAAATAAGTCTTTAGTTAGCACCGAGTAGTATCAAGACATTCCGAAATCTAATTTACCTTCTATGTTATATTTTTTATGAGAATTTATCAATGTAAACAAGAATTTCCAATCTCTATCAATGAAACAGTGGAGTCACATGACTGTCTGCAAAATACCAAATACAAGTCCATTTAGATAGAATAATGCTAACTCATTTTATAAAAGAATTCTTCCAAGGAAAATTCATCCACCTATCATCCAAAAATTTCCATGATCTTGACCCAAAAAATATCATTCATGATTGCAATAGTTTTTTGAGGTTTTCCATTAGTATATAGATGAATTTTAGAACTCAATTCCACTTAATACTGCAACACATATGAAAGTCCATTACCGCAATGATCTAAGAATGTTGGATACTTTTCAAAGGTGTTTCTAAATAGTAATGGATAGAAATTAATGATTTTAATCATATGGAATAACATAAAATAATTAAAATGATAAAAAAAATATCAATGGGTTGAAAGTGGTTAAATCCACTAGAATCCCCTTGGATAATATCCATACAATAAAAACAAAGAAATACCATTTTAAAAACCATAACCAGTCCCACCCTCTAATCAACTTTTTATGAATAAATATCTATAGGCATAATACCTTCCCCATTGGGAGAGAGATATATACAAATTTGGAGAGAGATAGAGATAAATAATTTTTTTAAACATTGTGATATTATAAGAAATATACCAAGAGGTTCCAGATTTATCCACCAATGCATTGACCACCATGGTCGATTTTAACTCAATTAAGGAAAGGAATATATTGTTTTTCCTACATATAAAGAATCCAGTGACAATAAAATGAGTTTTATTTATTGATATTTATCTTAATAATAAAAAGAATTTTTTTTAGGACTATGGGGATATGAGAGTTCTACAAAATTTACCTATCATGAATAACACCTTGAATACATGAGCTATCAGTGTGCAGTTTTAAATCATGACCTGGGAGTGTTCATTTCACCTTTACACTATAATATATAAATTTATCTTCATTAATCATAATTGGGTATATATATTTCATGTCGAGTTGTATCCTCATCTTCCAACTCAATGAGAAAAATTATTCTTCCATGTATTGTGCATGAATTTATGTAAAATAATTAGAGGATGTAAGAAATTAATGATGAGAAATGATACATGCCTCCCACAAAACACATTATCCATCCATGATGATCACCAGGTTATCGTAGAAGTCAAAACCCATGACCTTATGATTAATGTGCCAAACCTGAATTATGACATAGACTAAAGAAAAACATTGATCGAGAATAGTAATCCCCCCGTGAAACCATATAATTAACACACTTTTTCACTTTTGGCAAAGAGTTACTAGAATGATTCCTTATTATCATTGAAAAAATACATTTGGAGGAGTGGGTAATAATGATGTGTTTAATGATATAATACATATATATGAATCGGCATCTAATCCCCCCTAACAAGATGTTGTTTTAAAATGAATGTATTTATTCCAAATCTTATACCCCAATCTATTCATCAGGTTGATCATATTTATCATGTTTTTAATGAATAACTACCTAAACATGATCAATTTGGGAAGAAGTGATGATATGATGGTGTAAAACATCCTAAATTAGAATACTATGAAATATGTATTTTAAACCGTATTAAGAACAAATTAAAAGATGTATATTTGGGTATAGGCCTAGATGAATATAATATATAAGACTAGACACCCTATATAGTAGAGGTCAGAACCCACCTTTTTGTCCTTCCAATAGGTTACATCGACCACCTGATGATCAAATGGTTGTTTTCTAGAATTCAATTGATTGATTACCAAAACTTTTCCATAAATGGGACCCAAAATATTGATCTATATGTTTAAAAATAGGACACCTATGATCCCTCCTGATGAATCATTCCAAAACGTATCAACATAAAAGATCTTCCCAAAAAAAATTCACCTATAAACATCTCATGCTATCCTTCATGAACGTTAAACCAAAACCCCTCCCTTGTGTTTGTTTACATAGTCATGTCCAACTATCCCAGTAGTGATGAACATCCCATATGGAGTCCGAAATAATGATATTTAATATGATCTTAATATTTTCAAAAACACTCTTATGGGCCTTACATACTGGGAGGATGTAAATGGAAATATGTGATAAACCATAGGTCACAAGAGTGGCCCTTTCAATAAACAATATAAAGAGGATTTTCGAATTTATGATTCTTCCATAAAATATCTTTAATAAAATATATAATTAGTGATTTAAAAATCTCCCATTTTAGTGGTTGGGGTTCCATAATGATCCATTAAGTAACACATTCTTAGGATACAGATTCTCTACTAAATAAGTCAGTGACATCTGATAGTGCAATTATTAAGGGCGAAGAAACTAATTTTTTCCATGTTATAAAATTGGAATTGGGTACTATTATATTTCTTCCAAATATTAATGAAATTATGAATATATTTGGTAGAATTATTCATTATGAAAATTATACCATTTAAAAAAATGAGAAATACCCTCAATGCTGCAACGACCCCTGATGGGGTGAATAATTCCATCCATGATTCCCTTCAACAAATTATTTCTACAAGAGTATTATAAAAGAATAATAACACCTGAAATAGATATTAAACTATTCAAAAATTAACTATTTATTTAAATAAATAAATACCCTTTAATATGAATAATATATTCAACTAGGATGAGGAATAACAAAAAAAATAAATGTCCCAAATAAATTAATAAAAACCATATGTTCTAAAGACTTTGAGGTTGTAAACCAACTATATTATACAATAGTTATTTTCCATGTCAATATTAATCATAATGCTAGAACCAAAAATATCCTATAAAAGATTAATTAGTCTAATGGTAATGACCAATGCATCATGAAATGATCCTACCCTTGATAACACTAAGTCACTGTTTTAGGATTACAATGGGGAAAATTGATCAGTTATTTTATTCAGAATATTGGTGAAATTATTATATGAACTAAAATAAACAATATAATGTGTTAAATGGACCAAATTTATTAGCTCGATCAACACTAGGAATGATAAATGGGTTAGTGGTGGAGGTTACTCTTGGAAGGGGGCCCCGTTTGAAAAAATTCTGGATTTCATCAATAATGTCTATTTTAGCACGCCACAATGATTCAACATCTCTCTAAAATAAAATATAAAAGTTCATTAACTAAATTATATTATTAAATAATCAATAGGAATTCCATTTTTCATAGGTAATACACAACAACTTTAACCAAATCCATCTTGTTAGTGGACCTTGGTAAAGTTTTCACAAAATCCATCCAAATATCATACCATTTTGATATAAAAAATAAATCAGAGGAGGAATACATATATTATTTTTATATATTACCATTAATTCCTTAAACATAAATTATTTAGTTTTATATCATATGATGCCTTTATTTATTCCATCCCACCCAAATTTAAATAAATATCATGGTACATCTTAGTGAACTAGTGGTGAACCTTCCGTCTTGAGGAATGATACCGCTTCTTCATATCCTCTCATTCATTTGGGATCCAAACAAGCCACCAAGGGATTGATTGAAGGGAATAATTGAAAAAGAATCACCAATGATCTCTCCACTACAAATTCACTCTCAAATAATGGAAAAGTAGGTGTCAGTAATCTTGGAGTTGTAGAATCACTCTAAAATTGGGGATTGATGATAAATAATGTGTAAATATACCCCTATATCATCATCAACCACATATACATGATGAAAAAAAAATTAAATTAGTAATTATTATCCCACATCTTTTGAGTAAAAAATTTATAGATAGCTTCATCATAAATGTTTTTCTATTTTTATAAGCACTTCTAATGTCGAGGTCGAATTGGTAATGTAAATCCATATAGTTATGCTAAAAAATATTTTACATATATGATGAGAACATGTATTTTAGGTTATTTTATGATCATTTTTTAATAAAATCCCTAAATAACTCATGTGATAGATGTTGTCTCTACCAGTATAGAGTGTGTTAAGTGATTAAAAATCATGTCAAGGGTATGGTAATTTCTTTCAAGAGTATAGAGTATCTTGGAACAATATGATACTACATTTTGATACTATATAATAAGAAAACGTAGTAAAAAAATGACAATCACAGTACACCTAAAAATGAACACATGGATGATGTAATATAAGGACATGATCTATGTTTAATTTTATATTCAGTTCTTAGAGGGATTCTTCACACTATTTAAAAAATAAAAAGTTTACCCACTTTGATTATTAGACTAGTCATCTATGATACTATTACTGAACATTCATAAATAATGTGGATTTTATACCCTAGGAGTTAAAGAAGGATTTAAAAAATGAATAAATTAGAAGTAAAATCTCTGATCATGATGGATTTATCCTTTCCAATTTCCCCTATTATTCCAACATCAGATATACCATTCCAGAATAACATTACATCCTTTATTAGGAATGCGATGTTAAAAAGATTGGTTTCCAAATGATATTATTTTAAATTATACATTAATATATATATATATATATATATTTGATATAATTTATCATCTTGGGATTTATAACAAACTAGGATATCAATAATAAACCCCCTAATGAGAAAATCACGGAAGGTATGACATATGAAGTTTAATAAATCAATATATAGTGTTAGAGTTTTGGTCATCCTAAAATGCATGATGAGAAACGGAAAATTAATGCACTGCCTCCAAATTCAGTTTTGGTTGTGTCTTTTAATCTAAACCTCATCTTTTTATAGTCTAAATATTAGTTATTTTTCAATAAAAAAAATGCATTTTATGCTGGTCAATTAAATACATGATGCCAGTGAGGAAATAGTGGATCATAATTATTATAGGATTTAACTTGTTTGAGTCTATAAAATGGAGTATACACCCATTATCTTATTTAGGAAAAAATATCCAAAACACCATGAGAATAAATATTTGAAACAATATTTTTTTTCCAATAGCACTTCCAGTTGAATATTTAATTACCTTAATTTTGTATAAACCATATGATATGAAGGCATAAATGGATGATTGATTTCACAAATATAATTCATAATGATCTCCACATACCAATTCATATAAGTTTCATAATAATCGTGGTGAAAAAATATTTTAAGATATCTACTATTATAGGAAATGATTTCCATACATTATCTTTCACCACCCCAAGAGAATGCTTGTCAATTTCATAAGTGATAAATCCGATATTTCCAGAAGATTTCCCCCATAACTGGCATGATAATAATATTTTACTTAAATTATGTATTCTAAAAATATGTGAGATGAGAAATATATCATCCTTACAAGGAAGTGAAGGATATCTCAAAATTAGTTCACTCAATTATTAATTATAATAAAATTGAGTGGTTTCATGTTTAGAATTATAATCCCTCAAAGATGAATGAATAAATACATCTAAAAAAATGATATTGGGAATTTCATTATTAGATCAATTAAAATTATATATGTTTATATGACTCTTAAATGAGTTGGGAGCCTCTACTATTAGACCAAAAATAGTAAAAAAATTGAAAAAAATAATAGGAAGCATCTTTATTAAATAAAACATGGTCCAATGTTGAGGATTATTCAATATTATATCTTATAAGGGAGGGGCCCACATTATTCCTAGTAGTGGAGTACATTAAAATATAAATCCAAGATAAAATTTCCAACAAATATTGAGGGACTTATCATTACATGGTAGAGTGAAACCCAATTTATCGGCCTTCAATGCTATAATCGCATCCTAAATTAGATCTACAAGATGGTGGTCGATTACTATTGATAGACTGATAAAATGACTAAATGAGTCATACCTAAAATGGATACATCACTATTTTATAGTCTTTAAGAAACATAAGAGATGAAACATCTAATGATGAAAAATCTATCCATAATACCGGTACATTTTCACTTCAAATGTGCAATTTTCCTTGATGTCCCCCAAGTACCCACACATATTTCATATAAAAAGTGGGCTCTATGAATTAATGGATTACCATACTCTACTCCCATATAATTAATTATAATAATCACCCTTTCTCACCACTCCCCTTTAATGATTTTGGCCACATAAAAAAGAATTTCTATGGTACTAGGCTAGTATTGAGCTACCCAGACATGTACCTATAATGGTCCCTATGTATATTAGTATAAAATACTGGACCTCTATTTATAAGGTATAAAGGTTGAAATTAACCACATAAGTCTCAAATGGATATCGTAATACATTTATAAACTCTTTTACATTCACTCAATGTAGGATATCTAAATAATAATTCTCAAAAGTTTTTTATTTAATGTTATTCATTTTGAGACCTTTTTTATATTGAGTTTAACATCCCACCATTGAAGGGTATCCCCTTCAAATATTAAATTCTATAACCCAACATAGTGTTACTCAGGGTTCATAATTATCTCAAATATTTAAGAAAATAGAATGATCAACTCCTCAATACATTACATAGATTCTTTACACCAGAAGATTAGAAAATAATGAAAATATAATTATTTCAAAACACAAAATATTTTTTTGTTCCCCTTTTTGAAACATCATGAGAAGAAAATTTATATAGATTAGAAAATTTCTATAGTAAAAAAGATATTTAGGTTGTCATGGAATTATCATCCACCAGTTTTGGTTTGTCTATAAGTTTTAAATTAGATTGAATATTATATATTAATGAGGGAAAACAACAATTTATACCATTTAATAAAAAATAAACTATTCAATGCTATATTAGTATGATAAATTATAACACCACCATCTTAAAATCTCACATTTATTCTTTTTCTGTCAATACAAGTTCATTCCTAATAAAATATTTGTTTTTAGATGTATTTGGGAAAACATATTTATTTGTTAATGAAATTTAAAAAATGTTATAATATAATTTAGTGGAATATATTTCATGGTTTAATGAAAATAATATTGGAGAAATAAATTACTTTATCCATGTAACAATGAAAATCAGTCCAAATAAGGAGTCATATATCCATTCATATTATCCTAATTTTAATGAAAATTATATAAGAAAAATATATATATTAAGTTTTCATGTTTTAGTTAATGTGAAAAAACACTTTATCTCAACTATAGTATCATCAAACCTAATCTAAAATGTGGGTTGAAGTGCATTACAAACCCTACCATCCTATTAACGCATTACATGAGGCATGATTCCCATAAACGAAATACAATCTCAATAAATGAAAATAAATAATAAGAATTTCAAATTACCCTTGAAAATATAGTTTTTTAACAAAAATAGTGTGACAAAGAATATTTATTGGTTACATCACAAGTCATTACAGTCGAAATTAATTTATAACAACATGTCCCATATCCAAGTGCTCGAGATGTAGGTTCAACTAAATTTTTTAATGATCATGATGTGATAAATTGAAAGAAGTTATGTTTCGTTTCTAAAAGTGAATATAATAACCTAATAATTGAAAAAGGATGCTGGTAGATCTTTATCTATGTGGTTAATAATAAAGTAATTAATAATTTCACACTAAAAATCTAGAATGGATCTTGAGGTCAACAACCCTAATCCTCAAGAACGCATAGGGATTCCACTGATAAAAATATGATATTCTAGTCATCCCATAAATAATGAATCTAATATATACACATGAATATATAATAAACATTATCCTATAACATAAAATATTTCCCCTAGTAGTGAATAAGTAAAAAAATGTTATATAAAAATAATTTCATAGAAAAATAAGGCCGAGGGGTCTAAAATGATAGACTCATAAGTAGAAATTCTAGAGTTCAACCTATAAGATAACCCCTAAGAATGACATCAACCATCCCAAAAAAAGTTTTAAAAAATATATCCAATTTTCCATGTTATATATGTTAATATTTTTCATAAATGGATTCCTTAACTTTACCAAAGTCATGTAAAATGAGTTCTACATGCACCCCGTAAGGGCATGTTCAAGGTGTTAGTATGGAAAAATAGTTGGAATATTCCAACCCACCACTACTTACTCAACATTAACTCTATTTCATGTTGGAAAAAATATACTACAAATTTGGATGTATTGAACTGAAACCAACATGCCTGGAATATTTTAGTGTTTAGAATTTTAAAACAAATATGTAATATACATTAGCGGGAGGGCATTCACACTCTCTTACATAGATATATAAAAGACTATTGTCAATTTCAGGATGTTTCTATGGTAATAACACATTTTTTCATGCCCTAGTGGATATATATAAAATGATAGGGAATAAGGGGATAGAGTGAGGGTATACCAAGTCAGTTCTTATGTCTATATGAGTAAATAGAGTAAATTTATAAATATTTATGGCATGTAGATCCTATCATAATAAAATCTTTTATATGTAGTGATAGATTCATAAATATTAAATCAGGACAAATAAATTGTCTAATAAATTTTCAATCCGTTAAATATCATATAAATATAATAAAAACTCATTCATGAAAGAAAAATTTATGCACTTACATTTATTTAATAAAAACATTTATATCAATATTGAGATACTATTTTTATGTCTATGTAAAAAATAATGAAATTCAGTTGATGAAATAATGTTATTGGATGAACATGGATGATAAAAACATGAAAAATTCACAAGAAATCTATGCAATAAGTATAAATGAAAAAAATAATATTTTGTTTAAAAATAATTCAATGATTAATTATTTCTAAAAAACATTGATTACTAGTTAAATTGACATTTTTATATAATGAGAAAAACCTATACATTAATTAGAATGTGACTATATAGAGTTATTTCTACAAAAATAATTTTATTATATCCCATGAGTCATTGAGTCTGGAGTATAAGACAAAAAACCAAAAAAAACTATCTTAGTAAAAGAAGAAATAAGGGTTTTACCTTACTATTATTTTGGAAGAACCTAATTTGGATGGTGAAATATGATATTACCATCAATTAATTATGGAAAACCACTCTTCATAGATAGAATTAATGAAACTGGAAGGATTATTTGGCTTTTATATTCTAGAAGATATAACGAGAAAGGAACATAGGCAATGCCATGAAAATTATGAAAGGAGAAGGAATATTTGATAATATTGGGACCTTACCTTACCAAAGATAGTTGTAAATGACCAAATAAAGAAACCCAGTATCAGTTTAATAGTGGATACATTAGAGAGGAAGTTGACTGAGGTTTAGAACTACGAAGTTTCCATGAAACAGAAAAATTCTAGTGAATACTAAGAAAAAATTAGTTTACAACAATTGTATGCTTAAAATTAACCAAACATCTCATACTATGGGAATGTATCCATGAATATTTTATGTTTCCTACTAAAAAATAATAGGTTGTTTTCAATTACATAAAATACCACCTGGGCATGAGAATCCCTATAGGGTAGTTAGTCTAGGACTACAAGGTGCCCAATAGTGCCCAAATAAAATGGTTATCCAGTTTATATTCCCATTCCTATAAATTTTATAAACCCTTTACAAGTTGAATGAATTCTTACAAATATATTTAATGTGAGGATTTGAATTTGAAAAGTAATATGAATTTGTTGAGGTCTTAACATATATACTCCCTGATTTCTTTATTCACTAGTTGTATGATTATATATAAAAAAGAGATAAAAAATAAAATGAATCTACAACATAATCATATATATTAGGTTATGTTCCTTAAAATCCTTATAACATATAATTTTAGAACCACTTGGATTATGTCTCCTAATATGGATACATAATGAATAACATATAAACTTCATTACATTAGCTTAGTGAACTCGTATCCTATATTCATACCTAGCTTAAAATGAAAAAGATAATCAGTGAAAATATATGTCCAAGAAACCCCCCACCCCTCGATAACACATTTAACAATTTTTATAGACCATGAAATACCACCAATGCCTTTTGAGTCCCTTGAACATAATGACGGTGTGCATCAATTTTTCCCATCGAGTCTCTTCACCAAATCATGAAACCCATCCATCTTTTCCAGAAACACCTTAACTCCACAAGGCATAGCATCTTCACCAAATTTAGGATAATTCTTCTCTAAAAGATCTTTCACTACATTATAATCTATTATAACCTCATATTTTGCTCTCTCTTCCATGCTCCAAATTGTAGTAAGAAGATTCTATTGGATCTTTTTTACCTACTCGTTTCTCATGTTCTATCAAAAGAGTAGTATGATCATCCGCTCTATTCATAAAATCCTCATAAAAAGACTCCCACTCAATATTCTTCTCATGAAAATCATCATTTATTCTCTATAGAGACATAATTATGCATTAAAACTATACAATATATTGAAATCAACTAGTAAACACACAATGTGACATTTCTTGAACATTTTCACCACAAAAGTATGAAATAGAAATAATCTCACTACACACTTTATTTCCTCTTGACTATGATAGATAGTTAATCCATTATGAATAACTTATTTTGGAAGACAATGATTAGATTTTAAGTAACTAAATCATTAAATTCAAGTAGAATTATTAATCAATCACAAACACTAGCCTGATCACATATGTAATTTCCCTTGATACCAATATAATGAATAATTTAACCATCAATAATTATTAATTAGAATAACTGTTACACCTCCAACTAGTCTTTTATAAAACATATAATGAAAATCACAAACAATCAAATGATCTTATAAATCGTCTATGGATTTTCTCGAAATGCACACAATTATAGCTTCTATGTGAATTGTCAAATTCCAAACTCTAATATAAGAATTTCTGAATATAAAAACATCATATATGAAAACAAATTTTACACAATTTTTTGACATCTCTCACCTAAACTATTATTCTCGAAAGTAAAAATTTAAAATGCCTCAAGAGTTCTCCCAAACTAGTAGTGGCTAAAAACAAACACCAATGGTCTAAAGATATCATATTGTGAGACATTTACCCGCTAATAGTTCATTGTTATAAAAACATCAAAGAAAAAATAAAGTATATTTAATATAAAAAAATTACTTTTTCAAGGGTAATTTTACAAAGGGCTGGGGACCAATCACAATTAATTGAAAGGTTCCTTTATTTGTTATGTGAAATGACTCATTTTGAAAAACAAATAATCATTTTTTTTAATTTCTGATGATTGATTATTCTTGTCACAAATACTTTTGGTGTGACTACATGCCATCTTGTAGGAAGAGTCTATTTGCAATGAAAACAATATTTACATCAGAAATACAGTTATTCACTACATATACTCTCTCATCTGAATAGTTTATTTGTTATAGAATCAAGTTTTCTATTTCAAATATTCTCTTTTCAGGGGAAATAGATTTTATTAATGGTGGGTAGTATATTCTAGGGGACTGGTCATCTATAACAAATAATTTTTATGTCACCTCCATATCTATTTTTGGTGGAAACTATTGTGATGAATTCACCCCAAACTATATTAATTATGATAGAACCCATTGTAAATACTATTATTTTCATTATAAATTCTGTCTCAAATAGTCTAGTGCTTCTTATATAAACAATATACATGGCACTAAATGAAATCATCAACAATAATTTTTATACACCATTTTTTGTTTCTCTCCGATTTCTCTCTGAATGAATATGAATTTTTACTAGAACCAAACACTTTTAGGATTGTTGCACTGTTTAAATTTGGGAAGGGGGCCTTTTGAGGAAATTATTTTATGTTCTTAATTTCTTGTATAATTGTTTTCTATTTTATACAGAATTAGTTTCAATTTAAATTAATTTGAACAAATTAGTTTTAATTTTGAGTAATTGGTTGTAAATTATATTAAATGTTTATAATTTGTAAATTAGTGTTGGTAATTAATAATAATAAGTAATGATTATTAATAATTTAAAAATAATTAGTAATATTTATCGATAATAATTAATAATTATCCAAATTTACTATAATTAAGAAAACATAGAAAAAATTATTGATAATTATTGAAAAATAGAAATAATAATGAAAATTATAAAATATTATAAAAAATAACCAAAAATTAGGAAAAATTAATAATAATTACCATTAATTAGTAAATATTTGAAAAAAATTGTAAATGTAAAATAATATTTAGTAATAATTAATGATAACTATACATAATTAGTAATAGTTACTTATATTTAGTAATAATTAGTCATTATTATTGATAATTAGTAAATAATAACCAATTATTAGTATTAATTAGCAATAAACAGTTATAATTATTATTAATTAATAACAAATAATAATTACATATAATTAGTTATAATCACTAAAAATTTGTATTAATTTAAAATAATTATTAATAATTATTAGAAAATAGTTATAATTACAAAAATTAATGAAAATTACCTATAATTAGTAACAATTCCCATGGAGGCATGGTGGAGTGGTTTATTCTGTGGCACCCTCACCCTGTGGTTCTGGGATTGAGACCTCACAAGGCCACACATGAGAAGACAAATTAATAATTGCAGTTGGAACCTCTATCTCATTTCATAATATTCACAAGACCATGGTTTGACACATTGGGCTCACTAGGGACGTGTGGAATGCATGTAGTGTGGCTAAACCTATACCAAATTATCTATAACAACACATTTTTGAAGATAGGAGTATAGAATATGGGAGTTCTGTAACGCCCCAAGATTTTATGAAAAATATTCTTTTTAATTTCATTAATGTCTTGTGTTGTACGCTACAACAAAAGAAGCTTTCACAATACGCATCCTTGACTTTCCTTCCGTTACACGCAATCGCGACCTTCCTCGATAGCGTGTGTAGTACGCAATACTGAGTTTCACGAAACAACGATATGCTATTAAAATATTATTAAAACTAGCCGTTATGAATAGTAATAACCACTTTTTGGAAATTTTGTAAATTATATTTTTCAAAATGGAATTCATTTTTGGATTCGGAGTATCGAATTTAGCCTAAGGTGAAATTTTGGTACTTTTCGGATAACTTTCATATTCTAATGAATAGTGAAAATTACTAAATTATAATTAAAAACAACTTTTTTAATCGAAATAATTAATAGTGATAAATTATTAATTTGAGTGGTTTTAAAGTATATTTAGAATATATTTTTACAATTTAATACAATGTTGGTCATTGTTTTTAATTTCACATTTAAACCAGACATAATCAAGTGTCAATCTTTTGATAGATTTTGTTTCTTAAAAAACACGCTATTTGTTTTAACAGCGGGATTTAATTATAAAATTAATTAATGCAACTTCTATGTTATGAATTTGGTAAAATAGACTTCATTTTTGAATTCGGAATATGAAATATAGCTTAGGATGAAATTTTGGCATTTTTCTGAAAACTTTCAATTTTTGATGAATAGTGAAACCACTAAGTGGTAGGTTAAAAACGGAATTTTGCATAAAACTTAATTTTACCGCTTCTGTGAATGGAATTTCGAAAATCCGAGAGACACGGTTAATATCAAGGACTAAAATGTGGTTCAATGAGATGAAAATAATTTTTTGGTGAATAGTAACTTTTTACTTTTTTTTACCACGGTTAATAGTAAATAGGGTAACTAAGGGTAAATATGATATTAATATTACCCTAACACATGTCCTAATTCTATTGGACAAGTGTAATTCGACCAAAAACAAACTTAGGAATAAAATATGACCATTTAGGCCCACTTGGATTAGATTAGGACATTTATTATTAATTTATTTAAAGAAGGGTTAAAATAGTTAAAATCAAAGTTTAATAAGTAAATCATTTTTAATATGGGGTTATACATAAGCTAAATTCGACTATAAATATTCATTAGAAAGCTAAAAAGATTTCCTACATGATGGTATTTTATTTGTAATTTTTAGACAGCATATAATATAATTTATTTATGACACAAAGATGATGCAGTAATTATCTTATTAATGAAATATTGACATAATTGATAATATAAATACCAAAATAAATGTAATTTAAGACTTTTTATGAATTCCACTAATTTTATAGGTTACTATGATATATTAGTGTTGATTTAATCAACTTGGTTCGAATATATAATTCTGTTATGACTTTAAAAAAAATCATATATCAAATAGTGTCAAAATTGACACAAAATAGTTTTTAAATCAAATATTATATTATTAATTGTTATTTTATTCCTAAAAATCTAAGGTTCGGTCAAATGACTTAGATAAGGATATATGTATTAATAATATACAATTTGGGGTTCGTTTGGCATGTTATAGTAAGTGTATTAACCATATAGTGAAAGAAAACAAAAAGACACGGTAAAAGTTAAATTATTTAACTTAGAGTTAAATCTAATTGATAAGGTTTAAAATAAGATCCAAACATGTATAAATTTGATTGGTTGATGAGATTACGACCCTATATCATCTAAGCTTCGAATATGAGTCATTTTTGGAGGTTTTTAAGTGGGGTTATATTTATTATAAATTAATATTTTTAAGAATTCCTAAGGTGCCCCTCTCCTCCCTTATAAAAGGACACCTCCTCCCCCTCCTCCTCACACCAATTTGAGCACTCAAGCTCGGCCAACCCCTGCCATTTTCCCTTCTCCACTTCCCTAGAATAATCCTAGAGGTCCTGGTCTTCTCCAAAGACCAATCTTAGTTCCTTAAGTGGAGGATTCAAAAAGGCGTTCCAAAGAAGAGGTAATATCCATTACCGATCTTTTCAATTTCTTTCTTCTTCAACTTCTTCTTCTTTAGTTGTTTCATGATAAAGTAATAACATCAGTATTACTTACATACTGATATGTTATTATAAATATGAAACAACCCTAATTCACCTTCTATCCATCCTACGGAAAAATGAAATCACCACGCGTGCGTACGTACGGAATACCGTCTCCACGCCGTGGTGTAATCTATTTTCCACCACCACCTTACATGGATGGGTATAATGGTGTAAATAATAACTATACATAGTTATTACAACATCATATTGATTCTGATATATTTTATAATACACTCCAATTCAATTCAATATTTATAGAAATGATATTATCGCTCGTGCGTACGTACGGAATACCGTCTCCACGACGCGATGAGATTCATTCTCCATGTTAACCATTTAAGAATGATTATAATGTATATATAAGAAATAATAATGAAATATATGACATTATAAAGCTACTGGATTTATGTATATATATACATATGTATGTCATCTACTTACTTCCATTTCAAGACAATAAGGAAAGTAAAACAGCGTTCATGCGTACGTACGGACTACCGTCTCCATGAACGGTGTTTTTCATTTTATTTATCTATCTATTATATATATATATATATTGAATATATATGATATATAAATCATATTTTATATTCTGGAAGTAAGTAGATCATGATATAAGTAATAATGATGTCAAGAACAATAAGTCAAAACACCTACGATAAATGAAACGATTTTACCCAAAACGCTTCTTTAACATGGAATTTACAAAAGAACGGGTAATATAATGTCATAAGTGAACCATATATGATATCATAACAATGAATATGATTCTGTAATAAGTCAATGACATTATTTAAATCATTATACAGGAGGTTCGGGCACATACGAAGCAAATTGGACCTAAGGTAAGGGAAATATCACAATCTCATTTTTATCCGAGATTGTTTATTCGTAAGTATTTACTGGGGTGTATTTTATCATCCACATCCATGTTCCTTCAATATGTAATATTGTTTCCATCCACTTATAATAGTTTAAATCCAATTTTACTCTTCGGTGAGTTTTTTGTAAAGAATATGAAACGAATCTTTTGTCGCTTTTTCATACGAGGTACTTTTTGACTTTTCCGACAAAAGTACGAAGAATGTTTTTTTTAACTTAAACGGCATGAACGGATTTTTACGGTTTTATAAAGCCTTTTTTTTCATGAAGCTTACTCCAAAAGATTTCATGACTATTTTTAATAAAATCTCTTTCTTTTAAAATTGCATGATGTTTTGTGAAAATAAATTGATTTTGAAGAAGAAATGATATTTTCCTCAAGAATTCATTTCAAGTGTTTTATCAAAATTATTTTCCATCTAAGATAATAAAGGGTTATGTTTCTATCCATATTTTTACATTGATTTGACTATGTTGTGATGGAATTATGTTTATGAATTCCTTTATCTTATATGAATGGTTTTATGATGTCATGTTGTTTAAGAATCCCATTTTTATTACATGGGTTATGCAATGATGTATGATTTATGATTTTGTGGCACACATAAGAAAGGATTCATTAAGAGATGGGTGGGACCTATATCTCCCTCCAATTCATTGGGTAAAGATTTTATATCTCATGAGATAGACATGGCTGGAATGGTAGGTTATACCGGTTCAGTGAAACAGGACTGAAACGAGGATTACTCGATTCAGAAAGGGACTTTGTCCACTAAGATAGTCTTGGCAATGAGTCTTGACTAACAAGAAATGATTCTCTATGATTATGTGTGTATGCCACAATGAGTAATGTTTTAAGTTATGATTTCATTTCACTACTATGATTTATCCCATGTTATGAAATTATGCTCTCTTTTGCAGGTTAAGATTTCCAAAAATGTTATGTTCTTATGAAAATTATGTGATTGATATTTCCTTTGTTTACCCTTACTGAGCATTTGAGCTCACCCTTTTATGTTTTCTTTTCCCCAGGATATAAAGAAAGGTTTTAGGTAGAAAAAGGGATGACCTTTATGGGAGATATTGAAGAACTTTCACCACGATTAGAAGATTACGTTCCGAGTTTCCAAAGACACTAAACTATTACGATCCTTTAGTGTGTGTTTTTGTTATGTACTAAGTATTCCGCAAATGTAATGTAATGTCCATGTACGTCAAGATACGGGTCTTTACAGTTGGTATCAGAGGAAAGGTTTAGTCAACCTTTGGAAACTAGGATGCGAAAACGTTAGTGAGATCCCTAGAGATATTTCTAAGGTATGTCTAGGGATGTCCCTAGGGATAAGTATACGTATAGATTATAGTAATAGAATTACGCTAACGATCATAGAATTAAACCTAAGATGTTGGATATTGAAGGTACTCCCCCTTTATTATGTTGTTTTCCCTAGCATGATTTTTGCCTCTCACACTATTCTTTTGGGGTTTTAGACGATGGGTGGAACCCGAAGGAACCGTGTTGATCAATGCAATGGACAATGCAATGATTGTCCCCCTGAGCAACCAAACGATATGGGAGCTGGAATGAATAATCTTGTAGCCATGCTCACACAACTCTCTCAAGCTATGAATCATGCAGGACTTCCAAACGAGCAAAGGAAGGAGCAACATTCTATTGAGTCCTTCATGAGGCAACGTCCACCTTCTTTCAGTGGGTCTTCTGATCCACTTGTGGCTGAACAATGGATCAGTACTACTGAAAAGATATTTTCAGTTCTTCAATGTTCTGAACATGATAAAGTCATCTTAGCAGTATATCGTTTGGAAGGTGAAGCTGATCAATGGTGGAATCTTATCAAGAATACGAGGCCAAGAGATGAAATTGAGTCCATGGAATGGGACGAGTTCAAGAACTTGTTTTTCAGTAAGTACTTCCCTCGTATTCTTCGAACAAAGATGGAGAAAGAGTTTCTTGAACTGAAGCAAAGGGACGATGAATCTGTTGGTACCTATGAAGCAAATTTTACAAGACTTGCAAGGTATGCTTCTGGAATTATCATCCAACCTGAAAGTAAAGTTGATCGATTTTTCAGTGGCTTAAAACCAAGTCTTCGAAGGGCATTAGCTATAAGAGACTTCAGTAGCTATGAAGAAATTGTGCGTTGTGCTATCAAGGTAGAAATGGAAGTTGGTGTTACATATCCATCTCATGGTTTTGACAAGAAACGAAAGATGGAGTTCAAGGAGAAATCTCAGAATAATGGTGAAAAGAAGATGAATGTTTCCTTATGCACAAAGTGTGGAAAGAAGCATGGTGGAGATTGTCTTAAAGGGACTAGAAAATGTTTTAAGTGTGGAAAAGAAGGTCATCGAGCAGCTGAGTGTCGAAGTAATGGAAAAAGGGTTTCTAATGATGTGAATAAAGCAAACACTGCAGAGAACGCACCGCCAACACTTCAATGCTTCAAGTGCAAGGAAATGGGGCATTATGCTAATAATTGCCCTAATCCAAGGGTTAGTGATGATCAACATGAGCAACCACTGAAGGCAAAGGACAAAGGGAAATCACATGCGATCACTATTGGAAATGTTGAATATGACAACGATGTGGTGGAATGATTAAGTGTTTATGTAATGGGATTCTAAAATAATGTTGTATCATTGAGTATTGCAATATTTATTGATGTGGTATTCAAAGTGATTGAGATATTTTTTGGAAATAAGATGATATGCGCATAATGAAGACGAGAAAATGAAATGTTTAATAGTATTCATGAGCTCATGATTGATATAAGGACTAAGTGATATCATGGTTTGAGTATATAGAATTTTGAGGATTTTGGTATGTGGAAAGTGTTAACTTTTAACTGCACTCATGTTTTCACTAAGGTATTCATGAGAATACACGATTAAGGACTTTGAATGTTTGGAATGTGACCAACAAGACATATCTTGTGATATGTGGGGATCAATGACAGTATTAAATCTCTGGTAATCGTTGTTACTATATTATGAGAGTGGACTGCAGTATTATGTATAAGCCTAAAGATTAGACTGGATTATGTTGGACATAAGTTAGTATTGTTTAAGGATAGAAGATTTTCGATATTATTGATGGGATGTTATAGTAACGTAGTTTTAGAAAAAGGACAACCTGCAGGACGGGCGACAGCCCATCGCTTCGGACAAGGCTGTAGGAATCGAACCCACAACCGAAGTGCGACTGGCCTTTATCGCCTACCACTGACCTACAGGAAGTCCCTGTTTAGTAGAAACTAGTTTTATTATATTAAGCAGTATGATATATGAAGTATAAGTCAATTTTAGGAACCATATATGATTAATCTCACTATAGATCGACTTATGTATATAAGTTTTGCTAACCTTTTGTTTGAGACAGATGGAATGACCTGTCATTCTATCACATGATCTGCTAACACATCACGAATAACAAATTCAACTTCATTTATTTAAGAGATGAAGTAGAAATTGTTCAAGGAACGAACAAAAGTGATATTTTACCAAAATAAAGTAAGTATTTATTCTAAGCAAATTTTCAACTTTAGGGAAATGATCTTGAAAACCAAAAATGTTTTCCTAGTGATCTTATACCTAATGAATCAGATGGTACCTTATATCATCACAAATCTATGGATTTGTGATTACTGGCTTTTCCATAGCCATGTTCTCTACCACTCTCCATCAGAACATGATGGTTAGATTTTTCTTCCATATCCATATTTTCACCTTTGTGGAAACCCAGTGATTAGTATATTTGGGTAATCGTTACATTTCATACTTTAGTTTTTAAAGCCATGTTTTGGTATTCCTTTTTACGATGTGGGTTTCTATCAAAGAAAATTTTGAATAGTAAACCATTTATAACCCCGACGAATTTCGAGGGCGAAATTCATTTTAAGGGGGGTAGAATGTAACGCCCCAAGATTTTATGAAAAATATTCTTTTTAATTTCATTAATGTCTTGTGTTGTACGCTACAACAAAAGAAGCTTTCACAATACGCATCCTTGACTTTCCTTCCGTTACACGCAATCGCGACCTTCCTCGATAGCGTGTGTAGTACGCAATACTGAGTTTCACGAAACAACGATATGCTATTAAAATATTATTAAAACTAGCCGTTATGAATAGTAATAACCACTTTTTGGAAATTTTGTAAATTATATTTTTCAAAATGGAATTCATTTTTGGATTCGGAGTATCGAATTTAGCCTAAGGTGAAATTTTGGTACTTTTCGGATAACTTTCATATTCTAATGAATAGTGAAAATTACTAAATTATAATTAAAAACAACTTTTTTAATCGAAATAATTAATAGTGATAAATTATTAATTTGAGTGGTTTTAAAGTATATTTAGAATATATTTTTACAATTTAATACAATGTTGGTCATTGTTTTTAATTTCACATTTAAACCAGACATAATCAAGTGTCAATCTTTTGATAGATTTTGTTTCTTAAAAAACACGCTATTTGTTTTAACAGCGGGATTTAATTATAAAATTAATTAATGCAACTTCTATGTTATGAATTTGGTAAAATAGACTTCATTTTTGAATTCGGAATATGAAATATAGCTTAGGATGAAATTTTGGCATTTTTCTGAAAACTTTCAATTTTTGATGAATAGTGAAACCACTAAGTGGTAGGTTAAAAACGGAATTTTGCATAAAACATAATTTTACCGCTTCTGTGAATGGAATTTCGAAAATCCGAGAGACACGGTTAATATCAAGGACTAAAATGTGGTTCAATGAGATGAAAATAATTTTTTGGTGAATAGTAACTTTTTACTTTTTTTTACCACGGTTAATAGTAAATAGGGTAACTAAGGGTAAATATGATATTAATATTACCCTAACACATGTCCTAATTCTATTGGACAAGTGTAATTCGACCAAAAACAAACTTAGGAATAAAATATGACCATTTAGGCCCACTTGGATTAGATTAGGACATTTATTATTAATTTATTTAAAGAAGGGTTAAAATAGTTAAAATCAAAGTTTAATAAGTAAATAATTTTTAATATGGGGTTATACATAAGCTAAATTCGACTATAAATATTCATTAGAAAGCTAAAAAGATTTCCTACATGATGGTATTTTATTTGTAATTTTTAGACAGCATATAATATAATTTATTTATGACACAAAGATGATGCAGTAATTATCTTATTAATGAAATATTGACATAATTGATAATATAAATACCAAAATAAATGTAATTTAAGACTTTTTATGAATTCCACTAATTTTCTAGGTTACTATGATATATTAGTGTTGATTTAATCAACTTGGTTCGAATATATAATTCTGTTATGACTTTCAAAAAAATCATATATCAAATAGTGTCAAAATTGACACAAAATAGTTTTTAAATCAAATATTATATTATTAATTGTTATTTTATTCCTAAAAATCTAAGGTTCGGCCAAATGACTTAGATAAGGATATATGTATTAATAATATACAATTTGGGGTTCGTTTGGCATGTTATAGTAAGTGTATTAACCATATAGTGAAAGAAAACAAAAAGACACGGTAAAAGTTAAATTATTTAACTTAGAGTTAAATCTAATTGATAAGGTTTAAAATAAGATCCAAACATGTATAAATTTGATTGGTTGATGAGATTACAACCCTATATCATCTAAGCTTCGAATATGAGTCATTTTTGGAGGTTTTTAAGTGGGGTTATATTTATTATAAATTAATATTTTTAAGAATTCCTAAGGTGCCCCTCTCCTCCCTTATAAAAGGACACCTCCTCCCCCTCCTCCTCACACCAATTTGAGCACTCAAGCTCAGCCAACCCCTGCCATTTTCCCTTCTCCACTTCCCTAGAATAATCCTAGAGGTCCTGGTCTTCTCCAAAGACCAATCTTAGTTCCTTAAGTGGAGGATTCAAAAAGGCGTTCCAAAGAAGAGGTAATATCCATTACCGATCTTTTCAATTTCTTTCTTCTTCAACTTCTTCTTCTTTAGTTGTTTCATGATAAAGTAATAACATCAGTATTACTTACATACTGATATGTTATTATAAATATGAAACAACCCTAATTCACCTTCTATCCATCCTACGGAAAAATGAAATCACCACGCGTGCGTACGTACGGAATACCGTCTCCACGCCGTGGTGTAATCTATTTTCCACCACCACCTTACATGGATGGGTATAATGGTGTAAATAATAACTATACATAGTTATTACAACATCATATTGATTCTGATATATTTTATAATACACTCCAATTCAATTCAATATTTATAGAAATGATATTATCGCTCGTGCGTACGTACGAAATACCGTCTCCACGACGCGATGAGATTCATTCTCCATGTTAACCATTTAAGAATGATTATAATGTATATATAAGAAATAATAATGAAATATATGACATTATAAAGCTACTGGATTTATGTATATATATACATATGTATGTCATCTACTTACTTCCATTTCAAGACAATAAGGAAAGTAAAACAGCGTTCATGCGTACGTACGGACTACCGTCTCCATGAACGGTGTTTTTCATTTTATTTATCTATCTATTATATATATATATATTGAATATATATGATATATAAATCATATTTTATATTCTGGAAGTAAGTAGATCATGATATAAGTAATAATGATGTCAAGAACAATAAGTCAAAACACCTACGATAAATGAAACGATTTTACCCAAAACGCTTCTTTAACATGGAATTTACAAAAGAACGGGTAATATAATGTCATAAGTGAACCATATATGATATCATAACAATGAATATGATTCTGTAATAAGTCAATGACATTATTTAAATCATTATACAGGAGGTTCGGACACATACGAAGAAAATTGGACCTAAGGTAAGGGAAATATCACAATCTCATTTTTATCCGAGATTGTTTATTCGTAAGTATTTACTGGGGTGTATTTTATCATCCACATCCATGTTCCTTCAATATGTAATATTGTTTCCATCCACTTATAATAGTTTAAATCCAATTTTACTCTTCGGTGAGTTTTTTGTAAAGAATATGAAAGGAATCTTTTGTCGCTTTTTCATACGAGGTACTTTTTGACTTTTCCGACAAAAGTACGAAGAATGTTTTTTTTAACTTAAACGGCATGAACGGATTTTTACGGTTTTATAAAGCCTTTTTTTTTCATGAAGCTTACTCCAAAAGATTTCATGACTATTTTTAATAAAATCTCTTTCTTTTAAAATTGCATGATGTTTTGTGAAAATAAATTGATTTTGAAGAAGAAATGATATTTTCCTCAAGAATTCATTTCAAGTGTTTTATCAAAATTATTTTCCATCTAAGATAATAAAGGGTTCTGTTTCTATCCATATTTTTACATTGATTTGACTATGTTGTGATGGAATTATGTTTATGAATTCCTTTATCTTATATGAATGGTTTTATGATGTCATGTTGTTTAAGAATCCCATTTTTATTACATGGGTTATGCAATGATGTATGATTTATGATTTTGTGGCACACATAAGAAAGGATTCATTAAGAGATGGGTGGGACCTATATCTCCCTCCAATGCATTGGGTAAAGATTTTATATCTCATGAGATAGACATGGCTGGAATGGTAGGTTATACCGGTTCAGTGAAACAGGACTGAAACGAGGATTACTCGATTCAGAAAGGGACTTTGTCCACTAAGATAGTCTTGGCAATGAGTCTTGACTAACAAGAAATGATTCTCTATGATTATGTGTGTATGCCACAATGAGTAATGTTTTAAGTTATGATTTCATTTCACTACTATGATTTATCCCATGTTATGAAATTATGCTCTCTTTTGCAGGTTAAGATTTCCAAAAATGTTATGTTCTTATGAAAATTATGTGATTGATATTTCCTTTGTTTACCCTTACTGAGCATTTGAGCTCACCCTTTTATGTTTTCTTTTCCCCAGGATATAAAGAAAGGTTTTAGGTAGAAAAAGGGATGACCTTTATGGGAGATATTGAATAACTTTCACCACGATTAGAAGATTACGTTCCGAGTTTCCAAAGACACTAAACTATTACGATCCTTTAGTGTGTGTTTTTGTTATGTACTAAGTATTCCGCAAATGTAATGTAATGTCCATGTACGTCAAGATACGGGTCTTTACAAGTTCCCACCCTCAAAGTTTTATTCTAGGGTTTGGTATGGCCATCCCTAACAATCTCAGTTTCGACGTCCCCCCTCCCAACGGTGCTACATTGACAGTATTGCAAGTTTATAAGCCAAGGAATACCGCTATCTCTTTCCTAATAGATATGTGGACGACCCATTCCTCAACATGTCCATTCTTGGTATCAGATTTACTAGATATATCTACTACAACGATGAATGATCCATGGCAATTCAATACTACTCTTGACCCTAACGATGCACTGAAGCCATATGCCTTAGACTATTCTCACTCAGTTTCAGATCTACCAGATAGATCTAATGATATGGTGAAAATATTGTCCTTCCACTATATCATTCTAGATCTTCATTTTAGATCCAAAGATGCACTTCATTGATATACCGATGTTGTGAATCCAACCCATAGTTATTTGTGGATTCCATCAGTGCTGAAGTACAATGTGCCGATATAAGATGATAGGGCAGATCCAATTTTGTCTGGTGGTAAGGATTTTACTTCATATTCTTATGATGATGATTTAAATAATAAAACATCTGGGCCTATGTTGAATGGAATTAGTTCTCAGGGTTAGATCATGAATTCATGTCTTCATAGAATCCTTTACAGTGGCTCATTAGCTAACATTGAATATAATCCTAGAGTTCTCGCTAAGAGACTTCCAATTAGAAAAAAAATATTTGATTCCATGAATTTATTTACATAATGGTGAAAAACCATTGGATATTGAATATTTGATTAGCCAAAAATAAATTTTATAGGGATTTTATAGTTTGATATGTCTGTCTCTTGGTCGATGATGTTTTCATTATCTGTTTTCTATAGATGTCTTGAAGAATTGTGCATAGAGAATTGGGACAGTAATGCTAAAACATGGTTAGATCTAATTACTTTAATGGCATTTAACCTTTAAACTTTCAAGTGAAAGAAATGAATTTTCTCATGTTTGGGTTAGTTTTCATGGGCTAAATTGGGCCTTTTGGAATCCAAATATTTTATATTATATCACTATAGGAATTGGGACTTCTATTTGTCTCTACAGTGAGAATGAAGATATTAAATTTGGCCACATTTCCGTGTTTTTAGTGGAGGTTGACCTATGTTCAACCTTTATTGACAAGGTAACTCTCTCTACCCCCTATAGATAACATTCATATTGATGTTGAGTATGAAAAAAAACTCTTTTCTATAATGAAAGTACAAATACATGACAGTATTTAGAGATATGTTGGAAGTATGTTTCATGTGACTCATTTGGTGTGAGGGGTCATTGATAAAAACTCTTCTGAAGGATGTTAAGGTTCAAAGATGCTGCCTAGTAAAATCCCATCATTCATGATGGTGATGAACTCAGGTTGCTATCTCCCAATATGGATGATGTGAGTTTTTCTATGAAATATGACTTTCATGTGTCTAAGATATGATTCAAGTATTTGTTTGTGTATGTGTCTCCGGAGAGATATTGTAGTGGCTCCTCAGATCCTTGGTTTTATTTGGTTAAAGTGGTTCCTTTAGTTTGGGAATTTCCTCCATAGTATCTGAGATTACACTCTCATATTGAAGTCTCACACTTGGCTGATGCACAAAAGCTTGTTGATTATCACCTATAAATACAAATGCTCTCTCAATCTTATGAATTATATGTGAAATGGGGGAATGATTTTGAAAATGAAATTGGGAATGTTACCTCTATTAAAGATTCAGGGAGTGGTGCACGTGCATCTTTCAAGGAGATTATCTTTAGTGGTACGGAAATTATTGCTGATGGTGAAAATTTCACCTCTATTGCTTCCATGTAAAGACCCTGCAAGGATAATTCCATCCATCCTAGGAATGTGTCCAATAGAGTATCTTAGATGATTCCCTAGATGGTGGGCAAAAACAATCTTTTGATTTTTAAACCAGATAAATCTCATTCTAAGTGGGATAATGTTATTAACTCAGATTATTGGAATGATATGTCGTAATATGATATCTATAATTATTGTTAAGTAGATGAGGACCTTTCTTTTTGTTTTATCTCTTCCAACAAATATCAATATTTTTTATTTCTTTTTAATAAATGGTTATATGTTTGGGATCTGGATAGACTTGTTGGTTAGTATTGATTACTGATAAATATCTACAAGGGAAAATAAATATTAATAACTAGTAATAATTACTAATAAGTAGTCATAATTTTTAATAATTAGTTATAATTATTGATAATTCATAATAATTTGTAATAATTATAGATAATTTTTTATTATTTGTAATTATTAGTAACAATTAGTAATAAATAGTAGTAATTAGTGATAATTTCTAGTAATTACCAATAATTTGTAATAAATAGGAAAAATTCCTACTAATTACCAATAACTAGTGATAATTACATATAATTAACAATAAATAGTCATCCATACTAATTATTACTGGTGATAACCAATAATTAGTAACAATTACAAATAATTTAGAATAAATAACTATAATTAGTAACAATTTATATTAGTTACAAATAATTAGAGATAATGTAACATCCCAAAAATTGTTCTAATTTTATAAAAGGATATCTGGCCTCCCAGAACATTTTTATGTTCATTATATAAGAACATAGGGAAAATTATAGTTTTTATGAATACATTTTACATCATAGGTTGTGATGATCTTTTAAAACCAGGAATAGTAAAACAATATAATAAACCTACCAGAAAATAGACAACTCATTAATCATTTATTAAGAAACATTACATTCAGCCTAAAATAATTCCAAATACTAATTCAAATATTACAATTCGATGAAAAAAGTGAATAACTACATTGAAATATAATAATTTTGGTATCCTCGATCACGTAGAATAATCCCACCCAAAAACTACACTATTACAAATAAAAAGAGAGTTAGTGAAAAAATATAGATTTTGGAAATGATATGGATCTTTAATAGAATATAATTGAATGATGAATCATTACAATGATAATGTATTTATATGGAAATATAATCAACTACCTATATGTTTGAAAAAAATATAGTTGGTTGATAATATTAATATTTCTTGGTAAAATAGGTTGTAACTAGATTTTTTGTTTTGTAGATGCATTGAAATGATCTATGGGATTATTTAAATATATTGTGAAAACTATATTATATTTAGAGGCCATAAACCCATTATATTAACATAAGTTTTATGTGGAAGATTTAAATAAGAAATTATTTACTAAAATAATATTATAAAATGATTTTTAAGTGGAAATATATTTTCATGAATCCCTACGTAAATTTTATAATGGTTTTGAGGAAACAAAAATTATTATGGAAACAAAAGATAAAAATTATCTTAGAGTGACTGTTTTTGTGAATTTCACATAATGTTTAATTATTTGTATAAGTGAAATTTGGTGCTTCAGAAATCACAACTATTTAAAGACATTATTCATTATGTAATCATGGTTTAAATATTTATGAAACATTCAATTTAATAAAAACATTCATAATAAGTATAAAAATTATTTTAAAAATAATAAATTTTATTTTCAAATTTATACATTTACATTTCAATAAAAAAGATAATTTTAATGATAAAATTTATTTTTGATTTGTTCGTATTAAATGGGATGTTTGGAAGGTATATTTCAGTTTAGGAAATTTTGTAACATCCACCCAGACTCTCCCAATCTCTAATGGTCCATAAATATGTTTTATTTGATTGATCTCACAAGTTAATGACTTATATATTATAATAACCAATATTTTATAACTTAAAATCCATCCCTCCTCATGTATAAATTCCTCCCAATTAAAACTCTACTCGAGACCAAATTAGTAATCCTTGAATTAAAACCAATTTCTAATATATTAATATACTATTATTGTCCAAAACGTTTATTAAAGGACTTAGGGTTTCCCCCTCTAAAATTTTGGAAGTAACTCTTCAAGTTGATAAAATTATCTTCTTCATTCTCATCATTAAAAAGCCTCTTTTATTCCATTTTTCCTAATGTAAATGATTATTTTTATTCATGCACTTTTGATATTAACTATACATCCAAAGTCATATTTTATCAATGTATGACATAAATTACATATCACTTTTTCTTTTATTATTCAATGTTATATACCATTATGCTGCTAAAATTTATTAAGGGATTTATCACTATTATTTTTTCATTTTAGTATAGTTTTCATTACAATAAATATTGAATCACAGATAGATATGGTTTCGTGTATTTATAAGATTACAATAAATTTACATTTTTGGTTATATGTATGATAGATCATTTATACCCTCTCATTAAAACATATTCCTCAGACATTAATATACCAAAGTAAGTTAATTATCATCATATAATTTATATTTCAGATACATCCTTATTATTTGATTTCAATGTGTGAGACTTATTTCTTTGTATTTCATTCTCTTTTTCTTCTTCCCTCTATGAAAAAATGTGGGTTTTCTAGGTTCAACCTCCATTCTCTCTCATTATGGTTCTCCCATAATCCATTTTGTATATAGTTAGTCTACATAAATTAATGAATCATTTTTTATTTTTTTCATTACATATCATATTATTATGATAACTCAAACCTCTTCCATTTCCATTGGTATTCATAAAGAGATATAAATATATTATGGATTTATTGATTTATATATTCTAAACTTTTATTCCATTTTATGGGTGAAAATGGTGTTATGTTCTCGACAATAATCACCTTGTATGCAAGGAAAGTTATTTGAAATCCATTATTTATTTCAACAATTTATTAATGAAATGATTTTCTTTATGTTATATAGGGATCAGATGATTGAAGACGCATTAATGGTGAACCATGATAATGACCCAATGTATTGGGAAATGAATTAATTTCTAGAGAAGGCCTATTTTACGTCACCTTGGTAAACAACCATGGAAATTATGATTGAAGAAAACCAGTTGATTATCTTTGATGATATACTTATTAATGTCATTTTTTAATATTATAGCCACATTTCGATGTTATATATCAAGTATTTATAATTATTATTTCATGATATTACTCATGTGTTATCCATGATTGTGGTTAATAGTATATTTTCTTGTTTCCTTTCTTTGAATTTATGGTCACCATTTTATTTCGATGTATGTCCCCAGGAGATTATTTACTATGCGTTGGTCAATTTTTATAAAATAAAAATGGTGTCTCTCAAAATAATTGAAAATGTCTATTTTTATGTTATCATAATAATATTAATGTAATATGTACACAATAGAAATGTAATTAGACCTGAAAAGATCCTTCAAGTTCATTAATTTAATTTTTATTATGGGTAATGTAAAAATCATTTATTTAAAAGGGAGTCCACCAAGGTGTCCATTAATTTAATATTTCATTTTAAGTATTTCTATCAAAGTCAAGATTTTAAAATACGTGTTTGAATAAATAATTAGTATTTATTTTTAATAATTAGTAATATTTAGTAAACAGTAGTGGTAGTTACCTACAAATAGTAATAATTAGTGAAAAGTACAAAGAATAATTGATAATTAGTAATAATTTGTAATAATTATCAATAATTAGTGGTAATTACAAATAATTTGAGATAATTATCAACAAATATTGATAATTATTAATAATTTGTTATAATTAGTAGTCATTAGAAATTTTTAGTAATAATTATTGATTGTTAGTTATTATTATGAACAATTAAGGAAAATTAGTCATAATTACCAATAATAAGTAATAATTACACATAATTACCAATAATTAGTGATAATCGCAAATAATTATGAATAATTAGTAATTTGTGTTTGTAATTATTGGAAATTTCTATTAAATATTAAAAATTAAAAATAATAAAAATTAATTAGAAATAATATCCAATAATTTTTTATAATTTGTAATATTAACCAATAATTAGTAATAGTTACCAATAATTAGAAATAATGAGTAATAATTACAAATATTTATTAATAATTCATAATAATCCATAATAATTGGTAATAAGTCTTTATAATTACAATCAATTACTAATAATAAGTAATAAATAGTTATAATTATTACTAATTAGTAATATTTTTAAACAAATAGTGATAATTATGAATAATTACCCATAATTAGTCAAAATAGAAGAATATTAATTATTACTACCAATAATTAGTGAATTTTACTTATAATTAGTTCTAATTTGTAATATTTTTCTCTAATTGGTATTATTATATAATAATTACTAATAATGAGAAATAATTAGTAACAATTAGTTATAATTACCTATGATTAGTAATAATGACAAATAAATATAATTAATTACTAATAATTTGATATAATTTGTAATAATTACTCTTAATTGCGAATATTTGATAATAATTATTGATAATTTCCAATAAATACTTATAAGTTCCAATATTTTCAGATAAATGGTAATAATTTGTCATATTTGTCAACAATTACATGTAATTACCGATACACAATGATAATATGTAATAAATAGTAATAGTTGAAAAACATTTGTTGTAATTCATGATTATTTGAATTAATTTATAATAATATGTATGAAATATTTATGTTCAATATTATAATTTAGTTACTAATGAGTTTTATTATTTAGTTTTAATTACTAAATTTTTTATTATTTGGTAATTCATATATGTATTTTGTAATTTTTGGATTTTTTATATTTTTCTCTGATCGTCCATTTATATTGTCATGTTAATCATAAGAAAAAACTTCATATTCTGTTTTTGAAATTGAATAAGTAAAAAATAAAATTATTATTTAAGATATTAATTAATTAAGTCATCATTTAAATACAAACAGTTTTGTATAAATCATTTATATGTTGTGGGGTTGAAACTCTTTTTTATCACTTTCAACATCAAAATGTGAATATTTTTCATATGTGACAAAAAAATAATTATTTAAGAAATTTTATCTAATAATATTTGAAACATTTGAAAGTGTTGGGGTTTTTCTACTATGTTTTGGATTTTAGAAAGAAAAACAATTTTTTGAATAAACAAGGTGACCATAATTCAGGAGAAGATACAAATAATTTGCCATGTGATCCAATATAGTGTATAAATTTAATACCCGTGTTTGATGGATTGTCATCCCAAAAAATAATAATATTAGAATTGTGATTCAACTATTATGTTTGAATTATCTCAATTTTTTTGAGTTTCTGATGTCTGGTTAAGAAACCTTATATCTGAGTTTCATGATACAAAAATTTTTAGTTATTATTGAATTTATACCCATTAAATTTGTTAGTGGTTTTTTAAATTGTTGATATGTTTTGAAATTATATTTAGTTAAATAATTGATTCATGATGTAAACTTGTTGCCTATTAATATTTATTAATATAATAGGTTAGTTCATAATTTATGGCTTGGTTATCAGAAGATCCATTAATGGTCATGACATTTCACCAAATATTACATTGAAAATGAGTCAATAGTTAATTTTTCAGCTTATGGAAAATCGTGGTACAATGGGAAAAAATAAGGGAAGTCAAAAAATTTCCTCTTGTTAGATTTAAGGTATTTGTTTTATACCACTAGTTTAAAGTGTTTACTTATATCTCATTAGATAATATCATTTATGAGATAGAATATATCCAATATTTCCATATAAAAAAATCATAAATCATCATTATGATGGTGATTCATGGTATCATTTTTATTATGTTTATCCCTCATTTGTTTTTGAATATCATAACCTTTGATTAAGTATTTTTATTGACGGTGTTTGTCTATATGGATCTTATGGTAGCCAATATTCTTTTTTGAAATTATTTAAATTTACTGAAAACTTACCCCTTTGGATGTTGATGATTGAATCAAATATCTTTTTGGAATTATTAATTATAGAACTTCCAATAATGAATTTTGATTTTTTTTTGAAAATATTAATTGATGAGTTAAATTTATATCAGAATAATTAAATTAGTATATATATATATATATTATTTTTTGTAAAATATATTTTCATAATGACATCTACATTAATGTGGAGAATTATTTTCTTACCATGATATGAAATATTAACTGGATGGATTACAGAAGGTTCAAAACCAAGTCCAAACATTATGACTAATAACAAAATGTTTATACTTATTGTTGGAAGAAATCCTTATTTTTTCAACTATAATCACATATTTCTTCCTACAGACCATCCTTTTAGAAGGTAAAAAACAAATATAGAAAAGTTAAATTTGAAAGAGGTGATACCCCAAAAATGATCTTAGATATTTATTACAAATATATTATCTCTTCATTATCTCTAATTATCATTTTACTTACAATAAATGAAAAAAATAATAAATGGTTTTGGAAAAGGCCACAATTCAACGAAAAATATATTTTGGGGATGAACCATATTTTTTGGATTTAATGGTTAATTAGATGCTATATGTCATAAATATTGAAAATAATATTTTTACAACATATTTCATACTGTTTTGGAGACACCATGTAAGAATAATGATAATGTAATGGAATGAATAGATATTATAGAGATTTATAGTTATCTATAACAGGAGTTATTTAAAAATAAAAAATCATATAAGTTAATTAAGCCAACATATTATTATGTATACTATAAAAAAATATTTTAGTATTATATCATAGTAATTTATATTTGAGGTTACCAGATTGTTGTGTTTCAAATTTGGATCGATCATTCATCAATGTTCATATTACCAGATTAGGAAATCATAATTTTCATGTTATAATTGATATAATAAAACCAAATTTCTTGAGAGGCTTTATAAATCATTTATTCGGGATGTCATAATAAAAATTTCTTATTTTTTATAAAACATTTGTGCTTATAAAATAGAATACGACGCACTAAGTGGGATTCCACAATATGTTGTTTTAAATTTATTAAAATGGGAAAAATAACCTCAATATTTTTGGTTCAATCGTACATTTATTATTGAATTGTGACCATGTTGTCATGACACGTCAAATTGATTATGTTTTTAAGGTTGATTTATAGTCTAGGGTAGAACCTAGGTCATCTCTGAAGGAGCATTGGTAGGTTTAGAGTGTGTATTTTTAATAAAAATGACTAAGAGAGGGGGTCGTTTTGAAAAGAGAATAAAACAATGACTTAGTCGAAATGGCTTAAAACTTGAGTGACCTAGTGGATTTTGAAAAATATGAGATAAAATGGTCGATGTGATTTCACTACACACATATCAAGTTCATTGTTCAAAGAGATTCATCTTAGGTTTAGAGTAATTCTTTGGTTGGCGTTAATTGGAATCCTGATTAATTCCTATGATTTTATATCAATGCTTTAAGGACCCAACCTTGACGTAACAATTGTATTATCAAGGTCCAGTACTTATGCATGGAATAAGAGCTTCCAAAGAATATTGAAATCTCAATATGGTGGGTATTAAAAGGATTCTCGTGATGTTCAATCGGAACAACACAAGTCACGCGCTCAAAACCTCACACCGATCAGTTAGAAATTAAGAGCATAACACTCACATGTATCAAATCAAGCATTCAAATCTGAAATAAAATAAGATACATGGAATGAAATGTTTAAACACCCAAATTACTACAAACCAGTAGCTATATTATGCATTGGAACTCCCTTGACATGTGTGTAGCTCCCTCACAACGAACACCCTACTTTTAGCTCGACATCAGGAGGAGGAGAAAGCTCGAGTTGAACTCCTTCTTTATTTTTGATCCCCCTATGAGGATAGGGGCCTCCAGAACCTCCAAGGTGATTAGGAGAATCCTCTAGGACTCCAAATTGGCATCACTTCACTGCTTGGATGAACTTAAAATGAGGTTCCCTTGGTTCCCTTTTATAGGAAAACTGGAAGGTGGTTTTAGGCACACCGATTTCATCAATCCACTTCCACGACACGTTTAGGCCTTCAGACAGTCTTATCTTGCTTTGGAGAAAATTGAAAAGCTGTAGCACTACATCTTGGCTATCTGCAGTGAAATATTGGAACCTTTTGGACAAATACAGCTCAAAATATTGATAAAGTACAGAACACCACATTTGACTTGGTCCAAATTCGGTGGCTTGGACAGATCAGTTCGGTTGGCCCCCATAGAAGCCGAATTGGGATTGGGTTTATTAATATGAAATGTATCCTATAAAATTTTGGACAGGCCCAAAAAAGTTCAATACATTTAGATGCAATTATTTCGTGTACTATGCAAAGAAGTGGATAGATGTCCATGGATCCATGCAATTTTGCCCCATTTTTCTTTCACTTCATCAAGGGCCCTCCAAATCACCTCCACCTACATTGAAACAATAAAAACAAGTAACATAGTCCATTATAATATTTATTAACATTAATTGATTTATTTAATCATAAATTGAAATTTATTATTATATTTGTAATATTCATTACAAAACTAGTTTAAAATTGCGGTGTAAGGGTGGAATAAAACAGTGAATCGTTGTACGATCACAACCCCACACCTAAAAATTAGCATTCCTGGGAAAAGTCACATATACAAATACAATTATTCACACAGATATATATATATATATATTTCCAACATCCTGAAGATTTAGCATTTGAGGAAATTTTATTTCAAGTAAAGTGATCAATGCACGAACCACACCAAGGAGTTCTTCCCAGTGAAAATGGAAAAAAGATGTATCATAAATCATATCACAATAAAATTCAAAGAGATTTATAACAGAAATATGAGAAAGGAATTTAATGTTCCACCATTAAAATAACTCTCCATGTGTGTGTGTGAAAACCATTCCATGCTATTCTTTCCACTTTCTATCAAATAAATATAGGTTATTTTTACATTATTCAGCTTTAAATGATTTTTTCACCTAACCTGTCCTACATCCTTTGCAATCATATTTCAAGACCCACTCATTTAAGCATTCCTAGAAGTCAAACCATAATCTCCCTACCTAGATATCCCCATATGTTGCACATTTCATCAATCCCCTCATTTATTATATATTTTTTGAAGTTTCATTTGGAACAAATATCACACTCATCTCCCAACCCTTGTTTGATCTCCTCAAGGCACTAATTGAAATAATTATAACAAGATCAAAGGCTGAGGAGGAGTGGTTTTTGACCTGACCAAGACACAATTTTTTTTTTATTTTTTTTATTTTTTTGAGGGCGTACAACAGTCGGACATTAGGTACACATGCAGTGGTCAATCTGGTACAGTAATGAAACAGATCAGATAAGGAACGAACGTATGAAAATATCATTTAAAGATGAAAAATGTTAACCCAACATATATTTACCTTATATTAAGTAAGAAATAATCACACTTTGTGGTTTGGTACAAAAAATTGTGGAGATATTAGTGACACAGTTTTCCCAAAAACTGCTCACACAATGGGCATCAATCATCTCAAAGGTTTCACATAGATACGACCATTTATATCATTAACAGAAAACCAATTCACTAAAAATAACTCCCTAATGTTAAATTCATACAAATACTCTTTTTATCCTTCATTATGGTATTTTTACTTTCCCCACATTATGGTATCCAAATCATGGAACTTCAAAATTGTTGATGGGGAAAAATGAAAATACCATAAAGAAGGCCAAAAAGAGAGAACAAAAGGAGAAACCAATGAAAATTACTAACTATCCCAGGAATGTATCCACCCCCCCCCCCCCACACCTAGAGTATGCAGTGTCCTCACTGTAGTAAATGAGAATGTGGGATGTAAGGATAAAACCTGGTGGATGTCATTCATAGTGTGCTTCTTGAATTTGGAGTTACTCCATCAGGGACTCAAGAACAGGTTCATGAAAGTGCTTCAGCCGCTGCCCCTTGACAGTGAAGGTTTGCTTGATTTCTTCATTTTGAACCTGAACAACACCAAATTGAGAGACATTAGTAACAATGTATGGTCCAAACTAGTGGGAACGAAGCTTACCAGCATGCAACTTCTGCCTTTCATTATAAAGGAGGTCCTTCTGCCCAATATGGAACTGACGATGAAGGATAAGATAGTCATGGGCAGCCTTGGGTCTCTGCTTATAAATCCTGGAGTTTTCATATGCATATCTTCTCATTTAATCTAGATCCTGAATCTACAACTTCTATTGAGCACCTGCACCAGAATGATTAGAATTGAATTTTTTGATGGCCTAGTAGGCCCAGTGCTCAATCTCAACAGGGATGTGACAACTCTTTCCAAACACAAGATGATAGGGTGACATTCCAATGAGAGTTTTGAAAGCTGGACGGTAGGCCCACAAAGAATCATCAAGTCTAATACTCCAATCTTTCCTATTAGGTTGAACCGTTTTTTCAAGAAATTGTTTTACCTCTCTATTTGACACCTCAGCTTGACCATTGGTCTTGGGATGATATGCAGTAGAAACTCGATGACCGACCCCATACCGACACAAAAGTGATTTCATTGTTCGGTTGCATAAATGAGAACCCTGGTCACTGATAATGAACCTAGGTAATCCAAACCTACAAAAGATCTGAGTTCTCAAAAATTCTACAACTGTTTTGGAATCATCTTTCCTTGTGGCTCATGCCTCTACCCATTTTGATACATAATCAACATCCAAAATAATGTACATGTTGCCAAATTAATTGGGAAATGGCCCCATAATGTCAATTCCCCAAACATCAAAAATTCCATGAAAGAGCAAGGGTTGTTGTGGCATTTCATTCCTTTTAGAGACATTCCCCATACTTTGACAACGAGGAAAAGATTTACAAAATTCATGGGCATCCCGATAAAGTGTTGGCCAAAAGAGACCAGAATCAAGAACACTGTGAGCAGTCCATTGGGGAACAAATTGGCCCCCACAAGCAAGAGTGTGGTATAATCTAAGGACAGACTAAAACTCGTTTTCGGGAACACAACACCTAAGGACCTGATCTCTACATGTGCGCCAAAGGTAGGTTTCATCCCAGATATACCAACGAGACTCATGTATTAGACGACTGGCATGGTTTTTGTTGAAATCTATAGGAATGAAAGATTCTACCAAATAATTTACAATTTCAACATACTAGGGAATAACATCTTGCACTTTGTACAATTTCTCATCAGGAAACATGTCATTAATGGGAATACAGGGGGATGAGACAATGTCTGAGGATGGGGGGATCCTACTGATATGGTCGGCCACCACATTCTTTGCTCCTTTTTTATCTATAATTTCTAGATTGAATTTCTGAAGGAGGAGCATCCAACGAATGAGACGTGGTTTGGCTTCCAGTTTCATTAGGAGATACCAAAGGGCTACATGGTCTGAGAACACAATGAATTTGGACCCTAAAAGGTATGACCTGAATTTATCCAAGGCAAACACAATGGAAAGAAATTAATTTTTAGTGGTTGTGTAGTTTTCTTGGGTAGTGTCCAAAGTACATGAGGCATAGGCTATGACATGTGGAGCTCGGTCGACCCTTTGTGACAAGATTTTCCCCAACTGGATGGTTAGAGGCGTCACACATGAGCTCAAATGGTAAATCCCGCCGAGGTGGTTGGATTAACGGGGGTGATGTGAGAGTCCATTTTAATTTATTAAAAGCTTTTTCGCATTCTTTATCAAAAACAAAATCTTTTTCTTTTTGGAGTAAGCGGGAGAGGGGAAGTACAATCCTACTAAAATCGCGAATGAAACGACGGTAAAATCCAGCATTACCTAGTAAAGACTCCACATCACATACATTTTTAGGGAATGGTAGGTAAGAAATGACATCCACTTTCGATTTATCTACTTAGATACCATCCCCAGAAATGACATGTCCCAAAAATATACCTTGTCGCACCATGAAATGGAATTTCTTATAATTTAATACAATATTCTTTTCAATACAGCGACGTAGGACTGAACCAAGAATACTTAAACATTTATCAAAAGAGGATCCATGGACAGTAAAATCATCCATGAAAACATCCTTTCAATTCTCCAGGTAATCCAAAAAAATACTAACCATACATCACTGGAAAGTACCCGGAGCATTGCACAGGCCAAATGGAATCCTTCTATAGGCAAATGTGCCAAAGGGGCAAGTGAAGGTTGCCTTTTCCTAATCCTCGAGGGCAATATGGATCTGAATGTATCCAGAATACCCATCAAGAAAACAGTAATGGGACTTCCTCGCTAGGCTCTCTAGCATTTGGTCAATGAATGGAAAGGGGAAATGGTCCTTCTTAGTGTGTTGGTTTAGTCGGTGATAATCTATACAGACACGGCAACTATTCTTCACACGAGTTGGAACCAAATCATTGTTTTCATTTTTAATTACCGTTAGGCCAGTTTTTTTAGGAAGTACTTGAACGAGACTGACCCATTGGCTATCAGAGATGGGGTAAATGATTCCAACAACCAATAATTATATTAATTCCTTTTTAACTACTTCTAAGAGGTTTGGGTTCAGTCGACTTTGTGCCTGCCTCACTGGTTTAGCCTCGTCAATTAATAAAATATGATGTGTACAAATTGATGGTCTAATAGTAGTAATGTCTGCAAGTGTCCATCCCAATTCTTGTTTATGCTCCCTCAAAAGTTCAAGCAGTCACAATTCATGCTCAGGAGGGATTAAACTAGCAATTATGACAGACAACTTGTTTCCATTCTCAAGATATGAATATTTTAAATCTTGAGGCAGTTGCTTTATTTCCAATTCAGGGGGATTTTGGATTGATGGGAGTGTGTGTGAAAGTGATAGGTCACTAATCTCATCTAACTTCTCAATGGTATCATCCTCAAATGAGTAATTAGCTTTTACAAGCGTAGCAGTATCATCGATGGTCATGTGATCCTCCGTGTTCAAGAAATTATCAATTAATAAAAATGCATGACACTTTTCTAGACCACTACAACAATCATCACATGACTCATTACTAAGAATTTCAATCAAAGAAGAAATCTCAGAAAGGGGATCAGGGGAAACAAATGATGTGATTATAGGGGAAGGGAGTACATCAATTGAATTTACTGAGAGAGAGGAATGTTTGTCTGAGAGGTGCTTCATGGCATCAATGATGTTGAAATGGACTATGTCACTACCAAATTCCATAGATAATGTACCATTATGGACATTAATTATGGCTTTGGCGGTTTTCAAGAATGTTCTCCCCAATATAATTGGGGAATGTCTATTCATCCTATCATCTTCCATTTTTAGCACATAAAAATCAGCAGGAAATATTAAATTTTGAACCCTCACAAGAACATCCTCTAACACACCAGAAGGGTGTGATGTACTCCGATTTTCTAGTTGAACAACTATTCTTGTGGGCTTTAGTTTTCCGACCTGCATAAGAGAGTAAATAGAGTGAGTCATCAAATTAATAGAGGCACCCAAATCAAGCATAGCATTGGAGAAAGAATACTCCCCTATGGTGCACGGAATCGAGAATGTTCCAGGATCGTTGCACTTGGTGGGAAGTGATGGTTGTATCAATGCTGAGACGTTCCTCCCCAGGCTCAATTTCTCATCACCTCTAAGTCTCCTTCGATGGGTACACATCTCCTTCAGAAACATGGATTATCTCGGAATTTTCTTAACGACATCAATCAATGGAATGTTAACCTGCACTTTTTTTAATGTCTCCAAGATTTCATTATCAAGTTCAGTTTCTTTTTGTTTCCTTGGTTGGGTGGCTCTTTGGGGAATTGGAAGAGGAATTCTTGGGCTTTGTAACTCATCAATAAGCCCACTCTTTCCTTTGTTAGGACTTCTCTCAATACAAGGTTCCATCTCATTTGAACCTTTTTCAGTGGTTGGGATGGTCGTTTCCTTAGGAGAAGATGACTCTAATGGAGGGTTCATTTGGCTTTTAAGTTGATTTTTACTCCTATGGGTGATGGCACTAACATTTCCCTTATCCCTAGTGTTGAAAAGTGGTTGAGATGGTAGTTTACCAGACCTATGGCTTTGGATTTCACCCACTGAGTTAGCTAGTTGGCCTAATTGGGTTTTGAGGTCTTTTACGGCTGGTTGGGTGTTTTTTTGGAATTGGAGATTATTGGAAGACATTTGTTTCATCATATCATCTAGGATAGGTTTAGTTTTTGGAGGGGGTTGTTGGAAAGGCCTTTGGGGTGGTTGAAAATTTCTGGGTTGTGGTGGTTGATGACTACTTTTCACTGGTTGGTTCTATGGTGGATGAGGCTGGTTTGAATACCCCCCTTTCTTATAGGCTTGGTTTTCTTTCCACCCAGGGGTGGATGGATAGTAAGGTTCTTTCCTAATGGGTTTGTTATAGGGGTGTCCTGGGAATATTTCCTTATAACTCTCAGAAGTTTCTCTCAATTGA
Source organism: Viscum album (assembly GCA_963277665.1). Lineage (NCBI taxonomy): Eukaryota > Viridiplantae > Streptophyta > Magnoliopsida > Santalales > Viscaceae > Viscum > Viscum album. Next base: position 1,290,050,598 of record OY728119.1, read on the forward strand.
GGGCATTGGTCAGAATAGTAAGTATTAGAAGAGCATATACCACAATGTATCAGAGGAGGAGTTTGGAATTTCCCTAGGTAAATAGCATGTTGTCATAGAAGGGTACTCACCTCTTCAAACATTGGGTCTACCTTCTTCTCAAATTCAGTACTTTGCACCTCATGGAGTCCTCGAATGGGCACACTGGACCTTGAACTGAATTGTTGAGTGTTCTGTGCCATGGTCTCAATTAAGGTCCTTGCAGCGATAGGGTTTTTTTTTCACTAGTGCACCACCTGCAGCAGCATCAATCATGTTACGATCTATTGGAATTAATCCTTCATAAAAATATTGTATTAAAAATTGATCTCTTATTTGGTGGTGTGGACAACTTGAACATAATCTTTTAAAGAGTTCCCAATATTCATGAAGGGTTTCTCCTTGATATTGTCTTATCCCACATATTTCTTTCCTTATTGTTGCAGTTGGAGAGGTTGGGAAGTATTTTTCAAGAAAAAGTCGTTTCATGTCCGCCCAACCTCTAATAGGTGAATTAACAAAATAAAACCTATTTTTAGCCATGTCTTATAATGAAAATTGAAATGCCTTAAGTTTTACTTATTCTTCATCCACATTAGCAAGTTTTAATGTTGAACACCCAGTATGAAATTCATTTAAATGCTTATTTGGATCTTCTCTAGGAAGTCCATGAAATATTGGTAATAAATGAATTAAACCATATTTTAGTTCAAAATTGGGTGCCTCGCCTTGTAATTGAATGTAAGTGGGTCGGATACCAACATCAGGTGAGGTTAGTTCTTTTAGTGTTCTATTATTTTCAGCCATTTTATACAAGTTATGTTTAATTTTAACTTTGGTTTCAGAAGAAGAAGAAGAAGGATCAAGAAGAATTTTAAGATTTGATGTCTCCTCCTTCAAAGTGTGGTCTTGTGTGTCTCAGTTTCATTGATGTAGGATCCTATCCGGTTCGGGTTCGAAATTTTGTTGATCTCCCATAGTAGAACACATCATACACAGAACCTACACAATAAATAAATTAGAACACAACAATAAATGCAAAGGTAGAATATAAAACAAACAAATATTCACAGAAATTACAAAAATTTTATCAAAAACAAGCACAAAAAACCCAAGCGCTCCCCGGAAACAGCGCCAAAATTTGACCGCATTGTCATGACATGTCAAATTGATTATGTTTTTAAGGTTGATTTATAGTCTAGGGAATACCCTAGGTCATCTCTCAAGAAGTGTTGGTATGTTTTGAGTGTGTATTTTTAATAAAAATTACTAAGAGAGGGGGTGGTTTTGAAAAGAGTTCAAAACAATGACTTTGTTGAAATGGATTAAAAATTGAGTGACCTAGTGGATTTTGAAAAATATGAGATAAAATGGTCGATGTGATTTCACTACACACATATCAAGTTAATTGTTTATAGATATTCAACTTAGGTTTAGAGTAATTCTTTGGTTGGAGTTAATTGGAATCCCGATTAATTCTTAAGCTTTTATTTCAATGCTTAAAGGACCCAACATTGATGTAACAATCATATTGTCAAGGACCAGTACTTATGCATGGAATAAGATCTTCTAAATCATATTGAAATATCAATAAGGTGGGTATGAAAAAAATTCTTGTGATGTCCAATCGGAACAACCCAAGTCACGCACTCAAAACCTCACACCGATCGGTTAGAAATTAAGAGCATAACACTCACATATATCAAATCAAGAATTAAAATCTAAAATAAAATATGATACATGGAATGAAATGTTTAAACACCCAAATTAATCCAAACCAGTAGCTAGTTTATGCATCGGAACTCCCTTGACATGTGTGTTGCTCCCTCACAACGGACACCCTACTTTTAGCTCGACATCGGGAGGAGGAGAAAGCTCGGGTTGAACTCTGTCTTCATTGTTGATCCACCTATGAGTATAGGGGCCTCCTGGTCCTCCAAGGTGATTAGGAGACTCCTATAGGTCTCTAAATTGGCAGGACTTCACTCTTTGGCCGAACTTCAAATGAGGTTCCCTTGGTTCCCTTTTATAGGAACATTGGAAGGTGGTTTTAGGCACACAGATTTCATCAATCCCATTGCATGACATGCTTCGGCATTCAGACAGTCTTATCTCCCTTTGGAGAAAATAGAAACGTTGTATCCCTACCTCTTGGCTGTCTCCACCGAAAGGTTGGCACTGTTTGGATAACTACAACTCAAGATATAGATAAAATACAGAACACCTCATTTGACATGGTCCAAATTCGGTGGCTTGGACAGATTAGTTTGGATGGGCCCCAAATAAGTCGAGTAGGATTGGGTTTCTTAATATGAAATGTATACTATTAAATTTTGGACAGGCCCACAAATGTTCAGCCCATTTAGATGCACGAATTTTGTGTACTATGCAAAACAGTGGACCGATGTCCATGGATCCATGCAATTTTGACCCATTTTTCTTTCACTTCATCAAGGGCCCTCTAAATCACCTCCACCTACATTGAAACAATAAAAACAAGTAACATTTACCATTATAATATTGATTAACATTAATTGATTGATTCAAACATAAAGTGTAATTTATTATTATATTTGCAATATTCATTACAAAACTAGTTTAAAATTACGGTGTAAGGGTGGAATAAAATAGTGAATCGTGGTACGATAACATTGTCCTCATGAATTAAAATATGAATGATTAGTATAGTTTTCATAGATTCACCCATATGGATGATTTATGAAATAATATAAAAATATATACATAATACATATTTAGTTGAAGGTTAATTGAGGAAGCTTATTTGAAAATTCAATTTTTTGTTTTTCTTCTCTATTTATATTCGATCTAAAACTCTTTTGAAAAATTTTCAAATGGGTTATAATTACCGAAATGTTAAAAATGAAATGAACCATCAATTATTATTTTTCAGTCATCATGAACATGGATTTTCTAGAGTTCTAGAATGTTTTCTTTTAAGATGTTGTACAACGAAATGATCATACATATGTTTTTCTCAATTGAGAAAAAATTATACCGTTTCTTTTGTGGGTAAAAATTTCAGTCATCAATTTTTTAAATAAAATAGTATAATATTATTTTTATATTATATTATGATCAAATAAAAAAAATCCAAAAAAGTACAGTATGTTCCCCATAATAATTTTGAAAAACAATCATTTAATTTGGATTAAAATGCTACTAAAGTATTATTTTTAGGGTTGAATATATGGAATCAATTTACTACATGTCGTATTAATATTTTTTTTAATGTTTCAGGTATTATTAAATGTATATAAAATTGATATTTCACTATATGTTTTATGAAACCCACCAGTAAAATTGGATAAATACTATACTTAATTTTTGGGGAATGGTTTTTGAATTAATACATGTGAATTCGGTGAATGTAAAAAACAATGATGGTATTTTCATTAATGGATATTGTTATAGAGAATGTGAAGTTTACTTTTATACCATAATCAATGAAATAAATGAGTTTGTTTTTTGGGAATGGATTTTTTAATAATTTTAACATTAGACCTTGACATTAATCATTACATAATATTGAACCTTATATACAAATTTACTTTCTATAACATTGAGGATATTTTCAGGTTTAGTGTTTTAGAGAATCAATGACAATCTCATATATAAACAGAACAATGAAAATTAAATTAGATACATATTATTCTTATCTGTTATTAACATAATATAAAACAAATAAAATAAATCCTGATCAAATTTATGAAAAATATTTACAACATTCATCTTGACCACTTCCAATCATAAACTCATCATTAAATCTAGTCAAAAACTGTTACGAACATGGGTAGAAAATGAAAATCATAGTAAGGGATATAAAAATAAGGGAAAATCTAGTCCATAATAGACAATACATGTAAGGAATATAACATTCTTGAAAACAAAACATTTTACCAAAAAAATTAAATTCCACTCTTTTTTAAAAAATATATTTTATTTTACCCTTGGAAAAACAAACGGTTTCCATGAAAACTCATTAGAAAGCATAGAAAATTCATCCAGTCACCTTTGTAAATAATCACACTGAACCTCTATAGAACCCTTGTAGAATCTATGTAAATTGTAATAATTATGTATCAAACTTCAAGAATAATTATCTAGAGAATATAATCATTACCCAATGTATTAGAGTGTTATATGGGTGGCCACATCATTATAGTTATAACATGATCATCTGGAGCTATTTGGGTAAAGAAATAATAATGTCCTAGAACCACAATATGAAATAAAAAATTTCATCATATAAAAAAAATTATGACTCGTATTGAAATAAATTTCATATATTAAAATACGTTTTTCTTTCATAACCTAATTTTCAACAAAAAAGTAACCATCAATTTGAAATACCATTTGGAATAAAAAACATTAAAAATGATAAAGAGGGATTTGTTTTCATTTAAAGAAACATGAAATTTGAAAAAGAATCTAAAAATAAAAATAATGTCCACATCGGTGAAAAATTTATTGTTACTGTGTATGTTAGGAAAAAAGTATTCCTTTTTTTGTTTGGTCATAACGTTTTGTAGAAAACACATAAAAAAATCCATTTTGATAAAAATTTAATGAAATTCAATACAAAAATAAAATTTCTTTTCAAATCATTTAATATAAATAATAATTTAAAATAATATCATTAATAATTACATAGAGGAAAATATTTTTAAATTAAATCAGAAAAAATTAAAAATGAGATTTTTAAATAAAAGTATCCCAAACCAATTTGTTATATTTTAATAATATAGATAATTAAATAATTAAAATAAAAAACATTTCATATCATGATAATGGATGAAAATAATTATTCAAAATATCATAAAGGGTTTAAATACACATTATAAATGAATGAAGGTACATACTATCAACATACTACGTAATGAATGGAGATTAATACGAAGTCCCCTACCTTGAGTAGGACTAGTCACATGTGACATAAAATTACTTAGAAATAATAAAATACATATTATTTATTTGATTTATAACATTTAAAAAGTATATAATTACTTTTATTTCACTTATTACAATGACGTAACCAACCAATTTTATAATTTAGTTTACTTCGGGTCTTTTGACCATATTTGTTATATGTGTCAAAAATGAATTTAGTAGGTCATATATGGTCATAGGGATTACCATTTAAACAATTATATAACAATAATAATGAAATAATTATCATATTAATACATCAATTATACTTTAAAACCCAATCATGAAATAAGGGTATTAAAAAAGAACTAATGTTGGGATCATAGAGATGGTTGGTTGTACCTATGCATGGGTAATGTTCCAATTTCAGAATGATCATTATGAAATGTAGGTAACTAAAATTTCTATTTCCATTATTGAATTTATATAATAAATACCATTTATGTAATCATATATCCTTATATATACAATTATTTTTATGTAAAACAAATCAAATCAGATTGAGAAGTCAATAGTCCACAAAACCACGAACTACATTGTCCTTTTTTTATTATGTGAAAGTGTAATACATTAAATGATATATTATATTTATAGAAATTTAATTATCTAATAAATATCCTATATATGTTATTTATCTCAAATATATTAATTAATTCCATTTTTAATAAATTTCATGTAATGTGTGATTATGTCACATCGCTTGGATGAGGCGATAGTCCACATATCCACAAATGATGTTTTCGTATTCCCACAAAGTGGAAAACATGAATTTATGTGTATATAACAATTCTAGAAGTACATATACTGCATAAATATAATATATATAATATAAAAAGAATTCTTCCTTGATAATTCTCAAGAATTATAGTTGTTAATGGAAAAAATGAATACTTCTTTTCACGAGAAGGACATTTGCTATACAGACAAATGTTGATTTCATTACCCATTCGTTTAGGTGTTAGATTAACCATTAAAATAAATAAATATCATTATATTTAAAATTATTTTTTCATTAAATATAAAATTAAATAATTTCAAATTAATGGAGAAGAAAAGGAAACAATATAAAAATTCATGTTGGTGACCGTTACCACTTCATCATGTAACTCCATTTGGTTTTCACAAAAGAAACTCATGGATATATTTATTCCAAAATTGATGCCGCTTGGGTGACGAAAGGGATGGATGGAGATTAATTTGGTTGTTATTTCATGATATAATGTAATTTAAATGTTTTAATAATTTAGGGGGTGAGTGGCTTTTTACTGTGGATATGAGTGACATTCTTGTAAATATAAAAAGTTTATTACAATTAGGAGGTCTATATTACTTAATATTCCTCCAATGATTATCCAAATTAGATAAAATAGATGTTATTTTAGAATTATTTCTTGAAATTATATTTTTTTACATGTTGATAGGTTATTTTGACAATTTATAATAATGTTTAACAACTGAGTAAAAAAAATTACGTTAATCACAGTAATTAATTTGAATAAATTTCACTAATTGTTTTGGCCAAAAACTACGCTGACCTTACCTTAATTGATAAATTATTTTTATTCCCAATATTAAATAAATTTTTACAAAATAAATTAATTGAATTTTTAGAAAATAATTTAAAATTAATCTTATAGTTGGGAAGAAATAAAGTGGTTTAAAATTAAAATTGTCTCTATATTGAAATGTTTTATTTTGATTTTCAATGTGAATTTGATTAAAATATCCAAAATTGGTATAAATGATATAATATTTTTGTAATAATACATTAAAACCAGTGAAAAATAATTGTTTACAATATATATAAATGATACAAAAAAGTAATTTTTAATTAAAATTCAATGTTATCCGCTATTTATCAAATAATTAATCTTCTGAAAAAATACCAATAATTCAACAAAATTAAATTTTGATATTCGTCTTCCAAAAAATGATTTTTATTATATCATTAAAAAATTATATAATTTCCAAACTGTAGTTTTAATGTTATTTTTTCATTAATAGGTGGTAATACAACCATATTAAATACTAATATTAATTATAAATTATTATGCATTATATATTATCTTCAATGCAATGAAATATTTTGAATTAGATCATTGTTTGAATCATATATTATATTGATCCTATAGTCCCTTTTAATTTTAAATTACTAAATATTTTGTAAATATTAATAAATATGAAGAAGACTTATTCTGTCATCACAAGTGATGTTACATCCCTCCCCCTTTTTGAAATTATATTTGTGAAATTTGATTCACTTATTTAATATATGGTAATGTTTTTCCCATTTAGTATTTTTAGATTACGATGATTTCTATCCAACCATATTGTTTTTCCATAAAACCTTAACTTGACGAATCAACTTATTACACAACACATTCTCCCTGAAGCCAAAGACTTGAACAAAATATTCATCATAAGAGATATTATCTTCAAGGGGAACTACTTTATGTTAAAAACAAGACATGAATCTAGTACATAATTCCATAATATTGGAACTTGTAATGAGTTGTGTACAAAGGATAAACTAATATCTATGACCATTAATATGAAAATGATCCATCTATTTCCATGATTTTGTATGGTACAATGACCATTCATTCAACTTCCCTTTGTTACAAAAATATATTCATTTACAGATAAAATTTGAGAAATACATGGTCTCCAACATTGAAAGAAATATATTTCATCTAATTATCTATATAAGTTTTTTCCATACTTTGAGCTATTCGCATCCTCCGTTTTATCTCCAGTTCTATCTATACTATTTCATCTTCTAAATCCAGATCCATTAAATTAATTTCTCACACATCATCAGAAAACGCTAGTGTCCAATATGAATTTACCCATAATTCCATAAATGGGACCATCTGTATACTGGAATGAAAACTATTATTAAAAGAAAATTCCTCTACATAATGGTGTTGATCCCCAATTCTTTTAAATTCAATTAACCTAAAATAATGTATATATGATATGGCCTGAATCTTCTGCTCAGGCATTCGAACATATTGAGGATGAAAATCTATATTGTTATTTAATTCTATACCCAATGACTTCTAAAGCCATTTCCAAATGTTGGATTTGTACTCTGGATCATAGTCTAATAAATTAGGTTGAGGCACTCCATGTTACCTGAAAATTATTCTTAGATACAGACCGAAATATTCTATAAATACTTCATATACTGAAGAGGAAGTAAGTCTGTAGATTTATATAATAAATCTAAAACAACCATACATTAATTATTTCCTTGATATGTCTTTGTAGATCCTAACATGGAATCAATTTATATTCTCCAGTTTCCCTTTCGACATTGTAAAAGTATAAAGAATCCCCCACGATAATATTCATTCTTATTTTCCCTGATGAAAAAAATAACTCTTCAAGGTAACATCAACAATGTAATTTTTCATTACATCCAACTAGTAATATTCTCGAAGGTCATACTACGTTTTAGTGATTTATAGATTAATGGAAAATGGAGAAATATTATCAATAGTAATAAAATATTTCTTCTACTGTGAATTGGAAGGCAGATATATTCAATTTAAAAATCATTAAACATATTCTTTGTTAATAAAAAATTTGGGAAAATTAACATTGTTAATCGATAATACTGTTTATTTCAATTATTGACCCATTATCCATATCCTCTTAAGTAATTTTAACTAATATGACTACACTGAATCAAGACAAAATAAGGGATTTCATTGCATCCAAAAATTCTCAGTCAAAATATATCATATAATTAACTAAAGGGTTACATTCCAAATGTAACGACACTGAAATATCATTAATTTTCCAAATCAAATCATCAGAAACATTGTATTCTTTTTCTTGATGGTAATGAATCATGCAATCATAATCTATGATTAGACTCATCTTTCATCATTGTCTCATCATAAAATATTCCTGAGTGAATATATTCTTATTTTTTTATCAATTAATATTTCAATATTTTCTCCAAAAAAATGAGGCACCAAATTTTTTTAATATAAAACCACATCATAAAATTCCAAATCTTGGTGGGGAACATCATCTCATGTGTTTTCAACTAACTTAAAGCATGATTAATTCTTTATTATTATACATTAGGAAGAAACCATTTCCGTTCGATGAATAATCTTTGTAGATGATGAATTCACTATTTTATAAAGGGAAAAAATTTGATCCTTGAAAAATAATTTTTTCTTTTAATTAAAACAATCATTACAACAATTTTTCTGGAGGAACTTAACTCCTTTTCAAGTTAACATAGTTAGTAGAATAGAAAATTGAAAAAAAAATTTAAAATACCACTGGTAGTAACCTGATATTTCAATAAAACTACAAATATCAACGATATGTTTTGTCCTTTTCCACTAATCAATTGTGTTAAATTTAGAAAGATCAATAGTTATTCGAGGTTTAGAAACCATGTCCCCATGGATTGAAATTTATTGTGACAAAAATTCACTCTTTCAAAATTTGGCATGAAGTAATTTTCTTTTAATGTTTGGAAAACCCTTAGATATTTTTCATAGTCTATTTGACTTTTAGAATATAAAGAAATATCAATAATAATAAAAAAAACGTATCCATGAACTCATGATAAAGGTATATTGATATGATCCATTAACATAGTTAGTGTATTAGAGAAATGGAATGAAAAAACCAAGAATCCATAGTGGAAAAATATAGTTTGAGACATAGTATTCAGGATTTCATCTGCCATTACATTAAACTTATGGTACCGAGAATATTAATCTTTCGAAAAATCTTCTGTTCCATATAGCTAGTCAAATAAATCAATAATATTATGGAAATGAAACTTGTTTTTAACAAGGAATTTATTAAAGGATCTATAACTAATGACAATCCTCATTGACCCATATTTATTTATAATAATAATGATAACATTACCCCATGGTGAAGTGCTAGTTCAGATGAATCTTTTTATATAATAACTACACGAGTCACTTTTTCATTTAAATGATCTATTTGAGACATTTGATAAGGGGAATTCAAAAAATTCTTAACATCAGCAAATAATTTAATAGTAAATTCAACAACTCGTTTATGAATAATACCAGGAATATTATTTCGAAAATCATCCATGTATTCACTTACAACTGGAATATCACTAATTTGAACTATCTCTTAATTTTAAACAATATAAGCTACATAAATTTCACAACCATTTATAATCAATTCCTCATATTCTTAGTAAGTTATCAAAGGCATTAAATCATTGAACACAGAATTCATATTACTATAATCTATCTAATAATGATTAATTAAAATCCTAGAAAAACTAAGGATGATATCAATATCTAATATGTAATGTTCAATAAGATTACTAGCAATGAACATCCCACAAAAGACAATTATAATATTCCATTAAATCATAGTTTCATTTATACTTCAACCCAATGTTTTTACAAAAAATTATATATTTCTTTCCCATATAAATATTAACAATTTTTATTAATATTTCTCATAAATGAAATAAAGTAAAAATCTAAATTAAAATAGGGTAAAAACATAATTAAAATACACAAGTAACATATATGTGACAACATTATTTGATGCCCTAACATCAACTCTTATAGTAAAATATGATATCGCTTCAACTTTTAGTTTCCAATCATGATGATTTACAACCTATAAATCTATCTTTGGACCCAGAATAAAAAAAATGAACATATCATTATAGAAATAATATATTACCATAAAATGGCAATCATTTTCCACATTCTTGGATTCTTTACTACACTTTTCCATGCATTCACGGGCTATGTGGCCAAATAATTGTCATCGGTAAAACATCTTAATATTCATAAGAAATTATCTAGGGTGGTTTTATCACACTAACCATAAAATTGAATATTCATTTTATTACCACTATATTTCTTGTTTTAATGTTTCCCCATCAACTTCAATCCTGATATGTTTTATCATTCACCATCAAAAGGCACATAAGTGTTCAAAAACACCATCTCAACATTTTCAGTACAACGAACAACATTCTCATAGAATATTAATTCCCACACATCAAAACCTTTTCATTCACATGGTTTCAATCCTGAGTAATATTGATTAATTTTTCAATCAGTGCCCCAAATGAAAGTCAGCACATACGAAGTTAATCATATGAACTTTTATTCAAATGAATCTATATTATCTTTATCATTCCCCCTAAATTATATATATTTTTCCCATTACTATAAATAATATTAAGTAAATATTTACCAAATTAATCCTTGCTTGAATTCTTCCCATTCCATGGAATCATGATCAACATTCTATTTGGTATTATTAAACCTAGATGCCCATAGTTAATCTTTACCCTGGAAATGATAAATTGAAAGGGTAAACTTTTGATGTTCCTAATGTACAATGGAAATAAATACATTTTCTAGAGCATTGATCCATCCTTATTCTACCACTAAGTTATATTATGCACTTAATTATGGGGGATTTTGCCTCATCGAATGGCCCATTAAATCCATGTTCCTTCGGGATAGATCAGGCTCTTATATATCATTGATACTACCCCGATTTATTGACTGAGTCAAATGATCAATCACTACCACAAATAGTTCTGTTCTAATTAAAACCATCGTAGTATCCTGATGTAGAAGGATATATTCCTCCTAGTTACATCCCACTATAGTTTACCTATTTCCACTATGGAACACCATTCTTAATAAATATAGTTTAAAAAAGTGTGACATGGTAATCCTCCAATGCTAAAATTTATTATCTTTAATATAATGTAAAACATTGAAAGGGAAATGGGCTAATATTACCCTTACCTTTGAATTTATCTAAACATGCCATTTGAAACCAAATATAAGTCCTTATCCTCAATCATTACATGATATTGAGTTTTAGAAAAGAATTTACTTTATTTCACATTGATGGTCATTTCTATTTTAGAGTTTTAGATAATCAGTCCATATATCATTCATTACAATAACCAATAAATACAATGTGGATTCTTATGATTAGAATCTATTTTTAACTTAATATAAATCATTATAAATATATCCAAATCTCTTTTATGAAATCTCTTCCCGACAATCAAAATTACATCTTCTAATCCATTACATATCCATAAATCTAATGAAAAACATATAAAATTTGTAATTAGATTTTAAAACATAGAAATAGATATAAAAATAAAAAAACTATTTGGTCATTGATACGTCTTAAACTCGTGAAAAAATCCATTTATTGAAAAAAAACAATTTACCCAAAAAATGAAGTACCATTCTTTTAAAAATAATAATTTATTTTAAAATTTCAAAACAAAAAAAAATTCAATGAAAACTCATTTGTAAGCATATAAAAATCATGTATGTACTTTGGGGCATCATCACATAGAACCCTTACAAAACTCTTGTATAACACTTTTTATTTTTATAACCATACAGTCAACATCTAATATAATTCTCTAGTTAATATAATTATTACCAAATGAATTTCAGCACTATATAGTAGAACCCATCATTTATGTTATAATGGTATCAATCAATGATTTTTGGGGGCACCCATAATTAATAATATCAGAGAAAAAAATATTAAATAAAAAACTCATCATTAATTTTTTTTAATATTATATGCTAATATCATTCAGATATTAAAATACCATTTTCTTTCAAAACAACATTTTTATCTCAACATACATGTATTCTTGGAAATAAAATTTCCAATACCAAAAAAAGTTGTTTTTTAGACAATGAATCCAAAAATATAGAAAATGATTCCATAAATTAAAAATAAAGTCTACGGAAGCGAAAAGTAATCTATTTCTGTGTAAATTATTTATATAACATTCCTTTTATCGGTATTCAAAACTTTTCATATAAAACATTTAAAAAGTTACTTTTTTATAAAATATGAGTGAAATTAAAAATACATTTAAAAGTTTTTTTTCAAATTCATTAATGAAAATTAATATATAAAATAATTTCAAGAATATTTACATGTTAAAAATGATCTCCAAATTAAATATTAAAACATGTAAAAAAGGATTTTTAAATCGAAGTGTCCAATACCTCTTTAAAATATATTATTCATAAAAATAATTAAATAATACCATTTAAAACATTAAATATAATGATAATAGAAAAAAATTGTCATATAACATATCCTAGTGGATTTATATACCCCATATAAAATAACGATGGTGCATAACATCATGATATGCCTCAATAAATGGCTATTGAGAAGATGTCCCATAATATGAGTCCAAATTGTCATGTTTGTCCTTATATTCATGAATAATAAACATATTCTAATTATTTACATTCTTCATAACCTTTTTCATGTTTATCCATATTTTTTTCACTTATTAAATTATTTTAAAAAGAACATAGATTTTTTTCATATGGTGTTTTTACCATACTAGAATTATGTGTAAAAAATGAGTTTGGAAGGACAAATATGGTAAAAGAGTTCATCAATAATATTGAAAAATAAATTATAATTTTAAAACTAATCATGACTGATGGTTATAAAAAATTATATAATGTTACGATAATGCAGAGAGTAGGTCATACGTACGCATGAGTAATGTTCCCATTTCTTTATTGTAATTTGGAAAAGAAGGTAAGTAACATTTAGATATTATGAATTATAATTACATAAAAAATACATTTTTATTAAATTATATGTAATTATATATAATTATATATATAATTCACGTGATGTAAAAATAATGACATCACATCGAGGAGGTAGTAGTCCAAACGTCCACCAATGACACTATCCCTTCATTAGCACGTGAAAGGGTAATCAAAAATGATATATTATATTAACAAAATGGTAATTATTTCATGAATATAAATTAAATATTATTTATGTCCCATATTTATATTAAAACCATATTTAATATATTCTATGTATGGTATGTACATATCACATCTTTTTGAGGAGGTAGTAGTCCACACATCGACAAATCATGTTGTCGAACACCCACAAAAGGGAAAGCATGGAGGTATGTGTATATAAAAATTAAATATGTAATGAGATAGAATAAATATCATATATATTATATAAAAATTGTGTTGCCATCATATTTACAAACCATGATAGGTGGTAATGTAAAAAACAAATGGCAATATTTTGTGAGACGGTAGTCCACTACACTTCTAAATGTTGGTTATGTTACTTGATTGATGGAAGTGTGTGTAAGTGTAGATAAAAAATTATACAAAAAATATGTACTTATATTTAGGATACATTGGTATATATATATTTATGATATAAATTGAAAATAATTTTGTGGTTAAGGAAGCAAAAAAATGCATATTGATGATCATTACCTTTTCTTTGGATAATTCCATTTGGTTTGTACTAAAGGACTTCTTGGTTAGAATTATACCCAATGTGAGGCATATTGGGTGAGGTTAGGGATTTTAGGATATTATTTGGTAATGTTTTGTAAAATCCAAATATCTTGAGATGTGTGATTAATTGGGTGGGATTAGTTCCTTTTCATATTTTAGGGGGAGTTACATTCTTATAAATAAATAATGGTAAACACTAGTGGGATGTACCCATTACCTCATGTGACTAAACAATTGATCCTAATTATATACGAGATGGTATATTATCGAAATATGTCTATATAATGGTTTTTGGATGAGTTTCTAAGTAATTTGGATAATTAATGATAATGTTTAACTACTCGGTACACAAATTTTTACGTTAATTGATGTAATTAATTTCAATTGACTTCAATTATATTTTTAGTGAAAAGTCTATGTTAAAATTAATATAAAGTATAATTTTTCTTATTCAAAATATAAAATACATTTTACCAAATTCAGATCTAATAAGTGGAAAATTAATATATAATTAATCTTAGAGATGGAATGAAATAATTGATTTTTAATGTAAAAATATTTATATGTTTGAAATGTTTTTATATCCAATTTCAATGTAAAAGTGGTTTCAGTAACATAAATTAGATTAAATTATATATATTGTAAATTTATTCATTAAATCCAAATACAAAATTATCTAATGATATAAATAAATTAGATAAATAGCAGTTTTCAATTAAAATTCTATATTTTCAAATGTTCATCAAAAAATGAAACATCACAAGAAAATACTAAAATATCAAAAAAATATTTTCATATTAATCATACACAAAAAGTTTATTTGTTCATATAAAATTTATAAAGGAGTGAAAAATCATTTTTAAAGTAAGACTTCCAATAAATGATGTCAAAACTACCATATTAAGTAATAATATTAAACATATATTATTTTTTAGTATAACTCTGTATTTTATGAAATGAAATATTTACAATAATATAATTACTGGCTTTTATATATTATATTGAATATAGAGTACCTATTAATTTAAAATTAAATATTGATAGTTATAAAAAATACGTATTCTATAATTAGTTCGGATTTTATAGTATAAATTTCATTTGTTTGGTACTGATAGAGGCATTCAAATTCATCTATGATATAGGATAATTGAAATTAAATATAATAACTTCTTGAAATAACAAACCATTTATACAGGATCATCTATCCTACTATGTCTATTAAGAAAATTATTGTTCAACATAAGATATTTAATTGACCTTTTTAGAATTATAAAATAAATATCTCATAGAAATAAGTTTACTCAAAGAGAATGTGGTTCTGGAGAGGTGAAAAGAAATGATATTTTTCAAGAGACAACACCAAATACATAATTTACCTACATAGGTATCAATTTCATTCTTGATTCTCCAAAGATATAGGCTGATGACGTCGATAACATTTAATATGTAACAATTGAATTTTAAATATAATGAGATGGTAAAATTAATGATCCAATTGAAATTAATGATTCTAAGGAGGAAAAAGAATAAATTCATACAATAGAGTGTATTGATTATTAAAAATCTAAGTAAGGCTGTCATTATTTTATAGTAATAGACTTATTTAATAAAAAACTATAGTTTTTAATTTGTTTTGAAAAAATAGTTCTTTTGGTATTTCAGATGGCTGGTAATGATTTTGAGGAGATGGATTATACCCACAAAGATCATTTCATTTTTATTTATCTTCTAGTTGCCTCATCAATAGACTTAAATGATACTTCATATTTATCATTCAATTTTATGAATCATGGTCTACTGTTATTGATGAATCCCAACTGTATTACTGAGTGAAATACACCTCTAGATTTCAATCAACACATTAGAGGTGTGTTCAGTTGTGCATTTTAGTTAATTTTAATTAGTTATCATTATTTATTATTAATTAATTTATGTATTATAGTTAAATTATTTTTTACCATATTTTTTCACATATTGTTTTCGGACATGGTTTATGCGTCTATGGAATTTTTTTCTAAACCATGGTTTACATTGACATTGATTCCTATCAATATATGTCATCAATTATTTGATCATTGAATTTTATTTAAATAAATAACAAATAATTGTTAATTTATTTATTTATTATATTTATATTATTAATTGTTTGTTAGTTTTACGATAGCTTATCAAATATATCATGATATCCCCTATCTAGGAGTCCTGGGATATATTATTATTTGAGTAATGGCATTAGTCATTACACAATCTGTGAATCTGATCCATGGAGAAAGGGAGAGCCACCATTTTTATCTGTATTTATATATTGATTGACCAAATTACATCTCACATTTGGTTTGGTATAGATTTTTCTCATACTTTATGAGATCATCATCAAGCTAACAGAACCAGGATAGACATGAGGCCACACAAAGAGTAGGTAGTTGCATATATATAATTCATCAACTACATATTGTAGGTAATTGTTTTTAATTTTGTTATATATTTTTTATGTAAAATGGTACTTTTACATTCATATAGAAATTTTATCATAATGATGTTATGTAGATAGATGTTTATAAGAAGATGTACATTTATCCTAAACCTTGAGAGACAACTGGGGGTAGACAATGTTAGAATATGGCCAATCTATATTATTTTTTTAAATTAACATAATTTATTCTTTAACTATTTTAATTTCAAATCACATTTGAAGGTGGAAAATGCAGCCTCATCGTGTCACTGACATGATAATAATCATGCTGAGACCGAGGGTTAGAAGACTCATGTAGAAATATTTGATGAGGTGGCCTAGATAAAGACAACTCATTATGGTATTGAGAATGAAATTATGGTTGGAATCAGTTCTTGATGAATGCCTATCTAGAATCATTGAACTAATCTGTGGTTTTCTTCTAATTTTATTGGAGTTTATATACAACCTTCATAATTATCTGAATAGTATAATGGTAATCAATGAGTAAGGACTTAGGTTATAAAGATCCAACGTAAAGACCAATAGGAGCTTCATTGAGACCAAAAAAATAAAGAGGGGCACCAATTTTGATCGAAGTAGAAACAACAAGAGAAGATGATAGATTATATAATATGACATTCAAAGTGTACAATGATGGAGATTCCCCAAATTTGTCCTCCAGATGATCCACCACCTCCACAAAGATTTATATATTTTGTTGAAATATATATTATGTTGAGTTTGGATGAACATATTTTGTATAATATGGTTATTAATTCATATCACTTTAGTTTTAATATTTTTATTTTTAAATACAATTTTATTTTTTGGTTTCTTAATTATCATATAATTATTATAATTTTTTATTTTCTTATTTATTTTCGATAAAAAATGATTTCAATTTTAATAAGTCATTTTGGATGTATATGTATATAAATCGTAAAAATCATACTATGAGAAAAATCATATTACTTTAAAAATAAATAATAGTTGGTTATATGACCAAAAACTATTTGTGATGGGTATGGTTCTATCAAAAATAAAATATTTTGCGATGCCATTTTTTTCAATGGGTCAATTCTGATGAAATCCCATCATAATTGATCTATCATAAATATCTCAATTTTTAGTTTTTAGTTACCAATTACTACTATAAAAAATATAAAATAGAATATTTCCAGGTTTCATCACATAAATGAATATATGTAGTATACAACCAAATATAAACACAACATAGAAATATAGTTCCATAACATAGATAATACATCTAAAATATGCATTAAAATAAATCTTGGGAATCATATCCTCAAGATTCCAATTATAATGGAAAATATTTTTGAGATATCAATAAAAATCATATATCTTATAATAATTCCTTTTATACATTTCTCATAACATTATAAAATGTTTTTTACACGTGAAGTGTGTATATAGACTCTATGTGAATAAGTTCTCTACATAAAACACTACTACCCAATACATCCCTCAGAAATTGACATAATAATTTATAAATGGTTCAAATACATTAAATAATATAATATTACATTTTATTAAATTAAAATAAATTTATATTCTTTTAATGAATAGAATAATGTTGCACTATTCACCAATCACTATTTATGGTGTAACTTCGATATCATCTAATGTGTATTGTAGCCAAACACTTGGCTCGCGAACGAACTCTTCCAAACACATCATATATAATAAAACCATAAATATATTATTGGTTCTCATCGAAACATTGGAATCACATATATTCATTTAATGTATTGGCCTAACCCAAGGCTCCCGTCATGTAACCTACATCATATAACAATTATAAGAAAATAATAAATATATGACATCAAATATAAATAAAAAAATTATATACTAAAAATTTGTAAATATTATAATATTTATTCCATATAGATACTATATTATTTGTGAATGAACATATCAATATAACATTTGAGAGAGTACTAATTTTTGGATGCATGCATATCTGGAGATCTATGAGATGATAACTAGTTATAATTTTTATAGGGTGTTGGTTGAAAATATATTTGACTTCTAGGGGTCAACATGTTTCTTGTCTGATATCCATTTTTTAAAATTTTGGGAAAAATGTACGTACAATATAGAGGATTCGTATGTTGATTCATGGTAGTTGGGGCATAGAATGGATATCCCTGTACAATGCATGATCATGAGGAAATTTAGGGATATAGGATTTAATTGATTTTATTTAAATAAATATATAAAATAAAATTCTGAAAATTTTATAACAGTATCTATAGGATTATCGAAAATAAAATTTCAGCATATTTTTTAATTTACATGAGACATAAATGTCATCAATTTATAAAATATAGATTATGTTATTGTAGCCCAAAATTTTTTGGGAGTCTATAATCGTCCTATTTTATTGTTTATATTCTATGATATGGCAGAATTAAATAACGACAATCGCATATTAATTTTAGGTTTTCTTTGATAAATCCATCCTCATCACATGTAATAGTTAATGGACATGATGTTGAACTTTTCACTCATCAAATTATCGAAAATTATCGAGGAAAACATATTTTAAAAGGATCACTCATAAATTTGTGTATCTTACCTGGCAAAGTTCTCCCTCATGTGATTGAGATGGTTCACAATGTGACATCAGTCACATCAACATGTATGCTAGAGGATTCTGACTAACCGAGGAGGTCTATGGAATATAGTAGGGATACTATTCCATATGGAAGAGTAAAAAACCAAAATAAATTAAAATAAAACAATCAAACATATAATATAAAATATATTAATAAAAAAACCCAATCAATCAAAATATAATTAAAATTTTCATTTTATACATATTATAAATTAAATTTCAAACATTCATCTAACTGTGAGAAATAAACCAACACTAAAGACTCCCAAAACTGGACTTAAAATATATATTTGGTCCCAAAAATATTCTTGAACCCCAACTATAAATGTAATGAATAAATAACATGACTCATTTCCTACACACATACCCACATATATGAAATAATCCTCAGTTATAAATGATAACCCTAATGGGTGTGAGAAAAAAATAGTTGGCTACAAAAAATTTTAATTTAATAAACTCTAGTCTAAAATAATTATTCTTGTAATTTTGTTATAATAAGGTGAATTATCTCTTAAACTATTATATAATAACAAATAAATATACTGACCCTCAAGCTCCAGTTATACACTCTGTGTATTCCAAACCATAATTTTCATGATCCCAAATGTATCAATCCATAGTAACCATTAAGAGACCATATGTCTCACCTTAATGAATTATGTATTAGAGTTTCTTTCCCTCAGACATCAAATAAGAAAACATATCACACTCAGTCCTCAAGTATCCAAACTTCTCTCTAGCAGGAAAAATCTTTGACTGCATATAAATTCCCATGCTAGATCCATGTAAATATTACCATAGAGAAATAACCTGCTAAGGGAAAATTATTTGTATGACCCAATTTGAATTCCAATATTAAGGCCAATTTTTTACATTGAGGGAATTAATATCTATAAAAAATACCATTCTTGGAAATATTTAACATTTCTTGGACAAATTCAAAAATATTCGATGCAATCCAATATACTAACATGATAAACATGTCACATAAGTCATACTGAATAATTCAATCAAACTACCAACTACCATACCAACATTAGTTTGATATTAATATTTTTTTAGATAAAAAGTAGTTTCAATATGATATTCCAAAGGGAATACAATTAACATTTTCATTTCACGTTACCACATAAAATATTAATTTTAAAAAATTCATTTCAAAATCCCTTTATTCCGAATTAACATTTCATATATCAGTTATTCCATTAATCCATTATGAAATCATAAATATTCTAATTTCATTCCTTTTAAACAAATACTTTTCATGTGATACCAAAACAAGAAAACTAAACCATTTCACTTGCCTGTACAATCCAAATTTTAATTATAATTCCGTAAAAACAATTCAAATTCATCATATCAATCTAGGTTTAATTATCCTATTTTTAAAAGTTGGATCAGGAGTTGACAGACCTCTCAGGTGGCTATAAGTCTTGACATTAATTCCCATAGGCACAATAATATCTTCGAGAGTTATATCGAGAAAAAAATTTAAGAATTAAATTTTTTAATGGTTGTGTATATGGTGTGATGATATGATCACACATATTTATCACACTTTAAAAACAATGATAGACCATTGGCAGATACATCAGACCACACACATCATGCAATTAAGTAGAAACTCCAATGGAGAAAAACAATTAATGATCCCCACAAATATCTCAAAACGACATCAACATAAACATTTTATAAAATATGCTGAATAAATATCAAGGAGGTAGTGATAAGAAATTATCCAATCATATTAGAACTCACCATTTTAAGGCACTCACATTAAATCAATGAATGAGAAATAAGGAGTGGTGTTATAGAATCCATGGCATCCATGAGGAGAACATAAAAATACCAAATACAATTTTATGATCAAAATAAGTTTTAATCCGAGTTAGAATGTTATATTGAGGTGAAGAAATATGACTCTACCCCTCTATAATTCAGTCCAGCCTAACACCATCTACTAACCAGTTGTTTCAGTTAGCGCAACTACACAACTGGAAGTGCCATTGACTAGCCAATGGATTTCTAATTCTTGACGGATCCACTAAATCAAAACCAATATTGTATTTCATCCCTTGATAAAAACAATATTGGATCAATGAGTCTCTAAAATCCTAAAAAACACTTTTAATCTTTAATGTGGGTCTTTTATAGATATCAATGACAATCAACCAAAACATAATGAGGAATATATTTGGGAAAAAGAAGGTATATTACAACCTCACCCCCATATAATATCTCCTCATTAAGATTTAATCCCAATAATTATTTACATGTGTCAATTAACAAGTTGATCTACTATGTCCTCACATGTGAATCCCTCTCCAATGTCTTATTCTACACACACGCATGCTGCAACAAAAACCACACAAATTGAACAGTAATCCTTTTGTGATTCTTTTCACCTTGGCATATGATATAGATAAAATTATCCTTAATGGGTGTATTAACATAAATCTCAAAATCACCAACATATATCATTTTAGAATTGTCAATGTGATATAAAATTTTTTGTGATATGTGAAACACCACATTCATGAAAATGTAGTGTTATTGGACATTTAATCATTATCCAAATGGACTGATTCTCTCCACAACCTTGAACGACTCAATGAACTAGGGTGATATATTTGCTTTCATTTGGGTATGGTGTTTACCCATCATAGGTTATTTCCAAAGAGAATCCTAGAGACTAAATATAATCATTATATGTCATCCTTGATAGCTATAATATTTTTTTCCATTTATATGTGGTTACAAACCAATTTCTGAAAAAGAGAACCTCCTTAGATATCTAAAACACGGGATTAGGTCCCATTAGCATTAACTCTCCTACCTCAAATCATGAAAAATTTGACCAAGATTTCATACCATATAAAATAATTAATGGATCCATTGTAATCAAATATTGGATGCAATTATTATAAGAATAATCCCATTTTTCGGGATTATTCTCCTATGACCAACCAAATTCTTTAACACTAGATAGAAACAAATCCACTAGAATATAAAGAGTCTTCTTTGATTGTTAGTCAGTCTGAGGATGGTTGATTGTAAATAGAAATACCTATTATCCCATCACCTTTGAAAGGCCATATGGGAAATGAGATGTGAACCATGTATCTTGATTACAAATAATGATCCATAAAATACATTGTAGTAATAAAATATATCACGAATAGTGATTTCATATATCATAGAAGCAAAATGTCTCCCTAATATGGAAAAAATGGGATACCTTCAATAGGATTTCCAAGATCACCCAACCTACATCTTTTTTTAAGTTTCCTATAAAATATTATCATGATACCTATGGTGATATAATCCAACATTCACTTTTGAAGGAGAAGTGGTTACAATAACCTACCATGCATCTGTTGCCCGGCCTTTAACTATCGATAGAAGAAGAGTCACAGAATAAATCCCACTGTAATTTTTTGCATCCCTAAACACTAGTATTTCCTATAAAGATCATGATACATTTTTATCAAAAAAGGATTTATCACTCATTTAGAAGAAAGTTATTCCATCAACATAACCACATGAAAAATCATCAGAACTCAAATACAACAAAGGATAATATGTAAATCATAACTACAAAGAGACCAAAATGATGGTGGTTCCCCACTACAAATGTTTTTCTTTTATGGGAATTCCCTATGGATTAGATAACGTACTCCTCTTGATCAGATATAAAACCAAAAAAAGAATCATTGTAAAAGTAAGAGGGTCTCATCTCTGAGTCTTGATATATAATTCTCTATAGAGAACATCATCTATCATTTATCCTAAGATTCACATAATTCTAGTGATAGATTCATTCTACTCAATTCATGGAAAATATTGTTTACATTACCTTGATCATATAATAAATTATTATCGGAAGAAAAAAATACACAACCTGCCATATCCGCCGATGGTTTAGGTCTTGTTGTAAAAACATGTGATTTAGGCTCTTGTGGGCCATGTACACTAGGAACATCTTGTAAAATATATAGTTCTTGCAATATATCCAGGATTGTACCACATATTTAAAATCAAAATTGAATGTAGGGTAATTTTGATAATGAGACCACAACTGTGTAGACCCATAAAAATATATTTAGTCCTCCAACATTATTACTACACTGGGCCCTGCTGCTTATGCATAAAAAATGCGTATACTCCTTACCGTGGTCAGGTAAGATAAGGATCATTGTTGAGGTTAAAAAAATATTCAATTCATGACAATAATCATCATAAAATTTATATTAAACAGTCTTTAACCATTTCATTATTAGGCTAGACATTAGTGCACCCAAAAGAAGATTACCTAGAAAAAATGATAAAAATAATGTTACATACCCAAAAACTATAAATATAAAATATGTTAATGGGTAAATTCTATTTTATAATGACTATAACCTTCTTTGGGCCCATTAACACTTTATCTTATGAGATATCATGACCCAAGAATTTCACTTTATCAATCCATTAATAAATATTTAGATAACTTGTAATATATCTGATGCACTATTAGATTATATAGAAAGATGCGATGATATTGGGAATTAGTATCACTGTAATATGATTAATCCAAGATGTAAATGATGAAATCCTAATAAAAACTAATATATAAATGGATTAATAATCAAATTCATCAAGGAAATGAATACCAAAAATATATTTTTGAGAACAAACAATACTATAATGAAAATATACATGTTGAAATTCCTAATAAAATATGATTGGGGTATATTAGAATGTCTCGCCATTAAATTATGGTACCTTTACCTCATGTTATAATATAAGAAAACTCCAGAACCTCTCAATTGTTTGAAGACATAACTTATGAGTAAACATGGATACAAACTCTTGAATTTCATAACATCTATCCTTTGGGAATGAAAAGATAAGAACAATGTACTATTATCCTTCCTGGAGAAAAGAACAATTGAACACCATAGTGAATAACTTGGATATATAAATCCTTAAGGTACATTATTGGAAAATTGCACTTTCAAATCTCAATGCTCAGCTTGTACCATCATATAAAAAAGGATTGAAATAGTTTCACCTTAAGTAAAAAATTAAATATTGAAATTGATCTACCAATTGAGTGGTAAGATGAACAAATAATCAGTAAATACATCCAGAAATTGGCCCACTATTAGAGGAAGAGAATATTGTTGTAACATCCCATCATCCAAAAAATGGATTGTTACTAGGGCTTTTAGAAATTATAATCTATTCTTATTTTTTCAATCATGAACAACAGAAAATAAAATTCACCTTATTAAATATAGCTTCCCCCCTTCTATAGATATAATATTAATTATCCTCTAACAAAACACAAAATTATCCTAGTAATGTAGTTTCCAATGCAAACCCTAAATCCATTAGAACAAATAAATTTATAACAATAAACAGCTCCCAAAATAAATTCTGACCACCATTTTTGAGAGAACACATATTTCAGTTCTTAATACCCTCTAATCACACCCCTAATAACATATCAATGGTCATAACCCCCCAACCCACTCAGTGATTTTTACAGCTAAGCTCAATCCATTTAAAAATTATGAATATATAAAGGAATTCAATGCCCCAATATCAACCAAAATGTAATAAAGGGTAAACGAAGCCTGAATTGTGACTATAATAGTGTATGGTTATCTATGATAATTAGAGTAGAATGTATAGTGTGTATTTAACTTATAGTGCTACCATATACTCCACCTTGACTCCACTGAGATGCTACCTTCTCTGATAGTACTACACTTGTATAGGGGATCCATATCACCTACCCAAACCTGAGTAACTAGTGGAAATCTATGTACCTATATATAAGTGGTATTCTGGACCTTTATAAACATTTATTCCTACCCTAATCATCCACCACCACTCTACTATAGGGTTATCATGTCAAACGTTTTGTGGATGAATCGTCTTACCGAAAGTATGACACTCTATATTAAGGAAAAGACATTGGATGTTCATATGTCTGTCATTTAAAAAATGAAATAACTAGTTTTGAAAATTGTCATGATATAGATATCTACTACAAAGGAAACTCCTCACACCATTTACATGGAAGAAAGTTTCACAGTGCTGCATCTACTTTTTGTGAGATGATCTCCCAGATTGTCATACTGAGACAACATGTCTGCCAAACAAGGCCTCTTTAAGGGTTCATTCAATGACCAGGGTCTCATTCATCCAATCATAGAAGTATTTTTTGTAAACTACATTCACATATTTCTTGAACACAAATAGAATCACAACTTGTAATTTATTCTCACAAATAGTCTCATATTATTCAAATGATGGAGACAAATACTACACTCCGAAAAAATAACAAACAAAATACATCATTAACATGATAACCTATGTCAAATACATGAACTCCTATTTAAATTCATGTTCATCCATATCTATATAGATGTGTCTTCGAAAAATTACTTCTATAACCTTCTAGGTTATATGCTCATTCTATTCATCATCGTTTTTGAGAATCCACAAACTCTTGGTTAGTCCTCATTGAAAAAACATCCATTCTCAACCTACTTTTCATGACCCCCTCCCACCAAAGATGCCCCTCCTGATCTGGCAATGGTGAAAGGGAGATAATGAACCCCGAGTCCCACCTCCAGTAGGCCCCGGGGTGGCGACTAGCACCAAAGGTATGAGTTTTCACAAATATGGGAGACATTACCCTTTTTATTATTTTAGATCGGGAAATAGGACGAGTCAACCACCATAAATAAAAAAATAACAAGTGTATAAAAATAAACCCAACCCAATCCCACATGCATGTTTAAATATTTCTGAAACATGGTACAAGTATAAGGAAGCTCAAAAAGTACAGCACCAAAAGAAAACAAGTACAACAAACTGTAGCAACTCCAACTGTCTAGACTAGTAGGGTCCCGCACGGCGTTGGTAGTCCTCCTGGAAACATGAAAGAAAACGTAGGGTGAGCATACAAGTATAGTCAGTATGGAAACCTAACGTTCTCATGCACATGTGGGTAGACATACTAATGTACCATGAGAACAACAGAAGAAACCAAAACCTAACAAGAAATTCTATCCACCCAACCTCACCAGCCACACTCACCAGAAACATTGTCACAACATGTAGTAGTATATAAGAAAACGAGTGTTGGGTACCCCACACCATTTTCCCCCACTAGATAGCTGCTCTTCCTAACGACGAACGTCCTGACGCTACCACACTCTTCCCGCCCGCACACACCTGGGCCTCACAACCACGTATCTCGCCGGCACACACCTAGGCCTCACCACCACGTATACCGCCCCGCACACACCTGGGCCTCACAACCACGTATCCGCCCGCACACACCTGGGCCTCATCCCAATGGTTCTTGGGAAATAGTAAAACCTTCTCGATGAGTCTTGTGCTAAACCACCCCAATCAAAACCTACCCAAACAGTCTTGGGTGTAAGGTCGCCTCATGTAATCACAACTTAGGGAAGAAGAAGCAGGAAGGAGCTAGTAACTAAGGGGAAAACACCCTCTCCCATGAAATGGGAGTGTTCGGCACTAAGTTCTCAACATGGGTGGGGTGCGGTAAAACACAAAGATACACACACACACACACACACACACACACACATATATATATATATATATATATATATACCAAACAGGCATCCCAACCTATGGATTCTAATCTAAGAACTGAGCACGTGCCTCAGCACTGCTACTACGAAGCATGCATATAAAAAAACCCCAAGCCCATTTATGTTTTCATGTTTCAATAGAATCAATTTATTAGTTCCTTAACTACTGGGAAACTATCCACAACTAACCACATCGATCATTCGTAAAACATATCACTGCCATCCGTAAATCATGTTAGGAAAACACAAGCAACACATCCAAGTACTTATAAACCAACCAACCCCATTAACTATTATTCTCATTCTGTTACCAAGCCCCACCATTCATTAACTCTTCCACTTTTATTTATTGATCACAACCCATCGTTCATTCACATTCAAACCCATCCCTGCAGCCCCGCTGCCAACCACCATAACAACAATCACACTGAAAACCATACATCATCATCCCTTTGATAACATTTATCGCAGCCCCACACCCATCACCAACATAACATTCACACAAAACCACAACCAAGAAAACCGCAGCCCCACATCTCACTCGATCCACAACAACCCACAAAAACACCCCCTTCACATAAATTAACCCCAACAACACCCAAATGTTTATTATTCCAAATTTGTTCACCCGGGATGATCACACAAGGGTTCCAGATTTTCATTTAATCAGACAAATTTACGTGATTAACCAATTTTCACATTCCATGAAGTTTCCATCCATAAATGGTCTAGAAATATAGGGCAACATTTAAATGTGCAAGCAAAGGCCCCCAACGACCGTGATTTTCAGTAGGCATAATCCTATTCAATTCACAACATAATAATACAGGATATAAAGATAAACATAAAAACTTCCACATCCCCATTATTTAACCAGTTATTATCTTCATTAATGGTTCGACCGTTTCTCATGAAAACAAGAGGATACCCACCCCTCATGATTCACAATTTAGAGAGACGAAGGTAAGATCCCTACCTCAACAGGTTCTGATCACAACGCTCCCCCGGATCAACATTAAGAAACGTCCCTCGACGTCCGTCGCTTCTGGAAAAACTCGTAAAAACCACCTTGGGTGAATGTTTAGAAGGAAAGGACAACATATCTATGCTCATATGTTCCACCTCATCATTACGATCCCATGGCCACTGACAGATCGTAAATCAGAGCTTGGACGAAGAAGTTATGGAAGGAAAAGGAGCCTTCGAGTCTCTTGGGAGAGCTCTTCTCAGAGGAAAGGGGAGGAGAGGGGTGTGTTGAAAAGGAGGAGGGGGTCCCTCCTATTATAGGGGTGAAAACAATGTACACGGAATGTACTTGGGCATTTCACACAGCCACCACACGGCTTCCAACACGGCCTTCAACGCTGTATGCGACCATTGACTGGTCAACACACGGTTTGAGGGTAACGCGTATGCATGGAGGGACTACACAACGTGTATTATTGGCTACATGGCGTGTACTCACTTATTTCACACGACAAGGACACATCACCAACACGACACACGGCCGTTGACTGGTCAACACATGGTTTGAGGGTAACACGTACGTGGGGAGGGACTACACGGAGTGAAGAAATGGGTACATGGGGTGTACAAATTTATTTCACAAGGAAAGGACACAGCCTTCAACACGGGGTATACCCGGTGAGGGGGGTACACAGCGTGTATTCACACTACACAGAGTGTACTTACAAAATTCTGAAAAGTGTGGGAAACGTCCATTTTACCCTCCAGAACACTTCAAGACCCACTTTTTGTCAAAGGAATGGGCTAGAGGGGTCTGGGACATTACATTAGATACCTCTTAAAACATTATCATCCACGAGAACTCAAAATCAAACCCGGAGGAACCCAACAAGATACCTCCTAGGGCCCTTATTATAACATGAACCCAACCATTAAACCTATTTATAGGTGTTAGTAATTCTTTCTCCTATGTTGAGATATTATCCGCTTTAGGTGGCACTAACTCGCCTGCACATGCTCAATCGCATCCTCATTAATGCGTCTCGATTAAGGATTGGGTCTTCCCACATCCATACATTAGGATTTTCAACTTGTACTACCCCCAACATCGCCCAACCCACACACTGCACGAACACGTGGTTTGGGGAATATTCCTTTCCTATGTCGAGATATTATCTGCTTTAGGCAGAACTGACTCACCTGTACGAGTTCAATCACATCCTCATTTATGAGTCTCGATTAAGGATCAGGTTTTTCCCTTTTTCCCACACATCCGGACATGCTACACACTTCTAAAGAACAAGGAAACAAAAGTTCTCATAACCAACAAGCCAAGCATTCCATATTACAAAGGTACAAGGTATAACATCAAAACAACGCTCTGAAGAACAAAGCAAAAAACAAGTCAAAACAACTCCGGGTACTGAGCGTGCATCTGGGTCTCCCGCTCCCATGTTCTCTCCTTGAGGCCGCCATGGCTACACAACACACGAACCAAGGGAATGGTTCATCCACAAAGAACCTTCTCTTTACGATCTTCGATTCTGACTGGTCATTCCTCGAAGGTCGCGTCGTCTACCATATCTAACTCTCCCCAGTCGATAATGTGAGAGTCATCGTGTAAGTACCGATGAAGCTGGGAGATGTGGAAGACGTCATGAAATATCTCCAACTGAGGTGGTAGGGCTTGCTGATATGCCACCTCACTGGCTCGCCTCAGGACCTCAAAAGGTCTGATGAACCTAGGTGAGAGCTTACTCCCTTTCCCAAACCTCCTCTTCCCCCGTCGAGGGGAAACCTTCAAGAACACACAATTTTCGACCTCGAACTCAAAGGGCCTCCTCTGATGATCAACATAAGACTTCGTTCAGTCCTGAGCTACTTTCATCCTCTCACGTACAAGCTGGACTTTCTTTGTGGTGCTCTGCACTACCTCTGGCCCAAGAGCACCTTTCTCGCCAACCTCTGCCCAGAAAATGGGTCAACGACATGGTCTTCCATATAATGCCTCAAATGGTTCCATGCCAATAGTAGAGTGGATGTTGTTGTTGTAGGAAAACTCTACTAAAGGCAAGTGTCGTACCCATGATCCTCTGAAATCCAGAACGCATGCTAGCAGCATGTCCTCTAACATCTGGATAGTCCGCTCTGTCTGGCCGTCGGTCTGGGGGCGGAATGCAGTGCTAAGGCATAGATGTGTTCCAAAATAAAGTTGTAACAACCTCCAGACTCGTGAGGTAACCGAGTATCCCGGTCTGGGACGATAGTCCTCGGAACTCCATGAAAACGCACCACCTCGTCTACGTACCTCTTTTCTAAGGTACTCACAGGTACCGACTCCTTAATTGCTAATAAGTGAGCTGATTTTTTCAGACGATCCACCACCACCC
This sequence comes from Viscum album, assembly GCA_963277665.1. Lineage (NCBI taxonomy): Eukaryota > Viridiplantae > Streptophyta > Magnoliopsida > Santalales > Viscaceae > Viscum > Viscum album. The sequence goes on from OY728119.1 coordinate 1,290,080,981, forward strand.
AGATAGCATCATAACCACCCTGATCTCTGGGTAGTCCTGTAACAATGTCCATCGAGATGTCATCCCACTTCCACTCAGGGACAACTAAAGGATGCAACAACCCACTGGGAACACGGTGTTCAGCCTTCACTTGCTGACACACTAGGCATTTAGCCACAAACTCCGACACTGCCTGTTTCCCTCGGGCCACCAAAACTGTTCCCTCAGGCCTCAGTACATTTTTGAAACTCTTAGATGTACCACCAAGGCTGATCTATGGAAGTCACAGAGAACTCTCTCATGCATCGCCTCCGGAACAAACAACCTTCCATGGAAAAGCATCCAATGTCGACTGTCCTATGACCATCTTTTTAAAGAATTTCCCTAATCGACATGATCCCGCATCACCTACGCCTCAGAGTCCCCCCACAGAGACTCTTCCACCTGCTGTGACAAGGAGGACTACACCATCATCTGAAACAAACAACCTCTAACACCCTCTACCCTTTCATACAAGTGCAAGGTTGCCAACACTCCCATCGCTTTCCAAGAATCAGTGGATTCTCAAACCACTTCCCTATGTGACTTCCTACTCAGGGCATCATCTAAAATGTTTCCCTTACCTTATGTGTAAGAGATCTTGATGACATAGTTTTGGAGAAACTCAACCCATCTCCACTGCCGCAAGTTCAATTCAGCTTGGGAGACGATATAACGTAAGCTGTTGGGATATGAGAAGACCACAAAGCACTCCCCAAAGAGGTAATATCCCCACAAATTCAATGAGAACCCTACTACTACAAGCTCTATGTCATGGGTGGCATAGTTACCCTCGTGAGGACGTAATTGCCTAGACCCATAACTGATCACACCCTTCTTCTGCATCAGTACGCACCCCAAACCAAGGCTAGAAGCATCACAAAACACCTCATACAAGAAACCTTCCTCTAGAAAACGGAGTAAAGGAGAAATGACCAACTTCTACATCAGGTTGTCGAAAGCTTTCTGGCACTTCTCGCTCCATAGTAATACTTGGTTTTTCATAGTTGAAGCTGTCAATGGAGAAACAACTCGAGAGAAGTCCGAAACGAACCTCTGATAGTAACCTGCTAACCCCAGGAAACTACGAACATCTGCAATGATCTTGGGTTCTTCCCAAGAAACAACTACCACCACCTTCGACAGGTCCACTGACACTCCATGCTGAGACACTACGTGCCCAAGTATGTGTAATTATTGTGTCAAAAACTTACACTTTGACAATTTCCCATAAAGTTGGTGGTGTTGAAGGACTTCCAAGACTACAATGAGATGCTCAATGTGCTCCTCCTCTGTTCTTGAGTAGATCAGGATGTCATCGATAAACACAACGATGAACTGGTCCAGAAACTCTCGGAAGAGAAAGTTCATAAGTCCCATGAAAACAGCTGGTGCATTCGTAACTCCAAACCACATCACTAAAAACTCGAAGTGCCCATACCTACACCTAAAAGCCATCTTCGATATGTCACTTTCCTTCACCCTCAGCTGATGATATCTTGATCGTAGATCAATCTTAGAAAACCAACCTGCTCCCCTCAGCTAGTCGAAGAGATCATCTATCCATGGAAGTGGGTAATGGTTCTTGACCATTACCTGGTTCAACCTTCAGTAGTCTATGCATAGCCTAAGACCACCGTCTTCATTTTTCACGAACAAAATTGGAGCACCCCACGGAGACACGCTGGGTCGAACAAAACCCTTCTCCATCAGATCGTCAATATGAATTCACAACTCCTGCAACTCTGAAGGTTCCATCCGATAAGGTCCATCGAAATCGGACGGCCACCAGCCTGTATGTCTATCCTGAACTCAACATCACGTCGGGGGGGGGGTGTAGAGTCATAACCTCCTCGGGAAAAACCTCGAGGAACTCCCCAACAACCTCTGGGATATATATCATCTCTTCATCAGCTGGAACCACTAATAACCAGCCTAACAAAGAAAGGAGAGGCTCCACACACCGGATTCCCACCTGATAGCTCCTATCACCAACAAAAGCTACATGATTCCCGTCCACGTCGGAGAACACCACTCTTCTCCGGAAGCAGTCGAAAACGACACTAAGAGAAAACAAGCAGTCGATGCCTAGGATGACATCGTATGGCCGCATCTATAACAGAAGAGCGTCCCCACTAGATCAATGTGGTCCCAATGTCAGCCCACATCCCCGAAAAACACAAGATACACTTGTCTGGCCACCAACTGGTGTACTCAGCCTGAGTGGTATGGGAAGTCTCTCTACGTGTTGTCCCAAAGCATGGGCAATACAAGGTGAAACAAAGGAGTGCGAAGCTCCTGAATCGAACAAAGCATAAATGAGAGTGATGAACAAACAAATCATACCTCGTACCACCTATGGTCCTGCTGGAGCTGCCAACTCTGCTGCGTGAAACTGTTCATGCCCAGTTCCTCTGCCTCTATGATGTCATCCGCCTCCCCGAACACGCCCTGGTCGAGGTCCCTGAGGATCACCTTGAGGTCGGCCTCCTCCCGCAAAGTCTTCCCTCGGAGGAGCGTGGTCCTGCTGCTGCTGGAAGGGCCTCGCAAGAAACAGCTGCTGCTGAGGTGGGCGCTGAACCGGCCCACCTCCACCGTACTGACCTTGGGTCGGGCACCGAATCTGAATGTGCCCGAAACCTCCACAAGAGAAACACTTTGGTCCCGGGCTTGTGGAAAAGGGACGATGACCTAAAGATCTAAACTGGAACTACTAGGGTCTCCCCCCCACTAGCCAAGACCTAGAAGGCCCTGTTGCAGGAGACCTGCTGCTGAATACCTTCCCCTTCGACGAACCTGGGTGAAACCCCTCACGTGGTGTGCCTCCTAGTGAGTGAATCATCTCTACAACCTCTTCCTTCTTCGGTACTACAAAGTACATCTAAAGGGTTAAGGGGGTGACAACATACTGGAGAAAAGGACGAAGCGCCTCCTCCAAACATCTCACCCGAGAATCCTCATCCGGAAAGAGATCCAAAGAAAAGCGTAGGAGATACCTGAACATGATCCCCAACTCTCTTACAGACATACTCCCCTGCAGATGGGAGAGTAACTCCTGTCGCTTCTCTGCCTTGATCATGGAAGAAATGAATTCCTCTCGGAATTCCTTCTCAAAGTCAGCCCACAGAACCTCTGCATCTATCCTCTCTCTGAGGTAGAGCGTCCACCACTATCACGCCACACCTCTCACCTGACTGAGTGCTAGGGAAACCCAGTACTCCCTCGGAGCATGTATCAAGGTAGAAGAGATCCCTATCTCCTCAAGCCATCCCTCTATCTCTGTATCCAAAGTACTACCCTCGTACTTCTTGAGGGTTTGTCGCTGGAAAGAACAGAGAGTCTTCTGCCACTGGAAATATTCCTCCTCTCGGTCAATCCTCAACTGATCGACCTCCTGAATCTGCTGGGCCTCGGCCTTCTGATTCACCCAGGGATGACGTCCAGGGGCCATAGCTCTACGGTAAATAAGGATCGCCTAAGCCCAAGTAGTAAAAGAATTCTCAAGGTTTTATTTTATCACATTATTTCAATTTATTTCCCAGAATACCCAAATCAAATAAATAAAAATCATGATGATGAATGTACCTTCCCTAGGGTCTCTCCCCTGCAATCAATGTGGTCTCACATGGTCATTCGGTAGGCTTAGAGACCTTGCATCAGATTACGAGGGGCCCTAAAATCCTGTTTCCTAGCCGGTCATCCCTGGCCTATATCACACACCAAGATTAACCAACAATGTTTCCGTACCATCCCATTCAATCCTCATGGTTCCTAACTCTAGAATCCATCTTATCTCTCAACCATCGCCTCTGATACCATTCTGTCACGACCCCCTCCCACAAAAGATGCCCCTCCTAAGATGGAAATGGTGAAAGGGAGATAATGACCCCTGAGTCCCGCCTCTAGTAGGACTCGGGGTGGCGACTATCACCAAGGGTATGAGGATTCACAAATATGGGAGGCATTAACCTTTTTATTATTTAATATCGGGAAATAGGACGAGTCAACCACAAAAAATAAAAAAAAGAACAAGTGTATAGAAATAAACTGAACCCAATCCCACATCTGTGTTTAAATAGTTTTGAAACAAAGTACAAGTATAAGGAAGCTCAAAAAGTACAGTACCAAAAGAAAACAAGTATAGAAAACTGCAGGAACTCCAACTGTCACGACTAGTAGGGTCTCGCATGGCCCTGTTAGTCCTCCTGGAAACCTGAAAGCAAACGTAGGGTGAGCATACAAGTATACCTAGTAGGGAAACCTAAAGCTCTTGTGCACAAGTGTGGAGACATCCTAATGTCCTGTGAGAACAACAGAAGAAACCAAAACCTAACAAGGAATTCTATCCACCCAACCTCTCAAGCCACACTCACAAAAAACACAGTCACAACAGGTAGTAGTATATAAGAACAAGAGTATTGGGTACCCCGCACCATTTTCCCCCACTAGCAAGATGCTCTACCCAATGATGAACGTCCTGACGCTACCACACTCTTCTCGCTCTCACACACCTGGGCCTCACAACCACGTATCTCGTCCGCACACTCCTGGACCTCACCACCACATATCCCGGCCACACACACCTGGGCCTCAAAACCACATAACCCGCCCACACACACCAGGACCTCATCCCGAAGGTTCATGGGAAATAGTAAAAACTTCCTGAAGAGTCTTGGGCCAAACCACCCCAATCGAAACCTACCCGAAGATTCTTGGGTGTAAGGTCACCTCAAGCCATCACAGCCTAGGGACGAAGGAGCGGGAAGGAGCTAGTAACTAAGGAAAAACACCCTCTCCCATGAAATGGGAGTGTTCAGCACTAAGTTCTCAAAATGGGTGGGGTGCGATAAAACACAAAGATACAGATATATACATACCAAACACTCATCCCAACATATGGCTTCTAATATAAGAACTGAGCACGTGCCTCAGCACTGCTACTATGAAGCATGCATATAAAAAACAACTGCAACCCCATTTATGTTTTCATGTTTCAATAAAATCCATTTATTAGTTCCTTAACTACTGGGAAACTATCCACAACTAACCACATAAATCATTCGTAAAACATATCCCTACGATCCATAAATCATGTTAGGAAAAAACAAGAAACACAACCAAGTCCTTCTTATAAACCAACCAACCCCATTAACAATTATTTTCATTCCATTACCATGCCCCTCCATTCATTAACTCTTCCACTCTTATTTATTAATCACAACCCATAGTTCGTTCACATTCAAACCTATCCCTACAGACCTACTGCCAACTTCCATAACCATAATCACACTGAAACCCGTACATCATCATCCCTTTGATAACATTTATCGCAGCCCCGCGCCCATCACCAAAATTGCATTCACACCAACCCACAACCAAGACAACCACAACACCGATGCTCACTTGATCACAACAACCCACAAAAACACCCCATTTCACATAAATTAACCCCAACATCACCCACATGTTTATTATTCCAAATTAGTTCAACCAGGGTGATCACACAGGGGTTCCATATTTTTATTTAATCAGCCAACTTTACGTGATTAACCAATTTCCACATTCCATGATGTTTCCATCCATAAAAGGTCTAGAAAGATAGTGAAGCATTTAATTGTGCAAGAAAAGGCCCCCAATGACCATGATTTTCAGTAGGCATAAGTTTATTAAATTTACAACATAATAACACAGGATATAAAGATAAACATAACAACTTCCCCAACCCCGTTCTGTAACCAGTTAATATCTTTGTTTAACGGTTCAACCGTTTCTCATGAAAACAAGAGGATAACCCCCCGTATGATTCATAATTTAGAGAGACAAAGGTAAGATCCCTACCTCAATAGGTTCTAATCACAACGCACCCCCGAATCAACTTTAGGAAACGTCTATCAGCGTCTATCGCTTCTGGAAAAACCTGGAAAAACCTCCATGGGTGGAATCTAGGAAGGAAAGGACAACAGATCTAAGCTCAGAAGATCCGCCTCGTCGTTACGATCCCGTGGCCACTAACGGACCGTAAATCGGAGCTTGGACGAAGAAGTTGTGGAAGGAAAAGGAGCCTTCGAGTCTCTTGGGAGAGCTCTTCTCAGAGGAAAGGGGAAGAGAGGGGTGTGTTGAAAAGGAGGAGGGTACCCATACTTTTATAGGCGTGAAAAAAAAGTACACGATGTGTACTTTATGGTACACGGAGTGTACTTAGCCATTTCACGCGGCCACCACGCAGCTTCTAACACAGCCTTCAACGTGGTACGCGGCCGTTGACTGGTCAACAAACGGTTTGAGGGTAACGCGTACGCGGGGAGGGACTACACGGCATGTAGTATTGGCTACATGTAGTTTACTCATTTTATAAGGCCCCAGCCTTAAACCTTACTTAATATTGAATTAAACTAATAATTCACGTTTAGGATCTTTTCAGGTTTAGAGTTTTAGAGAATTAGAACATAACTATTACATCTCAAAAGATTACAAAGTAGTCACTTCTACTAAGTTTCCATAAAAAAAACTCTTAAAAGAAACATGTCTAGTTCCATGTTTTATATAGCATGACATTCCCTTGATCCCATCCTTGACCTTATTCCACATTAAGTCCTGTGAAAAACATTTCAAACGAAAACTTGGGGTGAGCATAAAAAGCTCAGTAAGGGATACATAGATAAAGAAAACTATTAGTTTTTCAAACATCAAATAAACCATATATACTATATCAAAGTGGTACATTCGCCTTCATGAAGTAGTAAAAACTCTTCACTGAATAATGTATCATTACTTACCTTTTTGTAACCAAAGGATTACCATGAAATCCATAAAAATAACACATAACATATATAAAGGTAACTTGGGACATAAACATACTTAAGTGGAATAACCATACGGTCGACTTCCACACATATCACTTAATGGAATAGCCATACGGCCAATTTCCATACATACTTAATGGAATAGCCATACGGCCGACTTCCATACCCAATGCATTGGAGGTTATAACGTAACCACCCGTCCTGGTATTCACGGAACCACCCGTCATATGGTTTATAACGTAACCACCCATTAAAATGTCCAAGTACCAGTATAAAATCATAAAACATAAAACCAATATAAAGGAATGATAACATTTCCACATTTCAATCACAATATATCATAAATATATTGACATAATAGAATCCTTTTTCAAAACCATTTTAAATACCAAAATACATAAAAGAGTATATGGTATTTATTTTATTCTAAAAACATTACGGCTTGTTAAGAAAGCCAAAGACCAAATAATACTCGCGGTGGCGGAAAAGGTTTTTGTCGCCGCGTACGTTAAAAGAAACATTACTTTTTGTCGTTTTGTAAAACGCTTCGTATATAAAGATCCTTTTGTATAAAAGTAAAAGTCAAAGGGGGTTTATACACCGTATAAAAGAAAGTTGTGTATAAAATGAAATATGCCTCAATGAAAGGAGATTGAGATGAAGTCCCTTACCTCGGGTCCAACTTGACTTGATCGTTATTTAACATCCTGAATAATAAACTTGAGTTAATTTATACTTGATTAAGAACCTTTTTAAAGTTAATTATTCCTTTTATATCACTTATTTCCATGTTATAAACATTATGTAACCATTTAAGTTAATAATGTTTGTTTTGTCAATATTTGGTTCTTAAGTCGAAAGTGGACTTCTTACAATTAAATGTTGTTCGTGTGGTAAAAAGTTCTTTATATCCAGAATGAAATTACTGATTTGGATATAATATGTATCATATATATCCAGCATATACATGTATTTATACTATTACATAATCATTTAGAGGTAAGAAATGAAATGCACCATTCATGGAGACGGTAAGCCGTACGTACGCATGAACGCTACTTTCATTTCTTTGTCATATTAATGGAATTAAAACTAAATGAGAGATATGTATATTTTAATTCCAGAATTATATTCATCATTTAGATATATCATTAATTATATATATCCATTATATACATGTACTTTTAATAGTACATTACATTTGGGGATAAGAAATGAAATGCACCGTTCATGGAGACGGTAAGCCGTACGTACGCATGAACGCTACTTTCATTTCTATCTCATACTTTAATGAAATGAAATAATAATTATATAGAGGTATATTATAATTCCAGTATAAAATCATATATAATAACTTTAAATCCATCCTTTACACGTCCCACATATGGCATTAACGAGTCACATCACTTTGAGGGGGCGGTAGTCCGCACTTCCTTAAATGAAGATATCGTGTTTACCCATAATGGAAACCATAAAGGTATGCCCAAAATGAAAAAAACAGAAGATTAAGGAAACCATAAACATATCATATATCATATATAAAAATAGTGACATCATAATGGCCACCTTTGAAGGTGTTAAATGAGTATTGAACAATCATCGTTTCGGGAGGCAGAATTTCGCCATCCACGGAAACCGTGTGTTTTCTAACCATTTGACGTAGTTGTGTGAGAGTGTAGCTCTAATAAATATTATAAAAACATACTATTATATTGAAGATACTGGTGTTGTTACAAAAGAAGTAAATAAAAAGAGTTTAGAGGGTTGGAGAAGAAAAATAAAACAAATGAACAAGGGAGAATGAATTGCCTTTAAAAGTGTAACTCCTTTTGATTTGAGCCTAAAGGCTTCCTTTGAAAGTATTATGTCCAAAGGTAATCCTCTAAGATGAGGAGAGGGATGTGGAGAGAGTAAATGGGCAGGGGTTGGCTGAGCCAAAGGCTTGAAGAGTGTGTGAAATGAGGTAGAGGTGGGGGCCTTTTATAAGAGGAGAGGAGGGGCACTTTTGGAAAGTAAAGAAATATTACTTTATTTGAATACGTGTTTCGGTTTTAAAAGGTCCCATATTGATATAATTCGTGTATAAGGTGATAAGGGTTCTAAATAAACTCATCCAATAAGTTTTGGACATGTTTAGTTCATATATTTTACATTATCATTCCATTTTATTTAAATCGTTAAATAATGATGTCATCTCTGCATCATTATTATGTCATTAATAATTTAATTTATTTAATATCTAAAAATTATAAAAAAAAAATACTATGATGTAGGAACTCTTTTTATCTTTCCAATGACTATTTAGAATCAAAAATCTGATCTTTATAACCCCATGTAAAAAGTGTTTTCGTAAAACATATTATGTTTGTGTCATTTTTACTTTTACATTAAATAAAAAGTTATTTATGTCATTTCCCAACCAAAGTGTCTCCATGGGGTCCCCAAGTTGACCCATGGCTTGTCTTGGTCGTCCATGAAACAAAAAATAAGGTTGGGACATGTGTCTAGGTCATTTCATATTATTAAAGCATTACTTATACCTTAAACTACACTAATTACCACTAATCGCGATTAAGAACTTAATAAGTTACTATTCACCAAAAAATTATTATAATATCATTGAACCGCATTTTACTTCTTAATGAAAACCATGTATGTTGGATTTTTGAAATTAAAAACACAATGATGGCAAAATTCCATTTAAATGGAAAAATCAGTTTTTATAAGTACTACTTAGTGGTTTCACTATTCATCAAAAATTGAAGTTTTTCAGAAAATTACCAAAAATTCACCCTAAGATATATTTGATTTTACGAATTAAAAAATGAAGTCTATTTTAAAAAATTCAAAACATATAAGTCACATTAATTAATTTAATAATTAATTCCCGCTATCAGAGCAAATAGCGTGTTTTTATGAAACAATAAGTATCAAAAGATTGACACTAGTTTAAGTCCGATTTCAAAGTGAAATTAATTCCAACGACCACTATTGGATTTAATAGTAAAAATATTTTCTAATTTCACATTAAAACCAATTAAAAAGATAATCTAATCATATAAATAAATTAGATTAAAAAGAGGTTTTGAATTAAAATACAACATTTTACACTATTCATTAAAAAAATGAACTTTATCAGAAAGGTACCAAAAATCTACACAAAGTAAATTTTGATGTCCCGATTATAAAGAAGAGTCATATTTGGTCAAATAGAATTTATAAGATCGATCAAAAATATATTTAATGACGGTTCTCCGTCAAAAGGTGATAAGTGGACCTTTCGTGAAAATTAGGGTATAAATGCCTGAAATTGAATTCTTTCCGTATTTTAAGCCTTTTTCTTTTTTTGGATAAATATAAAAACATTTGAAAACATATATAATCATATTTTAGTTATTTATATCCATTCCCGCCAGTACAACGGCTACTCGTTAACTAACATTTAAAATAATATTATTTTATTACTTGTGTGCAACGTAAGTTTTCAAAGAAACTCATCGTTGCGTACCGAGTACGCTATCGAACGTAGAAACCCATTTTAATTAAAATTAATATTTAATTTGTAAATATTAGTAAATATGAAAATTCTTTATTCTTTATTTACCTGGGATGTTACATCCTTCCCCCCTTTTGGGAATTGCATCCTCGCAATTTTATTCACTTATCAAAATAAGTGGGGGTATTTATCCCTCATAGCATTTTCAGATTCCCACGTTGCCTCTCCAAATCACACGGTTTTTCCACAAAACCTTTACCTGATGAATCACCTTATTCTGTAACACCTGCTCCCTGTGGTCAAGAATTTGGACTGGTTTTTCTTCATAAGATAGGTTCTCTTTCATCTGAACTACCTCTGGACTCAAAACATGAGATGGATCTGGCATATACTTCCTCAACATTGAAACATGAAAAACATTGTGTACCTGAGATAAACTCGGAGGTAAAGCCACCCGGTATGCAACTGATCCAACTCTCTCTAGAATTTCATATGGTCCAATAAACCTTGGACTCAGCTTTCCTTTCTTACCAAATCTCATCACACTTTTCCAAGGAGAAACCTTGAGAAAAACATTATCACCTACCTCGAAAGATAGATCCTACCTCCAGTTATCCGCATAACTCTTCTGCCTGCTCTATGCTATTCTCATGTGCTTCTGAATCAACTGAACTTTTTCTGCCATCTCTTCTACCAATTCTGGTCCCATCAGCTTCCTTTCACCCACTTCATCCCAAAATGTTGGAGTTCGACACCGCTTCCCTTATAATGCCTCAAATGGTGCCATCTATATACTGGAATGAAAACTGTTATTATATGAAAACTCAACCAAAGAAAGATGTTGGTCCCAACTTCCCTGATAATCCATCGAACAAGCTCGTAGCATATCCTCCAAGGTTTGAATTGTTCGTTCTAACTGCCCATCTGAGTGAGGATGAAAAGCTGTACTAAAATTTAATTCAGTACCCAACGACTTCTGAAGGCCTTTCCAAAAGTTAGAAGTAAACCTGGGATCACGATCCGATAAAATGGAGAGAGGAACTCCATGTATCTTGACTATCTCTTTAAGATACAAATGGGAAAGTTGATCTAGAGAGAAAGTATCTCGTATAGAAAGGAAAAGAGCAGATTTAGTCAAGCGATCAACAATAACCCAGATTGCATTATTACCTCGATATGTCTTCAGTAATCCAACAACAAATTCCATGGATATATTCTCCCATTTCCACTCCGGCACTGGTAAAGGCTGAGGCATCCCTTTCGGTAACTGCCACTCTGCTTTAACCTATTGACATGTCAAACACTTCACAGTAAAATCAGCAATAACTCTTTTCATTCCATCCCACTAGTAATACTCCCGCAGATCTCTATACATCTTAATACTGCCTGAATGAACTGAAAACGGTGAACTATGAGCCTCACATAACAACTCATTCTTCAACTGTGAATCACAAGGCACACAATACCTCTTCCCAAACCTCAAAACACAAATACAAACTTATCCAAGAACTCATGGAAAATTTTATTCATAAGGTCCATGAATACAGCAGGTGCATTGGTTAACCCAAAAGGCACAACTATAAATTCATAATGGCCATATCTAGTACGGAACACAGTCTTCGGAATGTCTGCTTCTTTTACTTTCAACTGATGGTAACCCGACCTCAAGTGAATCTTCAAAAAATACTGAGCTCCCTGGAGCTGATACCACTTCATTCGATGGCCCAACATCTGCTGAAGTTGTTGCAAAGGATTTCACCACCCCTTTCTGCTTGTAGTCTGGCTGCATTCCCCCAGTTGAGATCTTCGTTGGACACTCGTTTTCATAATGACCCATTTCATTACACTTAAAACATCTTACCGTTGGCTTTTCATTTCTTGCTTGATCATCTTCCTTACAGTTACGAGCAATATGACCAAACTTACCACACCGAAAGCACTTACCAAAATTGGATAAACATTATCCAGGATGCATTTTACCACACTTCTCACATGATGGATATTTGGTTTTCTTACCTCCTTGCTTCTTTGATGAATTCTTCCCCTTTTCCTGCCAACTAGACCTCTTATTCTGTTGTTTGTCATAGAACACCTGATCATCGGCAAACTCCATTTCCACCTTCTCCGCACATCGAACAAGTTTTTCATAACTTTTAATCTCATGAGAAGTTAATGCCCTTCGATATTTTGTCTTTAATCCTGAGTAAAAACGATTTATTTTACTATCAAGATCTCGTATGAAGTTTGGAGCATACCTTGCCAATCGAGTGAACTTTTCTTCATAAGCAGCCACTGAATCATCCTCCTGCCTCAATTCTAGGAACTGTTTTTCCATCCCAAGACGAACCACCTTAGGAAAAATATTTCTCAAGAATCATACCTTTGAATTCTTCCTAGTGAAGATCCTCAATCTCATCACTATCCCTTATATTTTTCACCATCGACCACCACTGATCAGCTTCACCTTCAAAACGGTAAACAACAAGACTAACCTTTTGATGTTCTGAGCACCCCATGACATCAAAAATCTTCTCCAGTGCTTTAATCCACCCTTCATCTTGCACAGGGTCAGATGATCCTCTGAATGATGGGGGATGTTGCCTCATGAAATGTTCCACCACTGACATGTTCCTCTGCGGTTGATCTGGCTGATCTCGTGCATTGATACCACCACCATTTATAGCCTGAGTCAACTGTGCCATCACTGCAACAAACTGTTCAGTTCTGATTCTGACCATCTCAGGTTGCTGATTTGGAAGGTTATCTTCCTCCTGATGTCATCCCAACATAGCTTCTTTGTTTCCTTTGCGGAAAACCATTCTGAACACAGAAATATCTTAGGCGAAGCAACATTGTAATCCGTAAATGCTATATCATTTCAATAATATTATAATTTAACACTTTTCTAACTCCTAAAGTTGTCTAAACCTCCCTTTGATACCAACTATAAGGCCCCAGCCTTAAACCTTACTTAATATTGAATTAAACTAATAATTCATGTTGAGGATCTTTTCAGGTTTAGAGATTTAGAGAATTAAAACATAACTATTACATCTCAAAAGATTACAAAGTAGTCACTTCTACTAAGTTTCCATAAAAAAAACTCTTAAAAGAAACATTTCTAGTTCCATGTTTTATATAGCATGACATTCCCTTGATCCCATCCTTGACCTCATTCCACATTAATTCCTGTAAAAAACATTTCAAACGAAAACTTGGGGTGAGCATAAAAAGCTCAGTAAGGGATACACAAATAAAGAAAACTGTTAGTTTTTCAAACATCAAATAAACCATATATACTCTATCAAAGTGGTACATTCACCTTCATGAAGTAGTAAAAACTCTTCACTGAATAAAGTATCATTACTTACCTTTTTGTAACCAAAGTATTACCATGAAATCCATAAAAAGAACACATAACATATATAAAGGTAACTTGGGACATAAACATACTTAAGTGGAATAACCATACGGTCGACTTCTACACATATCACTTAATGGAATAGCCATACGGCCAATTTCCATACATACTTAATGGAATAGCCATACGGCCGACTTCCATACCCAATGCATTGGAGGTTATAACGTAACCACCCGTCCTGGTATTCACGGCACCACCCGTCATATGGTTTATAACGTAACTACCCATTAAAATGTCCAAGTACCAGTATAAAATCATAAAACATAAAACCAATATAAAGGAATGATAACATTTCCACATTTCAATCACAATATATCATAAATATATTGACATAATATAATCCTTTTTCAAAACCATTTCCAATACCAAAATACATAAAAGAGTATATGGTATTTATTTTATTCTAAAAACATTACGGCTTGTTAAGAAAGCCAAAGACCAAATAATACTCGCGGTGGCGGAAAAGGTTTTTTTCGCCGCGTACGTTAAAAGAAACATTCCTTTTTGTCGTTTTGTAAAACGCTTCATATAGAAAGATTCATTTTGTATAAAATTAAAAGTCAAAGGGGGTTTATACACCGTATAAAAGAAAGTTGTGTATAAAACGAAATATGCCTCAATGAAAGGAGATTGAGACGAAGTCCCTTACCTCGGGTCTGACTTGACTCGATCGTTCTTTAACGTCCTGAATAATAAACATGAGATAATTTATACTTGATTAAGAACCTTTTTAAAGTTCATTATTCCTTTTATATCACTTATTTCCATGTTATAAACATTATATAACCATTTAAGTTAATAATGTTTGTTTTTTCAATATTTGGTTCTTAAATCGAAAGTGGACTTCCTACAATTACATGTTGTTCGTGTGGTCAAAAGTTCTTTATATCCAGAATGAAATTCCTGATTTGGATATAATATGTATCATATATATCCAGCATATACATGTATTTATAATATTACATAATCATTTAGAGGTAAGAAATGAAATGCACCGTTCATGGAGACGGTAAGTCGTACGTACGCATGAACGCTACTTTCATTTCTTTGTCATATTAATGGAATTAAAAATAAATGAGAGGTATGTATATTTTAATTCCAGAATTATATTCATCATTTAGATATATCATTAATTATATATATCCATTATATACATGTACTTTTAATAGTTAATTACATTTGGGGATAAGAAATGAAATGCACCGTTCATGGAGACGGTAAGCCGTACGTACACATGAACGGTACTTTCATTTCTATCTCATACTTTAATGGAATGAAATAATAATGATATAGAGGTATATTATAATTCCAGTATAACATAATATATAATAACTTTAAATCCATCCTTTACACGTCCCACATATGGCATTAACGAATCACATCACTTTGAGGGGGCGGTAGTCCGCACTTCCTTAAATGAAGATATCGTGTTTACCCATAATGGAAACCATAAAGGTATGACCAAAATGAAAAAAACATAAGATTAAGGAAACCATAAACATATCATATATCATATATAAAAATAGTGACATCATAATGGCCACCTTTGAAGGTGCTAAATGAGTATTGAACAATCATCGTTTCGGGAGGCAGAATTTCACCATCCACGGAAACCGTATGTTCTTTAACCATTTGATGTAGTTGTGTGAGAGTGTAGCTCTATTAAATCTTATAACAACATCCTAGTATATTTAAGATACTGGTTTTGTTACAAAAGAAGTAAATAAAAAGAGTTTAGAGGGTTGGAGAAGCAAAATAAAAAAAATGAACAAGGGAGAATGAATTACCTTTAAAAGTGTAACTCCTTTTGATTTGAGCCTAATGGATTCTTTTGAAAGGATTCTGCCCAAAGAGAATACTATAGAATGAGGAGAGGGATGTGTAGAGAGTAAATGGGCAGGGGAGTGTGTGAAATGAGGTAGAGGTGGGGGCCTTTTATAAGAGGAGAGGAGGGGCACTTTTGGAAAGTAAAGAAATATTACTTTATTTGAAAATGTGTTTCAGTTTTAAAAGGTCCCAAAATGATATAATTCGTGGATAAGGTGATAAGGGTTCGAAATCAACTCATAAAATAAGTTTTTGACATGTGTAGTTCATATATTTTACATTATCATTCCATTTTATTTAAATCGTTAAATAATGATGTCATCTCTGCATCATTATTATGTCATAAATAATTTAATTTATATAATGTCTAAAAATTATAACAAAAATACTATGATGTAGGAAATCGTTTTAGCTTTCCAATGACTATTTATAATCAAGAATCTGATCTTTATAACCCCATGTAAAAATTGTTTTCGTAAAACATATTATGTTTGTGTCATTTTTACTTTTACATTAAATAAAAAGTTATTTATGTCATTTCCCAACCAAAGTGTCTCCATGGGGTCCCAAAGTTGACCCATGGCTTGTCTTGGTCGGCCATGACACAACAAATAAGTTTGGGACATGTGTCTGGGTCATTTCATATTATTAAAGCATTACTTATACATTAAACTACACTAATTACCACTAATCGCGATTAAGAACTTAATAAGTTACTATTCACCAAAAAATTATTATAATATCATTGAACCGCATTTTACTTCTTAATGACAACCATGTATTTTGGATTTTTGAAATTCAAAACACAATGATGGAAAAATTCCATTTAAACGGAAAATCAGTTTTTATAAGTACTACTTAGTGGTTTCACTATTCATCAAAAATTGAAGTTTTTCAGAAAATTACCAAAAATTCACCCTAAGCTATAATTGATATTACGAATTCAAAAATGAAGTCTATTTTACAAAATTCAAAACATATAAGTCACATTAATTAATTTAATAATTAATTCCTGCTGTCAGAGCAAATAGCGTGTTTTTATGAAATAATAAGTATCAAAAGATTGACACTAGTTTAAGTCCGATTTCAAAGTGAAATTAATTCCAACGACCACTATTGGATTTAATGGTAAAAATATTTTCTAATTTAACCTTAAAACCAATTAAAAAGATAATATAATCATATAAATAAATTAGATTAAAAAGTGGTTTTGAATTAAAATACAACATTTTACACTATTCATTAAAAAATGAACTTTATCAGAAAGGTACCAAAAATCTACACAAAGTAAATTTTGATGTCCCGATTATAAAGAAGAGTTATATTTGGTCCAATAGAATTTATAAGATCGATCAAAACTATATTTAATGACGGTTCTCCGTCAAAAGGTGATAAGTGGACCTTTCGTGAAAATTAGGGTATAAATGCCTGAAATTGAATTCTTTCCGTATTTTAAGCCTTTATCTTTTATTGGATAAATATAAAAACATTTGAAAACATATATAATCATATTTTAGTAATTTCTATCCATTCCCGCCAGTACAACGGCTAGACGTTAACTAACATTTAAAATAATATTATTTTATTACTTGTGTGCAACGTAAGTTTTCAAAGAAACTCATCGTTGCGTACCGAGTACGCTATCGAACGTAGAAACCCTTTAAATTAAAATTAATATTTAATTTGTAAATATTAATAAATATGAAAATTCTTTATTCTTTATTTACCTGGGATGTTACACATTTATTTCACACGGTAAGGACACAGATCCAACATGGCACACGACCGTTGACTGGTCAACACACGGTTTGAGGGTAATGCGTACGCGGGGAGGGACTACACGGCGTGTAGTATTGGGTACACGGCATGTACCCATTTATTTCACACAGTAAGGACACGACCTTCAACACGGGGTATACCCGGCAGGGTGGGTACATGGCGTGTACTCACACTACACGACTTCTACTTACAAAATTATGAAAAGTGTGGGAAAAGTCCATTTTACCCTCCAGAACACTTCAAGACCCTCTTTTCGACAAAGGAATGGGATGGAGAGGTCCGGGACATTACACTACTACCCACAAGTATCATGAGGTTTTTGATGATTTTATTGATAATCCAAATTCATATATCAACTTTTTGAGGGACTCGAAACACATTGAAAATATGTTGGAACTACTACCAGTACACATTATTCAGATGAAACATCTAATTCAATATGTTTTTAGCCGCCCCATAAATCTATAACATATCCAAATAATTTTTTTCAGGAAATTGATCATCCCTCTGGTTCGATGGAGATGCATTATGTTCCAAATTACTTTTTTGAGGTGTGTTCTAGTCACCAATGTCCAATTTGTCAACACAATGATAATGAAATGGAATTTTCCCTACAAGGGTTCACACCATCCTCAGCACAGATGACAACATACAAGATACACTGTAGATGTTCTAGATGAAAATATATAACAAATAAAACTAGGATACACTAAAACCCCACATAACAAGTGTCTTAACATGTTATAATGGTTTTTTTCTTAGATATGTTAATTTATTACATATTTGAAAATATAAATTTAGATATTTCACATGTGGAAAAATTGTCCCCATAAAAAATGACTATCAATATATTTACCTAATATAAAGAATGTATATGAACCTAGTTCTATACTATCCCATTTGTAAAATCGTATAAAATAGTAATTTCCCAAAAAGGATTATCTCTCAAGATTAAATGCTATTGAGAATATAAAATATGATCATTAATAAGTGAAATACCATTTATAAGAACATGGATATGCCAAATGGGTTAGATACTCCCAAAAATGATTTTTTGGGAAATCCTCAAAAAATCCTATTTAATTTTATTCCTTCTCTAAATATTTATGAAATAAAAACAACATGATCTCTGATACCATTTTGTAACATCGCTAAACATGATTTCCTTCATGGGAACGAGATTTGTCACTATGTGACCTCTAATGTGCCTCCATGTATATCAATGGATTCTGACTAGTACCATGGGTCTATGTAATATGATGATGAGATTATACCCTCTAAAATATAGTAACAAACACAATATGAATAAGATAAACCGATAAAACAAATAACATAAAAGTAGAAAAATAAACAATACCAAATCATTCTTAATATAAGAAACGATGTTGTGTATTAATAAAATATATATATAATTCATTCAATCGTCCAACTAAAAGAACGAATGAATACTAAAAACCACCAAATGGACCCAAATAACATATTAGATTCCAACTATACGATCAAATTCTTACCACCAAAGCATTCAATAAAAAACATTCCCCCTTTCATTTTTATAGACCTATATGAAATAAATATTTTTGAGTAACAAAAAACATCCCTGATATATTGTGTGTAAAATTTAGTAGCCAAATAATATAATATCTGAAAAATACCATTTTAAATATTATTTAATTTAACAATATGTTAATAAGATAATAAATTTATATTTTTTCATATTAATAAATAATCATTTTAAAACTCAATCTCTATGTTGACACTCAGCGTTAAAAGAACCCACATTATCATGAAACTTGATGTCTCTGTCTACACTCATCACTAACTGACCATGAGTCACACATTCATTAATCAAGTAACAATCTATCTCACCCTCATGCAATCAATTAACCCCACATCTCACCAGTAAGAATAAAGTAACCATATATCTATCTCTCAATCATTAATAATGTACTATATGAGATTTACCATGATAGAGATGCTTACAAGTTACAGTGATGCAATATAATGATAGGATAAAATGTATTACCTGACCTAGTGTTTATTTCCATGTTATGGCCTCCTAAAATAACATAGGGCTTCAGATGGAATTCAAATTTTAATGATAGTTCTTATATAAAATTTCAAAAACTAATTGAACAGGAGGGAATGAACCATAATTTACCAAACATTCCAAAAATGTTAATATAATCTGTATTGGTTTATTTATGTTTGTTACAAACTATCATACCAACTTTTATTGCAAATAATTTTTTTAAAAGAACTGGTATCATGAAAATATTCCAATGAAAATCCAATTACAATTTGGTTTCCATGTTTCCAGATATCTTAATAATTGTCAATAATCCATTTCACATTCAATATATGACTAATGAATAGTATACATATAATCTATTAACATTAAACAATTAAAAGGTTATTCTAATTTAGATTTCATGTTATTTAACAACTAACAAGATATAAAATTAATTAAAAATCCAATTTTACAATTTCAGATAATAAGAAAATTTACATTATTAAGAATTTTTTTAAAATAAATTCCCAATTAATCAATGAGATATAAGTTTATTCACTCCATCATTCATCCTAAGGTCATGGGTTGGAAAACAAGATAGGAGTATCAAAGTCTCATTCTCAATGAAAACAATCCTATTTGGATATATGGGAGGTATATAAAAGTTGAATTAAATAATTTATATTATGAAGGGTCATGTGCATGATGTGAGAGCTTGGTCACACATGTTTCATATACTAGAAAAATGAGGAAAACCATTGAGAGAAAATTCAAAAAGCCTACATCAAAAAATTATGAATATACACCATTGATCGAAAATCAGGTTTAATGAATCCATCCATGATACGAAATATACAATGATTCATAAATTAATCCTTTGATGAAAGAAGAGGAATAAAATATGAAGTAACTGAAAATCACCAATTATAAGTAGAACTCTAAATTTCAAGGTGTAATTATCAAAATATGGATTGGTTAACCAACTAATAGGGTTAGATAATTCCCTTGAGACATGAAGAACCCTTCCCAATAAGTAATCAATAGTTAGAGTCGAAATGTATTAATTAGACTCAAGAATGTTATTCAAGGGTAGGATATGCCACTTTGACTCCTTATTTGGACCAACTATAATAACATATTCTTTCTACTTGATTCCTCTGACAAGGTAGTGGATTCAAATAATTTGAATTCACAACTCATTGCCCATTCACCTAGTTGTTGAAATTCTTATATCATTACTTATCTACTTGATATCCCACTTTCTTGCTGGAAGACTGCCCAAGTTTTCTAGTGGCGGTAAATCACCTGATATTCTACTTGAAACCACTTTTATATTAATGTATTTTTTTCC
The DNA here is from genome assembly GCA_963277665.1 of Viscum album. NCBI lineage: Eukaryota > Viridiplantae > Streptophyta > Magnoliopsida > Santalales > Viscaceae > Viscum > Viscum album. Next base: position 1,290,101,684 of record OY728119.1, read on the forward strand.
AAAACCTTGAAAAACCTCTAAATATCATTTTAGTCTAATAATTATTAGTATTTAGTTGACCCAATTAGGTTGAACAAAAACCTATAAAAACCCAACAATGAAAAAGATTAGATCTTATATGATGTGTAGCTAAACACTGGTATTATCCAATAACACCATGGACAATATATTATATTGGAATCACCATTATTTAAAAAATAAGGTGGGTTTACCCTTGTAATCAAATTATAAGAATTTATAAAATTAGTTCCTTCAAATAATATGAAAGGATTATTCCATGATCAAACATGTTTATGATGTTGTCTTTTCTTCACAAACATAAGGATTATATTTTCCAATTAAGTATTTTCTCAAAATAATGTATAGTTTCGTAATACATATTCATTATTTCTATCATGAGTGAAATTACATATTTCTCAATAGAAAAAATTGATTTGATTATCCCAGTAATAATAATAATAATAATTATTATTATTATTTTTTCTTCTTAATCTACTTCTCCAACTCTTATAAAAACAATATAATTATTTATTTCATGATCCCTTTTCCCAAAGTGTTATACAAGATGATTCACTTTAGTGGGTTCAAAATTTAATTTCAAATTAATAACTAAACTCATAACTTACTTCAATTAGGCCTTTAATTCTTCTCTATGGTTTATGTGTTTTTCTAAGTTATGATATCATACAAACAATTAATGTTTTCAGTGTTTTAATATTAGTATACATTCAATTAATAAATGAAAAATTTCACCTAATCCACTGAATATAAAGACTCATTTTATTAACAGAACATGTGATACATTCCTCATGACTCTTTTTTATATCATTTCAGTTCAACCAATTTAAACTACCTTGAATCAACTTTTAAAAGACATTATACCAAGACATTATATACCTTAAATATTATATATGGGGATTTTACTAACATACCAAAAACTATTCCACAACATAATAATCCATGATTTGAGAATATAAAAATAGGGATGTCTTTTCAATTATTTGGTATAAACATTTATCATGTTTCTGGGGCTTCTCAAAATTGTCATTAAATCTATACCACTATATTTTAGATGCAATTTTGAAATATATATATATATAAAGACATTCTATGTTAACTAGTTGGTACAAAATCTATATTTCTTTCTATTCCTCTAGGTTAATATCATACTAAGAAAAGTTTCCCTAGGTTAATAAATTATATATTATTCATACATTATTAAACATAAGTGAGACACTATTTTTTAAATTTTTGTCAAATTAATCATACATTAAAAAACATAAATAAGACATACCAAATTCTATCATGGTGTGTAAAAGACATTTTTTTTCTCAAACTACATCTTTTAAATGTAAACACTTTTTTAAATGATCACTACAAATACTATCTTCCTATTTTCAAACTATGACATGTACTTCACTACACTGTGATGTAGTGACGTCATTATTCTCAAACTATCACTAAAAAACACTCATTTCCTAATCATCAATGAAATTTTATTTCTTATAAGAGCACCCCAACTATTTTTACGTTGACCATGGGATAATGAGGTCACCTACACCTCCAACATCTCCAACAGAATACTCATCAATATCAACATATCATCCATGTACCTTAATTAATTGAAAAACCATAAAATGAACATGACCTCAAATGAAACCACATGTAATAAAAAAATATTGAATATTATTTATTTATTTACATACAATGCATGAAATATTCATACCGACATGATAATTTATTAAATTCATCTTCTTATTCATAAACATTAGCAAACCACCCTTCGGTTACAACCACCTGCCCAAGGCCATAACCACTCTGGATATCAATATATTCCTTATTTATAGTCCTAATAATATCACGTGTTAGGTTTTTTGTCTTCCATTGAACATAAATATCTGTTCAATCTCAACACAAATAGAAACTAATCAACATTTATTATTTCTAAGCCTATGTGGGAGAAATTACAATAAAAACCACAGAATTGATTAATAATGTCAATTTTTTTAAATTAAATTGTCTTACATCCATGTATTCATAGATATTTTAACCAAATGATATAAACTTATTAGAAACAATATTACTCTAGATCATAAAATAGTTATTTGAACCTATAAAAAACATGTTCCACCGCACATGATCATAAACATGTCAGAATTATTCACAATTCACGCAATGAAAATACAAAATTCATTGAATACCCCGTTTAAAAACTACCAAAAAAATATATGAACCAAATAAATAATAATGATATATATCCTCTATTAGATTCAACATATACATTTGGATTATCACATTATATTTTTCTCCGACAATTTATAAATACATTAAAGGAAAAAATTAAGAGAATCATATTAATTCCCTCAAAATTTTACAACCAATATACAGTGATTATGTGAGAGAGGTGACTCAGTAAATATTTCTTATCCATGAAAGGGTTGAGTATAGTGACCTAACACGATCCCAATATTCGAAAATAAATCCATGGGGTGTTGTTTTGTGTGTATAACATTTATTTTCATCATTATTGGAATATACTCCACATTCAACACTTCTTTATCAAAATTATTATTGATTATGTGAAATTTGATATAAATTTTCTTTGATTGAGAATATTTAACTATAATCCTTTAGGGATTTATACCATGCTATTTATCTCTACCAACATACAGTGACATTTTCACATGAACAATGAGATCATATAATATATTTTTTCATTTAGATCATTTATATTATTTCATGTGATGATAAATAGTTTTATTTCCACAACTTTACTCAATGTATCAAAATATTTTTTTTGGGACATGGAACATTATTTTCTATTAGATAGATAACACTACATGATATAAACCTTCAATCATCAAAACATCCATCCAAAGTTTCATTTGTATATACAATGATATGAATTATTTTATTGTATTAATATTTCAAGCACTAATTATACTATGATTATATGTATATTATTACACACTTTGATGTTATAATATGAGATTATTTTGATGCACTAATATATATAGTAGAAGGAGTAAATGCTTACAAAAGATATTGTTAGGAAGTTTTCAGGCAGACCAAACTCCTAATTAAATTTATATACTCCCTTGAATCAACAAAATTTCTTTATTTATTATTAAATACGATGTTCCAAATGAAGTTTGAGTAGAAATATTACTAAAACACTCGATATCATTCTTTTATATAATTTTAAGGAATAATTTTCATGAGATATGAATATTTTATTATCCTCTTGAGAAATTTGTTTGCCTAGAAAATTCATAATCAAATAAAGGAATCAATACTAAATCATCTTCAGTTTCGCAAAATGAAACACATAATTAGAATATTTTTTCCAATAATGATGTTATTATCATAATATATTACAAAAAAAAAGATACCATATTGTCATATATATTATAGCACTTGATATACATTATTCATTTTATGATTTTCAAAACCATTAATCATGTGTTGATATTTTAATACCATGATTATTGGAATTATTATAAGACATAAAACAATTTAATCAGTTTGGAAACATACCATTTATTCTATTAAAGAGAGAATACATTTTCTTCAATTAATATACACCACCTCTTATGACTCTAAATTGTGGAATTCCAACATCACATAAATTTAGAAGATCTTCTGTCATGTTTGTGATACGATATAAAGAAAAATACAAATGGTATAAAACCATAAAATGTTTTTAAATAATATTAAAATTAAATTCCTTTATCATAAAAATATTATTATACATGGGAGTCTCATTGTTTATAATCACATTTTCTTTCTTATTTGAATTGTTATAAAAATATCTACTTTCTTTGGATGACACTCTTATTTTCTGGTTTGTTTACCATCTCATAATGTCGTAATTATCAAAATTATCTCTCTATTTTTTATATATTTGATCTAATATTAATTGAAATCATACTTATTAGCATATATTGTCTCAATATTAGAATAAATAATGTTTTTTATACATGAATGTACATATAGTTTGAAGAGGATGCACTTGATCAACAATGTTTTGAGATATCTAATTTATATATATGTTTTTGTCCAGTTGAAGATGATTTTTTCTACTTTTCATGAAATTGATGAATCATAATTTTCAACAAAACATTTATATATAATAAAATTTTCTTTTATATATTTATCCTGATGGTCTATTTTTATTATTATTTATCGAAAATATAGAACATTCCAGTTGATGTGGTATTTAATTATTTGTGTGTCCCTATAAATTCACAAAATAAATAAAAAAATTATTCATAATTTATTTATTATATTCATTGAATAATCATTTATTTATAGGATAACCAAGGAAGACACCATCATCTCTTCATTTCCAATGCATTAATAAATTTTCAATTTTCACATTGATAATAGAAAGTCCATAAAATAACCCAAAAAATATAAATCGTGGCATCATATTGTAATAATAATAATATGATGTCATTTTTTAATTGAGTCATTATACGAAATTATTTTGAATCTGAATCAATGTACTTATTTTTTTCCTCTAGAAAGATGAACATGTATTTTATGGAGTAGAAATTCTACAATATATTTCATCCACTATTCCGTTATTCCATTTTGAAACTCAAATTTTATAAATTTTATGATTCCTTTAATTTATGATTAATAATATAATTTTAATTTTGTTATTCAATGTTACCAATTGAGTATAAATTTCCTTTTCCTAGATTGTATCCAATTTATGTAGAATCCACCTTCCTTTTCTACAATACATTAAACAAATTTTTACAGTATAGAGGCCTCTAAATTATGTTGCGTAAAATTAATTTATATAATAGGTTTAATTTTTTTCTAAAATTTAATATAATACTAATAAAAATATATATATTATTTCCACATAGCTCAATAAATATATGAATGAATGATCTCCAATGGATGAATCATTTGAATCTCAATTCTTTTGCCTAATAATTTAACCATCATATCATTTTAGGATTTATATCACATACAATAAATTTTAATTTCATAATTGGAATAAATGGATAATTTTTTTCTAGAAATTGGCTATTAATATTCATTGGATTAAAGTGTAAAAATCTATATATTTAATAATTTCAGTTCTTATTTCATGCTCATGTATCAAGTATATTTAGAAATACTATCCTTAAACATGATAAATTGTGTGCCCCTTCATCTTGAAAAACAATATCCATCTACCAAAATATTTAAAAAATTAATGTTCCTAAAAAAACCTCCATATGCTTAATGAAAAATAATATACATGTTATGTAAATTTTGTTTCACCCCATTAATAGAAAATGTGTTACATGATTACAACATGTCTTCTCTAGTGGTTTTTAATCCAAATGCACTAATTTTTATTGAACTTCCATGGTAAATGTTACATGATCCACCATTTAACATCTTTTAATATTTAATGAGCTTAAAATATTATTTTATATTATGTTATCACCCACTATTCAAAATATATGGATGTCCTTTTTGGAATGCTATCAGTTCCACTATAATACGAAAAACATTTTCATTTCCATTATCATTTCTTTTATGAGAATGTTCATTTTAGTGATTCATACTCAATTATAAAACTAGAATGTTTTGTAAATAATAAGTTATGTGACCTGGTTGGTCACATATTCTCTAAATACCATACAATGTTATTTACATGTTCTCATCATTCACTCAATAGTTTAATATATTAGTTCTATTATTTTCATATTTCTGTGGGTCCAATATACCTAAATATTTGGCTCCAAACCCCATTAGAATAATATTAATTTCATTAATTATACCAATATTCTATATTTAAATTAATTGATTCTCTGCAATTCATAAATTAAATTAAAAATGAAATGTTTATGTTGTATAATTATTATTTTCCAAAAGTAAACTTTTGTAGTTATTTAAGCCATTAACCGTTAACAATAGATCTATTGTTAAAACATAAATTATATTTGACTACATATAATTAATTCATCATTATAGAATTATTTTTTGAATATTTATTATCACCATTTGTTTGATATTTAACATTAAAATTTTAATTCCTTGAATTTACATTTTTATGTGCATGTGTTTTCATTACCACATATTCTAATTAATACATATGAATATTCACATAATCTATTTTGAATAATTTATTATTAAACATTTATACCATAAATTTTATTAAATCAAGATAGAATAATTTAAATTTTTCAAAATATATTTTAATTTAAAAACTTTACATAGAACAATATCAAACTCTTCCTACTTTTATTTAATTATAAATTCATAGTCAATATTCATCATCATTTAATTATCTTTTCCTGATAATAAGTTAAATTTGATTTATTTTCAGGGGATAAATTACATTATTTATATTTAAATCACTTTTTTTGGCAATTTTCAATTTTTCAGTCGATATACGTATAAGAGACTCTCTTTGAATTCATATTTTAGCATAAAATCAATTTCTGATTCTTTATCACATAAAAATATATTATACCTTATTGAGAGTGAATTATTTATCATTCTCATTAATAATATGTATCTTTTATACATATTAACATGAATTATCATCTTTAACATCATCATATTGTATATAATTATCTCTAAGTTTAGATCATAATTTCATATATTTGAATACAAATAAATTCTTCTTATTCTACATAGAATAATAATTTAGTTAATTATTCATTGATTAACATCATGTTATATCATACTCATCATAATTGAAATCATATTCATTTAATTAAAAAATATAAAAAATTCTTAATAACTATACAATTGAAACATTTAAGTGGAATAATCCATAAAACATTCATTTTCCTCTTCCCATTCTTCTTGAAATTCATGATTCTAGTTTACCAAATTTCATTTCAAAATAATTTTCAATAATAGATTTTTCATAATTTATATTAATTTATTACCTTATCTTATATTTCCTATTATATTTAATGGATATTTCTCAATCACCATTTTTTTCTTCTTAGAGGAACTTTTATTATACTTTTAATATGTAATCAAAATGCTATGAAAATAATCCATTGTAAGTTTTCCAAAATTACTGTATTTGAATTCCAAAAAAATAATCAAATATTGCTTGAAAAATATATATTACAATATTACCTACCATATAATCATATATCATTTCACCATAATCTATAATACGATTAATAACTTCATTATCTATAGTTAATAATTCACTTAATGTTTTATCATTATTGATGTTGAGGTCTTCATACATAAATATAAAAATATATATGTTTAATATTTATTCTTCATGTATACTTTGTATATATATTATATCGTATTCAAAATTCCTTTCATTATCTTGATCCAATTAACCATGAGAAAATCATATTTAAAATTGATTTCAACTAAAGATTTTTATCTAAAATATCATTCTCCATAACAATTTTTCTTTATTAGTTTCTATGTAGTATCTTCAAAATGAAGACGAAACCAACCATTATCTTCCTCCAATACATCAAAATTGATTGATTGATTATATAAAAGAATATGATCATTATAGATATAATATTTAATCTAATAGGATGTTTCATTACCCTTTTTTCCAATGGTTAAAATTTTACATGATCAAAATAGAAATAAAGAGTTCAAATATTCTCCCATAGTGGAATACATTCTCTGAAATAGGTAATTATTTATAAGGGAACCCATGGATACTGTAATATATATTATAATGGTCCTAGTGTAAGAGGTTTTTTATAAATATGTATGAAATAGTGAAAATTTATAAATTGTTCATTTTGGGATTTCTCATTATACCATGCTTTATCACTTTATTTAGTTAAAAAACTTGCCTAAAAACATCCAAGACATAATAGAAAACAAAATATAAAAGGAGAACTTGATTTATGAGTATTACTATTCAATATGACTAGTAAAATCCTTGGAATGAACTATAAAACCTTGAGACTAGATTGTCCACCTAAATCAAAATTGTGGATACTATATGTGGGTTTTATCCTAGAAACCATGTTATTAAAATAAATCAAAATATTATCCTTACACAAGAATAAAGGATTATACTCATATCATACATGTTACTGATGTCATATCTTTTTCATCGAGATTAGGATTATCATTTCTCACTAAAATATTTTCTCTAAAATTTTATTTTCCTCCCTGATATCTTATTTATTTATAATATTTGTGAACATTTATCTTCTTCAATACACAATAAATTTTTTATTATCACATACTAAAAAGAATTACCATTTCAATTTTTCATCTTCTTTATTTATCATTTGTTTCATAATGCTCCGCTTAGAAACTACTTAAATAATAAGATATACCTATTAATCCAGTATTTTAATGTAATAGTCTCTTCTTCACATAGAAGATTTAATTTTTAATTAAAAAAATGAACTCAAATATTCTTTCAAGTACTCTTATATTTCTATATCATCATTTTGTTCCTTTGGAAAATTTAAAATCTCTATATAAAAATGTATATAATAAATCATTGTATAAGACTAGGCTATCTATCATCAATGGGGCCATGTCATAAAATCCTCCCAAAAAATTATAATTTTTATCTATCATTGAAATGTTTAACAAAAACCCTTATGTGTTGAACATAATTTTATTTATACCACATTAAACTTCACTAGAAAAACTATTAAATCAACACATAATGTGTAATGTTATCATATCCCCATTTGAATAGGATTTTTACTCATAGACCTTGTAATTTTTAACAACATGGGACTCCCCATTTTAGATTTATGGAATCATTGAATAAATATATCGTATTTCATAAAAACTACCTAAACATTTCATGGACATCTCAAAATTCCCATCATATCTTTACAACTAGATTATTTAACTTGTGTTGATCTCCTAATAATATATCACCACATTCAAAATACACTAAACTACAATTGTCATATATTATCTTCCTATGAGTAACTAACTTGAAACATAAATTTATATATCCTAATAAAATTATGGTTAATGAAATATAATTCATTATAAAAAAGGATACATATTCCATTTTTGATGAAATTTATCATATGTGAGATTACAAGATAGTGCTTCTCATTTTAAACCTTCTCCAATTATATTACTTCTAAAATTTCAATATCAATTATTATTGATATAAAAAAAATTCATGAAAACTTTTAAACATCTTTAAGTAGTTTTAATCACACAATAGTGATATATTAATTTCAATTATAACATTTTATTGTTATAGAAGCATATTGGGCTTAAATGAAAAAGTCATAATTTTTGAATTTATCTATTATATTTATTTATGTATTTTGGTCAAAAATTTATCATATTGATAAAATTTATTAAAATAATTTTTATGCTAAAATAAATCATGGTATTAATGTAATTAATCTTTAATGTAATTTGAATCCATCTTTTAATGCCCTAAAAGAAGCTTACCATTGAGGCCACAAAATCTGTTCCTAGATATGAATATTTTTTAATATTGAACAATATCTCATAAATTAATGAAAACATAGAACTAAAACGAGTATATGATATAGATAATATCACTAGGAACAACTTTAATAACTAGTATACTAGTTTATTTTACCTAAATTAGTGGCCATAAAAGTATTATAAATCAGATTTATGAAATTCAATGATTCTGTAAGGCCAGAATAATGTTTCAATAAATATAAGACACACATTATACTAATTGTTGTGTAATAATCTAGAATTTTGTTGGTCAACCAAAATGACATTTTTGAATAACTTTTTAAAAGAAATCATTAACGAATTTTCTCCAGATCTGGGAATACAACACCAAAAGTTTTGACAGAATATTCTAGAGAGATATTTTCAATTGTTTAAAAACAATTATGTCATGAAACCCTATAATGTGCCATTATGACACCCTTCAATGTCTTCAATTACTAGAAATATGGTTCTAGTTGTGGATTGAATATAAGATAAATTTAAGAGGGAAACTCTGGATAATTTCTTATTTTAAATTTATTTCCCTTACCTCTTATTCATTTATTTTTCTACACATCGATGTCTACCCATTCCTACATGAAATCTACTTATCTATCCATGGGTGTGTAGTTTCATAGAGTGATCGGGGAAGGTAAAGGTTATAAATATGAAATTTACTGAATTTTTAATGATTTATTTTAATAATACCCTTTCTTATTTAAACATATTGTTTGAATTGTGAATTCTATTTTATATTCTGAATGCAGTGGCATTAGATTTTTATTCTGTTAAGAATAATTGCTTTGGTTGAAGGTCTATATCTCCCTCCACCAAAATATTATCATTATATGGTTTAATATATTTTTTTGGTGAGTTCTCAATATTCTTCAAGACAAGTGTAAGATAGTATGTTGCAATATTGGTTTATTGGTGAACAATAATTCCTCATTATATATTTCTTTATTTAATGAAGATAACCTACTACAATGCTATAAACACATGAAAGAGGGTAGACCAACATAATGTTTCAGAAAGGAATATTCTCATCATAACCATTTGGGAAAAGGGGGTTGATGAATTACTAGATAAATCTTTGTCTAACTAGTCAGTAGAAAAAAAATGTTTAATAATTTGGAGACCATGATAGCATGATATTAGATCCATCCAAACCCACTTAGAACACATTGGTTATCAATTATTGAAAATAAATCAAATATAACTACATTTATATATCGACTTATTTAAAATAAATTAAAAACTATATAAAGGGAAAAACTTGTCTTGAGTGAACTTATCTTCAGGAGACTGAATATATCCTTATTACTTAACAATATCATGTACTTCACTACACCACAAAATTCTAAGGCCTTCTTCATTGGACAATAGAATTCCATAATACCCATTTTTTTGAGAAACCAATATTTTTTAATTTATATTGCAACACCATGCATATTTCTTATATGAACATGGTTTGGTGTGGTTTCTACACCACTCTTGACATCAATGTATTCTTAATTAATTTTACAAATAAAGTCTATAGTATAGTTCAACTATTCCTTGGGTATGTATGTGTTTCCTTATTCTTTATAACAAATTATTCCTCATGTATGTATATGTTTCCAAAAATATATATTATATAATTATGTATTGATATTAAATAATAAATGTTCAATGATTAATAATAATGAAAAATGATCATGAAATTTATGATATTATTAGTCTATTTAAATATTTATAACTAAATCCATAAGTAATAACAGTTTCATTAAAGTCCATGTAACTATTTAAATGGTGATTTTTTTGTAAATTCTGTAGAGTTAATACCATGAGATATTTCATTTACTAAAAAATTATAATCTTTTAGATGATTTATGGGAGGTTCACAAAGATATAAAGAGTGGTGAACCGTGAATGTACATGTAGTAATGCTCTTTCTAATAAGAAAATAATTTCTTCTACATGATATAATATATTTTTGATGGACTTTGAGTCAGTAATAAATGGATTAAAATATTTTAGAGGCTAATGATTAATGATTTTTTTATCCATGTTAAAACATAGTAGTAGGATCTTATTGATAAATATTTTATGAATATAGAGACTTGGTGAAATTATAATACCCATTTTTGGGTCCATTTAAATGATGTGAACATAGATTTTATAATGTGTTTTTATATCAACTGTGCAAGATTGTGGATTTTAGTATAATAATAGAACATATACTAGACTCATTAATTATTATTTATAATATCATTATATGAAATGTTAATATTAGATGTTTTTTAGGATTATAAAAATATGCTGGATTATTATGTAAAAACTCACAGGTGATTGATCAATGTTATCATTCATTGAGTGAAGTGATTTAGTTGTCTGATAAAAAATTTGGTAGGGTTGTGGTCTGTTGAATTGAAGATATTTATATATATATATTTAACACTTGTTTCTTATATTACACCCATCCATATACATAAGTTAGAGTGTGAAAATGACACATAACATTATAACTCAAATTTTAGGGTAGAGAAAACCAATAACCTTTTCAGGTATATATTTTTAAGTACCCATATGTTAGGTTAAATGAATTTTAATGAAATAAAAATTTATGATAGATAATAATTATTAAATTTTATTAAAAATAATATATACATGAAATTTATGATCACGGTGATGTAAAAGTGTATTGTTGTCAAAATGGCAAGACTGTTGGTGTGTTTTTAGTGTTTAGTATTTGTTCAGCCTTGGGTTTTCTTGAACAATTATTGGTTGAGGAAGACTCGACACATAATATTGAATCAAGTATGTGATTTTTTTTGGAAGTGTAACTCTATATAAAAAAATTAGTGCATAGAGTGTGAATTATTGGATGGAATAGCGCGTTAAAATATTTTATATGATATTATTATTTTTTGGTTATTATATTACTTACTATTATCCACATGGGGCTGGATGAATTCAAACATCTAACATGGGTGATGTATAGTAATTTATTATATCAACAATGTATTAAAAAAATCTTATCTAGAGGGATGGATTATAGAATACCAAGTATTAAAACTAAATTATAATTACCCCTCTAAAGGATCCCATGGCCCAACTCATAACATTGTTTGTTCTAGAGTGTTGGTATATGGTTACTTATTAAAGTTTATACATTATGAGGAACCTTCTTATTATGGTAAACATTATGCATAGAGACTATATGTATATGAATTTGTAAACATTGTTAGTTATAGAGAATGGTGAAGGTGAGATTTTGGTTTTGTTAAAAGGATTTATCAATAAGATCATTTTGATTTATAATGATGATTTATAGTCTTATTATTTTTAACTCATTAATTATTTATGATTCATATAGACATTATATTTTCATGGGTTAAGACAACTACCTAGGATGTTTAAAAAATATTATTTCTCACTCTCTACAAGTACACACACATATTTTTCACTGTTATGTATATTTAGATTTATATATGTAGATGTTGGAATATTTAGGAGGATTAATATTGATTGTAGATGTAGCAGTTATTGGTATGGAGTTTTATTTATGTTAGTCCATATGGGTACATCTATTTTAGAAATGTTGTTTTATATCAATATTTATTTTATTATCTCACATTTTTACTATCATGCTTTTATAATTAATGAATATGTTTCACTATAAGATTAATTTTTTATTTATATTATAAAAAACTAATGTTTTGTGAAATATATTTTTTCAAATTTATGTAATATTTTCTATACATTTTATTATACATAAATATAATATTATCATGTGTTACATAATTTTTTTTTAATTTTTTATCACACAATTATATGTTATTTAGGTGTTTTATAAAACGATAATTTGGGTTTTTCTGAAAAAAAAAAGTCTGAGTTTTGTTTGTGTTACATGCATCACTATGTTTAATAAAAATGTGACATGGTATTAAATCATTATTAATTAATATAATAGCTATTACAAATCTCTTTGAATGCTGATATAAATAATATTAACTATATTAATAAAATATATGGTTTACATAGGTACATATAAAAAATTCATTGGTGGCTAATTAATTTGATAGGAAAATAAAACCATTTTTAAAATAAAATATATCATTTTCAGAATTTATTTTTATAAACATGAACACATTGTACCTCAATAAAATTGGCTAAATTTTTTGGTCCATTATTTTAATTAAATTTATAAATTAAATTTTCAATAAAGTATTTAATATTTATCATATGTATTTTCATAATGAGATATAATAAATACTCAAAATTTACACATAATATATCCCTTTTAAGTAGTATTGTATCCTTTGTTATATTTTTTGTAAAAATAATTTTTATTTAGAATAAACTATATTTTTCAAAATAAATTACATTTTTAAATTCATCATATGAAATAATATAATGATGATGTTTTTTATTTTTCTAAAAAGGTGTATTTTTTTATAAATCATTATAATACATGACAATAACTAAAAACAACGTTTCATTCCATTAATTTATACAGATATATTATATTATATTTTTTTCAATATAATAACAATTCAATTATATATCCGTAATTATAATTTATGTCATTTAAATTAATTTTGTTTTTAATTTTGATAAAAAACATTGTAAAGTGTTTCAAAATTTTCTCATTAAAACCCTACATTCTCATCCCGTCTACAAGATTAGCGTTAAATTTAAATTTTCCACTTAAGTGAATGAAATCATTTAAAATCGATCCAAAATTCTGAATTGTAAAAATTTAAATTATATAATTGGGCCTTGTTATATTATGGTAAAAATGACAATTAAAATCATTTAAAATTAATAACTATAGTTTAGGTTAAAATAGGTATATTATGCGGTAAACTAAATAGATTAGGTCATAAATGACCTATAAACATATAATTTATATTTTCCTTCATTATTTAGTACATATAATGTCTAATGATTTAATTTTATCCATTTTGGAACGTGTAAAATGTGGGTTTACATTTTCTTTTCAAAATATTAAAAGTGAGCCACACACCTAACTTATAGAAGCTCACCCCCTATTTTATCTTCTTCACACCATCAAAAAATATTATCCATACCATATCAGCCCAAATAGAATTCCATATTCCCAAAAGTCATCCCAAATCCTTATTTTTTTACCAAAATCCATCGGTGGAAGGGTTTTATAGAAACCAAAAAAAGATACCTGAAGAAGAGGCAATGTTCACAAACAATAATTTTGGATTTATTTCACCACCCAATTACTTTAATTTTCCCTATATAATAATTATACAATAACAAAAATATTTCAGATACACTTTTATTTTCTTATGTTATTGGAATTACCTACTACATTCACCACTTCCACCTAAAGGGTTATGAAGTAATCATTTGAAAGTATGACAGACTACCGCCTCGTGAACCAATATCATTCATTTTTTCATTTCCACCTATCATGTAATGTCCAGAAAATTATATAATTTTTTTTAATTATACAAAATTATTTCGATATCACGAAATCTGACGGCGCATGATTCTGAGGACCGGAGTTCCCAGAATGGTCCGTCGAAATTTAGATAAAATTTATATATCACTCGTAATAAGTTTTCCTAAAAAAGTGGAATATATCTTAAATAGTTACACATATCAGAAATCGGATGTCACTGTTTCATTCAAGACGGCATGTTTTCCCTAGGTGCGACTTAAGTTTAGTCGGCACATGCCTCCTTTGGGAAAACCAAAAAATGGAATAAGTGTAAATAAAATAATAAATTAATTTTTTTATTTTTCAAATGTTTATAACTCACAAACTGTTGCATAGGTTTATAATCTGTGTCCACTGCTGAACTTGTGAGGGATAACATTATATAAGCAGATACTAACTTTGGCTAGTGCGGGCCACCAATGAAAGTTAGTTTGTGGCCATAAATAAGTAATTAAGTGACATCTGTTTTATTGTAAAAATCCATAACTTTTAAATAGTAACTGGTATTAGAAATTAGTTAGTACCATTGGTTTCATTGGGGTGTGTTTCACATGGGAAGAGCCTAACCTCGACTGGCGCAGGATGAGGGTGACTATTAATAATTTTTGGAACTTTTCTTGGGGTACAATCAGTAATTGTGCAAGCCGCATTTCCTAACTTTTGAACCAGTTATTGGAATTGAAATCTGAGGTCACCGTTGAACTCGTAGCATCAGTATTCGATTAAGTAGATCTTCAACTCGACAATAGTAAGTTTACGGATGAAGTTATCTTTTTCAAATATTCATTAAAGAATAAAATAAAAATAAAATTGTGTAACATTTATTTTTATTTTTATTTTACACTCCTTATGGATGATTCATAGGTGGGGAACACCTGAACTACACCTCCCATGGGAGGTTATGGTGGTGGGGACTACCTGAACTAACCTCCCATGAAAGGATATGGTGGTGGGGACCACCAGAGGATAAAACAACTTAAACACCCCTCTTAATAGAGGAGAAACCTCTCAAATCCCTCTTTAATGTGGAGGAGCCTCTTGAGCTTCCTCCAAATTAATTATGAATACACACCACGTTAATTTTTTCCAACTTCTGTGAGTTTTCCAACATAATTTCTTCTTAGGTTAATTATATTTTAACCACTTTCATTTTTTGGTGGAATTGGGGAAAAGGTTTGGAAAAGGAGAGAGCGTTGGAGAACACGAGAGAATGCTCTCCAACAAAGAATGCCAATGAAGAACGATGACCTCAACTTCAACTTTTTCCCTCATGACATCGTTCAATGTAAGAATTTTTCAATCGACGATCATCTTACCCTCCCAAATGATGTTCTCTTCTCCCCCATGATCTCCATTGATGAATAAAACATGGTAGGGGGTTTGTTCACATGTTCTTACCTTCCAAGTTTATTTTGAAGGAATGGTATTAGTGATTGACGAAGGTTATGGGGATTGAATTTCTTAAATATATTCCTTACATATTCTAGTTATTGTTGTACCTCTTTATACTGCTATAACGTGGAGGCTGTGGGCTAAAAAATACATTTCCCAACCCCACTGTTGTTCTTCTGTAATTTTGTATTCTTCGTGATGGAATAAGGCGACTTTGGTGATGGCGACCAGTGCCAGCAGTCGGCACCGGTGGAACTCGTGAACCGCTGATGAAGGCATAGTGCCCCACCTCCCCCGCGGCCTCCACGCCCCATGGCGCTCTTCCATTTGCAGCCACCACCGCCCCGCGGCGATCGCCACCCCATCACATTCACCGCCCCGTGGCCTCCGCTACTCCGTGGTGTCCGCAGCCGAGCCGACCCAAGTAGTCGCCTCTGTCTGAGCTACTGCCGCCGGTTTATGCTACTGCTAGGCCGAGCCCACGCCATCGGGCCGAGCCACCACCTTGATCCTAGACACCGCCACTGGGCCCAGCTCCAACTGTCGTCCGAGCCGCCGCCGCCATCCGGCCGCGCCGCCGCTGCCATCCGGGCTGAGCAACCTCCCTAGTCATCCCCGCTTGGACTAGCCGTCGCCGCTATCTGTGTCACTGCTGTTGTCCAGGACACCGCCGCCATCTGGGCCATGCCACTACTGCATTCCGGGCTGAGCCTCCGCTCGAGCCGTCATAGACCATCCGAACGAATCGCCCTGGACGAGCCGCCCCATAGCCTCGCGCCCTCATGCAAACCCCCGACTGACCCACTCTGCGGCCTCATTCCCCTGTGGAACCCTCTGCAACATTGCAGCTACCTATGGCCCTCCATGGCCTCTCACTACATACCTTTCTACCCAGCCAGCTGGGCTGAAGCCATCTCGCGGATAGGGTCGGTCAGGATCGGTCCGACTGTGCTGGACCAGACGCGGGCCCACTACGACCCATTTACATTATTTTGACCATAAATTTGGCACTGTAAGTTTATTTTATGAACCATCAGCAGTGATGGATATCATGGACTGATATGGTCCCTTTGAGAATACCCACTGGAGATTTGGGTTACGATGGGGTATGGTTAGGTTGGATCAAGTATGAATCCAACCAGGACCCTGGGAGTAAAAGGATAATAACTCACTGACCGGGTGTGCAGACTCTCTCTGAGATGAGCGAACCTAGTGCGGAAACCCAGTAGCTGAATGTGATGAGAAGAGTGCTCTCCTAGAGATGTTTTATGGGACAGCTCCTAGAGATTCTATCTGTGTCATCTCAAGGAATCATGTGTGGGTCAACTCCTAGAGATTATTTGTGGGTCAAATCCCAGCGAGCCTGTGTGGGTCATCTCCAACGATTCAGTGTGAGTCAGCATCTAGAAATCCTATGCGGGTCATCTCCTACCGATTCTATATAGTTTATCAGCAGAGCCTCTTAATGGAGTAAGATGATTTAGTAATTTCATCTAATAATCTCTACTGCTTTACCTAAAGATATACTTAGTGTGAGTTGAGTCAGTACCTATGTGTTTCCTCATTATTGAGATGAATTACATGATAACTTAGGTATATGTCTGGTCATATCCCTATGTTGGGTTATTTATTGATTTCATACATTGTGGATTATGATTGATGGATTATGTGAGACCTTGAGGGTATCGATGTCTCTTCTGAGTGTTGTTATACTCACCCCTGCACAGGTTATGCCTGCACCTTGTGTGTTAGATGCAGATGATAGAGAGTACTAACTGAGGACGAGGGTACCAGGATTAGAGGTAGCTCAGAGGTGGACCTAGACGAGGAATACAACAGAGACAACCATTCAATATCTATACCTACCCTTCAGGTAGGATCTTTAGTGGGTGATCACAGGAGATCTTCCAGTTTACATGTACTTTCAGTTGTCTTGTACTTTCTAGTTTTTCCTTATACTTTCCAGTTGTGTTTTTATTCCGACCCTTTTTTTACTTTTAACACTCTATTTGCTAAAAATTTGATTTGCATTCATATCTTGATGTGTTCATGGATGCGTGTGTTTATAGGTTATAAAGGGAATTCCTTCCTGGTTTTAGGGAATACGCCATTGGTTCTAGTCACCTTCCCCTTGCCTATAGAAGGTGGGCTTGTGGTTAGTCACGACACAAGTTCAAGGGGACGGGTCGTCACAAATTGGTATCAATGGAGTCAGTTCTACCATATAACATAGAACTATGATCAATTTTTTTTTACAGAAATTGTTTTATGTGTAGTGAGTGTGGTTATTAGTTTTGGGAATCCAATGTTAGGGTAGTGGATGACGTATCCATACACCAGGAGCTTAACTTATAATTTCTGACTCAATGAACGAAAACACTAATTGCGTGTGTGTTTTGAAAAAAATTTGTTATGTTTCCTTGAGTCAGCTCGCCAGGTATAACTAAATGACCGTGGCACACCTATTCTTTATTAGGATTCTGGTGGGTAGATAGACAACTAGGACTCCCGAGAGGTTACATGATGATTGCCACTGAGCGATGAGGCTCCGGTGTAGGGCCCTCTTACTATGTTGTCTCCTTCGGGTGGTGTACTAGCAGCACCACCACCCGTTTGGAAGAAGATTCCACTATCTACTCTAGCAGACAGTGCACGCCCACTGAGTTCATTTCATGAGTTTCAGCAACAGATACCCCCCAGTTTCTGAGGCGATCCAGAATCATAGGTGTCTAAGGACTGAGTTGAGAAGGTGGAGGAGAGTTCTCTAGATCTAATATAGATTCGGCAAGACGACGTGTCAGTATTTGAGTATTAATCCATGCATACCAATCATTCCTAGTATTTGATGAATACGATACAAACTATGCTTTGGGTCTCAGAATTTCTAGCATAGTGTGTTTAAGGACGTCTGAGCCATCACTATTCCTCTATGCATTCCTACTTATGATAGGGTGATAGAGAGAGAATGTGTGCATGAATGTTCTTTGGTTGAGTCGATACAGCTAGTGAATGTTAGTAGTGGGAATGCAGGAAACTGTCACGAGTCTCAATGAAATGGGAGTGTAAGATGTTTCGGGAAGAAGATTTAAGAGGGACAGATGAATATATAGGGAAACCGACGTAGAAGAAGAGTTAGTAGGGTTGCATGAGGTGGTGTACATTTCGACATGTCACAACCACCCCCGTTTTGTGAATCCCACAAGGATCATGGAGCTGGAGTACAATGGAAGAGAGTAGCTGCATGTGGTCAAGGAGTGTGACCAAAGGGCTCTACGAATTATTTCAGGTATGGTCTGTATCTACTACTAGCTGTCTTATCAATATACTTAAGTTCCAATAATTCCTTCCATTCATTAATCTTGTCCATGACCTAGAGTTTCCATTTAAACTGTTTAATTGACACTCACATCTGGAGATACCTTTGGGAGGATACTAAATAATCACACATGTAATAATGGTGTGATCTGACCCTTGAGGCGAGAGTTTCGGTTGGAACCTCTTGGGGGAAGGGTCGAGGCCTTACGAAGTTAGTTTGGGCATGGACTAGACATCCACAATTCATTATTATATTGACTGTGTTAGGACAAACGGTTGTGGTTTACCTACAAAATTGGAATGAGTTTTTCCTTGGTCGGCGAAAAAGGAAACCCGAATAGCATAGGTTAAACTCATGCATTGGAGTTTTTAGTTTTGAGTTCCCACCATTAGTGGTCGAGCATGGGGACATATTTTCAAAAGAAGTTTCTAGGAATACCTCCTTGAAAGGAGAGGGACGTCTGCTTTGTCTAGGTACAACAAGAGATTTGTACCTGACTTCTCAAGGGAAGTGGAACCTTTATCAGCATTGACAAAGAAGGGGCAACCCTTTTTTTGGTCGGAGAGTTGCCAACTGAGTTTTTAGATGTTGAGGATAAGGTTGACTATTGCACCCATATTGAGGCTACTATAGGAGGGAGTAGGGTACATAGACTACTGAAATGTATCAGGAACCAGGATCGGATGTGACCTGATTTAGGAGCGAGCAGTGATCGTATATGGTTCTCGACAGCTGAGACAGCACGATCAGAACTATGCTACCCATGAACTGGAATTAGCAGCAGTGGTCTTCACCATTAAGATATGGCGACAGTATCAAATTGAAGAACTCTTTACAGTCTACTCAGATCACAAGATTCCTTAGTATATCTTCTCTCAGATGGACCATAACCTGAGACAACGACGTTGGTGTCATGACCCGCCTTCACCAAAAACAGGGAAGGGTCGGCAGATTTCCAGGCCGTTCCTTATTTAAGTTGAAGGATAGATAATGACCCCCGAAACCCGCCTTCTATAGGTCTCGGAGTGGCGACTAGCACCGAGGGTAGGGAAATTACAAACAAATGGAAGGAATTACCCTTTTCTTTTATAGGATCAGGAGATAAGATGATGAAACCCAACAACACCAAGGTAAAAGAAAATTAAAGCCAAAAGTAAATTGTTCCCACATGCATGTTACAAAAGTAAAAGCCACAAATTAAAAAAGTGACTACAAGGGTAAGTACCAAAGAAAGAAAACAGCAACTGTGACTGCCCCAAGATCCGAGCTAGTACGGTCCAAAGCATTCCTTAAAGTCCTGCTGGAAACCTGAAAGTAGTTTTATATACGTAGGGTGATCATAAAAGTACACTCAGTAGGGAGAACCAATGACTATCGTGCAGAAGTGGGGGAATGTACTAAAGTTCCGTGAGAATCAGACAACCAACACTATCAATGAGTTCACCCATCCCACTCACCGGCTACACTCACCAAATAATGCAAGTCAAGTAATATATGTAATAAGAGAACATAGATGTTTGGGTACCCCAAACCACTTTCCCACTGGTTATTGAGACATCCTACGCATCGAACAATCCCACCATTCTCACCGCAGTCCAACTACCACACCCACCCGCACACAGCTGGGCCACAACCGCATGCAGTCCCACTGCCAAATCCCGCCCACAAACACCTGGGCCACAACTGCACACAGTCCCACTGACGAATCCCACCCACAAACACCTGGGCCACAACTGTCACACGTAACCATGCCTACAAACACCTAGGCCAGAACAACCACCACCACACCCGAAGACAACTGGGCTAGAAGATTCACTTCCACGCCGGAAGACACCTGGGCCTCATCCCGAAGATACTTGGGAAACCACCTGCCCGCACACACCTGGGCCATAACCACCACACTACCCCGCCCTATGATTCTTGGTCTAGTAATGGACCTCAGGCCATCACATTCTGCCCGAAGGTACTTGGGCTATCCGGGAAAGGGAGCAGAAAAGGAGTAATAACCAGCCACTAAGAATAGTGTTAGGAAAAACACCCTCTCCCACTAAATGGGGGTGTTTGGAACTAAGTTCTCATCTTGGGTGGGGCGTGAATAAAAAAAACTAAACTACAAGTATATACATAGGTAACAATCACTCACCCGATGTTCGGTTTTTCTTCGGACATTCTATAGATCACAACAGAACTCAAGTCCGAGTCACGACTCTCGCCAACAAAACTCGTTTGTCCCATTCTTGTTTTCATGTTCAATACTAATGTTTAAAATAAGTTCATGCACCTACATGGGAAACTAACACCGTAAGCACAACCAATGAAAGTATCTAACCAAACGTCAATTTAAACATTCACATCTGGTTCTCTTGTAATGTTACAACGACAAGGGGATAAGTGAGATCCCTCGAAGTAGTATAACCAAAGGAACCCTCGAGACACTACCCCATGTACCCCAAAATGGTTTATCATCAATAGAAGATCCCACCTCAATTCGTGATATAAACAAGGTAACCACCCAGTCTTAAAACTCACAACCACCGAATCCATATCAACAGGGGATATCATCCCCTCCCACATCTCCAGAAATTGGCCCATAAAGGAGAATAATAAAACCACTACCACCAAGAAAAGCAGGCCCATGCATGTATTTTTAGATTTAGAAGATTTTACATGCTTCAAGATTTCAATTTCCGTGTACTTTAACCGGGGGTTATCCAGAAGGATGGATCCTGGAGCTTTCAATTTATTTAGCCGGGTATACATGATTAACCAATTTCCTTTTTTACAGAAGGATTTCACAACCACAAACAAACCATTTGAAACATCACCAGGGTTCATTAGTGCACAGAGAAAGACCACCAACTGCTATTATTTTCTGTAGGCGTAAGCCCGCACAATTCAGAAAGATGATCAAAACATAAAACAGCATCAAAGATCAAAACCCCACCTTCTTTCTTCATATAATCATTTCATTATCTTTATTTAGGTTTGGTTTATCAAATTCTACAGAACCAAAAGCACGCCCATCCTGCATGATACACAAAAGCAAGAGACGAAGAAATTCCCTACTTGTTGATCAACGATTGACGCTAAGGTTGGGGGCAGAACTTCACGGATATTGATGCGGTTCGCCTGAACGAAAATCACCTCATCTATCCACACTTAGGATGGGCGTGGAACTTCACGCATAGCGATGCGGCTCATCTAAATGAAAAGTACTCTTAGCACAGTGGGATTGAGAAAAGAAGAAACCATGGCTAACCCTTAGTTTATAAGAGCCACAGATGGTTGAGATAAGAACACCAAACCGTGGAAGGAGTGGGGGTCGTGGGTTGACCATGCGGCCCCACATGTTATCAAAGGGGTCGGGTGGTTTAAACTAACGCACAAACCAGGTTGATTTATTAAATATTTAATTATAACATTTACGGGCGTTACTGGGCTTTAAAACAAGCTTAAAGGGGGGGGGGGTTAAAGAAGGGATTAAAACTCAATTTGCACACGTCATTGGAAAAACACCGAGAAAGCCGAGTGATGCTAAACGGTATCACCGATCGGTCACGGCGATCAGTCGTGCCGGTCGGTCACGTCGATCAGTCTTCTCGATCATTCGCACCGATCCGTCTCACCGATCGGTCGTGCAGATCGTTCTCACTGATCGGTCGCGCCGATCGGTCTCCTTGATCGGTCGTGTCGAGACTCTACCCCTTTATGATCTGGATTTTTGGCAAAGGAAAGGATCAAGAAATTCTAGGTCATCACATCAGATACCTCTCAAACTATTCTCGACATCGTGAATTTAAACAACTCAGAAGGAAAGAGTGGGTTAGAACAACCACCTCGAAAGATACCTCTCAAGAGTGAACCTCATCGTTAACTAAGAACACTTTCCTGTCAAGAACCAAGAAACATATCATGTCAAACTGCCCAGGCATGTGGGGGTTGGGGAGTCTCTTTCCCCATGTCAAGATATTATCCGCTTTGGGCGGAACTGACTCACCCGCACGGGTTGAATCACATCCACCTTAATGCATCTTGATTAGGGGTCGGGTTATCTCCTCCCTCATAGCCAGGACCTTTCACACACATTCAGAGGAAAATAAAACTAGCATTTCATAGTCAACAAGGTAAAACGTCCTACCACAACAGCTATAACAATAGAACAAAACTCAAAACAACTCTGGGTAATGGGCACACATCTATGCCTCCCTCTCCCACGTACTCTCCTCAAGCCTACCATGTCTCTATAACACACGAACCAATGAAATGGTTCAACCACGAAAAACCTTTTCTTTGCGATCCTCAATCATCCCTGGTCTCTCCACAAAAGTCACATCGTCCTCGATGTCCAGCTCTCCCCAACCAAGGACATGTGAATCAACATGCAGATACCGACGGAGCTGGTACACATGGAAGAAATCATGTATCCTCAGTAGCGGCGGTGGTAACACTAGTAGATAGGCCACCACGTCGACCCGCCATAACACTGCGAAGGGCCCGATGAACCTAGGAGGAAGCTTACTCACCTTGCCGAACCTCCACTACCCACGCTGAGTGGAGACCTTCAATAACATGTGGTCTCCAACCTCAAAATCCAAGGGCCAGCTACTTGTATCAGCATACCACTTCTTCTGGTCCTGGGCCACCTTCATCCTTTACCGTATGAGCTGAACCTTCTTTGCCGTGCTCTGCACCACCTCCGGGCCAAGGATGCCTGCCTCTCCTACTTCGGCCCAACACACAGGTGAATGGCATGACCTTTCATACAAGGATTCAAATGGGTCCATACCGATGGTAGAGTGATAATTATTATTGTAGGCGAACTCTACCAGGGGAAGTGTCGCACCCATGATCCTCCTGAGTCCAGAACACATGCCCGCAGCATATCCTCCAAAGTCTGGATGGTGCGCTCTGTTTGTCCATCTATCTGGGGATGGAAAGTAGTGATAAGGCATAAATGTGTGCCAAAAGCATACTGCAATTCTTTCCAGACCCGCGAGGTAAACCGTGCATCCCTATCTGAGACTATAGACCTTGGAACTCCATGCAACCGCACCACCTCATCAATGTACTTTCGTGCCAAAGCATCCACAGTAATCGACTCCCTGATCACAAGAAAGTGGGCCGATTTTGTCAAACGGTCCACTACCACCCAGATGGAGTCGTATGCCCCTTGGACCTTGGGAAGTCCCGTGACGAAATCCATTGAGATGTCGTCCCACTCCCACTCGGGTAAATCTAGAGACTGCAGTAGGCATCCTGGAACTTGGTGTTAAGCCTTCATTTGCTGACACACTAAGAACTTTTCCACAAACTCTGCCACTGCTCGTTTCACTCAGGGCCACCAAAACTATCTCTTCGGTCCCTGGTACATCTTGGAAACTCCTGGGTGTACCACTAGGGGTGACTTGTGGAACTCACTGAGAACCTTGCCATGCATCACTCCTAGAACAAGCAACATTCCCTGGAAAAGCATCCGGTCTGACTATCCTTTGTCCATCCTTCCGGAGCATCGCCCTGGTCAACTCGGTCACGCAGTACTTCTTACTCTGGGTCTCCCCGCTAAGACACCTCCACATGCTGCAATAGAGACGACTTCACTGCCATCTGGTATAGGCATCCTCTACCACCATCCATTCTTGCATCCAGGTGTATTCCATCCAACTCCTCCATCGCCTTCCATGCGTCCGCCGACTCTCGGACCGCATCCTTCTGCGTCCTCCTTCTCAAGGAATTGGCCACTACATTTCCCTTTCCATTCTTATATGAGATCACGAAGTCATAATCCTGGAGGAACTCCACCCATCTCCACTATCGCAAGTTTAGGTCCCGTTGGGAGAAGATATACCTCAAGATTTTGTGGTCTGTGAAGACCAAAAAGTGTTCTCCGATGAGTTAGTGCCTCCATAACTTTAGCGCAAAAATGACCACTGCAAGCTCTAGGTCATGGGTGGCGTAATTACGCTCATGAGGGCATAGGTGCCTGGACCCATAAGAGATCACCCCATGTTGCTGAATCAAGACACATCCCAGGATCTGTCCTGAAGCATCCCAGAACACCTCATACTCCACCCCTTATTTTGGAAATCTCGTCACTGGGGAAATAACCAACTTCTCCTTCAGATATATGAAGGCTGACTCGCACTGCTCACTCCACTGGAAAACCTGGTCTTGCTTGGTCAGGGCTATCAAAGGGGATACTACTCGGGAGAAGTTGGGTACGAACCTTCGATAGTAACCCGCCAGCCTGAGGAAACTATGGACCTCTGCCACACTTTTGGGTTCTCTCCATGAAACAACTGCCTCAACCTTTGATGGGTCCACCGATACCCCCTTCTCAGACACTACGTGCCCGAGGAAGTGCACCTCTTGTGTCCAGAACATGCATTTCGACAGATTCCCATGGATCTGATGATGTCGGAGGACCTCCCGAACCATCCACAGGTGCTCTGCATGGTCATCCTCCGATCTGGTGTAGACCAGGATGGTGTCGATGAACACAACTACGAACCGATCTAGGTACTTCAGAAGATGGAGTTAATAAGACCCATTAACACAGCCGGGGCATTCGTAACACCGAAGGTCTTGACTATGAACTCGAAGTACCCATTTTTGCACCTGAACTCCGTCTTCCGGATGTCACCCTCCTCCACTCTCAGCTGGTGGTACCCAGACCGCAGGTCGATCGTCGAGAACCATCCTTCCCCTTTCAGCTGGTCGAAAAGATCGTCTATCCTCAGAAGAGGGTAGAGATTCTTGATCGTCACCTGATTCAGCCTCCTGTAGTCTATGCAAAACCTGAGACCACCATCTACCTTCTTTGAGAACAAGACTGGAGCACCCCACGATGACGCACTCGGCCGAACAAAACCCCTCTCCATTAGATCATAAATCTGGAGCCGCAACTCCTGTAGCTCTGAAGGTGCCATCCAGTAAGGAGCCATCGAGATCAGACGAGCGCTGGGCTGCAGGTCTATCCCGAACTCAATATCCCGTCGAGGGGGTAGATCCGTTACCTCCTCAAGAAAGACGTCCATAAACTCATGGAAAACCTCTGGCACCTCCACCATCTCAGCATCTACTAATTCCACTGACAGCTCGACCAACAAGGGGAGGAGGGGTTCCCCCTGCCTGCTGCCCTTCTGACTACTCCACTCGCCGGTGAAGGTAACACGCCGGCCGCCCAAGTCTGAGAACACAACCCTTCCTCAGAAACAGTTGATGACAGCACACGCAGAAAATATCCAGTCGATGCCTAGGATGGCATTGTATGGCTGTATCTGTTAGTAGAAGAAGATCCCTAACCGACTGATGTGGCCCTATCATCATTCTATATCCCCGAAAAACAAACAAAAAGTCGGTCTGACCCTTGACTGGTGTGATCATCACCAGGGGCACTATAAGTCTCTCGGCATCTAGACCCAAGTCACAGGCTAGACTGGGTGCAACGAAGGAGTGCGAAGCTCCGGTATCGAACAAGGCATAAGAAAGAGTGCTAAACAAATTGATCATACCTCGAACAACCTCTGGCCCTACTGGAACTGCTGCCTCCGCAGGGTGTAGCTATCTGTGCTCAGCTCCTCTGCCCCTCGACTGTCAGCCACCTCCCCGAACACACCCCAGTCGAGGTCCCTGAAGAGCGCCCTGAGGTCGTCCCCCTCCTCCTACGTCTATCCTCGGAGGAGCGTGAGCTCGCTGTCCCTACTGCTGCTGCTGGAAAGGCCCGGCTGGAAGCTGTTCCTGGGGTGGGTGTTGGGGCTATCCGCCACCGCCGTACTGTTCCCTGTCTGGGCACTGACTCTGGCAATTTCCATGACTCCCACAGATAGAGCATCGTGGTCCCAGGCCCGAAGGAAAAGGGCAAGGACTGGGGGATCGAAACTAAAACTGTTGCAGCCTGCTCCTTGCGGGTCGGAACCTAGAGGGTCCTGAAACTGGAGGCCTGGTGCTGACGGCCTTTCCCTTCGATGGTCCCAGCTGGATCCCCTCTCATGACACACCTCCTTGAGCGTGCATCCCCTCCACCACTTCATCCTTCTTCTGGACCTCTAAGTATGTCGGAAGGTTAAAGAGGGTAACAACATAATGGATGGAGGGTCGGAGCTCCTCCTCTAGACGTCTTTCCCGAGACTCCTCATCAGGAAAGAGGTTAGGAGAAAAACATAGGAGGTCCTTGAACTGGATTTCTAGCTCCCTCACTGTCACACTCCCTTGTTGGAGGGAGAGTAACTCCTGTCTCTTTTCCGCCTTCATCGTCGAGGAGAGGAATTCCGCCCGGAACTCCTTCTCGAAATTATCCCATGGTACCTCAGCATCTCTCCTCTCCCCCAGGTAAAGCGTCCACCACTGACACGTCGCTCCCCGCATCTGGCTGACCACCAGAAAAAACCAATACTCGGTCGAGGCCCGAATTAGGCCGAAGGCTATCACTAGCTCCTCTAGCCAGCCTTCTGTCTTCATGTTAGAGGTGATGCCCTCGTACTTCTCGGCGGTCTGCCACTAGAAGGCCCGAAGTGTCTTCTGCCACTGGTCGTCCTCTTCCTCTCGATCAGCTCTCTGCCGATTGTCCAAATTAGTCACCGGGGCCTCGATCGTTTGTACCACACGTGGTAGCCTTCCAAGTGCCATAGCTACAAGGTAAACAAGGAATGCCTAAGCCCAAGTATTGCAGAATATTGATCTTAAAATTTATTAATCATTTCATTTATTCTTAATTCCCAAGACATCCCAGAAACCCGAGAACACAATTCATTATGATCCATGTACCTTTCCTAGGGTCTCTACCCCGCAATCAGCGTGGCCTCACTTGGTCGTTCGGTAGGTCTAGAGTCCTTGCATCGGATCACAGGGGGCCATAAAATCCTGTGTCCTAGCCTGTCTTCCCTGGCCTAATTCACACACCAAGGTCACCCAACATTGTGGCCTTACCATCCCATGCAATCCTCACTGTGCCTAACTCCATACTCCATCCTATCTCTCAAGCCTCGCTCTGATACCATTCTCCCATGACCTACCTTCACCAAAATGAGGGAAGGTTCAGAAGATTGCCAGGCCATTCCTTCTTTAAGTTGAAGTAGAGATAATGACCCCTGAAACCCGCCTTCTATAGGTCCCAGAGTGGCGACTAGCACCAAGGGTATGGGAATTACAAACAAATGGAAGGAATTACCCTTTTTGTTTTATAGGATCGGGAGATAAGATGATGAAACCAAACAACAACAAGGTAAAAGAAAAGTAAAGCCAAAAGAAAATTGTTCCCACATGCATGTTCAAAAAGTAAAAACCACAAAGTAAAAAAGTGACAACAAGGGTAAGTACCAATGAAAGAAAACAAAAAATGTGACTGCCCCAAGATCCGAGCTAGTACGTTTATGTGTGATCTCCCGAAGTTCTCCTGGAAACCTGAAAGCAATTTTATATACGTAGGGTGAGCATACAAGTACACTCAGTAGGGAAAAACAAAGACTCTCGTGCACAAGTGGGGGAACGTACTAAAGTTCCGTGAGAAGTAGACAACCATCACTATCAAAGAGTTCACCCATCCCACTCACTGGATACACTCACCAAATAACGCAAGTCACATAATATATGTAATAAGAGAAAATCGATGTTTGGATACCCCCATCCACTTTCCCACTGGTTATTGAGACATCCTACGAATCGAACCAATCCCGCCATTCTCACTACAGTCCCACTGCCACACCAGCCCACACACACCTGGGCCACAATCGCACGCAGTCCCACTGTCGAATCCCACCCGCAAACACCTCGGCCACAACTGCACGCAGTCCCACTGCAGAATCCCTCCCGCAAACACCTGGGCCACAACTGTCACATGTAACAACGCCTGTAAACGCCTAGGACAGAACAACAACCACCATACCCGAAGACACATGGGCTAGAAGATCCACTGCCACGCCCAAAGACACATGGGCCTCATCCCGAAGATACTTGGGAAACCACCTTCCCGCACACACCTGGGCCATAACCACCACACTACCCCACCCAAAGATTCTTGGACTAATAATGGACCTCAGGCCATCACAGCTTGCCCGAAGGTACCTGGGCTATCTAGGAAAGGGAGAAGAAAAAGAGCTAATAACCAGCCACTATGAATAGTGTTGGGAAAAACACCCTCCCCCTTGAAATGGAGGTGTTCGGCACTAAGTGATCAACTTGGGTGGGGTGAGAATAAGAAACACATAACTACATGTATATATATAGGTATCAAGCACTCACCCAAAGTTAGGTTTTTCTTCAGACAGCCTACATGTCACAACAACACTCATGTCCGAGTCATGACTCTCGCCAACAAAACTCGTTTTTACCATTCTTGTTTTCATGTTAAGTAATAATTTTTAAAATAAATTCATGCAACTACTTGGGAAACAAACACCATAAGCATAACCAAGGAAAGAATCCAGCCAAACATCAATTTAAACATTCACACCCATTTCTCTTGTAATGTTACAACGACAAGGGGATAAGTGAGATACCTCGAAGTACTAGAACTAAAGGAACCCTTGAGACACTACCCAGTGTCCCCCAAAATGGGTTCCCATCAACAGAGGATCCCACCCCAATTCTTGATATAAACAAGGTAACCACCCGGTCATAAAACTCAGAACCACCGAATCCATATCAATAGGGGATCCCATCCCCTCCCACATCTCCAGAAACCGGCCCACAAAGGAGAACAATCAAACCACTGCCACCAAGAAAAGTAGTCCCATGCAGGTATTTTCAGATTTAAAAGATTTTACACGCTCCATGATTTCAATTTCCGTGTACTTTAACCGGGGGTTATCAAGATGGATAGATCCTGGTGCTTTCAATTTATTTAGCCGGGTATACGTGATTAACCAATTTCCTTTTTTTTACAGATGGATTTCACAACCACAAACAAATCATTTGAAACATCACCATGGTTCATTAGTTCACATGGAAAGAGCACTAACGTCCTTGATTATTAGTAGGCCTAAGCCCGCACAATTCAGTAAGATGATCACAACATAAAATAACATAAACGATCACAACCCTCGCTCCTTTCTTCATATAATCAGTTCATTATATTTAATTAGGTTTGGTTTAACCAATTATACACAACCAAAATCACACCCATCCCGCATGATACACAAAAGAGAGAGATGAAGAAATTACCTACTTGTTGATCAATGATTGACGCTAAGGCCGGGGGTGGAAGTTCACGGATAGCGATGCAGTTCGCCTGAACAAAAATCGCCTTGTCTATCAACACATAGGCCGGGCGTGGAACTTCAGGCATAGTGATGCGGCTCGTCTGAATGAAAAGTAATCTTAGCACATGGTGATCGAGAAAAGAAGAAACCATGACTAACCTTTACATTATAAGAGTCGTGGACAGTTGAGATAAGAACTTCAAACCGTGTAAGGTGCGGGGGTCGTGGGTTGACCACACGGCCCCACACGTTATAAAACGGGTCGGGTGGTTTAAACCAATGCACACACCAGGTTAATTTATTAAATATTTAATTATAACATTTACAAGCGTTACCTAGATTTAGATAAAGCTTAAAGGGCGGTCAAAGAAGGGTTTAAAACTCAATTTGCACACGTCACTAGAAAAACCTCGACAAAGCTGGGTGATGCCGATTAGTCTCACGGATCGATCGCGCCAATCGGTCATGCCGATTGTTCTCACCGATCTGTCGCACTGAGACGCTACCCCTTTAGGATCCGGATTTTTGAAAAATGAAAGGACCAAGAGAGTCTGGGTCATCACAGTTGGATTGAGT
Source organism: Viscum album (assembly GCA_963277665.1). Taxonomy (NCBI): domain Eukaryota; kingdom Viridiplantae; phylum Streptophyta; class Magnoliopsida; order Santalales; family Viscaceae; genus Viscum; species Viscum album. Next base: position 1,290,133,041 of record OY728119.1, read on the forward strand.
TCCTCGAGGACAATGACTTTGAGATAGTCTATACTCTTGGGAAGCAGAATACTGTAGTAGATGAACTCATTATACGCAATGGTATATTGCTTCTATGTGAGGAAATAGAGAAATTGGATGCTTTTCTGGTATTCCTTTGTGGATTGTGATGGAGCATCTTCTCTTTTGTCTCTTACAGTCATTCCCCCATTTCATTAGTGCGTTAGAGAGTCGTTGCGTGGGGACGCTGAATGTGAGACATGACGTGATCATATATCCATAGGACAGGCACCTGATGGAATTTCATGAATGTGGGGAGCAGGTAATTCTCTTCAGAGGATGTACCATGGTACTAGTGTCTCTTCGGGAGGATGTGTTGAGGGAGTTCCACACATCCCCTCTAGTGGTTCATCCTATTGTGTTGAAGATGTACCAGGACCTTCAACGATAGTAATGGTGGCCAGGGATGAAGAAAGATGTGTATATTTTGTATCATGATGCCTCACTTGTTGGCGTGTGAAATCTGCTCAGAGCCGACATAGGTCTTTTGCTGACAAGAGGAGGGAGACCATGTCCTCTTACAAGTGTAACCTTGATGAGGTTTATAGAGTTTTGGTTGAGGGGGAAAGTTTTCACCGAGGATTATCAGTCTTTTTCTGGTCCATCAGAAGATAGGAAAGGTAGAATACAGCTTGGATCATCCACCGTAGTTGGAGAGGGTGCAAAACATCTTCCACATATCCCAGCTGGGGGGATACGTGCAAGACCCATCTCACATAATCTACTACGTCGATCAAGACTTAGAAGATGGGACATTGTTTATAGAGGTTCCAGATGAGATTGAGGATCAATAGGATTCAGTTCTTTTTGGGTGGTCGATACATCTGGTGCACGTACACTAGTAGCACTTGATCCTTCGGGAGAGCACATGGGAGGAGGAGGCTAATATTCGCGTTCAATACCCTATTTTGGCTATTTTTCCTTTGTTTTGACTTTATAGGATGTAATGACCTATGGTAGGGTGAATGTAATGTCTCGAAAATCCAATATAATTTTTTTAATTATATATAATTATTTCAAGACTCTGAAATCTTAAGACGCACGATTTTGAGGCCCGGAGGGACCAGAATGGTCCGTTGATGTTTTGTTGAAATTTAAATACCGTGGGTAAGGAGTTTACTTGAAAAAGTTAAATAACTCTTATATAGTTACTCAGATCAGAAATCTGAGGTCACCATTGCGTTTCGGATGGTGGGTTTACCCTAGAAGTGACTTAAGTTTACTTGTTGCAGGCCTCCTGTGAGAAAACCAAATAATCACATAACTATAAATAAAATAATAAAATAAATTATTTATTTATCAAATTCTTATAAATCACAAAATGTAGCTCGGATTAAAAATCTGATACCACCGCTGAAATCTTGAAGGCATGCTTTATTTAAGTAGATATTATCTTTGGCTGGCACGTGCCACTAGTGAACGTCAGTTTTTGGCCGTAGATAAAATGATTAAGTGAAAATTAATTTGTTGTAAAAATCCATAACAGATAAAAGGTAACTCAGATTGGAAATCTGAGAGTAGCAATGGGTTCATTAGGGAGTGTTTCACTTGGTAAAAGCCTATCCTTGACTGGAATAGGTTGATGGTGACTGTTAATAATTTTCTGAACTATTTTTCAGGTACGTTCAGTAAACATGAATGTGGCGATTTCTAACTTTTGAACCGGTGATCGGAATTAAAATCTGGGGGCACCGTTGAACTCATAGTGCCTTTATTCATTTAACGAGATCTTCACCTAGACTGTAGAAGGTCGAGGGTTGAAGTTAGTTTTTTCACATATTTGTGAAAGAATAAAATAAAAAGAAAATTGTGTAACATTTATTTTTATTTATATATTAAAATCCTTGTGGATGTTTTATAGGTGGGTAATACCCAAAAAAACCTCCCATTAGAGTTTATGGTAGTGGGGACCACCTTAACTAACTTTCCATGAGAGGTTATGGTGGTGGGGCCCTCCCGAGGCTAAAAACCCTAGAACTCCCTTCTAAAAAGAGGATAAACCTCTCAACTCCCTCTTTAATGTAGATGGGCCTCTTGAGCTTCCTCCACATTAATTATTCCAACACAGCTCATTAATTTTTTCCAACTTTTGTGAGTGTGAGAAAATAATTTCTTCCTAAGTTAATTATATTCGCACCACTTTCATTTTTTGGTGGAATTGGGGAAAAGGCTTAGCAAAGGAGAGAGCGTTGTAGATCTTGGGAGAAATATCTCCAACAAAATACCCCTACGAAGAACGCCGACCTCAATGTCAAATTTATTCCTCGAGACATACTCCAATGTGGGACGTCTTCAATCGATGATCATCTTCCCCTCCCCAATGACATCGTCTTCTCCCTCATGATCTTCGTCGATGAATCAAAAAAGGAAGGGATTTTATTCCCATGTTCTTCCCTTCAATGTTTCATTTCCTTGAATGGGATTAGTGATTAACAAAGGATGTGGAGATTTACGTTCTTAAATATCTTCCATACATGTTCTTGTTCTTGATGAGCCTCTTTCTATAATTCTAATGAAGAGTGTGAGGGCCAAACAAACATGGCCTGACCGCTTTTTCATTCTTCTTGAATGGTGTATCCTTGAAAATAGATGATGGCGACTATAGTGATGGTGCCCAGATCCTGTGGTCAGCACCGATGGAACTCAAGATCATCCGATGAAGGCACAACGCCCCACCACCCCATGGTGTCCGTGCCCCGCAGTGCTCCGCCATCTGTGGCACCCACCGCCCTCACAACCATCACCGCCGCACGACCATCGCCGACCCTGGCCATCTCCGCCCCGCAACCTTCGATGCTCAGTACCGTACACAGTCGAGCCAACATGAGTAGCCTCCACTATCTGAGCCATCGCTGCTGAAACGATTCCCCGCCGCTGAGCTGAGCCTCCGCTGCCTAGCCAAGACGCTTCCGCCATCGGAATCGCCGTCACCGTGCCGAGGCACCACCATCGTCCAAGACGGCACTGGGACGAGCCTATGAGGTCGAGCCACCGCCGTAGTCTGAGTCATCGCTCCCATCCGAGCCGTCGCTACCGTTTGGTCCAAGCTATCAGCATCGTCCGGGTAGAGCCACCACCTGAGCCGTCGCTGCCCTTCCGACCGAACCGCCTCGTCCGAGCCGCCCCGCGGCCTTGCGCCCTCGCGACAACCCCCAGTCGAGCCGCTCTATAGCTTCACACCCTCATGGCACCCTCTGCAGTATCATGTCCACTCGTAGCCCTCTTCGGCCCCTCACAGCCTGTTAGGTCTCCCCAAACCAGGACGGCCCAAGCCGTGTCGGGCCGGGTCCGTCCGACCTGGTCGGACAGGACCCAAGTCCACTACGACCTATTTATATTCATTTGGCCATGAATTTAGCACTGGACATCCGTTTGAAGAACTGTCAGAGACACTGGAAATAATGGTGTGAGACAATACATTTGACTATACCCAACTGGAGATTTGGGATATGATGGTGTACGATTAGGATGGATCAAGCACGAATCCTACTGAGCCCCCGATACTAAAAGGCTAAAACTAATAGACCGAGCATCTGATTGATGCGCCATCTATTGCGTTGGGACCACTATAACATGGTGGTAAATTGAGATACTATATCGCGGGACATAGTGGTAGGTGTAGATTAAACCAGTGGCTTGGGTAACAGACTCTCCCAGAAAAGAGAAAGCCTAGTGCGGAAACCCAATAACTGGTTCTGACGAGCAAATTTATCTCTTAGTGATCTATATGAGTTATCTCCTAGAGATCCTATGTGGGTCATCTCCAGTGATCCTATGTGGATCAGCTCCTAATGATCCTGGGTGGGAAGCTACTAGAAATCATGTGCGGGTCAAATCTAGTGATCCTGTGGGGGTCAGCTCTTAGCGATCCAGTGCGGGTCATCTCCTAGCGATTCTATGCAGTTTAGCAGTAGATCCTCTAAACAGAGTAAGATGATTAAGTAGTTACATAAAATAATCTCTACTACTGTACCTGAAAATATATATCTAGGGTGATCTGAGCTAGTACCTTTATGTTTCCTCATGATTGAGATGGATTACTTGATAACTTAGTTATATGTATGGGCATATATCTAAGTAGGGTTTTCTATTGATTTCAAACATTGTTGTATATCCTTGTTGGATTTTGTGATACCTTGAGGGTGTCAGGATCCCTAATGATTATCATTATACTCACCCTTCCATGGGTTATAACTACACCTTATTGTGTTGGATGAAGACGATAGAGAGCACTAACTGAGGACAAGGGTACCAGGACTGGAGGTAGCTCAGAGGTTGACCTAGACGAGATGTACCGTGGAGAATACTCATTAAGATATGTACATACCCTTCAGGGAGGCTTCTTGGTAGGTAATCATAGGAGCTATTCTAGTTTACATGTAATTACAACTATCTTGTACTTTCCAGTTTTTCCTTGTACATTCCGATTGGGCATGTATTCCGGCCCCTTTATACCTTTAGCACTCTATTTTCAATAAACTTGACTTGCAATCATATCTTGATGTGTTTTTGGTTGCATGTGTTTACATGTTATAATGGAAATTCCTTCCAAGTTTTAGGCAATACCCCTTTGGTTCTAGTTGCCAGCCCCTGGCCTATGGATGAAGGGATTGGGGTTAGTCACAGCACAGGCCTCGGGGGGCATAAAGTGACAAATTGGTATCAGAGGAGTCGGTTCAACTATAGAAAATAGAACTCTGATCATTCTTTTTAATAGAAATAATGTTAAGTGTAGTGATCGTGGTTATGAGTTTTGGGAATCCAGTGTTGGTGCGCTGACCAAAGTATCCATACACCAGGACCCTAACCTCTGATTTTAGACTCAGTGCATGAAAATCCTAATTGATTGTGTGTTTTGAAAAAAAAATCTTCATTTTCCTTGAGTCAGCTCCACAGGTAAAACTAAATAATCGTGGAACACTTGTTCCTTATCAGGATACCTCTGCGTAGATAGCCAGCTAGGAATCCTGAGAGAGTAAAAGATGAAAACCATAGAGTAAATAGGATCCGGTGTAGGGCCCTCTTGCTATAATGGCACATTTTGGTGGTGTACCAATTGAACCACCACCTGTTGTGCAGCAGTTTCCACTAGCTTCACTAGAGGACGGTGCATGCCGACTGAGTGTATTGGATGAGTTTCAGCATCAGATTCCCCTCAGGTTCCAAGGAAAGTCTGACTCACATGCAGTTGTGGACTGACTTGAGGAGGTGGATGATAGTTCTCTAGATCTTCTACAGCTTATACATGATGACATGTCAGTAGCTGAGTATTCATCGTGGCGTACCGATCATTCCTGGTACTCGATGAATACGATACGAACAGTGCTTTGAGGCTTGGCCTTTAGAGAATAGTGTGTTTAAGGATTCCGGAGAAATGACTATTCCTCTATGCATTCCTACTAATGTTAGGGTGCTAGAGAGAACCTCTGTGGTTGAATGTTCTTTGGCTGAGAATATACAACCAGTGAATGTTAGCTGTGGGAAAGCAGGAAACTGTCGCCGGTATAAGAGACTTGGGCATGTAAGATGTTTTGGGAAGAGGATGTAACAAGGATAGATGAATATTCAGGGCACTGATGTGGAAGCATAGTGAGGAAAGAATCATGAGGAGGAGTATATTTTGACTTTTCATAACCAACCCCATTTTTTGGACCCTACCAGGCTCACGAACTAGAGGACATGCGAAGAGAGTAACTACATGCGATCATAGAGTGCGACCAAATGGCTCTATGAATGATTCGTGGTACAGTCTATGTCTACTACTAGCTTTCGTATCAATGGACATAGGTACCAATAATTGTTTCCTTCCATAAAGCTTGTCCAAGACCTAGAGTTTCCAGTTAAACTGTTGACTTGACCCTCTCTTCAGGAGATACCTTTGGGAGGAGACTCAAGAATCCCAAATATGCCGACAGTGTGATCTGACCCTTGAGGTGTGTGTTTTGGTTGGACCCTCTTGGTGGAAGTGTCAAGGCCTTGCAGCGTTAGTTTAGGTATGGACCATAAATCCACAGTTCATTCTCATATTGACTGTATTTGGAAAAACTTTTGTGGTTTACCTACAACAATGGAATGAGGTTTTACTTGGTCGGAGAATAAGGAAACCCGAGAAGCACAAGACTTAATTATGCAAAGGAGTTTTAGAGTTTTTAGTTCCATAAATGATTGGAAGATAATGGGGACATATTTTAAAATATATATTTCCAGGAATACCTCCCTTAAGGATGAGGTACGTCTACTTTGGCTAGGTACTACCAGATATTTGTACACGACTTCTCCCAGGTAGTGAAACCTTTATCAGCATTGACGTAGAACTGGAAACCCTTCGTTTGGTCAGTGAGTTTCCATCTTTGTTTTCAAGACTTGAGGCAGAGGATGACTAGTGCACCCATCTTGAGGCAACTAGAGGAGGGCCTATGATACGCAGACTATAGAGACTCATCAGGAATTGGGAAAAAATGTTTCCTGATTTCGGAGAGAGCAGAGATCGCATACGGTTCTCGACAGCTGAGACAACATGAATAGATCTATGCTACCCATGACATGGAATTAGTAGTAGTGGTATTCTCCTTGAATTTGTGGTGACATTATCTGATTGGTGAATTCTTTACAGTCTACTCATATCACAAGAGTCTCTGGAATATCTTCTCTCAGATGAACTTGAACCTGAGACACTGATGTTGGATTGAGTTCCTCCATGAGAATGACATCAAGATAGTTCACACTCATAGGAAGGGGAAAATTGTAGTAGATGCACTTAGAAAGAGTACTGGTATACAACTACTAGGCGAGGTGATGGAGCAGTTTTCCGTTTCACAGATATCCTTTGTGGATTGGGATGAAGCAGCTTTTCATCAGTCTCTTATAGTCACTCACCCACTTATTCAGTGAGTCTGGGAGGCTTAGTGTGGGGACGCTGACTGTGAGACTCGACGTGCTCAGATATCCAAAGGAAATGCACCTGATGGATTTTCTAAAGGTGGGGACCACCTCATTACCTTCAGAGGATGTACCATGGTACCGGTGTAACTTAGGGAGGAAGTGTTGAGGGAGTTCTACACATCCCATATAACGATAATTCCTGTTGAGTTGAAAATGTACTAGGAACTTCAACGTCAGTACTGATGTCCATGGATGAAGAATATAGTGGATGATTATGTATCACGATGCCTCACTTGTTATCAAGTAAATAATACTCATAGTCGGCAGAGGTCTTCTTCCGACAGGAGGAGGGAGACTAAGTCCTCCTACTGGTCTCACCTCAACGAGGTTTGTAGAGTATTGGATGAGGGGGCAAGTAATCGCCAAGTTTTATTAGTCTTTTTTTCTGATTCATCAAAGGATAGGCGAGGTAGGATACCGCATGGCTCTTCCACCACATTTGGTGAGGGTGCATGAAATCTTCCATGTATCCTAGGTGAGGGGATACATGCATGACCCATCTCACATCATCAACCACGTCGAGATGGACTTAGTGGATGGGTCGTCGTTTATGGAGGATCCAGTGAAGATTGGGGATCTATAGGACTGGGCTATTTGTGGGTTGTCGATACCTCTGGTGTGCATATTCTAGAAGCCCTAGAACCTCTAGGAGAGCACATGGGAGAAGGAGGCTCATATTCATGCTCAATACCCTCTTTTGGTTGTATTTACATTGTTTTGACTTTATAGGAAGTAAATCCCTATGGTGGGGAAAAATTATTGTCCTGTAAATTCCATATTTTTTTTATCATATAGAATTATTTCAAGACCGTGAAATCTGACGGCGCATGGTTCCAATGCATGGAGTGCCCGGAATGGTCCGTCGAAGATTGGTTAATCTTTTCATAGCACACAAAATATGTTTTGCTAGAAATTTGGAATAACCTTAACTAGTTACTAGGATCAGAAATCTGCGGTCACCCTTGCGTTCAAGATGGTGGGTTTACCCTAGGTGCGACTTAAGTTTAGTCGGTGCGGGCCTCCTGTGAGAAAACCAAAAAATATAATAAATGTAAACAAAATTATTAAATAATTTATTTTATTTTTAAAATTATTATAACTCATATACAATATCTAAAATTTAAAATCTGAGAACACTACTAAACTCATAAGAGCATGCTTTATTTAAGCTGATACTAACTTTGGCCGGCGTGGTACACCAGTGAAAGTTAGTTTTTTAGATGTAAATAAAATAATTATGTGACAATTATTTTATTGTAATAATACATAACATTTTAACGGTAACTCAGATTGGAAATCTGAGAGTACCATTGGATTTTTGGGGGAGTGTTTCAATTGGGGAAAGCCTAACCATGACCAGCGTGGGATGAGGGTAAATATTAATAATTTCCTAACTTTTTAGGGTACTTTCAGTAATGGCACTAGTGGTGTTTTCAAACATTTGAAACGGTCCTCGGAATTGAAATCTGAGGGCACCATTGAACTCGTAGCACCAGTATTCATTTAAGGATACCTTCACCTAGACCGCAGTAGGTTGAGGGTTGAAGATAGCATTTCACATATTTTTTAATGAATAAAGTAAAAATAAAATTGTGTAACATTTCTTTTTATTTATATTTTAAATTCATTGTGAATGTTTCATTGGTTGGGACCACCTGACCTAATCCTCCCATAAGAGATAATGGTGGTGGGAACCACCAGGACAAACCACCCGTGAGAGGTTATGGTGGTGGAGACCACCCGAGGCTAAAACCACTTGAACTCCACTCTTATAAGTGGAGAAACCTCTCAACTCCCTCTTTAAAGTGGATGAGCCTCTTATGCTTCCTCCACATTAATTATGCTAATGCACCACATTAATTTTTTCCAACTTGTGTGACTGTGCCAAAATAATTTCTTCTTATGTTGATTATATTGGCACGTCTGTCATTTTTTGGTGGAATTAGGGAAAAGGCTTGGAAAAGGAGAGAGCGTTGGAGAACATGGGAGAAGGCACTCCATCTAAGAATGCCAATGAAGAACACCAACCTTGACCTTGGCATTCTTACATGGGACATCCTATAACGTGGGACTTCTTCAATCGATGATCATCTTACCCTCCCCAATGACATCGTCTTCTCCCTCACAATCTCGACCGACGAATCAAACGAGGTAGGGGTTTTGTTTCAATGTTCTTCCCTTCTATGTTTCTTTTCTGAGAATGGGATTAATGATGGATGATGGTTGTGGGGATTCAAGTTCTTAAATATATTCTATACACATTTTTGTTCTTGTTGAGCCAATTTCTACCTCTCTAGCGCGGTGGGTGCGGGCCAAAAAACATGTCCCATCCCACTTTTTTGTTCTTCTTGAATGTTATATCTTTCACGATGGAAGAAGGTGAATTTGGTGATGGCGACCGGTGCCAGTGGTCCGCACCGATGGAACTCGAGAAACACCGATGAATGCATGGCGCCACACCTCCCCACGACCTCCAGCCCGACGGTGCTCCGCCATCCGCGACTGCCGCCACCCCACGGCCCTCTCCGCCCGGCATCCCTCGTCATCCAGCAGCCTTCGCCACTTTGCGTCGTCTGCAGCTGAGGACACCCAAGTAGTCACCACCGGGCCGAGCCGTCGCCACCGGGCCTAGCCACCGCCACCAGGCCGAGCCACCGCCGCCATCCGAGCTGCAACCACCATGCTGAGCTGCCGCCGCTGTCTGAGCTACCTACACCACTAGGTCGAGCCGCCACCTCCATCTGAGGCGAGCCACCACAACCTTTCAAAATGAGATGCCGCCCAAGCCACCGCTGTTGGGTAGAGCCGCTGGGACCAAGCCGCTGCTATTGAGCAGAGCCGTTGGGCCAAGCCGCTGTCAGGTAGAGCCGCTGGGCCGAGAAGATCCCTTTGATTATACCCCACTAGAGATTTGGTTTAAAATTTGGTATGATCAGGTTTGACCAAGCACAAATCCAACTGGTCCCCCGGGACTAAAAGGCTAATAACTCATAGACCGGGTGTCCAATTGACGAATCGTCTATTGAATTGAGACCCCTATGATGTGGCGGTCCTTTGGGATACTTCATTGTGGGGAATCATGTAAGTTGGAGAATCGACCAGTGGCTTGGGGAGCAGACTCTCCCAGAGACGAGAAATGGTGATGCGAAAACCCATTAGATCTTTGTGACGAGAAGAGTGCTCTCCTAGCAATCCTGTATTGGGTAGCTCCTAGAGATCCTATGTGGGTCAGCTCCAGTGATTCTATGTGGGTCAGCTCCTAGCGATCCTGTGAGGGTTAGCTCCTAGCGATCTCATGTGGGTCAGATTTAGTGATCCTGTGTGGGTTTGCTCATAGAGATCCTGTGTGCGTCAGCTCCTAGTTATTTTGTGTATTTTAGCAGTAGAGCGTCTTAAATGAGTAAGATGATTTAATAGTTACATCTAATCATCTCTACTATAGTACCAAAATATATACCTGGTTTGAGCTGAGTCAGTACCCTTGTGTTTCCTCATGATTGAGATGGATTACTTGATAACTTTGTTATATGTATGGGTATATACCTATGTAGTATTATCTCTTGATTTCATACCTTTTAGTTTATCCATGGTGGATTTTGTGAGACCATGAGGGTCTTAAGGTCCCTACTGAGTATTGTTATACTCACCTCTTCATGGGCTATTCCTGCACCATGTTTTGTTGGATGCAAACAATGGACTGCACTGAATAAGGACGAGGGTACATGGACAAGAAGTATCTCAGAGGTGGACCTAGATGAGGTGTACCATGCAAACGAACGTTCGAGAGCTGTACCTACCTTTCTTGTAGGATCCTTGGTGGTTGATCATAGGATCTATTCCAGTTTACTTGTACTTTTAAATATCTTGTACTGTCTAGTTTTTCATGGTACTTTCCAGTTGGGCTTGTATTCCGGACCCTTTTTACTTTTAGCACTCTATTGGAAATATAGTTGAATCGCATTATTATCTTGTTGTGTGTTTGGTTGCGTGTATTTATAGGTTATAAACGAAATTATTTCCCAGTTTTAGCGAATACTCCTTTGGCGCTAGTCGCCAGCCTCTGGCCGTTGGAAGGCGGGTTTGGGGTTAGTCACGGCACAGGCCCCGTGGGACGAGTTGTGACATACCATGGATGTGTATAATGATTAATATATAGTATATATTTGATATTTATCACATAATTATACATACATATTCATTATATCATATATAAATTTTTTACATTCCATTCAATCATGGATATGATAACATCGCTTGTGTGTGTTTGGCGGACTATTACCTCATGAAGTGATGTTATTCATTTTTGCTAACACATTAAATGAAATATAATAATGTAAAATATATGTGATATATGTGACATAATTATAATTTTCATGACATATTTATCGATTTTTAGATATAAATGTTTATTTTATTTCTTACAGTTTCAATCACTAAAAGATTAAATTTTCATTCATGTATGTGTTGACTATAGCATTTACAATGTCGTGTGACATTTTTTCATCACCACAAACCATGAATTATTTGTATAAAAATATTTAAATAATAATAGGATATTTATAATATTTTATTAATTATTTGGTGATAATATATTACAAAACTCCTCTCCATAATGATTATTGCTAAGTGGAAATGTTACTCATTCATACGTACAACCTACCTTCTTCATGGTCGTAACATAATTCATTTCTAAAAAAAACATTATTGATTTATCTTAAAAATATAATTGATGTAAAAATATTATAATTTTTCTATAATTATTATTATGGATTTTATGGAACCATTACTATTTAAGGGGACCAAAAATCAAAAATCGAATCACATCAAAAAAAGAAAGTAGTTATAACGGGATATATGTATTTAACAAAGAATTGTTAGTTGAAGGGTAAATAATGGTCATAAGTTAATCATATATATTAGGATATATATATAAAATCATATCTCAACAATATAATTATAATAAACTTATATATCTTATATATTATGTACATATGTTTATGAAGGAATTAGAGACTTAAGGTAATAGATTTTCATCTCATTTTTTAATGTTAGACAAATTTCATATTCGCCCCATGTTTCATTTATGTGTTGTATGTACCGCCCATAAATTTATTTTTTGTTGAATACAAATAGAAATATTAGTATCTATACATCCATATTAGGATATTTATATCATCTGGTTCAAAACTCAAAAGATACAATAATCGTAATGATTTGTTGTCTAAATATTCTTTATTTGAGACATATGTTATGAATTGCACCAATATTAACTTTTGTGGTGTATATACGACCACTAAATCATATAATGTCATTTAGTTATTTAACATCATGAAATGTGAAGTCCAGTTTTATTTCATTCTTTATGGGGAATATAAGTAAATGATTTCAGAATGATTATGAATTTATGTAACAATCTCTCTTTTCATTGGGATTTTTATGATTATGCATCCAATGATAATTTATTATTATATATCTATCATGAAAGTTGCTAATTTTATTCTAATTTTTCTACGAAAGATATTTTAATGTAACGGTCCATTTTTCAAATCAATGGTTCTTAAAATAATTTTGAAATTTTGTTTCTAGGAAGTCATAAAATATTTCTCTCTTGGGTCGGAAATCTATTTTCTTTCAAACCCTAAATTTAAAAAAATGACATAAAAAATATTATATTATTATCATAAGATTTTAAAAATAAAATTTTTACAATGGTTTACCATTCATTTTTATTGAAATAAATCTTTAGGTGATTTTTTTAAAAAATCATTTTTTGGGTTTTAAAAAAATGTGAGTTGAATCTTTTTTTAACGTGTAGTCCATAGAAAAAATTTCCATCCCTCATGAAAATTAATATATTTGAAGATTAAATTATATTTTTAAAGTTTATTTTTATAGAAAAGTATTTATAAATATTTTCTGTTTTGAAAAGTGTTTTTGAATGTGAAAAATATATATTCCTCATGAATTTTTTTTAAATAATCATTATTACTTTCTAAATACCATTAAAAGGGTAATTTAAATGAAATGGATTTACAAAATATTTTATGTTTTAAAAACTGGTTTTAGAAATAGAAATTTTTTTCCCTCAAGAAATATTAATCATAATATTTAAAAACCATTTTCTATCTAATATGATATCCATTTAGGTTTCATATGCTTTAATGATTATATGATAAAAGAAAACAATTCATTTTCTTTATCTAAACGGGTTATGTTTATGATGAAATGATGTTTATGAAACCCATGTCTCCTCGAGTGGTTATTCAGTGAAACATTTATTATGAAACTATAATGTCCAAATCCAGGTTCCACACACAATTTCCCCAGATTGGATAGTCACATGACCTCAGGTGTGTCTCCTCAAACGCTACAGTCTGTAGACTAGTCTTGAGGGTAAAACATCTATTATATAAACACAATAACATCTTTGTTAGATATGAAAAATATAGGATGTCATATAAAAAATAGCCAAATGACATATCTTTTAATCGTACCAAGAAAATCACATGTTGACCAAAACATGAAATACAATATCCAAAGCCAAATAGTAGATATGTCATACAAAATACATGTCATGTGTCAATATGAAAACGCAAAATAAATAAATACACAAAAAACTACCTGAATGTCCTGAAAATATGTATCACCCCCTCATCTATGATCTATCTCGACATAGTTATCTAACATAGGATTCTTTCCCTAATTCTATCCTTCATATTTGGAGTCTATTCAAGTGTCGATCAAGTAGCATGAGTAGGGTGTGAGTAGAACTAAATAGGCCACCACCAATGAAATCTAAAATAATATCGATTCAATAATAGTGTATGATGTTTTTTAGTAATCTAAGTACAATTCCTATGTAAACTATTATCACATTATCAATTATTCTATTATTAATTAACTAGATAAACTCTCGGGTTCTTAGAGACACCCAAACTCTTAATACATGCTTTGGCCCCTTTCTTGTGTCATATATATCCATCTATATAAATACCAAATCAAAAAAATGGTTACCAATTATTATTTCATTTGATCTCATATCATGGCCCATTAGAACTATAATCCAATTCCAAATCACAAGCATAAAAATTTATGTCTAACACCCAATGGGTTTTTAAATCCTATGGCCTTATCCCAAACATCTTCAATCTTCTGGGAATTGAGTGTCATATTCCATATCCCATATTCACTATCAAAAATAGATATTTTGATCCTCAGTCCCTGTACGACACAATTTATCACATTTGGGTATTTGGATACTCTGTCCTTGTCCCACACTCATTTATCACATATGGTTATTTATATCCTCATTAACTGTCCCGCACATATTTTTCACATATCACACACTTTTACATATATAAAAATAATAATGATTATCAAATATTAGTCCAATTTCCAAAATTTTAATTCTATGGTACAATAAAAATTTATCACATCCAACATGATTATTTCATTTAACCAAATTGAATAAAAGAAAAAATTTACTATTAAACCTCATTGTAAAATTTAAATCATTTTACCCATTGACCCATTAAGGTAAAGTCAGCCATCATAATGATCATTATATATTAATTCATAGTCACATTCATTTACCAATTACTAATTCATAATGTCCCATAAATCTTTAAATATAAAAAACCCATTAATTAATTAATATATAATTAATCTAATTCTACAATCCCAATATCACAGAATCAAATACACCAATTGTTTTATCTAATGTCACAGTATCAGAATCCCATCAATTAAATCTAGATTTTATTAATCCAATTTCAAAATCTCACTATCCCATTAATTAATTCCACAATTAATTATATACTATTTCAAAATACTAATATCCTATTAATTTAATCAATAATTAATTAAATCCAATTTCCAAAAATCAATAAATTAATCAATAAGTAAATTTCATCAAATCAAGATTCAATTCTCATATTTTCCAAATGGAAATTAATAATACGTGATCAAAATTGAAATTCATGACTATAGGAATAGAATTTAAACCACCCACCTCAGGATCATTAACAATGTTCAAAAATAGTAATCCCGACATTAAGAGGAATGATGAAGAACATTACATAGAATGATATCATGTTCTAAAACCTATATCTAATAGAAAATGAAACAATATCCATCCAACCTAGATCAATATTAAAAAAAATAGAGGATAACCTACCTCTATAGGGAGAGATAAGGACATGAGGATTTGGGGAAACCAATTGAGATAAAATTATCTATCGGGGTGAGGGAAAGTTATTCAATATGTGAATTCACTATTCATGAACAAAGGATAAAAGTGTTTGAAATTTATTTAGGACCCACGAAAAAATGATGGAATTCATTTATTTTTGAGTTAGGGTTGATTTTTGGTTAATTACATGGGTTTGAGTATTTTATATCTAATTTGATGATTAATTAAAATTTCGTTCACAGTTTCCCATGTAGGAGTTCATGGCTTATAAATTAGTGTTCCTTAATTGTGCACCTATTTGTGGGGGGGGGGGTCATTGTTACTCATAATATGAATTCTAGTTTGAAAACCCATGCTCTAGTTGTGAGAAACCTTTATGTCTAGGGTTTCTTGGTTTATTGGGGAAGGGTGTATGGTTTGGGAAATCTATGCCCTATTTATGGATTTCCCTACATCTCTCAAATTACATCCATTTTCACCCAAACACATCCAATTTAAAACTAAAATAAATACTTAAGAAGTAAAAAAGAGTACCCATAAATGTGGTCGGGTCATCTCCAGAAAAGTTTGGGATCTTATAATCTCCTTAGTTTATAACATCTCATCCTTGAAGTGTACTCCCAAGCATCTATAAGATCTTGAGCAAAAAAGTTCATGCCACATATTTTTCATATCCTCTATACTCTCTCATGCATCCAACTAAACAAGAAAAAGTTTCCATACTACATGAAAAAATGACACAGTAATTCCCAAAAACACTTTATCAGTGTGTTACAACACGCTTATCAGATGATCTTTAAAGGAACCATCTATTTGAGGCTCAAACAAAATCCATATCAAACACATGATAATGATTGTGGTGATACCCCCAAAGGTGTGACATATGAAACATTTAATGCATATCACCGTACCTCTATAGAATAGCCAATATATATTCCACTAGCCCAATAATTTACATAACCTCCAATGATCAAATAAACCTAGGCACCTGTGTTCATGATATGCATATCCAATGGGGACCCAATCTAGGAGACACAATAGGGAAGACACGATAATCCTCTAAAAAATATTGGGGCGGTCAATGTCTTTTAACAAAAAACATATATCTACTTAGATCTGTATCTATTAGTCTTTTTACTCTCTCGTGAATGTACAAGTCTCCCAACTATTTCATTGGAAAGTTTTCATATATATGCCTGAAATGAATTCCCTTTTTCAAATTGTCCATAATCAAAAAAATAACATCATTCTTACTTGGGATTCTTTGGAGTACAACAACTTAGTCTATTATAACCTATCCCACTTCAAATCCAGAATTGGTAATGACGGTAGGAACCCTCCTGGTCATTGATGTAAGAAATTTACCTGTTGAATGTTGTAGCATTATCTCACAATCCCTACTACATCATTTTTTATGATCGACCAAAAAACATTAATTATAGGTCAAAATACATTTTGGACACAGATGGATTCACTACCCACCGTATGGAATTAAATTTAGGCATCAACTCCTATATCATTCTCATAATCAAAAAATATGGTTCCTTACATATATGATATAATCCTCATCTATTGTCCAGTTGGAAGGTGAATCCATAAAATAATGGAATTAACTTAATTCCATGAACTCAAGATCCTCATAAACCCGACCTTTAACGTAGATCAAAATAATAGAATCTACTAAAAATGATATGATATTCATCGTCTTCTAGATCTCATGTACCATAACACGCATCTCATGAAAAAATGTCATTATCTTCCATATATCACTAGACAGTTGAACTACAGGGGTTTTAGTTTTTCTTCTTAAATAACAACTAACAATATAACAATTATTAAGCATATATGATAGCTCAAAATCGAATGAATGCATATACTCAACCGACATTTTCTACCACATATTCAAATATCACTTTCAAAAGATATAATTTAAGATAATGTGATCCGTATATAGATTAAAAGTTTTTTCCAATATATATTTTCCCCAACACATCAATTCATAAACCACTGCATCAAATTGAAAATTTCCCATAGGGAAGTTCCATTCATGTGGCCTCAACTTCAATGACACGTATGCCACAACTCGATGTCCCTGCATCAACAATGCTCAAGCCCTATCCTGTATGCATCATTGAATACTCCATACTCCTCTTCTAGCTCAAGTAGAATCATGACTGGTTGAAATTTAAAATTATTATTAATGTTTTGGAAATATTATTCACATGATACATACAATTTAATAATTATCACATAGTTGGGCAATCAATAAAGCGGATAATCTAAACAGAAAATGTGCTGAATAAAACTCTCATAATATCTCATTATCCCCTAAAAACTAATGATATAAAAAAATTCCTGGGTCACTCTTAATAAACAACCACCTTCACCGTATTTGGGGTCATAGACCAAACTTCATTAGAGTTGATGTGACCCATAATATGTACCTTATCAATCCAGAATTGAAACTTATCTATATTCGTCTATATCCAATTATCTCTAATTGTACTCAAGATGATTTCAAGATATTGGGAATGATTTTACAGTGTCTTGGAGTACAAAAACGTTTTATCCAAAAACACTACCACAAACATATCCATGTATGATTTGAGGATCGTTTCATCAAGACCATAAAAACTACTAGTTTTTTCATCAACCCAAATGATATTACGATAAAATCATATAGTTCACACCATCATCTAAAAGTATCCCTTCATATATTAGAAGGTCAGAATCGAAACTGATGATACCCTAATCTCTGTTTGATCATATAGAAAAAAAAGATCCTCAAAACAAGAAAATTATATCATTGATATGTAGAATAGGATTCCAGATTTTTATAATTATCAGGTTCAAATTTCATTTATCATCATACAGGAATAGAGCAATGTCATCATTCATCGAAAAAATTACTTGTTAACCCCAATGTAATGTACTCAACTAGATGAATCTATTATCCATCAACTATTCTAGTTTTGACTTAAGCTATTTATTCTATATATGTTATATTCAACCATGTGCAATGAAAAATAGTGTAGTTCCTTGTATGAGATTAGTCGTAAACTCAACATGTCTATCATGTGGAAGTCATGATAATTCCTAAAAAACATCCTAGAACCTATCCATTGTAGGTTAAAATAAAATATTTTTTTCTCTTTCTTTATCCAAAAACAAATGAGAAACCTTGGAAGTAATCACCTGCATTTGCTGAAGAATTAGCCCTATAAAACCTTCTTGGAAATCCCAATCCCCATAGAGAAAATATTTTTTACCCTCAAGAGTTGTAAAATACACTCTCCACTCATTCTTCCTTTGATTCATGATGGTGGAGGGATTATTGATTCCTGAGAGGTTTGACTACCACAAGCACACTGCAAGTTAAATAGTGAGATTCTAGATTTGGGGATGTGAAAGTCACACGAAGGAATCCATCGAGGTTAGAGACTCTAGCTGTTCCTTTTCCCAGTTTAAGGGTTTGTGTATAGGCATACGTAGGTGAGGTTCTATTTCTCATGTGATAGCAGATCCAAATGCAATTTCGGAAATATTGGAGCTGGGAGAACACTCCATTATTGTGAATCTCATTCTTCCCATAGGAGAAAATCCTTGGAGAATTTATTATCTCACGCAATGACTATCAGGTATCTGGGGATTCGACTCCTAGAAATGTGTCTCTCTGGGTAAAGGGTATTTCCATGTGTTATTCCCCTCGGAAGAGCATAAAATTCTCACATGGGGATTTGGATCACTGTCGCTTAAACCGGGTTCTATTCACATCCGAGAGTGGGATAGGAGATTCAACCCAACAGAAATTGGTAACTCCTATGCTCAAATCTGGATTAAAATCATTGGGTTATGCTGGATTTTTTTGGCATCCTCGAATACTTTATGATATTTCCTTACCGATTGGAATTCCTATTAAATTGGAAAAATTAACTGAAATTGCCAGGTATGGTCATTATGCGAGGTTCCTAGTTGAGATAGATCTCTGTTCTACTTTGGATGTGAAGGTGTATTTGGCCACTGATGAAGAAGAATTAGAATTGAGAATTTAATTTGAAGGTCTCTAAATATTCTTCTCTGATTACATGGTCATAGGACATGATACATCTAACTGTAGAAGGTCCATTGTATGTAAACAATGCTCTCATCATGGACATGATATTAAAGAATGACATAGAGTAGGGATGGAGAAAGATGGGAGAGCTAATTCTGTCAAAAAGAATCACCTTGCTAAGCATGGTAAGGGACATGAGGTTCCTTTTCTTGGACAAGGCTATGAGTTTCTTGGACAGGGAAGAAAAAACTGGACTGACATGGATGAAGAGGGCTCTGACCCCTCAGTTCTGCTGCCTACTGTGTCTGTTCAAGATGTATTTGATAACAGGGGGGGATAATTTGGATGATGTTGCTCAGAAATTTCAGGAGACCCTGATTCTGTCTCATCCAGTTTCTTATTCTCAGGCTGTCACAGGTGTCCATGGGTTTAAAGCTAACTCATCTACAAATCTAGGGCATTTTGAGAATACAAACTCGGGATAATCAGAGTATTACACTTTCCCTTTTAATGTTTCATAAAATTCTGATTTGGTTATGCTCAATTTGAATGATATTACTACAAATTTGGATATGCTCAATGTGAATGATTCTACTGCATCTTATGAATCAAATCAGTTAGCCTGTGTGGAGGACACTTTTTCTACTCATGGTGTGACTGTTTTGGCCGAGACAGAATCCACTGCCGAGACAGCTTCTGGACAGTAGGTGAGTACTCCATTGGGTGAGACTATTTTTCACATTCCACTATTAAGTGTTCAGGTTGTAACTCCAAAAAAACAACAAGAAATGGAGCATATGGCAGTGGTTAATAACACTGACCATGCTGCTTATCTTGAAGACATGGAAGGTGGCTCAGGGCAACAGGCTAGAACACACATCCAAAAGAAAAATGAAAAAAGAATTGAAGAAGAGAACAAAAAAGAGATGGAATAGGAGGACAGTTCAGATGAAGATCTGGACACTTTACTTCATCATGAAAAAGAAATATAATCCTGATACAGTGGAGGGCAAGGAACTGGGAACATTAATTTCAAAATCAGCAATGACTTGCAAGACAAATAATCGTTAATCGTAGATAAAATCGGAAAGAAAATTTGGCCACACATGAGAATTTTGGTTTTGATTTTCTTTTGAATATGGATGTACATGATGACTATCATGCTTGTGTTTTTTATATAATAATTGGGGACTCGTCCCACACATTTCATTACTCCCCAACCATGAGAGAACATCCATTGCATAAGATGATATCCTTTGACCATACACCAGATCATGTATCTATTTTTAGAACCCTTATCACATACTCTACTTCCATGATAAAACCATTCACAAGTTGTATAGTTATAAAATAAGTAGAGGAACCATTACAAAAGAGATCACAAGATTTCATAGAATCCATAAGAGTAGTTCCTATAACTGTCAACCACCCATCCTGGATATCCACAAATGTATGATAGACTACATGAAACTATCCAACGCTCTTCCATATCCAAGAGTCTGAGTCCATTAAGATTCTCCACTCTTCTTGTATGGCTGATCTTTCAATAATAACTATGTCCACTTCTTATTCAACCACGACCAGAAGAATTTTAGTTATCAAATTGATACTATATAGAAGATATAATTTTCAAACTATGATTATAACAACATACTCAATTATTACCCATTTATCATGGGTTCCTATAAATACTATGTGGATGACCCATCCTTCCAAAATATAGACCCTATACTAGTAAATAGGGATAATTTATAATAATGATCCCTTGCCCCCCACAATAGTGGCAAAGAACTTGTGCAAGATCCTATGAAACCAATCCTCCCCCATGGACACTCTTCTTTACAGTACTATTTTAAACATTATTATAATGATTTTTCCAACCCCTGAAATATGTACCTCTTTATCATCCATACAAAACCACATATCCTTCAGAAAAATACTTCTTCTAGTTCCCTTAATATTTGAGATGAAAGTCCACCACCTTACCAAACTTATTTTACTATAAGTTTTTATCCACATACTTAATCTCACACATAATTCCATCATAAAAATTCCTTGTAGTCACTATCTCCTACCCTTCAAATACTAGATAATAACATTGTATCATTGTAAGTCAACTACCACAATCCATTACATACATAATCTTCTGAGACAACTTAATGAAATCATATTCTCCCACTGATCTCAGTGTCTCTTGATAAAAGTTCTCTTGGAACATCTCTTAAATTTACTTCCATACCATATTGATATCCTTCAATTTCCTTAGTTTTAACATCCCACGATCACTTTGATGATCCCCATAACATATAAGTATCCAACATAATCCCCTTTTAATTAGGGTTATCTAAATGGTCAATTTTATTATGGAAGGACACAATTCTGAAATCTACTATCATAGGTCCACACTCTCTAATGAATGTGAGAGGGTGATGTAATTGAAACACTTGCATCTAGTCAGACATACTATTCTTTAAAAGCTCTGGATATATCTGTGAAAACTATATGTAATGATTAAATCTTTAGAGAAATCTTCTCTAGATCCTTCACCTAGAAGTATTCCTGCCTCAGGTTCCACTACATGATGATAATTTCATTCTATAAAGATACATAACACATTCTTAACATAGTCAGAAAGTGGTATTCACCCAAATCTATAATAATTCATTCCCCCCTTTCCACCACATGGTCAGAATTGTGACGTTATCACTATCCATAACCATCCTATATCTACATCACAGATAATAATGTGTAAACTTGTTCTAATTATTCATGTTTCTCATTAGAGAACCATTTTCCAAAATTTTCATCATTTTAAAGTTTTTCTCAAATTTACAATAGCCACATTTTTCAGTTCAATTTCTCAGGTTAGGAAAAAAAATTCCATTCAACTACTTACCCAAAACCCATTTTTCTGTGCATACATAATAATTACGCATCTCACAAGAAATCATGATTTCTTTGAATGGTATATGAATACTCAAATCGTGTTCCATATTAGTACATGATTCAAATATAAAAAAATCAGAAATAATAATTACATCACACTAAAACTATATCAATAGAGGTGAAATAATTTCAACTATGACATAAAATATCGATAATGGCAATCCACCCTTGGGTAAATAGATTTTTTTCATCATACATGGGTCACCTAATCCCATTCATGGGATATTAATCAAGGAATGTCTCATCCTATTCTCTTCTCTACCCTTTCCAATTAGTAAGACAAAAGAAAAAAGAAATGAAATTTCCTCTGATAAATCATTTTAATTTTTTGAACAAGGTGCAACACACTAATGCCTATATTTGGCCAGTCACATGACATTCAGAATGACAACCAATACACCATAGGCTTAAAAATAGTAGGAGTGTCTAATATTGAATATGTTAAGACTATACCATCTTTATCAAAGAAGAAAAAAATGTGAACTGAACAACATCCAAATGGTATGGCCAGTAATCAAACCAATAGAATCACATGTTGATGAAAACATTAAATACAATTTCCAAAATGAATAAGTATATATGTCATGCCAAATATATGGCATGATTCAATATGCAAGAAAAATAAATAAATATGGTTAATGGTGACTCCCAGAGTGTCCCACCACTAGGTTGGGTTCCCAATATATGTTCAATCCCGACTCATCCATCTAACATTGGTCTATTTCCATTACCATGTACTGCAGACATGGAGATTATTCATGTACCAATCCGAAATCATGAGTAGGTTGTGAGTTCATCTTCATTGGCCACAAAAAATTTCATATAAAAAATATCCATTAAATAATTGTGTATTATGTTGTATATAGAAATATGTATAGTTCATAGTTAAATAGTTTTCACATTATCATTTATTCATTAATTAACCACATAAAACCCTGGGTCCTCGAGGAAACCCAATCTCTAAACACCTTCTTCCACCCATTTTGTAGTGTAAACTATCCCCCATTAGTTATCACATATCAGAATACTATGTTGACCACCCACAATTTCATTCCAAATCATATCACATCTAATTTGAACCATCATCCAATGATAACTCACAAGCGTAGAATTTCATTTATGACACCCCATGGGTATTTGGATAATTTTTTTCTATTATACACTTGAACAATCACTGGGGTATTTAGAGTATTATTACATATACAATAGTCATAATCTCATACGGCTATATAGCGCCTAAATATCTTCCCCACACACATTTATCTCATAATAAATAATTTCTCATACATCACAATAATCATGATTAATCAACAATAAAAATTTTACCAACATTTCTTAGCATTTCTACGGTCACAATTTATCACAAGAAACATGGTTATTCAATTTATTGAGATGGAATAATATGAAAAATTCCCCACTAAACCACAATATAACATTTAAATCATTCAACCCATTAAGGCCAATTCCACCATAATAATTCTCATTATCAAATAATTCATAATCAAATTAATTCACCAATTCAAAAATACCAATATACAATAAATTTATCAATTAAAAAAATTAATTAATTATTTCAATGATCCTAATATACTAGTAATTAATTCCATAATTAATTCATCAGATTTCAAAATCTCGTTATATGATAAATTAATTCCAAAATTTTCTAATTCTATTTCACAATACCAATATCCCATTGATTAATTAAAGAATTAATTATATCCAATTTCATAATCTATACATCTCATTAAATAAAGTAATAATTAATTAAATCCAATTTCTTTAATTTGATAAATTAATCAATAAAATTATTTATTGAATTCAAGATTCCATTATCAATAGTTCTAATTGAAAATTCATAATACATATACAAAATTCAAATTCATGACTATTTTAGTTGAATTAAACCACCTACCTCATGATTTTTGGAAACAATCACTAATGAAAATACCAAATTTTCGTTGTAAAATCGTGAACATGACGAATAATTAGATCTTTATCCAAAACCAAGATCCATGTAAAATTGAATCACGATTAATAAATCTAATAATTAGATTGAAAAAGTATAAAAATCACCACTGATGGAAATAGAAAGATGTGAGGAAGATGGGAAATAAATTGGGATTATATTCTCTAATAAGGACATGTGTGAATCCAGGTCCCGTGCATCAAATTTTTAGTAATGGATGTCATAGTGGTTGAGAATCAATCTGAGATACTCAAAAAATAATAGAATTAATTTTGAACTTAGTTAGGATCAATTTTGGGTCAATTCTTGGGGTTTTGGTATGTTTAATCTAATAGTCGGAATAATTACAACTCCACACATGACTTACTAGGAAGGGTCACAATGTTTTAAAAACAATAAGCATATTATTTTGGGGGGGGGGTGAAAAATTACTCCTAAGAGGGGGGATGGTTTAAACTGCACAAAACCAATTATAAAATCCAATATTGGATAGATTTTCTTGGTTTTTTGGGTAAGGGAGCATTGTTTCACATAAAATCATGCCTACCGTGAATTTCCCCAAATCCCTCTAAAAACATCGGAGTTTCACCCAAAAAAACCTAATATAAAACAAAAAAAAATTCTCCAAAGAACGAAAATGAGTACATGTAAATGTCATCAAATCATATCTTGAAAATGATGGGATCATATAGAAACACATTAATTTTTCCATGAATTATGATTTGATGAAATAATGAAATAATTATGAAACCATTTCCTTTCCCATTGGTTATGTTATTATGGAATGTCAATGAAGAATGTTTCATTTCATGGGGTTTGTTATAATGATTTTTAATGATCTTGTGGCTCAAATATTTATTATTTTCACTATTTTTGGTGGTTATGTTATTACCATGGATGGTGGTTATGTTATAATCAAACAAAGTTGGTAACTATATATTAATCCATTATACTATATAATGATTTATATCAATTGAGATAGACAAGACTAGAAAAAATATTGAACTCGATTCATAATGGGTTATTTCTATAGTGATGGTATTGGGAGTAAACCATGACTACAATAATTGATTGAGGAGTGAAGCCATCCCAATATGATTAAAGGGATACTATGGGGGGTAGTATCATGCCTAGGAGGTTTAGACTCCCATTGAGTGTATAAAGAAGTTTTTTCAATGAGACTTGACTTATATGAAAGTGATTTTTTATGATTATGTGTATTTCATAATTCCATGTATTATTAAAATTTTATTATCTAACTGCTCATGTTCATTGAATATTTACTATTCATATCATATGAACTAAAATATTTTATTCCATTACACAATATTAAGATCGTGGAAATGTTTGGCTTGGACTTCAAATGTTACCGTCGTGTTCTAATAATTTTTTTTTTCATATTATGCTTATGTATTTCACTTTTTATCATTTATGAGAATCTGATCTCACCATTTCTTATTTTTCTATTTCATGAGTTATGAATTATTTTATATAGTTAATATTATAAATGTTTATCAATGGGAAATATATTTATAGGATACATTTAATATCTATAAATAATTAAAAATATTGTGATCTATGTTTCCAAAGTCACTAAAATATTATGGTATTTAAGTGTGTGTTTGTTTAATGTAGTGTGAATTCTCATATAATATGTAATATGAATTTATGATAAGGCTGAGTATCTATATTTGGTATTAGAGAACAAGTTTAGTTATCTATTGAAAATTAGGATGAGAAATATTTAGTGAGACCTCTAGGGATAATACTTAAGATATGTGTATGGATATTTCTAAGGATAATTCTTAGTAATAATGAAAGCATAATGAATTGTTATAGAATTTTTTGAATGGATACAGATTATGGTTTTGAAGAAATTGAATCCATTTACTGAATACTATAAGTGGATACATCTCTAAAAAAGAGGTACCTAGAGAAAATAACATGAAAAATGGTGAATTGAGCCAGAGTTGTTCTTCAAATAGTGCCTAAAAAACAAGCCATGATACTGACCTAGTTTGGAAGTACTAGGGGAATCAAATGTATATTCACAAAGTCTTTATAAACAATCATGATGGATTTAAATATATGATAAATATTAATAACCTTGGTTAAGACAATGGTTTTATAGATTAAAAATATGGTCTCTTGATTTAGAAATCCTATAAGTAAATTTTTATAATTATGTAGTTTATTACTTGGATTAGTGTTTCTCACACTATGAATTTTGGTTTTATTCAATAGAGGGAACCTGAATAATCTATGTTAACATTTAATGTTATGTAAAATTTTCTAATGATAATTCAGATGGGATTATGATTAGAGTAATGAATTTATTCATTATGCCTAATGAGTTGTCATGGAACATGATTAACAATGTGCACTTTAAACCTCTCCCGGACTCACCAAAGAGGAGATAGATATAGTTTGATGAGAGTTGAGCTAGTGGAGACCATGGAAGAATGATGAATTTGTATAATATATTTTGTGAATTTGAGTAGAATCTCTCAAGGTTATGTCTTAGAGGGATGAAAATATGTTTTGTGTGTGGATTAGAAGGACACAAATATTGTCATTACAATAGAAAAATAGAATGAATGGTTAACAAAAAGGATGTTAATATTGGCCTCCAAAAACAATTATCAAAGGATGAAGGTTTTTACATATTTAATTTATGATAATTATTTAAATTCACTCCATCTATGAAATTATCATGAAGATAATCAACAATGAAGTATGAATAATAGTTTTTCATTGATGATACTGATACAATGAATGACATATGAAAGGAAAGACATATTACAGAATAACTTGATGAATCCTATTTAATACATTGAGAATGAAGTGGCATAGATGATGTATTGATGTATTGGAATTAAATTATTATGGTATATTAATAAAAAAATATACATATTAATCAGAAAATATATTTCCATAAGAATTTAAAAAGATATGTTAAATGGTACTAATGAAATAAAAATGTGATTTAATAGAAATCTGATATTTCATTCAAGAGAATATAACACTTAATATGTTATAGATTTTTAGATAAAGGATGTTTGGATATATAGATGTTGTATATTAATAAAATATATTGATAGTATTCAGTACCTTGTTATTGATTTACGGTTCTAGGAAAAATTAGTTGATGTTATCATTGATGGAGATTACAATATTATTATATTTATGGAATATATTAAATGATAATTTTTTTTATAACTAGTACGGAAGGATGAATTTTTTCAATAACATTTTTTGGTAATTCAGATTAATATAATGTTTCATGAAAATACATAATTAAGGTATTCACATATTCGTTATGTGATAATCAAGTGCCACTTTATAATAATTCCATGATTAATTCTTTGTTAATTTTGTAAAATAGGGTGACCATATTTTTAAATTTTTTATTTTGGAAGGATTATTAGGTTAACCATTTATAGAATAATGTCTATTGAAATTTGGAAAAAAATTATAGATAAATTAATTTCTCCATCACATGATGAATTATGTGTATTGCATAACCTATGATAAAATTTTCATTTTGGTGATAAAAAAAATAGATAAAATGATTTATCATAATATTTTTGGATCTTTTGATCCGTTAGTGCATCTGTAATAAAAAAATCACCTCCATTTATTGGATTAAGGGATTATGTGTAAACTAATCAAGGAATAACTAAAGGTAGATTCTTACCTTATTAAATATCATGAAATAATGTATGTACTATTTCTCGTGAAAATTATAAAACATTTGGAAGTTGATCTGGCTTTAAAATGTCTTTAGAATATCACTATTATTGGTGATATAATAGAAAATTTTCATTACTATTTAGTTTATTTATTTTTTGACAATAAAATCCTTTAACAATGTTCTCTATCACTCTCCAATAGAACATGGGTGGTAGTTTTATCTTTTATCTCCATGTTTCCCTTCTGACCTAAGTTCTCATATTTAAAAACAGATTATATGTTATTCAAGATGAACTTAACACATCTCCTTATCCTTTTATATATGTTTCACTAATAATACCATTTAGGATATGGTTTTTGATTAATGAATTTTCAAATTCTAAACCTTGGAGGATTGGGATGAATTTTGTTGGTTACATTCATTTCATGGGGGTATAATTTTACACACATTGATTTCATGAAATATTTGATATTTCAAATATATTTGATCTTTTAGATTTTTTAAAATAAATGGGTCATTGAATATAAAATTTGTTACAATTAATAATATGTTTGAATTTATTTAGATAAAATAATATTTGATATTTAATTACATAAAATATTATGTTTGTCTTTTCAGACACAAAATAATGATTTTATCTTCTGTTACGTGAAACTTTGAGTTTAAAGGAAATGTGATACACTATTAATATATTATTATTAAATTATAGTCATTAAATAGATTTTGGAATGGTGGATTTGAATATGATTAACCAAATTATCTCAATATTTTTTCCCACATGTATATATTACTCTTTATTTGGTGATCATTTAATTAGATTTGAAAATAAAATCTATTTGAAAATAAAGGAAAATTTTTTATTGAAAACTATTTTAAGACCTAGAAATTCATATTACCACAAAAAATTTAAATTAATCACTTTTTTAGATTAATTTTAATTAAATTTATGTATAATAGTTTCAAAAAAAATTGATTAATATTCTTATTACGTGTTTTTAGACTAGATTTATGAGTAACCCCAATTTTACGCTTAAAACTGTATGTTTCTAAATAATAGTATTGTCATTGTTGGCCAACAAACATTTAAAATAATTTTTGATACTATTAAAAAATATAATTTCTAAAAAAAATTACGTTATTAAATCATAATTTCAATATTATCATAGGGTTAATTTTGGGTATTTTTTTAAGAAGTTTCACTTTTAGATGAATAGTGAAAAATACTTAACATTAATTGTTAATTTTCATTTATTAAAATATATATATATATATATATATATATATATATAATATTTTAAATCAATATGAATGTATAATTTGTTAAATTATATATCTATTATGACAATTTATTTCATTTTAATAAATTTAATAATAATGTCAATAAGAAAATGTTTGTAAACATTTGAAAATTTTCACTTTAAAAACCTTCTTTCTCCTCGTACAGGTGAGATTAATTTAAAATTACAAGTATATAATTATATGAATGGAAATTGGAAAATGGATTACATATTTATAATAAGTATAATTTATATTATAAAATAATCTCAACCCAAGAAATTCATATTAGAAACTACAATAAATGTTTATTGAGGTTATGGGAAAATGGGACAGCCGAGGGGTTGAATGAAAATGAAAGTGATTAAAATTACTTATAAACTAGTATAAAATCTCTTTATGGACAAATTTTGACATTATAATAACTTATGTTGTAATTATAGCCATTTTTTTCCTTTTCCCATTTTAAAACCGTGATCACACTTTCTTTAATAAAACAGTTACAAATGTGACACTCACCCCCTTATAAAATGCCACCCACTGTCATCTCATAATAACTACTTGGAATATCTTTTTTCATCCAAAAAAAGTCCAAATCACTTCCCCAAATCCCTCACATAATCCTATACTAATTATTTTGGATATAAAGATAGACTAAGATGGACTTTGGTGAAACATTAAAGGCTCTATAAGAAGATTTAATGTTCACTGAAAAGTATTTTTATTTTATTTCAAAAACAAAATCATTTATTTATTATGATGACCCAACATTTTCATTCATTAATATAGAATCATTTTAAAGACAAAATAGTAGTATTACTCATTGAGGATCCAACAGTTTAGTGTCTTGGGCAAAATAAGACCAAACATAACAATTACAACATCAAGCATAAACTTTTTGTGTTCATTTCTTCTTCTATAGCTTCTTATTGGCACTTGAACTCCCCTTAGTACATGTATCCACCTGAGGATATTCATAAAAATGGGTGATCTAAAAGCCCAGTTAGAGGACAGATAAGAACAATATATCACAGGGTGAGCATATTCATAACATAGGAAAAGAATCATGATCATGAGAGGAAACATTAATAAGAGACATGAAATGTGGCAATGCATAAAAATGAAACATCATAACTTAGTGGTTAACTACCAAACATTCTTGTGAAAAAATATAGAATCTTTTTCACACCTAATTTCACATTTACTCATGAGATTCATCACTTTACCCAATGCATTTGAGCACTATATAATTCTGAGCACACCCGTCACATCGTAACATAATCATTTATCATGCATGCCACAATGAACATATAACATAAATGAACATAACTACCCCATGAAAATTAATGGGTTTTATATCATAATAACACATTCATAAACATTGTGTCCCAAAATAATGAGGGAATAACATACATGTTACTTGAACCGTTAATCTTGAATGAGAAGTAAAAGGTGTGTTCTTGAAAGAAGAGTTATTTTTGAAAAAATTGGATTTTTCATAAATACTAGTGACAAACATGTATATCCCAGAAATTTAAATACAATGATGAAAAAATGATTTTTAATTAGTAACCATATAAAAATAAGTGAAGGAGGGAGAACCCAAAGGATGAAAGTTAGGTTCGAGAATTTCCCCTTACCTTGTATCCGAACACTTACATCACTTTAATGTCCTATATAATGATATTATATTCATTAATTAGAAATTAAAGATCCCTTTATACATTAATAGGGGTCATTTTGGTTTCATTATGTTATTTTATGGTCCTTTTGATGAGTTATAGAGTTAATAACATTGTTCGGGAATGTTCGTTTTTATGGTTATCTTGAGCGTTTCACATGTATTCATGAATTATAGTTTGTGTATAACATTGGTAAAAATAAAGAATGTATGTTATTAATTATATTACAGAAGTTAAAATGATCTTAATATGAAATAAACTTTTTACCATGTGGATGAATCATTAGATAGCAATTTAATGATAATCATTTTGGTTAATTTGGGCGGTTTTTCAACCACAACAAACTTGTTTTGTTTACTCATCTATTAATATGTACATAAGTTAGTTATAGAACATAAAATAGGACATAATACATATATAATATTCTGGTTCACCCATATAAATGTTTTCATGACCAGATATGTTGGTAAAAATGGAAATAAAAAAGATGTCATTCTTAAAGGTGATAAATTAACACCTTACGAACAACATTTTCATTTATAAAATAAAAGGAAGAGGAGATGGGGGTTGGATGGTATAATATAACATTTGTATCATAACATTCCATTATATGTGTGATACTGGAGTCACAATACCATTTGTACAATGATAGGTTGGTATAGAATAAGAAAAGGACTTGAAATAGAAAGGGAATTAGAGGAAGATAAAGTACCTCTTTAATCCTCCTCTTGATATCCTCCTTAAATTGCCTAAGATTGGTCTATTGATGAGACCATAAGACCTTGGATGTGGGGTAAGGGCTAGGGAAGATTCTTGGGAAGAGTTTAGAGCATCATTTAATTTTAGAGGTGTGTTTTGGCAAGGGGAGGGGGAAGGGTTATTTATACATTAGGAGGGAGGTGTTTTTAGTATAAAATATTAAATAAAATAATATATCAAAAGTTAGACTTGTAATAGTAGTATTTTTAATCAGAAATCATATATTAATAAAATTTAATTCGTTTTAGGGTTTAATTAATCTTTAAAATTATAATTCATTAATTTATTAAAAGGAAAGTGAATGAAAGAGAAAATGGCACTTTAAGAAATCAAGTTTTGACTTTATACTTTGGAAAGTTCATTTTAGGCCTGAAAATTGAGTTTATTATATTATAAGGAACCATTTATGAAATTTAATATAATTTTTCCGAACCTAATGTTCTAGAATGTTTATGTCATCATTACATAATTAATTATGCAATTTAGGATACACCAGTTACGTGAAAAACCGTATTTTTACTATTCGCCAGAAAATTGATTTATTTAGAAAAATCCAAAAATTTCACCCTATCCAATTTTCAACATATAGAATCCAAAAATGAAGTCCATTTTTCAGAAATAATTTTCTAAATATTTTTAATTTAATATTTATTTAAAATCATAATTTACTTGAAAAATACTATTTTTAAAAATTTAAAATGATTTTATAATGCTTTCAAAAATTACGTAGGGACTTATAAAATTATCTAAAAACATGGAGACATTGATTTTATAATTTAATAACACATTTTAAGAAAATAAGTTTTTAAATATATAAATTAATTATAATTATTTATTTATAACTTACAATAATACCAAAACATTTACTATGGTCCAATTGTCACTTTCTAAGATGCCAAAATTTTATTTAATTATTCATGTGTATGGTTACTCTTATTTGGACGATTTACTATTCATAAGGGTTGTACTACTATTCACAAGGGTAGGTTACTATTCATAGGGGTACGTTACTATTCACCAAGAAATTGTGTTTTTCTTATTGGGCCCCAAAAATCATCTTGAATACAAACACGTATGTCATATTTTCAAAATTCCAAACACAAAAGTGACAAACTTATGTTTAAAGGTCACTTAGCACATAATAGTTCATTAAGTTGTTTTTTCAGGTGATTTTATGAAATATTTTTACGAAGGGAATTTCCATTGAAATACTTTAGGTCATTACATTCTTCCCCCATTATTGAATTTGTCCCTCGAAATTTCACAGTACAAAAACAGGTGAGGGTACTTCTCATTCATCTCCTCCTATGGTTACCAAGTAGCTTTTTCAAACATATGGTACCTCCACAAAACTTTGAGAAGACCAGTTTTCTTATTGTTTATAACATTATCTCTCCGGTCTTGAATCTCTACTGGCTGATCCTCGTAAGAGATATCATCTTCCAGCTGTACCACCTCTGAGTTTAGTACATGTGAAGGATCAGATATGTAATTACTTAAGAGTGATTTGTGAAAAAAATCATGAACTTGAGCCATATTCAGAGGACGTTCAAGCTGATAGGACACGAATCCTATGTGATCAAGGATTTAAAATGTGCCAACGTACCTTGGGATTAACTTTCCTTTCTTCCAAAATTGCATGACTCTCTTCCACGGTGATATTGGAAGGAAGAATTTATCTCCAATATCAAAATCCAAATACCATCGACGGTTGTCTACATAGCTCTTTTGCCGACATGGAAAATCTTTGATGTGTTTTTGGATGACTTGAACCTTCTTTGTCATCTCTTCCACAAGATCGGGTCCTAGTAGCTTTCTATATCCAACTTCTTCCCAACAACTTGGAGATCTACATCACTTTCCATACAGAGCTTCATATGGAGCGATATGAATGCTCGAGTGGAAGATATTTTTTTATGAAAACTCAACCAATGGGAGATGCTGATCCCATTAACCATTGAATTCTAGTGAGTAGGATCGTAGAATATCTTCAAGCGTCTGAATAGTACTTTTAGATTGGCCATTGGTTTTGGGGTTATAATCCATGCTGAAATTTAATTCAGTACTCAAAGCATGTTGAATCCTCCTCTATAATATAGATGTGAACCTTGGAACACAGCCAGAGACAATTGATAATGGAACACCATGAAGTCTCACCACATCTTTCACATATATCATTGCATTTAGTTCAAGCTTAAGATCTTTTCGAATAGCGATAAAATGGGTGGTCTTGGTGATTCGATCAACCACAACCAATCTCGCATTATTTCCCTTTGAGGTCTTTGGGAGACCCGTGACAAAGTTCATAGTACCATTTTCCCATTTCCACAAGGGTATAGGCAATGGATGGATCACCCTATTGGACTTTTGTCGCTGTGCTATAACTTGCTAACATACCAAGCACCTTGATATATATTCTACAATATCCTTCTTCATGTTATCCCAGCAGAAGTGTTTTCGGAGATCACGGTACATCTTGGTGCTACAAGGATGGATAAATAATGTTGAGTTATGTGCATTGTCCAATAGGTTCTTCATTATCCCGGGTGATAAAGGCACACAAACCACACTCCAAACCATATCTCACCATCGTCGTCAATATGGAACTCTTGCAGCGTCCCTTCCTTTACCCCATTCACACTCTTTTGTACATCTACATCATCCATTTGTTCTTATTTAATCTTCCATTGGATATATGGTTTCACAATAATTTGGGCAAGGTAGGATGTATCCCCTGCCCTTTTGATTTCTAAATCCATGCATTGAATATCCAAAAATACCGGTTCTTTCTCAATATGTAACATAGATATACTAGCAGATACTTTTCTACATAGATCTATAGCTACCCTATTCTCCTTTCGAGGATGGTAGTGAATAGAGAAATCATAATACTTGATTAGCTCTAACCATCTCCATTGATGCATGTTGAGCTCATTTTGTGTGAATATATACTTTAAGCTCTTGTGGTCAGTGTATATATCACACTTCTCACCATAAATGTAGTGCCCCCGGATTTGCAAGGTGAAAATCACGACTGCCATCTCTAGATCAGGAGTTGGGTAGTTCTTCTCATGGATCATCAAATTTCGTGAGGAATAGGCTATCACATTATCATTTTTCATGAGTACTCAACACAATCCTTTCATTGAAGAATCACTGTAAATCACAAAACATTATTCAATTTTTTGTAGTGTGAGTACAGGTGCCGCGATCAGCTTTCTCTTTAACTCCTTGATGATTCCCTCCCAGTCTTCTATCCAGACATACTTTTCCCCATTCCTTGTTAAAATAGTTAGCGGGATTGACAATCATGAGAAGTTTATCACAAAACGTCAGTAGTACCTAGCTAATCCATGAAAACAATGGATTTCATGGACACTATAGGTCTTCGCCCATTCTTTAATTGCCTTTGTTTTTTAAGGATCCACTGAAATTCCCTCACTTGTGATCGCATGTCCCATGAACATGAATTGCTTCATCCAAAATTCACACTTTCTAAACATGGTGTACAACTTCTCATTTCTCAATGTCGCCAACAGAAGTCTTAGATGTTATTCATGTTACTCCTTTGTCTTGGAGTAGATGAGAATATCATTGATAAACACTCCTTCAAATTTTTTGAGGTCATGTATAAAGATTCTATTCATCAAATCCCTGAAGATTGTAGGGGAATTAATAAGAACAAAGGGAATCACTAGACACTAATAGTTCCCATACCTTGTACAGAATGTTTTATTATGAATATCCTCATTCTTCACCATTAGATGATGATATCCAGAATAAAGATCCACCATTGAGAATTATTGAAATCCTCTTAACTGATCGAACAACTCATCAATCCATGGAAGAGGATAATTGTTCTTAATGGTGATCTTGTTGAGTTCCCGATAGTCAATACACAACCACATTGATCCATCCTTATTATTCACAAAGAGAACTGGTGCACCTCAAGGTGATGCCCAAGGACGTATGAACCCTTTTTTCAGATTCTCTTGCAGCTTCTTATTTATCACATCCAGTTCGATAGGAGCCATCCTATAGGGACACTTTGATACAGTAGTAGCTCTAGGTATTAGTTATATTGTAAACTCTACCTCACAATATAGGGGAATTATGGGAAAATCTTTGGGAAATACATCATTGTATTCCCTCATGATGGGAATTCCGGCAGGGTTGGCACCTTTTATTGACTCAACCATTTGGGTGAGGTATGCTTCTTCATAGGGAAACAAAACCACAACATAGAAGGAATTTTCAAAGGAGATTCATGATCTTCCATGAATTTTTAGAGGAGCATGAGATGTTTTGGAATATTAAAAGTTATTTCCTTTTCCTGACAGTTAATATGTTCTCTATATAACGAGAACCAATCCATTCCCATTACAGCGTCGAATTCTACCAAGGAAAGTATTACAAGATTCGCCAGGAGAATCTTCCCACATACACCAATAGGAGAAGAGTCAAACACATGGGTTGCAAGGATTTATCCACTTGGTGTTTTTAGAGATATCTCTACTTCAAGGGTACGGTACATCGATTATATAGTTCTAGAAAACTTTCATGATATAAAGGAATGCATAGAACCCGAATCAAATAAGTCTTTTTCCATTTTTGAGTGAATTGGAAGTATACCTTGTACAACTTCATTATCTTGCTCCAATTCCATAGTAGTTATGGAATATGAATTCTATTGTTTATTTGGATTTGGTGGCTGCTGATGCTGATTACCCTCAAGAACTTGGGGATTAGTGCACTTGCTTGCATAGTACCCTTGCTCCCTACAGTTGTAGCATTGAACCCGGGATGGTTATCTCATTTATTCTACCTCATTCACCTTCCATTTTATGTCTTTATGACACTCTTGAGATATGTTTCCTTCTTTCCCACACTTGAATCATTTCCTTATCCCTTTGAGGTTGTTCCCATGGTGAGAATACCAACATTTTGGGCATGTGGGTTGTTGATTTTTCTACCCACCTTTTTCATTAGATCCACCAGCTTGAAAATAAATCTTTCATTTCTTATCACCATAGCCATGGGACCATTCTCCATACTCCATCTCCACTTTGAGATCACACTAAACAAATATTTCATGACTCCCAAAGTCTCAAATTTCTAGAGCCTTTTGAGGGTGTGGTTTTAATATACTAAAGAATATATCAATTTTTCTATCATTGGTGATAAAAAACCCGAAGCATACCTTGAAAGACTTAAGAAATATTCATTGTAGGTTGTGACAGACTCTCTTTATTTTTTCTGGAGCTCTCTAAATTCTCTCTCCCTCTTCATACGAAGAGTTCCTGGGAAATACTTATTGAGAAACATGATCTTAAAGTCTTCCCATATCATCTCATCAATTTATTCCCTTGGCTTGGTGTTCTTATTCAAAGCCCACAATTGACCGGCCTCTCCATCTAGATGATAAACGGATAGTGTCACCTTCTCCATCTCAAAACAATGAATAAGAAAAAATCTCCTCCATGGATTTGACCCACTGTTCAGAAACTAGTGGATTAGAAGATCCACTAAATATCAGTGGTCGTTGCTGCCTAAAAAATTTGATAGCCAGTTGTTATCTCTCTGGTTAAGGAGGAAGATCCCTATTATTAGGGTTATTTTTCATAACATGAGATAATTGGGTAAGAATCACCATGAAATTTTGAACTCCACCTCAACAATTATTGGGGATGTCATTCGGGAAATCGTTACCTTGGCCCGCGCACGAGTTGTTGGCCTGGTTTCTCCTGGTTTACACCATTTTCTAAAATAGAAAAGGATATAACAAAAAATAGGACAAAAATTCATGAATAAAATTTTCATTTAAACAAATAATAACATATGGGATCTGTATGTAAAGATTCTTGTGTGCATATTTGTACTAAGACTCATGCTAGAGGTTTTCTATAGGGTTCACTAATCCAAATTCCCAAATTAACAAAACCTTTCCTATGATACCAACTATAGCGACCCAACCATTTCATACATTACTATTACATAATTTTAAAGATAACATAATATTATTAAACATTGAGGATGCAATGTTTTAGTGTCTTTGGAAATCTAGGACCATACATAACAATTACAACATCGAGCATAAACTTTTTTGTTCATTTATTCTTCTCCAGATTCTTATTGGTACTTGGCCTATCCTTAGTACATGTCGCCACAAGAGGATATACATCAAAAAGGGTGACATATAATCCAATTAAAATTATATATAATAACAATATATAATGGGGTGAGCAAATTAATAACATATGAAAAGAATCATGAACATGAGAGGAATCATTAATAAGAGACTTGAAATGTGGCAATGCATAAAAATGAAACATCATGTCTTAGTGGTTAACTACCACACATTCTTGTGAACAAAGATAAAATCTTTTTCACACATCATTTCACATTTACTCATGAGATTCATCACTTTACCCTATGCATTTGAGTGCTATATAATTCTGGGCGCACCCGTCACATTTAAACATTCATATTGTGCTATATAATTCCGGGCACACCCTTACATCATAACATTATCATTTCTCATGAATTCCATAATGAACATATAAAATAAATGAACATAACGAACCCATGAAAATGAATGGGTTTTATCTCATAAGAACACATTCATAAACATTGGGTTCTCAAAAGAATTAGGGTATAACATTCATGTTACAAGAATCGTCAATCTTGAATGAGAAGTAAAATTTGTGTTCTTGTATGAATACCTCTTTTGGAAAAAAATTTATTTTTCATAAATAATAGTGACAAAAATTTATATCCCAAAAAAATTAATACAAAGATGAATTTTTTTAACGTGTAACCATATCAAAAATGAGTGAAAGAGGGAGAACCTGATGGATGAAAGTTGGGTTCGAGAATTTATGCTTACCTTGTATCTGAATGGTTCCTTCACTTTAATGTCATGTATAATGAAATTATATTCATTAATTAGAAATTAAAGAACATTTATACATTCATAGGGGTCCTTTTGGTTTCATTTTGTTATTTTAGGGGCCTTTTGATGAGTTATATAATTTTAAAACATTGTTGGGAATGTTCATTTTTATGGTTTTCTTGAGCATTTCACATGTATTCATGAATTGATGTTTATGTAGAACATGGGTAAACATCCATAAAATACATTACATGTTACAAATGATATTACAGAATTTATAATGATCTTAATATGAATTACATTGTATACCATGTGGATGAATCATTAGAATGAATTCTAATGATAGGATTCTGGGTTAATTTGGGTGGTTTTTTGACCACAATGAACATGTTTTGTTTACTCATCTAGTAATATGTACATTAGTTAGTTACAAAAAAATAGGACATAATACATATATAATATTCTGGTTTAACCATAAAAATGTTTTCATGACCAGATCTGTAGGTAGAAATGGAAAAAGATAACATGACGTTTTTGAAGTAGATAGAT
Organism: Viscum album; assembly: GCA_963277665.1. Lineage (NCBI taxonomy): Eukaryota > Viridiplantae > Streptophyta > Magnoliopsida > Santalales > Viscaceae > Viscum > Viscum album. Next base: position 1,290,172,030 of record OY728119.1, read on the forward strand.
TAACACCTTACAAACTACGTTTTCTTTTATAAAATAAAAGTAAGAGGAGAAGGTGGTTTGAGGGTATAATATAAAATTAGTACAATAAAATTACAGTATATGTGTGATAATGGAGTCACCATACAATTTGGTCAAAGATAGGTTGGATGAGAATAAGAAAAGTACTTGAAATTGAAATGCAATTAGAGGAAGATAAATTACCTCTTGAATCCTCATAATGAGATCCTCTTTAAGGGTCCTAGGCATGGTCTTCTGAAGATACTAGAAGCTCTTGGAAGTGGGGGATGGACTTTGGTAGATTCTTGGCAGTGTTTAGACAATTCTTGAAGATTTATAGGAGTTGGTTGGCAAGGGGATGGGGAGGGGTAATTTATACATGAGGAGGGTGGTGTTTTTAGTATAAAATATTAAATAAAATAATATATCAAAAGTTAGACTTGTAAAAGATGTTTTTTGACATCATAAATCACATATTAATATAATAGTATTCGTTATAAGGAAAAAAATAATGAAATTTAATATAATTGTTCCGAACATAATGTTATAGAATGTTTATTTCATCATTAAATCATTAATAATGCTATTTAGGATACACAGGTAATGTGAAAAACTATATTTTTACTATTCACCCGAAAATTGAAGTATTTTAGAAAAATCCTGAAATTTCTCCCTAATGATTTATCGATGTGTAGAATCCAAAATTAAAGTCCATTTTTATAAAAAATTTATCTAAATATGTTGAATTTTACATTTATTTATAATCATAATTTACATGAAAAATACAGTTTTTTAAAATTAAAACTTATTTTATAATGCTTTCAAAAAATTATGTAGGGTCTTATAGAATTATCTAAAAACAAGGAGAAACTGATTTGATAATTTATGAACACATTTTAAGAAAATACATTTTATTTTATATTAATTAATTAATTATAATTTTTTATTTATAACTTTCTAAAATAGCAATACATTTACTATGGTCAATTTGTCAATTTCTAAGATGCCTAAATTTTATTTAATTATTCATGGGTAAGGATACTCTTATTTGGATGATTTACTATTCATAATGGTCGTAATACTATTCATAAGGTTGGGTTACTATTCATAGGGGTAGGTTACTATTCACCAAAAATTATGTTTTCCTTATTGGACCCGAAAATTCATCTTGAACACAACAGTGTATGTCAGATTTTCAAAATTCCAAACACTGAAGTGACAAAAATTTGTTTAAAGGTCTATTTGCACTTAAGGGGTCATTATGTTGTGTTTTAATGTGATTTTATGACATATTAAAAAAAATGGAATTTCCATTGAAATACTTAGGGTCATTACATTTATAATTATAACATTATAATATAATTAACATAGTATTAATCTTATATTTTATTTTTATTTTATTTTAAGCGAATTAACTACAACTATCTCCACTTCTATCAAATAGTTTTCAGAATCATCATTCGTGTGTACATAAGACTACCGGCTAGTGAACTGATGTAATTACTCTTTCCATTACTACATATAACAGTTGGGTATGATGATGTATATAAAGTATGTATATGATACTTATAATTTTTTTAAAAAAATTAGTACTATATCATATATAATTTTATTAAATTTCTACTCTATAAGGGATACGATAACATCGCTCAACTGTTCGACGTACTACCATCCATGAAGCAATGTTGTCTATCTTCACTAGAACATAACATGGAATATTATAATGATAAATATATATGATATAAAGGAAGTAATTAAGATATTAATGAAATATTTATCACTATATAATGATAATATGTTATTTTATTTCATTCTTTATCACCCACGAAAAGATGATATTTTCGTTCGTGTACATGTGGACTACGACCTTTATGAAGCGATGTGACTCTATTTTTATTATAAAAAAACATTGATGACATGTATAAAAATATATAAAAAAATAATATGATATTTATGATAATATTACTATTATTTAATGATAATATATTAATTAACACTTCTCTATACTTATATTTGAAATATGGAAGTGTTATTCATGCATACACAGGACATACCATCTCATTGATCGTAACATAATATATTTCTCAAAACCATCATTCATGAATAACATTAAAAGTATAATTTATTAATAAATATTATAATTATATCTTTATTATTATTCTAGAGATTTTTTTAACAATTATCAATGTATGGTGAACAAAAATAAAAAGTCAAATAATATATAAAAAACAAAGTGTTTATTATTAGGAGTATCGTATTAATAATGTATTGTTAATAAATGAGTAATATGTTTTGATAATTAAATCGTATATGTTAGGAAATATATATTTATGGTTATTAATAATATTTTAAAAAACATATATTTATTATCTAGGATGTTTGAATGTGTCTGATGGAATTTGAGACTTATTGTAAGAGATTTCCGACTGACTTTTTTTTGAGACAATTTCCATATTAACCAAATGTTTCTTATATATATAAAATATAATAACCCTGATTTTATTTCATTATTATTTAACAAAAAATTTATTTTTATTTATTTTAAATTTTTTTATCTCCCTTTCATAGGGTTTAAAGATAATATGTTAACAAATCATTAAGGGGGTTGTCTCAATTTTAATTAATTGAGATAATTTTTATAATATGAAACACGATTAATTTATTATGTGTATATACATACACATTGAAATTTAATATTATTAATCTATATATAAAAATTATATTTTATTTAACATTTTATGTTATTTTTTTATGAGGATTATGATTAAAAAATAACAAACTGATATTGATTTTACATTATAGTGTAACTATTTATCTGATTTATTCACCATTATTCATTCAATGATAAAATATTATGATAGAACTATAAATAAAATAATCTATGATACACCAAAATATTATTAATGATATTTTTATATAATAAAAACATTTTTTAATATTTGGTAATTAAAATAATTTAGAAAATGGTTATTTGTAAATCTGACTTTATTTTTCTCCTGTTGAGAAATAAAATTTATTCCAAAGAAATGTTTTCTCATTATCTTCCAAAAAAGGTTTATTAATCTACTATTTTTTGAATTGAAATTTAAACATATTTTATTTTTAAATTTTATTGAATGAAATATTTATATGTTTTTTCAAAATAGTCCCAATTTTAATTTTTATTGAAATTTAGAAAAAATACGTTATTTTACATGTATACAAAAAATTGAATTTACAGCTTTCATGAAAATTATTTAAATTGAATATTCCTTTATAAGTTTATGAGGTTATTTTTAATGTGAATTATTTTTAAATGTTTTATTTTTTAAAATATTTTTTTCAATAAAAAGTGTTTTTTCATCAAGAAATATTCTCAAATGATTTTTAAAACGTCATTTGAAAGATTAAAATTTTATATTCCTGGTAAACAGTTTTGTGAAAATGTTTTAATTTTTAGAAGGTGTTCTTAGAATTGGAAAGGATTTTTTACTCAGGAAATTTTTCATGTAATCCTAAAAAATTCATTTTCCACATAAGATGACATATTTTGAGGAAAATAATGTTTTAATGAGCACAAGATACAAGAAAAAAATTATTACTTTTTATTTGAATGGTATGTTTTTATTGATATAAAATTTATAAATACTTTTCTTCTAAAGGTTATGAAATTATAAATTTATTATGAAACCCATATATTTTTCCACATGTAATGATTTTATGAAATGATGAAATGGATACGAAACCTTTTTCTTTTAATCATTTTATGTTATGATGAAATTTTTATGAAACCCATTTCATTTCATTGTTTTTATATAATGATTATTTTATGATATTAGGCACACATATGTATGATTTTCACTATGTCATAGTGGTTATGTTATAACCAATGAAGATGGTTATTCTATCAATAAAGAAATGTGAGACTTATATCTCCCACAAATGAATAAGGAAAAGAATTATATCTTATTAGTTAGAAAATAATTGAATGCAGAATAAACCATGTTTAGTATGGTCATTTTTCTGATACGATGGACTAGGGTGTAAGCCATGAATACTATGATGGTTTCGTGAGTCAAATGATTCATCTATATGAATGGTATTTCACTAGTGATGGTGGTGTGTCTTTTTCAATAATGTATAGGTACCCATGGAGTTTCATGATATGTTTTTTAAATGATCATTGACAACTAAGGATATTAGTATCTATGATCCAATGTATGCTAAAATTTCTTGTCTTATAACAATGAAATGATCTCATGGATCATTTTATCTTAATTTCGTTATGATTAATTTATTATGAACAACCAATAATTTTTCCATGATATAAGATTTGGATCTTTGAAATGTGGTCATGGTGTTCAAGTGATATTTTCATTATCTTTTACACATATTTTAATTTTGTTATTACATATCTCTCTTTTTGAACCTTACTAATAATATGATCTCAGCCTTTATTATGTTCCCTTTCCAAAGTTTATAAAGGCATTTTTATGTGGGGTATTCTTGTGCTGATTACTAAAGTTGAAGATATGTATATGATACATTGAAAATCATTAATTAATTAACAAAATTGTGGTTCATCTTTACAATGGCACTAATATATTTTGTATTTAAATAACAGTTTTTATGAAATTTAATGAATATTCATATAAAATGTTGTAATATACATTCATAAATAGCATGGGTATGTATATATACCACTATTGATGAAGAAACCTGATAGTATGTGAAATGTGAATTTTATTGGAAAAATTGTTTTTATTCATGTGGATACCATTGTGTTTTCTGTTAGACTTTTGAAATTTAATATATGATGTATTAGTTTACCAAAATGTATGATTATAATTGTATTCCCAAATCATATTAATTGAAGTAGTTTGCTGTTTAGAAAATGTGTTGATTTGGATAGGGTTTTTAGATAAATGATAATATGTAATTATAGTTTATGTATATAAAAAGGACTTTTCAAAAGATATATTTGGATGAAATATTATTTTGAAAAAAACTCCAAATAATAAAAAATAACATAGAAATAATAGTATAAGAATGATTTGTTATAAACAATTGAAACACATATGATGTACATTCATGAGATTAATTTTGATTATATTTTTATTTTTATTTATGGATTTTTTATACTATATAGACCAGACTAATATATTATGTACTAATATCCATGTCATATTATATGATTATGAGATCATAATATTTCTAGAGATACATAATAAACTATTTGATATTACTTTTATATTTCATTATATAGTATTTTTCATGATCATAGTCATAGATATAGTAATAAAATGATATGATGAGAATGGTTGAGGTAGTGATTTTAAAAATATTTTGGCATAGTCAAGTAGTAATATTTATTTATGGTGGAATTGATTTCATTTGGGAAGATAGAGAAATTTATCAATGCATTTTGAATTTTGTTATTCTTTATTCATTTTTTGGAGTTTTTAATTCCTAAATCATATGATTTGAAAATATTGAAATTTACAAGAAATCAGGTGTTATTACTACTATGATGAAAATATTCTTGATACCATGTGTAAATGATTATGGAATTAATAATATATTGAGACTGACGTGGCATACATAAAGTGTGATAGAACAACATATGAGTATTTTCTGATGGCATATGGTTATAATTGGATGGATATGTTTTTCATAACTGAACAACACAAGGTTAGTGAACATTGGTAATTATTTGAAAGAGAAGTATGTTGTAAATTTATTATATGTTAATAGATGAGAATAATCAATACTAAATATACTAAAATGTGTCTCATCCATGCCCTATCATTATACAGATTTGGTGTAATTTACCATTAAGTATATGTTAGAATGATTAATCAGAGGATTATTAAAATATCAGGGAATTGGGGGTTAATAGTAAACTTATTATCCGTATACTCTTTTTGGGTGTTATTTTGGGTTCCAATAGAAATAGATTATGTTTTATAGATATATAAGAACATCCATATTATATGGTGTCACATAAGTCATAGGTAATTATTAATCATTTTATATAAGATAAATGGATTTTGTTTGATGATATGTGACGTCATCGGTGATCGAACCTACAGTAAATAAAAGATGAGAAGAGTGAATAATTTTCTGGTAATTCTGATGTCCAAATGTTTTTAAAAATTCAAATTATGTAGAAAAATAAAATTATATTATTATTGGATAATGGTTTTTTTATTATCAGTTCGATGGAAAAAATAAAGAGTTGTATATGATGTTTCTCTATAGATATTTTTGTGATGAAGATATGATAATTTTATCTAACCACTGGATGCATGTTATATGATAAAAATAAAATTATATTACACCAAGATATATAATTTTATGAATAACCAAGAGTCCTAATTAGATTATTTATATTATTAAAAATAATTTTCCGGATTATATGAGTCATAATATAATAATCTCGAGACATGAAAAAATATATTCATTAGAATGATTCATTAAAAAGGATTAGAAATCAGATCTCAATTCACTCAACCAAGACTTTAATTACATAGTATACCTGTCTTAACCAACCATTAATCTTCTTTGTATTGGTTTAACTTCCCTTATAGCCCTTTAGGACTGGGATAACATATTATGCACCCTTTTGTAAATATCCAACATAAAGTGTATACCAATTCATTGGAGGTCTAAAATGGACCCCTATCACATAAATAATGTAATAATATGTATGTCATCACAATGATAATACATTCATCATTATTTTAATTCTTAATTATTCTATAAAAACATATTTAATTACTATTTCCATAAAACATCATCATAATACATCAAGGGAATGTAAGAGGATAGTATCAATATTACATATCCAAAGTGAATAAAAGTTATCATTATGTTATATTTATCTATATAAATCCCACATTTATTAAATAAATAGAAATACAATTCAATGGAATGAATAGATATAATTTTATTTTGGTACATAAAAACTAAAATGAATCAATGATATATGGGAATAAAATTTTATTTTAAAAAGATTAAATAGATGAAAAAATTATTCAAATTTTTTAATTATTATAATGGTGGGAAAATGTAGTTAAGGTGTAAATGGTAAATATTTCCCACACATTATAATAAAATCCAAAATAAACCATTATGAAAATATAGAAATTTTTTTTTTCAAAATATTATAATGAAATTAAAAGAGTTATTTAATACATATGAAAATATTCAGGAAATAAAATATTGTACATGGACATGACTAAAAAATTCAAAACCATATATATGAATTAAGGATATCATTGATAAAAAAATTCTTCAGGTATTTTTTCATGAGGCAACCCCAGATAATGCTCGAGCCATAACTAATACAATCCCAACTGCATTGGATAAGGGATAAAGAGTAGCACCAAAGGCCTAAATAACACAAGAAGACATTTTATTATTTACAATTACACACACACTACAATCTCGAAGAAAAAGTGAAGATGGAGTAATATAAAAATAATGAGAATTCTATGGGAACAACCATGAATGAAAAAACATAAAAATTAAAATAGTATGATATTTTTCATTGAAAACTAAAGAGGAAAAATAATTTCACAATAATAAATATGTCACAAAGTGATAATACTATAAAAATAAACTGCCAAGAGATCCTAACTCCAGATGCCTAAGCTGAGACCACCATACGTAGTTCATAGTACCAGGTATCCATAAGTTCCATTGATGTCACTGATGATCATTCCTTTAACTATATATAACCTCACATGTGATGGAAAATACCCTTCAAGGGTTAGTATATACATACCAAATGGGAAAAAACTAAAGATAAAGGGGGATAAGTAAGAGATACAACATGAATTGAATGATTGTAGATAGTAAAGATGATACAAAAAATAGTGAAGGAGAATAATTAAACTCAAACCAAGAGGGAACGTAACATTGCGTAAAAAAGGGACTCAACATGATGTGTTGGTGAACTACAAATCGTGTGTTTTCCACCTATAGAACACCGGTAATCTCATACAACCATTATAATATAATCATGAAAAACATGTGGTATACACCATGCGTCTTTTCATCTGATGGAATGAGAGTTACCAAATCAAAAGGTATTGATAAAACATTATATATATATATATATATATGATAATACAAAAGAAACCCAAATGAGCGAGATAAGGGATCTCCATCTAATATCTAATCCTCATAAGAAGGGTCCTAAATACTTCAAAAAGTCCATCAACGATGCCCAAAATCTCATATAACATCCCTGATGTAACTGTATAAGTAAAACCTTACCTCATCACTATACCACACAACCTAGAGGCTGTAATATATTGGTAGAGGACCCCTGTCATAGTAAAATAGTATGATTACACATTGATTTTCACTGGAGGACCCATGTCATTGCCAACTAGAGTATTCCACTCTAGTTGTAATTAAGGACCCACATCCAAGATCTACTAGAGTATAACATAAAAACCTCTCGACAACCCTTCTCCAAGATTTACTAATGGTTATAACATGGATGTCATCAGAGAGCCATTTTCCAACTCTATTGGACTGTACCATTTAGAAAATCATTTTGTACACACATCATATCTCTACTAATGGGTACTATATGAATGTGGTCAAGGACCCACTATAGAGAACTACTGGAGGGTACCACTTAGAAAGTCATCGAGGTTCCACCATCATACTCTACTAGAGGGAACCACTCGGAAATTTGTCAAAAGTCCATTCCCATCACTACTTGAGGGTACCCATTAAAATTTTTTGATTACCAACTACCCAAATTCACCAGTGGTTACAACTCAGAATGTTTTCAAGGACCCATATCCAATGTCTACAAGAGTTTAGTAGATAGATATTCAATATTGAAACACTTCTCATCTTTACTAGTGGGTGAGACTCACAATGACTATGGTGATCTGGCACAATCACCGAATTCATTTAGCATGTCTGAGTTAATCCTTATGCATAAAATAATCCACATCATTTTTCAAAATCCTCAAAGGAGGAAAAAATCAAGTGTAAAATGTATATACTCTAATGATAGGAAACTCAATGATAATATATATGTTTAAACAAAGGTGATGTGGATCCATGATGATTCTTAAAAAACTACACGACTTGTAAGGGACCAACATGGAATATGGTCACACTATAATGTTAGGTTGTTTCCATGATAGTAGATATATTTCATACTACGTAGAACTATATGATGTTTAATGGTACTACACGACATAACTCAGCTAAAATCAGGATGGACACATGATTGTCATCATTGGTCCGATAGGTTAAAATTTACATCCATGGAAGCACCTATGAAAACATCCCTGCTTAAAATGAAAATTTTCAAAATAATTATATCGATTAAATATATTAAAATGAAGATATCACTATTTTATAACACTATCAGGTTACCAAGTAGAATTTTAGAATTTCTAATTCCATCAATGAACATAATCGTGGTGAGTCATATTATTCTGTATCAATTTGACTCTATTATCCAAGGTATCTGGTATTTTTTATTTTTAGTAAAGATAATAATACCATAGTATAAACTCCATGTTTATTATATTTGATGGATGATTTATGTAATTATTCATGAGAGATTCATGGAACACATTGTGAAATTGAGAAAGGTTCAGTGGACGTTGTAGAATGAAAGATAACATCTATAATCAATCAATAATATCAAAGGGGACAATATAACTAGGAATTAGTTATCCAATATTTTGGAATATCAATATATTCTTTTGATACCTGAATCCACAATAGATTTATTTCTCTAGCATCAAAAAAAATTTATGAATTTCTACCCCTCCTTCCTTAGAGGGCTTCATAAGAAGCTATTTGAATACTATAGTGAAAGATATTGTTGTATGAAATCTTTAATGGAGGATGAGTTTTATCTCAACGACATTCCAAATTCTAATAACATGGTCTTAGAATATCCTATAGTGGTCAAAAGGTTTATCTTATACTAACAATCCTTTCGAATATGATAATAAGTAATAAAATGAAACTCATAGTCAATTGATTATTGAAAACTTAGCAAAAAATTCGTCATGAACCTCATATCATGAAAACATAAAATAAAATATTGAATTTCGTACAGCTATAAAACATCTATAAAGAATGCACTCTTTCGAAAAATAATTGGTAAATTTTCTCTAATAGAAATTATTTATGTTTAATTTTTATGGAGATCTATTAAAACAAAAAATACATTATGGCCCTTTCATGTTTTTAGACTAATAATAAAATCTATGGTAAATTTTTCACATTTCATTTTGGTTAAGGGTAACAGTTGCAATAGTTTTTTTAATTTTCTCCCACATCCTTAACTATATTACATAACATGAAACACGATACAAACTCTTAGATATATATGTTCATGATCTCCCACTAGAAATCATTTTTTAGATATTTATACATATTCATAAATCCATGATGATTATTTAATGATGAACTATAATCCACATCAAAAAAATTATTTAAAAATGGTTTTGATGGGACAAATATACGTTTCATATTCCTTTCCATTCTATAATAATAATGTTTGAATTTAAGTATATTTATAACTTTCTTTCATATCTACACAACTTCTATATATAAAAATTTAATCTCTATATGGATAGATAGTTAACCAACTATTTCATAAAGATAAAATTTATCCAATTACTTAATGATTTCTAGATTAATCCTTTTTAAATATAGAAAAATTGGATATTTTTCAATCCTTATAATAAATAAGAATGGGTGATAATATTGACTTAGAGAATCTCCCACCATTATATTATTTCATATTGATGAAATGTATTGACCTTTCATAATCATTTTTCAATTAAAACCATCTTATTTGGTGGATATTCAACTATTTAGAAGTGAATATAAAATTTAATCATTTAATATATATATATATATATATCACACCATTTTCCATAAATATGATGTCTCTATATCAATAATATAAAAATTAACACAGCTTAATCCATATATTTAGTCTGATAAGTTTCCTATAAAGAATTAGTTTTTATGAGAAATAATCTATAAAAATTTCATTCTACCAGAAGACACATACCGTACCATTTTTCATTGAATAAGTACAAATTAAAAGACCTAATATACACTAGGGTAGTGTAAGAACATGTGAACTCATTAACATTATGATTAAGTACTTGAATCATTCCACAAAATCACATGTACAATGTAACATGTCTTTCTTCTAAGTTACTATCATCCTTGGATTAGAAAGAAATGGAAATATCTACACAATGTGCCAATAATATTATTCATAACCATGAAAAATATTGATATAAGTTACAATTAATGGTTTGGTTATGTGTTGAATAACTTTTTTATTTGAGGGATCAACTAATAAAACATTACTTGAGATTATATGACCAAAAATGATATAAATTGTAACCAAAATTCACTCATATTATATTTTTAAAAAAAATTATCATTCATTATTTTCTGTGTTCAATCCGCAAATTATCTTCATGATCTTCCTTTAAATTTATATATATATATCTATCATCTTTAAATATTACCAAAAATTGATCAATGTAATCTCAAATGACTGTATTCATAATTCTATGAATATAAAAGTGGAATTAGTAAGGAAAAATAGAATCATTATAAATTTATATTAATTGTACCTTATAAGGAATTGTTTATAGGTTATATCTTCCTTCTTAACCCTCAATTGATGGCAACTTCAATTAAGGTAGATCTTTGGAATGTATACTGGTCCTTGAAATTTTCAAGAATATCATCAATATGGGGTAGATGATACTTTTTATTTATAGAGATATTATTATGTTATCAATAATTAATGCACAATCGCATATATATATATATATATATATCTCTTATTAAAAAAAAGAATAGCTTCTCCCCAAGGTTACATGCATGGATGAATGAATCTAGTGCCAAAATTCAGTTAGTGTTTATTTTTTAATTCTTACATCTCATCCTAGACTATTCTATATAGAGTAATTGAAATAGATATAACACAAGGTATGAATTCTTTTTGAAAAGCAATTACATGATTTGGTGGAAGACTATGAAACTTTTCCGAGAATAATTCACAAAATTCCATCACAATGGAAATATCTTTTGGTGTGGATTTTCTACAAAATTATCTTTTATAAAAAACCACTTCTAAATATAACATTAGAATAATAAGTCTATTGAAATTCCCATCAGATGTTCATATTTATCCACACAGTAATAAACAACCATATGTTTATTTCGAATACCAAACACAAATTCCCTTCATAGATAGTTTGTGTGTGAATTATGTAGATAAATCCATCCCATTCCAAATATTAGATAAAATTAAACCATATGGAGAAAAAATATATATGACTAAAATTACCTCAAAGTGAATCTATAGAAGTATCATATAAATAAACTTTTTTTATCATTCCATTAAGTTTTTTTCATTATTAAATCAATATATAATCATGAGGGTGGTATTGTTATACCATTAGTAATTTTCTAAAATTGAAAATTTTCAGTACATCTTGAATCAAATAAAAAACTAGTAACTATTTAATGGATTATTATTCTACCATTAATAATTTTGTTATACACATTTAATCTTATGATAATATAAAATTTCCCTTAATGTTAGGGTTTAATAGTTTAATGACTCCAATAGTCGTAACTAAGATGTATATTTGAGGACTATTTATCATAATGCCCATAATTCTTGCATTTGAAACACTGATGTGTTTGTGGGGAATTCTATGGAGATTTCTATACATAATTATCTAAATTCTTTTTTCCCTCACATCAAAATTTTATTTCATCAGGACCTTATTTTACATAATCCTAAATTTGTATTTATTAGATGTATAAATCAAAACACCTTGTTATCAATCAATGACACATTAAATTTAACCTCATAAAATCATGGTTCCTATCGATTAAAATCCATAATAAAGGACCATAGAAAATTTCCTCTAACCCAAGAATATTCACTTGGATGTCAAACAGGATCTGATGTAAAGCTATACTCACCATGCACCACAAATATTTCCATGATATAATCAAATAAATAATTTTTTTATAACTCATACATGAATCTCTATAAAAAACAATGTACAAATTTAGTATCTAGATTATGATATTTTCTATGAAAACAACACTCCTTTATATTCTATAAGACATTTTATGATACATATGATTAACATAAGGGTTCTACATATTTGTATATCATACTCATATCCAGATATTTTTCAATATTTCTTCAATAAAATATATAGTTACCAGAAGTGTTCAAATACAAATATCACATCATGTTATATAAACATTCAATACGTGATATTATGATCCTTTCCAGAATCCTATAGGTCATGTATATATGAAAACATGGATACAAAAAACACTAGATTTGAAGTAAACTAAATATCCTTATACAATGTTTTTACTAACTAAATCCCTTATGAAATGAATTATAATTAAAAACATTCATCATGACTTAGGGAAGTGAAATATAGTACTGGGGGAGTTATATTGCACAACCTGGGAAAACAATAGAGATATTAATGATTGGATAAACCAAATAGATAGAATAAGTGTATAAGAAAGTTGAAACAAAATTAAAAAAACAATAAAAAGAATATAATGATCGTAATCATGAGTAATAATATAAATATTTATTGTTTATAAGACATGGATCATAATATAATCAAAAAACGTGATCCATGGGACAATAATATTGGAATAATACATATGTTTTTCAAATAATCATTACTTTGGAAAATGATTTCAATTTTCTAGGCTGACTACTATGTATATCATTCTTGATTAGGTTTAATACCTATTCCATCATTTCCAAATTCAATGTTCACCCTTAAAACATCATAGTGGAATATTTACCTTACTAAACATGTTTAACTCTATATTCCTGCCCTTATTATCTTACGAGATATATATGAATTTAAGGGATATGTAATTACATTCAAAAACGTGAAAAATAAAAATAATATATATATTTTTTATGAGATCATAACTAATTCTTCCTAAAATAACCCATTTAAAGGATATTGGTTTTTTAATCATTATATCAAATCCCACGTAAAAATGAAAGATTCCCAAAGGTTACATCATAACATAATTAACCTATGGGACAGAAACTGGTTCCATAGAATCATCATTAAATCAACATCATCAAAATAGCTACAAATAATGAATTTGGATGTTACAATTTTATCAAATATATATTATCTCATAATTTGTAATAAATGATGTAATAAAATATGATAAATTCATATAAAACATCCATATAAAATTTCTTATTGAATATACCAGTATTAATTTGAAGTCAATTATATAAAATAAAAAAAATGTAATATATTTTAATGAAATTAGTTTATTGAATGTTACATTTAATTCCTTTTAATTATGATTTAAATCATTGATCTATTATTAATTTTGGAAACTACTTTTTTACCATGTACATTAAAAAAAATGCATTTTACATTTTTGTTAATAATATAAATGTACCCCATTCCAAAAATAATAATAATATTCAATTTTTTTAAAATTAAATCATGGGTAAAAAATAATTATTAAAATTATAGTGGAATAAAAACATGCTTGAAGAAATGTTTAGAAAACAATGACATGGATGAAAAGGTATTTTCAATTAGAAAAAAAATGATGTCGTTATTTATTACAAAAACTCTCTCGAATTAATGCTTTATAAAATAGTGGAAAATTAAAAGAAAACAAGTTTTCATTTGAAATAACCGGATGCGAATAATTTTCATGTTATTAATAAGAGATATTTTAGAAATATTATTTATTTTAAACATTATCACAATCAATAATCACAATGAATGATATTATGAAAAAGATCCCTTGCCTAATGTTTGAATTGATTTGATGGTGCTCAGAGGTATTGTAAGAGAAAATAATTATACATATTATACCAAAATAATTGAATAATTTATATAATTTTAATAGAATTTATGATCCTTTTATTACATTTATACACCCATTTATTAGTAATTCATTTTCCAAATTTTCCTTTCTTGGTGTTAACTGTTTCATTTTAAATGAGAATTTCAGTTCGGAAGATAATATCCTTGTACTTTGATAATGGTTCCTTTCTTTAAATAATGTTAATGGTGAAATAAACAACAATTATATTAAATAAATATATTCATTTAGAGTCATTCATAATGGGTAGGGATATAGAAATTAATTAATCTATTGATGGAGACTGTAGTTCATACACATTCAAAGACATTGTTTTCACTTTTTAAATGGTGAGAAAAACAATGGTAAATAATACTTCACTATGATAGTATAATTTATATATCACACACACACACATTTATATATATATATTATAATAATTAAATATATTTTATTACAATCAATTTATATAAGAACTCAAAAATGATTTACATCACATCATGGAGGAGGTAATCCACATATTGACAAAAATGTAGTTATTGTTTTCCTACAGTTATGAAGAAGTAAGATGCAATATATTTTTTTCTTAATAATAAAAACATATTAATTTTAATATAATGAATTAATTTTTTTCATAATGGATAAAAGGATTCATGTGAGGTATAATAAGAAAAAAATATACAAGGATTTCATAATAGTTATATATATTCTTTGATAAACATTATTTGGATTACACCATAAGCCTTGAGGGGACGGTCCATTGGAAAGACCAAAACATCTAGGATTGGAAAATTGAATAATATAATGTATTATTATTTGTATTGAATGGTTTATAATTCTCAATGTTTGCGAATAATAAGGATATGTGTTGACCTTTCCTAAGTTAGTGGAGGGAAACTTTTGGAATTACCAAAATTTATAAATTATTATAATTAGGATTATTAAAAAATATATCCAAATTGACATAATTCGTATGTAATAATAATATAAATTTTAATTCATTAATAAATTGAAAATTTAAAAATTTCAGGGGATTTTCCCTATTATCTCTTTCTTTTTAATCACATTCACCCTATTGGAAACTACCACAAAATCAACGTTTTATAATCCTTATAAGTCATAAATTATACCATAAAAACGAATGTGAAATAGGGATAGATAATGGAGAATATTTCTTACCATATACCATTCCATTGACAAAATATAATATCATTATGAAATTTAAATCCATCAATAAAATATTATTTATTTTAATATATTAGTAATGTAATTTTTTGGAAGTATTGATTTCATTTTTCTTTTAAAACTATAGTGAATAAAAATAAATTTTAATATAAACCTTTAAAACTATACTAACATTCTATATTTGTCTTATTTTTCATTTAACATAATATTTAATCCAAAATCTACTACTTGTAAATTTTTAAAATAATTTATTTTTTTATACTAGTTTTTCAAATATTCGTAAAATGTTGTGTATGAATTTAATGAAATTATCAAATAACTATAAATTTAAAATAAATTACAAGGAATAAAATTAATCAATGATTCAAATAAACATTTAGATCCCAAATTATCTTCTTTGCATCCTTATGTAAAAATATTAGATATATTTTTTTCATGATAGGGATATTTTTTTATTCATTTCATGAATTAATATAAAGATAACAATCAATGAAATTTACCAAGGATTATATTTTAAATTATTGATAATAAATTGGTCATATTTACCAAATTTGGCTATAATTTTTATATTTTGGGATATATTTATAATGATTACATTTTTATAACATGTAAAATTCATATAAAAATAAAAAAACTCAAAACGCGATGAAAATTGTTTTTCGGAAAAAATATATTTTTAAAAATAAAACATGAAATATATTTATCCCATGAGAACAAAAAAAAATTACATGAATGTTATATTTTTTTTGAATATATAATAATAGATTTTAAAAATTTTAATCACCAAAAAAAGTATTTATTTTAATAAGATAAAAACACATTTTGCGCATAAATACATTTTTTCATAAAAACATATATTCTTCTTTCAATTAAATTTTATTTTCATTTCAAATAAATTTATAACTGATGAATTTATGTTATACCTTTATATTCCACATATTTTCTGTAATATTGTTATTCTAGGTCATACAATCCTTTATAAATAATTGGCGATAACTATCACATTAAATAATAATATTTCAATTGTATATCGTGGTAATATTAAAATCAGTGTTGTGTTTTTGAAATTATATTGAAGAAAATAAATTAATTTGAAAAAGATATATTTTATTTAATATATTGGGGTAAGATATATGATTGTTGGTTAGAGTAGATTACTCAAGAAGGGGGGGGGGGTGAATTGTGTATCTATAAATATTTCTATTTTAAATAGGATAATAAAAAATTTTCCCAATTAAAATATAACCTACGGCATATTAATGTGAATTTATAAGAGTCCTAAATGTTCAATTAATTTCTCAAAAGATTTACTACTTCATAGCTATGTCATTCTGAATATTAATACATATTTGGAAACGAACTTATATTTTCAAAACAATTATAAACACGTGATAGAATAAATATTAAAGTTCAATATAGTTATTATGAAATATGTAATAAAATAGAGAAAAACTAAATATTAAAAACACAGTGGACATAAGCAAGATGTTAGGCTCAAGCTAATACTTATTCCCCTCCACTTGGTGATCACCGTACACCTATATTTTTAAATTAATAAATGGTTTGATCAACATCATGGACTGGGATACAAATGGATAAAAATAAAGTGAGATTGAGGATATCTAGTATCTTGTTATTATGCATAGGAGATAGTGTGTATGTAACAAAATGAAACAATAACTGGTTAGAAATATAAATAAATGAACACAATAGAGAATAAATATGTAGAGTTAGGTTTTTATAGATCTGTGTGTTATGCAATGAAGCTCTAGAATTCATTGATGTAGTGGATTTTATTTTTGATTCTACTTTGTGATGTTGAGTCCAAAACAGAGTGTCGTAGCCTCTGTGTTCTGGCTTCTGAGTGTTTGAGATATTCAAATTCTTGTTTGAATGATTTTAAAGTTAGATCAATTATTTTTTCATCACATCATGATCTCCCAGAATTATCTTCCTTTTTAGTTATTGGTTTCACCATATTCACATGAGAGTTGATGTTATTCAGTATATCTCTCACAGGTATACACCATATAGCTCATTCATCCATATATGTATTCTTCTCTTTTTTTTTGAAAATTACTTATTATTTTTTAGGGATGATAAACATCATGCTCATTTTACATGCATCATCACGTCATACTTTGTACTGACTTCCACAATTCCTCTAGAAAATATTAGATAATGTTAGAACATTAATTATTCAAAATATGACCATTAGAAATAATATTAATAAATTAATATTTATAATGTTTATCGGTGACTACTTCTATCTGTGTCTCCATCAATAAGTTTCTTATTTTGTTGATGTCTCCTTCTATCTATGTCTTATTCTGTCAGTGTCTCCTTCTACCAGAGTCATATTATCTGAAAGTCTCCATCAATCAGTGTTTTATTCTATCAGGGTCTCCTTCTATTAGTATCTTATTCTGTCGATTTGTCCTTCAATTAGTGTCTAATTCTATCAGTGTCTCCTTATATAATAATCATATTATGTTGGTGTCTCCTTCTATAGGAGAGTCGTTTCTTATTTCGGTGAGACAATTAACTATCGGTGAGACATTTAAACTGAAGGGGAGTCCTTCAGTCAGTAATATCATGAAGTCTTAGGTAAAATGGACTTATTGTTGGCCGTCTGTATTAGTGAGCCATATCAATGGTGAGTCATATGTCCATTGGTGACATATCCAATGGTGAGTGGAATGTTATAGTGTTATCTTGACATACATAGAATATATGCATGTTTGATCTGACTATCAATGAGTCATATGCAATGGTGAGTCACATATCTCTCCAATTAAATCACTTATAATTAGATAATTTTAGATCATCTGTCTCTCTTACATCTCGGAAAAGTCATAGAGTGTTAAAATCCATAAGCACACAGATTATTAGTTATACGCTTGTTTATACTTAAATACCCATAAAATGTTATATGATTGAAATTATTGGATATTTAAGATGATGCTTTGACTTAATAAATAATATTACATAGCATAATACAGATGTTAATATATGATATGATATGTTCTAATTAAAACCATTATAGTTAGAGATAGTGACCAGTAGTATCTATGGGAAAACAATCACCACATTTTTGATAATAAAAAATCATGGTACTATTATGTACTATTTGAAGAATAAGAGTATATCAGTGGAAAAATAATGTATCAGATATAATAATGGAAAAACATACTAATATTTGCACACATAAAAAATGCTTAATAATGTTCCCCTAATTAAATTCTCTCCTTATGGGATTAGTAAAAAATTTGAAAGGTGAAAATTAAAATGAAAATTAAAAAGTAGAGTCAATGAAATAGAGTTCATAAATATAGTACACAAGAAAATAAGAGGAATGATTCATCCTTATCAAATAAAAATGACACCACACAACATGTTTGTATCGAATGGCTTCTTCCCCTTATCATAAGGATTAATGGATGGTTCATCTGGTGGATAAGCAGAGAAGCCAGGTGTCTAAATGTTTTTTGAGAAGAGGTAAAGGCACTCATTTAGGATCCGTAGAAGAAAGTGAAGGTATGTGATTCGAAAGAATATGAGGATGAAAAGTTCTTATATTGACTGGTCTTATCTATAATATGGCCTAAGAGACTGACATTTGAGGTTGAGAAAGCACAAAACTAGCATGACCATGTGGTTCAACAGGAGGTACCACAACAACTTCACTTTGGAAATGAAGATACGGTTTTAAGAGATTATAGAATTCTTCAATGCTCTCGGCACCATATTTCATAACAATCTCAAAATCATATTTGTTTCTATAAACATATCCAACAAAGGAGTAAATTAGTTAAGCTTCTTAATCTGATCATTAATTCCATTTTCACTTGAGTTAGAGTGTGATTTGTGGCCAAATACATAAATAAGTTGTTCATTTTATGTTTTTAAATCAGTTTTGGAATAATCCTCATTAATCCTTTTGTTAATCTCTACATCAGTGTGTAATGACCTCCTCATAAAATAGTTCACTTGCTCCTTCACTTTTTCTGAACAGTAGTTAATTTTTTCTATATATTCATTCAGAGCTTGTATCTCATCATTAAACACTAAAATACTAGTAGCAAGATATATAGATTATAAAGACTGATCAGTTGGAGCAAAGGTTGAAGCACGAGTAGAGTATATATGTTCTTGAACTTAATTTCATAGCATGGAAAACTAAAGGGCTTTATAATGTTAAAAAAGGTTCTCATGTCCTTTCAGGACAGTTTTCATTGTATTTATATACTCCGTGTTAAGGAATTGATCCCAATAATCAACTTCTTTATATCATTTTTGAAATTGGTATTTCTTGTCACAATATTCTATGTGGTTGTGATTAGATTTGTTTGAATTTATTTTATCACAATCTTTTAAATAGAATGATCATCATCTTGAGACAGAATAGTTGAGTCATAAGTAGACCTTGAAGCACAATCATACTTTACACCATCAACAGGAGACCTGAGTGCTTTAAAAACATTAGTCAGCTCAGTGTTCTCTCGCATAGCTTCATTAATCTCATACCTCATTTGATATTGAAATGAGTGTCTTATAGAGGAACATATGTCTTTATTTAACTTTTCAAAATTGAATTTATGGACATAGTCACTGGTAGTGTTCCCATCCACTGGTTCTCCAGTAGTAAGGGAAGCAACATCATCATTAGAATCTTCATAATCCAATCCCAATGGTACATAACCTATATTCCTAACCCATTTAGAAACAATATCAAAATATAAAAGAGTAAGAGTATCAAAACTTACTCTTCCTATTTGATGATATTTATCAACAAGATAATATAGTCCTTGAGGCACCCCTCTGTATCATATTTTAAAGAAGATTGGCCACCCTTAGTATAGGATTCCTGGATTGGCTTCTTTTCCTTACATAGAGATAGATTTATAGTATAAAAAACAAGCTCAATAAGGTCATCTAAAACAACATTTTCTTCTTAAAAAACACCCTAAAAAAATACACCAGTATTAGTTCTAGTAATATCAATACTCACAACATTTGGATAGTCATCAGGATGATCAGATTCACTGTCACTGACACTTTCATCACATTCTTCAATATCACCACATTCATCCTTTCCATCTCCATCTCTATAATAATCTTGATCATCTTATTTTTCCTTTCCCAATTCTAAACGATCTTCCCCACTACAAGCTTCTTTCTCTTCATATTCTTATTCATCTTCTTATTCATTGGATTCACTATCATATTCTACGATAACCTCATCTTCATTTTCTTCACATCCTATAGATTTAAAAATAGGTTCATGACAGGGTACGTCCAGAGACAGACTTGTAGTTCTAATAGATATTTTTTTTTTTGATTTTTTAGTTGTGTATGGGTCACATCGATCATCAACTGATGATCTCGCATATTTATTAGGAGTAACAGACTCCACTTCCTCATTTTATTAATTGGTTACTTGTTCATCTAGTTTGAGTCTTCAATCCACTAGATCTCTTGGTCTAACTGAATGATATAGGGATTTAACTTCTGATACCATCTATCTTTATCACCAAACCATTTCTTTTTCCATGGATTCCAATTAATTATCAGTATTTTACATATGTCATAGCATTTGTTGATTCCACTACATTCACTAACTAAAACATCCTCAAATTAATTTATAGATCCATTTTTTCATTAGCATAGATGAAATAGTTCTATAATTGAAATGATAATTTGAATTACAACCAGTTTTATCATCTCATTTATATAAATCATCATATATCTACAAATATTCCATTTAACTTCTTTCTGATTCAAATAAACCAAATATACATCTCGATACTTGAAAGAATCAATGTCCTCTTTCATGTGACAAACCTATTGGTAAATAAACTTGAATAAAATTCTTCACTCACCATTAATGTATGGGGAATTGGGTCTTATCTGGTCTTCAAATCCATTTAGCTCTATTTGAGATTTCTCATATCCAAATAAATCACTTTCAGGAGAAGATATACCTTTTTAATCAACCAACATTCCTTTATGAGATACCATAAGACATTCAACCCAAATTGTTTTTTGAAGAGAATGAGATTATCGTCAATTTCAATATCATTTCCACCCATGAAACATCACCGACATCCAACAGAAGTTCCATGTTGCTATAGAATTCATATACCATCTTCGAATAACGATACAACCACTGTTTGTGAACCATTCAAGTCTTCCTTGATCTTCCTTCACTTTCCAAAACAAATACATGAATTACAAGATCCATTGCACCAAAACATAATTATTTGAGGTTACAAAATGGATTAACTGACTAGTATTATTAGGACCCAAATTTTTTCTTGATTCCCCTTTTTGTTTATTGGACGCACGAGACACACCCTCTTCCAAAGCTTTCTTCACTTGCGCTATTCAGACCAGATCATTCTAGAGGTCTGAAGGTGAATGGTCGGGGGTAGAGAATGAGAGAGTTGGAATTGAGAGAATGAGAGTAGCTTTGAAGGGAGTAGAGTGGATCGATTCAAAATTATATCATTTAAGGATTTTTAAATTACACAATCACAAAATAGTAAACAAGGTCCACTAGAATTATTGAAACCATGTCGTTTTGATAAAATTATAAAACGTAGAAACATAGTGATTCATCATTATCAGCATGACATACTCTGTAAAATACTAAAAGTGTCAGTATGACAATGATGTCGGTAGGACAACTACATCGACATGAAAAAATTTCCGGCATGACAACAGTGTTAGAATGACAATTGTGTTCGAATGAAAATCATGTCGCCCTAAAAATGGTGTTAGCATGACATCTATGTTGGATTGAAAATAGTGTGGGCATGAGAACAATATTTGCATGAAAAACTCACAGATAATCATTAAATGAATAGAAAAACATGATCTTACTGATTGGGCATTCCTAAATCTTGTCTAATGTAATTTATTCTTTCAGAGGTCAATGGATTAGTGAAGATGTCTGCAGACTAATATTCAATGCAAATGAATTATAATATGATATCACCATATTGATAAATATATATCAAAATTGATGTCTTCCATAAATATGTTTTTTTCTAGAGTGTGAAACTTGGTTCTTCCAAATGTTAATAGCATGTGTGTATTCACATTTTATAGGTACATGTCAAAATTGAAATCCATAGTCTAGAAGAGTGTGTTTCATCCCACAAATTTTTGAACAACAGCTACTGGAAGCAATGTATTCTGATTCCGAATTAGATAATGATACAAAATTTTGTTCCATAATACACCACTAAACAAAACACATTCCTAAAAAGTGGAATATCTGAGAGGATCTATTTATATCTCACATTCATCCACCAAAATCAGTATCAGAATAACTCACTATATCAAATGATTGTATTATAGAGGGAGACATACCGAAATTGATAATAAGTTTGAGGTATTTGAAAATTCATTTAACATCAATCAACTGACATTCTTTTGGATTTTCATGAAAACGAGCACACATAGAGACACTAAACATTATATCTAGCCTACTAGCAGTTTCACAAAGAAAGCATCCAATCATTCCTTGATAAGTGGTTTGATCAGAGATTTACCATCTTCATCAACATCCAACATACAAGTAGTAATCATGGGAGTGTCACTACATTAAAGGCTATCATATCGAAATATTTTAAAAAGATATTCTTTATATTTAATTGGATTTAAAATTATACCTTCTTTGTTTTGTAAAATTTTAAATCCAAGAAAGAATTTGATTTCACCCATTAAACACATTTTAATCTCATTTTGTATCATTTTTTACAACTCAATACATAAATAATTACTTAAATATCAAAAATTAATGTCATAAAAATAGATTTAAACTACTAAAAATTCATTAGAAATTTGTTTTATTAGAATAATAGTATCTACAATTCCTTTTTTAAAACCTTTTGAAAGAATAAAACTACGTAATCTATCATACCAATATCATGGAGCTTGTTTTAAACCATATAAATATTTTTTTAATTTGATAACCTGATTTTGAACATGGGAGTTGGTAAATATTTGGGTTGTTCAACAAAAAACCTCAACTGTATATCAATTTATGAATTCACTCTTAACATCCATTTTTTAAAGTTTGAAATTAATATAAGCATCATAATCAAGTAGGATTATAATAGATTCTAATCTAGTAATAGGTGAAAAAGATTATTCATATTCAATTCCTTCATCTTGAATATATCCTTGTGAAAAGAATCTAGATTTATATCTAAAACTATCAACATATTAATCTAATTTATTCCTCAACACTCATTCTGTGCCTATGGTCATGGTGTCTATGGGCCTATCACCCAGTTTCCATAATTTATTTCATTCAAATTGATTTATTTATTTATTTCATATCAATTAACAAAAATACACACTTAATTGCTTAATTGATGTTTTTAGGTTGAAGCTGTGAAAATTAGGCTTGATGTTCAACCTGATTTCTGGGAGAAGCTCTAGTCTCAGTCAAAATTTCCACGTCTCTAACAACAGAATCTAAAGGATAGTTTTTAAGAGATCCAGTTGATCTAGAAAAGGATGGGCCAGTAACATCGGGTTCATCTAAAGGTTTGGGTTCAACATGATTGGATTCTAAATAATTACCAAAACTATAGGATTTCACATATTTATTCATAGAAGTGTTATATGATTTTGAATTCATGTCTAGGTTTGACATATAATCATTAAGGTTTTCGAGATAGGTATTAGGTACATGTGGATCTTCTTCATCCAATTTTATTTTCACATAATCTTCCACACACATTGTTCTTTTATTAAAGACTCTAGAGGAATTACTAGAGGTTGAGTAACCTAGGATGATTTCTTCATCACACTTTGATGAAAATTTTTCAGGATTATGATATGTATAAAAAATATATATACATTGAAACCAAATACTTTGAAATATCCATATTTCGGTTTTATATTGTTGCATAGCTCAGAAGAAGTCATTTTGAGAATAGGTCTAATTAAGACTCTTTTAATTATATAACAAGCTATATTCACAGCCTTGGTAGATAAGTCAATAGGTAGATCATATTTATTAATCATTATTCAAGATATATATTGTATGGTTCTATTTCATAATTCTACAAATCCATTTTTTGAGGTGACATAGGGGAAGATAAGATATAACTATAGATATTTTCTAAGAAAAATAATTTAAAGTCATGATTTTCAATATCACAGTCATGATCACACCTTACATATTTTATTATAAGTTTACTATGATTTTCCACTATTTCTGAATACCTAGTGAAGTAAAAATATACTTCATTCTTGTGAGCTAACAAATAAGTCCATGAAAACCTAGAATATTCATCTACATGAACATAGACATAGTGCTTCCCATTTATACTATAAACACGATATGGCCCAATCAAAATCATGTGAACTGGATCTAATGTATAAGAAGTCAAAACTTCTTTCTTTGATTTGAAATATATCTTGTGTTTTTTACCCTTTTGACAAGGATTACAAACATTGTCATTTGGAAACTCTAGTATGGGTACATACTTAACTAATACTTTTCTAGTTAGATTTCTAAGACAGTGTACATTGAAATGACCTTATCTCTTATATCAGAGCCATTAATATTTATGATAGGTACTTAAACAGGAATCATATTAAGAAACAAAGTTATCTATGTTAATAGAATATAAATTTTCATTTCTAATAGCAAAAAATACTAATTCAGTTGTATAGAAAAAAACATTAGAACCATCATTTTCATACATAATGTGAAATACATTGTCCCAATATTGTGAAATGATAATTAGGTTATACTTTAACCCATCATAAAAAATTACACCAGAGATTAAAACTGAGATATAGTTACCAATATAGCCTAAAAGAACTAATTTTCCGTCAGTTTTATCACCAAAGGTGACATATCCACCATCAATCTCGATGAGGATCTCAAAGAATGAATAATACCCTATCATATGTCTTCAACATCCACATTCCTTATTCCATTGAATCTTACAAGGG
The DNA here is from genome assembly GCA_963277665.1 of Viscum album. Lineage (NCBI taxonomy): Eukaryota > Viridiplantae > Streptophyta > Magnoliopsida > Santalales > Viscaceae > Viscum > Viscum album. The sequence continues at coordinate 1,290,198,103 of OY728119.1, forward strand.
ATTTTAAAACAACTTTCAAACTAAATAATCATTAAAAAATAGATTTTTGTACCTATACATGTTTGGGTCCAGTGACATTAGTAATCGATGCTTTAGTTACCCATATTTTCTTTATGGGGTTTATAGAATAATTATGCACAATGTATGAATAATATACTCTATTTGGTCTAGAAAAAATAGTGTGAAATTTATTTTAGAATTGGTACTTGAATTATAGTTTCGATTTTTAGGCCGGAGAAAATATATTTCAGATTTAGTTATAAAATTTGTTTTAGATATGTTTCTCTGACTTGGTTGATATCCAATACCAGAAGTGTACTTAAGAGCTATCTATTTTGCATGAATTTGAGTAAGTGTTTCTTTCCCACAAGTAAACTTTTCGATATCCTTCTTCAATTACAACATATATTTTTTTACTTCATTTTTTTATTTGAGTAGTTGAGAATTAATTTATTTTTCAGTAGTAAGTTCATATTTAATAGTTATCGTAAGATCATATATTTTATTTAAAGATTTATATTTCTGTTTAAGTTCATTACATGTCTCTTAAATCTTGTTATAGTGTTCAAATAGTTCACCATTTGTAATATTTTTAGACTCACATTCATTTTCAAAATAATAATAATTGTTTTAATGTTAATATAAGGTTACCATAGATGTGTTTTTCAAAAAACACATATATTTCATGTCATATTTATCATCATGAGACAATTTTGATTAACTAGGGCTATCCTTAGATGAACTATAGGCGGCCTTAACAGTGTTCGTATAATTTTATTATTTTTTTCAAACATTTATATGTATTTTAGCTTTAGATAGTCAGATTTGACGTGTCTTCCCCTCTTATATTCATAACAGACAATCTCATCTCAGTATTAATTTTTTTTCACTCCTTTTTTCAAAATCCCTTGTTATCATGTAATCCATTATAATTGGGATTCCTAGAAAAATTATTCTTTCTATAAAATTTCATTAATATTCTGGCAAGTAGATCCATATCTCCATCACTATCTGATGTTGATTCATCAGTACTGGTCCTTTCAAAAGAGGCTAGAACCATGTCTGTTTCCTTTTTCTTGGAGGTAGTAGTATTGAGGCTACAAATTTTTTCATAGGATCATCCTCCTCTTCATTGCTTCCTTTCATCTCTTCCTCATACATTATAAATTTTCCAATAAGTTATATGATATGTAATTTGATGATGTCACACTATTCTCTAATAGAGTTAGAAGTTCCTCTCCATCTATCTGGTAAGTAATTGAGAATCCTAATGATTTTTGTTTAGCAATAAGGTTTCTTCCTAAAGAGATCATATTGTTTACTATTTAATTGAAATTGAGATACATATTTGAAACAATCTCATCATCCATCATTTTAATGTTACCATATTTAATACTATATGTGTTGAATCTTATTTTCTTAACATAATAATTTCCTTCATGTGAAACATACATAGTATCCCAAATATCATGGGATGTTTTAAATTAAGAAATTCTATTGAATACCTCATCTCTTATAGAGAAATATAATGTATTCAGGGCATTATAGTAAATTTTCCTAGCATTCATAGTTGGGTAATTTCATTTAGTTCTAATATTAGAAGGAATTATAAACTCAAATACAACTGGAGACCAAATTTCAAAACCCATACATTCTATATGAATTTATATATTAATTTTCAATTATAAATTATTTGTTCCATTAAATAAAGGATATCTGTTGGTAGAAACACCTTCTATTATATTATTCAAAGAAGAATTTAGAAGATATTTTAAATAGATAACAAATAAAAAATAAAAGAAAATTTTTGATCATTGAAATAAAACTGAAATCAATGTTGAAAGGATTTGAAAAATAATTGAAAATGGAATCTTTAAAAACAAAACATCCTCTGATACCAATTGTTGGTTTGAGTAGAGTTCCAAAGAGCGGGTGAATTGAGAATCTATAAAATTTTTATTATAAATTGGCTAATTAAAAATTTTCTCTATTAAAATATATTGTAAGCTAGTTTGTAGTGTATTTATAAGAGACCTGGATGTTCAAATAATTTCTCAAATGATGGATTAGTCTTCACCTATATTAATTAAATATTTCATTCAACTTTTTAAACTACCATACTAGTATGAAATAGTATTAAACACGTTCTGAACATACTATTAATGTTGAATTTAGTTTTATGAAATATTGGATAAAACAAATTAAAACTAAAGAGTAAAAACACAATGGAAATAAACAAGAGGTTTAGTCTCAAGAAGATACTAAGTACCCTCCACTTAGAGATGACCTGGCACCAACAAGTTTAAATTTTAAAACAGTTTGATCCACACCCTAAATTGGGGTTCACAATAACACATAAGGCTATCTAGGTCACACATGACCTCTAACCCAATTATTCGTGGGAAAATCAACAAACAAGTCAGACATGACCTATTCCATAGTTTGACTTGGGATAAAAATGGATAAAAAGATATTACAATTGCGCATACCAAGTATCCTATAGTTATGAATAGTATTTTGTGTATATGTAATAGACATATACACACACTTCTCAGAAATGTAAATAAATGAACACAATAGTGCTTAAAGATGTAGAGTTACGATTATAAAGCTATGTGTGTTATACAGTTAGGCTACAAACTCTTTTGATGTAGTGGATTTGATGTCTTAGTCATCTTCCCGAATTTCAATCCAAGATAGAGTGTCATTGACTCTATGGTATCACTTCAAGGAGTATATAGTATTTTTCTTCTTGTTAGAAAGATATTCAAGGTCATCTCAACAAGTTTTTCATCATTTATTGATCTCTTCGAATGTTATTCCTTTTGTGATCTTGGGATTACCATAGATTAATGAGAGTTGTTGTTCTTTAGTATATACTACTAGGTTTTCACCACATGACTCAATCACCTAGGTATGTTTACTTCTAATTTTTTAAATACTTCTTATTTTAGAGGGCTGAAAAAAAGAATGTTCATTCCAAGTGAATCAGATCATCGTGCCTTGTACTATCTGCAAAAATTACTATAGACAATAATAAATTTTTTCAGAAACATCAATTTGTTTAAATATGATAGTTAGAAATAATATTAATAAATTCAGATTTAAAAATTATATTGGTTACTGTATATATCAGTGTCTTAATTTTTTGGGGTCTCATTCTATCAGTGTCTTATTTTGTCAGTGTCTTATTCTGTCAGTGTCCATTTCAATCGATGATTTATTTTATCAGTGTCTCCTTCTATCGGTGGGTCTTTACTTTCGTAATTGAGACAATTTAACTATTAGTGAGAATGTTCAATTGACGATGAGTCATGGCGTCAGTAGAATCATGCAATGGTAGGTCACTTGGTATGATTGTAGGTCATCTGTATTAGTGAGACATTAGAAATAGTGAGTCCTTAGTCAGTCAGTGTCAGGTCCAATGGTTAGTTACATGAAACCGTGTCAGCTTCACATAGTTAAAATATATTATTGTTCAATCTATATATAAATGAGTCATAAGAAATGGTGAGTCACCTATCTATCAGTGTAAGTTACCTATACATAGATAATTTTAGATGTTTTGTCTGTCTATTGTTTCAGAAAAGTCAGAGAGTGTTAAAATCCATAAACACATAGATAATCATTTATAAGCTTGTTTAGAAATAAACACAAATTCATAGTTATATGAATTAAATAATTTGATATTTAGGATGATTATTTAATATAATATATATTCTAACATAAGATAGTATATATGTTAATAAATGACCTGAGTTGAGATAATAAAAAAAATATTTAGGTATAGTGGCCAATAGTATATATGGTCCAACAATTATAACCTGAAAATATTTTTCATTATATAACTCATTTATATTCATCATCATTATCAACATTTTTTTATCATTATCAATAAATTTTTTTCCTATGAGGCCATTTTTTATAAAATGTTACTCCAAACATTATTTCTCTACCAATACATCAAAAACATTGTTAGGATATAGTGTATTATTCACCTTGTTAAAATTACCCAACTTCTCATTTTTTATTTAATAGTACCTTCACTACCTAAATTGTTTGTGGATATTGGGTGATTATCACCATGAACATATACTAGGATAATATTTTATTTGATATACATTGAGATTATTTGAGTGAAAAAAATATCCCACAATATGCATAGGAACAATATTCTCTTCAAAATACGATGCCAATATTAATAAATTGTTTTTTTGTTTTGAAATAACTCTTTCATTCACTTCGAATGAAAATAAATCCTATACATATTTTTATCCAGATCATAAATATTTTTATGTTATTGGAGAATTTTTGATAAAATAAATTTTATTATTATAATAATCCACTATTAGGTGGTTCTAATTTTTCCTTGTATTTTAAATAATATGTCAGATAAACCCTTTAATCAAATATAGAACTATTTTATCCATATCTCTTTTATGAAATTTTATAGAATTGTATCATTACATATAACATGTAAAATTGATAATAATCACTTTTATTGGTGGAAATAATCTTCTAATATCGCCCCTTATTACATAAGAATAAAATATGATGATTATGAGATAATATTTTATTTGTATCTAAAAGATCATAAATATTGTTCACTATATATATAATATCATATTGATGAAACCCCTTAATTCCTTAATAGAATGTTTACACAATAATATATCTATCAATACTTTGTTATTCTAATCTCTTATTAACAAAAAAACATTTAAAAAAAATTATATCATATACTATTTAATAATCAATTAATTGAGATCTATAACATCATACCAATCCTGTAATATCCCGTGCGATTCGTTCAAATAGTCATGTACTATGATTATATATCGTTTAGTGGCTATATATTATAAAAAAACACTACCCTTCTTGAATTGGCCGATTGGATTTATATACATTGACTTTCTATCACAAGATTCACCAATAGACTATACAATAAATGTTTCTTCATCCATTTTTACATTTTAAAACTTGAAACTACTCTTATAACACTCAATCTAGGACCAACCAATTTACCTTACTATCATTATCATATTTAGTAACTTATTTAACAGATTCTAAATTCCAATGATATTTTAATTTAGAAAGGACTTATTGAACATTTCAAGTAATGATTTTAAACTAAAAGTAATAGTATGTTCATGATCTTGAGGCAAACCCAAAATCACTAATTAATTCATATACCCAATGATTTTAACTATGTATGTTGAGACTGATGTACCTTTTTTCATCTTATGTTAAATAAATGATTAAAGTAAAGGAATAAAACTCTAGGATAGTGATAAGTTTTGATGAATGAACCTCTACACATGAATAATTTATTCAAGAGGGATTGCATTCCCATTATAATTATAATACATAATATCTATACATAATTATGTTGGTAATTAATTATGATAACATACTACAAGACTATGAAAATGAATAATAAAACTAAAACCATTTTAATTCCTAGTATATAATTTTTTAAATTCATGTATGAAATTTTTAGAAGTAGATTAATACATCAAGATAAATAATAAATTCATTCAAAATAAAATAAATTTATAATGGTGGAAAAAATATAATACCTTTAATAGATGATCAATTCATATTTTTAACCACAAATAAAAATTTTATCAACAATTAATTAACAATGAAATTTTTGACACATTAGTATTAATCCATTTATTATTTACAGTAAATAATTTAGATAAATATAATGTAGTATGTAAAGAGAATGTGTGTACTATGAGAGGGGTTGGGGGTTAATTGCAGTTTATAAAAAAGAAAATATTTTCCCAACAATTTAGAATGTATATTGGAATAAAATTTATAATTATTTACTTTATTATGAGAGTATGAAAGTCCTTATAAAAATCATTATAAATCTTTCATAGAAAAGAAAAATGAAATTTAGAGATATGTAAAAAAATTATAAAAAAAATATAAATTGTATTTACAAATAACATAATGAAAATTTTATAAGAATATAAGAACATTATAATACTTATATTCTAAGTATGTGTTAATCAGAATGAAGGTATACTTGATTATCATATTACCATAATGATATATCTTTATTAACTACTAAATCTATCAATACGAAGAACATAATAAATTTTTGATTCCCCACCACTAGGAACCATCATCTAGAAATTCAATAAATCCTTTTCTCTATAAACCATGAGATCCCCAAACCAAACAAGATCAGATAGATTTATCACCAAATGAATGTTTAAAAACATTTAATATGAATCCTTATAGTGAAATCCCATAACAAAACAATATAAGAAAAATTAAAATGAATAACTTTCACATAAAAATATGTTAAAGAATATTAAAAAAAATAATTAAATCACATTCAGTTATATATCATGCATCGTAATCTTTGAATTTCGAGTAATTTATAGGCACACTAACTACAATCTTATTTTTCATTTCGTAGAGTTGGGTACAATGAAATGAAACGAAATCCATCTTCACATGAAATTTTTAGTATAATATGTACATTTGAAAATTATAATGATATAATACTATTATGATTATTGTAGATTCCATTTGATAGAATGATACATGTTTCATCAATGGAATATGTGAAGATTATTTTTTGGTATGTTTGAAGTTTTTATCTCATTGATATTTCTTCCTTCATCAGATAACATTTTTCTTTAGATTTAGGAAAACATAATCTGATGGACTTATATTTTATTTTTATTTTATAATTTATAAACCCATTTCTAGAGAAATTTTAATCTATATATATTACATAAAATGTATATCTTTTGAAAAATAGGGATGTTCCATATGATGGAAATATTTGCCTCCCTCCAGTAAAAAACCCAAAAAAAATCTACGAACATGGGTGCTATAATTATTAAAATGTATAAAATTTTCATTACGTGTTGTCTGATTTTTTTAATGTAATTTTAAAAATCATAAAACTGAAATATATCAACTTAAAAATATCCCTATTTTTTAAAATCACAAAACATAAAGTTTAATGATAAAACTAAAGTAAAAATGTTTAATATGTACCTCATAACTTATATATTTTTGAACCTTTCATTTTTTAGGAAAAGTGATAAATTCTTTCAAATCCTCACATTTTTTATAATATCCCCTTTATCACAAAAATGGGAAACTTCCACAATTTGTTTTTCCAAATGATTTAAATGTTTCTCCCTAGTTTTTGATTTGATAAAAAATATGAGGAAAATATGTTCCATGTAATCTAGGATAAAAAATATATGAATAGATTTATTTTGAATAAAACATAAAATTGAAGGGTATAATAAATAAATTATTCGCAAATTATTTCAATAAACATCAATACAATGTTTTTAGAAAAAAATTATCCAAAAAATATATGGAAGAATATTCATTTAATAAATGAATCGAATGACTTTTAGATTGATAATTTCAAATATTTATGTCAATGATGTCAAGAAATTATTATTTGAAACAAATTTTATAATGAAATACATCTTCAGGAATTCATCAAGGTATATTTTTGATTCCAGAACAGAAAATATATTATTGCAACATTATCATGCATGTAAACCTATATTTTTTCTACTATTATTTATCATTGCAAATTATTCCTACAACAAATTAATGAACATCCCTTATTTTGATATTTCGTCAACTTGTCTCATCCTAAGGGATTGTTTATTATTGATTTATTTTGAGATTTCTAAAACATCAAATTTGATGGATATTTTAAATATGAAAACAAATAATGAATCTCTATCAATTATCTCACCATGACATGATATATACTTTGATTTGTTTTATACACTCGAAAACACCTTTTAATATTCTTGAGTGCACCTTTGATTTACCATTGAATGGTACAAGATATTATTTAATCTAAATTACAATAATTTCAATTTTTTTCCACGTAATTGTGTTTTTGAACACATTAGTTTATCTTTGGATTAATTTTAATCTTATTAGAAAATCAAAAATGACATATATTATACCTTCATGTCTTTTGATGAAATCATTGAAATAATTCATTCTCATATCTATTTAATCGATACTTTTTGAAGGTGAAAAATTTGTGGAATATGAAGATATATCAGTAAGTTTTGGATAATACATTCATGAAGGTTGAGGATATTATCCTCTTTCATTTGATTGATTTTATGAGGCTTCTATATCTTTAACATGTTTTTCAGATCTTACTTCGCCTTTAGAGTTTGTTTAGGAATGATGATCTTCTTCTTCTAAGGATAATTGATTCTATGAAACACTATGTTAATCATAAATTTGATAGTTAGTAGACAATGAATAATATATACCAAATCAAATATATAAAATATTTAAAATTTAATTTACTCTTTATCGTGTTCATCATACTTTATCAGCTTTCATATTCACATTTTTTTAAAAACACCCTCAACACCAGGTTTGAAATTTGTTCACTAACGTTTTCGAATATGTAATTCATTTCCATTTTCATAATTAATTAATGGTTATTCTAGAAAACATGGTTTTTTGTACATTTAGTTTAATGGAGTATGAATTTTTTGATTGCTGAACCCTTCCCATTATTTCTACCTCAAATTGATAATGGGAATATTCAATTACATTAAATTATTCCCTATAAATATTTTCATTTCTTTCATTTTATATTTTATTTTTATAATTTTCATCATTTTTTATAATTTTATATATTTTCTCATTTAGATCCAAATATTAATCATTATTTTTTACTCCAAAAGGATTATCATCATTTTTCTCACATTTTATTTTGTGACTTTCTTTTTAAAATATTTATTTTTCATGGTCTCATCCTTCATAATTGGAATAGGTGGGGAATTAATCCTTATTTATTCATTTAAAAAACTTTTCCTTTATGTTTTTGGTCTTTGAAATTGTCACAGTGTTTTTTATATTATCAAAAAATATATTTAGAATGTAATAATGACCATATTTATTTTGTTGATATGATCCTCACCAATATTGAAGGCCTTCTCCCTGAGTATGTTTTCCTCATTTTTATCTTTTTCACATCAATTTAATTCACAAAAAACTTGTAGATGAAATCTAGGTTCAAGAAAGTCATAAAAATAAGGGATCATACATTCACTCACATAGTGTATCAGAACAAAAACATTATTCATATGAATTGTTTCACATTAGAAAGAAAAACTGAAAAGTTTGTTTCATATAATTATAGTTTATCTCTATCATCAATCCCTAGAATTAAAAGGTTGTGAACCATTAGAGTAATTATTCATTCATAATATGGAATATGAGAAAATTTACATGACATTTAATATAAGTAATACAGGGAATTTACATCTTAGGACTTATATAAGATCCCATGTTTTTTAGGAATCATGTGTGATACATGGTTTTCTTCACATTCAAAAATTATCATAAGGAAATCATATATTTACGAAATATTATGTATTTATTTATTTTCAAATAATTTAATGGTATCAAAATTTACTCCATCAACAACACTAAATTTATTAAATGCATAATATTTTATATAAATAAATATATCTTGTGGTTTAAATTCATATTCACAAATACATATGGATTCCCCACATTTATATATTATAAGATAATTCTACAAAGAATAATTATATTCATTAAATTTTATGAAAATAATCTTTTGTTGAAATCCATTTTATTAGAGAAATTACATCGAGAAACAATTGGTTCTGACCAAACAAACTTGAAGAATCATACAATAATAAAATAATTTTAGCGAGACCTATTTTTTAAAGTCACTTTTTCTGTGAAGGTGTGTTTACCTACTAATATATTCCAAAATTATAGAGGGAGAAACTTCATTTTCCATTCTTCCAAGTAAATCAATTTGAACCGTCATATAGATCAATGATAGATATATTTAATGAAATATGTAAAAATATTTTAACTCTTGATGTTTTATCATTTTCTATATAAGTTTTATCAAAAACTTATTTTTTTGATGAAACATAAATATTTTTAAAAAAACATTAAAATGAAAATTTTCATATAAATTTAATGATTTTTATAATAATTATTATAAATTTTCTATAAATTATAATAATAATAGATATAAAATATTTTGATACCTAATATTTATAATTTTCCTCTCATAAAAAAAATAGTCATTCATATGAAATTTTATCCACTAATTTGAAAATCATGTTTTTTTTTAAATAGAGAAAAGGGTATTTGAAATTTTATTATTTAATTTTTATTTTGAAAAATTTCAAGGAAAAATATATACTAATGATTTATAAGGATAATTATATTCATAATAATTTAAAGAAAATGTTTGACCAATATATGTTTGTTAAATTGGTTTGTGAAAAATGAAGGCCATATAAAAAACATGAAAATGTTATCTACATTTTTCAATCGTTTTATTTTTATAAGGATATGGATAATAAAAAATTATATTGATAATTGTTTTATGTTAACCATTAGAATATTTTTTAATATATTCAAATTTATCAAAATTTATGCATTTTGTAAAAATATAATCCATTTTTTCTTACATTATGATTAATTATAAAAGTATATCTATTTATTTGTTTGATATCCAAATAAAGAAGGTCTTATATCAATGTTGTTGGATCATCGGTGATGTAATGGGGTTTTACTATGAGACCGTGTGCTTTAGGATTCCCAAAATATAAAAGTTTTACTAAATAAAAATTCAAAAATAAGTGAGTGTGTGTTGAATCCACATCAATTAATCACAAAAACATCTAGCCACGTCATATTCATCGTCAGTTATGGATAGTGCTAATGAATAACTTATCATACAAGACTATGAATTTAAATTATCTAATAAAAAATTGAAAATTCCAAATGATCCTTTTATATTCAATTTATATAATCATAAATATTTATTTGAAAAAATAATTCAAAATAATTTACAAAAGAATAAAATAGTAATGTATCATTTGTTATATTATGCTTATAAGAAAATAATTTTAATGCACTATAATTTTTTTGTTTTGGATTAGAATGTCATATCTCACACAATAATACATAAATCATTATTTCTGATAAACTAGATGAAATATATATAAACCATCTAATCATTTCACTAAATGTATTTTGATCATTTGTTTTCCAAATTCATTAAGTTCTAATTGATATTAGTTTTCAGTAAAAGTATTAATACATTCATATGAAAATTATTTTAATAGATCATTTTTATACTTTTATTTAGTTATAAAAGTTAATTTTGGATTTTATAATATTTGAAAACTATGGCGAAAAATTAGGTCACCCATCATGATCAATTAATAATATGATTTCTTAGGTACCAAAATGTTGTTAGAATGTTATTTTTGAGTTTATACAAATCAATTTTAATGACATCAACACAAAAATTGATGAATTCCTTCAAGAAAAATTATAGAAAGAGTTGTGTAAGATTCACTGTTAAGGGTATTTTTTTTCAAACAAAATACATTTAAACCTATCATACTAGGGTCATGGGGATTTTATATCCCATATAGTTCCTTATTTTGTATAGACACATTATCTATAGTTTTTCATATTTTAAAACCCATGGGGTTATTGTGATGAAATTAAACTATAAAATTTCCTCTATGAAAAGAAAATATTACATTCATTTGATAAAGGGAAAATTTACAAATCAAAAAATGATTTGAAGAATACATAAAAGATAATTCCATTATACTAGAGATAATATATCTTTATATTATTTTCATTATTGTTGATTATTAATATTTTTATCAATTAATTATTTATTTCTAACAATTATTCCATTTTAATAATTTTAAATATATAATTTCCATTTTATTTGTATTATGTAAAAATCCATTTAACATTCAACAAATGTCCCCACATGGATCCAGCTAAATTTAATTAGTACTCCATTAATTTCCAATTTGAAATCTCCATAAACTATAGCCTCATTTGATGTCTTATGTTTGAATTGTGATAAAAATGAACAATGTTCAAATTCATTATTAAGGAACAAATAGTTTTGATAGGTTGGTAAATATTATGAATGATATTATAAATAGGATGATTCGTAATTTTTATTGATTTCATAGGCTAGTAAAACAATATTATGCAATAAAATTTTGAATTTATTCTAGATGAATACCTTCATGAAAAGATTGTATATTTTTTGTCTAATGTGTTGAATTTTCCAATGGGATTAGATTAATATTTTTAGAAAAATCATTTGAATATTCAAATTCATGATGATTGAAAAAAGAAAAAATTTCATTAAATTTTGAATTTATTATTTTTTGAACAATAATTTTATTTTTATAATAAAATGATATTAATTACATTTTATAGAATAACCTTGAAAATTTCTATCATAAAATTATATGGAATATATGTAAATAATAATTATTGTTCAAAATATATTCATTGAATACCAAAAATAAAAAGTAATAAATATTTGGATTTCTCTATATCCACATCTCATAATGATTTTTTTAATAAAATTTATAATTAAACACAATTTATAATACAATACTTAGTACTAACTACTTCATCCCTTAATTTCATAGCAATTGTGTATTAAATAAACATGGTTCTTATAATTTTCTATGGATCCCTATTTATTCATTCAACTAATCTAAGATTCTGTGGTATTTTAGGTTCTGTAATGTTATGTATAATAAAATTTTTACTGAAAAACATTAAAAATAATCATTAAAAAAATCTCCACCATGATCACTATGAATAGTAACTACAGGTTCAATTTTATCATTTTTTACATGGCCTATAAATTTCTAAAATAAGAAAAATAATTTGGAATTTTTCGATAGAAAATAGACCAATGTATATCTATTTTTGACTTTTGCTAAGACATATAAAATATTTTCCACCTATAATGACATTTTATGTTGGAAAATATATATCTATGTGGACAAACTGTAAATATGAAGTTGAAACATCACAAATATATATAATGATTGACATATTTTTCATTCCAAATTTAGAATGATATCAAAAAATTTAAGAGTGAAAAATTATCTCTACAAAACATTTAACTATTATTAGCAAAGAATGTTTTAATAAAGTCATAAAATTGCAGGGTCTTAACCTTTTTTGACAAAACATATAATTATTTTCAATTGTACTAATTCTTGGTATAAATTTATTTCTAACACCTCAAATGATATTGGTGTAATAATTATTATTCATTTCAATAGAAATAATATTTTTTATTTCAAAAATTTCACTGGTAAATTTATCATTGATTATTTTCCCATGGTATATATCATAAAATAATTTACTCAACATAATGTTGTTGTTCTATTTTACAAAACAAATAATGCGTTTGAAATTAATTTTTTTCATAGAATAATAATTACTCTTATATCAATAATTTCACTTGATCATTATCTCTAAAATTGGTCACCCAACATTTTTCCTTGAAAATATTTTTGAGACACATTGACTATCTATTCACCAAGTATATTTACATTTTTAATTTTTAATACCATATGAATAAAAGAAGTTAAAATTTTTGTACTCATACTATCTTAGGTCTTGAATTATTATAACCTAAAAAGTTTTGAATCAACATATATTGAAATTTAATTTTTTTTATAGCCAAAAATTCATATAAAATGTATGGTTCATTAATGAAAATTGATTTTTCATTGTTTAAGGTACACATGTTCTTCTTGTGTTCACCTAGATTACATTTATAAAAGAAGGTTTCAATTTCAGAAACATGGTAATTTATTTCAATTTGAGGTTTTTATTTTTAAATTTATTCCCATATATATTTCTATGAGGTATAATCTATATATAGATATTATGAATATTTTTCCCAATGGAGGTACATGTCATTAAAAAATACTTCACACAAAATATGTCATAATTGTGTCTCCAAAATAAATCTGTATTTTCATTTCATGATATAGAATTATATTTCTTGTCTAATAATTTAGTCAGATGTAAAATTTTAGAATAATGTTCTGAGGTTATTGAATTTTCTTTTTTATGTACTTCTATATCATTTTCATTATTTTTTGAAACATTATTATCATTTTTTTACAAAGTAAAATTTCAAGAAACATCCCTAAAACGATTTATAGTATTCTCATCATCTGATTTGTAAAATTTTCCTTTATTAGAAGTGATAAATTATATATCAACACAACTATGATAATTTTTATTTAATGGTTAATTGCATGATAATTTAATAGATAACTTATCCCTATATGAAATATTGTTATTTGGAATATTTTCTTAGAAACACATGAAATTCCAATCATTCTAGATATTATGAAAAAAATTATTAAGAAGTATCTCCCCAATATTTACTCTAAGTGATAGAATCATTTAGATAATATTTCCCCTAAATCGTATACAATAGTGGTAAAATAACTTTCTTTTATCTCTTTATTATTAGGTCTTGGACAATATGGTATGTTTTTTCCTAGTATCATAGACTCAAAACAAATAGATTCATAAGATATAATTATGTCACATGATTCATTTTTATTATTCCTATACCTATTACAAAAATTATTCTTAATAATTATTTTTTGATCTATTTGGAATGATTAACAAATTCCATATCACTCCATTATGAAAATCCACATTCAATCTCTATATTTAAATTCTTCTTGTTTATTGATTACGTAAAATTTTCAACTGATCTAAATTTCATATAAAAATTAGAATTAGAAGAAGAAGATTCTCTATATTTATTTTTCTCCATCTCAACATCTCTAATCAATATACCCCTATACAAAATTAGAGTAAAAATATGATCATCCATATTAAAATTTTTATGATGATTCGTTTCATAAAAATCTATCAATTTTATTTATATTCATTTAATATGAAATTAATGAATTTATATAAAAAATACCTTCTGTAAGGTCTTTATCTCCATGTGATTATAGTATAAGGACCCGGCCTTAAAAAATTACATAATCATGAATTAAATAAATATTTCACAATGTGGATCTTTTCAGGTTTAGTGTTTCAGATAATTAGGCCATAACTATTACATCTCAAAGGATTAGAAAGTATACACTCCTACTCAGTTTCCAAATATTTTCATCAAATAAAAACTATTGAGAAAAATAGCCATGTCTAGTTTCAAATTTTAGACTGCATGACTTTTCCGTGATCCCATCCTTGATCCCATCCTTCTTTAAGTCCTATGAAAATCATTTCAAAACATGGGATGAGCATAAAAAGCTCCGTAAGGGATACAAAAAGAAGAAAAACTGTTATTTTTTCAAAACAACAAGTAAGCCATGAATACTTAATAATATGTAATACTTTTCACCTTTATGAATTTTTAAATACTCTTCAATGAATAAAAGATCATTACATACCCATTTGTAACCATAATATCCGCATAAAACCCTTATAAAAACACATAACATATAAAGGTTACTTGGGACAAAAACATACTTAAATGGAACAACCATACGGTCAACTTCCACACTCATTACTAAATGGAATATCCATACGGCCGACTTCCATATCCAATGCATTGGAGGTTATAATGTAACCACCCATCCTGGTTTATCACGACACCACCCGTCATTTGGTTAATCACATAACCACCTGTCAAATGTCCAAGTACCATTAAAAAATAATAGCACATAAAATATTGAAAATAATAACATTTAACTATTAACATTTTATTTTAAATCACAATGCATCATTTCAATATATCGACAAAATCAATGATTTATCAAACTATTTTCAAAACCATTTTATAAAGAGATTTTTGAATAAAAGTGTACCATACCACATTGATTCTTTTAAAAATATAACATTTTTTAAAAACATTATAATAACATAAGAATAAAGGTAATCATGATATATTTTTCCAAAGGATAGTATATAAATCATATCAAAGTGAATTGGCACATAAAAACAATGAAGTCTCAAAGGAATGTTAATTGAGATTAAATCCCTTAAGAAGACGGTATCCTTAGATTAAGGATCAATAAATTACATAATGATGTGTGAAAAAATAATAAAATTCACAATATTAATGAATATTATGTTAAAAACAATCAATGGCCATTAACACATATTCATGGCATGACATAATCATGAATTAGGGGTTTATCCCGAAGAAGTGAAATAGGGTTAAGAAGTTCCCTTACAAATATTCGAGAGCCTAACGACGTCACTTTAAAATTCAGAAAATGAGTTGATGAGAGAAAAAATGGTATATCATCACTTGGACATAAAATATACATCTATACGGATATATATGAACATATCCAAACATAATAACATGAAAACTAAAATTCATAAGAAAAAGAAGTCTTTTAAAAAAAAGATGGTGAAAGGTACCCTTACCGATTTGGTAACTTATGAAACATTCATCATATGAAAGAAGGACCATAAGGTGTTGATTTAAATACCCATAAATGAAATTATATTACAAAAGTAGTAGAATCATGGGCAGTACATACACCACTCAAAGGCTATAGTGACAAATATAGCATGAATCTCAAAGGAATAAAATGTGGGATAAAAACCCCTTACCTCATTGTAATAAATTGAGTCGTATGACCAAAATATAATAAGCACCAAATTAATCATATAATACCATTAAGATAAATATAATCAGTATAATATATATCAAATGTAAGTAGAAAATACACCACATGAAATAAATAAGATGTGAACAATGGAAATCTCACGTAATTAAAATTGAGATAAGAAATCCCTTACCATGTGTCCGACTTGACTAACTCGTAAGTTCCTTTTTTTATTGAATAATAAATATAAATTAATTTATAATTTATTAATAATATTATTCAATTTTATTATTCCTTTAATATCACTTATTACCTTTCTATAACAATTATTTAATTATTTGAGTTCATAATGGACATTTAGTCGATGTTCTGAACTTGAGTCAAAAATTAACTTGTTATAATTATAAATTGTCCATGTGGAAGGAGTCCATTATCTATAGAATTATATTCATAATTTATATGTCATATATATCATATATATCTAGTATATATATATATATAAAGTTATAATAGTACATAACATTTGGAGATAAGAAATGAAATGTACCGTTTATAGAGACGGTAAGTCGTACGTACGCATGAATGCGACTTTAATTTCTATTTCATATTTTAATAAAATGAAAACATTTTGATTCATAGTTATATTATAATTTCATTATAATATTTGTTTCATATATGTTACATAAGTTAATAAATTATATCCCTTATACATTCAACGTATGGAATGAATGAGTCATATCACATTGAGGGGGAGGTAGTCCGCACTTCCTAAAATGAAATTATCGTGTTTACCTATTAAGGAAACCATAAAAGTACAAAAGGAAAATACAGAAGCATACGAAAAACATAAACATAATATATATCATATATAAATACAGTGACATATGAATGGCCACCATGAGATGTCGTAGGAGATAATTTAACAATCATAGTTACGTGAGGTCTGTAGTTCACCGTCTATAGAAACATTATGTTCTTCACCCATTAGACGATGGTGTGTGTATGTTTATCTCGAATAATTATCCTAAAAACATCCTAGTATATTATATATACTGTTTTTGTTATAAAATAAAGGAATAAAAAGAGTTTAGGGAGTTTGAGAAGCAAAATAAAACAAAATAACATAAGATAAGACATTACCTTTAAATCGGGTAACTCCCATTGGTTTGAACTAAAAGGGTTTCTGGAAGTGATTTCTGCCTATTGTAAGGATTCTAGGACTAATAGAGGGATTTTATGAGCTTATATGAGTAGAGTTTGGAAGATAAAAAGTTCTTGAGAAATGTGATAATGGGGTAGGAAGTGGGGTCTTTTTATAAGGGAGAGGAGGGGCTCTTTTGGAAAGCTTGAAAATATTATTTTATTATATAATGATTTTAGGTTTCTAAAGATCCAAAAATCATTAAATTTAAATATAAGGTGTCCCATGTTTGAAATAAAACCATCCAATAAGAATTGTAAAAGTTTTGGATCTCATTTTAATCTTTAGCATCTTATTTATTTAAATCATTCATTAATGACGTAAACACTGCATCATTATTGTGTCATAAATAATTTTTTTTATTTGATGTCTGAAAATTATAAAAAAATTACCATGATGTAGGAAATATTTTTATATTTCTATTTTTTTTATTGTAAAAAACATAACTTATCTAACACCATGTAAAAGTTGTTTTAGTAAAACAACTTGTGACATTTTTATTTTTAATTTAAATAAAAAGTTACTAATGTTATTATCATACCCAAGTGGCATCATGGGGCCTGGAAATTGACCCATGGATTGTATTGGTCTTACATGACTCATAAATTACTGTTAAGACATGTTTCAAGGTATTTTTATATTTTTATATTATTATTTTTACCTTAAATTACACTAATTACCTTTAATCGCGGTAAATAAAACTCAAACATTACTATTCAACGACAATTATTTTCATCCCGTTGAACCAGGTTTTACATACTAATGACAACCATGTATGTCGGATTTTTGAAAATCAATTCACAGAAGTAGTAATATTTTATTTAAATGAAAAATTCAGTTTTTTTAACTACAACATAGTGGTTTCACTATTCATCAAAAATTTATGTTTTTCAGAATAATACCAAAAATTCACCCTTAGCTATTTTTTATATTCCAAAATCAAAAAAGATATCCATTTAACCAAATTCAAAAAATATATTTTGTGTTAATTAATTTTATAATTAATTCTTGCTGTCAAAATAAATAGCGTGTTTTTAAGAAATAATATCTATAAAAATATTGACACTTGTATACGACCAATTTAAAAGTGAAATTAATTGTAATGAACACCATTATATTAAATGGTAAAAATATTTTCTAATTACACATTAAAATCAATTTAAAAAATAATCTAAGAATATAAATATATTATATTAAAAGGAGGTTTTTAATTAAAATACATCATTTATCACTATTCATTTAAAAATGAACTTTATCAGAAAAATAACAAAAATTTACACAAAGTAAATTTTGATGTCCCGATTCCAAAGAAGGATTTTATTTTGTCAAATATAACATATAAAACTCACTAAAAGTATATTTAAAAATGGTTCACCATTAAAAGGTGGTTAATCAACCTTTTAAAGAATATTAGAATATTTATGCTTAAAATTGGATTCATTCACTTATTAAGCTTATAATATTTATTGGATAAATGAAAATAAATTTAACAAACATGTACAATAAGTTTGAAGTTAGTTCTATTCATTATCACCATTATAAAGGATTGGAATTAACATCCATTTAAAATACTATTATTATATTATTAGTGTGCAACGTTCGATTTCAAAGAATACAGTTGTTGCGTATCAGGTACGCCATCAAATATAGCAACCCATTTAAAGTAAAATTAATACTTAATTCACAAGTATTAATAAATATGAGAATTTTTTATTCTTCATTTACCTGGGATTTTACATCCTTCCCCCCTTTTGGGAATTGCGTCCTCTCAATTTTAATATTGGTCTCTGAAACTTCCTTCAAAGTCTTACATCAGAAAGGGAGTAAATAAAAATATCGCATTAAAAGAAATAAATAAATGTACAAAGGTCACCTGTGATAAAATATACTAGGATCCCTTGAAAATATGTATTTGGAAGAGAATTTAATGGTTAAGTTTTTATGCAAAGTGATGGAAAACATGATTAAGAGAAAGTTAAAAACAAGGGAACCACAAAATTGTGATGGGTTAAATGGTATTTGATTCCCCTGTAGGAAAAGTTAATAGAAAACGTTATTGTTTTATGTTACTTTTAATTGAGTAATTTATTTATTAGCTTAACAAATATATAATGAAACATACTTACTTTTCATGTAGACATTCATCTCTTACTATATTTCTAACACAAACTCATATTTTCTCCAAAATTCGAGTATTTAGGATTACTGGTTCACATTAATGGAGCTAAAATAAACCTCTTGAGAATCACCTAATCTAAAAAAGATAAAATATATATGTACCAAGGCTTTAGAACATACCCAAAACCAAAATGGTTAGTACAAGATTAGATAATCCCCAAAAGGATAATCATTTACAAAAATAAAAACTACTCTTAATCTATAAAATTTGTCCAACAAAACCCAAGGTTCATCAAAGACCATTCAATAAACAGTAGCCCATAAAATTTTTCAAATTAATCCAAACTAATATTTAAACCCAAATATCTAAAAGATTTAATCACATAGTCTTCCACGATAAATCTTAACATTTATCTCCAAATAACATCATTTACTCTTAAAGTCACATATTGAAAAGTAATTAACCTAATCACATATCATCCCTGATAGTATAATTATTTCCATAGGTAACCCAAAATAAACTTATTCTTGATTCATAAAATCATCTAACTAAAAATAATTAGTCAACCTATCCAGGGACTTCACTTAGTCCCGTTGTAGCTGATTAATACCAGTCCCTCTTTGGTTGTGGGTTTGATTCTTACAGCTTCGTCCGACGCGACGGGTTGTCACACGGTCTGCGTGTTGTCCCTTTTCCAAAACTATATAATTTTATAACATTCCAAAAGAGATATAAATTCATAAAAAATAATTAAAACATACATTAACCATGAAGGTTATATAATAACTTTTATTTTGCATCCCAAAATATATTTAACTGTAATTTCCAAATTAAATGATCATATGAACCCAAATGGTTCTTTACAACTACATCTAGAAAATAAAAAATAATTATTCCTTGAATATTATTTTCAAATATCAAACCTCAGGGTTACACATACAATAAAGAGTCTTCTAATGTAATCCCATCATCAAAAGAGCCTAAATACTTTTAATAATTTTACCATCCTAAAACCTACCGTAACTCTTGAATCCCTTATATGTTGACTTCTTACTCATTCAAAATTCTTCATGATCCATTATCCATTACATTACATATTATTTTGAAATAATTATTTCCTAAAACAAATCATGAATCATATCCTAAGATTTCAATAATAGGAAAACATATGTAATGATATAATCTATACCTTTCATGTTCATTATCAGTTTCTTCATGCTCAATTGGAATAACATTAGGTATTGGTATGAAAATATTTCTACGATCATGGTGATCCCATTCCTAAAGAGTCTTCTTAGGACATTTGTTTGAATAATTAACATTCACATCACATTTAAAACAATCAATTGATCCCTTATAAAGAACTTATTTCCCTTTCCTAGTGTCAACTTGATGCTTTCTTATTCCATGGAAGGTTCTTCCTTTATGACCTTCATTTCCACATATATAGCCTCTTTCTTTCCCTTTGAATCATTTTCCTGGGTTTTTATTTCCACATCCTTGACACATAGTTATTTGAACACACTTTCCTTTATGATTATTACCAGAACTTCCATAGGGATTCTTTTCTCACATATATGATTCCTTATAAAAATCACAAAGTTTCAGGTGGTCAATAATGACTCCAGATAGTTGGTTGAGAATAACCATTAGGGTTCCCATTGCGGCACCCATATCATTCAGTTTCTCTTTCAGAAAACCATCACATTTTTCTTCACATCCACTGTTACTTTAGTGCCTGCTAGATCCAGCCATTCACTAAAACCAAAATGTTCATTGTGAGTATATCAGTAAAATCGTCCTATAATACTATGATATAATTATTCATGTTATCTTAAACTCATTCCCTTTATCTTAAAAAAACTATGACTCTCTCTAAAATCCTAACCATTATGGTAGTGTCACTTATGCTTAAAAAATACTCTAAACTCTAAATTTATCTAAACCGACCATTGATACCAACTTTAATGATCCAGTATTATAACAATACATAATAGTGAATTAAATTAATAATTCACATTGAGGATTTTTTCAGGTTTAGAGTTTTATTTAACTAGGCCATAACTATTACATCTCAATAGATTAAAAATTTGACAATCCTAATCAGTTTCCATATTTCTCCACAAAAAAACTCTTGGAAAAAAATTGCCTTGTCTAATTCCAAGTTTTAGATATCATGACATTTCCTTGATCCCATCCTTGACCTAATTATTCTTTAAGTCATGTGAATTTTTTTTCAAAAGTTGGGATGAGCATAAAAAGCACAGTATGAGATGCACTAAGAAGAAAAACTGTTAGTTTTTCAATACAACAAGTAAACAATGAATACTTAATCATATGTAATACTTTCACCTTTATGAAGTAGTAAATACTCTTCACTGAATTAAAGATCATTACGTACCATTTTGTAACCAAATGATTACCATAAAATCTATATAAAAACACATAACATATAAAGGTTACTTTTGAACTAATCATACTTACATAAAATAACCATACGGTCGACTTCCATACTCATAACTAAATGGAATAGCCATGCAGGAAAATTCCATAATAAATGCATTGAAGGTTATAACGTAACCACCCGTCCTGGTTTATCACGGCACCACCCTTCAATTGGTTTATCACGTAACCACCTATCAAATGTCCAAGTACCATTATAAAATTATAGCACATGAAATATTGAAAATATAAACATTTCACTATTAAAATTTCATTTTAAATTACAATATATCATTTGAAGATATTGACAAAATCAGTGATTTATCGAACTATTTTCAAAACCATTTAATAAAGTGATTTTTGAATCAATGTTTCCCATACCACTTTGAAGCTTTTGAAGTAATAACATTTAATCAAAACATTATAATATCATAAGAATAAAGGTATTCATGATATAATATTACAAAGGATAGTATATACACCGTATTAATGAGAATTGGCACAAAACAACAATGAAGTCTAAATGGAATGTAAATTGAGATTAAATCCATTATAAAGACGGTATCCTTTTATTATGGATAAATAAATTACATAATTATGTGTGAAATATAAGAAAACACCCAATATAAATGTATATTAATTGAAAAAAATAAAAGGTCATTCACACATATTCATATCATAAAATAATAAAGAAGTAGAGGTTTGACCCAAAGAATTGAAATAGGGTTAAGAAGTTCCCTTAAAAAAATTCAACAACCTAACAACGTCAATTTAAAATTCAGAAAATGTGTTGATGAGAGAGAAAATGGTATCTCATCCAGGAAATTTCAGGACTCGAGCATGCTCGGTCCTAAAACAATTATTTAATGAAAAAGGAAAAACACTGACACAACAAAAGACATGTAGCAGAGTTCCACCAAACATGAAAACAACCCCAAAAAAAGAGCTTAGATCCCCCAACACATGACTGTAGAATCCCAATAATTGTTTGACCTGAAAAAACTCCACCACAACCCACCAATCCTATCAATTCACCCCTAAAACTAAACAACGGCATTCCTACCATCCATCCAGCATCTTTATATCTTCCATATTCACTACTGCTCGAAGTAACAACGAGACCATATCACAACGCAAGTCAGCTCATGCTGACGACTGAAGGTATCACATCCTAGCCGACACCTTCTCAGGGAAAAACCCTTCCATACAGCCTGGTAGAACACAAAACCCGAGGTCAACCGTTTGAGGTCGTCCCCATCTGTTGGATCATGCCACCCCTTCATTCACTGGAGAACCTCCATGAACCGCCCAAACAAGTCCAGTCGTCCGATAGAGATCCACCAATCACGCCACCCTCACAAGGTTGGCCATCCGCTGGAGATCCACCAATCACACTGCTAACGAGGTTGTCCCGATCCCTTGAGATCCACCATCATGCCGCCCTGGGAAACGTCGCCCTGAGAAGAGGAGCACCTGCTCCTAAAAAATGCCACATGTTGCCGTCCAAAACACTCGGGAACCACCACAAATGGTGCTGATGGGAGAGGGTCAACGAACCCCCGGGATCCCAAAACCACCACAATTTTCCATCATGTCTCCATATTCCCACGCACAACCCCAATTCTGTTGGAATCCATCTAAACACCATCGCCGAGACTCCTACCCAAACAATACACCGGAAGCAGTCCACTAAACGAAAACCATCGTCACCAAAAAATCATACCATCGGGGTTCATCCCACCAATAACGCTGCAGCGCGATTAAATGACGTTGCTGATCACCCAAGAGCGCCGTCCACACCAATGGTCGCGCCCCTCCAGGATCCCAAACTATACACCATTCTACTTTAATTCCAGGCCATCCCCAAAAACCTTGCCACACCCTCATCAGGACAAAAGACCCACCTAGCATATCGTGGATCCCACAAACCCCATCATCGGGTCATCGTTGGTTGTGCCTCATGGATGCACAATCATCTCCTCCACAGATATTCTTAGCCATCTTCTTCGTTTTCTTATTGTCACCAAACCCGCCTAGTTTCTTCTCCCATTTCACTACAATCACGAAGAGGTCAAGCGCAACCGCCCGTAATGTCACCAACTGGTGTCTTCGGCCATATCTCATCATGCGAGACAGACTGGCATCCACCGCCCACAACGTTGCCTTCAGATATCACAGTAAGAAGCTCATTTCTATTTCTAAGGAAACACAGACCAAATAAATCTTTTTTACCCACCACATCTGCAGAGGATCGAGTATGATCACATCCACAGATTATGTTGAGATCACCGCAGTGATCCTCATAGATGGAAAGAGAGAGAAGCTCTCACCTAGATAGAGAAGACATCTACAAATGGTAGCTCATCACAAGGACATAAAATTTACATCAATAAGGATATAGATGAACATATACCAACATAATAATATGTAATCTAAAAGACGTAACAAAAAGAAGACTTTTAAAATGAAGAGGGTGAAAGGTTCCCTTACCTATTTGGTTACTTACGAAACATACATCATATGAAAGAAGAACCATAATGTGTTGATGTAAATACACATAAATACAAGTATATTAATCAAATTGTTGAATCATGGGAAGTACATACAACACTCAAAGGTGATAGTGACAAATATAGCATGAATCTCACGAGAATAAAAAATTAGATAAAAACCCCTTACATCATTGTAATAAATCAAGTCGTATGACCAAAAGATAATAATCATTAAAATGAGTCAAAGTATAACATGAATAAAAATAGAATCATGATAATATATATCAAATGGAAGTAGAAATTACACCACATGAAATAAATATGTGGCGAACAATGGAAATCTCACGTAATTAAAAGTGAGATAAGAAATCCCTTACCGCGTGCCCGACTTGACTCGCTCGTATGTTCCTTGTTCTTCTGGAAAGATAAAATTAAATTGATTTTTAATTTATGAATAATATTTTTCAAGTTTATTATTCCTTTTATATCACTTATTACCTTTCTATATCAATTATTTAATTATTTTAGTTCATAATGGACATTTTGTCGATGTTCTGAACTGGAGTAAAAAATTAACTTGTTATAAGTATAAATTGTCCTTGTGGTCAAGAGTCCATTATATCCAGAATCATATTCATAATTTAGATGTCATATATATCATATATATCCAGTATATATATGTATATATAATATTACATAACATTTAGAGATAAGAAATGAAATGCACTGTTCATGGAGATGGTAAGCCGTACGTACACATGAACACTACGTTCATTTCTATTTTATATTTTAATGAAATGAAAACATAGTGATTCATAGTAATATTATAATTTAAGTATAATATTTATTTCATATATGTTTCATATGTTCATAAATTATATCCTTTATAGGTTCCACGTATGCCATGAACAAGTCATATCACTTTGAGGGGGTGGTAGCCCGCACTTCCTAAAATAAAATTATCGTGTTTACCTATTATAGAAACCATAAAGGTATAAAAGTAAAATACAGAAGAATAAGAAAAACATAAACATAAGATATATCATATATAAATATAGTGACATCTTAATGGCCACCATGAGAGGCGGTAGGAGATAATTGAACAATCATCGTTATGTGAGGCAGTTGTCTGCCGTCCACAGAAACATTATGTTCTTCACACATTAAGGAGAAGTGTGTGTAATTTTAGATTAAATAATTATCATAAAAACATCCAAGTATATTTTAAATACTATTTTTGTTAGAAAATAATGGAATAAAATGAGTTTAAGGGGATGGAGAAGCAAAATAAATCATAAGAACATAAGAGAAGACATTACCTTTAAATCGGGTAACTCCCCTTGGTTTGAACCAAAAGGGTTTCATAAAGTGATTTCTACCTAAGGTAAGGCTTCTAGGAAGAATAGAGGGATATTAGACACTTATTTCAGTAGATAATTGATGAGACAAAGGGCTTTATAATAGTGATAAAGGGGTAGTAAGTGGGGTCTTTTGATAAGGGAGAGGAGGGTCTCTTTTGGAATGCTTGAAAATATTATTTTATTATATTATTATTTTCGGTTTCTAAAGGTTCAAAAATAATTAAAATCTATTATAAGGTGTCCCATGTTATAAATAAATTCAAAAAATAGAAATTTTAATGTGTTGGATATTATTTTAATCTTTATATTCTTATTTATTTTAATCATTCATTAATGACGTAAACACTGCATCATCATTGTGTCATAAATAATTTTATTTATTTGATGTCAAAAAATAATAAAAAAATCACCATGATGTAGGAAATATTTTTATCTTTCTATTGAATATTTATAGTAAAAAATATAACTTATATAGCCCCATATACAAAATGTTTTAGTAAAATAATACATGTTTGTGACATTTTTATTTTTACATTAAATAAAAAGTTATTAATGACATTATGATACCGAAGTTGCTCGATGGGGCCCCAAAATTGACCCATGGATTGTAATGGTCAGAAATGACTCATAAAATAAGGTTAGGACATGTGTCTGGGTATTTTTATTTTTTCATAATATTGTTTTAACATTATATTACCATAAATACCTTTAATCACAGTTAATAAAACCCAATAGTTACTATTCACGACAAATTGTTTTCATCCCATTGAAACAAATTTTACATAATATTGAAAACCATGTTTGTAGGATTTTTGAATTTCAAATTATAGAAGTGGTAATAATTTATTTAAATGAAAAATTATGTTTTTTAACCACTACTTAATGGTTTCACTATTCATCAAAAATTGATGTTTTTAGAAAAATACCAAAAATTCACCACAATCTATATTTGATATTCGAAATTCAAAAATGATATCAATTTTACCAAATAAAAAACATATAGTTTCATTAATGAA
This sequence comes from Viscum album, assembly GCA_963277665.1. Taxonomy (NCBI): domain Eukaryota; kingdom Viridiplantae; phylum Streptophyta; class Magnoliopsida; order Santalales; family Viscaceae; genus Viscum; species Viscum album. The sequence continues at coordinate 1,290,225,209 of OY728119.1, forward strand.
TTTAATAATTAATTCCTACTGTCCAAATAAATAGCTTGATTTTAAGAAACAATATGTATCCAAAGATTGACACTTCTTTATGTCCAATTTCAAAGTGAAATTAACTCCAATGACCACAATTAAATTAAATCATAAAAATATATTTTAATTAAACTTTTAAACCAGTTAAAAAAATAATCTCACTATAAAAATAAATTATATTAAAAAGTGATTTTGAATTAAAATACAGTAATTTTCACTATTCATTAATCAATGAACATTATCGAAAAAATAACCAAAATTTACCCAAAGTAAATTTTGCTGTCCCAATTCCATAGAAAGATTTTAATTTTTCAAATATAACAAATAAATGTGAAAAAATTATATTTAAAAATTATTCTCCATCAAAAGGCGGTTAATCAGCCTTTTAAATAATATTAGAATATTTATGCTTAAAATTGGATTCATTCACATTTTATGCCTCTAACATTTATTGGTTAAATGTAAAATCATTTCACAAACATGTACAATGATTTTTTATTTAGTTCAATTCATTCTCGCCATTACAAAGGCTAGGACTTAACTACTATTTAAAATAATATTATTATATTATTAGAGTGCAACGTAAGATTTCAAAGAAACCCGTTGTTGCGTATCAGGTACGCCATAGACCATAGAAACCCTTTCAAAGTAAAATTAATATTTAATTAAAGTATTAATAAATATGAAAATGTTTTATTCTTTATTTACCTGGGATGTTACTTTTATACTATTAAGAATTTCCATAAATCATTGATACATATGTGCAAATGATTCTCCATGAATAAAATCAATGTCTATGTAATCTACATGAAGCGTATCTCTTCATGTATCTGTGGATTTAGTAGCCAAATAATTTTGTAAACTCAATTTAATTCCTAATATTATTTATGGTTTCATATCAACTAAACCATTTTATAGATATTTCTTGTAATTGGGGAATGTAAAGTATTTTTTACTCATATTTTAGTGGATATTCATAAAGTATTTTTCTAAAACTAATAATATCAATATTTGGATTAGATAATTTATATCTATCATAACAATATTATTACTACATTACATATAAAAAATTATTCATGTGATCTCTAAAAAAGTAATAATTAAACCCATCCAATATTTATTACCTTCTTGGATGAGATATTCTATTTTACATATAAAAAAACCTGATATGTTATAAAATATGATATTATTTTCTACAAAAACATGTTATTTTCGTTGTTTGTAAACATATAAAATACTTATATTATACCATATTTGGGATCTTAAGATGATGGGGTGACTATAAAATTGGAATAGGTTGAATTTTAGTTTATAAAAGCATATGTAAAAAATTTTCATGTCCAGATAAGAATATAAATCTAGAAAAGTTCGGTACTAATTTACTAAATTATCAGAGTATGAAAAAATTTATAACATACTATATAAAAAATTAATAAAAAATCACATTTAAATTTTGAATATTTTAAAAAAAAATTAACAAAACATTTACAATGTACATATGGAAAACATATAGAAAGTTATATAATAATATACACATTTTACAATTCAGTGCTAAGGATGTATAAAATAGACATGAGGCATCCATGATATTAAACTTACTATAATGGTCTATATTTTATAATTAAGAAATAATTTTATACAAATATTGGGAAAATATATGTTACCCTATCCAAGTGATCCCTTGAGTAGAAGATCCAAATACCACTATATCTAAAAATATTTAGATCCCATGATCACACCAGAGTAGAAATAGTGATTAAATATGTAGTGTCATATGGAATTTACAATGTATCCCCACAATTAGATTCTATAATGAAATTCTAAATAAAAATTTGAATGAATCACAATCTCCAAAAAAAATTACAATCTATTCATAATAAATATTGATCATTTTTGCAATATAATGTGATTACACATCCTTGAATATTTTTTTCATTTAGGAATATATACAACTTCCATATTCATTAGTTATTAGAGTTGGTTTCTATAAAACAAGAAGAACACATTCTTCACTGGAATGGTTTAACACCACATCTTCAACTTATTATCGTCTCAAAAAATGAATTATAATGATAATGATTCTATCTGGTAGAATGATAAATAATTATCTAGTGGAATTTGTGATATTTTTCCATTCACTATGATTGGAAATATCATCTAATGGACATGACGTCCTCCATCCACCAAGGTTTTTTTGATAGACATCGTAATACATAATCTAGGTGATTTTTCCACACATTGTCTTCTAGAATTTATATAACTTTTCCTTTTGAATTTATAGGAATACATATAATGTATGAAATTTATATTTGTTATGTTGAATAATATATTTATGATAGAATAATTTTCCCCAATTGGTTAAATAAAATTTTAAAAAATTTCTTATAAATTCATTGTATGTTTCAATGTGATAAATGTATAAATTTTCAATGATGAGTTTTTAAATTTTCAAAATTATGGATAGAAAGTGTATAAATAACTATTTTGACCAAAAAAATAAATATTTCATTATTTCTTCTAAAATTAACTTCTTTATTATGTTAATTTTTATGTCATTCTATATATATATATATTTGAAATTAGTTGAATTATAAGAACCTTTATTGATTAATTTCAAATATGTAAGTTTTTTTACATAATGAAAATAGAAAATTATAATTATTAATTAAAATAGTAATCATATATATTTTTTGAAAATATATTTTTCAAATATATAAATATAATTTGAAAAATTAAAATTCAATTATTCTGAAAAATTCACAATACAATAAAAACATATTTATAGTTTTAAATATTTATTGATTTATAATAATTTTAAATAATAATATTATATTTTGAATTAAAAATTTTATATCAAAATTAAATGTGATTTTATATAATTTAATATTTACTTAATATTGACATTTAATATTATGGATTATTTATAAAATAACGATTACATAAAAATTTAATTAAGTAAATAATAATTTTTTAAAAATAGTTAAAAATAAAAAAAATTTAAATGTAAAAATATCATAAAATATTATTTACCGTATTATATAGTTATAAAATATAAATATATAATAAATAAAAATTGAAAATAGTGAAGGAAAAAATAATTCTCTATTATATTATATTTTATGATGGATATCATTTTGTAATGTATATATTTTATTATTTTGCACCGTATTTTATGATATATTATAAATTTCGTTGGACATAACCAATTGATGCTTTTATGTTATATTTTTTGATATGTAAGATATAACATTTATGATTCAAGCCCTTGTTTTTCAGTATCCAATTTGTGATATTACCAAATATGATATAATTTCATACTGTATAATATTATAGGAAAATATTTTTTTCTAATGTCTTTACCTTGGATATCACTTACGATATGGCATGATTGTGTCATAGATTTTGATATCACATATCATATAGTCATTTAAAAAAATAATAAATAATATTTTTTAACAATTTTTATACTCCATACATCCGATAAACATATTGTTCTTTTGATTAAAAGTAATTATAAATTAAAAAATGATATGTATCTAATATCACTATTTTGTTTCATAGGAAGGACTAGAATTTAATCAATTTAGAAAATAACACTAGAACCCAAAATTTTGAAGAACAATATTTAATGAAATCTAAAACCAAATAAACAATATATTGATAATGTTTACCTTACATCAAAGAACACTACCATGGTTTCAATTCATGACACGTAGTTTATATATTTAAATCATTGTTCAATAATAGTCTGAATTACATGAGTTTCATAAAATAATATTTTAATTTTAATTTATATTCTTAAGACATTATTTGATACATTTTCAATTATTTTTAGATCAATTATATCCTATGAAGAATATTTATACATATGTTATCTCATCATAAAGGGTATGAAATAAAACCTAGTGAAACTATGAATTTTTTATATTTATTTATTGATAAAAAATTTATTGAATAGAATAATTTCTCTAATTTAATCATTTAATAATTTTTATTAATTATTTATTAATCAAACATTTCAAATTTTAATCCTCTTGAAAATATAGTCATTAGATAAAAATTATATATATCTGAGACATTCATGTTTTAGGGATCCTTTACTAATGTATCTTTTATTTTATATAGCATGAAGATATGTTTTTAGGTTTTCCAAAAAAGAAATATAACAATATAATCTTTTAAAATATAGTTTGAAACAGTTATTTCACCACCCTCTATCATGAAGAATGCATATTTAACCGGCTTCATCTGATCTAATTTATAAAACAACTATGTGAGGGTTGAAAAGGTGTGTGAGATCATCCCCTATGATTCAACCAGATTCACTGATCACTAAAGATTGATTACTAAGTCATAAATGGATCATATAGATCAATTAATGATGTAAATGGTTATATGATAATTTCACTATGTGATCATGAGGATATAAGAGAAAGGATTAGTGAAAGTGATCAATGGATAATCTTTAGGGCACATAGGCAGTCATATATGGTACCCTAGTTCAATTCAAGAGTTTGTATCTCTTGGGAAAATGTATGAGATCTATTTTTTACACCAAAATATAGGATATTCCCATATTAACTCCCAAAACAATAAAAACCGAAATTTCATTATTTTAGACAAATTTTATAAAATTTATTTTGATGATAAATGTAAATTAAATAAATTTTTATTATTATATAATAATAATTTATATTTCAGATATTGAATAACATTAAAGTAATGAAGTTTACGGAAATTTTACATATTATCTCAGTGAATAAAATTGTTGATAAATTTGAAATAATTTAAGAGTAACTTTTGAAAACCCTTATATTATTTTATAAATTATCCACAAATAGTTACATTATTTTTTATTATAAATTTGTATTTAATCATAATTAGAGACTTGTAATTTATGTAATTATATTGATGAAAAAAAATTATGATAAATAATATTCATGAAAAGTGCAATTTATGATATATGTTGAATAATTATAGTAAGGAATAACTAATTTATAGATAATATTATATTTTATGTAAATAAATTTTATATATGTATTTAATGGAGAAGATAATTAAACTCACAGTTAATCTCATAATGTTCTTTTGGTGATATTAATCAAGAATGTTTAATTAGTTTTAATGAAAATTTGATTAAATTTACAGTAATTAATACATGAGAAGTAGATTAATATGGGTTTATAGTATATAAACATTGTTTATCGATTAGTGAAATGTATTTATGCATCAAAATATTTAATATAGTAAAATAGATTGTATAAAATTTTAGTTAATTCCCAAAGTATTGGTAAATTAGGTATTCTACCTAGAAATTTTAAATTGGAGGATGATATGAAAACCTAAAATAATTAATGTTATGAACTTTATCATTCAATAAAAAAATGAATCATTGGGTAAATTGGGATAATCTAGTAAGTATTTCAACTATTAAAAAACTAAATGAAAATCTATAGTGTGATTATCTAAGATAATGGATTTTCCTCTAATTGAGAAAATATCTTATTGATAGATTTATTAGTCGGTGATATAATGGTCAAAACGTATCAGAATATAATGAGAACTGTTAGTATTTAACATGGTAGTATTTTACTTTAATATTTTATGACGAGTTACATGAATTTTTTAAAGAGGGTGATAGATATTTGGGACTTATGTGATATTGTAGTCATAACTCATAATTTTGGGTTTTCAGTCAACCGAGTTATGGGGTGTCCGTATGAAAAATTAAATAAAATAAATCGAGAATTTATTTAACAATAATAATTATTGTTATTTTAATTATTTTCTACTGAGATAAGAATATTATTTACCATTACGTATGATAACATAACATATGATTATTAAATTGAAAATCTCAAATGGTTGATATGTGTTTTTTTATTTAATGAATTGATAGTGATTCCTACTCATTTATATATAGGAATTTTTGGTGTAAAGGAAATTAGATATAGAAAAAAAAGAATACTAGTATCATCCATTACAATAATCCATAAACTCGGGTTTGAGTATAATGGTGACATTTACCCTTCTTACGCATAGTTTATGGTAGATAAAGGTGATAACCTATTTGTGTATTTATTTCCATTCATCAATATTAATTTGTTTTAGAATATTAGAAATACATTTAATTGGTATATATGTTGATTATATATATTTATTTCATTATTTATCTTTCATTAACCTACTATTGGGATGGATGAGGAGAACAAATTTTTATATAGTTAATCATGTATATTTTTAGGAATTATGAAGTCTAAATATTACATGGTGGTTTGTCAAATATAGATTTGGGTTGGGGATGTATGGATACTAAAAAATTGATTTTCTACGATATGGGAAATGAGGAATTACATTATTATATTAGGATACTACATCTTGGGATAATCATCATGTGATAAATTATAATAATGTGATGTAATATTATATTATATTTATAAATATGTCATTTCATTATATGTATAATAACCATATGTCAGGTAGTTTAATTATAACATATAGATAGGGAGGTTTATTTTTATTCATCAAATAGATATAGTTTAATTATTTTAGTCCACTATATAGTTATATATTTTAAAACAATTGGGATTAGTGATAGGGTATTATTACTCCACTCCTGTAGCGGGTTGGTCAGATTGTGGAAAAATTGTACCAAAAGAATAGGTACCAAGAAGACTATAGTTTAAATTAGTTATAAATATTTATTCTTGTTATAGTAGTCTATAATCATGTCGATTATATATGTATAAAAATGTAATATTTTTTAGTGTACATTATGGAAGGGAAGTATGGGTATCTTGATAAGGATGAATCATACAGGATAAAATTATTATTATTGATGTGTAATGATCCCAATTTTATTTAATTTTAAGTTATTAATGATTGATATATATAGTATATAATAATGGGTAAATTTACTAAATGATATGAAAATATATATTATTATTACTATGTTGATTGTTCCTACTCATGTTCTTTTCACTATTGTTCCTATGAAAATCACCTGATGCAGGTGGTGGGTGAGAATTGGGGAAGCACATGGATAATATATGGGGTAGTTTTTACACATATGGGTTTCATCGTAATGACCAAACTCATGTCATTAGTGCCCAAGCATATATAATTTATGTTATCTTCCTATTCTTAGTGAATTATTTTTCATCCCAATTTTTTATGACTATTATATAACATATGTATATAAATCATGATATAATTTATCTCTAATTTATATAATTGTGGAGGAATATTCATAATAGGCGGTATATGATTTTGTAAAGGTAATTTATCCAATCAATTGAGTTGATAACGTAAAAAAATATTATCTCTCATGTGGGCCATTGAATGAAGGATTGAAAATTAATTCATTGTTATGTCGATACATGACATAAGCTCTTCAAGATTAATAACTTTAAAATATTCATATTTTTAATTGTCTATTACATTTTGTTGTTTTCTATATGCATCTCATGAATTTCCTATATATATATGCATGCTTAAAATTATTTCAATTACACAACTATTTTCAAAATAAATTAACATATTTATTTCATTTTAACATATCTCAATCATAAAAATAATAATTTATGTTATAAATCTATAATAAAAAATTAATTATAACATTAATCATACAGAGATATGTTTCATAAAAAAATTTAAAAAAAACCATCATGTAATTGATTAAAATCATAACTTACCAAAATCCTACTCAAGACATCATATAGTGGGATTAGAACCTGACCTAAACATTTATATACAGTAACCCAAGCTCTAATGATATTAGAATATACAATCTAAAATTTCAGTATATATTAATGAATACAAAATAATAATTTACAATTAATGTATGATTAATAGTAAAATTATGTATAAATGATTATTATAATATCCCAATTTAAAATTAAAAAAAATTATATTTGTTGAACTAAAAATATGATAATAAAATAATAATTAATCCATTTAGATGTATTAAATAAAATTTATAAGAAAAAACATAATGAAATTTACGTATCAACTTATTCATAGTATAAAAAAGTCATATTCATGACTACTATAATTGGGATATAAAAACATTTCATATATTTATCATTATAAAAATACCATAGACAATTAGTCTATCCTCAAAATATTATACAACAACATTGTTATTTTTTAAAATATTTTATATATGTTTAATTAATATTTTGTTTCAACTATATTATTGAAACTTTTATCTTAAAATCATTTCAATGATATAATGTGAACATATATATTTGTATCATGCATAATAATTTTAAACTTTTAAACACCTTATCATGGTGTAATGTCTCGTCAGGGCACAATCGATCCCGTAAGGTGAAATTGTATATTACCTAATGTTATTTCCCAAATCACATGAGGTCGTTGAATTGTTTCAAGATATTATAAATATTTTTGTATCAGAAATTAAAACTATAATTGTCAATTGTAAAAAATAATAAGAATTTTTTTTTCAAAAACCATAAAATAAAAAGTCACGAAATTGGATCTATAAAAAAATAAAAAAATTACCAAAATGGACTATAAAATCTTACGATATAAATATGTAAAACATATCAGAAAAATTTAAATTTAATGTAAAAAAATCTCAGATAAAAATAATATTAATGATTTTGATGCCCCACCATTGAGATATAATAATAAATAATCAATTCTATGAGGTTTCCTGAAACTATCTCACTACCAATTTCAATTTATACCCTTTCATGCATCACCAAACATGTAATATACCTTCAAATAATGTGTGTAAAAATTGGTTATAGGGAATAATTCATTGTAAAATTGAACATATCCATAATCATCCAATAGATCTTAATGTACTCAAATATTATCAGTGATAAATTATTTTATTATTTACTCAATTAATTTACATCATGAGTGTTAATTAATTTGAGGCTCATGATGAACCGTGGGAACACGTTTACTATATTCTTCTAGTTTTAGTCTAATATTTGAACACTATAGAATGTATATAGTAGTAATATAATTTTATTATAAATATTTATTCTAATGAGAATGAATAAGATTCTCTTTGTAAAATTAATTTCATAGAAACTAATCATTGGCATAAAACAATCACTCTTTAAACAATTATATTACATATCACTGTAAATTTTCACAACCTAAACTAATATTTCTTATATAGTAAACAATATCATGTTATTAGGGAAATAAAATGTGTTTTGACTCAAAATTAGAAACATAGTTTATAAATGGTTGAGAAATTTCATGGTATATCATAAATAATATATAATTTCAATTACTTAAATTATTGTGGATTACATAGGAAGTTATCTTAAGGTGTATATATATTAAAAAATAAATTACCAATTTCAAAAAACAAAATAAAACAATAGTGAGTGTATAAATATTGATGTGGGTTTTAGGGGGTTTGTAGTGAAATAAATTTATAATGAAAATTATTTGACTATAAATAACTATGATATGATTAAAAATATCTCTAATATAAAACATGTTTTGTTTATTAACCATACCAAATTAAGTAAACACAATTCACTATAGTCCGATTATGTTATCGACCACATAACCCTATAGATATTTACAATACATAAAATATTGAATGAAATTATCCTTTTTTAAAGTACAAGATATTTTATTTTTTAAAATTATTTTATTATCATTCTATAGCCTTTTTATGTTATGTCTCATTTTATTGAATAAACTATATTTTTTAAAATGTTAATTATTTGAGTTGTTTAATTATAATAAATCCTTTTTTTATTAGATGTCGATTTGATTATATAGAAGAATGAATGTTTACCTCTCTTAATTTACACAATCTTGACCTCTTGTGTTAGGTGACACATTATTGAGTTCATTATAATTAAAACATAAATAAATGATAATTTTTTTATTATAGTACAATAATTTTCTAGGGAAAAAATATTTAATGTATAAACTATGAAAAGAAACCAATATTACATGGGTTAAGTAATCATTATGTAATATACTTTTTTATGAGAATAATTATGATGCTATAGAACCAAAATTATCTCCACAATAATATTACAACCCAAATAATAAATATAAATTATTTATATAAATATAATCACCTATTAAAAGTGAGAATATAGAGATATTACTATATTATTAATAAAATATTAAAATCTAAAAAAGAATACATGATACTCTTTGTAGTGAACATTGTATTATATAATTCCCTCTTATAAATGGTTATATAAATTGTGTTCCATGAATAAATTAGTGCATTACCCATACGATTCATGGAATTTCTAATCCAATTGGGAAAAACTAATTTATTGACTATATTGTTTCTTGGATTTCAAGTACATAAAACTATAAACATGGAAGTTTGTTCTAATATTAGACTCAAACATTCACTGACTAGTTAAAAATCCAAATATTTCAACCAAATATCCACCTATAATATTGAAATATCAGATAAGAGTAATTGTATAATAATTTAAAATGTTACCCCAATCCGAGTTAGAATAATGTTTTTTTTCCTCAAATGATGTAGTTATTTTCATATTGACGAGTCCAATATATCTTTGAATTAAGGTATACATTTCTCCTCTAAAACAAGATTTCTAGAAATGACGGTACAATTGTGAAACTTAGTACAATAAATTAAGTCTCATTTCCTGAATATATATGTCAACTTATTACATGGAAATTTATTTCTAATGAAATATCAAGAGTAATGTAAAATGTTTCCAAACAAAAATTTCTACTAAATTTCATAATATATCCTCCATTTCCAAATTTGATTTAAATTATCATAATTTTCTAAATATGGGTAAATTACTTCATTCAGTTTCATTAAATGAATCATTAAAATGGTATTTATCTTCTTCTGCATAGCTACCGATTTTACTCTCTAGGAATAATATTTACATATATTGTATAACCTAATCATAGTTTAATAAAATAATTATGTTTGAAAATATTCTAAAAATATAAAACCAAATGTTTTATCATTCTAAATAAATAAAACCATATTTACCCACTTTTTTTAAATTCTATATTAAATGAATTTATCATATAATTTTCATATATACACCATTTATTGCCAATATAGGAAATATTTAAAACATAACTCAAGAAGATATATGCGGAATGTTTCAATCATTAATAATTAAATTCATTATGTCTATCAGATTTACTTGATTATATATTATATAATAAACATGAAAATGAATTTTTTAAACATGTTTAATGTTTCATAAGATTTTCTAAATTATAAATTTGGTTGAAAATAATTTGAGAAAATAATGTTTTTAATGAGTTGATAAAATATTAACAATAATTCCTGATTAAATCTCAATATATAATTAAAAATGAAATTACTCAAATCTCATTAAAACATATTTCACCTATGAGATACAACATTACTCATTTTTTCTCAATTTGGATAACAATAAAAAAATGTTTCTTAGGATATTATCTTCCTTAATCCCAATTTTTTATATTATTTCTTTTTTTACTTTTAAATTTTATCAGGATAACACTATTTTTCATTTTTGAAACATTTATATGTAAATATATATTTTTCATCATTTAAAGAATTAATTTAAATAAAAATTCACTAAATAAAAAATATTATCTTTTAACCCCATTTTTTCCAATAATAAGATAAATTCCTTACACTCTATAGAATCACTGAAATTTTAAATTATGAACATAACATTTTACTGCATGCATGACACGTAATACCAGTCATAAAATGGAATATAATAACCCAATACATTACAATATATTTTTTTATTTTAAATTAATTAAGTCTAATATATAAATTTAATTTTAAAAAATAATGATTCTAGCTTTAATTAAATTCCATAACGAATCCCTTTGTTAGCTATCATTACACGAGAGAATGAGTTTTACTGAACAACAATATACTAAAATTATTATTTAATATGATAGTATTATCCTTGATGGTGGATTTTCATAAATGAATTTGATTAAATAAATTAGTGAAATATATGCCTTATCCAAAAACAAAATTAATTCATTGGTTACCATGTAATTAGAAAGAAAAATAAAAACCCATTTAATTTAATGTAATTGTTTTTATGAAAAACAATTTTTATGAACCCATTGAAGGTTTATATTAAAAAATTAAATTAATTATAATTTTTTAATTTTATTAATTAAATTTATTTTCATTAAAACTATTTTCATTAATAAAATACATTTTCTAGATATATGATTAAAAAATCCAACTTTATGCATAAAAGTTTTATTTTTCTAAAGGAATTTTTATTATTTTTAGTGGTTCAATTGTTTAAAAACAAAATTTTTAACTTTTATAAACTCTATTTTAATAAATAAACATATTTTATGAATTAATTATTTCAATATTAGAATAGTATAAGGTTTTGGTATTTTTAGAATTGTTTAATTTTTTGACGAATAATGAAAAATATTAAATTTTAATTAAATATTGACCTTCAATATAAATAATTTATAATGATAAATTAAAACTGTAATTTTTTATAAAGATAAAATATCTTAATTATACATATATTAATAATATTTAGTTTATTGGAATCATTTTCAAATTTAACTTTTGTATAAAAAACTATTGTTCATTTGTATTTTTTTACTATAATAACACGATTTCTTGTCCCCTATATTGAATAATTTTAAATTAAAATCCACCACTTATGTGATTTTAATTTGTAAAAAATATATTCCATATTTTCAATAAAAATAATTTAAATTATATAAAAATTTGAACATAATTTTTTTCAGCAATTATTAAATAGTTTAATATACAGTGATCAAGGAAAAAAGGTGATTACATAATGGTTAAACATATAATATAAGGCATGCAAATGACCCAAAACTTATAGGCATCCCATTATATGGACATATATTGATAGATAACACCCTAGGACATATTTTGATGATTTTATGGGATAATAATCTAGGAATCATAGTAATATAATAAGTTCAGTAAGGAAAAAGACAAAAGTGAAACCTTCCTTCTCATAAATATTTATAAAAATTTGAGGTAAGGTGAAAAACAAATATTTCAGTTTATACATATTATTTTTATTGTTAGTTGAGTTTGTTTTAATGAGAATTTATTTTACTATTTTAGATATTTAATAGTTCTTTTAATTCTTAAGAAAGTCTAATAGAGTGATTAATTAGATAAAAACTAATTAAAATGAATGATATAAACATTAAAAGAGAAGTAAATTTAATGAATTGTTATATTAAAATAATATTTTTAGAATAATATATCATGTTACTCAGATGTTAGCATAAAAAAATTTAACACTGTCTTTGTCTTTATATTATTTTTAATTCTATTTAATTGAATAATGTCATAATTGACATTAATATAATTTGATGATAAATTGTATTTTATTAAATTATTTAAAATTAAAAAAATATTATCATATTTCAAGTGATTTTAAAATTTTATTAAATATAAAATATATTCCATTATTGGACCAAATGAACTTTTTTTAATAACCATATTATACACTTTAGAATGGAGGAAAGAATATCCTTCTACAAATCCGACAGATTTGGTAAGGCACAAAGAGAATTTATAACTCTGTACTTATATAAAATTTAGGATGGTTGACTATATCATAGTTACATATATATTTTACAAAAGGAGAAACTTTTCAGATTATGTTAAACTATTGGAATCTATCTCTTTGACTGATTTTATGATCCCTTCTCCGAGAAGAGAAAAAAATACAAGTATTCTTTCTCATTCATCAATCAATCGGGTTGTATTAGAGGAAATTCTATGACTATGTATATTTTCTATTATTATCAGGGTGATTACAGCAAAAGGGTTTGGAATTTGGATATTTTGTGACACTACTAGGAGAATCTATGTAATTCATTGGTTTAACAAATGTAAGAAGATATACATGTGAAATGGATGTTATTATATTTTTTTCTTTCAGATGAATAGAAATGGAATCCCTTAAGAATTGGAGAATTTTCCTTCAACCATACATTATACCGATCCACGATTAGGATTCTAAATTTTACACCTCTAATGTGGAGAACACATTTACATAGTTCTGGGTATAAATTTTAATGTTTAACTGGCTCTTCTGGTATCCTCAAATCCTATGGGACATTGCTACCTCGGTCGTATTACCTATCATAATTTCCAGAGAGACTAACAACCCATGATATATATCTTATTCAAGGTTGATTATTAAATTTTACATGGAGGGATCTAACTTAGATGAGATTTTTCTCATTAACATACAGGATACCCTCACCGAGTAAATTAAATATAAAAGGGGGACCATGTTTTTCCCAATTGAACCTAGTTGATCATCTTCTAATGGAATATATAAGATTGAAGGTATGTAATATCTATAAACCTAATTTTAATAATGGTAGAAACTGATTGAATAATCAGGGGATAGAAAAGGGAAAGGTACTTTATCTGACCTCCTTAAATCCCCCTCATGTACATCTCATGGATGTATAACCTAAGTCCTCCACCTAGGATCCAAATGTGTAAGAACCATGCCCCCTATGAATATTTCTAATTACATTAATGGGGAACCCACATCCAAGTCCTCAAATGATCAGATCATTGTGTATCTACATGATCTCTATAGTGAGGAATCCCCACATTCCCCAATCCTAAAGAGGTGAGGTCTAGTGACATAATCATATTGAACATTAAGAAAGATTAATATTAATTGGTCAATATTCATGGTGCCACAATAAAATATATCCACATAAGGCTATTGCGTAGCTAAATATTTCATTACATGATAGTTTTAGTCCAAAAGAGTTGGATTCTAAGGACCATCTCCAATAAATTGAGGGAGGGAACTTATTCCATATTCTTCTGAGATAATTGATTTAGAAGAGGAAAAATCTTATCATGAATTACAAGCTGTGTTGTATGCACTCCCTCACCTGTGAGGAATGAAACATTTTTGTAGTTATGTCATGGATTTCACTTATGATGATGGAATGGGAATTGAATTTTCCTCTTGTAGAGACAATGTTGACACATCATACAATCCCTCTATTTTTGAATGAATTAATCTTCCGCCTATAGAAGTGGGATTTAAACAACAATATGAGTAGGTGTTCATTGAAACCCCCCCCCCAAGCATTATTTTGGTTATTAATCATTCGAAATGTTGTCCCCAGATAAGGATTCCAAAATTAAATTGGATAGGGAACCATCTAATAAAGCATTAACATCCAATAAAAAATTATCTCTCCTTAGTAGTAATCACTTGTCTGATGGTTATGATGATAATCAAACCCCAGATTGGGGTGATCAAATTGATAAATGAATATTTATTATCCCCCCAAGACACATATTTTCAGACCCAAGATGTAGGTATGTAAATATAAAGGGAATATAATCAAACTGTACATTGACACAACAAGTGATAATTTTCCTCGTGATATGAAAATAGCACCCTCCAATTAATAAGTATCATGAATAAGAACTACTAAGGGATTGGTAAAACTTCTATGACCTCAACACGTAGTTATTTAGTTTCTCCAATAATAAAATTTGTGTTGGAATTATAGAAACAAAAATGAATTTTTAAAACTATAAAGAATAAAATTTGGATGCCATTGGATAATCTATTATCTCATAAAACATATAGGAGATTACTTTAGAATCCTTATGGGTGCTTAATAATGTTGAAATTCATGTTCTTTCCTATGAGTTGTTTAACAACAAGTTTCATTTATGAAACAAAATTATTATAATTTTTATATTTCTGTAGATATATTTGCATGAAATTGGGCCTTTAAATGAACTATGATATGCCCTTATTATAACATTAACATTATAGAATAACCGTTAAGATAACTTGAATAAATATAATTATCATATGAAAATTCATTTTAATTCATTTAATATCAATTATTTATGAAAAATATAAATCAATTGGATATTTTTCTTTGAGATAATTGCATTTGGTAATGAAATTAATTAGATATATATGTTTTTTATACTTAATAAAATATTAACAATATCCATATAGTTGATATTATAGTCCAATGGTAGGAATAAAACCCAATTTTATGTATAAAAACCGATTTTTAGTAAAGTATAATTTCACTCCATTGAAAGGAAAACCCCTTCTAAATTATGATATTGAAACATTAATAAATTTTATATGACAAAATAAGAATTTTATTTTTAATTGGTATATACAATTTTTTTTTGATGAATTTGAGATATTTTTATGAAAACATTCATTTTTTAATGAATATGAAAATATGGTAAAAGTTAATTAAACATATATTTTTACATATAGAAAATATATATGGTTAAATTATAATACAATATAGTTTTAAAGTTTAAATATTATTTATTTTTATCATCTAATATGATATATTTCATTATCAATAATTTTACATTGAATACATATGTAAAAACAATTCAATCTTTCAAAATATTTTAACTTTTAAAACTATTTTTATCACTTCACCAATGAGATTAATATTAAATTAATTACGGATACTTCTATGTTTTGAATTTTTAAAAATGGATACCAAAATTAGTATTATAAGGTCCATATTATGTTAATTGGATACCTTTATTTTTTGGCATTATGAATAGTAACATTGTAAATTATTCAAAATATTATGGTTAAAGGTAAATCAAAAAATTAAAGGTAAAACTAATATTATGAAATTACCTTACCACCTATAAAAATATTATTGAATAACTAAATTCTATTCTTATCATCTATTGATCGAAATGAAATCACTTAAGGGAAAGTTTCCTATGAATACGTCGTGAATGTAAAAAATAATTAATGTTACAAAATGACACAATCTCATTTTATATAATTATATTAATAAGAATATATGGAAAACTAGGATATAATACTGATTATAAATATTCTTTTAAAATCATAAAAAATAACCTAAATCATATAAATTTATTTATAATTTTTAGTGGTTAAGAAATTATTATTAATGATGACACAATAGTAATGTAATTTTTTTTATTAATAGTAATATCAAATAAATGGTTTTTAAAATATTAAAATAAATATCATATTGAATAATTTATATAATCCATGATATTTATATTTGAATATGTCATGTAAAAAGTTTATTGAATACTATTTTGGAAAATTATCTTTTGTGAGGATTTTTTATAAGGTCAAGTGATTGAATAGTGTCAAATTTGACACCATTGATATTTTATTAAATTATTTAAAAATAATTAAAATATATAAAATATACAATGTGATAATTATAAGATAAAAAATTTCATTAAATACCCATTTATGGCCAATTAACATTATATAAATAAATTTTTCTTACCATTAAATATTTAAAACATTATTAGCATAATTAAAATTAAATAGAATAACTAAGTTTCAATTAAAAGATATAATATAAATTTAGAAAAAAACATGTCCAAATAAAATTGGTTTCTTATATTACAACCCTATCTCATCTCATCTTCACATATGGGACATTTTGAATTTTTTATTTATTGTTTTATTTTAATATAAATTATTATTTATTGAGTTTTCAAAAGTTTCTCTCATCTCAATTAGTAAACGGAACCTCATCCCTCACATATTCAATTAATTTTATGACTTAATTCTCAGCCATAAACTAACAGTTTTTCTTCTCAACATACCTATTTTCATTATTTAGGTTTTGGTCATATTCAAAGACCAAATATAGTCTTCTTTGAAGAGATTTAGAAAAATAACTTCGAGGAAGAGGTAATCACTACCACCAATTCATTCATGAATTTTTATTCATCTACATACTCTTAATTAGTTGTTTTATTATAAATTAATAATATATGTATCACTCAAATACTTATATTTTTATAAATATTAATCAACCATAGTACTTCTTCGACTCAACCTATAATAATGAAATCACCACGTGTGCATACATTTAGCTTACCATCTCCACGCCATGGTGTAATTTGGTTTTCACCTCTACCTTACATGGATTGATTTAATGGTAGATTTAATAACTATATATTATTATTATATCATCATATTAATTCTTAAATATTATACACCATCCACTTCAATACCATTCAATTATTTTGGGATTGATATCATCACTCCTTTGTTCGTATGACCTACTGTCTCCATGATGCGATATGATTCATTGTACATGATCCTCATTAAAAAATATTATTTCCAAATATTGAATGAATAAATATGATATATGTTATAATAAATGATATTACTATAACCTAAAAATATTAATAATAACTACTCTGACAAAACATGCATAAGAACATAAACTAGGTAATACCTGAATAACGGGTAATAATGAACTGTTACTAATAAAGAGACTAAAATATGATAAAACTTTTTACCATAAAAATTAATATGATTATGGAATAAATAATAATCCTTAATTATGTCGTTATAATAAGTTTTGTATACATACGAAGCATATCAGTCTTAACGTAAGGGATAAATTTTCAAATCATTTTTTTATCTGAAATGGTTTATTTGTATGTATTTGCAATGGTATAAATATCATACACGTCCATCATTCCAAAATATGTTTTAAAAATATTATTTATATCTTTTTATACTTTATGAAATTTAATTTTAACCATTACTAAAATTTTACTAAATGGTATTAATGCAATCTTTTGTCATTTTTTGTACAAGGTACTTTTTGAATTTTCCTTCATAAGTATGATAGGAATGGTTTTTTAACTTGTATGCAATGAATGTTTTTTTACTCATTCATAATTACTTATTTCCATGAATATTACACTATAGGATAACAATTTTATTTTCACATTAATGTTTTTCTTCTAAAATTTTGTGGCATTTTGAGGAAGAAAAACATTCTTTGAAGAAGAAAGGGTATTTTCTTCAAGAATTAATTTGAAGTGTTTTCCCAAAATTATTTTCCATCAAAGGTGATAATATTTGTATATAATTATATTTCTATACTTTTTATTGAAATTATTTTATTTTTTTATTATGGAATTATATTTAGGAAATCTATTTGTTTATATCTATAATAATGGAATGATGTTTAAGAAAGCCATTTTATTTCCTTTGATATGCTATGTAAAACGTGAGAATATTTGTGATTCACACATGATAATGGATTAGTTATGAGAACTGTGGAACATATATTTCCCTTTAATTCATTGGGTAAATATTTATATATCATTATTTTAATATGAATGTAATGTCGAATAAATCGTGTTCTGTAATACACGGTTGGAATAATGTTTGAACGTGGTTCACTAAGGAAATTGTTACACTATAATGGTATCAATAATGAGCCTTGACAAATATGAAATAATTTTCTATGATTATATGTGTATTATAAGAAATTTCATGTCTGCTGTTATGTCTATTAGGATTACATTGATCTTGTATGATTTATCCCACGATATGTTATAATGATATTTTATATGTAGGATAACATATTCTAATGGTATGGTTCTTTTGATTATGATATGAATGATATTTTTTTAAAACCACTACTAATTTTATATCACCCTTCCATATGATTATTTTCCTTAATTCGTGAATATGGTTATTAAGTATGATATGTCAAAAAAAAATCTAGTAATGAGGAAATAAGTGATAGACAATTTGAAGGTTTTATGAACCGGTTGTCTATTTTTCCCAGTTTCAAAAGTCACCACACATGTACGGTCTTAGCATGGATTGGTTATGTTACCCAATAAATATTATTTAATGTTGATGTTATATATATATATATATGTATGGTATGGGTCACAATATTTGGTATCCTAGAAATGGTATGGTTAAACATTGGAAATTAGGATGAGATGACCTTAGTATGAACCCTAAGGATATGTCTAAGTATTGGTTAAAATATTATCATTTCATTTTAGATATGATCAGGAATAACCTTTGATAAATCCTGAAGTATCATAAATTTATTTTTTATTATTGATAATGTGGTTTTACTATTTTTATTGGCGTTTCTCACATTATAATTCTTGGTTTTAGTTAGTTGTAGCAACCTTAAGGAACCAAATTAATGCTGAATTCAAAGGTTAATGAAATGAGTTTAACATTGAGAAAAAAATTATTATGTTATCTAGAATGAAAAATCATGTATCCATGGTCAGACAATATTCCCAAGGTATGAATCTTGCTGGAATTCCAAAAAAGCAATGGATGGAGGAACATTCTGTTGAGTCCTTCATGAGAGAGCGTCCACCTTCATTTAGTGGGTCTTGTGATACATTAGTGGAAGAAAGTAGTCTAGTAGCACTAAAAATATTTTTTTATTTCTTCAATTTCCTATAGATGATAATTTCATCTTAATTGTCTATAGTATCTAAAAAATTTGAATAATGGCGGAATCTTATCAAGAATACATGGTAAAGAGTTCAAATTGAGTCCATGGAATGGGATGTGTTGAATAAGTTTTTTTGAATAAGTATATTCCTTGCATTCTTAAAATAATGATAGATATGGATTCCCCGGAACCTATGTAAAAGGATTATGAATGTGTTGGTACATAAGAAGAAAATTTTACAAGGCTAACAAGGTACACTTCTAGAATTATTATCCAACCTAAGAGTAAACATGATCGATTCTATATGGGGTAAAACCAAGTCACTGAAGGGAATTAGCCCTATGGGACATCAATATCTATGAGGAAATTGTTAGATGAGCTCTCATGGTTGAGATTGTGATTGGAGTAATCCATCAATCATATAGGTTTGATAAGAAGACAAAATGGAATTCAAAGGAAAATATAAAGACCACACAGAAAAGAAGATGAGTTTTACATTATATTCATAGTGTAGAAAGAAACAAGGAAGGAATTGTCTTAAAGGGACTAGTAAAAATTTTAAGTGAGGAAAATAAGATCATCATTTAGTTTAATGCTGATATGATGGGATAAAGATATCTAATGATGTAAACAAGGAAACAGGTACACAGAATGCACCTCCTACAATTCAATTTTTCAATTTCATGGAAATGGGGATATATACCAATATATTCCCTAATATAAGGATTATTTATGATTATATAAGGCCAAAATTTTAAATAAAAAGGAAAACTGGGTCATATTCTATAACTATCGGTGACGTGGAGTATGAAAATGAATTGCTGAAAGGTACACATACCATCAACTGTAATGTAGAAAATGAAATCTTGACTTTTGTATCAACCCACTCTTTTATTTCTGATGAATATTCTAATGGTATCATCCTATTACCTCAACAACTAGATGTTGAGTTAAATGTGACAAATATTAAGGGCATAATAGTCGCATCAAATTTTGATAATTCTTCGTCAGTTGTAGTTTGAGTGAATATGCAACCTTCAATTATTTTGATCCTTTCTGTACTTGAATTGGATTTGATTCTTGGCATGGATTGGATTTCTCTATATGAATCAAATATCAATTTCCAAGTAGGGGAAGTCATATTTCATATTGTAGACAAATCAATGATCATTTATTGATGGAAGGATGAATATGACCATCTAATAGAAATTTATTCCATCTTATGATTATTGATTATAATAAATGAAGGTTATTTATCTCAAATGGATGTGGATAATCATGATATTATAAATACACCCTTTTAACTGGATTTTGATGATGTATTTCCATTGGAATTATCAGGAATTCAACCAAATCGAGAGGTTATGTTATTAATAGAACATATATCCGGTGTTATGAATATTTCAATGACACCTTATATAATAGTCCCAATTGAGTTGTAGGAATTGAAGAAGAAATTGCAATCGAATGTTGATAGGGGACTCATATTCCCTAGTGTGTCACCTTGGGAGGAACCTATTTTATTAGTTAATAAGAATGATGTATTAATGATGAATCTAATTTATTATCGATAACTTCACAATTTCACTATCGAGAACAAATATTATCTTCCCCGCATTGATGAATTATTTTATCAACTATGAAGAGCTAATTTTTTCCAATATTGATCTTCGTTCATGATATCATTCATTAAGCATCAAAAAATATTATATACCAAAGATGGAATTCTGTTCAAGGTATACACACAATGAATTTATAGTGATGCCTTTTGGTCTTTCTAATTCATTTTCTATCTTCATGGATTTAGTGAATAAAGTCATTAGGGGATATCTTGATCATTCTGTGATAGTATTTATAGATGATATTATCATCTATTCAAATAGAATGGAAGAACATGAGGATCACATGAGAATTTTAATGAAGATCCCGTTGAGGGAGAAGATTTATGCCACATTTAGCTAGTTTAACTTTTGGCTTCCAAAAGTTTCATTTTTGGGTCCCATAATATCAAGAGAGTGGATATCTGTGGATATAGAAACAACTAAGGTTACAGAATGATAGTCATGACCAACAATGGTAACTGAGATATGATTATTTCTTTGTTTGGATTTATGTTATTGATGTTTTCTTAATTATTTTTTACTGTTATTAAATCCACCCCCATGATGACTTGTAAAGGAGTTATGTTCATTTGGATTGAGGAATGTGAAATGAATTTCAAGGAACTGAAAAGAAGGTTATCTAGTGCACCTAAGCTCACACTAACTTGTAGGGGACAAAGGTTTGTGATCTACAGTGATGCATTACTAAGGGACTGGGATGTATTCTTATGAAAATTGATATGGTGATATTTTATTCCATATAATAGATGAATATTCATGAAAAAAATTACCTAACTCGGGATTTTGAGATAGATGTGGTAATCATTCCCTTAATGATATAGATGCATTTTCTTCATGGTGAAAGGTGTGATATTTATTATAATCATAAAATGTTAAAGTATATTTTTACAGAAAAAGAGATGAATATGTGGAAAATAATATAGTTGTTATTGATTAGAGATTATGACTGCTCGATACATTATAAACATGGTAAAGTGAAAAGTGTGGAAGATGCATGAAGTCAAAAAGACCATGTTAACGTATCCCTGACGAGGACCATGAATGATATAATATTTATGCAATTGAAAGTGATGGATCTTAAAATTTTAATGAAAGAGGAAAAATATTATATTTCTCAAATGAATGTTCAGTCATCTATATAAGTGATGATTAAGGAGGAACAATAGGAATATGTAGAGTTACCAAAGAAGGTTAGAAATGTTCCTAAACTTTACCATGATTATGATTAAATTATAAGGGTTAGAAACCGAGTTTGTATTCCTCCCATACAAGAATTAATGTAGGATCTATTAGATAAGGCTCATAGTTCATCATTATCTATTCACCCTAGAATCACAAATATGTTACAGGACCAGAATGGGTACATTTGATGGGATAACATAAAAATATATGTTTTCAAATATGTAGCTTTATGCATGGGTTTTCGGGATGTTAAGGGTGAAAAATATAATTATAAGATGATTCTACAACCATTACCCATAATGACATGTATTTAAGAAAAAAATCACTATGGACGTTGTCATGAGACATCCAAAAACATCCAAAATAAATAATTAAATATGGATGATAGTTGGTCTCCTTATGAAGTTGGCACACTTCTTTTCTATTAGAGAATATTTATTTCTTGATCAACTTGCCATTATATATATAAATTAATTGGTGAGATTTCATGGAGTAGCTACTTCCATTATATCTGATCAGGATATGAGGTTTACCTAGATGTTATGATGAAGTCATCATCAGGCATTGGATACAGAGTTATGTTTCAGCGCTACTAACCATCCTCATACAAAAAAGTCAGTCTGAGAGGAAATTCAATCTCTGGAAGATATGTTGAGACCATTCTCCTTGGATTTCGAAGGTATATGGGATCAAAAACTTCCTTTGGGGTGATTTTCATAAAATAATTAATTTAACTCTAGTATTCATATGGATCTTGATGATTCTGTCTTTGGAAATAGAAGAGGAACAACCACTTGTTGGGACAATGTTGGGGAAAAAAGGCTATTACGACTTGATCTTATGACAAAATGGTAGAAAAAGTTAGATCTTTTCAACAACACATAATATTATCTAAGAGTCAACAAAAAAGTTATGATAATAGTCTAAGAAAATAATTAGAGTTTCATGTGGGTGATAATGTGTTCTTATGAATATCTCCCTAGGATAAAGTAATGATATAGGGAATTAAGGGCAAGATATGCCCTCGGTATATTAGTCCTTTCGAAATTCTGGATCATGTCAAGAAGGTAGATTACCGATTTCTGCTTCCACCAAATTTCTCTTAAGTTCATGATGTGTTCCATCTGTATATCCTGATAAATTACATATTGGATCCTTTAAATGTACTACGGAAAAAAGTTTTCCCATTGGAGAATTATCTTTCTTATGAAGGATAACCAATAGAGATTTTGGATTATAGTGAAAATGTTCTACAAAACAAGACTACTCACATTGTTAGTGTTTTATAGAGGAACCACCAATTTGTAGAATCTACATGGGAACATGATTATATAATAAAGGGAAGGTATCCTAATTTTTTTGTTTCAATGTGACAAATTTCGAGGGCGTAATTCTTTTTATGGGGGGCAGAGTGTGACACAGGGATGTTTTTATGAAATATTATCATCAAATAATTTTTATTCTTCATTATCATTCCTTGAACAAAATCATGAGTTTAAAAAAACAAAAAGATGAATATATTATAAAACTTAAATTATAACGTTGACTTTAGGATATCATGAATAATTATAACTAACCCATGAAAATGTATTATGAATTCATTGGCTATAGATTATTTATGAAAAATATAAATCTATTAGATATTATTATTTTTGAGTAAATTACATTTGGTAATGAAGTAACTGTGATATATATGTGTTAGATACATAATAAATTATTTTTTATATTCATCTAATATATATTCTAGTCATAGGGTATGAATAAAACCCTATAGGATGTATAAAAACATATTTGTAAAATTCTTAATTTTACACCATTGAATGGAGAATCCCATTTAAATTTACATTTTGGAACGTTAATATTTATTATATTGAAAAATAATCATTTTATTTTGGATCTGTATATAAAAATTTACTTTGGATATATTTATGATATTTTTATGAAAAAATTCATGTTTCTATATATATTAAAAATATGTTAATATTTAACTAAAAATAAAATTTTTCATTGATTTAATTTAAATGGTCAAATTTTAACATTGAATGGGTTTTAAGTATAAATATAATATATTTTTTCAGTCAATATAAGTTATTTCATTATCATTAATTTTATATTTTATTCATAGGTACAAACATTTCAATATTTTTCTATATTATAACTTTTACAACCACATTTCTCATTTCAACGATGGGATTAATTTTAAATTAATTAATAAAAATTCTTTGTTTTAAATTTTGAAAAATAGATTCTATATTTTAAAGTAGCAGTTCCATGTAATGTTAATATGATACTATTATTTTTAGGAATTATGAATAGTAACATTAGTAATTATTTTTATTAGCATAGTTAACGGTAAATATGGTAATTAAAGGTAAAAATAATATTATAATTTTTTTTAACACCCGTATAAATCCTATTTGATAAATAAATTCGACACTTATTATCTATAATTCGAAACGGGATCACTTAATGGCCACGTACATATGAATATGACATGAATGTAATAATAACTATTGAATGAGACAAAATGTCGCAATCTCATGTTTATATAGGTATATTAATTTTAATACATAGATTAATATAAGGTAATATTAAATATAAATAGTATCTGAAAATATTGAAGAATTAAATACATCATAGAAATTTATTTATAAATTTTAGATATTAAAAAATTACAATTAATGACGACCCAACAATGATGTAATAATTAATTTATTAATTGCAATATCAAATAAATGGTTTAAAAATCGTTAAATAAATATCATAAGAACTAATTAAAGTGATCCACGACATTATTATTTGACAATGTGATGTTAAGAGTGTAATATATATATATTTTAAAATTTATCTTTTGTGAGTGTTTTACATAAAAAAATAAATGAATATGGTCAAAATTTGGGCTATTGATATTTTATTGAAATA
This sequence comes from Viscum album, assembly GCA_963277665.1. Taxonomy (NCBI): domain Eukaryota; kingdom Viridiplantae; phylum Streptophyta; class Magnoliopsida; order Santalales; family Viscaceae; genus Viscum; species Viscum album. The sequence continues at coordinate 1,290,251,227 of OY728119.1, forward strand.
TTTAATAATTATAAAGTTATAATTATAAGATCTAAAATGTCATAAAATACCCATTTCTAGTCAATTAACACAATATTTGTAAATATTTATAATCATTAAATATTTAGAATATTATTACCACAATTAAAACTAAATTGAATAACAATGTGTCAATTAAAAATATTTTTTAAATTGAGATAATTACTTTTAAAAAAATTATTGGATTATGAGAATACAAATTTTTCTCCTATCTTTTAAAAATAGGGGACATTTTAGTGACTTTGTTGTATGGTTTGATTTTTTTATAAATTATTATTTATGGAGTTTCCAAAAGTGCCCCTCACCTAAATTATAGAGGGGAACATCCTCCCTCAACTCATCACTTCATTTTTAGACTTCATGCTTTGCCACACCCTTCCATGGGTTCTTATAAACTTCCCTCTTTTCATTCTCGAGGTTCTAGTCTTCTTTAATGACCAACTCTAGTTCTCTAAGAAGATATTTAGATGAAACATGTCAGAGAATTTGTAATATCTTCTACCAATTCATTCAAACTTCATTCTTCTTCTACAACCACTTCATTAATTGTTTAATTATAAATTAATATCAACAGTATCCCTCATATACTGACATGTTATTATAAATACGATACTACCATATTACACCATCTACCCATCGTATGAAAAATGTAATCGCCACATTTGCGTTCATACAAATTACTGTATCCACGCCGTGGTGACATATTCTTTCCACAACCACTATAATTGACTGTTTATAATGATGAAAATAATAACTATATATGATTATTCTAACATTTCACTGATTCACAAATATTATATGCCATCAAATTCAAAACCATTCCACAATTTTGGGAAAGATATCTTCGCTCGTGCGTAGGTAAGACCTACCGTCTCCACGATGTAATGTGATTCATTTTAAATGATCTTAAATAAAACATATTTATAAACTAGAATCTGGTAAATAAATATGATATATATATGACTAAATGATATAAATATTACCTAAAAATAAGAATAAAAAATTATATAACAAAACACGGAAAAGAACATAAAGAATTTAAAACCCGAAAGATGTGTACCAATGAAATATTAGAAAAACACCGATGAAAATGTGATCATAAATGTGATAATAAAAATGATTATCATTCTAGAATAAATTAGTAACATTACTAAAATCCTTATATAGGATTTCTGGATACATACGAAGCAAAGCTTACCTAAGGGAAGGGATAACATTGCAAATCACATTCTTATCTGAGATTGTTTATTCGTAAGTATTTACTGGGGTATATTTATCATCCACGTCCATGATTCATAATTTGTATTTGAAAATATTATTTATATACATCAATGATTTTTTAAATTAAATTTTACCCATTTCAAAAATTTTACAAAATAATATGAGTGGAATGTTTTTTCATTTTCTATACAATGTGCTTTGGGAATTTCTGGCCAAAGTCTGAGAAGAATGTATTTTTAAACTTGAAAGACATTGATGTATTTTTATAATTTTAAAATGAATTATATACTTGAAGATTCCCCCTAAAATATTAATAGGTTAATTTTACATAAAATTATTTCTACTATAATTGTGTGGCATTTTGCGGAAGGAAAATCTTTTTGAAGAAGAAAGGATATTTTTCTTAGGAATTAATTTGAAGTGTTACCTAGAAAAGATTTTAATCTAAAATAACACTATTTAAATAGGGATATTTTTTTTCCAATCCTTACTATAATTTTATTTTATTTACGATGGAATGTTATTTAGGAAATCCATTTGATTTATATCAGTTATGATTGGATTATGTTTATGAAACTCGTCTTATACCATAGGTTATGCTATAAAAAATGTTTTTATGTTTTTGTGGAACATGTATGTATAGTTTCATTATTATTTTGGAGGGCCCTATATATCCCTACAGTGAAATGGGTAAAGATTTATATTTTATGATATAGACCTGTCGGGAATGAAAAGTAATTATGGTTCAGTAATATAGGGTTGGAACGAGGTGTGAACTCCGTTCAGTAATAGACTTTCTCCGCTATAATGGCCTTGTAAATGAGATTTGGCTAATATGAATTGATTTTCTATGATTATGTGTGTATTCCATAAAATTTGATGTCTTCTTTAATGACTATTAATATTACATTTCCCTTTTATGATTTATCCCATGACATGTTATTATGATTTTTTATATGTTGGATATGATTTTTAAAATTTTTCTTCTTATGATTATGATATTAATGATATTTCATAATTTACTCGTACCAAGAATTTGAGCACAACCATTCATTTGTTTCTTTTCCCCAGGTCATAATGAAGGGTATTAAGTATGATATGTCAAAAAGGAGTATAGTTTTGTAGAAATATATGGGAGACAATGTTGGTTTTTAAGAAACAATTGTTTATGTTTCTCCATTTCTAAGACACCAATCCAATATGTCACTAGTTTGGTTTTGATATGTTAGGTAATAAATATTATTAAATATTTAAATTATATCTATATGTAATTTATGTTTTTCTATAGGATGATTCCTTAAATAATATCCCTTTTAGTCCACTTTCATAAAGATTTCATCACCATATCTTTTTTATATTACTCTTAATTTTAGACTATGAAACTGTATCAATGGGGATGAATTGACTTAATTAGTTTGGAATATAGATCAGAACATGAAAATTATTGGAGACATTATTTACATATTGAGACTTGATAATGATATTATAGAAAAATTATCAAGAATTGTTTTTGGAAAATTCTATTGTAGCATGAATCGTTATAACTTAACTGAGTATCTGATCCCTAAAACCAAATTCACATGGAGTAGGTTCACTATCAATGGATGATAAAGAAGAAAACATAACAGATTGTTTTTGAAGATCAATAATAAGAGTACCACATGTGTTCTTTTCTATATTAACACTCTAAAAAATGAATTCTGATCATAATCCATAAATTGTTGACATTTATCTTGATATCATGAGGTTAGCTCTGATTCCATTTTTGTTGAATAAATATGAATTAGGATTCGTGGATGATGAAATGTGGATATAAATGGATAGAATACCATCAATAATAGAAATCCTCTGATTAATGTCCCATCCAATATCAAAAAAAAATATCATTCTTGAGATAATGGATAAGAAATATTATTTCTAGGATGGATGTGGACATCATGGATAACAAAATTTAACTTGTCAACTTGCAGGATACCAAATTGAAGAAACCCCTACCTTTCTATGAATATCTAAAGCTTTATTTTATAATGGATGACCACATGTCTATCTACTAAATACTATAAGGTAATAATTAAATGTGAAGTGGATTAAATATGGTGTTATTAACTCTATGTTCATCCACTAAGTTCACAAGAATAAAATGTGAAGGGAGGATCAACTTCCATTAAAATCAATGATTCTATCTTCAAATTTAATAATGATACTACAGATATTGTGGTTGTGTATTTTCTAAAGCTCTATATTTATTATGTAAATGGAGACTATATTAAACTGATTGGTTCTATTCTTCCATGTATTTTGGAACACCATAACTAGGCATTTACCACTTCCCCCTTAAAATATGTGGTCGTTTCATCCCCCTTCCCACTAAATATGTTACGTGTAGTGGGATTGGAAGGGTTTGTTAACAATTTATAATGGTTTTATTGGGATTCCATGTATGTGAATATAGAAAATAAAATAATAGAAATTTTCCTCTCTTTCTAATTTCTGTATGGAATTAACTATATTAGTTTTAATGATTCTAATGAAGGAAATTGAAATTTACATAAGATCAAAAATAGATCTATATGTTCTTTCACACCTTCTATGTGAAATGATATTGTTCTTGTTGGACTGTCGTGTTTTAATTATCATAAATAATGTTCTTAAAAATTTATAACTAATTTTTTTTAAATAATCACATGATCATGTTCAAAATATCATAAATTATAAAATATTATTCTGAAGTATGTTCTATTATGTTTTAGTTTTATTATGTTTAATCACAATCCATTTTATTAAGATTACATCTTAAAATAGAATATAGATATTTTACTATGTATATGAAACCATATGTTTTCTTCCGGTTTCAGATTTTCACAAAGGACTTGACCCGGTTTCCATGATACCGTTTCCAATACACCATAATAGGACACTGTTCAGACTTTTAACAATGGAAAATACACAGTTACCTAAGACATTATTCCCCTAACACTATAACTATGATACGAGTTCAATATTACTCAAAGGATCATACATTGTAACTTTGTTTATGGTTCTAGATCGCACCACGAATATGGAACTGTGACTGTCTCATTCAGTCTATCAAACCGCAACTCTGATACAGTACCAGACGTAACCATTTTTCTACCATTTGTAATAAAATTTAAACGTTGTTTCTAAAGGTAATATTTGAGTCATTTAATGTAATTGGTATAATTAATGATATTTTTCAGTCCTGTCATCAGACAATATGAGGTATGAGGTTTGAAGATCATGATTCTTTTAAACATTACCATAAGCACATGAAATAAAATAAAGTATTGCACTTTAACAGAAAAGTGGATTTGTTGAGTGCTTGCAAAAAAATAAGAACACACCGAAGAATGAACACTTAATTTCTTCCTGGCTATAAATAATGAAGGACAAGTATTGAATCATCTTGAAACATCATTGCAAGAACAAAAAGGAGTAGAAGAACAACTCACTACATAGAAAACCAGAACACTCGACTCACGACACTTTTTTTTGAAGTGGAGTGGAACATTTCATCTCCTACATCCAAAGAGACCAGAGCTACATTTCACGACAAACAATGCCTTCAAAACTCTATCTCATTACATTTTTTCTATTCTATATAATTTTATTACTCTTTGACATGTGTGGGTATCTGTATTAAAACCCCACAATGTCTCCTACACTAAAATATATTAAATAAGATATCCTCAATGAAATATTCATTTACACATTCTTTCACCAATGTATAACTATTTAAGAGGTCATGTGTGACCAGTTTGTTAGTTTTCCCATAGAGAACAGTGTTAGTGGTATTGAAAATTTAATATTCTTGTGTATTATTATTAAACCTAATCTAGGGTGTGGAAGAAATGTATATATATATATATATATATATTGGTGGTAGGTGGTAAAAAGGAGGAGTTGATTAGGTCTCATCATAAGGCTATGAAATTTGTTTTACAAGTTGTGTCTTTCAATTTAGTCTTTCGTTGTTTTAACTCATATTTCTAAAAACTAAATTTTACTTTTATAGTTAGTCTTCGATAGTAGTTATAATTTTTTGGAATTTTTTGAGTATTGCACAATGTTGTAACAGTGTCTCATATTGTTATAAATGAGAATTAATCAGTATTATGAGAATCTATTTGAATAGTAATGATATTATAATTTTAATTCCTTGGTAAACTATACAATTTTATATTTAATTGAGGGAATATTTTAAATAACATTTAAATTAATTTTTTTATAGAAACCCAATTCTCCACCAATTGATTTTCTTCCTCCAACCAACATTTGATATCAGAGGATATATTTATGTTTTTGTTTTTATAATATTATATCTATTTTAAAATCATTCTAAAATGTGATTTTAGTTTTGTTTTAATGATATTTAAATTTATGATTGTTTGAAATTTATTTTTCCTTAAATTCCATAATAAATTTTATCATGTTTAATAGATTACAAGGTTATACTACCAAAATATCTCCATTTATTAATGGAACAAATTATGAACAATGGAAGAATAAAAAGAAAATGAAACATGAAATTTTGGGTTTTGAAATTTGGTCTTCAATTATAGATGAATATATTATTCCTACTACTGATAGGAATACATGGTATGACCCAACTAAGCATTATTATATATTTACTTGCAAACCCATGAACTCCCCATATTGTTTTGTAAGAGAGAATGTGTTTAGTTGAATTTTTTGCATATAAAACATCCCATGAAATTTAGTTCACTTCATCTATTTCAATTAAAGGAACCTCTAGTGTAAAGGAAAAGAGAAATAACACACATACTACTAAATATGATAACATTAAAATAAACCATGACGATCCTATTTTGTATATGTATCTTAGGATTAAGGATGTTTTGAATACTATGTTATCTTAGGGAATGGATGTTATATTCAAAGATAATATCATGAGAATATTCATATGCTTACCAGATAGATGGAAAGGGACTTCTCTATCAATTAGATAATATTGTCACATCATCAATTTTCCAGTAATGGAGATTATAGGTTATTTAATGATGTATGTGGAAGAATTAAAAGTCAATAAGGAAGAGGAAGATGAAAAAAAGTGAATTTCAGTGGCATTCAAAACCGCTACTTCCAAAAAAATAGAAATAGAAAGGATACATATACTTTATGATAGTTTATGTAATGAATATTTACCATATAATAGTTTTGAGGAAATGGATTATTTAACCAAAAGATTTAATATTTTTTATAGAAGGAATAAATTATTCAGGATTGTTTTCTATAAAAGTAAATTTGAAATCAATGGAAACTAGAAAAATGATTGGAATAAAGGTGAACCTTTATGTGAAATAGTGTTATATGAGTTTATGAGAAAAGGACATGTAATGGATGATTATTTCTAGATAAAAAATAAGAATAGATAAGTGAAAAAATATAGAAGATATAAAATTATTGAAAAAAACATGGAGTGCTTATTTGGATAGATCATGTGACTCAAAATATTCACATGAAGAAATGTTAGACCAAGAAAATATGAGTTTCATGAAAAACACATTTGAGCTAACTTTTGTGTCTCTTGTACAAAATTATTATTATTCTAGAGATGAAAGGGATTATGAAAATATGACCTATGATTAAATGTTTCAGTATTATAGAATTTTTTAGTACACCATTAATGAATAAAAATATAAATCTAAATCTTTAATGAAACATATTTGCCTCACCTCTACTATTAAATATGAGAAGGCTATTTAAAAGAAAAGTAATGCTCAATTAATTATAGGAAACAATGAACATAAATTATCTAATGTGAAATTGAAAAGGGACCTAAAAAATGTTACCAATGGAAATAATTATATAACACAAAAATATTGTAAACAAATAGCTCCTATATACAAAATTGTTTTAGAAGTGATGATTGTTATCATTTTACCATATATTGTATGATTGTATAAAATCATTGTGGTCTTCGAATTAAATCCTTATAAATTGACCATGTCTAGGAGTTTGAAAGAAAAGATATTGAATCCATTTTCTAACAATATGGATATTGTTATAACATCTCTTCCCCAAGGATACCACAAACAAATAGAGTTGTAGAATGAGTAAATTGAACATTGCATTAAATTTCTATAACCATCCTTAGTGTGTAGGACATACCTATCTACATTTGGGATAGTGCTATGAATATAACTAGTTAAATAATTAACAGAGACTTAATCAGAACAACTCATATAAGAACTCCTTATGATTTTTTGAATAATATAAAACCCATGGATAAATACTTCAATGTTTGGGGTTGCAAATATTAAATTCTTTATACTATGGTTAATCGTGAAAAATTATCATCCCAAAGGGATGAAAGAATTTTCCTAGAGTTAGTTTTCCAAATTCATTAAAATTTGTATATAGAAACTCCTTTGAGAAATTATGGGTTCTCAAAGAACTTATTACTAATATTTATGGACCGAATATAATATGTGTATCAAACTATTTACTTGATTGATCCTTATGTAGGAATGTTATTTGATATGTTACATAGACATTGGATGTTCATGACACCTGATAAGAGATTATTCAGGCTTTAGGAACCTGATAATGATTGATAGTGGACATGTCACCTTTGGTGACAATGCTAAAGGAAAAATAATTGTACATGGCCAGATTGGTAACACAAACTCAATTATAATTTATAACATTCTATTTTTAGGCATTAATATATAATATTCATCGTACTTAACAATTTTTTTATGATGATGTTCATGTTAAATTAGAATATGATGCTTGCAATGTTTTTAATTATAATAATTAAATAGTATTTTATTCATTTACATATGAAAATGTTTATGATATAAACATAGATTTTTTTAGTTTCTCAAAAATGTTTCTTGATGGAGTGCCTTTCATAAAGAGTTTAGTATTTTCAATAGAAGTCCTGGAAACTGAAATATACACTCCCTTAAATACATACCAAAAATGATTATTCCAGGATCTACCTAGAAAAGAGTTTCCAAAAAAAATGTCCATAATCTTAGTCATAAGATTAATGAATCTGAAATCTATTTCAATCCAAAGAATAATGATTCAACTTACCAACCTCTTGAGATAGTCCACATGGACTTTTTTTGGAACATCTAGAGTTACAAATCCTAATTGGAACCCCAATGTATATTTTATTTTAATTGACTACTCTAGATATATTGGGATATTCTTCTTTCCTTTTATAAGTGATGATTGTTATCATTTTACCATATATTGTATGATTGTATAAAATCATTGTAGTCTTCGAATTAAATCCTTATAAATTGACCATGTCTAGGAGTTTGAAAGAAAAGATATTGAATCCATTTTCTAACAATATGGATATTGTTATAACATCTCTTCCCCAAGGATACCACAAACAAATAGAGTTGTAGAATTAGTAAATTGAACATTGCATTAAATTTCTATAGCCATCCTTAGTGTGTAGGACATACCTATCTACATTTGGGATGGTGCTATGAATATAACTAGTTATATAATTAACTGAGACTTAATCAGAACAACTCATATAAGAACTCCTTATGATTTTTTGAATAATATAAAACCCATGGATAAATACTTCAAAGTTTAGGGTTCCAAATATTAAATTCTAAATACTATGGTTAATCGTGAAAAATTATCATCCCAAAGGGATGAAAGAATTTTCCTAGGTTATTTAATCTCCCGTAAATACTATATAGTCTTCAATAAGAGATCCAAATATATGTAATAATATGTTCATGTCGAATTTGATGAAACTGATCAACATGAACATAATACCTCCCTTGAAAACCATGAGGATGATATGTTAAAACTGGATATGAATATAAAATCATATTACCATTCTATCACGCAATCTGTGAAAACATCAAGTTATTGAAATTCTCTAGATTCCATCTGCAATGAACCCAAACCTACTGAAGAACCTAAAGTGACTATCCCTTCTTTATCTAATCATGTTATACCCCAAATGAACCATACTTTTGATTCAATAGTTGGAGTTTTAGATAATAGAACACAGATTAAAGATTCTATAAGAAATTAGGTTGAACGTCAATATTTCTTATCACAACATGAGCCATAAAAAATCAATGAGTTCATTAATAATGAATTTTCGATGATGTATGTTCAAGAAGAATTAAAGAAGTTTGGAAGTTGTGAATTAATAAATAATATGGATTGTCGTATAGAAATCAAGACCATAGGCACAAAATGGGTGGTTAAAAATATTGTTAATAAATCTAGTACTATAGTACAAATTAAATCTATATTGGATGCTCAATGTAATAGTAAATAAGAAGGGACTAACTATGAAGAAACATTTTCACTAGTTTCTAGACATGAATCCATTATAATTATTGTTCCATATGTAGCACATCTAAATTTCAAACAATAAAAAATGGATATCTAGAGTGCATTCTTAAATTGGTATATTCTTGAGGATATTGTTTTTGAACAACCACCTAGTTTTACAAACCGTTATTTTCCAAATATTTTTTTCAAAATATAAAAATATTTTTATGGTTTAATGAATTCTCCATGATCTTGGTATGATATACACAATAGTTTTCTTATTTCAAATTGATTTACAAAAGTTATAGCTAATCCAAATATATTTATGAAAATAATTTCAAAATACATTTTAGTTGTTCAAATCTGTGATGATGTTATTTTTTTGGATTTTCAAAAAATTATTTATGTATTGAATTCTCAAAGATGGTGCAAAAATAATTTGAAATGAGTTTTATGGGTGAACTTATATTTGATCTTGGATTTGAAATCTTTTAAAATAAGGAATGTATTATATTGAATCAATGTGATTATACTAATGAAATTCTAAAATGTTTTTTACATAATATAAAAATTAGTGATACTCTAATGAGTAACACATGTAAGTTGGATCGTGATGAGAATGGTAAATCTGTTGATCGAACAACATAAAGAGGAATGATTGGGAGTTTACACTACTTATCTTCTAGTAGTCCTGATATTATTTTTTGTGTTTTTATATTTTCTCTTTTTCTAGAAAATCCTAATGAGTCACATATTCTTTATATAAAAAGAATTTCAAAATACCTCAAACACAAAACCAACTTAAGACTATTATATCGTAATGGATAATAATTCGAGATACTTTTCAATTCTGATGCTTATTTTGGTGGTGGTAAGCCAGATAGAAAAAGAACCTCTAGAACATGTCACTTCTTGGAAAATCAATAGTTTCATATTGTAGTAAAAAAGAAAAATTTTGTTGCATTTTATAGTTATAAAGCACAATACATTGAATCTGGTGGTTGTTGTTCTAAGATTTTGATGATAAAACACACTTTTATATACATTAGATATCAAATCTGTCAAGTCCCTAAAAATTGTGATAACACATGTTCTATTAACATATCAAATAATCTCTTTTATAATTATAGACCAAATAGTATTGTTGTAAGACATCACATTTTGAGAAATCATTATAAAAACAAATGATATTTGTTAAGAACTAATTGGCACAAAACATCACCATGCTGCAATTTTTACATAGCCATTATATTCTAAAAGGATGAATTACATCTTAAATGAATTATAAATGATTAACCTTGATCGAACAATTTACTATCTTAGTTTACTATCTCAAAAATACTATCTTAAGATTACTATGTCGGTTTATTGTGTCGTGATTTCTATCTCAACCTACTATCTCACATCATGTTGTCTTATGACTGATGTCTCATTCATTACCATCGTACCAGTTAGAGCCACATTATAATTTTTACACCATGAATACATGTATGTATTATTTAGAATTTCCATTTTAAATATTTCATTTCTTAACACTTGTTTAATTTATTACTACATTTTTTGGTTTGCACTGTTTGAACTCCCTAAATCACATACACCTATCTTATCATTACTCTTGATCTCACTTCTCTTGAAACTAGAACCCTCTATTTCTTCCAAACTGATTTCCCTCCCTAACATCATTCTTGATCGCATGTTGAATTCCCAAGATTATGCATCCATCCTCATCGTCTCCCGATAAAAATAGGTCTCAAATGAAACAAGAAAATGCTCCAGTTGTAATTCCTGAAAAGACGCTAAACTAACATCCTAAGGATCAGAAAGTTGTTCCTAAAAAGGAAATATGTGGGATGTGTCTCTTGATTAGTTAATATCTTTTCTTAAGAGTTCTAAATGAAAAGTTTTTGTTGGATTGGTTTACCAAAGGGAAGAGACTAGTATATTTGTATCTTGTTTTGGAGTTTTACCTGTACGTCTAGTTTACCGTCAAATCTAATGATAATTTTGTTTTATGGAGCTCGGTAAAATGTCCAAGATGTAATTTTTCATCTAGGTTATCGGTTGGATGCTTAATTGTGAATCATAAAGATAACATTTAGGACTACCAGAGAGGACATCCTCCACTATGTGATGTGTTTATCCTAGAAAAATATTTGGGTTATTTGACTTGAAATAAGAAGAAAATATGGCATATTATGACTAAATATGATAGTGAGTCATGCTTCTTGTTCATGTTCATTCAACATCTAATTTTCATAACAAAAGGGTATTTTTCAACTCTTATGTATCAGGATGTATGTTTCATTCATCTGCTAAATAATGGATAAAAATCAACTAGTGTATATATATTATACTTTACATGTGTGATATGATCAAAACCACTTAAAATTTCCATCCATTTCTTATTCAAGGTTTCTTTCAGATATTATTATAGACAATGGTGTGGTTGGCAGGAATAAGGAAGTTCATGAGGAATATGATGTCTATATTTCTATGGATACCAGTATGTGGATAAAAATAAGAAGAAATTCGTGGGGGAGATCATGGGTTGTGGATAATGATAGATTGTTTGACGATTTAAATCATGTCCAAGAATCCATTAAAACCAAAAGCTTTAACTGATCATGGATTAGATGCTGATGAGATTGTGGAGTATTTAGATCAAGAAATATATAATGATTTTACTAAATATTTAGTGAGTGTATCTCTTGAGCTATCACCTCTCTCTAAATGTGATGTTGATGTAATTGGAAAGGATAAAAATGCTTTGAAAGGAAATGTTGATATAGAATAAGATCATGTTATTGTTGAAGAGGTCACTGTTGTTATGGAATAGTTTGAAGAACATGTTGAGACTGATGTAATCATATCTTTTGAGGAATGTATGGAATGTTCCTTTCAACTAACTTGAGAAGATATGGGTTATCCTAAGAGAGCTGAATGGTTTGTAATGGGTCAAGAGATTGAGTCTCTTAGTCCTACAAGAGATGGACCAATTAAGGGGAAGAAGCACTTCATCATAGACATTGTATAACGTCTAAATCATATTGAACCATATTATTTGGATACTTGGTATTGGTTACCCAGTTATTTTTATGTGGATGATCATGAAATGGACTCGGTGCAAGGGATTGATCTTTCATTTTTTTGAAATCAATATCTTCCCCAAAAGTAATCATTGCTAAGGAATCTGAACATATTTCAGTTCCCCATTCTTCACCTTCCCATGAATATTTTGATTTTTGTATATCATAGTGATTTAGATGCTTTTGGAAAAAATTTATAGTCTGGTTTTGAGAACCTCGTGATGTCATAGCCCGCAACTGTGATAAATCTCTGTGAAAGAAATGATAAACCATTGTTAGAAAAGATTACATGGAAAATCCAACCCAAGACGCTTCATGAAATTTTGGATGTTCATGTTGAGAACAAAACGTTGAGTGATGAGGTGATATCTTTAAAATATTTTACTAAATATATGAAGAATGCCATAAAAAATGGTCATGGTCTTGTTCCTCATCTTAGTTTTAATGATGGTAATGAAATTCCACAGAAGGTTGTATCTCTGATTCAACCAAACATGGTTACTATGTATGAAAAGGTGGTTGAAAAATACACCATGATATCCAATGAAATTTATGGACTTGTATCTAGACTCAATTAGCTGACCGGTGAATATATAGTTTTTTTACAAACTGTTCTAAATTAGCTTAAGATTCTAACATCAGCTATTTATTCTCCATCTAACTCCATACATCTATCTCTGCATGTGAACATTGACTTGGTCAAATTGGTGTTTTGAGAAGAGATTCAGTTAGTGCTTGGTGGTGTTGATAAATAAAGTCCCTCTTCTATCATGAAGAACAGTAACCACATGCTTGATTTGGTGAGGGATCATTCAATGATTTCCAATGATGATCAAGAAAAAATATCTAGAAAATTGGACTACTACATTTAGGGAATTCAATCAAAACATAAGTTTAATAATCACATCAAGTATCCAATAGATAATTTCATGATTCCTCTAGTCACTCATTCCTTCAATGATGAAGTGTAGAAGATCAAGTATTTTAATCCCACTAAAGATATGTTTCTGAAAAATGAGGTTGAATTTGAGAAGGCCATGCAGTATGTCGGGGAGATCATCCTGAACTATATAAACTTTTTTAATCCTTAACTGTATGTTTCGAGTACTGTAATTTTTTCTCATGAATCTACTCATTCAAGGATTGGTCTACATTCGACAATTAATCCCTCTTCCTCTACCTATTTCATTTCTGGTTACTATGTCTGTTTCATAGGATATGATCAATAACAGTCCTGTCATTTTTGAGAAACCTATTCCTAGGTCGTCTACTAGACCCACCCTTATACCTTCTATAATGGAAAGATTGACATTGCCTTCCCCATCCACTGCTTCTACCACCTCCACATATGCAACCCTTTTCTTCTCTATATAATGACTCATGTAAAAAAAATCCATATCTAATAATTTTTCCAAGAAGTGAATTCTAGTTTCTTAAGGATCTATTGTTTTTTCTATTTTGATTGTAATGGAATTTATCCTTTTATTCCAAGGATTGTGGCCTTCTATTGTTTCTTCACTTTTTATTTTCTATAATTATTTATTTTTCTCATTCTCTCACTTCACATTTTTATAATAAAAAAATCGGGAGAGATAATACAATGGAATTTGAAAGGTATAAATCAAAACCGACATTCTAATGGTGGGAAATAATAAGGGGAGAAATACAATCAAAAATAATAACTGTGAAAAGAACTACACTTTATGATATTTTTGACATATATTCTTTATTATCTTGATATGATAAATAAAATCGATAATTATTTATAAAATATTTATTTTGTAAATTCAAAGATTTGTGATCTTAAAAAAATGAGGATATTTTTGGACTCCTCATGTTTTAATGTGAACAAATCATTTATTACACTCTTATAAATCATGTTTTTAAACACTCACAAGATCTTGTTAAAAATCACATAAAATATATTTTAATACATCCAACTATGTTCTATTATGTTTTATTATGTTTAATGTTAATCCATTATATGAAGATTTATTCATAGAACAACTTACAGATATTTGACTATGTCTATAACACCATATGTTTGCTACCGGTTCCAGATTTTCACAAAGGACCTAACACCATTTACGTGCGACCATTTCCAATATATCGTAAAAAGACACCATTTACAGGTAAATGACTAAACACATTTATATGAGGCATTGTTTCCCTGACTCTGTAACCATGATACCGGTTCCAGATTTTGAAAAGGACCGAACAACGTAACTTTTGTTCCGGTTCCTGATCTCACCGTGACTATGGTTCCATGAATTTTTCATCGAAACTATGATACTATTCTATAAATAACCATTAATTATTTTTTCTAAGTAAATTTGAATGTTTTTTCAAATTTTTATATTTGAGTCATTTAATGACACTGATATATTTAATGATCTTTTTTTGTCTAGTCATCAGACTATACTAAGTTGGAGGTTTGGATATCATTTATATTATCGACTCCAACACAAGAACCCCAAATAAAATAAAGTGTGACACTCTATAAGAAAAGAAGAGTTTTTGAATGCAAGAAAAACAAAAAAAAGAACCCATCAAAAGGAAGAACGCATAATTTTTTCTGGAAATAATCAAACAAGAGCCTGCTGTGAATTATCATAGAAAAGTCCTTGAAAAAACATAATAGAGTAGTACAACTTCTCACTGCACTGAAAACAAGAACACACGACTCATGACACGCTATTTTTAGAAGAATACTGGATCAATGATTTTGTTGAATCTAAAGAGACCAGAGCTTCATTTCACGACACATAGATCATTTTTACCATTATCTGATTACATATTTCTATGTTGGGTAATATTTTAGTACTATTTGAGAAATGAGTGTATCTGTATTTAAAACACAGACTGTCTCCAACAATAAACTAAAGGATACAAGATATACTCACTCCAATATCATTTTACTCCTTGTTTAACACACCTATAACATTGGAAGATTTCTTCTATTACCTGGTAGTTATTTCTCCAATGAGAAAGTGTAGTAGAGGACTTCAGACCTAAAGAAGATTATATACTATTGTTAGCCCCAATCTAGGTTGTGAATCAATGATTTTTATACATATTTCTTTGTGGAAGGTGATCACCAAGTGGAGTGGATTAGGTCTACGATTGATACTGAACCAATTCTTTTATCCACTATGTCATTCAATTTAAATTTTCCCTATATTATCTCAAATTTTTGAAAAATAAATTTTATATTGATAGTTAGTTTAGATAGTAGTTATAAATATTTTCCCTTATAGAGTAGTTTCAAAAGTATTATCAATATCTCATAGTGTTATAACATTGAATTAATTAATCTTCTGAAAAACTATATGAACAATAAAGCTATTATAATTTTAATACATTAGTATACTGGCTAGTTTTAATTTTATTCCTGGGAATATATTAAATAAATGTTCTAACATAAATTTTTATAAGGGCTCAATTCTCCAACCACAATAGTGTCATACTCCAACCAACAGTTCTATTTAGTCATGATTTGATTATATATCTTCCACATATAATTTTTTTTAAATATATATGAATAAGTGACATAGAAATAAATTATCTAGAATAAATAATCCAAGGTATTTGGATTGATAACCTAAATATGAAACAAAAATATACCTAGAGCACAGGGTGTGATGAAGAGATCATTACCATTTCAATATATTTTTATCCCACTCTCCTAAAGGATGGTTAAACGTTTTCACCTAGAGAGAATTTCCATCATGTTCACTAATAAACTGGACAAAAAAGAAAGTGAATGGTATTTCCCATATGGTAAGGGTGGTCATGATAATCATGGTAATCACATCCTAGTTTTTACATTTTGTATCCATATATACATGGAATATCAATATTATTAATGTTTTACAATACAAGATCAGAAAAATTACATTGAATGGTTGAATAAATGAAAATAAATTGGTCTCCATCGATTAGAAAGACTTTATGAAACCTATCGACTTGGGTTGATTGGGAATCAAGGATCTATGTAAATTCAATGTAGTGTTCCATGGAGAATTTACAAGGAATTTTGTAACAACAAAAGATAAGATCTTCAATAGTATATTAACTCATAAGATCTACAATGGATACACATAATATATTACATCTTTTTTCTGGACACCAATCATATTTTCATTTCATGGAGTCCGACATATTAAATATACACAATTCATAACGAAACATCATAAATAGGTAGCTTGATATCAATTAAAAATTATTTATATATATTTTTAGGAATTTAATTACCAACATTATGGAAGCATGAGAATTTTGTTAATTATCCTTAATGATAATATGAAAAATTTATTCATGAAAGAAAAAATATCATACATATGGCATCCTGCATTTTTATTACATAACATTTCATTATATTTTACAAACAGAGGATATTTAAAGAATAATGACATGGAAATCAGGAATAATATACATGAAAATAACATAAAAAATTATTCTAATCTAGTTGTAATGATTTATTTTATGTTCATCCTAAGTACATGTACTTCATCTCATAACCTAGAGACATACATCAATGGAAAGGGTGAGCAGGAGGCCCAGTAATGAAAGAACGTGAAACAATTTACATGTGAACTTGAGAAATATCCATAAGATACTAGAGATAAAGAGGCATATCATAATAATAACTTGAAACATATAATTAAAACTTGTATAAAAAATTTTATTTGTACATTAGTGAACATATCACCATGGTATATCCCCACACAGTCATAAAAATTTACCAATGTTATTCACCAAGGTATAATAATACTTTTAATCTATATAGATTAAATTCTTTAACAAATACATTATATTGACATCAGGGTGAACCCTTAATAAGTATTTATATTCATGTGATCCACATACATCATAATCATAAATTTTATAAATAACCCATATATAATAAAAGAAATAGATTTCGTATAAAAAACGACATTTTAGAAAGTGATGAAAAACAAGATAATTAAGTCATTTATAACCAATTGAAAGATATTAAAGGTTATATGTATGTAAATTCCCAAATAAAATATATAAATTTTACTACCTGATGAATAACCCAACAAATAAAATAGTTTAGGTTATTTATATAATGAAAATAAGATAATTTATTTAATGAAAGAGAGAAATTTTGAGAAGAAAGTTCTGCATCATAACAGCTATATAACATGGCCTTATCAAACAATTATAAAAAGACAAGAAAAGGGACTCCCACCCATAAATTAATCATATTATAGTATAGTTATAGAATAAAATATAAATTATATCATGATGTGGATATTTGATGACATAACACATGAAATGGAAACTTGAAAAAGAGAAAATGTTATGACTTTTATGAAACTTCGTCAGCCTAACAACGTCACTGGAAAATTCATAAAATAAATATAAGAGAGTTCAAATGGTCCATCATCATAATGATATGAAATGGATATTAATAATAATATATAATAATATACCCCAACATAATAAGATGGAAACTAGAAGGCATAACATAAAATATATCATGACTTAAAAGAGGAGGGTGAAAGGTTCCCATACCATAAAGAGTAACTTCAAAATAATCATGGTTGGGAACATGTGGGGATTTAAGGCATATTAGGAGGACTCATTGGGAGGTAAAAGGACCATAGCTTCGTTGATGAGGATTTTGGAATGAAATTAATGAAGAATGGGTTTGTATTTATAGAAAAAATGAGGGAATTTTTTTAATTTCTAACGGATACATCATCAGTGGTACTTTCCTAACTATAGACATTCCCAAGGTATTTTCCCAATGTATTGGCCTTGTGGGACACCTCGTAACATCTCATAATATTAAAAAGTCAACCAGAACTATTACAATATGATTACATCGTTAATGATGTCATTAAACACATCAAAATTAAAAATTTATTTTCACCATTCACCGAAAAACAAGACATTTTATAAAAATCTCATAAATTTACCATAACCTAATATCGATGCTCTAAATTAAAAAAATGACTCCATTTAATAAAAATATTTTTCTAAATATTTTTAATTTAATTTCTAAATAAAATAATTATTTATTGAAAAAAAACATTAAAAGTATATCTTTTTTTAAAACACCTTGAAAAAGTAATCAAGGTCCCATAAAATTATATTATAACCAGGAGAAAATAAGTTCAAAATTTATTATTACATTATACAAAAATACATTTCCATTTTTAATCATTAAATTAATTATGAAATTATAAAGAAAATATTTATGAAATATATAAATACCTAAAAATATACTATGATTGTTTTTTCACTTTTAAGATGTCTAAATTGTCTTTATACATTGATGGTTGAAGTTTTTATTTTGTGGACAATTTACTATTCATTACTACTCATAAGGGTATGTAACTATTCATGAAATTTATTTCGATCTTATTTAACCACATTTTTCACCCTTATTACAACAATGTATGACTAATTTTTGAAAATAATTCCACAATAAAAGTATTTAATAATAAAATAATTTTTTAATTTTCATCGAAATAACAGTATTCATAAAATATTATTAATCAAGCAAACACTATTCATCCAACACTATTCATCAAAAATTGAGTTGGTCTTATTACTCTCTAAATTTCATACTAATCACAATTGTAGAAATCCATTTTTTGAAAATTATTTCACATTATTAATTATTTATTTTATAAATAAAGTATTTTAAAATACACTTTTTTCAAAATTCACCAATAATATGTTACTTCTATAAATAAATCCTATATTTGTTTTATCATTTGAAATCAATAAATTTAACATAATAAAAAATAACATTTTTATTTATACAATAAGATTATACAAAATAACTAAGGTCTCACTACATATCCCTGTATAAGACCAGCATATGACCTATATGTAAGGTGTGCTACGATGATAGAATCTTTGGTCGGCTCGGACAACATTTCTGAAGTTGTGATTTCTATCATCTTGAACTTATTTCATATGGGATTCCATCCACGATTAAAATGTTGAAGCTCTGTTTGGGATTGGTCTGCAGCAAAGCCTAGAGATTCTCCTCCTTCCCAAGCTCAGACAGATGGGCTTCATATGGCCTGAGTCTACTGGATGAGGCAATCAACTCATCTTTATGTATCAATTAACCACGATAACATATACTTATAAACAATAATAATAATGTTATAAGTATTTTATACAATAGTCATATTGATAAATGATAATATAAAGTTGAAACCCAATGGTCTCATTTTAATTATAAACACTTCATTAATTATAGGATATGGTTTTGTTGAGTTTATAATAAAATCACTAACAAATTTAGGATACTAATATTATTAAATGGTTCGGTTCGTTACATTACATGAATGACTAAATTAATTAGGACTCTTTTTAGAGACATTGTTCAAGGATTCTCTAATTATACCAACTATTTGGTTAAATTATCTGACTAATTTATAAATAAGAGAATTTTAATGGATGAATTAAATAATTTTAGGGAACACAAACCACACAAACCATGATAAACATCGAACCCCCTTATAGTTCCTAGTATGATAAAATCATATTGGTCCTTTAAAATTATATAATCACCATAGTGGGTGGGATATATTCTAAAATTTTCCTTCAAATTTTGATAATATCATTTTATATTATTTCCCTTTTATTTTTTGTGTTTTCCATAAAATCATTAGTATAGTAGGAAATATTTCTAATCACATCAAGGTCTGGGATGTTCCTATGGGATAGCTTGAAAATACCCCTCAACTACCTTTTCATTGCCTATTTAGACAACATTATGCACTATAATATTTCATTAGGTGTCCTAAAAACATTTGAAATTATAATTTTATAACCTATATATTCATTATAATCTTATCAAAAATTAGTATTCTTCTACTTAATGTAACTATGATAATTTATATAGAGTATTTGTTTCATTGAAATATTATAACAAATCCGAATTATATTAGGATGTTATAAATTCTACGACTATATTCTCATGTATTATTCTTATGTATTAGATAACATCTACATTATGTGAAATAGAATATGTTTTATAATAATGTGATTGAAAGTGAAATAATTTTTTTCTCTTGATATTTAAATTAATGATTTCTAAGAAAGGGTGGTGATGTGGATAATCCCACTAATAATAATTGTATGTTTTTATGTATCAATGAATATTACAATATTTGAATGTGTGTATTGGTCTATAAAAATGAGATTATTAGTAATGAGTGTTAAGTATCATGATCTTTTATATATGGTAATGATCATGATGACATATGTTCATAGTAAATAAACATACACTGGATGTGTCCTATGTTATATGGAATTTATTTAATATGTAATGAAAGGATTTTACCTTCTATAATAATGATGGGAGACAGTTTTGGACCTTTTATGGAAATTTAATAGTCCAATTAAGTTGATGACTATGGAATTTAGTCTTTGAGTTAATTTCAGAACACCAAACAATGACAAAAAATGTATACATGGTGATGATAAAAGTATGAATATATATTGACAAATGAAGTAATTATATTGCATTATATTTTTCGTAAGAATGTTTATTTCATCATGAAATTAAATTTTGATTTTCAATGTGTTCTACAAAATGTTTCTAAATATTAATCATGTACAATAAGTACAATTTTTGGAACCGAGAAAGAGGCATAATGAGTCACAAAATAATTGAAGAACAAATATCATTTAATTGAAAAAAAGAGTAATATAATTTTATAGAATAATATATATTTATATAAAATTTATCTCATAAATACTGTCATGTTATATTCCAGATTTCGAATTAGTGAGTTAAATTTTATCAATTTTTAATTCCCTAGGTATTATATAAAAATATATTTATTCACATGTTTAGTTAATTGATTAATATATGTATTTATTTTATATGGTAATATTAAAATAAATATTTTAGTATACATTTTGAACATATATTATTGGACAATTTATTTAAAAAATATTATTTAATATAATTATGATAAGTACTGATATATACATTTATGAAATTATATATAAATTAAAGAATACATGTTAATATAATAATAATTATAATATTATATGAAACGAGGTATCATTTTTATTAATTATATTGATAGTGTCCTATGTAAAATTATTAATTGTTTAATGATCATTATAAATTAAAAATTATAACATTTTGAGGAGAAGAGACATGTTTGGGAAACCAAAATTAAATCTATAATTATATAAATCCTAGAATTAATTATTATCCATTCCCCCTCTCAAGGATATATATAGAACAATATAACACTTCTTATTAACATCAATTCATATGATTCACTAGGTTTTTCAATGATAAAACTCGAAACACCACGAATTCCATCAACATATTCATAGAGAACATATTGATACACTAAGGGGAATCTTGTACTGAATTCAACATTAAAATGATAATATGAAAAGAGACTCTAAGTAAATTGATTGAGGGGATTATTTCATTCAATTTCATTGTATTTTAAATTTAATAATAAATATAATTTGAAAGATCCTATATTGGATAATGTGAGGAAGATTTTATTAGATTCTTCTAATATTATCAATTGAAACTAATGGAAAATAAAAAATAGAGAACCCACCTACTACATCCGTTACTCTAATAAATCATGAATTTATATCAGATCCATCACTATATAATTGATAATTTTGTATAATTTATTTGATCAATTCTAAATAATATTTTCTATAGATTTTATAAGGACTCATTAATTAATATTATAATTGTCACAATGACATCTTCATTAGAATTAATATGTCTATGAAATGGCTATGAAACATGAGGAATTCATGGAGATCCCATATGAAGGTTCCATGGTTACTGGAGACATGACATGGATACATGACATGTACTGTAAAATTACACTTTGTGTACCCATGTTGAAGTCCTACAAATACATAAAAACAATAACATCATCTCACAATGTTAATTGATCTACAGATTCTTTAAACATTGATTACTCACATACATAATGACAAGAAGACCGAACATGATTAGAAAACATGTATATAAGGTACATGTTTTGTAATCCCACATGTTTTTACCCAAAGTAAATTCGGGATAATCTTGTAGATAATATATGGTGTAATTAAAAAATAATTATTGATGGAAAACAAATAAAATTTTCAAACATATACTATATGGAATGTATCTTTCTAGTACACGTAGTGTGGCCTTAGTGATCCCACACAAGTTACATGTTGCGGTTTCATATAAGCCACGAGGGACTAAAATAAGTGTAATTAAATGTAATATATGACTAAAATACATGAAATTTTCTATACACACTATGTAATTTAATTTATTCAAACAATGTACAAAACAAGTGAATATTGATGTTCCAGATATGAATTAACAACTAAAATTATAGGTTACATTATAATTTTGACCAAACAACATGTCAATGTCATTGTAATTTACTTATAATTAACACATAAACCAAGTAGTACACATAACCTATATTATATTTTATAATGTGTAAATATACAATGGGTCTTCTACAGGACTTGAGCCATGAATGAAAATTATTTATATTACATGTCATGTTGAATATTAATTCATTATAGGTTAGTAAACAATACAAAAAAGGACAACACATAACATGTTTCACATGAAACATCTTGTGATACTATATACAATGTGAGTATTAGATTCTAAAGAAATTGATTAAGGCTAATATAAAATGTACATGTAATATGAAATTCGAAGTACACTCTTTGATCATAGTTATTTTAATATTAAATTTCTATTTATTAAATCTATTTAAAATATTTTACTGTGAGGGTTGTATTATAAATCAATTAATATTTAGAGAAAATAATAAAAAATGTATGTAATTAATTTATTGATGCCAAAAGCTTATAACCATGTGGTAGAGGCACCTTCTTAGCATACAAAAGACCCAGGATCAAAACCAGACTAGTGAAGAATTACCAAGGTATTATACAATTATAGTAGCTGTGTCCGGTAATAGTACGATAACTGCAGTGAACAATTGCAGTGGTGGCACTGTAATAGTAGAGGGTATTGTATCAGTAACTATAGTTGTGGTGGTACTATAACAACCCGAGAATTGTAGAAATACTATTCCCCAATGACCCCTTGGGGTAACAAATCAACTTTAGGGAATTCTATTCAGACCACTTGGTACTGGGATATTGGGCTATGTAATAGGCCTCCCTCTAGCCAGTTAGAAAGATGTCTTTAATTTAATAATATAGACGAGGCTTCAGCCCCAACCATTAATCAAATTAATTAATTATTTGATTTATTATTTAATTCTAGTAAATTTATCTTTATTGTAATGAGATAAAAACGAATCTTCCAAATATAATTGTGTAATCATTATAATAGTGACTGATTATGGGAATGAACATCCATTTTATTTGTTATATTTTATTATTTTGTTTTATTTCATCATTTCATGATTTTATTTGATTTTTTTATTAAATTTAACACTATGATCTATGAATCATCACTCACTCAATTATTATGTTCAATGAAATGTGTGCGTTGATTATTCTATATATCCCTTAACCTATAACACCAGGTCATGTGAAAGTGTGAAAAAAATGCAAATTATAGATCTCCATGATTGGGAATAATGTTTAGGACGTGAACATATGATATGCTGACCAACCGATAAGTAATATTATTTAGAAATGATGCAAATCAATCCAAGAATGTTCATAAAGAGGGTTTTCTCCTAGGATCTAGTATTTTTATCACATTATGATAAAAAAAATAGATAAATGATCAATTTCAGGTTATATTGTTTTCAATTCATGGATATTTATTTCATTTGGTTAAGAATGGTTTTTATTATAATTAAACACAATAATATTAGATAAATAAATTTATAATGTTTCTATAAATAAAATGAAATATAAATATTATGTTTAAATTATGGTACCGTACATGGTATTGTATTTGTGTAATATCGTTGTACCACTAAACAAAATATTATTAATGAAATATTAAACATTATTGGGTAATATAAAAAATAACCCGTAATCAAGATATTATGTTAGAAAATTCTTAATATCACTATAGTTAGAATGAAACCACCATTCAATGTACTTATTTGACCATTGTTAGGGGTCTTTCAATTATCCAGGAGTTTTAATAGATATCAAGATTTAAACTAACTGATATATAATCAAGGGTTCATTTACAAAAAATGTTAATGGATTAACATGGTGGAATGTTATGAGGAAATATATATTATGGTTTTCAAGATTAATGGGTCCAATTAATAGAAAAATGGCCTATGAGTTAATATTACTAGATGTTAATTTATTCTTCAATAACATTAAATAATTTGATGAGGTAATTGTCTAGGTTATTTTAATTTGTGCATAGATCTTCTCCACTATAATAATTTAGTGACTAGATATTCCAAATCCAATTGTAATGAAATTTTAGATTTGATAAAATAAGTAGAGACAAAGTAATTCAAGAATTAATTTTTTTTCATAATAGTATATCAAGTTAATGAACTAGTAAACTATGGATACCAATCTAATCTTGGTTTAAGTTAAAAATTTTAGTTACTAAAATCTTGATATATATACGAAATTGTAAGGATATATCATGATATTTATATTTGAGGAATATCCCAATGTAAATTGATAAAATGGTGAAATATTCTAAACCAATAATGATGATATGAGATATGAACATGAGTATTCTTTTTATTCAAAAATTGAGCTATAATTTGGATGTTTTACAAATAGACCTCCATGATGGACTAGATATTATAGCCTATGATATCTCATAAATACTGAGATACTAATTTATATATATATTTTATAAATAATGTGTATTTTATTTGTTTAGTGATTTTAAAAGAGACATGAATCCAAATGGATAGTTTTTGGGTGTCCATTCATGATGTCTAATTTATTACATTATGGAATAATTCATTTCACACTAAGTGTTATGGTATTATATCCTTTTAGTGCATAATATAAATTTTGAATCCCCTAGAGGGCCATATGGTGGATGATTACCCAAGGTAATGATCCTAGTTTTCACATGCACTACATTTCGAAATTTTATTAATTTTATTGATCATTTATGATTTATCATAAAAGATCATCCCATTTTGTTTTACACATAGGGAAGCTCGAAATCTTATCATCTCTCTTTCCCCTCTTTCTATATCTTGTGTTGTTCTATTCTACTTGAACTTTGGTTTTTATTTCTATCATTCGTAGAAGATCACTAATTGTATGGGTATCGATCCTATTTCTTATATTCATGGGTTTTATATTGAATTTGTATTTTTTATTATATTATGTGATTGTATGAGGATTTCATCTTGATACAATGTATTCATTAATGAAGTAATTATTTTTCAATCAAAATAAATTCATTTAAATAATACATTTATTAGGATGGGTTTTCGTAACTCCCTGGATGAGTTATATAAATATTCAGGTGACATGTGACATGTAATCCCAATGTATTTGCGATATTGACATTCAATTTTAAATTAATTATTTTACCTGGTCATATATTAGTTTGGTATACAGGTCTATGCCCCTGATAAAAAATCATTCATTTTTCATTGACACCATACATGTTGATGAACATAGGATGGAACTGCCTTGTGTAAAACATATAAATGGAAGCCTATGTGGGGAATCCTAGATATTTTAAGAATGAAATGGACTTTATTAGGCACCATTATGAATAATTATATTTAGATATGTGTGTGTAGAATATATCTTTGGTAACATTATTCTCACATTGATAATATGGGATGCCACTAAAAACCATTGTCTACTTATGATGTATAAATAATGTGTTACCCAGATAATTAGATTATGCAGTGAAGAGGGGAATAAAACTTATGATTTTATTACAGATAATAGTTTCTATGTAAGGATTTACCTAGTTTTTAAAGGTATGGATATTATGTGTATCCTTAATTCCTATATTAAATCAAGATACAAATTTATTTCATAAAGGCTATTTTCATGGGTTGGGAAGCATATGAGTTTATTTTAATAAAGAAGATACTTCCCTCTCCCAAACTGTTTGTATTATTGGTAGATGGATAGAGTTATTATTGATTTGTGATAATTATAGATATAGGGATTCCATTACCAATATTATTTTTATTTATAAGAAGTTATATAGTGATTCTATAGGGATAATATCATTAGATATATAAGATACATTTTCAATGGACACACTAGTCAAATAAGAGGACTCATAGTCAAAACAATGACATCAGTTTCGTATAGACCAACAAAATAGATGTTTTCAATAACTTTTGACATTATTTATATAAATAACAACACTAAATATGTTTTATATTTATATTTTGGTATAGATGTTATCAAAATCGATGTATGGAATTTCCATTGAAAAATATTATGGGGTCATTTTCTGTAAAATATTCCATAAATATAATAGAAAATAATTATTGGCATTGGTTTTTATATAAAAATTAACAGAAATAATTAGTTTTTGGCATTACATTATATAAAAAATGATGTAGAAAAAATATTAGAAAAAACAAGGATCGGGAAATCATAATTTCATAGTTATGTGAATGACTTTTTCTTTGTTATCATGGTAGCTTCAAATTACACCTGCTGACCCTCAAGGATCATAATTATTGAGTTCAATTTATATTTCACATCATTTCATGATTAGAGTTTTCAATTATTCATCCACTATATTTGTTTCACCATCTATAGAAGTAATTTTTCACCAAAATAATTTTTCTGGAAGATAATTAACCATGGTTTCATTTTCATTCATTGATGATGTTTATTTTTCATTTTAAAACAATTTATTAGACTATAAAATTTTTATTATTCCAATTAATTTATAGAGAAAAGTCATATTTCTGATCAATATTTGTTGTTGAATTTCATATTTTTTAATTTATGTTTAAAAATTGTAACATAAATTTTATATTATTTAATAATGATTCTGACTAATTATTTAAAATATTTTTTAATAGTTTATTTTTACTTTTAAATGTTTTTTTATATTTTTTATTTGGGTTAATTTTTTATTTGATGAAATTATCAATGAAAATTCCAAAAATGATAAATACATATTTAAATGTTTATATATAAATATATTGAAATTAGTAGCATTGATATTATTAAATTTTAATTCAATCAAAATTATTTACTTTTGGATCTAAAAGACACTCATGAAGGAAAAAAATTATATTTAGTTGATTATTGTTTACTTTATTCCTAGTAAACAATTGAATTTCCTATCCGATTACTAATAATTTTTTTGATTGCGTTTAGTTTTAAAATGTAACATTATATATATATTCATAAATATTTTTTATATGATTTTTTTAATATATATTAAATTATTATATAATGTTAACATATATTCAATGAATCATAATTAGATATATTTTTGAAGAACCACTTGTAAATTTGAATTAAGAGAAGATTATTTCAGGGAATTTTATAATCAAACCATTCGAAACAAATATTTATTTTTATTTAAATTTGTAAAGTGTTTGAATATAAGAAAGGTAAATTATAGAGAAATCAAGGATCACCACATTTTATTTGGTTTAGCCCTTAATTATACACATTTTATCTGTCATGGATATATAACGAGGAATTAAATATATAATGTTAATGGAAATATTCATTATGAGGTTGATGATCATGTTGAATAATTAATTCAGGATTATGGTGTTGAAACCATAAAAATGTAGAACTATTTAATGATTTGATAGATATTTTCAGAAACCATTATTCCCATGTTTGAGTAAATATATAGTGTTATCAAATGTTTTCGAATTAATTAACTTGAAAAAAAGAAATGTACAGACTGATAAAAGATTCTCTATCATACATGAGCTTTTAAAAGAGCTTCTTCCTGAAAAAAATGGGCTTCCAGATTCTAATCTTCATGTGAATAAAATATTATTCCTAATGGGATTTTGGTATAAAAATATACATTATTTCCCAAATGATTTTGTGTTTTATATGAATGAATATGAATATCTATCAAAATTTCCTACACACAATACATCAGGGAATAAGTTTGATTAACAATAAAACAATGATTCATTCTCATGTACCAAAATATAACCTCATACAAAATACATTTTTTTCCAAATAATTCCAACTAATAATTCCTTTATATAATTTTGATAAATCAATTGTGATTTATTTTCAATGTACTAAACTCAATCCACCCACTAAATCAATTTGGTACCTCCTTATAATTCCTCGTTTTATGTAGCTACATTCTAATTCAGTTTATGAAAAATGATATGATAAAATTTAGATGAGAACATGTTTGATGGTAACTTACATCACCTCAGTGATTCAACATAGTGGAAGAGATTTGATAAAATAATTGATTTTTTTAGGTGAAGCTAGAAACCTAATAATGTGATTGTGTACTAATAGAATGAATATATATCAGAGACTATGTAGTCAAAAATGTTCATGGTCTATTTTATTGGAAGCTTAAAACATGTACCCACACATATTTATGAAGGGAAAACATGTTATGATGATCATGATGATTTTTAGACCAAAATAGCTAGGACATTATAATGGTGTGTGTCCTTCACCATGGATTGATGATTTGAATATTCTATAGGAGACATATGTAACTTTTTTAGATGAATACAAGATTTCTTATATAATTTGGCATGTTATGCTAATTTTAACTATAAACAAATTTCTACCATATGAAATATTAACTGAATCTAATGGTCTGGGATATAAATCATGTCCAATTTGTGAAGAATTTAATATGAGTTATCAATTTTCGATTTGAAGAAAGGCACTGTATTTGGGAAACCAATTATTTCTATGAATATTTATCATCCATATTGTATATTTTAAACTGAATTTTATAGATTGATGACACACAATCTTCCCCATGGCCATTTTCATTTGATGAATATTAAAATTGCGTGAAAAATATTGATACAACATTTCATATAAAATGAGGTTATGGTCTATTGAAAAATACATGGATGAAATTGTATATTTTATTGAACTACCATATGAGAAATTAAATGATATAAAACATAACATTGATGAGAAGTATGCAGAGAAGAAAATATGGGACTGTATTATCATAATATTTTTAAATATAAAAGAATATAAAAAATATGTATTTCATTCTAGATTTGACATGATATAAATTAGAAAAAAATTGGATTCATCTCACACGATGAAAAGAAAAAGGTATATATTTACATCATTCGT
Organism: Viscum album; assembly: GCA_963277665.1. Lineage (NCBI taxonomy): Eukaryota > Viridiplantae > Streptophyta > Magnoliopsida > Santalales > Viscaceae > Viscum > Viscum album. Next base: position 1,290,281,091 of record OY728119.1, read on the forward strand.
GTCACACATTATTGAATATTTAGAATATGAATTTGTTTCTCTATCTTCATTATAATAAAGTACCCAGTGGTTAATCATAAAATGTAATGAATTTTGTGTCATTAATGGAATGTAAATTAATAGGTTTGAAATCTCATTATTTTATTTTATTGATGCCACAAATTCTTCCAGTCACACTTCATGGTAGATTACCGACAACTGTTATAAAGACTATCATTAGGTTATGTAAACTTTTCATTTTCTTTTTTATCAATCCAATAAATTAAAATTTCTTATAAGTGTTGTAGAACCATGTTTCTCTTAAAAGTTTTCTACTAAATATATATTTCCAACCAACATTTATTAAAGCAATAGTTCAATCTAGTGAATTATTTTGTTTATGAGATATGAATATGTGGTCCAATTTATTTATAATGGATATATCCTTTTAAAAGATATATAAATTTTTTGGTGGGATCTTTAAAAAATTCGTATCAACTAGAAGCCTCTATTATTCAAAAAAATGTATCTGATGAGGTGATTGAGTTCTGTAATGATTATTTGTTTGAAGTAGAGTATATTGGTATTCTTTAATAATGTATTATGAATGTTTATATTAAAGGTAGAGGGATTTGAGGCTTAAATTTAATGTTAATTCCATGTGATTCAGTTATTATGGAACGCTTTAACATTTTTTACAACATATATGATGTTAAATCATATTTATCATCACATATTTCTGAATTATAGATACAATATTCAGAATGAAATCAACAGAGGCTAATGATTGAGCATGAAAAAGAAATTTTTCATGGGATAAATAGAAATTCCTCACATATATATCTAAATTATAAAAATTGAAATTATGGGCATGGGGAATATATATTAATGTGATTACATGGTCTTCTTTAGTTATTAACAAGTACACATTTTACAAAAAAATGATGGATGATAAGAGTATTTTTAAAAAAATTGTAGTAATAGTTGTGTCTAAAGAACATTATATTTTAGATAAAAAAGATTAAATCCCAATTTCTTCTTTAAAATAATATTTATGAGTTCTTGAAGACATACCTAAACTTGGATATATTAAATTTTGAGCCACTGCGTTTATGTGTAATTTAGTTGCATGTTGTAGTGGTGTGAAACATGTTGAATATTTTTTAAAAATGGTTGAATTTTCATTGAAATAGATGCAATGAGGAGAAATTTTTCATGGAAATACATTCAAATAAAAAAATTTATGTCATTTATACAGCAAATTATTAGTGGTCTGCCATTTTGTAAGGGAAAATAATCCATTTTCCTGAAAAGAACAATGATGATGTTATTAATTTATATGAGGATTCTTCTTCTAATACATGATTTTTGGATAAAAAATATAATAACACAAACATAGTTCTTACTATTTGAAAGGATAAAGAGAAATAATATTTTAAAACACTAAATTACTCTCCGAATTAATCATGTAAATATTTATATTATATTAATTTTTTGAAACATAAATGTGTAAAACTGTAATTTTTAATAACTAATTGATATTTAATTATCTATATATATATATGATTATATATATATATGAATATATATATATATTATTTTTGGTGTTAAATCGTATATTCCATAGTTATGGGTAAAAATCATCTTATTTAAATACATGACATATTTTATTATATTTCGTTTAAATTTAAGAGGATAAAAATTATTTTTCGAACATTGATATTTAAGATTAATAATATTTCTATAATATTAAAAGTAATGATTATATTTAATAGTGTACCTTGCATATTTGTGGGTTATGAAACCTAAAATAATAATTATTTTTTAGACTATACACATGTGTTCTTCTTTTTTTACTTATAGATTTTTTGTTTTCCCAGTTTATAAATTTTAATTTTTTAATATCATATAGGTATATACATTGACAGATATAGAAATAGTGATAGTGGAACATGTACCGAGGTATATGAATATTTTTTCAAATTATTATATATTTATTAATATCAATATTTCATGAATGAATACATATAATTTTAATAAAAAAATTTATAATTATTGATGAGACTTTAGGGGTGAAGTTTTATGATTTAATATTCTTAAATTGACTTATCATGTTGGTAATCAAGGGATGACACATTTACCAATACTATCACTTTCTCATGGAGATGAGTAATTGAATATAATTTTGGATTATAACAATAATGGAACATGCCCAAGTTCAATGCAAATTTTAGTTATATCTATATGTAGAGTTATTTTGTGATAGATAATTTATATACTAACTAGATTTCCTTCGATTATTTAGATATAGATATGATTTATGAGTTTTTAATGGTAAAATATGTCAAATGATTTAATTTATCTTATTTTTTATTTAATACATATTTTAAATGACTAATATTTAATTTATTCAATTACATATGGATTTCAATTTTGATGAAATGATATTAATTAGGGGATGATTTATTTCTTTATCAATGGTTTTATATAGAGGTTTCAAAAAAAATTGTTCAGAAATTATTATTTTTGAAAGTGTAAAAATGAAAGACCATGCCTCAAGTATCAGTTTTTTAATGCAAATACATGAATGAAATTTATTTCTAGTCATCATGATGAAGAATTTCTTGTATGATATTTATTTCATATCATAAAATTTATTATATATTTTACTTATTACATAGTTGTTTATTTTTAAATAATAAGTCTATAGGAAATCTCATCGAGAGATCTAGTTGCAGATTGTATACTCACAAATGTTATCACTTAGAGGGTGTCATTACTTGGAGAAAAAAATGATAGATGAAAACTCTGAAGCCTTAAGATCTTAGTCTACAACAATTTTTTTTTATGTGTCGTTAGGTCTTTTATCTTCCCCATCTACCATGGAAAATAGAAAATTTTGAGGTGGAGAAATAAATGAAAATTATTAATGTCGCTGAACGAATTCAAATTAAATAATATTAATTTTTCGTGAATTTTTGCATTCTACTAAATAAAAACACTACTATACCATTTAAATTTTCATTTTAGAATTATATTTTTGGAGTAATCAAGTAATGTAACTTTATCTAAATTAGACCAGCCTGCTTGGCATGCCTACTAAGTTCCTTCAGCTCTTCACATGGAACCAAAAATAAACTATGAGTTGTATAATGGAGATCCAAATGTGCATATTGTAGATTATAGAGTAATTATTTTATTAGATTATTCTTTACATCAAAATAATATAATGATGGGTCAGGTTAATGTATTCATACATGATAGTATTTTTCCTACCACTCTAGTACCCTTTCTTACTTGGGAGATTACCAGAGATGTCGATTTATTTGTCATTTTCTACTTTTTCTATCATGACTTCATAATTATCATTCATATGTGTCATGTTTTTTTAAAATATTAATTATGTATGATTTAAAATTACTTATAATGTTTTCTCACAATTATGTTTTATAGGAGTATGTGAAATCAAAATAAATTTAATAAGAAATGAAACCTTCAAGAGATAATAACTATAAATACATCTGATATTTATTATGGGATACTAAGATTATTTCAGGTGTCTTCACACATGGGTAATTTATATACTTTTTGTACGATATTTGTTATATGTCAAATATATGATCCATTCCAAATATTTAAATAATATATCATATATTAGACTGATTTTGAAGAGATCAGCATGCCTATGATGTAGTTGTTTTCTATGTATGTATATTGAGGTTTCAGTTTTTATTTCATTAATTAATGATATTTTTAATTGACTTAATATATTACTTTTTAAATTTTCTAAATTCAATCACTACTTGGTCAAAATGAGACCAAATATGGTTATGGTTTTATAGATCCATAATCCATTTCAATGGTGGTGAAATATTTGAAGACAAATGATCGAGTTACACACATATATATATATATATGACAAATAATAAACAAAATAAATTGGGTTTTTCTTTTTTCCATTTCATAATGATTAGAAAAATTATTATAATTAAGAAATAATATTAATTATATTTTAATTTACTATGATATTTTTATGTTGTATTTTGTATTGGATTTTGGGTGTATTTTGTCCATGTGAATGCACATTATATTGATTTTTCCCTTTATTTGGCGGTGTTCGTTAAAAATGTATAACCCTATTATAAAATTTAATTGTTTTTACATGTTCTTCATATTTAAGCCATGCTTTTTATACATTTATTATTATATTATATAAATAACAATATAGGCCATTGAAAAATTTATTAATGAAAACAAGTCAGAAATTAACCTAAATGAAATTCAATTCGTGAATATAACGGTATTTTTTTATTATATATTATTTTCATTTTTAATTTATAAATATATTGGTTTTCATAATCAAGATAATATTTTATTACAATAGTATCATTATCAACAAAAATATATAGAATTATTTATTATGTTCTATGATTCAGGTATGAGATAATCACAACTTGTTTATTGAATGAATTTGATAAGGTTAGTTATATTAATTATTTTTTATTTTAAGACATAATAATAATTAATTTTATCATATGGAAATAAAATTTTATTGAAGATTATTAGTGAAGCTATGTCATATACTATTTATGAAAGTACAAATCTTTGATCTTTTTTTGGGATATATTTTTAAAGTATAATTATATCTTTATGTATTTATTTTCTATATTTTATCATTAATAATACGTATTCTTAATAACATGTTTTCAAAAACTAATTGTTTTTTTAAAATATGTGTTTGAGCCTAATGATCCCAAACAAATATTTAACAATAACTACCAATTAATATGATATAAATACATAGGTATGTGTTTCATAATTATAGTATATTTTAAAAGATTGTATATAATTTTTTTGATTATGTTGTTAAATTATGTTTTTTAAATAGATATTTACTCTACAAACATGATTTTTGTTTGTTGTATATTGTGCTTTCTATTAGAAGGATTTTGATACACTTTGGGGTGTGATACTTACTATATTCTTAATTTTTTATCCTTTAGAATCATTTTTTATTTTACTAATGTAGTAAGTGTAAAAAAAATATTACAAAAGGAAGATATAATCAGTTTATAGAAAACATGAAACTGAAAACCATTTTTAGTGTCTATTGAAACCGAAATGGATTATATAAATTTAATTAATGTAGACCTTCAATGTCTGTTTTCTAAAAACAATCTCTATACCCATTATTTTCCCACCACGATTATATATATAGTATAAAATAAAATATTAAAAATGAATAAAACCTTTCATTAAAACATGTTTTTAACGAGTTACATATTAATAAGTAGATATTGGGTTTAGATTCCCAACGGATGAGACAGTACATATAGAGCGATAAATTTCCAATTTATTTTATACCATTTTGTTATGATAATGATACTAATGGTTTGTAATATATATATATATATATCCAAAATCCACTTTCTCATTATTATTATATGGATTTATTATTGAGTAAATCTTCAAGAGAGATGAAATCATACATGGAGAGTTGACCACTACCCTTTATATTATATCCATCCTCTTTTATTGTGGTACCTATGAGCTATGTCCGATAGTAGTATGTATCCCCTATACTATTAGATAAATTTTTGTATGAGTCATGATCTATATATCTAATGATTCTATCTAAAATGAAGATGGGTCAACTATCCCATGATCTATTTGTTGTTTTAAATTTTTTGATACACCATATGGGTTGATATATTTATATTAATGGTAATATACAACCCCATTAGAGTACGTGTTTTTTTTAATTGTTTAATGATACATCCGAACTGGTATATAATTATACAGTCCTACCAAGGTTTTCTTGTTGAGAACCCATTTTTATTAACATTATGGTTTTATTTTTTTATTTTTATTATTATACAATTTCACTTCTTTTATAAAATTAAATATTCTATATTTTTAGGCACCATTTTGAAAAATTGGTTATACTCAATCCCAACTCAAGCATCCAAGTACAAGATATGAAAATATATTTCATTATCTATGAATTAGTAAGGGACCCATAACTAATGGTTAACCACTATACCATGGCCAACCATAGGATATGGGATTTTCATGTGGACTATGGACTGGTTTTGTAGTCATATCAATTTTTTAGTAATTTTATACGCCATACAACAATCAATATATCCATAAAATACTCTTTTTATTGGTGTATGACGATGTGACCTTACAATTTCTCATTTCATTATAGTATGAGATCCACTATATTATGTGATTGTGATGTATTTATGATGTTCAAAATTACTCTATTATTATATCACACGACTATTTATAGATGACTTCTTCTCTTTTATCTTTTTTATTTTTACATGAATGGGTATAGTCTCTCAGCATTATACATATACCTTCATCGTTAGTTAGTAGTCATAGTTGTTAATGGGGGAGTGATTCATGTATGTTGTATCTTTTGAGGTATTAGTGGTGGTTTACTAGTCTAAGGAAACTATAACATTCTATAAGTTAATTTATTTTATTACAAATTTAGATTTTATAGTTAAGAGAAAATATATGATCTGAATATAAGATAAACCATTTTCAATGAGAGTAGCTAGCCCAAGCATCAAGAATTTCTAGGATGTCATGGATTGGATTTTTGCTCATGGGTTGTACTATTTTGTTTATATATTAATAAATAATTTGATGCATTATTTAGTTATTTACTGTTTTATTGTTAGAATGGGTTGGAATTTTTTTTGTACATATCATTAAAAATAAATTCATGTTACTTATTATGACTAAGAAACCCAATTATGATATAGTCATTGTTATATTACGTGTAAACACTAAATTATCTATTATTTTACTATATAAAATTATTGTGGGTTTTTTAATGCATCCCCAAATAAATTACTTTTGAGTTATTGTGGGAATACATTCCAAATGTATGTAGTTATTGGGACATACAAGTGAAATTTCATGTTATTTTTTGGTTGAATGTATGGGATTATAAATCATCCCTTACGGGGTCTTATTTTCTATTTTAGGACTCTATAATAATTTTAAGACATGTTCATGAGTATTTACTTGTAATAATTCTAGTTAAACATTATAAATTAATGTATTAGATGCATATATTTAAGAGGACACTCTATGTGGGGATTATATTTATTCTCATTTGATCCAATCATTTTGTAACTATAAAATTGTAAATAAATTTGGACATATTTATATTATATATCACAATATAAGGATGCAATGGGATCCTATTAAAGGATTAATCATGTGTTATGGAATCATGATTGATACCTTGAGAAGGGATTATTACATATCTCTATGAGGAGAAATGAAACCCATATAGCTTTTTCCCACATAATAAGATTTTTTTTACCTTTAATTGTAATTTAAAATGAAACATCGTATTTACTTGTAATGGTTTTCTTCTATCAAAAATTCGAAGCATTTTAAAGTAATCAATAGAACGATATAAAACGTGTTTAAAAATTGATCTACAATTAAAATGTATATTCACCACTGTGTTAATGGGAGAATATTATAAAAATTACATAAGGAATCCATTTATCATCCCAAAAAATGTCTCGTCTTATTATTTTCACACAAGTAATCATATGCTCGTTACATATGGAATGATGATTCATCTAATGTTCTTTATTTTTCACATTATATTCTATTCAAATATGTAATTGTATATGAGTATGTATCTTCTTCTTATTATTACAAGAATTCATGTTGTTTTCATCACAATGGGTTGGATGGTTCATCCAATTATCACCACACATAGTATTTTATACTCCTCACATAATGAATAATGGATCATAATATTCTTAAAACCATTGGAATATTATGATTGGATCTTGTGGAGGTTGGATTATAAAACTAATTTCATAGGAGGGATAGTCATGATCTAGAGATACCTCATGTTAATCCTAATATGCGATAGTGATGCTGATATGATTTAATCTTAGAAGGGAATCCCTTGTATCTTGCTGAATCAATAAATACAACACATTTACTATGAGTTATAAAAAATTTGTGTGATAGAGCCATGTTTTGTAGATTAAAATCATTTTATGTGATATTTATTATGTAGTTTACTTTTTTATAGCGAGGACAAATATTAAAATGGTATGTAACTCCAGGTTAGCGTGGTTCTTATTCTTATGAATCCCCTTTTTGTTTACTATGGATATTGAGCTATGATATGGAATTTGTAGAAAACCATGAGGAGGATCTCAACTAAATGGATTAAATGAAACCAAGTAGAAAATAAAAACTCTATAAATATAAGGAATTAATGAAAAATATGTCAACATAAGGAAATTTAGAAAATAAATAGAATTATAATTGTTCAAGTTTTATGAGGAATAAAAGTGGAGTTTCTTAACTCAAGGAATAGTGGTAACCCTATAGGAGGATCCTAAATCACGGTATTTACATAGATGAAGAATGGTATTTTATGTATTGTAATCCAAATTAATTTTTACACTGTATAAATATTTTGAAAGAGACTCATGATTATTCATTGGGGTCAGTTATAGAAGTATGGGAGCTTGGATTAAGACCCAATCCTAAAATTCTTTTGTGATCCTAATAGAGGAATGAGGGTGGTTACTCCACTTTAAAGAGTGATATGGTAGAGATATGTGCATGAGAAGGGGGTCTGAAAATAAATTGTGACTAATATGGGTACACTCAATGATTTGGAACACATATAGGGTAGTGGGTGATGTGGGTTCCCACGTATGGGACTTGAAGTTTGCGGTATCCCTTGTAAGGGCTTGGGTGATCTCATCACCTTGTGAGGCTATATAAGTGAATCTTCATACTAAAAAGTGGCATGGTACAAGTGGTCCACTATGTAGGTGACTGGGTTGTAGTTGGTCCTTGGGTAGGGGATTCCTTGAAAATCGTTCTTAGGTAGCTCATCGAGGTAATGTAGGATCCCATGTGGGTGTATTGGAGAAGAGAGAACCCATGTAGTTGAAATGGGTGATATTTCAACATTTTAAGGGTTTTGGGTGATGTTATACTCAATTAGTTAGTTTCTAGGGTTGTGTATATTCTAGGTTGTATAATGAATTAGCTTCGAAAAGGTGGGTTTATAGGTAGTTGGTGGCCATGTTGGTCAATTCCCTCGGGTAGCTGATACATTGATCGAAGATTCCATTATGGGTGGCCTGGGTGTACATTGTTATATTACATTTATATAAATTTTAATAAAATATCTTCTATAATTGTGTTTTATACACTTGTGTTTCTACAACCTTGGTAATCAGTCAACCTTAAAACGTGGGGTCTAGGTGTCCTTATATAGACATTAGGGGATGATAACCCATGAAGTGGACCGTAACAGCTATGGAAGTAATCATATTTCTATGCAGAGAGATTACCCCATATAAATGGGTGGTTGTGTGAGGATATTTGGGTATATTATATAATAGGGGACACAAATAACATCATGGGAATAGGAAGTGGTGCCTTCAAAATCCTTTCATAAAATCAGCTAAGCACCAAGAGTTATTACCCCTTTTAAAACAATCCATTTTTCTCAAATAATCGGTGAAACCAATTTTTTGTTAATATTCCCCTCCCCCATATAAATAATATGATTGGATATGTTTTCCAATGATTAAATTCGAATATAAATATTACTATTATGTGATCTGGGTTTTGTGTGTCCACTCAAAAGGAGTGGGAGTTCATACCCTCAGGAGGTTTATGATGCACGTACAATCTACAAAGATGCATTCATGAATTTTTTAGAAAATTAATCCTTATATGAGATGTAATATTCATCTATATATATAATGGGAACACCTCTTCAACGAACACCTTTGACCAGAGTGAATCCATTATAAGCTTCTCCTTCCTTTTCCTTACATTATTCTCAAGCCCATAAATATGGGGACAATTGACTTGAGAAATCGTGGATTCATAAATGGTTTCTATTTAGTATTAATAAATAAAATATAAGAGCTCCCCATGGAAAATTTGTGATAAATATTTTTAAAATTCTATATCATACATGAGACCCTAATTTCAATGAATCAATTTGTGGCAACACAAATAGAAGAGACATATCTATTTGAAGATGATGAAACATCTAAGAGAGTAAATATCTTGAAACTAGTCTACGATTCAAATAATATGATATTTTATTTTTAATGTTCCTCCCACTATATCCTATCCATGATTTTCTTCTATAATATTATCATTGGAAGGCTTCATTAGGTGGTCACAACTTATTCTACGAAATGAATTGCAGAATTTCATTATAATTGTAAGGTATTTATAGACACTTATTTTACCGTAATTAAAACTTTATGAAACTGAAGAAATGTAACTTTATTTTAAATAGAAAAATATTTACATATTAATGCAAGGTATTAGGTAAATCAGTAATTCTAAACACATAATCCAATGAGGACATCTCTGAATTATTCTTGGATGTTTAAAGCATGAAAACTCATACGAATATAAGTGTTATCTTTATATTTGAATATATTCTACCAAATAGGAATAAGACTGTATATGTAATAAAAAAATAAAAATTAAATTTCCTCCTATATTTCTTATCTTATATTGCTATAAATGGACATATATGGTACCATAGTTACCATCACCCAAAGAGAAGAATAATCCTTTCATTTGACTACCTCTAAAACTTTTTCTTTTAGAAAAACATATATAGACTAAATACCTAATTATATTTTGAATCATTGTAATCCAATGGAATTCCATTCATATATAAGAGTTTTAAATGAATCTATAGAATGATAATCATGAATTCATATTTTCAATGCAGAATTTAATCCTCAAAATAGATCACGTACAATAAAAATTCATTGTATTGAATTTTTTTGAAATCATATGAAGTAATATATGAACATTGAATAAGGTTTATATAACTTTTTCTATTATTTCTTTACCTAGTGAGGATATATTATCATATAAATGATCCAAATGGTAGTACCCATGATCTTTGTGTCCTTTGTATTATCCATATCTTTTTTAGGAACTATGGATTTGTGTAAGGAGAATCTATAAGGAATAATTTTTTTTCTCAGGATTCCCTTTACATGTTTTCATGATGATGTTTTTCCTTTTCCTATTCTAAAAAACTATAAATTTAACCAATGATATACATGGTTCAGACAATGTGATCAGAGTATTTTCTTCAAAACAAATATTCATAATATAGGATTTCATCTTGGAGAGTGTCATATATATTTCTTTCAGTAGTTTAATTTCATCAATGATAAATAAAAAAAGTTAATGTTTATTAATGAATCAATTTGGATTAAATTATGAGGTACTTAAAATGACATCGGTTAGGATAACCTAACTTGAATAGAGATACCAGTACAAATTTTTATTGCCTATGGAAGTGGGGATAATATTTTTTGATCATAGTTACATGGAAAATGATAAGGGGTATAATTTGTAATAACAAATGGGGGATTAGAGTTAAATGTTCTCTAGAACCATCTAATATTGAATAATAAATATAAAAATTATAACATTAATTCATGGAAATAGGATGTGATATAATAGAACAATCACGTCGAGGAATACAACAAATCAATTTCAATTGATGGGATACATAGAAGTTTTCACAACATCATATGTGATGACTGTTCCTTCCGATTAGAAAGAAAACATTTACATGGTCAGTTGGATGGTGATACAACAATTTTATCATCAAATAGTAGAGGTTTATTTTTTGTAATGAATTATTTGAGTTAATAATACCCACAGTTAGTTTTTTGTGATTCATGAAATTTATGCACAATGTGTGTCATATGGGAAGTGCATATTTAATAGTTTCTAGAATTCCCAAATCCAAAACTAACCAAAGGTTATCCTTATATGGAACATATAGATGGATTGTGAAATGACAATGATCTATGGATGGTTCCAAAATATGTTGTTCAATAATCACTTAGTGTCCTTGAATTAAAGGAATCATGTAACATTTATTAATGATTTAGAAATATATAATGATATATATGACACATAGTATAATTTTCTTTATAATTTACAAATCCAAATATTTGATTAATGAAGAATTTTGTTTCCAAAATTGTTATGTATCATTTCTAATACAGTAAATCTAGATCTGAGCTGGACGACATGGATATCAATATTTATCAAATAATTAATAACAATAATGAAAAATAATGATCCTAAATGGTTTATTTTTTTATCATATAAGATTATAAATGGATTTAACTCCACTATTATACCTAGGATAGGATATCCTCATTGCATTATTTAGTTTAGTAATGTTTGTATGAGGTATAAATCCTATCATAGGTCAAATAACCAACCCATAGGACATGATCCATGTTATTAATGTCAATTTTATACTAAAAATTGAATTGGATATTAAACTATATGTTAGGGATTATGACACAGATCTACTTCACATTTTATAAATTGGACTACACATAATGAACTAATCCAATAATTTTGTAGATAATGAATGGAAGACTATTATCTATATTTTTTAATGTAATTTGATACTGAATGAAACATTATTAGCATATTTTATTATTAATAGGTCCTTGATGTCATGATATTTGATATTTTTGGGCTAATAATTAATGTTGTTTTGGTTTAAGGAAGTATGATGAGGTCTAAAATACTGAATAATTGTGCAACAATATATTTTTTAAGATGGATGATGAAATTAAATTAATAAATATTCTACTAAAAGAAAAAAACAGATGTGAATAAGTAAATGCCTCAGTAATAGAGGTAACATTAAAATGTTATATTGTATTTGGATTATAGTTTTTTTCTAGACATCGCCATTTATTCTATAACAACATCAATCGTGACACACATATTTTCATTTGATATTGTTTCTTTTTAGATTATGGTCATGTATATAATATGGAAGGATGGTTCCATCCTAATATAAAGATTATATGGAAGATAAAACCTGAACTAGTAACCTCATACCCTAGGAAAACTAATGATAATATATCTCATTCTAAATATTTTATAGTATTGTAGTATGTATGATGTTCCATGCAGTTTAGTGGTCATGAGACATGGATTGGATACAATTTATTTTGAAATAATTCAATAATTGTTTTGTTTTCATACATTTCAGGGATATTTAATATAGAACATGATGTAATGTATTTCAATATAATATAACATGGTCCATATGATGAAAATAACTTTCTAAATTTGAGAGACTCTACTCGTAGTGCTTGGTATATACAGAAAATATATATACCCATATATGGATGAATATATGAATTAGATTTCATATGATTGAATTGAAAATAGTTATGATATATTAATCTAAAAAACTGATGGTGTTTGAATAAACCTGAATATATGGGTAACAGAATGTCTAAATCATAACATAAATTTTTCTCAATTAATCAATAGTGGGGAAAAGAAGAAATATGTCTACCATTGGTAATGAATGGGCTACCAGAACACCATATTTAAATAGTACATAGGGTTAGAATATATACTACTTTCAATGAAAAAAAACATTCGGTTAGTAGGTCATATAAGTGGCATATATATCATTATAAATAAGATGCGCCATTTTAGAGATGGATACAAAAGTTGTAAATTTCTATGATTGGGAGAACTAAGAAGATATGGTTATGGTTCAGAATTGTAAGAGGATAATCTCAAATAAATGTACTAGGTTGATAATGAATCATAAATTTAAAATATTATATATATTCATAGAGTGAAGGTAAATCTGATATTATATGAGAACTCTAAATGTTAGTGTACTACGTGTTGAAAAAATTCTTAGGGGGAAGAGATATTACATCAAATTTCATTGATGCATAATATTCTAAAATTGGTTTGGAACGTAATTTGTCAATGTAGCCTTGTAGTAAGTGAATGTAAAACCATGGCATAATTCATGGAAAATTTCAAGGGGAAATAATTTATAATATAACTGTTTCTTAGAGTTGTGTGTCCTATGGGAACAGATCAATCGTTTCTTGGACCATGTATTAGCCTGAAAATCATTTCAAAATTTTAATTTTTCTCCCCAAATATTTCCAATGATATTAAAGGATATGTGGTAGTGAGTGGTAACTTGAATACTGTCCAGGTTACCTTTAATAATTTTCAAAATATTATGTATATGTTTTCCTTTAATTTTTCATTGATGTTATTTAAAATTGGATTTTTATTGGGTTTATGATGATTATGATCATATATCATTGAGTAAATTTGTTTGAAATTTCCGGATGTCTAACAAAGAACAAAATTTCGGATTTTAAATTTCGAAACAAGGGTAAGGAAAACATGAATGGAATAGAATCTCAATGGTTATATAGAAATCATCAAGAGTAAGTGAATATAGTTTAATATCATTATTCATATATATAAATTGAATATTTTTCTAGGATAGGAGATCCAAAACTAACTATACACCCTATGGTAACACGAATCAGACAACATATAGTTATAATGATACCCTAGGATAGGTCCATTAGAGGAAACCTAAAATGATTTCATAAACCCATATTCTACTATAACATACATGACATAATGTGAAGAATGATAATTATAAAATCTAATTTTATGAAATTTTGGTATTAGTATATATCTTCTGAGAATAGGAATCATGTTTTATATAGTTCTGGGGAATCTCTATGAAGAGGCAGTTCATACGTAAGAGAGGGTAGGGTATAATTTCTCCAATTTTAGGTAAGAAAAAACTACATGAATTAATAAGAGATAAATAAATGGAATTAATGCTTGAGAGATTCATGAATTGAACAAAAACAAGATGTACATGTGTCCCTATATATCATGAAAAAATAGGAATTAATCAAGTTGTACTTATTGAAGATGAGTCTCCATATTGATCTATCTCATGCCTGGGTGATATAGGGATGAAAATGATGAACATTATAGTGTGAGAATGCAAGAACCTCATTTGAATTAGGTATGGAACAAAGATAAATTTTTGTGGTTCCACGATAATTCACATGTGATGAATTTGGAATAGAATTAGAATCAATAGTTGTGACAAAATTAGTTAATTAGGCGTAAACTCATATCCCATGATAAAATGAATGAATCAATATTCCTATTTCATATGTTTCAGTGTAAACATTGGATAAGAGAATGAGTAATTTATGGTTCAAAATATTATCCATTTCCACCAAAAATCCTGGGAAACAAAAACCTTTATATGTGAAGAGTTCTGACATATTAAAGAGGAGTTGATAATATAGAGTAATATCAAATAAAACACATTAAAAAAAATTATGTTCAAGTGGAATATACTTTTTTAAATAGATTATAGTATCGTTAAATGGAATTCTATAATTTTAAATAAGGAATATATATTATTCAATTTTTATTAATGAATCTAGTGTTATATATAATCCACGTGAAATGTGAAATATATTTATTAAGAATCCTAACATTAAATGGAGATGTAATGCACTCTCCATCGATTAAATATGAAGGTATACATTAATGAAGTGAAAAGTTTGTATGGAATAAGGTCCTTACCAAATTTTTTCAAGTTTCAAGGAACTTTTCATTGATGTCAAAGGATTTTTCATAGATATAACTAGTAATATGAGGATTAATTATTAGAAGTGAACATTATTATTGAATGCTCTTGTATATTGATTTTTATAGATTTCATGGTTATGAAACATTTTCAAAAACATTAATCATTTCAATCTAATTCATAAGGTCATATCTAGGACATATGTTCATGAGACTATCAACAATATATAGAAATGTGATTGGATATTCGTTACACATTGATGGTTGTTATTTTTTCTATGTCACACATAATCAAATATGGTGTATTATTTTTGTTAGTATTGTTTGTGGTATGATAATCCCACAAATCACAAAAGTTATAAATTTTATAAGGTTTCTTATCATTTTCCACCATATTATAGATCATATTAGACAATCTTTTATCAATAGAATATATAATTTCATTATAATCATCATGACTAATAGATAACTGGTAGTTTAGAATGTTTTATTCAGGATATAGACTTTCCATCTCAAAAATATAGAAATCAGTGACATTATTCATATTGGGTAAGGAATACCAAAGTTAGTAAAGATATAATATGTCATGAATTTAATTATAAACATTATTGAAACATTATTGTTTGATATTTTTTACTCCCACATGGATTATAAATAATCTTTAGTTATAATTCATATTAAATTCCTAGATATAGTTGGGGATATGACCCCACAAAATATTTTTCGAATACATTAAATCCACAACAATATTTTGAAGTTTGTCGAAACTAACGTGTATAATGATCAATTTTATAATGAATGTGGAATACATTTTTTTTGTAGTTATTGGATCTCTTGTGTCATAAATGGAAAAAATTAATAAATTCTTCTAATTTGATGAGCGATATTTCTTCCCTATTGATTATTACTAGGGTCGAGTGTGTAATTATTATGTAATCGATATAATTTAATACTCCTGACTATATTGTTTCCTTTTGGTCTTAATACAATATTATAATACATTATTTTATATAGTTTCATATCATAGACATAATACTAGTTAAATCCTAAAGTAGATAGGTAATATAATTTCATTGACTAAAGGTGGTATCAACACCATTGATTTCATATATATTATTACTAATAAATAGGGATACAACTGTATAAAATGAGTATAAAATGACTATTCCATCCTAGTCTGATATACGAAGGACATAGCTACATTGGATAGTGTATATTTGTAAGAATGAAATAAATTTGTGTTATGAGATAGTGTTGGATATGATGGTAATTTGCACATCATCCCTCATACATAATGAATCAATGGAATTGGATCTATATTTTTAATTCTATATTCACTATTGTTATTATTGACCACTAAATTTGAATAACCATTCATATTTAGTTGTGAACCCTTTACATTTTGGTCACGTTCTATTCTAGAAATAAGGGCATACTATTTTACCTTATTACTATTTCATTATTTTGAAAAAAAATGATGTATATAAAAATAATTTTTTGGAGGACGAATACACAAACTAATAAAAATTATTTATATTATGGGTCTTCTATACCTATACATATTGGGATCCTATATTAATTTTCGACATACATCTATAATTCTTGGGAGGATTCAAACATCATAGCTGCAAACATTTTGTTATGATACTGAGTTTTTTTTGGATAGGAATCACTATAAATAAACATTAAAATTCTTACCCCCTGATCTCAATTTAAGAAAAAATATTAGATACCAATATATTAGGGATTTACTACCCTACATAATAGATTCATAATTTATATTGGATCACTTAATATATACTTATGTGTGTAAAAATGGGAGATCAAGTGTACCCTAGGATTCTAAAAATATTGTGTTAGTCTATATAATATGATAATCAATCCATTAATGTTCATTTTATTATCAAAATATTAGGTGTCAACATCTAATATTATCATGTGGAGGTAATACATGTTTTTTATGAATGAATCATTATTATAAGAATTATGGGAACCTAAAGTTCCCTCATGGTTTCTACATTATTGATTATAGGTTTCCCTTATATAGGTATACTGAATTCTATTTAATGATGGAGATACTACATCAAATAATCTAATAGTATTTGCATTATTTATTCGAATTACATGTGAACTCCTTCTTCATTACTATGATGAATGAAAATTAAATATTCTAAAGAGTTTTTTGATAAATAAGTTCATATAAACAAGAAATCCATTGATTCCCCATAATTCATTAACATTTGGAAGTGGATGCATAAAATATATCACCATGGAAATTTCATGATCGACACCAATGAATAAATATAAAAAAACATGGAATTTCTCTTGTGATAACCTAAAAAATTACGTTAATTTTTTCATATCCTTGTGGATGTGTATATATTTATTTGATGCCTTCTCAGAGATGATAATATAATCACAACCCCAGTTACATTTAACCAATATTTCATTGATGTAATACTCTATTTTCTACATTTAATGTAACTGGAAATATTATGCATAGAAAATTATTTTATTCTACCATTTTTTTAACGGAATTACTTGTTAATATTATAATATTTTGGGTTATTCAATGGAAATATACATAGAAATTAGTGGGAATTTGTTTATGGGTATATCTATAATACTTATCTTAAAAGTGTACAGATAAGTAGAATATTATTTCATTGATAATGAGAATCATGATTGGAACTATTAAATCATCCTTTGTGGAATAATAGTTGAGGTCCATTAAGTAAATTCTCACTAGAATTTTCTTGTACCTTATCATTATGGGAAAGGTGTTATAGATCCACAGAAGGTAATAAAATTCCAATATGATGTTGTAAATGATCACTAATCCACTTCATCTTCCACCATGTTTTCTTATGTAATAATCATTCTCCTAAATTAATGTTAATATCAACATGGATTGATTGATTAATAAAAATCATGGGTAGATACCAAAGGATTTAACTCAATAATTTCCATGTAATTCCTTGAAAGTAATGATTTATTTTAATTTAGAAAATAGAAATAATTTTCTTTTTCTTTAAGATTCATTTCAATGCTAATTAATGTTGGATAGAAATATTATCCTCTACATTGGAAACCTATTATGACATTATCTAAATTATTCCGGAAGCCTCCCTTGTATTCCGTTTGAGAATATTTTATTTCCACTTCACTCTTGACCACTATCTAAGGAATAATACATATTATCACATTGATATATTGAAAAAATATTGTTCATTGTTATCATCATCATGATCAAATTATTTTTTCCCATTTATAGGTTCATTGGATGTAGCTAACACAATGATAATGGGAGAGATCATCCTTATATCTCAAGTTCTTCTCCTAGTATTCATGTCTATAAAATCAAGGAACCAAAAAAACATTGTCAGAAAATCAATCAGACTTGTGTATGTGTAATTTATTTATAGAGATTGTGTGAATCACAAGGCCATGATTTTTTTTGTCATTGATGGTAGAAACATTATTAAAGAATCCTGTTGAATATCTAATGATAGAAATTATTTTAAATGAAAAAAATCACTAGTAATTATGAACCCTTTGAACAACATAAATATGAAATACTATGTAAACTAAATTCCTATGTATAAAAATGAGTAGAGGTGACCCATTTTCTGTGGAATCATGTAGACTGTACTCCCCCACAATCATGAAACTTCCCCACTATTCATATTATGGCATCTTGGGTAATGGTGGTGGTCATTATTACCTATCTATGATGCTGATTTTTCTATCATAATTATATAAATGTAGTTGTTTTCTTTGTTTTCTAAACCATTTGGGTCTCCATCATAGATCAGGGTGGATTTTAGCATCATATAAATATGATAAATTCTCAAAGATGATGATTTTTAGATGTATATTGGATTCACTTTCCTCAAGAAGCATGATTATAAGAAATTATTTATTTCATGATACAAATTTCTTTAAATAGATCAATACCAGTAAGTATGTCAGTACATATATTTTAGAATATATGGATGTTAGTGGATTCACCATATAGTAAATGATAACCCTTTGATTGGGACAAAGCCTATGGAGTTATTGGTTTCTCTTCAGAATTTACATTATTGACCAGTGACTGGGAACAAAATTGAGCACCATAACCCCCCCTCTGATGGACACATTAGGTCGATTATCACTGTGTATCATGATAAGTGGCATCACTCTAAAATTGTTTATACATAGATACAATAATTTTGTGTCCCCACAATAGGGGATTCATTAATTGGTAAAATGTTTATTCCATTGTGATATAAAATATTTTTTGTAACATAGATGTTGTTAAAAACCATTAAGATTGGTTTCTAGTCTTCGGATATCAGAGTGTCACCCAAAAGGTATAAGGATAATAGTACGTCCATTCCTCCATTAATTCATCTTTTATTTAATATTGAGGAATGTAGATAATATATAACATTACATATATTTGATCAACAAAAATATGTATCCTAATGAATAAAAATATCTTCTTATCTACTATGATGAAATCATCATTATAATATTTCCATGATTTTCATTTTTTTATTAAAATTTCAGTATTTTTAAGATCATTTATGATATTCATATTTTTTTCAAATTAAACACAACATAGGGGAGGCAGAAATAATTACTATCATACAATGATTCTAATTGACCTAGATAAGTTCTCATTAACAGACCATGAGTCACATGATATAGCTTAACTCAACCCCTAGTGTGCCTCTTTGTATATGAACCCATGAAATGTATTCATTTTTGTGATCAACTTCACAACATGCATGGTGGGGTGTAATTTGATGGTGTAATACTAAATCATCATCGTGGGGATATATTTTCTACCAATTAAATTCTATGTTACATGTATGACATTGTTACTATTCAATTTTGAGAATCCTCTTGGGATCTCATCTTTGTTACCATAGGGAGGGACACAACGTTACCATATTATTAATGAGTTGTTGGATGCTTGATCCAGAATCAAAAAAATGTCAGTACACGTCATTGGTGTGAGCATGGATATGAGAATACTCAGTGGTTAAATTAAAAAAATGTCATATGATTTTATGATTTTTAGAAGGTATATATCATATATCCATATACTTATTAATATATTGGTTTGATTAATAGTTAGAAGTGTGGAAATATTCGTTATTCTTCAATTTATTCAAAATATAAAAACCAGTTTCATGGGTGTGAGGATTGATTTGCACCTTCTCCATAGTTCCAAATTTACATAACCTAGTGGAATTCATTGGTAAAATAATGGATATCATCATGCTCGTTAATCCTAATTGTCATATTCTAGTGGTTACCAAGAAACTAAAAATTAATAGTAATATCATATTTCTCAAGAAATTCTCCAATAATTGTTTTACTAGCTTTATAAGTAGATCTAAGAACATAGATATGAGCATGTTATTGATATTATATGGTATATTATCTAGGGATAGAACATAATAAGACATGGATTGGATAACTGAGAATGATATATTTAACATTTTCTTTAAAACATATTACAAATTATTTAATACTATGGGGTTTCAGAAATTTCAATCGATGGAAGAAGTCATTTTAATAATTTTCCATTACAACCACATAAATATTTTAGATGAAATTATAAACCTCACTATAATGAAAGAGGTAATCCTTGAGGCGATCTTCATAAAACAAAAAAAATCAGAAAAAATAACATTACATTTGATAGTGTATGTAACACAAAAAACTAATCATAAATAATCAACAAAACATATTTCATAAACTTAATCTCTTAGACGGTTTGGGAAATACACAACCATTTATTTAAATGAATCCTAATATATTATACCATTATAAAGAATAAGATAATAATGTGTATATGAATAATTATAAATAAATTATGAAAATTATGGATTTATACTGATTTTAAATAAAATAAGAATCAATCAAAAGAAAAATAAATGTTTTATAAAAATAATATTTTCCCTAAAAGATGTTTTAGTCTCACATTGTGAGAAAAATTTAAAATTTATTTTATACATTATTAATCTAATTTGATTTATAAAATTAAATTCATTTATGAAATCAAAATATCATTTTTATATATGGGTGATGTTATATGTTCTTTTGGAATTGTTATATTTTACATTTAATGTTGAATAATATTGATATTTATTGAAAAATACTATTTAGTATATATAATTAATAAGGTAAAATTACATTTTAAATTTTGTGGAATGAAAAATAATTAATAATATATTATAATTTAACTATATTTGTCCATTGTAATCATTTTAATATTTAATATAGATCTTAAAAACTTTAATACTAAAGAGAATTTTCTCTTTAAAAATCATTTTTTTTTCAACATTGTGGGTATAATTTTAAATTACATTCTACATATTTGGTTAGTTAAAATTTTAAAAATAGATTCCATATTTTGAATAATAATAATTTATATTAAATAATAGGGAAAAATTAATTTTTTTACTACTATGAATAATAAAAGCAGTAATTAATTATTTACCATTGTTATGGTGATAACTGATTTACCATGGGTTAAACTAAATATATATGTATTAAAATGACATTACAAATTAACCAATAAAAATTTTATGGAAATATTTATATATTATATCCTATAAGGATCAATAATGTCACTTTTTTAGGCACATGGAATGGTTAAAATGTTGTTAGATTTGACAATTTTCAAAACTTATTTGTGTGTCCCCTCAACTTATAAAATGCCACCAACTCTATTCCACTTTTAACTGTTGAAAATAATACTGTCTCATATATTAAATTACCAAATAACTACATAATCCTATTACAACATATTAGATCCCATTATTTTTACATTAAATCATTCATATGAGGGATATTGGTGAAAACCTGTTGATGTTACCTAAGAAACATGTAACATTTCTAAACGAGCATTTTCATTTTGATTATTCTTCCATAAAATTAAAATCCTATGAAATAATTATAATATAATATATCAAATGTCTATTATATAATTACATATAATTATGGTAATGGTATAACATATAACCATCTTCACTTTCATGAAATGGGAGACGAAATCATTGATCGTGTGTATTGTGGGCCACTGACCCACAAACTGATATAAATTTCTTTCCATCACCCCCGTTAAATTATTAATATATTGAAGAATATAACACATGAGAATGATATTTATTATATTATTAATCCAAATTTAATTATAATTTCATATATACAATCTTAATTTCCATGTTTTCTGAACTATGATTATGTTTCTAATGGGAATGCCGGACAACAGCCTCACGAAGCGATGACATTCAACAATAATTTATAATTTAAATGTAATGTAATATGTATAAATGTAATGAATAAATTTGATATGTTGGATATGAAAATAATTCTGTAAAATTACCATATCATATGCTCCCTTACCCTTTGACCCATTTTGGGTATTATATCATCACTACTGCGTACGTGCGACCTTTCGTCTCTATGAAGCAATGAGAATCATTTTTCATAAAAAAACATTTATGGGTTGTTATAATTAAGTATAAAATGATTAAAATTTATATTTATAAAATTTGTATTATTTTGGATGGGATTTATTTCACCTATATATAAGTACTAAAAAATTCCTGAAAAACATGCATGTGGAAACAAGTAAATTAACACCCAAAACAATGACAATATTGAAATATTGTCAACATATGTATGAAAAAATTATTATAATAGGATCAGAGAAGTTATTATTAATATTATTATGGTTCTAGAATATATTATTAAAAATTTTTGAATTTTTTTTCAAATATTAAAATCATTTTCATCTAAAGGAATATATAAGGTAAGGGACTTTGTCTTAATTTATATTTATTGTGAAAAGTGTTATTATTATGCAACCAATTAATATTATATGGTGTAACTACAACCCCTATTACATTTACTATGATGAATACTTTATAATTTAAGTAATTTTCAATTTCAATATGAATTATTTCATCCAACATGATTCTATATGAACATTACCTGGTCGTAATGGA
Source organism: Viscum album (assembly GCA_963277665.1). Taxonomy (NCBI): domain Eukaryota; kingdom Viridiplantae; phylum Streptophyta; class Magnoliopsida; order Santalales; family Viscaceae; genus Viscum; species Viscum album. The sequence continues at coordinate 1,290,304,583 of OY728119.1, forward strand.
CTTCATCCCATATTCCGAAAATTGATTAATATTTAATTTCTACAAAGCTATTAATATTTATATGGTGTACATAAATCCCCTATTAATCATAATTTCATTAGTAATTATTAATTTAAGTAATTTTTTATTCAATTTTTAATATTTCATCCTTGGGTATTCTACTTGAAAGTTACCAAGTGGAACCGTATTTCATCTCAATTTCCATTTTATAGAGACATATTTGTCAATATGAATCTTTTCACTTTTATTTTTAGTATTTATATATCGTTGATGTATGTAACCCGAATAACTATTTATTAATGAGTTCTAAATTTTTATCATGTATATTTTTAATGGGGTTGAAATTTAAAATTTACTAAAGTGATAAAAAATATATGTATTATCACATTTCTTGGTGATTGTTAACTGTGTAATTATAAATATGTTTCTTATGATAATTTTTTTTAGAAAATTAATTTTCCATAAATTTACATATTAAGTGTATCAAAGATATTATTATTTTATATAATATATACCATTTATATTTACGGTTCTTACTTTGAATGTTATTTGATAAACTAGAGGAATAATGATAAATCCATATTCATTTCTCAAAACAGATATTTTTTTAATGAATATTGATTCACGAATTAAATAAACTATTTTATATATTAGGAACACTTTGGACATATATTTATGGGTGAGGCCCGATTATAGACAGCTCCGTGAGGAATCAACATGTGTCTTAAGACAAATTAATTTTCCAAATTATATGGGTTTTTACCAAGTATTTGTAAATTTTATACAGAAAGGCCATGCAAATAAATGTATTCATGTATTAAAAGATCATGATATCTAATAATTAATAAATGTTTTCTTTAAAAATTAATTATTTATTATTACAAAATATATATTCATAATTATATTATCCCTAGATGTATTGTAATCTCAGTTTAATGATTAAATAGAATATGTGTTCAGTTATTTAACATTCATTATTGATAACGACATATCCAATTATAATAGTCATGTTATTGATTTTATGGAATGAGTGTTCGCTGATTTACCTTTCCATATTGAAAATTCCTCATTGATTTTTTAAATAGTCTACTATATATAATCATTATTAAGATGTTTAGATCATGATTATTATTTTTTACATTCCCCATGTCATATAGGTGAATCCAATTAATGAGTTTAAAAGATAAAGATATTTTGTTTTTTCATGTTATATTTTATTTTCCCAATGTAAAATTGGAATCATGTTGGTATTTAGTTCTCTAAAAATTCTATAGTGGTTATTTCATTGATATTTGAACCATTGTATTTATACCACTGTAATAATTTATACATAGACTATGATATATTACAGTAAAGGCCATTATATTCTGTATTAGAATGTGTTTTCTATAAAATTTGAGAACTATATTTTTTAAAACACATATTTGGGAACATAACCCTATAATATATACTAGGAAAAATTATATAATAACATACTAAACTTTTTATCTGAAATATATTATGGTTTTTCATAAAAATATATACTTATCTAGATACAACACGAGGATTTGGTTTTGACACAAATGTGGCTAGGGGTGATATCTCTCAAATGGGATAATTATTCATGACCCAATCCTCGCGATGTTTAAGAAGGAAAGCCTTACAAATCAACATGTTTGAAAATCCCATGGGATATATATAAGATAATTAAAATAATCCGTACAATAAATTATATGGGATATGAGTAGATTATAAATATAAATTTCCTCAGTGATGATTATGTTGTATTATATTAAAACAAAGGTGCCATGAATTAGACATCCTAAAAACGATCATTTGGATTTCCACTACTATTAAAATTTTTCAAACTATGATATTTTGTTTTAGTTAATGGCTAGAAGTATAATGAATTTTATTAACATTTAATATTATTTAAAATGTATTGAAAATGAATAAAAAGATGATATGATGATAGTAGTGAATGATATCATGGTTATGACTAATCATTTATCATGAAATATGAGTAACAACCTATACATTAAACAACTATCTGAATCACCAAACAATATATTGATGGATTTTTTAAAGAGATCTAGTGATGGAAACTATGGATGAAAGGAGTATCAATTTACAAAATGTCATAAATGTGGAAACAATAAAATAGTAATTTTCATAAATTTTAGGAGAGAATAATATATATATTGAAAAAATTTGAATAACTAAATTAATTTCATAGAAAAAAATGATCAATATGATTGAAGGAAATAAATATAATCAACTTTATCCATTTATAATTCATTTTATAAAATTTGGGGAACTTAGGTATTATCTGAGCTTATTCTCCATTAATAGGGTTAAACCATAGAATATGGAATGGACTATATTGAATTATAAATTGATTGTAACATAACCAAAGGATGAAATTGTCATTATGAAATAGAAACATATCAGGTAAGTATATTTTATTTTATTTTTATATTGAAAAATATTTCCTAAATAATATGAAAAGGATATAGAAAATAAAGATATCGTATTACCTTCAAATATGATAATCAAAAGGTCTTTTTATTCATATCTTGATTGTGGTTTTCAGGTCCTTAGTATTCCAATGATCATTGACTATCTTATAACATTGGTATTTATAAATATCCATAATTATTTAAACTTTTATTAGATACCATGAATTATATCCAACATATAAACCTAGTTATGTTTTATTCTATATATAAAATTTTACTTTCCTTTCTCTCTTATTATAAATATATTTTATTATAAATTTTTATAATGTGATTTTTCAGTAATGAATTATCAAGTATGAAACCCATGATATCCACGAGTATGTTGAAATAGAGATAAAGTAAATTATTTATAATAACATTAATTTAAAAACATAAAGATTATGGAATAACATTTTATTTTATATCATATGTGACACGTAACACTGAGCCTAAACATGTTAGGACAAATCATTCTTTAAATTTAATCTATTTGGTACGCCTTAGAACATGAAACTCTCAGAATCCTTGATCCATAATATATTGTACCATTTTAATGTATATGATAATGTTTAGTTTATGAATTGTACAAACTAAATTATAAAATTTATTATTATTCATTGTTTACAATAAAAAATTAATCATATAAAAGAAAATGAAATGTCTACTAAAAATGTAGTTTTTTTCATAAAGATGGTTTACTCATAATATTTCACACATAATCAAAAATTAACAGTTTCCAAAATTATAATGTTTGTTTGATAAAATTAAATCCATTTCTTAAATCATCATCATAAAATTATTTTTTGGTGACATTGAGTTTTTTCATAAATGTTTCTTATATCGAGGAATTGTGGAAAATACACATTTTTTAAATTGTATTTTTCTATTAAATAATTTTCATACCTAAATTACATTTTAAAATTGTTTTAAAATAAAACATTTTAATTATATTTAAATATAACTATTTTAGGTCATTGGAATCAATTACAGATGGAATTTTATTATTAAAATCTTCTGTACTTATGAGAATTATCTTCTTGAAAACCCAATTTTTCATTTCCAATGGGGTATAATATTAAATAATATTACAAAACATATAAATGTTTAATATAGAAAAATGAATAACATATTTTGAATAAGAATAATTATAAATCTATAATCTGGTCAACTAATGTTTTGACCATAATAAATATATAATGATGTAAAAAATTAAATATCATGGATAAGGAAAACCCTAATTTACCTGGTGTTATTTTTTAATGATAAGGATTAAAACTAAATTCCAAGATTTTAAACACCTAGATTATGGGAATATGATGACCATATGACCTCTATGGGTCTATAATTCCTCTTTTTCAAGACTAGTTTTATGATAAAAACGTGGGTAATAATTATTTTTTTTCAAATATTTAACGTATTTCATCTCCCCCACTTATGAAATACCACACCCTCTAATCTTACCCGAAAATATACAAATCCATTTGGTTTATAATATTTCTTACTCCCCTGTATACATCCTATACCCATTGGTGTGATCATCAATCTATTATAGTCAGGATTTTCATGTGAACAAAATGTAGTTTGATGAACAACTACTCATGTTCATATATCAGAATTATCATTTTTTTCTTCTTACACTTACCAAGATTATTGTTGAATAATGATAATACATTAAAAATTGTATATCCCATATAAAGAGATTTTATTATGTTAATGTAATAGCCTGTATCCATTTCCAATTCCATAAAATGTGAAATTAAATCGTCAATCATGGTTACGTTGAACTATCACCTCATGAATTGATATAATTTTTTTAAACACAACCACTTGAAGATTGAAATAATAACGTTTTTAAGACATGAATATGATATTTAAGGTATTAATTTAATTATTTATTAGAGATATCACATATTATTTCTTACATTCCATAATTTTGTTAAATATGATAACGTCGCTCTTGTGTGTAGCGGGTAACTACCTCATGAATTAATGTGATTAATTTCTCACTTATGATTTATATTTAACTTAATAATGAATAATTTATTGAATATATCATATATATTTGGAATAGTAAATATTATATAAAATTAATATATAACACTATTCCTTACCCTTTCACCCATTCAGTCAATGATATCATCACTTGTGCAACACACAACCTATCATCTCCCCAAAAGCGATGGAAATGATTTTAAAAGAAAAAAAATTAAGTATGGATATAGTTATATATACATAGAATAAATATGATAGTAATAACATTATTTTCATTTTTATATAAATGAATTATTTCGTGAGAATTGGACCATGAACTCTCATAATAAAACATTAATGAGAAAGCAAAGAAATTAACACATGATACAATAAAAATAATGGAATATAATTAACAAAAGGGTGGTATAATTATTATTAGAGTATAAAATAATATATTAAAAATATTTTTATGTTTTTGATAAATACTAGTTTCATTCATAAAACTGTTATAAAATATTTTAAATCATGTTCACCTAATATAGAGCATGAGAGTACACTACTAGAAATTTGGAATAACCATGGATTTATAGCTTGAATTTATATAAACTATGGTCATATCCAATCTAAAGTAATGGTCTAAAAGAATCCCATGGAAGTAACTATGATTAATTATCCCCTACCCATGAATTCTTTTTCCTTGTCTCTCTATCACTCTTCATTATCATCCTCATAAATACCACTCATCCTTCTCTACCCACATGATTCCCCCTCCTCACCCTCCCTCACAATTCATACTCCCTATGACCCTACCTCATAGATACAGACACCCAAACTCTTAGAAATCCACCTAGGATGAGGTATCTCTAACATAGCCAGACATATTTTCCAATAACATGGCACTATTGAAGCTAAACCACAAACCCATTGATGTGGCTCCAATACGGCCTCCCCATATCTATGCCGACATGACTCTTACAAAGGCCCGACCTACCTCTATCCTCATCCAATGTGGCCACACCAAATTCAATGACCATTCACCAATGATATGACCACCCAATCACTAATTATTTCTAAACAGAACACATGCCCATACTCATGATCGAATTCGTACTCTAATTTCTCACTAAACAAAATCAACGACTCTAATAAAACCATTATTCATTTATTTCTCATCTAAAATATGTACCTTCCACTCATCTACAGAATTGAAATAGAATAAATGGATATGGTTTCCATAAATGTGATTATTTATTGGATTATAGGGTACACACATCATACATTTGTTCTGTTACCTTGATATTGAACTATAAATTAATTTTTATTTATGAATTTCTCTTCCTAAAACCTCATAACTTATTTCTATTCTGTTACAATATGTGTTTACATAGACATTCAAACAAATTTCTTTCATGAACATACAATTTTACAATTTAATCGCAATAATAATTAGTTATTTGGTTCCCACTTTATTGTTGATTCATACATTCATCAACTCTATAATTTTTATTAGTTGGTAATATTTTATTTTTATTGTTTTCCATCTAAATATATTTTTGCTAAATTATTTTAGGTTTAATATATTATTAATTAATTATTAATTTTCCATGGAATTTTACTCTAAAAGAAAGTTCTATTGTTTAATTAATTAAGGATATATTGACAAATATAAGTGGTTTAAGATTTTTTTTGTGCAAAGAATCATGTTATTTTCATGTTTGATTCATTTTTCATTCATATTTAACATGATGGTCCGTAAATGAATTATTTGTTGGTTATAATTTTTAATTAATTTTTAAACATTCAACAATAATGTTTTAATATTATTATTGGATTTTATTCCAAATAAATTTATAATTTTTATCCATTATTTATTATATTTATATAACATTACAAGGGTGACATCATGTTATATTCATCTCACCAGGGAATACTTTTCATAATTCATTGAAAAATTTCTATTCCACTTATCATATATTAAAAGTTCTTTTGTAGAAGTCTATAAATTTTATAAAAACCATTTTTTACAAATTATTTGAATAATACATGTTTCAAAACCACTATTCTATGTCATTAATATATTCACTAGACATGTTCTTGTTAAATTACTACGTGAATGGAATGAATGTAAATATTTTCATCAAAAACTAATATTTTTATATTATCTATATATTCAAAATGGAAAGTTGTTGATAAAAGAATATGATTTATGTGATTATATATATGCTAAAGTGGGAGTATATTATATTTTCTAATTATATGTACCTTAATAACTGCAACTTTTATGTAGGTATGTTCGGGACAATGTATTATTTTTTAGACATGTACCAATTCATGATATATAATAATTGTTTCTAGACAACTTTTTTAAGTTATTTATACACTCAATCATTTATGTTATTGATAAATCATGATGTTAAATCTAAGAAGGTATATATTTTCTTGAAAAACTATTATTTTAATGTTTTTAAATATTCAATAAGGAGTGATCTGGATATACAAGTATAATCTTTTTTAGAAAATTTATATACAAGATGGTGTATATTTTATTATCTAAATTATTTTACAACTATTATATTTTAGTTATCCATGATTGTATGTTCTTGAAATTATTCTATTGTATATGTGATTGATAATTCAAAACTATTTCCAATAACAATTTTCATACATAGACTATTTTTAATTTTTAGTAAAAATAAAACAATCTCCATTTATATTTGTATATATTGTAACAATTTTTACATTCTTGAAATATTATTCCCATTTTTTTGAAACATTTTTTTATCATGTTTTAATAAAAACACACCCCATTAAATATTTTTCATTTGTTTTTTATAGAAAAACATTAGAGAATTAGAATAAAAATAATATAGCTATTTTAATATAGTTAATATCATCATCATTTTTTTAAAACACTCACTAAACAAAATGAATGGATAGAATTTAATGGTAATTTTTTACTAAATATTATCTGGTGTATACTCAGATACTCTTTCTTAGATAGATTTTTTTTGTATTTGGGGATCGATGGAATATGTTTCTTATGGATATATTCATTACCCTAATGTGATTCCTCACACATAAATTCCATTTTTATAAAAATATAAATAAATATATTTCAATAGAATTGAGTGATTTTTCCTTACCATAGGAATCTACATCCTCTTATATTAACATATTTAAATTTAAGGAAACTTATAACAAAAAATTATCATATGCAATTTTGGAACAACAAAATTGTATCCCCAATAGATTCGATATAATCCTCATCTTTCCATAATCAATATGTGTACCATAAAAATGTGTCATTACTACAATAATAGTATGACTTATACTAATATATTTGTATTCATACTCAATGGTTTTATAATCATATAAAAATCACCCCTCTTAAAAAAACAAGTAGATAATAAATTTCATGTTATGATGATGAATAATAATTCATTTTATAATGTAATATATTTCCTCCAACATATGAAAAATATCCACGGTCACACTTGTGTGATCTCTCTTATTTATCGTTATAATTAAACTAGGAATATCCTACATGTTTTTCCACTAATTATTTGGTATTACACTAAAATTAATTTTTTTAGATATTTTATGTTAGAATATAACTTGATTGATATTAAATTGGTACTAAATACCAATATTATTGGTGGATGGCATCAAATGTATTTGCATGAAATTCAAATACCTTTTTTCATAGACATTTACTTGTGTTTAATTGCCCTGATTTGATGCCCTAATTTTTTTATTATAGGTTAATGATGGAAATTTTATGTTTAATATGGAGATCAATGTCATATATTTTGGTGGGTATGATAAATTATATATTTTTTTAATAGGTTTAAGGATTATTTTATTCATTCATGTGGTTTCCTTTTTGCATATAAATTTTTTTCTATTAAAAAAATGTTATTGACTTTTAATCTAGTATAATTAGTTTTTAGAAACCATAAAATGACTGTTATAATGAGTTTAAAACTATTTTTACCCTACAAAACCAATATAGTTGAGTCAAATTTCTAAATAAATATATTCATTGGATGATTTTATTATCATATAGTATTGAGCAATCTAATTTTTTTAAAATAGATTTCATTATAACTTCATACCAATTTATCTTCCAATGAATGTTAATTCCATGATAAATGGTGTTTTTTGGATATCTTATTTAATGAGTAATTTATTATTATGAAAAAATATAAGTCAAAATATTCTTTCTACTCTGTTTCCATATGTTGGGTTTTCAATGTTACAATAAATTTTTTTACATCAGTGTTATTTATTTTGTGAGGAAAGTTTAAAGTAAAATGATTTATTATTAAATTATTCCATTTTTTATGTGAAACAATTTCTTAGAGAAGTGTGACTATTTTATTTTATTTTTTTATTTCAACTTTTCTTTTTTTATATTTCAGCATTTGGTATGTTTTTAAATGGTTTTATAAATCTTTAATGAGAATTAATATAAAATATCCCTACAATTGTATTTTATATTAATATATTCCTTTATTTCAATGTATGATTGAGTTTTAATTGAATACATTCACAAGTTTATGAATCATTATATTATTAAAAGTGTGAATATTATTTCATGATATTAACAATATTTTTCTTAATATCAATATTCAACCAACATGACACAAATTTTTATTTCCTTATAGGGTGCTTCTTCGGATGCAAAATCCCATACAACTAACTGAAGTATGAAATCATTGTAACCATTATACCAAATGGTATGTAACAATTTATTTCCTCTATAATATACCTATATACTTAATATTCATTCAATGATATTATAATAAATTCATATTTCAGTTTAGTTATCGATTTTATAGTGATTCTATTTTATATTTTCATGAAAATTTGAATTTATATGTTAATTTTTTTGAACCATTTCAACATAAAAATTGCTATATTTTTTAATTAATATCATACTATAAATCCCATACATTTATATATTAGTTTTATAGTACAAATCAACAACTATATAAATTTATAAACATTTTTTAATGTTTTATATATTATCATAGACAGTTTCTCATTAGAAATGGTTTATATATGTATATATATATATATATATATATTTATAGTTTATATTCTTATAAATAATGAAGAAAATTATTTATTGGTAACTTATCTATTAATAATACTAATTACGAGAACATTTCAATAATATTGGTTTAATTTTTCTTATTTCCACTATTGCTTTCTCATTTAAAATTTTCAAATTTAGAGCCACATTAAATAATTTACAATTTTATATTTTAAAAAAACTTGAATGAATGGAAGCCTAAATGAGGGGGTAATCTCTCTCATATTCATTCATTCACATCATTGGGGATGTTAATCAATAGTTTATAGACATGATATTCCTTATATGTTCATCTGAAAATCTCCCTCATCACAACTCTAGAATTTTGGCCTTTAATATATACTTTTCTATGATGCAACTTCTTCAAACCATATGTGTTTTAATATTAATTACAAGGGTTTTATCGTAGTCCTTAAATTTCAATTCATGATTGGTAGTGTCCTTTTAGTGTGATGAAAAACTCGTTTTATTCCATAAGAAAACTATATTGAAAAACACTACCAGATGAAGATAATTCCAAAATGTAATTATCTCCTCTATACTCTATCTATAACTCTTTAATCTTCTAAATAAGCAATGAAGTTATACCCTATTATTATTATTATTATTATTCTTATTCTAATGGACCATGTGGCGTTTTGTAATTTAAATTTTTTTCTAGTATATCTTCTCTATTCCCATATTCCAGATATACTATTCTATATTATTATTTTCATTACAATAAATATTTTCAATATTTCTTTGAAAAACCAAATCTTGATAAACCGTAAACATGGATTGTAAGAAATTTTTTCATTTATATCTCTTCATAATGTTAAATTTATCTCCAAAATTCCATAATACATGAAAATGACTTCAATATAATTTTGGCTTAATCTCATACATTGTTCAAAAATTTATATATATATATTACTTGTCTCTTAGTTCATATATAGCATTAATCCTTTGAAAACATAAAGAGTTTCCTCTAACACATGTTGGGTTTCTGATGATTTATTATTAAATAGCTTCAATGACACAATAATAATATTTAACAACTTCCAAATAATGATATTGAATTAAATTTCTCATTTTTCCAAATTTTAATCTCGCATATACCCAAAAATTCATATCATGTAAAAAATGCATTACCTATCATAATAATACAAATATAGTGGAGAGTATTGGTTAATCAATTTTTAATACCTTTATTTTTCAAAATAATTTAATCATACTATAAATCTCATTAAATGTACTCGAAATCCATATTCATCCAATATATATTTAATAATATCATAAAAAATCACTTAATCTAATTAAATCTAAATCAATCTCTAACCTTATAAAATTGAACATTAACATGATAAGAACAATTTCCAGACCAAAATAATAATGTTATACTTATTCATAAAACCATTCCATCAAGGATTATTCTTATATTTTTAGAAGATAACATTAAATTATAATTCCATTTTTCATTGTGCAATCTAATTCAACAAATGTGGTTCCATATACACTTTTAATATCTATTCCTAATCACCGAAAAAATTACCACTCTAGTCATACATGTATCCTTGTGTACTGTCCATATTAACCATCTTTATTTACATATTTATCTGAATAAAATAATGAATTACATTATGTATCACCTATTGTTTTTATATTCCTCCTACAATTGAATTTTTCACCTAAATCATCCCCACATATTTCCAAAAAAACATAAAACACTCAACCCACAGGATGTAAGACACATTGTTATCATATTATATATAAAAAAGATAAGATATTTATCAATAATATATTCTTGAACTCTAATATATAAAATATAAAAAAACAATTATCATCCATATTTATCAATAATTGGAATTCCTTGTAATGTAATCTTTCTATGGATGAATTTTGTACTCACATTATTCTCTACAAACCTATATAAAATTTATGTTATTTTAAGTTTTGGGGGGTATGTCTCCTTCTTTGTGCAACATTTATAGGAAATACATATAATTTTTATAGAAACCAAAATCATAGTGAAACACTGTGAATTGAGTCACAATTCATTGTAAAAAATGGATAAAAAAAATAAATGGATCAATCGTGACAATGAAGTGTCCATAATTAAAGGCACAAAGTAATCACCTAGGGGAAATGATATTCCTCAAACTATTAATATATTAAATGTTTCATCTTCAATTTTTATAAAATATTATCTAAACTAATATTTAATTTTTTTGAAAATGATAATCAAATTTACAAAACTAATATTGATTTTTTTCTTAAATAATTTAATAACTCATGGTGAAATAATTTTAACTATTGAGTTCATGTTTTGTATTTATTATACATCATTTATTGTTAAATCAAACTTGAAATTATATATATATATATATAGTTTATGTTGTTGAGAATTTGAGAAATATTACTCTTTATTTTAACTTTTTATTCTATAGTAATAAAACTATTTTTATAATATCTCAATATGAAACAGCGTTAATTCAATGCAGTTTTTGGCTTGTTCTATACATATAAAATAATATATTGTGGTTATCATTTGTTTTTATGAAATACACTGAGTGAAATATTACAAGAAAAATACTTATAGATAAATAATGAATTAATTTATTATATTTTAATAAATTTCATTAAACATTAATATCCACTACCATAATCAATAAAAAATATTATTGTCTTTTTTTGTTTTTAACTGTTTTGGTTTTTTGTTTTTTTATTAGTGAAATATTATTTTTCTAATGAATCTTAATAGTAGATTATGACTCTTTAATATTTATTTACTAGTATAGAAAATCAAAATAATCTCTTTTTCAAGCCAGGTATTCATTGGAATGCAATTTCCAATTTTTATGCTTTAAATAAAGTAGTATTTCATGTTCTATTATATAAACTATGAAAGAATATTATACTACCACTTATTTTTGAGTGATTCCCCTGATCATCTCATTATGGTGTTACAAAAATGTTTTATTATTATTCCCATGTAATTTATTCTTCTTAATCTATTTCGGTAAGTTGTGTACCCATATCTAATCCTGATAAGAACATATATGTTCATTCATATTATAATGTACACACAATCAAAAAAATCATTTCATTGTTATTATAGTAATATATGGCATATTAATGAACAGATACTATATTTCCAATGAATGTAAATGTTATGAAAATCTATACAAGTTCCAAGAGTGTGTTTGATGACTTCTTGGGTTGGAGTGGAAACAAGATTACATATAGCTGTTCCAAATTATTTAGACAAAAAATGTATCATTATTGATGAATAGGAACAATATTACAATGAAATGAAAAAAATTTATGTGAGTTATGGTGTCATATATAGAAAGTATTGAACTAGTTTTAACCTTATATTTCAAATTGACTAGGGACACTCATTTATGCTCTAACAGCAGGAGAATCCATCTTATGGAAAACTAAATAATTCATAAAACAATGGAAAAAATATTCAAGAATATGATAATCAATAATTTTGTTTCTTAAATAAGCTGTTTATACCATCATTTAGTATCCAATCTTCAAATTCAATCATATAATTCAAAATATATTGGTCATTATTGACCCTCAACATTTTGAATCATTAATAAGTGCATGAAATATTAAGTTATTATGAATTAATTTCTTTAGGAGACTTATTTTATCATACGAAATATCACCACATATTTTTTTATTAAAATGTAATAAATAATTTCCTTCAATAAATTCCATCATTTAAACCATATAATCCATTAACATTATTACATAAAAAGGATACCATATTCTTGTTTTGGGATAATAATATTCATGTTTCCTAGTTATTATGGGGTATAATAATTTTTTGTTCTCTGGATTTAGATGTTCATGTTAATGAAGGATAAAAGTGGTTCAAATTATGTTTTTCAAGAATTTGATATTCTTTGTGGGGCTTAAATGTTTCACATGACACTTCATTTCATTACCAGTGCACCTGGGTGCTATATCATCACATGTTTTGGGGATATCTCGATGTGTTTTTTGTTTTTTTATGTTCTATATGAGTTTTAGTATGATTAATGGTGGTTATGTTTAATGATAATAGAGGATATTACCACGTATGTAAATACCACAGAAGAACTATGATCATAGTTTTATCCATGGAAACTGTATTATTTCCATGCTTAAAGACCGTAGAAATAAGCATACATGGAAGTGGGTAACCCCTTAGTTTTAAACCATTGAATTATCATTATTTCTGGGGTTTAAACCATGGCTATCAAGAAATTTTCATACTTCAAACCATGGAAATTGTATTATTCCCATGGTTACAAACCATAGATATAGTATTTACCCTATATCTATTCCAACACAATATATAACCATTTAAACTATGTATATTACCAATATCCATGGATTTGGTCTCTATAGAAATATTTAGAAACAATAGTAATAACATATTTTGGTATTTTTGTATGATACATTATCTCAATTTCCATTCAGTGAGGCATATTTAATTGGTGTGGACCTCATTTCGTTCATATGGTGTACATACTGCCCATTTTACATGTAATATCATGAATCCATAAAACATCATGGTATTTTACGTTTCAATTTGAATTATTTCATCAATAGTGATTTTACATGGATGTTACCAAGTGGTAAGGGACATCATTATAATTTTACATTAGTTAGAAATATTATTTGTGCACCAAGTTATTTTACATAGTGCACATAAAGACCATTTCACATGTAAGATCTCGAATCCTTTATAAATTATGATATTTTCTATTAAAAATGAATTAGTTCATACATCATGAATTTACTTGAACATTAAAATGAGGTATGGTTTTTCGCCTGAATTTCCATTTCACTGAGGACTATTTGCTAATTTGCAGCTAATAAATTTTTTGTTGCGTATATAATTCACCATTGATCTATTTTGAATGAAATCCTTTTTATTCATGATGATTAATTTTTTATTTCATGTGAGTTCTATAAGGGTTATAATTTAAATTTTATGAAAAAGTGGAATTTTCTGTCATTCAAACATTATTTTCAAATTGTTAACTTTATCCTGAAATAATAAATTTATTATGATCATATTCAATTCAACATTAAATTTATCATAAATTTATTTATAATCTATATCATAGATAATATTATTTCCTAAACATATACATTTTTTATAAATGGTTATTATTTTGAATTTCATATTTTTAACTATCGAAATATTTATAAATCCATATTATTTACTCAACATGAAAATTAAAAGATAATAAAAATATATTAAAAAATTAAATTATTTATTATATATATGATTAATTATTAAGAAATTATTTAATTTGTGTGGTATGTTTATTAATTTTCCCTCGATGCGTTAATAGGTATCATGAGACAAATTATTTTTCCAAATCAGATGGGAATTACCTAGTATTTTGTATTATCTTGATAAATGACTGAATAAAAGAATTATACATGATTTCTAACACCATGATGTCCAAAAATTATTCATTTCACTTATTGAAAATTCATTTATTATTATTATTATTCATGATATTTCCATAATAATATTATCTCTAGATATATTTAATTCATAGATTATTAAATAAATGAAATGTGTTGTCAATTATTTTACATGCCTTATTGATTATTCATTATCCAATTTTGTAGTCAAGTCATTGATTAAATGGATTGTGTGTTCATAAATTTATCTTTATATATTTATTATTCATCCTTTATTCATGATATACATGTCCCTACGTATCCCTAAATGTGCATTTTAGTTCCCCCTAATTTTTAATTATCACATTATGAAGATTAATCCCACGACTGAGTTTCAAGGACTCTGATTTTTATTTTATATATAATTGATTAATTATCATTTTATAATGTAAAATTATTGTCATTTATGTACCTATTGATCCAAAACATCTAAACAGATTGGTTTCTCATAATTTGACCCATTATATCTATGCTTATATGATAAAATAGTTACAGATTCCAGGACATGAGAGTTGGTGTTGTTAAAGTTTCTATAGAAGGATATTTAGTATGAACCTTGTGTAATTGACATTTGGAAACATAGATTAAGGAGAAACCCAAATACAGGCATTTAAGTTAAGTATAAAGGTACATAATAATGTTTTGGAAAGGTAGTTATTCTATTATTTAGCGAAGAATAACAACCTTATTTGAATATTACAAGTGGATATTGTTTTGGAAGAGATGAACATTATGGTAATAAATTTGAAATTGGTGAATTAGGATGACCCGATCATCTCATGGGGCATGAAAATGGTATGTAATACAGACCAATGATTATACTACGTAAGGATAGGCTTTGCATAATTCAAATTTTTTACAAGCCATTATGAAGGATTTGAATAGATGATGATAATGAGTTACCAAGAATAAACCATATGTGTCTTAGATTAAAAATATGTTTTCATAAATTAGATGTTCTATAAATTATTATATGGGTTTCCACAATAATAATTGTTTCATACATTATATTTTTTTATAAATGAATATTAATTAAACTAATTATATTTACATTGTATAGGAAAGACAATATGGTGACATTGAGCAACAGAATGGGAAGATGATTGGGGTGAATGATATCTTGATTATGCATAAATATTAATTACAAAAAAAATATTAACAATATATACCACATCAAACTCATAGACTAACTAATAAATAGAAGGATGTAGTTTGCAAAGATTTCCACTGATGGAGACCACGATGGAAGGAACGATCAATTACCTTGATTATATAAATGTAGAAATAGACACAAATGGAAGTGTTGTAAAAGAATGCGGAAATTTTTTAATAAGTAAAAATATTTGAATAAAGAAATTCATTTTATAGTATAAATGAAGAGTTTGATTTGTGGGAATAAATCAAATTATAGTGTTGTATTTATAGATTTTTGTATTAAATGTGTAAAACATGGGAATTTTCTATGTCAATTCCCAGTTCTAATGTTTATCCCCGTGGCCAAGTGAACTCCTATGTGGAAATTAAATTTATGAAGTATTTATGTATTTTGATTAAGGCATTAAATTGAAGATGTTTTTTTCAATGGTATTTTGGTTATTTGAATTATGAATAATCTAGGTATTGTGTAACATTTAAGAAGAATATCTTTGTTTAACACAAGTGATAACAATACTATCATGGGTTTATGATTTTATGGTAGATCAAAATTTCAATGCATTAAAAACACATTTGAATTTTTTGGAAGGTATATAACAATGATTAAATATATTTTTGGGAAAATTATTTGGTAATACTATCAATTGGATTATTATATGTTTTAATTAAATTACAATTTATGGAAGAATTCATTTACATTTTATTGGAATAATTTTAAAGGTGTAGGTAACCATTATGGTTTATCTTATCTTTGATGTTATTGTATGTATGGGTTAATACACATCTGAAACATTATTGGAATTAAATTAATTTATATTTTGTAAAAATGCAAACCACGATGTTTGATAACAACTCACTGCATTTAGAAATTCAAAGGCTTGGAACCCAAAACATAAAGTTAAATAGGGTTTAGCACCTACTTGTATTCTAGATGATGTAAAATAAAACATTCCATTGTTTTTAGTTAAAATATTTTATTGATAAATTTTAATTTTGAATCTACTGTGTTAATGTTGTGTTCTAGTGGTTAATGCTTTATATGGAATAACGTGTGCTAACTGTATTGGAATTGGAAAATAGTTGAAGATATATTGAAATACATTTCAAAATTTTATTGATTTTATTATCCATTAGAATTTAATTTTAGTGTTTTAGGAATACTTTTTTTGTGATAGTCGTTTATTGGAATAATCAATGAATAATAAATTAATTAGTTAAAACCCATAGGATGAATGTATATTTTGAAACAGAAACAAACCATTTATGTATATTTTCTTACACTCATAGATAGAAAAATAATTACTGAATTGTAGAGAAATGATTTTGGAAAAAATGTTATCATATAACCTTCATATATTATGAATCTAATAGTCTTTTAATTCATTGTAGATTAATGTCTTGGAGAACCTTAACATTGCATTGATTATACACTTTTTTACGATTTATGAGATGAAGATCAAATTTTGAGGACATATATTATTTAAGGTCAGATAATTTTAAAATAAAAAATAATAAAATAAATAAATTTTATTCAATAACATAGGTGGCAGAAAAAATTAATATTAAATAGTACACAAAACATATTTCATAAAATTTAATCCCTTTGATGGCTTGTAGAACAAAAAAACCTAACACTAAATGAGTTTTTATATAGTATACTAACTTAAAATTTCCATTTTTTTGGTTATTAATAATTATAAATTAATTATATAAATTAATTTTATCTATTTATAATAAACAAGCTAAAAATCATTTAAAATTAAAAAATTGTTTTTAAAAAATCTTTTTTTCCAAAAAGAGTGTTTTGTAGCTCATTTCACACATACTTTAAAATTAAATTTTACCAATTTTAGGATGATTCTTTGATAAATGAATTAATTTTTTTAAATAATAATATCAAATATATATTAGGTTTAATTTTTGATATTTTTCTGAAATATTTCATATTTTGATCACATGGTAGAAATACTGATTTTTATTAAAAACAACCTTTTTAATTAAATAATTAACTAAATTAAATTACATAAATATATTTTTAAAGGTTATATTGGACAATTTATATTCAAATATAACTATTTTAATTAATTTTAATAAAATTTAATATTTAATATTGATATTAAATCAATATATTCATAATTTAATTTTCAATTTAAAAAATATATTTTTCTTCGAGTATATAGGTATAATTATAAATTCTATTTTTTCTAATTAAATTAATAGAATTTGGAAAAATAGATTCCATAAATGTAATTATCATAATTTATTTTATATACTGTGGTCATATTTCATTTTTACCATAAATAATTGTTAAATAAATAAAAAATTACTTACCGTTGATAAGGTAAGAATAATTTTATCGAGGGTTAAACTAACATGATAAGGTTATAAATTACCCTCAAAATTTTCCATAAACCATTTAATTTAAATATTTATATCTAATATCTTATAAGGGTCAATGAAGAAACATTTTCAATGCTTTTTCCATGATTAAAAATTCATTTTAATTATTTATTTTAATAAATTCCCGGTGTGGCCTCTCCCCATCTTATAAAATGCCACCCACTCTCATCTTCTTTATATAATTACAATGTTCTTTTTTCAACCAATACCTAAAATTATATATTATTTAATCCCCTAAGAATATAGTTTTAATCATTATTTATCATAAGTCTATCATAGGATGTATTGTTCAGCAATCCAAAACATGCCACATGATGAGGAGGAAACATTCTAAAATGAGGATTTTCATATTATTTCATCTTCCACCTCCTTAAAATAATATAAAATCAAGGATATATGGGAAATTATTTGTAAAACATACACATATATTAATTTTTTTTAAATTTGATATCCAATATTTATCTCCACTTCATTCAAATTGGAAACTAAATATTCGATAAAGTGTGTGAAGAACTACCGCCTCATGAAACAATATAATTTGTTTCCCATCACTACAATTCAAGTATGTAAATAGTAATAGATTTGATAAATATATATGATATTTATGATTTTATAGTACACTTATAATTATAATATCACATATAACTTCTTACATTTCATAATTTTTAAAATAAGAAAACATCGCATGTTTGTATGTCAGACTACTGCCTCGTGAAGCGATAAGAATTAGTTTTCACATTCAATTTAAATGGAATATTATAATAAAAAATTTATTTAATATTTTTTATATAGTTGACAAGTTAAAAATTATGAAAAATTAATATATAATATTCTTACATTCCCTTTCAATTGTAATGGGAATGATATCACCGCTCATGCGTACATACATCCTACCATATCTATGTGGCGATGTGAATCACTTTCCTGAGAAAACTGATGAATATTGTTATAATAATGTTCATAATGATTAAAAATGATATTTATAAAATAATTAATATTCATTATTTTATTTATTGATATCAATTTTACAAGAACCATAATTTTCATTACAAAACATGAATGAGAAAACAACATAATTAACACCTAAAACAATGAAAATAATTAGTTATATTTGAAAAAAGGTTCGTAAATTGATTATAATATGATCATATATGATATAACAAATAGGATTAAGGATTATTTATAAATTAATAACATGATTAAACTCATATAAAAGATTTTGAATCATGTTTAACATATAGAAAGTGTAAGGCAATGGACTTCATCTCAATATCCCTTTATTTAGGTGTATTTTATTGTTGTGCCCTTAATTTATTATTTATCTGCTACATATTGTGGATTAAAAATGTAATATCATGAATCGTTCAAAATTTATTTTAATTAAATAATTTAATATTATTTATTTTATACAAAGGGTTTTATATAAACAGTACACAATGGTAATGAAATTAATATTAATTTCCCTTCATTGATTCATATATTACTAATGTTCAGCTAATTTATTTTATGTTTTATGAATACTAATCTTTAACATTTTATATTTGATATAAATAATTATTAATTATTTTTTATGGTTAACTTATTATTATTTATTCTATGTGTATTTTACATGAATTTTTTGTCACGCCCCGTCCTCGAGGCCCATGTCATGACTACCCCAGGCCCACCTTCTATATGCCAGGGGTTGGAAACTAACACCAAAGGCATAAATACCTATACTGGGAAGGAATTTCCTTTATGAAAGTAAACAAACACAACATAGTACACATGTAAAGCAAGCACTAAGTAAAACTGGATACACAGAGTAAGTGCTGAAAAAATGGGACAGTATACAAACCCAACTGTAATGTACTGTACAACTGAAAATCTAGAACAACTACAGTAAATTAAGCAACTACTACAAAGTCGTCCTTCAGGAACCCCACCAAAAGGGTGGGTATAGATGGCCTCCTCTTCACCTCTGGTTTTTCAGTCCACTCCGTGTATGTCTCACCAAGTGGTCCACCACCAGGTATCGTCCCGCTCCCCAAGTCTCCTCCTAGATCAGTGTTGTCCGTCGTCTGCATCCAACACAACGTAGTGCGGGCATATCCTCTTCAGGGGTGAGTATATGATACTCAGAAGGGACCCCGAGTCCCCCCTATGGTTTCCCAGAATCCATAAAGGAAAATCCACAAAATAAAGATTCAATCACGAAGTATCAACTAACTCTATGTAGGTATATGCACATACATATACCTAAGTTATCAATCACAGTTCGGCTCCTACTCTCGAGCCCAAGAACATCCCAGTCCACACAGGACATTAAGTCAAACACATCAATGATAATGATTGAATGTCAAGACTCAGCTCACACAAGAATACATCTTTCATAATGAGGTAGAAATTATCAAATGTAGTCACCGATTCATCGTCTCTACCGAACCCATGGAGGATTCCAGTACATTTGTCGTCACTGCTGATCACATGGATGATTCTAGTACAGCTTTCATCCATGCCAACCCCAAGGAGGATTCTAGTACACTTGTCGTCCCTATAGAATCCATGGAGGATTCTAGTACAATTGTCGTCACAGCCGATCCCATGGACGATTCCAGTACAGTTGTGGTTACTTTCGAACCCACAGAGGATTTCATTACAGTTTTCATCACTTTTGACCCCACCGAGGATTCCAGTAAAATTTTCATCATCATCAAACCCATGGGGGATTCCAGTATGATTGTCATCGTAGTGACAACCTGCTCTATGGTTCCCGCACAGAGCAGGCTCGATTCTGGGACGGTCCGCTCCTCAAGCCAAGGGGTCGATACACCAACTGTCATGAAGTATAGAGATGATGTATCCCAAATTTCTGTCTCATCAAAAGGAACCTGACGTGATAGGCAAAGTGTCAATCGAATGCCCAGTCTGAGAGATATTGTCTTTTCCATTCCTGGGGCCCAGTTAGAAATATGCTCGTTCCAAACCCATCCATTTTGGAAAGTCGTCCAAAACTCAATTAGAGTACTGAAAAAGTACTGCCTCATCCTAGGGGTCTTAGTGCCGTAGACGGTTCATCGATCGGACACACGATCTTAATTTTATTCACATTTTAGTGAAAACGGGCCTGGTCTGTCAAGCCCAATGGGCTGGCGGGTTGGGTCAACCTCGTTTTGGCGGGCCCGACCTGGGAGAGGGTCGGACCGGCCCGATGAGTCGTGCGGCCCGACCTGAGGGGTGCATCCCTGCTGGCTCGGCCCGAGTGGCCGAGCCGTCTGAGGGTGGGGTGGATTTCCCAAACCGGAGGTCTCGAGCGGCATCGCCCTCTTGGCGCGGCGGGTCTTCCCCGCCGGGACGGCCGACTGACTGGCTGGTTTGTCCACCGAGCAGCCCACAGAACATGGGTTGTAGTCCTCCACTGTGCAGCTCCACTTTTGGCACCACGGTCATCCTTCGGCCCGACCATCTTCGGCTGACCGGTTCTCCTTCGGCCGAGCGACCGACGGTTGCGGGATACGATTCTTTCGCATGCGGCCGATGCACGGCTATCGCATTCTCCCATGGTCGCCTCTTCCAACGTGCCTCAATAAGAAATAACGAGTCTACAGTGGGTCGTCGAGCTTTGTGCATTCGTCCCGCGTCCTCTGCATTAGGTGGTAACAATTGGCCGAAGTTAAACCATGTTTCTCAACAAAGAACAAGAACAATTTTTAATCATTTAAAATTGAACATAATTCCCCTACCTCGAAAAGACACCGCACGCCGTCAAGTCTC
Organism: Viscum album; assembly: GCA_963277665.1. Lineage (NCBI taxonomy): Eukaryota > Viridiplantae > Streptophyta > Magnoliopsida > Santalales > Viscaceae > Viscum > Viscum album. The sequence continues at coordinate 1,290,326,897 of OY728119.1, forward strand.
AGAAGATGAATGTCGCGGTAGTCGGGCATCGCAGATGAACTGTGTCGATTCCATTGACTTCAGAGTGCACCCGAAGAAGAAGCGTTGTTGGTGACTTCACGTTCATCGAATCGTGGAGCGTGCTTCATCGAGGGAAAAATATGTCCTTCGTTGGAGGTGTTCGTCATCGGGAGAAGAATACTATATTTATCTATTCCTCCATAAGTTCCACCCCAAAATATTTTTCAACAACATATAATATTAAACCTTCCCTTATTTTAATAAACATTTCATGAATTTTAAAAATGATTCAAATCCTTCCAAAGTAATTAATTAATTTGTGGGGTACAAAATAATTAATTCATGGTGTTATCATATTAATGACCAAGTGGAAGGTGGAGAGTTTAACAAATAAAGAGAGGGGTTTTCAATAATGAAACAAGGGGTTTAAGGGAGTAATGGGTGGATGAAAAGTTTAGGCTCTTGTAGGCCCGACCACAAAAAATATCCTCTCATGGGAGGTAATGTGTGTTTGGGCCCCACCTCTATCTCTCCTTGAGAGGGATTAAACAACTTCCATAAGTAAAGATTTGTTCCACCAATTTTATTTTTTTATTCTATATTCCCAGATATTAACTCTCAAGCTACATAAAACGCAACTGTGGTAAAGGTCCCCTTAAGAGAATTCTGGCGCTGCGAGTTCATCGGTGTCCTCAGATTTCAATTCCGAGCACCGGTTCAAATGATAGAAAAACTCATAAGTATTTTTACTGAACATACCTGAACAAAAATTCAGAAAATGATTCTGGGCACACCGGGCCTCGAAATCAGGTGTCGTCCGAAACAAAAGACTTGTAAAATTCTAAAGTATTTAGAAGATAAATTTCCATGAAATTTCTGGGTCATTAAATTACTCCCACCTCATTGATTTACATCCCTGAAAATCTAAAACACCCACTAGAGAAACAAATGGTGGTACTGTACATGCATCTGAGCATCCCGCTCCAAAGTGCTCTCCTCGAGGTTCCCGTGCTTCCAGAAAATGCACACTAGTGGGATCGACTGTCCATGCAGGACCCACTCTTGTCGATCCTAAATCTCTACCATAACCTCCATTAATGTCACCCCGTTATTGATGTCATTCTCCCCATGATTGATGATATGGTTCGGGTCATACACGTATCTCATCAGCTGAGATACGTGGATGATGTCATGCACCCAGGGCAACTGAGGTGGAAGGACCAGGCGATAAGCCATCTCGCCTACTCTTCTGAGGACCTGGAATGGTTCGATGAATCTTTGAGATAACTTTCCACCCTAACCAAATCTCCATTGACCTCATCGAGGTGTGACTCGTAGGAAGAATAGGTTGCTATCCTAGAACTCTAGTGGTCTCCTTCTCCTATCCACAAAATATATCTACAACACGGCTAGCTGCTCCGTCACCTCTCCTAGAAGCTGAATGCTCGATCTCCTGCTAAGAGCATCAGCTAAAATGTTCCCCTTCCCAGAAGTGTAGAATATCTCAAAGTCATAGTCCTGGAGGAACTTGAGCCATCGCCACTGTCTCAGGTTCAGGTCCTTCGGCGAAAAGATGTACCTGAGACTCTGGTGGTCCGAGTAGACTATAAAGTGCTCACCCATCAGATAGTGCCGCAACATCTTCAAGGAAAATACTACTGCTACTAACTCCAAGTCATGGGTATCATAGTTCTGCTCGGGCTGCCTCAACTATCGTGAACCATACGCGATCACTACTCGCACTTTCATAAGGACACACCTGAGTCCGGTCCTTGATGCGTAATAGTATACTACGTACCCAACACCCTCCTCTGGTAGCCTCTATATTGGAGCACTAGTGAACCTCTGTCTCAGCTCCCGAATGCTCTGCTGACATCTATCTGACTGCACTTAGGGTTTCCCATTCTTCATCAAATCTGAATGCGGTGCTACAACTATGGAGAAGTCTGGCGTAACGGTAATTCTGGCTGACTCGAGAGTGATCAAATCCACCCTCATATGCATGATTCCATTCTGTTCTCCATGGGTTTTCCTTTTTTCATACCAAGGAAAACTTCTTCCCAATATTGTAGATAAACCACATCCTTTTTCCTAATATAGTCAATCTGTGTATGAACTGTGGTTGCCCAATCAATACCCAAATTAACGTCGTAAGGCCTCGATGTTGTCACCAAGAGGTTCCAACCAAAACTCTCTCCTCAACGGTCGGATCACACCATTGTCGTAAGTGTGAATATCGAGTCTCCTCCACAAAGATATCTCCAGACGTGAGGGTCATGTCAACGGCTTAACCAGAAACTATAGGTTTGGGACAAGATTCGTGGAAGGAAGGAGTGATTGGTACCTATGACTATTTATATGGCAGCTAGTAGTAGACACGTACCTCAAATCAGTCTTAGAGCCCTTGGGTAAAAATCCTTGACCATATGCAGCTACTCTCTTCCCCTGCCCTCCAGCTCCATGTGCATAGCGGGGAATACAAAGGCAGGTGGTTGTAACATGTCGAAATATTCACCACTTCATTCTTCTATCCTGGATTTTCTTCCACGTTTGGTGCCTTGCAGATTCAACATTCCATAACACTTCCTCTTCACGAAACATTTTACACTGTCAAGTCTCTAAGAATGATATCAATTTCATGCTTTACAACTATAAACATTCATTGGATGTATCCTCTTAGCCAATGAATATTCAACCAAAAAGGTTCTCTCTAGAACCCTAACACAAGTAGGAATGAATAGAGGAAAAAGTGATGGATCAGATATCCTTACACACACCACGCTAAGAGGTCCAATCTCTAAAGAATCGACCATCTCATACTCATCGAGTAACAGAAAAGATTGGTATGCCTCGATGAATACATAGCTACCGACACATCATCCTGCCGAAGCTGTATACACTCTAGAAAACACTCAGCCACCTCCTCAAGCCAGAAATTTTCCACCTATGGGTCGGGCTCGCCTCAGAACATGAGGGATATCCGGTGCTGAAACCATGTAAGGCACTAAGCCTAAAAGTTTCCTTTACTGGTACTACTGGTAGTGTCTGCTGACCAACGGGTAGTGACATGGTGGGCTAACTGCCCCAAGATACCATCTCGAAAAATGGTCCAAGTACCAAAACATCATTATTATGAGGACTATCTGCATGGTCACTCACGGAAATAGACTAGTATCTAAGATCATCGTCTGATCTACTAGTGTCGCAACTAGGCGGAAAACTCCAGTAATCACCTCCATCATGTCCTCTACTGCCTGGGAATCTATCTCGCCTCAAACCTCAGAGGCCACTGCAGCTGGAACTCGTTCAACATCCTCTTTCGGCGTGCACCATCTTCTAGTACGGATGGTGTAATATGCTTCCCAAATGGTGGTGGTGCTGCTGGTACACCACCCGAAGTTGACAACATTGTAAGAGGGCCCTACACCGGAGCCTTGTCACTCGGTGGGCCGTCATCGTGTACTCTCTCTTGGGAACCCTAGCTGGCTGTCTTCACAGCGGCATCCCAATAAGAAATAGGTGCACCACATTAAATAAGGTATACCTGGTGATTTTACTCAAAGATACCACAAAAGAAAACTCTTGAAGCACCCACACAATCAATGTTTCAATGCACATGCTCGGAAATCAAAGGTCATGGCTCTGGAGTATGGATACGTCGACAGCTGTACCAACACTAGACTCCTTGGAATGAAAACCATACTCAATACTCTTAACAATATTGCTTCACAAAAAAGAATGATACAAGTCTTCAGTTCTGAAGTAGAAATGACTCCTTGGATACCAATTAGTCAGGACCCAACATCAGGGCCCATGTCGTGACTACCCCAAGCCCGCCTTCTATAGTCCAGGGGATGGCAACTAGCACCAAAGGCGTAAATCCCTATACCAAGAAGGAATTTCATTTATGAATGTACAAAGACAGAACAAAGTGTTCAAGTAAAGAAATAACTAAGTAAAACTGGATACAGAAAGTAAGTGATGAAAAGAAAATGGGCCAGTATACAAACCCAACTCTAATGTACAGTAAAACTGAAAAGATAGAAAAACTGGAGTAAAGTAAACAGCTACTACTGAGTCATCCTCCGGGAACCCCACCTGAAGGTTATGTACAGAAGGCCTCCTCTGCATCTCCATCCCATCCGTCCGCTCAGTGTATGTATCGCTAAGTAGTACACCTCCGAGTATCGTCCCACTCCACAAGTCTCCTCCTCGATCAGTGGTGTCCGTCATCAGCATCCAACACAACGTAGTACGGGCATAGCCCGTGCAGGGTTGAGTATAATATACATAGTAGGGACCATGAGACCCCTCATGGTATCCCAAAATCCATGAAGGATAAACCATAGAATAAAGATACAATCACAAAGTATCAACCAACTCTACCTAGGTATATAACCCTACAAATACCTATGTTATCAATCACAGTTCGACTCCAACTCTCGAGCCCAAACACAACCCAGATCACACAGGATAATAAATCAAATACATCAATGATAATGATTGAAAGTCAAGACTAATCTCACAAATGTATAGATCTTTCGTAAAGAGGTATAGATGATCAGATGGAATCACTGATTAATCGTCTTTGCCGAACCCATGAAAGATTCCAGTATAGTTTTCATTTCTATTGAACCCATGGAGGATTCCTGTACAGTTGTCGTTCCTACCAAACCCAGAGAGGATTCCAGTAGAGTTGTCATCACTGCCAAACCCACAGAGGATTCTAGTACAGTTGTCGTCACTGCTGAAACCACGGAGGATTCCAGTACAGTTGTCCTCACTTTCGAACCCACAGAGGATTCCATTATAGTTTTCATCATCGTCAAACCCATGAGGGTTTCTAGTATGATAGTCATCACAGTCGCAGCCAACTCTAGGGTTCCCACACACAACACACTTGATTCTGGGATGGTCCACTCCTCGAGCAAATGGGTCGACACACCAAATTTCATGAAGTCCATAGTTGATGTATACCGATGTTCTTTCTCATCAAAAGGAACCCAACACGACAAAAGACGCGTTAATCAGACGGTTGTTCTGAGAGATATTGGGTTTACTGTTCCAGGGGCACAGTTGGAAATATGATCATTCTAAACCCATCTGTTTTCCAAAGTCATCCAAAGCTCACATATAGTATCGTAAAAGGACTTCCACGTCACAGTGGTCTTAGTTCTGTAGACGGTGAATCATTCAGACACACGGTCTTGAAGTCATTCACGTTTAAGGGAAAACGGGCCCGGTCCATCAAGCCATGTGGGCTGGTGGGTTGGGCTAACCCAGTTTTGGCGGGTCCGACCCGACAGAGGGTCGGACCGACATGATGAGTCGTGCGGCCCAGCCCGAGGGGTGCACCCCGGTCCGAAGGGGGATCAGCCCGGTCGTGGTAGGCGGCCCCGCCCGGTGGGTACAACCCCCTTCTTTTCCGAATCGGCAGCGCCGCGCGGCGCCGCCGTCCCAACCGGCCGACCTTTCTGGCGCAAGCGACCCACACGGGCAGGCATCGGTTTCTCCAGCGCGACACCCTCCTGGCGGCACGGGTCTTCTCCACCCGGTCAGCCATTTTGTCCGCTGAGCGGCCCGCAGAACACTGGCTGCTACCCTCCGCAATGTGGTGCCCTTTGTGGCGCCGCAGTCTTCCTTCGGCTCGGCCGGCTTCGGCCAGCCGGTTCTCCTTCGGCCGAGCGGCCCGCGGTTGCGGGCCTCGGTTCTTCCGCACATGGCTGGAATGCGGCCGCCGCCTTCTTCCTTCATCGCCTCTTCCAACGCGCCTCAATCACAAATAAAGGTTCTACGGAGGGTCATCGGGCCGTGTGCATTCGACCCTTGCCCTCGCCGTTAGGTGGTAGTAATTGGCCTAAGATAAACCACGTCTCCTAACAAAGAACAAGAACAATTTTTGATTAATTAAAATTTAACATGATTACCCAACCATGAAAAGACGCTGCATGTCGTCAAGCCATGAAAGATGAATGTCGCGGTAGTCGGGCATCATGGAATAATGGTGGCAATTCCGTTTACATCGGAGTGAACCCATAGAAGAAGCATCTTTGGCAGCTTCGCATTCATCGAATCATGGAGCATGCTTCATCGAGGGAGAGAGACGTCCTCTATTGGAGGTGTTCTTCATCGGGAGAAGAATAATTTCTTTATATAATCCTCCATTAGTTCCACCCCAAAATATTTTTAAAGAAAATATTATATTAAGGCTCCCCCTATTTTAATAAACTTTCTATTCATTTTCAAAATGATTCAAATCCTTCTAAAGTAATTAATTACTTTTTGGTGTACAAATTAATTAATTCATGGTGCTGTCATATTAATGACCACGTGGAAGGTGGAGAGTTTAACAATTAAAGAGAGGGGTAGTCAAGAATTAAACAAGGGGTTTAAGGGAGTTATTTGAAGATGAAATGTTTAGGCTCGTGTGGGCCCCACCTCACAAATATCCTCTCATGGGAGGTTATGTGGGTGTTGGCCCCACCTCTAACTCCCCATGAGAGTTATTAACCAACTTCCATGAATAAAATTTTGTTCCACCAATTTTATTTATTTTATTCTGAATTCCAAAATAATAACTCTCATGCCACATAAAACGCAGCTGCAATAAAGGTCTCCTTAAGCGAATACTGGCACTACAAGTTCATCGGCGTCCTTGAATTTCAATTACGAGCACAAGTTTAAAAGATAGAAAACCATGCACGGACGTTTACTAAACACACACGAACAAAACTTCATAAATTGATTCCAGGCACAATGGGCCTCTGAATCATGTGCCGTAAAAAACCACAGAATTGTAAAATTCCAATGTATTTATGAAAAGAAATTTCCTTCAAATGTTTGGTTCTATACACTTTACCAATTAGAGAGGGATTTTGTCTCAATATCCATTTCATTGAGACAAGTTAGTTAATATGAAATTATTAACATTTAAATGGTGTGTATAATACCCATTTATTGTATTTATCAGGAATAAATATTTACTTAGGATGATTTATTTTTTGTTTCATGTTTATTCTTCATGGGGTTTAAATTTTATATTTACCAAATATGGAAAATTATTTTCCATTATCAAATTGTTTTTTATTGATAACATTCACTTGAAAAAGCACATTATAATAATAATTTATAATTAGTCATTAAATTTAACTTAAATGTAAATATAATTTTTATCAATTAAAATATCATTTACCAAAATTTATATCATTTCAGCATTCCATTCATATTTTGAATGTTATTTTTTAACTGTGGAAGTATTCAAAAATACACATTTATTGCACAATAAAGATACATTTGGATTAAGAATCTTTATTCATGAAATTAACGAATTATTTGATATAAGATGAATTGTTTTTTTATATATTTACAAGTGGGTCCCGATTATTGATATCCCCATGATGAATTAAGTGGTCTCCTGAGAAAATTCCAATTTCCAAATCAAATCGTTTTTTACCTAGTAATTTTAAACTGCCATGTGAATATCCTTGAATGTAGAGGTACTAATGATACCTGAGATCATGATGTCTAATAATTACTAAATTATTTTACTTTAAATTTATTTTTTATTATTATTGATGACATTTGACCAATTATATTATATTTTATTTCTTTTTATTCATATTTTATCCCTTAATTTTCATGAATTTTCAGTTATCTTCCTTCCAATATTGCTTATTCCATATCTTATTCAGATAGTAAAGTAATTGATTAAAGGGAAAGAGTGTTTAGTAATTTACAATTTCATAAATATTATGATATATCGATTAATTATATAACTGAATTACAACTAAATATTTATAATAAATTTATCTTAAACATATTTTTTCTTTTCCCCATGATATGAAGATGGGTCATTTCAATAACATTAAGGGATATTGTGCTTTGAGATTTGTTATCGTTTAGATAATTTCCTAAATGTAATATTTCTATCATGTTTTTATACAGTTACGAAAATTTGTAAATATATTTGTATATTTAAATTTATCAATTTTTATCAATTCCAATATAATAAAAGAGACACTGGCTCTAGGATATTACTGTTATGGTTGTGAAAATATAAAGAAAAGAACATAAAATAGTTAGACATAAGAATTGGTTGCATAAATTTCCCTATATCTAATCATTAGTAGGATTAATTATGGGGCTTCATCTCTTACAAAATATTTCCCACAACCTCCAAAATTGGGATGGATCAAATATGACAGTACACTTGTAGTAGGGAATTCATCATCTAGCATTAGAGGTGTTAGGTTTGGGATATGAAACATATGGCCTTTGAGGATTAAACCTTTATAAATTCTGACATAAATGTTTAGTCCTAACTTTTCTGAGGACATTGGAATTCAATAATACATTTTGTTATTGTGTTTGTACTGAAGGGAGTTCCTCTGGGTGAGAACAACAAAATGACGGAACTCATTAATAAAACATCATATAAAAAATAACAATAAACGGATCACTTATATGGATTAACATAACTTTTTTCCATTATATATGTGATACTCCCCATAAATAATTCATTTTGATTTATTCTATACTAGTTTTCCAAAGGGGGATGTATTCTAGGTAGTACTAGAATAACATTTCGATCTATATTTTTGAAGAGTGTGTGAGTTTGTGTCATTACTTAAGGGTCCTGTTTCCAATTCAAAAAAATTATAGATAAAATATATGTTTGTGATTCATTCCAACAATAATAATGATTACAATAACAATATGTCTCAATAAAAATATTCATTTTTTTGGAAAGTACATATAAAGACAATATAATTTCTCATTAAATCCAAGTATTTTTCAATAATCAATATTATTATATATCAGAATGTACCCTTGAATATACCAAAAATAAGTGGAATTGGACTCATGAAAAATTTGAATAGATGCATTTTAGAGTTTGGATAAGTGCCATGAGAATGACATCGTATATATCCATTGTGATGGGAATCATAAAATATGAATCACAGTGCCAATTTTTATAATAAATTGTAAATTTTAATGTCATGTTACAAGTAATATAATGGTGTCTTTTAGGTTCGTGCTCTCTGACTTTAAAAAGCCATTTAAAGAAAAGTATTCTAAAATATCGTGTTATCTAGAGTTGATAATGTAACACCACAAGCTTCCATGGTACGTTTCCCTTCGAATATTGCAATGGTGTGCATTGTACGCAACTTCGAGATTCTAACACACCACAACCAATCAAACTAGCCGTTATGAATAGTAATACCTAATTTTTGAAATTTTATAAATTCTATCTCTCAAAATGGACTTCATTTTTTTATTCGGAATATCGAATTTATCCTAGGGTGAAATTTTGGAACTTTTCGGATAACACTTATATTTTGATGAATAGTGAAAATTACTAAATTTTAATTAAAAACAAATTTTAAATAAAAATAATTTATAGTGATAAATTATATTATTGAGTGGTTTTACAGTATAATTAGAATATATTTTTACCATTTTATCCAATGGTGTTTATTAGAATTAATTTCACATTGAAATTGGACCTAAACAATTGACAATCTTTTGATATATATTGTTTCTTAAAAACACGCTATTTGTTGTGACAGCGGGAATTAATTATAAAATTAATTAATGCAACTTATATGTTTAGAATTTTGTAAAATAGTATTCATTTTTTAGTTTTTAATATCAATTATAGCTTAGGGTGAAATTTTGGCATTGTTCTGAAAAACATTAATTTTTTGATGAATAGTGAAACTACTAAGTGGTAGTTAAAAAAACTGAATTTTTCATAAAACTTAATTTTACCACTTTTATGAATGGAATTTCAAAAATCTGAGAGATACGGTTAATATCAAGAAGTAAAATGTGGTTCAATGAGAAGAAAATATTTTTTGGTGAATAATAACTTTTTTCTTTTATTTACCACGGTTAAAAGTAAATAGGGTGATTAAGGGTAAAAATGATATTAATATTACCCTAAAACATGTCCTAATTCTTTTGGAAAAGTTTATCTCGACCAAAAACAACCTTTGGAATAAAATATTATCATTTAGGTCCACATGGATTAGATTAGGACATTTATTATTATTTAATTCAAAGAAGAGTTAAAAGAGTTAAAATCAAAGTTTATTTACTAATCAATTTTTAATATAGGGTTATACATAAGATAAATTCGATTGTAAATATTCATTAGAAAGATAATAATATTTAATACCTAATTATATTTTATTTATAATTTTAAACATTAAATAAGTTAATATATTTATGACACAATGACGATGTAGTAATTACCACAATAGTGAAAAATTAAAATAATTGATATTATAAATACCCAAATAAATATAATTTAAGGCTTTTAATGAACTAAACGAATTTTCTATGATACTATGACATATTAGGATTGATTTAATTAACTTTTTTCGAATTAATTATTCTGTTATGAGTTTCAAAAAAATCAACTATTGAATAGTGTCAAAATTGACATAAAAGAGTTTTTAAAACAAATATTATATTATTAATTGATATTAAATTCCTAAAAATATTAGGCTCGTCCAAGAGACATATATCATGATAGTTATATCATTAATGAGCCACTTTGGGGTCTCATGGATGTATATAGTAAGTTTATTAACTATATAATATAAAAATACAAAGTGACATGGTAAATGTCAAACTAATTAACTAAGAGTTAAAACTAAAAGATAAGGTTAATATATTAACCCAAACCTGTCTAAATTATTTTGGTTGAATTTCTTTCCACCTATCCCCACCTTAACCTTTTAATAATCAACTTTTGAGCCATTAGAAACCGAATATGAATTTATTAGAAATTAATATTTCCTTCTTTTCAAAAGGTACCCCTCACCCCTCTTATAAAAGGGCACTCTTCCTTCTCATTTCTCCACACCATAAAAGCCTTTTGGTTCGGCAAACCATTCCTAAATACTCTCTCAACTTCCTTCACTACAACCTAGAGGCCTTATTTTGATCAGGAAGCCCACCTATGGAGCCCTTTTGATCAAATCAAAAGGAAGAACCCGAAGAAGAGGTAATGTTTTCACCACCCCTTTTCAAGTTCCTTTCTTCTTCCACTTATTCTTTATTTGTTATTACCATTATAAAATAATAACTCCAGTATCTTATATATACTACGATTTTATTATAAATATGGTACAACCATATTCAATATTCTATCCACCCTTTGAATAACATGTTACCATACGTGCGTACGTACGGCTTACCGTCTCCATGTCGTGGTGTAATTGTTATTCAATATATTATTATTTGGGTGGGTATAATAATGATGTCTAACTAATTTAAATAATATATATAACATGATAATTATTCTGTATATATGGTATACCATCCAATTATATATTATTTTAATATCAAAAGAATGATATTGTCGCTCGTGCGTACGTACTGACTACCGTCTCCACGAACGCGATGAGATTCATTCTCCATCATATCCATTAAAGTATAATTATCATTTTATGATTTAAAAATAATGTTTATGAACATTATATAATTCTGGATATGAATAATATACAACCTATCAATGACAAACATGTCTTATGTAACAAAACATATAAAAGAAAACGAGTAAGTTAACACCAGAAACGACGATAATTCTAAGATATTATTAACAAAGCAATGTTAAAAGATCATACATGATATCATATTAATGTGTATGATTCTTGATTAATATAATAAAAATTATTTCAGCTTTATACTGGAGGTTAACCTACCCCCAACCAAGGAAAAGTACAAGGTAAGGGATTTTCTTATCTCACTTTCAATTCCGTGAGATTTCCATTGTTCACCACTAATTTATTGAATGTGGTATATTGTGTACTGCGATTTTATATATATTATAATTATTCTCTTTATATTCATGTTATTCTGAAAATAATTTTTTGGTTATTAAATTTTGGTCATACGACTCAGTTGATTACAACGTGGTAAGGGGTTTCTTATCTCACTTTTAATTCCGCGAGAATTCCATTGTTCACCACTAATTAATTACATGTGGTGTGTGTAGTGCCCATATTTTTATTCATTGTGTAATATAATTTAATTCATGTCTATTTACATCATCATTTTATGATCCTTCTTTCATGGGTTTATGTTTCGTATGTTACCAAATCAATATGGGAATTTGGAATTTCAATTTCCACTCATTCAGCTTTACGCATACTTCATTGATTATTTTACTCCAAGATTATCTATAGAATAACTATTCATTTGATTATGTCATAAATTCCAATCCCCATTCATTGGATATACTTTTGATACACATAATCAATCCATTGATAAATTCTCAAGTCATTGGTATGAACTTGATAATAGTAATTTTTAATCAATCTCGATTTTTTTCGGATAAACATCCAATTCATTGGTGTTGTTTTTACAAGAATATGTGTGAATGTCCTTTGATTTTTTTACACTAAATATCCAATCATATTTAGTATATTTATATTTTTCACACATAACTATGTTGTTGATTTATCATTAACCTAAATATACGACCTTTATGAGATATTTCATCTCAATTTAAATTTTCATTGAGACTTCTTTGTTGTTATACAAAAAATCACTTTTATGCAGTGTATATAATGTACTTTGACATAGTATATCATGAATCCCTTTATTCTCATGATATTACAATGTTTTGATTACCTCATTTATTTTTATTCAAGTGTCTCTCTTTTGGTTAGAATCTCTAACTAAAATAGCATTTTTAAATGTTTTAAAGACTTATTCATCTAAATCTTGCTCATTAATGTCCATGTTTTAAAAATGGTTTTAAGGATTAATTTATATGGACATTACAGTTTTAAAATTAAAACTCCTTTTAAAAAGTTTCAAAGTGGTATGGGACACTTTGATTCAAAAATCTATTTCTAAATGGCTTCCTGACAAATAGTGTGACTTTTAAATGATTTCAAGAAAAAGGGGGATATTTCTCTCAAATATTTTTGAGGATTATTTTCATCTGTGTCAACATCCTTCATTATTCGTGATTGAGGTTAATGTGATACAATAAAATCTTCTATATTTTATCAAATGAGTTATGTTTGACTGTGGATGTGCTATTTTTATACCATTCATGGTTTGTAGTTAATGTATTGACATTTCGTATGCTAGTTTTAATAGGAATGTTTATTTTAAGTTTAAACCTATTCATATGAGGAATGCATTGGACATAATAAGTTACGGGTGGAGCCCTCTATAGCTCCTCAAGGCATCGGTTGGTCTCATGAGACAAACTAGTGTCTTGGCACAAGGCCTTGGAAAAATCTTATTTGTAGTCTTGGAACGAGGCCTGGCTATGTGGTTTTGATAGTTTGGAATTATGCATTCCATCATTATGAAAGTGGTTATTGATATTGCATGTGATCATTCGACTAGTAGAAAATCCAAGTGAGTAAGTAAATAGCATTATTTTATTTTATCTTTTCCATTTCATGCTCAAGTTCAAGTTTAAAAGGATTTCATTTTAGTTATAAATTTCCTTAAGTGTTTATGCTTATCTATGAAAGCTTCTGCTATTATGTTATCCTTACTGAGCATCTGAGCTCACCACATTCAATGTTTTATTTTTCCCAGGATTATGAAGAAGTAATTTATGAATGACCTGCAGGGATAGTATGAGGGTATATGAAGACAAGATGTTGTTGTAGTTTTTTTTACCTTATGATGTAATGTAAGACTTATGAATATATCTAGTGTTTCCAAAACTACTAAACTAATCGGTCTTTCAAGACTTGATCCTTTGTGATCATGCCAATGTTATGTAATAATGCACCGACTCTGGATATCTAGGGTCGGGGCATTACTGTTGGTATCATAGGAAGTTTAGTACAAACCGTGGAAGCTAGATTTAGATAAACTCTGATTAGAGCACGTAGACCTAAGATGAACTTTGAGGATTAGTATAGAAGAACATCCTCGAATTTTGGTATTGTAGAGATTTTGTGAGTTTTCCGAGCAATACATCCTTGTCTGGATACGAGCAGGTAGAGGTGGCTCTGGCACAGAAGTACCTAGGGGTAAAACCCGAAAACACGACTTTGATCTAGACTCGAATGGGAACTGGTGCACGACAACGGGCCTTGCTGCACTCTTTGTTACGACACTCCTGGGGGATATGCTTAGGATAATTTACATTTTATTTAAAAACCGATTTAAAGTATTATATATATAAGATGCTAGTAAATGACCTTGGTTAATCCTAATGTGTTTCAAATTGAAAATATAGTGACATTTTATTCTCTAAATGATTGTATGACTATTATTACTCACACAATGCTTTCTGGTTTTAATCAATGGCTGGATTCCAAGGAAGTCATAGTGACTTTGAGAATGATGTACAAGGTGGGAACGGTGGTGGAAATGAGCAACAAAATGGAAAGTTGATAGGAGTAAAAGATATCGTCTTTATTCCAAATAAAGTTTCCAAAAATATGATCAATAATATGTATATTAACCAATTACCGGACTCAAAAAAGAAGAGAAGGTGATGAATGATAAGAGCTCTAGTAGTGGAGACCATGGATAAAGAAATCCTCAATTTCTATCATGCAAGAAATGTGGAAGGAGACACCCAGGAAAGTGTCTCAAAGGGACAAAGAAATGCTTTACGTGTGGGAAGGAAGGACATAATGTAAATAATTTACGAAGAAAAATGAAGAGTACTATGGAAGAAGATAAAAATTGTCTCAAGAATCCATTTACACTCATTTTCCATAAATGTAGGGGACCTAGCCATTACCTGAGTGAATGTCCTATTCTATATGATATTTTCTTGGTCAGAGAAGAAGCTACGGGGAAATAAATGGTTGGATAAATGTTTAAAAATTATTAGTGATCCTTGTTGAAGGGTTTACTTTGGAATAATTTTCTCTTGTATTCGTAACCCTAACGTTTTCCATGTGAGAATGATATTTATGGAAGAATTACCTTTTCTCTTGTGGATATAGTTATAAATAACCATTTCGTTGTATATGATCATTGGGTTTGAGGAAATTACAAATTATTCAAATTTGGAATGAAAATGCAAGGTATGAGATAACATTTTCTGTTAAATTATGTGATGGTTATTTTGAGGAATTTATCTCATTTTGGTAATGTTATAAAATATATTTTTTGAAAAAGGACAACACGTAAACCGTGTGACAACCCGTCGCGTCAGACAAAGCTGTGGTAATCGAACCCACAGCCAAAGTGAGATTGGGATTTATCACCTACCACTGGACTACGTGAAGTCCCTGGTTAGTGTGACTATTATTTTTAGTTAAATGATTTTATTGATCAATAATAATTTGATTTGGGATCTTATGTCTTATCAAATGAATACTCTTAGTATAGGAAAATGATTTGGTGATTAAGTGATCAATGTTATTTTGGAAGTTGTTCGTTTTGTTGAGAACACTATATGCCAAAGGAATATAGAGTAGTATAAGATTTCATTTGAGTAGTAATGGTGGATTTTTATCTATGTTTTTATTGTGGATTTATAATGATTTGGGTTATTTATGGAAATGATTAGGTTAATTACTTTTATGTATGTGACATTAAGAGTAATAAATGTAATTTAGAGATACAATTTAACGTGGAAGACTACATTCTTAATATGTTTTGGTTTTCAATATTAGATTTGATTATATTAAAGGATTTTAAGGACAATTGATTATTGAATGGTATTTATTTAACTTTGGGGTATTGTTGGTTTAATTTTGGAAATTAAGATTAGTGTTTATTTCTCTCAAGGAATATCCTTTTGGGGGATCATTAGATCTTGTACTAACCATTTTGGTTTTGATTAATCTCTAAAGACAATATAAATATATAGTTCATCCTGCATGGATCATGTGATTCTATAGAATTTTATTATAGCTCTTCCAGTGTGACCAAGTCTTCTTGAATACTCATCGCTTAAAAAAAATTAGTTAGTGGTGTAAATTTATTAAAGATTGAAACTCTACTTAAAATGTAAGTATATATCTTTATATTCTTAGTCAATATCATAAATATATTCCTCATCCTAAGTAATGTAACTTAAAACAAAAAGAAATTTGTCTGTTTCCTTTCCTACTAGGAGACTAATGGCCGTTTGTCCCAACACATGATTGTGTTTTTCTTATTGTTAACTTTCTCCTGATCATGATTTCTATCCCTCTCCATCAGAACATGACACTTAGTTTATCATCCATATCCATGTTTTCCTACATGGAATCCGAGTATGGGTTATCTTGGTTGACCTTTATACCTCTCTTTCTTTCTTTTAAAGTGATAGTTTTATTGACTCTTTTTCCTATGTGGGACTTTCCATTATATTCCCATGCACAATTTTAAAAATTTCAAGGACGCAATTTATTGAAGGAGGAAAGAATGTAACACCCCAAGCTTCCACGGTATGTTTCCCTTCGAATAATGCAATGGCGTGCATTGTACGCAAATTCGAGATTCTAACACACCACAACCAATCAAACTAGCCATTATGAATAGTCATACCTACTTTTTGAAATTTTATAAATTCTATATCTCAAAATGAACTTCATTTTTGGATTCGTAATATTGAATTTATCCTAGGGTGAAATTTTGGAACTTTTCGGATAACACTTATATTTTGATGAATAGTGAAAATTACTAAATTTTAATTAAAAACAACTTTTTAAATCAAAATAATTTATAGTTATAAATTATATTATTGAGTGGTTTTAAAGTTTAATTAGAATATATTTTTACCATTTTATCCAATGGTGTTCATTAGAATTAATTTCACTTTGAAATTGGACCTAAACAATTGTCAATCTTTTGATATATATTGTTTCTTAAAAACACGGTATTTGTTGTGACAGCGGGAATTATTTATAAATTTAATTAATACAGCATATATGTTTAGAATTTTTTAAAATAGACATCATTTTTGGATTTGGAATATCAATTATAGCTTAGGGTGAAATTTTGGCGTTGTTCTGAAAAACTACAATTTTTTATGAATAGTGAAATAATTAAGTGGTAGTTAAAAAAATGAATTTTTTATAAAACGTAATTTTACCGCTTCTGTGATTGGAATTTCAAAAATCCAAGAGACACGGTTAATATTATGAAGTAAAATGTGGTTCAATGAGATGAAAATTATTTTTGGTGAATAGTAACTTTTTACTTTTATTTACCACGGTTAAAAGTAAATAGGGTAATTAAGGGTAAAAATGATATTAATATTATCCTAAGACATGTCCTAATTCTATTGGAAAAGTTTATCTCGACCAAAAACAACCTTAGTAATAAAATATTATCATTTAGGTCCACTTGGATTAGATTAGGACATTTATTATTATTTAATTCAAAGAAGAGTTAAAAGAGTTAAAATCAAAGTTCATTTACTAAAACATTTTTAATATAGGGTTATACATAAGATAAATGCGATTTTAAATATTCATTAGAACTCTAATAATATTTCCTACATAATGATCGTTTATTTATAATTTTTAAACATTAAATAATTTAATATATTTATGACACAATGATGATGTAGTAATTATCATAATAGTGAAAAATTAAAATAATTGATATTAGAAATACCCAAATAAATATAATTTAAGACTTTTAATGAATTAAACTAATTTTATAGGATAATATGACTTATTAGGAGTTATTTAATTAAATATTTTCGAAGTAATCATTCTGTTATGAGTTTCAAAAAAATCAACTATTGAATAGTGTCAAAATTGACATAAAAGAGTTTTTAAAACAAATATTATATTATTAATTTATATTAAATTCCTAAAAATCTATGGTTCAGCCAAGAGAATTATATCATGATAGGTATATAATTAATAGACCACTGGGGGGTCGCTTGGATGTATATAGTATGTTTATTAACTATATAATACAAAAATACAAAGTGACATGGTAAATGTCAAACTAATTAACTAAGAGTTAAAACTAAAAGATAATGATAATATAGTAACCCAAACCTGTCTAAATTCTATTGGATGAATGGTTTGCGACCTATCCCCACCTTAACCTTTGAATAATTAACTTTGGAGCCATTAGAAACTGAATATGAATTTATTATATATTAATATTTCTAGCTTTTGCAAAGGTACCCCTCACCCCTCTTATAGAAGGGAACTCTTCCTTCTCATTTCTTCACACCTTCAAAGCCGTTTGGTTCGGCAAAAACCTGCCCAAATACTCTCTAAACGTCCCTCAATACAACCTAAAGGCCTTAGTTTGATCAGAAAGCCAACCTAAGGAGCCCTTTTGATCAAATCAAAAGGAAGAACCCGAAAAAGAGGTAATGTTTTCACCACCCCTTTTCAAGTTCCTTTCTTCTTCCACTTCTTCATTATTTGTTATTACCATTCTAAAAAAATAAATCCAGTATATTATATATAATATGATGTTATTATAAATATGGTACAACCATATTCAGTATTCTATCCACCCTTTTAATAACATGTCACCATACGTGCGTACGTACGGATTACCGTCTCCATGTCGTGGTGTAATTGTTATTCAATATATTATTATATGGGTGGGTATAATAATGATGTGTAACTAATTTCAATAATAAATATAACATTATAATGATTCTTTATATATGATATACAATCCAATTATATATTATTTTAATATCAAAAGAATTATATTGTCGCTCGTGCGTACGTACGGACAACCGTCTCCACGAACGTGATGAGATTCATTCTCCATCATATCCATTAAATTATAATAATCATTTTATTATTTAAAAATAATGTTTAAGAACCTTATATAAATATGGATATGAATAAGATACATCCTATCCATGAAAAAATGGCTTATGTAACAAAACATATAAAAGAAAATGAGTAAGTTAACACCCGAAACGACGATAATTCTAAGATATTATTAACAAAAGAATGTTAAAAGATCATATATGATATCATATTAATGTATATGATTCATTATTAATTTAATAACAATTATTTCAACATTATACAGGAGGTTAACCTAACCCCAAACAAGGAAAAGTACAAGGTTAGGGATTTTCTTATCTCACTTTCAACCGTGAGATTTCCATTGTTCGCCACTAATTTATTGAAAGTGGTATATTGTGTACTGCCATTTGATTTATATTATCATTATTCTCTTTATATTCATGTTATTCTGAAAATCATTTCATGGTTATTAACTTTTTTTCATACGACTCAGTTGATTACAACGTGGTAAGGGGTTTCTAATCTCACTTTTAATTTCGTGAGAATTCCATTGTTCACCACTAATTTATTACATATGGTGTGTGTACTGCCCATGTTTGTATTCATTGTGTAATATACTTTAATTCATGTATATTTAAATCATAATTGTATGATCCTTCTTTCATGGGTGTATGTTTTGTATGTTACCAAATCAATAAGGGAATTTTGAATTTCAATTTCCACTCATACGGCTTTACGCATACTTCATTGATTATTTTACTCCAAGATTATGCGTAGAATCACTATTCATTTGATTATGCCATAAATTCCACTCCCCATTCTATGGATATACTTTTGATACACATAATCACTCCATAGATAAACTTTCAAGTCATCGGTATGAACTTGATAAGAGTAATTTTTACTCAATCTAGATTTTTTTTGGGATAAACATCCAATTCATTGGTGTTGTTTTTATAAGAATATGTGTGAATGTCCTTTGATTGTTTTACACTGAATATCCAATTATATTTAGTATATTTATATTTTTCACACATAACTATGTTGTTGATTTATCATTAACCTAAGGATACGACCTTTTTGAGAGATTTCATCTCAATTTAAATTCCATTGAGAATTCTTTGTTGTTATACAGAAAATCACTTTTATGTGGTGTATATAATGTACATTGACATAGTATATCATGAATCCCTTTATTCTCATGATATTACAAAGTTTTCATTACCTCAATTATTTTTATTCATGTGTCTCTCTTTTGGTTAGAATATCTAACTAAAATACCATTTTTAAATGTTTTAAATACTCATTCATCTAAATCTTGCTCATTAATGTCCATGTTTTAAAAATGGTTTTAAGGATTTATTTATATGGACATTAATGTTTTAAAATTAAAACTCCTTTTAAAAAGTTTCAATGTGGTATGGGACACTTTGATTCAAAAATCTATTTTTAAATGGGTTCTTGACAAATAGTGTGACTTTTAAATGATTTCAAGAAAAAGGGGGATATTTCTCTCAAATAGTTTTGATGATTATTTTCATCTATGTCAACATCCTTCATTATTCTTGATTGAGGTTAATGTGATACAATACAATCTTCCATATTGTATCAAATGAGTTATGTTTGACTGTTTATGTGCTATTTTTATACAATTCATGGTTTGTAGTTAAAGTATTGACATTTAGTATGCTAGTTTTAATATGAATGCGTATGTTATTTTTAAACCTGTTCATATAAGGAATGCATTGGACTTAATAAGTGATGGGTGGAGCCCGCTATAGCTCCTCGATGCATCGGTAGGTCTCATGAGACAAACTTGTGTCTTGTAACAAAGCCTTGGAAAAATCTTATTTGTAGTTTTGGCATGAGGCCTTGTCTATTTGGTTATGATAGTCTGGAATTATGCATTCCATCATTATAAAAGTGGTTATTGATATTGCATGTGATCATTCGTCTAGTAGAATATCCATGTGAGTAAGTAACTGGCTTTATTTTATTTTATCTTTGCCATTTTATGCTCAAGTTCAAGTTTAAAAGGCTTTCGTTTTAGTTATAAACTTCCTTAAGTGTTTGTGCTTATCTATGAAAGCTTCTCCTATAATGTTATCCTTAGGGAGTATTTGAGCTCACCCCTTTCAATGTTTTATTTTTCCCAGGATTATGAAGAAGTAATTTATGAATGACTTGCTGGAATAGTATGAGTGGATATGAAGAAAATATGTTGTTGTAGTTTTTTTACCTTATGATGTAATGTAAGACTTATGAATATATCTAGTGTTTCCAAGACTACTAAACTAATCAGTCTTTTAAGACTTGATCCTTTGTGATCATGCCAATGTTATGTAATAATGCACCGACTCTGGCTATCTAGGGTCGGGGCGTTATAGAGAATGAATCATACTATATGTTCCTCGTATCATGATATGAGGGAATCTTATAATAATTTCATAAGGAATCACATATTCATCAAAAATGAGAATATGGCACATATATTTCTCATCACATAAGGAATCATATGATTACCATATTGGGAATGATGTGTCATCGTATGGTTATTCGATATTGAATATTATTATTATTTTTGAATTATTGATATGAAATTATCTTCTTCATGTCATGACATGGGGACATCTTAATAAGAATGATGGATCATCATATACTCATTTCAATGGTCATATTATTATTTTTATATAATGAATAATTGAAGATACATTACTCATCACATGGGGAATATTATTATAATCACATAAGGTTGATGGATCTATAAGATCTTCATATAAGAATAATGGTGATGTTTGGTATATAAGACCTCAAATGTGGGAAATGAGACAATTATGGTTCAATAATTAATCTTTTGGGTTGAATGTTATATTTCCTAGTAGAATATTAATCAAGAATACCTGTTTTTCATGATTCAAAATATATATGATAGTGTGATAGGAAAATCCCATTTAGTTTAAAATCATATAATGATGACTATGCAATTTCCAGTTTTTCATTATTTAGCATGGACTACTAATTGAAACATACCATGAACTGGGTTGGTTTTGGACATATGATGAAGAATTATTTTCACGTTCACTATCGAAAATATGAAAAATGATGGTCTTATAAGAAAATTATTCATATGATCTAAACTCGTTTAATTTAATGACATCTATTTCATAATCTTGACTCTTGTAATATAATGAAACCAAGTGGCATAGATCAACTAATGTAATAAATCCCCTTTGAACCACACTCCCAGATTTTGGTTTAAAAAAACAAATTAAATGATACCAATTGAGACAATCTGAGAATAAGATAAATATATATTACATCATTTTACTTGAATATTCCTTACATCTCACATCTAATGACACCAAATAATATATATGTTTAGTGGCTCTATACATTAACTACATGTTCTAATTATTTAAAAAAATCATTATAATTTCCTGTACACTTCTCCACACAAGATATTGTTAACAAAATATAATAGGTGATAATGTTACCCATTTCCTTGTGAACTGAAATGTATTAAAATGTTGAACTAATATGTTTTGTATGGGTAAACATAATAGAGAACAATCCAAAGTCATAAGTGACTACATGGTGAACATGTGGGTATAATAACATAAAATTATTATGTGGTCTTTACGTAATATAATGGAACCCAATAAAACAAGTTCATAAATCATAAATCATAAGATTATGATTTTCCCATAAAACATGATAAATGGAAGTTTGGATTGTATGAGTCAATAACATAAACACCTAACATAGAAAAACGTTCATTACATTAAAATATGGAATGATTATTAGAGTATGAAATTTCTAGTCGTTAACCATCAAGGCATTCATTGTATATTCTATTGTGCTACCCACTTACTAAAAATGTTGCAGGTTTAAAACCTGTGTATTTTCAAATAAATTGTTTAAACACTTGTGTGCCAAAAACAGTCAGGCTTGGGAAAACATTACATCTACCACAACCATTTGGGCATGGAGTAACCACGCTGTTACCAAAACCTTATCTCATAAGATATATTGAAACAAAAAATCCATTGGACTTTAATATTAGAATAACTAATCAGAAAAAAATAAACCGTAAAAATGTTTTAAAAAAGGATATAAAAATATTAATTATAATATCAAATGTTAATTAACCAATTGGAAATAAATTTTTTTAGAAACACATTATTAATACACTACTATACTCTTTAAGAATGAAGAAATATTATATAATTAAAGCATAACTATAGGTAACAATATGAAAAATTAAAGGAAATTGACAAAGAGATATATAATGTTTTATAAAATATTTTGGAAATTTCATAAAAATAGAATAAATATACATTATTCTGTAATTATTTTAGACTAAAATAAAATAATTCACAAAAAAACTGAAATTAAACTGCAGAACTAAAAAAATATAGTGAATAATATTCTTAATAAAAACCAATTATGAAGGATATAAAATTTATTCATGGGGAATATTTATAAAAAATAAATTCATTTAACACATTTTTTAAAAATGTCTATGAAAATGAAAAATGATTCATATAGAAATTTATTAATAGATTCCTTTATTTATATTGAAAATTTTATCAAACCTATTGAATATTACCTTAAAAATCCAAGATGTATTGATATGGACATCTATTGAACATTATAAATATTAATTATATGAATGAGAAATATTATTGACAAAAAGTAGAGATTGGGTCACCTCCACTTACATACATCCTATCAATCGAATTGTGAATTAAATGGATATGTAATTGTAAAAATGAAATGATAACACCAGAAATATCCATAAAAAGTAAAAAATATAATTATTCAAAAAATAATATACCATTTTCCCAAAAATTAATTTAAAAATATTCAATAACAACTTCAACAGGATAACGAAGATGATACCATTATGGGTTCACCAATCATACAAGTTGTAAAATGACCTCCTAGTGCTATCTATCTGAACCCATTAATCAGGTATATTTATGAAGTTCTATATAATTTAATTTTAATTATTTCACATATCCTTTATAAAACATTAAAAAAAATATTAAATTCACAATCAAATAAATTTTGAATATTAAAATACCATTCTAAAAAACCCCTTTTCAATACAATAATTAACTGTCCTTTTGAAGAACAATTTTCAATAACCAAATTCCAAAAAAACTTACAGATTTTTTTTCTTTTAATGAATCATAAAATCTTGTAAATGAAGAAAATCATCATATAAGGTTATGGCATAAAAATAATCATCTTCTAATACATCAAAATATAACAATCCATTTTTAATATAAAAAAATACCCTATAAAACATACAAATAGATTCTTAATTTAATTAATTGAAATAGATAAATTCAGACACAATATTTACAAAATAAATATTTCATATCCCTATATAAAATTTATAAAATATTTTTAAGTAAATCAACATGGATGATAATGAGTTGAAATTGAATCAATAAAATATTTTTTAAAGAAAAAGTACCTTATCACATGGGAAACACTAGAATAATAAGCCGCATTAAAGAAAGAAATTAAAAAAATAGTATATTTTATTTGGTACATATGATAATTAAATAAATTGTAATATATTATCTATATATTCCCTATAAAATAATTTAGGTTCAAAACATCGAAATATGACTCAAAAAATATATAATTGAGATGATGTCCCTTTACTTATGTCTGACTTGTCAAACATGTTCTTTATCATCCTAAAGAAAAATACATTGTCAATTATTTATTTTATCAATAATAGATTTAAGGTTTTATATTTCTTATATATTTATTATTTTAATGTTATATATGATTACATAAATAATTAATTTTATGTCATGTGTTTGGATGATATTTATCTTATATATAAACAGTAATTCTTTAGGTTGTCTATCGGTCAAAGGGTTCATTATTAAAAAAATAATGTATAAAATAATGTAATAATTAAGATATTTATAAAAAAATTATCATTAATCAAACCTATCTTGAAATATGGTTATTAAAATGAAATATGTTACCATCGTTGTTATGGTAGGCCGTATGTAGGCATGTATAATGTTTTTATTTTTCATTGATAATTATGTAAAGTATGTATATAATAATTTTTTTTTCCATAATGATAAAAATATCATATATTCCATATTATTAATTTAATTATACTTATATATATCATTATTATGATGTAGTGATGAAAAAAGAGCGCCATATCTTATTAGAGGCGGTAGTCCACATGTCTAAGAATAACATTATCATTTTTATGTGTATGTAATAAAATGAAAAATTAACTTTTCATAATGATAATTATTTCATGATTATCATTATTATTTCATTTATATCCAAAAATTTCATTATCATTATCAATATTACCTTATATATAAGGAATTAATGACTAATAAATCAAATCACATTGTGAAGTAGTAGTTCACCCTACAAACAACAAATGTTATAGTATTCACCAGGGAGTAGAATGTTATAAAGTATATGACATATAATAATTACCTAAGTACATATATTTTATACATATAACATATATACATTGAATTTGAAATTACATGAATCTGTGGGATTTGATGGTTAATGTAGTGTCCCAACAACAGATATCCCAAAGCTGATGTTAGCTACAAATACATTGGAATAATTACAAAGAAAAAAATCCCGAAGAACCGTTCATTTTATTAGTCTTGAAAAACAAGATAAATTAAATAGTATTTTATTAAAAAAGTATACATTTATTACAACATATTTTTTTCTATTAATCAAATAAAAAACATTAAGGATAACTCTAATCCATCTAATAAATATATACATACCATTCATATATTGATTTTTCGATTCCTAGGGAATGAAACATAATATAGGGGAGGTAAAATGATTTTTAAAGTAAAAATAGAATGGAATAGATAATTAATCAATTTAAATAGTCAATATGGAATGGTTTATAACTAAACACACATTCCATGTAACTGATAAATTGAATAAAAGTATATAATAAAAATGGACTGTTAATAACTAAAAACAAATTTCATTCAAATAACTAGATAAGAAAAAATAAACATGTAAGGATATGAAACAAAAACAATTCCATTAATCAATGATCTAAAAAGAAAAGTATACATATATATGTAGATGCCAAATCATATGGATGAATAATTACTGAAACTGTGATGAGGGAAATGCATTATTTATGGACATCACATCTTAGGCACAGAAAGACCTATAATTGTCAATATTTATCATCCAAATAGTTTAAAACTATTGACATATCGTCTATTTAATTTTATCAACGACTTTTTCTTATATGAACCAATCAATGCATCGAGGAGTTGTATAACATTTGGGCTCCACTAGTCACTTTAGTTCCATATAATTATTCATATTTAATAATGAAAATAAATAATTCATCCTATTTAATATCTGTATTTAATAATGTACAAAAATTTATTAATATTTTCCCAAATAATCATATAATTTTTAAAGTATACATCATATGTAAAATGATATATAGTTTTAGCAATATTAATATCCAAGATAAATAAAATGGATAATTTAGGTGAAATTCAATGTTCAATGATCATAGTTGATTGAATATTTCAAGGGGAATAATAGATAAATAAAGGATGTGAGTGTGAATACTATCATCAGGAAAATAAAAAATAAACCATCCATATAATGAATAAGGATGACATCAATAAAAAAATCCCCTACGGAGAAAAATAGAGGGTTGTTTCCATTAATGAAATAAAATATTAACTATAAAAATATTCTTGAGGAAAATAACATTTTCATTTGATAAAACTTTTGAAAATATTTTTTATTGAAAACAAAATTTAGAAACATTTTTTTAAAATAAATCTTCTAAATTGATAAGTATTATACAATAAAATGATAATAGATAAACCCTCTCCTATCATACAAGGTAAATCAAATACATTTTGTACGAAAAAAGGATAGAAAATTCCTCATTTGTAAAGTGATAAGAAGATTACATATAAAAGACTGGTAAAATAATAAAAGTTATTGTTCTCAATATCAAATCATTTTAAAATCATTTTAGAGTTAATTCTAATTTAATATATGTTTATAAGAAAACAGGTTCTCTGACTAAATTGAGAAATAAAGTCAGGATTTCATAAAATCTTTTTCTAAAACACTTAATGTAACAATGTACAGAAAATAGTACTAATTCATGATAATGGTCATGAAAAACCAAAGAATAATTAAAGGGATTATTTAATAATTGATATATAAATTAATCAAATGGAAATTTTATTGAAATATCATTAGGATTAGTCTTGGGTAAAATAATCTTTAAATACTCCAATGTGTCCCATACCACTTTAAAAAAACTGAAATCATAAACCACATTGAATAATAATATAAAATTTATGTATTAAATAAAATTAATTAAAATTCATTCAGGATATAATATATAAAATTGGTATTATATACACCACACAATATAATTAAGTGGTGAATATGACATTTGTCTCAGGAATATAAAAACTGAGATGAAAGTCTGTAACTAATGTGGTAAAAAATGAATTGGAACCCCAAAAGGTAATAATTATTAAATAAAGTATTTATATACAGTGAATATAATATAATTCATGATATTATATGTCAATTTGGTAGTATATACACTATTTATTATAAATTAGGTGCACAACAATTAAGTATGTCTCACAGAATAAAAATGAGACAAGAATATGATCCATTGAGTTTTTTTTTCGGGTGAATATTTTTTAGATTCTTGTATAATAAAGATAAGTTATTTTATGCATTTTTAAAAAACAATTTAATGTTTATTAGTACATCTATTTCACTTATTAACATGTTTTGTGAAAATTCATAAACAAATATGTTTTAGTTTGGTGTTTGGACCAAATTCGGTTTATGTGTCAAAAACAACTTTTGTAGGTCATCGTTGGTAAAAAGGGTAATTATATAACATAAATTTTTTTAAAAAAAACTAACATATTTCTACCTAAATTATACTTTTAAAATCACTTTTTGAATATTTTAATGAAAAATTAATTAACTTTACAATCCTGGAGATGGTAGGTTGTACGTACACATGAGTAACCTTGCCATTTTTCCATGGTCGTTATTGAAAGATGGTAAGTAACACCATATAATTCTTGAATGATAATAATATAATAAATACCATATTATTTAATCAAACATACTAATATATATAATTAATTTTAGTAAAAATGAATCAAGTCTTTTTGATTGGGGGGTAGTTTACACATCCATGAATAACGTTATCACTATTTAATTATGTAAAAGGTTAATTACGATATATATATATATAAAGGTAATTATTTCATTGATATCATTTAGATTTCTTATTATATATCATGTTTTCAATTAAAATCATCCTTTGTATGATCCAAATTTCGTGTGATTGAATCACAACACCTTGAGTTGGCGGAAGTACACAGTTCCTAATACGATGTTATCGTATTAAAATAAAATGAAAAGTATTATAGGGGGGTTTTATAAAATATTTAATGAAGTATAAATACACAATAAATATGACATATAATATTTATAAGCTGATTTTCCATCATAATGGAAATCATGACAGGGCGTAATGGGAGAATGAACAATCATCATTTCCTAAGGCAGTTGTTCTCTTTTCACATAAACATTATTTTTGTTAACCATTAGATGGTGTTGTGTGTATGTGTAGGTAAAAATAACTACATAAAAACATACTGGTATATTTAGGAAATTTGTTTGGGTATACATTAATAGAATAAAGATATTTTTTGCGATGGATAATTGAAATGGAACTAGAGATTTTAATAAAAGAAATTACATTTTAATAGGGTAATTTCTTTTGGTTTAATCCAAAAACAATCCACGGAACGTAATCTGACCAAAGGAAGGATAATATGTAGATGTAAGGGATTTTGGGAAGCCAATTATGGTGATTTTGTTAGAAATTAATTGAATTAAGAGGTGTGAGGAATGTGTAGAGGTGGTGGCCTTTTATTGGGAAGAAAAATGACTAACTTGGAATTTTTGAAAAGAAGATATGTGTACACATGTTATTAAAAATAAAAGTCATAAAACAAACCCAAACTCGTGTATTTATGGTGTATGGCCTAAATAGTTACCTAAAATGGGTTCTAGTTATGTGGATAAGTCATGTGTGAAAATAAAATAAAGGCTTAGACCTTTATTAAGAAAATTTTAACCTTAATAATTATAATTAACATTATTCAAATTCACTAAGGATTTTGGTTTAAACAAAAAATTTTAATTATAAATTATTAATTATGTCTAATTCAAATATTTCATCCATTTTTAGAAATTAAAGTCATAGATTTGTAATAAATTAAATAGAAATTAATCCCACATATGAGAGGAGAATATTTGTTTTTAAACAAAAAACACCATAATTTTTTCTATGTTTTAATAATAAATTAAAAATTGAAATGGATCACAATAATAGAAATTGTATTAATTTATAAATATATTATGTAATTAAACATTAAAACCAATTAAAATTTCAATTTATATTTATAAAAAATTATAATAAAATGCAGTTTTGAAATAAAAGTTATTATTCATAACTATTCATCAAAAAAATGAAATTTCCTTGAAAAAATAGAAAATTATCAAAATTGAATAATTATTACGTTTTTAGTTAAAATATTATGTATATTTTTACAAATTAAATCAATAAATGAGATATTATATTTAAAATGAATTATCCAATAAAAGGAGGTAAATTTTCTTAATAAAAATATCAGGTTTTTTGTGTGAAATTCGGTTTGTTCTTATCTTTTTCACAATAATCCTAATGGATAAAAATAAAAAATATTTTTTTAGAAATAGTTGGTGCCTATCTAGAAAACTACGGATCATGTATTATTAAAAAAGATATTATAAGAGTAAAAAATACGAAAACATATTAAAATATTTATTATAAAGGGGAAGTAGATCAATTTGAAGATCTTAATACCATGTAATATCACTATTAACCTGCTTATTTTCAAGGACATAAAAACCATGATAGCATGCTGATAGATTTGGGTGATGATGTTGTTGATGATGATAAGAGTGCAGATGCAGCCTAACCAGCGGGTGGTGAACGACCACACAAGATGTAGCACACCATTCCAAATTGCTGGTAAAATGGTGGTTGAGTCACTCTCAATCCAAATGTTTCTCCAGCCATGTTGTTTGGAAAATAAATGGTAAGAGTCAAAATCATCATTTATGCTTCCAATGAAGAGACAATGCCATAGGTACAATAAAAGCATCCCTAGATCTAACAATCATGATTTTTATAGATTGCACCACAACCTGCATGTCCCGAATTGCCTTAGAAAAAGCCATCCACAATAAATTTAACCCATCCACGGAGTGGGGTGAACCAAAAGACTTCAAGATTGATATGGGGCTGGAATTAATTTCCATCAATAAAGATACGTCATAGAATGCCAAAGTCGTGCAACATATTGTGGCAATGTATATTTCAGATCGAAGCAGCTTCACGTAAGACAATGTGAATCAGCATTCGCCCTACACTATGACTGAATGATGATTTATTGTGAATAAGATCATTTCTATCATACCAAATCATGTTTTTAAGCTCAGTGATAGTAGAAAGTAAAATTTTCATAATCTTCTAGGAATTTTTCAAAGCCGCACATCTCTTTAATTGAGATTTGACAGAGTCATGTGTCAATGACCTATAATAAAATGTCAAAAATATAATACCAAAGAGAAAAAGTAGTGTCACAAGAAATAAATAGATGATTGGTATATTCTCTATGTTAGTTGTAGAGACTGCATTTAGAACAAATCTGAATACCATACAATTGAAGTGGATCATCTGTGAAGATCCTATTGTGAGCAAGTCGATAGATAAGTGTAAATATATAGGGTATTATCCAAGGTGTGTCAAAGAGATTTATCCACCCAAAATCACTTTTAGAGTTACAAAAATATTGGTTATAAAATATTTCTAAATTAATCATGCAATTATGAGTAGGATCCCAAACTAATAAGTCATCGGTGATAAAGAATGAATAGGTATAAATGAAATTAATGATTTTTTCAGGAATATGATCATTTTCTGAGATGAGGACATCTTAGATCGAGAGTTCGGTGTTCTTAAGAAGCTGTTTAGGAGAAATTCGGGAAATTAAATTTTTTCCTATTCACATATCCGACTAAAAAATTATGGTGGAGTCCCAATATACCATCCACCTGGAATTATTCATAATGGGTGGAAAATATTGTTTATGGAATTCATAATAGAGGAAGCAAGACAAGTGGAGTTTCCTTTCATGAGTTTTTCCTGAAATCTATTTTTAAGGATGATTGTTGAAATTTATTTATTATGTAGCAGGTACCAAGTGATCCTGGCTTGAAGAGCCTCATTAATGAATTTATGATTTTAATGTTAGTACCTCCTTTATTAATGGTATTACAGCATGTTAATAAATATATGGTAACATGTTTCCTTTCCACCATGCTACCTATCCAAAAACAATTTTAATGAAGATATATATTTTTGTATAAGACAATCAAGACACTTTTAGACCCTAATCCGGTAAACCATTTTAGAGACAATATTAGATTTAACAAGATAGATTCTACATGCCACAGTGATATATTTACCCTTATAATAAGAATTTTTACTGATAACATGATTATAAATTTTAGATAAACAAGATGATTTGGGTCTTCCCCCGAAGATGGGAACACCAAGGTATTTAAAAGTAGGATATCCATCTTTTATACCTAAGTCACTTATAATTATCAATTTTTTATTAGTGGGAAAAATCATCCCAAAGATGATAAAAGACATTCTCCATCTAATCACTTTCCCAGATATCTCCTCACATAGAGCATGTTCATTTTTTAGGTTTTAGATTTTCTTTTACCACCTTGAAGAAAAATAATGATATAATCTGCATACAATAGGTGAGTGGGAGCATTCGAATATTGTGAAAAATTAATGGGCTTGAGAATATTTTTATCAATAAGATACATGAAAAAAAATGCTAAAATTATAAGGCCCCAGCCTTAAACCTTACTTAATATTGAATTAAATGAATAATTCACATTGAGGATCTTTTCAGGTTTAGAGTTTTAGAGAATTAGAACATAACTATTACATCTTAAAAGATTACAAAGTATACACTTCTACTAAGTTTCCATAAAATAAAAACTCTTAAAAAGAAAGATGTCTAGATTCCATGTTTTAGATAGCATGACATTCCCTTGATCCCATCATTGACCTTATTCCACTTTAAGTCCTGTTAAAAACATTTCGAAAAACATGGGGTGAGCATAAAAATCTCAGTAAGGGATACTGAAAGAATGAAAACTGTTAGTTTTTCAAACATCAAGTAAACCATATATACTCTATCAAAGTAATACCTTCATGTTCATGAAGTAGTAAGAACTCTTCACAGAATAAAGTGTCATTACTTAACTTTTTGTAACCGAAGGATAACCATAAAACCCATATAAAGAACACATAACATATATAAAGGTAACTTGGGACATAAACATACTTAAGTGGAATAACCATACGGTCGACTTCCACACTTATCACTTAATGGAATAGCCATACGGCCAATTTCCATACATACTTAATGGAATAGCCATACGGCCGACTTCCATACCCAATGCATTGGAGGTTATAACGTAACCACCCATCCTGGTATTCACGGAACCACCCATCATATGGTTTATAACGTAACCACCCATTAAAATGTCCAAGTACCAATATAAAATCATAAAACATAAAACCAATATAAAGGAAAGATAACATTTCCACATTTCAATCACAATATATCATAAATATATTGACATAATAGAATCCTTTATCAAAACCATTTTCAATACCAAAATACATAAAAGAGTATATGGTATTTATTTTATTTTAAAAACATTAAGACTTGTTGAGGAAGCCAAAGACCAAATAATACTTGCGGCAGCGGAAAAAAGTCATTGTCACCGCGTACGTTAAAAAAAACATTCCTTTTTGTCGTTTAGTAAAACGCTTCGTAGAAAAAGATTCCTTTTGTATAAAAGTAAAAGTAAAAGGAGTTTATACACCGTATAAAAGAAAGTTGTGTATAAAACGAAATATGCCTCAATGAAAGGAGATTGAGACGAAGTCCCTTACCTTGGGTCCGACTTGACTCGATCGTTCTTTAACGTCCTGAATAATATACTTGAGTTAATTTATACTTGATTAAGAACCTTTTTAAAGTTCATTATTCCTTTTATATCACGTATTGCCATGTTATAAACATTATGTAACCATTTAAGTTAATAATGTTTGTTTTGTCAATATTTGGTTCTTAAGTCGAAAGTTGACTTCTTACAATTACATGATGTTCATGTGGTCAAAAGTTCTTCATATCCAGAATGAAATTCCTGATTTGGATTTAATATGTATCATATATATCCAGCATATACATGTATTTATAATATTACATAATCATTTAGAGGTAAGAAATTAAATGCACCGTTCATGGAGACGGTAAGCCGTACGTACGCATGAACGCTACTTTCATTTCTTTGTCATATTAATGGAATTAAAACTAAATGGGAGGTATGTATATTTTAATTCCAGAATTATATTCATCATTTAGATATATCATTAATTATATATATCCATTATATACATGTACTTTTAATAGTACATTACATTTGGGGATAAGAAATGAAATGCACCGTTCATGGAGACGGTAAGCCGTACGTACACATGAACGCTACTTTCATTTCTATCTCATACTTTAATGGAAAGAAATAATAATGATATAGAGGTATATTATAATTCCAGTATAACATCATATATAATAACTTTAAATCCATCCTTTACACGTCCCACATATGGCATTAACGAATCATATCACTTTTAGGGGGCGGTAGTCCGCACTTCCTTAAATGGTGATATCGTGTTTACCCATAATGGAAACCATAAAGGTATGACAAAAATGAAAAATACAGAAGCTTAAAGAAAACATAAACATATTATATATCATATATAAAAATAGTGACATCATAATTTCCACCTTTGAAGATGTTAAATGAGTATTTGAACAATCATCGATTCGGGAGGCAGAATTTCGCCATCCACAGAAACCGTATGTTCTTTAACCATTTGATGTAGTTGTGTGAGAGTGTAGCTCAAATAAATATTATAACAACATCCTAGTATATTGAAGATACTGGTGTTGTTACAAAAGAAGTAAATAAAAAGAGTTTAGAGGGTTGGAGAAGCAAAATAAAACAAATGAACAAGAGAGAATGAATTACCTTTAAAAGTGTAACTCCTTTTTATTTGAGCCTAAAGGCTTCCTTTGAAAGGATTATGACCAAAGGGAATCCTCTTGGATGAGGAGAGGGATGTGGAGATAGTAATTGGGCAGGGTTTGGCCGAGCCAAAGGCTTGAGAAGTGTGTGAAATGGGGTAGAGGTGGGGGCCTTTTATAAGAGGAGAGGAGGGGCACTTTTGGAAAGTAAAGAAATATTACTATATTTGAAAATGTGTTTCTTTTTCAAAAGGTCCCACATTGATATAATTCGTGGATAAGGTGATAATGGTTCTAAATCCACCCATCCAATTGGTTTTGGACATGTTTTGTTCATAGATTTTACATTATCATTCTATTTTATTTAAATTGTCAAATAATGATTTCATCGCTGCATCATTATTATGTCATATATAATTTACTTTATTTAATGTCTAAAAATTATAAAAAAACTACTATGATGTAGGAAATCTTTTTAGCTTTCAAATTAATATTTATAATCAAACTTTTGACATGTATAACCCCACTCAAAAATTATTTTAGTAAAACAATTTATGTTAGTGTCATTTTCACTTTAACATTAAATAAAAATATATTAATGTCATTTTCCAACTAAAGTGGCTCCATGGGGTCCCAAGTTGGCCCATGGCTTGTCTTGGTCGGCCATGACTCACCCAATAGGTGTAGGACAAGTGTCATGGGGTTTTCACATTCTTATAATACCATTTTTACCTTAAACTACACTAATTACCTCTAATCGCGATTAAGAACTTCATAAGTTACTATTCACCAAAAAATTATTATAATCTCATTGAACCACATTTTACTTCTTAATGACAACCATGTATGTCAGATTTTCAAAATTAAAAACACAATGATGGAAAAATTTCATTTAAACGGAAAATCAGTCTTTATAAGTACCACTTAGTGGTTTCACTATTCATCAAAAATTGAAGTTTTTTAGAAATTACCAAAAATTCACCCTAAGCTATATTTGATATTACGAATTCAAAAATGAAGTCTATTTTACAAAATTCAAAACATATAAGTCCCATTAATTAATTTAATAATTAATTCCCGCTTTCAGAGCAAATAGCGTGTTTTTATGAAACAATAAGTATCAAAAGATTGACACTAGTTTAAGTCCGATTTCAAAGTGAAATTAATTCCAACGACCACTATTGGATTTAATGGTAAAAATATTTTCTAATTTCACATTAAAACCAAATAAAAAGATAATATAATCATATAAATAAATTAGATGAAAAAGTGGTTTTGAATTAAAACACAACATTTTACACTATTCCTAAAAAAATAAACTTTATCAGAAAGGTACCAAAAATTTACACAAAGTAAAATTTGATGTCCCGATTCTTAATAAGAGTTTTATTTGGTCCAAAATAAAGTATAAGAGTGATCAAAACTATATTTAATGACGGTTCACCATTAAAAGGTGATAAGTGAACCTTTAGTGAAAATTAGAGTATATATGCCCTAAAATTGAACTCTTTCCGTATTTTAAGCCTTTATCTTTTATTGGGTAAATGTATAAACATTTAAAAACATATATAATCATATTTTAGTTATTTCTATCCATTCCCGCCAGTACAACGGCTACTTGTTAACTAACATTTAAAATAATACTATTTTATTACTAGTGTGCTACGTAAGTTTCAAAGAAACTCATCGTTGTGTATCGGGTACGCTATCGAACATAGCAACCCCTTTAAAATAAAATTAATATTTAATTCGTAAATATTAATAAATATGAAAATTCTTTATTCTTTATTTACCTGGGATGTTACATCCTTCCCCCCTTTTGGGAATTGCGTCCTCGCAGTTTTATTCACTTATCAAAATAAGTGGGGGTATTTATCCCTCATAGCATTTTCAGATTCCCACGTTGCCTCTTCAATCACATGGTTTTTCCATAAAATCTTTACCTGATGAATCACCTTATTCCGTAACACTTGCTCCCTGTGGTCAAGAATCTGGACCGGTTGTTCCTCATAAGATAGGTTCTCTTCCAGCTGAACTACCTCTGGACTCAAAACATGAGATGGATCTGGCATATACTTTCTCAACATCGAAACGTGAAAAACATTGTGTACCTGAGATAAACTCGGAGGTAAAGCCACTCGGTATGCAACTGATCCAACTCTTTCCAGAATTTCGTATGGTCCAACGAACCTTGGACTCAACTTTCCTTTCTTACAAAATCTCATCACACTTTTCCAAGGATAAACCTTGAGAAAAGCATGATCACCTACCTCGAAAGATAGATCCTTCCCCCGGTTATCCGCATAACTCTTCTGCATGCTCTGAGCTGTTCTCATGTGTTTTCTGAATCAACTGAACTTTTTCTGCCATCTCTTCTACCAATTCTGGTCCCATCAACTTCCTTTCACCCACTTCATTCCAAAATGCTGGAGTTCGACACCGCTTCCCATATAATGCCTCAAATAGTGCCATCTGTATACTGGAATGGAAACTGTTATTATATGAAAATTCAACCAAAGAAAGATGTTGGTCCCAACTTCCCTGATAATCCATAGAACAAGCTCGTAGCATATCCTCCAAAGTCTGAATTGTTCGTTCTGACTGCCCATCTGATTGAGGATGAAAAGCTGTACTAAAATTTAATTCAGTACCCAACGACTTCTGAAGGCCTTTCCAAAAGTTGGATGTGAACCTGGGATCACGATCAGATATAATGGAGAGAGGAACTCCATGTAACCTGAATATCTCTTTAAGATACAAACGGGAAAGTTGATCAAGAGAGAAAGTATCTCGTATAGAAAGGAAATGAGCAGATTTGGTCAAGCGATCAACAATAACCCAGATTGCATTATTACCTCGATATGTCTTCGGTAATCCAACAACAAAGTCCATAGATATGTTTTCCCATTTCCACTCTGGCACTGGTAAAGGCTGAAGCATCCCTTTCGGTAACTGCCGCTCTGCTTTAACCTGTTGACATGTCAAACACTTTATAGTAAAAATAGCAATATCTCTTTTCATTTCATCCCACCAGTAATACACCCGCAGATCTCTGTACATCTTAGTACTACCAGGATGAACTGAAAACGGAGAACTATGAGCCTCACATAACAACTCATTCTTCAACTGTGAATCACAAGGCACACATAACCTCTTGACAAACCTTAAAACACAAACAAAAACTTATCCAAGAACTCATGGAAAATTTTATTCATAAGGTCCATGAATACAGCAGGTGCATTGGTTAACCCAAAAGGCATAACTACAAATTCATAATGGCCATATCTAGTACGGAACGCAGTCTTCGGAACGTCTGCTTCTTTTACTTTCAACTGATGGTACCCCGACCTCAAGTCAATCTTCGAAAAATACTGAGCTCCCTGGAGCTGATACCACTTCATTCGATGGCTGAACATCTGTTGAAGTTGTTGCAAAGGATTTCACCACCCCTTTCTGCTTGTAGTCTGGCTGCATTCCCCCAGTTGAGTTCTTCGTTGGACACTCGTTTGCATAATGACCCATTTCATTACACTTAAAACATCTTACCGTTGGATTTTCATTTCCTTCTTGATCATCTTCCTTACAGTTACGAGCAATATGACCAGACTTACCACACCGAAATCACTTACCAGACTTGGATAAACATTCTCCAGGAAGCATTTTACCACACTTCTCACAGGATGGATATTTGGTTTTCTTACCTCCTTGCTTCTTTGATGAATTCATCCCCTTTTCCTGCCAACTAGACCTCTTATTCTGTTGTTTGTCATAGAACACCAGATCATCGGCAAACTCCATTTCTACCTTCTCGGCACATCGAACAACTTTTTCATAACTTTTGAACTCACGAGAAGCTAAAGCCCTTCGATACTTTGGCTTTAACCCTGAGTAAAAACGGTTTATTTTACTATCAGGATCTCGTATGAAGTTTGGAGCATACCTTGCCAATCGAGTGAACTTTTCTTCATAAGCAGCCACTGAATCATCCCCCTGCCTCAATTCTAGGAACTGTTTTTCCATCCTAAGACGAACCACCTTAGGAAAATATTTCTCAAGAAACATACCTTTGAATTCGTACCAGTGAATATCCTCAATCTCATCACTATCCCTTATATTTTTCACCATCGACCACCACTGATCAGCTTCACCTTCAAAACGGTAAACAACAAGACTAACCTTTTGATGTTCTGAACACCCTATGACATCAAAAATCTTCTCTAGTTCTTTAATCCACCCTTCAGCTTGCACAGGGTCAGATGATCCTCTGAATGATGGGGGATGTTGCCTCATGAAGTGTTCCACCACTGACATGTTCCTCTGTGGTTGATCTGGCTGATCTCATGCATGGATACCACCACCATTTATAGCCTGAGTCAACTGTGCCATCACTGCAAAAAACTGTTCAGTTCCTATTCCGACCATCTCAGGTTGCTGATTTGGAAGGTTATCTTCCTCCTGATGTCGTCCCAACATAGCTACTTTGTTTCCTCTGCGGAAAACCATTCTGAACACAGAAATATCTTAGGTGAAGCAACATGGTAATCCGTAAATGCTATATCATTTCAATCATATTATAATTTAACACTTTTCTAACTCCTAAAGTTGTCTAAACCGTCCTCTGATACCAACTATAAGGCCCCAGCCTTAAACCTTACTTAATATTGAATTAAATGAATAATTCACATTGAGGATCTTTTCAGGTTTAGAGTTTTAGAGAATTAGAACATAACTATTACATCTTAAAAGATTACAAAGTAGACACTTCTACTAAGTTTCCATAAAATAAAAACTCTTAAAAAGAAATATGTCTAGATTCCATGTTTTAGATAGCATGACATTCCCTTGATCCCATCCTTGACCTTATTCCACTTTAAGTCCTATTAAAAACATTTCGAAAAACGTGGGGTGAGCATAAAAAGCTCAGTAAGGGATACCGAAAGAATAGAAACTGTTAGTTTTTCAAACATCAAGTAAACCATATATACTCTATCAAAGTAATACCTTCACCTTCATGAAGTAGTAAAAACTCTTCACGGAATAAAGTATCATTATTACCTTTTTGTAACCGAAGGATAACCATAAAACCCATATAAAGAACACATAACATATATAAAGGTAACTTGGGACATAAACATACTTAAGTGGAATAACCATACGGTCAACTTCCACACTTATCACTTAATGGAATAGCCATACGGCCAATTTCCATACATACTTAATGGAATAGCCATACGGCCGACTTCCATACCCAATGCATTGGAGGTTATAACGTAACCACCCGTCCTGGTATTCACGGCACCACCCGTCATATGGTTTATAACGTAACCACCCGTTAAAATGTCCATGTACCAATATAAAATCATAAAACATAAAACCAATATAAAGGAAAGACAACATTTCCACATTTCAATCACAATATATCATAAATATATTGACATAATAGAATCCTTTATCAAAACCATTTTCAATACCAAAATACATAAAAGAGTATATGGTATTTATTTTGTTTTAAAAACATTACGACTTGTTGAGGAAGCGAAAGACCAAATAATACTCGCGGCGGCGGAAAAAAGTCATTGTCACCGCGTACATTAAAAAAAACATTCCTTTTTGTCGTTTAGTAAAACGCTTCGTAGAAAAAGATTCCTTTTGTATAAAAGTAAAATTAAAAGGATTTTATACACCGTATAAAAGAAAGTTGTGTATAAAACGAAATATGCCTCAATGAAAGGAGATTGAGACGAAGTCCCTTACCTTGGGTTCGACTTGACTCGGTCGTTCTTTAACGTCCTGAATAATAAACTTGAGTAAATTTATACTTTATTAAGAACCTTTTTAAAGTTCATTATTCCTTTTATATCACTTATTTCCATGTTATAAACATTATGTAACCATTTATGTTAATAATGTTTGTTTTGTCAATATTTGGTTCTTAAGTCGAAAGTTGACTTCTTACAATTACATGTTGTTCATGTGGTCAAAATTTCTTTATATCCAGAATGAAATTCCCGATTTGGATATAATATGTATCATATATATACGGCATATACATGTATTTATAATATTACATAATCATATAGAGGTAAGAAATGAAATGCACTGTTCATGGAGACAGTAAGCCGTACGTACGCATGAACGCTACTTTCATTTCTTTGTCATATTAATGGAATTAAAACTAAATGGGAGGTATGTATATTTTAATTCCAGAATTATATTCATCATTTAGATATATCATTAATTATATATATCCATTATATACATGTACTTTTAATAGTACATTACATTTGGGGATAAGAAATGAAATGCACCGTTCATGGAGACGGTAAGCCGTACGTACGCATGAACGCTACTTTCATTTCTATCTCATACTTTAATGGAAAGAAATAATAATGATATAGAGGTATATTATAATTCCAGTATAACATCATATATAATAACTTTAAATCCATCCTTTACGCGTCCCACATATGGCATTAACGAATCACATCACTTTTATGGGGCGGTAGTCCGCACTTCCTTAAATGAAGATATCGTGTTTACCCATAATGGAAACCATAAAGGTATGCCAAAAATGAAAAATACAGAATCTTAAAGAAAACATAAACATATTATATATCATATATAAAAATAGTGACATCATAATGGCCACCTTTGAAGGTGTTAAATGAGTATTTGAACAATCATCGTTTCGGGAGGCAGAATTTCACCATCCACGGAAACCGTATGTTCTTTAACCATTTGATGTAGTTGTGTGAGAGTGTAGCTCAAATAAATATTATAACAACATCCTAGTATATTGAAGATACTGGTGTTGTTACAAAAGAAGTAAATAAAAAGAGTTTAGAGGGTTGGAGAAGCAAAATAAAACAAATGAACAAGAGAGAATGAATTACCTTTAAAAGTGTAACTCCATTTGATTTGAGCCTAATGGATTCCTTTGAAAGTATTCTTCCCAATGGGAATCCTCTAGGATGAGGAGAGGGATGTGGAGAGAGTAATTGGTCAGGGGTTGGCCGAGCCAAAGGCTTGAGAAGTGTGTGAAATGGGGTAGAGGTGGGGGCCTTTTATAAGTGGAGAGGAGGGGAACTTTTGGAAAGTAAAGAAATATTACTTTATTTGAAAATGTGTTTCTATTTCAAAAGGTCCCACATTGATATAATTAGTGGATAAGGTGATAAGGGTTCTAAATCCACTCATCCAATTGGTTTTGGACATGTGTTGTTCATAGATTTTACATTATCTTTCTATTTTATTTAAATTGTCAAATAATGATGTCATCGCTGCATCATTATTATGTCATATATAATTTAGTTTATTTAATGTCTAAAAATTATAAAAAAATACTATGATGTAGGAAATCGTTTTAGCTTTCCAATGACTATTTATAATCAAAATTTGGACTTGTATAACCCCACTTAAAAATTATTTTAGTAACACAATTTATGTTACTGTCATTTTCACTTTAACATTAAATAAAAATATATTAATGTCATTTTCCAACTAAAGTGGCTCCATGGGGTCCCCAAGTTGGCCCATGGCTTGTCTTGGTCGGCCATGACTCACCCAATAGGTGTAGGACAAGTGTCATGGTGTTTTCACATTTTATAATACCATTTTTACCTTAAACTACACTAATTACCTCTAATCGTGATTAAGAACTTAATAAGTTACTATTCACCAAAAAATTATTATAATCTCATTGAACCACATTTTACTTCTTAATGAAAACCATGTATGTCGGATTTTCAAAATTCAAAACACAATGATGGCAAAATTTCATTTAAACGGAAAATCAGTCTTTATAAGTACCACTTAGTGGTTTCACTATTCATCAAAAATTGAAGTTTTTCAGAAATTACCAAAAAATCACCCTAAGCTATATTTGATATTTCGAATTCAAAAATGAAGTATATTTTAAAAAATTCATAACATATAAGTCACATTCATTAATTTAATAATTAATTCCCGCTGTCAGAGCAAATAGCGTGTTTTTATGAAACAATAAGTATCAAAAGATTGACACTAGTTTAAGTCCGATTTCAAAGTGAAATTAATTCCAACGACCACTATTGGATTTAATGGTAAAAATATTTTCTAATTTCACTTTAAAACCAAATAACAAGATAATCTAATCATATAAATAAATTATATTAAAAATAGGTTTTGAATTAAAACACAACATTTTACACTATTCATAAAAAAATAAACTTTATCAGAAAGGTACCAAAAATTTACACAAAGTAAAATTTGATGTCCTGATTCTTAATACGAGTTTTATTTGGTCCAAAATAAAGTATAATAGTGATCAAAAATATATTTAATGACGGTTCACCATTAAAAGGTGATAAGTGAACCTTTAGTGAAAATTAGAGTATATATGCCCTAAAATTGAACTCTTTCCGTATTTTAAGCCTTTATCTTTTATTGGCTAAATGTATAAACATTTTAAAACATATATAATCATATTTTAGTTATTTCTATCCATTCCCGTTAGTACAACAGCTACTTGTTAACTAACATTTAAAATAATATTATTTTATTACTAGTGTGCTACGTAAGTTTCAAAGAAACTCATCGTTGCGTATCGGGTACGCTATCGAACATAGCAACCCCTTTAAAATAAAATTAATATTTAATTCGTAAATATTAATAAATATGAAAATTCTTTATTCTTTATTTACCTGGGATGTTACAAAAATAATCCTCTACAATGGATAACAGGATATCCAAGATAGGATCTCCATGTTTTACACCTTTAGTTCATTTGAATTATCCTCTAGGGGAACTGTTGATATAAATTGAAATAGAAGCTGAGTTGAATAACTTTTTGATGGTAGTGATAAAGTCATTACAAAAACAAAAAAAT
Source organism: Viscum album (assembly GCA_963277665.1). Taxonomy (NCBI): domain Eukaryota; kingdom Viridiplantae; phylum Streptophyta; class Magnoliopsida; order Santalales; family Viscaceae; genus Viscum; species Viscum album. The sequence continues at coordinate 1,290,369,736 of OY728119.1, forward strand.
TGAGGCAATTTAAATTGAAACTCCACTCCATGGTATCAAAATCTTTTTTAATATCATGTTTAATAGCAATATTACCCCCACTGTTGATTTTTTTTAGGTGATAAAACACTCTGAAGTAAGATAAATGTAGTTTTGGATGGTTCTACACATGATAATCCCAAACAGATTTTAGGAGATTGTTTTTTCAGTGATTGATGAAAGCCTATTAGCAATTATTTTCGTGAAAATTTTATAAAGGGTTTTGATGAGAGAAATGGGCCTAAAAGATAATTTTAATAACATTTAAAAAAATTTGGATTAGTGAAATAAATTTGGAATTAAACCATGTGGAAGAACACAATTGTAGAAGAATGATTTAACATGCTTGCAAACATAAAATTGAATAATATCCCAATTGTTCTGGAAGAAACCATTATTAAAGCAATCTCTTCCAAGAGCACTATCATGATTTAAATTGATGAAAATATCTTTAGTTTAATGATATAAAAGATTATTATGAAGAAATATGTTATCATCATCATTGAACTTCATCGAATAGATCCTAAGTTAGAGGTCCTTATTGTTATCAGGTCCATTATAGATAGAATCAAAGATAGAGAAAATATGACTAGCAATGTCATCTTCATTTTCTAAGATGTTGTCTCCATATTTTTGTTAGGAAAGAGGCCTATAAGATTTTCGATATCTTTGAAGGGAGTTATAGAAAATAGTGCATCTATCACCATCTGAAATCCATTTAACCTTGAATTCTTGTATCGTCAAATTTTCCATAAAATTGATGAGTGTTTTGATCATTATAGAAGTTTTGATTTTGTGATATTGATAAATTATACAATAGAAGTTAGTTCTATGGATTTGGAACTAATTTAAATCATAATAAAAAAGGGGATATCCTTGTGGTTTTTATAGGATGCAAGCTCCACCCTCCACTGAGAATCTGTTTAAGAGACTTTAGTTAGATAGAGATTGAAAAGGCATCATTTCAATGACCATGGAAAGTCAAAAAGATTTAATGATGTTAGTTCACTTAGTATTAGTGATCCTCACATTATTAAATCTAAAAGGAAGAGGAAGTTTTACAGTGTCTGTGGAGACAGTGACCAGAATAGGATGGTGATCAGTGTGTTGCTTTTGAAGTGTGGTGCTAGTAATGGAGTTCCAGATATCTAAAACAAAATAATTCGTGAAGGCTCTATCTAGTAGAGAGGAGACCATCCTATTGTAGTGATTCCCATACCGGGTTTATTTGGAACCCATAAGATTTATTTCAACGATATTATTTTCATCAATAGTGGATTATAAATCTCTTTTGGAGATCGTAGAATATGATGGACCAATTTTATCATTTGAACTAAGGATATAATTTAAGTCATCCATTACTACCATGGTTGTGTTGATATTAGTACATTGATAGGTATGATCACCCTAGAGGGGGATTCTATCTTGGTATCTATTCTTTGCATAAAAATATTAACAATAGATGTTCACTCTAAAACGATGTCACATGGGAATGTTTACTATGAGATGTTGAAAATGGTGACATTCTGAATAGAACAGTGTAAAAATAACTATAGTGAATCAACCAAGAGGACTTTTTTATTAAACAAGTAAAAGAATATCCATGTTGACATAAGTGATGGAACTTGGGAGAGAAATTTATTTCTGGTTTAGAAATAGAAAATAACATAGGACAATGAGTATTAGCCCTTCATTTTAACACATAAAAGGTGTCAGAGTTAGTAATACCCTAAAAGTTCTAAAAAATAATCTTCATTTGAATAGAAATTGGGAGTTAATACTCTTTTTATTGAATTTTCAAAACCCTTGTGCCAAAATATATTCTGACTAGTTTTTTAGGATTTGGGTGCTTTTTCATGACCTTTCTTTTTTTAGAATAATTAGGTTGTATTTTGGAACTAACTATAATAATTTTACCCATCGTAGTTGAATCCATAGTTCTTTTTATGTTATCATCATGGTCATCATCTTGTTGAGTATTTAGGTTCACAATGTACACATGAAAAACACTAGAATCAAATGATTCAGATATACCTATGGATTTATTGTCAATGTGAAAATAAGTTGTACTTGGAACAGTTGGAGCAGATCTTTCATGAATTGAGTATCCCGAAGCTTTATTTAGTTTATTTCTAGAACTTGGAGGAAATTTTGGTTTCTCTTTCAGATTCATATGGATCTGTCACAATAATCATTTCTTATATGATTTTATCCTATAAATTGATATTATATTATTATAAATCATATATTTAGATAATTTATTTAGTACTATTCATAACTACTTACATAACAGCATGGTTTTATCATATTATATTGATTAATAATATTAGAATAATTCATCGTAAATTGGTGAATCTCTTTCTTGAAAGTAACAAACATGTTTGAGTATGGTCTCTTTTGCATACAACAAAAGATATCAAGAAAAGTAGTTCATGCATGTAATGAACGATATTGAGGAATGACTCTATTCAAAGTAACTCAATCCAGCTCAGTGTTTCATCCAATGATATATTAAAGGAATCTATTATTAAAAGTAAATATAATATAACGAATCTACATTTTACATTAACATGCATGATTGTTGTTGCGGGTCATACACACTATTTAATACAAGGTTCTTATGTTATTTTTTTGGGTCATCACATTCTACACACCTTATTTAAATTGCATAATCAAAACATAAACATGGCCATAGTGATCTATTAACTCACAATTCTTTTGTTTGAAATCCCACATCATGAAAAGGGTTCATAAGCAATCCTAGATAAAAGATAGAATTGAAAGTACACATATTAAATGGAATAACATGTAATTTGGTTTCTATGTATGAGAACATTATTAGAATGTAAAGATACATACTTGGAGGAAAAATGTAAATATTTATAAAGAGTTAAAAAGAATTTAATAAAAAACAAAGGAATGTTCAATGGAATGTTTAGGGCCTCAAATACATAAATCTGTCAATATTTAAAAGACCATTCGTTCTACAAAAATTATGATATTATTGAAAAATTTTATTTTTATGTAATTTTCCTAATGTTGGGTAATTTATTTATAGACAAATATTATTACAAAAAATTATTACTTGATAGGTATCAAATTAAAATGAACAATCCTGTATTTAGTTTGTTCCTTTATCGAGATCCAATTCATTCATTTACATTAAAAATTTAATTACAAATATATATTTTTTATGCCTGAAGCACTAAAAGAAACTTTTAAATGATATTATGTCCTATATATGAGTGAAATGTCTTTTTTTATTTAACTATCTCAAAAAATAAATGTAGTTAATATATTAATTTCTATTAATCAAAAGTATACTTATTGGTTCATCATTAATATTTATTTTATAAATTTATTAACTACAAACAATGAAAATTAACAAGGACAGTTCATAGGTTAATGGTTGGTATGAAACCCTTATCATCCTTCATTCATGGGTTAATGTCGTGTTACCTTTCAATATTAGATTTATTGACACATGTGTTACATGTTTTCATTTTCTTAAACCATATTAATATAATGTAAAAATATAAATATTATATAAATCTTTAAATTTTATGTTAATCTATAAATTTTATTTTAATTATGGATTTCAATATAAAACCAATACCTAAATACTTTATCCTTTTTATTTCCACATAGGTATTTCCTTGGTTAAGGGTTTATCTATAATATCATTAGTTAGATTTCTAATTCATGAAACCTTATCTTCAATATAAAAATCCATTGGTTAATCGAGCTTATATATTATGTACCATATCCGTCAAAATGGATTGTAATGAAAATGTGGATTATTCATTGAATATCCCCCATGAGTGTCAATACAAGTGCACGGTAACGTTCATTTTCATGTACCTGGTTACCCCAAGTTATGTCCAGAACACCATGTCAGATTTTTTACTCTTAGGTAGATCTGTTCCATAACCACTTCCACTTATAGTATGTAGATTGAGTTTTATTGATAGTAAGACCCACATAATCAACACATTGCATATATTATAGTTTTTTCATCTATATTATTTCAATATATATTTTAGGATTAAGTTTTATAATATAGGTTTTCCTAAAATCCAATTCCCATGGATTCTACTAAACATCCTCTAATACCAAATGTAGCACCCCATCCATAGATAACCCAGAGCCAGTGTCTTCCAAAAAATAAATTAATAGTATTACAAGTAATCAAGACAAAAATAACTGATATAATTATTAGTTGTGGAAAAATAGATACATAAATGTGTACTGTATTACAAATAAATACATTGATTACATCCTATTAATTTCTACTATGTAATTGAACAACTCTAAGGATGAATCTAATCCATCCAGAAAATCCATGCATATATTTCAAATTATTCATCTGGTAAACCCTGCGAATGAAACATAATTAGGGTGAGTTGATGTTCTATGTAAGGAAAAAATTATGTGGCAGCAATAATGAATCAATGAGAATAGTCAATATGGAACAATAAATAATTGAACACACATTCCATGTCATTGATAAAGTGAATGAAATTACATAAGAAATATAAAAAGGTAATTACTAGAAAAAAATTACATTCAAATAACTAGATAAGGACAAATAAACATGGAGTGGTATGAAACAAAAACACAGTCGATTAATCAATGTTTTTAAGTGAAATATATCCATAGATATTATGACACAAAATATCATAGATGATTAATAACTGAAACGACTATGAGGGAATGATTTCTTTATAAGTGTCATGTAAAAGGCCCATGAGGACCAATTACTATAAAAATCAATCATTAAAACTATTTTAAACTATATATCTACCCTCTATTTAGTTTTTACAATTGGTTTGTCTCAATAAAACCTATCGATGCCTTAATGAGTAATTTGATCTCTAGGATCCTCCTGTCAATGCATGTCCAAATGATTATTCATATTGAATAATCAGAATAAATAATATGTCTTGTAAAATATTAATATTGAATAATTTACATATATTTATAAATATTACCCAATATAAGAAAATAAATTCCAATGTATACACCATATTTAAATTTTTATACAGCTTAGGAAATACTAATATCCCTGAAAAATGAAATGGAAAATTTATGGAAATTCAGTATTCAATTATAAAAGGAGATTGAATATTTCAAGGGGACTAAAAATAGATCAATGTGGTGAATGTGAATACTATTCTAGGACAAATAAATAATAAACCACCAAGATGAAGAATAATTGTGGCCTCAATACAACAATCCTAGGTGGGGTATAATGGAGGGTTGTTGTTATTAATGAAATTAAAGATTATCTTTTAAAAATACTCTCACAGGAAATGTACTTTTCTTTTGAAAACCCATTTTGAAATTTTTTTTTCATTGATAAAACCTTTAGAAAAATATTAGAAATAACGTTTTTGATATTGGAAAGGTGGATTCAAAGAAATCATGGGTGATAAATCCATACATGTTATACTAGGTTAAAATAATTTATTATCTATGGTAATTGTTTAGAAAATGAATTATTTGGAAAGTTAAAATGACATTAATTACAGGATATTTTTAAAAGAAAAAAGTGTTAATTATTATTTAACAAATCATTTTAAAGTAAACTTTGAAAATATTTTAATAAAAAATGGTTTTTTGAAGAAAACAGGTTCTCCGACTAAAGTGATAAATAAAGTTGTATTTTCTTAAAAACTTTTAATAAAACACTTGTTGTAACAATGAGTGAAAAAGTACTACTAACATAGGAAAATGGGGTGGAATAACTAGTTAATAATTAAAGGTATTATTGAACAAAGGTTATATAATTTAATTTAATGGAAGTTCAATTAATATATCATTATGATTAGACTTGTGGAAAAAATCATTAATCATTCCAAAGTGTCCAGTACCACTTTGAAACATTTTTAAATCACAAACCTCATTAAATAATAAAATTAAATGAAAGTATTAAACACCAAAATGGAAAATGAATTCATCGTATAATATATAAAATTAGTTATTATACACCCCACACAAAAGCAGTAATTGGTGAATAACCTTTATCTCACAAATGTAAACATTTATATAGAAGTCCCTTACCATAGTGGCTAAAAATGAATTAGAAAAACAAAAGGAAATATTAATTGAAAAAACATAATAACCATGAATATAATTTAATTAATTATATTATATGTAAATTTTGTAGTATTTACATCATAAATAATAAATTAGGTGCACAACAATTATGTATGCCTCACGGAATAAAAATGCGACAAGAATCCCTTACCATATATTTCCTATCGGGGAACATTCATTAACATTGTATATAATAAACATTTGATAATTATAGAAATTCAAAGTAAAATTTTTCTTGGGTAAAACTATTCCTATTTCACTCATTAAATTCTTTGGAATAACTACTGAAACAATTATGTTTATGTCAGCTGTTATGACCAAATTCGTTTTATGTGTCAATAAACATTTTTATATGTCAACTATGATCAAAGGGGTCCTTTTAATATATCTATAATAGTAACTATGAAATAATTATCATATTTATATATCAACTATTATTTTAAAATAAATCATTAAATATGTTTATGAATTTGAATTAACTTTAAAATCATGGAGACATTATGTCGTGCGTATACATGACTAACATTTCAATTTTTCAATGGTCATTATGGAATGAAGGTAAGTAAAACCATATAATTACATTAAAATAATTATATAATATAAGCCTTATTATGTAATTATAAATACTTAGATATAGAATTATTTCTATCAAAAATTAATCAAATCATGTTGAGGAGGTAGTAGTCCACATGTCCGTGAATAACACCATCACTTCTTAAGTGTTTGTAAGGGTAATAATGAAATTGATATTTATATATATATATATATATATATATATTTTTATTTAATGAAAGTTAATTATTTAATGAATATCATATATAAAAATATTTATGTATCACGTGTTTAATTAAAATCATCCTTTTATATGATTCATGTTTAGTGTGAACGAATCACAACACATTAATGGGGAAATAGTCAACACTTACTGAAACAGAGTTAACATATTAATATAAAATGGAATGAATTAAAGTAAACTGTAATAATAAGATAAATTAATAATAAATTAAAAATAAATATCAAATATAATATATATAAAAATATTGAGCATCATAATAGCCACTATGAGAGGTTATAATGGAAGAATAAACAATCATCATTTCGTGAGGCATTAGTTTAGCGCCCACCAAAACGTTATGTTTCTTACCCATTAGATGATGGTGTGTGTAGCTGTAGCTCCAAAACATAGCTTAAAAACATACTATTATATTTCATATATATTTTTTGTTATAAAATAATAGAATTAGAAAATTTTTGGGGCTGGAGAATGGAAATGAAACTAGAGTGATTGAGAAAATACATTGCCTTTTAATCGGGTAACATATTTTGGTTTAAACCAAAAGGCATTGATGGAAGGTATTATACTAAAAAAGGCTTCTTAATCGAGTGTAGGGATATCTGTAGTTCATTTAGGCATATATTTTCCAATCATAAAAGTTTCAATAGGTGTTAAAAATTAGTAGAGGAGGTTTTCTTATATATGGAAGGAAAACGACTCACTAGGTATTCTTGAAAAGAATTTAGGTGTAAATATGTTTTTACCTAAAGGTAGTAATAAAAAACCACCCAAACTACTGAATTGATGGTTAATGGCCATAATATGTCCGAAAAAATGGACGTCAGACATGATTCAAGGTCATTTGGGTACTTAAAGTAAAGGATTAGTCTTTTATGAAGTTCAATTTAACCACAATAGTTTTAATTAATATTAATTTATTTTCCTATATTTTTAGGACAAAAACAAAGAGTGTAATTTTATAAATTATAAATTATTATTATTTCAAATATAGAATCCAATTTTCATAATTCATAAAATAGAATTGGAATAAATTAAATTAAAATTAATACCATAGATGGGACGAGAATGTGGGGTTTTAATATTAAAATCATTGAATGTTCGCATTGAATTTATAATCAATTTCAAAGTGAAATTGGACCAATCACCTAAATTTTATTGATATATAAAAATTAATAAAAATTAATATTTTATTCCATTTAAAATTTTTCAATAACCTTATAAATAAATTATATTAAAAATAAATTTGAAATTAAAATTTAGTATATTTATCTATTCATAAAAAAATGAAATGTCTCAGAAACATTTCAACCTAATATAATTATTTTATTTTTCATCAAAATATAATATTTATTTTTACATATTAAATCAATTAACGTATCAAAATTCAGAATTAAAATTCGTTCTCCATTAAAAGGAGGGAAATATTACTTTATAAAAATATAGTTTATTCTGTTCGAAATATGGTTTATTCTTATCATTTGCCTATCAAACATAATGTTTGAATAAAAAATTATTAGATTGAATATATAACATATTTATTCAATTAATATAATTTAGTAATTTAATTAGTTTAATTTATCGTGGTAAAAAATCGTCATCAGTATAATAATGGTTTTATATGAAAAACTTTCCTTTATATTAAATTGGTTCATATATCCATTAATATTTAATTTTTAACATATGAATTAATATTATATTATTATATACCATATATTTTCATATTCTATTTCATAGTATTCATAACCACTAACATAATAACTAGGTTATCACATAACAAATTATATATTAATATTTTTATAATACATTGTTATTTGATGAAACTCGGTCTTGCGTGTAACAACAACATTCAAGGATAATCACTCTTGCATGTATTGTCATATTTCGGGGAAGGTCGTACTTATGTGTAATGCATGCAATCGAGGATGGTATCTTTTGTGTGATACTCAATCCAACTTAGTGTTTCGTGCAATGATATATATATATAATCATTTTTAAATAGTAAATATGTTATATTGTATCAAGAAATTACATTACCTTACGCACTTTCAATCGTGTTTCATACATGCTATCAAATAAAATGATTTTACTTATGTTTTTAGAGGAATCATGGTTAAAAAATAATGTCATTGGTTTGTGAGGAGGTGGTTTTCTATATACTTGAAGGATGATTTTGTATACCATTTTATGAATGTGAAAATGGATTTAGGTTATTATATTAACATAACAAAATATCATTTTTGGGGGATATTTTTTTAACATATAATAGAAATTTAAGATTATTTGAGGTTGGGATATGTAAAAATAAAATATAGATGTCTGGTTAAACACGATGCCTCTTCTTCAAGAATCTTTCTTAGGTAATCACCAAAATATATCATTTAAATGATTTCAGAAAAAACAAAGATCTCGAGGTCATGGGGAGGTAGATAAAGAAAATATTGGGACAATGATTGCTGGATTAAATGTTTTTTATTGTGTAAAGAGGATAGTAATGAGCAAAACATTTAATTAGTGAGTTATCTGGAACACTTGTATTTTTTGAAAAGAAAAACATGTACCCACGTTTTTCACATGTAAAGTGAAAAAAATGGATGATTTTCAATAATTATACATGATATGGTAATATAATGTTAATAAAATATATTTTATAAAATTATTTGGTAATTTTTAAACTTATAATTTTGGTTTAATCCACCGAAAATCGATTTTTACCATAACGACAATTATTAATTATAAGTTTTTTCACTATTCATTAAGGTGAAAAATTAAATTCAACTTATTATATAATATTAATAATTATTATTTAAAATATGGTAAATATTTTACAATATTAAATTTAATTACATGGAAATATAAAATTTAAAACAACACTTGTAGACATGCATAAAAAGCTGGTTTCTATAAAGTTTAATTTTCGAGCAAAAGATGATTTATATTAACTCTATGATTAATAATTAAAAATTTGTGAATATAAATTAATATTTTATGATAATAAATATTTAAATTTATTTTTTATCATATAAATTTTGGTATTATTTTAAATAACTACGATGGAAAAACAATATCGACTTTAAAGTAGCCTTTATTGAAATCGTCTTCTTAAAAATAAAAAACAAACTTATATTAAAATAAAATATAAGATTCATTAAATATAATTGTGAATTTTTAAATATAAAAAAATAATTATCATTATAATTGAAATATTATTCAAAACATATAGTTACTTTTAAATTAATAAGTCAATTCAAAAGAAAATACATTATTTATAGAAATTACCTTTTTTCAAAATTCATTAAAATATGAATATTTTAAAAAAATCACAAATATTCAAACTTTCTAATTATGATAATATTATTTATAAAATCCTAATAATTTTATCAAATTAAAATAATAAAATTTAGAATTCAATATTTAAAATAATGACTTCTAATAAAAGTGTTTAAATAAACATATTTTATTTTTAATATTAAGAATACATACTATTTTGGAAAGAATGTAAGTATATTAATAAAAATATATTGTGATATGTTATATCCTTAAATGTGTATTTATAATATCATAGCTGGTTTCTTATGAGCGAAATATTAAATTATATTAATTATATCATTTAACATTACATGTAATGGACTACCACCTTAATGGTGTTATTGACATTAGATGTCATATGGAGGAATATGATGAAATACATGGTTTAGTTTTCCAAATTTTTATAAAAGTGTAAAAAAGAGTTTCATCATACTATGACACTTTTATCATTTAGCTACGATCTATAGAAATAGTAACAATCAAGATACAAATTCTACCATATCCATTTTATGTTTCTCTACGAGATGTTTAGATTCAAATATCTATATATTATAGTGCTTTCTAGATGAATAGGGAAAGATGAAATATAAAAATAATTATAAATTTCCCTTTTTAGTGTAGGTTTTTTGGCACACATATACAAGTTCCAAATTTTATAAATTCTTTATATGAAATTTTAAGTCAATAATAATATATAAATTTATTATAGATCATAATAATATTTTTTGGGGCCCTTAAACCTTTCATGAATTGATGGTTAAGTAGTAATTTAATAATGGTGGGATGGTGATCCATTTATGAGATCCATTTCTATTATTTCTACATCCAAGAATATTATATTTCTTTCAGTATTCTTCATTGATACGGTTTTTGGATCATTTATACTAACATAATCTTCCACCATCTTTCCCTTCCCATAACGACGATTAATTTAACATTCATACCCCATGATCATCACTTACAACCTTCATTGGTTCATATTGAAATCCATTTGTTTTAAAATATAATTCAGTCTTTTATGATCCATATATATGTCATAATTAAACGTATAGAGACAATTTCCCTTATTTTCAATCTGATGATCATAACAACCAATTCTAGATCATGAATTGGGTAGTCATATTGATGTGACATTAATTGGTGGGACACATAGAATATCAATTTTTCATCTAGAATGAGTACATAATAGAATAAATGTTTGACACATCAAATTTTAACAAAAATCATTCCCTATTAATGTGTAATGTGAGAAACAGTATAGTGATTTTCCTCTCTTTTAAATTTTTAAGGATATCATCACATTCATAATTCTAGGAAAAAATTACTCCCTTTTGATTTAACAGGAATAGTGGAATTAATAATTGTGGTATATTTCCCAAATATTTTTGGTTTCATCCATATAATTGAAGGAAACAACATATCTACATCAGATAATTTTGTATGGGCCATCCTCTACATGCCCACATATTCAAAGGATCCATAAATAATTATATTATAATTTTAAATTAACCAATGAATGTAACATCCTCCAACTAAAATTTTAATTTTTTTCACATCACATAATACATAATCATCTTTATGTTATTCAAAAAATAATTAATATAGTTCTCATTATCCACATTTTATTTTCAGTAGATTATAATATCTCGCACAATTTATACAACAACATTTTTGAGGTAATCCCTGAAGAAACTATTCCTTAAATCTGTAAAGTTATCTGGATAATTAATGAGTATAAATGGATTCCCTATGAACTCATAGTGTGAATACTTGTTATGAAAATATTTCATTAGGATATCATTATTTTAAAAATTAATTGACAATATCTAGGATACACATCCCCCTTAGCAGTCTAATGTGATCTAAATAGCTAGTCGAACAATTTATAAATCATTTTAAAAGGATACTTGATCATTATATTGAATGTTTATATCTCATTATAGGTAATGCAATGACCCATTCAACCATCCTTTTTCATACTTATGAGGACATGCACACCCCATGGTAATGTACTTTGATAATATTTGCTTATAACATAGAAACGTAAACTCAACCACTCAACATGGATTACGACATGAACATTTAACAGGAAGCCCATCAGAATATTCCAATAGAATGGGAATGTTGTTCAGGATGATAATTTTGTTATTATAAATCATTTTAGTTAGATAAACCTTGTTATAATCAATTAATATCAATTCATATGATGACTGTCCCAAAGGAAATTCATCCCCTACTTGAACATATATATAATTTGAGGGTGATTCATTTTATGTTTGGTCATTTCCTTTACTGAAAAAATTAAGTGGGATATATATACTAAAATGCAATCCATAGATATAATAACAGTTAATTATGAAAATTGTTGTATCAAAATGATTAATGGGAAATAGAAACCACAAATATAGACAAGGGAGGATTTGTATTCCTATGATGTAAAAAATTCTATGTTTTATTGTTAAATATATATAAACTTCATTATTTCTATGTAGAGTTTAAATATTTTCACATAACATTCATAATGTGATAGAACATATAAAACCATGGTTCATAACCTTGGGGTTCAATATTGGTCCTTTTATTAATACTTTACCTCATCCAGAGTAGACATAGGGATGAAACTTTTAACACTATTAAACAAATATAATATAAATTATAAACATAAATGTTATAATTCATAAATAACATGTATATTTCAATCAATTAATTTCAATGTTTCAATATAACTGGTCTAGGGATCATTTCCTTTAATCAAATTTTATGAAAAATATTTCCCATTATGGTGTTTTGTAATGAGCCTAATAATTCATGAATGATTATCCATTGAGATATTCCAACCATGTGTGAAACAAGGCCTCTTTTCTATGAAATATTTTATAACGATTTTAAAACCCAATATATCCTTTTCTGGGTTGTTAAACCTTTGTTAAACTATTCCTGATCCCCACACACATGCAGTATTCATGAAATGATTTTATATCTTGAAAACCACTTACTCTCTACAATTCCATAAATTAGGGCTATTTTCTATTTCTTATAAATCCTAAGGATTTAACTATTACATTATAATTATTTTCCCAAAAAAATAACACCTTCCTCTAATACCAATAAAGATAAAAACATATGTTTATTAAAGGTTACATCATGATTTATTAATAAAAGATACACTTTATATAATCCAAAAATACAATGAGACACAATTTAGTTGTGTAATTATATACATAGAATAATTACTTGAAATATTTATTTAGTTTTATTATTTAAATACATAAAAATGATGTTTTAATAAATTGACCTTACAATACTATGTGAGATAAGCTGGGGATGCACCGAAGTAAAGACTACATATAAATCTTAGAAAGAGAATAAATAATTAATAACATGATTAATATAATACATTTATTTATGTAATCATATATAGGTTACATACAAGGAGTGATAATCATTTACTTAAACCTAAAATCATGATAAAATGTTCTAATCTCAAGGAAATATAATACTATAGTTACAACATGAAATATGATAGCATAATAATAAATAAAGGAAAACCACTAAGACATATTAATATAATATTATTAGTATGACATTATATGATCAATAAATGGTATATAATGAGATAAAAAAAGCACCCATTTCAATATTGGGATATAAAATTCTGTTCCAACCTATCAAATTCATATCATGCAAATGGATTATTCTCCCACCCAGATCACACAAAATAAGAACTATTTTCACCTATTTTAAAAAATAAATTATAGATTTTGGGTAACATTGATTGAATTACCCCAAAAATAAAGGGTAATACATCTGGGACCATACCCATTAGTATATATGAGGATGATTATTCACCAAACAATTGTTCTGTATAGAAAATCATCAAATACTTTTGGTAGCATAAAGAGAAATTAAAATATTTAAGAAAGGGATTTATGAGAGTATAAATTGGTCTCCCAATACATGTATTATATAATTAAATTAAAAAGGGTGTTTAAAAAAATATCCCAACATGAAAAATTAGAAATAAAATTGAATAATACAATGAATTTGATTAAATTAATAAGGTGTATAATATTTCATTCCATATGATATTTTTTCTAAATGCTTTGTAGGATCTTCTTAAGATCAATGTAAGACATCGGGTTGTATTTAAGGAAGAATATAGAGAGAAGAATTATATTCTAAGGAATTTTTTTGGATTTTATTGGGAGGTGGGGTATGTATTTGTATCAAAAGAGGGGAATTATTTATTAATTTATGAACATATGTGTGGAATCCTTATGAAAAAACAAAACAAACCAAAATCCATCTAATGTTTTTCCTTGGGTTCTACTAGGGTAGATTGGATTTCAATGTTTTATTAGTATAAAATCCCTGCATATTAAAAAATTATTTTTTTGTGAAGAGAGTCATGTTGTTAATGTATTTCTTTTTAAACCATAAAATAAAATATTTGTTTTGGAGAAATCATTAATAGGTTATAAAAATCACTAAATAACATCAAAAACACATTATTTTAACACTTAATATATATACTTGGTTATTTTTATATTTTATAATATTTAGTAAATCTCTTTCTTTTTCTATTATGATGTTATAATACTAAGTACATATTTATAATGTATTTATATTTTACTATTAGTCGGAGAACATACAAAAATTATACAAGATTTACTATTGGCTAATTTGGAGGTACTAATTTCAAATCAAAATCAATTAATTAAATTAATTTTCTAATTTAATCATTTCGATAAGAAATCATTGTTTACTATACAATACTAACCCCTACAAAAATATTAATTTTATGGACCTTATAATGAAATCATTAGAATTTCATAAATTATATTATCTTTTTTATATAAATATTTTCTTTATAATATTATTATATGAAAGTAATATTTATTTCAAATTTCCTTAATTTATCAAAAAGAGTGTTAAACCCAAATATTTTCTAAAAAAACAATTATAGTTTATTAATATCAGAATAAAATTTTCATCAACAAACATATAATTTTGAATATAATATAATAAAGAAATGGTATAAACATAATAGTTATTTTATTAGAATGAAAACATAAAAATTCATATAGATTTATTTTAGATATAAAATGATTTATTTTACTAATGTATTCCCTAAGGGAAGGTGTGAAATGGTGATTGTTTTTTGTGGTGTTTCAATGAACATGGGTTGGAAAGTGATATTGATATGATTTAAAATATCTTGTAAATAGTTTCATTGTTTTTGAAAATTTTAAATTTCTTCTTGGTCTTGGTAATGTGGAAAACCTATTGATTTTGTTTGGCTCAGAAAGATCAGTAATTTATCTTCATATGATACTATCGAACTAGGTGACACTATGAATTCATCCATATATTTCAATTAGATATTAACATAACCCATAATATTTAATATTAATAATTTTCAATTTAAAAATAATATACTATCAGTGGTTATGATGTTTAATAGTCATTCAAATATGACAATATATATTTTGAAACTATCCAAAAATAATGTAAGTGTAGAATTTTTTTCAATAGATACATAAATAATTCATTAAAATATGGAATTTAATTTATAACAGTTCAAGTCATTACAATACAAGTGATTCTGATCAACCAAACTAGTACCTAATGATTATATGGTGATGTTCAAATATTGAGGTCTAGGTGTTGATCACTACTAGAGGAATATTACATTTTTATTATATATTACAATGATGGTATGATGAGCTCAAGTGTATTAGATCATTAATGATGAGGGAATTACAAGTATAGGGAATTCAATATATTTGAATTAATTAATTAATTTTTTTGTAAGGACCCTTGTATTATGTTCCAAATGTTTAATTAATTCATATAATATACAAATTCAATTGTTCATGATGTTATTTAAAATGAGAAAGGAATATTCATAATATAATACTAAAAATCCATGGTGACCAACACATCAAAGATATTCCACTTTTTATAAAACCTACAAGTAATATTATAGTTGAGACATGGTAAATTTATTTTAATAATTTATTGAATGATATGTGTTTTCAATTTATATTACATAAGATATAATTATTCCTTAAAAACGAACATCATTTTTCTTCTGCTTCTTTTCTCTTTCTCACATAACTAATAATCATGCTAATATAAAATAACATGACATCTAAAAATTACATTTAAAGTTGATAAAGTTTATCTTCTATTAACACATGAGTACATAGAATGTACACAAATATTCTCATCGTGTACAAATGTATCTTGTTCATATCTATAGAAATTATCAGAATAGACTGATGAAATAGGATTAGTGATTTGATAAGGGATGATGTATTGATATATATGAATAGGCTATAGCATGGTTTGAAGAACTAAATGTCATGTAACATGTGTATACAATATATTGTCCTCATTTTATCATACTAGAGAACATAATGTGTCTAACTATGCCATTTACATTCTACACAACATGGGGAATAAAAAAGCATGCAACACATGTACCACATTTCATGTTAAGGATGTTACATGTAATGTACATTGTATATGTACATGTCATAAAACACACAGATCCCGAAATCATGTGTCATGGACTCAAGGAGAATAATGTAAAAGTTATGTAATATTTTACATTACATTTAATCAATAAAAAATAGCGTGATTAATTTAAATATTAGAGGTGGATTATTTTGTTAATTAATCATTTTCAAAATTGCTCTTATGTGTCATTTATTTGATAGTTATTCAATTTTATAATATTTTTATTAATATGTTAGTTTTTTAATGATAAAAGCGAAACATTAAAATTGTATATTATCCTCTTTTATAGTGAAATCCACATGAAACAAGATAAACCCATGAATTAAAATTGTTTTTTAATTGTCACTTTCGTCATAGTACACACCATGTAATTACCTACCAAAGAATATTATTGGATTGCAATGGAATGAAAATATACAAGGCTCATTCAATTAATTTTGACATGTACATATCTATTCCCCCAATAAAACATTTATACTATATTAATTTTAAATAAAAATAATTCATTTAATTTTTTAAATATTATGAATTATATAATTTTATGGATACAAATATGGTATTAAGGTAAAATTAATAAATTTGACAACTTCAAGGTTATTCATCTTAATAGAACAATATATCAGAATAATTTTTTGGATAAATTTCAAATGAAATCTCATTGTATACTTTATTTATGACCATGAGAATAGACTGGTCATGTTTATGTGATTGGTTTCCTATAAAATAATTGTTTTTATTAAATTAGAATTATCAAAACATCCACATCCCCTCTTTATTATGTAAGGGAATGAATTCCCAGTATGTATTTTTGTGTACACCACCTTATGCAATATATTTTATCACATCACCCATGTGTGAGTAAAATATTATATATGGAAAATGCTCCCATCTGGTTGGGGGTGGTTTGAGTACTATGGTCATGGAATTACAAATCATTGAAATACATAGGATACAAGAATGAATGAAGCACCAAGATATAAGATATGGTCCAAGATGTTCCCCATTGGTTAAGGGTTAATTTATATTCTGCTATATAAATAAACCATCATATAATCTCATGATTATGAAATTTATATTTTGTTTATTTGAATTACATGGTTTATTATTTATGTTATTTATTCTACTAAATCACATAAATAATGAATTAACAATAATTTAAGGAATAATAATATAAAACCACATTATACATATATTTTCTCACACATGGTTAATCACATATAAAAAATACATAGAAAATTTACAAGGTATGTGATATAATAATATAATGATTTACATATCAGGGGAAAAACTACATAAACTAAAATATTAGTTCATATTTTTCTCCCATTACTAAATTTTTAATATAACCATTATTTTAATTTCATTACCTTCCCAAGTTGTAGTTCATCCATGTATTTGGTATCATTTAGCTATATTCATTGGAATTATATAACATGGTTCGAATCAATTGGTGAATACTAAAGTAAGACTTGTTTCGACTGAGATATAAGGGTTTCAAGAATTTATATCAAGGATTTAGTGATTAGGGGGTCTACTCAATAGATCATAGAATTGTGAGTTAATTCATTTGGCATGTCATGCATACAAAAAAACAACCTAAATTATTTTTGGACTATATTATTGTTATGATAATGGAGTTTGGATTAATTCTTCCATACATCTATAAAAATGATATTTTTATACTTATGGTAATAGATATTAGGTTTTGGTAAAATATTGGAAGATTATTATAATTTAATAAATTTTAAATTTATTAGTCTAATTTAATAAACATTAAAACTATTTATATGACATAATTTTTTTTAAAATTGAAAATGAACCAACATTGACAATATCACTATGATAAATAATAGGTATGAAAAACCTTCTTAGTGGTTTTAACTTCTATGAATTGTATATGAACATACATGTCCTACACCACCATGAAAAAAATATACATCCAATAAACCTGACATTAAATGCCACCAGAAAAATAGGTTTTTGAGGAATATGTGTTTATTAACCATATTCATTTAGATGAAAGAATGGATGTAAAATTATTTATTTTATCTTCAATATTCTATAAAATTCTAATGAAAATTCTAGACGTGGATGCATATTACATCATTTATAGGATCCATGATCTATATATTAATATTGAGAGATACGTGTGGTATGATATCTTTAATAAACTATTCACAAACAATCATAGACAACTGATCATAGCTAGGCCACTATTATTCTCTATTATTATCTAATTAGAATCGCTAGACTTGTTGGGTCATATGATCTCTCGTGGGTTGTGAATATATATCATTCCTTACTAAGTGTATAAAACATTAAAAAGTCTCATTACGAAGTATAATGTGAGTAGTATGGTGATTATTATTCGAAAAATTATATCCCTTATTCACCAATTTGATAATGACATTTGGAATTCCTAACCCATGGTCCTTATGGTGAGTAATAAAATCATGTATATGTAAAACATAATGAAGAATCATTCAAAGTCTATGGCTCTAATGCAGCATCCATCCATGAAGTGGAAGATTTAGTTAAATATAATGGATTAAAATGTGTTATGTTTTTCATGAGCTAGGATGGTATAGTAAAATAGGAACTACAAATAGAAAATGATGTTTGGGGAATCTTTAATTACATTCCTTATCATGATTAATAATTCTATATCAAAGAGTTCACTGTTAGATACAACATGTGGTTCTATCATTTTTTTCTAAATACACGATCCAAGTATAATTTAGAATGTTTTGAGTAGAAATTTGGATCTAAAAGCAACCAATGGGATGAGGATGGATGATTTATCAATTTTAGAATACAAAACCACACTGTAAATTTGGTTTATTTTTCTTATAATGAATGATTATCATATTAATAGTTCCACTGAGAACATCATCTATTTTTATTGTATTTAGATGAATGAATTATTTAATATGTTTTAGTAATGTAAGAGGATACTTTTTTAAAGATAGAATATAAAATGGAATATAATTAAAAATATAACATCCTTTATTACATTACCAAAACCAAATTTTCGCAACTAATAATAAATTAGTTTCACGAGAGTCATTTGACACCTATTTATAGAATCGCAACATTGGATAAAAAAATATTTATTTTTCATGAATATCTATCAAGATGTTTACATAGGAACGTTAATTATTAAACTAAATTAAGAATTTCATGATTATTTACAAGTGAATATGAAAACCCATTATTTATTCATCAAGGTGAAAGTGAATCATAAAATCATGAATTGTTACACAATGATGCTTTTGAAAAATTTCATGTCAAATATAGCGTTGGATTCTTATACATTTTTACTTTTATTGATAAATTATATATGGTACAATTATATATACTCAATGTGGAATATTTTTGATTCCATTGAGTTGAATCATGTGATTATGAATGAAATTTAGAATCAACATGGTTATAAGATAAGGAATATTTGATCAATCTGAGGTGGTTAAATTTATACAAATGTGTTTACTGAAATTTTGAGAGAGCATGGGATTATATATCAACTCATTAAATATTATACACTGCAGGGAAAATGGGTTAGTTAGATGTGGATTCAAACATTACTATAGTTGGTAACGTTATCATTAAGTCACAAAAGACATCCATTATCCATTTGGGGTAGTTCATTATACACGAAATTGTACATTATATATTTAGTAAAACTATTAGATACCATTTTATACCATTTTTGTTTTGGAGTGGATGGGAAATTTTGTTTTAACATGATCATGAATATGGATGTGATAAATGTTTTAATGGATTCCCAATGAAAAACTATCACCACTTGGTATAAAATATATCTTTATAGGGTTCCCTAAATTTACAAGGGGATATTACCTATATCATCATTTATATAAAAATGGAATTTTTCTCAAAATGTTGTATTCTTAGAGAGGGATCAAATCCTCAAGGAGGATAGTGGGAGCATTATTCATTGTCCAAAACTTGATTGTTAATATAGAAAAGTGATTTTATATGATTAAAATATTCTAAGTCATGTAGAAGAAGTTTTTCCAAAAACACAAGTACTGCATCAAAGCACCAGGTAGGTAAGAGAACCTGAACGTTATGGTTCTCTAGTAATAGAATAATTTGAAACATTATTGGTGTAATATAATGAAACTATATCATTAAAATTGATACGAGATTGCTCAAAAGATACCTGATGGGCGTAATAATTGATTTCTGATATGGAATCCATATTTTATAACAATGTCATATTTCGATCAGTATTCCAGCTGATGTAAATACAGTTTGGTGGAAATGGGTATTTAAGAGAAATATAGACATGAATTTTAAGGTTATTACCTATAAAGAAATAATGGTGGTTAATGGGTTTCAACAATGTAATGGAATTCAATAGGAGAAAATAATTCTTCAATTTTCTATGTTTAAATTAAATAAAAGAAAACTTTCTATAGCACATATCCATGAAATTATGATTTGTGGGGTGGATGTAAAAATTGATTTCCATAATGTGATCCAACATGAAGGTGCCAGTATGACAAAAAGATATTGGCTTGTGCATCTTTAAAATACCATAATGTTTTAAGAGATATAGAAATCGAGTAATGTATTAAAGAATATATCCAAGTTAATAAATGTTTAGTTATATGATGTTATAAAATATTTTTTTTCATTTTGAAAGATTTTATCCTTGTGATTAAAATAAGATTAGTGGGAGTAATATTATTTATATATTAGTATATGTTGTTGACAAATTACAAATTGGAATCAAGTTACCAACCTTATATTTAGTTAATTTAGGGATGAACATGTGCTTATCTATATAGGAAGTATGTAATAATTTTATTACTAGGAATAAATATCATGCGTGATAGATTGAATAGGTTTACTAAACTATGTCCAATCACATACATTGTCAAGATACAAAATAGTTTTATTATAAAAAACAAAGAGGGTATTGGTTCCTAAGTAACATGGAAGACATCTCACCATGATTATCTTTCATTGGACTTAATAAGAATTATAGGGAATGAGTATAACCCCCTATTATTATATTAATGGATCTATCATGTATTCAATTTTATGTATGATAAATTATGACTAATATACATTAAACGTGGTAGTTATATATCAAGGTAATATATGGGTCGATAATTAGACTAGTGTTTTAACTATCATTACTTATTTGAGAAACACTAAGGATATGTTCCTGTTGTATGGAGGAGATGAATATATATCTATCATTAGTTAGATAGATGAAATATTTTATACATATTAGAATTATATTATGTGAAAATCCTTATTATTTTTTCCTCAATGGTGGAGTTTTGATATGTATGATTTCAAACCCGCAAGGTGTTTACAATTCTACAGTCGAGTACGAGTATATTGTGAAATCTGATATAACCAAGTAAAATATTTATATCTTAAACATAATACAGTAGCTAAATGTTGTTAAATGAATTTAATACCCTATCAAAATTTACTAAGATAACACTGTTGTTGTTTATATTTCCAAAGATATGATGTACCCTCAATGGAAAAATAAAATAGTCAAAGAGATTCATCTATAGGTGGATTTTTTCCTGAGTTGATGTTGTAGTGATTAATGTATATATAAGGGAAATTTGGGTGGATCACTTGATGAACATTCTATCAGAGAAAATCAATGAGCATCTTATGATGGATAGTGTTTTGAAAGTAATTAATAGTTTCCACTAGTGAATGTGGAATTCTTTTGAAGTTGGTTCCCTTGAACATATTAGAGGTTCTTTATTACATGTATACATTATTATTATTCATTTAATCACTTTAGGATTGTTCCTCTTGATAACATTTAATAATTTGATAATATCCTTAGGATACATTACATGATGAGTGTAATAAAAGTTCCCATCTATGGTGAGACACATTAGATGGAATGGAAGTATTCCCTTAACTATTTTTTTATGAACTAATGATATTTTCATACGTGATATATAAAATATATTCTATTCGATGTATACATATCATAATACATGGATATAGATACTTATTGTGATATCTATCAGTAGTTTCTTGTAAATGAGGTTTTAATAATAGACTCGACCATAGAAAATTTAAATTTTATATTTCAATGGATGACCCTATTAATGGAATTTTGTTGTGATCTTTATAATATAATATTATAGTTTATAAATTTTATAGGTGAAATAATATAATTTATTTATAAAAACTAGGATAAAATAGGATCATGATATGGTATGATACGTTGGTCCCTTAATGAGTGATATTGAAATAATGGATAATGCATGAAAGGATATATCCAAAATTCCAATTACCATATTTTGATATCTTAGGCCCATTGATGGAAATGGAACTTATTAGATAAATCATTGGCCATGGTGATCTATTGGTATGTTCATTTCTGCAATATCAAATAATGAATCATTAAGATCATAGGTTGATTACATGGCTATGAAACATGTTGGATTAGAGATATCATGATAAAATGATTATATTACCCAGTGAATGTTTGCAGGTGTTTGTATATTATTAATTGATTTACTTCTGTTTTAATATTTGAATTTGTGTATTTCAGGATTCTAACTATGTAAATTAGTGTTCGCCACCTATTAAGAAAAATAATGTTGCTAATAAGATAAAATACTCTGTTTATCCTCAATATTGGTTACATTCATTATTGTATTTATTAAGTTGGAATAAATATTATTCCTTATTTGTGGTTTCATTTTTTTTAGTTTTATTTTATTAACAATATATAAAAACAAGATGTTTTAAAGAATTAGTGAGTTAAATGATAACAATAAATATTTATTTTCACGGATTAGAGTTTATGATATTTAAATTACTTATCAGCGAATAATTAAGTGATAATTACATAAAAAATATATACTCATTAATCATGGTTTTAAAAATTTATGAAGGATATATGAACTGAGATTAATGGGGCTATTTGAAATGATATATATAATATTTATTTAATTACATTTAGCACATTCTAAGTGAATAATAAAAATAATAATAATATTATTAGTATAATTATTATTTTTATTAAACATGAGGTAAAATAAGAATTATGTAATTGTAATAGATGTTCTGTACATGTTGGCATCCAAAGACCCAACATATAAAATATCTTATTACATCACTTTCTAAAAACACACTTGTAGTGTACAACAGATATCGAGAATATCTCTAAAACCCTAATGTTTTTTTATTGATATTGAGTGTTATATTCTCCTCTTATTCTCTCAATACATCAAGAAAACAATAATAATTATTTGTGGAGAATTCTTCTATGACCTACAATGAATGATGCAAGAAATTAGGATTGGTTGTTCTAGCACACAACAATTCTATGTTGATGTTCAGGTTTCATCGTGCACTTGGGGAAACCCAGTAGTGGTATTTTTTACTTGTACACTAAAAAAATACTGATTATAAAATGATTTCAATTCATCTTGAACCACAAAAAACTGAATTGAATGTCAATGTAATTATTGATTGGTCTAAAAATTATTTTTGTATCACATGTGATGACCCTCCTATTATGGTTCCAGATTTATCATGTCATGTAATATACATATTTTTTTGTCATGAAATTAATAATTATATTAAATAATTATTATTTATAAATGATGAAAAAATATGAATTTTTTATTCCATATTGGCATTCCACTATAATATGTACCATATTATATTGGCCAAAAAAATATACATAAATGAATGAACCGTTATGTAATAATAGTAATTCTCAAATAACCATGCCAATGATAGAATAAATAATGATATATAGAATAATATAAATTTTTTTAGAGACATAAGAAGGAGTTGAAAAAATTTCTATAATTATGAAACCATTTTATAAGAAGTCATGTCATTATAAAAAACATATTCGACTTTGGATCCAATAAATTCAAATCCATCAGATATTGATCATTAGATAAATTAATTTAATAAATTATTTAAACAATGAAAATTGTAAATAAATAAATAAATTATACATTTAATTTTATTTAGAAACATATATTTACTATACATAATTTTTTTATTAATGAGGTGAGACACATGCATGAAGCGAGTCGATACATTAGTTATGGGAACAACCAAACCACTCTCTATTATTTTAGGTTATGTTTTCTCTATCATTATACATATTTACATATCCATTTAATAAATTTAATTATAATAATATTTGAATTTATATTTCTTTCAATATACATAGATTATTTTCTTATTCCATTTATGGGATATTCATATTTTTCTCGTTCCCTTCCCATTCTCTAATTTAAGGGAACTTGATTAAATGGAACACTTAGATTTTTTAATATATTATGATAACAATCCTATAAATGTATTAATAATATATAATTTAATAAAATATACAATGTTTTTATTATTATTATTCTTTTACATTCATGGTTTTATGAAAATAACTACATCCTTCAATTTTTCTTCAATAAATTATTAATACAACATTTAAGTGGGCTTGTTACCAAGCTCACTTATTCACTACTTTATCATGATCATTTCATCACTTTAGATCTATCATCATTTAATATGTTTCTATTTTCAAATATAAATATCTAAAAATAAATAATCATTAATTTCCTTGGGAATCATTATGATATATCATTTTTTATGCATTAATATAAGATTTTTGTATCTCATTAAATTCTCATGTGGTTATAATGATTTTCCAATATGCATGATTTATTTTAATTATTTGGGAAACATATGTATGCACATGTAATGATGTTATAGATGTGTCTTTAATTATATATCCCTAATTTTTTAATAAATTTTTTCATCTATTGGTATATCTTGTGTAGATCATGGAAAATATTCTTTACAAACTATATTGTGATTCATTGTCTATTAGACATTAATTATTCTTATGATTCTATGTTTTATATTAATTCTATAATTTTATTAGAAAACTATTTGAAATCGTCTATTTTTACCGTAATAATATTTGAATATATATGATCATTAACATTTATCACATAGTGTTATTTTTATTGACTAATATATTGTACCGTAATATATTTTTTATTATATTTTTAGTATTTATAATATCCCCATTTTATTTTAGGAATGTAACTAGGGTATCCTAATAGTATAAAATATAAATGGGATTTATGATCACATAATGATAGTACAAAAAATATAATATAGTCCAAGTTTTAGTTGTTGTATTATTTATCGAATTACCTAAAAATACAATACCCCTATAATAATAGTTTTTATTTTAGGGTCATTAATATTAAAATTCTCTAAAATATTATATGTATGATATTTGGTTCTCTATAGTTGGTTTCAATGAAAGGTATAATTATTTATGAGGACTATGTTATAGAACCCAATAGGAATCAAAGCGTTAAAAAATTATATTAAATCATATAAATCCATAAGTTATGATATATATTTCACTTTTGAGTATTTATTTATATTATTTTTGTTTTTTATTTGATTTTTAATTTGAGTAATCTCATAACTATTTTTTTGGTGCATGTAATTTATTTTAATTGGACTACAATAGAAAATATTTTTCAAATTATCCAATAATAATCGTTAAATATCATATATAATAATATTTATTTTTGTTATTTCATGTCATGTATATTTAGTATGAATATATTTAAACCACTTTAAGACGAGAATGCTAATTTGTTTTGTGAAAAAACATAATTGGTAAATAATTTTATATTATTTACAAAAAACATATCCAATTTAACTTTTTTAATGAATTTACAAGTAAGACATATTGTACTCCATTTAGTAGAAATTGTTGATATTGTGGGAATGGATTTGAGTTTATTTTATAGATCCTTCATTATCATGATATATAATGAAATGAATTTCAAAATACCCAATAAATATTCTATTTTATAAAAATTTATGGATAATTATTAATCTCATTGAAAATATTAGTATTAAGGATGGACAATTAATGATTATGAGATAACATATATAGGTATAATTTCTTATACAATGGAGAAAATCAACCTTTATGACACCATCATTATGAAAACAATACATAAATTTATTCCATATAGGATTTCCCTATATTTATCCTAACTCAGTGGTAGAGTTATCAATTTAACTTATAATCGATGTACTTCCCATATTCTAGAGACTCCATAGAATAGACACCGTTGAATTGGAATAACTAATGAAAAAATTGAATGGGATTGTGGAAAAAGAATTCATATTCAGATGTTCTTCACCATGGGTAATTCCAATAATTTTTTATTAGTGATTGAAATACATATTTACATTTATTTTCATGAACTAAACATGTCAAAAACAGACCCATCTACCCTCTCAAAAAGGTACCCTACCGAATCCAAGACATGCATGAAGGCTATTCCAGATGCCCATGGGCAAGAGAATAACTCATGGACATAAAAAAACAATTAGAGGGAATGATATTTCCCAACCTAACACCAAAAAATGGGTTATATATATAACATAGTGAACCAAAATAAGTGAAAAAATACTGCCTAGTTGAAAGAATACAACAGATATGATAAAACTCAATAGTAGTCAGAACATCCCAAAGTACATGACCAACATCAAAGGAAAACTAAAATAAAAACAAACTACTTATATGATTTCATGTGAAACTCTGACTATCTCACAACCTTCTACCTAAAAATAGTTGTCATAAAACAAAGAGGACTTATTATAGAGCCATTTCTTTCTAGGGCATTTAAATACATATAATATTTAATGAACTGCTAAAGGGTAACATATGGAGTGTGTGAAGAGGATCAATAGGTTCCCACCAAAGATTTTAGTAACTTTCTATTATATTATTACTTGAAATGATCAAATTTAAAAGAATAAAGGTATGATAAATAGTAAAATTGTTTCATATAACAAAATCTTTGAAAAAAAATTAATTTTCCCATTTATTAATTTTTCCAAAATATATAAGGTAAAAATTTTATATGTAATTTATATAAATAATAGTAGTCAAATCAAACTAAGGAATTTATAAAATATTATATCAAATATAGGGAAAATATTTTAGAATTGTAAATTCCAAAAGAACAAGTAACTTCATTTCAAGGGTCACTCTATGTCAAGATAGGAGACTACACACACCACAATCAATGAATAGTGCACACTCAATTTGTTAGAAAATTGACATAAAGAGGAGAGAAACATCACATGAGTGAATCCACCAACAATGTCAATATCAATTTCCTAGAACAACAGACATAGGGTACATGGAAAAACCTCATGGGTGAACCCCCTGATAACACAGAGACGATGTCCCTATACTAATCCTTAAACCTATTTTCCAAAGGCTTCTGATGGGATCTATTTTGTAAACCATTTTATCTAAATCATTGTTTGGAAGCCTTTTCAAAAAAAATCAGAAGAATTTGTAAACACACTTTTCATAGAAAACTATAGAAAAGAAAAAATTAAAAAACTAATTTCTATAGACATAAATCTATAAATGAACATTGAAATTTTAATTTTATAAAATATAATACAAAAATATAGAAACAATGTTCATCATGTTTATTTTAGAGATGGTGTAACCTACATCGATCTCAAGTCACACATGCCTGCAAAGAGGTCCACCAATAAAAAAGAACATATTCTTTACAATAGAGTCTATAGAATCAATACCACACATTTAATAATAGATTTAGCAATGAAAATGGTTCTTATAGACGAATAATAACTCATTCCTAAATAAACCTACACCATGAACCACAACCAACATAAGAGTTTAAATCTAGTGGAAGATCATAAAACAGTTCTAAAAATTTGTAGGATCATTACCATTACAAATAAACAAATAAAATAACATAATGTAATAGTGAAACGAAAATTATTTTAAATAATGAAATAAAAGGATTTTATAGATGTAGTAATTAAATACAAAATACATGATGGTTGATTGCTAAAAATAGATCTGGTAATAGAATATGTATCATGAATCACTTGGGAGTGCACCACAGATGATAAACAAAAGAGATTTCTGATGAATGAAATATGAATTTATCCGTCTTGTTCTCTAAAAGAATAAACCAGAAGGATTACATGATGCCTAATACAATTTCACAATTATTATTCTGTAAAATATAAATACTACAAATAACACAATGCCCTTTTAATTAAATCATAACTTACCATCACATGTCGTGTAACATTTAATAAAAGAATGTAAAATTCCACAACCTATATTACGATTATTTCATTTTCATGGAAACCATTACATGACACGAAATATAATTTCCTTTCATTTATTTAACTAGTATAATAATAATTTTCTTATTTTCAATAGATAAAACCAATCCACCGAATAATTTTCTCAAAACATGGAGGGAATTTTCAAATACATTGATAAATTAATACCCAAACTCCATCAATTGAAACAAAACAAAAACCTTGAAAATTAAGTCATTTTTCCACAAAATATCGAATTTCGGGTGTCCCAAGATGCACCCAAATAAGGAGTAAAATTAATATTGATAATGGAAATACCTAAATCTAGGTAACATGTTGTTACAAACTCCCCACAATAAGAATTTCCTTCCCAAGGAAGTGATTTGAAAAAATGGTTTTCTATAATGAGGAAAGGTCACTAGTTCTTCATCTATGAATCACACTCCAATGTCTCATATAGATATGATATGTGATAACCTAAAACTATGTCCCAGTAAATCATATTCTAATTAAATACATTCACTTGGGATTTAATGATCAACACTGGATGCTCAACAACAGAAATTTATGAATCTAACTCGATCACTTCCAAACTACAAATGTGAGAGGGATTTGGTTGATACTTTTCAAGCTAGGATATTTGGTAATTATCATGGATATCCATAAAATAAGCGGAAAATTCCCTCCAATAAGAAATATTCCCAAGCCATCCAATTACCTAAAAATATCCAACATATCTCATAGAAACCATTCCCTCATTTCCATATCGACGGTGATCCAACTATGAAGAAACATTAAAAGGAAAAATTAGCACCTATAGAGACCAAAAAATTAGGATTTTAATGGTAAAAATATGTTTTTATTCCACTCTAATTTATATGTACATTCTGATGTATGAATTGATACCTTGCTAACTTTACCAAGAATAGAATTGGTCACACCGAAGAGGCTTTGCCCACTTGTCCCCAACAGAGAGGTGATATGAATGAGAGGACATAGAATTATAAAAAGGGATCCATTATGATAAATTTCCAATAAATGTTTTAATAGGAAAACTCATGTAGTCCTATATGGATATCCTATGATCCACCGAAATTCATGACACACGCACATATCATATCTTTCCATATATGAATAGAATGATCCATATGACCATTTGTATGTGGATTTTAAGTTTTAATAAATTATAAAATAGTTCCCAAAATTTCATAGTGACACTTATATAACATATTTGTAATCCTAAAATCTCTATATTAACCAACGGATTAAATAACCCCACATAACCTCACGATCTATTCCATATACAAATTATGTAGATATTCAAAAAAAATCTTGTCACTGATTAGAATGATTTGATT
The DNA here is from genome assembly GCA_963277665.1 of Viscum album. NCBI lineage: Eukaryota > Viridiplantae > Streptophyta > Magnoliopsida > Santalales > Viscaceae > Viscum > Viscum album. The sequence continues at coordinate 1,290,400,021 of OY728119.1, forward strand.
TTACTTTATTAACTGATCAATCACCATCTAGATAACATTACCCATAGGGGAGTCTGAGAATATAAAAATAATCGATGTCTACCATATCCCATTTATAGACCATCGTTGGAAGATGGTGAAGCAGAAGAAAATATTTTTGATTCTCTACATTTATCTATTGGAAGGTGTAACACCAGGATACATAATCTGCAATGTCACACTTTTTACAAATCCACTAGAACTATTTTCTCATATCATAATACATATTTTTAGTTCGTAGATGATCGAATAATGAAGAACTATAGAAATAAAAAAAACTGATATCCTCAAATGTTAAATGAAGAAAAATTGATTCCCAAAATCATTAATACCATATGAAGAGAGTGACCAAACAGAAGTATCCTCCCTAGTATATAGGGTTTCTCAAATTCCCTAAAAATGTCATATTTCTTATGAATATGAAAAAAATTTAATGGTTAAATAATGATTCTTAAACTAATTATAAAACCATACATAAATCATGATCATTCAAATGGATCTAAAGCTGGGGAAAACCCCCCATAAGGCTCAACTCCACATTAGATTATAAAACCAAAAGTAATGATACTTTCATGCTGGGAGAATATATTAAAAATATCCTTCCCCCTTTTGTTAACGATGTTAATGTAAAATTTCTAATGGTATTCAACCCACTAACTATATTTTATATTTATTTCTCTTTATGAAAAAAAATATATCTCATACTATTATAGTATTAAAAGACTATGAACCTATCAAAAAGAATTATAGTGTGGGAAACAATTAAGAATATACAATACCACGGAATGCTATAAATTATTATTGGGGTAATTTTTCTCATGGATTCAACGATGATGAGAGTTGTAAACCACGACATGATCATACCAAATATGACTAAACGAGATATAGTACTACAATTAACATAAAGGATAGCAAACCAGTAATCAAGACCACAACAGATTAAAATAAGAGTTGATTCAGTTCATCTAAAAATGTCATATATTTTTCATCCCAAGAAAATTTCACCCATTTCGTGGTAAGGGAAACCAATAGGAATTCTAAATTTTAAAAATCCTTCATGAACAATTGATAATGTCATGTATATGATAAATATGTTTTGAATCTCAAAGATTTTACTTTTCTATTCCCATGATAAGATATCCTTTAACTTCTCTAGATCAGTAACTGAGAAATGATCACAAATAACATGCCCCAAGAACATAAATTATTGGATATAGAAACTTCATTTTGAAATCCTTCAATATATATGTTGTCTTCTCATGATTACAAGAACCTAGCAGAAATAGTGGTCATTCTCATGTTTAGGTTTATAATAATTCAAAATATTACACATGATCACTACCAAAAAAGTGTCATGATATTGATAAAATATTCGATTCATCAAATCGATAAAAGTAGGATGAGTGTTAGTCAGACCAAAAAAAATTACTAGAAATTATTAATTGATATACTAGATAAAGAATGACTTCTTCTGTATATCAAACATAAAAACTTTGAGATATTTTAAACTCAATCAAAGATTTTTTTTTCAAAACCTTATTTTCTCCTTTAAATAATCAAAAAGTATTCCTATCAAGAAAAATGAGACTTGTTTATAACTATTTACTAGTTCAACTTTCGATAGTCCTTGTATAACCAGGGTAAACTATATGACATATTGGTAAAGTACAAATTGGTTTTCCAAGGTGATATTCAAGGGGAAAAACCATCTTTCTCTGAACATCCAACCAAATCATGATCAATTAAATCTCTACTGGGGCTATAAGATAAAAATTTTTCAATATAGGATTCATTACTAAAACATGGTAAATCATAAACTCTACCCCTTGGTAGTAATACTAGAAAAATGGTTTGGGAAAATTAAATGAAAATTGCAAATTCATTCATGTATGTATATGAAGGATATGTTTTTGGTTCTAAAATTTATGAAAATGAATTTTAAAATTATAGCCCAAACAATGGTTGATCGATAATAATGTTCAGATATTCTTTAGATACTTCCAAATTTAAAACATTGTATTTTAGAATATGGAAGGCCTCTATTAATAATAAAGTAACCACCATTTAATGAAACTATTAAGGTTGTTTTATAATATGGATGATATGGGAATACTACATAGTCAAACAATGGCATCCATTGGTTGATAGGGCTATTATGAGGGAGGCTTATGTAATTCCAACATAGAGTACACACTATATAGTAAAGTTAAGGTGTTATAAAAAAAATATGACATTTTCATATTGATGAACTGATCATGTTTCTTATTTGGATATATTATGTTAACAATGGGTGGATTTTCCAAATAATGATGTATAATAATAAAGGAATAATATGTTCCAACTTAGGTGATGAATAAGAAACCACTCATACAAAAAAATGATGTGTAAAAGTGGGTACATTTTTTCATAAAGGGGCATTCTGATATTATTCTATGTTGTTTAAATTTATACAAAAAGGACATTATTATGTGTAGTTTAAAGTTATATAGTAAGGACATTATGTTGTGATGTTTAATTCCATGCATTAAGGACATTAGGGGTCGTTCAATTTATATTCATTCAGAATGGACATTATTGTGCTATAATTTGTGGTCCTTAGCTATGACCAATGTTTTGATGAATATTTGTGTCTTGGTAATCAGTGTGGAAATATGTTGTATATATTTATGTAGGGAAGGATATAGTTAAAATATGTGATTTTTGGATTTCCAGATCCGACGGTTGGAATGGGAAAAGGAGATTATGATGTTAGAGGATGTCTCTCTAGAGAATGAAGTTACCATTGATTGAAAAGACCATTACAATGGCTATTTTATGAAAGTCCATATGGGGAACTTACTGAATGGTCAATTATTGTCATTCTTAGGCTGATAGGCCCATTATCTGGGTGTCTTTCTTCATGTCCATTTGGGAAACATGTTCAATAGTCAGGTAAAGGATCTCTCTATAATTATGACATTATAACAATAAAATTTGATGATTGTTTTGGGAGATTCATATTTTCCTAAAAATATTGTTTGATTATTGGTTAATGTACCTAATTATTTGATAGGTATTTCAAGATGGAATTTCCACAAAATTAAGGAAGTGGATTATCTAAGAAATTCTAACCAAAGTGTTGGTAGTATAGTGCATGTTGATTTAGGACATTTGACTAGGACTATGATTTTATGGAAATAATGGATGATATATGGTAAAATGGTCCATGTTAATTCTACTATTATTTGAAGAAGATAATTGGGAATGAATAAAATATAGACTTTCATAAATTCATTTCATGATAAAGGATATTGAAAAAATATACGAGGGATGACTACTGATTTATGATATCCGGTATACCATCGGCAATGATTAATGGGACCGAAGGGGCTTCTCCAATGTATGAAGTTACCAATAGAGGAAAAACTCATTATGGGGGATGTTTTACTAATATCCAGCTAAGGTGTGTACAAAATCGTGTAATAGTGGAATCCTTAGGCTGAAAAGCCCATTTTGTGGGAGGCTTATGCATGGATAGTTAGGGAACACTCAACATTTTCAGGTAAACGTGGTCCTAGGTGTCATACATTATACCACTAGAGTCTAATTAATGATTATTATGATCTTAATTTATTCAAGATTTGGTGTGTGCAATGTGACATGGGAAATGTCTAATAGACTAGGGAAGTATTAGGACCTAAATTGGATATGAGTTTGGAGTCCATTGCATATATATGACTCAAATATAGGATTGGGGAATCTCTTGTTTCATTGGTGGAATTTCTAATGAGGGGACCCAAAATAATTTCCCATGTATATATTTTTGATTTTTTTCAGAGAGGGGGTGTTTTCATTTACCCCTTGGATGGGGATAAGGATTATGTCCTGGTATACCCTACATATCTTAATGTGATGATTATCAATCCATATATTTATCTAGAGCTACCATGTAGTTCAAAGTCATTTAGAGAGGATAGTGGTCATGAAGTTTAATATCTCCCAAAAAGGACTTGGTTGATTCTAATGTGAATGGAATATAATGGATGGACCAAGGTGTAAGGCCTAAGAATGACTACATATCTTATTATATCTTGAATCAAGACACATGTATTTCTAACATATATGATTTCATGCATAAATTGGGAACTCGTATCGATTATCATCATGTAGATGTAACCCGTTCATGGGAGAGTAGGGGATTTTCTCCGTTATAATGTGGTTGGTTATACGATTAATGATTTGTGTGTCACTACGTGTTGCCATGGATTGAGAATCAGGAGACATTAAATTATTAAATAATGGTCCCTCACCCAGATTGAATTAATATGTGGGGGAGAATGGGGGTTTCTTTGAATACTGGTTTATACATAAGATGAGAACACATATTGAATATCCTCACAAAGATTTAACTTAAACATGGGAGAAAAGAGGAATTATTTTTATCATGTTGGGATGGTCCCCAAGATTGAATATATGGGCATCACTACGTATGTTGTATAATTAACAATCATTCAAAATTTATTTCATGATGTAGTTCCCCATGAATCTATAATCTCAAAAAATGGAGTTTGGGATTACAAATTGAAGTTGGACTTGAGGATTTTTTTGAGGTGTCATTGCGTATCAAAATAGAATGAGAATATAGCCATACATTCATCATTGAATTTTTTGTTGTTTAATTTCATGCAGAAAGGATGAAGGGGAACTAACGTGAAGTGATGGAAATATTGTTTTTTGGCCCATGAATGAAATTCTTGGGGTCACATCATATCTTTTTGGAGTGAGAATAAATCAACTTTGTGTCCTCGATTGAATCCCTTTATAGATGTGAGTGATTCAGTGTAATTTTTGTAACATTGTGATTTAATCATGGTTGTACCTAGAATTTTAGATCTAGGAGTTACTATGTATCTCAATATCATGAGAATTAAGCCAAACATAGTTCATTAAAGTTATTCCCACACAAATAAGACTTTGATGTGGGAAAAGGGACTTTTGATAACATTCAGACTCATGGTTGGCCATAAATCATGAATTGTTTTTTCCAAAATCAATGTATGTCTGATGATTTGAGATCCAGGTGTCACTACATATCTTACTGAGGGAATGAATCAGAACATAAATATTTCTTGAATATTCACTGTGTGTTTGATTGATTCATTCATAGAGGGGGTGAAGGGAAAATTTTGAAACATTATAGTTGGACCCGAGAGAGGAGATCTGGGTGTCACTTCATATCATGTTGGTGTATGAATCAATACATGTGTAATTATTGATAGTGGTTACCCACACCAACTGAGGTTAGATGTGGGGAATATGGGTTTAATATATTTAAAATATTTTCAAGAATAATTGTTGGTCTTAAGAAAGAAAATGGTATTAGAATCAATCAATATGATCGGCAGAAGTTCCCCATATATATTTCATTCATACATAAGGAAAAGGGAAATTGTCTCTTTATAGTCATTGATGGACCTATGATAAGAGATCTGAGAGCCAATACGTGTCTCATTGAAATGAGAGTCAATCCAAATTAAATTCTTGGTGTATTGTGCTGCTTATCGTCATGCTGCAAGTACATGGGGTCACCTGACATGAAAGAAACATTATGGATGGACCAGAGGATTAAACCTATGTGTCACTGTATATCTCAATAGTATTATAATCAATCCACACATAGTTTGTGATAGTTATTCCCCATACATGATTGATTAAAACATAGGGATAAATGGGGCTTAGGTGACACTAGGGAGTAGAAATGAGGTGATCAAGGTTTACTCATTGAAGCTTCTAATCATTTAATAGACCATAAAGGGTGTTTAATCATTGTATCTTTGGGATTTACTGACATAAAATAAAGGATATGTTAACCAAAATGTTTAGTTTCTTTTGTTCAGGATATCTGCTACAATGCAGTTTAACATCTTGCATCTTAGACCACATGTCCTGCTGTTTATCATCATGTGATAAGGAAGGTTATGCTACGCACTTTATGTTGATACTAAATTGGGGAAAATGGTGCTATTAATTTTTACATCCTATAGATAAGATGAATGTTGTGTGATTTCAAAAGGGATTTATTTAGGATCCTTGATTAGTTGGAGTTGAAGTTAGCTCTCCATCCATCAAGATTTAGGAATAAGATCTATTAGAGTATACCTTATGAATTGAGTAAGTCCCTCCTACATTGGATCAAGCTTTATAGGTTTAATTCCTCTTATCGTCGGAGTCCAATGGACATATACCAATTCTATTTATAGGAATGAAGGATGACGGAACTTATTGCTAGATGCTCGTGCTATCTGGTTCTGATATACCTCTACGTGATAGAGTGTCTGAAATCTCTTTTCATCTAGTCACTCGAGGTCATCCATTTATTTTAGGGATTTATCATCTATGGATAAAAAGTCAGAAACAGAAATATAGAGTGATGGAAAAGGAACCTTAATGGGAAAGAATTATTCTATTTTGTACGCCAATGAGTATGGGGTTTCTCGCATAGCAGTATAGGCTGTTGTATGATAATCGCATAATTCACGGAAGGGATTATTAATCCATGATTTCATATCTTTATCCACTATATTCAAGAGTATGTTTGATGGTGTCCTGTTAAAACCCTCTATTTTACCATTGGCCACTACCAGATAGTAGGGATGAATGGTCGTATTTGACATTGTATTCTTGATATAGCTTCTCCACCTTAGAAGAATAGAAATTGGTGCCATTGTCCTTCAAAAATGTATAAGGGAGACAAAATGATGTAATGATGTAAGATTTGAAAAATATAGAAATGCTTTTGTCCATGAATTCTTTGAGGGGTATTTAATTATCCTATTTGGAAAACAAATCGGTGGAATTACGAAATTACTTGAACAACTTTGTCGTAGCGGGTGGATATGGTCCAACAATATCAACTCCCAATTTGGTAAATGGCCAAGAGAATTTAAATGTATGTTGAAACTTGGGTGGTTGATGAATGAAATTTCAATGCACATTTCAGGGATGAAACATCATAGTGAATTCAGTGAAATATTACATAATTAAAGGCTAGAAGAAACCAATCCATCAGATTTAAGGAGAAATGACATACACTAAATGGTGGGAACTATAGACTACTACAGGTACATCAACCATAACATCTACAATATCTTCTCCATCAACACATCTGAGAAGAAATCCATCAAATCCTTGCTCATAGAATAATTTATTGTGATATGAGCCATCATAAATAGTCAAATTATCCACTCACATCTAGATATACTCTATTCCAACTATATATAGTGGAGTTATTCCATCATGGAGATATTTCACGATAGGTTTCATTCATCTTGTGGTAGAGAAATATTGATTCGTGATTTGACTAATTTCATTGATATCTTTTTCTCGGATCTGATGAAAAGAAAAAAATCATTTGACTATGGGAAATGTATGTGATTATTTTGTCCCAATTTGGATCTTCTAATAATGTAGATTAAATTTCTATTTCATCTACTTGATCATATTTTGTTCATGGTACATTAGTCAATGTGCCATTTGAGGTGAATTATTTCATTAACCCTTGAACATAATCACATAGTTGAATCAAATCCTCTTTTATGATTGAATAATCTCTTTTGATCTACTTGATAATCAATTATAAATTACTTTTCACTTCTAGGTCGTTCACTAGTACATGGAATGCCAATACCATGCATGAAATGACAGTCTGATATCCTAACTAATTATTTGTACCACCTTCTGATAACATGAAGGAGTTTTAAGTAACATACTTTTCTAGGGAGATAAGAAAAACTACCATCCCATCTTTGTTAAGATTAGGTTCTTTCACTCTCTTCCCCATTGGACACATGTAAGAACCATCAAAATACCATACCCATGAACAGGGGATATCCTGAATAGAGAATATTTCATTACCAGGTAGTTCAGTACTTAAGGTAGTTTCTTTATAAGATGTGTGATTAGTGATGAAATTTTTTAGGACTTGGAATTTCAATAGTTTCTAATGAAAAACTATATATTAAACTATTTTAGGATTACATCCCACAATTATATATTCCATATTATCATAGAACAACTATGTGTCATGACTTATCCCCCGGGGCCTGTTCCGTGACTACATCAAGCCCACCATCCATAGGCAAGTGGTTGTCAACTCACACTGGAATGAAATATCCATAAAAGCCGGAAGACATTTCCTTTTTAACCTGAAGCTCTCACAATCCAAGCACACTGCAAGATACGAGAAAAACGTAATCAATATAGTAAAAATAGTGTGTAAAGTAAGTAAAAGGGGATGGAATACAAGCCCAACATGAAAGTATAACTAAAAATGAAAATAGCTCCTATGAACGCCTTCCAAGGATCCTACTTGAAGGGTAGGTACAGCTCTCGAACTGTCAGATCTGTGGTATGTCTCGACTAATGGTCCACCCCAAAGCAGCCTCCAGTCCTAGAACCCTCATCAATGATCAATTATCTAAGTCGTTTTCACAATACATAGTAAGGTGTGGGAATAGCCCGTGTAGGGGGGAGTATGACAATACTCAGTAGGGACCCCAAGACTCCCAGAGGTATCTCAAAATACACAAAAGATAATCCAAAAATCAGACCACTGTTATAAAGAAAGAAACAAAAGTCAACCATAAATAGGTATATCTTATACATATATCTATTTTATAAAGTAAACCCATATCATTCATGAGGAAACACAAGGCCCAACTCATTATCATAAAGCACATCTATTCTACGAAGGAATGAAAACCACGAAGGTAACGCCAAGAAGGTAAGTAACACAAAGGTAATGGCACATAGAAGAATACCATAGAGGTATCACCACACATAAGTGTACCAAAAATGTAAAGACTCATCTCACACCATGTATAACTTATCTACGGAAGTATAGATGATTAGTTTTATTTCTAGATCATCTTACTTCATCGAGAAGATCTATTGTTGACGCACACAGGATCAAAGATGACCCATATAGGATCTGAAGATGCTGACCCACACAGGATACGAAGTTGAACCATACAGGATTAGAAGATGACCCACACTGGATCGAAAGATAACCTATATAGGATCTGAAGATGACACACACATGATCGGTAGATCGTGACCCACACTAAATCCGAAGACTATCCTAGTACAACAAGCAATAGGGTTTCTACACTAAGCATTCTTGATTTTGGGAGGATCCACTCCTTAAGCCATTGATCGATAATTCAACTTCTCTGAAGTCCAATGAAGAAGTATCATGAAGGTATTTCATGTCCTAGTGAACCCACAGCGGATGACGGTGTGTCAATCAGCTGCTTGGTAAGAAAGTTATTAGTGTTTCCATTCCGAGGGCCCAATTGGATTCAGGTCCAATCCAACCTGGCCATACTCCATCATTATCCAAATCTCAAGTGGTGTATACCAAAAGGACCATCCTGATCGAAGGATTCTATCCCTGTAGACGGTTCTTCAGACAGACAGCTTGGCCTGCAAAGGGTAGTGGCCCAGACCACAAGACCAGGCCCACTCGGTGCGACCCGTTTGATGTGGCATGTGGCATGGTGTTGTCCCTCATGGCGGGGCCCGCCCTAGCTACCATCTGGGGGTGGTTCCCCTTGGATTTCTGTAAAAGTCTTGTTGGACCGTTTGGAGTTGGGAAACCTGGAAGCGCAACGTGGGGCCACATGATAGCATGCGGGACCCTCTAGAGAAGGTCCTACTTAGTGTGATGTGACCAGCTGGGATTCCAGCCAGCTCCCCTTCGAGTGGCGTGACGGCGCTGCTCCCCCCGTGGCCAGTCGGGGTACCGGGTGCCCTTTTGCACCGTCGCGGCTCAACAGTCGCGGCATCTTCCTCTACTAGAGACGTGTAGGCACGCCACCCTGCTTCCAAGCAGTCGGCCATCGTGTTGGCTGCCACCCTCCTCCACCATGGCCAATGAACCGGGGCCTCCTTTTGCAGCGCGAATGCACCACGGTCACCATCGCAATAAGCCTGTGATTTTTTCTCCACCATGTACCATTTCGGCCCCAGTCATCGCCACCGGTCGCTGGTGTCGTCATGCCGATGGGCTTCCATAGGTTATTTGGTGAGTTATGGTGGCCCGTTCTACAATCTGATGAATCTTTTTGTGTCCTAGGACATTGTCTTTTAATCTATCCCAAATTGGTTGGTTCCGCTCAACCCAACAATACACTAGTGAAGGAAACATCAAAAAATTATGTAGCGGAGGGATCGAGCTGTGTTCATTTCGTTCAGACCCTCAGTGTTAGATCGATAGTAGGCAGTTCATAGATTGAAGAAAACTATTTAACACAAAGTATGATATGAACAATTTCCCTACCTCGATTGTTCATTGGAGATGGTGTGAGGCATAGGATGAAGACATTGAAGGAAGCGTTGGCATTCGTCACTCCCACAACACGCTTCTGATCTAGGCTCGAGTGTTAGTTCCTCATTTTTGATCTGAAGGATTGGTCTATGTTAGAGTATGTTCTTCCATGATGAGTCCTCCCCCAAACCGGTTTTCCAAAAATTTACCTAACTTCGAGAGGTGGGGGCCCCCTCTCATTTAATATATGTTAGGGGTTAACTCTTCATTAATGATATTTCATTAAATATCGGGTTTCATTATTAAACACAATGTGTATCCAAAAATTTATTTCTCAATATTAAATGCCCGACCACACTCGTGTGGTCGCACCTCCAAAGAATCTAAAAAGGATGGAAGGAGTTTAATAAAAATAAAACATTTTTGTATTTTAATCCTCTACAAAAACCCATAAATCAAGAGCTTCCCCACGGGCTACTGTAGTTAAAGTGAAGGACTTATTAAGATAATTTTGGTGATGTGAGTACAATGGTGTCCTGAAATTTAAATTCTGAGTACCGGTTCAAATGTCACTAATTCCCTCTCTCTGGTGTTCATAACTTAATCACTATTCAGAAATTAATTCCATGAACATCGGGCCTCTAAATCATGTGCCGTAAATTTTTTTGATGTCTCATAATATTTCTATATAATTAAAAAATTACATGGAAAATTCAGGGTCTTTACATTCTCACCACCATAGGTCTTTGTTTCCTTGAAAGCCACAACACTTACTAGGGATACAATGGTGGTTACTGAGCACAAATCTGAGCATCCCGCTCCCATGTACTCTCCAGGAGGTCCCCATGTTGCCAACGAACGTCCACTTGAGGTATCGACTGCCCATACAATATCCACTCTAGACGATCCTCAATCTCTATTGGAACCTCTAAAAGATGCACAATCCCCGATGTCCATCTCACCCCAATCAATGATGTGTGAAGGATGAAACATGTACCTCCTCTTCTGGGATACATGGAAAACATCATTCACCCGGTGAAACTAAGGGGGAAGGGCTAGGAGGTACGCCACCTCATCAAATATGCTAAGGACATGAAAGGGTCCTATGACCCTCAATGATAACTTGTTTCCCTGGCCAAATCTCTGGAAACATCATCGAGGTGATACCCGTAAAAAGATATGGTCACCATCCATGAACTTGAGATGTCTCTGTATATTGTCACCATAGAACTTCTCCCTACTCCGTGCAGTCTTCATTCGCTCGTGGATAATCTGCACCTTCTCAATGGTTTCCCTTACCATCTCCAGTCGCATGAGTGCTTACTCCACTAGGTCAGTCCAATACAGCGGTTATCTGCAATGGCTACCGTACAATGCCTCAAATGGTTCCATACCAATAGTGCACTGATAACTATTGTTGTATGCAAACTCCACCAAGGGCTAGGGATCCTCCGAGCTACTGTCGAAATCATGGATGCAAGAATGAATCATGTCCTTGAGAGTCTGTATGGTTCACTCTGTCTGACCATCCGTCTGAGGATGGAAGGTGGTGCTCAATCAAATATGTGTCTGGAATGCCTCCTACAACTGCTTCCATAGACAGGATGTAAAACATGCATCACAATCAGAGACAATAGTAGATGTAACCCCATGATGTCACACAATCCCTCTATGTAGAGGCATCCTAAGCCCTCAACTAATCCTCGCTCTCTGATTGGTAGGAAGTGGTCCGACTAGGTGAGTCGGTCAATGATCACCCAGATGGAATCATGTCCCTTGGACGCACGTGGATGTCCTGTTACAGTGTCTATGGAAATTCCATCCCACTTCCACACTGGCACCTCTAGTGGCCAAACTAAACCTACTGGAACCTAATTCTCTACATTCACCTGCTGATAAGTGAGGCACCATGAAACAAACTCTACCACTTCTTTCTTCATTCCCGGACACCAGTGCTGACGCTGGAGGTCCTGGTACATCTTCTCCATTCCTATATGTATCAGTAGACGGAATGTATGGAACTCCCTCAACACTTCCCCCCATAGCGCAACTGATACCTTAGTACGTCCTCAGAAGAATATAACGTGCTCCCACCTTTATAAAATCCATTAGGTGCATGTCCTGTGAATATCTAACCACGTCGTGTCTCGCAGTCAGTGTCCCTAAGCTACACCTCCTTGACTCCCTAATGAAGTGGGGGAGTGACTATCAGAGACTGAATATAAGCTCCTCCATCTCGATCCACCTAGAATATATGCAATGTGTCCACCTGCTATGTCTCCACACTAAAAAATAGTATACCAGATCTTCTGCTGAGTGCATCTACTACAGCGTTCCCCTTCATAATAGTATAGAAAATCTCGATGTCATGGTCCAGGAGTACTCAAGGCAATTTCGTTGTCTTAGAATCAATTCCTTCTGAGAGAAGATATACCTGAGACTCTTGTGAACAGAGTAGACTATAAAACGTTCACCTTTCATGTAATGTCACCAAATATTTAACACGAAGAACATTACTTCTAACAATAGTTCATGGATAGCATAGTTCTTCTCACATTGTATTAGCTATCAAGAACCATAAGAAATCTATGCTCACTTCTGAATTAAGACATATCCATGATCAGTCCATGATGAGTCACGGTATACTGTGTTCCCAACACCCTCCTTAGTAGCCTCAAGATGGGGGCAGTCGTCAGTCTCTACCTCAGCCCTTGGAAACTCCACTGGCATCTCTATGACTACAAAAAATGTTTCCCCTTCTTCGTCAATGCGGATAAGGGTGCCATTACTCTACAAATTTCAGGAACAAACCTCGTGTAGTAACCAACCGAACCCATGAAACTTCACACCACTTTCACACTCATGGGTGGCTAACAAGTAAGCACAACCTCAATATTTTCTAGATCCACCACAATTCTGACCTTCTAGATGATGTGTCCCATGAAGCAAACCTCTCGGATCCTGAACTGGGAATTCTAGATCTTACCATAATGTTGGTGCACTCGAAGTGTGTTCAGAACTAACTACAAATGATAAGCATGCTACTTTTCTATATCTGAGTATACGAAGATGTCGTGGATGAAGAAAACCGCAAAGAAATCGATCTATGTTTGGAATATTCTGCTCATGAGTCTCATGAACACTGCTGGGTCATTGGTCATGCCAAATGGCATAACCAGGAACTCATAATGCCCATAATGACATATAAAAGTCGTCTTTTCCACATATGCATCTCGTAACCTAACCTGGTTATAGCCTAATCTAAGTTCTATCTTTGTAAACCATCGTTCTCCCTTCATCTGATCAAAGATATTGTCAATCCTAAGGAGTGGGTACTTGTTCTTCACGGTCACCTGGTTCAGACATCGATAGTCATCATAGAGTATCGGACACCCATCTACCTTATAAATGAACGAAATCAGGGCGTCCCAAGGAGAAAGACTAGGCCTAATGAACCCCTTACTCAGTAATCCCTCTATATACACTCACATCTCTTGAACCTCCCTTCGAGCCATCCTATATGCTGGTGTAGTTGTCGATGTCTTCCCAGGGTATAAGTTGATATAAAAGTCCACCTACATGTGAAGAGGTTGGCCCAGAACATCATTAGGGAAAAAACAGCATACTGGTCCACCACTACATGATATATCGGACTCTCAACATCAACTACTCCAATGGTAAGGCAATCCAACTGCTGAGTGACTGGCTGGTCCCTCGTCTGGGTAAGACAATCCAATACTAGAATTGTTCCCTTCTAGCTGGTGAAGGAAAATTCAGTCCCATCTTCATGGATAGACCGCACTTTGTGCCTAATATAGTTAATTTGAGCCGGGACTCTATATAACCAGTCCATTCCCAAGATGATGTTGTAAGGCCTTGGTGATGCTACTATGAGATTCCAACCAAAGATCTCACCTCCTAGAGTAAGCTCACACTACCAGCACCAGTGTGTAATCATCTAATCCTCTCCCATAGGAGTATCTATCCATAAGGATCAACCCAATAGGTCCACCAGAACCATTTATCATTGAATGAGGGTTGTGACAATGAAAGAGTGACTGGAACCTATGTCTATAAGTACTAAAACATAGGTGGAGTAGACATAGATCACACTTCTAATCATCTCGGGAGCACCGTGGTTGTAGGCCTCAGTTGCCTGGAGCTGAGCTTGTCTATGTCCACCTGCTCCCTGTTATCGAGGTAGACCACCAGGAGGTTGCAGTGGTAGAACATTGAATCACCACCCACTGCCTGTAGCATGACCAACTCCTCTACCGCATCTGCATGCTGCTTGCGGACCTCCTCGATCAAATATTTGTCTCTGCCCAAGCGGCCCTTCGACCGTCTGCTGGTCATCCATATGGCTGGTCAGGCAGTCGTGAGCCCTGTGAACCTACCCTTAGCATTAGTAACACTGCCAGCTCCTCACCTATCCTACTCTACCTTGAGAGCCCCGCACTACCAACCATGTATCCTGTGGTCATCCAACAGTAGGTATGGTCCTCTTGGACCTCTGCATCATCATTGTATTGCTAGTTTTAGATGATTCTTCTATGTTTCCTCTTGTTGTGGCACTCGCTTACAGTGGGTACTCATCAAGGGAGATCTCTACTAAGTGTTCTCTCTCTAACACCCCCTCCAGTGTCGGTATTCTAAGAGATGTCATTGAAACTCTAATATCTCATCTGATCCCGGGATCGATGGTCTGGGCCCAAAAGAATGGGAAATGCACAATGTCTGTGGAATAGCGTGAGAGGTCAGTGAACCATGATGTATACTGAGCCACAGTCATGCTGCCCTACTATTAGGGAAGAATCTCTTGTATACACACTGAGCATAAGGTGTCTGAGATGAACTCTAACCTGAAAAGTCTCTCGATGTCCGCCCATAAGAGATTCACCTCATCGTGAACCTAGGGCATCATGCTCTACTATATTCCCACTACTTCTTGAATATGGTTGGCTGTAAGGATGACCATAAGATCAGATAGTGTCCCTACTAGTCAGAAATCTCCAACCACAAACCCCAGCCAGTCGTCATCTGCCGGTAGATCCGTCTAGCCCTGGATCCTCGGTGGCCTCTGGCACTGGAACTCGTTCCATGTGCTCAATCAGTGTGCACCTTCTTCTGTGGGGGAAGGTGGCATCTAATACCCAATGGGTAGTGGTTCTGCTGGTACACCACCCGATGGTACAAAAAATGATTGGTTTCCCTTCACTAAAGCCTCATCGCTCAGTGGGTTGTCATCTCATACTCTACCTGGAAACCTGGTTGGCTGCTTGCATGGAGGCATCCTTAAAAGAAACATGTGTTCCATGGTCAATAAGATATACATGGTGAGATGAATCAATGACACCACATAGAATACTTTTCCATAAAACACACATGCAATCAGTGTTTTTATTTCCTTAGTCGGAAATCAAGAGTCAGGGTCCTAATTTATGGATACATCGACCGCTGCCCCAATAATAGATACCCAAAACATTAAACCACACTCCAAAGACTTACCAATATTTCAGATTAAATGATCAGAGTCCAACATATCTTGTAGAACCGACTCCTCTGATACCAATTAGTCACAACGCGTCCCCCCAAGGCCCGTGTCGTGTGTATCCCATGCCCGCCATCCATAGGCCAAGGGATGGCGACTAGAACCATAAATACATATCCATAAAACCCAGAAGGAATTACCTTTTTATCTTCAAACTCACACAATAAAATCTCACAACAAGATACAATTACAAAGTAAACTATATAGTTAAAAGAGTGAGTTTATTATGTAAAAATGGACGGAATACAAGCCCAATAGGAAATTACCAGTAAAACTGAAAATTGCTCCTATAAAAACCTTCTAAGGATCCTACCTAAAGGGTAGATATATCTCCCTAGCTATCATCCTTGTGGTATGTCTCGACTAATGGTCGACCTCCGAGCAGCCACCAGTCCCGGCACCCTCAGCCTTGATCAATGTTGTCCTTTGTCTGCACTAGACACAACATGGTGCGGTTGTATCCTGTATAGGGTTGAGTATAATGATACTCAGTAGGGACCCCCAGACAACTGAAGGTCTATCAGAATCCATAGAGGATAATCCACAAAGAAATACCACAATTATAGATCACAAAGAAACAATAAAACCTACTTAGGTATATTCCCATACATATACCTAAGTTATAATGTAAACCCATCTTGTTCATGAGGAAACAAAACGCCTAACTGTTAATCCAAAAGCACCATAGTTCCACGATGGAAATAATAGCATGAAGGTAAAACTGCCAAGGTAATTACCATAAAGGTAAAATGACATAGAAGAATACCAAAGAGGTATCATCACATATAAGTGTACCACCAAGGTAAGGAATCAACTCACACCAGGTATTACTTAATTACAAAAGTATACATGATTAGTTGTATATCTAGATCATCTTACTTCATCGAGAAGCACTGATGTTGACCCACAAAGGATCTGAAGATGACCCACATAGGATCTGAAGATGGCCCCCAAAGGATTGGAAGATGACCCACATAGTATCGGATGATGACCCACATAGGATCGGTAGAAGCTAACCCACACAGGATCCGAAGATTCTCCAAATACATCGAGCCAAAGGGTTTCCGCACTTTCCACGCTTGATTCCAAGAGAATATTCTAATGAAACCATCGATCTATACACAAATTACCATGAAGTCCGACAAAGATGTATCAAAAAGTTATGTCATGTCATAAAGGACCCAACGCGGCTAAAAACATGTTAATCAGACGCCTGGTAAGAAAGTTATTAGAGTTTTCATTCCAAGGGCCAGGTTGGATTCAGTTTTGTTCCAACCCCCATACTCCAAATTTATCCAAATAACATTTGAAGTATACCAAAAAGATCGTTTCAATCCAAGGATTTAGGAGCCAGATACAGTTTGTCAAACAGATGTCTGGTTCTCATGATATGGCCAAAAAGGCGTATCTGGGTATGGATGTGCCAGGGTCGAGTCATACTCGATCAGCCCGACCGGATCTCACCCACTCTGGGTCCAACCCAAATGGGATGGACCATGGTGGGCCCGGCTAGGCCCACAAAGTAATGTGGGCCAGCTTGCTAGGCACGACCCGCTCAGTGTGGCCCATGACAGGGTGAGGTCCGCCGTGGCTGGGCCCACCCTAGCCGCTACCCAGGGAGGCACTCCCCTGGATTTACGGAATGGTCCAATTGCACCGTTTGGCATTGGCCAACACATTGGTGCCATGTGGTGCTGCCTGCAGGCATGAGGGACACACAAAAGTGGGTCCTGTGCAGCATGATGTAGTCGGCTGAGATTTCATCTTGCTATTCTTCTAGTGACACGGTGGTGCTGCTCCTCCCATGGCCGACTGGGTGTCGGCCACCCTGGTGCTCCACCACAACTCAAAATTTGTGGCCTCCTCATCTACTAACGGCACAGACGTGCACTGCCATGCTTCTTCGTAGCTTTCCAACATGCCAGCATCCACCATCCTCAGTCGCGCCAACGGGCTTCCGTGGGTCATTGGGTGAGATCTAGTGGCTCATTCTTCAAAACGATGAATCATTATGTGTCCCTGGACATCACCTTTTCATCTATCCTGACATTGTTGGTTCTTCTCAACATGAAAATCCACCCATGAAGAACACATCAAAAAATAAAGTAGATGAGGGATTTAGACGAGTTCATTTGGCCCACACCCACTACCTTAGATCGATATAAGGCAGTTCATAGATTGAAGAAAAATATTTATCATGAAGAACTACATGAACAATTTCCTTAAGTTGATAAGTCATTGGAGATGGTGTGAGGAAGAGGATGAATACATTGAAGGAGATACTAGAATTTGTCGCTCCCGCAACAGGCTTTTGATCCTGGCTCATTTATTGGTTCCTCATTCTTGATCTGGAGGTTTGTTCTTCGTTTGAGGATGTTCTTCGACAATTATTTCCCCACCAAACCGGTTTTCCAAAAATTTCCCCAACCACGGGTGGTGAGGAGCCCCTTTAATTTATCTTAAGATAATTTTTAACTTGTCATTAATGAGATTTCATTAAATGGTGGGTTTTCTTGGTCACATACATCATGTATCTAGGATTTTAATTCCCAGTATTAAATGCCCGACCACCCACATGTGGCCCACCCTCAAAATAATTTCAAAAGTATGGAAGGAGTTTAATAAAAATAAATCATTTATTTTATTTTAATCCTCCATGAATACCCGTAAAACCAGACATTCCCCTCTGCCTACTTCTGTTGAAGTGGAGGTCTCCTTACGAAAATATCGGCCTTTCAAGTTTAATGATGTCCTAATAATCCAATTCTTTGAACCGGTTCAAAAGTTACAAATTAGCGCTCACATGTTAACTAAATGTACCTTAATGAATGTGCCTAAATTCATTCTAGGATCTCTGGGCCTCCAAATCATGTTCTGTCAATTTTCACAGTCTCATAATGTCTCTATATAATTAAAAATGATGGGAAATTTAGTGTCTTTACACTGTGTATAAATTTGAGTGGTCTATTTCAAGAGACCAAGTGGATCTCATGGTGATAAACATGTTACATTAATTTTTGGATGGAAAATATTAAATCTATAGTGCTCTTCTCCATATCTGATGATTGAGACCCAACATTGATCATGGATCAACTAATATAACAAAGGTTTTATTCATTATTTTCACATTTATTTTGAATAAGGAAGGAACCCAATTAATGTGCTAAGGTTGTTAAATATAGTATGAAGAACTTTACCTCTATATGTAGCATTAATAATAGTGGGATTAAGAGGTATTTCATGATGGTATCACATGTTTCTTGATAGTCATTGGTTCGGTGATAAGTTCTTCCCTTCTTCATCAATTTGATGATGGGTAAAACATTTCTTTCAAGGATTTCTATGAAGCACAAAATATACCCCAAGTGTCTAAAAGTTCATCTTCACTCATTCATGTTTAGAGGATTTGATGTTCCAAGGATATATCTAATATTCTCATTATCCAATTGTATTTCATGTTGGCATACAATAAAGAGAATAAATTTTCCTAAGGTTTCCCTGAAAGCACATTTCAAGGGGACCGTCTATATATTATGTTATCAAAGAATTCTAAAGATGGTTTATAGGTCCTCCAAGAGATCAGATAATTGTTAGTATTTGACAACTAGATCATCAAAGTAGCATTGGAAAAAATTTCTCAAGAAGGGTTTAAAGACATGATGCATAGAACATTGGTAAGTATTCTTCAAGCCAAAGTGTATTACCTGATATTAAAATAATCCTTAATGTTTTCCAATGGATGTTGCTTCTTCATCTTCTAGGACCATCTATATTTGACTATACCCAGAGTATCCAAACTTGAAGGAGATGGCTTGATGGCTGGCTGTTACATCATTCAATAGTTCTATAATTGGAACCGGGATGTCATATTTTTGATAATGTCGGTTGAGATCTATGAAATCAATGAAAAATATAATGTTCTCAGTCTTCTTTTTCATAGGAACAATGTTGGCTAGATATTTAAGTTATTTCCCCTCTCGCGTGAAGTCAGGATTGATGAGACTATCTAATTCAGCCTCAATTTTAGAGGTGTGGCCCTGGTGTGTGCCCCTAGTAGCTTACTTGTATCCCCAATGATCATCTGGAAAACCAAAATAATGGGTGTCCACCATGAGCTCAATTCCAAGATTCGCAATTTATTTCAAGGAAAACATATCCTAGTGCTTATTCATGAAGTATTTTTTTCCTCGTATTATTCAGGATTTAGGGCCTCTCTAATTATAGTAGTGTGTGGATATTATATTTTACCCATATTTATTTCTTTGAGTTCATCGATAGTGGTGGAGATTCCATCCTCAAATTCTAGAGGACTGTCCTTGACATATTCTTCTTCTTCTCCTCTCAATTCTTCTTTATCCACTATTTTTTCTTCTTCCTAGGGAAGATATGATAAATCATGTTCCTCATATCGAAGAGAAGACTCACCACTTAGACACCTGGATAATTAGGTAATAATTTTGGGATCACATACCAACACCCAACCTTCTTGGAGTCCTGAAAGGGAAACACATGACTGAGAATGAGTCTCTTCAATCAATCCTATAGTCATGGTGGATTATTCTAGTTCGGCTGGTTGAATCGGTATTTTTTGATGCTTGAGGAATAGAATGAATACATTTTCATACAGGATTTCATTATCATTTTGAGGGTTGATGACTTCTTTGGATTCTTTGGGATTAATTTTCATGACTGACATTATAAAATCTACTATATGAAAATGTGATTTCTAAAACACCATTTTCATGTGATTAATTGGAAGCACGTTATCTATATTCATCATCATGAAAGGGTTGGCAAGGACCATCACCAAACCATTTAAGGAATTGATTTGGGAAACATCATTACCCATTGATTTCTTTCATTCATTGTGATAGAACCATGCATTGATATATTGTGTTTAGTAGTATTTTAATATGGTCTTGTCATGATATAATGTCCCAAATTGACTTCTGAGAGAATATATGACACAATTTTGGTATTATAATGGAGTGGATTCATGCTGATGTAGTTAAGATCTTCCCTGCAGAACATAGAAAATAGTGTCATGTCGGACCACCATAAACCTCGAGTCAAACACATGTTCGTTGAACTGTGTCCTAACTGTAATCTCAATGATAGGTTCTTTTTCATTATTGTCATAAACATGTATCTTCAAAGTGGAGGGAAACAAATGATATTCAATAAGACTCTATTAACAAAGTGTCGAAAATTGAATGAGGGTGTATCCTAAACCACTATGAATGAAGGCTCATCATATACCAATATCATTTATTATTATAGATATATACAATTTTCTGACTTGTACTTGTATGATGTCATCCTCCTCTTGATCGGTGAATGAAATGGATTCCTATAATTCTCTATGATCATTTTCAACATGATATACTTTAGCAATAGTGACATCATGTTCTAATTCTGGAGGTCTTGATGATGCCTAAATGAGTGCATATCATATGTCATTTGACAGACTCATATCATCCAATATTTATAAATTATCTAACATTAGGTCAAGTATCTTCAAGACATCATTTTTTTAAACCATGGTCTGTACTTTATGGAATGAATTTTATCTTTTTCATGCACCATAGGAGTTGATATTCTTGATGTGGACATAGTGTCTATTGGTTTGGGAAACTGATGCCCTCTAGATCTTGTGGTATTAGGCTAGCTCTTTCTACCCACCGATTGAGGAGGTGATAGATTCTCTGAAAACATGCCTTCCATGATAATTATATCAGGGAAGACACTTTCATGTTTGGAGGTAGAATTACCTTGTTCTGATACACAAATATGTAAAAATCATTTTTAGTTATAGGTATATTTAATGAGTATGTCAATACCTTCCACCAAGCAATGAAACCTGAAACTATTTCATTCTCCCTTTTTTGTAGTTTTTGAGATCAAAAACTATTCTCTTCTCTAGTGTTGAGCTGAAATAGAATAAGAATTTTTGAGAGAGATTATCGCATATAGTGATTCTTTAAACTAAATACTTGAGTAACCTCAAAAGGATGGACCCTAAAATTATTTAATGAAGAATTTATGTTTTACAACATCTTATTTCTCATGGTTCCCAATTATGGGATCACGTCGAGAGATAAAATGGGTCAACCATCATTCTGGATCTCTCACGTTGTTGAAAATAAAAAATGTAGGATTCTCAATGTTTTTTTAATGAGGGGAAAGATTCACCCATTCAATATAATCCTTCTTTTATTATTTTAAAAGAAAAAACTGTCCTTCCAAATCTTTCAATCAAGTCATAAATGACTTTATTTTATTCTTAAGCATTCTAGGAATGTTTGGCTGAGAAACGACCAAAAAAGAAGTGTCAGTTAAATCATGAACCAGTGTGTTGACTTGTGGGACCACAAGGGGTGACACCACTAGTTTCTATCATGGGTAACCCATTGGGATTGACCTATAATGATGTGTCAGATCCTACTCATGTTTTGTACCCAATGGAAGGAATTATTGATCTTCTTTTGTGGGATTCAAATATATTGGTTGTTGATATCCCACATTTATCAAATCTTCTCTATCCACTTCAGCTCTTGTGGAAACCCCTATTTTTTGAGGTGATCCAACTATAAGTTCATGTTGAGGGTGTTTTTATGGAGCATATCTAGTAGGAAGATTAACATTATGTAACTCTGCATTGAGTCTTATCAACTCTCTCATTTCCACCACTTGTTGAGAAAATATTTTCTCTTGAAGAAGTGATATAAATTATTTGGTGGAAGATCAGACATGTTATGAAAATTAAATTTTACCCTATTATGTTCATTTTAATGATGTTGAGTTGGATTATTTTTTAGGATAAAAAAATGATGGGTGAGCCTCTTGTTTTGGGTAGACACTCCTTCTAAATTTGTGTCGGTGTAGAACATCTCTTGAACATGAATTTATTCTTCAAAATCCTATAAATCAGTCTTATGATATAGAGGGTCTTCAATTATTTCATTCATGACAGTCACTAATTTGTATTTCATCTCAGCAATTCTATTGGAATTTCTATGAGATCACCCTCTTATGTTCCCTCCATGAGTACTTCTTTTCTTCTTCGTTGGATCATCTATGGTTGTTTGATTAACAGTGCTCCGAAGTAAATTCCCAAAGTGTTCTATCATGTGCTTCCCAAGTGATTTTACAATATCATGGGATCAGAAATATGGAAATAATTCACTCAATTTTATATACCATAATTGAGAGATGACTGGTTCCTACTGGGAAGGGTATTGTTGGGGTGAATAGCCTCATCCCTGAGGGCTGGGGATGTTCTTATTCTATCTTAAAAACCTTTCAAGCATGGTCAGATGATTCCGAGGGATGGAATAAAAAATATCAAAAACTATTGTATGAGGATGTTCATTAAAAACAATATCTGATATTACCAAAACTATTCATATGATTTTATGTATTGTTGTCTTAACATTTGATGGGTTTATTATCCAGCACTCACTCAAATCACCCTTTTCAGAAGAAAGTTGGGCTATTTATGATATTTTATCAATCTGATAGATGATATCCTTTAAGAGGGATTCCAACTCAATGTTATCAGATTATTGATGAAACAATATATCATTATCTTACATTATTATGGATTGACCTTAGTGATTGTACATGAATTCACGTTCTTGCTCAGCAAATCTCTCATAATGAACAGATTTCATCTATTGTAGCTGGACTAGGGTAATGACATTTTATGATGCCACCTTTGGTGTGATTTTATATATTGGAAGTTGAGATAAATGAAATCCCTCATGAAAACCCCATCCATGGAATAAAACACTGGATCGGGTATCTGAAATCATTTTTTCAATCCTCTTTAATGAATTGAGACATGCGTGTTGAAGGGATCCCTGTTGTTTCTCAATCATTGAATGTTAAGAATCTAGGGGGATCCTATATCAATTAGTCATTTTAAACATTTTATTACCTTAATGTGAGTTCCATGTTCATCATAGGGTAATACCTTTTCTTTTATGTGATGAAGACTTGTCCATATGTTGATTCGAATGTCATGAATAAAATCTTTTTCCAAAACAACTAGAATGTTGTATTAAAGAGTAGAAAAAAGGTCAGAACATGACTGGTATTTTATCTTTATAAAACTATTTACAAATGTTTAGAATATCTTTTTTATATTACACTAGAGGATACTCGACTGGATACAACAATATTGGTTGCTTCCAGATTTTTTTTCACAAACAATGGGATCATTTCTGGTTTCCTATGCTATGTTTGAAAGAATATGACCCATGGGAGGTTTAGTGAATTATTTACACCTTGGGATATAGTCTAGTTTAGAAATAATATATCCTACTTATGATAATGAATTATACATGAATGGACTAATATTTATATGCACCTCAGGATAAGAGGTCATTCTCATCACTAAAATGTCAGTTGGAAAATTGTATTAAAAAAATTGAATCACTACAACAAAGATAACATTTGAACTAATCACCTTCATGGAGAGGAACACCATGGTAGTTTATAGTAACGGTAATACCCTATTTATCCTTTTTTTTTCTGGACACACAGAGGGTTTTTGTGTCTCTCATCAGGAGATAAGTTCTTGTGATCAACCGAATTATTTCCAGGAAGCAATCATTCAAGGTAATGTGTCTGATGAGGACCATCATAACCACTACTAATTCTCCCATAATATGTTAATGGGATGGTATTATCTTAAGATCCAAAACATAATCATCTTAGGATGTCAATAACTCTATCGTCAAAGGAATTCTATTTAGAGATTAGATTTTGGTTCTCAAATGGTGCATGATGAGAATTCTTCTTGGACATCTTCCAATGAGCAATAGGGTCCAATTACTGGGAGAAGTAGTCATCATGGGAAGGTGTTTATAACTGTCTTGGATTGGCCATTAGAATGGTACAATTATCTACAAAGGGATCCGTTGTATTTTTTTTCTTACAGTTCGTATGTTATGGGGTAGTTTTCTCTATAACCATCCTATATGGGAGAAGAGATATGTATCTTCTCTAGGGTGTTATGCTGATTGGCCACCCCATTTGTGGGGATAATGTTATGTGTCTATCCCTCACACTCTAATATCATTTGAATTGTTATATATAGGGATTTTTGTAAGATGTGAGAAGGGATTTTCATCATCACTTTTACCATTTCTAATATATTCATAGTGACATCAGTGACTGCAATGGGCATATATGTCCATTACGTGTCTGTAGTAGGCGTATTTTACATCTGATGTCTATCCATTCCTTCTATTGGATATTGAAAATACTCATGTATGGAGAGTTTAATCCACCCTATAATTGTGGTCAGGACTTTCGGACTGAATTCTACATGTTATTCTAGATGAGGCTGCTGGAATCCATGGTAAATGTCGGTATGTGTGTATTCATATTCATTTTATCCACCAATCATGGTTGGCATAATTATTTGAGTTCTTCTAGAAGATACTATTGGTAGTCTTGGTGGGTATAAGTTGGAGTATATTCCAGATTGAAGGTTACTTCTGTATTTGTTCAATGGATTTTCTTTAAATGCGGCTGGGTGAGTTTGTTGGCTGGCTGAAATAGGGTAAATGTGTGTATGTGCCCGATCACTATTTTCCACCAAACTAGATAGGTGGGCTTCTCCACATGGAAAAAACTTGTGAAATGATCCATTATAGTTGGATTTAATCCTTGGTAGGCCTTTCTGCATTCCAATGTTAGAGGTAACAAGGCCAAATAGACAATGGAGAAAACCACATCATGTTGAGGTTAATTGTTGTGGATTATTCACGATGGTTTTTGTTAGCAGGAACCCTTTAGAAAGACTATTGTATCATTAGTATGAAGTCATAGGTGGCCTCATGATCCACCTAACATATATATGGTAGTGATGGGTCATTGAATTCATGGGATAAGCTCTCGATGTAGATAAAGACATCAGTCGGTGTTGTCTGCTTTAGGACACCCAGTCATCATTGACATGACGGTTAGTGGTGATGGTTGAGTGGGAGGGTCTATCAAACGAGTTCCAAATGTGAGATCACACCATTATGAATGTACACTCGAACTATTGAATTAGATACCTAGTGTTGAAGAAACTGATCTGGTGATGAAAACCATAAAATGGATGAAGATCTATCCTAAGTAGAGGAAAGAGCATTCATTGGTGGAAGACATAAAGAAATATTTTGGATATAAGGGTGTTATTTATAGAAATTTCATAACGATATATAAGATACATAATCAATAAAACCCTATTAAAGAATCATCATTGTGGATGAACACATGTGTGATTGATTTACCTTTCTGACCCTGATTTCCTTTAAGAATCGAAGGGGAATAATATGTAGGTGACACTATCATATTGGTTATGGATTCACATTGGGTTCACCATTTTTTTCTCCCTTAGATATGGGTTAAATATTTTAGGGAAAATTAATGGTCCAATGGAGATTAGTCAGCACATCACTTTTATATTATTAAATAGATTCAATAGATTAATTCATTCATGCCAGGTTCACCATTTTTGGTTTCCCTCGGAAATGGGTACAACCGTTTAGGGAAATATAATGGTCTGATAGAGACTTTTCAGTACTTCCATTTTATATTATTAAGGAGATTCAATGTTTTAATTCATTCATGTCAGGATCACCATTTTTTCATCAAAGATGTTATATCTTTCCGAAAATTGTTATTTCAGAAAAGTTTCCATTAGGTTTTTTTATAGAACTAGAAACACCCAATGGTTCTACATCCATAGGGCCTACATTCAAAAGGCAGGCACTAATTAGTAATTTTCTCATGTGATGCTTAAGAACTCACATTGGTCAAGAGGATGGGAGGTCAAGCTCATCACAAACTTTTGGGGGATTATTTCCCCCTCTACGAAACTCTTATAGATTTATGATTTATTCATGAATACTTTGTTAATTCACAAATATGATGTGGTTTTCTTGAATTTGAGATAATTTAATATCTTATAGGAAATTAAAAACCATTATTATGTATTTGAGGTTATTTATTAATGGATATATCTATATGTATTCGAGGTTCTCAATCAATGATATCTACTCATATACTACATAGATATTCTGTGGTCATCATTATAATGATTCTAGTTTTTTATACATGTATTAGGGCACTCTGGATTTTATTTTCATCCATTTAGACTAATTTAACTCTAAGTTTTATAGTCATCCATGGAGATAAGAATTGTTTTTTGTTGGGATCAAACAGAGAAATGGGATTCCTATATATCATTGTGAAAGCAATCATAACCCACATAGTTTTTTTCCACTTAATGGGGAATATCAGACCTTTAATCTTCTTGTGACAAGCACCCATCAATATAGTTTAATGTCATGTGGAAAGGGAATCTCAGAAGATAGTTCCTAATCAATGTTTTCTATGGGACTTTTGTTGAAATAGAAAAATAAACATGGAAAGGATTCTGATATTCAAATTTCAATTAGACCCTACTGGGGATGTGGTACCATAGACCAAGGATGGAATAGAATAATCTGTTTGATCCTCTAGGAGGCTTTATATGTATCATGTTTGGAAGGTAATGAAGGACCACATAGTTTGTTGGGGAGTACCCATTCCTGTAGAGGCCATAAAGGTTATTTATCGCAGGGGAGTATGGGCATTTAAGATTATAGGTTTGGGGCTTACTCCTAAGAAGAATATCCCATGTAAATCAACCATGAATGATGTTTTAGAATATGTTGATTTGAGGGAATAACACAGGGTTTCCACCCTAAGATGTTACATATATTTTGAGGATTAATATTGTAGCTTATTCCTAATGAGGGTACCCATTGAGCATAGTCCCTGAGTGGGATTCCTATGTATCTCGGTTAGTAGGAATGAGAGTTGTCGTAGTTTAATCTGGTTTTGGGATTTCACTAAGGAGGAGGCCTATTTGAGTAGGGAATGATTACTAATTTCATAGATGAGATGATATTGAGCTTTATTCTTAAGATGGATTCCTTTGTATCACAGTTACAGTAGGAATTAGTGTTCTCATAGTTCATTCTAATTTGAGGCTTACACCAAGGAGGAGGCCCATTTGAGGGGTCATGATTTCTCGTTTCATGGAGGTGATGATATATATATTAGGCCATGAGAAGGATTCATAATTATTTATGTCATGGTGGGAATCAGAGTTTTTGTACTTCATTCCAATTTGGATTGGGTGGATTTCAAGATCATCGCAAACTTATATGGCCATATGAGTCATTTTCAATGTGAGAAATAGGAGGAATAATATCGTTTTACAAAACACATGACTTTATTCCTTCGTGGGTATAAGAGGACATGGTTATTATGGAAAAGGATAGAACAATGGTTGAATAGGAGAAGGGAAATGGTGGAAGAGGGGGGAGGGCTTGGATACCCATCCGTTTTTTGACTTAGTGTTCAAGAGGCAGAGAGGAGAAAAATTTAATTATATTACATGAAAACATTAGGGATTACCCTAGAATGGTGGACTAAAATTGGTCGTGTAGTGAGGGATGTGGATTCTATTACCTATCAAAAGGAACTGAATGCATAATCCTCACCCTCCATACTAAAAACCATATGTTCCATATCTCTGAGATAGGAAATGGTAAATGAAATCATATCCCTGAAATATGTGATTGGGAAATCCTAAACACTTTCTATATGATATTGATATATATGATAATTGGTATACAAATATATATATTTCACAAGGATCCTTACCCTCTTGCTGAATAAGAGTAGTAAACCTCTGATCGTAGAAATCCAAATCCAAAAGCGAGACACACTGATGAGTTGTTCCTAAAGGTTTTCTAAATTTAAGGGACTTGGTGGAGTATTAAACAAGGACCCTTTTATATAAGGGATCCATTAAAGAAGTTTCCCTACCATGGGTGACATTTATGAAGGCCTATAGGATGGATAGTACAAGATAGAAGGAAATGCGTACTGAAAAGGATCAAAAAATGGGGGGCACCATGAAATTTTTCTTGGGTGAGATGGTTGACATTAGGTGACAAAAAACATAGATAAATAGACTTGGGTGAAGATTATCACAATAATTCCAGATTACCCATAGGTATTCCTAGAAGAGAGTAACGAAAGTTCCTGTGTGAGGGTGGGAGTCTGTGTGAGTCCTCTTAAATCAGTGGTTGGGCGAATGAATCATGAACATGTAATTTAATTTAAACCCTGGGGGACTTAAGTATTACTATCCCCCATTTTATTATCTCTTATTAGGTGTGTAGAAACCACCTTGGAGTGTTAATAGGACTTGAAATAAGTACTAGGTTGAGCAGAGTAACAATTAGCATTCAGATAAATTTGGTCACACAAATGAATGCCCAAATCGTATGTTTATTAGAAAATATGTGACCCTAGATGAAGGTATATGGTCACAAAAATTGTGGCACATAGGTTCTTCCATATCTA
Source organism: Viscum album (assembly GCA_963277665.1). Lineage (NCBI taxonomy): Eukaryota > Viridiplantae > Streptophyta > Magnoliopsida > Santalales > Viscaceae > Viscum > Viscum album. The sequence continues at coordinate 1,290,429,318 of OY728119.1, forward strand.
TGGTACATGGGGATACCATGGGACATTTTCTCTTCGAGATTTTGTGATCTTAGCATACATCATCTATTTTATCTTCCTTTTTCGAAGTCATTTCCCTTTGTAAAATTTTCATCCATGTGATGAAACGGAATGTCAATAGCGGAATAAGATCATTTTTTCATAAGACATTAATCATTGTGTTATCCATGAACTTAAGCCATATGAATATATCCTTTTTATAATAAAATTATTTGCGGGATTCACATAAGCATATAAAATCTTATTTCAAGGATTCTCACCTAAACATTGATAAAATGATTGGCTAGGGATAAGAACCCATTTACTTTCTTTGGGCATTGGATTATCTCTCGTGTACCTTATTCTAGGATTGGTCTAACAAATCATGTTCCCTCTTTTTAGGGCATGAGATAACAACCATTTTTCCCTCCCTTTTAGCTTTGGGTAAACACCCTTTTAACCTCTAAGTTCATATAACAACAATGTTTACCCATTAAATTTGAGGGAGATATAGGACACACCCATCACACAATTAAAATCACAATTGATTGTTATAAAATATCATAAAATGTTAATCATATCATTTCTGATTAAATGAAATGGGTTTGATAAACATTTCATCGAATCATAACAAGTGGAATAGTGATGATATTCATAGTCATTTCATCATTTCATCATAGAATAATACATAGAAAAAGAAGAAAATTAAATAATAATTATATAACAACATAAAAAATGAAAATAAGTGGGTTTAATAATCATTATATCATGGTATAAGCTATGTAAGAAATTTGTTTATAATCATTATATTACCATAAACATAAACCACTCCAAGAAAAAATAAGTATGGTATCCTTGGATCATAACCCCAGTAAGACATAAGTTTCATCTAGGGATTTCATAATAGAAGGAAAATGATTTGAAAGATAAATTGGAATATTTCTTGGAAAAAATATCCTTTCCACTTGAATAAATCCTATTAAAATACTATATAAAATTAAAAAAACATTTTTCATTAAAAATAAGATTTAATTACAATTTTTAATAAATTTTTAGGATGATTTTCTTTCAACATGAAAAATAATTTTATAAGATATAATAAAATTGAAATTCATTTAATTCGAAATAGCCTTTAAAAATTTATGGTAACCTTCAATTCATTGAGTATTCATGACAGTGAAAAATACACTTCTTGTCTTGAACATTAAATAAAATACTCATTTTGGTCTTTCAGTAAAATTCATACATGATTTTTTTAAATGGAATGAATATCAAATTCTATAATTTTTTTTAAAATTTTTAAAAGTTTGAAATATATTTTAATAATTAAATTATGATATAAAAATATTCAAAATAAAGAATTATGGTTTTGGGAGAACAATTGCTTCCTCCTGAAGATAAAAATAATGTGGGAATTCCATAAAAATAATTTCTCAAATAATTTAAGAAACTATGGGTGGATAAATGATATAATTACATAAAAATATCATAAATAACATTATTATAATAAAATTCAAGAGTTTACATTATGATGGATCATAATAATTTATAATAATAAAAAATCGTAAATTATCTTGATAAATAATGATATTGTAACATAAAATCTTTACCACCATGTTACCATTGAGTCTTAATCCCAATGAAATAATAACATAAAATGGAAAAAAATATAATGACAATAAATAAATTCCATAAATATCAATTAAAATGGATTTTATATATAACATATGATAAAATATACATTCATAACATAACATATGTCTCCAAGAATAAAAATTTAGACCTAATCCCTCACCATGTTAGTAACACTCTGAATCATAAAACCCAAAAAAATTATTAACTAATTTAGCTTTAAACATGATTAAAATAATTTTAGTAATTATATAACATGTCATAGGTTCACTATATACAAAACACAAAACAAACATGTTTTTCATATGTCACCTATAAATAAAAGAGAGACATGAGATCCCTTACCTTAAGACTTGAATTTCATCATACCTATTCAGAATTGCAGTATAAAAAATATTGGATTTTTATAAATATATTACATAATAATATTCATCTATTTAATTTGATATATGTTTTTCTTATTTCCCATTATTAAAAATTTATTAATAATTCCATGTCAATGTTATGTTTCGGGCAATAACTGCTTTGTTTTTTGAATGTTTTGACAAGTTATATTTTGTAATATTATATTGATAATGGTAATATCATATATAGATTAATATTAATAAATTAAATATAACATCTTTACATCCATTTTGCATTTAATTTTAGTCATGTATGATTATTTTGAGAAATGATGTATTTTTCAATCATGGAAATGGTTGGTCCGACATACGCTTGAGTAACATTCCCATTTTTTGCTAATAATTATTGAAAGTAGGTAAGTAATATTATATCATTAAAAATGATCATAATATCATAAATAAAATATTATTTAATTTAATATCCATATATATGTCATCAATGTTGTGTGGTGATGAATGGAGAGTGTCGCATAGCTTCATGTAGGTGATAGTCCTCATTTACAAGAACAATGTTTCATATTTCAATGAGTGAAAAAGAAAAATATAAAATGATGTATTATAATTTAAAAATCATAAATATATAATTAATACCATAATTATTTCATGTATATCACATATATGTAACCTTATTATATTCCCTTTAAATCATATGTGAAGAACGAATCACTTCTCTTCGCGAGACAATAGTCCTCCAAACTCACAAGCGATGTTATCATATCCCCTATATAATGGAAAGTAAACTATGTATTTATTATTTAATGAATAAATAGATATATTTATGTCATAAAAATCTTATATATACATTATATCCATCATAATACCCAACCATTTGCGATGGGAATGGATGTCTTACTGTCATCAATTCATATGGTGGCAGTCTTCCATATACCTGATAGATTATTTCACATCCCATTTCAGGGAAGTGAAGAAGGATTTATGTGATTCCAAAAAAAATATAGTATGAACCTTCTATTCGATAGCATGTATGACACGCCACACCAAGCGCATAATATAATATAATATCCATATGCTTTATAATATATTTACTATTTAAAATAAATACTATATACTTCAATGCATGAAACATCATGTTATATTTCAATGCACAAGACGTTGGGTTATCATAAAAAATACGCAACAAATAACAACCTCTATATATTTCTACACTCAAAAGTGACCTTCTTCGATGGCTTTTTCTATATGTGATGCCCAATCTTACCGAGAAACAAGGTAAAATTAAAATGTTAATATTCAATATAAAGTAATAATAATTAATATTATAAATGGATTCATGAAAATAAATGGTTTAGATAACTTAATAATTTGTTACAAATAAATAAGAAATGAAAATAATAACCAATTGAGTACTAAAATCATAATTTTATAGTAAACTGTTTTATTTTTCTCATAAATATTTTTTACCCTAATAGATTAAATTAATTACAATTAGTGAATGATAATGATGTAATAAATATTTCAAATATTAAATTGATTATTTATATATTCACACAGTAGATTTGGTAAGCATAAGATAAGAGAACCCCCAATATATCACATAAAATCCAATATTTTTATTAAGAAATTTTTACCGCTTCTTAATGTCAAATGTATTATAAATCATAATATGGACACTTTTATGAAGTTAATATGATAAAATAAACTTTAGAATTTGAATTTAGAATTTCAAAATTCACTTAGGATGTATTTTTCAGATTTTTCAGAGAAATTTCATTTTTTTATTGAATAGTGAAAAACACTACATTTTACTTAAAATTGATTTTTTTTGATAATTCATAGTGTTAAATTATATTATATTTTTTTAAAGTTAAATTTCAAATATTATAAATATATTAATATAATTTAGTTCATTAGAATAAATATAACTTTTAAATTTAATATAAAAACAATACAATCATTTGAACATTTTGCTACTAAAACCATTTAATATGTTTGTCTACAAGATTAGAATTAATATTAATTCGGCTAATTCTATGATTTGATTTATGAAAATCCAAAATAAAATATTTTAATCTTGTTATTATTTTTGTTCTACTAAGATCTATTTAATTTAATGATAAAAATCATTAGTAAACATGATTAAAATTATTAATACCAATTATGGCCAGATTAATCATAATTATGTACTAAACCAAAAATTAACGGCCCAAATGACCTAGACCATTTCCCAACACCCCTTGGATTTCCATATATCACAGGAAAAAACATCCACTATTCGGTTTGGATGGTTTGTAATGATGTATTTTATGTGAGGACATCTACATACCTAATTCTTTAATATGAATACCAAGTGTGTCATTTACCCTCCATATAAAAGGCCACAACATATACCCATTCCTCACACCTCTAAATCCTTGTAAATATAGATAATACCTACCCAAATAGTTTACATTAATTCTTATTCATGTCTTAAATTCAACTATTTGGGAATAAACTCTTCTAACAAAGCCTTTTGGTTCAAACCAAATCATGTTTTCCAATTAAAACATAACGTCTTTTCCCAATATCTCTTGTTTAATTTCTATTATAAAGCCCTTAGAATATCCTTATTATATTCAATAATAACTACACCAATATCCACAATATTATTTGATTTTTTATACTGGTATTTAAACCAACCCTTACACACACACCCATATTATGAGTAACGAACATAATGTTTCTGTTGATGGTGAACTACTACCTCAAAAAAATAATGATTGTCCATTATACCATTACCACCTCTCATGGTGTCCATTATTAAGGAAATTATATTTTTATATAGTATTTTTGACGCTCCTTTCGTCACAGAATCTAAAGATCGGAAAAGGGAATATCTGAGCTCAAAGTGATTCATCCTTTGAAGAAAACATCAAAAATCGACAAAGGCGGGAAGAAAGGATCAGCAGAAACTGCATCGTGCAAGTTATATCAATGTCGCGCAAGTACACTTGCGCGACGCTCTTGGTTGCGCAAGTGACTTGCGTGACCTATGTGGTAACCGCCCGGGGTCTTCTCCTGCCTATAAATAGACCCTGTGGGCCGCCCATTCGAGAGGATCTTTTTTCAGAAACTCGGATTGAAGCTCCCGACACCAAAGTCTCTTCTCAAAGCTTTCGGAACACTTCTAAGGTAATTTCATACCTAGAACGGAAGATCTAAAGAGATGGAGGAAGGCCTAAGTGTTGAAACTCATCAACACTTGCGCGCCTGAATGGCCAGCCCTTAAGGGAACTGGTCACACTTGCGCGCCGCCTTATTTCTTTAATAGAATTTGCGCGTCCCTTTTCTGGAAGAACCTCAAGAGGATTCTAAAGTGTTTAATAAAGAGTCGCTCAAGTATTTCAATGCTAGTTGAAAATCGTGCATGTACACCATGTGTCGCGCAGGTATACATGCGCGACCAATACTTGCGCGCCCACGCAAGACTTGCGCGCCTTTCAAGACTTGTGCGCCCCTACCTTTTTGGGTGCCCATCTTGCCCATTTTACCCCTCTTAAGCCATTTCACCTTTCCTATTTAAGATTCAGTCTTCAAGATACTATTCAAAGCCATTTATGGCATGATTTCTTGATTTGACTTCCTTATCTGAAAGGAATTCGGTGGAATATCTCTCAAAACCTAGTGATTTATACATCTTTATGTCACCAAAGATTGAGAGTTCATTCATTCAACCTCATCCTTTAAGAGGATAGAATCCTTAACCTGGGTCTTCTTTTCAGGAATAATCCCCAGTTATAAATCCTTTAATTTTGGGCATCTTCCTCAGGAGTAAGCCCCAAATTCTTAAAGTTCCCAAACTTGGGCATCCTTATTAGGAGTAATCCCCAATCTCAAATGTGGGCATCCTTCTCAGGAGTAAGCCCCAAACCTTAATCCCTAACCTGGGTCTCTTTTTCAGGAATAAGACTCAGTCATAATCTTGGGCTTCCTTTTCAGGAGTAAGCCCCAAGTCCCCTAACCTGGGCCTCCTTTTCCGGAATAAGTCCCAGTCATAATTTTGGGCATCCTTCTTAGGAGTAAAACCCAATCATAAGTCCCCTCCTAATTTGGGCATCCTCCTTAGGAGTAAGCCCCAAGATTAGAGTATTCATATCTCCATGAAGCACATATACCTTTATGGACCCTGTTCATGGTTTTTCTCCTTAAAAGTAAATCCTAAACCTTCATCTATTTTGGGCAGTCATACATACATAAGCCCCAAACAATTTCTTATGATTGCTTCTTTCATGGCACAATTGTCTAATTTTTACCAATACCTCTTGTTTCTCACACCGATCATGACTCACGTGAGCTTAGAGTGTAAAAGTAGTTATGACATTCTTCTTTGAGCCATCAATCATAAACAGCATACTCCATTACTCGAACTACGTGGGTTCTAATTCCTTTTCCAAAACAAAGGATACGTAGGTAGCCCATTTATGGGTTCGATCCCAACTTTGAAATAATCCCGGTCCTTCTGAATGACGATAAACTTCAAGTTCCCCACTGAGTGGATTTAAAACCAGCCTGGTCATCATAATGACCAAGAGACTTTTATATAAATGTTTTGAAGGATACCATTGACCAAGAATCTCTAAACAGATATAGATGATTTTCTAATGATGAAGAACCTTGAATACATATAAAAGATTCTCTAAATTTCTTGCATATTTAATCAGTGATTGTTAAAACTAAAGGAAAGCTCATTTTATACTTGGTAATGTAATAAGGATTTACGAACATAACTTAAATCTATATAGAGAGTCCCAGAGTAGACAATAATTCCCCTCAAAAAGGTGTGACGAGTCCGACCTCCCATCCTCTCGACCAATGAAAATTCCTAAGCCTCATTAGTACATAAGCTAATGAGCGCCTACCTTTGGAAAGTAGGTCCAAACGGATGTGGAATCATTGGACGTTTTCGGTTCTACGAACAAACCCGCTAGAAACCGATCAGAACGTTTGAATCTCTCGTCCAAAAGGTCATCCCCAAAATCCGTGAGAAACAAAAAATAGTGAACCCGACGTGAATCTTTAACCAAGTTAAAGTGATGTTATTCTTATTTGTTAGGCTCCTTGGGCCAACAAATCAATCCTTGAAATGTGCTCATCCAAAAGATGTAGTGGCCAGATTCATCTTGATTATGTCTGTTTTATGGAACATGCACTCTTTTCTCAAGATCTTCTGCAAAATGGATTTTCTTAAATTCACTCCTGTGAATACTGCTACTGTGAACACCTCTACTATGAGGTCTGCTGCTGTGAAAACTAATGCTGCTACTCCTGCTGGATCGTCGTCTGCTCTAAGGATGACATCACCAACTCAGCGTCTTCAACACTGGGTTTCTAATGAACTGGTTAAGGAGTACCGTCGTAATGGTACTATCCCAGCTCTGGAGGCCGCTCGTCAAGCCCTCCAAGTTAACAACTCTACCTGGTCGTCCGGACAACGGCGACTAGCGATCAAGAAGCAGGCGGTGCTGACTACCGTCTCCAACCGTTTCGGGTCATTATCCCCGGAACGCAATTTCCATTCACTCCCTTACTCTGAGGAAGTGAATGAGCAGGTCCCGCAGGGCCATAATTCAAAAAGACAGGAGTCCTTCTCGAGGGCTCCCATCAACAATCGCCGACAGACTCGTGCGGTAGTGCGCCCTCAACATGATGAGGGTACCGACTCCAGGAATTCGGCTCAGGTTCCTCGAACCCGAGCAGGCAAGATGAACCGCCAGAGACGGAATCCGGTTAACAATGGACAGGTTGTCATCCCTGCCATCTCTAGAGAAGTCCACCAAACTAACTTGGTGGCAAATAACGAGCAGGCACAATCACCTGTCCGTTTTAATTCCGCTGTCTAGCAGACTCGTCTGGCAGCATCACGCCAATCCCGCCAGGAAATTCCGGCGGAGTACCATAGGTAGGAACATGCACCTGCTTATACATCACCAGTTAGTCAGCAGGCTCGTCTGACTACATATGATGGATCTCGTCAACCGCGTTTGGCGAAGTGTAATCAGCAGGCACATACACCTGCTAATACTAATCAAGCCTAACAACAGTCTCGCTTGGTAGCGCACGGAGAAGTCAGTCGGAAAGCCCCGACGACAAACAGGAGGCAGACTCAACTCTCTGCCTCCACACATGAGTACTGTCAGGATTCACTGACAGGAAAAGAAGGACAGGAGCAGGCACATACAACTACTCCAAGCCCGGAATGGACGTATATCCCCGTTCTGGCGGATGAAGTCACCAAACATATTTTGTCAATGGTGAAAGAGCAGAAGAAAATTCCTGCTCATATTCTGGATGCTTGCCAGGATATCATAACAGCTTCAGCATCATCTCAGGGACAGACACATAAATATATCCCTAGCAGTGGAGTGACACATCAACGATTCACTCCAGAATAGACACACACATCTGTTCTAGTCCAAGAGGGTTATGGGGCATACTCCCCCATATCATACGGACAACCAAGTCAGGAACATACACCTGATTTGAGTGGAGATCGTCAGCCTAAACTGACCATATTTCCTGATTAGGCACATACACCTGCTCAGAGTAACCACTTTCGTCAAAAAGTGGTTTCTAAAGTGAGTAAGAAGGCATCTAAGAAAAAGATCTGCCCAACACAGTCAGGAGATCAAAGGCCAATCTGCAACAAGGCCTTGCTCGATGCTGGAGTTCTTGAAACCCTCAGACATTTATCTGTCGGAATTCAAGATTCTACTCCCTCAGTTCCCAATAATGGGAACATTAATTTTGAAGGTCTTCAACAGAAACTTCCTCATGAAGGCTTTCTTTATGAAAGTTCAGTCAATCTTGATGTCTGTTCTTCAGATGAGAGCCACAGGAACCCTCTGTGTGGTCAGAAGACCAAGGAGCAAGAGATTTCATCTTTTGTTGTAACCCATTATGGTGGTACTCCCCATGATGATGAACTTCGCTGCGAAAGTCCTCTCCACAGTAGTGATTCACATTTCCTGGAAAATACTCCAGTGGATAATGTAGTGCAGAGAAAGACCTCTTATCTTGAGGCACTTGCAAATGTGAAACCAGTCATGTCTGATGCTTTATCGCTAACAAGTGAAATACTTTCTCAATCAGAAGATAGCTCAGGGTGTAGGTCATTCTCCGAACCACCCCTAAGCCATGCATCATCTAGTTTGATTAATGATCTCTCTACCAATCTTGTTGAATCCGAGGAAGCAACAAGGAAACACCAACTCTGGTCAAAACAGGTAGAAGAATCTTCATTTAATTATAAAGAGGAAATGCTGAACATGAGGAAAAAACTGGCAAAATGTGAAGTATCAGTCATGTTTTGGCCTTTGGCTGACTCCCAGTACGACATTCCAAAGATGTTGACGGATGATGGAATCCATGATATTCGTCTCAACATATGGAAGACTCTTTGTCAATTGAAGAAGAAAGTATAATCTTACGGTGATTATGAAAATCATATTAAGATAATAGAAGGGTTACAACGCCAGATTGATTTGGCATCTCTATCAGTCTCTCGGTATCCGAAGGCTGAAAAGCAACAGAGAACCCTTCAACGTTCATGCCTTGGCGCACTAAGAAAACTGTGTTAGTTAATTGCCAATGCTCCATCTGATGTTCATATCAGAGGATGGGGTGTTCACGGAGCACTACATTTCACAGTGATTTCCAGTCAGCAAAGCCCGCCGAAAATGGTCTCATGCAATGTTATTGCCCATGGCCGGCCACAGTCAATGGGCTTTGTTCATAATCAAAAGCTTGCTCAAGAACAGGCTTCAACTAGTTCCTCTCAAAATCAAGTATATAGAGAACAAGTTGTTGAATTCCTCCTACATCAAGCAGGCGAGAATATTGCACAAGCCTCTCGTCTGGAGCAAACACGTCATCAAATGACAGATGTTTCGGAAATTATCCAACGGTCTGTTGAACCAGGTGATAAAAGTGGATACAGGTTAATGCATCCAGCTAATTTCCGAACTAAGATTCTCAAGATCAAGAGAGATTTTAAGAAGATCTCAGACATAGCATGTCAAGAGACACCCCAGCTTGTCAGACTGGGGACTTCTCTAAACCAACCCTCAGAGTCCACAAATGGGATTCTAGGAGTTGAGCGGAAGCAGCAGGAACATCCCCAGTCCACCGGACTGGGGACTTTTTCAAATCCTCAATCCCTCCCTCAGAGAAAGTCAGTATTCTCTCGATTAGGGAATAAGCCTCCAGAGGAACGAAGATCCAAGCTATCATGAGATTCTCTCCAAGTGACGGTTCTCCAAGAAGTTCCTGAGGGATCAAGTCAACGGAATTCCATGTCTAATCATGGACATGGAAGAAGAAAATATCACAGAAATGCTGATAGAAAGGATTACATGCAATATGCATCCATTAATGTCATCAATGTCGTTGCGGATGATTCACCAGATGAGGCTCAATCAGAGGGATCAGACGAAGAGGTTCCTGCTCAAGAAGTTGCGCACACAGACCTAAATGAAGAAGGTGTGTGCACATGTAATCAAAGGCTTACCCAAAATATGGGTATTCCATCAAGTAACCCACTTCCCCCTCTCCGAAAAGGATCCAATAAGGGGAAAGGAAAGAATCAGGTTACTTCTCACCCTTACTTTGAAGGAGGTCAATCTCTCTCATTAGAGAAAAGGTTTGCACAACAGGAGGAAGAAATGAAAGAATTAAGAAGGTTGAATGCAGAACTACTTCAGAGTAGTCTTCATCTTAAGAATGCTGAAGTCCGACAGCCGAAGGAATTTGTTGTAACTACTGAGATGGATCAGGAATATCCTCCTTTATCAGTACACCATCAGAGGTCTAATCCTACGGGTCAAACGCAACAACGGTTGGCAGCACTACCATCAGTTGCAGCACCAACCACCACGTCTGTCCAAGCTCCATTCATTGCACCTACCCAAAACCAAGTTCAACCTGATGTTTCCCAAAAGATAATAACTACTATTGAGTCATTAACAGCTCGGTTAGAAACTATGGAAGGGAAACGGGCACAAGTTCAACCTGAAAATAAAGTTTACCCTGAATGGGTAGATTCAATTTCTCCTCCATCCAGTTTTGGAAACCCTGTTTTCCCTACTTTCAATGGATCAGGCTACCCTGAACAACACTTGACGCATTACGTGTCTTGTTGTGATCCTATGATGGGAACTCCAGAGCAGCAAGAAGTAGTGAAACTCAGATGCTTCGTGCGAACCTTGCAAGGACCAGCTTTTGTCTGGTATACAAGCTTGCAATCCTGGTCAGTCATCGGATGGGAGGATCTTCGTCAAAAATTCCTTCTTCAGTTTATCTCAACTTTGCCAAAAACGACAGCTTTCGATCATACAAACTACAAGAAAAGGGAGAATGAATGAGTCTCTGGTTTCATTACTCGTTGGATGGAATTAACGTATTCCCTGAGTTTAGCACTCCCTCAGGAGGAATTGTTGCCAATCTGTTTGGCAAATTTGCGTGACGAATTACGCAGGCCATTGATCCCTGTGAAATACACAGGAAGGTTTCGAGACTTTACTTCAATCGCTCAACAGATTGAAGATTCCCTTATACAGGCTAAGGTTAAATCTCGTATAATTCCATCATCTCCAGGAAGGAGAATGGGTAAAGAGGAAACTGCTACAGTTATGCTTAAACAAGCACCTGTACCTATTTCTACTTCAAAACCTTCATCTTATCGAAGGGCTCCACCTCCTGAACGCCAACAACAAAGGCTGTTTCGTCCTAATGGTCAAAGAGATCAACGACGAAAACAATTTGAGGATTTTAAGAGTAAAACATACTCTTTCCGAAGTGAGCAAGTTCCTGGTTACTTCATTTCAGCTCTGGAAAATAATTTGGTTCAATTACCAGTGCCCAAGAGGCCAAACAAGGAAGGAGATGAAGACCGTCCCAATTATTGTCCCTTTCATCAAATGTTGGGGCATCCCATCCAGGAGTGTTTTGTCTTTAAAGACCTCCTTCAAAAGATGGTCGACTTGGGACAAGTCAAATTGAAGGGTTCTTCAGCTCATGTAGCGTGTATTACCGCTACAGATCCAGAGGAAGGGGGCGAGTGGCAGGAAGTCAAAAGCAAAACTGCGAAAAAATGTGATGATTGGATGGTCAGAAAGACAATCAATCGGACCCATTCCATTTTGCGAACACAATTAATGAAGCCAATTGTGTCTCCTACAAAAGCTGCAGTAAACCCTCCATCAAAAGACAAATTCTCAAAAGGGCAGCGCAATTCAAAGAAGAAAGAGGAATTAGGAGAAGATGAGTATGTATCAAATCCTAAATTGTCTTTGACTCTGGCAGATTTCATGCCATCTACTTCAAAGCCACGGGCACCATCCCACCAAACAGCACAGCCTAAACAGGCTAACCAGGCAGAGTCTTTATCAGACGAAGAGTTATCTTTGGTTCTGTTAATATGATTCAATTAACAGATCCATATTCCAGTCTTGATGGGCCTGAATTCCCTGTATCAAATAAGGGAATCTGAGGAAGTTCTTGAGGTTCAGGATACAGGGGAAGACGTGGATCTTTCCGAAGCCACTACTCTAATTTTACCCCTGCTAGCACTGTATATGCAACAGAAACTTTTGGTAGAGCCCTTCAGCGAGCTCAAAAAGAACAAGCAAGTTCTTCTGCCAATGGCCAACTCAGTTTTGGCACAGTTATTTTGGAAGACCGATTAAAGGTTCCATCTTCTTTATCTGAGCATGTAAATGGATCTAATCAGTCTAATCTTCCAAAACCAAGGATGTTGCCAACTTCAATACAAGATGCATCAGCTTCCAAAGCATCTGCTTCCAAGGTACCTGCTAAACCGCATATTCCTATTGGGAAACGCAGACCTCTAGATCAAAAGTATGATATATTGAAACACTTGGCCCAAGTACCATCCATGTTATCAATTTTGGATGCTTTGAATCTGTCAAAAGATCTTCGGGAAGCACTCATCGAAGCTTTGTCAAGTCCTCAGGAGTTTGAAGCTGAAATTGTTACAGCTGAAATCTATCACATAGAGAATAATCCTGCAGAATGCCATGCGGTGATATCTTTTACTGATAAAGATGAAGATGATGTTGTGCATGGGAACATAAAACCTTTGTACTTATCTGGAAAATTCAATGGTGTAGATGTTCGAAGAGCATTCATTGACAATGGTTCAGGAGTCAACCTCATGTCTATTCGTACACTTTGTCGATTGGGCCTCACAGAATCTGATTTATCTCCTTCTACCATGATGTTACAAGGATATGGTAAAAATGAACAAGAACCACTGGGAGAAGTTACACTCAGAAATCAGTTTGGAGATCTTGTATCCAATTCGGATTTCATGATTGTTGATCAAGACTCAGCTTTCAATATCTTTCTTGGAAGACCCTGGCTACATCAGCATGCAGCTATTCCTTCATCATACCATCAATGTCTCAAATACTGTTTCGATGGTCAAGTTGGAACATTGTATGGTGATAAATCCCCGTTCAAGACATGTGAGTCTCAATACATTGAGGCGTAATTTTATCACATGAAGGGAATAGAAAAATCTACAATGAAGGAAATTACCAAAGTTAATGCTCCATATGGTTTGGAGAAAATTCCAATAAATCCATTTTCACATGTGAGTACAGATTATGTGTTACCTATCAGTCAAATTGACAAAATAGGCCCAAATCAAAATACTCTTATGGAAAGATCCATAATGTAAATTACGGCGATCGGGCCAGACAACATGGGAGAAATTGGTAACCTACCAAGTAGTGATGAAAGCATAAGTGGTGACGTTTTAATTTCATCTGATGAAGTCCAACAAGTCTATACTTCGCTAATCAGGCCAGAAGAAGTTATAGCAACACCAGATGTGAATAATGATGTCGATTCTCAATCCATCATCTCCTCTTTATTTCCCAAAGAAGACCCATTATCATCAATAGGGTCGGAAATGGAAGCTTCTTCTTCAAAATGTGAAAATTTTGACATCTCTTATGATCATGAGAATTTCTTTTTTTCATCTACTTTTCATGTAGAAACGGAAGAAATAACACATGATGAAGAGGAAGAGGAAGATCTTAGAGATTCTCCTCCAGCATTTGAAGAGGGTATCTCTACCACTGTGGATGAACTCATAGAAGTAAATCTGGGTACAGAGAAAGATCCACGCCCCACTTTAATTAGTGCGGCCATGACCCTTGAAGAGCAAGAGATGTATATTTATTTTCTAAAGAAAACTAAAGATATTTTTGCTTGGAATTATATAGAAATTCCTAGGCTTGATCCTGATGTTTCTACTCATCATTTGGGTTTACCAAAATAACATCGAGGTTTTAAGCAAGCCGGGAGAAGAACACACCCAACCTATGCTTCCAAAATTGAAGCTGAAGTGGATAAGCTGATCAAATCCAACTTCTTCAGAGAAGTTCAATATCCCAAGTGGTTGGCTAATATTGTCCCTATAAAGAAGAAGAATGGACAAATTGGGGTTTGCATCGATTTTAGAGATCTTAATCGGTATTGTCCTAAAGATGATTTCCCAGTTCCGATTACAGAACTCTTAATTGATGTGACGGCTGGCTATGAAGTAATTTCTTTCATGGATGGATATTCTAGATATAATCAGATCCGAATGGCCCCAGAAGATGAGGAATATACAGCCTTCAGAGCTCCTCAAGGTGTGTTTTGTTACCGGGTGATGCCCTTTGGTTTAAATAATGCAGGTGCAACATATCAACGCGCCATGCATCATATCTTCAAACCTCTTTTAGGGACGTTTGTTGAATGCTATGTAGATGATTTGGTGGTTAAATCCAAACAACGTTCTAATCACTTGGCTGATTTGGAATTCATATTCCACAAGCTTCGACAACATAATTTGAAGATGAACCCCTTAAAATGTGCTTTTGGGGTAACCTCAGGAAAATTCCTCGGCTTTGTTGTATGCCATCGTGGTATTTAAGTCGATCCTGAGAAGACCAAATCAATCATTGGTATGTCACCTCCTCAGAATTTGAAAGAATTAAGAGTACTTAAAGGACACTTAGCCTATATTCGGCGTTTAATCGCCAATTTGGCAGGCAAAAGTTTACCCTTTACCAAATTATTGAAGAAAGGAGTCACTTACCAGTGGACTAAAGAATGTCAAGAAGCATTTGATGTTCTCAAGAAATACCTCTTGAGTCCACTAGTACTCATGCCACCTGTTGAGGGTAGACCGCTTATCCTCTATGTGACAGCATTAGAGCGATCATTGGGTGCCTTTCTTGCTCAAAAAAATGATGTTGGGAATGAAAATAGTCTCTACTATCTCAGTAGAACTATGCTTGAAGCAGAAACCCGGTATTCAAGTATTGAAAAGTGCTTCCTAGCATTAATCTTTGCAGTTCAGAAACTGAGACACTACCTGCAACATCATGAGGTCCAATTGGTATCTCGTAATAATCCGCTCAAATTCATCCTTAGTCGTCCAATGCTTACAGGACGTCTGGAAAGGTGGGCGGTTATTCTACAGCAGTTCGACATTCAGTATGTGTCTCAAAAGGCAATTAAGGGCCAAGCTCTGGCTGATTTCCTGGCTGAACATCCTTCAGTGGAAGACACGTATTCAGATATCGAACTCCCTGATGAGGAAGTTTTCTCTATTCAAGAGAGTCCTCAAACATGGGAAATATATTTTGATGGTGCTTCTAGAAGTCCAACGGGGAAGGAAATGGGAAATCCTAAATTCAACAAAGTTGGTTTAGGAATTGTGCTCATTTCTCCAGATAAGGCATTGTTACCTTAATCCTTTCTATTGTGGGAAGGTGGTACTAATAATGAAGCTGAATACCAAACTCTCATTACATGCATGGAGTTAGCGCTTCAAGCACAAGTGAATCACTTAAAGGTGGAAGGTGATTCAGACCTGGTAATCAAACAAGTCAATGGGGATTATGCCATCAGAAAAGAATAATTAATCCCTTTGTATGATTACGTCAGAGAGTTAATGTCAGAATTCCCTTCAGAACCGACATTATCTTATGTTCCAAGATCACAAAATGCTCAAGCTGATGCACTGGCTAATTTAGCCACAGCTTTAGCAGATCCAAATCGGGATGAGACAACCATCTGTATTTCCCACCGTCGTGCAATTTCACCTTATGTTCAAGTCAGAACAGAGGAAATTAATGAAATCAGTCCCATTCCTGAACCGTATGGTCATACTATAGGATGGATGTCACCTATCATGGAATACCTTCAAAATGGAACACTTCCACCTGATAGAGCCGAGAAAGAACAAATCCGGCGACAGGTGGTCAATTTTACTCTTTATGATAGCCCAAACCACCTCAAGAAAATTCTCTAAAAACGTGGTTTTGATGGAGTTCTCTTCAAATGTATTGATGGTGAAGACACAATGGCTGTCATAAAAGAAGTGCATGCAGGAGTCTGTGGTGCCCACCAGTCTGGACATAAACTGTCTGATCAAATTCGAAGGCCTGGATACTTTTGGCCTTCAATGATACAAGATTGTGTTAATTTCACAAAGAAGGGTCATTCATGCCAAGTATATGACAACTTAATTCATAAAACTCCAGAGTTTCTTCATACAGCTAAATACTCATGGCCATTTTCCACATGGGGAATAGATGTGTTGGGACCATACCCTTCAGCTACGGCCAAGCAGTTTAAGTACATTCTTACTGCTACTGATTTCTTTTCCAAATGGGAAGAGGCAGTACCTCTCAAAGAAGTCAGTTCTAAATGCATTATTAGCTTCATCAAGTCTAACATCATTACTAGATTTGGTGTCCCTCATACCATATTGACGGACAACGGCACCAACTTCTGTTCTTCTGAGGTAATGAAATTGTATCAAAAATACAACATTAAGTCCAACCATTCATCTCGATATCATGCGGCGGCTAATGGCCAGATAGAAGCCTTCAACAAGACTCTTTCAAATATACTGCAAAAGATGGTGGATAAAGATAAGAGGTCATGGCCTGATAAAATCTTTCATGCTTTATGGGATTATCGGACTACCACTCGCAATGCAACGCAGTCAACTCCATATTCATTGGTATATGGAACAGAAGTAGTCTTGCCAATTGAAGTTCAATTGCCCTCACTCAGAATAGCCATTTGAGATCAGTTATCTACAGATGAGCAATCCCAAAAGCGGTTGAATGAATTGGAACAGTTAGATGAGAAAAGATTGTGCACTTTTCACCACTTGGAAATCTATCAGAATCGAATAGCACGAGCTTTTAACAAAAAAGTTCGTCTTCGTTCATTTATTAAGGGAGAATTGGTATTGGTTCTCAGAGCACCAATGATACCAGGAAAGAAGCCTCCCAAGCTTGAACCAAAATGGGAAGGACCTTATTCAATACATAAGGTCTACTCCAATGGAGCGTATTCTCTAATCTCAATGGATGGAGAACACATCAAGACTCCAACTAATGCCAGATTTCTGAAGAAGTATTTTGTATAAACACAAAATATTGTTCCTAGAGCCAAAACAGTCACACTGGTTCATATTATGTCCTACATGACACTAAACTGTATTATTTCATACATGACACTAAACTGTATTATGTCCTACATGACACTAAACTGTATTATGTCCTATCTAAATGACGTTAAACTGTACAGAAGTTCCTTATTTGTCCGAGATGACAATTAAACTATATTTTGTCCGAGATGACATTAAACTATATTTTGTTCGAGATGACATTAAACTATATTTTGTCCGAGATGACATTAAACTATATTGTGTCCTAGCAACATGACATTAAACTGTGTGGCACTTTCATCGTCCAGCATGATGATAAACTATAAAAAGTCCCCAGAACTAATATCCTCATATTGGTTCACCTTAGTCCTAGCTACATGACTTTAAACTGTACAGCAATGTTCTATCGTCCAACATGATGTTAAACTGTATAAATGTTCTATTGTCCAACATGACGTTAAACTGTAACAGTTACTTGAATTGTTCTACATGACATTAAACTGTTAAAAAGTTTCCTTTTTTTCATCTAACATGACATTAAATGGTATAAAAGAAGATGTCCCCACAACATGACATTAAACTGTGCAGCACCAGTTCATCCTTGCTATATGACGTTAAACTATAAATAATGTTCCTGTATGACCTTAAACTGCAACTTCGTCCCACACGACATTAAACTGTGAAAAAGTTCCCTAAATCGTCCCGCATAACCTTAAACTGCATCATCCCTGGTCCATGTATATGACCATAAACTATTTGCAAATCCCTTATGTCCAGCAAGACGTTAAACTGTGACGTCCTAACTACATGATGCTAAACTGTATAAAAGTCCCTCACGTCCGGAAAGACGTTAAACTATATAATCATCAAAGGTCCATCATGACATTAAATTGCACCATCCATGGTCCATGCATATGACCTTAAACTATTCGCACTTTCGTCCAACATGACATAAATGGTGTGTTATTTTGTCCTTAATGCATGACATTAAACTGCACAGTCCCCCTTTTGTCCAAAATGACGTTAAACTCTATTATTCCCATCGTCCTAACTACATGACGTTAAACTGTACAGAATATTCATAATATGTCCTACATGACAGTAAACTGTATATTGTCCCTACTACATGACACTAAACTGTGCAACACCAATAGTCATAACTGCAAGACTTTAAACTGCATAGTCCCTTTTTTATGTCCTACATGACATTAAACTATGCATCGTTAAGGTTGTTATTACCTCTTGTTTCTCACACCGAGTATAACTCACGTGAGATTAGAGAAAACATCAACCATAACACTCTCTTTGTGCCGCTAGTCATGTGTAAGTACAAACAACATTTTTTATTAGATCGTTGTCCCCAAGAACAACTTCATCATTAATTCATTATTTAATTGAACTACACGGACTTTGATCCTGGCCCTCCAGGCTGGGTATGTAGGCAACCTCCAAGGGTTCAATCCCAAAAACAATCTCTTCACATTGGTTCACCACCATCTCATATGATGTTGATTTATGAAACCGCCCCTGGAATCAATATCTTTACATTGATTCACTTTTGTCCTTGTTATATGACGTTAAAATATACAACACTTTTGTCCGGTACGACAATAAACTACAATATTCTTTGATTTCCTCATTTGAGAGAGAACTATTATTGACATTTATTTTTCAATCATGATTTTCATTTTAAAAAGACTACGTGCATACATGGTAATGCCAGAAATTTTTATCTTTGGTTAAACCATCATTGCACTAAAGTCCCCTTTCACCCTTCACATGTACGAACCAAATTTGTACAAAGGGTAATTCTAGAACTACGTGGACTTTTATTCCCATCCCTATGGGATACGTAGGAACATTTGAGTATCCCACGAATCCAGTCCCAAGTCTTTTGGGCCTAACCCCAATTTTCACTTTCAGTCCCTTGGCTGAAAAGTCCTCATGAAAACACACACTGTGTATTCATTATTATGGTCCGAATTCTATGACCCTAAACTAAGATCACTCATACTTTCGTCCTGCACGACGTTAAACTGCATTTCAAGAACTACGTATGGCTTGATTCTCATTCTTATGAGATACGTAGTGAAGTCCGAAATTTCAATTCAGGACCCAGCCACAACATGATTATGGTTATCATTGACCTATGTATCTCTATATACATTAGACAATACCCATCTTTATGTGTTATAATCCTAACCTTAAATATTTTCAGATCTTCATAACCCTTTTCATGACTTCTAGTCACAAAAATGTCAAACTTCTGAGAATTCTTTTTCCTGACTATGCAGCACGTGCCCATAGGTGGCCTTGAATAAACAGTCTACATAACAGACTTTTCAGCCGAAAGATGCTATTTATTTGACCATGCAGCCAATGCCCTTAGGTGGCCCTGCATATTTCAAACCCCTAACGGGTTTGTTAAATGATGGTAATTTCATTCTTGGGAAGAATGCCTCTTTTTTCCTTATTTGTTTTAAACGACAGTATGTAGGGATCCGCAAAAAATAGCCATCCTTAACATATTTGTCCCATATCCTTTTTCATGCTATGAAAGTATTCAAGTCTATGGTTTATTCTTCTTCCCTACGTTTGGGTCAGACCTTCGTAGGGGTGATATTCATCCAGTTATTCGATATTCTTGTTCAAAAATATCTTCTCCATATTCAAGTACCTCTTTCCATACAACAAACTCTATACTTTAGAAAATTTGAATCTCCATAAA
The DNA here is from genome assembly GCA_963277665.1 of Viscum album. Lineage (NCBI taxonomy): Eukaryota > Viridiplantae > Streptophyta > Magnoliopsida > Santalales > Viscaceae > Viscum > Viscum album. The sequence goes on from OY728119.1 coordinate 1,290,449,557, forward strand.
CTTTCACTGGATTTTAGCACTAGGAAAGTAAATTTCTGGGAGTTCTTTTTCCTGACTATGCAGAACGTGCCCATAGGTGGCCTTGCATAAAAAGTCCACATAACAGACTTGTCACCCGAAAGATGCTATTTATTTAACCATGCAGCCAATGCCCTTAGGTGGCCCTGCATATTTCAACCCCCTAGCGGGTTTTTTTAAATAATAGTAACTTCATTTTTGGAAACTACTTCTTCTAATGCCTTTTAGCTCTTTTTCATATCATTCCTCAGATTCAAATATTCTTAAGCCATAGTTTACATTTTTTCCCTCATACTCGAGTATGGTAATATGTATTCAGATAAATTGTCAAGGAATTGAATCAATTTTAGTAAATTTCGGTCAAAGCTATTTCGACCTTAAACATTAGCCCCTTTATGTCCGGCATGCATGACTTTAAACTACCCACAAAAGACAAAGGAACTCTGAATAAAAGTAAAGTCCCAGCTCACTAAACATACATTCTGTATGATTTATGTAATATTGAGCAATTAAAAGGTTCAAAGTTTGTAGGATTATTTGTAATAATCCTTGTAAAAATCAAACTTTGCTTAGTAGGACCATTGGTTTAAGTAAATTTGAAGCATGTAATGAAAGAATGCAGGTACAAATGATTGAAGATGAAAGTGTTTTTCATTGATACACAAGAGTTAGAAGGACACCCACAGACTGGAGCCTCTTATCTTTTTCAAGAATTACAAGAGGATTCCAACATAACACTTCATTTGATTTACGGCATCCCGAGCATCATCAACAACCACCTGGAATTCATTCATTCAACTGGATACAAAAAGAGATGCAGTGATACCAGCTCTTCTTGGAACAATTGTAAGAGGATGTTCTTGTGTACGTTTTGAGAAAATTTTCTGCTAATCAAACAGTGACTCTGTTTCTGTCCAAGAGACTTGGAAGATGGATACATGGATTTGAGAATGGAGCATTGGATGTAAAGAGACATTTGGAGAGAGTACTCTTTTCAGATATTCCTCTAATACCATGTTTGTCTTCTCTCCACCAACCGATAGTGGAAAACATTTTCAGCCCATGGGTTTTCCATTTTCATATCTGCAAGGAAATGGCATGGAAGGAGAATTTGAAAGTTCACATCATTGTTGTTGCTCTTAATGCACAGCATAACTGAAATGAAGGAGTAGCAGCGCAGCTGCATTTCAGGTGTATAGTTGTTTGCATTTGGAACATTGACTCCTTGCAAGTGACCATAACCACATAGAGACAGGTAGATGCTCTGTGGGAAATTAAGATGATATTTCTTCAAGTACTTATCCAAATCTGGAAGAGTGTTGTCGCAGATATCATAGTAATCATGGCCAATGATGTTCATCATGTCATCAATCTGCTTGCTAGCCAGTTCATCAGCCATTCCAATTCCCTTGGGAACCACTGAATCTGCACAAAAGATGAATAAACTAACTCTTAAATAGGTTTATTTTTCATAAAATTTGTGAAAGAAATTTGAAAAAATGGCTAAGGCATTAAGTCGCGCAAGTCTAAACAATGACGTGCAAGTATTCGTGTGACGCGCTAGTTTTTGACGTGCAAGTATAAACCGACCAAGTACAGATACCTTTACAATAGCGCGACATCAAGGAAAACACTAGAAAATAGAGCAACCTGCGCGGCTAAGGTGACCTGCACGGCGAGAGCTCGAAGGTATGAAGTCTGGAAATCCGGATACTTGTATGGAGGTGAGGCCATGTATTTATAGTCTAGGAGGCCTATCTACGCGCCGTACCCAGAGCGCTTAAAGGCATGCGCGACGCACACTTGCACGCCGCCCATTGTGCACTGAAGACTTGCGCGCCCCCCTTTTCCTTTGGATGGATTCGATTTCCTCAGAGTCAAATCCTCATTTCTCTCCGGATCCAACTCTGAGGGGGGACTTTTGTTGACGCTCCTTTCGTCAAAGAATCTAATGATCGGAAAAGGGAATATCTGAGCTCAAAGTGATTCATCCTTTGAAGAAAACATCAAAAATCGACAAAGGCAGGAAGAAAGGATCAGCAGCAACTGCACCGCGCAAGTTATATCACTGTCGCGCAAGTACACTTGCGCGACGCTCTTGGACGCGCAAGTGACTTGCGCGACCTAAGTGGTAACCACCCGGGGTCTTCTCCTGCCTATAAATAGACCCTGTGGGCCCCCCATTCGAGAGGATCTTTTTTCAGAAACACGGATTTAAGCTCCCGACGCCCAAGTCTCTTCTCAAAGCTTCCGGAACACTTCTAAGGTAATTTCTTACCTAGAACGGAAGATCTAAAGAGATTGAGGAAGGCCTAAGTGTTGAAACTCATCAACACTTGCGCGCCTGAATGGCCAGCCCTTAAGGGAACTGGTCACACTTGCGCGCCACCTTATTCCTTCAATAGAATTTGCGTGTCCCTTTTCTAAAAGAACCTCAAGAGGATTATAAAGGGTTTAATAAAGAGTCTCTCAAGTATTTCAATGCTGGTTGAAAATCGCGCAAGTACACCATGTGTCGCGCAAGTATACCTGCGCGACCAATACTTGCGCGCCCACGCAAGACTTGCGCGCCCCTAACTTTTTGGGTGCCCATCTTCCCCATTTTACCCCTCTTAAGCCATTTCACCTTTCCCATTCAAGATTCAGTCTTCAAGATACTCTTAAAAGCCATTTATGGCATGATTTCTTGATTTGACTTCCTTATCTGAAATGAATTCGGTGGAATATCTCTCAAAACCTAGTGATTTATACATCTTTATGTAACCAAAGATTGAGAGTTCGTTCATTCAACCTCATCCTTTAAGATGAGAGAATCCTTAACCTGTGTCTCCTTTTTAGGAATAATCCCCAGTTATAAATCCTTTAATTTTGGGCATCTTCCTCAGGAGTAAGCCCCAAATTCTTAAAGTTCCCAAACATGGGAATCCTTCTTAGGAGTAAGCCCCAATCTCAAATGTGGGCATCCTTTTAAGGAGTAAGCCCCAAACCATAATCCCTAACCTGGGTTTCTTTTTCAGGAATAAGACTCAGTCATAATCTGGGGCTTCCTTTTCAAGAGTAAGCCCCAAGTCCCCTAACCTGGGCCTCCTTTTCAGGAATAAGTCCCAGTCATAATTTTGGGCATCCTTCATAGGAGTAAAACCCAATCATAAGTCCCCTCATAATTTGGGAATCCTCCTTAGGAGTAAGCCCCAAGATTAGAGTATTCAAATCTCCATGAAGCACATATACCTTTATGGACCCTGTTCATGGATTTTCTCCTTAAAAGTAAATCCTAAACCTTCATCTATTTTGGGCAGTCATACATTTATAAGCCCCAAACAATTTCTTATGATTGCATCTTTCATGGCACAATTGTCTAATTTTTACCAATACCTCTTGTTTCTCACACCGAGCATGATTCAAGTGAGCTTAGAGTGTAAAAGTAATTATGACATTCTTCTTTGAGCCATCAATCATAAACATCATACTCCATTACTCGAACTACGTGGGTTCTGATTCCTTTTCCAAAACAAAGGATACGTAGGTAGCCCATTTATGGGTTCGATCCCAACTTTGAAATAATCTATGTCCTTCTGAATGCCGATAAACTTCAAGTGCCCCACAGAGTGGCTTTAAAACCAGCCTGGTCATCATAATGACCAAGAGACTTTTATATAAATGTTTTGAAGGATACCATTGACCAAGAATCTCTAAACAGATATAGATGATTCTCTATTGATGAAGAACCTCGAATACATATAAAAGATTCTCTAAATTTCTTGAATATTTAATCATTTATTGTTAAAACTAAAGTAAAGCTCATTTTATACTTGGTAATGTTATAAGGATTCACGAACATAACTTAAATCTATAAAGAGAGTCCCGGAGTAGACAATAATTCCCCTCAAAAAGGTGTGATGAGTCCGACCTCCCATCCTCTCGACCAATGAAAATTCCTAAGCCTCATTATTCCACAAGCTAATGAGCGCCTACCTTTGGAAAGTAGGTCCAAACGGATGTGGAATCATTGGACGTTTCCGGTTCTACGAACAAACCCGCTAGAAACCGATCGGAACGTTTGAATCTCCCTTCCAGGAGGTTATCCCCGAAATCCATGCGAAACAAGGATATATATGTTATTTATAATGTTTTACATTATAATTACTTTATTTATTATATACATTTATTTATTCTAATTTTTGTAAATATGATAATCTCGTTTTGGGATGTGTGGACTACTGCTCCCTCAACGTCATGTGATTCATTCGCACGATACATGTAATGTATTAATGAGTTGGAATAATTAAAAAAAGGTAAAAATAATAATAATAATATATTCATGGAATAATTATATTTCGGGATATATATATATATATCATTTTCTTTATTACCCCTTCACACACTTTAAAAGAGATGTTGTCATTCGTGGACGTGTGGACTACCACCACCTCAGCATGATGGGGTTATTTTTACACAAAATAATCAAATATATAAGTATATGCGATTAAATAATATGGTATTTAATAAATAATTCTAATTATGGAAATACATTAGTAACACACATTCTTTCCTCAAACAATTATTTAAAAATGAGAATGTTACTCATGCATACGTATGTCCTATCTTATCCATGATCATAAAATTGATTCATTTTTCGTGTCCATATCTAATAATGGAATTTAAAATTATAATTTATGTAAAAATATGATAAATATTTCATTTTTATTATTCTTCATATGTTATATAATGACCCCTTTGACCTTAGTTGACCAATAATAGTGGGTTTTATGCATAAACTAAATTTGGTCAAATGCACCCGATATATACTTAATTGTTAAATTATTTGTTCAAAACATTGTAATATGTGATATAAAAGTATTTAAAATCTTTAATAAAGATATGAATAGATTATAGCATTAAAAAATTGTTATAAATGATGTTAATGATGTTCACCTAAAAGGAAACACAAGGTAAGGGATTCTTGTCTCATTTTTATTACATAAGGCAGACTTAATTGTTGTGCTCCCAATTTAATAGATTTGGTTCACAAACATAAAAATTGACATATAATAAAATTAATTCTATTATATTCATGGTATTTAAATATTTTATTTTAGGGTTATTACCGTTGGTTTATCTATTCCATTTGCTACTATATATTTTGGGATTTTTATATCAATTTTTACATCAGGGAGATAAATGTCATATTCATCACTTAATTATTTATCTGTTATACCTAATGGAAATATTGATATATAATATCATGCATTATTTTACTACATGGAATCTAATAATTTCATTTAATATTATTATTTCATTTGTTTAATGGTTTCAAAATATTTTAATCTCGTATGGGATGCTCTGAAATGTTTAAATATTATTTTCCTCGAGAATAATCCTAATTAAATTTAAAAGGAATTTTGATTCAAGGTAATTATTTAAACATTTTTCAATAATACATTTCATTGGTCTCTTCTTATTCATGACCATTTTCAAGTATTAGATCCATTTTCCCACTCTTTGTTACTCAATACATTTAATAAAATGTTTTTAAGAAAACCCGACATTATTTCCCTCTTTTGTTGGAGAACCTATTTTCTTCGAAAAACCATTTTTTACTAAAACGTTTTCCAATATGATTTTAAAATGATTTTTGAAAGACACTTTTATCCTTTTTACCAATATCTTAGAAGGAATATTTTATTACACTTTCCAAAATAAGAATTTTCTATGTTTTTGTTGTACAAAAGGAATATTATTTTTAACTCATACGACATGTATATATTTATCTGTCATCATTTCATTAATTCTAGCTTCTCAAAGTATTTAAAAAGGGATTATCAATTAAAAAATTATTTTCAAATGAAAATTATATTTTCCTCTTATATTTTTAAATGTTAGGATTTTATTTCATTAATGAAAATAACACATGATTTGAATCCACTTGGTATTTTTTCTATTGGTATTATCCTTATTTTTTATTATAGACAGTTTATTTTTAATTTGGACATGGATAACATTCACATTCAGATCCATGATTTAATCTTTTAGTTTTCATGAAATATTCAATCTCTCGTGATAATTAAACATTTAATTTCACCTAAATTATGTATTTTATTTATCTTGGATATTACAATTTCTTATACTGTATACATAGTTAAATATGGTGTCTACTTTGATAGTTGTTTGATTATTTGGGAAAATATTTGTTAATAAATATTCTTTATTCAATATGGATATTTGAAAAGGTATATTTTTTTATTATTCATTATGAAAAATTATTTGGACATGCAGGGACGGGTGGATCCCAGACATTGTATATCTCCTCAATGCATTGATAGGTACTCATGATACAAACTAGTTGTGAAAATTAAATGGAAGATAGATATGTAGTTATAAACCGTTCGGAGGATAGATATTAACCGTAATAGGTCCTCATGTGCCTTATACAGGAAGTCCATTGAGAAATTATTACACCTATAATAGTTTCAATTAGTATTCATCCATGAGATTTTGTGTCGAAATATCTATGGATACATTTCATTTCAGTTCATTTTTAATATAATTCTCCTTTAGGTACCTCGTTTACCAAGACTAAAAAACTAATTGGTCTTTCGGGGCTTGATTCCTTGAAAGCATGCCATTTTATTTATTAACAGACACTGACTCTAAGCTATCTGTGGTTGGGCAGCTAATATTTAGGTCATGAAGTTAAGATAAATACATATCTATATATCTAAGATACTGGGTTATTTATTAGATTATTTTATAAATAGAATTTAGTTATATTGAGAAATAAATAAAACAAAACTTCTCTTTTATGAACATTACCTCTTTATTGGGTAACCTTCATAGGTTTTGACCAAATTCTTTATTAAGTTGTATTGTTTCCCCAAATAAGTATTAGAGGTTATTATTATGGAAGTTGGGATGTTATTTGGGTATGTGTAGGATCTGAAATACGCTCAAGAGGTGAAGCAGGTTGGAAGAAGACAAAGCGAAGCCATATTTGAAAACGGTGATCCATTCTGGGGGTCCCGAAGGGGCGGTGCAAAAAAAAAGAATGGGTTGTGCAAAATAAAATATGTCCCATGTGAAAAACTCTGGGATTCGTGAGAGTTTTCCACGCGGCACGGAACTCTTTCACACCTTTGCTCCGCGCGGTTCACCTTCACGCGATCGACATCGGGGAACACAATATTTCTCCCCAAAGAATTTTTTGCATGGATCCAGACTCTTGAGTACCTATAAATACAAGGCCTACCCCCATAGAATTCATCTTGACGAATTTGAAATACCTCTCCCCTGCTAAATTCCTCTCTCGTGCATGCAAAAAAATGGCTCTCAGGTACAAACTTTTTCACACCAGGTCACTTGGGGGTCCGCCATTGCGCACGACTACTCGGGCATGATCCTTTTCCGGATCCCCTCGAACCCCTTTCCCCACGCACAATTCTTTCCAATTGCATGCAATTAGGTCTTTGTTGTGCAATTTCTTTTGTGTGCCAGCCTACTTTATTTCGCGCCCAGCACTCAATTGTGCACTGTTCCGGACTTTTTCGTGCATGCAATCCATTTTGTGCATCGACCCGACCCCTTTTCGTGCCACTATCCTTTTTGAATCCAAACCTACATCCTTCTTACATGAAACCCATCCTGTGTGTTGTTCCTCTTATGCGCAGCCCATCCTGTGTGTCTGTATTTTCACTGACCACATGAAAAATGGAGAGTCGCACCGCCAACTTTTCGGGCTGGGATGTCGGGATTTTCCATTGCGCCCTTATTCTCTCCCACCTTCCACCTATGGAATACCATGATTTGTGATACTCAGCCACACACGATAAAATATATTGAGTTGACTTATTCCTCTTGGTGACATTTCTATGTCGTGAGTTGAGATTCTCATCATCGATTTCCCGAATACCTTGAGTCGAACCATTCCTTAGGAAACCCCTCCAAACCCCCCTCACCTGCCTCAAATTCCAGGTTGAACTAGAGAGGGCCGCCCTTGCATAAGTCCAAACACAAACCATTTCTAGGCACCATATGCCTAGTAGTCCAATCTACATGACTTTAAACTGTAGTAATCCTTACTTTATACACATATGATGCCTCTTGATTCTTACAAGAGATGCCTTATTCTCCAAGCATGAGATGCCAACAGTCCTGTCTATATGACTTTAAACTATAGTAATCCATATGTTTCAAACATAGGATGCCTCTTGCTTCTAAAAATATATTCCTTATTCACCAAGCATAAGATGCCAATAGTATTATCTAAATAATTTTAATCTATAGTAATCCTTATGTTCCACACATTGGATACCTCTTACTTCTAACAAGAGATTCCTTATGCTCCAAGAATGAGATGCCAACAGTCCAATCAATATGACTTTGAACTGTAGTAATCCCTATGTTCCAAACATAGTATTCCTCATGCTTTTAACAAGGGATGCCTTATGCTCTAAGCATGATATGACAACAGTTTTATCCATATGACATTAAATTGTAGTAATCCCTATGTTACAAACATAAGATGCCTTTTGCTTCTAACAAGATATGCCTTATTCTACAAGAACGAGATTCCAGTAGTCCTATATATAGGAATTTAAACTATAGTAATCCCTACGTTTCAAACATATGATGCATATTCCTCCTAACAAGAGATTCCTTATGCTCCAAGCATATGAAGCCAATAGTCCTATCTACATGACTTTAAACTATAGTAATCCTTATGTTCCACACATAGGATGCCTCTTTCTTCTATCAAGAAATGCCTTATGCTACAATAATTAGATGCCAATAGTCTTATCTATATGAATTTAAAATATATTAATCCTTATGTTCCAAACATAGGATGCATCTTTCTTCTAACAAGAGATTCCTTATGTCCAATCATGTGATGCGAGTAGTCTTATCTACATGACTTTAAGCTGTAGTAATCCTTATGTTCCAATCATTGGATGCATCTTTCTCTTGTCAATAGATGCCTTATACTCCAAAAATAAGATTCCAATAGCCTTTTCTACAAGATTATAAACTGTAGTAATCCCTATGTTCCATACATAGGATGCCTCTTGCTTCTAACAAGATATTCTTTATGCTCCAAGCATGAGATGCCAACTATCCTCTCTACATGACTTTAAACAGTAGTAATCTTTATGTTCCAATCATAGGTTTCCTCTTGCTCTAAAAAATATATGCCTTATGCGCCAAGTATTAGATACCACTAGTCCTATCTACATGACTATAAACATTAGTACACCCTATGTTCCAAACATAGTATGTATCTTGCTCTAAATGACATATGCCTTATGTTCCAAGAATGAGATGCCAATAGTCCTATCTATATGGCTATAAATTGTAGTTCAACCTATGTTCCAAACATAGGATTAGTCTTGCTTCTAATAAGAGATGCCTTATGTGCCATGCATAATATGCCAACAGTTCTCTCTACATGAATATAAATTGTTGCATTCCATATCATTCAATAATAGGATGCATCTCATTCCAAATAAGAGATAGATTATGTGAAAAACAAAAGATACATCATGCCATGATTATAGTGGCCTAACATTAAGTGCATTAGAACCTGTTCGAATAGTCCGTCACACAACCTCAAGCTTTGTGTGTCCATTTGGATCTTCATCCTCTTCCATGTCTTATGGGACCCCCTAAAGGCGTGGTCCCATTCCATCGCGGATCACCTACTGTCATGGGCCAATGCCCCGTAATACTTTGGACAACACTTCGAGTTATTTCCTGTGTTTCAAACACAGTCAGTAGTCGAACATCATTTGTTTCCCCCCATTTTAGGTTAACATGATATGGATGATGTGTTTCGAACACGATCAACAGTTATCCTCCACCTCCACGCCACCCTCATTGCATTCCAAATGTCAGGCATGTAATTCACACTTTCCATCTCCCTTTGTTCAAAGTGATTCCAACGCCCATTGGCGTTATCCTGCTTGCTCACTAGCGCATAGGTGAAGGCCCAAATGATATGCCTTAGCCCACCAGTGAGTTGAGATGCCCTCATGGACAGAAAAGAAGAAGACATTACGTATTGCTTCCATGTGTAACTCTGATGCACCATCACCACTCCTTAACGACACTTAGGCACACTAATGTATATTTCTTCATTTCATAGCCATGATAACATGGGCCCCTCAATGGTTCACCTCATGACAACCCCTCACCATGACTTTTCATGTCCCCTCTATGTACGATGGAGAAGAGGGTACTGGTTATGTAAGTCCTAGGGGTTCGGAGCAAACCCAACCTAATCCCAGTTGTAGAAAGTTATACTACCAAGAACCATCATCCTCAACACATGAAGTTAAACTGTGAACTCACCCCGTGCCTCGCACGTGGGGTACCCCCACCTTGTACATTCTCCCTCACCGCTGGTCTCCATAAGGGATGATATCCTCCTTATGGGATTGGTGATTGTACGCAGGGGAAGGGTGACCATCTCGGTGTAATCCTTTATCCTTCTAGTGGGAGGCAGCATCCCTACTCTTCCTTTCATCTTCGTTCCACAATTCCAGCGAAGGGCATGGTATGAAATAGTTATTCCCCTTTATTTGGTCCCATGTACATCTCCTGCTAAACTTTGTCTCCATCGGGCCTCCATCCTGGTGTAAGTCCCAATCATTCTCTCACTGGGCCGCTAACCATGTGTAACCCCTACTTCACATCCCACGGACGCACCGTTCGCGACATGATTGTCGGGTGTTTTCTATCACTTGTTCCTCACATTGAGCATGACTCACGTGGGCTTAGAGTTAGCACCGACCATGACATCTCACCTTGGACAACCTAGAGTACAAGCCTCGCACCACCATTCGAAACTATGAGGACTTTAATCTTTGCTACGGTTAGGTACACAGGAAGCCTCCACAAGGTTCATGCCCACAATATACCTAGAACCTAGGTCCTTATTAACGTAGGATCACTGAATCCTTCCATACCTTGGACAGCCTAGAGTGTAAGCCCCATGCCCATATTTTGGAATATGAGGACTTTGATCTGTGCCAAGGTAAGGTATGTAGGATGCCTCCCTAAGGTTTAAGCCCACCACCCATTAGTTCCAACCTCCTCCATGTCGGTTCAAAAGCACCTTGAGCCGCCTCGGAGCTTAAGCCCCAAATGACCCCATATCTTGAACAACGTGGACTTTGATCCTTGCCAATGTAGGGTACGTAGGAAGCCTTTAAGAGGTTCAAGCCCACCACTCATGTCGCTCCGACCTCATTCATGTTTGTTTTCCCCCATCCCACATGACGTTAAACTGTATTCTCTATCATTAACTACATGGAATTTGACCCTTGCCAAGATAGGGTACGTTGGAAGCCTCCATGGTTTTCAAGACCAAAAACCATTGGACCCCAGGTCCACCATTGGACCGTGGGTCCACCTTCACATCAGTTCCCAACTACCTGAACTATGAGGACATTGATCCTTGCGAAGGTGAGGTACATAGGAAGCCTCCACGCAGTTTAACCCCAACACCCAGCAGTTCTGACCCCCTTCATGTCAGTTCACCCCCGTCTCACAGGACGTTATACTGTGGACTTCTTTCAGCGGTATGTCATTGTCACTCCATCCAGCGGTAAGCTTTTGTCACTCCATTCCATGGTAAGTCGTTGTCACAACATTCAGTGGTAAACCATTTTCACTACATTAAGCAGTAAGCCATTTTCATCCCATCTAGTAGTAAGTCATTGCGACCTTAATCAGTAGTAATCCATTGTGACCTAATCCCGTGGTAAGCCGTTGTGACCCCATCCATTGGAAAGCTGTTGAAACCCCCAATCGGCGGCAATCCATCGTCAGATGAACTATGTGGACTTTGATTCAATACCACGTGGATACGTAGGAAGCCTCTTCAAGGCATAAGCCCAAAACCGTTAACATCCCCACAATGGTGCCACCCCATTCAACATCCCTTTCGTGGAACCTTCCATCAGCCATCCAGATTCCGACCTCGGCCTCAATATCCCAGTGGAATCATTCCACCCCATTCCCAGTTCCGTTTGACAGCATTCGGGAAGCCACCCACGTGTTGGCCCCAATATCAGTGTTCCCTCTAGGGGGTTCCTCCATCTGATCCACTCTAGTTAGATTTCTGATATGCCTGATCCTTCATCGCTAGACGTTAAACATGTGGCATACCCTGTTTTAAACATGGTACGATTAAGAAAACCTCGTACACGTGCCCATGGAATATGATTCCCTGCATTCGATGTGGGATGCCTCAGGATTTTGCTCCATCGAGAAGCAGCATAATATGGGACAGAAGACAGACAATCCAATCCCCCTGTGTCCAAACACACCTGTGTTTTCCCACGTGACTACTCCCCTAACCAAATGTTGCCTCCCTGACCAGGACCCCATAGAATGTCCTAAATGCAGCATCATAATTAACTTGTGTCCACTAAGATATAGCGATGGGAGGAGTTTCATGAACAACATCTTAAGTTTATAAGAGAGACCCAGACTAGGTGATGAGTTCTGAGGATGAATCCACAGAAGGAAGATCCGACATCTCATCATCCCATTTTGATCAAGGTGAAGACGTCCCTGAATAAGAAGCGGATGTCGCACACATTTGGAAAGCGGGAATGTAGGGCAACAAAAACTGTGTCCCTCATCCCCGAATGAGATGGACCCACGCGCCATAGAAAATGTGTTGGAAAAAATATCTAATTACCAAATATAATGATTTTAATGTGTGAAGAAGATATGGTAGTGGTTGGACTTTTATAAGTGATGGGAGTGGAACACATGACCTTTTTTTAATGAAAATGGATTTTCCATGTTTTTTGATATTTCAATAGGGTATAAATTTTTTCTTATTCTAACATCAGAAATAAGAATACATAAATATGACCATAAATATATATTTTCAACAATTTAATGGGTCATTTTAACCCTTATCAGTATTTTTTATTCTTCTGATATTCCCATTTTTATCATAACCACAGAAAATATTATTTTACTATTTTTACTATCCATTTTGATAAAAAATTAAGGTTTCCTTATTAGATAATGTAAATGATTCTAATTCGAAATATAAAATTTATCTTCCAAATTTCATTCACATAAGTGGAAAATTTTAATTTAAAATTTATCTCGACGATGCAAGGATGAACTTGGGTTGTAAAGAGAAAATGTTAAAAAGCGTAAAAAGATCTTATAACAATATTCAATATAATGTTGGTTCCAATTAACTAATTTGGATTAGTTGACGAAAAATTTTACTATATTTTCTTTAAAAGGACATTTTAATGTAATGTAAATTTATTAATAATTTAAAATAAAATAATTTTTTAAATAAAAATTATGTATTCATCAATTTTCATCAAAAAAGAAACTCTTCATAAAATTATCTTAAATTTAACCCAAGGACCTTTAGATATTATGATTTTACAAATTATTTTTAATTATTAAAATATCTCTTTTAATAGTGTGAAATTTTATATTTAAAATAATTCTTCGATTGGATACAAAATTGTTTCTTTAAAATATTTTGGTTTTAGTGTATAATTTGAATTATTCTTATATCTTGTCTAAAACACATAAGAGGAATCATCAACATTTTATTGAATAAATATTATATAAGATAGAGTTGAAATATTCTCTAGATATTATTATTTTAATTTATTGAATTAGAATTCTTTTAGGGGCATTGTTTTTTCTATAACAATTTCATTTATTTTCAGAAGGGTTTTATATTCATTTTTAATTAAATAGTCACTAATGAATTCATTATATATACATGTTTAAACAATGTATTTCGATAATTTTTTTAATCCTATTCATAATTTCCATTCAAACAGTTTGGTGATATCTATCATATTAAATATTAATAAAATAAAATATCTTGTTTTTTATAAACTCAATTTTGCCTATAACAATAGATGTACTCATTGTTGCGTGTAATGAAAGAAAAACACTGTTTTTTGTGTAATGAAGTATTAAATTACAACTATGTGTATTTTAAGACAAACATAGTTTTATGTGTAATTCATAATATCAAAAAAAATACATTTTAGAAAAAATATTTCATAAATTTATGGGGTGTTCAACAGTGGTTTCCACCAAAACATTAATCCAATAAAAGACTATAATTAATATCCAATCTTTTAATGTCTCCCTATTTATTTATACATGGGATCACATAGTCTTTTCAAAGTAAAAAATATTTCATCTAATCATTTCAACAAATACTTCATTATATAAATCAATTATCAATAATTATCTATGAAAAAATATTTCATTTTTCGTAGTGTCCTTTAGTAAAAAAATCTCTAATTAATTATTAATTGAATGAAGTCATACAAAATGTTATGTCACATTATTCTTTAAATACTTAATATTTGTCTCCCAATAAATTTATTTATACATTTTTCTCACTATACCCACCCACAAACATGAGTGAAAATAATTTCGGCCACTTCAATTCACCATCATGAAGTTCATTAATACTATAAATGTATTATTTATTTATTATTTGATTTAATGTGACATCCTTGGACCTATTCACCCCCATAATGAGGTTATCGAGTCACTACAAAAATTTAACAAGACTCACCGTATTCTTGATTCCTTTGACTAGCGATAAGAGTCCAATAATTGAGTGGAAAGAGTATAGCCCTTGGATCAAGTAATTGTGACTAATAATAGTTGAAATATTAAATTATAAACTATTTAGTTTAAAAAAATACATTATTGAAATATTTCTACATAATAAATATCATAACGCATTAAATAATTAATGGAAAAAATATTTTTAATTCTTGTCACATGGATTTAATAAATACCTCACATGGGTTTTCCATAAAAGATATATCATAAAAATGAACTGTGGGTGAATAAAACTAACCATAACTCCACAAATTTTCCAATTTCATTGTCTTGTTTCATTTCCCAAAAACGTATCAAATTGATATCTAAAACATCATGCATAATAAATTTTCTATTTTCTAGAACTACAACTATGATGTTTTCTAAGGTATCCATGATTTTATTATTTTGTGGGAGTGTAGCTCTATGGGTGACAACTAGTGTTTTCCCTAAATTTAACCATCCTATAATGGTGAATGTGGATTTTATGAGAATCATATATAATATAAAATCATATTAAAAATTAATCATCATCAATTGTAATATTTCATAATGACACTTAGGGTTAACCATACATTCTTCAACCATTATAAGAGTTATCCCATACCAAGGGTCGTAATGTTTCCCTATAAAGTATTCTCTCTTGAATCCCATAATTTTCTATCTATAACATAATAATTGGATTACAAAAACTCCCCCTTTCGGATGGAATGAAAAATAACCCAATTAAACATCATATTACATTTATTATGAAATTTTACTATTCCCTTATCTTATAAATATTTTTCATGAACATCCATCACTTAAGATATATCAATTTCAATTTGATATCACACAACTATAGTTGGAATGAACGATCTTCCCGAATAAACTAAATAGGAAACCAAATATTTTTATAAATTGTTATCAATATTTTCGAACCCATATCACATAATAAATTTCATCAAAAAATCATTTGTGATTTGTATGCTCATAAAAACAATATAATAATATATAGTACATCACAAGTACTTATCCATGGTTTTCATGAATTACCTACACAATAATAATTACTATCATTTAATTATATATTAAAAAAATTATAAGATATAATTTTAAACACATAATTGAAAAAAATATATATTTATAAAATCACATTACAATAGCTAGGGTTTATGGGGGTGGAAAAAGTCTCACCCAAAAAAAGACTGTCCCACTAAGGTTGTCACACTCATACACACCACAACATTCAATTACGCATGTATTTCCAAGACATCCCTCCTATTAGCCACAAATTAATATTTTTTTAATTTATCAATTAGGGAATAAATAAGTCAATCTCAGTTCACTAAGAAAAAATATTCTTAGGAACACACCACTAGGGATTTATAGAATCATTTTTATACCGCATTAGATAAATAAATTCTCATAAAATTCATATAAAACATGACATACGCAAGAAAAAAATGACACCATTCTATATTTTAATTTATCAGTTATATACCAAAAAACCAAATATGGTTTCTTATTATGAAATTCACATATTCCAAATGAGGATTCTATATTTCTGTTTATTTATGAAACATGATAGACATCTAGGAAAATATAGGGACCAACTACATTTATCCCGAATAATCTTATTCATCATATATGTTTGAGAATATAATTTCTTCCCAGTAGATCAGGATTATAAATAAAAATACATAATTTTAAAAATAATTAATGAATACCACAAAAATGACATGGAAAACAAAGAATGAATTGGTGATGATAAATATGCATATCTGTAGTTATATCATAAGATAGGTAAAACATGAACAATATGATAAATGAGATATAAACCTCCATATAATATAGTTGAAAGGGAGTGAAAGAAGAAGGGTGTGATGAAATAATAATTGAAAAACCCAAATATATGTTTTATTATTTTAAATGAATTAATTAAAAATAGATAAATAAGTTCATGGTTATTTATTATAGTGTGAATATATTGATCTCAACGTAACACCCCCTAAGGAACTCTTATTGTGTATCCCCTAGAAATAGAATAGCTCCCTTCTCTAAAGTGGAATTATATAACATAATCTATATGAAATTTTTGTGTCGACCTCACATTTTGGTATAATTATTCTCATTTCCAATAAACGGGAAAAAACACTATCATTATGGCATAAACCATACCCACTGAAGCTACAATTAATAGTGAAACCCTGGGGTGTGGCTATCCTATCATTTATAGTTTTGAATAAAAAAAATTCTTCTCTTATACAAATCAATTTTTTTATTCCATGGTTCTTCTAAAGTTCCTTAAGTGTGAATAATATATATCCATATCATGGTACATCCCTATACCATTTTGGAGTGATCCTTCAACCATTATAGATTATAAATCTCACAAATCATGAATAAAGTCTCAATAAAACCATTCCACATAGCATCTGGGACTACATTGGCCCATTATCTCCCTTATAGGATTAGTTTAGGATTTATCTTAATTATTTACCCCTATTATTAGGCAGATATTGTACAATGCACCATGATTCACCTAACACCCTGAAATTTTAAACGAATAACATTATGTTTGAGAGAATATATGACATGAAACACTAAGCCTAAACAAACCGTGAAATATTATTATTCAAATAACAGTATTATAAATGATATTTTAAAATATTGTGTATATAACGGTTAAACTAAATTATGAAATGTATATAAAGGTCCCACTAAATGTAAATTTATTTTTACATTTTATTAACTAATCACTAAATTTAAATAAAATTCATTTCATTCATCGAAAATATATTTTCTTCAAATAATAATTTATATTACTATCTATGAGAAAATAAAATAACTATTTCCCCAATTTTATAAAATTTATGCGATAAAATTGAATTATTTTTTAAATCATCATGTCGATATTAACATATGTTGATATTTTGGTATTTTTTGGAAAATATTATTTTTTATGTGATTTGTGAAAAAATCATGTTTTTATAAAATAGAAATTTAATTTTAATATACTAATTAAAATTAAAATTTTAATATTAATTATAATTAAAATTATATATTTTTTAAATTGAATGTATTATATGTAAATCACCTCTATACAATATTTTAGTATTAGTCTATTCACCTGTTTCAAAAAATGTATTTTTTAAAAAACTATTTTAAAGTTCATAATTTTAATAAATATTAATTAATTAAAATGACACATAATTATGAATTATTTATATAAAATGTATTGATTATATATCTTTAAATAATAATTATAGTTTATTTAAATATTATTTCATTTCATATTGTCATTATAAGATAATAATTTGCTTCAAAAAATTCATTTCTTAAAAAACTATTTATTTCACAAGTCTATAGGATAAATTTAATATTTAATTATTATACATTTAAGAAATTAACATTGAAGATGGATTACATATTTATAATAATAACAAATTATATAATATAATAATTTAACAAAATTTATATAATAATGAGTTGTGAAATTGTAAAAATTATTATCAGAACATTTGTAAAAACTGGTTTACCGAAGGGTTAAAATAAATGATACGAGATAAAAATTACCAAACCATTATCAAATTTCTGTTTTGAACCTAGTTTTACTTTATTAATTATATTTTTGGAAAATGGGATTTACATTGGGATTATTTCTTATGATATATAAAGGTATAATTAGTTATTTTTAAAAATTTCAAATATATCCGCTCCCCCACTTATAAAAGGCCTCCTACCTTCATCTCCATTAAAAACCTCCAAAAAAATTGTTCCAGAAAATAAATGAACAGATAAGTAGTTTAATTCCCTAAAAATTCTATAATACTTTTAAAATCAGAAATAAAATCATGGAATGCATTTCGTATAATACTCAATAGGTGATCTACAGAAAATGAAGAATTATTAACCAAGAGTTATATTTTATTTCTTTTTCCATATGATTAAAATATTATTAAATATGTTGATATAATTAAACAATTATATTCCTTATAATTATAATTTTTTATGTGCATTGCATTTCATAAAACCGCTCATCCACACTTAAATGGTAAATTAAATCATTAATCGTGTGTAGGGAGGACTACCTCTTCATGAAACATTTTAATTCATTTTCTATATCAAATTCTGATGACTATATATAATAATATAAATAAAATTAATAAGATATATTTATGATATAATAAAAAAATTATAAATATAATGTCATGTAATTCTTCTCATTTTCATGCCCATAGTGAATACGATAACGTCACTCATGTGAATGTCGGACAACTACCTGACGATGTGATGAGATTCGTTTATCAATTACCAATTTCATGGAAGGTCATAAGTATCAATTTTATGATTATATATAATAAAAATGAAATATAAATAATTATATAAAATAAATATATCATATAATCACTTACAAACCATTCATTAAATAAATCATAACTTTGTTTGTGTGTGTGACAAATAACTAACTCATAGAGAGATGTGATTTGTATTTATTAATACATAGCATGGATGGTATATGTAATTATATTTAAATATATCATATTAAATTTAACATATAGTGATTATCATTTAATAAAAAATTCATACATACCTTATTTTAATATTTATTTTTAACAAATTCAAATTTTACTCTTTTCTATGTACGACTTATCATGTCCATGATTGTAACATAGATCATTTTCTTAAAAATATTTCATGGATGGTTTTAAAAGTTAAATTTATATATAAATGTGATAATTATTTAATTATTACCATTTTAAATATGATTAAATAATATTCTCTTTTCCTTAGTCAACATTCCAAAGTAATTTATGACATATGTGTTATTTATCATCAAAACAATCAATTTGAAATTAATTGGTTGATTAATTAATAATAACATGGTGAAATAGAAAACAAAATGAATTAAAAAATATTACAATAGTACTAATAAATAAAAAAATTAATATATTTTTATTATTTAGCAAGATAGGGAATGCACATGACAATTCAAGCTTGAGGTAAGGGTTTCATCTCAAAACATTCTTATTTGAGAGACATGTTCTTATATGCACCATGATTTATTTATATGTTGTATATAAATCCCATTTAGATATTATATCATTAAACCATTTTAGTTTGGGATATTTAATGTTATAATTAATTTTTTTCAATCATGGGGGCTATGATTAAAAAAACCAATGTGGTAAGGGTTTATTTAACAATCACATATTAATTAGGATTGTTTATGTTTTAAATTTAATTTAATGAAACTACTAAATCCTAGTCTGATAAACTAATTTAATTTTATTCTCTGCTGGTTTTTGAGAAACATTTCAAGTATGTGTATAATTTTCCTCCACTTGTTACATTAAATGAGTGGGAAATATTTTGAAGTAAAATCGATTTTACTTATCTCTTAAATCCTAATCCACTTCTCTTCCACATACATGTTATCTTTAATTGTTTTTAAAAAAGTATGTTAATACTCTTATATAAATGTTTAAATTCATTTTGAACCATGTTTGCCATTTTTAAAATTGGTTTAAAAATAAATATTCATTTTATTTTCTGAATGAATTACATTTTCACTTTTTACCCTAGTGTGAAAGGAATGTTTGTTTAACTTATAGTTCAGGTAAAGAATTACTCACCACCATGAACATTATTGTCTTTAAAGATTCTATTATAAATTAATATGATTATTTTCAAGTAAATGTATTTATACTTTTTTTTTCAATTTTTAGATTTTCAAGAAATATCTTCAATTTGGGAATCTTATTTTCCTTTAGAATTTTTTTATCTTTTTATATGTACATATATTTGTAAACAAATACCCCATAATGTTATTGAATTATTCTAAATTATGGTTTTTCAAAAAATATACATGTAATAGTTCCATTTTCTACACATTTATACTTAAAAATATTAATAAATATATTTTATTAAAAATAAACATTTGTTATCCTCTATAACAAAACAACTTTCTTTTCCATGTCCATTATTTCATTTAAGTGTTTAAAAATGTTTATGATATAATTCTCTTATTTTAAAATTATTTTATAACCTTTTTAAATTTTTTCTAAAAGGATTAAATGGATTCTTCTTTTCTCTTTCCATATGTGGTGTTTATATACTTATTACAGATTTTGTGAATGTACATTGTGTTTAAATGGGTATGAAAAGAAATTAATTTTCCATTATCATGTCCATTGTTTATCTTTAATATTATTTTATATATTTCAAATGAATAATGAATTTTATTCGAAATTTTTTTTATGAAATTTATTTTTCTAAATATTTACTTCCAATGTGGAAAGGCTATTTTCCTCAAGAATATTTTTTATTATTTTTAAATGTATTTATTTTAATCAATGAAAACAACCATTGAAGTTATGGATATCTTATAAATTATTTAATGGTGTCTATAAAATATATGCAATCCTTAATCTATATTCCATTAAATATGTTTCACTTTCTATAATATCATTTCTCAAATTCCTTAATTATGAAATTTCTATTGATTATGATATGAAGCATGATTATTAAACCCATTTTATTTCAATTAGTAATTATTTTGTAATAACTGCTGATAGATTTTGATAATGTATAACACAATGATATTGAACATTTTAAGATGAAAAAACATAACATAAACTAAAATTCATTGGCTATCAATTTAGTCTCATTTGGTGTCTTGTATGGGATGAGGGAGTCAACCTCCTCTATTATGGGAATTTTTCCACCATGTGATATTTTATTGGTAGTTATCATTAATTGATATTGATGTCTTGTTTTTTATTTACAGCAAAATTTCTAATGTTACCATGATCTTATGGCACTATATTCTTTATGTTATTTTTTAAATG
This sequence comes from Viscum album, assembly GCA_963277665.1. NCBI lineage: Eukaryota > Viridiplantae > Streptophyta > Magnoliopsida > Santalales > Viscaceae > Viscum > Viscum album. Next base: position 1,290,471,024 of record OY728119.1, read on the forward strand.
CGATTACTCACGATCCTTCTATTTTACGATATCATTTTGTATCATTTACTTACACATAATGCCTCCTTATCATTTTTTATTCCACTTCTATGATTTTTAGCCCACAAATTTCTGATAAGTATTCCATAGATAATTCACCATAGTTTTAAGATATCATATTGATTTATGATCTCACTAAGTAAAATAAATACAAAATATTTTTCCATGTTTTAGTATCCTTTCATATATTATGATACTAGTATTCTATAGTTTCTAAGCCTCATGATCATTGGGATTGTATTTGTTTGATATTTATGTTTAAAAATCATGTAATAGTATTTATAAAGGTCTTGGGTAACTGTAGTTTGTATTATAGAATTGGATTAATTAACCTTTGTAAACTATAATGGTAAACATTTTGTGATAATACTAAAGATAAGTAAACGTATACGATAAAGCATAGAAAAATATCCTAGAATCATGGTGTAGTTGAGAGCAAGAACTTTTTGAGAAATGTCTTCTATATCTACATACAACAAGACGATGTGGTTTTTAAACAATGTATATATTGTTAATTACTTTTAAAAGGTAACATCATGGTTGAATCAATAATTATCTGTTATATTTCAATCATACTTACTATTCACTTATCTTGACACTAATGAGGGATATTATTTTGATGTTCATAGCTGCTTTACAGACCATTATGAAAGACTTGATTTGTTATTTTGGTCATAAAACCTAATTAGAATCATTTCCATGGATATTATAGTTTGAAAAATATAGTCCCTTAATTTTAGACAAACATAGAATTTATAAGTTATTTTTTATAAGTTTATATGTTTCCCTTTGGTATAGTAATGCATTCTTGTATTGTTTATTTTATGCATTTGAGTAAATATAGGGTGATATGAGAAAAAATTCCAACAACCTATGTGATGCTAAATGTAATGATTTCACATATGATATTCCAAAACTAATTATAAAATAAAATAAAATACAAATTATCATTTCAAATAAGCTATTTTGTATTATGATCAATAATTGTAACATAGTGTAATTTAGAAACACATAAAAAATATAAGGATAGAGTATCATGGATGTTCAAGTATTAAATAAGATAGAGAAAGAATATTCATAACCCTAGATGTCATAGATGTGAGAATAATAACCTAGAATAATATCTCAAATAGAGCGGAAGATGTTTTCTACATCGACATAAAGGGAATATTGAAATTAATTTCCTAGGAAATTTAGGTATTATTTGTAGGAAACATTTGAATAATCCAAGTCAATGATAAAAACTGACGGTTATCCCTAAGTTCAAGGAAGGAACTATTTTAAACCAATAACTGATGTGAATTATTTATGATAAGGATACAAGAATTATTATATTGACTTATTTTTATACATTTCATCTTCCTTCAAGGAATCATGAAACTCCTATGGATAGTTCAACAATATTTATTCAATTAGGATATTTGGGAATATGTTGAATGTTAATAATTACCCAGAACAATGATATAATGGTTAGGTTATATTGTATAAGAAAATCAAGATATGAATAAAAAGTATTAGTGGTTTAATGTTATTTCATGATTAATTTTTATTTTTTGGAGGTTTATTATATTTTTTGGATGGTTATATGATTCAAATTAATATAGTTGTTGAAATAAGGGATTACTATCACATCCCAAAAGGTCACGATGTTTGAACACAGAACCAGTATGTGATAATGGTACAGTGCCTACCATTGGCCTATGTAATGTACTAGTCAGAATGATATTTTTTACTTAAATATTTTGATGAATAATTTTAATTTTCATAAAATATTTTTGATTCCATTAATGATATTTTGGAAAAAGATATCATTTTAGAGTAAATTATTAATTGGAGATCTTATATTTTTTACAAATATATTCTTTTGTTTTATATATTGATTGTAATGGGATCCCTCAACTTAAGGTAAAGGATCTTGAAACAAAAATTTTATCCTATTACCTTCATATTTTATGAATCAGTGTTATTTTTATTCATTGTAGATTTATGGTTTTATGATTTTTTATGTAGTCATGATCATTATATTTCAATTGATCAATGACCTATATCAGTATGTATAATTATTTAGACATTTATTCCATATTCATATAATCACTTATCTCCAATGTACCCCTATGTGGAAACCTAATTATGTGATTTCCATCATATATCCATCTCTTATTTTAATAGGATGTATTGTTGACCTATTTTTACAATGGTTGTTTTCCAAACAAAAAAGTTCAATCTCCAAAACTTTTTTTACGGAGAAAAATTTTAAATTCTGGGGACACAATTTATTCATAGTCATTAGATTTTAGTGACCTAATATTTTAAAATAATAACATTACATTTAATATCATATATGATAGGCAACGCTAATCCTAAAATAACCTTGATCTATTGTTATTTTAATAGGATTTTTATAACCTCGATTTTAAATTAGCATGTATAAATAGTATTAAGTACTTAATTAAATTTATTTAATGTTCTTACTATCTATATATATATGTATATATATATTCATATTAATTAATTACTCAATTTTATGAAAAGTATTTTCATTCATCACAAATATGTATTCTTATAAAAAACAATTTTTACTAATTTCAATGAATAAATAATATAATTATTTATTCTAATTTTATAAAATATATTTGATGAAGTGGAAATAATTTTTTAAATCATAATTTTTAAATTAACATTAGGTGATGTTTTGGTATTTTCCTAATGAAATTTTATTTTTTTGCGAGTTATGACAAATACATATTTTTATAAAATTATCATTTCAATTTAAATAATTTATGTCACATTATTATTATAATTTATTTAAAAATAACATTATTTTTATTTAATGATATTAAATTCAATTAATTAAAATTAAATAATATTTTTATTGTATTTTAGTTTAAATTTATTCTAAGGCATAAAATCATATTTTCCATAAAAATGCTTGAAAATTTTAAATTAAATATCTATAAATATTATTTTTTCTTTGTAAAATTATTATTAATTTTCATAAACTTATTATAAGATACATTTATGCACGAAAATATGCAATTCTTGAAAACCTATTTTTCAAAATTTCTATACGTCCATTGTAAATTGGATTATCCAACATTTAAATAAATGAATATATTGAAATTGATTCCAAATTTATAATAATTATCATTTATATTATCTAATAATTTAACCATAATTTTTACCATAATGAATAATGATGATAGTAAAAAATAATTATAACAGATAAAGTTAAAATGAGTATACCGAATTAAATTTAAACGATAAAGGATAAAAATAAGAAATTTTTTTATAATTAGAATATTATTTTCTTATTTATACCTTATATCTTATATGTATGGTAAAAATTCCTTTTAGTGGTGGTTCAATATGACAAAAATTAGTGCAATTCATTCTTTCTATAAATTATAACTATATCCTCCCTCACTCTTATAAAATGTTACCCCCTCTCTTCTCATTTAAAAATTTCCAAACCCATTTTTTAATCCAATACATTACCAAATTAAATAATTAATCGCATCCCCTCAATCTATAATATCATTTTTTATTAGAATTCATATCCAGGATGGTTTTAGGTATAATCTTATAAAGGTGTTCTATAAAAGATGTATTGGACTTAACCAGAAAAATTATTTTATTTTTATAATTCCAATACAATATAATATTATTAAAAAAATTTAATGTTATGAAATAATTATCATACATATACTGATATATATTTTTTTCATTTGAATTATCTATAATCATCTACTCCATCCTCAAATGGACAATGAAACTATCAATCATGAGTATGATGGTTTGTCGCCTTACAAACTGGCTTAATTCATTTCCAATCATCGCTTTTCAGGGATGGATATAATTATTATTTTAATTTTATATATAATATTTATGATATAATTATCAAAATATATTTATAATATCATAGGAATATTTTTACATTCCATTCCATAGGGAATATGATAAAGTCGCATGTGTGTATGACAGACTACCACCACATTAAAGAATATTATTAATTTTTCAATAACAAATTACATGGAAGGTAATCAAGATTAATTTTATTTTTATATCCATTATTAATGAAATATTAATAATTCAAAAAAATATCAAATAATTCTTTACCATACCATACATTGAATAAATCATTACATAATTCATTTGTATGATACGTTATGACCTCACAAAGGAGTGTGATTCATTATTATTATTGCATCACATAGATGGTATATGTAGGTGTATTAATAGAAATAATATTATATTTATTATATAATTATTATATTTTAAGGCTCAAATATTACTCACCTTATTTCTGTCCTGATCTCTGAAAAATCGAAATGTCGTTCATGTGTAAATATTAACTACCATCTCCATGATTATATCACAATTCCTTTTCCCTAACTAAATTTATAAGTTGTTTTTAAAATAATTACTTAGGTATAACAATGATATTAATTTCATTATTACCAATATTTATATTTTTAAATAATAATATCTTTGACCATTGTCAATTAACAAACATGATTTTGGAAATATGATCAATTAATCGTAAAAACATCCAATATGAAAATAATCAGTTATGTTATTCAATATGACATGGTAAAAAATATTAATGGAATGATAAATTTGAAAACTATTTCTTAAGAATATAAATATTTAAGAAATTTTAGTTATTCTGGAATATAAAGAAAAAAATTTGACTATTCATGATCGAGGCAAGGGTATCATCTCAAAACATCCTTCTTTGAGACACATATTCTTTTATGCACCAATTTTATTTAATATATTGTATATATTTTCCATTTAAATATTATATAATTAATCATTCATGGTTCTAGGAATTTTAATTTACAATTCATTTCATTCATTTTTTGGGTTTTTGATTAAAAAATAACCAAAGTTCAATGGTTTTATGTTTCAATATTATTTAAATATGGATTATTTATACTTAAATTTCCATTATTTGTTATTATTGGATCATTACCTAATAAAAACATTCCATTTTATTTTCTTTTGTTTAGTCATGATTTTTTATGTACTAGAACCATTTCCTCTATTCGATACTTAAAATATTGAAAACAAATTTTTAAGTAAAATTGAATTTATTTATCTCTTCCTTCGAAAACCCTTTCTCTTCCTTGTAAATGTTTTATTTGTAGTATTTAAATTATTTATATTATTATAGTAATTCTTTATAATTTTTAACATTTTTGTGTTGTTAAATAATGGTTTAAAATTAAATTTCAGTTCATTTCATGAATGAGGTACTTCTTGACTATTAACCGATAATGTGAAAGGATTATTTTTTTGAATATATATGGAATTAATGGTATTTTATTCCATAAAGTCCATTATTTTACATGAATTTTATTATAAAATTTTCTATGATTATTTTAATAAACATGGATTTACCCAATATTTTATAAATTATTGATTTTTAAATTTCATTCCAAATTTTAGTGGATATTTTCCTCAATAATATATTTACTATTTTAAAAGGATTTTATATTATTCAATGAAAAGAAAATTTAATGTTACAAAATTATATTAAATAATGAATATATTTATCTCACTTATATACTTAGAATATTCTATATTATATTTATTGGGTAATACATTCCTTCTGATAATTTCAGAAATCATTTCACTACCTAATATCCTTTGATTTTGATATGAAGAAATACTATACTGACCATTTTCACTCAAGGGGTAATTTCTAAAATATTAAATGTGATTGGTTTTTCTACTATGTCACACATATATCATGAAAATTCTATGGTGGTTGCACCCATATATCACTATAATGCATTGGGTAAATCTTTTTTATAGGGCGTCATGTTTATAATTAGGGAGTAAACCCAATCGGTTATAGGACTTTTTCTACGACGTAATTTTTTTAAGATGTTATCCTTAAATAATCTTTATGTCAAATTTTTTATTGGATCGACATTTCAATTCATACTATGATCTCATGATTAAATGTTCTTTATGTCGTACTTCCATGTGATTACTCATATTTTGTCTATTTTATGATATAATGTTATATTTATGAATCACACATTATGTTTCCTTTTCATTTTTGTTCCATGAAAATTATTTATAACTCACCCCTTTATTTTTTGTATTCCATAGTTCATGATATAAATTTTAAGGATATCCAATGGATTTTGTGTCGCAATAAGAAAAAAACAGGATTCCATGTTTTATTTTCAATTGATGTATTAGGTTCCAAGTCTTCCGATTACACTTGGATTTATGATATCTTTATTTTTACTTATTGGATATATATGTTTAAAAATAATTTAATAATATGTGTATGAGGATTTGGTCAATAAATTTCTGGGAAAAACACCAAAAAAGGACCCTAGAGTCCCCCAAAAACACCTAAAAAATTTAAATCAACTGAAAAACCCATGTTTTTGTTATATAACGAATCAAAAAAATCTTGTATATATGTGGTGTTTAAAAAAAACCCCTTTTATAGGGTTTCTCATCAAAGAGTTTCATTACCAAACCTCACTGATCCTCATAAATGGAAAACGATAAAAAATGTTATCATATTTTAATATCATACTCTCATACATCATCCATTATATGACCATGCATCCACTACATAGATATCAAAGGATCCATCTTCATGTGTGGTGTATTTTCACTCCTATATCGTAGATGAATTATTTTTTCCTCAATATACATATCAGTTTCCAAATAAACTTCATATGTATATATCATATGGAAATTATTGTGACAATATCTAAAAAATATTGATAAGAGAAACCTATCATATAACATGCCAACCTAAGCTAACTAGAGAAGCCACCCGATCTATCCCATTATTTGGTGTGGTAAAACAGAGAAAATGATACAAGCCTTCAATATAAGAAAATAAGAAATACAACCAAATTACTTCATTGAAACATATGATCGATAAAACGATGAAAAATCGGATAAACTGAAAAAAAACATGACAAATATGAAAACAAGTGTCACTATTACCAAGAGTCCCCTCTGAACTATCCCAAAAAAAAACAAAAAAGTAAAGATAAGCATGTATCATATAGAATTATCTTCCATTTAACATACTCATTCAAATAAAAGTCCATCATAATTCCATATGAAGAAGTATGGTGTGATCCATAGGACCTAGATGGATAAAAACCCAAATATATGTACTTGTTCTAATAAAAAGGGAGAAAATTTCCAAGATTTAATACTATTTCTTATAAAATCAGTTTTATAAACATAACATTTTGATCCATTTTCTATAATTCCTTTAATTTTCACAAATTATATTCTAAACCTAGAAAAAAATAATATAAATACCCCAAAATAAATACATATATTTGTTCTGTAGTACATCAAATAACATATCATGTAATAATCACCCAGAAACAAAAATATACCTACTAGTCATGCTTTATCCTATAGGAAAATATGTACTAGAGGATCACAACATTAAAAAGGAAAACTGATGGATCGGAATTAACATGGATACATACATACACCATTTAAATATAAGAGGTTACCTCATAGTGCTGTTAAACACACAATGGCTATTGTTTCACTATATCCATGTACCTAAGGATCCCGTTTTTTGAAGATTTTTAATTTCTATTTTGAAAACCATCAACAAATTTTTTTTAAATCATTTTCGATGAAAAACTAATCTTCTTCAGGGTTTGAAAATAGATATTACATTTCAAAACAATTCAATTATTTTTTCAAAGAAAACCCCATTTCAAAACCTAAACTCATTCCCTTTTTAATTTTTAATTACTAGAAAACATTATGAACAACAATACATTAAATAAATTAGATAAATTGTATTGATCCGCCCACCTCAAGAGGGTTGAAAGCCTTACCTCCTTTGATAAAGGGGATTATATACAAAACGATCATCCTATAGAAGGAAAAGAATAACCATATACTAAAAAAGTATTGATATAAAACAACGCACAATTACCAATCCCTATTATTAATCATGTCAAACCCACTAGTGATATAGAAATTAAATGGAAAGATTACCCGGAGAGAAGAAGTGCCTTTCTCTGTAGATAAATCATTGAATGAACCGATCTCGATGGAAGGAAGTCACAAAAAAACACCTAGACCATGAGATATTTCTAGGAGGAGGAGTATTCAAAAATAAATGATCCCTCAAAAACATTTATGACACCCTTAATAATTGAACATGGTGAATTACATAGTGTTTAATACATTTCCACATCATGAACCCCTTTCAATTTATGTTACATTGAAAAATACATCTCCTCATTTTAAATACATAATATTTACATTACATGACATCTAACTATTTAATGATTTATAAAATTATATCATTATTTCATATTGTCTACAGAATCTATCCATCATCAATAACACATCTTGTAACAACATAGGAAATAGCAGAACAACCTAGGGAAAAGCTGAAAATCGAAAAAAACTATGAATCACCTTACTAGCATCCCTCTAATATAGGTCTGAAAATACTCATCCAATGAGAATGGGAAAAAACAATGATTAGAACATACCCGACTGAAAGGTAATGGGGTATTATAATATTCCCACTATAAATTCATTTTTTCCCAAGAAAAATCTCAATATCACGGATCATAAAAAAGAGTAGGCCACTGATCCCCATCAATGACTCATGATCCCATATCATGTTGAAATCCTTTACATACAAACACTGTACCAAGACCAGGGGAGTCATTTTATTAAGCAGTATTATCTTAACTATATATATTCTGAACTAGATACTCAACCAAAGTTGTATCGAGCTCTAGAACAACATCCTCCCATATGACCGCATGGGAATGATATTCTATATACCTCCTCAATGGGAAAACATGAAACATGTCTGGTATATAAGACAATCCAAATGGAAACTTCAACCAATAGACCACCCTCCCCTGTCACTCAATGATCTCAAAGGGGTCAACAAACATTAATGAAAACATACCATTCTTAGCCCTTTGACAATGCCCCATTTGTTGTGACACTCTGAGAAAGAACTGATTCTCAATCTCTACTCCAACAGACAAAGAGGATGGTATCCATACTATTTATGATGTATCTTTATCATGATAAATTTTCCTCACGATCAACTCTACCACCATTTTCATCCACTTAACAACACTCATACCAACCATGGACCGCTCACCCAACCCTTTCCAACACAACATAGATTAACATAGCCTACGATATATAGTCTCAATGGTATCCATAATAATCAAAAATTGATACAATAATTTTATAGGTGAACTCAACTAAACGAAATTATCTATCCCATGATCCCCCAAAAACAAACACACAAACCAAGATCATATCCTAAAGAACATGAATATCCCCCTCTATCTATCCATATTAAAATGGATCATAATATATGCTTAATTTTAACTAAGAACCCATTGCCTCCTAAAAACCTTTCCAAAATATGGATGTGAATCTTGATTTCATGTCAAAATAAAAAATAAAGGTAACTCGATGAATCTTCATAATTTCATGGATATACATGTCCCCAAGTTGTTCCACATTCTCCACATTATTTATTGGAATGAAATCCAATGATTTAGTGAGTCTTTCAAAAATCTCCCATATCCCATCCTTCCAACTAGGATTCTTTGGTAAAAAACAACAAAATCGATGAAAATATCTTCCCAAATCAAAATTTGATTCAGTAATGTTTGATAAAAAATCCAATTATTCTTTTATGAGCATACTTAACTCATTGAAAAGTGAGACCCCACAATAAAAAATCATCAACAAACTACCTCATCCCCGACCACCAATACCGACATCACATATAATGGTACATTTTTGTATACCTAGTGTGTATGGACTATTTAGACCATTATCCACAATCTAGAAACTTATGTATCATAGAAAATAGAACAACCAACCTATTATGGAAGCACAAAGCTCCACAGGGAGGCTGATACAACACACATGAGGCCCCCGCCACAATTTTTCATTAATTGTATGTATCATCTCTATGTGGTTTTCATCTTCTAGATTAAAACTAACTCATAAAAGGATGATTCAACCTTTATCAAAGATTATAATACATTTTCACCATACTCCTTTACTCCCAGGATCATATCTACATACTAATCAGAGAACACAACCCTAGTAATTCCATGACAGCTTATGTCGGTAATTTTAAACTCAATGTGTCTTTTACCACATTTCCATTCCCATGGGTATATAAGATATAAAAATCATTGGTATCAAGGTACTCAATCTAGTTCGTCTATATTAATTTCATGTTCTTCAGAGTAACAAAATACTTCATGATTTTGTTATCAAAATATATCATAAACTATTTTCCATAGAGAAAGTGACTCCATGTTTTGAGCACACGCATAAGTGATTCCAACTCAATATCATGGGAAGGGTGGTTCTTCCCATGAGGGCATACATGGTGAAATTCATAAGCCAAAAAATTCCCCTTGCATTAAGTGTCATTGGAAACCCATACAATAAGCATCATATAAAATATTTTAACCTAAACCTTGTTCCAAAAGAATCAAAACTGGTGTTGAATTTAACCACATCATCACTTCCTCATACGATTTTCGACACTTGTCTATTAATTAAAAATTTACACAACTATGGGTAAATTATTTCATTGAAGATGATAGATAGGATACTTCTATAACATACCAATTCATAGTAACCTACTAAACCAAAGAAGCCTCATATTTCAAACACATTTCTAGGATCCTCTAAAGGAATGATTACGAGCACATTTTTCAGGATCAACTGAGATGACAATATCAGATATCACATTCCCCAGAAACATAACTTACAAATTCCAAAAATCACTCTTGGAATGCATACCAAATTTATGATGTTATTTATGATTTTGAATAATAATATCAATGGTCTCTATGCTGATCCTCTTACATATAGAGCACTATTATTTCATTTACAAACCCAAAAACAAAAGTGTACGAGAACCGAGGAAATATTTGGTTCATTAAATCCATGAATAAGGCATGAGAATTAATGTGTAAAAATGGAATAATCAGAAACATAAAATTCCCATATTGACTCCTAAATGATTTATTGGGTGTATCCTCTTCTCATACTCTCAAATGGTGGTACCTTGACTATAGTAAAATCATAGAAAACCAAGGATCCTCACTCAAATTATCAAATAGATCCTCAATTCTGGGTGGAGGATACATATTCTTCATGGACACCAAATTAGAATTTTGATATTTTGTATGATGTATAAGTCTGTCTTATGACTTTTTAGCTAATTGTACATGTGTTGGCCAATGTGACATACTAGGATGAATAAATCCTATCACCTAAAGATCCTCAAGCTATTCATTTTGTTCTACCAACTCAACTGGTTCCATTCAATAGGATGGAATAAAAATGGACATTGTTTGAGGTACTAGTCAATAGTAAAAATAGCTTCCATTTATCGAAAAATGTGAAAAAAAAATGACGAAAGATATCAAGGTGCGCACACTCAATGAAAAGTAGTTGACTTACCAAGCATGGGTCAACTACATTATAAAACAACATTGATAGCTAACATGAGATTAGAAAATCATAAGGATCAACTATTATTACACTTCCCGATCTATAGTGACATACACCATGCATAACATTAGTGACCCCATCAGTAGACTTGAACTATACTCGATGAAGATTATAGTTTATATGGTCCTTTATGATAATAATATAATCCCTGATGATAATCAAGTAAAATCTGAAAATATCAATCACTATGAAATCTCAATCCACCATAATGTCTCCAATCCACTCTTTAAACAAAAGACACATTAAATCATTGTCAAAAATCTTTCCCAAATGTGTGGTAGAGTCTAACAAGAATGGAATAAGCAATGAAGAAAATCCAAACATGTCAACCAACATTCATGGAATAAAATAATGACAATCCCCTTTATCTATCAATGTTTCACCATTAAAGACTAGGTAAATATTGTATCTCTAGCAATAGATGGCCCTACATCTGATTCCACTAGAGCAGAATCTAATGCATATGTTATTCCTAAATTATACATTTGGACAACCCCCTTTTCCGGAGAATGAGAGACACAGCCCATGTAAGTATCAACATAAACTTGCGACCCCTTTGTGAAAATGGATCCCACCAAAATACCATGGGACATCTTATCACAGAAACTCTTCAGATAGACAGATCACCCACAACGAAGAAAAGTTATAGGAACCTTAATACCCTATGAACTTTTTTTACCATGCCTCCAACATTAGTAGTAAATAAACTATCACTACTCGGTATATTCCCCAGAAACGGGTCCTGTATAAAATAAAACACTCGTATTCTTTCTTTAATGACCAACAAAAGCACACAGACTAATTAATGCACCATCTAATGCTATGCACAAGACTTTTATTCCAAATATGTCTACCTCATCCAAATAAACCTTATTCACTTCCTCGAGTAATTTTAAAGTCAAAAAGAACAAGCCATGAAAAACATTGGCCATCGTCTCCATCTCGAACCCTATATCCTTTAGGTAATCATTGGTGACCAGATATAGTTCCTGATGTACAACTCTTCAAAGCTGGTGGAGTACTCCAAATTAAAAGTAACACCTTTCTCAAATGTTATACACATTCAGTTCTTTTCTGAACGCAAGTTATTAGGTTGAAAATACAGATTAAATATTTTCTTAGAAGAAATCCTTCTAAGAACATCATGAAACTTAGTCTGAACTGTAGATTCTCATCACCTTTTTCTAAGTCCCTCAAGCATATAGATGTAAAAAACACATAAAATTCCTTAAAATTATTCAAAATGCTATATAGATAGTCAATCCCTTCAAGCCACTCCTCTAGATTTTGTTGTCCTTTTCACCCCTAAATATAGGTCGATGTTGTTCAGTAAATTCCAAAAAAATAATTCATTCCCATCTTTGGATAGATGCCTCCACTAACCCTGGAGTACGAATGGAACATATCATTGATTCAACTAAATAACTGTCCATTGGAGTATTCTCCTTCAAAACCTCCCTTGCAGCATACCCTCTTGTACTGGTAAGATCTCCTCTAGGAGAAATTTACTATTGAACACAATACATCCAAAAATAAATCAAGAGAAATTTCAAAAACCATAGAATAGAATATGAGAAACCAAAATAGTTGATTAAAATAAAATGAATCTAACTTTTTTGAATCCCTCCATGAAAAGGAACAAGTCCATCTAAATAAATTCCTCATATAGATTATCCTAATGACCTTACAAAAAACTAATATCACTCATTATAGATAGTCTAATTTAACTAAAATTCTCAGAAAATTTATTCACATAACCTAAAAAATAGGTCTTGGACTTAGATATATTTTTTTGTCCACCTATGGGATCTCTTGTTCAGTAATAGGAGTGAGCTAGTCTTGTCCCTTTTCATCGCTAATGTCTAAATTGCAATTTTCCTACTCTCATTTTCCCAAGACACTAAAACAACTCATGTAGTGCTAACAAAATTTAGGAGGAGTAACCTCCTGTTATAACAAATCATAACAAACCATCCAAGACATACTAGACAAGCCCCACATGCCAACCAATTATTGGGTGCGGGAAAATAGAGAAAATTAAACATGTTTTTATTATAAGAAAAAAATCATACAACCTGAGTTCAATATAGAAAAAAAATGAGAGATTCAATTGAGACAAACTGACTAAACTTGAAATGACATGACATATCTAAAAAAAATTTTCCATGTAAAAATACATGAACAAAAAATTATCCCATTATTAAACAACAACATAATGATAAGAATACATGATATAGGATGATATTCCCTTTACCTGAATCCTATAGAATGTGAAATATATCCACCCACATGCATATGTCAGGTCTGATTAATAGATCACAATAGTATACCACCGATAATATTGAAAAAAGTAATAATAACAAGAATATGAAAGTCCAATAATAAAAGTAAAATATTTTTACAATATTTAATATTCTTAACTAAATTTTAAATTCTTTTTCAAACATTTTTTGAATTTTCAGAAATTTCATTCCAAAGATAGAAACATTTAGGTACTAATAGAGAAAGATAAATATACTTGTGAGAAAATATCCATGAAATATACTATCAGGTAACAAAAAACCATAAACTATAATTTACCTACCATCCATGTTCCAGTCTATAGAAAAATACAAAATAGACACTTACAGTCCAGAACAAGGCATATTGTCAGATCTAAACTATCATCCAGGCATTCCACTGTCCATCAGCATATAATAGGTCACCTCTTAGTAGTATCACACACACTAAGGCTTTTAATTTCTCTATCATGATGTACTAATGGTAACAAATTAAAATGTTTCTCAATTTTTGTTTTTAAAAAATTTCACACCTTTTTAAAAAAAACAATTTCAATGAAAAGATAATCTACTTCATTGTTTGAAAAACTGCTTCCCATTTCGAAAGATAGAAAACAAAAATCAATGAATAACCACTTTTTAAATGTGAACCCTTTCCATTTTCTATTTCAATAAATGAAATTCCATTTTTCTCCTTAGAAAAACAATATGAACTAAAATCAATTCAATAAAATAGCACAAATGAATAGATCCAGCTACCTTAAGTAATATAAATCTGACCTTCCATTCTTAATGGGAATTAGATCCTACATGATATTCCTATAAAATATAAGGCACAACCAATGATTGAATAAGGATTGATATAATACACAATGTAATTTATAATCCCTACAATGAAAGGTGTCACAACCACCAATGAGATAGAAACTGAGAGTAAAGATTACCCTGAGAGATGAAGCACCTAACCTTATGGATGAATCATTAAACAGATAAATTTTGACAGGGAAAAGACACCCAGAAATAAATAGGGTAAGAGATATGTCCATGTGAAGGAAAAACCAAATACAAATGATCCCATAAACGCCCACAAAACACCCTAAATACTGAAAATCAGTTAATTACATGGTGTTTAAAAAAAATTACCCATTGTAAACCCATTTCACATTAAATTAAGTCGTAAAAAACATATCCTAAAATGCAACCCCAAATTCTTCACATTACATGAAATATAACCCATTCATGACATGTAACATTATCATGATTTGTAATCCACTTCCCGACATTTGTATATAGGCTATTACACATCATGTAATCCAATTATATGTCAGGTAACTTTATAGAAAATAGTATAAAATCAAATGTCAAATCTGAAAATCAAAAATAATAGTGACTTAACTTTTATCTGGATCATCATAATTTTGTGATGAAAATTATCACCTAATGAGAATGGTAAACAAAAGACGATGTTTATAATATAATTGGTCGAGAGGTAATATGGTTTTACACATCATTAATGACACCATAATTATGAGGATGAGCTAAAAATTTTGACATTTTATATATCCTCTCTGTAATCTATGATTATCATATAAACATGTAAAAAATATATATTCCTTTTAATAAAGTAGGTTATTAATATAGGTCAAACTCTAAGGTACACCTGATCACTCAACTAAAACACTATCATACTCTTTTTCTTATCAACATAATATTTATACCTCATCTGAATGGTCACCAAATACTTCATCATAATTGATATATATTCTAAAAAATATCCATCTCAAGACTTGTCATGATAATGTCATATTTTATAGCCATTATAATACAAAATTTTTCTCAATAGTTCATATCAAATGTATCTACTAAAATCAAATCCAAATAATTGTTATTTTGGGTGAAATGACATGTAATATATGGATCAGCTTTTAATCCAAAAAATGTAGTAAACATACTCCGAGTATAACACCCAATATCAAAATAGTATGATAAAACTATCTATCCATCTAATTATGATTGCATGATCGGAATGGAACTTTTTTATTCATTTCTTTCTATATCCCTCAATTGAATAAAAGTATAAATAACACATATTGGTCACATATGGTTCTCTATAAATCCAATAAAAATTATCTATAGCACGAAAATTAAACATCCAATGCATATCAATTGAGAGGGACACTAATATCTGTAGTAATTGGATATCCTTGTTCAACCAACCAATAATAACCAATAATAATTCACTACAATAAGATGAACTTGGTGGGCTGTTACTAAGAACAGGGTTACATAATACCATTTCTTCTCAAAAAGTTCTTAGGATCGAAGAATTATAGAGTGTAACTCATGCTCAACATTCACCTACTGATAGGTAGAACATCATTTGAAATAATGAAAAATGTTCTTTTTTTAATATTGGATGTAAAAACTATAAATGAAAATCAGGAAGAAATATTTCCAACCCTTGGGGTGCATCCAATCTGTAGGAGTTTTAGTGCATCATCGTCCCAAAACCCTTGAACATAGGGGAAATAATTAAATATTTGAAGTTGATGAATCCATTTTAATCAGTAGAACAATTAGGTGGTGATTCCACACCATATATGATATTTATTATAATACGATAGTCTGAATCTAGTTTTTGACTCCCCTTCTCCCTTAATACCAATAAAGAGGTGATAGTCATTAATATCAGTGTAAGTCATCCTAAATAATTCTAAAAATAATTATGTGTCTCTGTGAATATTCCCATCATATACCACTTGGGGTTGAATTTACTACCTTATGAGGTCGTGTAAATATAATTAGTGTGTTAGTGAAAATGTTTTTCATTTAAAAGGGTGTGACCTATCACAATGTAAATGTTAGATAATACATGAAACACCACCACTACAGATTATATAGGACTTGCAGTAAAAAATTACTAATCTGGGCCTTATGTTTTGTAAATCAACCAGATACTTATCTCATAATATATAGTGAAAAAATATCTAAAATTTCACATATCCCCTACTACATTCATGTCATGAACTAGAGAGTTTATCTTGTGCATCGTTATCTTTAGGTATCTATAATAAACTACATTCACATCCTATATTTCAATAACTCTATCACTTCAACCTAACAAATCATGGTATATCTCATACTTATTTTACCGGCATAGAAAAGATTAGGATTTTTTTGGTTATAAACATCTCTTTCAACTCATAAAAGTGACAGTCAAAGAAATAAAACCAAAAGAACATCACCCCTTTAGTGGTTAGTTACATATTTGGAACATCAATTATTGTGATGTTCATAAGGAATCATTTATATTAAACTACCAAAAACAGGAAAATATTAATGATGATTCCATCTTAGTCCACTCTTAATAGGTGAAAGCCTCAAACATCTATGGATTTAATAATACTCCTTTGAAAAATAATATACCCTCGAAATTCCACCTTAATGAAGTAGAACATACACATCAATAGAATTACATATATCATATATTCCATTAATATTCTGAACTTAATATCAAAATACTATGAGTGTTTCATTCATGACTAAGATTAAAATTTCATATCATCACAACACATGACTACCAAATAAATTATGTAATAGTAGTAGTCATTATCAATTTTATCTATAAACACTCCAAAAAATTACATCAAACTAAATAGAATGAGGAAATAACCATATAGTCCTATATTGATACTAAATTAATTATGATGTAAGTAAGAAGGACTTATTCTCACTTGATGATTATTATTTCTATGATTGATCATAGAAAATAGCATCTGACTACTGAACCAGTCTGATAAATCATACATAAATGGATGTGGTAACAAATTACTTACTATTATTTAGTTCTACCTCACATAATACGCACATATACTTAATGACCCATTTTCATTCTTGGGAAACAAATTTTTAGAACTATATGGGGTTGTTACCATACATATAAAACCCATTTCTTCCATATACTCTAGATTAATTTTTTTTCAAATAAATTTTGGACCCATCATGTACAACTTAATTTTTAGAGGATCTATAAATTGTGTCATATAAATCATGATATCACTCTGTATCACTATCAAGATGCTGCTAAATCATCAGCAATGAAGTCCTATTAATAACCAACTAAGAAAGTAAATACTAACCCATCAATATCTCTATCATTAAAAACTACACAACAAAACAGGGTTATTATCCAACCTAGTTTGGGACTACCAGACACTAGATGACTCGAATAATCATCCACTAACTTATATAGATATAATAGTCATCCACTCCTAATGTGGACAACAACAATCAATGTTAAAAAGTATATGGGATTGATATTGAACAAAAATATCCATACTAAGGACCATATCAATGTTTTTTATCTCAAGAATGTTGAAATACTATACAACTCCATAATAATGATTGATGATAGGACATTCCCAACATCTCCAAATGATATATTCTCACTTTATTAAGGTTATATCATTAAATTGAACCCTATACATGTACCCTATTTCTAACATGAAATCCATAGAGAAGTGGAAAATATTAATTATTATTATAAACTGATTTCAAATAAAATATAGAAATATATTAGTTGTAGAAACTATACACTGAAAAATCTACAAATATATGTCATGATTTTTATGTGTGTGTTATGTAGAATAAATTTTCTACATATATCACTATATTCTAATTCCTAAATCCATTGTGATGAATCTCCATTGTAATACTTTCTTCACTAAACTTGGTCACCACATACACTACCATTACATGAATTGCCTTTAAAACAATATATAATGATTTATAATATAACTCTTGAACCAACACCAACACCATCGGCTTGTCCAGATCCCATGTGAATTTCCATTTACTAATAACTCATAAAATATTAATACAGTTATCACATCCTCCAACCTGATCAGCACCCCACCAGCTATGGGTTTTATTTATATTTATCATTACATGTACATCCATAAAGTTTACACTCTACTATCCTGATGCCATAATAGGAATGATATATGAAGTATCACTCTAGATGGCATACCCCACCCTAAGTATAAACCTTCAAATTGACAGTTCTAACTTCATAATGACCCACTATTGGTTATAGTGTTCTTTAAAAATATTAGGTCCTGATTCATGACATATGTAATGTAATAGAGGTGAAATATATTCATATATATTTAATAATAATACATAAAACATCCCCAAATCACCTAGACCAAGATACTTCTTCTATAGGGCACATAAAGAGAAACCATTAAGCACTATAGAGAACATAAAAATCCATTAATTAACATAACCCTCTTGCTGAGATATATAAATATTGTGTCCTAATCTTCCAAAAAAACTTTGGTATGAGTTTCATATTTAAATACACCTAAAACACCAATAGGATATCCCAAAATGTAGTTAGAAGCACATCAAACACCCCACAGTCATCATCCTGGCCAATGTGGTATAATAAACACTAGCATAACACTCATCTCGTGCGGTATTATAATATGGACACACAAGTTATGCATAGATTATAAAAATGTGACAATAAATGTTTTTATGAATTTTTTATCTTTTGAAATAATGTATGCTTATTTGATAGATTTCGTTATATGAAAAACCAAGTTAATGTAGTGTTACAAGCAACATTGACTTATCTTTATTTACATGCAACATTGAGTTTTAAAAAAATATATATTTTTGTTGAATCAAACTGTTATAATTTAACGATTAAACGTAGTTATATGAATAATAATATCTATTTAAATAATAATTATATTGGTTTTATATAAATAAATAATTTTAATAATAAAATTTATAGGTTTCACAATAGTGTTTATATATTTTAAAAATATTATTTTCTAAAAACTATTTTTTATATATTTCTTTGAAAAAAAATAAATTAATTTTCAAACATATAGAAATTTAATTTGATATAATAAACATCATTTTGGAACGCATAATTTAAATGTTATATTTGGGTGAATTTTTTAATTGTTCCAAAAAGTTTCCTTTTTGATGAATAATAAAAACTATTGAATTTTAAATAGAAAAGTTTCTTTTCATTTAATTTATTTATAAAGTAAAATTATATTTCTATTTGTATTAAATTTTAATTAGTTCAATTATACATCTAATGAAACATTTTATGCCTTTTTAATCAATTTCAATGTGAAATTAGATGTAAATACATTGTAAAATATTGATCATTTTTAGTTTAAAACCCCAAATTATAGTCATTTCTATAGGATTAATATTAAATTAATTGTTTTTCCATTTTTTTGATTGGAATTTGGAAAAATAGATCCAAAATTTAAAATAAAAGTAATTTATATTATCCATTTATTCATCTTATTTTTTACCCAAATTAATAGTGAATGCATGAAAAACTAATTATTGTGGTTTAGGTATAAATTTGTTTACCAGAAAATAAACTAAAATGATAATGAAATGGATCCCCTTTACTCTTGTCTGAAAACAATTTTATGGAATATTTAAACCAATAAAACCTTTTGTTTCTATAATGGACTAATGTTTACCCTTTTCACATATTAACAATGTTGTTGTAATTCTCTATTTCAAAATTAATGAGGTTTCTACTCCCCCCATATAAAAGGCCACCACCTATCCTCCCTTATTCCGGCCAAGATTTCTCTTTATATCAGCCAATAGCATCCCAAATTATTATCAAAATTATGTATCCTATTTTTTGAGGCCTTATTTTTTACATACATCTAACCAAAGATGGCATTTAGTGAAAAATGAGGGATACCCAAAGAAGAAGTAACATTACTCAATGTGAGTTTTTTATATCTTCATCTATCTCCTTTAATTTGTTTTATATCAAGCTAGTAAAATAACACCAGTATAATCCATGTAATTATATTTTTTATGTTGAGAGTATTACCTACAACTTCAAACACATCCATCAATTTGGTTAGAAAATAATCATTTGTGTGTGTGGTGGACTATTTCCACATTAACGGATATCATTTATTTTTTCTATCACCACCTCACATTATTGGGAATAGTGATGGATTTATAGTTTAAAATTTAAATATATTTTATTTTTGTGGTTATTATGATTTTGAAATTATTATATCACATATATCATCATGCTTTCAATTTTTTGGAAATACGATAAATTTGTTCTTGTATACGACAGCGTACCACCTTACAATGAAATGCGATTCATTCAATCTTTAAACAAAATGTATTAAGGATTAGATTTGTAATAATATGTTATTTATATGAAATTAAAATTATTGTCAAATTTAAATAAATATCATTTTTTCATTCGTTCAATCCAATAAGATAATGGAAGAAACATTCCAGCTTATGTATTTCCAACCGTCTCCATGAATGTTTTATTTCATTTTTTATCATTATATATTATCAATTAATATAAATCCTTATTCAAGGAATATAAATGATATTAATATCATTTCTTAATTTATTTAAATGGTATATTCATTAATGATGTAAGAGGAATAATAATAATAATTAAAAATATATTTGAAAAACCAATTAGATATTTCCCAAAAGATGACTATAATGATAAATTGTTAATAAAAGGGAAAACAATATCAACAGAAAATCATATTGGGTATGATATATAATAATATGATTATGTAATAGATTTATAATAAACTTATATTTAATATAAATCAGGTTTAAAGTGTGTGACATATGTCAATATTAGAGGTAAGGGATATTTCTCTCAATTTTCGTTTATTAAGATATATTTAATGTTATGCACCTATATTAATTCACAAGGTTTTTATATATCCCATTTGACATATAATATCATGAATTTACACAACATAATTATATTTTAATTTTCATTTCATGTTATTCCTTTATGGTGATTTTTATTCAATTTAACCAATGTGGTGATAATTTTATGATACAATATTAAAATATATATAATTTGTTTTTTTATTAAAATGTTGAAATATTATAATCAATATCTAAAATATTATCTCAAAACATTTTATAAATTGGTTATTCTTGACATATTCACGTAATGTTATGATTTTTTCACTATTGGTTACTATATATTTATAAAAAAAAAATTTCCTAAAATTCGCCATTATTTTTCCCTTTAGATGGAAATATAGTTTCTTCCAAAACCAAATCATAAAAAAACTTTGAAAATGATATTTTATAATTATTATATTACATTTAAATTAAAATGTCTCCAATTTTTGACTTTTAATAAAAAAATTGATACTATTATTTATTCATTTTTAAAATAATGATCATTAGGAATTTTACCAATGACATAAAAGGAGTCCTCATTTTAATGCGTACCACATGAATGGAATTTTTTTATGTTATTCATAATAATTAATTCCAATAATCACTTATATGTTTTAAATATATATTCAAATAAAAATATTTTCAATTTTTTTTGTTTTAAATGGTGTTTTCAAAGAGGAAAGTGTATTTTCCCCGAGAATTATTTTAAATGATCACTAAAAATTATATTCCTAATAAGATAACATCTATTTTTCATACCTATTATTTTCTATGGATATGAAATAATTATCCCATTGACATTATTTATTTTAATTTATAATTTTTTTTGTAATTATATTTTTGAAAACTAAAACCTTTCATGGTTTATTCTATGATGAAATGATTATTAAGCACGTCTCCTTTCCATTGGTTATAACATGATGAATGTTTAATGATATATATTTTATTTCATGAGTTATGATATGATGAATTTTTATAATATTTTGGCACACATAAATATGGTTTTCATTATATGAAGGGTGGGTCATATATCTCCCTCTAATGTATTGGTTAAATATTTATATCTTATGAGAATGGATGGATTGGAATGAGTAGTGAACTCAATTCAGTAAAATGCATTTTCCAAAAAAATGGTCTTCAGAGTGAACGTTGAACACTATGATATTTTCGAGGTGAACCCATTCTTATATAAGATCCTTGGAAAAGAAATTTGACTAAAAATATGATTATTTTCTATTCTTTTGTGAATAAAAAATCCATTTCATATTCCAAAGTTACTTTTTCATGGATCATGTTCTTTGATTATCTTATTATTCATTTCTTTTAAATTATCAAAATTTATTCCATGAATCAGGCATATGATCTTTGATATGAAATGAATGATTCTTTAAATATTATTCTTATTTTATCATTCCCTTATCTGCATTTCATATTTAAGTGTATCTCTTGTTTATCTATACTGATAAATTGAGTTCACTCATTATAATGATTATTTTTACCATGTGATAAAGATATTTATTATGTATAATAGGTCTATGATGGGTTCTTGTTACGAAAAATGTAGTAGGATATATCATAGCTCACATATGGAACACTTTTTTCCCATATTTCCATACGCACTAGATTATTATAGTCCTAATTCAAGATTATGTGTAATTAAATGAATAATAATACAATTTGATGCAATATCAATAAATGGTAATCCTAGGTTACTATAGTTATTATTAAATGATATGTTTAGTTAACATTTGAAATTATAATGTGAAAACCTTAGTGAGATCCCTAAGGATATATCTATGTATAATTATATTAATGAGTAAATGTATATTAATCTCACATATAATTATGATAATGTATTGATTGACTGGTTTCCATGTAAATAAATACCAATATGGATACTAAAGTGGTATGTGTCTATGATATAAATCTAACTAGAGTTAACAACCTAAAAACACTATATTGAGCACGAATCGATCAAGAACTCGAGCATGACAATGGGACTTGTTTTATACCAAGTTTCATACTCTCTGGGGAAATTAGTTATAAAATCCTAGAAACATTGTGAATCATCATGAAAGATTTAAATAGACGATGGCTAGGATTGAACAAACATAAAACCAAGGTGTTAAGATTTTGATATGCTATAAGTGATTTTTTCCTGATTTTTTCCCTCCCAACTATGATTATTGTTTCTGACTCTATGTATTCTAGTTATAATAAATATAAGTAACTCAAATGTGATATATTAATGGTGTCTGTGATAGACAATTCAATAAATTCCTTCCTGAGAATAAAAATTTTATGTAATGTGGAATGGAAAATAATTTTGCAATGCTCACATGATGTTCTCAATATATGAATCATACTTTACATCCATATGACAAATGGATGGAATGAAATTATGTTGAGCCCATTATTTATAAATTTCCACATTCATTTAAATTGTCTTATAATCTACTAGTTTCTGAAAACTGATAGATACCACTGTAAAGATATTTTCTTTTTTCCAGTGTTCAGAACCTGAAAAATTCATTTTGGTTATCTTATATTTTTTGGATGAACAAGATCAATGATAGGATAATATATTTAATATAAGAAAAAAAATTAATTTATATATTGATATGAGATAAAGAACATATTTTTCATTATGTACCTTCCTCTTATTATTCATTTGAGGATAGAGACAGATTTCTATGAGTTAAATAAAATTTATGATGAATCTGTTGGTACCTATGAGGAAAATTTTAGAAGACCAATCATGTAAACTACATGTACTATAATAAAAACTAAAATTTATGTTGGTAAATTCTTATTTTCTTTAATAAAATGCCTCAAAATGAAATTATCTACAATATACATTTGTATCTATGAAGAGATTTGGAATTTTGATACCATGGTGGAAAAGGATGTTGGTGATACATATCAATCTCATAGTTTTGATCAGAAATAGATGATGGAGCTCAATTTAAACCATTAGAACCATATATATTGGAAGATTATATTTACTTTAATATCAATGTATTGTAAGAACTGAGTATTAAATTATCATATTGGAAATAATAATTACTTCCAATGTGGAAGGGATGGTCACGGGGAAATAGATTTGTGATGTTATGGGATGAAATTATCTAATGTTGTGAATAAAGTTAAATCTACACAAAATGAATAACCCACACACTAGTGTTTTAAATTAACTTAAAATTGTAATTATGATAAAAAATACCAATGTATAAAGTTAAATAGAAATTAATAAAATCCAAAACCTTTAAAGATTAGAGAAAACGGTAAATCTCATCTTATCTCTATTTATGATTAGCAGTGTGATAAAAATGAGGTCATAGCTACACTTACCATCCATTATATAACTTTTAATGTATTATATGACTTAGGATCTACCCATTCATTCATATATAGTAAATTTTATATAGGTATCAAGATGCTACAAAAATGATTATTTGTGGAATTTTCTATGAAAACCCCAAATTGTACGACGATCACATATGAAGATTATGATTCCTCTCTAGTTTATATTAAGTGGAATGTGATTCATATAAAATTACTATTATTACTAATTTTTAATTTCATTTCATATTTAGCATCTATTGTTCTTATCTACAAAAATCTCACATCAATTAATGGGAAAGGGAAGTTACAATTCATTTTACAATCTAGAAAGATGACTTCAATCAGTGTGATTGTTGTTATAAAATTATGAAGGTGACTAAATCCATTGATTGGGTCTTAATTATCATTATATATGGGTGATTATCTCAAATGGTTTGGGGTAAAATTTGCATCGATAATATGCCTATTGTTTGTGATTTTTTTTGATGTCTTTATAGATTATTTTTCTAGCCTTCCACCAAAATGAGATGATGAGTTCTCAATAAAACACATATGTGGTGCCACACTAATTTAAAAACCTCCCTATAGAATGGCCCCGATTTATTTACATTCATTGAATAAGAAACTCTAGGAAATCCTTGATAATGGATTCATTTGACAAACTGTTTCACCATAGGGAGAACAAATTGTTTTATTTTGAAAAGGAAATGTAATGCCCAACCCCAGAATCTAGGAACTAGTGCATTATTTTAATACATTGGCATGATTACAAGGAATCAAGTCCCAAAGGACCGGTCACATTAGTAGTCTTAGAAACAAGATACATACTTATTTTCAACACTACAACTTGAAAATAAAAACAACACTAATTTATTCCATTAGAAACATTCCAGATTCCAAGATTATACCTGTACGTTACTCATTACTAGCTTCTTCATATCATGGGAAAATAAAACATGAGAAAGGGGTGAGATCAAATGCTCAGAAAGAGTAAGAAATATAGAAAAAGATAACATAATCATTAGGCAAAGTGAGTAATTGAAAACACATGCCTATACAAATAATTTACAGGAACACTTTATGGACAGAATATGAGCAGAGAATATAATCCCATAATAAAACATAGTCATGGGTATTCTACTAGTCTAATAACCACATGAAATATCAATAGATAATCTCATAATTATGGAATTCATAATGACAGACATCATAACCACATATTCAAGGCCTCATGCTAAGATTACAAATAAAATTTTTTCATGGCCTTGTGCCAAGACACTAGATTGTCTCATTAGACCTACTGATGCATCGAGGAGCTATATCGAGCTCCATCCCTCACTTACTAAGTCTAATACATTCCTCATATAAAATGTTTTTAAATAACATAAGCATTCATAAGAAAACTAGAATAAAAAATGTCAATATTTTATCCACAAACTATGAATGGTTTATAAATAGCACATCCCCAGAAAAACATAATTCATTCAATACAATATGGAAGATTTTATTGTAATAGATTAACCTCAATCGATAATAATGAAGGATATTGACATAGATGAAAATAATAATCAAATTTATTTGAGGGAAATATCCCACTTTTTCTTGAAAATATTTATTATCCACACTATTTGTCAAGAAGTGGTTTAAAAATAGATTTTGGAATGAAAGCGTTCCAAACAACTTTGATAATTTTAAGGGGAATTTTAATTTAAAAACAATCATTTCCATATAAATAAATCCTAAAAATTATTTTTAAAATAGGGACATTAATGAGAAATATTTAGAATAATAAATCTTTATAACATTTAAAATGATATTTTAGTTAGTGTTCCTAACAAAAAGAGAGACACTTGAATACAAATAATTGAGGTAATAAAAACATTATAATATCAGGAGAATAAAGGGATTCATGGTATATTATGTCAATGTACATTATATACACCATATAAAAGTGAATTGGTGTATAACAACAAAGAAGTCTCTATGGAATGTAAATTGAGATGAAATCTATTATAAAGATCGTATCCTTAGGTTAAGGATAAATCACGGAAATAATTATGTGTGAAAAATATAATTACACTCAATATTATTGGATATTCAGTGTAAAACAATAAGAGGACATTCACACATATTCTTGTAAAAACGACACCAATGAAATGGATTTTTAACTCAAGAAATGGAGATTGAGTTAAAATTACTCTTATCATTTTCATATCGATGACGTGAGAATTTATCAATGTTGTGATTATGTGTATGAAAAGTATATCTATTGAAAGAGGATGGGTTATTACTACAAAAATAATAAATAGTCATTCCAGAAATATCCATGGTGTAAAATAATCAATGAATCATGCATAAAGCCCATTTAGTGGAAACTAAAATTTGAAATTCCCTTACCGATTTGGTAAGATATGAAACATACACCACATAAAAGAAGTAACATACAATGGATATTTAAATACCCATAAATTATATTATATTACTGAAATAATACCACCAGGGGTAGTACATACTCCACACAAAAGGAAATAGTGGCCAATATAGCATGATATCAAGGGAATAAAAGTGAGATGACAAACCCTTACTTCATGGTAATCAATCGAGTAGTATGAAAAAAAGTTAATAGAAAAAAAAAATAACTCAAATAATACCATGAATATAAAGATATTAATGATAATATATATCAAATGGAAGTACACAATACACCACATGCAAAAAATAACTGGTGAACAATGTAAATCTCACATAATTAAATGTGAGATAAGAAACCACTTACCTCATGTCCGACTTGTCTTGTGTGTTCCTTGTTCATCCAGAATAATAATCTTTAGTAAATTTCTACTTGATTAATAAAATTTTTCATGTTTATTATTCCTTTTATATCACTTATTACCTTGATATAACAATTAATTAATTATTTCTGTTCATAATGGATATTTTATCGATGTTCCGAACTTGAGTCAAAAATGAACTTGTAATAATTACTATTTTTCCATGTGGTCAAAAGTACATTATCTCCAGAATGATATAAATGATTTATATATCATATATATATATTATATATCCAGTATATATATCGATTTATAATAGTACATAACATTTGGAGATATAAAATGAAATGTACCGTTCAAGAAGACGGTAAGTCGTACGCACACATGAATGCTACTTGCATTTCTATTTTGTATTTTAATGGAATTAAAACAAAATGGTTCATATTTATATTATAATTATAGTATAATATCATATATAATATCATTAATTCTATCCTTTATACATCCCACATTAGGCATTAACAATTCATATCATTTTGAGGGGTTGATAGTCCGCACTTCCTCAAATTAAATTATCAGGTTTTACCCATAATGGAAACCATAATATAATGATATAAAAGGAAAATATAGAAGCATAAAGAAATAATAATATATATATATATAACATATATAAATACAGTTTCATCTTCATGTCCACCATGAGAGGTGGTGGGAGATAATCGAACAATCATGGTTTCGTGAGGCGTTAGTTTTCCATCTACAGAATTGGTATGTTCTTCACCCGTTAGATGGAGGTGTGTGTAAGTGTAATTCGAATCCGTATCATAACAACATCCATGTATATTTTGGATACTGGTGTTCTTATAAAATAAAGTTATAAAAAGTGATTAGGGGGTTGGATAATTAAAATAAAATAAAATAAAACAAAAGCATTTAAGAGAAAGCATTTCCTTTAATTTGGTTAACTTTATTTGGTTTGAACCAAAAGGAATTCTTGAAGTGCCTTATTCCTAAGTTCAGGGTTCTAGTAGGAATAGGGGGATCTTGAGAGAATATATTGGTAGGGTTTAAATGAGCCAAGGGGCCTGAGAGGTTTTTTGGAATTGGTTATAATTGGATTCCTTTTATAAGGGGGAGGAGGGGCTCTTTAGGAATATGTGAAAATATTATTTTATTATATAGTGATATTTGGTTTATAAAGCTCCAAAAATAATTAAAGTAGAATATAAGATGACTAATGGTAGAAATAAAATCATCCAAGAAGAATTGGATAGTTTTTGGATATTAATGTATTATTAATAATCATATTTATTTAAATCATTTATTAATGAAGCAAATACTACATCATTGTTGTGTCTTCAATAATTTAATTTATTTGATGTCTAAAAATTATAAAAAAATTCCACATGATCGGAAATCTTATTATCATTACAATTATTATTTATAGTCGAAAATATGTGTCACGACCCCCTCCCACCAAAGATGCCCCTCCTGAGCTGGCAATGGTGAAAGGGAGATAATGACCCCCGAGTCCCACCTCCAGTAGGCCTCGGGCTGGCGACTAGCACCAAGGCTATGAGTTTTCAACAATATGGGAGGCATTACCCTTATAATTTTTAAAAATCAGGAAATAGGACAAGTCAACCACCAAAAAGGAAAAGTGAAAGTGCATAGAAATAAACCCAAACCATTCCCACATGCATGTTTAAACAATTTTTTAACAAGGTACAAGTACAAGAAAGCTCAAAGTACAATACCAAAAGAAAACAAAGGTACAGAAACAACAACAACTCCAACTGTCCGACTTGTAGGGTCCCGCACGGCCCTGGTAGTCCTCCTAGAAACCTAAAAGCAAACGTAGGGTGAACATACAAGTATACTCAGTAGGGAAACCTAAATCTCTCGTGCACAAGTGGGGAGATATCCTAATGTCCAGTGAGAACAACAGAAAAAACCTAGCACGAGATTCTATCCACCCAACCTCACCAGCCACACTCACCAAAACAGAATCACAACAGGTAGTAGTATATAAGAACAAGAGTATTAGGTACCCGCACCATTTCCCATTTTTTTAGCTGCTCTTCCTAACGGCGACCGTCCTAACGTTGCCACACTCTCCCCGCCCGCACACACGTGGGATCACTACCACATATCCCGCCCTCACAAACCTAGGCCTCACAACCAAGGATCCTGCCCGCACACACCTAGGCCTCACAACCACGTATCCTTCCCGCACACACCTGGGACTCACAACCACATATCTCTCCTGCACACACACCTGGGCCTCATCCCGAAGATTCATGGGAAATATTAGAACCTTCCCGAAGATTATTGGGCTAAAACCACCCCAATAGAAACCTACTTGAAGAGTCTTTGGTGTAAGGTTGCCTCAAGACATCACAACCTAGGGGAGAAGGAGCAGGAAGGAGCTAGTAACTAAGGTAAAAACACCCTCTCCCATAAAATGGGAGTGTTCGACACTAAGTTCTCAACATGGGTGGGGTGCGATAAAACACAAAAGATATAGATATATATATATATGTATACCAAACACACAGCCCAACCTATGGCTTCTAAACAGAAAACTGAGCACGTGCCTCGGCACTGCTACCACGAAGTATGCATACAATAAACAATCCCAACCCCCTTTAGGTTTTCACATTTTAGTAGAAATAGTATATTTAGTTCCATTACTACTGGGAAACTATCCACAACCAACCACAACAAACGTTCGTAAAACATATCCCTGCCATCCACAAATCAAGTTAGGAAAAACACGAGCAACACAACAAAGCCCTTCTTATCAATCAACCAACCCCATTGATTATTATTTCCGTTTCATTACCACATCCCACGATTTATTAACTCTTCCACTTTAATTTATTATTCACAACCCACTATTCATTCACAAACATGCCCATCCCTATAGCCCCACTGCCATCCACCATAACCACAACCACACCGAAGCCTGTTTCTCACTATTATCCCTTTAATACCATTTATTCCAGCCCCGCTGCCCATCACCATCTTAACATTCACACCAACCCAAAACCAAGTCAACCACAGCCCTGTTGTTCACCTGATCTACAACAACCCACAAAAACAACCCCATCACATGCCACGTAACCAAGCCAACACCCACGTTCATTATTCCATTTTGTTTAACCAGGGTGATCACACAAGGGTTCTAGATTTTAAACAGCCACCTTCAAGTGATTAACCAATTTCCACATTCTACAAAGTTCCATACATTCAAAAGGTCTAGAAGGATAGGGAAACATTTAATTGCCCAAGAAAAGGCCCCCAACGACTGTTATTTTCAGTTGGCATAAGCCTATTGATTTCACAACGTAATATCACATGATATAAAATGTAAAGTAACAGCAATCACAACTTCGCATCCCCGTTCATTAACCAGTTAATATCTTTATTTAAAGGATCAACTATTCCTCAAAAA
The DNA here is from genome assembly GCA_963277665.1 of Viscum album. Taxonomy (NCBI): domain Eukaryota; kingdom Viridiplantae; phylum Streptophyta; class Magnoliopsida; order Santalales; family Viscaceae; genus Viscum; species Viscum album. The sequence goes on from OY728119.1 coordinate 1,290,502,208, forward strand.
AACAAGGGGATACCCACACCACATGATGCACAAATTAGAGAGACGAAGGTAAGATCCCAACCTCAACAGGTTCATGATCGCAACGCTCCCCCAGATCAACCTTAGAACACGTCTGTCGGCATCCGTCACTTATGTCGGGTCCCAAAAAAACCTCCTTGGGTGGATGTCGGAAAGGAAAGGCTGAAGGAAAGACAACAGATCCAAGCTCGGATGCTCCACCTCTCCGTTACAATCCCGTGGCCGCTGACGGATCGTAAATCAGAGCTCGGACGAACAAGTTATGGAAGGAAGAGCCTTCGAGTCTCTTGAGAGAGCTCTGCTCAGAGGAGAGGAGAGAAGAGGGTGAGTTGAAAAGGAGGAGGGGACCCCTCCTTTTATAGGCGTGAAAAGCAAAAGTAAACGAAGTGTACTTTATGGTACATGACGTGTACTCGGTTCTTTCACACGGTCTCCATGCGGCTTCCAACACGTCTCTGCGGCCGTTGACTGGTCAACACACGGTTTGAGGGTAACACATACGCGGGGAAGGACTACACGGTGTGTAGTTTGGACACACGGCGTGTACTCATTTATTACACACGGCAAGGAAACGGCTCCAACATGGAACATGGCCATTGACTGGTAATGCGTACGCGGGGAGGGACTACACGGCGTGTAGAACTGGTCACACGACATGCACCCATTATTCCACACAGCAAGGACACGACTTGCAACATGAGGTATACCCGAAAAGGGAGAACATGACGTGTAGTTTCATGATTCTGGAATGTGTGGGAAAGGTCCATCTTACCCTCTAGAACACTTCTTGACCTTCTTTTTTGACAAAGGAAAGGGTCGGAGAGGCCTGGGCCATTACAATATGACTTATATAACTGAATGTAAAAATTGATATACTAAAAGATATTTGTTAATTCCATTTTGACTTTACTTTAAGTTAATTAAAATAATGTGTCATTATCAACCGTATGTGGCTCAATGGGGACCCAAAATTGATCCAAGGATTCCCATGGTAGGTCATTACTCATCAAATAAGGTTAGAAAAAGTGTTAATGTAATTTTGTATTATTATAATATTCTTTTTACCTGGAATTTCCCTATTTACCTTTTCCCACGGTAAATAAAAGTCAAAAGTTAATATTCACCACAATTATGCTCATTTTATTGAATTCCATTTTACTTAATAGTAATAACCATGTATCTACGATTTTGGAAATTCAATTCACAAAAGTGGTAAAATTTCAGTTAAATGAAAATGTCCGATTTTTAACTTCTACATTCTGGTTTCAGTATTCATAAAAAATTGATGTTTTTCAGAAAAATACCAAAAATTCATCCTAAACTATATTTGATATTCTGAATTCCAAAATGATGTCTATTTTACCAAATTAAAAATGTATAATTTTCATTAATTAATTTAAAATTAATACTCGTTGTCAAAACAAATAGCGTTCTTTTATAAACAATAACTATCCAATGATTGACACCTATTTATGTATAATTTCAAAGTGAAATAAATTCAAATGACCAAAATTGGATGAATAAGTAAACATATAATCTCATTACACTTCAAAACCAATTTAAAATATAACATAACCATATAAATTAAAAATATTAAAAGGCAGTTTTGAATTAAAATACATTATTTCTCACTATTCATAAAAAATGAATATTATTAGAAAAATAACAAAAAATTACCCAAAGTAAATATCAATGTTGGGATTCTAAACAAAAATTTATATTTTCAAATGGATCATATAAAAGTGACCAAAACTAGATTTAAAGAGGGTTCTCTATTAAAAGGCAGTAAATCAACCCTTTAAAGTAAATTATGATTAAAATTAGATTCATTCACATTTTAAACCTATATCTTTTATTGGATAAATATAAAAACATTTAACAAACATATATAATCATTTTTTAGTTAGTTCTGTTCATTCCCGCCATTAAAATGGCTAGGTGTTAATTACCATTTAAAATAACAATATTATATTATTAGTGTGCAATGTAAGATTTCAAAGAAATCCATTGTTGTGTATCAGGTATACCATCAAACATGGTGTCACTTTAACGTAAAATTAATATTTAGTTCAAAAATATTAATAAATATGAAAAATGTCATGTTCTTTATTTACTTGGGATGTTACATCCTTTCCCCCATTTGGAAATGGTGTCCTCGCTATTTTAAAAATGGGCTTGGAAACTTCATTACAAGTCCCACATAGGAAAAGTGTCAGTAATACTATCACATTAAAAGAAAGGAAGAAAAGTACAAAGGTCACCCGAGATAACCCATACTAGGATTCCATATAAGAAAACATGGATATGGATGATAAACTAAGTGTCAGGTTCTGTTGGAGTGGGATAGAAAATATGATCAAGAGAAAGTTAACAACAAGAAAACAACAAACTTGTGATGGGATAAACGGTCATTAGTTTCCCAGTAGGAAAAGTTAATAGATAACATTTTTTAAGATCCATTTTATAATGTTGAGTAATTTATTTATGAGATTGACTAAGAACATAAAGATATATACTTACTTTTCATGTAGAGTTTCATTCTATAAAAAAATTCTACCAGCTACTTTTCATTTTTTCAAACGATGAGTATTCAAGATGACTTGGTCAGACCGAAAGAGCTAAAATCAACTTCTAGTTAATCAAATGATCCACAGACGATAAAAAATATATTTACCTTGTCTTCAGAGATTAACCCCCACAAAAATGGTTAGAACAAGATTAGATTATCCCCAAAAATTGATAATCCTTTAGAGAAAAAAAATACTAATCTTAATTTTTTAAATTAAACCAACATCACCCTAAAGATAAATAAATACCATTAAATAAATATTTGTCCCTAAGATCCCTCAATAAAATCCAAACTAATTTTGAAACCCAAAACCGAGAATAATTTGGTTATGTATTTTTTCATGTTAAATTGTTTCTCCAAATGACATTGACTACCCTCAAAGTCATATACTCAAATTTAATTAACATAATCACATTTTCTCTATGATAGGATAATCATTTTCATAAATAACCCAAAATATAGATAAAAATACACCATTAATCCTCAAATAAAACCCCATAGTATTCTATTTTCCTTAGGTATATAGTGTTCCCAACAAAGCGAATGTCTTCCTAAATAAAATTTATCACATAAGCACCAAATAATTTTCCTATACAAAGGATACCTATTTGATTAGATATAATATCCCCAATAAACTTATTATTGATCAATAAGATCATTTAACAAAAAATAATTAGTCACACTAACCAGGGACTTCACATAGTCCAGTAGTAGGTGATAAATCCAAATCACACTATGGTTGTGGGTTCGATTCCCGCAGCTTTTTCCGACACAACAGGTTGTCACATGATCTATGTGTTGTCCTTTTTCAAAGTCTATATAATTTTATAATTTTCTCAAAAATGAGATAGATTCCTCTCAATAACTATAACATAATTTCATCACAAATGTTATCTCATACCTCTCATTTTCATTAAAAAATTTAATAACTATTAATTTCCTCAAACTAAATGATCATATAAAACCAAATGGTTATTTATAACTATATTCGAAAGAGAAAAGGTAATTCTTCCTCGAATATCATTTTCACATGACAAACTATAGGGTTTCAAATAGAAGAAAAAATTCTTCCAATGTAATCCCATCAATAAAGAGCACTAATAATTTTTAACCATTTCTCCCTCCATTTATTTTGACAAAGATTCTTCCTTGACCAAGAGGATATCCTATAGAATTGGGCATCCACTCGGGTAATAACCAGGTCCCCTACATTTATGGAAAATGATTATAAATTGATTCTTAGTAACTTTTTTTCTTTCATAGTACTCCTCACTTTTCATTAAAAATTAATAACTTTATGTACTCTTTACCCACACATAAATCATTTCATTGTTCTATTAAGACACCTTTCTAGGTGTCTCTTCCCAATTTATTGCATAATGGAAAATGAGCATTCTTTTCTCCATGGTCTTCACTATTGGAGCTCTTATCGTTCACCACTTTACTCATCCTTATTGAGACCTGGAGTTAGTCAATATATAGGTTGTTGATAATATTTTTTGAAAACTGATTCGTCATGAACACAATATCATTTATGGCTGTCAACATTACATTTTGTTTCTCATTTCCACCACCGTTCAAACCATGTACATCATTCACAAAGTTATTATGAATTCCTTGGAATCCATCCATTGACTAAAACTAGAAACCATTGTGTGAATAATAATAGTCATAACTTCAATTTGAGTATATCATGAAACCCTATTTTCAGTTTAAAACACATTAAGATTAGCCAAGGTCATTTATTCTCATATTAAATTAAAATACATCAAATAGGTTTGTAAAGAGAATGTAAATTATCTTAATCATATCTCCCAAGAGTTTCGTAACCAAGAGTGCAGCAAGGCCCGCGATCATTTACTAGGATACCTCGGGTCAATCCTGAAACTCCTTGTTGGTGTTTTCACTCCTAGGTACATCTATTTTATAGCCGTCTTTACCAGCACGTATCCATACTGGGATTTATTTAGTGTAAAAACACAAAATATTTACATTACCAAAATTCCAGGATGTTCTTCTATACAAATCATTAGGGTCTATCTTAGGGTAATGTTCTATAATCATAGTTTATCTAAATCTAGTTTCCATGGTTTGTACTAAACATCCTTTGATACCAAATGTAATGCCTTTACCCTAGAATCTAAGAGCTGGTGCATTATTTTAATACGTTGGCATGATTACAAGAAATCAAGTCCCAAAGGACTAAAAAATTTAGTTTTCTTGGAAACAAGATACATACATTAGTTCAGTACTACAACTTTAAAAGAAATACAACACTAATTAATTCCATTAGAAACATCCATCCTCTAAGATAATTCATGTATGTTACTCATAACTAACTTCTTCATATCCTAGGAAAATAAAACATGAGAAATGGGTGATCTCAAACACTCAGTTAGAGTAAGAAATATAGTGGAAGATAACAAAAACATTAGGCATGGTGAATAATTGAAAACACATGCCTTTACATATAATTAACATAAACACTTTATGGAAGGAATATGAGTTGAGTAAATATTGCCAAAATAAAACATAGTCATGGGTATTCTACTAGTCGAATAACCACATGAAATATTTGTAGAGACCCGAAGCTTGACGTACATAGACATTACATTACTTTTTCGGAATACTTAATACATAACAAAAACATACACCAATGGACCTTAATAGTTTAGTGTCTTTGGAAACTCGGAAATTAATATTCTAATCCTAGTGAAATATCCTCAACATCTCCCATAAAGATCTTCCCATTTTGGTTTTCTTACCAAAAACCATTCTTTAAATCCTGGGGAAAGGAAAACATATAAAGTCTACGCTCAAATTCTTAGTACGGGTAAGCATGGATAAAATAGAACAAATCATATACATTTGAACTTAAAAACATGAATCTAATGTTTAAACATCAAAATCATGGGCAGTGACATAAAATATGGCAATACATAAGGCATAGATCATAATGAAACAGTAATCATGATAGAATAGCATGGGAATAAAACATGTGATTGTAGAAACCATTAAGAACATGATATGATTTCCATAGTATCCAAGGCATTGTTTCCAAGACCATCTTAGTGGACAAAGTCCCTTTTCGAATCGAGATCACTCCTCGTTCCAGCCCTATATTACTGAACCAGATTAACTTACCGTTCTAGACATGTCTATCTCATGAGATATAAATCTTTACCCAATGCATTTCATGGAGATATAGGTCCAAACATTCTCATAACGAAATCATTCTTACTTGTGCCACAAAATAAAATTAAAACATTCATCTTAACCCAAAAAATAAAATGGGTTTCATAAACATCATCCCACCATCACATAATCTATATAAAACAAATGGATATTTCATCATAAGAAAAGTGAAACCATGAAAAACGAAGATAAATTATACTTGAAACATACGAATATGAAATAATGTCATCGTAGATGGAAAATTGTTTTTATAAAACACTTGAAATGAATTATTGAAGAAAATATCCTTTCTTCTTCAAAATCATTTCCTTTCACAAAATGCCTTGCATTTTTAAAAGAAAATTATTTTGTGAAAAATTTTCAGAAAATATTATAGATTATGATTCATGTAAATGAGAAGTTATGAAACTGTAAAAATCCGCTCACTCCATATAAGTTAAAAATAACATTCTTCTCGTACTTTTGTCAGAAAAGTCAAAAAGTACCCCGTATGGTAAACCAAAGAAATATTCCTTCCATACGATGTGGTAAAAGTAAAAAAGAAAGGGTAAAAATGAATTTAAACATACATGGAATAATATTAATCATTTTCTGAAAACATTTGGAGAAAATATGCACATGGATGATAAACATAACCCCAGTAAATACTTACTAATAAACAATCTCAGATAAAAATGAGATTGGAATAATTATCCCTTACCTTATGTCTGATATGCTTAGTATGTATCCAAACCTCCTGTATAATGTTTTAATTAATTTCATTAAATTATTACAGAATCATATTCATTGTTATTATATCATATATGGTTCACTTATGTATTTATATTACCCATTCATTTGTCAATTCCATGTTAAAGTAGCGTTTTGGGTAAAATTATTTCATTTGTCGTACGTGTTTGGACTTGTTGTTCTTGATGTTATTATTACTTATATCATGATTTACTTACTTCCAGAATGTAAAACATTATTTATATATCATATATATTCAGTATATATATATATAATAGATAGATAAATCAAATGAAACACACTGTTCATGGAGACGGTAGGTTGTACATACGCATGAACGTTGTTTTCCTTTCTTTATTGACTTGAATGGAAGTAAGTATATTACATATATATATACATAAATACAGTAGCTTAATTATTTAATATATTTCATTATTATTAATTATATATATTTTATAATCATTCTTGAATGGTTAACATGGAGAATGAATCTCGTCGCTTTGGGGAGATGGTAGTCCGTACGTACGCACGAGTGATGATATCATTCCCAGGATTGTGGAATTGTATTAAAGTGTATGTATAATATTTCAGAATCAATATAAATTTAAAATAATCATATATAGTTATTTATTTACACCATTATATCCATCCAAGTAAGGTGGTGGTCGAAAACAGATTACACCACGGCGTGGAGACGGTATTCCGTACGTACGCACGCACGGTGGTTTCGTTTTCCGTAGGATGGATAGAAGGTAAAATTGTGTTGTTTCAAATTTATAATAACATATATGTTTATAATTAATACTTATTTTTTTACTTTATAATGAGACAAAAAATTAATAAGAAGTATAATAAGAAAGAAACTTCAGAGAATCGGAAGAAGAGATTACCTCTTCTTCGACGCACCTACTTTAAGCCTTCTCTTAATGAAGTAGAGTTGGTATTTTGAGAATACCAGAACATCCAGAATGTTTCTATGGAAGTGGAGAAGATAAATTGGCAGGGTTTGGCTTATATTCAAGGCTCAAAAGGGTGTGATGAGATGAGGGAAGGGGTTACCTTTTTATAAGGGAGGAGAGGGGCACCTTTGGAAAAACATAATATATTATTTTATAATAAAGTCATATTCGGTTTTTAATATCTCAAAATTGATTTATCTCAACGATAAGGTGGCTATGGGTTTAAAGTCCCCCAACAAATAGGTTTTATGAATGTTTAGGTTACTATTTTATCCTTATCATTTAGATTAAACATTAAGTTAAATAATTAAACTTTTACCGTGTCTTTTTGTTTTCTTACATTATATGGTTAATAAACTAACTATAACAAGACAAAATAACCCCAAGTGGTTCATTATTAATATATATATTCTTATCTAAGACTTTTGTCTGAAACTTATATTTTTAGGAATAAAATAACAATTAATAATATAATATTTTAAAAAAAACTATTTTATGTCAATTGTGACACTATTTGGTATTTGATTTTTGTGAAAATAATAACAGCATGTTTAGTTCGAAAAAAATTAATTAAATCAATACTAACATGAAATATATACTTATAAAATTATTTTAATTCATATAATGTCTCAAATTACATCTATTTGTGTATTTATAACATCAATTATGTTAATATTTCATTAATAAGGTAATTACTGCATCATCATTGTGTCATAAATAAATTAAATTATTTATTGTCTAAAAATTATAAATAAAATACCATTATGTAGGAAATATATTTATCTTTCTAATGAATATTTATAGACGAATTTATCTTATGTATAACCTTATATTAAAAATGAATCAGTTATTAAACTTTGATTTTAAATATTTTAACCCTTTTTTAAATAAATTAATAATAAATGTCCTAATCTAATCCAATTGGATCTAAATGAACATATTTTATTTATAAGGTTGTTTTTGGTCAAATTAAACTTATCTAGTAGAATTTGTACATGTGTTAGGGTAATAATAATATCATTTTTACCCTTAATTACTCTATTTACTTTTAACCGTGGTAAATAAAAGTAAAAAGTTACTATTCAAAAAAAACTATTTTCATCCCATTGAACCACATTTTAGTCCTTGATATTGACCGTGTCTCTTGGAGTTTCAAAATTCTACTCACAGATGCAGTAAAATTATGTTTCATGTAAGTTTGTAAAAAGCTCCTTAGAGGTAGGTAAAAGACGGTGAAAAGTTCAATAAAATTTTTATATATCAAAAATTATTATTAAATGACCCCAATGAATTAAATTGAACCAATATAGGTATTATGTATCAATTTTGACCTAAAATAAATTTAAATAAAATAAATAATTATTTAAATAAAAAGTCTATTTTTAAATAGTGACCCAGTGTTTTCACTATTCATCAAAAATTGAAAGATTTCAGAAAAAATACCCAAAAATCACCCTAGGCTAGTTTCGATATTCCAAATCAAAAAATAAAGTCCATTTTGAAAAATAAAAATTATAAAATTTCAAAAATTGGGTATTACTATTCATAACAGCTAGTTCATAATAATATTATAATAATATCTCATTTAGTGAAACTCGGTATTGCATACTACACACACTATCAAGGAAGGTCTTGATTGTGTGTAATGCAAGACAAGTCAGGGCTGCATGTAGTGAAAGTACCTTTTGGTGTCGCGTATAATATAATCAAAACATATTTCATTTATACATTAAACAAAATCTATACTTAATGATGCATAGAATAATTTCTACCAAACGAACTTGAAATTGTGTGTAACACGAGCCAAGATTAGTGTTGCGTATACTGCAAGCTAATATGGTGTTGCGTATAGTACAATCTAAACTTGGTGTAGTGTATAATAGAAGACATCAGTGAAATTAAAAGAATATTTTTCATAAAATCATGGGTTGTTACATTCTACCCCCCTTAAAATGAATTTCGCCTTCTAAATTCGTCAGGGTTAGAAATGGTTTAATACTTGAAAGATTCATTAAAAGAAACCCACATCGTAAAAAGGAAAACCAAAACATGACATTAAAACCTAAATTATGAAACGTAACAGTTACCCAAATTAACTAATCAGTGGGTTTCCACATAGTAGAACATAGGTGAAAATATGGACATAGAAGAGAAATATAACCATCAACTTCTGATGAAGAGTGGTAGAGGACATGGCTATGAAAAATCCAACAATCACAAAGCCATAAAATTTTTATGATCTAAGGTACCATCCGATTCATCAAATATTAGAGCAAAAGGACAACATTTTTTGTTTTCACGATCATTTCCCTAAAGTTGATGAATTGTTGAATTTAAATAAATACTTACTTGATTTTGGGACAATCTCACCATTTCTCGTTCCTTGGACAATTTCCACTTCATCTATTAAATAAATGAAGTTGAATTTTTCATTCATGAAGTGTTAGTTGATCTGGTGATAAAATGATGGGTCATTCCATATGTCTCAAACAAAATGTTAGAAAAAGTTATCAAATATACATAAGTCCATCTATAGTGAGTTTAATCATATTTGGTTCCTAAAATGGACTTATACTTCATATATCGTACAGTTTAATATAATAAAACTTGTTTCTCTATCAAGGGACTTCCTATAGGCCAGTGGTAGGCAATAAAGCCCTCTCGCACTTCAGTTGTGGGTTCAATTCCCACAGCCTTGTCCAATATAACAGGTTGTCGCCCGTCCTGAAGGTTGTCCTTTTTCTAAAAATAAATTATTATAACATTCTATCTATAATTCTGAAAAAGTTTTCACCTTAAACAATACTAACTTTTTTCCAACATAATCCATTCCAATCTTTAGCCTTATCCAAAATAATGATGTCCAATTTTCTATTATAGTGAAAACGATTACCAAAGAGTTCATATAACAAGCATGTTAATACTATCATTGATCCCCATTTATCATATTATATGTCTTGTTGGACACATTCCAATCATTCGGAGGCCTTAATCTTATATTCTCTTGAAAAATAAATACTCATTAAACCTTTGTGAAAACAAGAATGCAGTTAAAAGTTAACACGTTCCACATACCAAAATCCAAAAAAATCGATATACTCAAACCATGATATGACTTAGTCTTTATAATAATCATGAGCTCATGAATACTATCAAACATATTATTTTCTCCATATCCATTCATTATTCCCATATCATTTGATTTCCAAAATATTTGAATCAATTTTCATGGTTACCGGTACCATAAAATTATTGAAAACCACAATAGACTAATACAAAAATATTCCAATATACCATAAAAGTACCTCAACAACATTATTCTTGAATAAAAATACATAAACACTTCAATCCATCCTCTTCAATTATTTTCATGGAGTACGTCCTTCCTTGATTTAGAAGTAACCTCTTAGGTTAGGGCATTGACTTGGGTAATTCCCATGTTCACCACAAATAATACATTGAACTCCATAATATTTTGTCACTCTATGACCCTTTTCTCCAAATAGATAACATCTTCCCCTCCATTTGAGTTATTCCTAAAGATTCTTATTCACTTCTTTAGAAATCTCAATCTTCCTTTTTCTATGCTCATCACCATGAGAACATTCATAAAATTCCATCTTCCTCTTATTTGATGACTAAGGTATACCATCAATGTTCACCTTGTTAATCATATATCACGATGACAGATTCGACATAATCACAATATCATTATCTCCAGGCATTACACAATTTGGTTGATCACAGTCCCCAATTTTCCCATCGGAATCAACGTTAACTAAATTCATTCTCGTTCCCTCTATTGACTAAAATCAAAAAACCATAGTGTAATAAATAGTTAAAATAACGAGGAACCACATAACCATTAAAAGTCACTTATGGGATGTCTAACTTATCACAAATTCTTTAATCCTTGACACATTAGGTTCACCCTAGTTTATTCATGATCCTCAAAATAAATCTTGTACTATAACCTACAGTTATACTAAACATTAGGGATTTCTCTAGACATACCTTAGAAATATCTCTAGGGATTTCACTAAAGTTTTCGCATCCTAGTTTCCAAAGGTTAACTAAACATTTCCTCTGATACCAACTATAGAGACCCGAATCTTGACATAGATAGACATTACATTACTTTTGCGGAATACTTAATACATAACAAAAACAGACACCAAAGGACCGTAATAGTTTAGTTTCTTTGGAAACTCAGAACGTAATCTTCTAATCATGGTGAAATATCTTCAACATCTCCCATAAAGATCTTCCCCTTTTTGTTTTCTTACCTAAAACCTTTCTTTAAATCCTGGGGAAAAGAAATAATATAAAGGGTGAGCTCAAATGCTCAGTAAGGGTAAGCATGGTTAAAATAAAACAAATCATATGCATTTGAACTTAAAAAAATGAACATAATGTTTAAACATCAAAATCGTGGGCAATGACATAAATCATTGAAATACATAAGGAATAGATCATAAAGAAAAATTAATCATGATAATGTAGCATGGGAATAAAACATGTGATTGTGGAAACCATTAAGCACATGATATCATTTCTATAGCAGAAAAGGAATTTCTTCCAAGACCATCTTAGTGGACAAAGTTCCTTTCTGAATCTAGTTCACTCCTCGTTCCAGTCATGTATTACTGAACTAGATTAACATACCATTCCATACATGTCTATCTAATGAGATATAAATCTTTACCCAATGCATGGGAGGGAGATATAGGTCCCACCCATCTCATAACAAAATCATTCTTACTTGTGCCACAAAATAAACTTAAAAAATTCATCATAACCCAAAGAATAAAATGGGTTTCATAAACATCATCCCATCATCGCATAATCCATATAAAACAAATGGATATTTCATCATAAGAAAATTGAAACCATGTAAATCATAGAGGCATTATACTTGAAACATAAAAATATGAAATAATACCATCTTAGTTGGAATTTATTTTTAATAAAACACTTGAAATGAATTCTTGAGGTAAATATCCTTTCTTCTTCCAAATAATTTTCTTTTCACAAAATGCCATGGAATTTTAAAAGAAAAGTATTTTTGTTTGAAAATTTTAATAAAATATTGTAGACTAAGAATCATGTAAATGAGGCGTTATGAAACTGTAAAAATCGGTTCACCCCTTATAAGTTAAAAATAACATTCTTCTCGTACATTTGTCGGAAAAGTCAAAAAGAACGTCGTATGGTAAAAAAAGAAAAATTCCTTCCATACGATGTGGTAAAAGTAAAAAATGTTAAAAATGAATTTAATCATACATGGAAAAATAGTAAAAAATTTATGAAAACATTTGGAGAACATATGGACATGGACGATAAACATAACCTCCGTAAATACTTATGAATAAACAATCTCAGATAAAAATGAGATTGGAATAATTATCCCTTACCTTATGTTCGATATGATTTGAATGTATCCTAACTTCCTATATAACGATTTAAATAATTTCATTGACTTATTAAAGAATCATATTCATTGTTATTATATCATATATGGTTCACTTAGGTATTTATATTACCCGCTCATTTGATAATTCCATGTTAATGTAGCGTTTTGTGTAAAACTGTTTCATTTATCGTACCTGTTTGGACATGTTGTTATTGATATTATTATTACATATATAATGATTTACATAATTCCAGAATGTAAAACATGATTTATTTATCATAGATATTCATTATATATATATATATAATATAGATAAATTAAATGAAACACACCGTTCATGGAGACGGTAGGTTGTACGTACACATGAACGTTGTTTTCCTTTCTTTATTGACTGGAATGGAAGTAAGTATATGAAATATATATATATATATATATATATATCAAGTATCTTCATTATCTCATATATTTCATTATTATTAATTATATATACATTATAATCATTCTTGAATGGTTAACATGGGGAATGAATCTCATCGCTTTGTGGAGACGGTAGTCCGTACGTACGCACGAGCGATGATATCATTCACATGATCGTGGAATTGTATTGAAGTATATTTATAATATTTCATAATCAATATCAATTTACAATAATAATATATGGTTATTTATTTACACCATTATATCCATCCATGTAAGGTGGTGGTTGAGAACAGATTACACCATGATGTGGAGACGGTATTCCGTACGTACGCACGCGCGGTAATTTCATTTCCGTAGGATGGATAGAATGTGAAATAGGGTTGTTTCATATTTATAATAACATATTAGTATATAATTAATATTGATGTTATTACTTTATAATGAGACAACTAAAGAAGAATAAGTAGAAGAAGAAAGAAACATGAGAGAATCGGAAGAATATATTACCTATTCTTCGACGCACCTCCTTTAAACATTATCTTAAGGAAGTTGAGTTGGTCTTTTGAGAAGACCAGAATCTCAAAAATGTTTTTAGGGATGTTTATAAGAGAAATTTTCAGGGGTTGGTCGAGCTTCAAGGCTCAAAAGGGTGTGAATAGAAGAGGGAAGGTGTGCCCTTTTTATAAGGGAGGAGAGGGCCACCTTTAGAAAAACATAAAATATTATTCTATAATAAATTCATATTCGGTTTTCAATAGTGCAAAATTGATTTATTTAGAATCTAAGGTGGGTATGGTTAGAAATAAGATCAACCAATAGGTTTTAGACATGTTTAGGTTACAATTTTATCCTTGTCATTTAGATTTAACTCTAAGTTAAACAATTTTACTTTTACCGCGTCTTTTTGTTTTCTTACACTATATAGTCAATAAACTTACTATAACAAGCCAAAAGAAACCCAATTGGATAATTATTAATATATATATTCTTATATAAGTCATTTTCTAGAACCTTTTATTTTTAGGAATAAAATAACAATTAATAATATAATATTTGTTTGAAAAACAATTTTATGTCAATTTTGACACTATTTGGTATTTTATTTTTTTGAAAATAATAACAGCCAGATTAGTTAGAGAAATTTTAATTAAATCAATACTAACATGTCATATTAACCTAGAAAATTAGTTGAATTTATAAAAAGTCTCAAATTTCATTTATTTGTGTATTTATAACATCAATTTGTTTAATATTTCATTAATAAAGCAATTACGGCATCATCATTGTGTCATAAATAAATTAAATTATTTAATGTCTATAAATTATAAATAAAATACTATTATGTACGAAATCTTTTTTTATTTCTAATTAATATTTATAGATGAATTTATCTTATGTATAACCCTATATTAAAAATTATTTAGTTATTAAACGTTGATTTTAACTATTTTAACCCTTCTTTAAATAAATTAATAATAAATGTCCTAATCTAATCAAAGTGGACCTAAATGGTCATATTTTGTTCATAAGGTTGTTTTTTTTCGAATTACAATTATACAATAGAATTAGGACATGTGTTAGGGTAATAATATTATCATTTTTACTTTTAATTACACTATATTCTTTTAACCGTGGTAAATAAAAGTAAAAGTTTACTATTCACCAAAAATTATTTTCAACTTGTTAAACCACAATTTAGTCTTTGTTATTAACTGTGTCTCTCGGATTTTTGAAATTTCACTCATAGAAGCGGTAAAATTATGTTTAATGTAAATTTGCAAAAACTCCTAGGAGGTAGGTAAAAGAAGGTGAAAGGTTCAACAAAATTTTTATATATTGAAAATTATTATAAAATGAATTCAATGAATTACATTGAACACATATAGGTATTTTGTATCAATTTTGACCTAAAATAAATTTAAATAAAATAAATAATTACTTAAATAAAATGTCGGTTTTTAAATATTAACCTAGTTTTTTCACTATTCATCAAAAATAGAAAGATTTCAGAAAAATACAAAAAAATCGCCCAAGGCTAATTTCGATATTCCGAATCCAAAAAGTAGATCCATTTTGATAAATAAAATTTATAAAATTTCAAAAATTGGGTATTACTATTCATAACGGCAAGTTCATAATAATATTATAATAATATCTCATTTACTGTAACTCGGTATTGCGTACTACACACACTATAGAGGAAGGTCTTGATTGCATGTAATTCAAGCCAAGTCAGGGCTGCATGTAGTGAAAGAACCATTTTGTGTTGCGTATAACATAATCAAAACTTATTTCATTTATACATTAAAACAAATAAATACTTAATGTTGCATAGAATAATTTCTACAAACGAACTTGAAATTGTGTGTAACACGAGCCAAGAATTGTGTTGCGTATACTCCAAGCTAATACGGTGTTGCATATTGTACAAGTTAAACATAGTGTAGTGTATAATAGAAGACATAAATGAAATTAAAAGAATCTTTTTCATAAAATCTCAGGGTGTTACAATATCAGTATCTAGTTTCATAATGATGGAATGCATAATGCCGGAAATCATAACCACATAGTCTAGGCCTCATTCCAAGACTATAAATAAGATTTTTTCAAGGCCTTGTGCCAATACACTAGCTTTCCTAATGAGACCTACTGATGCATCGAGGAGTCATAGCGGACTCCACCAGTAACTTACTAAGTCTAATGCATTCCTCATATTAAATTTTTGAAACCTAACATAAAGATTCGTATTAAAACAAGCATACGAAATGTTAATACTTTATCCATAAATCATGAATGGTATAAAAATGGAACATCCACAGTCAAACATAACTCATTCAATACAATATAGATGATTGTATTGTAACATATTATCCTCAATAGATAATAATTTAGGATATTGACATAGATTAAAATAATCATCAATACTATTTGAGAGAAATATCCCCCTTTTTCCTTGAAAACATTTAAAAGTCACGCTATCTATCAAGATTCCATTTAAAAAAAGATTTTTGAATAAGTGTGTCTCATTATTCTTTGAAACATTCAAAAGGAAATTTAATTTGAAAAAATTAATGTCCATATAAATGAATCATTAAAACCATTTTTAAAACATGGACATTAATGATAAATATTTAGAATAATATATCTTTAAAACATTTAAAATGATATTTTTGTTAGAGTTCCTAACCAAAATATAAACACCTGAATACAAATAATTAAGGTAATAAAAACATTATAATATCTTGAGAATAACGGGATTCAAGATATACTATTTCAAAGTACATTATATACACCATATATAATTTAATTGGTGTATAACAACAAAAAAGTCTCAATGGAATGTAAATTGAGATGAAATCTCTTATAAAGAGTTTATCCTTAGGTTAAGGATAAATCAAGGACATAATTATGTATGAAAAATATAAATACAGACAATATGATTGGATATTCAGTGTAAATCAATCAGAGTACATTCACACATATTCTGGTAAAAACAACACCAATGAATTGGATTTTTAACTCAATAAATAGAGATTAAGTGAAAATTACTCTTATCAAATTCATATCGATAACATGAGAATTTATTAAAGGAGTCATTATGTGTATCAAAATTTTATCCACAGAAAGGGGATTTTAAATTACTACACAAATAATAAATAGTGTTTCCACACATAAACATGGATTAAAATAACCAATGATGTATGCTTAAATCCCAATGAGTGGAAATTGAAATTTGATATTCCCTTACTGATTTGGTAACTTTTGAAACATAAACCCCATGAAAGAACTATAAAACAATGAAGATGTAAATACCCATACATTAATGTATGTTACAAAATTTACACAATCAGGGGTAGTACATACTCCACCCAAAAGGAAATAGTGTCCAATATAACATGAATCTAGTTGGAATAAAAGTGAGATAAAAAACCCTTAGTTTGTTGTAATCAATCGAGTCATATGAACAAAATTTAATTACCACCAAATTAATCACATAATACCATGAATATAAAAAGAATAGTGATAATATATATCAAATTTAAGTACACAATACACCACATGCATTAAATAAGTGGCGAACAATGGAAATATCAGGTAATTCAAAGTGAGATAAGAAACCCCTTACCTCAAGTCTGACTTGTCTTGTATGTTCATTGTTCTTCATGAATAATAACAGGTCTGACTTGTATGTCTTGTATGTTCATTTGTTAATTTCTAATTGATTAAGAAAATTTTTCAAGATTATTATTTCTTTTATATCAGTTATTTCATTGATATAACAATTTGTTATTTATTTGATTTCATAATGGATATTTTATCGATGTTCGGAACTTGAGTCCAAAATGAACTCTTTATAATTACCATTTTTCCATGTGTTCAAAATTCCATTATCTCCAAAATGATATAAATGATTTAGATATCATATATATAGTATATGTCCATTATATATATATATTTATAATAGTACATAACATTTGGAGATAAGAAATTAAATGTACCGTTCATGGAGACGGTAAGTCGTACGTACGCATGAACACTACTTTCATTTCTATTTTGTATTTTAATGGAATTAAAACATAATGATACATAGGTATATTAAAATTACAGTATAATATCATATATAATATCATTAATTACATCCATTATACATCCCACATATGGAATTAACGAGTCATATCATTTTGAGGGGGAGCTAGTATGCACTTCCTCAAATGAAATCTTCGCGTTTTACCCATAATGGAAACCATAAAATAATGATATAAATGGAAAATACAGAAAAATAAATAAAACATAAACATTATATATATATATCATATATAAATACAGTGCCTTCTAAATTTCCACCATGATATTTGGTAGGAGATAATCAAATAATCATCGTTCCGTGAGGTGTTAGTTTTCCATCCACAGAAACAATATGTTTTCACCCATTAAATGGAGGTGTTTGTAAGATAAATTATAATACTTATCATAACAACATTCTAGTATATTGAGGATACTTGTGTTGTTATAAAAGAAATTATTATAAAGTGTTTAGGGGTTGCATATGTAAAATAAAACAAAATAAGAAAAATCATTTAAGAGAAATCATTACCTTTAATTTGGGTAACTTCCTTTAGGTTGAACAAAAAAGACTTCTTGAAGTACCTTATGCATAATGAGAGAC
Organism: Viscum album; assembly: GCA_963277665.1. Classification (NCBI taxonomy): domain Eukaryota; kingdom Viridiplantae; phylum Streptophyta; class Magnoliopsida; order Santalales; family Viscaceae; genus Viscum; species Viscum album. The sequence goes on from OY728119.1 coordinate 1,290,520,678, forward strand.
TTCTAGGAGGAATAGGGAGATCATGAGAGATGATTTTTGTAGGGGTTGGACGAGCGAAGGGTCTTGAGAGGTGTGTGGAATGGGATAGAAGTGGTGTCCATTTATAAGGGGCAGGAGGGGCTCTTTAGGAAAGTGTGAAAATATTATTTTATTATATAGTGATAATAGGTTTATAAAGAAAAAAAACTAATTAAAGTGAAAGATAATATTTCTAGTCGTCGAAATAAAATAACCTATTAAGTATTGGAGAGGTTTTTTAAATTATTTTAATATTAATAATCATATTTATTTAAATCATATATTAATGAGGTAATTACTACATCATTATTGTATCATAAATAATTTTATTTTATTTTATTCTAAAAATTATAAAACAATTACCGTAATTTAGGAAAGATTTTTAGCTTTCCAATTATTTTTTATAGTTCAAATGATGACATATATAACCCCATGTAAAACTTGATATACTAAAAGATATTTTTTAACATCATTTTTTGTCTTTACATTAAGTTAATTAACATAAAGTGTCATTATCTTTCTTAAGCGGCACCATGGGGACCCAAAGTTTTTCCAAGGATGGCCATGGTCAGAAATGACTCATCCAATATGGTTATAACAAGTGTTAAGGTAATTTTGTATTATTATAATATTCTTTTTACCTTAAATTACCCTATTTACCTTTAGTCGCGGTAAATAAAAGTCAAAAGTTACTATTCACCAAAAAAATCATCTTATTAAACCACATTTTATTTAATAATAACAAAAATGATTCTAGGATTTGTGAAATTCAATTCAAATAAGTGGTAAAAATAAATTTAAATTAAAAATCTGGATTTTTAACAACTACTTAGTGGTTTCACCATTCATAAAAAATTGATGTTTGGGAGAAAAATACCAAAAATTCAGCTTAAGCTATATTTGATATTCTAAATTTAAAAAGGATTTCTATTTTACCAAAATAAAAACGTTTAGTTTGGATTAATTAATTTAAAATTAATTCTCCTTGTCAAAACAAATAGCATGTTTTTAAGAAACAATAACTATCAAAAGATTGACACTCATTTATGTATAATTTCAAAGTGAAATTAATTATAATGAACAACATTGGATTAAAAGGTAAAATATAATCTAATTACACTTCAAAAACAATTAAATATATAATATAACCATATAAATAAATTGGATTAAAAGGCAGTTTTGAATTAAAATTAATTATTTCACACTATTCATAAAAAATGAATATTATTAGAAAAATACCAAAAATTTACCCGAAGTATATTTTGATATCTTGATTCTAAATGGGAATTTTATTTTGTCAAATAGAACATTTAAATGTGACCAAAACTAGATTTAAAAAGTTTTCTCCAATACAAGGTGGTAAATCAACCCTTTAAAGTAAATTATGTTTAAAATCAGATTCATTCACATTTTCAGTGTCTAACTTTTATTAGATAAATATAAAAATATTTAACTAACATATATAATAATTTTTTAGATAGGTCTATTCATTCCTACCATTACAACACCTAGGTGTTAACTACCATTTAAAATAATAATATTATATTATTAGTGTGCAATGTATGATTTCAAAGAAACCCATTGTTGCATATCGGATGTACAATCGAACAAAGTGTCCCCTTTAATGTAGAATTAATATTTAGTTCACAAATATTAATAAAATTTAAAAATTTGTTGTTCATTATTTAACTAGGATGTTATAGGAAAAATGGATTGATGTGCCTGTAAATATATTATTGGTAGTCGAACAAGATCATGATCAAGAACTAGTATCCTCTTCCCCGTTTTGATGATTTTTTTTATCCAGTACATAGAGATAACTACTTTTTTACGATTTAACTACATTATATGTATCATCAATTGAGGGTTAAGAATGATAATATACCGAAGAAAGAATTTCTTACAAGGTTTAGACACTATGAATATATTGTGTTGTCATTTATTCATACAATTTCCCCTACAATCTTTATTAATTTAATTAATATATTGTTCTAAGATTACCTAGATCATTTTGTGAGAATATTTATACATGGAATTTTTAATTACCTAGATATCAAGTAAGATGATGAAGATAACATGATAATTTCAATATATACCATAGGGAAGGAAATATTATATATAAAATTTACATAGTTTGATTTTTTTTCAATTAAAGGTTACATTTTGTTTTCATATAATCTCAAGATATGGTCTATTTGTCTATCCATCAATGAAATAGGATGTTGAATGTTTTTCTGGATCAACAATTATGACAAATATCCATAGTTTTACTGGGTTAGCTTTATATTATTGATGGTTTGTGGAGAATTTCTAATAACTATCTAATACTTTGACCAAGTTAACATAGAAGAGGGCTAGGTTCTTCTGGACAGAAAATAGTATGAAAAATCTCCAAGAGGTGAAGAGATGGTCAGTTAGTGAATCATCAAATAAATTTCCCTATAGTGGAGAAATTTTTTTTCATATATTGTGATATATACAATAAGTGATTTGGATGTGTCCTAATATATAATTACATGGTTAAATCTTATGCTTCATGCTATCTATTGATTGTGGGAAAAAATTACCCAAATTATGAATTCAGTATTGATGTGGTAATATATTTATTAAATATACTTGGGTATTTATTTATGTTGAAAATTTTGATTTCTATAAGGATCATAAATGTTTAAATTATATACTCACATAGAACAAGTTGAATATACTCCATAGAAGATTACTAGAGATGTCTAAATATTATGATTTCTCAATACATTACCATCTTAGGGTAATTTACAGGGGTTTTTATGGTTTGGGTGAAATGATAATGATAGATTATACATTATTAAGATAAAAAAGATACAATATTCCTGGATTTGAAAATGATCGATATAGAAATCCTAAAGTATGTGGAAATTTATTATCATTTTCAATTTATGATTCAACAGTGTATTCATGTGATTATTAAAGAGGAGTAGAAGGAGGATGTTGATCTCTGAATGATGTTTAGGAATTTCCCTAAGTTTAACATTCAATATCATGGAATAATAAGGTTCAATAACCATGTATGAGTTCCTTCGACACCATACCTAAAAAGTAATTATGGGAGGAATCTCATATTTCTTCGTTCACTATTCATCTTAGAATTATGAATATGTATATAGATTTGATAGAGTAATTATGGTGTGATGGAATGAAAGGTGATATCACAGATTTTTTCTCTCGGTACATGGAATGTCAAGATGTTAAGGATTAAAGAAACAATTCTAAGGAGATGTTGCATGAATTTACCAAATAATAATAGAAATAGGAGTACAATACCATGGATTTTACAATTTCACTACCCAAAATAGCTAAACAATATAATTTTATATGGGTTGTATATGATCACCACACTAATTCCACACACTTCATCGCTATTAGATAATTATTCTCTGCAGATTATATTTCTAATATAAGCATTAGATAATTTCTAACATTACATGGAGTAAATCAATCTATTTTGTCTTATTGGGATCTCAGGTTTACCTTAATATTATAGAGAAGTCTTCATCATGCTCTTTATGTAGATGTGAGTTTCAAAAAAGCATTTTATCCCCAAACATATGGTTATTCTGAAATAACAATGAAAACATTAGAGGTAATATTGACACCTTGATCAATTGATTTCAATGTTGTTTTGGATCAACACATTTATGTAGTTGAGTTTTCTTATAATAAAAGATTTTACTCAACCATTAAAATGGATTCTTATGAGTACTTATTTGGAAATAAGTGAAGCGATCTAATTTCCAATAATGATGTTGGATAAAGAATTATTTTAGAACCTAAGATTTCTGATGAAATGGTAGAGAATATTAATTCCCTTCAGAAACACCTAAAGGTGGCTCAAAATGGGAAGAGTCGTTATGTTGAAAATCATAGGTTTGATATATAAGTTAAATTTATTGACATGGTGTTTCAATGATATTCTCTATCAAATATGGTTTTGAGATTTAAGAAGAAAGGGAAACTAATCCCTTGGTATAGTGGTCCATTTAAAATTATTGGTCATATCAGGATAGTTACCTATTACTTGACACATCCACAAAATCTCACTAAAGTTCGTGGTCATTTCAATTTATCTTCCTTGAGGAAGTTCATACCAAACCCTTTATATATATTGAACTCAATTTTCATAGCACAAGACTATGATTTTTATTATGAGGAAAAACTAGTACTGATTCTGGATTTGATAGGGAATGTTCTATGAAAAAATACCATTCACCTAGTAAAATGTTTTTGGCAAAACCACTAGTTTGAGGAATCTAAAAAGGGACTTGAGTATATGATGAGGCTTAATTATCATCATTTTTTGTATCAATGGAATAATATTCAAATGAAAAATTCATTTTTAATGGTATATAATATAAAACCCCCAAAATTTATAAATTGTTTTTTAATTTCATTAAATTAAATTCCTATGAGGGATTTTGTTATATACAACACCAAGTTATGATTTCGCTACATAAACCATTGGCTTAGATTTTGCTGCATGGAACACTGAGTTTAACCAAACTATGAAATATTATTTAAATCGGGCTGTTATAAATAATTTTTAAATAAAAAATATAATGATTTAATATAAATAATACATATTTACAATAAATTACGTACTTTTTGATCAAGTATTTTAATAATTTGAAAATACTATTTTTTTAAATCATTTTATTCCTTTTATGAAAAATAATAAAATTTATTTTTAACATTTTATAAATTCAATTTGGAAAAATAAAATTCATTTTAAATTATGATAGTCAAAATTAAATTCTGTTTTATTTTTTGGTTTTCTCTTTACGGTTTCACTTTTTGATAAATATAAAAAAATACTGAATTTTAATTATAAAATTCCATTTCATTTCATTTATTTAAAAATTAAAATTATATTTTAAATTGATTTTAAAGATATATTTCTTCAATTATGACACCATTAATCCAAATTTTTCATTATTATCAATTTCACATTGAAATTGGATAAAAAACATTGAAAATTTCTGATCATATTCATATTAAGAACACATATTCTAATTAAAAGTAAAGGATTAATATTAAATTAATATTTTCCAATTCAATGAGTAGAATATAGAAATATTTATATAATATTTTGAAAAATAATTATATATATTACATACTGATTTCATCTTATTTTTTTACCAAAGTGAATAGTGAATGTAGTAAAAACTAATTATCATGGTTAAGTTAAAATGGGTTTACCCTTCTGGTTAAATTTAAGAAATAAGGGTATTATATACTTATAAAATTGAATAAAAACAAATTCATGGAAATAACTAGAAATTTAAACATATAAGTACTAGTAATGGGTTGATTTGAAAACCTATTATATATTAATATCATGGTTTGAATTCTCTCTTTAAAAAATTTACAAGTATTCTAATCACCTCCCTAATAAAAGGCCACCCCTCTTATCCATTATTTACACCTATATAAATATTTTGATTAGAATATTTCTTCCAAAATAACTTCACAAATTCCTCACTATCATATTATAAGATTTATTTTGTACACAAATCCCTACATGGAAGGAATTATGTGTATACCTAAGAGGATACCTAAAGAAGAGGTAATGATCATCAACTAGTGTTTTTTATGTATCTGGATACACCAACCTAAATTAATATTAAACCATTATGATATAATAACCAATGTGTCATATATATATTGAGATGTTTTTATTTCAATTATACCTCCTAAAACAGTGCGCCGTTCCATTGTATGGGTTAAAAAATCATCATTTGTGTGTACAGTAAACTACGGCCTCACGAAAAGATCTCATCCATTTTTCCATGACGACATCTAGGGTCATAAAATAATGATATATTTATATCTTATATATGAAATATATGATATTATTAATTTATTATGATTGTTAAATTATTATATCCCACATATCTATCATTCTTTCTATTTTATGGAAATATGAAAAAATTTTCATGTCTATGTTAGACTACCACCTCGCGAAGAGACTTGATTCGCTCACATATGAGAAGGAATTTAATAAAAAAGGGTTTAATAAAAATATTATATATATATATTATATAACCATGACTCATTAATTTTAATATATATCATTTACTTTTATGTCTTTCAATCCAACAAAAAAATGGAAATAAATTTCATACATATGTACCACTAACCATCTCCAAGAATGGTTTATATCATTTTCTATCAAAAATTATATGGGAGAAACTAAATGATTATATACTCAATATATATTACATTAATATCATGTTTTACCTTTTTATATAATTATATCAGAAAAAGGGTAATATGACCATGCATAAAAAGTAAAAAATATATATACAAAAGGAAAATAGGTTATTATACAATACAATGATTTTACATGAAATTTGTAGTAGACATGAAATAAAAGGTCATAATAAAATAATATATGGAAATATATATGATAATTTTTTTAAATTGATGTATAATTACCTTATATTTATTATATAATAGGTTGAATGAATGTGATTGAATTCAAGACTAAAGGTAAGCGATTTTGGTCTCAGATTTCATTCATTGAGATGTATGTTATGTTATTCTGATAAATTATTTATTTAGGGGTATATATATCCCCATTGACATGTAATATAATGAATTTACTCATCCAAATGATATTTTAGGATTCATTTTACCTTATTACTTTAGGATTCAAAATATTTAGAATTACCAATGGCGTAACTCTTTTATGCTACAATGTCGTTATTTATTTGAATTATTTATGAAAAAGTCTCCAATGTTGAAAAATTATGATATATATATAAATAATTTATATTAATTTACATATACTTTGGGTATTAGTCTTTTATTCAATTCATGGAACCAATTTTCAACTCTTAGTAGTTAAAATTATTAAAAAATATTTTTAATAATGTCTGATGATATTTCTATCTTCAATCAGAAATATATTTTCTTGCAAAAATATGTTTCCAAAAAATGCACTAAAATAATGATTTATTATTATCATACTATTTTTAAAAGAAATTTTAAACCAGGATTTACTTTATACAAAAATAATTTGAAGGAATCTTCTTTTCTTTTTCGAAAATAGTGCCCATTTATTTTTTTACCAAAAATTTGAATGGAATAATTGTTTTAACATGGAAGAAATGAATTTTAGTTTTTAATGTATTGACAGATAATTTCATCAAATATTCCACTAAAAATATTTCATTTTATTCCCAATGAAAACTATTTTCATACTGTTTTATTTTATAAAAAATTAAAATTCTAAATAAAAGTTTCCTCAATAAAATTTTTAAATGATCTATCATTATTATTGTTCATCCATGAATACATAATTTTTTATTTATATATGTCATACTAGGGATATTATCCATGGATACCATTGACATTCATTCTTTGAATGGTATGTGTTTTGATGGAATAATGTTTATGAAACGTTCTTATTTTCATGTGTTATTTTATGATGAGATGATTATGAAACTTGTCTCTTTTCTATTAGTTATTATTGATGAATTTTTTATGAGACACATTTCCTTTCTTGGGTTATTATATTTTGTGTTTTTTGTTCTTGTGGAACACATATATAATTTTTTTGATTATATTATTGTTGGGACCTATTTCTCCCTCCAATGAATTTGGTATATGCTTATATCTCATGAGATAGATAACACAGGAATGAATAATAACCTCAGTTCATTTAGGGGACTTTGTCCACTATGATGGTCTTGGGCGTGAACCCTGACTCTCATGATGGATTGGGGAGTAAAACCATTACAATATGATATAATTGGATCTAATACTTAACTAAAATGATAATAATTTTATATGATCATGTGTCTCACACAATTCTAGGTCTTATTGTAATGTTATTCTCTCATTGATCATGTTCTCTGATTATCTTTTGATTCATCTCTTATGAAATTGCAATATTTATTCTATGAATATTTTATATGATCTCTAATATGCATGGAATTATTTTTCAAATTTTATGATCATGATATGATAGGCTTATGTTCATTTTATACATATGTATCTCCCTTTTTATCCTTTTTTGAGCATCTAATATCACTTTTTTTCGTTCCTTTCATCGGATTATGAATATTTGTATTTGATATGATATTTCTTTGAAGGGTATTAGTTATGAATTATGTATTGAGAGATGGTGTAGCTCACCTATGGAACAGTGTTTCTATTTATAGGTTTCCAAATTACCTAAACTATTACGGTACTCTGGCATGTTTTTTTATTGTAATGTATAATCTTAAAAACAAAGTAATATCTATGTATATTAATAATGGGTTTCTATAACAAAGAGATCTACAACAAAAGGGACACCATCACCCATGAATATGGGTGGATTATTTATCTAGAACTCTAGTTTCGAATAATGTAAAGAAGATATAGATCATTGCTCTTATCTATCAATTGATTCTACAACTGTTAATTGGATCTTTCTGATCTTATCTTCAATATATGTTACCATGGTAGCAGTGGGTTTCAAGTCAACTATACATGGGAAATTGTTATTCCTTCAATCCAAGAACTCATCTGGAGAATTTAATTGGGTATTTATCTATAATTCTAAACACACGTCTCAAAACACATATCTACTATATTTCTTAATATCACATTTTAGTGAAAGAATTAATTGAATAGGTGGCATGTTACACCACTTTTAATCCATAACAAAAAACATATCATAAAATGGGATATGTATATTTCCTCATTTAGCCACACTCGTGTTATTAAAAATATATATTTAATATATCCTAAGAATCCAATATTATGGGATAATAAAAAACTATTAGATAAATCATTCATAAAATATCGAAACAACATGTTATATATAAATAAACATTAAAAATTAATTATAACACACTAAATAACTGATTTCAAGATAATAATCAAGGTATAAAATTAAATTCAATAACTATAATATCAAGTTATTCATACATTCCCGAAATGATATATCTATCGCATCCATGAATGAAATCAGCACCATACCCATATCTCATACATATCCCAACTCATCAACCCATAACTATCTGAAATTATTTCCAAAAACATATATGTTAATCAATCTCATTAAAAAACATGCATTCATTGTTTTCATACATTCTCAAGCAACACCACATAATATGATCCATTACATGTAAAAATCCATGGTTGAAAAAAATTCAAAACATAGTACCACATTCCAGAAATTAACAAACCAATCCATGTAATCATATTGTGAAATTTAAAACTTTCATTTTAAAATATATATTATTCAAAATAAAAAGGATTACATATTATTAGTTATTTTTAAGGGGTTTAGAAACTCACACATGTAAATAGATTTTATTCCCATAAGGTTGGCGATGTCCCTCATCCACCTCTTATAATTTCCCATGTGTTCCCAAGGATATCGTTATGTTAACCTCACATTAGCGATTTACTATTTTGAATTATGGAATTAGAGGAATATTTTGTTGTTCTCTATCCTATAAAATCATGGGAAAACAGCATCTAGGCTCCCTTTCAGTACTTTCAAATAATATTTGTCCATGTAATTATAACTATTATTTTTAACATCATGATCCACATAAGATGAATATTAATGTATATGTTACATGAAAAAAATTTCATTATAACACAAGAAACATAATTTTCTATTATCTATAGCGATTACCACATGCCTAATTTTTATTTCATATCACAATCTACTTTGATAACATGAAAAAACTAACGTAAATGTATGTGAAACCATTCATGATGCCACTTTAATAAAATTTGTAATAAAAAATACAAACAAAAAGGTTCTAGTTAGTACATTAAATAAAATAAAAAAATTTAATTTGATGGAATTATCAAATAATAGCATCTACAGAACATAAATAACCATGAATCAATTGATGGGAACTCATAGAGGTACCTCTATCTGTCATTTTATATAGAATAAACTCAAACTATAAAATGAATATGAGAGAAAATACATTTTAAGAGAGGGTAATAAGGGTGCTTGAGGAGAGGGGTGTTCTTCCCTTTTGAAAGGGTAACCCTCTGTAAATTGGAATTATTATTATGAATTTAAATATAATTACTTTATTGAATAATTAAGGACATGGATTATGATATGCCTATATTGGAAATGGTCTAACTCTCCTCAAGGACACCCTCTGGGTGAAACTCCAATTCCTTGACACATTTCATTTCTCACGATCCTAATGATGAACCCAAACTTATATGTCTTCATAGAAAGACCCCCCATATTAAAATATGTTCCCTGTGGACCAAAAACAAGTAATAAGACCTATATTGTGTTTTGACACATTCCCAAATGAGATAGAGTTCACATTACACTAATTGGATTCACATATTTACTAAATTATACATTGTCTTTGTCACAACACATCACCTTAGGATAAAACATTTCTCCTATTGACATGTCTCAACTGTTAATCCCACACATCTACAACATAGTGAATATCACTATTATTTTGTATTGATACTTTAACTCATATAGATTATTTATTTCACATAACATGAAACTATTCTCATTCAAAACATTCCATGAAAAAACAATACTTCTACGTTTCATGGAATTTTACTCAAATATCCCTTTATGGATTAATCTAGGTTTTGTGGCGCGATCAGCCACATACTATCATATTTTTTTCGTAATTCTATAGAATATTCCTAAAAAACTGTGTTGTACACCTTTTACACCTATCACACATAATATCATTCAAAGAACATATGTTTTTTGAAAATATATTTGGAAATCATATCTAAATTCTTATATGGAGTTTCATGGTTTAAGAATAAATCAATGCCATATATGTTATTTTTATATGTTTTTTCATTCATATATTTGGTTCTTAATAGTATTTCATAGTTCCAATTACATTATAAACTATTTTGAATTATTAAAATTGTTAGGGAATTCCACGAATGAGATATTTCTACATTGTATAACAATGAAAGCACAATTATTCACTACCTTGTGGGTCTCATGATTGAAATGTTGATTAAATTTATATTTGAATTTACTGAATTAATAATTCTCTTATATCATAGATTGAATTGATAAATCTCATTTTATATTAATTTTTAAATCTAACATATAAGTAGTTAGGTTCGATATGATTATTGAGACAATATTTCAAATCACAAGATATAGTTTTTGGATCATTGTTTTTACACTGTAGTTTCATTTTTTATAACATAATAGAGATTTAGAAGCTTAATATTTTTGTATAAAATTAATACATTAATAGTATTAATACAATATTACTTTTAGAAAAAATTAATTATATATAAAGTAATTACTCTGTTCTGGAGTGATTTTTTCTTATGGATATTCAATGAATATAAAATTCTCAAAAAAATAGTCCTGTTATCAATAGGAAATTTATTTGGTAGCATACCAATATATCTCCCTAGGTATTTTCAATAAAAATTATATTATAATCACAACTAAATGTCTATTTTTATAATCATGGATGAAAATTGTACTCGATAGGATTGTTATACATTGAATTTAAAAATAATTGGATCTATTTTCATGTAATTAAAAAAAATACATAATAAATTCAATAAAAATGTGATATTTCCTCAAGAGCATTCATATCATACAAAGATTAAAATTTTCACTCACATATTATGAAAAAAATTACTTTGGAATTCCTTTTTAAGAATCTATGAAAATATAATGGAAATTTTCTTTTTTTTTCTTCAATTTTATTCTAATAACACTATTTTTTTAATATAATTTTATGTGTAAATTTTCTCTTATACTGTAAAATATAATTTATTTGTTTCTATTGAGACACATTAAAACTATTATAACTAATATTTTGAGAAATTAATAAAATAATTTCAAGGTTATTTTAAAATGTTACATAAAAATACATTTTATCCTTATAAAAAATATTTCAAAAAACAATTTAAAACAAAAAGTGACATGAATGAGATAAAAATCCTTAAAATATATAGTATAATATATGAATTAAATTTATATATTATATAATTGTGGACTAAAAACATGTTCCATTTAAATTTCATGTGAATCTAGTTAAAATATAAATCAGTTTGCTATGTTTATTTACATGTTACCTTTCAATATCCAATTATCCCATCATTATTACAATTTTTTCCTCCAAAATATTCAACACATAATCTCATATCATTTTACAATACCATGAGATAATCTTCCTGTCCATACCTATGAAATAAATGACATTTCCTCATGCATTACTGCAATTAGTAGTGGTTAAAAACTAGTTATGAAGGATTATATTAGACTTCTGGGGAAATATTTTGACCAAAGAAAAATAATTCATATAAAATGGTTTTGAAAAAAACTATAGTGAGGGTTCCATATATCAATCCTCCACCAATTAATATAAAAAATAAAACATTTCAAGAGATATTCATGTGGAGATCATATTTCACTATATTTAAATTTGAAATGTCATCATCTACTACTTATATCACAACACTACAAATGATGCATACTATTTGGAAAATGTAATTAATATAAAAAATATAAAAATGATTAATTATATGTCACTCAAAACCTTTATAATAAAAGTACAAAATCAACATAAATTTAATAAAATGAAAAATTGGTCTCCTCCACCAAACAAAAAATGAATGAGGAATAAATGATGTGTCTTTGTCATTCACAGAAACCACCATATCTCTAGTAATGTGTTTATTGTAAATTACTAATAATTAATTACTAATCTCATTGAAAATAATATTTTGAGAACATAAATTATTTATATAATGGTTGAGGGACATAATATTTGGAATAATATCAATGAATGGACACAGAATTTCTCCTTGATTTCCAAAATCACAATTCCATGGATAATTTTTATTTTTTTTGTTATTTAAAATGATATATAATTAATTTCAGTACAAGAATATTAATAAATAATAAAAACCATATTTTGAAATAGATGTTGATTATTTATTGAGAAAAAAGGGTAATGACATAATATATATTGATAACTGAATATCTTTCAATCTAATATTACTTACTCACTTAAAAATAATAATTTAGTATAATGATTATTTTATATTTGGTACTAAAAGTATGAAATTAAATGGTTATGATCTAGGAGTTTCAACTAAAATTATATTTAATTATCACCAAATTAGAAACTAAAAAAACCTCAACATTATGAGTAACATGAAAAATATTAAAGGAAGTAACTTATATAACCCATGTATACATGATTGTTTATTGTTAAAGGTTTATCCATAATAATACACTTAAATAATTTAATTTTGAATTTAATAGTGTAATTCTAATATATATTTTACAAACACCTATATATAATGGGTTAAAACAATTTAAATATTAATTTATTATTATTAAATATCTTATGAATTTATATAAACTTTGAGAACATATATGAAAACCATCCATTTATAATACATTACTTTTCTATTAATGAAGAAAAATCTGGGACCGCATTATGAAATTGATAGTCTATACTCAGATTTCACTACCTAAGATTAATTATATAGAAACAAATAATTGTATTATAAATTAAATTGGATTTTAATTGTTCGTTATGAACATTACAAATCATGAAATATTATCTTATATATTATATAATATGAAAAAATGGATATACCAACCTTTATAGTTATTACGGTGAATGATTCAACATTTTTTAAGATGTTGTTGGATCCATTGACATTATATAAAGAAATAGTCTCGAAATAATCAATTTGATATTGTTAAACCATTTTAAATAAATAAAATTTCATGAATATGTGTTTTATTCGAAGTTTTATTGTATAATTTAAGTTATAGTGTAATATTTTCATATCATTTACATTAATATGTTGATTAAAATAATGATTATATATGTTTATAGGCTAAGAAGTGACAAAGGAGACCAAGAACATAATATGTGTTTATAAAAAATTATTGAGGTCAAAATCATAAGAAATAGAGAGTTTCATGTATAAATAAAAATATTTAACACATATATTAATTGAAAAACAATTTTTTCACATATATTATATATCTTTCCCCTTAACAATATAACATAAAATGTCCCAAATTAAAGGAATATAGTTGTTCCTATATATACTTTCTATTTTATTAAATATCTGACTAATATTACTTGACTTTTAGTAATATTATTCATCAAATGAACAATCACAAAAAATAAATTATTAATATTTGTAACAAAATTAGTTGTTTTACATGGGTTATTGATATGTTGTTGGCATAATAGTTCCCTATAGGTTTTGTTTTGATAAGAATAACTAGTAGTAAAATATTAAATATATTTATCTAACGTAATTAATTTAACATATATGGATATATGGTTTTATGTATTCGGGAATAATTGTATAATAATTAAAATTTTGGTAGCTTGTATACATCAAAATAACCACTTTAGTATTTATAAATAAAAAAAATTGTAACTAAGATTTTGAGAAATAATTTTTCATTTCAAAAGGAATTTTATTCTTAACCTTTATAATTATTTCATCCAAAAATCAATATCCCAAAAATATATCTGTAATACTTCCAAATTAAATAATCCTATACTAAATTGTTATCCACATACAATGACTTGGATCTAATTACTACATAATTTTAATGTTTATGATAAATAAGATATCATATCAGGTGAAAAATATATAATTAATGATAGATCCTCTATGAGATGAACAAAAACATTTACCCATGTCACCACTCTCTTTATCTATACAAATGAATTAAAAAATTATAAAAACATTCATTCTAAAACTATTAAATCATTTTCAATGAAGGTTAAACCATAGTATATATTAACCATTTTAAAATATGTTTTCATCCACATAAATAAAAAACCATATTATATATATATTTTTATATTCACATTAAAAATATTTAATTCTAATATAATTTATTTAGAATAATTTACGTGACAATGTTTTTATATATTGTAAAATAATGATTTCATTTCAAATAAAAACTATTTAATTTACTAAAACACCAGATATATGGATACCCTATTAATATCATACCATAAATACTAAATATAAAAAATTGACAATAATATGATTATCATTGACTATTTAATGATTGGTTAATTTCATACTCTGAGATTTCTTCTTAAATACATAATTTCTTTATAATCTACAAACATTAAATAAAAATACTTTTATTACTAAATTCCTAGGATATAACATATACATTTTTAATAATATCCAAATAAGAAACATTTTTCCCTGATCCATTTTGTGGATCTCAAAATCAATACATGAAACTCTGTTAAGTATATTCTTGATTGATTTTATCATGGATACTAAAGAAAATGTCTCCTCATAGTTTACACCTTGAATATTATATATATTTATACTATAAAATATTATTTTTAGGATAATAATATAAAATAAATGTTGACAATATTTATAAATATTCATATTTACTTAATTGGCATTACACATTGAACTAGATCAACAGAGTTTAAAAATTTTTTAGTATACGTCGAATAATATTAGTATTTCCCGCCCAATATCATTTTCTAAAACATATAACTCTTCAAAAATTAATTTTATGAATATTTTATATACCATATTATTGTAAAAAAGTATCATTTTAAATGATAAATTGATAACTCTCTCTGTACTTATAATCATATTATACATTATCAATTATTTTTTAAAATATTTGGAATTATTTATCATGACTTTTTTTAAAATTTATTCATCCATCAAAATATGATCATTTCTTATTAATTTGCCACAAAAAATACAATGAATTTGATTCCTCGAATAAGTTTCATACAAATTTTTTTTTCAATGAATGTAATTTTATAGTATAAAAAATTCTCATTATGGTGTTATAACTAACATCTATTTATTAGGGATACAAAAAATTGAAAATTATCAAATTTAGTACATTTTTTATTTGTTTCCATACACATTATATTGATTCAAATTATAAAACTATTATAATAATAATTTCATGAATCCTTCTGATACCAAAATTATATATTTTTATAGACCCCATATTGAATTTCGATAAATAAAATTTCAATATTTCTAGAGGATAGCCCTTAATGAAAGTACATGTTTTTACTAAATCATCACATACCCAACATTTTCTAACAACCTATTATGTGTCTGTATATACATGTCATTCCATTGTGGGGTTACTAGATAAACTAATTTTTATATAATAAAAAACTCATAATTTTGATATATAAAATCATGGATGAATTATTATAGAACATGATCTTACTAAAATATATTAATAATTTTACTTGGTCCTTGTTTATTTTTTCTATAAAATCAACCTCCTGACTATTTTAAATATTTATATTAAAAGATATATACATCCATTTATAATAAATTATTCCCTATAGTTCATGATTTTATCATGGCATACAATATCCTGTGTTCTCATTCTACCACTAACATTTTATTCATTTATGTTAGTATTTAACAAGAACAATATAATTATTCACTGAAGTAATAATTAACCATCATAATTTTTAATCTAAATTGAAAAATATAAATAATTTTATAATAAAATAGTCTTAATAATATATCATTTTTAATCATTTTCATGTGTTTCATATTCACTTGTTAATGTTTTTTATTCTAATGGTAGGTAATGTTTCAATTATAAACCATGACAGTCCTATTTTTAATATTATAAATTGAATTATAAAAATACTGTTTATATATATATATATCAATATTAGTTTATGAATATTGTAAATTGAATTTTTTAATATAACCTGAACATGACTTTTTCTTTATTTCACACTTTAATTCATGCTTCTCTAAATTATTAATAAATAATTTTTTCTATAGAAATGATTGAGTTTTTATATGATTATAAAATAATTTCATGGAAAACATAAATTTTTTATATCCCAAGTAGTAATTAACCAATACTTGTTAAATTATTAACATTTATACATATTTAATTTTCACATTTTCATATATAAATTAAATTTGATTCTAAAAATAACATAAATTTGTGTTGCATATATGATATATAGAGTGAGTAAAATTTATAAATATGTTTTCTCATAGTATAAAAATTTCTTTTCATATATATTATATTTTTATAAGTATTACAGTATTATAAATACTCATGATAAACAACCCCCATATTATTTCTATGTAATCAAAAACAGTCCATGGAAAACCCATCATTTTATCTAGGAAAGAAGGTGTTATAATTATATTATTTTTGTGAGATTAATATTAAAATTTATGCTAATTTATTGATGTTTTTTAATTAAATAGTGAAAAACATTCCCGATATGAATCTACTCATGTATAAATCAATATTTCTTAGTATACTAGAGAGTTGATGTAATAAATTTTTAAAATCTACCTTACCATAATTTGTAATGAATAGAAAATAATAATAATAAAATGAATGATTATAAAAAATATATAATAAAATAAATCCCAGTTTGATATCTAATCTCTCTGAATGAATCATATACCCAATCATATTTAATAATTTTATTATAAATAATTTCTATCAAGCAATGTTTTTAAGGAGGATGACACACAATATATCCAAACTATCATGAGATTACAAATATTTATATTATTTCTATATTTTTCTATAATACTAAACCATATAATAATTTTTTTCTAATATTAAAATTTATATCCATAGATAAAATAAATAGAGTGTAATTATAATATGAGTCCTTATTATTCCTACTATTAGTTTTTATCTTTTATTTTTTCATTATCCCAAGGTGTGTCCCTTTCATGTAATTTTTTAATAATATGGTTCTTTTTCTAATTTTTCAAAAACAATATAAAAATAATTCTCATTCATATTTTATTTATCAATAATTTTTTCAAATAATGGTTTATGATATTGATTATCTACAATTTTAATATGTAATATAAACTTATCGTCTATAAGTATCTTTTTTCTAGGAATATTTCTAATGTAATATGTTTAATATTATAAAACATAAAAACATATCATCAATATTATAAAAGATTATTTAATTTTGATCAATGGTTAACTACAAAATATATAATCCAATATTTTCATCATGTGACATTCCTAATTACAAAAACAATAATTCTATATTTTATCATATACTAATATTCAAAATTTAAGTGAATATTTATTCAACTTGTTCATCTAACTAATAATCCTAACTCCACTCCTATATATACATAAGCATATTATTATAAACCTAAAAATTTATATTTATTTCTTATAGTTCAATAACAGTAATCTTTAGTGCTTGAAATAATATCTATAAAAACAAACCAAATTCAATATTCCCAACCGAATTATTCAATTTCTTTCATAAATAGTGTAGTTATTAATAAATTCAACACTATAGAATCTTATAAAATCATTTTTAATGAATGCATCCATTAAAATATAGAAATATCATTCTATATTATCTAATCTCTATATGTATGAATTATCTTAGAGATGAAATTTTTATATCCTATAAATATTAGTGAACCCAATCTATTTAAAAAATAAAAAAATACAAATATTATATAAATAATGATTTCTTCCAAAATAAAAATAAAAAATATTTAATTGTAATATTCAAATATAAATAAATTTATATCATATGAAAATGGTTCATTAAACATATTTCATGTATTAAAATTCAATTATTATTAAAATTCTCACACATAAGAATGTACAGTGTAAAAAAATAGCTAACCCCGATTTTATTAAAAAATTATATACTTGATGTGTCAACTATCTTGGTCTATCCACCATTCATGGGTCTGGAGCTCTACTAATAGGTATAGTGGAACTTTTTTGGATTCCACAATGATGTTATTTTCTATAAGATGATTATTTTTGTTTTGATTGTTTTCTAATAATGGGGGTGTGTTTTCATATCATAGTTGAAATAACTGATTAGTAAAGATTTACTTAACAATTTCATAATTATTGGGGAGATTTAATCATTAGGGAGCTAAGATAGTAATATCATCTAACTTTTCAATATAATTTATTAAATTAACATCCACATAATAGTACTATTTTTGATCGGTATTCACAAATGTTTTTGACTTAATACAAGCCTCAGCTGGGGTATTGATGAAAATAAATTATTTTTTTTTTGAGAAATTTAAATATTATAAGAACTCATATGTTCTTGTGGTTCCAATAATCCATGTAATCCTCATGTAAAAATAATTTCATTAGACTATGACATTCAATGTTCAAAATATACAATAATAATTTAACGAATTTTAATCGACCAAAAGCTCGCAATTGCATAACATCTCCAAATTATGGCACACCCAAATGAAATGTTTACTCCACCATTTAGATAGTTAGTAATTTGGTTTGTGTATTTTATGGCGTCATGTTAAAATAATATTAAAACAATGGGATAAGAAAATATTAGTTTATCAGACACACACCCAAATGATGAAGAAAATTGAAAACTGAATATCAATTGAATGATAAATAAAAAGAAGGGACATATTTTCAACATTATTGTAATAATTTTACGAAAATAGATATTAAAAAACATATTTTTAATTATAATAAAATTTAATGATATAGAAACATTAATTAAAACAAAATTACAACACAAACACTTATAATATTACAAATAAAGAACATTACAATAGTAAATCAATATAATTATGGAAGAATTGTAACTAATGTAACAAAAATTGTGTATTTATGATCCTAATAAGCCTTAGTAAGAGAGGTTTTCATGTCAAAATGTCTTCCTTTACATTGAAATTATAACCACTTCAAAAGAGAGAAGGGGGATGTAACTGTATCCCAAGGTGGTGGGATGTTGGCATTCCATATCTACCCCACAAGTTGGTTTGACAATTTTATAATTCAGATAGATGAATATAGAAATATATTCTTCTTAAAACATATATATTTTTTTTATTTTAACCTTCCAAAATTTTCATCAATTGGCCTTTTTTTATAATGTTGTGGCTATTTTACTAAACATGGTGATGTTGTCTATTTTTTTATCAACGCTACTTCAATGGAAAAAATGTGAATGGGATTTTTAATTAGAAGATGGCATAAAATCTATACCATATCTTTTTTATTGTCAACCATCCTATAGAGGAATTAAAACAAAAAACATTATCTCAATTAGATGAATATACGAGGAGAAAAGTCACGTATTATTACGGATTTTAAATCACAAATAGAATATTGGGCTGGACTTTCATAGATCAATTGGGTCCTGTATTAGATCATTTTGGATGTGATGTTTTTATACATACTTACATTGGATAATAAATAACATGTTATAGACATCCATAAAATTTTGGATTCTTTATTGATCCAAGATATTATATCAATATGGATGGTCCAGTCTTCTCAGATGATTTGTTGGGCCTTTTTGTGTTGAACATATGAGCTTTCAAATGGCTGAATTTTACAAAGATCCATTCAAATGATATGTTGGAAATATCATTCGGAACATTAAAATAGAATAATTACATAATTTTCAATAATATTTTGGAATATATGATCATATAATTAAACTATTTTTTAATTAAATAATCTCAAACAATTATCTTCTTATGTGTTTATGTTGAACAAATGAACATTGATTAGAAATTAATCATTCTTATGTTAAAATATTATGATGGGGGAAATTTGAAATTGTTAGTGAATATGTAATATAAACTCCCCCATGATTAGTCTGGGTAATGTCCTTTGGTATATCAAATAAAAACATAAATAATCATTTTTAGACCCCAACAAAATATTAAAATTTGGTTCCCACTAATCAAATGGGTCTAGACTAGTCCACTCATATGTGAAGAGCTCCACTAAAAATTATTAAAATCATAATGTTTAGGGAAATTAATTTTTCATTCTCATAATTTGAAATAAAGAATATAGGCACTCATAATTCACTCCTATTTATATGATAACAATTTATTTATAGAGTTACACTTATTCAACAACAAAAAAAATTAAAATCATAGAGTTTGAAAGGGATCTAAACATTTATTCCCTATACTAATGTTCACATGAATCATGAGGTATATTTAGTAGGGTTTAATTTCCTATATAATGATAGCAATATACTTTCCAAAAGAGTGGAAAAGATGGGTAAAACACCAACATTGGTAAAAAATGAAAAACAATTGATATGAAGAATGTTAGGAAATGGAAACACATATTTCAATGGCATGATTGTGTCATGATTGATACAATATTGAAATAAAATTTTAAGGGGATGAGAAGAAACATTATTAACAAAATAGAAAACATTTACCAATTCTATAAGTGTTCTTTTCTTCTTTTTGTCCTTTTATCTAAAGTTAGACTAGAAACAGATATCCCACACATCTTTCAGCCCATATTTTATCTTTTGAAGACAACAATTTTAATTTTTATAACAAGATAAATGGTTGAAGAAAAATAATTTTTGACCTACCAATAAATAACCCATTTTTTCATTTTATTATTTTTTTCAGAAAATTTTTTAGAGCACTTTTCAATAAAAAAATTTATAAGATGTCATAAACATATATAAATTCCCAAAAAACATGGAATGAAAACCACTATACTATAGTAAAATATATTTATTCCTTCAAGAGTATGATAACATAGAAAAATCAATAAAAATGATGTCCAAAATATAATTAATTACGCCCACACTTAAATTTCAAAAAATTAGGCAATGAAATCCATGTAAATGATTGGTGGGTTGTGGTATTGGGGTTGTAATGTTTCCATCAAAAAAAATTCACATGATCAAATGAGATTTCAAAAGAATGATAAATGTAAGGGTAAAGAGAGGCTATTTTTTCATTATAATTATCATGCGGTTAAGAAAATTAATCACTCATAATAATCTACATTAATGTGGGAAATTCATCTAAAAGGCCCATAAACACCAGACTCGCAATCTAGGGTGAAAAATTCACAAAATGAAAATATATCTATAGGTTTCCTTGGGATGTAAGAAGATTTTATTACTTATGGTTTTGGAATAATCATTTTCTAAATTAGAAATTGAGTATTCAAAATTTTTTTGGTTTTGACACAAGATTCTATATCCACATATATGATGAAAATAAAAACTTTAGTGAGGAAAACATGTCTTCTGACTCCTCAAAATTGTTAGACAAATTTTCAAAATTTAATGGTTTTTTATTTGTTTAGTGTTTGTAAACAATACACCCCCACAAAAGATAAGGTATAAAGAACAAAATTATTTTCATAATGGAAGTGGTAAAAACATAGTTAATTGAATTGGAAGATGAATAAGACAGAGAGAAAGTGGTATGGAGAGTGAGAGGGAGAGACAGCTCATTTTAATGGTAAATAGGTTCCCCTAGATTAGATTTTGTCAGTTTCTTTCACTTTTTAGTGGTGGGTATATCACTATGGTTTTGGATTCGATGGAAGTAAATGTGGTTCTAAAGATGTGTGTCCTATCATGTTTATGCTTCAATTGATGTCTGTTAATTTTGAATGCCCTTGTTGGAGAGGGATCTTGGACGTGCGCTACCCGAAATGAGTAAGCATTAGAAATAATAAAAGGATGTTCCCAAAAAAATTAAGCTTACATGGGAGAAAGAAAAATTCGATAATTGATGATTATTACCCTTTATTCTTCATGAAGTACCATTCATATGATGTGTTTTTTGTAGAGTGTCATATTATTCCCCCTCTAGAGAATTTATTTCATGTAATAATATTGTCAATGATCCTCCAGTTCATTTTACTATAAAAATATCATATCTCCATATATTTCACAACTCAAATTACATGTTTTAACAACCCAAAATGAATTTTATTGAATTTAAATTGGTAAATGACATGAATTACCAAAAACTAGTCTAAATGGGGACAACTCAATGATTGTTTTATAAAATGTTTGATAATCCCAAAGGACTCCACCATGTCTTTCAGGCCAATATTTTCTCGTGGCATTTGCAATTATCTTAGGCAATATTTTCACTTCACTATTATGATGTATTTCCATGCCATTTATTAGGGGGTGATATGATGTTAACATTTTTTTAAACCCCATTCTTTTATAGAGGAGATTCCATGGCCCGATTATTTAAATGAGTTATTAAGTCACTTATCAAGGCTTGTGGTGTTCCATACTAGTGGAATATGGGTATTTTTATGTACTCACTAATAGTATGTCCATCATACTTTCTAGTGGGTACGGCCTTGATCCCCCTTGAAACATAATCAATCACATGAAAAATATATGAGAATCTATTGTATGCGGGAAATTATCACATGAAACTGATTCCCCAAACATTTAATAAATCAAAAAATATTAAGGATTTTGGGGAATTTCATTACTATTATAAATATTTCAAATCATTTGGCTGGAGTTAAGGCCAAAATAATTATGATTATATGATTTTTGGGGAGGTCTTATGTGGTCAAATTGGCCACTACCAGGCATTGAGTGAAAGAATTGTAATATGGAGAACAGTTTAAATTTATCAACACATCTTTCCATTACCATGTTAAACAAATTTTTTCAATGTTTATTATCTTCCAAAAAAAATATAATTTTGAAACATTTTTTATTTGCACTTATTATTTTGAAAAAAAAATCAGGAAAAACCCTATAAACCTAGTTGTTTTCAATTGGGTCAAACCATGGTAACATATAGTGATATATGAGCGGTGTTTAGTTTAAAATGCAGGATCAATTATTTCAGAAGGAGTAGAATATGTAATTCTACATAGGTTATCAGAAACATGGTTTTCATTTCCTGATCTATGTTTAGTGACAATGTCAAAATCTTGGAGCATTATAAACGACATTATTATCCTTCGTTTACAATAAATTTTCCTATGTACAAACATCAAATCTAAATAGTCATTAAAAAGGATGATTTTGGAACCAATGATATGGGGTAAAAAAAATTTCAATGCAAAACCCATAGTTAAAAGTTCTTTTTTTTGTCACAGTGTAGTTAGATTGAGTTTTATTGAATGTATTTCAGGAATAATACAAGAAATGTTGAATGTTTTCTATTTTTTGACCAAGAACTACCCAATGGCCCTCTCAGAATCATCACACTTCAATTCAAAGCATATGGACTAATCTGGGGGTTATATTATCTGGGTATATGTAATAATAGTTTTAACTTCAATGAAGGAACTCCTTCAAGCCTTGACCAATTTAAATATAACATAATTTTTGAGAATTTGAATGAGTGGGAGGGAAATCCTACTAAATTTATCGATGAATCTCTCATAAAAACTCACATGAACAAGGAATAAATGTATTTTTCTCAACAATTTTGGATTCAAGAAGCTACTGGATCACCTCAGTTTCAGTAAGATCGGCAAGAATACCCTCTTTAAAATTTATGTTCCCCTGAAAAAATTCATTAGTAACCATGAAGTGACATTTTTCATAATTCAGTATATGTATACATTTGACACACTATTGAAGGACTCAAGAGAGTGAGTGTAAGATGGATTTCAATAAATCACCATAAATGGTAAAGTTGTCCATGAATACCTCCATGCAATGATCGATGATTTCATAAAAGATACTCACCATACACCAATTCAATGTTGGATGAGAATTGAAAAGTTCAAAATTAAGTCTTTTATATATATATATATTCCCAAGGGGAATGTAATATAAGAATTTTATTATTCACAAGGTGCTAATAAGATTTGGAAGTAGCTTGTGTATCTAAAAAAGGATGAAATATTGTTATTTTTTAGATAAGTATGCAGTCATTTGATCATGTAATGGTAGAGGGTAGTGATATTTTCTTGTTTTATCATTTAATTTTCAATAGTAGATGCAAACACGCCATCTATTTTTCACCGAGGTTGTGACCACATCCATAGTTTTATTTGTGGTAATAGTTATCCCACCATTATTTCATACCACATGAATATAACTAACCTATTATCTATAAAAAATTTGGTAGATAATACTATCATGAAGAATCTTGGTGATCTCTTCCCCAAATACCTCAATAATGAGTAGATTGAGTCCTCTTTGTTGTTGTCTAATTGGATTGGATGATTCCTCAAGATGGATATGATGCCTTAAAAGGTCGTGTTGATTCATGGTATATCATCTTGGGTCTATCCTAAGAAATATTTTTATCTAATTCACATGAAATATTGGAATCATTGTTTTTAGTGTGTAGAAAAGTCAATATCAATATTAGAGTGATCATAGAAACTAAATAAATATTTTTGGTGTGCAGGAAGAGGTTACAGATCAATCTCACATTTCATTGTGGGATATACAACATGGGAATTAAATAAGGTACTTCATTTGGATTCAAATCACATTCCTCAATACTGTCAAAGGAGTAATATTATATATTATTATTGAGATTGGATTCAAGAGAATTTTCAAGATCCACTTGATTGATGGAGTCTATGAATGAAAGGTCAATATCAACTTCCCCAGTAATTACTTGTTTAATAATTTTCAGAATTTCACAATATTGACTCTCATTAGAACATGATGAACAATATATAATGGCATTAAATTTACTTTTATAAGTGTCCTAAAAAACATGTATTGAGAAGGCATAGTGATATTCAAATGAGTATCTCATGGATTCAAAAATGATGAACTTGTAAAATTCGTCACCAAATTCCATGTTTATGATCCTCACATGAATGTCTATATCAGTAATAGCTGATATGAGGAATATTATTCCAATATTTAGGGGATATATAGATTCTTTCATCTCACCTTACATGTCAATTACATAACAATCAGCTGGGAATATTAGATGTTTATCTTGGACAAGGACATCCCCGATTATCCCCTAAAGACTGGTAGTGCTTCGATTAGCTAATTGTATGAAAAAAAATCATTTGTTGAAAGGGAACAAGACTATAATGAACCAATCTTAACATACATAGACATTACATAAATTTTTTAGAATACTTAAAACCTTAAAATAATAGATTCCCAAAGACCATAATAGTTTAGTGCCTTTGAAAATATGGAAACACAAACACATGTTTATGGAAGGGATCCATTATCCCCACTAGTTTCATAATTACTATCACCTCTCTTGATCAAATATTATGTACTAAATTTTTTCATAATCAATCTAAAGAAACATAAAAAAATGTTACCTGAGAATCTCAGTAAGGGTAAAAAGAGAGACATATAAGAAGAAACATTAGTGTAAGGGTATGATAATGTGACAATTACATTTAATGATTATACTGTGTATATAAAAGATAATAAACATGAATCACTAAATAAATATTTGCACTTTATAAGAAACGAAACATAATGAAATAAAGAACAGAATCCATTAAAAATAATGTAGGAATAAAAAAAGAATTATGGAAAACAGATGAAGATATAATATGATTTCCAATGTATCTAAGGCATCACATCCAAGACTATCTTAATGAAGACAGTCTATTACTAAACTAGGTAAACCCCTATTCCATACCTATATTTTTGAACCATGTGAACCCACATTCCATCTCTGCATTATTGATCTGAGTTCATTTCTTTTTGCAACCCTATAATACTGAAATGGGTTCTTTTCTCATTCCATCCCTATAATACTGAATCGAGTTCCATTCTGGTGAAAACCATATCTATCTGATGAGATTTAAATCTTTACCCAATGCATTGGAGGTGTATCTGGGTTCTAACCATCACATACTGAAATCATACATACCTTTTCTCCAAAATCATAAATAATCATATCATAACCCAAGATTCGAAATTTGTATTATAAACATGTAATCATATCATAACATATGAAAAAATATAGGTTTCATAATAATTTCATCAAAAGCATGACCCATGAAAAAGAAATTGATTTCATAAACATATAACTTGTCGAAGAGAAATAGGTATATTGAAGAATATGACATTATGGAAAACACATTCATAGAATTAATATGAATGGAACCATTAGATCTTTTACTAGAAGGAAATGATTAACATCAATAGATGTCGTCTTATATGGAAAATAATTTTGAAATATCAATCAAAAACTTTTATTAAAAAAATATCCTATATTCTTTGAAAAAAGTATTTTTATTATATTAAAACATTTGAAAAATAATTTTTTTATTAAATATATTGAAAACATATAAAGAATAACTGAAATCATTTTAGAAAACCTTTTTTCCTTTAATTATTATAATGTATTATTCAAAACATTTAGAAACCCTTAATCTTGGAAAACACATTAAAAATTTATAATGAATGCTTGAAAAAAAATTTCAAAAAAATTTCATTGAAATTACATTAAAAACATATAAATAAGTATTGAAAATTTTTGGAACACCATTTTCCATGATAATATATTTTGAAAAATTATTTTTTAATTTATCCTTTAAAAATATAAAGAACAATTTGTAGGATTTATGGAGGATAAATATGTGCATGTAGTATGAGGTAAAAAGAATATTCTATTTTCATGGTAAATGTTAGAAAATTCATAGTTCAAAAAGTTACAATAATATTCCCTTGAAAGAAACTGTAAAATAAAAATAGTATAAAAAATTATTTTAAATATTAAAGGATAATTGTACAATATTCTTGGAAAACCTTTTTAGAAAACATTGTTTTGAAGGGACATTGATTTTCAACCGAAGAGAGGGTAAATTTGACATTTCTTAAAAATCATTTCTTTACTATCATATATTCCAAAGGGTGGAATAGATGGTACCAATTTATTAATAAACAAGTTATAAATATAGGATAAGAAATTACCAGAATTTTATAGGGATATGGGTCATAATATTTAATTAACAGAATCATAATATAAACAATTTCAAAAAATTTATGAGATTGTTTCAAGAAACTCTTATAACCTATTAAATTGGGATTATACTGTCCGTGTAAGAAATGTAGATTACTAGAAACATAAAATATCATGTAAAGAAATAAATTCATGACATAATATTTTAAATTGAAGTACATACATCTCAAAAAAGAGTTTAGGTTCATAACAAAACATGACTCTCAATGATGGAAATTTGAGGCAAAACTATTTTTCCAATTTGGCAACTTCATAAACAGAAAACCTATGAAAGGAGGATCTTAAAATGTAAATTTTTATTCCCATAAATTTATATATTATATTAATATAATATGATTTTGGTAAGTACATACACCACCAAAAAATGAAATAGTGGTGAACAAAGCAAGTATCACATGGTAATTAAAAGTGAGATGAAATCCCCTTACAAAGATTATTGACTATCATAGAAATACTTCAAATCACCTATATAATATATATATATTTATTATACATATTTTAAAGAACCATATTATTGTATTAAATACCTTGTGTTAATTGATTGTGTCCTTACATTACCCTCTTGTTAACCATCACATGTTATGGTTTCACTTTAGATAACATTCGTTTTGTTCTTCTAATGTGTATTTATTTTTTGTGTTGT
Source organism: Viscum album (assembly GCA_963277665.1). Classification (NCBI taxonomy): domain Eukaryota; kingdom Viridiplantae; phylum Streptophyta; class Magnoliopsida; order Santalales; family Viscaceae; genus Viscum; species Viscum album. The sequence goes on from OY728119.1 coordinate 1,290,549,077, forward strand.
TGGTACTTATACATATATAATGATTAAAAAATTTAAAACATGATATAAATATTATTTATATAAAATATATGAGTATTATAAAAATTTATTTAATATATATGTGTCAAATAGAATACACCATTCATGGATATGGTAAGCTATATGTATGCATTAACGCTATTTCAATTAAATTTACATGCTGAAAGAAAGAAACTAAAAGACATATATATATATATATATTTATTTATTACATTATCTTTATTATATCAAATATATAAAATTTATTTATTACATCCATCCATAATTCATTTCATGTAGTGTATAAACGAATCACCTCACTTTGAAGGGTAGTAGTCTACACTTCCTCAAATGAAATTACCGTATTAACACAAAATGGATAGTATATAGATCTTTGTTGTAAAAATATTATATAATATTAAAGAAATAATAAATATATACATAACATATATAAATATAGTTTTATTCATAATGTCTTCCATGATATGCGGTGAATAAAAATTGAACAATAATTATTTAGAGAGGCGGTATTCCACCTACATGTAAACAGTATGTTCATTACCCATTAGATGGATCATTGTGTATGTTTATGTTTAACTCATAACATAATAAAATCTTATTATATTTATGATACTTATTTGTTTTATCATCGAATAATAATATTTTTGGGAGTGGAGAAATGAAATAAATGAATTGTGTTTGATGGAGGTTGTTACCTTTTGATCCGGAAACTCCATTGGGTTTGATAGAAAAGGCTTCTACGGATTAATTTTAGACCAATGGGACACATCATTTACTAATTATGGTATGTTGGGTAGTTAATTGGTAAAAACATTTCTGAACATAAGTGTCTTGAGAGGTGTGAGTAAGTGTAAATGAAAGAGGACTTTTATAATGGATGTGGAGTGGAATATCTTGAAATATTTTAGAAAAAAGAACCACACCAACGTTTTTTATTGAATGTTGTTAAATAATGGATAAAAATATAGAATGTGGTGTGTATAAAATAAAGCTACCAACAAAATGGCCTAAGGACAAGTGTATAAGACTTCTTGGACCTTATTGATATGGTTTATACACTTATTATGCTTAATTTAACCTTAATAATTGTAATTAATATTTAATTACATCACTAATATGTTCGGTCAAAAAAATAATTTGACCATATTATAAATTATATATTAAGATTATTCAAAATATGGAATCCATTTTCCCAAATTCCAATCAAAAAAGTGGTAGAAATAAATTTAAATTTAATCTTGTAGTCAGGTCGACAATGTAGGCAATTAATTTTAAAACGATCAAAAGTCTTCTTTGTTTTTATACCCAATTTAAATAAAAAAATTATTACAAATTACGTAAATTTAACTAATTGGTAAACATATAACCAAATTGATCTTTTAAACCACAATAAAATATAATTTAACTTTATAAGTAGATTAGATTAAAAAGCAGTTTTGAGTTAAAATCTAGTATTACACTTCTTTAAAAAAAATGAAATCTTATAGTAAATTACCAAAAATCTGTACAAACTTAATTTATATTCTTTTCATCCAAATATTAATTTTATATTCCCATATTATATCATTAAAAGTTCAAAATATGGAATTCAAAATGGCATCTCCATTAAAAAGTTGTAAAACTATCTCTATAAAAATATAGGTTATCAAGCTGAAAATTGGGATTGTTCTAAACATATGCCTATAAAATCTATTGGAAAAATAATAAATATTTTTTTTAATAAATATTATATATATCATTTATCATACTCACTAATTGTAATCGATTAAATTTATTGGGATAAAACAGCTTCGTGTGCATAGAAATATTTTTTAAAAAAAAATTCACTTTATAATTAATTGGTTCATTATGACTAATGGATTAATTTTTTTATATGTGTAAACCATATGTTTTAATAAACTAGTTTGTCCTATTCAAAACCACTATCTTAAAATTAATTTTTCATCTTAATATTATATTTTAATAATATATTATTGTTCATAAAACCTATTTAATGTATGCTACACAAGCCATCGTGGAAATTCATTGTTATGTGAAATGCAAGCTATAATAATTGTTCTATGTAGAGAAAGATAAAATTTATTTTAGGTGTAGATTATATAATTAAAAGATAGTTATCTAAAATAAAATAAACTTTTTTCATAATTATATAGAATAAAAATTATTAAAAAGATTAAATTATTTCAAAAAATAAATCACAAAATCACAGGGTGTTACATTCTTCCCATATTAAAATGAATTTGGACCTCATAATTCATCTATGATTTCATTGCTTTAATTATTGAGATTTTCTTTCACAAAAACCCACATCATTAAAATGAACAAAAAAACATCCTTTTAAAAAGGAATATTTAAAACAAAATGATTACCCAAAGTAACTCATAATGAGATTCCCACATAAAAGAACATAAGTGGGAAGTGAAATGGACATGGAAGTGAAATCTTACCGTATGTTTAAAATGTAGAGTGATAGGGAACATATTCTTGATATTTTTAAAAATCATAATTCAACAAATCTTTGACAACCTAATGGGGCTTATAATTCATCAGAAACATTATTATAGGATTTTTTTGTTGTTGGATATTTTATTCACTAATGTTGAATAATTTTCTAAAAAAGTTACCTTTTCATGATTTTAGTAAAATTTTACTCTTTTGTTCATTTATACACTTCAACTCTTGCTCTAAAATGGAAGGTGAATGTTTTATTCCTAATGTACTAACAGATCATGTGACCTCTGATATCCCATTCCCTAAGTTATCATCAATACGAAGTGGATTAAACAGTATATCCAATATGCATGAATCCTAATTTGTTGATATAAAAATTTATTCTCACAAACATTATATGATGTTTAACTTAAACGTCCCACAATTTTTTAACCTTAAAATCATTTTTTAAGATTAAAAATCATAAACATTAGAAATAAAATCAGGATATTGAATTAACATTAATCCATCGTATAACACAAGGAATATATTGGTTGTGACATTAAAAATATTTGAATACCCTCATCCCATATTCCATTGAAACATGATAAAACATTAATTACCATAATACTTTTTAGAAAATATGAATGCTTCCTTATTTCCAAAATATACGAGATTTATTTTATAAATCCAAAAATGTTGCAAAATCGATTGATGGTAGTTTAAAAAACTTCCATCTAGTCCATACATAGTTCCATGGTAATTAGTTCCATCAAATTGACTTATCCATCTCAAACAAATATTTATCTAAAAACATTTTCTTTACATAATCAACATATAATTTATTTCCTTCCATTAGTCAAACAATATATTATTTATTAAATCACATCACCATCCCCCTCAAAACATTAAACATAATCTTGTAAATATTGAGTGAAAATATTAGTAGAAAAATACTTATATATTTCATAATTCATATAAAAAAACTTTTCAATCCACATATATATAAAAATTTATTATTACACTTCATCGTAATTTCATTAACATGTTTATCCCTTTAAAATATTTAATACCTCTTTCCTTTCACATTTCATCTGTAGTCACTTCATCATAAAAAATGTAACCATTTCTCACATCACCTTTTTTATCCTCTTTTGGAGAATTCCTATTGGGACATTGAGATACATAATGATAATTTATTCCACACATAAGACAATTAATCGTTGATGATTACTTAGGAAGCAAAATATTCTCATCCATTTAGTTAATCAAACTCTTAATTTTTCCCTTGCAGTCACTTTCTCTGTGTCCTTCATTTCCATAGTCAAAATACTTACTTTTTCCTATAAGACATCTACATAGGTGATTACATCAACATTTTAGTCACAAATGAAAGTGGATAATTTTTTCCATGGTCCCCATTATCCGAACTCTTAGAGAACTCCTTCAATATCTTCCTTGGTGAGTCCAAGAGTTGGTTAAGGGACATATCATTGATCATGTTAATTGAAAAGTGATTTGGCTTGATCGCAAAATCCTTAACTCTAGTGATCATCCCACTGGACTTATCATCAATAAATCATCCATCACATTAAACATTAAGTAATTTCCTTCTGAACTATTCCATTTTTTAAAACCAGATGCATAGTGTGAGCATTACTTCTTATAGAATAAACCATATATTCATGAAAATAATTGCTTATCCAGTGTCTAAATGATGAAAGATTCCTTAATATATGACACCATATGTTCATCCTAGATTATTCATTTCCAACATATATTTATATCATTGATGATGGTTTTTGATGTGTTTATGAATTCCCAAAGCATATCCCCTAGGAATGTCATTCCATCTGTGCTGGAAGGCTAGTTTTCATGTACCATATTACACTGATTCACTCATGGAACATACTTTTGTAGTTGTTACTTCATGTTAAATTTGTTCCAAATCCAGATCCACTTGTAGTATCTAGACATGTTTGTTTTGAAAGAAACCCACACACTCTATCCTTTACCAAAATTCTAGGAAATTTTCCTAAATGATAAATCATCATTACAATTATATTCAAATACATTCCTAAAAATATCCTTCTATATATACATAGGGATCTAAATAATGTTTTCTCAAACTAGTTTCTAAAGGATAAATAATCCTTCACTTGGATACCAACTGTAATGACCTAGTCCTGAAATACATATTCCTTAAATCACTTTTTTATAATACTTAAAATATTAATATAATATATGCACCAAGTTTTACTACTATAGTTCCTTTGGAAACATGGATACATAAACACGTGTACATGAATGTGATACAATATCTACCACTAGGTTCTTTATTACCATAAACCATATTATAATATAATACTTAATTAAAATATTCATATCATGGGGAAGAAAACATAAAAAAGGTGAGATCAGATGCCTAGTAAGGGTAATCAAGGGAGACATGTAAGCATAAACAAGAATTTAGGGGTATGATAATGTGATCAGAATATTAAAAGATCATACACTTCATAACAAAGATCATCAACATGAATCAAGTAATAATTCATGATAGGTAATAATACATGAATAATAACTAAATAAAGAATATAATATAACAAATTACAATATAAGAATAAATATATGTAATTTTATAGTACACCTTACCATATTATATTATTTACATAGTATCCAAGGCATCAAATCCAAGAAAATATTAGTGGACAATGTCCTTTACTAAACCTGGTAAGCCCCCATTCCATCCATACATTACTGGACTGAGTAATCTCCCATTCCAGCCATGTATTACTGAACCAAGATAAATTCCCATTCCAGACCTATATACTGAACTGAATTCCTTTTTCATTCAATCCTTGTAATACTATACCATGTTACATTCTCTTTATAGTCATATCTATCTCATGAGATATAAATTTATAACCAATTTAATGGAGGGAGATATACATGACACCCATCTCATAATGAAATCATAAAAATATGTTTCAAAAATAAAAAATAATCATATCATAACCCATTAAATGAAATGGGTATTATAAACATGAATTCATATCATAAATTTTAGAAAAAGAAATTTATCATAATCATTTCATCAAAGTCATAACCCTTGAAAGAGAAATATATTTCATATACATATAACCCATGGAAGTGAAACTAGTTTCATGAAGACGGGGAAATTTTGTATAATTCATTCATATAACGAATGTGGATAGAACATTTAGATAATTTCTAATAACAAAATGAGTAACATCAATGGATTTATTCTTACATGGAAACTAATTTTGAAATATCCTTCAATAAAATTTCATGCAGAAAATATTCTTTCTTCTTTAAAAGTGGATTTTTATTACATTTATCCATTTGAAAACTCATTCTCATATATATATATATCATTAACAACTTCTAAATAATAATTTCAATCATTTTTTAAAATAGTTTTCCTTTAAAATTTATAAGATAATTCTCAAAAAATTTAAAAAAAAAATTTCTTCAAATAAACTTTGAGAACATATACACCATGATGGAAAACGTTTTAAAATCATTTCATTGAAATTACATTGAATACTTATAAATAATGCATGAAAAATTTTTGAAATCTATTTTCCCTTTAAATATTTTTTTAAAAAAATTATTTTAATAATAAACTTTTAAACATGAATATATAGCTTCAATGGATTGATGGATGTTGAATCCACACTTGTAATACAAGGTAAAAACAATATTCATATTGTATGGTAAAGTTTAGAAATTCCATCATTCATAAAGAGAAAATTAAAATCATTTAAAAAAAATGGTAAATCGAAAATACTGAAAAATTATTTTAAATTTTAATGGATAGTGGAACAATATTATTTATAACCCGGTGTACAAAACATGGTATTAAAGGAACATAGATTTTCGGTCAACGAGAGGGTAATGATGGGTTTCTTAAAAACTTTATATTAACAATCTTATATACCAAAATTTTGATTAAAATGTAAAAATATATGAATAAATCATTTATAACTAGAGGATAAGAAAATTCACAAATGTTCTTGGGATAATGGTCTTAAAAATTTATCAAATAAATCATAAACATATTCATTTTCAATGAAATTATGAGATTGTTACAATAAAATCTTACAACATGGTAACATGGGATCACAATGACCATGTAAGAGAAAGAGATTACTTGAAATATAAAAATTCATGATAATAATTAAATTCATGATTTAGCATGTAAAATTGAAGTATATACACCTCCAAAAATAATTCAGGTCCATCACAAAATATGAGCCTCAACGAATGAAAATTGAGACAATACTATTTTAGCAATTTGTTAACTTTTGAAACATGAACCACATAAAGGAAAGATCATAAAAGGTACATGTGTATACCAATAAATTAATGTACAAAATATATATAATACACTCATGGGTAGTAAATACACCACATAAAATGAAATATTGGTGAACATAGCATGTATCTCAAATAAATAAAAAATGAGATGAAATCCCCATTCCGTGAGTCTTGAATCACATTTTACTCATTAAACCCACTTGTATAACAAATATAAATATATTATAAATCTTTTAAAAACTAGATTCATATATCTAATATCATTTATGTCTTTATTATATAATTATATTGCATTCCTTTCAAACATCATATGTAAAGGTTTCACTTCAGACAACATCTGATTTGTTGTTCACATGTGTCCTAATATGTTATATTGTTGGTCCTTATACATATATATTGGTTATATAATGTTAAACCATATATAAATATCATTTATATCTATTATATTATTAAAATAATAATCTATAGAATATATAATTATCAAATGGAATACACAATTCATGGAGACGTTAAGTCTTACGTAAACTAGAATGAATCACATCACTTTGAGGGGCGGTATTATGTCATATATAAAAAATATATTTATAACATCTTTCCATAATACATTCTATGTTTTGTATGAATGAATCACATCACTTTGAGGGGCGGTAGTTCACACTTCCTCAAACAAAAATATCATATTAAGATGAAATGGATAGTATAATGATGTGTGACGTAAAATAATTACTGAAGCTAAAATACATTAAATATATTATTTAAAACCTATATTATCATAGTTTACATGATAATTTCCACAATGATATTCTGCAATGGAAAATAGAATAATCATTGTTTAGAGAGGTGCTAGTCCACTTACGAGTACAAAACAAATTCATTGCCCAATAGATGTATGTTTCTATAATTGTAGGATTAAATCATCATATAAAAATTCCCAATGTATTTAGGATACTGGTGTTTTTATACTATTGTGAAATAAGATTATTTTTCGGAGTGGATAAAATAAATTAAATAATGGAGTTTAATGGAGGGTGTTACCTCTTGATCGGGTAACTCATTTTTGTTTGAGCCAAAAGGATTCTATGGATTGATTTCTTCCCAAGGGAAAGCTTCAAGATACAAAGGAGGTATGTTGGGGAGTTAATTGGTTAGAATTTTCCTTAAAATAAGTGTATTTAGAGTTGTGAGTATTTTTATGTGAAGGATGCCATTTATAATAGAGGTTTAGTGGAATGTCATTTAATATTTTAAAATAAAAGAACCCCATTCGTGTTTTTTTACTAATATTGGTTCAAATATGGTTTCCATGTCTATAAAATGGAGTATAGGATTAATATATTGACATACATTGACATTAGTACTTGTTTATAGGTTGTTTTGGACCTTAATGTTATGGTTTAGTCCCTTATTATGCTTAATTTAACGATATTCATTATAATTAATTTTTAATTACATCACTATTATTTTTGGTAAAAACATTGTTGAAATTATTTATATTTATTAATTATGTTGATTATAAATATGGAATCAATTTATCCAAATTCAAATCATGGAAGTTGAAAAAATTAATTTTAAATAAATAAAATAGTTGTGTAGAAAATGAGGGTTTTTTAAAATAAAATGATCATAAGTTTGCTATGTTTTAATTCTGAATCTCAATTTAAAATTGGTTCTAGTTACCAAAATTGGATAAATTGGTAAAAATATACTCTAATAAGTTTTTTTAAAAAAATTAGATTAAAATTTAATGATAATAATAAATTTTATGAAAAAAAATTCAGATAAAATCCATTATATTTAAAAATTCATTAAAAATGAAACCATATAGAAAAATTCAAGAAACTTTATCCTAACATAAATTTATGTTTCTCTTCTAAATATGAAGTTTATAATAATGTATTAAATATATAAAAGTTAAAAAAAGTAATTTAAATTGGTTTCACCATTAAAATATGTTAGAACTACCATTATAAAAATATATGTTTTTAAGCATAAAATTGGGGTTGTTCTTATCATATGCCTATAAAACTAATTGTATTAATAATAACAATATTTGACTAAATATATAATATATAATTTTCAGTAGTATCACTCACTGGTTGTAATTAATATATTTAATTATGATTAAAGGTCTTCGTGAGTATAAAAATAATTTTCAATAAAAATACTACCTTTATATTTAGTTGGTTCATTCTAACAAATGAATTCATTTTTTTATTTCTTTAAACCATTGGTATTCATAATTTAGTTAATAATTTTCATAATTTCTTACTTAAGAACTATGTTTAGTATTAAAAAAAATTTGTAACATGTTGTTTTCCAGTAATCCTCAACCATGAATGTTACAAAATTCATTAAAGAAAGTATTTGTTTTGTGTTAGACATGATATCCTTAGTTTTGTATGTAGAAAAAGATAAAATTTATTTTTTTAATTATGAAAATGATAGTGATTTTGTAATGCCCCGACCCTAGATACCTAGAGTCGATGCATTATTACATAACATTGTCATTATCACAAAGGATCAAGTCTCGAAAGACCGATTAGTTTAGTAGTCATGGAAACACTAGATATATGCATAAGTCTTACATTACATCATAAGGTAAAAAAACTACAACAACATCTTTTCTTCATATCCCATCATACTATCCCTACAGGTCATTAATAAATAACTTTTTCATAATCCAGAGAAAAATAAAACATTGAAAGGGGTGAGATCAGATGCTCAGTAAGGATAACATTATAGCAGAAGCTTTCATAGATAAGCATAAACACTTAAGGCAGTTTATAACTAAAACGAAAGCCTTTTAAAATTGAACTTGAGCATAAAATGGAAAAGATAAAATAAAATAATTCCATTTACTTACTCACATGGATATTCTACTAGTCGAATGATCGCATACAATATCTATAACCACTTTCATAATGATGGAATGCATAATGCCAGACTATCATAACCACATAGCCAAGGCCTCGTGCCAAGACTACAAATAAGATTTTGCCAAGGCCTTGTGCCAAGACACTAGTTTGTCTCATGAGACCTACCGATCCATCGAGGAGCTATAGCGGGCTCCACCCATCACTTATTAAGTCCAATGCATTCGTCATATGAACACATTTAAACATAACATAAACATTCGTATTAAAACTAGCATACGAAATGTCAATACATTAACTACAAACCATGAATTGTATAAAAATAGCACATCCACAGTCAAACATAACTCATTTGATACAATATGGATGATTGTATTGCATCACATTAACCTCAATCAAGAATAATGAAAGATGTTAACATAGATGAAAATAATCATCAAAACTATTTGAGGGAAATATCCCCCTTTTTCTTGAAATCATTTAAAAGTAACACTATTTGTCAAGAAGCCATTTAAAAATAGATTTTTGAATCAAAGTGTCCCATACCACTTTTAAATGTTATGAAATGAGTTTTAATTTTAAAACTTTAATGTCCATATAAATAAATCCTTAAAACCATTTTTATAACATGGACATTTATGAGAAAGATTTAGATGAATAAGTCTTTAAAACATTTAAAAATGGTATTTTAGTTAGAGATTCTAGCCAAAAGAGAGACACTTGAATACAAATAATTGAGTTAATCAAAAAATTTTAATATCATGAGAATAAAGGGATTCATGATAAACTATGTAAAAGTACATTATATACACCACATAAAATTGATTTGGTGTATAACAACAAAGAAGTCTCAATGGAATTTAAATTGGGATGAAATCTCTCATAAAGGCCGTATCCTTAGGTTAAGGATAAATCAACAACATAGTTGTGTGTGACAAATATAAATACAATAAATATGATTGGATATTCAGTGTAAGACAATCAAAGGACATTCACACATATTCTTGTAAAAACAACACAAATGAATTGGATGTTTATCCCAAAAAAATCGAGATTGAGTAAAAATTACTCTTATCAAGTTCATACCGATGACTTGAGAATTTATCAATGGAGTGATTATGTGTATCAAAAGTATATCCACAGAAAGGGGAGTGTAATTTATGACATAATCAAATTAATGGTGATTCTACACATAATCTTGGAGTAAAATAATCAATGCAGTATGCGTAAAGCCGAATTAGTGGAAATTGAAATTCCAAATTCCCTTATTGATTTGGTAACATACAAAACATACACCCATGAAAGAAGGATCATACAATGATGATTTAAATATACATGAATTAATGTATATTACACAATGAATACAAACATGGGCAGTACACACACCACATGTAATAAATTAGTGGTGAACAATGGAATTTTCACGGAATTAAAAGTGAGATAAGAAACCCCTTACCACGTTGTAATCAACTGAGTCGTATGACCAAAAGTTAATAACCTCCAAATTATTTTCAGAATAACATGAATATAAAGATAATAATGTTAATATATATCAAATGGAAGTACACAATATACCACTTTCATTAAATTAGTGGCGAACAATGGAAATCTCAAGGAATTGAAAGTGAGATAAGAAAATCTCTTACCCTATACTTTTCCTTGGTTGGGGGTAGGTTAACCTCATGTATAATGTTTAAATAATTGTTATTAAATTAATCATGAATCATATACATTAATATGATATCATATATGATCTTTTAACATTTCATTGTTAATAATATCTTACAATTATCGTCGTTTCGGGTGTTAACTTGCTCGTTTTCATTTATATGTTTTGTTACATAAGCCATGTTTTTTATGGATAGGTTGTATCTTATTCATATCCAGAATAATATAAAGTTCTTAAAAATAATTTTTAAATCATGAAATGATAATTATACTTGAATGGATATGACGGAGAATGAATCTCATCGCGTTCGTGGAGACGGTAGTCCGTACGTACGCACGAGCGACAATATCATTCTTTTGATATTAAAATAATATATAATTGGATGGTATATCATATATACAGAATAATTATCATGTTATTTTTATTATTTAAATGAGTTACACATCATTATTATACCCATCCAAATAATAATATATTGAAAAACAATTACACCACGACATGGAGACGGTAAGCCGTACGTACGCACGTATGGTGACATGTTATTCAAAGGGTGGATAGAATACTGAATATGGTTGTAACATATTTATAATAACATCACAGTATATATAAGATACAGGAGTTATTATTTTAGAATGGTAATAACAAATAATGAAGAAGTGGAATAAGAAAGGAACTTGAAAAGGGGTGGTGAAAACATTACCTCTTTTTCGGGTTCTTCCTTTTGATTTGATCAAAAGGGCTCCGTAGGTTGGTTGTCTAATCACACTAAGGCCTCTAGGTTGTAGTTAGGGAAGTTGAGAGAGTATTTGGGCAGGGGTTGGCCGAACCAAAAGGCTTTGAAGGTGCTAAGAAATGAGAAGGAAGAGTTCCCTTTTATAAGAGGGGTGAGGGGTACCTTTGGAAAAGCTAGAAAAATTAATTTATAATAAATTCATATTCAGTTTCTAATGGCTCCAAAGTTGATTATTCATAGTTTAAGGTTGTTATAGGTCAAAAAACATTCAACCAGTAGAATTTAGATAGTTTTGGTTTACTATATTAACCTTATCTTTTAGTTTTAACTCATAGTTAATTAGTTTGACATTTACCATGTCACTTTGTATTTTTATATTATATAGTTAATAAACTTACTATATACATCCAAGAGACCCCCAAGTGTTCCATTAATGATATACCTATCATGATATAAGTATATTGGCCGAACCATAGATTTTTATGAATTTAATATCAATTAATAATATAATATTTGTTTTAAAAACTCTTTTATATCAATTTTGACAATATTCAATAATTGATTTTTGTGAAACTCATAACAGAATGAATACTTCGAACAAAGTTAATTAAATCAATAATAATATGTCATATTATCCTTGAAAATTAGTTTAATTCATTAAAAGACTTAAATTATATATATTTGGGTATTTATAATATCAATTATTTTAATTTTTCACTATTATGGTAACTACTGCATCATCATTGTGTCATAAATATATTTAATTATTTAATGTTTAAAAATTATAAATAAAATATAATTATGTAGGAAATATTATTATATTTCTAATGAATATTTACAATCTAATTTATCTTATGTATAACCCTATATTAAAAATGTTTTAGTAAATAAACTTTGATTATAACTCTTTTAACTCTTTTTTAGAATTAAATAATAATAAATGTCCTAATCTAATCCAAGTGGACCTAAATGATAATAGTTTATTCCTAAGGTTGTTTTTGGTCAAGATACAGTTTTCCAATAGAATTAGGACTTGTGTTAGGGTAATATTAATATCATTTTTACCCTTAATTACCGTATTTACTTTTAACCGTGGTAAATAAAAGTAAAAAGTTACTATTCACCAAAAATTATTTTCATCTAATTGAACCACATTTTACTTCTTGATATTAACCGTGTCTCTCGGATTTTCAAAATTCCATTAATAGAAGCAGTAAAATTATGTTTTATGAAAAATTCAGTTTTTTTAACTACGACTTAGTAGTTTCACTATTCATCAAAAATTGATGTTTTTCAGAACAATGCCAAAATTTCACCCTAAGCTATAATTGATATTCCAAATTAAAAAATGATGTATATTTTACAAAATTCTAAACATATATTTTGCATTAATTAATTTTACAATTAATTCCCACTATCACAACAAATAGAGTGTTTTTAAGAAACAATATATATCAAAAGATTGACAATTGTTTAGGTCCAATTTCAAAGTGAAATTAATTCTAATGAACACCATTGGATAAAATGGTAAAAATATATTCTAATTATACTTTAAAGCCACTCAATAATATAATTTATCACTATAAATTTTTTTGATTTAAAAAGTTGTTTTTTATTAAAATTTCATAATTTTCACTATTCATCAACATATAAGTGTTATTCGAAAAGTTCCAAAATTTCACCCTAGGATAAATTCGATATTTGGAATCCAAAAATGAAGTCCAGTTTGAGAGATAGAATTTAAAAAATTTCAAAAACTAGGTATTACTATTCATAACGGCTAGTTTGATAGGTTGTGGTGTCTTAGAATCTCGAAGTTGCGTACAATGCACTCCATTGAATTATTCGAAGGGAAACGTACCATGGAAGCTTGGGGTGTTACATTCTCCCCTCCTTCAATAAACTGCGTCCTCGCAATTTTTAAAATTTTTCTTGGGAATATAATGGAAATTCCCACATCGGAAAAAGAGTCAATAAAACTATCACTTTAAAAGAAAGAAAGAGAGTTATAAAGGTCAACCAAGATAACCCATACTCGGATTCCATGTAGGAAAACATGGATATGGATGATAAACTAAGTGTCATGTTCTGATGGAGAGGGATAGAAATCATGATCAGGAGAAAGTTAACAATAAAAAAACCACAAACTTGTGTTGGGACAAACGGCCATTAGACTCCTAGTAGGAAAGGAAACTGACAACATTTTTTTTGTTTTAAGTTACATTACATAAGGATCATGAATTTATTTATGTTATTGACTAAGAATATAAATATATATACATACATTTTATGTAGAGTTTCATTATTTAATATATTTACACCACTAACACATTTTTTTTAAACGATGAGTATTCAAGAAGGCTTGGTCACACTGGAAGAGCTAGAATAAACTTCTATAGAATCACATGATCCATGTAGGATAAACTATATATTTACATTGTCTTTAGAGATTAATCAAAACCAAAATGGTTAGTACAAGATCAAATGATCCCCCAAAAGGATATTCCTTGAGAGAAATAAACACTAATCTTAATTTCCAAAATTAAACCACCAATACCCCAAAGTTAAATAAATACCATTCAATAATCAATTGTCCTTAAAATCCATTAATATAATCAAAACTAATATTGAAAACCAATACATATTAAGAATGTAGTATTCCACATTAAATTGTATCTCCAAATGACATTAATTACTCTTAAAGTCACATACTTAAAAGAAATTAACCTAATCATTTCCATAAATAACCCAAATCATTATAAATCCACAATAAAAACATAGATAAAAATCCACCATTACTCCTCAAATGAAATCCCATACTACTCTATTTTTCTTTGGCATATAGTGTTCTCAAAAAAGCAAACAACTTCCAAAATAACATTTATCACTTAATCACCAAATCATTTTCCTATACTAAGGGTATTCATTTGATAAGACATAAGATCCCAAATCAAATTATTATTGATCAAAAAAATCATTTAACTAAAAATAATAGTCACACTAACCAGGGACTTCACGTAGTCCAGTGGTAGGCGATAAATCCCAATCGCACTTTGGTTGTGGGTTCGATTCCCAAAGCTTTGTCCGACGTGACGGGTTGTCAAACGGTCTACGTGTTGTCATTTTTCAAAAACTATATTTTATAACATTACCAAAATGAGATAAATTCCTCAAAATAACCATAAGATAATTTAACCACAAATGTTATCTCATACCTTTCATTTTCATCCCAAATTATAATAATTTGTAATTTCCTCAAACCCAATGATCATATAAAACCAAATGGTTATTTATAACTATATCCACAAGAGAAAAGATAATTCTTCCATAAATATCATTCTCACATGGAAAACGTTAGGGTTACAAATACAAGAGAAAATTATTCCAAAGTAAACCCTTCAACAAGGATGGCTAATAATTTTTAAACATTTATCCAACCATTTATTTCCACATAGCTTCTTCTCTGGCCAAGAAAATATCCTATAGAATAGGAAATTCACTCGGGTAATGTCCAGGTCCCCTATATTTACGGCAAATGACTGTAAATGGATTCTTGGGACCATTTTTATCTTCTTCCATATTACTCTTCATTTTTCTTCGGCAGTTCTTCACTTTATGTCCTTCCTTCCCGCATGTAAAACATTTCTTTGTCCCATTTAGACACTTTCCTGGGTGTCTCCTTCCACATTTCCTGCATGATAGAAATTGAGGATTTCATTCTCCATGGTCTCCACTACTGGATCTCTTATCATTCATCACCTTTCTCTTCTTTATTGAGTCCGGTAATTGGTTAATATATATATTATTGATCATATTTTTGGAAAATTTATTTGGCATAATGACGATATCCTTTACGCCTATCAACATTCCATTTTGTTGCTCATTTCCACCACCGTTCCCACCATGTACATCATCCTCAAAGTCACTATGACTTCCTTGGAATCTAGCCATTGACTAAAACCAGAAAGCATTGTGTGAGTAATAGTAGTCATACAATCATTTAGAGATTAAAATGTCACCATATTCTCAATTTGAAACACATTAGGATTAACCAAGGTCATTTACTCTGATCTTATATATATAATAATTTAAATCGGTTTGTAAAGAAAATGTAAATTATCCTAAGCATATCCCTCGGGAATGTCGTAACCAAGAGTGCAACAAGGCCCGTTGTCGTGCACCAGTTCCCGTTCGAGTCTAGCTCAAAGCGGTGTTTTCGGGTTTTACACCTAGGTACATCTCTGCCAAAGCCGCCTCTACCTGCTCGTATGCAGACAGGGATGTATTGCTCGGAAAACTCACAAAATCTCTACAATACCAAAATTATAGGAAGTTCTTCTATACTAATACTCAAAGTTCATCTTAGGTCAACGTGCTCTAATCAGAGTTTATCTAAATCTAGCTTCCAAGGTTTGTACTAAACTTCCTCTGATACCAACTGTAACGCCCCGAACCTAGATACCCAGAGTCGGTGCATTATTAAATAACATTGGCATGTTCACAAAGGATCAAGTCTCAAAAGACCGATTAGTTTAGTAGTCTTGGAAACACTACATATATTCATAAGTCTTACATTACATCATAAGGTAAAAAAACTACAACAACATCTTTTCTTCATATCCCCTCATACTATCCCTGTAGGTCTTTCATAAATTATTTCTTCATAATCCTGTGAAAATTAAAACATTGAAAGGGGTGAGCTCAGATGCTCTGTAAGGATAACATTATAGAAGAATCTTTCATAGATAAGCATAAACACTTAAGGCAGTTTATAACTAAAACGAAAGCCTTTTAAACTTGAACTTGATCATAAAATGGCAAAGATAAAATAAAATAATTCCATTTACTTACTCACATGGATACTCTAATAGTCGAATTATCACATGAAATATCAATAACCACCTTCATAATGATGGAATGCATAATGCCAGAATATCATAACCACATAGCCAAGGCCTCGTGCCAAGACTACAAATAAGATTTTGCCAAGGCCTTGTGCCAAGACACTAGTTTTTCTCATGAGACCTACCGATGCATTGAGGAGCTATAGTAGGCTCCACACGTCATGTATTATGTCCAATGCATTCCTCATATTAACAGGTTTAAATATAACATAAACATTCGTATTCAAAATAGCATACGAAATGTCAATACTTTAACTACAAACCATGAATGGTATAAAAATAGCACATCCACAGTCAAACATAACTCATTTGATACAATATGGAAGATTGTATTGTATCACATTAACCTCAATCAAGAATAATGAAGGATGTTGACATAGATGAAAAAAATCATCAAAACTATTTGAGAGAAATATCCCCCTTTTTCTTGAAATCATTTAAAAGTCACACTATTTGTCAAGAAGCCATTTAAAAATATATTTTTGAATCAAAGTGTCCCATACCACTTTGAAACGTTTTAAAAGGAGTTTTAATTTTAAAACGTTAATTTCCATATAAATAAATCCTTAAAACCATTTTTAAAACATGGACATTAATGATCATGATTTAGATGAATAAGTATTTAAAACATTTAAAAATGGTATTTTAGTTAGAGATTCTTAACAAAAGAGAGACACTTGAATAAAAATAATTGAGGTAATCAAAACATTGTAATATCATGAGAATAAAGGGATTCATGATATACTATGTCAAAGTATATTATATACACCACATAAAAGTGATTTGGTGTATAACAACAAAGAAGTCTCAATGGAATTTAAATTGAGATGAAATATCTCATAAAGGCCGTATCCTTAGGCTAAGGATAAATCAACATCATAGTTATGAATGAAAAATATAAATACACTAAATATGATTGGATATTCAGTGTAAAACAATCAAAGGACATTCACACATATTCTTGTAAAAACAACACCAATGAATTTGATGTTTATCCCCAGAAAATCAAGATTGAGTAAAAATTACTCTTATCATGTTCATACCGATGACTTGAGAATTTATCAATGAAGTGATTATATGTATCAAAAGTATATCCACATAAAGGGTAGTGGAATATATGACATAATCAAATGAATATTATTTCTATACATAATATTGCAGTAAAATAATCAATGAAGTATGTGTAAAGTCGAATTAGTGGAAATTGAAATTCCAAATTTCGCTTATTGATTTGGTAACATAAAAAACATACACCCATGAAAGAAGTATCATACAATGATTATGTAAATATACATTAATTAATGTATATTACACGATGAATACAAACATGGGCAGTACACACACCACATGTAATAAATTAGTGGTGAACAATAGAATTCTCACGGAATTAAAAGTGAGATAAGAACCCCCTTACCACGTTTTAATCAACTGAGTTGCATGACCAAAAGTTAATAACCACCAAATTATTTTCAGAATTACGTGAATATAAAGAGAATAATGATAATATATATCAAATGTTAGTACACAATATACCACTTTCAATAAATTTGTTGCGAACAATGGAAATCTCACGGAATTGAAAGTGAGATAAGAAAATCCCTTACCTTGTAATTTTCCTTGGTTGGAGGTAGGTTAACCTCCTATATAATGTTTAAATGACTATTATTAAATTAATCATGAATCATATACATTAATATGATATCATATATGATCATTTAACATTGTTGTGTTAATAATATCTTAGAATTATCGTCGTTCCGGGTGTTAACTTACTCGTTTTCTTTTATACGTTTTGTTACATAAGGAATGTTTGTCATGGATAGGTTGTATATTATTCATATCCATAATGATATAAAGTTCTTAAAAATTATTTTTAAATCATCAAATGATAATTATACTTGAATATATATGTTGGAGAATGAATCTCATCGTGTTCGTGGAGACGGTAGTCCGTACGTACGCACAAGTGACAATATCATTCTTTTGATATTAAAATACTATATAATTGGATGGTATATCATATATACAGAATCAATATCATGTTATATTTATGTTTAAATGAGTTACACATCATTATTATACCCACCCAAATAATAATATATTGAATAACAATTACACCACGACATGGAGACGGTAAGTCGTACGTACGCACGTATGGTGACATGTTATTCAAAGGGTGGATAGAATACTGAATATGGTTGTAACATATTCATAATAACATCACAGTATATATAAGATACTGTAGTTGTTATTTTATAATGGTAATAACAAAGAAAGAAGAAGTGGAAGATGAAAGAAACTTCAAAAATGGGTGGTGAAAACATTACCTCTTCTTCGGGTTCTTCCTTTTGATTTGATCAAAAGGGCTCCTTCGGTTGGTTTTCTGATCACACTAAGGCCTCTAGGTTGTAGTGAGGGAAGTTGAGATAGTATTTGGGCAGGGGTTGGCCGAACCAAAAGGCTTTGAAGGTGCGAAGAAATGAGAAGGAAGAGTGCCCTTTTATAAGAGGGTGAGGGGTACCTTTGGAAAAGCTAGAAATATTAATTTATAATAAATTAATATTCAGTTTCTAATGGCTCCAAAGTTTATTATTCATAGTTTAAGGTTGTTATAGGTCGAAAAACATTCAACTAGTAGAATTTAGATAGGTTTGGTTTACTATATTAACCTTTTCTTTTAGTTTTAACTCTTAGTTAATTAGTTTGACATTTACCATGTCACTTTTTTATTTTATATAGTTAATAAACATACTATATACATCCAAGAGACCCCCAAGTGTCCCATTAATGATATAACTATCATGATATAACTCTCTTGGACGAACCTTAGATTTTTAAGAATTTAATATCAATTAATAATATAATATTTGTTTTAAAAACTCTTTTATGTCAATTTTGACACTATTCAATAGTTGATTTTTGTGAAACTCATAACAGAATGATTACTTCAAAAAACGTTAATTAAAGCAATCCTAATATGTCATATTTTCCTAGAAAATTAGTGTAATTCATTAAAAGTCTTAAATTATATTTATTTGGGTATTTATAATATCAATTATTTTAATTTTTTACTATTATGGTAATTACCCTATCATCATTGTGTCATACATATGTTACATTATATAATGATTAAAAATTATAAATAAAATATCAGTATGTAGGAAATCTTATTATATTTCTAATGAATATTTAAAATCGAATTTATCTCTTTTATAATACTATATTAAAAAAAATTTTGTAAATAAACTTTTATTTTAACTCTTTTAACTCTTCTTTGAATTAAATAATAATAAATGTCCTAATCTAATCCAAGTGGACCTAAATGATAATATTTTATTCCTAAAGTTGTTTTTGGTCGAGATAAACTTGTCCAATAGAATTAGGACATGTGTTAGGGTAATATTAATATCATTTTTACCCTTAATTACCCTATTTACTTTTAACCGTGGTAATTAAAATTAAAAAAGTTAATATTCACCAATAATTATTTTCATCTCATTGAACCACATTTTACTTCTTGATATTAACCATGTCTCTTGGATTTTTGAAATTCCATTCACAGAAGAGGTAAAATTAAGTTTTATGAAAAATTCAGTTTTTTTAACTACCACTTAGTAGTTTCACTATTAATCAAAAATTGAAGTTTTTCATAACAATGCCAAAAATTTCACCCTAATATATAATTGATATTCCAAATTCAGAAATAATTTCTATTTTGAAAAATTATAAACATATAAGTTGAATTAATTAATTTTATAATTAATTTCCACTGTCAGACAAATAGCATGTTTTAGAGAAAAAATATATATCAAAAGATTGACAATTGTTTAGGTCCAATTTCAAAGAGAAATTAATTCTAATGAACACCATTGGATAAAATGGTAAAAATAAATTATAATTATACTTTAAAACCACTCAATAATATAATTTATCACTATAAATTATTTTGATTTAAAAAGTTGTTTTTAATTAAAATTTAGTAATTTTCACTATTCATCAAAATATAAGTGTTATCCGAAAAGTTCCAAAATTTCACCCTAGGATAAATTGGATATTCCGAATCCAAAAATGGAGTCCATTTTGAGAGATAGAATTTATAAAATTTGAAAAAGTAGGTATTACTATTCATAACGGCTAGTTTGATTGGTTGTGGTGCGTTAGAATCTCGAAGTTGCGTACAATGCTTGCCATTGCATTATTCGAAGGGAAACGTACCGTGGAAACATGGGGTGTTACAGATTTAATATAAAAGAAAATATTTTTAGTGTTGCATGAAATGAAAAATATCAAATGTATTTAATTACTTCGAAAAACAATATTTCTAAAAATCTTGAGGTGTTATATAGACCATTTTTGGAGAAGGTGGATTTGGCCATGAATTTTAATAAGTACCCTAGTTCTGTGATTGCATCCTTAATTTCGATCATTTCTAGATCGGTTTCAAAGGAATTTCTTGGTTGTGAGATGGATTGAGGAAAAGTCATTGGGTTCCTTAGGGGGTTGGAAGGAGGAGTAGAAGTCACAACTTGTTCTCATTCTAGATTTTTTTCATTTTCATTTTCAAGTTCAAAATTCAGTTGTTCATTTTAGGATACATCATGGGGCATGGAAATTTGATTTCCTGATTGTTTCCTCTAGAAATGGGGACGACCTTGTCTAATTAAGGATCAAACATTCCAATCGGTTTCTAAGAGGTTTGTTCATAGAACATGAAACATACAATGATTCTATATCCATTTGGACCTACTTTCCAAAGGTAAGTGCTCATCAGTAGTGGACCAATGAGACTTAAGAATTTGCATTGGTCGAGAGGATGGGAGGTCGGACTCATCAAACCTTTTTTGGGGGAATTATTGTCTACTCTGGGACTCTCTTTATAGATTTAGCTTATGTTCATGAATCCTTATTACAATACCATGTATGAAAATGATCTTTCCTTAATATGTGACAATCAATGATTAATGTGTATGAGATTTAGAGAATATTTTTTATCTATTTGAGGTTCTTCATCGATAGAAAATCATCTGTATTTGTTAGAGATTCTAAGTCAATGGTATCCTTCAACACATTATATAAATATCTCTTGGTCATTATGATAACAATACTGGTTTTAAAGCCACTCAATGGGGCACTAGAAATTTATGGTCGTACACAAGGACATGGAGTATTTTAGAGTTGGGATCGTACACGTATATGGGTTACCTACGTATCCTTGTTAGAAAATGAATCAAAACCCTCGTAGTTTGGGAATTAAGATATAGTTTAACGTCATATGTGTCAGATGAGAATTAATGGGAGATGGGCTTGAACCTCGGAAAGGATTCCTACATACTACACTTTTAAGGTAGAGATCAAATTCCACGTAGTTCAGTTAATAATTGTGGGTCTTACATATTATTAACGGCCCAAAGAGATGTGTCGTGGTTACTTTTACACTATAAGATCACATGAGTCATGCTCGGTGTGAGAATCAAGATGTATCCGTAAAGCTGATAATTTGTGCCATGAAAGATGCGGTCATAATGAATTATATGGGGCTTATGTATGTATGATTTCCCAAATAGATAAATATCATGACTTACTTTATAGAATAATCCCAAGAACATGGTCCATAAAGGTATATGTGCTTTATGGAGATTTGGTTACCCTAACATGGGGCTTACTCTTAAGGAGGATGCCCATATTTGGGAACATTGGGCTTACTCCTAAAGAGGATTCCCAAATTAGAGAACATGGACTGGGGCTTACTCCTGAAAAGCAGGCCCAGGTTAATGGAATTATGACTGGGGCTTACTCTTGAGAAGGAGGACCATGTTAGAGGAATTTTGACTGGGGCATAATCTTAATACGGAGGCCCATGTTAGGATATTCTCATCTCAAAGGATTATGTTGAATGAAGGTAATATCTCACCATAGTGACATGATGATATGTAATTCACTATATTTTGAGTGATGTTCTACAGAATTCCTTTTAGATAAGGAAGCCAAGCAAAGCATCATGTCATAATTGGATTTGAAGAGTATTTTGAAGGCTAAATATTGAATAACAGATGTAGATTTGAAGAAAATAGATGAATGGACAGGAGGGGCACCCAAAATAACGTGGCCACACAGGTCATATTTGGGTGCACAGGTCCTAGTCGTGCAGGTATACCTGCGCGACACTTGGGTACATGGGCGACGGTCAACCCATAGGGTAATACTTGGGCGAGCCTTTGTTCAAGCCCTTAGTATCATCTCTAAAGGCTTCTGAAAGGGTGGCGCACAGGTTCTGTTGAAGGGATAAGGCGTCACGCAAGTGTGACCATTTCCCTTAAGGGTTAGACACTTAGGCGTGTATTTGTTGATGAATTTCAACACTTATGCCTTGTTCCCCCTCTTTATATCTTCCATTTTAGGTTAAAAAAATTAACTTAGAAGTGTTCAGAAGAATTCAAAAAGAGACTAGGGCACCGGGAGCTAAAATATGAGTTTCTGTATTTTTCCTCCCTGATATGGGGGGCCCCGAAGGGGTATTTATATTCTTGTGAAGACCCTGGGCGAAAATCAAATAGGGCACACAGGTCACCTGTGTGCCGAACATATAGCGTGCAGGTACCCTGTGTGCCCATCTTTGAACTTGCGTGTCCCATGCTGAAGCAAGTCATTGTTCATGCCTTGGCAAATTTTTGATGTTTCTTCCAAGGAATAATCACTTTGTGTTAAGTTATTTCCATTTTTTAGTTGTTTAGACTCTTTGACAGAATGGAAGGTCAACAAAATTTCCTCCTTAGAGATGCATCCGAAAAGAATGAGGATGTGACTCTGAGGTAAAGAAGAAAAAAAAAGGAAGGGACGAGTGCATGTTTTGAATGCGCAGACAGCGGTGTGTAGCTGAGAGCTGCACAGATGGAGTCTCACAGGTGCGAGCCACACAGGCTTTGGCGTGCAGGGTTTCGGACTTGCCTATAAATATGCAGTCATTCCTCACGCAAAGAAACCAGTTCTCAAGATTCCCGCTCTCACTGCGCAAGTTTCCTTCATCGCACAAATGTCTTGTTTTTTACTGTTTCTTTGTGTATCGCTTCTGTAGAGGTATTTGGACTTGCGCGGTGATACCTGTGCACCCAAAACATGTGCGACACACCTATAATTGCGCACCAAAATTGAGCTTGCGTGGCTTAATTCCTTATCCATTTTTTCACTTTTATTCACAAATTTTATGAAAAATCAACTAACTTAAGAGTTAATTATTCGACCTTTGTGAAGATTAAATGGCTCCTAGAAGAATTGGAATGGCTGATGAACTGGCTAGCAAGCAGATTGATGACATGATGAACATCATTGGCCACGACTATTATGATATTTTTTATAGAAGTCTGAAAAATTTTCCTATGTACCTGAAGAAGTATCATCCTAATTTTCCTCAAAGCATCTAATCTCCTCTATATTGGCATGGTCATCTATAAGACGTCAATATTCCAAAGGAAAAGAATTATCTTCCACATTCTTGGTTCCATAATTACACCAATTTTGCTTCAGCAAATGTCTCATTGGGAGGATCATTTGTAAATACTGGAATAGTGGAGAAGGCCAATATATTGCATCATAGCCCTTGTGCCCCAGATCTGAAGCCTCGCTAGCCTGATCTGCAACCACATTGTAATCTTTCCATCTTTCAAAATTCTCAAATGGATCTATCCAAAGGCTGGAAGAAGATTTGGGACATCCGTCCTGGAAGAGGTGTGAAGCCAACATGGATGTGGGAATATTGGGTGCAAAAAACCTATGCAGAGTTTGTCTGGGATCTGATTGGTGCTGCAATATATGAAGCTGTCTCGGTTGGGCAGATGTATGACTACAGAAATGAAGAATTTTTCCTGGAACTAATCAGCCGCTAGAGACCAGAAACCAATTCTTTCCATTTGAATCATGGGGAAGTAGGCATCAGTTTGTGGGATGTCTACAAGATCTCGGGGGCTCCAATTTTGAGCGATATGTATGATGAATTCTTCCCCCCCAAAGAATCTTGTAATTATTCAGAGAATACTCTATCTTTGGCTTGGGAATTTTTTAAAATCCTCCACTAGTTTAAGAGTTCAAGGACATCCCAAACTCATTCTAGAAAGGATATTCATCCAGAGGACTGGATGAATATGTTTTTTACCAAGAAGGATGAGAAGGATTCGAAGGAGAATGGGCCCACCTATACTCGTCCTACTACCTGCCCCAGAAGAGAGAAGAGGGGTGCTCTTGGCACATTCCGGCCGACCATAGAAGCATGATAATTTGTGAAGTGGGGATATGAAGTAAATCAAAGATTCCCAAAAAAGACCCGTCTTGCAGGCTTCTTAGCCTTGTGGCTCAGTGTTTATCTTCTGCCAGTTAGGTATTCGAAGGGAGGAATCCGGCCAGGGACCTTTGTTGTGGTAGCCAATTTGGTTGAGAAGAAAATGGTTGGGTTGGCCACCCCAATTTTAGCGAATATTCACAGGATCTTACTCCATGTATTTATGGGTAAGACTCTTTTAGAATTTTTGGACCATTACAAGTTTTTTGGGGATGGATCACCACTCATTTCTGGTCATATGCTATACAGAACAGAGTACTGGTTCCTGGAGGTTCTTTCAAGCCATCAATATAGGAATTTTCTTGAGTTTCTCTATTAGCTCTCATTATCTATGATGTGAAGGTGAGGTTGATCATGTACAAGGAATTCAATTTCATTCCATATGGAAACCTGAAAATCGGGTGGTTTTTTTTATGATGGAACAACAGACTTGGAACTGTGTTTGTACATGCTGGCTTGCAGAGATGGTGTACTGGACACTAGGATTGATGGGGAAATTATATGTGAGGCCTATGATCCATATAGATTTTCATGCCAATTCATATGTCTAGAGAAGACTGTTGTATCCCCTCGTGTGCATGTCAGGTCAGAGCAGCATCTGATGGTTTCCCAACAACTATGGTTGCTGACATCTATGGAGAAGACCAAGGCAGTGTTTGATCTACCTATTGAAAAAGCGGTGAGTAACCTGACTACATGGTATGCTGAGAACTGGATAGCATCATACCCAGAAGGGGTGTTGAATAATCCAGTTTATCATGTGGGGAAAAAGAAAATAATTGTAGAGAAGAAACCCTTCATCGGGAAGGTGAAGCATCCCCACCCGGAGTTGATTCACCAGATTCCTCGCCTAGGGATGACTCACCTGATTCCCAAGATGGGGATGATGAGGCACAACATGCAACAAAGTTGCCTCATTCCAGATATAATCCTCTTGTTAGAATCAAGAGACCAACTCCATCGACTCATAGTGAGTTACTTTATTGGGGAAATTTAATCATCACTAGTTTATAGAGAAACAAGTCTTATTTTCTTATCCTGTATCTGTAGTTGCAGGAGCTCGGAAGAAGCTGAAATCTAAAATTGTAGGACCATCCTCACAGCCTTCGGGTACACATGTTGAATATCTACGACCAGAGGTTGTCCAGACATGGTGTAGTTTATATTGTGATGCTGAAACTGCCTTGCTGGATCTGTGTGAGGGGCTAAACATCCATGGAATAGGAAATCTTTGGACTTCTATAGATATCCATAACAAAGATAACCCCGAAGAAGTGCGGGATTACATCAGAGAGCTGGAGAATCCCATATATTCCATCGATGATTCCATTCCTGTCACCAAGCGGGTAAAGGAAATGATATATTGTGGCGCTACTAAGGGGACTAGTGGTTCCGTAGATGAGGAGTGACATCATTTCTTGGCTCCTGAAGATCTAACTCACTTTCATTATTTTCTTTGAAACTTGATTCCAATTATATATTTGTTACTCAAGGAAATTACTTTCTTCTTCATGTATATTGTAAAGAATAGAACTGCTAAGGATCCTTCACCGTTGTATAGCCCTGGTGGTACTGCCATCAGGGCTGATGAATCTCCTCACGGGCTAGGTGAAATATCTCTAGTCCAACAAGTCATGGAGGAGGAGTTGGACATGTATTTTCATTCTAAAATTATTGTATTTGGAGATGATGATGTCAACACTCATAAGAAGTCAAAGAATCAAAGGCATCGAAGGAAGAACTCAATAGCTAAATTCTTCATTAGTAGTTGTAAGTCCTTCGGATATTCATGAATTCCAATATGAGAAGATTGCTCATTCTTCTTTAGATTTCAGGGGCTTATTCAATTTCCTATTTGAGGTAGAGGATTGACCCTCCTCTAAGGATGATGGAGGGTGCTGGTGAACAATCACAAATTCATGCAGACCTGGCTACTCCTGAAAAAGAGCCAACGTCTGTTCCCTGTAACGATCATGTTGTTTCTGCAAGAAGAGAAGAGCCTTCTTCTGGTAATTTAACAATGCTTCATAAGATGTTGAATTAAAACATCACCTGACATCCATTCTGTGATACTTTAGGATCAACCCCTGCACTTGGGAATTTGGTGGTCACAATAACTGATGCCGTAATTTTAACTGAAGAAGCTGTCCAGGGTCAGAGGCTGTAGGATGAAGGTCGCCAAGAAGACGTATCTAATGCTCCCACTGGTGAGACTAACTAGGAATCTGAGATAACATTCGATGAGATGATGGAACCTGGCGCATCTTTTGAAGGTTTTATAGATCATGTTAAATTAACATATAATATAGAATATTTTGGGCGTGAGTGTTATCCTTCGTCCTGTTAAAATAACTTCTTATTACATCTCTGACAATGATTGGTTCAAATGTGTAGTTCCATCTAAAAAATATGCCAAACATCCAATTCCTGAAGGTGGTATAGACAACCCTACTTTTGCAGAGACACTAGCTCAAGTGGAGCTGAACCCAGTAGAGTATCCTCAAACTCGTCCTGAAGATCCTATTGAAGCTGGGAATGATGGGAAGTAACCTTATCCTATTGTTGATCTACCATTGGGTAAGAGATAACAATATTTGTGGCTATACATAATTTTCAAGATTTACAATCATCTTTTGTTATCCTTTGAAACTATCCAAAACTTTTGAATGACTATGCATGGCCATCAATTTCAGTGGCTATATCTACAGGTGAAGCATAAGCCTCTACCCCAACGGGAATAGAAAGGGAAGTAACACGTGTCAGGGGGGAAGGAACAGAACATGGAACTTATCTAAGTGCATTAATCCCAGATTTTATTCCCCCTTGTGACAGTGATGCTGAGTTAGACCTAGAAGTACAAAGGGTGCTCCAATTTTCATGATGCAAGGCATGGAAGAACATATGGAAGCTCATATCTGAAGTGCCTCTTGAGGATCTGTCTTCAAAGATCCCATGACTGTCATCCCTGTTTGTCATGTTGGGACATGGCATTTTTGGATATCAAGAGATCCATGACGTGGTGAAACAAGTCATCTTAAGATGGGACCAGGAGTAGAAGTACCATCGATAACTGACCAGAGTAAGGTTGTAAGCCAATATCAAAGAATTTGAGGATGCAGTGTCCTGAGTAGAGGCTGATCATGCCGCCAAGTTGAAGGAGATGAAGCATATGATCAAAGAGAAAGTTCTCCAGCATATTCACCTTCAGCAACAGGTAGATATTGTTACTGGGGAACATGAACAGCTTAACAATTAAATGGAAGGAGTAAAAAAAATGGTATGAAATCCATTACAGATGCCATGAAAGTACTCCATCAAGCTGAAAAGGGTGAAGTTAGTAGAGTGCATGAGCTTCATGTAGCTGCTGATGAACCTCGGGATGTTGTGGGAAAAGGGAAGAGTTATGTTGATAGCCTCTTGTAGTTCTTGGAAAAGAGAAGAGACTCTAGTCTATAGACATCCTTATAACTCTTGTGTATTAATGAAAGACACTTTCATCTTCAATTCTTTTCGCATACCTTTTCATGCTACTTGCTTTAAATTTATACCTACGTCGATGGGCCTAGTAAGCATTGTTTGATTTTTTCTAGGATTATAAAAATATCCATAAAAATATTGAATCTTTTTATTTCTCAATATTACCTAAATCATAAAAAATGTATGTTTAGTGAGATATGACTTGACTTTTATTCAGAGTTCCCTTTTCTTTTGTTGGAAGTTTAAATTCATGCATGGTAGACATAAAGTCTAATGTTTAATGTTGAATATCTTTGACCGAATGGTGAATTGATTAAAATTGACTCAATTCCATGATAATTTATCTGAAAACATATTACCATATTCATGTATCCGGAAAAAAATATGTAAACTATGACTTAAGAAATTTTGAATCTGAAGAATGATATGAAAAAGGGGGACTAAGAGGAATTAAAAGATGTATTTTCCAAGAATGAAGTTACCACTATTTGACAAACCCATTAGGGGGTTGAATTTTTCTGGGCCACCTAAGGGAATTGACTGCATAGTCAAATAATAGCATCTTTTGGCTGGCATGTCCGTTATGTAAAATACTTTTGCAAGGCTACCTAAGAGAACGTGCTACATAGTCATGAAAAATAACTCTCAGAAATATACATTTTTACTGCTAAATATCCAGTGGAAGTTTATGGATATCCAAATATTCCAAAGCACAAAGTCTGTTGTATAGAGAGAGGTACTTGAATATTGAAAAGATATTTCCAATCAAGATTGCCTATGAATTGGATGAATGTTACTCCTGCGAAGGTCTGACCCATAATTTGGGAAGGGAAATATAAACCATAGACATGAATACATTTAGATCATGAAAAAGAGTATGGGACAAATATATTAAGGATGGATATTTTTGCAGATCCATACATATTTTCACTAAGACAAATAAAGAAAAAAGAGGTTTTCCTCCCAATAATTAAGTTAAATCTATTTGACAAACCAATTAGGGGGTTGAATTTTGCAGGGCCGCCTAAGGGAATTGGCTTCGTAGACAAATAATAGTATATTTTGGCTGACAAGTCCATTATGTAGATTGTTTATGCAGGGCCGACTAAGGGCACATGCTGCATAGTCAGGAAAAAGAACTCTCGTACATCAGACATTTTGTGACCTGAAGTCAAGAAAAGGATTATGGAGATCTGGAAGTATTTAAGGATAGGATTATGACACATGAGAATGAGTATTTTCCAATGCATGAAGGAAATACATAGATTAATACTAACCATAATCATGTTGTGGTTGGGTCCGTGATTAAGGTGTTGGACTTCACTACGTATCCCATAAGGATGGGAATCAAGCTATACGTAGTTCTTGAAATATAGTTTAACATCATGTGGGATGAGAGAGTAGGAGATCTTAGTTTAGGGTCATAGATCTCAGACCATATTAAGAAATACACATTGTGTGTTTTATAAACCTGATGTGAATGAAGACAAGGTTTTCATACCACATTCATGTTTTCAATGGCGGATTTTCAGCCAAAGGACTGTAAGTGGAATTTGGGGTTAGACCCAAAAACATGGGGCTGGATCCGAGGGACTCTCAAACATTCCTACGTATCCCATAAGGATGGGAATCAAGCCACACGTAGTTCTTGAAATACCCTCTGTACAGATTTGGTTCATAGAAGTGAAGGGTAAAAGGGGACATTAGTGCAATGATGGTTTGACCCAAGATAAAAAGCTCAGGAATTGCCTTGTACGCTTGTAGTCTTTAGAATATGACATGATTTGAGATCAATGTAAATAATGATTCCCTCTCATGTTATGGTGTCAAAGAATGTTGTAGTTTATTGTCGTAGAGGACAAAAGTGCGAAAAGATTAATTTCATATAGAAAGTATGATGGTGAACCAATGTAAAACAAATATTGGTTTTGAGGGTAGTTTCATGAATCAATATCGTATTAGACGAAGTTGAACCGATGTGAGGAGATTTATTTTGGGCATGAACCACGATTGGTTTCCTAAGTACCCAACCTAGAAGGAGAGGATCAAAGTCCATGTAGTTCTATTAAAAACTAATTGGTGAGCATGTTGTACTTGAGGAAAACCCGAAGATGGTGTTGGGACTTACATGTGATTAGTGGTCCAAAGAGGGTGTTATGGTAGAAGTTTACTCTAAGCACATATAAGTAATACTCAGTGTGAGAAACAAGAGGTAGCAGCAACCTTAACGATGTACAGTTTAATGAAAAGTTGGACGATGAAGGGACTGTGCAGTTTAACATCTTGTAGTGAAGAAAATCAGTGCTGCACAATTTAGTGTCATGTAGTAGGGAAAAAATATAGTTTAACGTCATGTAGGACGTATTAAGGGACATTGTTCAGTTTTACGTCATATAAGACAAATGAGAAGTATAGTTTAACGTCATGTAGGACAAATATAGGGACATAGTTTGATGTCATGTTGGACGTATTAGGGACATTATCACAGTTTAATGTCATGTTGGACGAAAGGTGTTGTATAGTTTAACATCATGTAGCTAGGAAAATGGGTACAATACAGTTTTATGTAATGTTGGACTAAAGGGGGACTGTGAATTTTTAATTTCATGCAGTAAGGACAACAGAAAGGCTATATAAATTAACGTCATATAGCAAGGAAGACACAATTTAATGTCATGTGGGATGATTGTGTGAATAGTTTAAGGTCATATGCGTGGATCGGAAATTATGCAGTTTAACATATTACTGGACATATTAGAAACTTTTTCATAGTTTAATGTCATTTTGGACGAATGAGTGATGTAAAATTTAGCATCATGTAGCTAGGACATCACAGTTTAACGTCATGTTGGACATAAGGGAAATTAGTTTAAGTTCATATACATGAACCATATAGTTTAACGTCATGTTGGACGAAGGTATTTTTGTTACACAAAATACTATTTCAGAAATATGGCATTGGTTGGAGTCATGATGAGTTCTCCATCCATTGAGATTAAGGAATAAGCTCCATTGGAGTGTACCTTATGTATTGAATATGGTCCTTCCCATTTTGGTGCCAGCTTGGAAGGTTTCATTCCTTGTTTCATTGGAGTTCTGAGATCCAATACCAATTATCCCTGAATGAATGAACAAAGATGAACTTTTTTGTTGAAAGCTCGTGCTATTCGATTTTGATAGACTTCCAAGTGGTAAAAGGTACACAATCTTTTCTCATCAAATCTCCCCAATTCATCCAATCTCTTTTGAGATTTTTTATTTGTAGATGATTGATCAAAAATAGGTACCCTGAGTGAGGGTAATTGAACCTCAATGGGAAAGACTGCTTATGTTCCATATACCAATGAATATGGAGTTGACCACATTGTAGTGCGGGTGGTGGTTCGATAAGCCCATAAAGCATGAAAAATTTTATCAGGCTATGACTTATTATCTTTATCCACCATCTTTTGTAGTATGTTTGAAAGAGTCTTGTTGGAGGCTTTTATTTGGACATTTTCTACTGCATGATACCGAGAGGAAATGTTGGATTTGATGTTGTATTCTGGATACAACTTGCTTACCTCGGATGAACAGAAGTTGGTGCCATTTTCCATCAATATGGTATGAGGGACACCAAATCTGGTAATGATGTTAGACATTATGAATCTAAAAATGCTTTTAGAACTAACATCTTTGAGAGGGATTTCCTCCACCCATTTGGAAAATATGTCAGTAGCTGTAAGAATATACTTAAACTGCATGGATGTAGCTGAAGGATAAGGTCATACTACATCCATTCCCCATGTGGAAAATGGCCACGACTATTTAGTTATATGAAGCAACTCTGGTGGTTGATGAATGAAGTTGGCATGTACTTTGAAAGAATGACACTTCTTTGTGAAATCAACACAATCATGTTCATTGAAGGCAAAAATTATCTCAGCCTTCGAATTTGATCAGATAGTCTATGTCCGGACTGATGGGCACCACAGACTCCTACATGCACTTCTTTCATGACATCCATTATCTCTTCACCATCAATGCATCGGAAGAGAATTCCATCAAAACCTCTATTGTAGAGAATTTTCTCTAGGTGATCTGGGCTATCATAAAGAGTGTAATTGACCACACATCACCAGATTTGTTCTTTCCCAGCCCTATCAGGTGGAAGTGTTCCATTTTTAATGTATTCCCTGATAGGTGTCATCCATCCTATAGTATGACCATATGGTTCAGAAATGGGACTACTTTCATTGATTTCCTCTATTCCAATTTGAAGATAATCTGATATTGTATGACGGGGGTAAATTCTAATGATTGTCTCGTCCCGATTTGTATCTGCTCGAACTGTGGCTATACTAGCCAGTGCATCATCATGGGCATTTTTTGATCGAGGGACATGAGAAAATATCGGTTCCGAAGGAAACTCCTCCATTAATTCTCTGACGTAATCATACAAAGGGATTAACTCTACTTTTCAGATGGAATAATCCCTATTGACTTGTTTGATTACCAATTATGAATCACCTTTCACTATTAAATGATTCACTTGTTCCTGAAGAGATAACTCCAATCCTGTGATGAGAGCTTGGTATTCTGCTTCATTGTTTGTACCGCCTCCCAACAATGAGAAGGAATAGGGTAACACTGCCTTTTCTGGGGAAATGAGCACAATTCATAACCCAACTTTGTTGAATTTAGAATCTTCCATTTTCTTCCCTGTTGGACCTCTAGAAGTACCATCAATGTACATTTCCCATGATTGAAGACTATCTTAAATAGAGAAGACTTCTTCATCTGGAAGTTCAATATCTGAAGATTTATCTTCTACATAAGAGTGCTCAGTAAAGAAATTAGCCAGAGATTGTCCCTTTATTTCCTTTTGAGACACATACGGGATATCAAATTGCTGCAAAATAACTACCCACCTTGCTAGACGTTCTATAAGCATTGGACGACTAAAGATGAATTTGAGGGAGCTATTGTGAGATACTAAATGGATATCATGATGTTGCAGGTAGTGTGTCAATTTCTAAACTGCAATGATTAATGCTAGGAAGCACTTTTCAATACATGAATATGAGGCTTCTGCTTCATGCATAGTCTGACTGAGAGATTAAAGGCTGTTTTCATTCCCAGTATCATTCTTTTGGGAAAGGAAGGCTCCCAATGATCTCTCTAAGGTTGTCACGTAAAGAATAAGTGGTCTTCCTTCAACATGTGGCATCAATACTGGTGGACTCAAGAGATACTTCTTGAGAATATTGAATTCTTCTTGACATTCTTCAGTCCACTGGTAAGTGACTCCCTTCTTCATCAATTTGGTGAAGTGTAAACATTTTCCTGCCAAATTGGCGATGAAACACTGAATATAAGCCAAGTGTCCTTGAAGTCCTCTCAATTCTTTCAAATTTGAAGGAGGTTACATACCATGGATTGGCTTTTCCATCATAGGATCAACTTCGATACCATCATGGTGTACCACAGGGCTGAGGAATTTTCCTGAGGTTACCCCAAAAGCACATTTTAAGGGGTTCATCTTCAAATTATGTTACCGATGTTTGTGGAATATGAATTCCAAATCAGCCAAGTGATTAGAAATTTGTTTGGATATAACCACCAAATCGTCCACATAACATTCAACAAAATTCCCTAAAAACGGTTTGAAGATACGTTGCATGGCACACTGATATGTTGCGCTTGTATTCTTGAGGCAAAAGGGCATTACCCGAAAGAAAAAAACACCATGAGGGGATCTGAAAGCTATATATTCTTCATCTTCTGGCTACATTCGGATTTTATTTTATCCAAAATATCCATCTATGGAGGAAAGTGCTTCATAGCCAGCTACTGCATCAATCCAGAGTTCTATAATCAGAACTAGATAATCATCCTTAGGGCAATGCCGATTAAGATATCTGAAATCAATGCCAACTATTATTTTTCCATCTTTATTTTTCATAGGGGCAATATTAGCCAAAAATTTGGGATATTGAACTTCTATGATGAAGTTAGCTTTGATAAGATTTTCCACCTGAACTTCAATTTTGGAAGCATAAGTTGGGTGTGTTCTTCTTGCAGCTTCCTTGAATCCTCTATGTTCTTCTGGAAATCCCAAACAATGAGTAGCGTCATAGGGATCAAGCCCTGGGATTTCTATATAGTTCCAAGAAAATATTTCTCGATTTTTCTTTAAAAATAAAATATACATTTCTTGCTGTTCAAGAGTCATGACCGCACTAATTAAAGGGGGAATGGATCTTCTTTTGTACCCAGATTTATTTCTCTGTGTTCATCCACAGTGGTGGAGATACCCTCTTCAAATTCTGGAGGAGCATACATAAGATCTTCCTCTTCTTCTTCTTTAACAAGTGTTACTTCTTCAATTTCTACATGCATTGTAGATGATGAAGAAAAATTTCCATGACCAGGAAAGATGTTAAAATTTTAACATCTTAAAGAAGAGGCTTCCATTGATGACCCTATTAATGATGAAGGGTCTTCCTTAGGTAACAAAGAGAAGATTATGGATTGAGAATTGACATCATTGTTCACCTCTGACATTGCTATAACTTCTTCTGGCCTGGTTGGCGAAGCATAGACTTAATGGATTTCAGCGGCTGAAATGAATACATCTCCATTTGAGCATTCATCATTGTTTGGTGAATCACTACATTATCCCATGCTGTCTTGCTTGATTTCCGTAATTGAAATTATGGAAGTTTCCATAAGTGAACATGGATTTCGGTCTATCCTGTCAATTTGACTGATAGGAAACACATAATCTGTACTCACATGTGTGAATGGGTTTACTAGAATCTTATCCCAACCATAAGGAGCATTAACTTTGGTATCCTCATTTTCTGTGGATTTCTCCTTACCCTCTATGTGATAGAATTCCGCCTCAATATATTGAGATTCACATGTTTTGAAGGGGGCCCATAAAATGTCCCAATTTTACCATTGAAAAAATATTAGAGGCATTGATGGTATGGTGAAGGGATAGCCACATGTTGATGTCGCCAAGGTCTTCCAAGAAAAAAGTGGAAGGTTGTATCGTGATCAAAAACCATAAAATTTGAATTGGATACAAGATCTACAAAATAAGTTCTGAGTGTAATATCGCCCAGTGGTTCTTGTTAATTTTTATCATATCCTTGCAACATCAGAGTAGAAGGAGATAATTCAGATTCTGTGAGGCCCAATCGACTTAGTGTACTAATGGTGATGAGGTTGACTCCTGAACCATTATCAATGAAATATCTTCTGATGTCTACACCATTAATCTTGCTAGAGAAATACAATAGTCTAATATTTCCATGAAAAACATCGTATTCATCATTATCTGTAAAATATATCAATGCATGGCATTCTGTTGGACCATTCTAAACATGGTATACTTCAGCCGCATCAATTTCCGTTTCTATTTCCTGAGGACTTGACAAAGCCTCGATGAGGGCCTCTCGAAGATCCTTTGATAGGTTCAAGGTATCTAGAATTGATAACTTGGCCAGTACTTGGGTCAAATGTTTCAAGACATTATATTTTTTATCCATAGGTCTATGTTTTCCAATCTGAACATGTTGTTTCACAGGTGCCTTAGATGTTTATGCTTTGGAAGTAGATGTCTATTTGATTGGGGTAGGAGTTAGAAATACTCCTTGCATTAGAAGATTAGACCGAATGGGTCTATTTAATTGTTGAGAGGAAGAAGGTGGAACCTCTAACCGATCCTCTAGAATGAATGTGCCAGGAATGAATTTGCTATTGGTGGAAGAATTTTCTTGTTCTTGTTGAGCCCACAGAAAGGATCGTTTGTGTGTTTTTGTTGCGTATACAGTTCTAGGAGGGGTAGAATTAGAATAGTGGTTTCTGGGATATCCACATCTTCCTCTTTATCCCAAACCTCTAGAACACCCTCTAATTCTTCGGTTTGACACAGGAAACTCAAACTCATCAAGATCGAAGATGTGACTGGCATAAGGATCTATTAAATGAATCATGTTAACAGAACCAAAGAGTAACTCTTCATCTGATGATGATTCTACCGGATTATCTTGTTTAGGCTGTGTCGTTTGGTGGGGCGGTGCCCGTGGCTTTGAAGTAGATGGAATAAAATCTGCCAGATTCAAAGACAACTTAGGATTTGACGCGA
Organism: Viscum album; assembly: GCA_963277665.1. Taxonomy (NCBI): domain Eukaryota; kingdom Viridiplantae; phylum Streptophyta; class Magnoliopsida; order Santalales; family Viscaceae; genus Viscum; species Viscum album. The sequence goes on from OY728119.1 coordinate 1,290,585,988, forward strand.
TTTCATCTTCTTCTGATTGTTCCTCTTTCTTTGAATTATGTTGTTTCTTCGAGGATTTTTCCTTTGATGAAGAGGGTTTTTCTGTGAAAATTGTATCAGAAGACACAATTGGTTTCTTCAATTGTGTTTGCAAAATGGCATGAGTTCGGTTGATCATTTTTATGACCATCCAATCATCATATTTCTGTGCATTTTTTGTTTTTTCCTTGTTCAGCCTTTTGGTCCATGGAAACTAAACCAAATTATTTTCCAGAGCTGAAATGAAGTTACCAGGAACTATTTCATTTATAAAAGAATAAAAATTTCTCTTCAGATCCTAAAATTGTTTCTGTCTTTGATCTCTTTGATAATCTTGATGGAACAGCCTTTTTTGTTGATTCTCAGGAAGTGGATCCCTTCGATAAGATGAAGGTTTTGAAGTAGAATCAGTTATAGGTTCTTGTTTAATCGTAACTATAGTGGTCTCTACTTTACCCATTCTCCTTCCTAGAGCTGATAAAATTACATGAGTTTTATCCTTAGTCTATACAAGATAATCTTTAATCTGTTGAGAGATTTAATTAAGGTCTCAAAACCCTCTTGTTTATTTTACAGAGATCAATGGTGTGCATAACTCATCACGCAAATTTTCCACACAAATTGGAAACAACATTTCTTGAGGGAGTGCTAAGCTTAGCAAATATGTTAATCCCTTCCAGCGTGCAATGAAATATGAAACCCTTTCATTCTTCCTTTTCTTACAATTTGTATGATCAATGACTATTGTCTTTGGAAAATTTGAGCTAAATTGAAGAAGGAATCATTGAAGGAGATCCTCCAATCCGGTAATTGACCGGGATTGAAATCTTGTATAACAAACAAATGCAGGCCCTTATATTGACTGTACAAAACACCTAATCTTAACTACATCTTATTGGTGAGGGGTTCCCATCATAGGATCGCAACGAGAAAAAAAGTGTTTAGTGTTTCTCTGGGTCTCCCGAACCATTAAATATTGGGAATGTGGTACTTGCAAAATTTGATGGCAGGGGAATTGTATCAACCCATTCCGGGTAAAATCTCTTATATTATTGAATTTTTTCACGTTTTCCCTCCATAGATTCCAACGGAGGTGTTAGTGACTCAATGGTAGTCATTAACTTTTGAAAAACATCTGGTTGAGCTTGGACCTGAGAAGGTGCAATAACTGGAGCTTGGACAGGTGTGGTGACTGGTACTACAACTGATGGTAGCACCATCGATTTTTTATGCTCATGACCCATAAGACTAGAACTGTGAGAGTGTACTGGTAAATTAGGATACTCTTGATCCGTCTCAATAGCAGTAAAAAATTCCCTTGGATGATTGACTCCATCACGCTTAGGAGGAAGACTACTTTGAAGTAGTTCTGCATTCAACCTCCTTAATTCCTTCATTTCTTTCTCTTGTTGTGCTAATTTTTTCTCTAATGAGAGTGATCGGCCTTATCCAGAGGAAGGGTGGAATGTATCTTGATTCATTCCTTTCCCCTTGTTGGATGCCTTTCGGAGAGGGGAAGATGATTATTTGAAGGAATACCTAGATTCTGGGTAAGCCTTTGATTTCTTGTATGCACACCTTCTTCATTGACTTCCGTGTGTGCAGCCTCTTGAGTAGGAACATCCTCATATGATCCCTCTGAGTGAACCTCATGTTCTGGAGAATCAGAAACAATGGCATTGATGACATTTATTGATTCATAATGCATTGCATCCCTTCTATCAGAATTTTTGCGATATTGTCTTCTTCCATGTCCTTGATGAGACATTGTATTATTTTGAGTTGATCCCTAAGGAACTTCTTGACAAACCATAATGTGGAGGGAATATCTTGATAATTAAGCTCTTCATTACCCTTATGGCTTCTTCCCTAATCGAGAGAAGACTAAATTTATCTGAGGGAGAGATTGAGGATTTAAAAGGGTCCCCAGTCCTGTGGATTGGGGCTGTTCCTGCTGTTCCAACTCAACTCCATGAATCCTATTTGGTGATTCCGAGGGTTGGACTAAAAGAGTCCCTAGTCTGGAAAGTTGGGATGGTTATTGAGATGCTACATCTGATACTTTCTTAAAATCTCTCCTGATCTTGCAGACATTAGTTCGGAAATTGGCTGGATGCATCATCCTGCATCCACTCAAATCACCCGGTTCAAATGAACGTTGGATGATTTTTGACACTTCTGTCAGTTGATGATGTGCATGCTCTAAACGAGAAGCTTGTTTGATATTCTCGTTTTCCTGATGCAATAGTAATTTGACAACATGTTCTTTGTATGCCTGAGTTTTAGAAGAACTAGTTGAGGCTTGTTCTTGAGTGATCCTTTGATTACAAACAAATCCAATTGGCTGTGGCCGCCCATGGGACATAACATTGCTTGATACCATTTTTTGTGTTCTTTGTTAGCTGGAGAGTACAGTGAAATGTAGTTCTCCAGGAACACCGCATCCCCTAATATTAATACCAGATGGGTCATTGGGAATTAACTGGTGTAATCTTCTTAGTGCGCCAAGGCATGAACGTTGAAGGGCTCTATGCATCTTTTCAGCCTTCGGATATCGAGAAACTGATAGAGATTCCAAATAAATTTGGCATTGCAACCCTTCTATTATTTTGAAATGATTTTCATATTCATCATAAGATAATATTTTTTTTCAATTGACAATATTTTTCCACATGTTGAGATGAATATCATGAATACAATCTTCTGTCAACATCTCTTTAATTTCATACTGAGAGTCAGCCAAAGGCCAAAACATAACTAACACTTCACCTCTCGCTAGTTGTTTTATCATATTCAGTACTTCATCTTTATCATTTGATGAATATTCTTCTACCAGATTAGACCAGATCTGGTGCTTTCTTACTGCTTCATCGGACTCAACAAGTTGGTAGAGAATTCATTTACCAAACTAGAAGATGAATGACGCAGGGGTGGTTCAGAGAATGACCCACACCATGGGCTATCTTCTGATTGAGAAAGTATTTCACCTTCTTGTGGTAATGCATTAGACATGACTGGCTACACATTTGCAAGTTCCTCAAGATAAGAGGGCTTTCTCGTCACTACATTGTCTATTGGAGAATTTTCCAGGTAATGTGAATTACTACCATGGAGAGGAATTTTGCAGCTAAATTCATCATCATGGGGAGGACCACCATAGTGGGTTACAACAAAAGATGAAACCTCCTGCTCCTTAGTCTTCTGGCCATGCACAGGGTTATCGTGGCTCTCATCTGAAGATGTTACTTCGACATCGACCAAACTTTCATGAAGAAAGCCTTCATGAAGAAGTGTCTGATGCAGACCTTCGGAATTAATGTTCCCACTATTGGGAACTGAGCGAGTAAAATCTTGAGTTGTAACAGATAATTGTCTGAGTGCATCAATAACTCTAGCATCGAGCAAAGACATATTACAGATTGACCCTTGATTTATTGACTGTGCTGAACGAGTCCTCTTCTTAGACGCCTTATTACTCACTTAAGGAAGCACTCAATGACGAAAGTGGTTATTATGGGAAGGTTTATGTGCCTTATCAAGAGAAATGATCATGTTAGGCTGATTATATCTACTCAAATCAGGTGTATGTTCCTGACTTGGTTGTTCTTATGATAAGGGGGAGTATGCCCCACAACCCTATTGGACTGGAACAGAGGTGTGTGTCTATTTCAGAGTAAACTGTTGATGTGTCACTCCACTGGTAGGGGTAGATTTGAATTTCTTTCCCTGTTATGCTACTGAAGCTGTTATAATATCTTGGAAGGAATCTAGAATATGAGCAGAGATTTGCTTCTGCTACTTTTCCATTTTCAGAATATACTTGGTGAATTCAGCTACAGGAACATGAATATATGTCCATTCCGTGCTTGGAGTAGGTGTGTATTCCTACTCTTGTCCTCCTTTTCCTATCAGTGAGTTCTGACAGTACTCATGTGTGGAGGTAGAGAGTTGAGTCTGGTCCAATTTTGTCGTCGCGGCTTTCTGACTGACTTCTCCAAGTGCTACCAAATGAGACTGGTGGTAGGCTTGGTCAATACCAGCAGGTGTATGTTCCTGATAATTGCACTCTGTCAAACATGGTTGATAAACATCCTTCAATACTGGAAAACGAGGCTGCTGGCAGGATTGATGAGTGTAAGCAGATGTATGTGCCTGTTTACCAGTTCTCAACACATTGGGTTGGCGCGATTCATCGTAGATAGTCAAACGAGCCTGCTGAATAGCTGATGATTTATAAACAGGTGTATGTTCTTGTATATAGTACTTCGCCGGAATTTCCTTGCAAGAATGGCGTGTTGATGCCAGATGAGTCTACTGGACAACGGAATTAAAACGGACGGGTATGTGTGCACGCTCTTTTCTTTCCACCATGTTATGTTGGTGGACTTCTCTGAAAATGGAAGAGATAAGAACTTGGTCACTATTGACCGGTCGTCTCCTCTTGTGGATCTTCTTTCCTTCTCAGATTAGAGGAACCTGAGCCGGACGCCTGGAGACGACACCCTCATTATATTGGGGGCGCACTACAGCATGAGTCTGGTGGCGATTTTTAATGGGATCCCATGGGAAAGACTCCTATATCTTTGAATTAAGGCATTGAGTGAACTTCTCATTCACCTCCGTAGAATATGGGATGGATGTGTGATTGAATTCTCGGGATAACGACCCTAAATGGTTTGAAACGGTGGTTGGCACCACCTTCTTCTTGATCGCTGGTCATCGCTGTCCGGACAACCAGGGTGAATTATTGACTTAAAGGGCTGGTCGAGCGGCCTCCAGAGTCGAAATGGTACCATGTCGATGGTATTCCTAAACTAGTAAAATTGATACCCTGTGTTGAAGACACTGATTAGGTGATGTCGTCCTCATAGAGGATGATGATCCACCAGGAGTAACATCATAGGTATTAACAATAGAAGCATTCACAGGTGTGAACTTTAGATAATCCATTTCTGTAACGCAAATGATCTTGGAAAAAAGATCTTGTTGGATATAACAGACAAAATCAAGATGAATTCGGCCACTAAATCTTTTGGATGATCACATATGTTATTGATTGTTTTTTTAGCCCTCTCATTGAGTTTAAATAGAGGCCTAACAAATAAGTAAAACATCATTTTAACTTTGTTAAAGATTCACGTCAGGTTCTCCATTTTTTGTTTCCGCTGGAAATGGGGATGACCTTATTTTATTAAGGTTCAAACAATCCAATCGGTTTCTAATGGGTTTGCTCGTAGAATCGGAAACATCTAATGATTATATATTTATTTGGACCTACATTCCAAAGGTAGGTGCTCATTAGTTGTGAACCAATGAGTCATAAGAATTTTCATTGGTCGAGAGGATGGGAGGTCGGAATCATCACACATTTTTGGGGGGAATTAGTTTCTACTTCAAGACTCTATTTATAGATTTAAGTTATGTTCGTGAATCCTTATTACACTACCAAGTATGAAAATGAGATTTCCTTAAGATGTGACAATCAATAATTAATAAGTATAAGATTTAGAGAATCTTTTATATGTATTTGAGGTTCTTCATCGATATAAAATCATCTATATTTGTTAGAGATTCTTAGTCAACGGTATCCTTCAACACATTATATAATGATCTCTTGGTCATTATGATAACCATACTGGTTTTAAGGCCACTCAGAAGGGCACTTGAAGTTTATTGTCTTTCATATTGACATGGAGCATTTCAGAGTTGGGATCGTACCCGCAGATGGGCTACCTACGTTTCCTTGTTAGAAAAGGAATAAGAACCCACATAGTTCTAGAATTATGATATAGTTTAACGTCATATAGAACAGATGAGAATTAATGGGTGATGGGCTTGAATCTCATAAAGGCTTTCTAAGTTCTCCACTTTTACGGTAGATATCAAATTCCACGTAGTTCAGTTTAGAATTGTGGGCCTTACGTATGATTTACGGCACAAAGAGATGTGTCGTGGTTACTTTTACCCTCTAAGCTCACATGAGTCATGCTCGGTGTGAGAAACAAGAGATATCAGTAGACCTGATAATTTGTTCTATGAAAGATGTGATCACAAGGAATGATATGGGGCTTATGTATGTATGATTTCCCAAATAGATATAGATTAGGACTTACTTTATAGGAGATGCCCGCGAACATGGTCCATAATGGTATATGTTCTTTATAGATATCTGGATACTCTAACTTGGGGTTTACTCTTGAGGAGGATACACAAATTAGAAGGGGACATGTGATTGGGTTTTATTCATGAGAAGGAAGACCAAATAAAACTAATTTAAGACTGGCTAAAAGAAATTAGAACTGGGGATTACTCTTGAGAAGGAGACCCAGGTTAAAGGGACTTGAGAACTAGGGCTTACTACTGAAAAGGAGGATCATGTTAACGAAATTTGGGATTTGGGGCTTACTCATAAAGAGGATGCCCATATTTGGGAACTTGGGGCTTACTCATAAAGTGGATACCCAAATTAGGGAACTTGGACTGGGGCTTACCCCTGATAACGAGGCCCAGGTTAAGGGAATTGTGACCGAGGCTTACTCCTGAGAAGGAGGCCTAGATTAGGGGAATTATGACAGGGGCTTACTCTTGACAAGGTGGTCTAGGTTAAGGGAATTATGACTAAGGCACACTCCTGATTAGGAGGCCCATGTTAGGGGAATTATGACTAGGGATTACTCTTGAGATGGAGGCCCAGGTCGATAACTTTTCATCTTAAAGGATGAGGTTGAATGAATGAAATCATTCACCTTAGTGACATAAAGATATGTAAATCACTGTGTTTTGAGAGATGTTCCACAGAATTCATTTCAGATAAGGATTCCAATCAGAGGATAATGCCATAAATGGATTTGAAGAAGATTTTGAAGGCAAAATCTTTAAGAGGATATGTTGATTTAACGAAAAGAGATAAATAGACCGGAGGGGAACCCAAAAGAAGGTGGGTGCGCAGGTCCTGTTTGGGCGTGCAAGTCCTGGTCACGCAGGAATACCTGCGTGACACTTGGGTACTTTCGCGCTGGTCAACCCATATGGTAATACTTGGGTGAGCCTTTTCTCAAGCCCTTGTATCATATCTAAAGGCTTTTGAAAGGGTGGCATGCAGGATCTATTGAAGGGATAAGGTGGCACGTAAGTGTGACCATTTCCCTTAAGGGTTAGACACTAAGGCATGTAGGTGTTGATGAATTTCAACAGATAGGCCTTGTACCCCCCCCCCCCTAGATCTTCCATTCCAGGTAATAAATTACCTTAGAAGTGTTCGGAAGACTTCAAGAATAGACTAGGGAACATGGAGCTAAAATATGAGTTTTTTGATTTTTACTCCCTGAAATTGGGGGCCCACAAGGGGTATTTATAGGTTGCTGAAGACCCTGGGAAAAAATAAAATAGGGTGCACAGGTCACCTGCGCGCCCTATATGTGGCGCACAGGTCACATGCGCGACCAATATGTGGTGCGCCGGTACCCTACATGACCATCATGGAACTTGCACGGCCCATCTGAAGCAAGTCTATGTTCAAGCCTTTTTCAATTTTTGATGCTTCTTCAAAGGATGAATCACTTTATGTTAAAGTATTTCCATTTTTCAGTTGTTTAGACTTTGTGATGGAAAAGACCATCAACACTGATCTAAGGTAAATTGCAAAAAACATACACATTGGGTTAGGAATGAGATGAATATATTTTGGGAAGAACTGGTTTATTGTTGTTAGCTAAGGTGGGGCTCAAGTTGACCAATTTGGGTTTCAATATTATTAGGGCTAGAATGTATGGCGGAGTAATTATATTACTGTAAGGGATGGTGTACTAAGAAATAACTATTTTTTACTTTGATTACATGAATGTTCACTTATTATATATTGTTCATTGTTCTGCATGACTATAATATAATAATGTCCTAGAATATTTGTTACATTGATAAGGTCATGGGAGATCCTTGCTATGATGAGAACCTAGAAATGATATAACAATATTCTTAAATAAAGTTCTATGGTTGGATGACATAATATGATAGGACACATAGTATACAGACCGTCATGTGCGAGTACTCATAAGAATACAACACTCTCTCTCATGGTGTTCGCACTTGGTAATCTCCAAGATGGGAGATTATGAGAACAGACCTGCCAGTAGCATTTCTGTATGTCTTGGTGTCATCGGACATTTCTATATACAAGCGTGTGTAATGGTCCTTAGTCTAGAATATTATCATTAACTCATATCATGACTCATGAACTTAGATTTACTGACGAAAACCATCACGCAGACAATTGGTGGGAAGTAGGGTATGTTGGGTGCGTCATGAGTGACATGTTGTTAATGGATAAGTCGAGAAGGATTTTTCCCTTTCATTTATGGAAGTTGATATCTCGACCCTTTGATTGAAATAGATATATCACATTAAATTCCATGGCAATGGTGTAAACGATGAGTTTATTTCATGTAGCCAAAGAACGGCGGATGAAGCATATAGGTTTATGACACAACCATGAATCATACTTGATGAGATATCGAGACAAAGGGATTAAATTACCCAGTAAGAATTCGTATGAGGTGATACGTCAATGTGGCATCAAATTCTTTCTCTTGGGTGCCTTGACCCATTGCTAGACAATAATCTTGGACTTTAGGCAAGCTCGCCTAATTCCAACAAGATAGAGGCCTAGAGGGCCCACACTAAGTGTATTCAAGTATCTCAAGTAGAAAAAAGATTATTCCCATACATGGTTTAATAATTATTCAAGGAAGCATAAATCATTTTAATGATATAGGAAGAAGGAAATGAAAAACAAGATATACACGTTGTGTATTAAAGAATACACGTTGTGTAGTTTTTCATGGAAAACAAGTGCACGTCGTGTATTAATAATTACACGCCGTGTAGATTTCATTATGGAAAGGAAATGAATAAATGAAAACAAGATATACATGCCGTGTACATTTAAATTACACACTGTGTAGTTTTCAATGAAAAACATTTACATGCCGTGTATTTATTAATACACGCTGTGTAGTTTTTCCAGTCAGGATTTTGAGGGTATAAAAATATTTAAATGATATTTATTATAATCATCAGGGGAGCATGTCAAGGAATTAATTATTCGACATGGGGGTTTTAAATAAGAGTCAATGAAATAAATAAAACACGTAACATGTTTATTTATTTTCATAACTCTTCAACCTCAAACCTGATTATAAATATCCTCACAACCCCAACTCTTTTCCAAAACACAAGATAATCATTGTACACAACAATTCAAGAGAATTATTTCAAGGCCGAAAGAACCACTTCTTCCAAGAACGCTCTCAAGAAAGAGAGAGATCCTCTTCCATCGGATCAAGATGATCTAAGGCGGAAAACGCAAGAAAAGGTTTCTCCACACTAGCACCTGGAGACTCCTTTGGCAACGTCCCGAGATACAAGATACACATGTGGATCACCGCTAGAGGAAGTCTACACATGGATTCTGTGATGCAATGATGAATTACATCGGAATGTGGTCAAGAACATCAAAGAAGAAAGAACACCCAAAATTTAATTCTTTTCAATTGATTAAATTAATTATAATCAACTTGTAACGATCCTAATTTGTGGTTCCAAGACTTTTATTTTACATTTCCATTTCTGTGATTCAATCCATGGAGACTGGCGTTTATCATCGTATTGATCCCGGATTGATCATTGTTAATGAAAAACGGCCAAGTGGGAACATCCACCCACGCTCTTCCACTGCGCCTGGATCCTTCAATTACACATTTCATTCAAATTGTTTCTTGGAAGAATAGGAATTTCCTACATTGGTGTTTCCTGGAAATTTTTTTTAGAAACAGATTATATTAGGTAGGGAATTGATAAGGCTCTTTAAGGCAGTGTAATCTAGGAGGAGGTGGTGGATTATTGCTCTATTGAGGTTGAAGATAAATGGATAATATTATTGGAAGTTTCCACCGACATGACCATAATGGAATTGGGTTGTAATTTTTAAGCTAACTAAGAGGTTAAGAGATAATATTATCATACCTAAATATATTTTTTTTAGTAGAAGAGAAGGGATCAGAGTGGGGTTGGTTGAAGTTAGTAATGAACTAACCTAATTATTGAGGGTTGGTGTTCCTTTGAGAATATTTTACATTGAACTCCATTGAACTAGAAGGATCATATGGTTTATATTGAGGTTTTTGAAATCTTTTTGTTTCATGAGTTGGTGAGAAAAAAATTATAAAATTCTTCATAGGTCTAGGGAACATTGATTTTGGAGAAGAGGAGGTAGGGGCATTGGCAGCCAGAACTAGTTGACTCACTGGGCTTGTATCCTCATTCAACAAAACAGTTATCTATTTGAGATCTATATATTCACTCTAATATACTTTTTTTCATCATCATGTAATCAATTATGGAATTGATGGATATTTATTCTATTTTTCTTATCATATTTTGGGTAACTATATTAGTTTTATCAACAAGAGCACTACCACTTGATGTATCAATGAGGGGTCTCTGAATAGCCAATAACCCCTCATAAAATTATTGTAATAAGAGTTGGGTAGAGATTTTTAGGTGTGGCCAGGTTTTGAAAATATGTTTAATCTCTCCTAGTACACATGGAGAGATTCATTATAGAATTTATGGATTCCACATAATTCCTTTCGAATAGAAGCAGTTCAATAATTAAGAGTGAATTTCACTAAAAAGATTCACTTCCTTACATTCAATTTGGTTATGGGACCATGAGTGAAGTATTTGTTCCATGAATTGGTAGATTCATTAAGTGAGAAATCTAATTATCGATATTTTTTTCTCTTCAAAAGCACCTTAAGGCTTCTTGGTTGAGAACACCACTTGGAACTATTTGAGATGAAGATAGCAATCCTAACCGGATTGCCAATGAAAATGGAATAGAAGATGAATAAAACCCTTTTTTTTAAATAATAATCAATATTGGGATATTGAATACCATGAAGTTAGTAATTTATATCAAGGTTAGCTATTTCTATAAGTGTCTCTTCCTAAGGATTGGCCAGATCTAGTTCAATTTTATGGGAAATGAAAGGGTCTTGGGTTATTTGATTATCCCTAATGTTCCTACTATGTTAGTGAATTTTTCACTCAATTTATACGTAATGCAACTCTGATGGATTGTTTGATAAGATATGGGAAAATTAATTATGTTTGAGGAAGAGGAGGAATATGTGTAATTCATTGTTTTTTTCATATTTTTTCATATTTTTTTCATATTTTTTTCCTATTTTTTAAATTTTATTTTTTAAAATATTTTTTTTATAGGAAAATGACCGTCTACTAATTACACTATAACATAAAAAAGAACCAGTTAATGTTTGGTTTATTATTACCTATCAACCATTCAAGGGTCTCGTGCTCTAAAAATTTGTATAGCAACACTCGAGTTGAATACTCAGTGATGTTAATTTTTTTAATAATTGATATTTATTGTTTTTATTTCGTTTTAATTAGGGGATTTGTTTGAAAATCATATATTAAATGATTGATTAGAAAATATTGATTCAACAATTTATTAATTATTGGGATGAGTTAATCATTTTGGAGTTAATCTGGTGATATCCTTGAGCTTTTCTATATATTTCATAAAATTAATAGCCACTTCACAAGATTATTCTTGATCGGAATTCCCAAATGTTTTGGCCTTAATTTAAGCCAAAACTATGGTGTTAATATCAATAAATTATTTTTAATGGATGGTTAAATATTTCATGAAACCGTGTCTAATTTTGGTTCCAATAATCCATGGAATAATCATGTCAAATAGATCATGTCATTAATCTATGACATTTTACATTAATAAACACAATACTAATTTAATAAATATTAACTATGAAAAAGATTGCAATCCATTATCATACCCAAATTATGAATCTCCCAAGTGAGTGATTTAATCATCCCCTGAGATGGTCAATCATTTGGTTTTTCATTTATATGGTGACTATTTAAAATAAAATTAAATAAATGGGATAAAAAAGAGTAGTTCACTAAAAACACACACAAACTTTAAAAAGAATTGAAAATAAACTTTTGATTGAATGAGAAAGAAAAAAAGGGAGTTATTTTCATCTTCATATATACAATTTTAAGATACTTAATATTAAACAATATTGGGTGGATAATAATAAGAGATAATGGGGAGGAATAGTTCATTAAAATATCATTACACCATAAACACTTTCGAGATTACAAACGAAGAAGAATGGAAACGTAACACAAAAGAAGTGGGGAGTAATGACATTTAATGTAAAAAATTATTATAGAAGATCCTCCTAATTTTTTTGGAAGATCCTGGTATATTTCAACCCATCATCATTTTCTTTGAAATTCCAACCAATTACAAGGAAAAGTGGCTGATGTATTTATACCCCAGTGTGGTGGTTTGTTTGTATTCCAAATCATACCCTTTAGTTGGCTCAAACATTTTATAATTAAAATTGATGAATATGTCCAAATAATAATCTTAATGGTTTTGGAAATATATTTTTTAATGTACACACTCCATATTTTGAATCTATTAGACTTTTTAAGCCAAATTTATTGGTATTTTACTAAACAACGTGCTGCATTGCATTTTTATCAACACTTTTTCAAATGACAAAATTTGATTGGGAATTTGAATAGGAAAATGTCATAAAATGAATACCATTTATTATAAAGAGTCTTCCATCCATATCTTTTCCTTTACAATTAATCATATCAACTAAATTTGATGACAATATTAGGAGAAATGTTAAGTATTATTCTCATATTCGAAATCTGGGACAAAATGGTGGGCTAGACATTAATCGATCAATTAGGACACTTATTGGATCATTTGAGCCATGAAATTTTTATCCGTTATTATTTAGGATAATCATTAACATATTACTAACAATAAAAAAATTTGGGCCTTTGGATTGAACCCAGAAACTGGATCATCATGGTTGGTACAGATTTCTCAACAGATTTGTTGGGCCTTATTGTGTGGACAACATGACCCTTAAAATGGTTGAATTGGACAGTGATCCCCCCTAATTACATATTTTAAATATAAGAATAAAAAAAATAATCACATAATTTGGATTATTATTTTTAAAAATATTATCAAAACATTAAAATATTATTTAATTAAATGAACTCAAACAATTCTCTTCTTCTGGTATTATCATCAAAACATGATCATTGATTGGAAATGAATAATTTTTAAGTGAACGTTATATTATGGTATTAATTTAAAATGTGGAATTAATATTTAATATCAATGTTCCCTCGCCTCTAATAATTATAATCCAAATACGAAGTATACCGAAATATTTTTTGTAGAGAGATCTAAAATTTTACTAATTTTGTTAAATCTAATAGACTATGGAAATAAAAAAAAATTTACCAAAAAATTGAATAAATAAATTAACTAACCATTATTGAATTATATTAATTAACTTGAATAACAAATATTTAATTAAATTAAATACATTGAATGAAAACATTAAAAACTGTAAACAATTAAGGAATAAATATTGATAATCTATATAGAATATCAATTATATGATTAAAATATTATTATAATTTTTGTAAATTCTAAATTAATTTTTTATATTTCACATTTTAACATTTTAGATAAGAAAATAAAATTATTAATTATATATATATATTAAATGTTCTTAAATATTTAAAAATTATAATTAGATAAGTTTCATATTCATGGATGAATGTATAAACCCAACATAAATAATATTTGTATGTTTAAATTTAGAAAGAAAATTATTTTATAAATAATTTAAAATTTTAATATTCATTTCAAAAATATAAAATATTTTAGAAAAATTCAAATTTAAAAAGTGAAACATTTTTTAATACTGGTATATTTACTATACCACATAATAAGGTCTTCTTTAATTAATTCTTTTATAAATATATTTTCCAACATATCATACCATATAATTTAGTTAATAAAACTTTTAATCTAATGAAATAATTTTCATTAATCATGTTATTTGTTTTTATAGAAATTTTTCATACCCATTGTATGATATATAACATAATATTTCTTCAAAATTATATATATAAATAATACTCAGAAACATTATTGGATATCAATAATACCACATACTAGAAAATAATATGGTTGAATGTCAGTGGTTTTAAATGTTTTACATCCTTAAAAAATTTATAAATTTTACTTGTGTTGTATCCATAGATATTTCTTTATCTTCTAGGTTTGACTAAAATCCTAACAACCAACACAAAGTATCATTAATACCTCATATATTAACGAATTATATGAATTTTATATCCACTAAGAAAGGTAGTAAAAATTGTTTAGTACATCCGCCTAAAAAGTAATGAACAGTGGAAAAAAACTATTTTGTCTTTCAGTTTAAATCATAACACAATTAAATAACATGAATATATATTATTTCATATATTAAAAAATATTAAGGATATATCCTCTATTATATATAACAGAAAATATGGGTTATGTTATTGTAAAGTTGATCATTGTATTTATAATGTATTTACAACAAATTCACTCATAATTTTAAATGATTAATCTACTAAAATTCAGTAATATTATATTTCTTAATGTTATAATATAAATCAAAATGAAAAAATAATTTTATGTTGGGTTAGTATTAGAAATAGATAAATGTTATTGTAATTAGGAACATAAATAAAGAAGATTTTTTTATGTTAATCTAGTCATATTTTCATCTATAATGATACCCACTAAATAAAAGAAAAATAAATCATACCCCTCATGTGATCCACAGTATATATATATATATTCAATCAATGTATTTCCATTGTACCCATTGAGTTCTAGCACATCAAAAATAAAGGGATAAAAGAAGATGATATGGATATATCCATTACTAGTTCCGACTAAATAATGTGATATATCATGGTGCTTGTTTTTTATTATATAAACATAATAATATAAATAAAGAATGCATCAAGAAATATTTCACTTCCTAAATTCTTATTAAGTAATTGTACTATGTTGTAACCTTTTATAAGGTTTATTTAAAGTAGTAAAGATCCATAAATTTTTAAACCCGTTAAAAACATACTATCCAATATTTATAATTCTTATAGAATTTCAATAGTGTAATTTTTGACTGAAAAAATAAATTTTATCATGATATCAAAATAGAGAACTTATAGACTATTAGTGATGGCATAGATTCGACTTATAATATTATATGAAATTTTTTTAATAGGTTGTGTCATATATCATATCAATGTAATGTTGTGTAATTATAATATATAACGTTCAATTTGAAGATATTAATAAATTCATTCGAATTTCACACTATATTATAATATACCGTAAAATATTTATAATACACATCTGAAAGCCTTTCTATTAAAATGAAATATAAAAATATAAAATTTTTTTAAAAAAATCAAACCAAAATGTAAAATTTTTTAATTAATTTTATGTAACCTTTATAGTATCTATATTAGTCAGATTGATCTTAAATTTATAATTCTAAAATAAATTAAAATTGACGTCTCAAAAAACAAATCATTATTAATAAAACTAAAAAATATATAGTAAGAACTCTATAAAATATTTTTGTTATATAAACACTAGTTTTTCCAGTTCAAACCCTTATGATATTTTTTATATGATTTTATATTAAATTTATTGAGCTATTTTTTAAATATGAGTTCTTTCCAACCTATATAATAATATATTAAATACAATTTATAATATGTAATCTATAAACTAGGGTTCTACTTAAACTATAATTGTTTCAGAATCATAGCCTTATATGGTAAATATGATATCACATTTTAGTCTAGAACGTGGGATTCACCCTTGGAATATTATAGTATTTATTCAAATTGGGGCCCTCAAAATCAGAATGTCGTTAGATGAATCATAAATTAATTTTTTTGAAATAATTTATTTATTCTCGTCATTTATTGCTATATTTCTAGTCCAAAAATACAATATTTCATTTCCCCTGACATTAATATATATCAGGGTTTAGTTTCCATAAAACCATTCGTAGGAGAGATAGAGAGAGTGTGTGTGTGTTGGATGAGATTTTTGGAAGAGTAAAAGCCTATAAATCTGATAAATTCTTTAATTGATGAATTAGCAACCAATATCAAAGTGGATATAAAACTCAAAAATAAGAAATTTGATCAAGTGTACTAAATTATTATCATTATTTTATTATCCATTCCTCATTATTTTTTTGTAGGAATTGTTATTCATGATTTATGATTCCTCAAAACATGTCCCTAAAAACATATATATTTTTGTTATTATTTTTAAATTAAACTAACTACATTATTCATCACTATACAATTCATGGAAGAATGTTTAAGTACTTTTATTAACCCCAAATTTAGAAACATGGACATATGATTTCACAAATTTTATTCTCTCTATTTTCATATTTAAATATTCAACAACTAATTATTTTTCTGATCATTGAACTAATTAGGACGAATATTGTAGGGTAATTTGATTTGGGCCCATGATCAATGGAAATTGATATAAAATTGATTATCAATGCATACCAGATTGATAAAGTGAGGGGATTAACCATTTAAATGAATGATGATGAATTATCAATGATTTTGATAATCTAAGAGGGAATTTAGGGGTACATGAAAAAGCCCTTCCAATTTATTTTTATTTGAAGGAATCCAAAACATTTACCATTGGAGGTATTCCATAATTATATGATTATGGTTTTAGGTTTATGATCAATCAAACCAAAGAATATAAAAAAATTTATTATTCAGAGTGTTCTAAAATTTATTTGTCCGATTTCTATGATGACATATCATATAGCCCTTATAAAAAGTCAGAGTCCTTCCCAAGGAGTTAGGTCAGAATGAGATCCATTAGTTGTGTGGCATAGGGTCACATTTTGTGTATTTGGTGTAAGGATATATTAGACTCTATTTTATGTTCATAATGTTTTTTAATTTTAATAAAGGATTCACATTCCACGTACCTCATATGGTAATTTCATGTACAAAATGATGATATGGTATTTTGTATGAGGGATACAAGTTAGGTGTATTGGTATATTCTTTAAACCATCATCACCATTGATCATCTGATGTATATTAACCTTAACATATCATGATATTTAATTGCACATATTGTGTTCCCAAATGGTTCAACAGACCATGAAACTCATCAAAAACATTGTTTGGTTGAATAATGCATAATATATGATGAAGTAGTACATGAACTGAATATTGTTAATATATTCCATATATTGTCACTCTATATAACAAGCCATGTACACATCTATCCTCAGTGGATTTCCAAATAATAATTCTTGGTACTCAATTTTGGGAATTCATGTGGTTGATCCTTTTAATTTTTATATATAGAATTTTTAATTGAAAATTGGTTTAAAATCCAATGTTAAATGTGAGTTTATATGAGTATTAAAATTTTCATATATATATAGTCAATAATACGGTTCATGAATGGTGATCATACACTTCATGGTGTTGAAAATCCCTTAGAAAGTTGTTTTTGATTGGTCTTGGGGATGATAAATTAAATATTGTTTTAGGTAAAGCCCTATATCCATGAGGGAGATGTCATATATCTATAGTGTTTGGAATTTCCACATTTTCTAGTGTAGATGATTCATGATTCCACCACTACGATTTCTTACTAGCATACATTATAAATCCCTTGGTGGGGACAGAGTCCACTTTTAGAGTTCCAAAATGGTTACAGGGGTTGCTATGTTTCGTAGTTTTTATTCTAGGGGTAGTTTAGTGATTATCATATTGATGGTCTTTTGCTAGAGTGACTCTATTATAGTTATTTAGTTCTACCATGTAACACACATTTTGGTTTTTTGTATTTTCTTCCATCCTTTTTGAATTTAATGTTATAAAAATAAAATAATTTTATCATTCGTTTCTATTTTTTAGGGAGTCATATTTGGTATGTATATACTCACCACTACATGGGTGCCTTATAAAAGGTATCATGTCTTTAGAAATTCACAAAGAGTTTAATTGTGGCCGTAATAGTCATACTATTTTCTAAGAATAGTGGTACTTAGAGTTGACAACAGTAAATGACATTCATGTCTAGAGCAAGAATCATTTTTGTGATCACCTCATCTCATATATATTTGTTAGTTTTTCATTCGAGTTATTTAGGAAGTATCTTATCTTTTTTATTAAATTATATTCCATTTTCACTCAAGTATAGATCATATCATTTGGTGACTTCATTATATAATTTTTTTAGTTCTAATTTTTAATTTTGAATTATTATTTCAAATGAGTAGTTTTGCATTGTGTACAGTGGCATTAGGATAAGGCCTCCCATAATGTGTGATATAAATACTCAGTGCTAGTCACTTGAACCTATATATTTTATGTGTTATTGGTGTGAATATTAGGATAATACATCCAAGGGTGATAAAAAATAGTTTGATACAGGTTAGATTGGTTTCAAATATGGGTTGTCTTATGGATGGTGTATTGTAATATATGAGTTTTATAGATTTTTTTTGTAATTTATTTAAACTATTTTAAAACATTTTAATTTTTTATTTTAGGATCTGTGATATATTGTTTATATGGGGTTTTATGTACAAATTCATCAAGACTATGTTAACCATTACATTTTCTTTGAATGCTAAGGAACAACTTATATAAAAAAAATAGTTCATGCATCATATAGGAATGTGTCATTTATTTCTTTGTCATTCTTGAGTCAAATTTACAAATATTATTTAATGAATTGTGTATATCTTATTAAATATCATTATTCTACCATTAAAATAGACATCCAAGATCCTATGTTTGATTGATGAGTTGAATATGTTAGAAATTAAACCTAATGTATTAACCAGCTGTGCTATGAGGCTTCCTAATTGGGAGAATATCACGAGGAAAATCCTTTATCAATTCATTGGTCATTAGATCCTCCCATTACGTAGATATTAGATCCACATCCTTTCATACATGTTTAAATACCTTAAATTATAGAGCATAAGAAAATACTAGTGGTAGAGAATGAGGATATGTATATACAGAGTGTGTTTCATGAGTTCCAACAAGTGAGACCAACCAGTTTATAGGTTAGCCTAACCCACAAGCGAATAAAAAATTGTTTGAAAATTTTAACGACTTATTACACTTTGTTTAAAATATAAATAATTTTATAGTGGTGATAGAATTCAAAGTTTTTTGGAATGATGAGTTGATGGTGGAATTATATCATATAAACCTTGAAAATGGTTACTCTTCCATAGACAATTTTTATATTCCTTTCCCACAAGTTTATCAACTAAATCATTTGGAGGACTAAACGCAATCATAAGTTAATAAAGATATTCATTTAGGGTATGATTCTTTCTAGATGGGATAAATCATTCATATATATCATAATGTACATACTCATACATGATTAAAGATGGATTCCTTTGAGGGAATAATTTTGATAATGCACAAAATGGAGACATTAGATCCATAAATATCTCCCTCTATATCCCCCACAATTTTATTTTTTTGTAGTATGAATAAGTTAAGGATAATTTCATGTATTTAGTATGGTAGGTATTAGGTACTTTTTGAGGTTTTTACAAGTAAATTAAGAAGTTCTTATTCACTGATGGAATAAGTTGTGGTTGTGGCACTATAGGAATTCGCATATACAAACTCAAGCTCAATGATTCTTTGCTAAAAAGTTTTGTAGGATAAATATTCCTCCAAGGGACATGTAAGACCCATGGTTTATGTTACTTATCCCTTTATTTTTTTCTGTAGATATAATGATTTGGTTCTATTTTTTGTAGTTCTGATAGTTTTTGGCACATTCTAAAGGCTTCTAAATTTGTTCATGGTATGACTACGGTTAATAAAACGTTTGAAACAAATCTGAGAATCCATAGAAAATAAAATTGAATAAAATATGTAGGGATACGATCGATTCATGGTTTGGCCCAAAATGAAGATTCACAGGAGTAACCATGTGATCTAACATTCATTTCGAATAGTAGAAATGACACGGTTCACACATGGTTTTTCTAATCTTGTGTGGGTGTGGCATAACAAAGTATCACCTTCTTGGTTAGCACATCATTTTTAAACAATGTGGCATAACTATTAAGAATCGTTGTTTCTCTAATAAAACTATGGATCTAATGTGAATTATACCCCTAACCTTTCATTTTTTCTTCAATTCCCCAACAACTTCAACTCTTTCTATCTCCCAAGGCTGGATGGACAATTCCTTTCAATCCGAGGTTGATTTTTAGAAAAATAAATTTGTGTTAGTGGCCCATATTTTTTGGTAATTGGTCATTATTCAACATTTTTATGTGATCTCTTCTTATTCCCTCTCTTGGAATCATTGATCAAATGTTTTGGGGATATCCCATGAAATAATTATGCCAACAATGATACAATGGTTTTTATATTTTTAGGAAGAAGATCTAAGTTTAGGTTTTGGATCTTCATGTTGGTTTTTTAAATAAGTTATGATGTTATTCATTTTCACCGATGTGTGTGTGTCTTGTAGCATCACAATCGAATCATCTAATCATAACATGAAGGCATGATATTAAATTGATTGAATTTATTAATTTGAATTGTAAAATATATGTGTAATGTTTATTTGAAACCCTCTTTGGTTTGATGGTTTTTTAAATTGTATAAATTGGGTTTTTTATGAAATTTTCAATTATTTACATGATTTAAAATGATGATTTCAAATGGGTTATTTTTTATGCATCGAAAATTTTGTTAATAAATCATTTAATAAATGATTGTTTTATTAAAAGGGTGGGTCAAATGCCTTGGCATAGAATTTGGCATTAATTATAGGTGTGTTTTCATTTTCATTAATGTGAAACCGTGGAAGGGGTGTGTTACTTTGGGATATATGTAAAATGGTGACCTTGTGAATACTTTGTAGATCGATAAGAAAATTCTCATGAGTAGAGAACAATCACCTCGAGATGCATGTGATGATGAGTGTAATGAAGTGGGTTGTTAAAATTGGATCATGGAATGGTTTTAAAGTGTTTTATAGTTGTTTTGCATGAAAATGGTATCTATTAGAAATGGTTTTGGTTTTGAAATATGCTATTTTAAATTTTTTTAAATAATTTATTTCATATAAATTTGATCTACGTGGAATGATTGGGGAAGTCAATGGGTAAATCCTACTATGTTTTATGCTCAGCCACTAATTTGGAACTTTGGTGCTTTTAAAGATATCATATATCAATACATATGTAATGTAAAATAATCCTAGTTCAATTCTGATGCAACATGGTACTTTGGGAATGGATGGTTGAGTTGGATCCAAGAGATTGTTTTGAATTTCTGATGAATGTATGTGTTTTATTTGGTTTAATTATTTTTGTTTCCACTTTTTACTCTGATATGGTTCATGGTTGTAGTTTTATATAATTTTTAGATGGCAATAATTTGAGTTTTATTTTATTATTCTCATTCATCACATAGTGGTTTTTTAGTCATTGTATTCTTGGTTTTTCTATTTTATTTCCAATGGAATAATCACCCACAACTATTTTTTAAGCATTTTGACTTTAGTTACATCATTTGGTGTCTTGGTGATTTCATATATATCCTAGTAATATCCAACCCCTTTCTCATGCTAATGAGAATTGATGGAATGTGACGAATAGTATTAGTCTGGGTTAGTCCAAATATATGTTGGGACACATGATAATAGTTTTTTCGGTTCTGGAGGATAAAAATATTTCTAGTTTAGTCCTTGAGTTGAATGGGTCCTAATCAGTATGATCATCACAACAATAAATATGGAGCACAGATAGGCACAACTAACTTATTTTTATAGAAAATCATGTTTCTATGGTGTTTTGGTAATTGATTTTTTAAGATGTTCCTTGGAGTTGTAACCTCATCCCCTTGAGTTTTGCAGAGTATACGCTCATGGAATTCATTTATAATATTGACTTCCTACTATTAATGAATTATTCATTTTGAGTATTGATTTATGATTAGCTGAAAAAGTGTTGATTTTTGAAAATAGTGGAAAATTGATTGATTTTCGCCAATATGATGAAATTTTTAAAAATACTTTGAAAATGTAATTTTTTTAATTTTATAAATAATTTTTGTGATATGTGTGATGTGGAAAATTTGAGATTTATAGGCCTTATGTTACTAGAGAGTGGTAGAAAATGGAATTTTTTCTTGCTAAAAGAAAGTGGAGTTGGGTATGGAATATAGAAACCAACATGTAGCGGGGATGAAAATGTGGTAGCACATAAGAAAAAGGTAAACCATAAAATGGTTCCCATTATTTTTAGTGCGTTTAATGATATAAATAGAGACAATGAAAGGTAACTAAGGAAATTGGATCATTCCATTCATTTCTAAAAGAAGAATACACACATAACTTTTTGAGAAATTTAAAACCAGAAAATTCATAACATTGAATGAATAAAATGAATCAAATCATGAATTTCATAGGTACACCTGTTAATTTAAAATTTAAGCTAGAAATGTCCATGCTTTTGGATCAATCATGCTAGTGGTGGGATATAGTATTTTAGTATAAATTATACTAACGCATTTCATGGATGTTTTTTGAATAATTATCAATAAAATATTCTATCGTCACAAGATCGGGATTGAGATAATGAAATAGTTTTTCAGCTTAAAGCAAGAGAACCTCACATTTATAGAGTAAGAATACATATTTATGAATTTAGTGAAATTTTCACTCTAAGTACCTATATTTCTATCATTGAAGTCATTCAATTTTTAATCATTTTTTATGCTGTATATTCACTTAATAATTATTATTATTATTATTATTATGGATTATATAGAGATGGTCAATAGGGTGACAGTGGCAAAAAGGGACATATCAAGAACTATAAATGGATGATTCTTGTCGACACTTACGGTGGGAACTATAATGTTAGGAATAAGTAGACGAGGGATTCCAATTTCTATGGTAGTAGTATGAATTAGAATTAGAAGGTTAGATCATTTAATATAACTCCTAAAACCATGATTAATCTAGGATGTTTTCAATAGGGTTCATCTGATCACTTGAAGAGAGATTGTCAAGCATTTCCTAAATCAAGACACAATTTCAAATGGATAGGGAACCATTATCACTATTTTCATAGTTCTTTATTATTATGTGTTAAAAAACATTTCATGTTTTTCTGGAGTCATCTTCTTACATGGGAAAGGTGCATCGGAATCAATATCATTCAGAAGACAATATATAGACATAGTGATTCTTGGTAGGATAATACTCCACAACTAATGAAATCTGAAATAATTAATAAAGAAAAAGTGTAGAAAGTAAGAAATTGTATGGATCTGTGAAAATGATTTTGTATGATCAATAATGACCATCATTGGTGAGAGGTATGGTTATTTTAAATTCTATAATTGTGAAGACATTATTTGATAATTGTGCATCCCATTATGGATTCTTGTGTTGTTGACCTTCTGGGTTTTCATGAGGATATTATTCCTTTTTTTAAAACATAAAAGTCATCTTTTAGAAAGATAATGTCAAGTCTTTATGTGCATTACATGTTTAATAACAATAAATGGGGATGAATTGATATGGGGTTTATCTATGATTGAGATGGATGTCTATGACATAATACTTGGTACAGATTGGTTTAAAACATTCAAATATTTTATAGACTATTATAACCAAAGTTCTTTTTTTAACTCTAATGATGGAATTCCGCATCACATTAGAGGTTAAATGGATGTAAAATATGGTGCAACGAGATTGTGGGGAAATTGATTCTTTAGGTGTCTGGGGTAGTTTGGGGGTGTTTTTACGACATTTGATTCATTCCAATAGTGAATAATTTCCATAGTTTTCCAAATAATCAGTTTTCCAGTGGTATCTTATGTTTGATGTTTCTCACCCGAGCATCAACTCACCATGGAAGTGACACACTGGCAGTGACTCGTTGGCTGTGACTCATCTAGTGGTTTCTCATAGGTGGGGAATCAATAGTGGTGATTCTTCTAGAAATGACTCATTCACCGGTAACTCATCAGGAGGTGACTTGCCAGTAGTGACTCCTCAAGTACTGACTCATCTAGTAGTGGATCCCTTGAGTTATATCCCTAATGGTAACTCTCTGGCGTTGACTCATTGTGGCATTGGTGGTGACTCATTTCAAATGTTTTTTGAATTTCTCTATTTTCCAGTTTTTTCAATTTTTCCCTTCTTAAATATGTATTCAGAATAATTGAAGTAACGAGAATAATTAATGTTTTTTAAATTCATTTCAAATTATATCAATCATATATTAAATTTTTCAATTATATGAGGTATTTTATGTCACGAACCAACCCAGGTTTACCCTGAACCGGTCACCCGAGTCGGTCCACGACATGGCCCGAGAGGCGTTCTTGATCCTCCCAGGCTGGAGACAAGTGCCAGGGCATCAATAGAGGCTGTGGGAATGATTTCACCTAGTATAAATAAATAAATAAATCAAGCACCTGAAATAAAACAGAACAGTGAAAAATAAATAAATATAGTAAAGTAACTATAAAAGAACAAAAGAAAAATAAAACTAACCAAAAGATACAACCACTATCTTTGTGTGACCTCGCGGGTCACTCTCTAACTCATGAAAAAACGTCAACCAAGGCCAACACACCCAAGATGTAGCCTGCACAAACACTAAAAATAGAAAAAATAACTATAAGCCTGGGTATTAAAACTCAGTACACTTTCCCGATATCTATTCCCAATGCACTACCTTTAAATAATGAAATTTACTAATTCCATGTTTGAACTAAATTATATAAAATATTAGTTTCCACACACACTTTCATTTCTGAAACAAGTATCAGTCCATTTTCGTTTTTAACTTTTATAAAAATAAAATTTTAAGGTTTTAAAGGAATAGGTACATTTCATTTTAAAACATTTTCTGCGAACAATTTAGGAATCCAAATTTCAGTTATTAGTCAAAATGGAAACCCACATATAATGCACAAAACACGCCAAGGGCAATGGAAAAAATGGCGCACACGAGCCAGAAAGCGAACTAGACGTCTCAACCATGCGCCACACACAAATAAACACTAAATGAAACATGGGTCTAACCTGGGAGATCGTGAACAATCCAGAACGTACTATACATGTGACTCATCAAGAAGTCTTGCCCTAACTTGATGATTTCATAATCCCCTAACTCTTGGCATAGCCCTACATGGGCAAACCGATAGGTCCAATACCAATAGCAGCAATAACTCAATATTCACCTACTATGGAGCCACTAGCCAGTGCGTAATCAAAACTATTGTAGCAATCGTTCTCAGAAGATTCACTCACTATGCCAGGTTCATATGTCAACACATACAATAAATAGGGGTGTGTCCACAATGAAAATCAACCAGTCACGATCAACAAATATCACACACAACTCACGCAATCAACTCACTCCAAGGATCACTCCTGAG
Source organism: Viscum album (assembly GCA_963277665.1). NCBI lineage: Eukaryota > Viridiplantae > Streptophyta > Magnoliopsida > Santalales > Viscaceae > Viscum > Viscum album. The sequence continues at coordinate 1,290,611,476 of OY728119.1, forward strand.
TAACCCAAAAGTGAGTTTTTCCAAAATAATTAATTTTATTAAAGTTCCAAATGGGCCTTCACCCACAATAACGAAAAACATCATTTCTCAAGAAAATCCAAAGCACTTATTCAGAAGAAATAAATTATCATTTAAACCACAACTACATTTTAAATTCCATCAATTATGTTTAAATGTAAATTGGGTATTCTTTTACTACAGGGTGTCCATTTGTCATGAAAGTATTCCATGTGTCATGTATAAAATAAACGGCTCTTTTTACACAAAATAATTATATAAAAATTATTTTATCTTAAATTATTTTCTATTTATTAAAATTAATAAAACATCATGCAATTTATAAATTAAAAAATTGAATGTGAGTACAATGGGGGACCCACCTCAACTTGCAGCTCAATTACGACGAAGACGTGGCACCTCTCACACTTGCGCACAAGTACTCGTAATCTGCTGACGACTGCAGAAGCACAGAAAACCTTGCTAATGCACTAAAAAAATTCAAAGCATCTAAAAAAATAAAAACACTGACTTAAAATAATTCAAATTAATAAATAGAGTAAAACCCACCTTGACACCGGTTTAGGAGAAACAAAGTGAACCCAAAATCATTCACCTTTAGTGGCAGTTGTTCTTCACATGCCCGATTGAGGATTATGTGTGCGGTTTCCGAAAGGAGATCTATGGCTAGTGTAACAAAGGGTAAAGTCATCGGGCCATTGCACCACTCCTCACTGGAGATAAGGGTTGCGTAGTAAGAAATCGCACCATGGGGATACGCGTTGAGGAGTGGCTGGTCATGCATGGTGTGCGAGGCCGACAGGAGGGCTTCAGCCTGAGTGGGTTCGTCAAGTAGAGTAGGGAAGCGGTGAGCAAGCAGGGCAGGGGGCGCCGCATTGTGCAGATGGATATGAGGGAGGTAGGGTGTTGCGGTAGAGGGAGAGGAGCTGCGAGAACCGCTGCAATGGTTGATAATGATATTCTGTGATGAATGTGGTTGTCCAGGGAGTCTGAAATGAGGGTGGAGACGTTGGATGGTGACCAAACCTCAACAGGCAATAGGGGTTGTTCGATGGCTTGGATCTGGAATCTGGGCCACGATGGGCCTGGATATGGGAGACGACAGTGGTTAGACCTCACGATCGTGGGCTATGTGAGTGCGGGATGTCAACAAAGGCAGTGAGGTCCTGTTGTAGTGACGTGATCACCCTATCCAGGAAAATAAGAGGAGGCCACAATAGTCTCGAGTAGGAGAGAAATGACGGGATACATGCTCTTTAGGGAGGGAGGCTGGAGTGACCGGGATGGGGAAGGAGAAGCCCGCGGCTAGTTCTTTGCAAGGTGAGAAGCGAAGGAGCAGGCTATCCAATGCATGTGAATGTGTCGCTGAAGGTAGGAGGAGTGCGCAGATGCTGGATGTGGAGGGATCTGGGAGGAGCGGGATGCTGAGCATTGTGGACAGGGAGAAACATGAGTGGGCAGGGGGGTGCAGGCCGAAGGCAGAGCAGTAGAAGGAAAGCGTGATTAGGAGGGTGCATGTTCTACAAAGTGTGAAGGGAAAGAGGGGTGCATTGTAGGAGAAGACCTACGGCGGCCAGGGTGTTGGCCGGGGTGTCGAGCAGGCAAGGGGTAGGCGGATGCTCTAAAAGGCTACTGCCAACAGAGGGAGTCATGCTGCAGGGTTGGAGCACTGTATGGGCGAAGAGGAAGAGGGAGGGGGGGTCGTGAGAGCCGCTGCAATGGGGAGACGGGGTGCACAGTAGAGCAGGGGCGGTGTGCCGAAGCAAGGAGATGCCGGAGGTCAAAGGCGTAGGTGGAGGCCTGGCAGAGGGGAGTCTAGGACGATGGAGAAGGCGTGGTTGGCGGGCGGATCTATTGTGTGCAAGGGCTGGAGGTGTTCTGGTGAAAGGAGAGCCAGACGGGAAGCTGAGGGGAGACCTGGGGAAGACCAGGGGGTCATGATCAGAACAAGGGGTCAAGGGGGAGCAGCACGGATGGGGTAGAAAAAAAAAGAAGAAAAGGGGAGAAAAGAAGAAAAAGGATAAGACAAAATAAAAAAAAGTAAAGTTAATAAATAATGATAATTATCTAATAATAATGATAATAATATTAATAATAATAATAATAACAACAATAATAACAATAATAACAATATTATAAATTATTATTATTATTATTATTAAACATTTTATATAATTCTTTTTAATTTAATTTTTTCTTTTGATTTTATTATCTATATAAATAGATGGGAAACCGCGCACTCACCAGGTCTGAACGCATGATCGAAACGAATGTACGGTGACCGCGCACCCACCCAGAACGAATGTGCGGTGACTGTTGCTAGTGTTGTGACTGCGCACTGGCCTGAGACCCACCAAAAACATAAAATATTCAAAAATATGAAGCCAGACCCATGCACGACACTACCTAGAGTTGCGGGACCGAGAAAAGAATAAAAACATAGACATCTTTGGTCGGAGTGTGACAATTATCCCAACCATAGACACTTTCTGCCCCCATAAATTCAACAAGCCAATGGTTGACACAACTTGAGATCATTCCCAGAAAAAATCACAGAGAACCCAAATCTTCAGGGTAACCATTCCCAAAAAACATCACACCCGATTAATTCATGAAAATCCACTGCCTGGGATTGATGGGAGAACATTACAGGGTTCTGCCCAACACAAGAATTTACTAATACAAAAATGCTTGAAACCCCAACAACCCCCCCCCCCATGGGTCAACGTGGTATCTCACAAAACAAACTCATTAATTTTCCCACTTTTACTGAACAACACACCTAAGACTTGACGAAAAGCTTGCTACAGAACAATCCAGCAACTTTAAGATGAGAAATTAACTAAACACCTCCCATCAATTTCATGAAACGAACACCTCCCTAACGAAAACAACAAGGACCAACTCAAAAATAGAACAGGTCCGTTTATTCATGGGCCCACACCATTTAGAGGGACCTAACAACTTAAGAACCACGATTAGAGCAGATAAGACTGCTTGGATTGTGGGGAAACAGGCTCATCATGCCACCACAACAAGGATGAGCTTACAAAAGTGATGAGAATAGAACAAGGAAAATCTTGGGTATTTCCATTCCAATACCGAATACATTATCTGGACCTAGGTTCTACACACCCTTAACAACTCCCGACTATGCGCGAGCTTCACCCTAAGACCTGTGGATGGGGCCCTGATGGATGAAGTGTCCCCTGCCTCACAGTCAGGCATTTTCTTCTTCTGGTCTCTAACTCCTTCTGTTCGATGTTTCAAACAACCACGATGGTCATTCGTTTTCAATACGATGCAACATTACGACTTAGAATGTCCGGATAGGCCATACTGGTGGCGCACAAGAGAGTGGTCCGACAAACTAGGTGCCGGTACCGACGGGGATAGTTTCTTGGAGATAGTTTCCACTAGCCCGCACTCCTTGCCAGATGGGGAACCTTTTCAGAAGTCGACCACCATTAATCACACCCAAAACATCAACGACGATGAGACATATCATCTTTACTAGTCCAAAACTGAACCCTCAATAAATTTCAGGGCGGTACGAACCTTAACTGTCCCGAGAGTCCCCAATAACCCAAAGACACACCATCTTTTTGAACAATACAACTACCACTAACATACATCAACTAACTCAAAAATCAACCAACACACAAAAGGAACTGATAACTGATCATAACTCATTGACAACTTTTGGAGACTTTCCAGGAGGCATACTCATGACACCATGAGAAACACCATCGAAATCGGCATCAAGTCAAAACTCAATCAAAGCAACAACACAAGCCAAGGATAATAGGCTCATAAGCCAAACATATATAACACAAGGAGAAATCACTTTTCTAGAACCATTATTTCATTGAAATTTTGAAAACTCGCCTACGACACTTTATGAATCGTCACATGTGTGTTTATTCAATCCAGCTCACATCACCTACGAATAAGTTCCTCCACGCACATCCATACAAACCCATGCACGTGTGACCCTCCACAAGGAGTGACAAGGTTCATACACTTATTTTTCTTACCAAATCCAAACCCATAACAAGTGTTTCCAAACCGATACACCTTCTCTTTAAAAACCCATTTTAGTAATTTCAAAAACAATTTGGAAGAAACAATTTTCCATTTAAAAACAAATTTCACTTATAACACAGACTCAAATCAATTGAGACTAAAACAAAACACAAGCAGTAATAATCCAATGGAATGAGGAACTAGTGCATATGTCTGACCCAGTGACATGGTGGTGAGTCATGCCCCCAGTAAAGCATAACATTATGAGGACATTGAGCCGGACACTTAGACTTTACCTTCGTCACCACCCCATGTGAGGCCACAATGTGAACCGATTCTCCCCCATTTTCATTCCTCAATCCAAAAAAACCGAAGAAAAAAATATTCAAATCCCAGACTAACCCAGGTAACTCATGTCTCGTCACAAGCGGTGGTGATCAGGCATCGACCCATAACCTACCTCCTGAGCCCCAAAAGTTATATTCTCCATATACTGGACATCCCAAATAACAAAGGGCACTCTGAAAAGCAAGGTCCACTAAGGTCCGGCCTTCTCTAATACCATTTTGTCACGAACCAACCCAGGTCAACCCTGAAACGGTCACCCGAGCCGGTCTGCGACATGGACCGAGAGGTGTTCTCGATCCTCCCGGGCTGGCAACAAGCGCTAGGGCATCAACAGAGGCTGTGGGAACAATTTCACCCAGTATAAATAAATAAATAAAGCAGCAGAAATAAAACAGAGTAGAGAAAAATAAATAAACAGATTAATGTAACTATAAAAGAACAAGAGAAAAATAAAACTAACTTAAAGAGACAACCACAATCTCCATGTGACCTCACAGGTCACTCTCCAACTCACGACCAAACGTCGCCCAAGGAGAACACACCCAAGCTGTAGCCTGCACAAACACTAAAAACTAAAAAGGAACTATTGTCGTGAGTATTAAAGCATAGTAGACTAGCCCGATATCTATTACTAATGTCCTACCTTTAAATAAAGATATTTACTAATTCTAGGTTTGAACTAAATTATATAAAATATTAGTTTCCACACACACATTCATTTATAAAACAAGTATTAGTCCATTTCCCTTTTTAATTTAAAAAAATAATGTTAATGTTTTAAAGGAATAGGTACATTTTATTTTAAAATAGTTTCTGCGAACAATTTAGGAATCAAAATTTCAGTTATTATTCAAAAAGGAAAACCACACATAACACAAAACACATGCCATGGGCATTGGGAAAAATGGCACACGTGAGCCAGCAACTGAACTAGACTTCTCAATCGTGCGCTACACTCAAATAAACACTAAATGAAACATGGGTCGAACCTAGGAGATCGTGAACAATCCAAAATATACTATACATGTGACTCATCCTGAAGGCATGACCTAACTCGATGATGTCATAACGCCCTAATGCTCATCATAGCCCTATATGGCCTAACTGAGGGGCCCAATCCCTATAGCAGCAATAACTCAGTATTCCCCTACTATGGGGCCACTAGCCATTAGGTAATCTAAACTAGTGAAACAATCGTTCTCAGAATATTCACTCACTATGCCAGGTTTGCATGTCAAAAAATACAAAAAAAGGTGGCGTCCACAATGAAAATCAATCATTCACAACAAAGAAATATCAAAAACAGCTCACGCAGTCAACGCACACTAAGTATCCCCCTTGAGTAACCCAAAAGTGAGTCTTTTCAAAATAATTTATTTTATTAAATTTCCAAACAGGCCTTCACCAACGTTAATGAAAAACATCATTTCTCAAGAAAACCAAAAAAAACTTATTTAGAAGAAATAATTTATCATTTAAACTAAAACTACATTTTAAATTCGGTGAATTATGCTTAAAAGAGAAAAGTCCATTCTTTCACTACTGGGTGTCCGTTCGTCAAGAAAATATTCCAAGTGTCATGTATAAAATAAACGACTCTTTTTACGCCAAATAATCATATAAAAATAAATTATCTTATATTATTTCCTATTTATTAAAATTAATGAAACACCAAGCAATTAATAAATTCTAAATTTAAATGTTAGTGCAGTGGGGGACCTACCTCGACTTGCAGCTCGGTTATGAAAACGTTGTGGCACCTATCACACTCACGCACAAGTACGCGCAATCTGTTGATGACTGAAAAAGCACAGAAAACCATACCAATGTGCTGAAATAACATAAATAATCTAAAAAAATAGAAACACTGACTTAAAATAATTCAAATGAATAAACAGAGTAAAACCTACCTCAACACTGATGCAGGTGAAACAAAACAAAACCAAAATAATTCACCTTTAGGGGAATGTGTTCTTCACTCGCCCAATTGAGGATAAGGTGCACGGATTCCAGAAGAAGATCTATGGTTAGTGTAGTGAAGGGTAAAGTCATCGGGCCACTGCGCCGCTGCTGGCTATAGTGAAGGGCCGCAAAATAAAAAATCGCACCAAGGGGCTATGTGCTGGGGAGTGGCTGGCCACGCATGGTGTGCGCGGCCGATAGGAGGGATTCAACAGGAGGGGGTACGCCAAGCGAAGCAGGGCAACGGCGAGCGAGTAGGGCAAGGGGGCGCTGCACTTCGCAGAATGCTGCGAGGGAGGTAGGGTGTAGCAGTAGAGGGAGAGGAGCTGTGGGAACTGCTGCAAGGGGTTGTCCAGGATCTGTTGTGATGAAGGTGGTTGTCCAGAGAGCCTCACATGAGGGTGGAAATGCTAGCTGGTGGCCCAACCTCGATAAGCAATAGGGGTTGCGCAATGGCCTGGATCTAGCATCTAGGCCACGATTGGCCTGGATATGGACGATGACGGTGGTTAGACCTCACGATGGAGGGATATGTGAGTGCGGGATGTCAAAAAAGTTAGTGAGGTCCTATTGTAGTGACATGATCACCATATCAAAGAAAATCAGAGGAGGCTACGATGGTCTCGAGTAGGAGGGCGGTGAAGGGATACATGCTCTTGAAGGAGGGAGGCCGGAGAAACCGATATGGGGAAGGAGAAGCCCACTTCTGGCACTGTGTGGGGTGAGCAGGGAAGAAGCGGTCTGGACAATGCATGTGCATGCGGCACTGAAGGTATGAGGAGTGCATGGCTGTGACACGAGGGGGGATCTGGGAGGAGCATGCAGCTCGGCATCGTAGACCGGGAGAAACTTGAGCGGGCAGGGGGCTGTAGGCCGAAGGCGGAGTAGCAGCTTGAAATCATGAGGAGGAGGGTGCGTGTTCTATAGTGCGTGAAGGGTAAGAGGGGCACAGTGCAGGAGAAGACCTGCGGCGACCAGGGTGCTGGCTAGGGCGTCGATCAGGCATGGGGTAGGCGGAGGCTCTAAAAGGAGGGATCCGGCAGAGGGAGTCCTGCTACAGGGTTGGAGAACTATAATGGAGAAGAGGAAGAGGGAGGGGGTGTCACGGGAGCCGCTGCAAAGGGGAGCCGAGGTGCGTAGAAGAGAAGGGGTGGTATGCTGGAGTAGGGTGTTGCAGCAGGTCGAATGCCAAGGCAGAGGCCTGGCGGAGGGGAGACTGGGATGGCGGAGAAGGGAGGGCTGGTTGGTAGATCTGGAGTGCGCAAGGGCTGCAGGGGTTCTGGTGAAGGGAGAGCCAGACGGGAAGCCGAGGGGAGACCTAGGGAAGACCAAGGGGATGCGCGTAGAACAAGGGGACAAGGGGGAGCAACACGCGTGGAGAAGAAAAAAAAGAAAACAAGAAAGGGGGAGAAAAGAATAAAAAAGATAAGAGAAAATAAAAGAAGATAAGTTAAACAATAATAATAATAATCTAATAATAATGATAATAATAATAATAATAATAACAATAATAATAATAATAATAACAATATTATAAATTATTTTTATTATTATTAATAATTTTATAAAAAATTTCTAATTTTAATTTATTATTTTAATTTTATTATCTATCTAAACAGTTAGGTAATCACGCACTCACCAGGTCTGAACGCACGATTGAACCGAATGTGTGGTGACTGCGCACCCACCCGGACCGAATGCACAGTGACCACTGCCAGTGTGGTGAGTGCGCACTAGCCCAAGACCCACCGAAAACATCAAAGCTTCAAAACATTAAACCTGGTCTCGAACCCGACTCTACCCAGAGTCTCTAGACTAAGAAAAGAATCAAAACATAGGCTTCTGTTGTCGGGGTGTGACATTTTAAATGTTTAAACCTTGTTTTTTGTTGAGATATTTGTTTAATGGAAATTCAAAACTGTATCTAGTCTTGAAAATTCGGGATCCAAACACTCTAAATCGAAGATATCTTATATCCTCATTCATCTATTAGTTTGATAAATAAAATGCATGCCAAATCCTTTTTCTCATAGGAGTCTTGGAACAAGGTGTTTCAATTGGTTTGAGACCCCCCTGAACTTGTTTCCAGTAATATACACCCCCTGTTTTGGTGCAACAAGTCCAAGAAAAGTAATTCTTCCTTCCAATAATGATTTTCCATCTTCTCATTATGTGTATCATGTGGGGTGTGTTTACTATTATCACCTCTTGTGAATATGGTTTATTATAATTAATATAGATAATTGAATTATTTTAAAAACAATATAAAGGGTTTGGGTATTGTAATATATTATCCTACAATTTTATTGATATTTGGATAAATGTTTTGAATTGTATAGGCTATATATCCATTAGAAATCATTGTCATTGGGGTCCTTCTTGTGCACTAGTTTATGGGTTATGGAATAAATGAAATTTTTTTGGGTGTTGACATCACTTATTATATAATTTGTTAACCATTTACATTCGGTTAAAATAAATGGATGGCCCATGATTATATTTTTTTCATGATAACACCCTAAATTGGGTGAAATTTAATGATAGACGCCCAACTAAATATGAATTCATCTTTTTCTCTTTTAGGTGATTTAATGTTTTTTTGGACATGATTATGTATTATGGGTTGGATATTGTGATGTGTTGGATGGAATATGATTGTGTTCTGATTTGTATGTGGGATGTGGATGACATGTGGTTGTGATGTGATACGGTGATTTTTGTAATGGTACAACGGTATAGTGGGGTTGTACTGATGGTTATAGTGAAGATGTACATCAAGGATACAAAAGGGGATATGGGTGTAAATTGGTGAAAATGTGGGATTATTGGTACGAATTTAATGGGTTATTTTGTGGCACTACTTTATATGGTTTGGTTATCATATTATGTAAATTAATTCTATTTTACTAGGATATATAGAACTAAAATGGAATATTCTTTCATTGGATGAGTCTGGAAAATGATTTATTTGAAAATGAATATGGAATGTGAATTGGTAATGAATGAATAATAACATGTTTTATGTTGATGAATCACAAAGGGGTAAATGTGGGAATAATTGATTATTTTTAAATTTTTTAAGCAACTAAATCTGGATTAAATGTAAAATGTGACTTTTGGCTTATGTTCTGATTTAATGGTGTCTTAAATATTTTTTTGCAACTGAGTTATTGAACCTTTGAGTTGGGTTCCTCATGTTTTTAAACTCATAGTATAATATTGTGTGATTCAATATTATATCTATATATCTTGTATTTTCTTTTGATTTATATACACACCACAACCCTATTGAGCACAATGTTTCGAACACCCCCAAAGTAACATGGGAGGGAGTCTTTCCCAATATCCCTATGAGGGGATAGATGGCTAACTAGCCGCGCTTCCTAGATCCCTCTTCAAGGTGATGATGAAGCATGTTTCTTTAGGTAGGAAGTGATGAAATGTGGTATCCCATAGGTCTTTGGGATGATTTTTTACATGTTGAACAAGGTCTCTTCTAGATTACTTGTGATTTACATTACTATGTATCATAAAAATGAGATGAGATGTGTTGTGAGGCCCAGATATGTGTTGGTGGGATGTGTTGTGCGGCTCGGGTGCGTGTGTGTGGGGTGTGTTGTTAGGCCCATGTGTGTGTGGGTGGAATGTGTTGTGAGGACCAATTTTGTGTGCCTGAGGTGTGATATGGAAGATTATAAAGAGGTGGGTTTGTTGGGCCATATTATGTTAGGGTTTGAGAGAGGATAATTAGTGGGAAAGTAGTTAGGGTATCCTATTATCGATGTGATTCATATTATAAAATATTATAATTTGTTGTGTTATTTGTTGACTAAGACATGGTGAGGTTGGAGTTTTGGTTTGTATTCCTTATTATGTGATGTTTGGTTCTACTAATTTCACATGGGTGTGTTATTATGTTCTTCTAACATATGCATGGTAGACCGTGATTTTACTATTGTGTATACTTTTATTCTCACCCTACAAATTAAAAAAAATTAGGCTTCTAGGTGGACATTGTGGAATGGGCTGGATATTTCAAGTTCTCGACTTTCAAGATGTTGTAGTATCACTACCTTATTGTTTACTCTTTTGGGATTTCATTTGTTGACTTTTATAGGTATCAAATTCCCTTTATACATTAATTGTTGGATGGTTTGTATTTTTTTATCATATTTCCTGGATTTTATTTTGGTTGATGAATCCTATCTCCTAATATTGTTTCTTTATAATGGGTATTTCTTTTCATATTGTGAGATTTGTATACCCTTGGTGCTATCCCCTAATCCAGGTCTTATTGGAGGAGGGACTTAGGGACCATTATATCCCTTTCTTCATTTCTAGTCAGGGAGGGGTATATTTAATGGGAGGGGTCCTGAAAGAATAGTATCAGAGTCTAATGGTTTACAGATAGCGTGGACCATTGAGTAAGGAATAATGAGCAATGCCTGTGATGGTATTGAAATAAAGTCACATGATCTTGATGCGTGAAATATGCTATGGATACTATATAGGAAAATGGATTTACGTTACCCTCATGATCAGGTATGTGGACTCTATGCCACGGAACAACCAAGTGAGGAAGAACTACTTGTAGGTTAGGGACCTGTGAGAGGTATATGCATCATGATGACATTAGTTCTTTTGAATTTATTTTTCCTGTGAATCTAAAATTAATAAATTGAATCATGAAATTTTATGTCTACTTCACTTACGTTTCCCATTAAATTATTTCCAATAGCTTGTTATTTTTTTCAAAAAATTTTATATAACTATAAAAGGATTATAATTATCCATAACTGGCTTGTGTTGTTTGTTTTGAACCATAATGATGTTTGAATTTGTTGTTTCCTTTCCTTCCATGGCATGTTTAAAAATGCATTGAATTTTTCTTCCCTTATTCCATTTTCAGAAGATGGCATATAGTTTTTCTAATGTTTGATATTTTTAGAGAATTGTGCTTGGTATTTTTTTTGGGATCAACTGTTTAAATTTGGAAACCCATATGAAGCATGTAACCTCGAACTAAATTTCACACTAGCATGGTAAAACAAATTATTTGGAACTATTCTTATTAGTATTCCAATTTACATGCGGGACAATATTTATTGTGCTACATTCCAATTGTAATTTTCCATGAGCATATGTTCTGAAACATTTGAAAATGTTTTTTTAAGGATTAAATTCTGAAATTTACGAAAATGAACATCTTAATTATTTTTAATTATTTTTAATTTGGAAACATTGATAACATTAATTTTCAATTTTTTTGCATTATTTTATCTCTATGGTATTTATATTACCTTATGCTATAAGTAGGTTTAGTGTAGAAATTCTTCTGACATTTATTTGTACACATTGGAAAAATGATAAGCATGACTTGGGTTAACTTGTTGAGACATAAAACTATATAAATGATTAAAATTATGATTATATGTCAGCTAATAAATTTATTGAACATAAATAACATATCCTCACATGTTATGTCATTTGTATTTTTTTATACGAATCATGCCTAATGATGAAATACTTTTTTCAGTGACATAATAAATTATCATATGAGATATCTTAGCATGTATCAAGTTTACTATGATGTATTTAATTATATAAGTATAATCATTTTATCCTTATTAAAATATATAAGCATGTTTTCAAGAGAAATGAAATGTGCAAATAATGTTTAGTTCAAGCATGATAAGTCATGGAACATAGTAATAAAACATACGCAGTTTCAATTTTGTTATCAGATAGCTTGTTTGCTCTAGTGATGAAATGATTCAATAATTTTTAGCTAAATCATGATAAATCCTGAAATATAGTAATATATAATGAGTAGATTATAATTTCTTTTACAGAAATATTATTTTAATTTGGATGATTCTGTAAGATTGTTGTGTATGTAATGGAGTATTTGAATTGAGCACCAAAATGGAGCATGTTCATATCATAAAATGAATATTTAAAGTGTATTTCTTTGATAATATGATGAACCTATGTAGTCTTGTTTAAGAATATTAATCATTGGGTGTAAGATAACATGTGTACCATTTTTTTCATTAACTTGGAATCATGTTAGAACTGTTTAAAATGAAATTCATAATATTTGTCTGGAAATAATATTGGAATATTGAATGTTGTTTGTTGTTTCATTTTTATCATTATATTTATGTTTTGATATTCCTTGAAAAAAATAATTATTGTTGGAAACCATGGTGGTACTATGACTTATGTAGAATATGATACCCTTTATATGAATTGATATTTAAGCTCACCATGACTTTAAAATGGGTAATTAACTAAATATGTATAATGAACTAATTCCCCATGGAAATATAAGATTGTGTAAAAGATTCCATTTTAATTAATGGGCTGATGTAATATTATCCTATGGATAATTACAGAAGATGGTATATGTTGCTTTGATGTGTGATCTTTCTTCATCTAATTACTTGTGTGTTATATGATTTAAAAACGTCAATTATAAAAATAGTGATAATTTTGATCCCAAATGAAGTTTCATTGTACACAGACATGATTGAAACAATGTGGGTGAGTTAGTGCCGCATAAAGAAGATAATATGTCAACCTAGGAAAATAGATTCCTTAATTTTTGTGTTTGGGGATTTATGTGTGACGATACTTGTGATATTTGGATGAGGATATGTGTAGGAGAAAGTGGCTAAAGTAGTAATTTGAAAAATGGTGGTTTCATGTTGATGGTAAGGTTGTGTAGTGATTTTTTTATTTGGAGTGTCTACTGATATTTTCACTTGGATTGTATGATTGGCCAATGGTTTTGTTGTGGATTAGTGGGGATGTGAGGTAGTTGAGATGTGTGGTTGATATGGTGAGATTACTTGTTTTCTGTTGTGATGTTTTGTGATTATATTCATGGAATCCTTCACATCCCAAAAATAGGATTAATCACTTAATGTTAGTATGTAAATAATACATTAGTTTTAGAAATCTTGAAATAAATGAATATGGGAATGCCTATCATGCCTAAATAATCTATCAAGGAATTGTAGAGAATGTTTGAATACCACCATGTTGGTTGGGTTTGGTTTATATCTTATATTGATGGCTTGTGTATTGAAATCAAACATATGCATAGAGCGAAACTCTTTCCCACATTAGGATGCGTTATATTATGAATTGTTCTATACCGATTCGGGAAAATCAATGTCTCCCAAAGTGGGAAATATCTTGGTGTGGTTGATAGGTTTACTTTGATTTGAATTCTTGTGGTATCTCTATCTAAATTAATATATATTTTCATGTGTTTAAAAGAATATTATTTGAATCTCCTACAAGTAATTACATGAACCTATGAAAAAAAGAAATTTGAAATAATGAATCCATTACAATTTATATAAGTTTGTTCATGGTAATTAATATTTTTATAAAAATCCTAGGAATTTTTTGTGGCTTTTATAATGTTGGTTTTTTAGAAACTCATGTCAAATTTGTGATTCATCCCATATGGTAAGTCAATTTTCGATATATTATTTCAATCTATGTTCTTATTATCCCAGTAAATAAAATGATAGGGTAAGGTTTTTATAACATGATAAATTTTGTGAAAACATGAAACCTAGATATTTAATTAATTTTTCTTGGGAAAAATGTTAATAAAAATGTGGTTTTACAAAATTTATTGAATTATTTTTATAAATAGTTTTTTTATAAACATAATTCTATAAAATGTATTCTAAATGGGTTTTGAACCAATCTAATTTTATTTTCTTGCTGAAATTGTTTTATATTATTCATGAAAATATATCAATAAGAATGTTTTCAAACTTATCATGTTCAAAAAAATACTGCGATGCATGTCTTGAATATAATAGATCATTATAAAATCATGGTTTGACTTTATTCTACTTAACCAACATGAATTAATAAAATTTCATCAATAACATTTCTATATTGTTAATAAATTGTTACTAAATCATTCTAATATTTTATCTAAATTGTATGTTTATCATGATATGTTTCAAATGTATTGGATATAATTTCCTAGAATAAAAAATTAAGATAATTTATATATATATATATATTCAAAAAAATGTCATGTCTATTTGGTTTTATTGAATTAAAAAGGTATAATAATCTTTTTTCTTATTTGAAATCAAATCCTTTTGTTCAAAACAATGTGAATAAATTGTTTTTAATGTGTTCCCTTCTTTGGTATTAATATTTTTTTTCATGGTTATACATTTCATACATAACTTTTCATACCTATCTGCGTGAATATGTCCTTTTTTGAGAGGAATAGCCCATGGTTGTTTTGTCCCAAGCATGTTGAGATCCTTGAGAGGTGTCCCAATAGATGGGTTTTCAGACCTTTAGTCGCTTTTCTTTACAGGTTTGTTTTTTTCTCAAGGATGAATATTTGTTTGATATGTATCAAGAGTAAAGTTACATATAATTCATGAACATTCTTTATCATTCAAGGTCACTCTTACTGATTCCTATGTTCATGGATGTTTTTTTTGTTCAGGTGTTGTGCAATTTCAGGATAACATGTTTAGTTTGTAATGATATTTCAATTGTAATGATATCACTGAGAGTTGTCTTTTGGTTGTATTGGTTTTGAATTATTTAGGGTGATAATATTTTTATAGGTATTTGATGTAATGGACAGAACCATCTAGTCTATTACATTGTGGAAAATATGATGCTTGAGGTGTTTGAGGATAGTTCGGGGTGTTTTGGGACATGTGAGTTTTTTCAAAGGTGACTCATTTCAAAAGTTATCCACATTTCTAGTTTTCCAATGGTAGATCATCAAGGTGGTATGCCATCCTGGTGTTGAATCTCTAGGGGTGACTCGCTGGTAGCAACTCGTCTAGTGGTGGTCTCTAGTGGTCCCTCATCTGGTGGTGCCTCGTCTGGTGTTGACTCATCAGGATAAGCCTCATTTAGCGGTGTCACATATGTATTTTCATCAATGGTAGTGACTTTTTAGAAGTTAATTTCTTGCAGTGAGTCTTCCTGGAGGTGGTTGTGACTCATTCTGGCAGTGGCAGTTACTCGTTCCAACAGTTTTCCAAATTTCCATTATTCTCTAGTTTTTCCGGTTTTTCTCTTTTTACATTTATTTTGATGATAAAGGAATTTAATTACACAATTAATGGTTTTTAATTACATTTAAAAGGAAATCAATCATATCATAGATTTCTCCAATTACTGGAGTCTTTTAAATGGTCAAAAATTGTGTTTTTTTTGAGATCCCCCTTCAATGGAAATTCAAAATTGTATCCAATCATGAACATTTGAGATCCAATCATCTTTTATGGAATATAATTTATATCCTTATTCAAACTCCATTTAATTTGATACAAGACATATCAAATCCTTTTTCACATAGGTGTATTAGAATGAGGTGTTTCAATTGGTTTGAGTCCCACTGAAGCATCTTTATCCTATATGCACCCTCTATTATCATGCAGTATGTCTGGGAAAAGGGGTTATTCCTTCCAATTATGTGTTTCATTTATTTTTCTTTATGTGTATCATGCAACGATGGTTTATTATTATCCCCTATTGAGATCTTGTTTTCATCCAAATTAATATATATTATTGAATTGGATTAAAACTAATATAAAATGTTAGGAAATGTGATGTACGATTCAATTATTTTATTGATATTTTGATCAATATTGTGAATTTTATGGGCCAAATACCCACTAAAAATCATGTTCATTGGCGATCCTTTTTGTTCACTAGTTTATGGGTTGTGATATACATTCCTTTTATGGGAATGTTGAGGTCACATACTATATAATTGGATAACGAGATACATTTGGTTAAAATAAATGGATGTGATAGGATCATATGTTTTTTCTGATTACACCCTAAATTTAGTGAAATTAAATATGGGATACCCTGAAAATTTTGAAATTATGTATCGCTCGGTTTCACATGGTAAAGTGTTTTTGGACGTGATTATGTTTGGTGGGTTTGCTCCAGTGATATGATGGATGGAACATGAATATGTTGTGATGTGTTTAGGGCAAAATGATGAGATGTGATTGTGAGATAGGGCTTTGATTATTGGAAGGGTAATGTTTTACAATAGGTATTTAATAATGGATATAGTGTGAATGTGCAAAAAGGCTAGAAAGGGGGATGTGTCTATAAATTGAAGATGATGTGGGATTATTGGTAAGAGAGTAATGGGTTCTTGTGAGGTACAAGTTTCTATGTATTTGTTATTTTATTTTGTGAATTAATCCTCATTACCTAGGATGGATGGAACTAAAATGTAATATCCTTTCATTGGATGAATTTGAGAAAAGGGTATTTTTAAATAGGGTGTTTAATGTAAATAAATAATGAATTAAAAATAATATGATGTAATTTACCGAACTAATGTGTTGTTAATATGGGTTTATTAAATTATTTTGATATCTATTAAGATGATAAATGTGGTTTATAAATATAATTTGTCTTGTTGATTTTTCTAGTTGTATGGGGTCTTTCATATATTTTTGGTTGTGAAGGTAAGGGACACTATGATTTGGGTTGTTCCTTGATTTTAAACCCATAGGATGGGATTGTGTGATTTAATATTATATGTATATATCTTATAAAGCCTTTTGATCTATACATGCACCCCTACCTTATTGAGAACTATGTGCCAAAAAACCCCTTAATCATGGGGGAGTTTGTCTTTCTCAACATCCTAGTGGGATGATGGATGATTGGCCACCTACTATTCCCTACTTCCTCATCCAGATGATGAAGACCCGGGTTTATTTTTGGTAATATTTGATGAGATGTGATATCCGTGGAGACTTTAGGATGAGTTATAACATGGTGTCCCATGTGTATTTGGGATGAGTTGCAATGTGATTTCCTAGGTGTGTTCAAGATGAGATGGTATGTATTGTGTGGATTAGGTGTGTGGGGGGGGGAGGTTGTCTTGTGAGGACCAAGTGGGTACGGGCGGGGGGGGGGGTATTTTGAGCCCCAAGTGTGTGTGGGAATGATGTGTTTTGATTCCTAGCTGTCTGTGGGAACAAATTTTTGGGAGGACCAATTAGTTGTGGGTGGGGTGTGTTGTGGTTGACTTGAAAGAGGTGGGAGCACCATGAAATTTTTGATTTGGGTGTGAAAGTGGATAATCAGTGGAAATGTGATGTGGGGTACCCTATCATTGATGTGCTTCATATTGTATATTATTATACATGGGATGTGATGTTTAGTGTGTAAACCATGGGGAGGTAGAGGTTTTGGTTAATATTCCAGTTTAGGTGATGTTTGGTTCTACACCTTTCACATTGGTTCTTTTGTTTCCACTTTTCACATGTGCACAAGAGACCTTTGTTCTTCATCTGAGTATACTTGTATGATCACCCTATGCATATAAAACTATTTTTATGTTTCTAGGGGGCATTTTTGGACCCATATTGACACATTTATTTTTGGACATTCAATATTATGTTTTTTCATTTCCATATCTATAATTATTTTTCTCTTTCATTTGGAGACTATTATATATATATATATCAATTTCAATTTATACATGCATTGGGGGATTGTTTTGCATTATTTTATAATATATCCCATAGATTATTTTGGTCGATACATCATATCTCCAAATATATTTTTTATAAATAGTAATGCCTCCAAAAATTTTATGTGTGTATTCCCTGGTTTCTAGTCGCCAAAATGAGGACTATAAGGGTGGGACATGGAGGTCATTATCTCAATTTACTCATTGCAAGCCTAAGATGGGTATCTTTGGAGGGAGGGGGTAATGAAATAATTGTATCAATGGCTGGTGGCTGAGAAATATTGTGGGGATTGGAGTTAGGAATAGTGAAGAATGATTAGGATGGTAGGTAAATAGTGTCAGATGACCTTGGTTCGTGAAATAGGCCTGGGAAACCGACTGGTACATTAACATTTAAGACACCAATGATCCATTTCATGGAATCTATGACTACCGAATAACCAAGTGTGCTGGAACTACTTATAGGGTAGACACCTAGGAGAGGTACATGTATCATGATGACACTTGTTCTTGTTTTAATTGAATGATCTTCCGAAGCTAAAACAAATTAAATGAATATTGAAATTTTATGTGTGATTTTGAAATGTTTCCCATGAAATCATTGCTATTGTTTTTTCATTTTTTTCCAACTTATACATATAACCAAAAAACGAATTGTAAAATTATACTTAAATGTCTTGTGATCTTTGTTTGGAATCTTCAGGATGTTTCAATGTGTTGTTTCATTTCCCTTCATGGAATTAATCTAAATGAATTTAATTCTGCTTCCTTTATTATAAATGTATAACATTTCATTTAGTTTTTCTAATGATTGAAATTGTTATAGAATCAAGTTTACTCTATTTGGTTGTGGTAAACTATTTAAATTCTTGAAACCTTTATTAAGCATGTTACCTTGGAGTATAATTCATACTGGAATTATAAAATAAATTGTTTTGAAACCATGCTTTTAAATATTTTTGTTTCTATATGAGCTAATATATCTCCTTCTGATTTTCATTTATATGTTTTCATGATCATGTGTAATAAAACATTTTTAAAAATTGGTTATAAATTTAAATAATTTTTTTAGAAAATGACTGTCTTAATTATTGATAATTACATTGAATATGGAAACGTTGACAAGAATAATTTTCTCTTTATTTAACAAGAATTATATTTGAAATTATTGATATTAGTGTATGTTATAACCATGTGTTTAGGTAGAAATTCTTATGGAATTTATTTCTAAACATTGATAAATGATTAGCATGTCATGTATTAACTTGTTGAGACATAAAATTGTTTAGATGATCTATCTTATTAATATATTACTGTTATGGATTTTGAATTACTAAAATAACATTAAATAACATGTTAATTCATGAGTATTTGTTTATGGGAACCTTGCCTAATATTTAAATATTTTGTATAGTAACTAGGGAAATTACCATATGAGAGAACTGGGCATGTATCATGTTTAGTATGTTTTATTTAAATATAGAAGAATAATTTTTCTATCCTTATTATAGTATATAATCATTTTCTTTATGGAAATGAAATGAGTAAGGAATACTTAGTCTGATCATGATAAAAGTATATAACATAGTAATACAACATGTTTAGTTTTAATTTTTCTGTTGGGGATCATGTTTCCTTGTATAGTGAAATGGTTTGTTAATGTTTATCTTCATCGGGATAAATCTTGAAATATAGTAACACAATATTTTCATATTTTAATTTCATTATCTGAAATAATTCATTAATTTTGATGATTCTATAAAAATTATGTGTATATAATAGACTGTTTGAATTGGACATAAGAACCAAGCTTGTACATACATTCAAATGATGATTGAAAGTATATTTCATTGATAATAAGATAAACATATTATGTCTTTTTTAAGAGTACTAAATCATGGTGTATAATATAACATGTGTATATTTTTTCATTAAAATTTAAGTATGTTAGAATTATTTAAAATTAATGGCATAATATATGGCTATAAATAATCTATGAATTTGGGGTGTTGTTTGTAGTTTCAATATTATCATTACATTGAATTGTTGACCTTCTTTGTGGAAAATATCTATTGTTGGAAACCATGCTTTTGTTGTGAATGTTTTAAATTATGGGACCCATCATATCACTACATGTTTATGTTCACCATGAATTTCAAAGGGATAATAACTTATA
Organism: Viscum album; assembly: GCA_963277665.1. Classification (NCBI taxonomy): domain Eukaryota; kingdom Viridiplantae; phylum Streptophyta; class Magnoliopsida; order Santalales; family Viscaceae; genus Viscum; species Viscum album. The sequence goes on from OY728119.1 coordinate 1,290,631,527, forward strand.
TATTTCTAATGAACAGATTCCCTAGTGAAATTTAAATTTTTTAATGTATCCTTACTAAATGATGATATAATGTAATATAATCTCCTGGATAATTTTGGAAAATGATATGGGTTGCTACTATATGTGATTTTTTTATGGGATTAATTGTGTGACATGTTATTTAGAAACATTAATAATATATTGTGGGTAAAACTATACCCCTAATTGAGACTCATTATACATTGAAATGATTTATAGTGTGTGGGTGAGTCAATTCCTCCCAATATCAAAAATATCACTGCATGGGAAAGTGGATTCATTGATTTTTATGTTTGGGGATTTATGTGTGATGATATTGGTGATATTTTTTGAGTAAATGTCTAGGATAACGTGGTGAACATTTCCATGTGAATAAATTCGGTTTCCTATGGATGGTAAAGTGGTGTGGTTATGTCATTGTGTGGAATGTTTGGTGATATTTTCAATCAGATAGTTTGTATTTTCAGTAGTTATGTTGTGTTGTGGTGGGGTTGTGAGGTGGAAGAGATATTTGGTTGATGTGCTTAGATAAGTTGTATTTTTTGGGATATAGTGACATTATATTGATGGAATCCCTCACCTATAATAAAAATAAGCAATATAATTATGTGGATAATTAAATAAACATATTGTTTTGAAAATCACGAAATCAATAAATATGGGAATTATTTCCATGAATAAGTATTATTTAAATCAGGTTTTTAGAATGTCTGGATACCTCTTTGTTGGATGGGTATTGTGATTGACCTTATATAGATGGAATTTTTTACGAACTAAAACATATTAATAGAGGGAGACTCTTTCTACTCATTGAGACCTGTTAAAACACAACATGTTCTAAAACCATGTCAACATGTGAGATCCCCCCCAAATAGAAAATAAAATGGGGTTGTGGAAAGGATTCCATTCATTTGTATGATTGTTGTATATTTTTCTATATTAATATATGATTTCATGTTGGTAGAGGAATGCTATTTGAAACACCTGCATGTAATGACATGCACCTGTGAAAAATAGAAATTTGAAATGCTAAACCCCTTATTGTTTCCCCTAAAGTATGTTCCTGGTAATTATTGTTTTGATGGAAAACCTAGAATGTATTGACTTTGATATGGTGGGTATTGTGAAACTCATTTCATATTAGTGATTCATTTCATATAATAAATTTTTTTATAAATTTTATGATAATTAGTTTCAATATTAACATGGTGAAGAGCATGAAAATGTTTTTTTATTAGAACATAATAAATTTTGTGAAAGCATGAGACCTTCCAATTTATTTAATCATTCTTGGGAATGTTGTTAATGAAAATGTGGTTTTACAACTATTTTTTAAAGAGTTTTCATAATGTGTATTTTGATAAATACCATTCAAGAAAAATGATTTAAAAATATGTATTGAATCAAAGTAGTTTTTTTGCCTACAGAATTTATTTTAGATTATTCATGGGAATGTTTTAATATGTATTTTTTTTGAAAAAATCATATTCCAAAAAAAATGTTGAGATACATGTCTAGAAAATAATAGATCATTTAAAAATTATTCTTATCCTTTATCCTCCTTAGCAAATAAGAATTTATAAAATTTCATAAATAGCGTGTCCATATTGTAAATAAAGTTTCAATAAATCAGGATAGTCTTCTTTCATAATTATATGTTAACCATCATATGTTTTAAATTTTTTTGATCTACATTTCTGGAATAAAAAATGAGGATAATGCATGTATAGATATTTGTAAAATGTCATATATAATTTTTTTATGACATTAAAAAGGTATAAACATGTTTTCTCTTATCTGAAATCAAATCCTTCTGTTCAGACCAATGTGGATAAACTATTTTGGAATGTGTTTCCTTTCTTTTTATTAATAATGTTGTTTGATTATAATAACCGTCATATTTGACTTTTTATACCAATATGTATTGACGTGTCCTTCTTTGAGAGGTATAATCTATTAGATATAATTTTGAGTGGTTGATGTGCCCTAGACATGTTGAGATCCTTGAGAGGTATCTCAAGGGATGGATGTTCAGTCCTCCACAATATTTCCTTCCAGTTATGTTTCATTTCTCAAGGATGAATATTATTTTTTGGATGTATCTCATATAAGGTTATATATAATTCTTTGTCCTTCCTTATCATTCTTTTGCGTTATTACTGATTCCAATGTTTTGGGAAGTTATGTTTGTTCAACTTTTGTGGGAGTATAAGATAATAGTTTTAGTTGATGAAAATGTTTTTGGTGTAATGAAGTATCTAAAATGTATCATTAGGCTAGGTTGATGTTGAGTTCTCAATGGTTAGAATAGTTTGATGGGTATCTTATGTAATTTCCCAGACCTTCTTTTATATTAGTTAATTAGAAATCTGATGCTTGATGTGTCTGGGGGTAGTTTCGGGATTATTGGGACATGTGATTCATTCCAATGGTGACTCATTTCAAGTGTTTTAAAAATTTCCATGTTTCCAAAGGTAACTCATCCTGGTGGTACCTCACCATAGTGGTAGCGCACCCTAGTGGTGAGTATATGTGAAAGACTCACTGATGGTGACTCGTCTAGCGGTGAATCAATGGAAGTGACTCGCTGGTGGTGAATTGGTAGTTTATGGATCTCTGGTATTGGATACCTTATAGTGACTAAATGGTGGTGATTCATGCTTGTAGTAGTGGTGAACAATTTCATCAGATATTTAAATTAAAAAAACTACTTTTTCCAATTTTTCCCTTTTTACATCAGTTTTTACGTTAAAACAGTTTACTGACATAATTAATGGTTTTTAATTTATTTCACGTTCTATAAATCAAATAATAAATTTCTCCAATTATTGGAGGATTTGAAATGGGAAAACAATTCCATTTGTTGATATCAACATTTAATGGAAATTTAAAACTGTGTCTAATCCTGAACATTCAGGATCCAATATTTCTAAATAGAAGATATTGTATTTCCTCATTCAGCCTTGATTTATCTTGATACGTGATATACCAAATTATTCATCCCATATAGGTCCTATAATATCTTTCCGTAATTTGTTAAAGTCGACCATGATGTAGTTTCCTCTTGCATGCACCCCCTATTTTGGTGCAACAAATCTAAGAAGGATTCTTCCTTGCATGTAGTGTTTTCAATTATTTCTATTTATGTGTATCATGTTGGATTGGTTTACTATTATCACCTTTTTTGAAAATGGTAGCATCTGAATTAATTGAGATAATAAAATTAGTTAAAAAAATATGAAGGGGATGGGGAATGTGATGTATGATCCTACTATTTTATTGATATTTTGATCAATATTGTGATTTGTATGTGCTAAACACCAGATAAAATCATATCCACTAGGGTACTTATTATGAAAAAGTTTATCGGTTGTGAAATGCATTTATGTTATGTTGATTTTGACGTCACTTATTATATAATTGGTTAATCATGAACATTCGGCTAAAACCAATGGATGCACTGAGAATATATGGTTTCCATTATAGTACCCTAAATTAAGTGAAATTTAATCAGGGATTCCCTACTACAACTAAAAGTATTTTATTTTCTCTGTTATAAGTGGTTACATTTATTTCGACATGAATCTGTGTTATGGGTTGGCTTTGGAGATATAATGAATGGAATATGACAATTTTGGGATTTGTGTGGGAGATGTGTCTTAAATATTATTGGGGAATGTGAATTTTATTGTTGCAATGGTATAATGGTACAATGGGGTTGAAATGATGATTATGGCTTATATGTGAAGAAATGAAGTAAAAGGGGATGTGGATGTAAATTTGTGATGAATTGGGATTTTTTGTAAGAGAGTAATGGGTTGTTGTGTGGTCCTACTTTCTATTTCTTGTTTATTATAACTTGTGAATTAATTTTAGTTTTTTGGGATTTATGGAACTAAACTGGAATATCTAGTCTTGGTAAAAATCTTGAAAAGAGGTTTATTTGAAATGGAATGTGGAATGTTAATAGATAATGAACTAATAATAATAACTTCGAATTTAATGAACCAATGTGATGTTAAAATGTGATTATTCAATAATTCTGAAAGTTTTTAACTAGTTAAATGTGCATTAAAATTATAATGTGCTTTATGTCTTCTGTTCTTCTTATATGTAGTTTTGCACATATTTATGGTATCAGAGGTATCAGACCATGTGAGTGGGGTTGTTATTTTCTTTTAAACGCATAGGATGGGACTGTGTGAATCAACCCTCCATTTCTATATTCTTATATATTAAATGAATCAAAATTATAGATATGTGATAATCTCACAAAATTATAACCACCCAATACAAAATTCAATACATTATTTATATATATTGCATGTTATTGTGGTTTCTATGAAAACCCAACCCTTGTTGAGCTTTATATGTCAAACACTCCCATAGTCATGGGGGTGTCTTTCCTAACATTCTGGTGGGAGGATGGATGGCTAGACACCTACTTTTCTTTAATCCATATTCTTGGAGATGTTGGAAAAAGATTCTTTGGGTAGGATTTGATGATATGTGGTATCCATGGTGTCTTTGGGATGAGTTGTGACACGATGTCGCAAGTGACCTCAGGATAATATGTAATGTTCTTTCAATTGTGTATTAATGATGAGATGGGATGCATTGTGAGTAAAAGGTGTGTGAGATTGGGTGAGTTATGAGGCCTAGGTGTGTGTAGAAGGGATTTGTTTTGAGGCCCATATGTCTGCTGGTGGGATTTTTTGTGAGGCCTAGGTGTGTTCAGGTGGGATATGTTGTCATTCCTAGATGTGTATGTGGTCGAGGAGTGATATAGTATATTCTAAAGAGGTTGTAGTGGAATTACATTTTCCATTAGGGTGTGAGATTATAAATTAGAGGGAAAGTGGTTGTGGTAACCCTATCATCGATGTGCTTTATATTATATGTTATTATACTAGGATGTGTTATTTGGTGATTGATCCTTGGTGAGGTTGGGGATTTGGTTAATATTCTTATTTAGGTGTTGTTTTGTTCTACTACATTCACATGAGTGAATTTGTATTCCCTATTCAAATGTGCACATGATACGATTGTTTTCCTAATGAGAATACAAATATTCTCATCCTATATAAATTAAATCTATTTTTAGCTTTCTAGGATGAATTTTTGGACCATGCTGGACATTACTTGTAAGGACACTGACCCTAGTTTCCGAAAATAAGTTACCTTATATTAATACATTGGTATGTTTAAAATGAGGTCACATACCAAGGACATAATAGATGTGTACTTCTTAAAAATAGATACAAAAATATGGTTTTCATTATAAATTGAATGAAAAAAACATTGAAACTCCATTGGAGACAACCATAAACTCTTAGATTATTCCTACAGGTCATTGATAATAATATTCAAACTCACATCCAAATGAAAAATAAAACATAATAAAGGAGAGACATTATATGCTTAGTAAAGGTCTGTAACATAGTAGAAGATATCATAATCATAAAAAAAGTTCATAGTTAATAACTAGAAGAACATGCCTTTAAAAATAAACTAGAGCACAATCTGGTAGGAATGAAACTTGAATTCATAAATCCCTATAAATGATTATAAGAGAATAAAAAATAATCATGGATATTATGCTACTAAAATATCACATGGTTTATCAATTACTAATATCATAATTAGTGAAATCATAATATCTACATCTAAAACATATTATCTTTGCCCTGCCCAAAATGTCTGAAAAATACTAGGGTAAGGCATCAGCCAAAAACCCAATTTTGTTTTGTCTCATGAGACCTACCGATACATCGAGGGTCTATAGAGGGCCCCACCCATAACATAATAATTCCAATGAATTTCTCATATGAACAGGAATAACATAAAAATATATATACTTATGACATGTAAGATATGTTCCCATATCTGTAAACAAAACCACTAACCATTTTGAGTCGTATGGTGAATTGTATCATGATATCACATCCACAGTTAAACTGGTCATGAACAATATCATATCATATGTTAGATGAAAAAATAACATATTAATCTCAACAAAAAAATAAACAGATGTATTGAAATATATTAAAATACTCAAATAAATCCATCAAGGAATTCAATACATAAATACCCCTATTACTTGGAAAAGAAGATTTCGTTTGGAAAAATAATTTTTATTTATCATAATTGATTGTATAAAACTAGAAAATAAAAAATATAGTTTTTATCATAGAATTAGTTATTTTATACAAATAATGGTTTCATAAAATAGATTGTAGAAGGTACATCAAATGGTTAAGAAATTGAGATGTTCTCTTGAATTGGTCTTGCATATCAGGAAGTATTGAGAAATATCCTTATAAAACATATAACTCCCCATGAAAGAAAGAATAATTATAATTGGTACACATAATTATAACATTCACATAGAATTTTTTATGAGTTCATAATAATAATTAATAATTTTATTTGGATCAATAGAAAAAATTTATAATTCTGAAAGAATATAGGAAGTTTTGGGAGAAAACCCTTACCTTAGGTGTGAATGTGTTATGCACAGGATCTTAACATCCTGTATAATAAAATTAAATCCATTAATTAATTTATTAATAACCGTATATACATTTATTTTATTTAATATAATTTAATTGTGTCCAATTATAGCCTTTTTGATGAGTAATAAGATACGATTTTATTGTTCAAGAGCAATACTTTCTTTGGTATTCACGATCAGTATACTTACATATGGTTATGGATGTTCATGTGGAATAAGTATAATTAACCTAAATTGAATTTATATGATAGTAATGAACATAAAAAATTCTAAATGGTTATATAATTAATTTCTTTATAGGGTATGAATATGAATTATTAGATAAGACATGTAGTCAAATTCGTTTAGATTATTACGACGGTTATCCATCATAATGAACTCATTGTATTGTATTATTAAGTATTATGTAAATATGTTACATAAAAAATAGAAGAATGTTTTTAATTCATAAATTATAGTATTTTTTAACAATAAATATTTTATAATTAATAGAATAGAGGTATAAATTGAAGAACGAATGTTCGTCGTCTATGATGGTTGTAAATTTGTACATCCTTGACGATGACTTTGTTTTTAAAATAAATGAGAAAGGGTAAAGATATCGATTATGGTTATTAGATTAACATTATATCATTCCAATATATATGATATTGTATTTATCATGATCATTTTTATAGAGGAGGTGAAGAGAGTATAATAAAAAAATAACTTGAAATGAAAATTGAAGGAAAAGGAAGAGGATTTTACATCTAGAATACTCCTCCTTTATAATCACATTAAAGAAAAGGGTTTTTATCTTTTTTTTAACACTAAGATATCCAAGATGTGGAGAGATACCAGGGAATAGGATTTGAGTAGAACATTGACAAGCTTAACGACATAGATGAGTGAGGAGAAGAGCGGGTGATGGTGGTTTTTATTGTGGGGGAGGGGTGATTTCTCATTATTCTTTTCATTATTTTTTTATTTTTCTCAAGACAACAAATAGTATTTATTCTTGTGTCTAGAAAATATAATAAGTGAATGAAAGATATAATAAAGGGTGTCTTCATCAGAAATGACTCATGAAATAGTTTATTTTGATTATAATTTATTTATACCATAAATTATTGTATTTTACTATTCACTAAAATTTCATGTATATCAGAAAAATTTAAAAAAAATCACTATAACCCTTTATCGACGTGGATAATTAAAAATTGTACTCCATTTTATTGAAAATAGTAACATAAATTTGATAAATTTTATTTTAAATTAATGTTATGAAATAATGTTTTTAAAATTAAATTTAATATTATAATTAACTGAAAAGTTTAATATGGTCTTATTAAATTCTCTTAAAATCATAGCATTAAAAAATCTTGATTTATGGATACGTTTTAGGGAAATTAATTTTATTTTATTAAATATTTATTACTCAGAAAAAACCGACACTAAATTATTAAAATTTTAATTACTCCCTTACTTTTAATATGATATAATTATATCATACAATCATTTATATGGTGCCTAAATTTTATTTATACAATCTTGAGTGAAGATTCAATAAATTTAGTTGGTTTACTATTCATATGGGTTATATTACTATTAATGAGGGTACATTACTATTCCAAAGGGTCAAGTAAGTATTCACTATAAATGTATGATGATCCTATCAGAATCAAAATAACTTATTGATAGTAACTCTCTATGTTTGGTTATTTAAGTTCAAATCATAGAAGTGGAAAATCATGTTCAACGTCTAGGTTATAGCTATATCCTATAAATAATTTTTTTTGGAGATAATCAATGTTCCATTCATTTCATTATATAATAAATTTATTTTTAAATACTTGGGGTGTTACATTCTCCCCTATTTAATACATTCTTCCTCAAAACTACTAGAATGTTACCACATAAAAATATTGGTTTAGGTCTTAATAATATCTTCCTTAAGCACTCATGTTGCCTCTTAGGTTTTTTACCATTCCAATGTATATTTATCAATCAAGTTTTCTGATTCCTCAACTCCTGTTCATTACAGTTCCAAATTTGGATAGGCTCTCATAGTAAGATAAATCATGTTCCAAATCTACTCTATCAGAAGTGAGGACATGTGTTGGGTCGGGCATGACGATTCTTAACAATAAGATGTGGAACACAATGTTTACTTTTGAAGGGCTTGGCGGCATCGCCCAATGACAATCCACATCATAAATTCTTTGTCGTATTTCAAAAGGACCAATGTACATGGGGCTTAGGTTCTCTTTCTTTCCAAATCATATAATACCCTTCCATGGAGATACATTCAAGAAAATGTGATCTCCCGCATGAATTTTCAAAACCTTCCTCTGATTATCAACTTATCAATTTTTCCATTTTTGAGCTACTTTCATATGGGTTTGAATATTCGTTAAATTCATTGTTGTTTCCTTTATAAGGGTTAGGTCTATAATATTCCGTTCACAAACATCATCCAAACATGTTGGTGTACGACATTTCTTTCTATACAACGCATCATATGGTTCTATTTGAATACATGAATTGAAAATATTATTTTAGGAAAAATCTACCAAAGAAAAATAATTCTCCCACATACCTTGAAAATAATTTGAGCACAATCTCAACACGTCTTCTAATGCTTGGATCACCCTTTCTGATTTCCCTTTTGTTTGAGGTTGATATGAAGTACTCAAATGAAGCATAGTATCCAAAGAATTATGAAAACATTTCCATAATTATAATGTAAATTATGGATATATATTATACAAAATGTATATATGTTCTTCATAATGTCTTATTACATCATTTATATAGTGAAATTCAAGGTACTCTTTGAGTAAATCCACCATTATATCATTGAAATGTGTAGATTTTGTATGTCGATCAATAATTACCCATATTGCATTATTATTTCATGGAGTTTTGGGAAACCCAGTGAAAAAATCTATAGTAATTTTATCCCATTTACATACAATAATAGGAATAAGTTGTATGAATCCCCTAGGATGTTTTCTTTCAACATGCACCTATTGAGAAACTAAACATCTTGATACATAATTATCAGTTTCACCCTTCATATTACCTTACTATAAATGATCCTTTAAATCCTTATAAATATTAGTTCTACGATGGTGTATAAAGAAATTTGAGCTATGTGAATCATCCATGAACTATTTCATTAGCACAGTTATAGAGGGTACACATAGACTCCTCCCAAATTTAAGAATTCCACTCTCATACATGAAGTCTTCTGACTTCTCATCATTCACAAAACTAATTTTTTTAATGATTATGATTGATGTTATTAATATTTTCATGACTTATTATATACTCCATTTACTGATTTTATATTAAATGTTCATAATGTGTGTGAAATATTAATATTTTCATACTAAGTATAATTTTTGAGCATTTTTTAGAAGTATTATAATCGAGTAAGTTTACTATTTTACTTATAACTCTCACCCTGCAGATCTAAATTGTGCGGTTATTGTTTTTTAGGATTACTAATTCAATATAAAACATTTCATTAGAAGGGATCATGGGTCAATTCTACCATTTGAAGGATCACATGGACCACACAAAATGACCTAAAGAATTTGTGAAGAAACTAGACCAGCCATGACGATTGAGTTATTGGTCTAAATACCGAAGCCCAAATTTTATTAAACTCCACAATATGTTCTCGATTATAAAACAAAATCATGGATACAAATTTTAAGGTCCAACTATAATAACAAGTGGACAAACTAATGACTTGATGTCTAGCTCACTATTTAGGCGGAGAACGAAAATCAGTACAATATTCATGACATATCTAATGATGTAAGTGTCCAATAAAGCTAATATTTTTCAGTGTGAAAGATGAGATATAGAATTCATACATTGTTGAAGAAATAATTGGGTTTTTAAGGCATCTTGTAATTCAAAAACACTTTCACATTTTTGACATCAAATAGACTAGATTGAAATGGATAGATTAAAATTGTTTAATCAACCGGCCATATCTTTGGGTCCAAAACTCCATAGGACCCCAAAAAATTAGAGAGGTAATCCAACATTATTATCTAAAACTTTTAAGAATGATATATCTCGAGATTCGGCTGTCTGAATAGCCAATATGGCAATGCAAGTGGGGGGATAGATTGGGAATGAAAACAGTCCACTTCCATGGGTTATAAACGCATCCCCCTCTTCTACTTCAAAGGGGTTGGAAAGTCATAAGAGAAGATAACATATTGGAATTAAAAAAGCCTTTCCAAAGGATTGGGAGGACTTGGAATAATAATTTTCTCATTTTAGATACCCTTCCTCCTCTCTTTGTTTCCTTTCACTTTTGTGTGGTTCTTCGTATGTAATCTTGTATGTTTGTGTTTTGTAATTCTATTTTAATGAAAGTTTCTTCTTCAATATCTCTTATTCTCATCCAACTTCTATAGATCAATATTAATTTTCTTAAAATAATTTAAATACAGTTTAATCCCCTTACTTTATTTTGCTTCCTCATTTAATCGAATGTCCGTTTTTTTAATTATCATCAGTGTTCGTGTGTGTGTGTGCGTTCGACACACCCCTCTTTTCTTATCCCTTTCATTTTCTTCTCTTATTAAATTATAATCATAATCATTATAACCAGATTATTAAACACCCAAATGGACGATTAAATCTCTCATTGAGGTGTGTTATAATTTAGGTATGTTAAGTGATTGAGAGATTTTTCTTGATGAATATTCATTGAATTAACATTGTGTATGTTGGACTTAACATGTCATGGATTAATGACTTGTTTTGTTTAACATGTGGTTTCCATGGATTATTGGAACCATAAATACACCACCATAAATAATCACTGATTGAGATTAGAAATTTATTTTAAGTTAGGTCCTGGATTAAAGCCTTAACACTTAGGAATTCTAATCAACATCTTCTTGTGACATGGGTGTTAATTTAATGCAATATAAAGTAAAGCTCAAGGATATCACAAGCATAACTACCTAATTATGAACTCACCTCAATCTTTATCAATTTTTTAAATAAAAAATCATCCATAAATTATTTCATAATATCTACAAAAAATCCCCCCAATCATAACACAATCAACTAAAAACAAATGACTATTACAAAGTATCATCACCGAGGATTCGACTCGAGTTTTGCTATACACATTAGAAGTGCACCATAACCATGACTGGTCGATAGGTGACAATCGATCCTGCGTTTAAAATTGATCCATTTCCATGGATGGTGCTTTAAGTAGTCATTATTTTCTAGTTATTGTAAAAAAACAAAATTTTAAGAAAATTGATTAAAAAAACACAAAGAAAAACCCATCTTCTCATAAAAATCACAAACAGAAAAAAAACAAAAAGAAAAACCCATCTTCTTTTTCCTTACAACATCTATCTAAATGCCCCATAGCCTCCTAAACAATCCCTCAGATTTGTTTGACCTTGAGATTGAGCGAAAACTTTTCCAACTTTGGAGGAACATATGAGAAAATAAAATAATTCAAGACCCAGTTCTCATCCAACCAGTTGAATTAGGTATGGAAAATCCTTGGGAACAAACACTAAAAGAACATGCTACCCCTAATATGAATTACCAACGTATCGGAATTCCATATCCAAACATATAAGATGAATTGGAACTCAAATCGGGTTAGATTCATCATCTTTCTCATTTCCACGGGCTAGCCACTGAGGATCCCCATCTATACCATATAAAGTTCCAAGTGGTGTGCTCTACCATGAATCCTCAAGGGGTTTCTGATGAACAAATCAAACTCCAAGAATTCTATTTCTCCATAGATGAAATTGCTATGTCCTGGCTCTACTACCATCCACCTTGTTCCATAACCACATGGAATTACATGAAGCAACTTTTCCTAGATATATTCATTCCTGCTTCTCGTACTTCTTCTATGTGACAGGAAATAAGTGGTATCTGTCAGTTCCCAAGTGAATCACTCCATGAGTACTGAGAGAGGTTCAAAAATATTTTTTCAACTTTCCCATATCACCAAATTCCTAACCAACTCATGATCTAATACTTCCATGAGGGGATATTGGATATGGAGAAAACTCGCATTGATACCGAAAGTGGCAGTGCTCTTGTTGATAAAACTCCTACTACTGCAAGAGATATCATAAGTAACATGGTTGTAAACCCAAAACAATTCCATACTCGAGCACATTCTCAAGTCAAACAAGCCTAATATAATCAATCAATTGAGCCGAACAAGATGACCGAGTGGATGACTGAACTTACAAGTCTTGTGCGACAACAAGATGTGGTTACCAAGTCCCCAACCACATCTTCTCTACAATCAATGTTTCCTGAACCTGTCAAAACCTTTAGAATATGCAAATCTTAATCTCATACAACTAACACATGTCCACAACTTCAAGTGGATCAATATGATTCACCTGGAACAATAGAGCTCAATGCAGCATATACTCAGTGGAACACCAACCCTCAACTATCAGGTCAGTTTTTTAGAAACATCAACCAACCTCACTTTGATCCCTTATCTTCTTCCTATAACCAAGGCCTTAGGTTTGGTAATCCCATATCTCATCTCCCTCAATTCCCTCCTCAAAACCCAAACCACCTTCAATATTTTCAAGGTGTTTTTGACTTCCATCAACCCTATCCTTTTTTCCTCAACCTCAAAGGAACAATCCTCCTCCTAGATTCCGTTATCCTAGTGAGCCTTTCCAATTCCAAAACCAATACAATCGCTTTCCCAAGAACAAAAATCCATGTAATCCCAATCTGGGAAAATCCTCTTCTTCCCAGCAACCATGGGAAAGTGCAATGAAATATCTTTCCTCCTTCACCCATTCTAGCCTCAAGAACATTGAAATTCAAATTGGTCAACTTGCATCCCACCTTAGTCAGCAGCAGTCATCCAATTCTTCCCAACTCCCTACTCAACCATTACCCAACCCCAAGGTTAATGTAAGTGCAATTGCCCTTAGATCATGAAATCAAATTGATATGCCTCAAGATAAGTCCTCTAACACTCCTTTGAATGTTGACCTATAAAATATAAAGAAATAGATACTTGAAATGGAAACTGAAACCATTCCCTCATCTACTTCAATTCGACTTAGGAACCCAATTCCTTTTCCTCAAGCCGTTTATAAGCCAAAGAAGTCCTTTGAGCCCAATCCTAAAATGATCGACATGTTTAGATGTGTTTAAGTCAACATTCCCCTATTATATTCCATAAAAAATTCCTAATTATTCCAAGTTTCTCAAGGATTTGTGTACCCACAAGAGGCAACTTATGAACTTTGAAAATGTTTCCACCCAGCAAACTATTCCCAAAAAGTGCAAGGATCTAGGGTCCTTTACGGTTTCTTGCCAAATTGGATATTCCAACTTTGATGATGCACTCATAGACCTAGGAGCCTCAATTAATGTCATACCCAAATCTGTCATCTCCAACCATGGTCTAGGTCCCTTACATACAATGGGTGTATTAATTCAATTAGCCAATCAAAACATAGCCAGTCCTGAGGGAATAATTCAGGATGTCCTTCTCTGAGTTAATAATATTATCTTCCCTGCTGATTTCTATGTCCTTGACATGGAAGGTGAGACAAAATCTTCTTGATCTCCCCTAATTCTAGGATGACCATTCCTAATGAATGTGAGAAATATGATTGATGTCCATTCGGGTATCTTATTCAAGGTATTCGGTGAGCATCTAGTCATGTTCAACATTTTCCAAGCCATGCGATACCCATCTGAGGATCACTGTACATTCTCAATCCATGCTTCTGAGGAAACTTCTAAGAGTCAATAAATCCCCAATTCACCATCTTCTACATGTTCTATTGACAAAGGATCTTGTGAATTCTACACCATGATTAACCAAGTCATAAACAGTGAAGTTCTGGCGGACTTATCATTCATAGACCCCATAAATCTAGAGGAACATGAAAACTCTCTTGAATCCCACATCAACTCTGATCTCTATTGCTCCACCTTGGACAGTATTAATGAAAATGAATCTGAAGCAACTGAAGTCCCTGCTTCCATTCCTGGGATGTCTATCCCACAAATGAGAGATGATACTGATCTAAAACCTCTACCTGAACACCTGAAATATGCATTCCTTTTCCATGATCACTCTTATCCTGTCAATATCTCTTCTTCACTTACTGAAACGGAGGAGTCCAAACTTGTTCAAGTGTTAGAGGAAAACAAAAAGGCCATAAATTGGACTCTAGACGACATACCAGGAATCAACCCTGCCATTTTCATACACCACATCCATCTTGAGGATTCATCAAAACCAAGTAGACAACCACAAATAAGACTCAATCCACTCATACATGAGGTGGTCAGGGAAGAGATCACCATGCTTCTTCGAGATGGTATTATCTACCCAATGAAAGATAGGGAATGGGTTAGTCCAATTCAAGTTGTACCTAAGAAGGGAGGGATAACTGTTGTCACAAATGAACATGGTGAGGTAGTCACAACTCGAGTGAAGAACAAATGGCATGTGTGCATCGACTATAGGAATTTGAATGTTGAAACACGAAAAGATCACTACCCACTTCCATTCCTTGATCAAATTTTGGAACAATTAGCCAGAATGTAACACTATTTCTTTCTTGATGGATACATCGGCTACTTCTAAATCCGAGTAGCACCTTGGGACCATGAAAAGACTATTTTCACATTCCCCTTTGGAACATATGCATATAGAAGTATGCCTTTTGGCCTTTGCAATGCTCCTGCAACATTATAGAGGTGTATGATGAGTATCTTTTCTGAATTCAATGAACACTGCATGGATGTATTCATGGATTACTTCACCATTTATGGTGAGTCATTTGAATCTTGTTGGAATTCACTCCCAAAAGTCCTCCAAAAGTGTGTCATGTGCAACGTTGTGTTAAATTTCGAAAAATGTCACTTCATGGTTTCAAATTAGATTGTTCTAGGGAACATAATTTCAAAATATTGTATTGAAGTCAATCCTACCAAAAGTAAATTGATCCAATCACTACCTCAACCCACTTCTATTCGAGACATCTGTTCATTTCTCGGTCATACAAATTTCTATCGTAGATTCATCCATAACATCAATATGATTTCCCTCCCACTCACTCGGTTGCTCAAAAATGATGTCAATTTCCATTTTGATGAGGTTTGCAAGAGAGCCTTTGTTGAACTCAAAACTCCTCTAACATCTACCCCAATAATCGAACCACCAGATTAGTATTTACCCGTTGAGTTGATTTGTGATGCTTCTGATAGAGCCGTTGGGGATGCTCTTGGTCAAAGAAGAGAAATGATTCCTCATGACATCTATTATGCCTCAAATACATTGGACGAAACTCAATATCACTACACTATCACTGAAAAAGAAACTTTTAGCAGTGGTTTTTTCCATAGATAAATTACGGCCCTATATTTTAGGTGCCAAAATCATCATCTTCAAAGACCATTCTGCAATAAATTTCTAACTCAAGAAAAGTGATTCCAAACCAAGGCTTATAAGATGGATCCTAATGCTCCAAGAGTTTGAAATTGAAATAAAAGATAAACCAGGAAAAAAAAAACCCTGTGGATGATCACTTGAGTAGAATTTGTAATTATTCTCAGTCTGAAATCATTGATGCAGAATTTCTAACTGAGCACCTTTCATCTCTCACTCCAAAAAAACCATGGTACACCCCAATTGTAAATTACTTGGTTTCTGGTGTTTTTCCTGAAAATATTTCAAAAGAACAAAAAATGAAGTTGAAAAGTGATTCAAAATACTATTTTTTGGGAAGGAAATAAACTTTGGAAAACTGGGGAAGACATGGTAATAATGAGACGTGTCGATGAAATTAAACATTCAACCATATTATAATTTTGTCACTCACTTCCCGGAGGTGGCCACATTGGACCACAAAGGACCTCTCGAAAGGTCCTAGAATCTGGATTCTTCTGGCATTCACTCTTCAAGGACTCACACATGTTTTTCAATCATGTCCCAATTGCCAAAAGTTTGGTATGATTTCAAGGAGAAATGAAATGCCCCAAAATCCTTTAAATTTCTGTGTGATCTTCGATGTTTGGGGTATCGATTTCATGGGACCATTTCCCCCATCCAATGGATTCCCATACATCCTTCTTGTAGTTGATTATGTTTCTAGGTGGGTTGAGGATAGACCCACTAGAAAGGATGATTCACATACTGTTAGTGAGTTCCTAAAGACACACATCTTCCACCGATTTGGCACACCACGTGCCTTGATAAGTGACTTAAGAACCCATTTTTATAACAGAACCATTGAATCTATTTTGAAAAATAATGGGGTTGTACATAAAACTACAACTGCATATCACCCCAAAACAAATGGAATGTCTGAACATTCTAAAAGAGAAGTGAAAATAGCTCATGAGAGAATTGTAAAACCCACCAAAAAAGACTGGCCTGAAATACTTGGAGAAGCTCTTTGGGCTTATGAAACTACCTATAAAACACCCATTAGGATGTCTCCTTTTAGGATAGTTTTTGGTAAAGCATGTCATCTACCAGTTGAAATCCAACATAAGACTTTTTGGGCCTTGAAACCCTGTAATTTTGATTGTGAAAAATCTAGTGAAGAATGATTATTGCAATTGGATGAACTGGAGAAGATTTTACTTGAATCTTATGAGAATTAAAATGTGTACAAAGAAAAGGCTATGGTTCTACATGACAAACACATCTTGAGAAAGGTATTCAATGAAGGTGAAAGGGTAATTCTCTTTAATTCTCGATTTTGGCTTCACCCAAGTAAGCTTAATTCTCATTGGGAAGGTCCTTTTGCTATTACTAGTGTTTACCCATTTGGTGCAGTACAAGTCCAAAACCCCTCTTATAAAAGAAAATTCACAGTTAATGGACATCTGTTAATGAATCACCATGAGTGGACACACAATCCAGGATCAACAGCGACTTCCACCAGATCCCCAACTTCTCTAGTTGACCCACCACTAGATGGTGATGGAAACCCACCAAATCCAAACCAGGGGGAACCTCTTTCCCTGTAACTCTCTCTATCTCTTCCTATCTCTCACTCATTCTTCTTTTTCCTATCTATTTCATTTTTTACCAATTTATTCATCGAACCATTTATTTTTCACGTTCTCTTTTGTGTGGGAGTGTATTTTAAAGAACACTAAAAAAACTAAAAAAATAAAAAAAAATTGTAAAAAAACAAAAAGAGTTTCACTAACTCACCTTCAATTTTGAAATTTTGTCCAACCTTTTTGGGGAGTCAAAAGACATGGTTTCATCTAAAAAATTTTGTGTTTTCATCATATATTTGGATAATGAATTTTGTGTCAAGAATAATGAATTTTGAATACTCACTTATTGATTTAGAAAATGATTTCCCCCAACTGTGAGAACCAACACTGCTTCCATGACAAGGCCACTTATGGCCATCTCTTCAAAATGTGTATTTTCACCCCCATTTGTGAGTCTTGAGATTGTAGACCTTCGAGCTTAATTTCATACTTAAGTGTGCATTAATATGATAGAGGTATTTTTTGAGCCACATGAGAATCATAATAGCGAAATAGCCTCCCATTAACCATACAATAATCCTCCTTTTGAATGCCCCTTCGATCATATGAAAACCTTTTATTTTTTATCCACATTACAATCCCAATTCCATATCCCACCCAATATCAATATGGATTTTCATTGCATTTTATTTTTGAAATTTTAGTGTGGGGGGGGTATGGATTTCATTTTGGGTACCCTTTGTTGATTTCAACATATTATCATATGCTTGAGGGAAATCATCCATTTTAGTGAGGGGGAACAATTTTCATTCAGTGTGTTTTAGGGAATGTAACGTACTTTCATTTATGTAATTTTGTAAATGTTATTGACAAGTGTTCAAAAAAATCAAAAAAATAAAGAACAAAATCAAAAATAAAAGAACAAAAAACTAAAAAAATTGGGTTCTTTCTTGGGTAGGTCGAAAATCACTCTTCCTCAACCATTGATATTGTTATAACTATTACAATACGTGTCATGAGGAGATCAATCATGGGTTCAGATATGAGTGTGATATCTTTTACAAGTTCAACATTATAAAAAAAAGAACACTTTCATTATATTCTTATGTCATTGGGGGAAGTTTTGTCGTTTGTAAATATTTCATCTTCTCATCCCCATCAAATTTTCATCCTCTATTGTGTCTTTATTCACACAATAATTCCCTTATAAATATGTTTTTTCATTTCATTCCATGTTTAATTTCAAAAAAAATGTGCATTGCTTTTTCTATGTTGGTGTTTTACCCCTCTTCTTCTCTCCCTTGGACATTATATTCCTACCATCTCATAGCCACAGAAAATCCCATTAAAAATAACTCTTGATTCTTGTGCACTTTGGATAGGTATTGTAAGCTGAGATCTCTTTCAAACTCTAATATCTTCAATTTTGGTTGGTGAAAGAGTGAACCTCCACAAATGAATTTTATCATCTTGAGAGGTGTGAGTTTTGAGTGTCCAAATTTTCCATTTCTAAATTTGACCAAGAAAACATCAAATAGTTTTGTAACATTTTTTCTATAACAACTTTTGGTGGCATTCAAAATGGATGAGTGGAATATTCTAAACCTCCCTTGATTGGAGAAAACACAATTTTAATATCTGTCGATGAGTGAAAATGATTTTGTTATGTTTTTATATTTGTTGCACATGAGGACATGCACAAGACTAAGTGCGGGGGGGGGGGGGGGGTGGGGGGGGGGGGGTTGATGTTATTAATATTTTCAGGACTTATTATATACTCCCTTTACTTATTTTATATGAAATGTGAATAATTTGTGTGAAGTATTAATATTTTAATACTAAGTATAATTTTTGACCATTTTTTAGAAGTATTCCAATTGAGTCAGTTTACTATATTATTTATAACTCTCACCCTTCTGATCCAAATTCTGTGTTTCTTATTTTTTAGGATTCCTAATTCAATATAAAAAATTTCATTAGAAGGGAGCATGGGACCATTCTGCCATTTCAATGATCACATGGACCACACAAGATGACCCAATGAATTTGTGAAGGAAATGGACCATCCATGATGATTGAGGTACTGGTATAAATCCCGAAGCCCAAATTTTATGAAACTACACCACATTTTCAAGATTATAGAAAGGAATCATGGAAAAAAATTTAAGGCCCAAATACAAGAACAATGTTCCCAAATCATGACATGATGTCCAGCCCACAATTCTAAGAAAGAAATAAAATCAGTACAGTATTCATGAAATATCTCATGATGTAAGCATATAATTAAGCTGATATTATTCAGTGTAAAATATGAGATGTATATTGACTACTTTTTTGAATAAATCATTCAGTTTTTAAGGCATATTATTTTTTAAAAACCCTTTAACATTTTGGAGTTCAAAAATACTTGATTGAAATGAATAGATTAATATTGTTTAATCAACCGGCCATAACATTGGCTCCATAAGTTGAAATGACTCAATCTTTTGAGAGAGGTCAGTCAAAGTTATTATCTAAAACTTGGAAGAAGCAGATATCTAGAGATTTGGTTGTCTGAATATCCAACTTGATGATGCAAGTGGAGGGACAGATTGAGAATGAAAACAGTCCACTTCCTTGGGCTATAAATGCATCCCCCTAATCTCCTTCAAAGGGGTTGGTATTTCAGAATAGAGGAGCACATATTGGAACTACCAAATACTTGTAAAAGGCTTGGGAGGACCTTCCATACTCATTTTTTCAATTGAGATATCCTTACTTATCTCTTTGTTTCCTTTCACTTTTGTGATGTTCTTCATTTGTAATCATGTTAGTTTGTGTTTTGTAATTATGATTTAATGCAAGTTTCTTATTAAATATCTCTTATTATCATCCAAAATCTATATATTAATATTCATTTTCATAAAATAGTTTAAATATAGTTGAATCCCCTTCCCTTATTTTGCTTCCTCATTCAATCGAAAGTGTTTTTTTAATTATCATCATCGTTTGTGTGTGTGTGTGTTCGACGCACCACTCTTTTCTTTTCCCATTATTTTTTTTCTCTTCTTAAATTATAATCATAATAATTATAACAAGATTATTAAACACCCAAACGGATGAGTAATTTTCTCATTGGTGTGACTTATAATTTAGGTGTGTTAAGTGATTGATAGCTTTTGCTCGATTAATATTCTTTGAATTAACATTGTGTGTGATGGACATAACATGTCATGGATTAATGACTTGTTTTGTTTAACATGTGGTTTCCATGGATTATTGGAACAATAAATACACCACCATCAATAAGATCTGATTGAGATTAGAACATTAAGTTAAGTTAAGACTTGGATTAAAGCCTTAACACTTATGAATTCTAATCAACGTCATCTTGTGACATGGTTGTTAATTTAATGCAATATATAGTAAATCTCAAGGATATCAAAACCTTAACTACCTAATGATGAACTCACCACAATCATTATCAATCTATTGAATCAATCATCATCCATAAATTATTTCATAAGCACTGAAAACAAACTCGCAAATCAGAATACAATCAACTAAAAACAAAGGAATATTACAAAGTATCATCTTCGAAGATTCGACCCGAGTGCTACTATACACATTAGTAGGGCACCAGAACCTTGACCGTTGGACAGGAAAAAATTGGTTGTGCGTTTCAAATGGTGCCATTGTTGGGGATTGTAATTTATGTAGTCATTAGTTTCTAGTTATTGTAAAAAAACAAAAAAAAATTAAAAAAATAGATTAAAAAACACAAAGAGAAACACATCTCCTCATAAAAATCAGAAAAACAAAAAAACACAACGAAAAACTCGTCTTTATTTTTCTTCCAAGATATCTATGAAAGCCTCGTAGCCTCCCAAAAATTCTATTGGATTTTTTTGTCCCAGAAATTGAGTGAACACTTCTCCAACATAGGAGGAACATAAGAGAAAACCAAATAATTCAAGAACCAATTCTCATCCAACTAGTTGAATTTGATATTTCCAATCATAGGGAACAAACACTAAAAGAACTTGCTTCCCCTAATATGAATTAACATCCTCTTGGTATTCAATATGAAAAAATAGAAGCTGAAATCGAACTCAAATCTAGTTTAATTCATTTTCTGCCTCATTTCTACGGGCTAGCCGGTGAGGATCCACATCTCCACCTTAAAGAGTTCCATGTGGTGTGCTCTACCATGAAGTCTCATGGGGTTTCTGAGGAACAAATAAAAACTCCGAGCATTCCCTTTTTCCCTAGTTGAAACTGCTATGTCATGTCTCAACTACCTTTCTTTTAGTTCCATAACCACATGGAATGACATGAAGCGACTTTTTGAAGAGAAGTTATTTCCTGTTTCTCGTACTACTTCTATTCGAAAGGAAATAAGTGGTATCCGTCAGTTCCCAAGGGAATCACTCCATGAGTACTATGAGAGGATCAAAAATCTTGTTTCAACCTGCCCACAACACCAAATTCCTAACTAACACTGGATCTAATACTTCTATGAGGGGTTGTTGTCTATGGATAGAACTCTCTTTAGTGTTGCAAGTGGCAGTGCTCTTCCTAATAAAACTCATGCAGCTACAAGAGATCTCATACGTAACATGGCTGAAAACACACAAAAATTCCATACTCAAGAACATGCTCAAGTCAAAAAATACCAAGATAATCAATCAATTGAGCCGAAAAATATGATCGAGTGGATGAGTGAACTTATAGGTCTTGTCCGACAACTAATTGTGGCTACCAAATCCCCAAACTCATCTTCCCCGCAATCAATGTTTCTTGGACCTATAAAAAACAATGGAATCTGAAACTCTTCATCTCATCCAACTGACACATGTACATAACTTCAAAAGGATCAATCTAATTAATCTAGACCAAGGGATCTTAATGCAGCATATACTCATCGGAACACCAACCCTCAACTATCAGGTTGGTTTTTTAGAAACTTCAACCAACCTCACTCTGATCCCTTCTCTTCTTCCTATAACCAAGGCCTTTAGTATGGTGATTCCATATCTCATCCCCCTCAATTCCCTCCTCAAAACCCAAACAAGATTCAATATGGTAAAGGTGTTGGTAACTTCCAACAACCTTATCCTTTTATTCCTCATCCTTAAAGTAACAATCCTCCTCCTGGATTCTATTATCCCAGTGAGCCTTCCCAATTCCAAAACCAATAAAATCACTTTCCAAAGAACCAAAATCTAGGTAATCCCAATCCGGGACAAGCCCCTTCTTCAATGAAACCATGGGAAAGTACAGTGGAAGATCATTCCTCATTCACCCGTTCCAACCTCAAGAACATTGAAACCCATTTTCGCCAACTTGCATCACACCTTATTCAGTAGCAGCTATCCAATTCTTCTTAACTCCCTACTCAACCCTTACCCAACCCCAAGCGTAATGTATGTGCAATTACACTTAGATCAGGAAAAAAAATTGCTATGCCTCATGATAATTCCTCCTACCCTCCATTGAATATTGACTTAGAAAACGAAAAAGAAAAGGAATCTTGAAAAGGAACCTGAAACCATTCCCTCGCCTCCTTCAATTCCACTTAGGAACCCAATTCCTTTTCATCAAGATATTTCTATGCCAAAGAAGTCATTTGATCCCGATCATGAAATTCTTGACATGTTTCACATGTTGAAGTCAACATTCCCCTCTTAGATGCCATAAAAAAATTCCTAATTATGCGAAGATTCTCATGGAGTTTTGTACCCACAAGAGGCAACTTAGGACCTTCGAAAATGTTTCCACCCAATAGTCTATTCACATAAAGTTCAGGGATCCTGGGACCTTTACGGTTCCCTACCAAATTGGAAGTTCCAACTGTGATGATGCACTCCAAGACCTAGGAGCCTCAATTAATGTCATACCCAAATCCATCTTCTCCAACCTTTGTCTAGGTCCCTTACATCCAACGGGTGTTTTCATTCAATTAGCCAATCAAAGCACAACCATTCTTGAGGGAATAATTGAGGATATCCTTTTATGAGTCAATGATCTTATCTTCCCTGCTGATTACTATGTCCTTGACATGGAAGGTCAGAAGAAATCTTCTCGATCTCCCCTAATTCTAGGAATACCATTCCTCATGACTTCAAGAACTAAGATTTATCTCCATTTCGGCATCTTATCTATGTAATTCATTGACCAACTTCTCATGTTCAACATTTTCCAAGCCATGCGATATCAATCTGAGGATCACTCAGCATTCTCAATCCATGCTTCTGAGGACACTTCTAATAGTCAATCGAACCCCAATCCCTCATGTTCTTCATGTAATAATGACAAAGGATATTGTGAAATCTGCACCATGATTAACCAAGTCATAAATGGTGAAGTTGATGTGGACTTATCATTCATAGACTCCATAAATCTAGAGGAACATGAAAGCTATGTTTAATCCCACATCAACTCTGATCTCTACTACTCCACCTTGGAAAGTATTAAGGAAAATGAATCTAAAGAAAATGAAGTCCCTACATCCATTCATGTGATTCCTATCCCTCACATGAGAGATGGTAATGATCTAAAACCTCTTCTTGAACACCTGAAATATTCATTCCTTTTCCACGATCACTCTTATCTTGTCATTATCTCTTATTCACTTACTGAAAGTGAGGATTCCAAACTTGTTCAGGTGTTAGAGGAAAATAATAATTCAATAGGTTGGACCCTAGATGATGTGCCAGGAATCAACCCTGCCCATTGCATGCATAACATCCATCTTGAGAAGTCATCCAAACCAATAAGAAAACCACAAAGAAGACTTAATACACTCAAACGTGAAGTAGTTAGGGAAGAGATCACCAATATTATTCAAGCTGGTATTATCTACCCAATTTCTGATAGTTAATGGGTTAGTCCAATTCAAGTTGTACCTAAGATGGGTTGAATAACTATTGTCACAAATGAACATGGAGAGGTAGTCACAACTCAAGTGAAGAACAAATGGCGTGTGTGCATCGAATATAGGAAATTGAATGTTGAAACAAGAAAATATCACTACCCTCTTCCATTCCTTGATCAAATGATGGAACTATTAACCAAAAATTCACACTATTTCTTTCTTTATGGATACACTGACTACTTCAAAATCCCAATCGCACCTCAGGACCAATAAAATACTACTTTCACCGGGCCCTTTGGAACATATGCATATAGAATAATGTCTTTTTTCCTTTACAATTCTCCTACAACATTCAAGAGGTGTATGATTAGTATATTTTCTGAATTCATTGAACAATTCATGGAAGTCTTCATGGATTACTTCACCATTGATGGTGAGTCATTTGAATCTTGTTTGAATTCACTCTCTCCAGTCCTCTAAAAGTGTTTCAAGTGTAACCTTGTTTTAAATTTTGAAAAATGTCACTTCATGGTTGCAAATGGGATTTATCTAGGGAACATAGTTTCAATATATGGTATTCAAGTCGATCCTGCCTAAATTGAAGTGATCCAATCACTTCCTCAACCCACTTCTATTCAAGACATCCATTCATTTCTCAGTCATGCCGGTTTTTATCGGAGATTCATCCATGAAATCAGTAGGATTTCCCTCCTACTCACTTGGTTGCTCAAAAATGATGTCACATTACATTTCGATGAGGTTTGCAAAAGATCCTTTGTTGAACTCAAAACTACTCTAACATCTACCCCAATAATCCATCCCCAGATTGGTCCTTAACCTTTGAGTTGATGTGTGATGCTTCTGATAGAACTGTTGGGGTTGTTCCTGGTCAAAGAAGATAAAATATTCCTCATGTCATCTATTATGCCTCAAAAACATTGGTTGTAACTCAATCTCACTACACTGTCACTGAAATGGAACGTTTAGTAGTGGTTTTTGCCTTAGAAAAATTTTGGTCCTATCTCTTAGGTGCCAAAATCATCATCTTAAAAAACCATTCTACTATAAGGTTCTTAATCAAGAAAATTGATTCCAAACCAAGGATAATAATATGGATCCTAATTATCCAAGAGTTTGACCTTGAAATAAAAGATAGACCAGGTAAAGAAAGCCCCGTGGCTGATCGCTTGAGTAGAATTTCTAATTCTTCTCTTTCTGAAATCATTGATCCATAATGTCCAACTGAGAACCTTTCATTTATCACTCCAAAAATACCATGGTATGCCCCAATTATAAATTACTTGGTTTTTGGTGTTTTCCCTGATAAATTTTCAAAGGAAAAAAAATGAAGTTGAATGTTTTTCAAAATACTATTTTGGGGAAGAAAATAAACTTTGGAAAACTGGGGCTGACATGGTAATAGGGAGATGTGTCGATGAAAATGAACATTCATCCATATTATAATTATATCACTCACTTCCTAGAGGTGGCATGTTTGGACTACAATGGACCTCTCTAAAGGCCCTAGACTCTTGATTCTTTTAGCCTTCACTCCTCAAGGACTGGCATGAGTTCTGTCAATCATGCCCCCCTTGCCAAAAGTTTGGCACAATTTCATTGAGAAATGAAATACCTCAAAAGCCTTTAATTTTCTATGAGATCTTTGATGTTTGGGGAATCGATTTCAGGGGACCATTTCCCCATTCCAATGGATTCTCATACATCCTTCTTGCGGCAGTTTATTTTTCTAGGTGGGTCGAGGCTAAACCCACTAGAAAGGATGATTCATATACTGTTAGTGAGATCCAAAAGACACACATATTCCACTGATTTGGCACACAATTTTCCTTGATAAGTGACATAGGAACCCATTTTTGTAATATAACCATGGAATATCTTTTGAAAAATAAGGAGGTTCTACATAAAACTTGAACTGCATATCACCCGCAGACAAATGGAATGGATGAAATTTCTAATAGAGAAGTGAAAAGAGTTCTTGAGAGAATTGTAAAACCCACCAGAAAAGACTTCCCTGAAAGACTTGGTGAATCACTTTGGGCTTATTGAACTTCTTATAAAACACCAATTGGTATGTCTCCTTTTAGGGAAGTTATTGGTAAAGCATGTCATCTACCAGTTGAAATCCATCATAAGTCTTTTTGGGCTGTGAAAACCTATAATTTTGATTGTGAATGTTCTTCTAAAGAAATATTGTTACAATTGGCTGAACTGGAGGAGCTTTTATTTGAATCCTATTAGTAATCCAATCTTTACGAAGAAAAGGATAAGGTACTCCATGACAAACACATCCTGAGAAAGGTATCCATGAAGCTGAAAAGGTAATGCTCTTCGATTATCGATTTGGGCTTCACCTAGGTATGCTTAATTCTCATTGGGAAGGTCCTTTTGTTATTACTAATGTTTACCCATTTGGTGCAGTAAAAGTCCAAGACCCCTCTTCCAAAAGGGCATTCACGGTTAATGGAAATCGGTTAAAGAATCACCATGAGAGGACACACAATCATAAATCAACATTGACTTCCACTGGATCCCCAACTTCTCCAGTCAACCCACCACTAGATGGAGATGACAACCTGCCAAATCCAAACTAGGGGGAACCTCTTTCCCTTTAACTCTATCTATCTCTTCCTCTCTCTCACTCTTTCTTCTTTTTCCTATATATTTCATTTTGTTACCACTTTCATTATCAAATTCTTTCTTTTTCTCATTCTCTTTTGTGTGGGTCTGTATTTTAAAGAACACAAAATAAACTAAAAAAATAAAAAAAATGTTAAAGAAAACCTAAAGTGTCACACTTACTCACCTTCAATTTTTAAATTTTTCCACCATTTTGGGGACTCAAAAGACATGGTTTCATGTCAAATTTTTTTTGTTTTTCATCATATATTTGGGTAAATAATTTTGTGTCAAGAATAAGACATTTTGAATGCTCAGTTATTGATTTCAAAAAAAATTTCCCCAATAGTGAGAACCAACACTGCTTTCATGACAATTCCACCTCTGGAAATCCTATCAAAATGTGGTTTTTCACCCCCATTTTTGAGTCTTGAGTTTGTGGACCATCGAGCTGATTTATCTACTTTAGTGTGCATTAATATGATAGGGGAATTTTCTAAACCACATGAGAATCATAATATCCAAATAGCCTCCAAATAACCACACATTAATCCTCCTTTGGAAGCCCCTTCGAGCCAATGAAAACCTTTTCTTTGTTAGCCACATTACAACCCCAATACCTTATCCCACCTAATATCAGTATGGATTTTTCATGAATTTTTTTTTGAAATTTAAGCGTGGGGGATGGATTTCATTTTGGACACCCTTTGTTGATTTCAACATGTCATAATATTCTTGAGGTAATGCATCCATTTCAGTGTGGGGGAGCAGTTTTCATTCAGTGGGATTTGGAAAATGTAATGTACTTTCATTTATGTAATTTTGTAAATGTTATTGAAAAGTGTTCAAAAAAATAAAAAAATAAAAAATTGGGTTGTTTCCTGGGTTGGTCAAAAATCACTCTTCCTCAAACATTGATCTTGTTATAACTATTACAGTTACTCTCGTGAGGAGATCAATCATGGGCTGGGATATGAGTGTGTGATTTTTTTGAATTTCAACTTTCGAAAAAAAAAGAAAAATTGAATTATATTCTTATGTCATTGGGAGAAGTTTCGTGGTTTGTAAATATTTCATCTTCTCATCCCCATCAAATTTTCAACCTCTATTGTGTCTTTATTCACACAATAATTCCCTTTTAAATATGTGTTTTCATTTCATTCCATGTTTTGTTTCAAACAAATGTGCATTGATTTTTCTATGTTGGTGTTTTACCCCTCTTCATCTCTCTCTTGGACATTATATTCCTACCATCCCATGGCCACAGAAATCCCCCTTAAAAAGACCTCTTGATTCTTGTGAACTTTGTATAGGGATTGAAACTGAGAGATCTTTCAAACTCTAAGACTTTCACTTTTGGTTGGTGAAAGAGTGAACCTCCACAAATGAATTTTATCATCTTGAGAGGTGTGAGTATTGAGTGTCCAAATTATCCATTTCGAAATTTGAGCATGAAAAAATAATTAGTTTTGGTACATTATTTCTGTAACAACTTGTGGCGGAATTCAAAATAGATGAGTTAAATAGTCTAAACCTCCCCAGATTGGAGAAAACAAAATTTTAATATATGTCGGTGAGTGTAAATGATTTTGTTATGTTTTTATATTTGTTACACATGAGGACATTAACAAGACTAATTGTGGGGGAGTTTATGTTATTAATATTTTAATTACATATTATATACTTTTATTGCTGATTTTATATGAAATGTGCATAATTTGTGTGAAATGTTAATATTTCAATACAAGGTATATTTTTTGAGCATTTTCTAGATGTAGTCCAATTGAGTCAGTTTACTATTTTATTTATAACTCGCACCCTTTGTATACAAGTTGTATAGTTATTTTTCTGTAGGATTCTTAATTCCATATAAAGCATTTCATTAGAAATAATCATGGGCCAATTATGCCATTTGAAGGATCACATGGACCACACAAAATGACCAAAATAATTTGGGAAGAAACTGGACCAGCCATGATTATTGAGTTACTGGTCGAAATATCATAGCTCAAATTTTATGAAACTCCACCATATGTTATAGATTATAAAAATTAATCATGGATAAAAATATTAAGGTCCAAATACAAGAAAATGGGGCCCAACTAATGACTTGAAGCCCATCCCACCATTATGGGAGATAAATAAAATCAGTATAGTATTCATAACATATCTCATGATGTAAGAATCCAATAAAGATGAGATTTTTTAGTTTTAAAGAGGAGATATAGGCGGAAGAATGTGTTGAAAAATCATTCATTTTTGAAGGCATCTTCTGATTCAAAAACCCTTTCACATTTTGGACATCACAAATACTGGATTGAAATGGAAATATTTAAATTTTTTAATCAACAGGCCATAAATTTTTCTCCATAGGTCCAAATGACTCCAACTTTTGAGAGAGGTCATACAAATTTATTATCAATTACTTTGAAGAAAGAGATCTCGAGATTCGACTATTTGAATAGCCAATGTGGCAATACAAATGGAGGGATAGATTGGGAATGAAAACAGTCCACTTCCTTGGGCTATAAATGCATCCCGCCTCTCTCTTTCAAAGGGGTTGGCATTTTAGAAGAGAGGAGGATATATTGGCACGACCAAAGCCTTGCGAAAGTCTTGAGAGGACCTTCCATACTCAAGTATTCAATTGAGATACCCTTCCTCTTCTATTTGTTTCCTTTCACTTTTGTTTTGTTCTTCGTTTGTAATCTTGTTAGTTTGTGTTCTGTAATTCTGTTTTAATGCAAGTTTCTTCTTCAATATCTCTTATTATCATCCAAATTCTGTAGATTAATATAAACATTCTTAAAATAGTTTAAATATAGTTGAATATCCTTCCCTTATTTTGATTCCTTATTCAATGGAAAGTCCATTTTTTTAATTATCATCATTGTTCGGGTGTGTGTGTGTTCGACACACCACTCTTTTATTATACCTTTATTTTTATTCTCTTCTTAAATTATAATCATAATAATTTTAACCATATTATTAAAAACCCAAATGGCTACGTAAATATTTCATTGGGGTGAGTTATAATTTAGGTATGTTAAGTGATTGAGATCTTTTTCTCGATGAATATTCATTGAATTAACATAGTGTATGTTGGAATTAATATGTCATCCATTAATAAATTGTTTTGTTTAACATGTGGTTTCCATGGATTATTGGAACCATAAATACACCACCATCAATAATCTCTGATTGATATTAAAACATTATGATATGTTAAATCTTGTATTAATTCCTTAACACTTTGGAATTCTAATCAAAGTCCTCTAGTGACATGGGTGTTAATTTAATGCAATATAAAGCAAAGATCAAGGATATCACATGATTAACTACCTAATGATGAACTCACCCCAATATATATAAATTTTTTAAATCAAACATCATCCATAAATTATTTCATAAGATCTGCAAAAAAAACCCTAAATCAGATTACAATCAACAAAAAACAAATGACTATTACAAAGTATCATCGCTGAGGATTCGGCCCGAGTGCTGGTACAAACATTAGGAGACCACCGGAACATTGACCAGTCGATAGGCGAAAAATGGCCATGTGTTTCAATGATAATCTGACTGTGAATTTTTAAACCATTTTATTAATGATGGTTTGAATAACATTTGAAAAAGTAGTGATTCTTCGCCTTCTTTGATAATTCCCATATCTATATTTACCGCATTCATGAAAATAGAATCACTTCCAATCCTAATTTGGTTTAAAACTCCATGATCCTTCTTGATCAATGCATCTTCTGCCTTACTTTCCTTCTCTGGGGGTAATTTCGGGAACAATCATATTCCATGAGTAACTTGAGCCATCATATTTTCCTCATGTTGAGATCTTTCTATGAGAATATGTACTCTAGGCATTTGTGATATGTATATATCTCTCATCTTTGACCATAAAGATAATGTATCCATATATTGAAGGAAAATATTACATCTTATAATTAAACACCAATAGTTGAATAGTTAAGTTCGTGATTTTTTAAATGCCTTGATGCACAGTAAATAATGGTATCATTCTGTATAAGGGCACAACCACATCCTTTTTTGATGTATTAATATAAATCACAAATCCACTATTTCTCGATTGTAGAGTCAATAATAGAGAATTCACTAATATCCTATTCAAATTTTAAAAAAATTCTTCACATTCTTTAGTCCATGTCAACTTAAACCCTTTATGAGTAAGACTCATCATTGGGATAGCTAATCGGCCAATGTTCTAAATCAAATTCCTATAATAACCTACTAAACCAATAAAACTACATAGCTATGTTTTATTTGTTAGTGTAGGTCATTATTGAACTACCTTTTTCATTTCAGGATCAACTATTATTCCATCCTTATACAAGATATGGACAAGAAAAGATATTGTTGCAAGCCAGAATCCCCACTTTCTAAACATCCCATATAACTCGTTTTTTCTTAGATTCATAAGAAGAATGCCCAAGTGATTGTAATGATCTTCATATCTATTGGTGTATACTGAAATATCATCAATAAACTCCACAACAAATTTATCAATATATTCTATGAAAACACTATTCATTAGATTCCTGAAAATAAAGGGTTAAGTATTCTGTCCAAAAGGAATTATTGTAAACTCATAATTCCCACACCTGGTTTGAAATAATTTATTTTGGAATCCTTCCTTCTTCAGGTGAAACTAATGATATACATATCAACGATAAATCCTAAAAAAATTATCTATGAATTTGATCAAATAAATCATCAATGTGAGGAAGATAATACTTTTTATTTATCATAATAAAATTGATATCCCAAAAATCAATAGATTAATATTTCCTCTTAATGAAAAGGGAATGAGTTCCCCACAAAGAATCCCTAGGGAACATAATTCCTTTATTACTCAATTCCACTAGTTTTTACTTCAGAACCACTAATTAAAATGTGTCCAATCTATAAGGGATCTTTGTCATAGACCTTACACTAGGAATTAAATCAATTGAAAACTCAGTTTCCCACTCTGAAGGATGTCTCTGTAAATCAACAAGAAATACATCAATATATTATTTCACAAAAGTAACATCATCAATTTGAATATTTATTTACTCATCTATATATATTTAGTTATCTTTCTCATCAATAATTGAATATGGTTGAGCTACTGGTTCTGAATCTATATAAGATTCAGATGGTGATGTTTCTTCTCTAAAGATAATGTATTATACCACTTCCTCACTAATCAAAATTTATTTTCTCTTGAAAAATATTTACTCTAAATATATTTAAAGAAAATACATACCGATGATTATTTCAATGTCCACCAATGGAATAATGATACAATCAGAAGATAATTCTTTTTCATATGCCATAATGCAATATAAATAACACTTCCTTGTCGCAATGAGACATCCCTTAGGGGTTTTGACTTACAACACCCTTGTTAAGTGGAATTTGAATTTTATAATTTTTAAATAAAACTGTGAAGACATAAAAGAAAATGATGATCTAAAATCAAATAAATCATCTACAAAGTTTGAGAAAATGATTATAGTTCCTGACAACACAACCTTAAGTACCTAAAACTCAACAGTTGTGAATTCATAAGCTTTCCATTACTCTTGTGGTATTTTCTGAACAATATTGTTGTGACCCTTTGGAAATTCATTTTCATTGTGTCCCATATCCCTAAAATTAAAAAATTGAACATTGGTAGCTTCTTTCTATCCCTTACAATCATTGTATTTGTGGTATTTTCTCTATAATTATAATAGAATCATTTTCCATTTAATGAAGATTTGGGGTGTTTCCTCCCACAAGTATAAAATGTTGGAAAACTCCCTTTTTTATTCTTCCCCTTATACATTTATTCCTCTGTCACCTTTTTTTATATTTCATTCCATTAAATTAATAATTCCTATATAATTAATTTTCTTATCTTAATATCTCATCAGACTATATATTCATATAATGAGAAGTTTTTGAAGACTATTTCCCTTCGGAGGAATGGTTTTAAACCATTAAAGTATTGATCAATCATGGTCTTTAGATTATGTATGTAGTACCTGTAATTCCTTATAGTGTAGTAATGTTTTCTTCGTACTTGGAAACATTTTCTTCCTCCTTCTCCCTGATCATTGAGATTTATCTTTCTATATCCTCATGTTGTTCATGAGGAAAATATTTTTCTGTGATAATATCCTTAAAATACCTCTATTCCATATTTTTAATATATTCAAACTCTAATATGTTTTCAATCAATGACAACCATTGATTAGAATCTCTTGATAAAGCTAAACTACCATGACAACCTTCCCCCTTTCACTACTTCATAAATCAAGAAATATCTTCTATATGGAACTTATCACCTACTATTCTTATACTGGGTTTGTTGTACCATATAATGATGGAGGTTTTAATTGCATAAATAGGTCTAATACTTCTCCTCCATGTTGTGTATTACGATGCTCAATATGGGTAAGGTTATTGTTCAAAAACTGATTTAACTTATCAGTTGTTGTTATAAGATTTTCTGTACCACTCGTATCTTCCGAACCAATAATATTATCTCGAATTGGAGGGAAATCTCAATAAGGGATATGTGTGTTCATGTGGGTTCCATTCCTTCCACTAGGTTCCATTTATAAATAATGGTATAAACTAAATTAGGCTATGAATAATAATTTTGAATGTCTAACTAGAAAAAAACATAACATAAACTATAATTTTATGCATGTCTAATATCATAATCATAAGAATGGTTTCACTGGGGACATATTCACAATTAAATAATTCAAAATAATTTTTAAATAAAATTTGATTTATCCAATGTATATCCCCATGTAATTGAAACCAAGTGTGCAGTAATGACTATTTACAGGTACCGTATTTCCTCATGTTAAGACCAAAATGCCTTTTCATAGTTGTTACTCTTATATATATTTGATCGAGAACCACGTCCACTTTTAGTGTCTAGATAGAGAACTGTTTTCCTGAAAGACTCTTATAAATTAAACATTACTAAAATTCTAGTATGTTCTTGTATTATAATAATTAATGTATATCTTATGGTTTTTGTTACCTAATTTATGTGTTTTATATCTGTTTTTAATGTTTTCTATTAATCTTCTTCAAATGACAACTTTAAGGGGATCGACCCCAGTTTCCTAGACTCAAAGTCTTATATTAATACATTGGTATGTTTAAATTTTTTCCAAATCCCAAAGGACAAAATATTTTTGTAGTTTTAAAAAACCAGATACAACCATAAGATATAAATTACAACTTAGAAGAAAAACAAACATTTAAAATCCTTAAAAAATCCCATAAACTCTTATATTATTCCTTCAAATCATACATTATATTATTAATCTTGGCATCCTGGGGAAAAACTAACAACTAGGTGATCTAAGATTATTAGTAATGGTAATTAATAAGGTAGAATCTATGATAAACAAAATCATTATGCATAGTGAATAACTAAAAATGCATCCCATTACAAATAAATTTGAGAATAATATAGCAGGAATGAAAGTTGAATAAATAATGCCATTTAAATGATCATTAGAAAATGAAACATAATCTTAATTATTATAATAGTATAATATCATGTGGTTAGTCAATTAATAATATCATAGTTACGAATGTTGAGTCAATTAGGTTTTACTTATGATATTTCCATTCCTTCATACTTGGGGGAGATTGTCTAGTCAATAATGTTTCCTTGTGACATTACAATTCCTTCTTGTTTTGAAAACCACAAACACATTATCTCAAGGAAAATCGATTTTTACCCTGTGTTTTACTTTTATAAGGAAAAAATTTCTTCCAAAAAGATATTTATCCTTATCATGTTTTCATTTCTCATATCATATATTTTCTATGTATAAAATACGGTTTGAAACCAAACCCTCAGAATTCTATAAATACCTAGATATGAAGCATTCTGTTTGAGAATCCTAATTCCTAGAATTTTGATTATGAATTCTGGTTACGAAATTTTTTGAGTTCTGACACCGAATTCTAATTACTAATTCTTGTTATGAACACTTCTGAGTTATGACTCTGAATTCTAATTACGAATTCTGGTTACGATCTCTTCTGAGTTCTGACTCTGAATTCTGATTATGAATTATGGTTACGAACTCTTCTGTGTTTTTACTACGAATTTTGATTACGAATTCTGGATACGAACTCATCTGAGTTCTGACTCCCAATTCTGATTATGAATTCTAGTTACGAATTCTTCTGAGTTCTGACTCTAAATTCTGATTATGAATTCTAGTTATGAACTCTTATGAGTTCTGAATCTGAATTCTCATGAACTATGACTTATAACTTTGTGAGTTTTGGTTTCTAATTCTTATAAATCTATATTCCAAATTTCCTTGAACTTCAGACTCTGGAATTCTGTAGAATTCTGGTTTTGAATTTCTAGAAAACAGAATCCAAATATCCTTGTATTATAGACTACGAATTCAATTTTTGGTTAGACTCCAAACATTCATTTTCTTACATTCCAAATATCATATTTTAGTTATTCTTTAACTTGTTTTGTTATAAAACGATGTTTTGATTTCACTTACTAGCTAAACATTGTTTGTGTGACACGTGTACATGTCCCTCTGAAATTCAAGAAAAAATATGACTGTTGGAGGAGGGAGCCGACCATTGAAGTTATTCCTATAAATAAGAGCTCATTTGAAAGAGCTTAGAACATTTGGACAACATTAGATCTGAAGTGATTTCTAGAGATGGGTACTCTCATTCTTAGTGCATACTGATCTTTTGGTTCCGATTTTCCTTGTGAAACTCCAATTGTTGTTGTGTACAATCGATGGCTTCTGGGGATAGGAAGATAGAGGTGCCGACTAACTTGAATTTGAGGGCTTACTTGCTGAGGAAGAAAGAGGTTCTGAATACCTTGAAGTTGAGGGCTTGCGAGGATTGCAAGACAGACTCTGATCTTCATATCGAGGGCTTACCCTGGTGTGAGTAAGACATACTTTATAGAATATATAAATTAAGGGACCTTTATCCAATGTTTTTGGATACCATTGTCTTTGGGTTAAATGATTTACTACTTGAAACTTGTTTTGATACATGTTTTCCGCTTCATTTGTATTGTTAAGGAAATTATAACTATCTTATACTTCCTTATACTTGTACTCCGTTTTAGTTAGATTCTATATGCTTTAAGGTAGAATCTCATTCTCTGTAAACATTCATTATGTTTAATTTCAAGAATAATTTTTCTATAATTTCTTTCTCGGAATCATATTTCCAAAATCAAGCATGGGTTTAGAACTTAGTAGACCTTTGAATTATCTTGTTTAACATTGTTAAACAAAAAAAATATTTAAAATTTCCAATGTAATTTAAAAAATTATACAATTCACACACCCCTATTCTATTTTAGCATCTCATCTTTACATGTTTGATTCTACAATTGGTATTAGAGCAGGTGACCTCTTAATTAATCTCATGATTAGATTCAGAAGAGAATTATTCTTCTTCTTATTTTCTGCAATCAATTTTTCAGGCTCGTATAGTTCTGATTCATTTTTTCTTAGAGATACACTTGTTCTATATTTTTACTTTCTTAGTAATATCTTCCTTATTTACAAACGTTTTCTATTAACTAGTTTTTATGGAAAGGAATTTTCATTAAGGTAGCATGAATCAATGTTGGTTCCATAGACAATATCAATCCATCTAGACCACCTATCATTGATGGAAATGATTAAGAATATTGGAGACATCGCATGAAGACTTTCATTATCCACACAGGTGTTGATAATTTTGTTATGCTTACTAGAGGATACAAAATCCCTGATAAAGAAGTTAGTAACTTTACCAATCATGAAAAACATGAATATCAACTGAACTATAAGGTACTCAATACTCTACTTTTCTCCATGACTAGAAAAATATATAACCAAATATCATCTTGGGAAGCAGAAAATTGTATTTGAAAGAAAATTGAAGTTACTCACTTTTGAAATTCTAATGTAATTGAGAGGAGAAGAGCCACACTCATAGTTGAATATCATGGTTTTTTCATTCCTTAAGAATAAACCATATGTAAGGTGCAACAAAGATTCATGAATATTTTAAATAGTTTACAATTCATGGGTGAGAAATGATTAGATGATTAAGCTCTTGTTGATAGGATCATAGACAACATGCCAAATGAAAGGGAATCCAAGAGAACTGGTATTGATAAAAACAAAAAGGTTACTCAGATTTCCATAGATGAACTATTTGGAACTCTTCTTCAGCATGAGACTAGAATGGATAGAGATTCTGATAACGTAATGAAGAAGAATGGAAATAGTAGTGTTTCTTTTACTCTAACTTCAAATCATACGAAGTCTAAGACTCCTAAGATATTTACTAGATCCAAGTCTATGAAAGTTATTGTCCAATCCAAATCTAGTAGAAGTGAATCCTCATAAAATGAATTAGAAAATATTTCTTGATGTATGAACAAGATAACATGATAGAGGAACTTTCAATATAGATACAAGAAGAAATAAAGGGATGTCATGAATGATTAAAAAGTGACATGTTGTGAATGCAAGAGAACATGACATATAAGACCTGATTGTCCTATGATTAAGATAAAAGAAATAAAGGAAAATAATTCTGGAAGAAACAGAAAGAATTATTACAAGGCTAAAGCTAAGAAAGTCTTGAAAGATAATGACTCCTACAGTGCTAGTGGTGGAGACTCATCAGATGAATCTTCATATTATGAATCTTTTGGACAAAAGAATCATTGTCTAATAGCCAAGCTACCTATTTAAAATCATTTCATAATATCTAAGGTACATAATGTAGAATCAATGACCAGTGTTTCTATGAATGATAATTATAGTAAATACTATAAATCATCAGATGATGAATCATTTTCTGATGAAGATTATACTTTAAATTCCCACAAATAAGTTTCTAGGTTATCCAAACTTCTTGAGATTGATAATTCAATACTCATGAAAAAACATGATAACGAAAATTCTAGGAATACTAATCTTACATAAAAAATATCAGATCATTCTAATTATCTTGATAAGAAAAATGTTGATTTTAAAAGTATTTCAAAAAATCCCGAGGAAGTAAGTTCTTAGAAGAATAAACATTCTAAAGATCTAAAAAATGTAATTTCTAAGAAAAACGTTTTCGAGCCTAGCTCTAGTTCAAAATCATATGTTTTTTAAGACAAGAACTTGTTTATCAAACACAAATATGAGATATTTTCCTTAAGGAAGTGTTTTTTAAACTTTACCATTGGTAATGAAAATTTTGATAAAATGTATTCACAGATCCGACCTTTAAGGAATAGTTATGGTTTTGGTTATACTTGTTCTAAACCGATTTTTATTAACAATTACTTTGTTCCTCAATGTGATCTATTCTGCACTAAGTGTCGGTATGGTGGACACTGGGAAAAAAATTGTTCCATAAACAAAACCCAGTCTTTAGGATTTCATAAATCCTATTTTCCTAATAAGATGTTGGTGCCTAAAATTTTTCTTTCTGAAATTTCTAGATCCAAGAAAGTTTGGATTCCGAGAAACAAACTTTTTATTATTTTCAGGAAAATAGAGAAGGTACCAATAACAATACTGGGTACATGGATAGTGGATGTTCTAGGCATATGATTAGTAACAAAAACTATTTTAAAAAGACTATTAAGACGAAAGAAGGAAAAGAAACTTTAGGAGAAAATGCCCACGGGGAAATTATTGGTATAGGTAACATTATTCTTCTTGGAAAACCCTTGATTTCAAATGATTTATTTGTAAAGGGTCTTATGAACAACCTCATTATCATAAGCTAGTAATGTGATGAAGTTTACCTTGTAAATTTTAGGAATGACAAGTTCTTAGTACACAATTCCAAGGAAGTGTTTATTCTTTCTGTTCATTGGAAAGAGAATGTATACACACTAAATTTAATGGTCCTTAGAATCAAAGATCTACCTTTCCTTAGTGAAATGGAATATCATTCATGATCTTGGAATAGAAGGTTAGGACACTGTAACCTTAGGAACTTATGAAATCTTTCTAAGAAAATATTAGTTAAAAATATACTGGAGCTTTGATTTCATTTTTCAAATGTTTGTATCCCTTGTCAATATGGAAAGGAATATAAATCATGTTTTAAATTAGGCGGTGAAGTATCAACTGCAGATGCATTACAATTAGTGCATATGGATCTCTTTGTTCCTACATAAACTGGAAGCATTTGCGAAAAGTATTATGTATTTCTCTTGGTTAATGATTACACTATATTTATGTGGGTCTATTTTCTAGCAAAGAAGTCTGAAGCTTTTTCTTATTTAAAAAGTTTTAGATCCCAATTTAAAAATGATAAAAACCTTCCTTTGAAAACAATTCATAGTGATCATGCACGGGAACTTCAAACTTATGATTTTGAATCTTTTTGTATTAGAAAAGGCATTACTCATAACTTCTCAGCACCCATAAGACCTCAAAAAAATGGTGTTACTGAAAGAAGAAATAGAATTAGTCAAGGGATAACTAGAACCATGTTCAGTGAGTATTCTGTAGCCAAACATTTTTGGGCTGAAGATGTAAGTACTGCTAGTAATACTATAAATCGAGTTTTGATTATAACTTTTCTTAATAAAACTCTTTATGAGTTATGGAATGGTAGAAAACTTAGACATTCCAACATTAATGTTTTTGGTTGCAAAGTGTTCATTCTAAATACTAGATATAATCATCATAAATTCCTACCAGAATCTGATGAAGGAATTTTCATAGGCTACGCCACAACTTGTAAGGCTTATAGAGTATCCAACAAAAAAACTTGTACTGTTGAAGAGACAGTACATGTGAAATTTGATAAAACTGGTCCTTTTGTTTTTACACAACCCCAACCTACATCCTCAGATGTATTTTCAAAAACTGACTATCATCCTTTGATAGAAGATCCTTCTGATAAGGAAAATGTCCAAGAAGATACTGTTGAAACATTTACCCCAGAATATTTCCTACCCTATGATGATGAACAGGTTTTACAAACCAAAATCAGTTGTTTCTTAAAATTCATCCTAGTGATAGCATCATTGGTGATGTGACTCAACCTGTAAGGACTATAATTTCCTTACAAAATGAAGTAAGACATCTAGAACTTTTTTCCCAATTAGAACCAAAAAACAATCATGAAGCTTTAGGTGATGATGATTGGATAAATGATATACAAGATGAACTAAATGAATTCGAAGGGAATAATGTCTTGAACTTGGTTGAAAGACCTAAGGAAACTTCTGCTATTGGAGTAAAATTGGTCTTCAGAAATAAGTGTGATGAAAATGTAACCATTGTTATAAATAAATCTAGATTAGTTGCTAATGGTTATAATCAACATGAAGGAATAGACTATGAATAAACTTATGCTCCAGTAGCTAAACATGAATATATTCATATTTTACTTTCCATTGTAGCATTCTTCAATTTCAAGCTTTTTCATAATGGATGTGAAATGTGATTTTCTTAATGGTTATGTTCAAGAGGATGTTTTTGTTGAAAAAACTCCTGGTTTTGAAGATAAAAAATATCCTGATCATATTTTTAGACTTACCAAAGCTTTATATGGATTTAAATAAGAACCTAGAGCTTGGTATAGTAGACTTACAAGATTTTTTATTCAAAATAACTATGATAAGGGAAATGAAGATCCAACCCTTTTCATAACAAAAGAAAATAAAAATGTTTTTATTGTTAAAATTTATATTGACGACATTATATTTGGTTCAACTCATCAATATTTAACTGATTCCTATGTGGATCTAATGAAATATCTGTTCGAAATGAATATGATGGGTGAGTTAACTTTTTTCCTTGGTTTCCATATTTATCAAAAACCAGAAGGAATCTATATATCTCAACATAAGCATATTAAAGACCTTCTTAAAATGTATGGATATGAAAACACTAAAAGCCTAAGTCCTCCCATCGGTACCTCAAACACACTTGATCATAAAGAAGTTGGGAAACCAGTAGATCAAACATCTTTTAGAGGCATGATAGGAAGTTTACTTTACTTGACATCTAGTCATATATACTTTATATTTATAGTGTTATTATGTGAAAAATGTTAATCCAGTCCTAAGGAATCTCATTTAAAGGTAATGAATATATTTTTTTAGTACTTAAAGGGAACCATGGATTTGTGACTCTTTTATACTTCTAGAAATGATTTTGTTTAAAAAAAATTCGAATGCAGACATTGGTGGATGTAGAATGGATATAAATAGCACATTCAGATCTTTTAATTTGTTAGGAGATTCATTAATTTATTGGGAATGAAAGAATAAACACTCAGTAGCACTTTCCACTAGGGAAGCTAAATATATAGTTGTGGGAAGCTGTTTTTCTCAAGGGTTATGGATGCAAAACACACTCACAGACTATGGTATGAATTTTACCAAACCCCAAATTTTGTGTGATAATACAAGTTCCATTGCCCTTATTAAAAACCCTTCACATAACTCTCGTGAAAAACACATAGATATTAGGCATCAATTTCTTAGGGATCACACCAAAAAAGGAGATATCATTCTTCAGTTTATCGGAACACAAGATCAAATTGATGATATTTTCACAAAATCATTACGCTCTGATTGATTTTTATACATTAAACAAAAGTTATGAATGATATCCACAAGGAAATCATCCTTATTAACGTCCGGTTGAACCAATCTCCTTACATTAATACACTCATTTTCATTAGGGACATACATTTGATTGATAGTTTTTCATATTTTTCGTAATGAATTTTTTCATATTTTTCATCATAAAGTTTTTCATATTTTTCATAATGATGTTTTTCATATTTTTCATAATGAAGTATTTCAAATTTTGCGTAATGAAGTTTTTCATATTTTTTGTAATGACGTTTTTCATATTTTTCATAATGAAGTTTTTCAAATTTTGCGTAATGATGTTTTTCATATTTTTCGTAATGATGTTTTTCATATTTTTCGTCCTGACATTTTTCATATTTTTCATTATGAAGTTACTCATATTTTTCGTAATGATGTTTTACATATTTTTCATAATGATTTTTGCATATTTTTAGTAATGATGTTTTTCATATTTTTCGTAATGATGTTTTTCATATTTTTTATAATGAAGTCTTTAATATTTTTCGTAACGACGTTTTTCATATTTTTTTAATAAAGTTTTTCCTATTTTACTTAATGAATTTTTTCGTATTTTTAAAAAAGAGGTTTTTCATATTTTTCGTAATAACGTTTTTAATATTTTTGGTAATGAAGTTTTTGATATTTTTCATAGTGAAGTTTTTCATATTTTTTGTAATGAAGTTTTTCATTTTTTTGAAATAATGATTTTCATAATGAAGAATTTTGTAATGAAGATTTGTAATTTTTTCCCCCATACCCAAGTTGTTTTTTGGAATCTAAAGACCATCAAGAAGAATTTTCCTCAATATGAATAAATCTCTTGACAATTAGAAAGGTATGATTCTTTCTTGAGTTCTCGTAATAACCTTTTACTTTCTGTTAGTTTCTTAGTTTTTTAAAATTTATCAGATTATAGATTTCTTAAATCTGAATGTTTTCTTTTTAAAACACCTCAAAAGATCAGATCCTACTGAATTTTCCTTGTGGGTATCTTTTCAACCATCATATCAGATCAAAAGAATTCTCAGCCATTGGAGTCATATGGGAAGTTCAACTATCGCTTAAACACCTATAAAAAGGGGACCCTGATGGTTTTCCCACTTCGACTCTCAAGATTTTGTTTGTTAAAGCTCTACCCTACTAGAAAATCATGTTCCGAACTTTTCAGAAGTGCTCAAGTCCGAATGTTTGCTAATGTTCCTTATCAAGATATTTCTACTGTGATGCTGATTTCGGAGTGGAAAATATATAGAGAGAGGTTGGTACATCCGAGCATCTTCAACAAATATTACTCTATTATCTCCAATAATATCAATCTTAATGGATGGGAGAGTGTATCAATTTCAATGCCAGGATCTCAGGATGTAGTGTATCTGGATTTTCTGATAGAGTTTTATGAGTCTGCTTGTTTCTTTAAGGAAGATGGTAGAGAAAAATTTTCATTCATGAGTTATGGAAAAACATATGCATTGTCTTATACCAAGGCTTCTAGCTTGGTAGGGCTATATTATGAAGGAGAGGCAGAATTTTCTTCCCACAAGCTTCCAGATGTTCAAGGGAGTTTTGTAAAGTGAAGTCTATGTAATGTATTGGACTTATAGATGTCAAGACTGCAAAAATTTCTCACTTTCCTACCAAAAATTAGATCATAGAGTCATGGGTTAAGGGTCTTAACATACCGAGAAATGGTGACAAGGAAACTCTTAAGAAAGGTGATATGTATATCTTGGATTTTTTGGTATATCTATGGAAAATCAATCTGTTGAAGCTTATTCTCATTACGATAGAGAATATCAGGAATGGGAATCTGAGAGCATAGATAATCATGTATCCTGACCATCTCTCCAATTTGATAATTCAGTTTCTTGAATCATTCAAGACCCCTTGTACTTCCAAGTTAAGGAATTGAAAAGTAATGCTAATCAGTGATGATACCCTCAAGAGGATGAAATTTGGTTTCTCAAAGGAGTCAGGTGGGTTTTATGATCTACCAAAGGATAAGGCGGAGTCGTTCGAAAAATTGTATAAGTGGCTGAACCTTCAATGAAAGATGGAAAGAAGAGGAAACTAAAGGATGTGAAATAAGCAGAGAAAACCCCTAAGGCCAAAGAAACCAAATTCATACCTCCAAAGCCAAAAAAGCAGAAATCCTATCTGGATGAAGTGGTTTCCAAATGGAGTGAGCATAAGAAGAACTGAAAGGAAGGGGAACCAAAATTTGGTCTAAATCCTGCTGAGACCAAGGCTTTGAAAGAGAATAATATATAAGATCTTGAGAAGAAATCCAAAGAGAATAAGCTTAAGATGAAGATGTTGGAGGCATAGATTGTGCAATCTCATTTGAAGGCTACTGAAGTTGCATCTGAGAACATTCCTGTACCGAAAACATTCTTAGAAGAATCATTACCTGGGACACCGGGGAAAAAGTTTATGACTCTAGAAAAAGTTCAACAGAAGGTTGCTGAAAAGATAGATGTTGTGGAATATGTACAAGAAGCTGAAAGCACTGAAGATACAGCTGATCTGATAAAGAAAGTATAAGACTTTTATGAGAAATAAAGTGCTTCTGAAAAATTGTCAATCAAGACTTCTCAAGCCGGGTCTTCGAAGCTTTTACTCCTGGAATTGATGTGAATGATGAAGAGGATGTGAACATGTTATCTGAGGAATAGATTCATAATCGTGACTTCATTCTTCCTAAATATATTAAGGCAGGAGCTGAGAAAGAAAAAGATGTTGAAGATAGGATTGTTCAGTTGTCTGAGAGTGAGCAGGAATCTCCAGATGAAGAAGCTATTCCTAAAACAAACAAGGGAAAAAATGTGGTTGTTTATACCCCAACCAATGAAATTAAAAGAAATAAGGAAGTTGGAGGATCCTCTAAGATTAATCTGGTTTAGCTAGAAGAAGAACCATCACCATGTAAAGTGTCAGATTCGGAATCATCAACTCTGTGACATGATTTTGTCATTCAGTCCATGAAGAAGCTAGTGGACACCATTCCAATCTTTCCAACAATAGACTCCAGATTCCAGATGCTCCAACATAGCATGAATCAGAAAACCGACTCTATATCCATGGTGATGGATAGGTGTGTAAAGGTTGTGGCTGAAACCAAGAATTTCCTTATCAACTATGAAGCCCACAAAAAATCTTGCAATAAGATGACC
Organism: Viscum album; assembly: GCA_963277665.1. NCBI lineage: Eukaryota > Viridiplantae > Streptophyta > Magnoliopsida > Santalales > Viscaceae > Viscum > Viscum album. Next base: position 1,290,676,385 of record OY728119.1, read on the forward strand.
AGCTGGTTGAGGAAGATCATTGAAGAATTGAGAGAGCTTGATCAATTTCAAGAATATGTCCAGGAATCTTTTGATACTGAAGACACCAAAATCAAGGATCTTACAAATATCATTGAGATCAAGCTAACTCTTGAACTAAATACTCGGATTCATGATATCAAATTTCTGAATGGGAAGTTGAATTATATTTTCCAATGTTGGAAAAGAGAAAGGGATCTCCAAATCGAGATTGAAGAAAAGCTAGTGAAGCAAGATGACTTGTTGAAGGCTCAAGAAGAGGCTCTGAAGGCTCAAGATGATAGGATCAAAGCCTTATAGAAACAAGCTGAGGGGGATCACAAAGAGCTAAAGAAGCTGAAAACCATTGTGAAGAAGCTGATACACAAGGAAAAAAAGCAAAATAGATCCAAATCTGATCTTTTGATTTAACTATTTTTCCTTGTACAAATTCTTCCAATATTAATGAAATTGTGGTTGCCTATTTTGTTTGGATTTTTTTACTAATATTTCAGGTACTGTATTTCTTTTCCATTCCCTAAATTTCTTTATGAAAATCACAAAGGGGGAGAAACGGAAAATGAATTCAAACTAAAGAAGAAATATCCCTCAGAAAGGGGGAGTTTATCTAAGGGGGAGTTATCATTAAGAAGATTTACATACTCAAGATAATGAAAATTCTCATTCCATAAATCTATAATATGATCCTTTGTGTTCCAAAGCCTATGGGGGAGTTAGTCTTATTCATCTTTTCCAAAGTAAAAAGAGAGATAAGCTTTATTTTCAAAGTCTAGAAAATATTTGATAAGTCCTTATATTCTTTTTCTTAAGGATGTTTGTGCTTTCCAAAAATGGAGATATTGTTGAGTAAATAAGGTTTTCCTTATCACTTTTCCATTCCTTCTTACTTTGGGAGATTTTTTAGTCAATAAGGTTTCCTTATGACATTATAATTCCTTCTTGTTTTGAAAATCACAAACACCTTATGTCAAGGAAAATCTCTTTTTACCCTGTGTTTTACTTTTATAAGGAAAAATTTTCTTCTCCATGGAAATTTATCCTTATCATTCTTTCATTGCTCATATCATAATTTGTCAATGTGTAAAATTCACTTTGAAACCAAAACCTCGGAATCCTATAAATTTTTAGATATGAAGCATTCTATTTTAGAATCAGAATTCCAAGAATTCTGATTAAAAATTATGGTTACGAACTCTTATGAGTTCTGACTCCGAATTATGATTATGAATTCTAGTTACAAAATATTTTAAGTTCTGACTCCAAATTCTGATTACGAATTCTGGTTATGAACTCTTCTGAGTTCTGAATCTGAATTCTGATAATGAATTCTGGTCAGGAACACTTCTGAGTTCTGACTTCGAATTCTGATTACAAATTCTGGATACAAACTCTTTTGTGTTATGACTCCGAATTTTGATTAAGAATTATGGTTATGAACACTTTTCAGTTCTGACTCCGAATTCTGATTATGAGTTCTGGTAATGAACTCTTATGAGTCCTGACTCTGAATTCTGATGAACTCTGACTCCGAACATTGTGAGTTATGGTTCCGAATTCATATAAATCCAGATTCCGAATTTCCTTGAAATTCATACTCCATAATTCTATCTAATTCAGGTTCCAAATTCCTATAAAATAGAATTCGAATATCCTTGTATTATAGACATTGAATTCAATATTTGGTTTGACTACGAGCTTTCATTTACTTACATTCCGAGTATCTGATTTAAGATATTCTTAAAGATGTTTTGTTATAAAATGATGTTGTGCTTTCAGTTACTCACTAACCGTTGTTTGAGTCACATGTGTACAGGTCCCACTGAAATTCAAGGAAAAATATGACCATTGGAGGAGGGATCCAACCGTTGAAGTCGTGCCTATAAGTAGGAGCTCATTTGAAAGAGCTCAGAACTTTTAGACAACTTTTGATCCGATGTGGTTTCTAGAGAGAGATACTCTCATTCTTAGTGTGTACTGAACATTTGGTTCAGATTTTCTTTGTGCAACTCTAATTTTTTCTATGTACAATCAAGGGATTTCGGGGATAGGAAGACAGAGGTGCCGAATACCTTGATGTTGAGGGCTTCCTTGCGGAGGAAGACAGAGGTGCCGACTACCTTGAAGTTGAGGGCTTGAGGGGATAGAAAGACAGACTCCGATATTCATATCGAGGGCTTACCCTGGTATGGGTAAGACATACATTCTTTAAAGTATTAATCAAGGAACCTTTATCCAAGGTTGTTAGATACCCTTCTCTTTGGGTTAAAATATTTACTACTTTTTACTTGTTTTGTTACAAGTTTACTAATTCATTTTTATTGTTATGGAAAGTATAACTATCTTATACGTCCTCATACTTGTAATCTATTTTAGTTAGATTCTATAATCTTTAAGGTAGAATATTCATCTTTGTAAACATTCATTATGTTTCATTTCTTGAATAATTTTTACAGAATTTCATTCTTAGAATCATATTTCTCGAATCAAGAAAGTGTTTAGAACTTAGAGGTTTTGTGAATTATCTTGTTTACCCTTATTAAACATAACCATCGTTACAATTTCCAAATGAATTTTTAAAAGTATACAATTCACTCCCCCTTTTGTACTTGAGTATCTCATCTTTACATATTCTATTATACAAAGAAATTCATAATTGCATACATTTCAAACATATCATTAATGTCTTAGATAATGTGTCAAAAGTACTTGGGTATGGCCTCAGGAAAAACACAATTTTTTCTTGTCTCATGAGTCCTACCAATGCATCTCGAGGCTATGGTAGGCGCCAAAAATCACATATTAAGTCCAATGTATTCCTCATGTGAATTTTGATAACATAAAAAATTTATACATATGACTGTTAAATAAGAATCCCCAATATTTAAACAAAATCACTAACCGTTCTGTGTAGTGTGGTGAATCGTATCAATATAGCCCATCCATTGTCAGAACAGTCATAAACAATTTTAAAACATGTTTTAGTGAAAATAATAAGATATAAATCTCAACAAATAATAAAATTATACATAGGTGTTAAAATATATTAAAATACTCTAATAAACCCGCTTTAGAATTCATGAGTGAAATGCCCCTTTACTTTTAAAATACGAGTTATTTTGGAAATATCATTTTAATTTTCATAAATTTTTGTATAAAATCAGTAATTAAAAAATAATGTTTTTCATGGAAAAATTAGTGTTATTATAAAATAATGGGTTCTTAAAATAGATTGTAGATGTACATGAAAATTGGTAAGAAATCGAGACGTTTCCTTTAATCGGGCTTTTGTGTTGGGAAGTATTGAGAAAGATCATTATAAAATATGTAACTCCCCATAAAAGAATGAATAATTATGATTTTTACAAATATATAGAACATTGATAGAGAATTTAGGGGGATTAAATGAAAATAACTTAGAACATCATTGGGGTAAAGAGAGGGAAAGCATAATCCTGAATGAAAAATGGATGATCAAGGAGAAAACCCATACAATATATTTGAATGTGTTATTCAATTTATCTTGATGTGCCAGATAATAAAATTAAATCCATTAATTAATAAATAAATAACATTATCAACATTTATTTGATCTATTATTATTTTATTAAGTTTATTTAAGGAATTTTTTGAGTTACAAGATATAATTTTATTGCTTAGGACTGTTTGTTTCCTTAGTTTTCATGATCATTATACTTATATATGAGTATGGTAGTACATGTGGGATGGGTATATTTTATAGAATTGAATTTATATGATATTAATGAAAATAAGTAATATTAAATGGTTATATAATTATTTTGGTTATATTCTATGAGGATAGATTATTTGATAATACATTTAGTGATAATCATTTAGATTGTTATGGTGGTTATCAATTATAGTGAACTCATTTTTTTATCATATATATTTATATAAATATGTTACATTTAGATCATAAAAATTGATTTATTGCCTATGTTATAGTCTTTTTTAACCATAAAAATGTTATCATTACCGTCCACGATGGATGAATTGAAGAATGATAGTTCTTCTTCCAAGAAGTTTGGAAGTTTCAACCTCAAGGACTGTGATTTTATTTTTAAAATAAAAGTGAAAGAGAGTAAGGATATTGATTATGGTTCTTAGATTAAAAAGATATCATTCTATTATATAGATGATACTGGAGTTATAATGATCATTTGGATATAAGAGGTGTGGCGAGTATAATAAAAGAAAAAACATGAAAATAATATAAATGGAAAAGGGAGAGTATTTTACCTCTAGAATAATTTTTGAGAACCACCTTAAAGAAAGGGATTTATATATCTTTTTATGAACATTATCTACTTAATATGGGGAGATAACTGGAAGATCATTTGTTTAGAACATTTCAAAGCATCATATCATAGAGTATTGAGGAGAAGTGGGGGTGAGGGTGGTTTTTCTAGTGGGGGACATGGGTGGTTTCTTGTTATTCTATTCATTATTTTATCAATTTTCTCAAGAAACCCAATAGTATTGATTATTGTGAAAAAATATAGTATTAATTGCATGTGATTTATAACCAAGTGTTCTTACATCTGACATGACTCATGGAATAGTGTATTTATATTAAAATTTATTTATAATGTATATAATTACATTCTATTATTCAATAAAACTTCACGTATTTCTGAAACAAAATCACAAAAAAATTACTCTAACTATTTATCAATGTAAATAATTCAAAAATTTAATCCATTTTATGAAAATAATTTTCAATATATGAGAAATATAATATTAAATAAAAATCACCAAATACAGCTTTTAAAATTAATACTGATTTTATAATACTGAAGAACTAACTAAGGTATTATTAAATAATCCTTGAACCATATGATAAAAATATATTTATTTATGGATACATTTTATAAAAAAATAATTTTATTTTTTAAAATATTTATTAATCACAAAAACAAAAACACATAATTATAAATTTTTAAAATTTTCACTTTCTTGTACTATCATATAATTATATCATACATTTATTTATACGGTTCCTGAGTTCTATTTATACATTCATGGGTGAGGTAACTATTAATTGCGTTTATATACTATTCATAAGGATCATATTACTATTCATAATGGTACGTTACTATTCAAAATGGTCATGTTACTATTAATCAAAAATCTAAGATAGTCCTTTGAGACACTAAATATCTTATAGATCTCAACCTTGTATGTCTAATTTTTGAATTTCAAAACACAGAAGTGAGAAAATTATGTTTAATAACCAGGTTATAACTATCTTCTATAAACATAAATGTTTTTTTAGAGACTCAATGATTCATTAATTTTATCTTATAATAAATTTTTTGTAAATACGTGGGGTGTTACATTTCTTGTTTGAGGCTTTATAGTTGTTGATGTGTCACTGCAATAGATTTTTTTATTTTGGGATTTCATTTGCATACTTGTATATATATCAATTTTTATTTAAGCATTATTTGTGAGAGAGTTTTGTATTTTTTTAATATGTCACAATGTTGATTTTGGTTTATATATCCTATCTTCCCATATTGATTCCTTAAAAAGGGTAATTCCTCCCATTTTGTGAGTTTTTTATGCCAATTTTATTATACACTAAGCTAATGACTATTGGGGTGATACTGAGTGGTCATTATCTCCCTTTCGTCGTTTCCATCCTAAGAGTGGCATCATTGGAGGCAGGGGTCGTGACATGGGGCATCTTCAGCACTATTTTCATAGTTCTCCATGGCCAGGTGCTGAGGAAATGTCTCATGCTTCTTGTGTCTCTTATGTACCTATGGAATAAGTGAATCAGAATGATTCTCATCAGTATAATTTATCTTTCTATGGTCATTCATGGAATACCATTACTCCTCAACCAATCAAATTGCAATTGAATAACAATTACAAAGTATATCAAGTAAGAAATTATATGAAGCTGTAAAAATAATTTTTTATAATAAATATGAACCATAAAAGCTGAAAGTTATGATTATTTGGAATTCTACATTTTTTATTTCATTGTTTGATATCGGTGCATTCTATTCTTTTATATCTAATCGTGTTATTGATCTTTTATGTTATGATGCTGAGATAATGCCTTTTTTTAATCTTAAATATACTCATGGAAAAATAGAAGGTCGAGAATTTATGTGCATCTCATGTTCTATAAATATAAATAAGGAGGAATTGATAAGGTACTTATTAATGCTTGAGATGGATTTATATTAGATAATCCAAGGTATAAATTGTATGAATCTTTTCAAAGATAATATATATTGTTATACTCAAAGGGTTTGTTTTACAACTAATGATGGTATCCAGCATTTCTTTAGAGGATAAATAGATGTAATATAATGCGCAACAATATTGTTGGAACTTTTTTTTGAAAAACATCATACCAGATCACAACATTATAATTTGAATCAATGGATGAGATCAGGGATATCAGTTTTCCCTCAATTGTTTTATCAGCTTCAAGATATATTCCCAAAGAAATTATATTAGTTTCTACATACAAGAGAAATGTATTTTTTTGTTTAACCTCTTACTAAGGAATATTATTATCTCAATTATATCTTATAGTATGGAAGAAACATAATTAAGTTTATGAAAAGTTTTGTTTAAATATTTGGAAAGTAGTGGGATCATTTGGCCTAATATATCTCAAAGGGCATCACTGGTTTTGTTTGTGATAAATATGGATGGAATAATAATACATTGAGTGGATAATAATAAGATTAATTATGTCTCCTTGAATAATATGTATCCACATCCACATATTTATGTTGTTTTTTTTTATTAATTTAGGGTATTTTGGTAGTTCTCTATGTGTAACATGTGTTCTGGATATCACCAATTACGGGTTCGAAAGGATTAAATTTCTTAACCAGCTTTCTGGAGGATTTATTTCCATTATGAGTATGTGGGTATGCATTTGAGTATTAAAAAATATCCTTCTATATTTATGGAAATGATTAATTGGGTATTTCAGATGTATCCGGATTATTTTTATTGTGGTGTTTTTGGATGACATATTGGTTTATTTAAGGAAAATGGCTGAACATGAGATACTCTTAGCGATAGTGTTGGGAAATTTTTGAGATCATATTTTTGTATTCCAAAATATCAATGTGTAATTTTTGGACAAAATAGATGCATTTCATTAGACATGTTAACTCTATATGAGGATTTTCAATGGATCTAGAAAAGATAAATGTTGTGATCTCTTGTAAATTTCCAAAGAATAGATTTTCGATATGTAGTTCACATGGTTATTCTATTTATTACCGAACTTTTTTTCATTACATTCCAAGACTACCTTAACTAATGAGATATTTCAGAAGAAAAAAATGCTTTATTCAATTAGAATGATGAATATTAGATTTTTTTTAAAGAGAGTAATGTTATCCAAACATCATCACTGATCATTATATTGATAAAATTGTGATAATGTTATGGGATGTTTTTTGATGCTTCGGTGTCCTGGTTGGTGTGTGTTCTCATGAAGAGAGATCATGTTATTTTTTATGGGTTATGGAAGTTATAGTTTCATGATAAGAACTACCTATCACATAACTTGGAATTAGCTATTTAATTCAATTCAATGAAAACATTTCATCATTACCTATTTGGTGAAAAATATGTGGTCCCTACATATCATAATAGTTTGAAGCAAAATTTCTAGAAAGTGATTTGAATATGAGAAAAAGGATTTGGATAATGTATCTCAATATTAGTGACATTGACATGATGTGTACACATGGTTAAGGAAATTTAGTGTTGGATGCATTAAGGAAAAAGTAATATATCCATTTGGAAATATAGACTTCATATTAGTGTAAGAAGTGGTTGGTGATAGTCGACATGCACTTGGATAATGTAGTTGGAGGTATGATTTCACTAATTTTTAGTTTCTTTTTTCATTATTTGGTTGATATGTTTAAAGAGGCGCAAACAACAGATTCTGAATGAGTTTCTATGAGGTCAAAACTCAATGGTGGGGATACCATTGAGAGATGAATGATTGACATGGGATCAATTTTTTATATTATGGATTGGATGGTAGTACATATGGTTTTTTAAGAAAAAATTCTTCATACATATCACCATTTGAGATCCGATGTTCATCCAAGAATAAAAAAATAGTTATATGGTTTTAAATGAAAAAATATGGTGGGTTGGCATGAAATTAAAACTGGACTAGTATTTTATGAGATGCATCACATTCAATTAGGTTAAAATAGATCACTAATGACCAATGGTTATATTCAGGACTTTATCTATTCTTTTTTGGAAATAGGAGAAGATATCCATGGATTTTGTGATAGGTCTCCAAAGGATAGTTAAGAAACATGATTATGTATGGGAGAGAGTGTATGAAATCATAAATTCAGACCATTTAATCACTATTATTGATTCTCATATAGTTGATTACTCGACTAAAATCTATAACAGAGGATTGGTAAAGAGGTCCAGCATACCGGTTTTGAATGTTTCATAATGATATCCAATGTTTAGATCTTATTTTTTGAGGTCCATATAACAAGACATTGGGGTTGAATTTACTATGATCATGGTGTGGCATCCTAATATGTTTGTATAATCCTAAATGATCATAAAAATGTTTTAAGAAGTGATTCAGGCATCCATAATAGATTTTGAGGGCTCATGGGAGGACCACATACCATTAGTCGAGTTCTCATATAACAACATTTATTAGACCATGATACATATGGATCCCATTAAATGGTTATTCATGTCATTCTACACTTTGTGGGGTGTTAAAATGTGAGACGTCAGTTGTTGGACCACGTCTTGTGCAAGAGAGAATGCAGAAGATTCAATTAATAATGAAGATAACAGAGATATCATAGAGTCATCAAAAATCTTATGTGGATAATTTTTTATAACCATTATCATTCGAGGTGAATGATTATTTTTTCTTGAGATCTATCCCATGCTTGGGAATATTATTTTTGGGAAACATGGAAAGTTATCACCTCAATACATAGTCCATTTTAAGATACTTGAATGGGTTGGCGTGGTGGCATATCAATTGGATTTTTAACAAATGTTTATTTCAATGAATAATGGGTTTCATGTATATCATCTGATGAAAAATAATGATGATCCTAACAATGTGATTTTTGGGGATCACATTGAACTTCAGTCAGATGTTAAACTGGTTAATATACCAATAAATATTGCTGATAGGAATGGAAAATTATTCAGTTGGAAAAGAATTGTTCTAGTATTGGTTTTATATAAACGTGTTGCGATTTAGAAAGAAACATAGAAGTGGGAGAAGAAAATAATCAAGAAATTGCTTGAACGCATTTAAGAAATTGATGGTTTTCTAATTTATGAGGATGCAAATTCCAATGGTGGGGACAATGAAGAAGCTATAGTTTTAGGTAATTTGCCCTGGATTTATGTATTTCATGTATATGTAATGATTATGTTATATTTTTGTTGGTTATGGTGGATTTTAAAAAAATTTATAGGCTTTTATATTGGTTAATGGTTCGTGAATATTTAGTAGAAACCATGGAACACCTCAATGAAACCGTGAAAAGAAAAATAGAGGTCACAGGGTAGGTGCACGATTGGTGAATTTTTATCCAAACTTTATGGATTTCCAAGAGAAACTGATCTCGCCTACTATCATTTGAGATAGTGGTTGTCACATGTTTAGAGAAAATATTTTCTAACAGTGTGAGGCAAAAGTTTAATGGAGTGGCTTAATGCAGTATAAACAACAGATATGGTGAATGATATTCCTTACCGTGTGGCCTATCTATGAGTAATATAGGTATCCATCACTAAATTGTGGATATAATTTTAATTAGAACCTTAATATAAAACCTCCACTCGAACATAATAATTATATTTAATAATATATTTATATTTCCTCATGTTCTTGAGTTTTGGGATGAGTCAATATCTAAAATTTATTTTAGGTATTTTTCTATCTAGGCACACATGAAGGAGAAACTTTTTATCATTTTAGGGAAAATAGTATGACCCAGACAGTGGATATATCCTATATTCATCGTCTAGGGTATTTCCATTCATTATCCCCCATGAGTCATGCATCCCCAGATAGAGATGACCACACAGTTGGTGCACAGTCTATAAGGCCATGGACTATCCCTCCTCTTCCCATTTTAGGTGTCTTTCTCCTCATCTCACCTATTCTCTTTGTTCAGCTGAACCCTAAGGTTTTGAGATGGCCTATTTTATTATGTTTCTATTATTAATAAGGCATTTGATTGGTATCTCTGGTTTGCATTTAGTGTATTTCAATATCTTCTACCGAATGACAAATGTTATGGTTCATCCTGGTTCATTCGCCACTTTTTAAGGTAGGTTTTTGTGGCACTTTCATCTTGCACAATTTTATTTTTGGCCTTTTAGTGATTTTTGACTTTCTTATTAATTATTTAGCCCAATTTTTGGTTTATTGGTGGTGACTAAAATATATATATGCATATGTAGGTATGTATGGATATATACAAACACACACACTCACTCATATATATATATATATACATGTCTATGTGTGTGTGTTAGTTCCCCATTTCAGGACGTTAACATGTGTTACTATTAATATGAGTAGTGGGTCTATGTCTGTTCATATAAAAATACATATATGTATATAGAAATATTCATGTAATTATGAAGGTTTATTTTGGTTATTTACTCATATATACAAGCCTAGACATATATATAAGGAGCACCATGGGCATATTTAAGCCCATATAAATATTTATATTGGGGCTTTGCATCCTTATATGTGTGTGTGTGGGTGTGTCTATGTCTAAGAGAGAGAGAGAGAGATATATATTGAGAGTGAAGTTCTATGTGCACAGAAGTAGGAATGGGAAGCTTTGGGTGGTCACCGATGGAATCATCGATTTCCAAGATGTTTCATCTTTTATATCTTCTTATTGATATAGGTTATATAAGTTCGTGAATTTAATGTTAATTCCATGGTTTCATGAGAAACATATAAGAATGTTTTTATATTTATGTTGTATATATATTTTAGGAAATATGGTTTCCACCTTGGAATTTTTGGTTTTTTATTTAAATAATTTTACTAAGACTATTTAAAATAATTCATTTAAATGGGAAGTATACTATCTATTTTAAATAGTTTTCTATATGATTCATAGAATGTGATTTATTTTTATTGGAACTGAAATTATTTGGTTACAATTTTTATCAAAAAAGGAATGTTTTTAACCAATAAGTGTATCATGGAAATCAAATGACTTGAATGTACCATTGGGAATCATCTGAACATGAATGATTTTTTCAACATGGTTTTGGGGAAAAGGTTTTTAAATTGTTATTATTTCAGACCATTTAGATCATTTATTGGTTTTACATGTTATGAGAATCAATATGGTCATCCTCCCAATGAGAGGGTCTTCAAATAGGTTGTGTCAGGGTTTGGGATAAGAAGGCACAGTGGAATTTGTGGGTTATTGTTAATAAAAAATAGGTGATGACCTCCTCATTCTCCAAATAATATTTTCATGGGATTACAAAGTATTATATTGGTGGTGAAGTGAATATTTCTTATCGTCCACAATTAGGCTGGTTGGTACCCCATGGATGTGTGAGATGATAGGTGGGATATTCCAGTAGTGAGGCTAGTTTGGAGCATCTAGGTTGGTGATTGAGTATATAGTATCACCATATTACAGATGGTGAGTCTGAATAGACTAATTCCATGGATTTCTTCTATAGACTTTTACTAAATTACAATAATTACATATTTTTATCTTCTAGATTCATTTTTTGTCACCTTTTTACATGATTCCATTACACTAGGTTCACACATATGATGCTTCCCTCTATATTATATTATTTTTATAAATTTACACCCTAACATTTCATTTTTTGTTAAATTAATTCTGTAAGAACTATTTCTATTTTAATTTATTTTATTGTAATGAATTTTATGGATTTGGAAATTATTTTTGAAAATCTGATGGAAAGAATTTTTTTCATAAAAATGCAATCCTATTACATTATTTTAATAATGGAATCCCTTATTTTAATATATTGTATGTTCAAACTACTACCACAAGGTTTTTTTAATAGTAATAGATATGGAACAGTTTATTTTAGGCATGCCTACAAAGTTTTAGTACTCAAACCTTTAGTTTAATCTTTGTTTTTAGATTCTCAGGTTTCTTCAAACTCAGATTCGGTAATGCCTTTTGAGGCTTTTCATGGGATAGATCTTGTTATCAGTTTGGCGTCAATCTAGGTTGGTTCATGACAACATATTATTATGGGAGTTTAGACAATGTTATTTGAGGATGTCTAATAGTTCAGATCTTGTATTTTAAGAATTCATGTGATCATACCAGGGCATGTTCTTGATGAATAACTATCCATAAGAATTTTGGAATTTCTAGGGTGTTTTTAGGTGGTCTTATCTAAACATATAAGCATAGATCTCATGTGATTGTGAGGTCCTTGTTATTTTATCATTTCTAGTTTTTTCTTTGGATATGTCCTTTATTATGGGTGGGATTCATAGGGTTAATTGTTTTGTGCATGGTTTATAAATCCATGAATAAAACTTGAAACTGTCATTGATGACTTTTGATGTGCTTATTGAGTTGGTGTAGGGTCTGCCAAATTGTGTGGTCAAGCCACTGGTAGCGATTGATCATGTGATGCTTTGGGATTTTTGACTAAATATTGAAGGGATTTTGTTTTTTCCTGGTAGTGGATTGATTTGGTTTTTGGGAATTTCACTAGGGTTATAAAATTAAAATTGATTTATAGAAAATTAATTTCCAAAATGGATGTATTGGGTTATATGAATATGATATGAGTATCATTGGGAATGAAATTATTATGGAAAATGTTTTAAGGGTTTTTGGAGATATTTTTGAAATGTGAAATGGATGTTTCTTAAAGGATGAGAATTTGTGAATTCTTTATTTTGGTATGATAATTGATAGCTTCCAATTTTTTTTGGTAATTGGAATTTAGGTTCATTGTTTTGTTTTTAGAATGGAAAATTGTATTTAATTGAACCTTTCTATTATTATAGATTCTCACAGGTATGCATGTACACATGTGGTAATAGGACGTTTTTGGGAATGTGTATATGGTTTCATGAGGTAGATAAATATTTATATATGTGAGGCTTCATGGAAAACAAATAGTAAATATATAACCTCTTAATTTTCTTTTTCTTTTTGAAAATGGTTATAAAAGGGAGAATTTAAATGATTTGAACGGTTAGCATGGTGTGGTTTTTTCTTTTAATATATGGAGTTTTCCCCTTTGGTTCCCTATTCATTGGATGTGTTGAAAGTGTTGTTGAGGTGGTTTTAAAGTTACATTTTTTATTTTTTATTGGGATATGTAATTTTTCTTTTTGATCCATTTTTCATTGATTTTGTATCTCTTGTATTTAGAGTATTCCCTATAAAAAAGACCTAGTAAACAGTGATGGTTGGTCTTCATGGTTCCTTTCAAAGTTTCATGGATGATTGTTAGTTATATTAATCAGTTTTGGTCATCATTTAGGGTTTTATATTGTCCAATTTTGGCCTTTGATGACATTGAGTAAATTTTTAATAGGTGTTTCTCTGGTAATTCCCATTAAAGACTCTAGGGATTCCTAGAATAGAGTGGTGGTGCATGATCCTTTCTTGAATTTAGACCACATGTGAGTCCTATTGGATTGTCACACACCTATTTTTGATGAAAAGTAGAAGGATGTGGAATCCATAGCCTGATTATGAAGGAATGTACCATTGGTTGTGGCCACTTTGGTCATGGGAAGTTTGTTTTGCAACTTCTTCTACAAAATTAAGAAGTTTTGGTCCGGGGTTGACAACTCTTAACTATAGTTCCATAGATTAATCAAGACATAAGACATCTATCCATAGGACTTGGATTGAATCCTTTCATATGGTGTAGGAGTTTCCATGTGTGGTGTACATGCAATCATTATGTTGTCTATGATATGAAGGGGAAACTATATATATTTTCCTTTTTCTGGTATTTCATTTTCGAAGCATCTTGTGGAGAGAACATTAGGTACTTGTTTTCTTGATATTTTTTATGGATTTACCTTATGTATGTTAACTCTTGAATAGATGGAATTTTTGTAGTGTTTTTGTTTTCCGGTAGCACCTGTTTGGAGATGCTCTATATTGGGTAAATTACGAATTGTAGTCCAGTTCAGGTTGTTGTGCTAGTGGCTTCTTAATTTCTATAGGTACCAACTGATTATATTCTCCTATTTTTCCTTGGAGCTAAATAAATGTGGCTTGGGAATCCAAACATCCACACTATGGAATTCAAAATTCATCAATTTCAGGTTTAGTTTAGAGGTTATGTTCAATCGAGAGAGTTTCAATTTTCCTCATCGTTACGCATAGGTATTTTTCATGAGAACCTTCAATGATTTCACTCTTTTATAAAAATTTGGGTTTAAGTGGATGTATATTTTGGGAAGGCATTTTAGAGTTATTGGGTTTGGGATGGAGGTATTTCTTGTCCTGTGACTCAACTTTTGGGATTTGGTTCTGTATTGAGGAAATTCTAGGTTGACCAAAATTCTCAAATGTTGGGGAGACCACTATATCACATGATTGTGGTGAACTCATCCTATAAGGAATTTATGATGATGAAATTTCTTGATTCTACTCTACCCAACCATAATAATGGAAATTGGATGTCCTATACAGTGGGTCCTGTGATAATTCTTTTAGAGATCAGAAATGGGCCCGCATGATTTCTATGTTATGGGTTACGGAATTTTGTGTTAAGATGTTTTTTGGGATTTTAGATTCCTCATTGAATATTTGTTCGGTGGATTAAATTCTTGGGTCTTGGTTGTTATCTCTTCTAGTGTGGTTTTATTTCATTGGATTTAACCTCTATAGTATCATTTTGGGATTTTGGATTAGATAGAAGGGTTACTATTAGCTCTGGGTCTTTGGATTTTGAGAATCACATCACGGGATCAGTTTGTTTTCTTTAAATGTTGTGAATAACTAAATATCTGGGTCTTTCTGGGGAAAAAGTGTCAAGGTTGGGAGAAGTGTCACACATTGTCCCTAAATTTATATTTATATAATTAATTTAATTATATTTAGTAATGATTCCATGTTTTAGGACGTGTCATTTTTTGAAATGTATATTTTCGATTTTCCTACCTTTGTTCACATTTGCGACACAACTAGGGAAATTATGTGTCATCATAGTGAAAATATAAGCGAATCCCAAAGTGGCTATGTCCATGACACGCAGTCAAGCACAAATTTGTTCTCTATACCCTTTGAGTCGCATGGCTCCATAGAGAGATGACAGCATACTTGGCGCATGGTCTGGCAGATCATGTGTCCAAACCGTATAGCATGCAAGGTTAGGGAAAAAATTAAAAACAATAAATAATTAAGTATAATAAAAAGATATTTATTATTAATAATGATATTATTATTATTATTATTTGTATTATTATTATTAATAATATTAGTTTTATAATTTTATTATCAAACCCTCAATGGGGTTCCCCCACTACTTCAGTGATGCCACCCCCCCCTCCATCCCGCGTGACACCCCTTTCACTGGAGAGATCCTCTCTTATAGTGTTTCCATTAAATTTATTCATGTTTTTCAGTCCCAACCCTGAGTTAATGCATCAATCTCCCTCCTATTTCCATCTCTGTTGTCTTTCACTTCTTCTAATCACTTTTCTTGTTATGGCTAAACCCTGATGTTTCAAGTGAGCCTTTTTTTATGGTTCTCTTCTTAATAGGGTAGGTTATGGGTCTCCAGGGTAGGAATTCTGTGTATTTCAGCATCCTCATCTGAAGGTGTATAATTTTTGTTCAAATCGGAACACCCACCGCCATTTGAGATAGGTTTTATTGTCTCTTTGATATATCTAAATTATAATTTTTGTGATTTATGTGATTTGTGGTTTTCTTATTTTTGGTTTACATTAATTTTTGATCTATTTTAGGTGACCCATTCATATATTCTTATGTAGGTATATTTGAATATATATATCTATGTGTGTGTGAGAGAGAGTTCCCCCATTTTTTATTTTCACCTACATCTATTTTAATATGTTTAATGGGGATATTTGTTCTCATATAAATATACATATATGTATTAAGGCAAATGGGTGAAAGTGGAAAGGTGGATTCAAGCGTATTTCCCATATATTAATGTTTAGATATATAAATATAATGATTTCATTGTACATATTGTAGGCCTATCGAATGTGTATATTGCATCTAGGTGTACTAAAATGTATGTGAAGGTGCATATGCAAGGAAGCAGGAAAGGGAAACCTCGAGTGATCCTCATGGATGTATCGAGTGCTGAGATGTTTTTTCATTGTATTCTTATCATTGATATAGATTCCCTATGGTGAACATTAACATTTAATTCCATGATCTCTTGATAATTTTAAAATAATATGTTTATATTTTTTTGGTTTATATATTTTATTAAAATATAATTTCTCTAGATATAAATGATTTTTTATTTATTTTCATAATTTTTCTAAGCCTGTTTAAAAATATTACATTAAATTTGAAGTACCCAAAATGTTTTAAAAGAGTATTCTATATTATTCCTAACATCTGATGTGTGTTTCTTGGAATTTTATGGCTTTGGATAAATGTGTCATCTAAATATTCACCCATTTGGAACATTGATCTGTAGTTTAGAAATCAAATGACATGAATAGATTTCTTGTAATATTCTAAACAACAAAGAAATTTTCACCCATGTTTTGGGGAAATGGTATTGAAAGGGTTAATTTGTAGGCCTGCTTGAAACATTGAGAGGTTTTATTTGTAGTGGGAATCCCCAAGGTCATCCTCCCAATTTGAGGGTCTTCACTTAGGTGGTGTTGGAGGTTGGGCTAGGAAAGAACAGTGATATCTATGTGTTATAGATAATTTCACGCATGTTATGACCTCCTAATTATCCACATAATATTATCATGGGATTCATGGGTATCATCTATAGGTTTAAGTGATGGTTTCGTATCATCTATGATTAGATGTTTTGGTACCTACTGGTTAAAAATATCTTCAGGTTACATTGATACATTTTTCGGTTGATTGGGTTTGTTGAAAAAGTAGGTTTCTAGGGTCATTTCTGTAGTTAAAAAGATATTTTTGGAAAACTATTTTGAAAAGGATCTATGATAAAATAATGGATGATATCGAGGCATTACAAATTTATTTTATTTAAGTTGGGGTAGTTTCCAATTCCATGATTAAAATTTTAGTTCAAAATTAGGAAAATGAAGATAATGATTTTTGAAATGTAAGATGCGTGAAAGTGTTTTGGAGGTTTAGAAGGTCCTGAAAAATAAAACATTCATGATCATTACATCATGATACAGAAAATGAAAGAAGTACAAACAAGTTAAGTAGTGGATCGAATTGTAAGTTTTTGTGATCTTGGCCAGAAGAGACTTGACAGAATTGAACCTATACACTCAGGGAAATGATGTGAATGTTCTATGAAGGGTTGGAAAAAATGATTATAGATAGGTGGTTACCGCCCACATTTGAGCATTCTTAACACATAGAGAAATTCCAAACTTTGTATCGCACATGTATAATTTTGTGTGCAAGTAGTGAGTTTTGTGAAAGAAGTAAGTTTAGCACATGTATTGGGTGACATGCAAGAAGAAAGTTACATGAAAGTAGTGAGTTTCACATAATAGTTATGTTCAAATATTAAGTGTAATGCCAGTTGTTTTACCCTAAAATTGAAGGAGTTGCAGACAAGGAATTAGCATTGCTCACAAGTCATCCTAACATTGTGCAAAAGGATGAAGCTTCCCAGAACATATTTGGTAAGGTGGTATTCATCATTGGGTGAAAGTCGGACTTCAACAGAGCATCTGTATAAATTTAAGGATTCATTCATTAGGAAAAATGAATAGGCCTTCAATTCAATAAATTGTGACTGGATTCCTTCCAAGAGTATTGAGAAAAGGAATAAGAAGATGGTGATCCGTTCCACCAACTGTGAGACAGAGAAAAAGATGTTGGGTGTGACCCTTGGGAATTCAGTGAGAAGACCCTAATCATTGTAAAGGTAGTGAGCATGGGCATATAATTTATCTATCTTGAGCCTTGTAGTTGGCATGGAGATTTTGTGGATTTTGTACATTCTCAATCGCCATTCCATTCTCCTTGGATTTATCCTAGTGGAGGTGAATCAAGAAAAATTAATGTGTTATGTGCATGATTTAATTTCTATTAAAACATTTCTACGGGTGAAATAGATTAGTGTGTTGTGTTTTAGGAAGAAATGATGTCAAAAGCGGAAGTCTTTTTAATATTTCATTCCCTGATTCACCCCCCCCCCCAGGGCAATTAACATAATGGTCAAATAATTGGTATCAAAAGGAAAGGTTAAAAGTCCTTGAATCTCACTCAATATAATAAATGGAGGTGTTCAGTAACAAATAAATAATTATCTTTTATAGAAACAGTTTTAAAATATGGATGAATCAGATCCATCACTACTTTATACAATTATGAATGAATGCATTTATAGCATCTATTCATGGAATATCGACTAATATCAATTATGGTGCTTTATCAAAAGCAGACCGAATAGAATTAGGTGATCATGCTAATAGAATCCATGATTTATGGGGATCCTTGTGAATGTATATAAATTTTTTGTTTATGTCATTTAAGTCAACACATGATTTGTGGGAAAATCTATAGATTATTTACGAGGGAGACTCAAAATTTTGCGAAGAAAATCTTCAGGTTCTACGGAAAAAATATGACGATCTTAGAATGCACCCTATTGATTTTGTTGATACAA
Source organism: Viscum album (assembly GCA_963277665.1). Lineage (NCBI taxonomy): Eukaryota > Viridiplantae > Streptophyta > Magnoliopsida > Santalales > Viscaceae > Viscum > Viscum album. Next base: position 1,290,695,255 of record OY728119.1, read on the forward strand.
TCATTGACTAGGTGAATATTGTTTTGGAAAACATGAATGGTCTTAGAGAAATTATCGGGGACATACAGATTGTTAAGTGTATCCTAGGAAAACCGAAACATCGATTTAATCTAAAAGATCCTGTTTTGGGACATAGTGATCTAAATGGGAGACACTGTATAAGATGAAAAGTACTATTGTTGTATATGAAATTTGGAATGATGATAATGAGTCTATGGAAGAAGGGATGTTTAATGAATTGGAATTCAATTCCCTGTAGAATATAACCATTGAAGATAGTTATGAAGATGAAGAGATAGATGAGGTTATTTTATTTATTTCCTCAAATCGTAGAAGTGGAAAAAGAAATTTAATAGGGAAACTACCTATTTCATTCCATTGATGTGGAAGGTATGGACATCCTATATCATGGTTCCCCAATAAGTTTCAAAAATATGAAGATGATGATGTTGAAGTTTCCATGAATTTGTCATCATCATATATGAATGGATATAAAAAATTTATGAAAAATTTCTTCAAAAAGAAGAGTCTGATTTTGAATGAAGATGACAGTTCAGAAGAAACTAAGGGAAAAGAGTTGGAAGACTGCAAGGATCATGAATTGAATTTTATACTGGTTGTTACAATTTCCCAAAAAAAGTGAAGAAGGTGATAATAAAGAAGGATAATTCAAAGGAAGAGTTGACCTTCATGTCAAATTAGAATGTCCTCATGATGAAATAGATGTTTGAAAAAAAAAGAATAAATCCAATAATGTGGTTCCTAATTATAATCTCTATATATTGTAGTAGGAAGAATTGAGTTATTAGATGAAGGAATAAATTTAAAAATAGAACTCTTCAATGAGAAATAATGTTGATAAGGTTGTTGAGTAAAAGGTATAAAATTAATAATAGTAATGATAAATAAATAGATTAATCCAAATTGGAAAATTTCAAATCAAATTTATTGATAAACAAGAAGAGGAGGTCATCGATCTGTGATAAAATGTTAAGAATCAAGAAAAACTATTGACTATTGACATGACATCAAGAAAAAAGTTCATTAAGGATATTCAGAAGATATAGGTGGAGAATAAATGTCAACAAAAACAAAAGAAATAGTCAAATCCAAATGATAATATTGATATGAAGGTTGATAATAAAAATAAATATGTGTGATCATTAATGTAAAAACACAAGAAACTGATACGAAATTTTATATTGATTTTATTATGAAGTAGTGTCTGAATTTTCAAAAACCTCAAGGGACAACTATTGGTGCAAAATTGACACATAAGAATTCACCTCGCATAAGTTGTTATTGTTGTGGGAATATGGTACACTCATAAAATGTGTATTCTATAGCCAAGACATACTGAAGGGAACAAAAACAATAATGGTAGACAAATAAAGAGTAATACTCTATAATATCTTTCAAGGATCATTTTTTTGGTGTGGATGATTTGGAAACATGGCCAGATACTATACATCAATCATTTAGAAAAATATTCCAATGTAGAATCCAATTGGGTGAATGTAGATATTTAGTGAACTATGGAGTTATCTAAAATTGAAAAATTGGATTGTAGTGTCTCATGATAATGCTGGATCATCATAAATAGAGGAGGATAAATATAATCAATCCATTTCGGTTATGAAATCAAAAACATGAATCAAGAAGAAAAGATCTAAGAAGGAAGTGGTTGTAGAGATTTCTTTTAAATCATTAGATCTCACTGGAATATAGACTATTGATAGGGGATAAACTTCTCATATTATGGTATATAAGGATCTAGTGACAATAATTTGGTATGATAAGAAAATTATGGAATGATTTGGAAATGATTATGGTCAAATGATTATTAGATCGAGGAAATCCATGTTTTTGGGATAACACCTAATATATAAATTTGTCTTGTCTTTTGATGGTCTTAGTCACAACATACTAAGTGTCAGTCAAAAATGTGACTTAGTACATGCCATAATTTGTTCAAAGAAATTATGTATCATTATAGAAAGATATGGTGCAGTTGTTTTATAGGGAAAGCCTAAAAATCCAAATCCTTAACTTGTAAATAAAGATTAATATAGTTAAATTATTTATAAGTATTAATAAATAAGTTATGGAAAAAACTTCTTAGACACATGATCCAAACATCCTTGGATGATCTGAAGAAATTTTATTCTGCTCGAGACCTCCAAAGATTATCACCTGATCGTACTCATACGTGTGATGATTTTCAACAAGATAAGATCATTTTAATGACCTATTAAAAAAAGAGAAAAAATACAGAAAATCTCTTGAGCTCGTGCACATTAATTTATGTGTACCAATTTCCCCAAAAACTGTTGATGATAACAGATATTATATTACCTTTATGAATGATTTTAGAATAATGACATGGGTTTTAGTTATCACCCAAAAATATAAGGTGTTCACTTTAATAAAAACACATCGAACACAAGTTTATAAGATGTTGGGTCAAACAATATAGAAGATATAAATTGACAATAGAAAAGACTTCACAAATTTCCAATTGGAGGGTTATCCTGAGAAACATGGGATAAGGCATCATGATTTAGCTAGAAGAACCCTATATAATAATGGAGTAGCTGAGAGAAAAATCGGATTATCAACCACATGACAAGAACAATGCATGTTGGAAAAAACCGTCTAGATATGTTTTGGAAAAAAGAAATCATGACATCGGTCTACATATAAAATAGAGTGTTATTGTGTCCAAAATAGTTGAAGATTCCATATTATCTTTGGAATGGAATGAAGATAATGTTGAAGTGCATTCGATTCATTAGATAAAAGAGTTTCATTATCAATAAGGAGGAACACATGATGTTTGAATCCTTGGGAGATGAAGGGATATTTCTTGGATACTCAAGGAAAAGAAAACCATATAAATGCTTCAATAAGATGTTGGAAATGTTTTATGAAATAAATGATTTACATATTGTAGAAAATGAGCATAATCTTTAGTAAATACATGACCAAGCATAGGGGGATAATGATGAAGAGGTAAGTAGATCAGGGGATGTTATAGTTATATAGGATGATTTAGAAGAAGACTCCGATAATGAGATGGTTGCGAATAAATTAGTATCTCTGCCAAAACCAAAAAGAATAGTTCAAATTAATAGACATAACATAACTGGTGACTAGATAGAGCCAATGTAGACAATGATAATGAAGACTATATAACAAGAATATTAATTATCATAGGTAGATCATAATTTTTTCTGATGTATTTTAGATGAGAATTATTTTTTGGATATGATTGAAGAGCGTGAGAAAATTGATAAGAATCATACATGGGAGATTTTTTCAATACCAATAGAAAATAATTTCATTAGGAATAAATGTGCTTTTATCAACAAGATGAATGAGGAAGATGTAGTGATTCAAAACAAAGTATGAGTTCCGTGGAAAAGGATACTCTAATATATAGGTAAATAATGTGGATAAAATGTTATAACCTATTTCATCATTATAGGCAATCAGATTATTCATGGTCATAGAAGTGAAAAGAATGTTCAACTTTTTTTATTTGGATGTCATTTCTGTGTTTCTGAATGGGGTGCTGGAAGAAGATGTTTACATTGAGTAGTCAAATGCTTCTCTCATTCATGATGATTTGAACAAATTATTTCATCTAAATTTGTCTCTATATGGGTTGAAGTAAGAAACAAGTTCATTTTATTCAAGGGTAGATAATTTTTTTAAAAAAAATAGTTTTAAACATTTTGGAGTTGATTAAAATTAAATGACAATAATGAATGTAATCAATGGATGATGGTTCTTGTATAAGTAAATGACATAATCATTGGAGGATCAGATGAAATGCAATAGAGAAAACATTTTTATTTCCAAAAAAGTTTGTTCTAAATGTCAATGATTTCCAAATTGATGTTTTTTCCATGGTTTACAGGTAACACAAAAAAATAATGGAACATTCATTTATAAATATAAATTTTCTATGGTGGTTTTGAGAATATTTGAAATGGATAATCCCACAGAGATGATGACTTTTGTGGCTAACCATATGAAAATTTCATGGGACGATTAAGGAAAAGTCGTTAATGTCACCAAATACAGGCATATCCTAGGAAGATTGTTCTACATTATAGTGACACAACTATATATTGTTTATTACACATTTCGAGTATATCTATATCCAATAGATCCCAAGGAAATAAACAAGATTTCAGCGAATAAAATAATTGGGTATATAAATGGAATCGTGGATTTTGGTATGATGTGCAATGAAGAATCTCATCATGATTTATTAGGATATACATATACAGATTGGGATAGTTCAACAGATGATGAAAAATCATCATTGGGGTGCATTCTATCTTGGTGGTTTATGTATTTATTGGCTAACTAGGAAACACAATTGAATTTCATTGAGAACCGTAGAAGCAGAATTTATTATGGCCACTCAAGCGTGAACATTGTTATTAAGGATGAAGTAGTAGCTTGAGGATATGAGTTTTGAAATGAAGTATCTGATCAGAATCCATTGTGATAATTCATGTTCTTTAAACCTTAGAAAACATCTAGTCCACTACTCAAGGAAAAAATCATATTGAAATAAAGTATCATTTTATCAAGGATAAGGTAGATAAAGGGCTTGTGAAGTTAGAGTATGTTCTAAAACAACTACAGATTATTGAAATTTTGAAGAAGGGATTTCCCAAATAAGCATTTGAGATACATCGACTAGATCTAGGCGTACAGTCGACTCCCCACACTTGAAAAAGTTTTCATGTGGGAAACCCCCCCCCTCTCACCAAGGTATGATTTTTTCCCTAATGAACATATATGTGTTATTTACCATATTGAATACAATAATGAATTCACCTTCGGGTATGTTGATAAATGTGGAGAAATTGTGGCTATATAAGGGTGAAAATGTCTTAGTCAACCCATGATGAGAAGATGATAGGGGATGTAGTGAGATAAGGGTGTTTTAAAATGTACAATGCTATTGGTGATTGATAAAGGATATGTTTCTAGAAAGTTGATGTTAATTAAGATTTTATATGATAGGTTTTAGAATGAAGTGATTCACCGATGAACTTTTCATTATACACTTTCTTACCACGCTGAGCATTGCTCATGTGGGCTCAGAGTGTTTTTTGAGTATGTCATTGATCTCTATCTAAATCTCAAGTGGTGAATGGTGGTAGAATATGGAATAATCATTCACTATGTGTGAAAGTGTGAATAGTTGTCATCAATACCATAGGAAGTGATTTTTATTAAAAAATATCTCAAGGTATCATTGTTGTATTTTTTTGTTGAATGTTTTATTGAAAAAGAAGGTTTCCATGCATTTTTGTGAAGATCCATAGATATTTTTGAAAAACTAGGTTGAAGGGGATCCGTGAAAAACTTATGGATTATCTAGAGGTGGTACAAAAATATTGCATTCAAGGGGTTTCTGTATACCAATGTTTTGCGAATTTTTTAATTTAAAAATTGGAGAATAGAGAAAAAAAAAATTTTGAAAAAAAAAGTTGAATGTAATTGTTTAAGAGGTATGAATGTTACATGCAATCCATGATTCAAGATCATTACCTCAAAATATGTAAATGAAAATATGTTCCTATTGGTTATGGAGAATAAAAAATGATGAGTTTGTGTGACCATGTGTGAAGAAGACTTACACGAATGGAACATGCATTCCTAGGTTATAATTTTGTGAGTTGCACGCTAGGATGGAAAATTCCAATTAATAGGTCGATACGTCCCTCATTTATGTATTATCTACTTATATAGAAAATATTATCCATGTATTGTGATAGTATAGAGTATCACTCAAGTATGGAGTGGCGTGCAAGAAGGTGGTTGAGTGCATGTATTGAGTTACGCACAATAAGGAGGTTACGTGCAAGTAGTGAGTTACATGTAATAATTATGATAGAGTTTTAAGTATAACACATGTTTTTTTCAATATATAGGAATGAATTCCATCGAAGGAATTAGAGTATCACACAATTCATTATAAGGTAGCATGAATGATTGGTGTTTCCTAGTACATTTGTGGTAAAGCAGTATTCATTAGTGGATGAAAGTGGGACTAAAATTGTGAATATTTATACAGTGTAGGATGCATTCATTATATATATTTAAGATACCTAAAATTATTTAAACATTGAGTGGATCCCTTCAAAGATAAGTGAGAAAAGTAAGAGGAATATGGTTATACTTTCCATAGGGAGTGAGCTAGAGAAAGAAACATAGGGAGTGACCCATGGGAATGTAGTGAGGAGGCCATAAACATTGTAAAGGTAGTGATCATAGGAATAGAAGTGATCTATCCTGAACCATGTAATTTGAAGTATCCATTAGTGGATTTTGGACATCATCATATTACTCTTTTATTCTCCTTGGATGTATCCCAGTCAGGGTGAACTATTTAAAATTTATTCTACATGTGCGTGATATAATTTATGTTCATACATTGCTATGGGAGAAAGAGATTAGTGTATTTTTCTTAACGATGAAACAAGATCCAAATGGTTATCCATTTTATTCTTTCATACCCTGATTCACCCCCTTGCGTATTTTACCAACTAGGTCTAATAGTACCCTGGATATATGAGAGGCCAGGTGACATGTGGCAGTGGTGATTCTTGTTTAGAACACCATGGTCGGTGATTGATTATGGAGTTCTACCATATTATTGTAGGTTAGTCCAAAATGAATACATCCATGGATTTCATCTAAATATATTATTTAAAATACTGTCATTACATATTTGTATAATGAAATATCATTTTTTGAACATTTTTTACATGATCCCATGACACATGTCTCACATATGAGTTACATTCCTCTATAATCAAGTATTTGATTAATGTGACACACTTGTTTTTCATTTTATATTAAAATAAAGGTTTCAAACTATTTTTTTAAATTAATTATTTAAATTATTTTTCATGACTTGCAAATAATTTTTTAAAATGCAATGGAAAGGGATATTTCTAAATAATGGAAGCATCTTACTTGTCTTTTATTAGTAAATGTAAAACCTTGTTTTTGTATGTATTTTTTTCAAACTGGCATGACGTGGTTTTATTTTTAAATTTAATTAACATGAAAAAGTTTATTTTCAACATTAGTATTATTTATTAATAATCACACCTATAGTTTAATTTATTTTTTTATATTGAATTTCTTCTTCAAGATTGGATTTGGTCACCATGGAGTGACGTTTCGTTAGGGGTCAATAGCGACCTATAGGGTCACTTGGATGTATGTGTGATTTTTTATCTATGTTTCTAGTCTTTATTTTTATTTTTCACTTTATATTCAATTATTTTTCACATTTTTATGTTCTAAACCATTTACAATGATTTTTTTATGTTAGAAACTAGTTTCTTTCCCAAGAGAATCAGAAACGCCTCTTGGGCCTTATTACACAATAGTCCTTTTGATCGGTATAGGGTCAACCAAGGTTGGTTCATGACACATAAACTCTCATGGTTCTTATAATTCTCTCATAACCCAAACTCTTCTTTATCCCTTGGAAATAGAGACAATTCTATTTGATCTGAGGGACTTTCCTAGGTTTGGATGCCGATATTCATCGGTAAGTGCTTGTTATTCTTCATTTTTCATAGATCTCATCATCTTCACTCACCTATAATCATTGATCTAATATTTTATGGATAAATAATTTTTTTTAATTTCAATAAATATGATATATGATTATTTTGATGGAAGGAAACAATATTAATATTTGGTTTTTGGAGTTTTAATATGGTTTTTAAGAATTTATTTTGATCTATGTTTTTTACTAAGATTTTGGGTCATGTGGATTGAATCTTGAATAACATTGTTACAACATCATGGAATGAATTAGAATTTATTTAATTTCTTGTTTTGAATTGTTAATTTTAAGGAAATTGTTTTTTAGAACCCTCTTCAGTGATGGTTTGTGAAATTGTATAAATTGGTAGTTTTGTGGAAAGTGAAATTAGTTACATGATTTTAAAATTGTTTTATTTGGTTTTGACGCCTGAAAATATTAGTTGTACAGTTTTTTCAATACAATAATTTTTTTATTGAAATTGTGAAATAATTGGTTTTTTCTGGAATTTGGCATAAATTGTTAGTGTGTGTTCATTTTCATTGGAATGACCATATTGAAGGGGTATGTACCATTACAAAACATGGTATATGGTTACCTTGTGATTACATGGAAGATTGATGATAGTCCATTGATGACTACGAAACTATCACTGGGGAATTTATGAGTGTATTTGTGGAGTGGATTGGGTTGTATCAAATTGATTGTGAAAATATTTGAACCACATGTTTGTTATTTTCTTGGATTATTTTTTTCATATAAATGGTTTTAGTTTTGACATAAACTGATTTAAATTGTTTTATATAAATTTTTAATTTACAATTAAAAAATGTTCTATCCTTCTGTAATGATTTGGGAACTCATTGGGGAAATCCTAATCATTTTTCTACTCACCCCATTCTTAGTCACATTTTTGTGTTTTAGAATATTGTATATCAAGACACAGGTAAATGAAAATGTGTCCCAATTATTTAGTGAGGTATATCGATTCCTTGGGAATTGATTTGTTATGATTGAGCAGGGATCATGTTGTAATTTTATGCTCAATGTGTTGGTTTCTTCCTTCTTTGTTTTTGTTTTTTCCTTGAAATCTAACATGGTTTATGGTTCTAGTTTGGTATTGTTTTCAGTTGGTATTAATTTATGTTGTATTTCATTATTCTCATGCATCATAAATTTTTTTTTTGGTTTCTTTATTCCTGTTTTTTTCTATTTTATTTTCAAAGTTTAAATCAACCACCAACTACTTGTGAATTTCTTGTAATTTATTTCAAAACATTCGTGTCTTGGGGGTCTCAACTAAGTCCTATTAATTTCATACCACCTTATCAATCCAAAGTGGTGGGAAGGGATGTTATATGATTTTTTTTCTTGTATAGGATTTGTTTATATGGTATATGACTTATTGATAAATTGTGTGTCTAAGGGAAGAATGATATTAGATGGATATTTATGTTAGAAGTTTATATTCGATGAGGTACTTCATGAAGGTTGATATACTTATCCTCATGGACCAGGATTTAGCAGAAGAATCATTTTTTCACCATGAGAATGATATGGAGGAGGATGACACTATTATCTACACCAACACATCCAAACCAAATGGGTTAGTTCAATAATCATAATTCTAGTGTTGTGATATTTTTTGGACTCAGGTGATAGAGATTTTTGATTAAGAGGTTCCCGAAAAGTTTCCATGTACAATATGTATTTTCCCAACATTATCACCCAACTAGTAAATAATAGTTCAATATATTCTATGATTATTAAATTCAATATTCAATTGAAATATATCATAGTGGACATTCTAACAAAAAAATGTTTCTAAAGACTCCTACTGGAATATATTAAATGATCACACATATCTAATGTTCATTTGAACCTATGAATAGTAGATTGAGGTTTACATAATATTTCATTTTGGTTGTGATTAAGTGGATTGATGTTTTTCTATGTATGGAATATCTATAATTTGTTTTTTATAAATAGTATTACTACCCATAAAGAGTGATATTCATCAGATATGATAGATTGAGACTCCCCATCATAAAAAAATTGTGACCATCATTTGACACGAGAAAGGGCATGTGGGTGGGATGTTTTAGGTAATCTCCCTTATGTTGACCAATTTTGATACATGTGTTGAAGATGAAATAGATGGTCAGATATTTTTATTAGTTGATGAGAAAAAAATTTCAGCATTGATGTACTCTCAAATACACACTTTTTCGATACTTTTTCCAGACATGGCATGTCAATCCCAGTTACATAGTGTGTAAAACATGTACACGACTTGATATCTACACAGGGTAGCTATCTGTATACCACACATGGATGTGTGTATATTTTCCTCCTACCTATATACATCTACATGTTGTGAATCCTACAGGGGATATGCCAATGTACCCAACACAAAACTTTTCCTCAACATGGGTTGTTTGGCCTTGTAGTCGGCTATGTTGTTGAGTATGAATACACAGCCTAATCCTTGGATAAAAAGTGTGAAATCTTGAAAACATAAAATATATGTGTGCTAGGATAAATTTTCATGTTCCACTAAAAAGAAGGTACTCTGTCTTCATGGAGTATACTTATAAAAATTAATCTTTCCCAATAAGGAAGAATACAAAGCGTGTGTTCCTAAACTATGAATCTAGTGATCGATACATTCGAATAGGAAAACCATACATTTTTCTTAAAACCCTTTTTTCATGTTCAAGAATAGATTGAACCTATGTGGTCCTCAGAAATAATAATAGGGCCATAAAACTATTACATGTTAAAACTATATGGATTATGAAAAATCCATAAAAACAACCTACCATTTAGTGAAATCTGTTGAAAATATTTATTGATTCGCATTCTGAAGCTCTAGAAAAACAATTCGGCTCCTCTAAATCTCTATAGTAGAACCTCCCTTATTCTCTCCATCACTCTATCTCTCCATATGTCTCTATATCTCTCGATCCCAATTTTTCTTGCTCCCTCCCTCTCTCTCGTTCATTAGTAATGATGAAGGGATCCCATAGAGGGAATATTCCAGAATCGAAATGAAGAGCTAAAAAGAACTGGGAAATGGAAATGAATTAAATGTTATAAAAAGAGGGTTTCAGGACAATCCCCATTTACCAACACTAATCCATGCAATGACTTTGAGTACCCCTTCATTTAAAACTCAATCGTTATGTAGAATTCCAATATGAAATTTCATTCAGATGAAATCACTAAAGGAACAAGCACGAATAAATTAGTACTTAATTATTTCTTTATTAAATATCTAGTATTCCTTGATAATTTAAATTTCTGATATTTTCATCAAGATTATGTACTAGGGTAAAACCCCATTTCATGAAAATTAGAGTAGACAAAAATTTATTTTAAATCATCTTCTATAGGAAAAATACCATTTTACCCCTTAAATCCATCAATAATTTAAAATTCAAATTTCTAATCATTTTCACAACCTAAAAAACCACTAGTCTGGACACTCACCAATGGTTCTGTGGACTAATTCCAACTATTTTATTTAAAAATTTAAATAAAATAGAAAATGAGGTAATTGTTTTTCTCTACTGGATAATTTCAAAATTTCCAAACTATGGAAACACATGTGTTTTAAATTTCATCCAAAATGAATAATTATAAAAATTAATGTGATTATATTATATTTTTCTAGAATAATATGAGATAAGAACATGGTATTTCTGTATTATAATTCACTGATAATTCTTGATTATAATAATTGACTATTTCAACAATCAATTTCTACTAATATAATTTTTTAAAAAATTCACAAGAAATTTGGAGAAGAAGAAATCTAAATTCCTACCTAGAACTTATCTATTCTAATAGATACACCCACAAAGAGAGTACATAAGTTTCTTACATTCTTGGAAACAAGAATAATGGTTTTGATTGATCTAAGGAGGTTCCATTGATATTTCATTAAGTAATTTCTACGATTCTAGTACTCAAAAGAATCACAAAAAATGAAGGAATCATAGGTTATCTAATATTATAATAAGTCTACCCGTGTACAAGAATGAAACATTAAAATACCAAATTTAATACATCATTTAATTTATCTTTTAATCATTTATTAATTTTAGAGTTTTTATACTTTCACATAACACGAGTCACAAACTTTACAAAAATCAAGTACTTTATTTCTATGATTTCATCCTGGTAAAATTATTTAAAATGTGTTTTTGGTTAATTTTTTATGAAGAAATGAATAAATATGGTTTTTATAATTATTTTTTCCAAAATGGGGCATTATTTAAGGGTAACATGGTTTTACCCATACATAGATCATTCTTGACACATAAGGGTAAGGGTTATTATTCATACACAAGTTTCATACCCTTATGTAGAACATTTGAATGTCTTCTTACCCTTACATAATCAAAATTATACACTAAAATAACCATTATATATAATTCATTGCACATACAATATGTGTATGTTACCCTTAAAAACCATTAGAAACATAGGGATACCCATACACAGTGACTCGACAACCCTTATACATCCCCTAAAATTTAACTGATTTCTTTATAAAACACAATGAGACCCAGTATTACCATCAGGAAGATTATAAAACATTATCGTACACTTATGTTATGGATGTATTACCTTAATCTAACCCCTAAAATTTTATATTCACCCATATAAAAATCTTCCGAATGATGTTACATAATGGTAGAGGAAATTTTGAATATACATTCACCCTATTACACATGTAATGGTTAAAATAAAGTAGTTCCTTTTAAAAAAAATATAAAATATTTATATTAAAACCAATAATTTGTTTTTATAAAATCAGAATCTGATAATGTTAAATCTAACACACTGTCTCTTGAATTTGTTTTCTAAAACCAATATGGTTCTATTAATATGGTAATCTTTTTAGTGGTAAATTGACTATTCATCCATAACTAGGAATCAAAATATTCTATAAACCGTCTCTACATTTGTGAAAATAATTGATCCTCATGGTCATTGATAATAATCATTGGTACCCCATGATGTTGAGCGATCTCCAACACATTCAGACACACAAAACACAAAATATAAATTTGTTAACGGGTATAAATGAAGTGTTTTTATTCATTTTGTCTCTACAATATCACTCAGATAGTGTTGTGGCCTCCTATATTCAATGGAATTGCAATTAAAAAATAAATCTTCATGTCATCAAACATCAATTTTTGGATATAATGTGTATGACTAAATCCTTTTGGAAACTGGTGTTTAACCTTTACCTAAATACACATGAGGCATCTTGGGAAAAACTAGAAACAATATAACTCATATCAGCCCACCAAAACTATAGTTGAATATATTTTTTCATGTTTTACACTCCCAAAAATACCGCTATTGGGTGGGTATGAAACTATGACAAAACCACCTTTTGAAATGTGAGAAAACCTACTACCTATTCATATAAAATGATTATATTCTCCACAAATTTAAAAAAATCATCATATGTATCTCTTGAGGATGTCATGTTTCATATAAATTCAGAGTTTACATCATCAAATTGATCATCACTCACGTAATAAAGATGTGGGGGGGGGGGGGGGGGGGTCAACATCGTTGACTGAAGAAAAGATTCATCTTACTCCTCAACTTTGTAAAGGTTCAATTTTGATAAATTCCTTTATTCTTCATCCACTAGTGGAGTGGGTGATTTCCAACTAAATGAATATACCATATAATTTCCCATCCCTAGAGTATTGACTATCTCAAATTCATGGTCTTATAGGAAATCTTACTAGAACTATTGTCTTATGTCGAGTTCTTTCACTGTAAATATGATAGTGAGACTCATGTGGTTTGAGTAGACCAAAAAACACTCCCCTATAAGATAATTCTTACATAGATTATGGAAAATACGACCACCATAAACTCCAATTCATGGGTCATGTAGTTCTTCTCATGGGATATATTCTTCCATGACCTATAAGAAACAACTACCTAAATCTACATCAATATGAATCTAAGGCTCGCTCTAGAGATGTCACAAAACACCACATACTTACCACCCTCCTCTAATTTTATTAACATAGTATATATAGTCAAAATCTACCTCATCTCCTTGAATGGGAACAAACTATATCAATCAATTAAAATGAATGCACTTTCGGAATCAAGGTAATCAAAAGGGTATTAATCATGGAAATATATTCTATAAACATCCAATTTGACCATTCCAAACTATGGATAGTTGTATCATAGGACACATTGTTGGGTGGACCCCATGATGGAAATACATCAATCATCCCGATGTTCACCACTAAACCGTGTTAATAGATAAATTTCTTATAAAGAACACCCCACAAATCAAAAATTGATACATTGATAGTTTATCATAAAATAGTTCATCGAAAATTATGACATGGAAAGTCCTCAAATTCTATTCATTATCATCATTGTATATTGATTAAATGAGGGTGTCATTGATAATTAAAACCATGAATTGGACCATGAAACGATAGATGATATGGTTCATATGTTTTGTGAATTCATTAGGGGAATTATTTACACAGAAAGCCATGTCCCAAAATAAAAACTGTTTATGGTGACATTGGAATACATTCCACAATATATCTTCATTATGAACCTTCAACTGAGCGTATTCATACCCAATATCAATCTTTTAGATCCATATCACACCTTTTAGGTGGTCGAAGATGTCATCAATCCTTATAAACTTGTCCATGTTATTGATCCTCCCCGGATTTCATTTATGATAATCAAAGAAAATCCATGATCTCTTGTCCACCTTTTTTGTGAACAATAAATGAGCTAATATGGGGGATACATTGTATTTGATAAAACCCTTCCCATGATGGTCTTCTATCTATCTCCTCGGCTCCTATATCTATAAAGGATCCATTTAATATTCCATAAAAGATATCATTTAAATCATGAGGTGTCATTCAATATCGACGTTGATCAACCACCTCTAACATAGTTATAAGAAATATTATAGGAATATGTATATATAATTAACCACAAATTTTTGAGACTAGATTTATGAACAATACATTACACCATGTACCAATCTCACAAAATGATGGGTGATAGGTTTCAACATCCTTCTCAAGGGTCCCACTTACTCTTCCATAAGGTCATTCCCATTCATAAAGGAGAAAATTATCCAATTAGTGCATAGGGAATTAACTCTCCAAAATATAGAGTCATTCTAATAACATACTATATAAAATCATTCCAAATCCAGGATGACATCATAATGTTTCATCACAAAGACAAAGAGGCCCCATCAGCAACTCTCACCACTAAGTGACAACTCACATAGTTAGCAAATATATATATATATATATATATATTATAGATTAATACTTCCCTATAAACACCTCAGACCACAACTGATGGGCCAAAAACTCTATAATAATATCTAAATTTTAAAAATGAATATGTAGATAAAATAATGACATGTTCATTTTTTAACAAGTACTAGAGATAATGTAGTGAAGAAACTGATCTTACCACGAATAATTTCATCTACATAATAGTCTTATCCATCCATATCCTATAACTTAACATACCCTCTATTTCCACCCCTCTGAGCTTCAAATAGGCCAAATATTGGTGGTGGTTGGAGTAGCACATAGTCTCATCCTCCTCTAGAATCTCATCCCATTAAGCCTCTTTCTTCCACTATATCATCACCACACACCATGATGCCCACTAACTATGAATAAGAGGTATTCAATAATGATACTACCTCTACCATTGGGGAATGTCTTCCATCTATCGACTATAATTATCATGTCATATTATAAAATAATATGTCATGTGGCCTCCCCCATCACAAGCATAACATCATCATACATCAGGATGATTGGACCTTCTACATGATCCCAGCACTGTAGATCCATTTATCTAAGTATGGATATGAGAATACATCCTAAACAAGAAAATGACCACCAAAACATGATATTAGCTATAGATGACTCAACCCTACTCGACACCCCTCTACTCGAAAGATCTCAGCCACCATGTTCATCTTCAACACTTCAGCATTAGTGTGAATGTATAAAAAACCATGTAGTCCCACATGTATATAAGGAGGTCCCACCCAAACGTTTGTTCCTATAAGTATCCATTTTTAATATATATAAGATTATTATCATTTTAGGTTTGTGAACCTTGATGCGCATTCAAATTACAAAAATATCTCAACGTCGCGACTGAAGAATATCTCAGATCTGCAAAGAGTTCAAGATCAATGGATAATAATGGTAGTATAAGAAATACTAAAACTATGTCAATGTGAGAATCATCTCACAATGAGATTGAATTATTTCACCCCACTAATACCCAATAACACTATAAAATAGACCTATTTCAAGAATATCTATATAATTAGTTCAGGTCTATACAATATGAAAAACATATGCCACCGACTTGATATAATTTTCCACTACTTGAGATCTTGGATCATAGTGATATATGAGTGATATTTATCACTAGAACTCACATAATGTTATATGTATGTATTCGTAATCATCCTAACCTAATGTAGTGATACAATATAAAATATATAGTCTATCATCCACCAGAACCATCAGAGGTGGGTCTATATGTTGTGAAAATACTGAGTTTAAAAGGTATTATTACGACTTATTAAATAATAGTCAAATCAATACAATTCAATAACAAAAAGTTAAATTCCAAAAGGAAAAAAAATCCCCAACTGGTACCACTGATAATATCTAGAAAAAATTATGATTATTGTGAATAATGTATCAGTTCCACATAATCAACTTGATCGAAATTAGCTTTCTCGCATAGTGGGCACACCTCAACAATATGTCCTTGTACTAAGGCCTCATTACTTAACCAGTCATTATCATTACCTTGTCTCAGAAACAAAGATGGTTTCATGCCTGATGAAATCATGAAAATTAACAACACACACAATGGCCAGTTGATCATATCTGGGGAGCTAAATGAAGATAGAAAAGTAAGTCAAAATACCCAATTCTATATGAAGCATATACAATCGGGTTCCCTTCTAAAGTGGCCCAAGTATGCTGAGTAAAAAAAATAGGATATCAGAGTCATGATGTTATATATCTCAGTCATCACATCATCACTGCGATTCTAGCCATTAGAGGCGAACTCGAGACACTTCGACACTATTTCCCTACGTACCCAATCCATTCCCCACAACATTTCTAACTCAAACCCTTGACCCTTAGAAAAACACCTATGTTACCACTTCTTAATGATCAGACACACTGAGGACCAGCCTAGGAGAGCGATCAGCCATGATTGACATCCCAATCCCACTTCAAAAAGGTTAACATTTGGTGAAAATAACCATTTACGTTTATTACTAAAATAGAAGGCCGCACACTAATGTAAATATTCTCCTTAACATACCCAACTATCTAAAATAATGAAAATATATTATAAAATTGTATCCCTTAGAGATGAAATGAGATATAGGAAAACCTCAACAAAATAAGTCAATGTGATTTAAGGTATAATAAATTTTCAAAGAGGATTATTAATTTCCCAACCATACATTAAAGATGTCCACACCTTATAGCAACTATAAAACATGAATTCAAATGTCATAATGACTCAAAACTCCTAAAATTGACCACCGAACTTGTTCAACGAGTCTATATATTTTTATATCCCATTATTAATAGGTCCACCAAATTCACCATCAATTTATAATTCATATTTATAAGACACAGACCATATTTGAAAATCCCATTAAGGGGTGAGTATAAAAATACTAAATTGTAATCCCCAAAAAATCGTGATGTATTTAATAGAATAAAACAATCATATCAACCCCTAAGCCCAACATGGAAAAAACACCATATCCGATTTTCAAATACTAAAACCCAAATAAAAAGGAAGAAAAATATCAGTCACCAAACAAATATAAGAATTATGAGCTTCCATATAGCACCAAAATAACCATATCAGATGACAAGAATCTTGTATAAGCTCATAAGATTCATTGTGAATGGATCACTCCACACCACAATTATCTACACCCGGGGTAGCACTATCTCTTGAGGATGAAAAATTCTACACTAATACTAGACGATATTGTAATAACACTACATATATAGAGGACTCCTTCCATATATAATATGGGGTTGTACTGATCCAAAATGTATAAAGACAGTGGGGGACACTCTCCTTAGTGTGTTAGGGTAGTATCGACCCTAGAATCTCTCTAATAAGCATACATGATCACTACCATCTTAAAAGAATCCCTAAAACAATTCCACACTCATATAACCTTATGTTAAATTTCAGATGATGAAAAAATTCCACCATCATGTCCACCATGGAATTATACTCAGAATCGGATACTCATGAACCCTATTCAATTCTCAAAGTATGTGATCCATAATGTAGAATGTTATAGTAAATGTACTTATCGTGTGAATTGAGGAACATGGAATGTAACACCACTTAATAAACTATGTGTGTATTAATCTAAACATACCGCAATAATCCATGTATGTTCACACGGCCTAACCCTAAGGGAACATAGAATTTTTGATAACCAAAAAATAAGGAAATGTGATCTCATCACATGGACCCGAAGCCTGGGTAGTGTCACAAATAATGTTGGGTCTTCTATAAGATGTGTTATATTAAACATGATCCAAAAACATATCTTCAATGAATATATAAATGAAAATTCATGTGTTCCTTTAGAGTACACAATGTGTTGTTAGAAGTTTGTAGAAATAGATGTTTTCTCTCTCTTTACTCGTGTTCTCAACCAATCCCCTGAATATACCACAACAGTCACTATTAACTCACCAATATATGCCAGAAGCTAAGGGATTTATCACTCATAATTCATTCTAGGCCTTAGGTAGCCAATTGTCTGGATTGTGGTAACCCAATCATGAATTGGAGTGTCTTTTGTTTCCAAAAGAAGCTCTTAATAGCCTGAAAACACACATGGACCATCATTCCACCTTTATCCAACTATATACCATAAATACTTTAGTTTTCAAAATAAATATCATTATTATTTGGTTTATATCAAGATCTAACCAATTAGAAAATTTCGTATTGCTATCCAAATGGGATAATGATGAATAATGTGATGAACGAGGGGTGTGAGAGGAACTAAAACAAAGTAATATTTTGAATTGATGAAGAAGACCTATAAAATGACAAATTTATGGAAACCAAAGGGATGTAACATGGAATCAAATAAAATAGATAGCAAGAACCTGAAATACTAATTAAATTATAAGATATGTGGGTAATGGGATTTTTTAAACTTTTAGATGCATTATTCATTCTCGATAATAAAAATTCTATGGATGAAATCTACAAAATGATAAGCCTAACCTTGAGAATCGATTGATCATTGGTGAAGAGCATGATTTCTAGTGATTTTTCCCAATATTCAATTGAATTCATCATTAATTCCAGGAATATCTCCAATCACTCGACATTTATCCATGGCCTCAAAAGTTTTACGAGAAATCGTGTAACTCTTCTCATTTCTCTCTAATTCGCAATGGTTATATGGTTAAAAAATGATATTTTCCATAATACTTTTTTTTAAAGGGGTGACATGGGTTTTAACATTAAAAAATTATATAAATTATTCCATTAATTTATTTAACAAACCCAACAATGACTTTATTCAATGTAATTTATAAATTTTATCAAACTTATATCATTCCTAGGGTAAACACCAAATTCTAGAAACAATTATGGTGGGGTAGTTTCCATACGTGGTTCTAATAAATAGAAATTCCACTAATTCCTAAATTATATGTGTGAGTACATTAAAACATATAATATATATAATATATTTATTATGGGGTCCTATAACAAACACAAAATCATGCAAACATAAAATAATAGTTTATAGATATATAAAGGAATATTTGAAGGACCAAAGAATGAAAACTTGCGTTTTTTCAAAATCCAAATTTAAAATATCAAAGAAATAATATCATTTTCTTTCTCGATTTCCATGAAGATCCTATGAAATATTATCAAAATTAAAATAAGTAAAATAATTAAAATTATAAGGGAAATATTGAGTTCCAAGTAAATGAATAAGATAAGAGATTAAAATAATGTATGGAAGGGTATATATTAATATAGGAATTAAATCTGACAATTATATATTTGTTCATTGGTAATATAGTCATTAAAAATATAGTCACATGACATATATTCATTGGGTATGATTCTATCCAATATGTATATTGAAGATGATTAATAATTATAAAAAAATGTACATAATAAAATTCACAAATGATAAATAATGATACAAAGAGATAATAGTTATTTAAAATGTATGGTAAAAAAATATTTTTTATGTTACATATTAAAATTATTATTTTTTAATGTTTTCTTGTATTTATAAAATTCAATGAAATTATTTAAAATCATTGATTGATAAAATTACGTGTTAGGAAAATAATTAATGAATTTTATTTACATGTTATTAAAATAATTTAATTTTATAACTGTGATATTTATCTTCAAACTAGTTTATATGTTATTTATATATATCATAACAAATTAAAATGATCACTTTTAATTCATTCATATAATGTTATGTATCCATTTATAATCAAATAAATCACTACCCATTTAATAAGTAATTTATAAGAAATGATGTTAATAAAACAAAATATATAACAATTACTTTTCTCGAAAAATAGTTTTTCTATATATATCATATTTTCATATAAAAGCTAAAATTCTCATATTTAAAAATTAAATTAGAATTAAATGCGTTGAAAATTTTAAATCATCAAATATAAACATTGAAAAGAGTTTAATTTCATTTTCAGGGGTAAAAATATTTTACAAATGTAAAAATTAAGTTACCATAGTAATGGTAAAATTATGTAAGAATGTGTTTAACTTGGTCGTAAATAGAGAAAATATCTAAAATATTATCTCCAAATATGTGAATAAGATAAATCATTATTGATTATCCATCCTTGAAATTGATATTCCTTTCCCATTGAAGAATATGTTATTAAAAAAAATATAACCCCTCCAAACATATAAAAGTACTACACCATGACCACATCTAATCCACTTAGAAAATTTGGATTCTAATTCAATCTCAGTTGATTATTCCCCTCCCAAATCATTCTAATATGTTAGATTGACTCTAATCTTAAGAATATATTCTAAATACTAAATTTTGAAGAATATTTTTCAATTACCTTCTCATATAATCTATTTATAATTCTAATTAACCACTATAATGAATTTTTATTAATTTATTATAACTTGTTCATATTGGGGTTGATGTAAACACCTATGTGAATGGTGCTATAAATTTCATTCATAGATTCCTGTTAAAAATATACTTTGAGGTAAACTAAGAATAACCTATATACATATTACATAACGTTTTCTAAATATTCAAAATATTTGAAAATAATACATTACCATTGTCCATGAAGGTTTAGTGCCTTTGGAAACTAAATACATAATCAAAATATTCCATAAAATATATTTAATATATCTAAAAAGTTTATTCTTTTATAGTATACTTCTTATAAAATTTTAACTTATTAACTTTATTCATAACCTGGATAATAAGGAAACCTAAGAAAGTTTAATATCCATCTATTATTAAGGGTAAAAAATAATATATCAATCAATGATAATAATTTATAATAAGAATAATGGAATGATAACATGACCATAGATTAAATAATTAATACCCAATTAGTCAAGATAATTAATCAAAAATCAAGGAATATGGTATTTCCAATCTAAATAGATAAGCCATAATTGTTTAGAATCATTAATAATCAATAATGCTCTATAAGAAAATTTCATAAAAAAATATATTTTCTTTGTATACACATAAGCATAGAAAACTATTTCCTTATTCAATGCACGCTATCATGGAAATCACAGTGGATTCAGTTTACAACCTATTACATCATTTCAATAGTTTAGGTTTTTTCCCAAGACTATAATAGTTGAAAAAGTCCATTACTAAAATATGATTACTCTCCATTCCAGTCCTTATTATCACTTTTTATTCTATTTATTATCCAATGCATTGGAGGGCTATATAATTATGATCCAACTTTCATCATTATGATATTTTTACTTATGTGTCGAAAAGGATCATAAAACATGCATCATATCAATATATAATAACTCATGTAAAACCTATTGGTTTCATAAACATATCAACATCAAATATTCAAAACCCATGTAGATAAAAAAAGAGGATGGTATAAAAATTAAATTCATTATGTCATCATATATTAATTAACCTATAGGAAGGAAATGGGTTTTTGGAAATCTTCTTAAGATCATGAAAACCATAATTCAATTATAAAAGTCGATTAAATAATAATATAACATCAAATTTGAAAAATCTTATTCTTTAAAAGATGTTTACATAGAATATAATTTCCATTAAAAATCATCCTTCTTTTGAAAACATGAAAAAAATTACCTTTTATTTTAATAAAATTTTATCTCAAGAATTCCCAAAATATTGATAATATTTATATTCTTTGAAGATACCCATTGCATCTAAAATATTAATATTCCAGTAAAATAATGTATATAATTGTGGAAAAATCCATTCATACTGTATATGATAAAAGAAAAAATTCATTTCACACATTTTAAAAAAATTTAAAAACACACCTATTTAGATAATATTTCATCGAAAATATACCTTTTAACCAATGTTATATAAATTAAAATACAATGAAAACCCACATTCTCTAAAAAAATTATATAGGTAAAAACTTCTACAAAATATTTTTACGTGGATCCATGGGGTAGAATTTGTTTTTTAGCCAAATAGGAAATATAGTTGGATTTAATTTAAACTATATTATCAATAATTCTAAGTACCAGAGAGTGGGATAAGATATTATTTCATATAATTTCTAGTAATATAAATATTAAAATATTCTATATGGTGGGTAAATTATAATATCTTTGTATTTTTTATCAATCATAATTTGGTATGTACAATCCTAAATTGAATTGAGATTGTAAATAAACCCTTACCTCAGGTATAATCTTACATCACACAAATTTGTAGATAATAATTTGTAAATATATATTTATTATAAATATACTATATAACCATACTCATACATAAAATATTTTGTATCATTCCATTATAATTCATAATTATCCTTTTTTTGACATTTTCTTCTTTAAAATTGTCATTTGGGCAAACAGATATCTATTTTCCATGAAAATTTATATTTTATAGTTCTAGTATGTGCACCTTGTACATGGTTTCATCATCCCATAAATATTAATCATGGATTAATTATCATATTTATACATCATATATAATTTTATAAAAATTAAAATATATAAGTTGTTAAAAAATAATTACATCACTTCATTGAGATGATAGGCAATATCTATAAACAAGTGATGTTTCCACTTATATATGGATGGAAAAAATAAATATTTAATATTTAATATTAGTTTAAAATTATATAATTATAATTATGTAATATATATCATATATATTGTTTAAATATATCTTTATTACCAAGGATATACAAAGGTAAATGAAAAATGAATCACATCCATTCATGGAGGTTGTAGTCCACATGTACGCAGGTGCGACAATATTCCTTCACTATTTATGGAATTGTAAAACAGTATATAAGATATTATAATTAAATACAAATAATTACGTATTAGGTAGCATATATAGTCATTAACCCCATTATAATAACCATCCCTGGATGATTTTGTTGGAAAATGGATCATATCGCTATGTGGAGGGAGCAATCCATACGTATAGAAGAGAAATAATTTCATTTCACATTTGATATAAAGTGGGAGGAAAATGTTTATCCCATAATCATAAAAAATTAGTATATTTATTATACTTGATTCTTCATATTATGATGGATAAAACTAATATCAGGTAAATATTAGAATATATAAACTTTGATAGAGTCGTGTAAGATGATTGCCTCTTCTTTGAGAGACATCCTTTGGCTTACACCATACTCCTTTTTATGATGGTCTTAGAGTAAAAAAACTGATCCAAAAATATGGTAGGGAATGCATAATGTTTTTTGGTTTTTTGCAATACTTCTCAAAGATTTTGAGTAAGAAGAGAGGAGATATGTCATTTTACAAGTGAGGGAAGGGACACACATGTAATTACTTAATATATTTAAATATTATAAAGTCACTTTCTTAAATTGGATTAAAATGGAAAAGAATACAATTTTAGGATATTTTAAAGGAGTAATATATTCAAACAATAGTATTTGGAAATGTACAAGTGCAATTTTTACCCTTGTCTCTTAGTTTAACCACTAAGTAAACCCATTTTATCCCTAACTATGGTAACAAAAATTTCCTTTATTTATTATAAAATATGAAACTATTTTATGTTCCACTATTTAAATAAAATAAATTTTTCTAATTAAAAATATTTATTTTATTTTAAATGGTTAAATTTTTATATGTGTAATAAATTCATTTTAAAATCAGTACACAATACCCAATGCAAATCATTTTCATCAAAAAAACAATTAAGCATAAAGATGCGTTTATCTTTAGTTATTGTTATAAATAATATTAATTTAATGTTATATATATTATTGAATATATTATATATGAATTACATTATAATCATTCATAGATAGATATTAATTTAATTTAATATGATTAACCCACATTTCACTCATAAAAACTATTTTTCAGAATAACATGTTATATGACATTTAAATTCTAAAAAAATAATTTTTAAACAATTGATAACCAATGAATTAATTTTATAAATGTGTAAAAAATTATTTTACATAATTTTTCAGGCCTTGTTCATATGCTCTAAACAAAAGTATTGGTAAAATTGACACATTTAATAATAAAAATTTTATTATATATCATGCTTCATTTAAACTCATTGTTGCATGTAATGAAAGATATCGTTAAAATTATATTTAAATAAATAGAAATATAAAAAAAAATATTAGGTCATTACATTATACCACCATATAATTATTTCACTAATAAAATTATGTGGCCTTTATATAAAAAACTAATGATACTTCTCCCTCATCACATCCTTGGGTTTTTATTATCTTCCTCAAAATTTATGTTTTACCAGAAACATATTAACTAGGGGAGTTTTTCCAATTAAAAAGAAAATTATTTTTTATCTAGAATGACTATCTATTATTACTCATCAGAGAGATCATGTTCTTGTTGTATGAACAAATAGTTCACCACATGTGAAGAATCGAGTATATACATCCTTAATGTCAATACAAGGAACACATCATGAACTTGATAGATATTTTATGGATGTTCAAAGTGATATGAACCCATCAATATAAAATCATGGATTTCAAAGAGACAAGTATATAAAATTCTTATATATACCTTATTTACAAATATCTTAACTTTTTCTAAGGAGATATTCATAGTAATACCATATCACCATCTTTAAACTATATATTTTTCTAATGATTGTTTGAATTTCATTTATATTGACTCTAAGATTCCTTGATGTTCTGGTGAATTAATATATCCTTCGTTGTGACTTCTTTAGGTATCTCAATTCATAGTACACTTTTTTCTCCAACATTATCTTGTTATAATAGAGTTATGAACTTCTTACTATTTATGGATTCAGAAGTAGTTATTCACAACACTCTACAAAAAATTATTTTTTTTATTTTCTATAAACCACATTATTGTTCAGTGGCTTCCAGACAATTTCAAAAACCCATTCCAAACACCACAAACACACTTCATCGATTTCATCCAATCTCACATTCCAATTATCGAGTATTTACCATGTTCAAAATTCAAACAAATGTTTTCATTCCACCACCTCATGACATAAATTGCGAGATGATGCCTCGAGGTATGAACCTTATTGCACCCAATCACCAATATTCTTCTACAGCACCACCCAGAACCTCCCTTCAGAGAACTATCATTTTTCATCACTAGAATTTCTCTGTCCATGCGAACAAAAAAATTCTCCAAAGAACAAAATAGGATCCAAACACAATCATAAATCATTGGAAACACAATGAAGCACCACTAAAGATTATGGTAACATCTATAGGTCGATGAACCCCCAAAACCAAAACCTAATTTACACAGCAAGATTCAATTGGAATTTACACCATCTTTTTTGTCATCAAAAAAAATTCAACCATAAAAAACTAAACCAATAAAAAATCATTTCAGTCGAGTATATAAACCATCACAAAAAACATAAGTCAAAAAATATTCACAAGTCCAAACAACATTTGAGAATAATCACCACCAATAATATAAAATGACCACCAGTAAATAGAGAACACCCAAATCACACCCATCAATAAAATATGAAACCAAACAAATAAGAGAACTAGAATGTGTCTCAACTATAGAGACCAAGCACCGGAGCCACACTATCGATGTGTCCCCTTAAAAAAATTATACCCCTAACTCCATCCCAAAACTACCACAAACACC
The DNA here is from genome assembly GCA_963277665.1 of Viscum album. Taxonomy (NCBI): domain Eukaryota; kingdom Viridiplantae; phylum Streptophyta; class Magnoliopsida; order Santalales; family Viscaceae; genus Viscum; species Viscum album. The sequence continues at coordinate 1,290,721,353 of OY728119.1, forward strand.
TTCATACTCGGTCAAAATTGGGTCTATTACAAAGGGAACAACAGAAAGAGCACAGGTTTGTGATCTTTCCAATATTATATCCCCAATGAATCGATATCAATGCATCCCAACACAACATATCACAATCGGGTGAAACCATGTAGCGTTTTGGCATTAATATTTAGGTGATAAGAGCATGGAATCCACATTCAAAGAATAAAATAGATAAAAAAACATTTAAGCCTCCCAGAACAAAAATGAAACATAGAAATGAAATTTGGGTGAGGAATGAAACCTGGATAAAAAAGAAACCGTACAATATTAGAGAGTTACGGGGGAAAGGAATCCCTTTGAGTTGATAAGAGGAGGTGGTGATAGGATAACGAAATGCTGAGAAGTGGATGTTTCTTGAGGAGATTTCGGACTAGAACAAACCCCAAGATCGAGATTGTAATGAAATGTTGGGTGAGTGAGGGGCCATCCCCTATATGTGATCTTATGGATCTATCAGAATGCACGATTGAAATTTTTTTTTAATAAAATATGACTAATAAATCTATAGATCCCAACTATAATTGAAATAAATAGAAAATTATTTTAAATTATCTTATTGGGTTTAAATGGTCATATAAAACTAACTATTATTTTTAGGATGATAAGATGTTATAATGTTCAACTCTTTTTTAAATTCATACTTTATACTTCTCCAGACCATCGATGTAAACCTCGTAATATGATCAAATACAATAGTATATGGTTCTCTATAAATCCTAGACACATAGTTAATATATATCATCAAATGATGGTCAGGATATATATCTAATAAATTTGATGTAAAATGTGTCAATTTTATATGGAGATTTTCTAAAACACATGTATCTTATTTCCTATATGATTTTTTTGGTTCATTCGACATTGAAATTTATAGAAACATTTTCCATTTACATTATGATATATCTAATTATTATAAAATCCCTTTATAATTATATCTCTTAGTCATAACATTCAAACATACCAGGAATTGAGATACATATTCAACAATAACCAATTTATTGTTATCCCATAAGAAGTATCATTCATATTCCTATATATCATTCAACATGTGTGGTGAATATTGAAAGATGAACTATGAGCAGATTCCAACTGCTCCTTATTAATTTATGGTATTGATCATACAAAACCATGGTTCTTGTATTTTATCATTACATAATAATCATTATAGAAATTAGTAACATTTATTTAATTCTTCTACAATTCCATGTCCTCCTTTTGATCCTATTTAACCCTCACATGGATGGATGGTCGAACATTCATCTATGAAATATATGATATTTCCACTTTACTAATAATTTCAATATAAAATTTCATTAAATCATTAAATATTAAATCTATATCAATCATGTTCATAGAAAATAATCTTGTTCCTACAAACATTGAGAACCATCCACCTTTTTCTCCTTCCAATTGTTGTTTTTTATAGAGTGGTCGGTCACAACCTAACCCAATGAGGACCAAATCATAACTACCTGAATCCCACCTCTAATAGCCCAAGAGAAACAGGTTCCAAGTAATAATATCACACACAAGAGAGGCATTACCTTAATGTACATGTACACATACACACATTTCCAAGAAGATACCATGCTAAAATGTAATGAAATTGGAACCAATGAAAGAATGCATCAATAATCCCACAATCAGAGTATGAAAATAAGGAAGTAATGGTGAAAACAACCAAGTACAAGGTTAAACAAAAATTAAAGAGGGTACAAACTTCTCCAAGGGGATTGACTAGTATAAAATGCAACCACATGGAAAAAACCTCAGTCTACCAATCTCATTCTATGATCCATCATCTCCTTGTACTCCAATGACACTGTCAAGTATGACTTCTTCAACATAATATAGGACGTGTGTGGGAAGAGCCCATACAAGGTTGAATATAATAATACCCATTAAAACACCTCGAAAACACTAAACATTATATATCAAGAATAGTCATATAATAAATGTAATATAGTACTAAACATAATCAACGTCCCATATATACAGAAGAAGGGAATCGTTCTCCTAGGTGGTCACTACAAAACTTCCACACATAAGATTATTATATGATAAATTTTCATTCTATAAGAATCCACAACTCAAGTCATGAAATCACCCAATAAAATAATTCAATGGGTCATGATCATTGGTTCATGAAAAATAAATCTCAATACTCCCTAAAGACCAAAATACATTGATAAGGGATCACCTCTGGGATATGTGGGGGGCATCACAATTCATACCTGGGTCAACAAAAATTATAGTAGATTATACTTCCATGATACCATGAATAGTACTAAAGTGGCCTAATTGATAGAGGATTAATTCCATGGTCAAGGAGGTTATGACGATTCTTCAACCCCTACCTAGGGTATAGAATGATAGAGGGTCACACTTAGGTCTCAAAGAGGGACACAACAAACTCTACCCGAGACACATCTTCTAAAGGGGATAAAAATCAAAAAATGAGATCATATTGTTGCATTATACCTTTGATGGGATATTCCAAAAGAAAATACTGAACTGATACTAGTCTACACTAAATAATTTATGGGCTTAAAACACCCCCAAAGGGTGTTACTGGTCTCGTACTATGGGTGCATGGTGTGACCAGACAACCCCTAGTCTACTTGTGTGGTCCTACATCGGAAGACATGTAAATAATCTTATACACGTCATGTATAGATTTCCCTATTTCATTCTTGTGTTGCTTCCCCAATCCCATGCATCATTGGTCACGCCCTTCTACCTACCTATGTACACCTAGTCAATCTCATGCCTATTTAAACTCTAAGTTATGTGTCGATCTTTATAGAATGATATACTAAGTGTGTGACATGGTCATAGAGTGTGTGACATAGTCACATAGTGTGTGATATTTAACATTCCTTCTAAAACCCTAGAGACACTTCCATGGGGTCCCACAAAAAATTTAATTTTATGTTACATGTTCTGTATCATGTGATTTTTAGATCCATCAATTTTCCTCATTTCCATCATCCTCTATGTCGATGTTTCTTCAAAACTCAACAGAAGACATAGATCTAGGGTTGTCTAGCACTCTCGTCATTTGTGATAGGGATTATGGACATCGAATCTTCCAAATAAATGCCCACATGTTTTTCTATAGTCGTAAAATCAAATCCAAGATGAACGGGAACCTCCAATCCATTCAAATACACCTTTTACTATCCTTTATTTTCATTTCACCTTGATCACGCCCTTGATTATGAACTATGTAGGTGATATCGATATATTGCAAAGAAGAATGATCATGAAATGATCTAATAATAGGTAATCTTCAAACCACCATTCAAAGTGAATACTCATGATGAACGTGATAAGAATTGGGGTGAAAAAAACATAAGCCACAAGATTTGATGATCAAACATCAACCTTTTTTAGCCTCAATCAGTTTTCCTAGAATTAGTTGAATAAAGATGAAATATTAAATGAACACATTAATAAACTATGACGAAGTCAAACATCATTTTATGAATCAAATATTTTTCATGGAATTTAACCTTGTATTAAACAAGATAACATAAAAGGATTGAAAATAAAAAATAAATCATCCTACCTAGATTTTTGATCAATCGCTGATGAAGAATAGTTTTTTGTTTTCATTTATGGAAAGATCCATGTAATCTGCTAGTGAAAGATCCACAATCAGATATGATCTAACATTGTATTAAAATGATCACCAATAATATTTTCTCTAATAGTTCCCCTCAATCACTATGTTATTCACCTAATGCTAAGGTAGGGACATAACCATGATTATATAGAATATCCCAATTGTTGCTTCAAAATAACGAAAATAAATAAATAAATTTATTTATTTTATTAGTTCACGCCCCTGATAAACTTTTCACAGATGCTAATTTTTGGAAATGGTTAAGTCATGCTGGTCTCTCCAAAATTTACCCATGTTTTTAGGGTTAAGTGACCACTTGTAGTTAAGCTTGGGTTTTCGAATCCTCATATACCTAAGATGTAACCTGCAGACACATACATTATGTGGGTTGCTTTCAGCTATGATGTGGAAAACATGGTTTGATTTTAGATGGGCCTAAGTGAATGCTAAGAGACTTAAGTGAATTCAAATTATCAGAAGGGTTGATCATAGGTTATTATAAAGGTTGTATTTGAAGAAATTATATTTTAACGATTTCAATTTCTTATATTCGAGATGGTTTTACTCATGAAGATCAAACAACGTAATCACATACTGATTTAATACCAACACACTATAATACTAATCATCTATATACAAGGTGGATAAAATTTATGGGCACTCCAAGGTAAATGTTCATATTAGCACATGAAGTATGTGGCCTTAAAATTCAATAAGGACGAATATGCATTAAAATTATAAAATAAAAATTTCAATAAAAGAAGTGATTAGTAATTTATGGGGTGATAAATAACATTCAATTCAGTCCCTTGATACTTATTTGGATCAAACAATAATAGGGTTATAAATTCATTGATTCTATGGTTTCAATAAAAGTGGTAATTAGACCCATGAGGGAGGAATTGATGATATAAAGAAAACAATAAAAAGAAAATGATCATTCCACCGTTGTGTAAAGAATTTCACATGGTTTGGTGTGAGTAAATTATCTATATAAGGAAATAGTATCAAAGTGATGTGGGGAAAAAAATAATAGGGGAAGAATAAATTTTATTAAGAAACTATGAATAATTAAAACAACTTATAATTGACGAAGAACATTAGAATGGGAAAGTGGCAGCATAACAATACGATGAAAGAAAGAATCCAAGATGATTAAATCCTCAAAAAACAATACCTTAAATAAGAATTTTATGACCCTTTGGGTCAATACATTAATATTTAAAGTCATCCAATTCAGTATTTTAGTCTTAGGGTGGTGGAAAGCTTGTGGAACCTAGACTTATCCACCCTTGACCCGATGTGGGAGGAAGCCTGCATCCAATGAACAGAAACATCAAAATGACCATCTCAATGGCATAATTAGAGTGGGTCATAGAGGAATAAAATGGATCCCTGGTTATCACCTAAACTCCTGTAAAATTTCCTCCCAAATAGAGTTTTTGTTTGTGAGATATTATCAAAATTTTGGGCTATATTTCTGGGACGCAGAATCTGGACCAGGATTTTATCCTCAAATTGGGCCACATGGAACACCATTTGAAACTCTGAATTTTCTCTTGTCACTGTCTGATGAAATATTCCCATTGATGTAGCCTATCTTGAAGTCAATTTTCATAATTATTGGTCTTGTATATTTTCCACTACAGTCTCATTATTGGGTTGATTTCCAATTTATATTCCCTAGAATATTGTTTCATCATGGCCAACTTTGGTTGTCTTCTAATGTGAATATTCTAGTTCTCCAAAATCATGAATTGTTGTTTATATCATGGGAGACATGAAAATAATATATGAAAAAAAAATCACAACTATTTTGTTTTTTTTATGTGTTCAATTATGTACCATGAAAATTTTTACATTTAAAATGAATTACAATAATAATGTCAAATAATGCTCGATGTGTAAAATGAACTAAAATTTTGTTTATGAATAATTAATCTCATTAATATTTTAAATATTAAAAATTAATATTATACTATTTCAGCAGCTAATCACACCCCCCAAATTGTGTTTTTATTATCCTAAGAAAACATGTATCTCAGAAATATGAAATTTGAATTCCATTTTCCAAAAAAAATTATTCACAAATTCTTAACAAAAAACCTCATACAAAAAAATAATGAAACCCATCAAAAAAATTTAAAACAACATAGGTTTATAAGAATAACCCAGGCCCAAGCCTGTTCCTTTTTTCAAATTCATTGCCTCATTTCATCCAATTTCATTAATGTTTGATGATGTGTTGTGTGTTACCAAATACATGGGGGTCCATTTTTATTCAAGGGTAAAATGATGGAAGCACTAGGTGGAATCTCATTTCAATATTAAGATGTGTATTTAATTTTTTTTATATATTTTTTTATTGTTGTTTTTTGAAATTTTTCCATGGTAATTGAAATTTCACTCAATAGAGTCAACCCATGTAGCGAGACTGTGCCGATGACTCCCTAGATCAAAGGCCATAGGGAACCAAGTGAAGGTCACATACTCAGGAATCATCTCGAGTTAACTATGTTGGAAAAAAGCCAAATTACCAAAAATAGCGATAAAATTACTAATTATGGTCTAGAAAACTATGGAGCCACAATCCACAAGTTCTGAAATCCAAATATTAGTTTAGTTCACTTCTTTATGCGAAAATTTATTATTATTTTGAATACTAATATTAAACCTAAAATGATCATCAAACATATGCTATTTTTTAGGGGGACCCCATGAACTCAATCTAATACCCCACTATCCAAATGACTTGCATTGTGATTTTTTATTTGGATGAAAAGATAAATGATGAAATATCACATTAGACAGCCACACATTCCAAAATATATTCACTTGAACTTAATCATGCATTAAAATCATAATAAAGTCCTGAAATAATCTTTTGATATTCAGTTTCAATGTATGAAATGCGCGTTATCATGTTCAAGGTTAAAGGAATTTTTCCATCCATGAATTTTTTATATTCCTGATGATTTAGTAAATTTTATTTTTTTCCAAAACCATTCTTTTATTACATCTACCCCAACATAAAATAACATTGTCCTCAGTTTTTGAGGAAAATAAAATTTAGAACAGGGTAGAGGCATATAAGGGAAGAAAAAAAAGAAAATTGAAAATGAGTTTCATGGAATGATTTCACCCAGTGGTTGAAGTTAATGTTCATGTTTCACCCATTTAATACCTTCATAACCATGTCACTAACTGAGTTCTTTTGTGTAAGGGGAAAAAACAAAAAACGAACAAAACAAAAAACAAACAAAACAAATATATATATGTATATATAAATATATATTAGTAAAATATAAGTATATATAACAAAATTATAGAATTAGTAAACACTATAAGCCATAAGTTAGGGGTAAGCACGTGCCTCTACCACCCATCAGTCTCGGGTTTGAGTCCCCGCACCTTCACCAGTTGTGATGGGGATTGACCCATGACCTACGATGTGTCATTTTTTGTAACTATTATTTTTCTCTATATTTATTTTATACTTCAAACACTTAAAAATAAAATAAAATAAACTGGTGATACATTGTATTCATTTTATATTTCTAGGTAGGGTATTACTCAGAAATCACACCCCGTGACATGGATGAATATGGAGCTCCCCTTTCATACCCATCCATAATCACAATAGAAGAATATTTCTACATACTAATTTTTTTTAAAATATAAAAAATTTTCATTAATCCTATTCTAAAAAAAATTGATTCACTATTATTTGAAAGATGAGCACTACGGATTTCCTCATGTACATCGCTTTTGTTTAATGTCATTAGCCCGATATAGATCCTAAATCTAACTATTTGTTCCTAGTTTTTAGATTGGATCAATTAACTCAACCTCTATTTCATATTTATTGAATGATTCAATGAATGGTTTTAACCTATAACCATTGACCTTAAAAATGTGACCACTTGTGGGATCCTAAATCACTACTACCCCATGGGGGTACACATGATGAACATTGGATGGGCCTGACCATCCATACCTTAACTATCCTAGGTGTAAATGATGTATTGAACTTTACAAGAGCACAATTTTTCCTGGTTCAAAGTGTTTAACATTGATATTCCTAGATTTTTTAGCTTTATATCTAGATTTATTTATCCTGGAATTTTCATAAGCCTTCGTCCTAAGTTCCTCAAGTTCATTGAGTTCTAATAACCTCTTTTCATTGGCTATAGAAATGCCAAAATTCATTTTCTTAATAGCCCAAAATGGCTATTCTCAATTTCAATAGGTAAATGGAATGATTTTCCATAAACCAAACTATATGGTGAAAATCATAGTATTTTTTTGAATGGTTTAAAACATTCCCAAAGAGCATATAAGAGTTTCTCAGACTAACCTTTCTAATTGGGGTTGACAGTTTTTTCATGAATTTGCTTAATCAATCTATTTGCAAACATATCATGACCATTGTTTTGAGGATGGTATGCAATGGAAACATTAGGAGAGATACCATACTTATACATGAGTGATGAGAATGGGAGGTTGTAGAAATTGGTTCCTCAATCATTGATTATAGCCCCAGGAATTCCAAATCGAGAAAATATGTGGTCTTTCAGAAATCGGATCCCAATATGATTTCCATTGGACTTGGTGTGAATGGATTCAACACATTTTGAGACATAATCAACAAATAAGAGGATGTAGTGGTATCACATACAGTTTGAGATGTGTCCCATGAAATCAATTCCCCAACAATCAATGATTTCAACGACTAGAATGGGAGTGAGGAGAATTTCATTCCTTTTGGTAATGGATAATAATTTCTGACATTGAGGACAATGTTTTCTGAATTAGAAAGAATCCTTAGTGAGGCTAAGCCAATATTAACCACTTTGGGGTACCTTTTCTTTTGTTTTATTTATGGAAAATTGGCCACCACATGCCTCCACATGATAAAATCATAGATTGGACTCTTGATTAGACTCCAAAACACATCCCCTAATGATTTGATCTGGGAAGAACTTGAAAAGGTAAGGATCATAGAACACATAGTGTTTGATATTAGAATATAATTTCTTCTTAGCTTAGGTTTTGGTGAAATTTGTAATGCTCCCCATAACCAATTGGTTTTCTATCATAGTATACCATTGGAAATCACTCACAAAATATAGGTGTTCATCAGGGAATGAATCATACATGGAAGGGTGATTTGAGTTGTAAATGAATTCCACCATAGAGAGGTGATCAGCTACAACATTTTCAACACACTTTTTATCCTAAATATTTATTTCAAACTATGGAATAAGAAGGACCCACCTAATCGATCTAGCCTTGGAATTTTGTTTTTGGAAAATGAATTTCTGGGTTAAATGGTCGTTAAATACAATAATGGGTGATCCTAAGAGATAAGACCGTAATTTATCTAAGGAAAAGACAATAGTAAGAAACAATTTCTCAGTGGTGATGTAGTTTATTTGTGTAACATTTAAATATATTTTTGTATAAGCAATGAAAAATGGAGTCTTTTCACACCGTTGTCCTAATACTTCTCCTACAGAAAAGTCATTAGATTCACACATGAGCTCAAAAGGATGTTTCTAATTTGGATATTGCATGATAGGTGGAGAGATAATAGATGAGTTGAGTGTAGATAATGATTCTTCGTAGCTTTCTATCCACAAATATGGAGCATGTTTCACCAATAGAGCACAAGGTGGTCAAGAAAAAGAGCTGAAATTCCTAATGGACCTTATATAGAAACCAAATTGTCCTAACAAATACCTCACTTCTTTAATAGTTTTAGGATATGGAAGGTGACTAATGATGTCGACCTTAGCTTTATCAACATGAATCCCTCTACCATATACCAGAAGGCCTAAAACAAGTCCTTCCTTTACTATGAAAGGGTATTTTTACAAATTTCGACTGGTATTCTTATCTTCACATTTGGACAAAACACCTTCAACATTTAGAAGGAATCCCTCAAAATTATCCCCAGAGATGGAGAATTCATCCATGAAGACGTCTAAACAAGTCCCTACCATGTATGAGAAGATTCCCATCATGCACATCTTAATGGTTACAGGGGCATTACATAACCTGAAGAGAATGAGATTAAAGGAAAATGTACTGAATGGATATGTGAATGTAGTCTTCCCTTGATCCTCTAGGGATAACTCAATCTGATTGTACCCTGAGAATCCATCTTCTAAGTAATATAATTGATGACCTTCCACTCGCTCAATAACTTGATTAATAAAGGTCACTGGTAAATGGTATTTCTTGGTACATGAGTTGTTCTTACTATAGTCAATAGAGACTCTCCATACACTACGGACCCTTATGGGTACAAGGTCAGCATCCTCATTGGTGATCACAGTAATTCCATCTTTCATTGGGACAAATTGAATTGGGCTTACCCACTCACTCTCAACAATGGGGTAGATGATACCCTCCTTCAATAACTTAAGATGTTCCTTCCTTACCACATTCATAAGATTTTGATTGAGTCTCCACTGAGGTTGAAGACATGGTTTGGATTCATATTCAAGAACAATCATATGGGTTCCAATGAGTGGGAAAATCCCAGTAATATTAGAAAGGGTCCATCCATTTTCTTTTTTAGGCTTTCTTAGGACATCCAGAAGCATCATCTCGTGATAGGCTTCAGGAGGGAATGAAATGACAATATGATGTGTTCTATAGTCTCCAATGAAGTGATACTTAAGTGAAGTTGGTAGATTTTTCAATTAAAGACTAGGTTGGATAAAAATTTCATCAGAAGATTGGGACATTGGCTCAAGAGCAACTTCTTTTTAATAATTTTAGATAGGATTGATTAATCATGTCTAGAAGTTTGATCTACCAGATAGGTTTGATCTGGGTTATAGAGTGTATTTGGTTTGTTCTCCCTGAATGTGGTTTCATGAAATATTTCATTGATTATTGGTCTTAATATTTCATCATATGAGAAATCTAAATGTGACTCTAGCCAAGGAGATAAACCTTTATCATGTTAATAAAAGAAATTTATTTTTTCCTAACTTAAACATTTCTAAAATATTCCTTGATGTTCTATGGATTTTTTACCAATGCATCCTATCGTGTTTACTTCATGGCTATCCTAATCATCCTCTATTTTTCAGTATTCCTTATAGATGTTCAATTTTAGATTCATGTTTCCAAAGGTGATGGTCATATTTCCATTTCAGGGTCAAATAATATAGTTGATTGTCGCAAGGAAGGGTTGACCATGGATGATTGGGATTTTTTACTTTTTGCGTATGTTTTGATTGTTTTTAAGGACAATAAAGTCACCAAGGTAGTTTAAGTTTTATACATTTACCAGAATCTCCATTAAAATTCACTTTGGAACATGAACATAATGATCTGCAAGTAGAAGAGTGACAAATGTTGGTTAGATTTCTTCCAGAACTAACTAAAAGTATACATAATAGGGAATGAGATTAACACTAGCACCTAGGTCACACAAGGCATTGAAGAAATTGTTCGTTCCTAGTTCAACATTGATGCAAGGCCATCCTAGTTCGTACATCTTGGGTGGAATGGTACCATGGAATGTTGTGCTAACATTTGCTGCTATAAGTACATTGATCTTATTTGAGAATTTATTTTTATATTTAAAGACTTACTTTAGGTATTTTGAGTATCTTGGAATGGTTTTAATGGAATAGAAGATTGGAATGTTCAACTAGACATCTGAGAATATTTCCCTCAATGATTCACTCAATTCATGATTGTTTTTCCCCCTCATGTGTAACACACCGACCCTAGATTCCCAGAGTCGGTGCATTATTACATAACATTGGAATGATCACAAAGGATCAAGCCTCGAAAGACCGATTAGTTTAGTAGTCTTGGAAACACTAGATATATTCATAAGTATTACATTACATCATAAGGTAAAAAAACTACAACAACATCTTGTCTTCATATCCCCTCACACTATCCCGGGAGGTCATTCATAAATTACTTCTTCATAATCCTGGGAAAAATAAAACATTGAAAGGGGTGAGACAGATGCTCAGTAAGGATAACATTATAGCAGAAGCTTTCATATATAATCATAAACACTTAAGGAAGTTTATAACTAAATTGAAAGCCTTTTAAACATGAACTTGAGCATAAAATGGCAAAGATAAAATAAAATAATTCCATTTACTTACTCACATGGATATTCTACTAGTCCAATGATCACATGCAATATCAATAACCACTTTCATAATGATGGAATACATAATGACAGACTATCATCGAGGAGCTATAGCGGGCTCCACCCGTCACTTATTAAGACCAATGCATTCCTCATATGATCAGGATTAAACATAACATAAACATTCGTATTAAAACTAGCATACGAAATGTCAATACTTTAACTACAAACCATGAATGGTATAAAAATAGCACATCCACAGTCAAACATAACTCATTTGATATAATATGGAAGATTGTACTGTATCACATTAACCTCAATCAAGAATAATGAAAGATGTTGACATAGATGAAAATAATCATCAAAAATATTTGAGAGAAATATCCCCCTTTTTCTTGAAATCATTTAAAAGTCACACTATTTTTCAGGAAGCCATTTAAAAATAGATTTTTAAATCAAAGTGTCCCATACCACTTTGAAACTTTTTAAAATGAGTTTTAATTTTAAAACATTAATGTCCATATAAATAAATCCTTAAACCCATTTTTAAAACATGGACATTAATGAACAAGATTTAGATGAATAAGTCTTTAAAACATTTAAAAATGGTATTTTAGTTAGAGATTCTGACCAAAATGGGAGACACTTGAATACAAATAATTGAGGTAATAAAAACTTTGTAATATCATGAGAATAATGGGATTCATGATATACTATGTCAAAGTAAATTATATACACCACATAAAAATGATTTGGTGTATAACAACAAAGAAGTCTCAATGGAATTTAAATTGAGATGAAATCTCTCATAAAGGCCATATCCTTTGGTTAAGGATAAATCAACAACATAGTTATGTGTGAAAAATATAAATACACTTAATATGATTGGATATTCAATTTAAAACAATAAAAGGACATTCACACATATTCTTGTAAAAACAACACCAACGAATTGGATGTTTATACCAAAAAAATCTAGATTGAGTAAAAATTACTCTTATCAAGTTCATACCGATGACTTGAGAATTTATAAATGGAGTGATTATGTGTATCAAAAGTATATCAACAGAAAGGGGAGTGGAATTTATGACATAATCAAATGAATAGTGATTCTACACATAATCTTTGAGTAAAATAATCAATGAAGTATGCGTAAAGCCGAATGAGTGGAAATTGAAATTCCAAATTCCCTTATTGATTTGGTAACATACAAAAAATACACCCATGAAAGAAGGATCATACAATGATGATTTGAATATACATGAATTAAAGTATATTACACTATGAATACAAACATGGGCAGTACACACACCACATGTAATAAATTAGTGGTGAACAATGGAATTCTCTAGGAATTAAAAGTGAGATAAGAAACCCCTTACCACGTTGTAATCAACTGAGTAGTATGACCAAAAGTTAATAACCACCAACTAATTTTCAAAATAACTTGAATATAAAGATAATAATGATAATATATATCAAATGGTAGTACAAAATATACCACTTTCAATAAATTAGTGGCGAACAATGGAAATCTCACGGAATTGAAAGCGAGATAAGAAAATACCTTACCTTGTACTTTTTCCTGGTTGGGGGTAGGTTAACCTCCTGTATAATGTTGAAATAACTGTTATTAAATTAATCATGAATCATATACATTAATATGATATCATATACGATCTTTTAACATTTCATTGTTAATAATATCTTAGAATTATCGTCGTTTTGGGTGTTAACTTACTCGTTTTATTTTATATGTTTTGTTACATAAGCTATGTTTGTCATGGATAGGATGTATCTTTTTCATATCCAGAATGATATAATGTTCTTAAACATTATTTTTAAATCATCAAACGATAATTATACTTGAATGGATATGATGGAAAATGAATCTCATCATGTTCGTGGAGATGGTAGTCCGTACGTACGCACGAGCGACAATATCATTCTTTTGATATTAAAATAATATATAATTGGATGGTATATCATATATACATAATCATTATCATGTTATATTTATTATTTAAATTAGTTACACATCATTATTATACCCACCCAAATAATAATATATTGAATAACAATTACACCATGACATGGAGACGGTAAGCCATACGTACGCACGTATGGGGACATGTTATTCAAAGGGTGGATAGAATACTGAATATGGTTGTACCATATTTATAATAACATCACAGTATATATAAAATACTGGATTTATTATTTTATAATTGTAATAACAAAGAAAGAAGAAATGGAAGAAGAAATGAACTCGAAAAGGGGTGGTGAAAACATTACCTCTTCTTCGGGTTCTTCCTTTTGATTTGATCAAAAGGGCTCCATAGGTTGGCTTTCTGATCAAACTAAGGCATCTAGGTTGTATTTATGGAAGTTGAGAGAGTATTTGGGCAGGGGTTGGCCGAACCAGAAGGCTTTGATGGTGTGACGAAATGAGAAGGAAGAGTGACCTTTTATAAGAGGGGTGAGGGGTACCTTTGGAAAAGCTAGAAATATTAATTTATAATAAATTCATATTCGGTTTCTAATTGCTCCAAAGTTGATTATTCACAGGTAAAGGTAGGTAGAAAAAAATTCAAACAATAGAATTTAGACCGGTTTGGGTTAATATATTAACCTTATATTTTAGTTTTAACTCTTAGTTAATTAGTTTCACATTTACCATGTCACTTTTTATTTTTATATTATATAGTTAATAAATATACTATATACATCCAAGAGACCCCCAAAGGGTCCATTAATGATATATCTATAATGATATAAGTCTCTTGGGCGATCCTTAGATTTTTAGGAATTTAATATCAATTAATAATATAATATTTGTTTTAAAAACTTTTTTATGTCAATTTTGACACTATTCAAAAGTTGATTTTTGTGAAACTCATAACAGAATGATTACTTCAAACAAAGTTAATTAAATAAATCCTAACATGTCATATTATCCTAGAAAAGTAGTGTAATTCATTAAAAGTCTTAAATTATATATATTTGGGTATTTATAATATCAATTATTTTAATTTTTCACTATTATGGTAATTGCTGCATCACTATAAATTATTTTTATTTAAAAAGTTTATTTAATTAAAATTTAGTAATTTTCACTATTCATCAAAATATAATTTTTATCCGAAAAGTTCCAAAATTTCACCCTAGGATAAATTCAATATTCCGAATCCAAAAATGAAGTCCATTATGAAAGATAGAATTTATAAAATTTCAAAAAGAAGGTATTACTGTGCATAACGGCTAGTTTGATTGGTTGTGGTGTGTTAGAATCTCGAAGTTGCGTACAATGCATGCCATTGCATTATTCGAAGGGAAACATACTGTGGAAGCTTGGGGTGTTACATTATCCCCTCCTTCGATAAATTGAGACCTCAAAATTTTTAAAATTGTGCTTGGGAATATAATGGAAAGTCCTACATCGGAAAAAGAGTCAATAAAACTATCACTTTAAAAGAAAGAAAGAGAGGTATAAAGGTCAACCAAGATAACCCATACTCGGATTCCATGTAGGAAAACATGGATATGGATGATAAACTAAGTGTCATGTTATGATGGAGAGGGATAGAAATCATGATCAGGAGAAAGTTAACAATAAGAAAACCACAAACTTGTGTTGGGACAAACGACCATTAGTCTCCTAGTAGGAAAGGAAACAGACAACATTTTTTTGTTTTAAGGTACATTACATAAGGATGAGGAATTTATTTATGATATTGACTAAGAATATAAAGATATATACTTAGATTTTAAGTAGAGTTTCATTCTTTAATAAATTTACACCACTAACTCATTTTTTTAAACGATGAGTATTCAAGAAGACTTGGTCACACTGGAAGAGCTAGAATAAACTTCTATAGAATCACATGATCCATGCAAGATGAACTATATATTTACATTGTATTTAGAGATTAATCAAAACCAAAATGGTTAGTACAGGATCTAATGATCCCCCAAAAGGATATAACTTGAGAGAAATAAACACTAATCTTAATTTCCAAAATTAAACCCACAATACCCAAAGTTAAATAAATACCATTCAATAATAAATTATCCTTAAAATACATTAATATAATCAAAAATAATATTGAAAATCAAAACTTATTAAGAATGTAGTCTTCCACGTTGAATTGTATATCAAAATGACATTAATTACTCTTAAAGTCACATACTTAAAAGTAATTAACCTAATCATTTCCATAAATAACCCAAATCATTATAAATCCACAATAAAAACATAGATAAAAATCCACCATTACTCCTCAAATGAAATCCCATACTACACTATTTTGCTTTGGCATATAGTGTTCTCAACAAAGCGAACAACTTCCAAAATAACATTTATCACTTAATCACCAAATCATTTTCCTATACTAAGGGTATTCATTTGATAATACATAAGATCCCAAATCAAATTATTATTGATCAATAAAATCATTTAGCTAAAAATAATAGTCACAGTAACCAGGGACTTCATGTAGTCTAGTGGTAGGCGATAAATCCCAATCGCACTTTGGTTGTGGGTCTGATTCTCACAGCTTTGTCCGACACGATGGGTTTTCACACATTCAACGTGTTTTCCTTTTTCAAAAACTATATTTTATAACATTACCAAAATGAGATAAATTCCTCAAAATAACAATAACATAATTTAACCACAAATGTTATCTCATACCTTGCATTTTCATCCCAAATAATAATAATATGTAATTTCCTCAAACCCAATGATCATATCAAACCAAATGGTTATTTATAACTATATCCAAAATATATAAGATAATTCTTCCATAAATATCATTCTCACATGGAAAACGTTAGGATTACAAATATAAGATAAAATTATTCCAAAGTAAACCCTTCACAAGGATCACTAATAATTTTTAAACATTTATCCAACCATTTATTTCCACATAGCTTCTTCTCTGAACAAGAAAATATCCTATAGAATAGGACATTCACTCAGGTAATGGCCAGGTCCCCTACATTTATGGAAAATGACTGTAAATGGATTCTTGGGACCATTTTTATCTTCTTCCATAGTACTCTTCATTTTTCTTCGGCAATTCTTCACTTTATGTCCTTCCTTCTCGCATGTAAAGCATTTATTTGTCCCATTGAGACACTTTCCTGGGTGTCTCCTTCCACATTTCTTGTATGATAGAAATAGTGGATTTCTTTCTCCATGGTCTCCACTACTGGAGCTCTTATCATTCATCACCTTTCTCTTGTTTGTTGAGTCCGGTAATTGGTTAATATATATATTGTTGATCATATTTTTGGAAAATTTATTTGGCATAAATATGATATCTTTTAATCCTATCAACAATCCATTTTTTTTCTCATTTCCACCACCGTTCCCACCTTGTACATAATTCTAAAAGTCAATATGACTTCTTTGGAATCCAGCCATTGACTAAAACCAGAAAGCATTGTGTGAGTAATAGTAGTCATACAATCATTTTGACATTAAAATGTCACCATATTCTCAATTTGAAACACATTAGGATTAACCAAGGTCATTTACTCTCATCTTATATATATAATACTTTAAATCGGTTTGTAAAGAAAATGTAAATTATCCTAAGTATATCCCTCCGGAGTGTCGTAACCAAGAGTGCAGCAAGGCCCGTTGTCGTGCACCAGTTCCTGTTCGAGTCTAGCTCAAAGCGGTGTTTTCGGGTTTTACCCCTAGGTACATCTATGCCAGAGCCGCCTCTACCTGCTTGTATCCAGACAGGGATGTATTGCTCGGAAAACTCACAAAATCTCTACAGTACCAAAATTCTAGGAAGTTCTTCTATACTAATTCTCAAAGTTCATCTTAGGTCTACGTGCTCTAATCAGTGTTTATCTAAATCTAGCTTCCATGGTTTGTACTAAACTTCCTCTGATACCAACTGTAACGCCCCGACCCTAGATACCCAGAGTCGGTGCATTATTACATAACATTTTCATGATCACAAAGGATCAAGTCTCAAAAGACCGATTAGTTTAGTATTCTTGGAAACACTAGATATATTCATAAGTCTTACATTACATCCTAAGGTAAAAAAACTACAACAACATCTTTTCTTCATATCCCCTCATACTATCCCTACAGGTCATTCATAAATTACTTCTTCATAATCTTGGGAAAAATAAAACATTGAAAGGGGCGAGCTCAGATGCTTAGTAACGATAACATTATAGCAGAAGCTTTCATAGATAATCATAAACAATTAAGGAAGTTTATAACTAAAACGAAAGCCTTTTAAACTTGAACTTGCGCATAAAATGGAAAAGATAAAAAAATAATTCCATTTACATACTCACATGGATATTCGATTAGTCGAATGATGACATGCAATATCCATAACCACTTTCATAATGATGGAATGCATAATGCCATACTATCATAACCACAGAGCCAAGGCCTCGTGCCAAGACTACAAATAAGATTTTTCCAAGGCCTTGTGCCAAGACACTAGTTTGCCTCATGTGACATACTGATGCATCGAGGAGCTATAGCGGGCTCCACCCGTCACTTATTAAGTCCAATGCATTCCTCATATGAACAGGTTTAAACATAACATAAACATTCGTTTTAAAACTAGCATACGAAATGTCAATAATTTAACTACAAACCATGAATGGTATAAAAATAGCACATCCACAGTCAAACATAACTCATTTGATACAATATGGAAGATTGTATTATATCACATTAACCTTAATCAATAATAATGAAGGATGTTGAAAAAGATGAAAATAATCATCAAAACTATTTGAGAGAAATATCCCCCTTTTTCTTGAAATAGTTTAAAAGTCACACTATTTGTCAAGAAGCCATTTAAAAATAGATTTTTGAATAAAAGTGTCCCATACCACTTTGAACATTTTTAAAAGGTATTTTAATTTTAAAACATTAATGTCCATATAAATAAATCCTTAAAACCATTTTTAGAACATGGACATTAATGAGCAAGATTTAGATGAATAAGTCGTTAAAACATTAAAAAATGGTATTTTAGTTAGAGATTCTAACCAAAAGAGAGACACTTGAATACAAATAATTTAGGTAATCAAAACTTTTTAATATCATGAGAATAAAGGGATTCATGATATAATATGTCAAAGTACATTATATACACCACATAAAAGTGATTTGGTGTATAACAACAAAGAAGTCTCAATGGAATTTAAATTGAGATGAAATCTCTCATAAAGGACATATCCTTAGGTTAAGGATAAATCAACAACATTGTTATGTGTGACAAATATAAATACACTAAATTTGATTGGATATTCAGTGTAAAACAATAAAAGGAAATTCAAACATATTCTTGTAAAAACAACACCAATTAATTGGATGTTTATCCCAAATAAATCGAGATTGAGTAAAAATTACTCTTATCAAGTTCATACTGATGACATGAGAATTTATCAATGGAGTGATTATGTGTATCAAAATTATATCCACAGAAAGGGGAGTGGAATTTATGGCATAATCAAATGAATAGTGATTCTACTCATAATCTTGGAGTAAAATAATCAATGAAGTATGTGTAAAGCTGAAGGAGTGGAAATTAAAATTCCAAATTCCCTTATTGATTTGGTAACATAAAAAACATACACCCATCAAATAAGGATCATAAAATGATGATCTAAATATACATGAATTAATGTATATTACACAACTAATACAAACATGGGCAGTACACACACCACATGTAATAAATTAGTGGTGAACAATGGAATTCTCACAGAATTAAAAGTGAGATAAGAAACCCCTTACCACGTTGTAATCAACTGAGTCGTATGACCAAAAGTTAATAACCACCAAATGGTTTTAAGAATAACATGAATATAAATAGAATAATGATAATATATATCAAATGGCAGTACACAATATACCACTTTCAATAAATTAGTGGCGAACAATGGAAATCTCACGGAATTGAATGTGAGATACGAAAATCCCTTACCTTGTACTTTTCCTTGGTTGGGGGTAGGTTAACCTCCAGTATAATGTTGAAATAATTGTTATTAAATTAATCATGAATCATATAAATTAATATGATATCATATATGATCTTTTAACATTTATTTGTTAATAATATCTTCGAATTATCGTCATTTCGGTTGTTAACTTACTCATTTTCTTTTATATGTTTTGTTACATAAGCCATGTTTGTCATGGATAGGTTGTATCTTATTCATATCCAGAATGATATAAAGTTCTTAAACATTATTTTTAAATCATAAAATGATAATTATACTTGAATGGATATGATGTAAAATGAATCTCATCACGTTCGTGGAGACGGTAGTCCGTACGTACGCACGAGCGACAATATCATTATTTTGATATTAAAATAATATATAATTGTATGGTATATCATTTATAAATAATCATTATCATATTATATTTATTATTTAAATGAGTTACACATCATTATTATACCCACCCAAAAAATAATATATTGAATAACAATTACACCACGACATGGAGACGGTAAGCCGTACGTACGCACATATGGTGACATGTTATTCAAAGGGTGAAAAGAATACTGAATATGGTTGTACCATATTTATAATAACATAACAGTATATATAAAATACCAGAGTTATTATTTTAGAATTTTAATTACAAATAAATAAGAAGTGGAAGAAGAAAGGAACTTGAAAAGGGGTGGTGAAAACATTACCTCTTCTTCGGGTTCTTTCTTTTGATTTGACCAAAAGGGCTCTTTAGGTTGGCTTTCTGATGAAACTAAGGCCTATAGGTTGTATTGAGAGATGTTGAGAGAGTATTTGGGAAGGGTTTGGACAAAACAAAAGGCTTTTATGGTGTGAAGAAATGATAAAGAAGAGTTCCCTTTTATAAGAGGGGTGAGCGGTACCTTTGGAAAAGCTAAAAATATTAATTTATAATAAATTCATATTCGGTTTCTAATTGCTTAAAAGTTTATTATTAAAATGTTAAGGTGGGGATAGGTCGAAAAATATTCAACCAATAGAATTTAGACAGGTTTCGGTTACTATATTAACCTTATCTTTTAGTTTTAACTCTTAGTTAATTAGTTTGACATTTACCATGTCACTTTGTATTTTTATATTATATAGTTAATAAACATACTATACACATCCAAGAGACCCCCAAGTGGAACATTTATGATATAAAATTCATGATATAAGTCTCTTGACCGACCCTTAGATTTTTATAAATTTAATATCAATTAATAATATAATATTTGTTTTAAAAAATCTTTTATGTCAATTTTGACACTATTCAATAGTTGATTTTTGTGAATCTCATAACATAATGATTACTTCGAAAAAAGTTAATTAAATCCATACTAATATGTCAAAGTATCCTATAAAATTATTGTAATTCATTAAAAGTCTTATATTATATTTATTTGGGTATTTATAATATCAATTATTTTAATTTTTCACTATTATGGTAATTACTACATCATCATTGTGTCATATATATATTAAATTATTTAATGTTTAAAAATTATAAATAAAATATACTTATTTAATAAATAGTATTATCTTTTTAATGAATATTTACAATCGAATATATCTTATGTATAACCCTATATTAAAAATGTTTTAGTAAGTAAACATTGATTTTAACTCTTTTAACTCTTCTTTGAATTAAATAATAATAAATGTCCTAATCTAATCCAAGTGGACCTAAATGATAATATTTTCTTCCTAAGGTTGTTTTTGGTCGAGATACACTTGTCCAATAGATTTAGGACATGTGTTAGGGTAATATTAATATCATTTTTACCCTTAATTACCCTTTTTACTTTTAACCGTGGTAAATGGAAGTAAAAAGTTACTATTCACCAAAAATTATTTTCATCTCATTGAACCACATTTTACTTATTGATATTAATCTTGTCTCTCGTATTTTCAAAATTCTATTCAACGAAATGGTAAAATTATGTTTTATGAAAAATTCAGTTTTTTTAACTACCACTTAGTAGTTTCACTATTCATCAAAAATTGAAGTTTTTCAGAACAATGCCAAAATTTCACCCTAAGATATAATTGATATTCCAAATTCATAAATGATGTCTATTTTAAAAGATTCTAAACATATAAGTTGCATTAATTAATTTTATAATTAATTCCCGCTGTCACAACAAATAGCGTGTTTTTAAGATACAATATATATCAAAATATTGACAATTGTTTAGGTCCAATTTCAAAGTGAAATTAATTATAATGAACACCATTGGATAAAATGGTAAAAATATATTCTAATTATACTTTAAAACCACTAAATAATATAATTTATTACTATTAGTTATTTTGATTTAAAAAGTTGTTTTTAATTAAAATTTAGTAATTTTCACTATTCATCAAAATATAAGTGTTATCCGAAAAGTTCCAAAATTTCACCCTAGGATGAATTCGATATTCCGAATCCAAAAAATGAAGTCCATTTCGAGATATAGAATTTATAAATTTTCACAAATTAGGTATTACTATTCATAACGACTAGTTTGATTGGTTGTGGTGTGTTAGAATCTCGAAGTTGCGTACAATGCACATAATTGCATTATTCGAAGGGAAACGTACCGTGGAAGCTTGGGGTGTTACATCATGCATTGAGGAAATGGAGTAGGTTGTGCAATTGTTTGTTGAACGGTTGTTTCATTCACATTGTTTCCAATTTTTTCAGTTTTATCAAGTGTTTCATTTGAATTTTCATTAGAGTTTTATGATTTAGATGGTATTTGAATTGTTTGTTCAGGTTTCTCAATTGATTCCCCACTTCTTAAAATTGTCACAACCTTTAGTTGTTCATTAGTTGTTTGAGTGAAACATGAATCTCCCCTTAAATTTGAGAATGGTATCTCATGTCTAGGCATGGGTTCCTTCTTAGTTTTTATGGTTTTTAGTTCATTTTTAAGGGATTATACTTATGAGTTCATATTCTCTATCTATTTACACAACAGTTAAAGGATTAGTAGAGGGACATATTGGGTAAGGGATTGTGATGGTTGGTTTATCCAAGGAGGATGCGTTGGATGTGGGATTGGTTACTGGTATTGGATAAGAGGATGTTGGTATTGTATAGTTTGTGTATGGAATTGGTTGGGATTTCGAAATTTTGTGTAGGGTGGGGGTTTGATCCTTGTAGTTGGCTATGTTGTTGGTTATCTTTCCAGTAGAAGCTTGGGTGGTCATTTACCTTGGGTTGAATGTGTGTTGTTATAAGGTCTTTTGAAATTTTAGGGCTTTGACTTCAGCAGGTGGTCCTCCTAGAAGAACATCCTTAATGGGTGGAGTAGTTGGGCGGTTGTATGTTTTGTAGTCATGTTTTTCACAAATTGTGAAAATGGGGTCTAGAGTTTGGATTTCATGGATTTTCCTAATGTCAATCTCTTCATCCTTCATAGTGAGTGCTGCAAGATTATCCCTTTGGCTTTCTTCATCTCTAAGTGTATGCATTCTAGTAGTTCTTTTTGGATTTTCATATTATGTTGATGTCCCCCACGTTTTATTTTGATCAGCAAGGCTTTCTAGATACTCTTAAGCATCATTTGTAGATTTGTTTTTAAAGGTCCCATTGCACATCATGTCCATGAATTGTTTATTCCCTGAACCCAACCCTTTATAGAAAACTATCACATGTTTTGGAATAGAAAATCCCTGTTGTAGATCCATGTTTAGAGAGTCTTTGAACCCCTCCAATGTTTTCCAAAATGACTCTCCATATTTTTCAAAAAAAAAAATTGGATGCACTTTTTATGTGAAATTGTTTTGTGGTGGGGAAAGTCATGTTTGTAAAATTTTCATTGTAATTTTCTATATATTTTATAGTTTACGGTCTCAAATTTTTTATCCAATTTTTATCTCAATACTTTAAATAAAAAGAAAATATCCCCATCCTATCTGATTCTAGTTGATGTGGGGGACACACGGTTTCTACAATTTCATTGAACTCCTTAACGTGAAGATAGGGAATATCGGACACCATTCCATGGAATGTGGGAAGGTGGTCTAGGAGATGGTGTTTAAATATGTAGTTTAAATATCCAAGTAAATTATTTATAATTCATGAGGGGCATTGGTCCAGGCTGGTGTGAGGTAGTAACTCATTGTTTGATCGACTGCATACACTATGATTAGGGCTACATCATTTGGGTTTCCATTTTAGTTCCAACCAGGGTTTATGAGTTTGTTTATTTGAAGACCTTATTTTGAAATGGGATCAATTTTGGTCTCTAGAGTACTTGGTATATTAGGATCTGTTTGAAATAGTTCACTTTGTGTACTTGATTCCCCAACCCCAGGACTTTCCACGCTAACATGACTGTTTGATTGATCAAGAGTGTAGGCAGACATGCGCCAAAAGAAAAATAACGAGAGGGGAAAAGATAAGATAATTTTCATGAGAAAAGAGGAAATGAGGGATAATATAATGAGTGTTGATATGACTTACTTGGATCCCCAGAAATGGTGAAATAATTGTTCTCGCCCAAATTTATCCATGTATTTATGGTTAAGCGGTCGCTTGTAGTTTAGCAAGGGTTTTCGAATCCACAAGGATCAAAGAAGTAACCTCTAGACAAGTACATTCTATGGGTTTTTTTCAGCAACGAAGTGTCCAAATTTAGTTGATTTTAAATAGATTTAAGTTTACTCTATGTGACTTAAGTTAATTAAAATATTTAGAAGGGTAGATCCTAGGTTATTACAAGGGGTGAATTTGATGAAATTCATTTTTAACGATTTCAATTTCTTATATTCAAGATGGGTTTATTCAAAAATATCAAACAACATCATCATTTACTTGTTTAATACTAACACATAATAGTACTAATCACCTACACACTTGGAGAATCAAATTTATGAGCACTCCAAGGTAAAGGATCATATTAGAACATGATGTATGAGGCCTTAAAATTCAACAACGACGAAGAAGATTTAATATAAAAAAAATAAAAATATCAATTAAAATAAGTGATTAGACATTGATAAGTTGATAAATAACATCAAATAATGTCCCTTTATAATCCCATTGATCAACCCATAAGAGGGTTATCCCTCCATTTATGTTATGGTTTCAATGAAAGCAGGAAGTAGACTCATGAGGTTGGAATTGAATAAATAAAGAAAACAATAAAAAGAAAATAATCACTCTACCATTAAATGAATAATTTCACAATATTAGGTTTGAATATATTCATATTTTGAGGCAAAGTGTAATGGCTCAAGAAATCTCTCATTATGGATTTTTCCAAAACATGGTTCCATCAAATGGATCCTCCTAATTAGTGGCACTGGTCACAGTCTCACACCGAAATGGTGGCACTGTTAAAGGAGACACTGTCTGGGTGGAACTGTGATGGTGGCACCGTGACGGTGGCATTGTGACGGTGGCACCATCACGGTCACACCGTCACAGTTGCACACCAAAGTGGAGGCACTACTGATGGTGGCACCCTGACTGCGGCACCGGGAAGGTGGCACCATGAAGGTGGCACTGTAATGGTCACACTATCACAGTAGCACACTGAAACTGTGTCCCTGATGGTGGTGGAACTGTGATTGTTGCACCATGACGGTGGCACCGTGACTGTGGCACCGTGACTGTGGCTCTGCATACAGTGTCTCACCAAATGGTGTACCAACCTTTTTTATTTTCTACTTCTTATCCAACAATGTATCTTTTGACGTAAAATTATTTTAATATCCCTTTTGAAGTATTTTAAAATCCCATAAATGATATCTAAAATCCCCCAAGATTCAGGTGACCCTAGACATACCAAAACATGTGGGTTTTCCTCGGTGCCACACCTTTACACATACTTTCTTGTTCCACCTCTATTGTGTGTTTCCCTATGATTAAAGGAAACTGTTTAACACACAACTATTATGTCCACCTCAAGATGAGAATTATCGAATGGAAATTAATTCCTTTGTGAGTAACCACCCAACCATGTGGTGAAACCACGATTCACCTTTAAAGTCGCTCATGATTTTTATATCTCATAACTCTAAGATCTCACCTTCTTATCGCACGGTAAATATTTTCCTTAGGGATGGTCTCTTTTCCTTCTTCTCCTTGGTGAATTTAGAGCCCCCCTTCCCGAGGTATGTGGAACGCCTATACTGCAGCTTTTCTACTCACTCTTGGAGTCCATAGAGTTCCTTCTTTTCTAGTCATGAATCCCCAATTCTTGGCATGTAGAGAGAAACTTCGATCATTGATCATCATGGTAGGGTTCCTCCTTCATCTCTATTTTCAATGTATCATGTTGGGCGGGTATGCTAATATTTATATAGGGATGGAAGAAACTAAATAGAATTAAAGATAACAAATAAAATTTTAAACAATGAAGGTGTGAGTTGATGTTTCTGTTATAATCTTTTATCCTTGATTATATGTAGTTGATTTTATGGCCTTATGTCCATGATAAAATCGTGGTCATTGGCATTCCTTCTTTTTTCACTAATGATAATATTATTTTCTAGTAAATTCTTTGATTTAATGGTTGTAACATTTAAATTGGATGATCACGTAAACCCAGTTGATTAAATGGATACCCAATGAATAACAATCGGTGTGTGGTCACACTGGTTACCCAAATTGAATAAGGAAAACTAATGAAAGTTGTTTTTGAATCTGAGAACATCATTTCACTATCTTGGTAGTTTGTGTGTTCATTATTCTAAACATTGTGGGGTGAAAAGGATGGAGAAGGGATCCCTTGTTGTGGCGCAGATGTATGTTTGTGGATCTAAGTTCATGTGGGGACATATGTTGGGGCTTGGTTTGGTTCCAGTACTTTGAGGGATCTCATGAATCCATTTTTTTGTTGTTACATTACAAGAGAACTGAGTGGGAATTCTTAATCTACTTCTTGGTTGTTTTTCCTTCCTTCTCTAGTGTCTTTTCCTGTTAGTTAAAAATTTGTGAAGAATTAGCTAAAATAGAACCATTCAAATGTGATAACAGGATCTAGTTCAATGGGAAATTTTATTCAAAGAATGACTTGTGACTTGGCTGTTGGTGGTGGTATTTTTATGAATGAATAGTAAAAAGGGTGTTTATGTATACGTTGGTTTCGAAACCCCATAGGTTTGGATGATTTCTTGTTTACATATATGTATAATTTAGGTCTTATCTTTTATATTCATGCCCCACCCAAGTTGATCACTTAATGCCGAAAACCCCCATTTTAATGGGGGGGGGGGGTGTTTTTCCCAGCACTCCTATGAGTGGACAGTTATTATCCGATTTTCTACTCCCTTTCTCGAGTAGCCCAAGACTCTTCAAGAAGGCTATGACAGCCTGAGGTCCATTGTATCCCAGGATTCCCTGGGCATGGTACATTGCAGTGGTTGTCCCAAGTGTGAGTAGGCGGGTTGTTTCCTATGTGTCCTCATGATGAAGCCCTGGTGTATTCAGGGTTGTAAGTAGTTGTTCGGGCCCTAGTGTATTTGAGCATGGCATTAGTTGTTCTCTCCTAGGTGTTTTCAGGTGGGCCGAATAGTTGTGGTATCACATGTGTGTGCAGTTAGGATATGGCAGTGGGACTGTGGTGAAAATGGTGGAGAAGGTCTGATGCATTGGATGTATTTAATAACCAATGGGAAAGTGGTTATGGGTACCCAATCATCGATGTGTTATTACTATTACATTACTTTACTTGCTTTATTTGGGTAGTGTTCCTTGGTGAGGATTGGGTGGATAGTATTATTTTTATGTGCCTGATTATCTCCTTTTCTCACGGGACAATAGAATGCATCCCCACTAGTGCATAAGAGCTTTTGGTTTTCCATACTGAGTATACCTGTATACTCACCCTATGTGAATGAAACTAATTTCAGGTTTCCATGATGATTTTGAGGACCATGCGAGGCCATAATAGTTCAGGTGTTGGGACAGTTCATGTTTCTGTAATCTTTTCATTGGTATTTACCTTTGGAGTTTTCTTGTATTGTAGAACTTATTATTTGAAACATTCATATGGGAAAGGGATTGTTTGGACTTTACTTTTACATCCATTTTTTGTATTGTTTGAGACATACTATCTTATATCCCAATCTTACCAAACAAAATGGGAAATTCCTTCAATTTATCAAGTGATTTTATACCCCTGGTGCTAGTCACCACTTTGGGACCAATTGAAGGTGGGTCTCGGTGGTCATTATGTCTCCATCAACATGAAAAAGGAAGGGTCTGGAAATCTTCTATCCCTTGCCTCACCTTAGTGAAGGCGGGTCATGATAGAATTATATCATAGGTGAGGTTGAGAGATTGAATGGATCTTGGGGTTAGGAACAATGAGTATTTCATGTGATGGTAGGGAAATAGTGTATGGAAATCATGGAATGTGAAATAAGCTAGGGAAGATTGGCTAGGACCCTGGATTTTAGCGCCCCCCGTGATCCGATGCAAGGACACTAGGACTACCGAATGGCCAATTAAGGCAACAAAAATTTCAGGGTTAACACCATAGGAATGTTTCATGCATCATAATGACTTGATTTCTTGTGTGTCTTGGGTGTTTCTGGGATTTAAAATGAATAAGTTGTCAAAAAAAATTTAAAGCAATATTATACACCACTTGGGATTTGGCCATCTTTGTTGACCTTGAAGCTATGTCACCTGGATGATGACCATGAGTAGTGAGGGAGATAGAGGCCTAGGAGGTTGATTTGGATGATAGATAGAGGGATGACCGAGAGGGGGGATGATCAATGGAAGAGGACGCATCATTAATTTCAATAGAAAACCCTCGGAAAGTACAAGGGCATCGTCTCAGATATGGAGACAAACAGCTAGATCAATGAACTATTGATAGCTTTTAGCATGATTTTGGATTTGAAGGAGTACTGGGTTTTTCTAGCTATAAACCAAATTCGGGGAGCAACACTTAAGTGGTGGATGCACTACCTTGTGGAGAATAGGGAGGTTGAGGTCTCATGGACTGACTTCGAGGGGGAGTTCCTGGTGGAATTCATCTATTTAGTGATGAACAATGAGAAGAGGCATGAGCTACTCTCCCTTCAATAAGAAAGTATGACAGGGAGAGAGTTGGGGTTCATTTTCAAGGATCTCCTTCGCATTTCTTCAGAATTCCTTCTCGATGAGGAGTCTCAGGTGAGATGTTTAGAGGAGGCACTCTGACCTTCACTTCAGTATATTGTTACTCCCTTCACCCTAGTGACATACTTGGAAGTCTAGAAGAAGGATGATGTGGTGGAGAGGATGCACACGCTGTGAGGTGTTCCATGAGAGGGGAGATAGTTGGGCTCGTCAAAGAGAAATTTTGTTAGCAATATGGATCTTGTGTTAGGGCCTTCAAGGTTTCGGCCAGAGGTGAGAATGCCCCAGTAGTTCCAGTTTCAATCTTCTAGTCCCCACCCTTTCCTTTCGGGCCCAAGACCAAGATGCTTCATCTGTGGCAGTTATGGGAATCTTAGGAATCAGTTTTCGAACTATGTGTTGTATAGTGGGGTGGGATGGTTCAGCAACCACCTTAGTAGCATCAGTTTTCATCTAGGACCATTTAACAGTAGAAGCAGAAAAAGAGGGTTCGTTCTCCTTCTAGAGTATACATTGTGGAAGGAGTGTGAAATTTGGACGCTCCCTAGGGACCTTGGCCAGGGCTTGGTTGGGGAGAAGGCTGACAACTAAGAGGCAATGGATCTGGCCATGGGAAGTTACATGTCTTGGAGACAACAGTTCCAGTAGGGCTGGAAGTCGTTTCTAGTACTATCATCATGTTTAGTACAATTTCAAATTCCTTGTTTTTTTACGAGCTTCGAACTCCTTTTTTGCACCTAGTTTATCCCTTTATTTGGGTTTATACGTAAAGAAACTTCATGTATCTCTAGTTTTGAGTATGCCAGTCAGAGGTCACACCAGCTTGTCTTGTCTTTTCTAAGGATGTTGACTGAGGTTGGGACCACATCAATCCAGTGATGACCTTCTTATGATACTGATGCAGCCATATGATTTCATTCTAGGCATCAAATGAATTCCATCCATATGTGATGTTGTCGACTGTTTCCAATGAAGGATCGTTTCTTCGGATATGAGCGGAAAATGTGTGACTTTCTTCGGCGATTGGGCTTTCCAGGAAGGCAGCCGACAAGTGGAGCCCCTTATTTCCTTATTAGCTAAGCTATCAATAGAGTTGGAAGATGCTGAGATGGAGGCTGTCATGGGGACTATCAGTGAGTTCATAGACGTCTTCCTTGATGAGGTGGTGACTCTACCGTCTATATGTGACATTGAATTCGGGATGGACTTGCAATCTTGTGCCCATCTGATATTGATGGATCCCTATCGGACAGCTCCTTATGAGCAGCGGGAGTTACAGATTCAAATTAATGATCTAATGAAGAAGGGTTTTGTTTGACAAATCGTGTCACTATGGGGCGCTCTAGTCTTGTTCGAGAAGAAGCAAGATAGTGTTCTCAGACTGTTCATATACTATCGGAGATTTAATCAGGTAACTGTCAATAACATGTACCCTCTACCGAGGATAGACGACCACTTTGACAAATTTAATGGGGAAGGATCATTCCCCAAGATAGACCTATGGTTAGGAAATCACCAGTTGAGGGTAAAAGAGGGTGAAATCTCGAATACTACCTTCGTGTGCAGATATTGGCACTTTGAGTTTAGGGTCATGTCGTTCAGCATTACAACCTCACCAGCCATGTTAATGGGGCTCATGAACTCCATCCCTTAAGAATATCTAGCCCGGTTCATAGTTTTGTTTATTGATGACATCCAGATCTACTCATGATCATAGGAGGACTACACTATTCCTTAGAGGATAGTTTTAGAGGCCCTCTGATAGCACCATCTCTATGGGAAATTGTCCATGTGCAAGTTCTAGACACATGATGTTAAATTCCTTGGACACGTAGTGTTTGAGAAGGGGATAACAGTGGACCCGTTGAAGGTAGAATTTGTTGACTCTTCGGAATCCCCCAAGAAAGTTGCAAAATTTCATAGTTTCCTAGGTCTATCAGGTAAATAATGATGGTTCGTACCCAACTTCTCCCGAGTTGCAGCACCTTTGACAACCTTGACCATGAAAGACCTGGATTTTGAGATGGTATGTGAGTATGATATACTCTATAATACCAAATGTAGGATCTAAATAATAGAGATACAATATAGAGTATCTAATGATGCTCAAAATTAAAGAGGTGGGTGAATTGTATAATTTAAAAAAATTCTTTTGGAACATTTAATGATGGTTAGTTTTAACAATGTTAAACAAGGTAATTGACAAAACCTCTATGTTCATTACACTTTCTTGATTCAGGAAATATGATTCCGAGAAAGTGAATCTGGAAATATGGTTCTGGAAAAGGAAACTTAATGAATGTTTACAAAGATAAAGATTCTAACTTAAAGAATATAGAATCTATCTAAATCAGAGTAAAATTATAAAAAATTATAAGATATTTATACTTTCCTAAATCAAATAAAATGCAGTGGAAAACATGTAACAATACAAGTAACAAGTAGTAAATCTTTTAACCCAAAGAGAAGGGTATCCAACAACCTTGGATAAAGGTCGCTTGATTTATACTTTCCAGAAATTCTATCTTACCCACACCAGGGTAAGCCCTCGATACGAAGATCGGAGTCTATCTTGCTATCCTCATACGCCCTCAACTTCATGGTAGTAGTCACCTCTTACTTCGTCAGCAAGTAATCCCTCAACTTCAAGGTAGTCGGAACCTCTATATTCCTCAGCAAGAGAGCACTCAACTTCAAGGTAGTCGAAACCTCTGTCTTCTAATCCCCGGAAGCCCTCGATTGTACACAGCAACAATCAGAATCCCACAAAGAAAATCTGAAAAAGAAGTTCAGTACGCACAATGCAATAAATCCTATCTCTCTAGATATCACTACAGAAGCATGTAATCAGTAGATTGATCAACCTGTTTTTGGATCTTTCAAATGAGATCCTATTAATAGTCATGGCTTCAACGGTCTGCTCCCTCCTCCAACGAACATATTTTTCCTTGAATTTTGGAGAGACGTGTACATGTGTAACTCAATCTATGGTTAGTTATTAACTGAAATCATGAAATCATTTTATAGAAAAAACTGGTGTAAAGAAAATAGATGGTTACATAACCAAAATCCAATATTGGAAATTTAAGGAAATATGAAAATTTTGAGTCTAACAAAAAATGAATTTGGAGTCTGTAATACAAGGATATTAAGATTCAGTTTTTAAGAAATTCAGAACCTGAACTCTAGGGAATTCTAGAGTATGAATTTCAAGGAAATTCAGAGTCTGGATTCACAAGAATTCGGAACCTAAACATACAATGTTTAGAGTCAGAGTATATGATAAATTGGAGTCAGAACTCATAAAGACCAAATTCATAATTCTTTAGAATATGCAGTCCGAACTCAGAAGAGTTCGTAGTATGAATTTAGAAAACCCGGAGTCAGAACTGAGAAGAGTTCGGAGTCTGAATTTAGAGAACTCAGAGTCAGAACTCAAAAGAGTATGGGGTCTCAATTTAGAGAACATGGATATAGAACTCAGAAGAGTTTGGAGTCTGAATTATGAGAACTCGGAGTTAGAACTCAAAAGAGTTTTGAGTCTAAATTTAGAGAATTTGGAGTTTGAATTCAGAGTTTGAATTCGAAGTCTGAAAATAGAATTCATCTTTATATAAGTATTATATGATTCCAAGGTTTTAGATATGAAACTGAATTTTACACTTATACAAGATAATGAACAATGAAAAACATGGTAAGGATAAATTTCATTGGGGAAGTAAAATTTTCCTTATAGATGTAAAACATAGGGAAAAATGAGATATTCCATGAGATAAGGTGTTTGTGATTTTCAAAACAAAAAGAATGTTAGTGTCATAAGAAGGCCTTACTGAGTCAAAAATCTTCCCCAAACATGAAGGAATGGAAACATCGTAAGGAAACCCCTATTTAATCAACATATTATTTTATATGGACTTAGAAATTCTTGGTATCCTTAAGTTATCTGAAGGGGTGGCTGCTTAGTTACCATGTTCCGTGGTTTCCAGAAGAAGGAGTAATGTTTGAGTTGTTCTGTGATGAATTAGGTCGAGGCTTGGGGTGTGTGTTGATTCAGCAGTAGGGGTGATATATTATGGGTCTAGGTATCTACGTCCCGATGAGCATAACTTTTTCACCCATGATCTGCAGCTCCCGGTGTATTTTTCTTACTAATGTTGTGGCGACACTACCTCATTTGGGGAGAGCATTGTGGTCTTCACATATCACAAGAACATAAAGTGTATCTTCATACAGTAGAAAATGAACTTGCAGTAGGAGAGGTGGATAACGTTTCATCATGAATACGACTTCAAAATATATCACACTGAAGTTTAGGGGAACGTGTTGGATTAAACCTTTAGTAGAAAGTCGTAGAAGGATGCAGTTCAAGAATTGGAATATTCTTGGAAGGCAGTAGAGGAGTCGGTTTCCCTACACCTGGTTTCAAGTGTGGATGATGGTAGAGGTTGTAAATTCCATATGATATTTTTGTACTCTCTGTTGCGGAAGGTGGATGAGTCTTAGTGGGGAGACTCAGAGATTTATGTAGTGTGTGATTGAGGTTACCAAGGCAATGCTCATGACGGGTGGTCGGAGGATAGTGAGAAGCAGATTCTTTTCAAAGGGAAAATGTTTGTTCCAGAGATGATGCACAAGAGAGTTCATAGTGAGTTCCACAAATCACCCATGGCAGTACACCCAATAGTTCCAAAATGTACCAGGGTTCAGGGGTCAGTTTTGGTGGCCTGGGTTGAAGCGGGAAATGAGAGAGTTTGTGGAGAAGTGCCTCGTATGTCAACAACTACAGGATGAAAACCACATCCTAGGGAGGTCTGAAACAACCTTTAGATGCCCCCAAGTGTATGTGGGATGAAATATCAATGGATTTCATCATAGGACTACCCAGAGTTCATGGGGGTTGTGATTCCATCTAGGTAGTGGTTGACCCACTGACGAAATCTGCTAATTTCCTTGCAATTATGGAGTCATGTATGGTTGATTCCCTAGCACAGAGGAATGTGGGAGAGGTGGTGCGGTGGCATGGATTTCGGAGGTCCATAGTAACTAATCGGAATACGAAGATTACCTCACAGGTCTGGGAAGGATTACATCATGATTTTGTCACCCAACTAAGCCTCATCACTACATTCCACCCCTAGATAGATCGGTAGATAGAGAACACCATTAATATTATAGTGGATCTGTTACAGGCATGTGTTTTGTACATTGGGAAATCGTGGGTGCGACACTTACCTTTGGTAGGGTTTTCCTACATAAATATATATCACTCTACCATTTTCATGTTTCCTTTAGAATATTTTTATGGGATTTCATGTCACTCAACCATGTGTTGGAAAGAGGTCAGGAAAGCAGGTGTTCTTGGTCCGAATGTGGGGCAGAGCACGGCGGAGAAGGTTTATCTTATATAGGAGAGGATGAGGGAAGCTGAGGTCTGGAAGAATTCGTATGTCGATAATAGGAGGAGAACCTTTGTGTTTGAGTTTGGGGACCATGTGTTTTTGAAGGAATCCCCTAGGCATGGGAAATGGAGGTTCGATAGGGGGAGTATGTTTTCTCAAAGGTTCGACAGACCGTTCGAAGTGTTGCGGTGGGTCAGCGTAGTGGCTTATCAATTAGCACTACCACCACCTCTACTGTGAGTGCACAATGTCTTCCATGTGACTCAGCTCCGTCAGTGTCTACATAATGATTCAAATGTCCACGACTAGGGAAAGGTGGATATCGTGGATGATGTGACATTCGTAGAGTGTCTGGTTAGGATCAATGGTCCCGATGAGAAGGTTCTTTGGGGTTGAACCATTTTCATGGTATGTTTGTTATGGAGGCATGGAGGCCTCAAGGATAGTTCCTAGAAATGGGAGGCACATATGAGTTCCCATTACATAATGCAGTTTTCAGTTTTGTCCTATTTTTATTGTAATTTTTTATAATGTAGTTTTTAACATTGTCAACTATGAATGTATCATTTTCCTTATTCTCAGAGTGTGTGTGAAGGGTCCTGACTGGGGGGAAGGGAGGACCTGATCCCAAATCAAGACTAATTATAGTGGAAAAGATTAAACCCATGTAGGAGAGTCAGGGCCGCCCAAAGAAGATAGTGTCTTGACATGGGGGAAAGGACTCCATAATCCATAAGTTAGGATAGTGACACCTTTATATGATTTTTTGGTTACTTGTGGGAGAGGTGTTCGTAGATTTCGATGTGGTTTACTCCTAAGAGGTATCTTTAAAGGTGGTTTTTCGGACCCCTATATTCTCTTTGGGTCTAGTTTTAATTCTCAAGGGTGAGAATACTTTGAGAGGTACCCAATGTGATTGCCCGGGAATTAAATTTTTTCCAAAACTCTGTTCAATCAAACGGTTCAATCAAACAGTTCCACTGAAATGGTG
This sequence comes from Viscum album, assembly GCA_963277665.1. Classification (NCBI taxonomy): domain Eukaryota; kingdom Viridiplantae; phylum Streptophyta; class Magnoliopsida; order Santalales; family Viscaceae; genus Viscum; species Viscum album. The sequence goes on from OY728119.1 coordinate 1,290,756,624, forward strand.
GCACCAGTCATGGTCTCACACTGAAATGTTGGATCCTCTTACAATGGCATCGTGATGGTGGAACCATAAAAGTGGAACCGTAACGGTCGCACCACCACGGTCTCACACTAAGAAGGAGGCACCGTGAGGGTGGCATCGTGACGGTGGCACTGTGAGGGTGGCACCGTGACAGTGGAACCTTAATAGTCACACCATCATGGTCGCCCACGAAAATGGTGGCACTTCTTACGGTGACACCATGAAGGTGGAATCGTGACCCTGGAACCACATACAATGTCTCACCAAATGGTCTCCCACACTTTTTCCTTTTCTAGTTCCACTAACAAAACATATCTTTTGAAATAAAAGTACATCAATACCAATTTCGATGCCTTTTAAAAGCCTATAAATGATATCTAAAATAACCCATGATTCGGGTGACACTTGACATACCAAAATGTGTGTGGAATTTCCTTTGTGTCACACCTTTATTAGTACTTTCCATTTCCACCCATGTTGCACGTTTTCCATTAATTAAGGGAAACTATTTAACACAGAGCTTTTATGGCCACCTCTCCGATGATAATTATCAAATGAATGTTAATTCCAATGTTTATTACCAGCCAACCGCGTGGTGAAACCATGATCTGCCTTTCACATTGATCAAGATTTTGATATCCCGTAACTATAGTATCACACCTTTTTATCACACCAGAATTCTTCTTCTTTGGGGATCGTCTCTTTTCCTTCATCTCATTGGTATGTTTGGAGCCCCCCTTCCCTAGGCAAGTGGTACACCTATGCTGGAGCTTTTCTACTCAATCTGGGAGTCCCTAATGTTCCTCCATTGCAAGTCGTTCATCACCAGTTCTTAGCGCATCGAGATAAAATCTGATCATTGATCATCCATGTATTGTTCCTCCATTATCTACGTTTATTTTTTATCATGTTGGGCATGTTTTCAAATGTCTCTATGGGGATGGATGTAACCAAACCTTTATGAATATAATAAATGAAATTTTAAAGAATTAAGGGGTAACTTGATGTATTCATTCTACACTTTTAACCTTTATTATATGTTGTGGATATTATGGGTTTATGTACACTGAAAATTGTGGTCGTTGGTGGTCCATCATTGTAAAATAATGATCCTCTATTTTTCTGGTTAATTATACCATTGAATGGATGTAACATGGAAATTGGTTAATCACGTAAACCCAATTGATTAAATGGATTCCCAGTGAATAAAAATCCTTTTGAAGTCACCCAGGTTACCCAAAGAGAAGAAAGAAAACTATTGAAAGATGTGTTTGATTCGGAAAACTGCCTTGCTCTGTCTTGGTAATATGTGTGGGGGTTCACCTTGATCCTTATGGGGTAAAAAGGATCGGTAAGGGATCCCCTATTGTGGTGTAGTTGTTGGTTTGTGGATCTAAGGTCGTGTGGGGCTTTATGGTAGGGAATGGTTTGGTTCCGGTACTTTGAGGGATCTCACGAATCCCTTTTGTTATTGTGACTTTACAAGAGAATCGGGTGTGAATGCTTATTATTTTTCTTGGTTGTTTATCCTTCCATCATTAGTGTCTATACTTGTTAGTTTCCTAGTAGTGAAGAATTATCTAAAATAGAACCACAAGAATGGGATGATAAGAACAGGTTCATCGAGAAATTGTTTTATTGGAATGATTTGTGACTTGGATGTGGGTAGTGTACTTTTTATGAATGAATAGAAACAAAGGTGGTTATTTATAGGGTGGTTTTGGAACCCTTGGGTTAGGATTAGTGATTTTTTACCTATATGTATAATTTTGCTGTTATGTTTATTATTCTCACCCACCCAAGTTGTGAACTTTGTGCCGAACACTCCCATTTCAATGATAGAGGGTATTTTTCCCAACACTCATACAAGTGGCTAGTTATTAGCTCTTTTTATACTCCCTTTCTCAAGTTTCTGAAGAACATTCAGGCATGTTGTGACGGCTTGAGGATCATTATTTCCCTAGATTCCTCATGCGGGGTATGTTGCAGTGGTTGTCCTACATGTGTATGTGTATATTGTTTCCCAGGTTTCTTCGGGATGAGGAATAGATGTCTTTGGGTGTGGTAATAGTTGTTCAGGCCTAGGTGTCATCGGGTGTGGCAGTAGTTGTTCTGGCCCGGGTGTTTGTGGGCAGGTGAGTGGTTTTGGTAGCCCAGGTGTGTGTTGGTGGGGTAAGGAAGTGGGATTGCGGTGAAAATGGTGGGGAATTTCCAATGCATAGGATGTCTTTAATAACAAGTAGGAAAGTGGTGTGGGGTACCCAAACATCAATGTGTTATTTCTATTACCTTACTAGACATGCATTATTTGGGGAGTGATCCTTAGTGAGGCTTTGGAGGATAGTTTCCTTATTATGTGCTTGGTTATTTCCTTTTAACACGAGACAGTGGAATGCCTCCCCATGTGTGCATGAGATCATTGGGGTTTCCCTACTCAGTATACGTATATACTCACCCTACATGTATAAAATAGCTTTCGGGTTTCCAAGAGGACTTCGAGGACCGCGTACGGCTATAATAGTTCAGGAGTTGAGATAGTTTTTGTTTTTGTTTCCTTTTCTTTGGTATTTATTTTTGAAGTTCTCTTCTATTGTAGCACTTATTATTTGAAACATGCATATGGGAAAGGGATTGTTTGGGCTTTACTTGGATTCCAGTATTTTCGTTGTTTGGGAATTACTATCTAATCAACCAATCTAACTAAACAAAAAGGGAAATTCCTTCCACTTCGCATGTGATTCTATACCCTAGGTGCTAGTCTCCACAGTATAACCTATTGAAGGTGGGTCTTGGGGGACCTTATCTCTCCTTAAACTTGAATAAGGAAGGGTCTGGAAATATGTTGTCACTTCCCTCACCTTCATGAAGGTGGGACATGATAAAATGGTATAAAAATGAGATCGATATGAATAGAATAATAGGATAATAATAACATTTATTAATAAAATATGATGAATTAAAAAAAAACTTACAATTGAGGTAGAACATTACATAGGAAACCTGGAAGCATAACATTACAATGAATGAAAGCATCTAAGATGATTAAATCCTCCCACTACACTACATTAAATATGCATTTTAGGAGCCTTGGGTCGATCCTCCAACAGTGAAAGACATCCCACTTGAGTATAGTAGGCTTAAGGTGGTGGAAAGCTTGTGGAACATAGAATTTTCCACCCTTGACCTGAAGTGGAAGGTATCTTGCATCAAACAAACAGATGCATCAAAATGACCTTCTAGATTGGAAAATTAGAGTGTACATGGAAGAATAAAATGTAGATTCGGATATCTCCTAACCTAATGTAAAATGGAATCGCAAATGGAATTTTGGTTTTTGAATGATTATAAAATTGGTGGCTAATTTTTCATGGCCATAGAATATGATTCCAAATTTTATCTCCAAATTGGGCCCTATGGAAAACCATTTAAGACTCAGAATTAGCTCTTGTAACTATTGGATGAAATTATATCCCCATTGTCCCCTATCTTTAGTTCAATTTTCAGAATTACTGGTCTTGTACCTTGGCCTCTACGGTCTCTTTATTTGGACGATTTCTAGTTTACTTGTCCCAGAATGTTGTTGGTTCAAGGAAAACTTTGGTGGTATTATAATTAGAATATTATAGTTCTCTAAAAACATGAATTGTTCCTTATAGCATGGGAGACCTGAAAATTGAATATGAAGATAATAAAAAGTCCATTTTAAAATTTAGGATGTGTTAAAATATATACCATGTAATAGTGCACTTTAACAAAAAATTAAAATCATATTGTGAGATTCTATTCAAAGTGTAAAATGCCCTAAAATGGTATTTATGATTAATTAATCTCATAAATATTATAAATATTCACAATGAATATTAGCATATTTCAATCGCTAATCACACACGTAGTGTAAAATCCATGTTCTAAACTCAAATGTGCCCTCATATTTCTGATATGGGCCCCCATTTTGGAGTTATTACACTTTTTAGGAAAACATCATGTGTGTGATATTTGTATATTTAACATATTTCAAAAATTTATTATAAGTATATTAGAAATTAAAATTTCAAGTCAGCTTAGTGAATAGTATGACAATTATTTTTATAATATTAAAAATTAATAAATATAAAAATTAGAGTTGTTTCATTCTCCCTACATTAGGGATTTCATACCAAACAAGATAAACTACCTACTCAAAAAGATGAGTGTGTTAGACTCACCACTGGGTCCCCTACTACCAATTGCTCTCTCGGAGATTACCATGCTTATACTAAACACAGACTGGGGAAATCAATCACCTTATAAGGATCCTCTCCTTCCAATCCCCAATCACTACTATGTACAAAGAAAAGGTAGCTACATCCTCAATGTCCATCAAGCCCTAGTCGATATCATGTGGCAGGTTGTTCACAAACCTCATTTGCTACAACATGTATAATATTTTATGTGCCCAATATAACATTGGTGGTATATATATGTGGTAATACACCTCAACCACACAACACTGTATCTAGAAATGGCCATTGAATCTCAAAGATAACTTTTGGAAACTACCAAATATTCATAATCCATTTTGCGGTGAAACCCTCGAGAACACATGGTCTCTCTACTCAAACGCCAGAGGTCTTAATCATTATTCTTCATACGAATTCATATTTTTCTATAAATTCTTCATCCCCTATTCGATGATTTGTACCTTCTATTTTATATCCCACACCCACTCTGGTTCTAGGAGTTTTAACTCACCAGGATCAGTCCAACAAAGTTGTGACCTACAAGGCTTCCCATACAAGGCCTCAAATAGACACAATAATTGTGGAATAACAACTATTTAAATACGAAAACACCACCGATGGTAGTTGATCAACCCAATATATGACCAAAATAAAAATTCAATCCTAGAGAAGGTCCTCCAAGACATGAATGGTATCTCAGTATGGTCATCAGTATGAGGCTGAAACATTGTGCTCAAATTAAACTAACATTAAATGGAATCATGAAATATTAATCATAATTAAGATTTTAATCAATTATCATGGTCTGAAATTAACTTCAAGGGAACTCTACAGAGTTAGAATATCTACTTCACATAAAATCATCATAACCTCTCCACTAAACTCTACTTTCAAATGGATAGGAATTGAGCTAGCTCGGTGAGTCATTCTTTGATAACCTTGACGAAATCATGTCCCATCGATGTACATGGTAACCCCATCATGAATTACATTGATAGATCTTCCCATTTACACTCTAGAACCTCAAGGGGATGAGTTTTACCCAATGGAACTAGGTACTTAGCCTTCACATTCTGACAAGTAAGGAATTGAATACAAACTCTACAACACTACTCTTTATTCCTAGACAGCAAAAAAGATGTTAGAGGAACTTGTATATCTTTTCCACACAATGATGTATTTATAAATTTGTAGTATTAAACTCCTACATAACCTAATCTTGCAACTCTAATGGTACCGTCCTCTGTCCTTTGAAATTTATAACATGATTCACACCTTTAGAGTATTCATCAAGAGTTTGTCCAATGCATATTTGATTACGTAAGGTCTCATAGTTAGTATATACATGCTAATATTTTGAAATAATATGAGAAGGATTTGGGGTAAAACACATCTAATGATGATTTAAAGAATCAGCCTTGTCTAATTTGGACAACTAAAATGAGGCTAACTGCTCTGACTCCTTGTTCATCAAAAAATCTTATATTGAGAGCATCATCCACCACATTCCCCTTAAAAAGAGTATAAGAAATAATGAAGTCATAGTACTTGAGGAAATGTATCCATTTCATATGTTTCATGTTAATACCCCTCTAAGAGAAGAATTATTTGATACTATTATGGTCTGAGTAGGTGATAAACTACGTAACCCTCAGGTTGTGGTAACACATATTTAGTGGGAAGTCTACTTCTTATCAATTAATATCATGTTTCATGTAGTTCTTCCCATGTTTTCTAAACTAACATGATCCATAGGAAATTATTTCCTATCTTGGAATCAAAACATAGCCATGTATGGTCCCTAATGCATTGTATAACACTATGTTCTTAACACCCACCACTAGAAAACTCATGATGGGGGAGCTTGTTAATATCTTCCTCAACTCCAAATAAAATACTGACACCATTTATCCCACTTAAACAGTTATTAATTTTGGTAAAAATATTTCAACATTGATAACACTCTTGAGAAATCAGGTACAATTATATTATAGTACCCTATCAACACAAGGAGATGATGTACCTCAGTAACACTCTAGGGTGGCACCAAAGCAAGAACTGCATCAACCATCACTTGCATCAATGAAAATTATACCACTAAGATGAAATGTCCAAGAAAATGGTCCTATTGAATAAAAAATTGACACTTCAAGAGCGTACCATAATTTAGATGCTCTTTAATTATTTCATGGATCAACCTCATGGGACACTTCAACTCCTCCTCCGATGATGAGTACACTAGGATATCATCGATGAAGACCTCCATGAACTAGTCAAGAAATGGACCAATGATCGGATTCCTGAGTCCCATGAATACTACTAGGGAATTTTTAAATCCTACAGGAATCATGATGTACTTATGGTGGCCAATGATACATATGAATGTTGTCTTTAGTGTATCGCAATCTCGTACTCGCAACAGGTGATATCCCCATTTGGGGTTATTATTCTACAACAATCATTCTACTATCAACTAATCGAAGATGTAATCAATCCTTCTTTTTTGATAAATATTCTCCATTTTTACATTATTAATGTATTAGTAGTCCACAAATTACATCAATATCCAATACTCCTTGTTATAGAACAAGACTGCAACTGCCAAGGGTGATACACTAGGTTAGACAAATCCCTTCTCCGGAAAGCCCTCTAACTATAACCACAATAAAAAAACACTACAAGATCCACCTGATATGATTGTGAAGATATGGGGTTGATCATGGAGTGTAATTCAATGAATAATTATAGCTCTTGGTGGGGAGGTAATCCTAAAACATCCCTAGAAAATAATCCCTCATACTTCTCTACCACTATTGGGAAATTTTTACCCATAACATTCAATACTCCAAGAGTCAATCAATTTAACTGGTGTGTAATTAGATGAAAACTCTTCTTCCTGAGTTCTTTCTTGTCCCAAAAGATTTCCTTTTTACACACATTAGAACACCAAATCCCGTCACTGTAAGAACACATTAAACATATCAGAATAATTTATATCTCAGAATGATATATGGATTGATATCCAATAAATAAAATGATGTCATAGGGACTCATCACTGCTATAATGGAATCTCATACAAAATTATTAGCTACAAGAATTGGATTTAACTATTATTATATGTGTAAAATCACCGAGTTACCACTTATCATGGTATTTAAGGGAAGAGGTCATGTCAGTGGATCAATTAGGATATCTACGTCTCAAACAGCAGAAGTGAAATAAAAAGAATGAATCTCACCTATTCCTATCAGTACTATAGAAAAAGTAAAAATGATATAGATAATACCTTGTATCATCCATGGTTCTCTGATGTCAAAGGCCTCCATAGAATATAGGTTCACTCTTCCCTGACCATAATCCACCTATGCCTGGTATGGACTTCCTGGGGGTGCTAGTGTTATTATATCTATCCTTTGACCACCTCTTACTGCTCTATCATCCCCTATTCCATGTACTCCACCCTTCAGACCACTATTCTCTTACCTCTATCTCAACCACAGTTGTCCCACAACTATATTTTGATTAGTTGTATGATGAGTCAAATAGTCCCATGTACGATTTCCCTGACTATCGCAAGGGAATACTTTTCAATCCCTAGGTCTAATCAATCCTTACTAAGTGCCTTGTACCCCTGATCATATATCCTTGGATAACCTCTTAAAGCATCTAGCAATCCAAGATCCTTATGGGTGTCATTGATTACCTGCATATAAGTTCTCAACTATTGGTTCCCCATACCAACACACTATGTTGTTCCTAATCTTCTTGGAAAATCACCACCACTATGGCCTAATCAATAACCCTAGAATAGAAGGTAATACTAATAATAATCACTAAATACCTGATATCCTAGTTTAATCCCTCCACAAAGGTAAGTTCCCTAAAAAATAAATCCCTCATAATATATATAGAGTATACCAAGACATCACTAAATCTCACCAAATACACCTCCGTGGTCAAACTACCCTTCTATAGATGTAGAGTTTTCTATATGTGCATTATTCTCTATGTGGCTTGATAAAACTAATCCTTGAAGAGACACTTGATTTTTGACATAGAGATAGTGTTATAATCATTTGAATTATTTGCTAAAATACACCATCTCCATGCATATCCCAGATAAAGACCTGGAAAGATAAAAACCATATGATCTACAGTTATCCTCCCTAGGAACAAAACTCAATTAACTGCCTGTAGAAATTCTTCATCCACCAAGGGGTCTATCACTCCCAAAACCCTGAGTGATTTCTACCTCTATAACTCTGGGATCATTCTTTTCCTACATTCACCATCAGATGGAACTCCAAGGTCTATATGATTCACAATAGGTGCTGATATAGGAGGTAATCCCCCTTGAATGAGAATCTCTAGTATAGTCCCTTATCCTAATGCCTCGTCACGTAGAAGATCATACTCATGATCACGTAGTGGAATCCATGAAAATTTTTATTAGGAATAAATCAGAAAATAAACATAACATACCATGGTTAAAGAGTATATCTAGGGATCTAAATCAAGAAATAAATGGAAACCACGACTTATTACTATATGATTCAGGTAGGAATTATTTCCATACAAATAATTTTTGAATGTATTGATATTGGAGAACATCATAGACCACTAGTGGACACCACGAAACCATTCTAGATCAAACCTCTCTGTATGGGATAAAAATCCAACAATATTGTGAACCCTACTGAAATGAAATTCTAGATATATGTTCAACTCCTTGGTAAATGTGATCATGTAGATTCCAAATTCACCCCATATGGTTTAAGATTATAGTGGATCACACATCTGTCTCATTGAGGGAAACCAAAAGCTCTATTTGAGACTCATCCTCTAGAAGGAATCAAAATCCAAAAATGTGGAGGTAATGTTGCATAGTACACTCAACGAGATAGAGAAAGAAGACATATTCAACTGATATTGGTCCACACTATAGAAACAAAGGGATCCAAACACCCTCAATGGTGGGTAAAATGTTTGTAAGTTCAAATTACATGACATATAACAAGTGATTTCCAGATCCTGTCAGGTTCATCACATTATCCTCAACATCACTGTTAGTACCTATCTCACTGGAAATAGAAAATATTGGGTCGAACAGAACTCTCGTCGCTGTAGATCATAATTTAGGGATATGAATACACTTTAGAAATTCCCCCATATGTCATTTTTACCCACAACATAGAATTAGGGATGAATGGTGACTGCCTATCCATTTTTATTTGGCTTTGACCATCCACTGTTTTCATCACAGCTATATCACACACTTGATCTCAATCTACACTTGTGGTATGGATCTGTTGCATAGATTAATGGTTGCTCAATGACCTAATACCTAGTAATCATCAAATCATGGGCTGAATAGAATGAATTTAATGAACATGTGTAGTAATGTGGGAGAAATATATAATCCACAATATGTGAGGAATGAACATTGAACTTTTTCTATTTATCCTAGATCTTTTTTTGTAGATTTTGAAAAATTAATATAAAATAATCAAAGTAAAATTTAATCAACCAAAAACAAATTATACCATCGATATGTTAATTATTTAATGTTCATTATTTTGATCGATATTTTAAAAGGGATATACAATGCGATGGTTAATCAGAAATGAAACATCCTGCCTTGTTTTTTTATCAGTCACTAATAAAGAAATATTCTATTTTTACATCATTGGTGAGACCCACAATATATATTGTCTCACGATCCTCAATCCATTGTGTTCTAAAATCGTCTACCAATGATCCTACCTAGGCTCCTCACTAATGGTTCTTATTTGTCTCTAGGTTATGAGGCTAACCATAGGATTGATGAATAACTATTTTTAAATATTTTACCTCATTCTATATTTTATTAAAATAATATTAATATATCTATATATTTATTTCATAAATTCATTCATGCTGAAATGTTTTCACAAACGCACGACACGAACAAAGGTTATATCATTCCTAAGGTAAGATCTATGTTTTGACCTCAATAGTTCCCATAGAATTCATATTTGGGACTATTTTAATGGGGTTACTCAAATTTTTATTAAAAAAATCATAAGAGTGATATTAATAAACTTTATGTATTTTTAGAAATTAATTATGGGCACAAAGGGCCTCAAAATCTCATGTCGTCTCAGTGCATAGCTTCAAAAATAATATATATAATATTCAAAATAATTACTTGTGAAAATCATATTTGTTACACATTCATAATATTTAATCCATACCAACCATATCCTCTTATTAATTTTTATCTCATTATGTTTAAATATACACTTCATGCTGTTATGATTAGTATATAAATTACATCTTTCACCATAAAGATAATCTGTCTATATTTCAAATGCACTTAACTCTATATTACGATTTAGGGACTTATTATCATTAATATTCAATTGGAAATAGGAATAAACTATCAATATATTGTTATACATGAGGATGCATCCAATCTCATTCTATGATGCATGAATATAAATAAAAAAACCCTTATCCACTATAGGGTAGTGAAAGAGCATGATAATTGGCCAAAATTATTTTAATCGACTTCGAATATTCATAATATTAAAAATCCCAAATTATATTGTCTTCCTTATAAGTAAACATGTTTTTTGGATTAGTTTTCCATGATAAAAAATTTACATGTCATTAGTAGAATATAGACTACCCAATAAAACTACCTATCTTGGTCACCATGGCTAGTCTAGAACACTGTTCAAAAACATCTACCGTTGAAGGATCCACTGTTATACCATTCAATCATATTATATTAATCCATAAATAATAATTTTCTTACTAGAATTATATCTTGTATAATTTTTCATAGATCTTATCCTTCCTAAATGTTTTCAATAAACTACTCAAATGATATTCATTCCCTTCCTTATTCATGGAATATATAATAATATAATCTATAAATAAAACCACAAATTGATCACCCTAATCACTAAAAACACTATTAATTAACTCTATAATGTTAGTTGTGGTATTGTTAAGTTCAAATAGAATCACTATAAATTCACAATGTGTATACCAAACAAAAAAGTTTTTATTGTATATGTCCTCTATCTCATCCCCCAATTTATAATATATAGAATGAAGGGAAATTGTGGAAAATGATTAAGCTATGTGATTTATATCAAATAATTCATCAATACAGGGTAGAGGATACTTTTTTGTGATAGATATCCAATAATGTTCTTGATAATCAATGGGAAAATTTATTGAAGAATCTTTCTTATCAACAAAAAGAATAGGTGCACCCCATGGTGGTGAAATGGGGTGTATGAATACCTAATCAATATTTTCATGAGTTATTTCTTTTATTAATGAAAAAATAAGGTCTATTTTATATGAATTCTTTCAAATAGGTGTAGAACCACGTGTGTCTTATATTGAAAACTATACTTCATTATTTGGAGGAGAAATGAAATTTATTTAGAAAATGCATTGTCATAATTCCAAATAATATGAAAATCATTGATGTTGAGTTTATCTCAAACCATTTGAGATATGTATCACTCATGAATGGATAATAATACCCATACAATGAATGTGAGCTCTATTTGAAGTTAATATTCAATATTTCATTGGAATATGATAATAGGTTGATTCAAAATATCAAAAATGGATTCATTTATTTGGTAATTAATATGGGATCTATATAGAGATATCCAATTTGTTTCCAAAATTCCATGAAATTCATCTAGAGGGACAATCACAAGATTTACAAGAAGAATATTCCAATAAAATTATATTATATAAGAGTATTAGACTTGTGATGTGATCATCTTACCAAGAATAGTTTTCACTTTTGACTCTTAATCTATTAGTTCTGATGGTATTTTTATACCCCTAATAATTCATCTGATTTAAAAGAATGGTTAGATACATAATCAAATAACATATTTTCAATTCAATAGATAATGTTATGTGTGTCTTTCACCACGTCATTCTCATAATGCACATCAGTAGTTTTGATCACATGATGTTTTCATTTATCTATTGGATAAAGAGGTTTCTGATTCTGATTGTCATCATTAACACTCATACTCTTATATTATTTGGTATAAATATCATTCTATTTGAAATTATAGAATTGCAATATTGGTAGAACATTCAGCTTATTGTTTTCACTCTTTCATTCATTGAATGACATCTTCACATCACTTTGGAATTATTTTTCTCCCCAATGTTCTTCTACACACTTGAATCATTTAACCTATCCCATAGTGAAATTTTTTATGTGGTTCGTTACACTCATATTACGTGAAGAATATTATTTTTTATTTCAATCGTATGTTTTATTGATACAATTGACTCAAAAATCAATGTTTCTCTTCCTATTACCAAAAATATGAGAATAATGAAATTTTCCAATATCAATTTCTATCATAAGATCACATAAAAATATTTCTGCAATTCTATGAAATTATCTTATTGAAAATAAATTTCAAACAAATAGTCTCATTCCACTATAGAATCAATAAATTTTTCTTTCATGTTCTATGATAAAACATGAAGCATACCTAGAACGTCATGTAAACATTTCCTCATATTTATAAATGGATTCTCCATCCATTTAAATTTGTTATAAGAATACCCCTTCCATTCTAGTGAGATGATTTTAGGTAAAATATTTTTTAAAAATTACTTTTTGAAAATTTGAACGTGTCATTGGGTTTATTTTATTCACTTTACTATTGATTTTTATAAGATTACACCATTGAAATGAATCATTTTATAGATAATATGTGGCCAAAATAACATACTCATAATATTAAAAGTGGCTAATATAGAATATCTGTTCAATGGAATTGATACACTTCTCACTAATAAGGGGATCAAAGGAAACATTGAAGCTAGCTAGATGTTTCTGCATCAGATACTCAATTGTAATTCATTCCTTCCTTTTACCATTTGGATGTTCATCATAATTCAAGTTAACATTCATATCTATAGAGTGTTAGGTATGTACTATCAAAATATATAATATCCCATGTCACATTTTATTTTGTTTCCCAGGAGGAGATAAATTTTATTTTCCAACACATTTAGAAATTATGTGATTCCTACAAGTTCCATCAATTGAAATTGTCCAAAAAAACACCTTGTGAGAAACAATAACTGTAAACCTGGGATATATCCATCAATAATTGTAACATAATAAAAGCATATGTCTATGAAAAAAATATTGTTACAAAATACATTCATACTCACTCAGTAAACTATATTTAATAATTAATTCTCTATTAATTTTTTATCAATTAAAAAACATAACACAAAGTAGTGTTTAGAATAATGGTATGGAATCATCAATAATCAATCATGATCCATGTGAATATATTATAAGCATAAAAATTAAGTTTTGAGAATATAAATTAATATATAATTTTTTTAAATAGTCATGTATAACATACATAACTATAATTTTTGATTGGCATCAATCCATATGCTATATAGTTTTCCAAAATGTAAATTTATTATATAAATTCAATAAAATAAACTATAATGTTATATAAACCCTTACCTCATGTCTCTTCATTCTTCATATGCATTAAAATAAATTTCCAAAAAATATAGATTACTTATAAATACATTTTAGAAACATATTTAAACATAACATACTATATATACGTTATTTATAATTTTTTATTATCCATTTTTAACGACATCCCTATTAAAATAAATATTCATGAGAAAATGGGTTTGTTTTCATGCAAGTTGTGGTTCAATGGTTCTGTTGGTTACACCCTTTTCATGTTTTCTTCATCTCTAGAATATTTATAATAAAATATGTATCATATTTTTTCATTATATACTATTTTTATTCATTCATATAATATGTGATGGTAAATCAATCACATCACTTCATGGAGATGGTTTTGTGTACATATACACGAGTGGTGTTTCCACTTTTCGATGGATGGAATGGAAGAAAGGTAAATAATAATAATCCTTTAATAAAATATTATTATATCATAAATATCATATATATATATATATATTCATTAAATATAACCTTAGTACTATACATGTATATAAGAAATGAAAAATTGACCAAATATATTCATGGAAGTGGTATCCTACACGCATGGATGATAGACATTATTATTTTCCAATAGATTGAAAGATAAGATGGTCGAATAAATATTATAATTAAAGATGATTAATTTGGTGATAAATATCATATATAGGCATTAAATCTATTCTTTTAACCTACCATGAAAAGGTTTGATGTATAATTAATCATATCGCTACATGGATGTGACAATTGACATGTATACATGGGTGATAATTCAATTTAACATTATATAGAATGTATGTGTAAAACTTTTTTATCTAAATAATAATAAAATAATAGAAAATTTAGGATACAAGAGTTATTATTTTAGGATTTTGATAATTAATTAATATGATTTATAATAATAGATATACCTTTAATGTCTTAGGTAAGACGATTACATCTTCTTTGAGATACCAACATTTTATTACATGTTAAGACCTATTAATATGGTCAAGGGTTTGGACCAAGAGATGTAGAATAAATGAAATCAATCTAATAAGTTTTTCTGGAATGTTTTATCTCATCTATAGTGATCAATTGTTTTTAATAAGGAAGAGAATATGAACCCTCTAATATGTGAGGGGAGGGACACACATCAAATTACATAAAAGATTTAAATAAAATGATGTTACTTTATTAAGAAATTTTAACGAAATATAAAATAAATATAATTTATGATAAATTAAAATCAAAATATTGTCGGTAAATTGGATTTAGAGAAGTTTATGAGGAAATTTTACCATTATATCTTTGATTAACCACCCTAGTAAACCCTTGTTTAACCCCAACCATGGTGTTTTTTTTCTAATTTTTCTATTCATTTTGAAAAAAAAGTTAAGATAAGACAATTAATGTGTATTAATTATACTAATTCAAAATATGTAATATATTTCACAAGAATCAATTTCTATAATCAAATGAATTTTATTTTAAAATAATTATGAAAAGACACGATGAAATCTGCTTTAAAAAAATACATTTTTATTCATAAAATGGAATTAATATTCATTCTATTAAATATAAAAAACTATTAATATTATTATTTAATAAATAATTTAATAAATAATTTATTATTTTAATTGATATCAGATATCAATAGATATTAATTCAATTTTGTGATAAAAATACATTTCTTTTATAAAAACATTTTTTTAGAAAAACATATAAATTTACCATCAAATGATTTTTTTTTATTTACAACCAATTTATAACCAAATTATTCATTTCACCCAAGTTTAAAAAAATTACTCTTCATAATTTTGATACTACCATTTATAACCTTTAATCTAATAATAAAGTAGTAATGGTCACACCAAATACTAATATTTTAATTTTATATTATGTTTAATTTAAACTCTATTTTATTGGTATAGTATTCTATGAAACAAAATAAAAATATTTAAATATAAATATTTCATTAAATCATAGTGTGTTACATAATTACATGTCATAAAAGTAAATATTGTAACACCCTAATATATTTTGAAATTTATTTTTTGAATAAATTTAATCATTTCAATAAATTTCATTACACACAACATCGAGTTTATCTTTAAGTTCATGAAACACTGAGTTTATCTTGTGTTTTATGCAAAACAAAGTTTATCTTTGGTTACATAAATCACTGAGTTTAAAAAAAATCATAAAAAAAAATTAAAATATTATTAGTTGAAATGATATTTATCACCTACCTGTTTAATAGAGGATATTAATATTTTTAACTAAAATTTTTAAAAAATATGGTTTAAACATTATATATAATTAATTATTTGGAGACCAATTAATTAGATATAAATATAAGAACAATCATAAAATTATTGATATCATTTTCAAAAAAAATATTTTTATGTACTCAAATGTGTTTTACCTAAAAAAATTATCCAAATATCTTTTTTAAATTGTTATTTATAAAATTAAATATTAATTATTAAATAATAAATTTAATATTCACCATATTTGTTTTCTACAAAAAAGATACGAATACAAAAAATTTTACGCTTATAAATGTTTTTTCCAATAAAGAAGTCTTTTCAAATTTTGAGAACAAATTTTAAAATTAATATTTTATATTTTAGAAAATTTATTTGAAAACATAATATTCATTTTAGAAATTTTCATATCACAATTATCCATGTTTGAATTTTTTGGATTTTTTTAATAGATTATTTTTTAGATGGATAGTGAAAAATAATAGTTTTTATTGAAAATTGAATTTTCATTAAAATAATTTGTATGGTTAATTTCAGTTTTTAAATTAATTTTGAAGTAAAATTAATAAAATTGTATATCTACTAATACAAATTATATCATTAGAATAAATTTTATGTTGAAATTTTATATATAACCCTTCTAATCTTATGAACATATTCTCTTTGAAAACCCACTTTCCCATCACATCTATGGGGTTAATTTTAAATTACATTATTCCAATATGAGGATAGATTTTATGAAAACATATTATATATTTTTATTAAGAATAATATTTTTTATAACGTTATCAATTTAATTTTTTACCATAATCAATATTTTAAAACATTAAAAATTATTTATCACGACAAAGGTAAAATTCGATTACCATGTGTTGCACTAAAAAGAAAATGGTTTAAAATGATACAAAGATTTTCCATCACCTATTATATGGATGTAAATAAATATTATATCTTATAATTTTTAGAATCACCCATTTTGGATACCTGTGGCATGTGAAAAATGTTGTTCCACATTTTCTATTTAAAAAATTACAATTGTGCCACTCACCCAACTCATGAAATCCCACCCCTTCTCATATCTTTTTCACAATTAAAAAACCATTTGATTCATCCAATAACTAAAAAATATATCATTAAAACTTACATAATCCTATCCAATAACCCTTCATTTGATGATAAATCTATCCAAAGACTCCTTTTTTTATAAACCAAAAAAGGTTGTATGAAGAAGAGGTAACGTCTCTAACCAAGAGTTTTATTATACTTATTCCACCGCATCCAAAAATTATTACTAAAGTATTACAAAATAATAATAATAGTATCTTCAAGATACTGACATTTTATTATATTAATTTCATTAAAACATTCTCCTCTTCCATCTAATTGCTTATGAAATAATTATTTGTGTGTACGGCAGACTACCACCTCATGAACCAATGTAATTCATTTTCTGTCGCCACCTCTCAAAAAAGAATATAAAAGAAGGATATGTTTTTTATATATGATATTGTGTATATTTTTATTTTTTATAAATCATTACATCACTTGTTCCTTCTTAGTTTCTATTCTATAGGAATACGATAACGTCGTTCGTGTGTATGGTGGACTACTGCCTAACGAGGTGATGTGACTCATTCATGCTTTACATAGAAGAAAACAAGAATGGGTTAAATTAATATATACCATATATATGACATATAAATTGTTCTATAGTGGGAATATATTAATTACCTTTATTTTATTTTTTCCACCAGGAAAATGGAAATAGTGTTCACATGTACGTACGACCTAATAACTCTATGAATGGTGTATTTAAAACTCTATCTTCAAATTTTATAGATCACACTAAATAAGTGATTAATAAATATATATAAAATTAATTTAATGCATAAAATTATTGAAATTATTAAATAATGATCGTTGTAATTGGACCCAGAATATAAAACCAAAACATATACGAAAAACAAAGCAGTTTTTGCTTGAAACGTGGCATTAATGAGGAGTTGTTAATAAATGATCAATAAAATTACATAAGTAAAAAATATATGGTATTATATATATATATATGTTTCTTTAATTTATGCATCATTACTCTATATTTAATATACATTAGGATAAAATGTGTATGATGTAAGTAGAAACTTGAGGTAATGGATTTCTAGTCTCACTTTTATCTTAGAGAGACTTATCCAAAATAAGCCACTAATTTATTTTGTGTTGTGCATATGTATACTTCCCATATAACATTAATATCATGATTTTAATAACATTAAATTTTTTATACTTTTTAATTATTTATTGGGTCTTAATTTTCAAATGATTATAAAAGTTGTAAGGGATTTCTATCCAACTTTTTACTTCTATGAGTCACATGTCATATTCACTACCAATTTCTTTTTAATGGTGTATATTGTACCCATATATTACTTTATTATTCTTCTCCGGAATATTATGTGGACTAAAATATCAATTTCATTTTATTTCCTTCATGAGGTTTATAATTCTAATCTATACAATGTTTTAAGGTATATTTTTTTGGATTTTCTTTCTTTGAAAAATATGTTACGTTATGCACCTTTCTTCTTTAATGAGGTGTATATACATCCACATTGACAAGAAATTTTATAAAATTTATTATTATAATAATAATTTATGTTTTTATTGTTATTATTTCATGGAGGTTAGGATTCAATGATACCAATGGGGTCCTAGTTTTATATAACTATCTCGTCATCTATTAAGATTTATTATGATTATAATTAAAATTATGAAATATTCTATTCTATCATTGAATAAACTCGTTAATTTTATTATCTTGTGTTCATTTCTTGTGAATACAATTTATTCTATTAATATTTCCATTTTTATGTACTCAATAGTTCAAAATAATGGTTTTAAGAAAATACTTCATTATTTATCCCTACAATCAAATCCACCTTTTCAACCAATACCTTATTTTATGAAAAAAATTAAAAAAAGTTATTAACATTCTATAAATCATTTATTAAAAAATTACACATGTTATAATTTTTATAAAAAATGGATAATAATAAAAATGTTATATTCTAAATAATGTATGTTTGTCTTTTAAACAAAATGTGAAAGGAATCATTATTTTAACACGTTCAACATGAATGGAATTTAAACTATCATGAACACTATTTAAATTGAATATTCCTTTATAATATTTCTCAATCATTTTCAAATAAAATTATTTCATAAATATTTGATGTTTTAAAAGTTATTTTCAAAAAAGTTATTTTTAAAAAGATACATTCCATGTGATCTTTACTGTAAAATAATTTTTCATCTAAGATGAAATGAATTAATTTTAATTAAGAATTACTGGGGATAGTACCCAAGGGTTCCATTATTATTCATTTTATGGATGTATTTCTTATGATAATAACATTTTTATGAAACCCATTTCTCTTACATGGGTTATACAATAATAAAATTCTAATGAATCCCACATTTTTTCCACATTCTATACTTTGAAGAAATGATAAAATTATTGTCAATCCCATTCAGTTTTATGGGTTCTCACATGCTTAATGTTTTATAATATTATAGAGCACATATGTATTATTTTCATCATGTAATTGGTGGTACCTATATCTACCTCTAATTCATTAGATAATGAATAATGTTATATAATATCAAATTGTACATGGGATTTTATTCGAATACCAATAGAGGGTATAGAGGAGGTTATCCCAAGCCTATAATATGGTACAAGGGATGTTATCCCAAGAATTAATGTGGGTACGTGAGTGATTTTCCTAAGATATAAGTAGTTACATGGATGGATAATTCATTACTAACTTGTTAATAATGTCTTGGTGGGTATCCTGGATATAATATTTTCTATTATTATGTATATACAAAAAATATGTGTCTTATGAAAATTTTATGCACTCACGTATCATGTTCCATGATTCTATTATTATTCATGACTTATAAACTATCAGTATTTATGTCATGAATCATATTAATGATGGATGATATGAATTTTATAGTTTATATATTTTATTCTCATGTTTTAAGGCCTATATGCTCGTATGATATAGATATCTCACTTAATTTCACTTTTTAAGCATATGATATCAATATTTCTTATGTTTCTATTCTCATGGATAAGAAAAAATGTATTACGTATGATATATCTAAGAAGAGTTCTAGTTATGGAAAACATAGTGGTGGATGATGTATCTGACTTATAGACAATTTTTTTATTCTTCCATGTCTCCAAAGGCACCATAACATTTTGAAACTCATGTGTTTGTTTTTGTAAATTAAATAATACTCATCAAAAAAGATTTAATATCTATATTCGAGATGTATATGTCACTATTTTTGTCATCAGAGGAAATATAAGGTACTTAATCCATTAAGGCTTGAACTTGTTCGTATTGGATGGAGTATGGATCTCTATCCGTGGGCTTCACAAGGAAAGGGAAGAAACTATGGATGGTGGTGTGTCCCACATAGGAGGTCTAGTCACCCAAGAGCTGACCTGATAGGTATCAATTATAGTATATTGAAAATAATTAAAGACCACAATTAATGGAAGCATAGGATAGGTTTAGTAAACCATTGTAAACTAGGATATGATTACATTAGAGAGAACACTAAGGATATTTTTGAGGAAAATTCGATTGATGAGTCAATATAAATGAAAATTTCCTAGAATATTGGAAAATGATAAACTATGACGATTAAAATAAATTGGATCCCTCTTTTGATACTAAAATTGGATGTGTCTTTGGCATAGAGATACATGAGGGTGATAAGTAAAAATAGGGTGTCTTGGGAAGGAATAGATCATCAACTGGTATATAAAAAATATCCTAACTGCACACTTGGTTTGAATGTCCTAGGGTATATACATTAGAAATTAAAAAAAATCTTTAGGAACTATCATGAAGGATTAAAATATATATTTACTATTAATGAACAAGGATAAACCTAATGTTTCAAATACTAGAAATATGGTTCCATGATTCAAACAACTTATAAGTGATTTTTAATGATTTGGTGGTTTCTATCTATGATTATTATTTCTCACACTATTAATTTTTGTTTTAGTTGATGGTACAAACAAGAAGGAATAGGATTATAATTGATTATGACAGACAATTTGGTTATGAGAAACCACTTGGGATGATGACTATATTGAATGATATTGTGATTATGCCTAAACATTTTTCAACATATATGGTAGTTAACTTGCACTATAACCAAATTTTGGACTCACCAATGAATAGAAATATATGGTTCATTGAAATTTCATGTGTTGGAGGAAATGGAATAAAGAATATTCAATTTTAAATATGTCAAGAATGTTCGATGGAGCACACTAGGGAATGCCTCAATAGAACAATAATATGATTTATATGTGGATAAAGACACTGATTAATAGATGAGAATATTTGTATCCCAATTTTTTTATCAATATTTGAATTTTTAATAGTGTAAATTATGGTGATTATGGAAATATTTTTTCTTGGGGGGGTGATCATGAAGTAAATCAGAAAGGTTGTATGAGTAATGGTTTTTTTTTGATGATAAGGATACTATGAAAGACATGTGAAAGGAAATGTGAATTCAGGGATAAGATGATGATGTCTAGTAAATGATTTATGAATGTAGCAGAATTATTGATGTGTTTATTTTTTGAAATTCAATAACTATGAAATATATACGGACTGTTCTATATAATCATATCCCTATGGATTTTTAAGAATCTTTTGAATGGTATTCAGGACCTAAAAATTGACTTAATAGAAAGTTTATATTCATGTAATAATTGATTAATTGAAATATTAACTTTAATATGTTCCTTTTATTATGATAATGATTTTGGAAAAACAATATGGTTGATATGGATAAATTAAATTGGATAGTACTAATTTATGTGGAACTCATTAATGATTTTTTGATGAAGTGGTTTATTATAACATTGATGGAGATTAAATAAATTTTGAATTTAATTAATATATCAAAAAATAATTGTTTCATTTAATTAATATGGGATCATGTATGTTTCATATAGGTTTTATGTTAATTTCAGTTATTACCATGTTTCAAGAGAATACATGAAAATGGTTTTCATATGTTTCAGATGCTATAATTTAGATCAACTTCTTATAGTCTAGGAAATCAATGATATGTTGATTTTATAAATATGGTGAAAGTTTTTCTAAATTTATTGATTTTAATCATTTTCTATCTTCATAAGGTTAAAAATTCATGAAATTATTTAATAATGTATTACATCACCATATAAATATTTATCCATATTGGATTATTAGTGAAAACCATTTTGTGAAAAATAGAGATTGAAGTAATGACTTTGAATTATATTTCAGATCTTTTGAACCATTTGTGATTCAGATATAAAAAATCAAATTAATTTTTTATTTTTCTGATTTGAAGTGTAAATTGATAAAATACCAACCAATGGATTAAATTTTTCTTATGATACAAAGGAATTTCAAGCCCTAGGTATATCATTCCCTTTGAAATTATTGATCATATCAGAAAAGTGACACATAGTTTGGTTTATACATTAAAGATCTCTCATGATTAATTTGTGTAATAATTACATATCTTGAGTAATTACATACTTCACCTCTCAAATGTACTAATCTCAAAGATTGTAAAAATGGAGAATGATATTTCCTATTAGGAACAATTGATAGATATTCTATAATTAATAGAGAAATATCTACGATGGAAGCCCACATTACCAGTTATTTTTTTTGAAACCACTATATTGAGGAAGTTATGTGGAAACATTAGTATGCAATGAGGTAGAACTATCCTCATTTGTGATGAATTTCTAGGGATAAATTAATTTTAAATGGGTAGAATGTAACACCCAGAGATTTTGTGAAATATTTTTTATCAAATAAATTTATTATTTTAGATATGTTTCATTACACTTAATTGTGATTTTAGATTCTCTTACATGTAATATTGAGTTAATATTTTGTTACGTGAGACACTGAGATTATATTTAGTAACATGAAACCCTGATTCTAAACGAATCATGGAATACTGTTAAAATATTATTATTTAAAAATATATGTATCTCCTAGAAATTGGAATCGTTTGTATGAATATAATTTACAAAATTATGAAAATATATGGTTTAAAAATGTATATATAAATAATTTTTTGAAAAAAAAATTAAGTATTAATTAAAATAATAAGTGTTATATATTAAATGAAATAATTTTTTGAAAAAGTATTTTAATTAACAAAAATACATTTTACATCGATATATTTTAAAAAATTACTTTTGGTGAATGATTTTAATTAAATTTTTATATTATTTATTCAATATAAATTATAATATTCATCACTACTATAAAACTAGGTTTCTCCAACACCATGGATTTTACAAGTCTTGCTAAAAGTGTTGTTTAATACCGCCTTAGTCAGCACTATAAAAAACGTTGTCAAAGGGGTCGTTAACATCACTAGATTTAATGCTAATAAATTGGGTGATTAAAAATGATAAAAAAATATAATTTAAAGGTGTAATTTTATCATTTATTATGAGAAAAATATAATAAATCCCCACCCCTTATCATCACTAGAAAAATATTTCTCATAAAGGGTGGTCCTTTATTAGTGCTTCTAAAAACGGACTGATTAATTGGAGCCTTTATCAATGAAATAAAAAATTCTCATAAAGGCCAAACAATATCTATTTTTTTAGGTGATGATAAATACATACCCTTTATCAGCACTTTTTCTATCACTTATTAATGCTATATTTCATAAAAAATATTTCATCAATAATAAAATATAAATCAATAAATATATTTATATTGATATAAATATATTATATATTTTTTAAATAAGTTCTAGATAATGATAAATATAAATATACACTTAAAATATAATATATTTAATGAAAATTTAAACAAAAATAATTCGAAAAATATTACTATCTAATAGTTTTTTAATTATAATTGACAAATAGTCGTATTATAAAATATGGATGACAAAAAAATTAAATAAATTAACGAATGGTCTAACATATGTTTAAAACATTACATGAACATGAAGGAATTATAAATTTTGATCTGGGTTTCTGTTCAGGCTCTACCACATATCACAATTATCCTATGGTTAATATTTGGTATTTTTTAAAAAAAAATAATTTTTCAATGAATAGTGAAAAATAATAATTTTATGGAAATATACATTTTCATTTAAAGAATTTAAATTTTTTATTAATTTTTATTGAAGTTAAATTAGATCAATTATATTTCTACTAATCCTATTTATTTCATTGAAATTATTTTCACATTGAATTTTCATATAAGAAAATTTGAAACATTTGAACGTTTTATCTTTAAAAACCCACTCACTCATTACTTCTCAAAGATGAATTTTAAATTAAACATCACCAATTATAGGAATGTAATTAAGAAAAACTGATTCCATATTTTTAATCACCAGAAAATATATTACCTAATATGGTCAACATAATTATTGACCATAATGAATAGTTAAATCATTAAATTTTAGTTACCATAATTAAGGTAAAAATTGGTTTAATAGGGGTTAAACTTAAATTATTAGCATTAAGAATCTAAAAAACATTACCAAAAACCATTTTATATCCATATATGGTCCCAATAGCTTTTAATATTTTGAATCGACCATATTGGAGACTTTTTGAAAGTGTAAAATGTGGGTAAAACATTTTCATTTCAAAAACAAACATGTGTGCCACTTACCTCAATGATAAAAGGACACCCTTTATAATATTGGATTCACACTTTAAAAATATTTTATCTCTACAATACACATCCAAATAACTTCTTTTCTTCCATCCTTTGATCTTATAATCCAGATATTGGACATTAATCCACCCTAATAGTCCTTTTGGGGAACGACATAAGAAGTTTTCTGAAGAATTTGTAACATCCCTAATCAAGAATTTTATTATAATTCATTCTCCCCTCTTTATATTATTATTAATAAATTATTATATAATAACCTCATTTTATTTCTAATATTTATATGTTATAATGTTACTTTCATTACCTAAATCTTTATCCTCTACCAAAAAACTATTATAAAATCATTATTTGTGTGTTTTGTGGACTACTACCTTTCGAACCGATGTTATTTTTCTTCTATAAGAACCTCTCAAGTATGGATATAATTATGATTGTATTTTTTATAATAAATTTATTAAATTAATATTATTTTATAATCATGATATAACATGTTCCTTCTTAATTTCAATTCTGTGGAATATGATAACATCGATCGTGTGTACGGAGGAATATAGCCTCATGAAATGATATGATTCAGTCACACATTACATAGATGTTAATAAATAGGGATTAAATGTAAATATGTGATATCAATGAAATAAATATGTTTCTATAATGTTAATAGGTTATTTACCTCTAATTATTTTCATTTCTAAAATAGAAATAACATTCATTTTTATATATATTATAAGGACCTAGGATTAACACATTACATAATATAGAATTAAATGAATTGTTCACATTCAGGATCTTTTCAAGTTTAGAGTTTTAGAGAATTTGGCCATAAAATTTACATATCAACTTGAAAATTACATGTAGACACAACTACCCAGTATCTGTTTTTTCATAAAATAAAAACTCTTAAAAAGAAACATGTCCAGTTCCATGTTTTAGATAGCATGACGTTTCCTTGATCCCATCCTTGACCATGTTCAACTTTAAGTCCTATGGAAATCATTTCAAAAACATGGGATGAGAATAGGATCTTTAAGGGTTATAAAATAAGGAGAGAAAACATTTTCCCATCAATAAACACAATTCAATGAAACCAAACTTTTCAATCATAACATACATTATGAAATATTAAGATTTATGAATAACACATAGAAATCATTAATCATAATGGTGAAAATGTGGAATAAAAAACATACATACATTGTAGCTATCACAGCTACATAGGTAGTTACATTTGAATACCCATCACAGTATATTCACTAAATCTCTTAGGTGAAACATTAACGTTTACATTGGTCACATTAACCAATGCATTGGAGATCTATCTCGGGATCACCTGCCCTAGTTTTATCACGAAACCACCCATATAGGTAAACAGTGACCAATAACCATAACATATTCATTACACATAATACAATCAAAAGGTAAATATAACATTTCAACATTGTAATCACAATATATCATTTATAGATATTGACATAATCAATGATTTATTAAACCATTTTGAAAACCATTTAATAAAATGATTTCGGAATCAATGTGTCCCATACCACTTTAAATCTATTTATGAAATTTTAATTTCAAAACATTAATTTCCATATAAATAAATCCATAAAACTATTTTTAAAATATGGAAAATAATGAGAATGATTTAGAAGAATGAATCATTAAAACATTTAAAAGGATATTTTAGTAATAGAGATCCTAAAAAATTCAGTGATGCTTGAATACAAATAATTAAGGATTAATATTAATAAAAACATTATAATGACGTGAAAGTAAATTTATTCTTGATATAATTTGCAAAAGGACATTATTAACACCATATAAAAGTGAATTGGTTCATAACAACAATGTTGTCTCAATGGAATGTAAATTGAGACAAAATCCCTTATAAAAAATGGTATCTTTAGATTAAGGATAAATCAATTACATATTAATGTGTGAAAAATATAAATACACAAAATATATTTTTTATATTAATTTTAAAACAATCATAGGTCATTAACACATATTCGTAGCACGACATAATCATGAAGTGGATGTTTGACCCCATGAATTGAAATTCTGTAAAAATGTTCTCTTACTGAAATTTGATAGCCTAACGGAGTCACATTAAAATTCTGAAAATGAGTTTATTAGAGAAAAAAGGGTATCTCATAACTTGGACATAAAAATTCTAGCAACAAAGATATAGAAGAACATATCCCAACATAATAATATGTAAATTAAAAGGCATAACAAAAACAAGTCTTTTAAAAAGAGGAGGGTGAAAAGTTATCTTAATGATTTGGTAACATAAAAATATAAACCACATGAAACAATAACCATAAAATAAAGATGAAAATGACCATAAATGAAATTATATTACAAAAATAGTACAATCATGGTATGTCCATCCACCACACAATGAAAATAGTGAAAAATATAGCATTAATCACTCGAGATTAAGAAGTCAGATGAAAACCTCTAACCACATTTTAATCAATTGAGTTGTATGAACAAAAGTTAATAACCAGAAAATGAAAAAAATAATACCATGAATATAAATTGAATCATTATAATATATATAAAATGGTAGTAAATTATAAATCACATGTAATAAATAAGTGGCGAACAATGGAAATCTCACAGAATTAAAAGTGAGATAAGAACCCTCTTACCTCATGTCTGACATGACTCGATCATTATTTATGCACCTGAATCATAAAATAATGTTAATTTATACTTTCATAAGAACCTATTTCAATTTTATTATTCTTTTTATATCAAATTTTACCTTGCTATGACAATTAGTTAATTATTTGAGTTTATATCGTACATTTTGTCGATGTTCGGAACTTGAGTTAAAAATGAACTTGTTATAATTATATATTGTCCATTTGGTCAAAATAAAATTATCTCCATAATTATATTAATTATTTAGATATCATATATATAATATATATCTTGTATTTATATATATATATTAGTATATAACATTGGGAGACAAGAAATGAAATGCAACATTCATGGAGATGGTAAGTCATACGTACGCATGAACGCTACATTCATTTCTATTTCATATTTAATGGAATAAAAATGAAATTATAAATTGGTATATTATAATTAAATTATAATATCAAATATAATTTTTTTTATCACCTTCCTTTATATGTTCCACATATGGAATGAACTAATCATATCACATTGAGGGGGCGGTAGTCCGTACTTCTTCAAATGAAATTATCGTATTTACCCATTATAGAAACTATAATGGTATTATATAAATGGAAAATGAATAAATATATAAAAAATATAAATAAAATATATATCACATATATATATATATTTCCGTCATAATGTCCACAATGATAGGATGTAGGAGACAATTGAACAATAATCGTTTCGTGAGGCAGTAGTTCATCGTCCATAGAAACAGAATGTTCTTTACCCATTAGATGGAGGTGGGTGTAAGTGTAGTTAAAATAATTCGCATAATTACAACCGTGTATTTTTAGGATACCAATGTTGTTATAAAATAAATAAATAAAAATATTTTATGGGGATGGAGAAGTAAAATAACACAAAAGGTCTTAAGAGAAGATGTTACCTTTAAATCATGTATCTTCCTTTGGTTTGAACCAATAGTTTTACTTGAATCGCCTTTTTCTAGGGTAAGGCTTCAAGGAGTATGTGTTAAACTTATGGAGATTAATTTGGAAGTGGTCATACAAGCCAAGGGGCTTGAGAACTGTGACGAATGAGTTATATGTGAAGGATTTTTATAAGGGGGAGGAGGGGCTCTTTAAAAATGATTAAAAATATTAATTTATTATATAATGATTTAATATTTATAATGATCCAAAAATTATTATAGTCCAATATATGATTAATAATGTTCGTAATAAAATTCCCAAATAATAATTGGATTGGTCTGGATATTTTTTAAATCATTGTAGTCATATTTAATTAAATCACTCATTAATGAGGTCAACACAGAATCATTATTGTGTCATATATATTTTTATTTATTTGATGTCGAAAAATTATAAAAAAATTAAAATGATGTAGGAAATATTTTTATCTTTAATATTAATATTTATAGTCGAATATATAACTTACATAACCCCATGTAAGAATTGATTAACTAAAAGATATATGTTTAAGTCATTTTTTCTTAACGTATAATTAATTAATATAATGTGTCATTATCACTCATAAGTTGATCCATGGGGTCCTAAAATCAACCCAAAGGATGCGCATGGTTGGAAATGTATCAACCAATAAGATTATGACTCATGTAGTTTAATTTAATATTATTATAATATTAGTTTTTACCCTTATTTACCAGATTTAAACTTTAACCATGGTAAATAAAATATTTACTATGGTAATATTTAAAATGCCTAAAAATAAAAGATACTTATATACACAATTTAGACCTACTGATTATAAATATAGAATCCATTTTTCCTTATTCAAAACATATAAGTGGAAGAAATAAATTTAAAATTAATTTCTGTTGTCTAAACAAAAATATGTGTTTTTAAGAAATAATAACGATCAAAATATTGACACTTATTTATGACCAATTTCAAAGTGAAATTACATTAAATGAAAATATTTTGATTAAATGGTAAAACTATAATCTAATTAAAATATAAAAACATTTAGAAAAATAATATATCCATATTAATAAATTAGATTAATAGTAAGTTTTTAATTAAAATACAACATTTTCACTATTCATTAAAAATGAACATTATCAGAAAAATAAAAACTTTTTATCAAAAGTAAATTCTGATGTCCTGATTCTGAAGAAGAATATTATTTTGTCAAATAGAACGCATAAATGACCCAAAAAATATTTAATGATGGTTCCCCATCAAAAGGCAGTAAATCATCCTTCTAATTAATATTAGAGTGTTTATGCTAAAAATCAGATTCTTTCTTATTTTAAGCCACTAAAGATTGTTGCATAAATGTAAAAAAAATTAACATACATGTATATTCATATTTTAGTTAGTTTTTTCCATTCCCACCAATACAACGGCTCGGTGTTAACTACCATTTAAAATAGTGTTATATTATTATTTTTCAGTATCACACACCATTTTTTGTAACATAATATTTCAAAGAAACCAGTTGTTGTGTATCAGGTATGCCATCAAACATAAAATCCCTTTTAATTTAAAATTTATATTTAATTAAAAAAATTTAATAAATAAGAAAATGTTATTTTCTTTATTTACCTGGAATGTTACACCATTCCACCCTTTTTGAATTGCATCCTTGCAATTATAAAATTGGGAATGCAAACATAATTAAATGTCCAAAATCGGAAAAAGAGTCAATAAAAATATCACTTTAAAATAAAGAAAGAGAAATGAAAATGTCACTAGATACAACAGATACTAGTATTCCTTAAAAACATGGATATGGGAGAGAAAATAACTCTTGTATATTAATAGAGAGTGATAGAGACGTACATCATGAAAAGTTAACAGCCACAATACCATAAATATTTGGTCGGGAAAAAATTTGATGATAAAAGAGAGCTTATAACATTTTTTCTTCAAGATCCTTTTCATAGAGTTGAAGAATTTTATTAATAACTAGACTAAGATCATAAGGAAATATACTTACTTGTCATGTAGGGTGTCATAATTTAATAAAATTATACAAAAAACACATATTTTCTCCAAACGGTAAGTATTCAAGATGACTTGGTCACACTTCAAGTGCGATAATCAACTTCTATAGTATCACATAATGTAAAAAAGATGAACTATATATTTCCCCTATCTTTAGACATCTACCAAAACCATAATTTAATTGGACAAGATCAGATAATCCCGAAAAGGATAATCCTTTATAAAAAACAAATACTACTCTTAATTTCCAAAATTCAACAAAAAGAACCCAAAGTTCAAGAAAGACCATTCAATATAAAATTGTCCTTAAAATTCATCAAAATAATCCAAACTGAGATTTAAACCCAAAACTCAGAAGGATTTAGTCACAAAATCTGCCACAGTAAATCTTAACATTTACTCCAAAAACATTGACTACTCTTAATGTCTCATACTGAAGTGTAATTAACATAAACACGTATTCTCTATGATAGATTAATTATTTCCATAAAAACCCATGTCACATTTTGTCTACAACCAAAACATATATTCTTCCAAAAAAATCAACCATTACTCCACAAATTATATCCTATAGTATTTTATTTTTCTTAAGCATATAGTGTTTCAAAAAGATCAAACAACTTCTAAAATAAACATTATCAACTAATCACTAAATCATTTTCCTATATTAAAGATATAAATTTTATAAAACCTAATTTCTCAAAGAACACTTACTATTGATCAATAAAATCATTTAACATAAAATAATGAGTCGTACTAAGTAGGAACATCACGTAAGACAGTGGTAGGCGATGCACCTTTGTCGCCATTCTATTGTGAGTTCGATTCTTGTGTCCTAGCTGGATGTGATGGGTTATCACCCATCTTATGAGTTTCCCCTTTTTTTATAAAACTCAAAATATCCCTAACATGTTTTAACCTCAATGGTTTTCTTATACCTCTCATTTTCTTCCCAATACATCAAGACATCATGATCAAAATTCATCAAGACTTATATATATTGTCCTTTTATTATTTCACATCCACATGCTAAAATAAAACAATTCCTAATAGAAAGAACAACATACCTTCATCATGGTGTCCATATGGATTCATCTTCATCTTGTTCACATATGTAAAAGGTCTATGAATTACCACAATGATTTAGAGATCCTTCAAAATCATTTGATTCCAACATCCAAATACACCTTGTACAACTTTTGTCGTATGGGTGTTCGTAAAAACATAGTTTTGAAAAATAATCATGAATGACATATAATTTCAAAACATTTCATAAAACATGATTTCTATAAAAAAAAACTTTGTATTGAATTTGAGTTGAAACTTTAAATCAATGGTCCTTTTAAAATACCATATGTATTTATTGATAGACTATATTTTAAATGAAAATATAAATTGGTGGTTCATGGATCTCCTTCTTCAGCAACTTTTTGAAAATCATAATATGCTTCAAAATCGTGTGATAATGTAAATTAATTAAAAATTCCTTTATAATATTTACCTTTCTTGAAAATACGAGAATATTAAGAAAATCGGATTTGATAAAATACAACCCATGATTTGCGATGATATCAAGGTATATTGGAGGTGTTTGATATCTCAAATAACTACTTGAAAGTGAGTTTTATGCTATAAAAAGTTTCAAAATCATCTGAACATGACTTTGCAATAATTATTGCAAGCATGTCATTAGGAAGAGATAGGAATGCCATTTTATATCCTCCACCTTCCATTTGTATCCGACTTTCCTTGATCTGAAAAATTTATAAAACAAGGATTTAACTGAAATAATAGATATAGGGACTAACCATGTGGTTAACTAAAACTCCCAAATCCCTAATGTTGTCATATACTCTCTTTTATACCAAATATAAGTACCCAGCCTCTATACATTACATAATGTTGAATTAAATAAATAATTAACATTCAGGATCTTTGTAGGTTTAGATTTTTAGAGAATTAGACAATAACTATTACAGATCAACATGTAAATTACATGTAGACAATACTTCTCAGTATCATTTTTTTTCAAAAAATAAAAACTCTTAAAAACTAACATGACTAGTTCCTGGTTTTAGACAACATGAAATTTCCTTCATCTCATCCTTGACCCTATTAATCATTAATTCATGTGGAAAACATTTCAAAAAATAGGATGAGCATAAAAATCTCAATAAGGGTTATAACATAATAAAAAAACATTATCCCATCAATAAATTCAATTCAAAGAAACCATACTTCTCAATCATAATATACCATACGAAATCATAAGATTTATGAATAACACGCTAAAATCATAAATCATAATGGTAAACTTGTGGGATACAAAAAATACTTACATTTTTGTTACCACAACGACATAGGGAGTTACATTGGAATACCCATCATAGTATATTCCCTAAATCTCTTAGGAGAAACATTAATGTTTACGACCATCATGTTACCCAATGCATTGGATAGCTATATTGGGCTCACATGCCCTAGGTTTATCACAAAACCATATGTTTATGTAAAAAATGACCAATAACCATAACATATTTATAACACATCAAAAAAGCATAAAGTAATGATAAAATTTCCCAATGAAATTACAATATATCATTTAAAGATATTAAAATAATAAATACTTTATCAAACCATTTTCAAAACCATTTAATAAATATATTTTTGAATCAATGTGTCCCAAACCACTTTGAAGCATTTAAAGAAATTTTTATTTCAAAAAATTAATATCCATAAAATAAATATATAAAACCATTATTAAATCATGGAAATTGATGGGAATGATTTATAATAATAAATATTTAAAACATTGAGAATGATATTTTAGTTAAAGAGTTCCTAACCAAATGATAAATGCTTGAATACAAATAATAGACAAATTAAATTGATCAAAACATTATAAAATCATGAAAATAATGGTATTCATGATATAATATTCCAAATTATAGTATTAACACTATATAAATGTGAACTGGTGCATAACAACAATAATGACTCAATGGAATGTAACTTGACATGAAATATCTTATAAAAATGGTATCCTTAGATTAAGGATAAATCAATTGAATTATTATGTGTGAAAAATATAAAAACACTCAATTTTATTTGATATTTAGTGTAAAAAAATAAGAGGTCATTCAAACATATTTATAGCATGACATAATCCAGAAGTATAAGTTTAACCCATTGAATTGAAATTTGGGTAAGAAGTTCGCTTACAGAAATTCGACAGCCTAATGGTGTCACATTAAAATTCATAAAATGAGTTGATGAAAGAAAATAGTGTATCTCATCACTTGGATATAAAATTTATCTCAGAAAGGATATATAATAACATATCCCAACAAAATAAGATGTGAATTAAAATACATAACAGGAATAAAGTCTTTTAACAAGACGAGGGTGAAAAGTTCCCTTAACGATTTGGTAACATAAAAACATACACCACATGAAAGAAGTATCATATAATGAATATGTAAATACAAATAAATTAATGTATATTTAAAAAATATTATAATAATTGGAATTCCAAAGACCACACAAAAAAATAGTGACAAATATAGCATGAATCTCACATGAATAAGAAGTGAGATGAAAACCCATAACCACATTGTAATCAATTGTGTCATATAACAAAAAGTTAATAACAACAAAATTAATCACAGAATACCATGAATATGCATAGAATAATTATAATATATTTAAAATTTTAGTACACAATAAACCACGTGTAATAAATAAGTGGCGATCAATGGAAATATCACAAAATTAAAAATGAGATCAGAAAGCACTTACATCGTGTTCGACATGATTCGATCATTGTTTAATCTCTAGAATAATAAACTAAAGATAATTTAAACTTGATTAAGTTAATTTTTCAAGTTAATTTTTATTTTTATATCAAATTTTTCTTTTCTATCACAATTAATTAATTATTTGAGTTCATATCGGATATTTTGTCGATGTTCGGAACATTAGTTAAAAATGATCTTTTTATAATTATAAATTTTCCATGTGGTCGAAATTAAATTATAAATAAAATGATATTGTGATTTAGATATCATTTATATCATATATATCCTATATATATATGTATTTATAATATTACATATCATTTGGAGATAAAAAATGAAATGCATTGTTCATGGAGACGGTAAGTCGTACATACACATGAATGCTACTTTCATTTCTATTTCATATTTAATGGAATGAAAATGTAATGGAAAATAGGTATATTATAATTATTATATAATATCTTATATAATCTAAATATATTCATCATTTATAGAATCCACGCATGGAATGAATGAGTCATATCACTATGAGGGGGCGGTAGTTCGCACGTCCTCAAATGAAAATATTGTGTTTGCCCGTTATGGAAATCATTGTTTCATGAGGCAGTAGTTCACCATCCACAGAAACAGTATGTTCTTTACCCATTATATGGAGGTGTTTGTATGTTTAGTAATAATATTTATCATAAAGATAAACTAGAATATTTTGAATACTATTGTTGTTATAAAATAATGTGATAAAAATATTATATAGGGTTGGAGAAGTAAAATAAAACAAAAAAACCTAAGAGAAGACGCTAACATTAAATCAGGTATCTCCCTTTGGTTTGAACCAAAAGGTTTACATGTAATTCCTTCTTCCTAGGATAAGGCTTCTATTATAAGGATAGGGAGTTAAAGAGCTTAATTGGGGAGAGGTTAGACAAGCCAATGTGCTTGAGAAATGTGATTAATTGGTTAGAAGTGAGGGTGTTTAATATGGGGGACGAGGGGCTCATTAGGAATGTTTAAAAATATTATTTTATTATATATTGATATTATATTTCAAATGGTCCAAAATATATTAAAGTAAAAGTTATTATGTCTCTTGTTCGAAATAAAATCATCAAATATGAATTGGATAAGTTTTGGGTATTTTTTAATCATTATAATATTATTTGTTTAAATCATTCATTAATGAGATAAACACTGAATTATTATTGTGTCATAAAAATTTTTATTTATATTATGACTAAAAATTATAAAAAATATATTATGATGTATGAAATATGTATAGATTTAAAATTCATATTTATAGTCGGAGAGATAACTAATATAACTTCGTGTAAGAATATAATTACTAAAAGATATATGATTAATTCATTTTTGCCTTTACATTAAATTAATTAATATAAAGTGTCATTATCACTCTTAAGTGGATCTATGTGGTCCAAAAATAGAACCAAATGATACCCATGGATGGACATGGATCAACCAATAGGATAAAAACATATGTTAGGGTAATTTAATATATCATAATATTATTTGTTTACCCTTATTTACCAGATTTACCCTTTAACCACGGTAAATAAAATATTTACTAAGGTAAATATTTAAAATGTATAAATAAGATAACTATTTATACAATTTGGACCTCCTGATTCCAAATACGGAATCCATTTTTCCAAATTCAATAAATAGAAGTGGAAGGAATTAATTTAAATTTAATTCCCGATATGAAAACAAAAATATTGTTTTTAAGAAATAATAATTACCAAAATATTGACAATTATTTATGTCCAATTCCAAATTGAAGTTACATCCAATTACCAACTTTGGATTAAATGGTATAAATATAATATAATTTCACTTTAAAACCATTTATAAATATAATCTAACCATATAAATAAATTAGATTAAAAGGTAATTTTGAATTAAAATACAATATTTTTCTCTATTCATAAAAATATAAATTATCATAAAAATACCAAAATTTGATCCAAAGTAAATTTTTATGTCTCAATTCTATATAAGAATATTATTTTGTCATATAGGACATTTAAAATTGACCAAACTAGATTTAAAGTGTGTTCGCCTTCAAATGGCGGTAAATTGACCATTTAATTAATAATAGAGTATTTATGCTTAAAATCAGATTCTATATTATTTTAAGCCTCTACAATTTATTGGATTAAAGTAAAAACATTTAACAAAAATATATATTTATATTGTAGTTAATTATATCCATTTCACCCAATACAACGGCTATGTGTTAACTACCTTTTAAAATAAAATTATATTAGTATTTTTCAGTATGACTCTGCATTATGTGCAATAGAAGATTTCAATGGAACCCATTGTGTCATATCGGGTATGCCAAAAAATATAAAATCCCATTTAAAGTAAAATTAATATTTATCTCACAAATTTTAATAAATATTAAAATGTTATATTCTTTATTTACACGGGATGTTACATCCTTCCACCCATTTGGGAATTGCGTCCTCACAATTTCAAAATTCGGCTTGGAAACATCATTGAAAATCCATCATCCGAAAAAGAATAAAAAAAATATCACTTTAAAAGAAGGAAAGAAAAATAAAAAGGTCACCTGAAACCACAGATACAAGGATACCATGAAAACATGGATATGGAATAGAAACTAACTCATATTGGTTAATAGAGAGTGACAAAGAACTTGATCACAAAAAGTTAACCACTACAAAACCATTAATTTGTAATTGGTTAAAATTATGAGGATAAAAGATATCTTATAACATTTTCTCTTCAAGGTCCTTTTCATATATTTGAAGGATTTTATTAATAACTAGACAAATATCGTAAGGAAATATACTTTCTTGTCATGTAGAGTGTCATCATTTAATAGAATTCTACCACAAACTCATATTTTCTCCAAACCGAAAGTATTCAAGATGACATGGTCACACCTGAAGTGCTATAATAAACTTCTAGGGTATCACATAATCATCAAATGATGAATTATATATTTCACCTATCTTTATACATCAACTAAAAACAAAAAATTTTATTACAAGATCACATAATCCCCAAAAGGTGAATCCTTTATAAAAAATAAATACTACTGTTAATCTCAAAAATCCAAAAAAACCCCAAAGTTCAAGAAAGACCATTCAATATACAAATGTCCTTAAAATTATTCAAAATAATCCAAACTAAACTTGAATCCCAAAACCCAGAAGGATTTAGTTGTATAGTATTCCATAGTAAATCTTAACATTTATCTCCCAAAACCTCGCCTACTCTTAAAGTCTAATACTGAAGTGTAATAAACATGAATACATATTCTCTATGATAGATTAATCATTTACATAAATAACCCAAGTCACCTTATCTCCAAAATAAAAATATATATTCATCTGAAATAAAATTTCAACCATTACTCCACAAATTAAATCCCAAATTATTTTATTTTCATTAAGTATAGAGTGTTTTAAAAAGAGACAACATCTTCAAAAATAAGATTTATCAGTTAATCACCAAATAAAATTCATATATTAAGTATATCGATTTGATAAACATAAGTTCCAAAAATGTACTTACTCTTGATCTATAAAATCATTTAACTTTACAGAGTAAAACATACTAACTAGGGACTTCATGTAGGACAGTGGTAAGAGATGCGCCCATGTCTCCCTACGGTTCTGGGTTTAATTCTCATGGCCTTTCTAGATATGATGGGTGAGTTGTCCCATTTTTATAAAACTAAAAAATATCCCTAACATGTTTTAACATCAAAGGTTTTCTTATACCTTTCATTTTAATCCCAATACATTAATAACACAACATATAAATTCATGAAGCATTATATATATAGTTCTACTTTTAATTTATCCTCCATATGTAAAAATAACATTATTCCTAAAAGAATGTACAACATAACTTCATCATGGTGTCCATAAGGTTTCATCATCATCTTGTTCACGTAGGTAGAAGGTCTATCCATCCCAAAAATTATTTAGAGATCCCTCAAAATCATTTTCTTCCATCATCCAAATACACCTTGTACAACTCGGGTCATATGGGTGGTCACAGAAAAAGTGTTTCGAAAAATAATCATGTATGACATATAATTTCAAAACATTTGATAAAACATTATTTTTATAAAATAGTTAGACCAAATTAGAGTAGAAACATTCATCCAATGGTCCTTAAAAAATAAAATATATATATATGTTGAGAGACTATATTGTAAAAGAAAATATAAATAGGTTGTGCAAGGATCTCCTTCTTTTGCACCTTTTTTGAAATCATAATATTCTTCAATATCTTGTGCTAAGGTAAATTATTTAAGAAAGCCTTCATAATATTTGCCTTTATGGAAAATTTGAGAATATTGAGAAAATAGGATTTGATTAAATAAAACCCATGATCCATGATGATATAGAGGTATAGTGGAGGTGTTTGATATCTCAAATAACTGATTGCAAGTGAGTTGTATTCTATGAAAAGTTTAACAATCATCTGAACATGACTTAGTTATAATTATTGCAATCATTTCATCAGTAAGAGATAAGAATGTCATCTGAGATCCTCCACCTTCCATTTGTAACTAAATTACCTTGATCTGAATAATTTATAAAACAAGGATATAACTGAAATAAAATACATAGGGACAAACCCTGTGTTTAACTAAAACTCATAAAACCTAAAGATATCTAAACCTCCCTTTGATACTAACTATAAGGACCTTCCCGTAAAACATTACATAATCTTAAATTAAATAAATAATTCACATTGAGGATCTTTTCGAATTATATTTTATGAAAATTAGGCCATATCTATTATATTTAAACATCAAAATTACATGTAGACAATACTTATTAATATCCACTTTTTCAAAAAATAAAATCCCTTAAAAATTAACATGTCTAGTTCAATGTTTTAGACAACATGAATTTTCTATGATCGCATCCTAGACCCTATTAATCTTTACGTTTCTCGGAAAACATTTAAAAACTTGGGATGAGCATAAAAAGCTCAGTAAGGGTTATAGAATAAGGAAATAAAACATTATCCCATAAATAAATACTATTCAATGAAACCATACTTTTCAATCATAACATACCATATGATGTCATAAGAT
Organism: Viscum album; assembly: GCA_963277665.1. Lineage (NCBI taxonomy): Eukaryota > Viridiplantae > Streptophyta > Magnoliopsida > Santalales > Viscaceae > Viscum > Viscum album. Next base: position 1,290,795,937 of record OY728119.1, read on the forward strand.
TTATCAATAACACACAAAAATCATAAATCATAATAATAAGCTTCTGGTATACAAAACATACATACATTTTAGCTATCACAGCTACATAGGGTGTTACGTTGGAATACACATCACAATATATTCCTTAAATATCTTTGGAGAAGCATTAACTTTTACCTCTGTCACGTTACCCAATGCATTGGAGAGCTATCTCGCGCTCACCTACACTAGATTTATCATGTAACCACCTATATATGTAATGAATAACCAATAACCATAACATATTCATTACAAATAAAACATGAATAATGTAAAGATAACATTTCCACATTACAATCACAATATATCCTTTCAAGATATTTTCATAATAAATGCTTTATCAAACCATTTTCAAAACCATTTAATAAATATATTTTTATACCAAACTGTCCCGTACCAATTTATAGGTTTTAAAGAAATTTTTATTTTAAAAAATTCATGTCCACATAAATAAATCCTTAAAACCATTTTTAAAACATGGACATTAATGATAAAAGTTTAAAATAATAAATCTTTAAATCCATTAAAAAGATATTTTAGTTAAAGGGTTCCTAACCAAATGATAGAGGTATAAATACAAATAATTAAGGAATAAAATTAATAAAAAAATATATAATATCATGAAAATAAATAGATTCATTATATAATATTCCAAATGACAGTATTAACACCATTTAAAAGTGAATTGGTGCATAACAACAATGAATTCCTGATGGAATGTAAACTGAGACCAAATCCCTTATAAACAATTGTTATCCTCAAATTAAGGATAAATAAATTACATAATAATGTGTGAAAAATATAAATACACTACATATTAATGCATATTCAGTTTAAAAAATTTAGAGGCCATTCACACATATTCATAGCACGACATAATCAAGAAGTATAAGTTTAACCCAATGAATAGAAACGGTGTTATGATTTTCCCTTATAGAAATTCGAAAACCTAATATTATCACTTTAAAAATCATAAATTGGGTTGATTAGAGAAAAAAGGGTGCCATATAACTTATACATAAACATTACAACAACAAGTATATACAAGATCATATCCCAACGTAAGAATATGTAAATTAAAAGAAATAACAAAAAGAAGTCTATTAAAAAGTGGATGGTGAAAAGTTCTATTAATGATTTGGTAATATGAAAATCTACACTGCATGAAAGAACGACCATAAGATGAATATGTAAATACCCATAAATAAATGTATATTAAAAAAATAGTACAATTTTGGTCATTCTAGACACCACGCAAAGGAAATAGTAACAAATATAGCATGAATCTCATGGGAATAAGAAGCAAGATGAAAACCCCTAACCACATAGTTATAAATTGAGTCGTATGACCAAAAGTTAATAACCACCAAATTAATAACAGAATACCAAGAAAATAAATAGAATCATGATAATATATATCAAATGGTAGTACACAATACACCACATGGAATAAATAAGTGGCAAGCAATGGATATCTCAAGGAATTAAAAGTGAGATAAGAACCCCCTTAACTCATGTCCGACTTGAATCTATCATTATTTAATCTCCTGAATAATAATCTAAAGTTAATTTTTACTTTCTTAAGAATATTTTTCAAGTCTATTATTCCTTTTATATCAAATTTTACATTGCTATAATAATTAGTTAATTATCTGATTTCATATCGTACATTTTTTCGATGTTCGGAACTTGAGTTAAAAACGAACTTGTATCATTATAAATAGTCCTTGTGTTTGAAATTAAATTATCCATAGAATGGTATTAATGTTTTAGATATAATATATATCATATATATCCGGTATATATTTTTATTTAAAATAGTACATAACATTTGGAGATAAGAAATGAAATTCCCTGTTCATGGAGACGGTAAGTCGTACGTAGACATGAATGCTACTTTCATTTCTACTTCACATATAATGGAATAAAAATGTAATTATAAATAAGTATATTATAATTCCATTATAATATCATATATAATATAATTATGTTCATCCTTTATACATTCCACGTATGGCATGAAAAATTCATATCACTTTGAGGGAGAGATAGTCTGCACTTTCTCAAATGAAATTATTGTGTTTAACCATTCTGGAAACCCATAAAGGTATGATATATAAGGAAAATAAAGAAACATAGAAACAATATAAATATAATATATATAATATATAAATATAGTCCCATCATAATGGCCACCATGAGTGGCTGTAGGAGATAATTGAACAGTCATCGTTTGTTGAGGCAGTATTTCACCGTCCACAGAAAAATTCTGTTCTTTACCCATTAATAAAAATGGTTTATTGGGATAGATAAGTAAAATAAAACAAAAGAACATAAGAGTAGATGTTACCATTAAATCAGGTATCTCCCTTTGGTTTGAACTAAATGGTATACTTGAATTTCATTTTTCCTAGGGGAAGTCCTATAGGAGGAGGATAGGGTTGTAGGGAGATTAATTTTGCACATGATAGACAATCCAAAGGGCTCGAGAAGTGTGAGTAATGGGTTAGAGTGGAGGGCTTTTTATAAGGTGGTGGATGGGAACTTTATGAATGCTTAAAAATATTATTTTATTATATATTTATTTTTTGTTTCTGAACATCCAAAACTTTTTAAAGTATAAGATACTATGACCCATGCTCAAAATAAAATCATCTAATAATAATTGGATTGGTTTTTGATAATTTTCTAATATTTATAATCATATTTATTTAAATCATTCATTTATGAGGTAAACATCGAATCATTATTATTTCATAAATATTTTTATTAATTTGATTTCTAAAAATTATTGAAAAAAATATCATGTGGAAGGAAATATTTTTAGATTTCAAATTAATATTTATATTCAAATAGATAACTTATATAATAACATGTAAGAATTGATTTACTAAAAGATATATGTTTAAGTCATTTTTTTATTTACTATAAATTAATTAATATAAAGTTTCATTATCACACTTGAGTGGCTCCATGGGGTCCCAATATCGACCCAAAGGATGCCCATGGTCGGACATGTATCAACAAAAATGATTAAGAAACATGTTAGGGTAATTTAATATTATTATATTATTATTTGATTGCCCTAATTTACCAGATTTTCCCTTTAACAATGGTAAATAATATATTTACTAAGGTAATATTTCAAATGTATAAAAAAGTTACATATTTACAGAATTTGGAACTCCTAATTGCATTTATTGAAATCATTTTTCCAAATTCACAACATTGAAGTGGCAGAAATTAATTTAAAATTAATTCCCACAATCGAAACAAAAAATGTTTTTTTAAGAAATAATAACTATCAAATGATTGTCACTTATTTTAGTCCAATTTCATTGTGAAATTACTTCCAATTACCAAAATTGTATTAAATGGTAAATATTTAATCTAATTACACTTTAAAACCAATTATAATGATAATATATCCATATAAATATATTATATTAAAAGGCAGTTTTGAAATAAAATACAGTCTTTTTCACTATTCATAAAAAATGAACGTTATCCGAAAAATACCAAAATTTTAGCTAAAGTAAATTTTGAGGTCCTGATTCTAAATAAGAATATTCTTTTTTCAAATAGAACATATATAATTGACCGAAACAAGATTTAATTAGGATTCTCCATCAAAAGGAATTAAATCGACCATTCAATTAATATTATAGTAGTTATGATTAAAATCAGATTCTTTCTTATTTTAAGCCTCTAAAATTTATTGGATAAAATTTAAAACATTTAAAAAACATGTATGTTCATATTTTATTTAGTTATATCCATTCCTTCCAATACAACGACTATGTGTAAAATACCATTTAAAATAATATTATGTTATTATAATTCAGTATGACTCAGCATTGTGTGCAACATAGGATTTCATTGAAACTCGTTGTTGCGTATCAGGTACGCCATAACACATAGAATCCCAATAAAAGTAATATTAATATTTGTTTCAAATTTTTTAATAAATATTAAAATGTTATATTCTTTATTTAAATGGGATGTTACATCCTTTCCCACATTTGGGGAATTGTGTCCTCCCAATTTTAATATTGGGCATGGAAACTTCATTGAAAGTCCAACATCGGAAAAGAGTCAATAAAAATATCACTTTTAAACAAATTAAGTACAAAGGTCACATGAGATAACAGATTATAGGATTCCATAAAATCATGAATATAGAAGAGAAACTAACTCTTATAGATTAATAGAGAGTGATAGAAAACTTGATCAGAGAACTTTAACCACCACAATACCATAAATTATTGGTTGGGTAAAAGTCTGATGATAAAAGAGAACTTAGAACTTTTTTGATTCAAGATCCTTTTCATAGAGTTTAATAATTTTATTAATAACTAGATTAATATCATAAGTAAATATACTTACTTTTCATATATAGTGTCATTCTTTAATAAAATTCTACCACAAACTCATCTTTTCCATAAACGGTAAGTATTCAAGAGGACTTGGTCACACCTGAAGTGCTATAATCAACTTCTAGAGTATCAGATAATCTACAAAAGAAGAAATATATATTTCCCATATCTTTAGACATCAACCAAAACAAAAATTGGTTTGTACATGATCAGATAATCCCCAAAAGGATAATCATTTATAAAAAAGATATAATACACTTAATCTCCAAAATTATACCAAATAACCCAATGTTCAATAAAGACCATTCAATGTAAAAAATTCCTTAATATCAATTAAAATAATCAGAACTAAGATTGAAACCCAAAAATTAGAATCATGTAATCACATAATCTTCGACATTAAATCTTAACATTTATCCCAAAAAACATCAAAGACTTATAAAGTCAAATACCGAAGTGTACTTAACAAAAAACAGATATTAACTTTGATAGATTAATGATTTCCATAAAAAACATATGTCACGTTATTTACACAATGAAAATGTAGATTCTTCCAAAATAAAATTTCAACCATTACTCTAAAAATTAAATCCCATAGTGTTTTATTTCCTTAACCATATAGTGTTTAAAAAAGATCCAACTTCATCTAAAATAACAGTTATCACTTAATCAAAAAATCAATTTCTTATATTAAGGATATCAATTTGATAAAACATAAATTCCCAAAATCAACTTATTCTTGATCCATAAAATCATTTAAATTAAAATAATGAGTCATACTAACTATGGACTCCATATAGGACAGTTGTAGGCGATGCACCCTTGTCGCCCTTCGGTTGGGGGGTTCGATTCCTGTGGCCTTGCTGGAAGCGATGGGTTTTCACCCATCTTATGAGTTGTCCCTTTTTTATAAAACTCTAAAATAACCCTAAAATGTTTAAACTCAATGGTTTTCTTATACCTTTCATTTTCATCCCAATACAATAAAACCTCATCATAAAAATTCATGAAACCTTATATATATTTCTTTTTTATTTCCACTGTATATTATAAAATAAAACTATTCCTAAAAGATTGGACAACATACCTTTATCATGGATTCCATATGGTTTCATCATCATCTAGTTCATATAGGTAGAAGTTTTATTCATTGAGAAAATGATTTAGATATCCTTAAAATTCATTTGGTACCTTCATCCAAATAAAACTTGTAAAATTTGGGTCATATGGGTGTTCGCCAAAAAATAGTTTCTAAAAATAATCTTGTATGAAATATAATGTCAAAACATCTGAAAAAAATTTATAAAATAGTTTGACCGAATTTGAGTTGATACTTTCAATCAATGGACCTTTTAAAATACAATTAGTATGTGTTGAGAGACTATATTGTAAAAGCATATATAAATAGGTTGCACAAGGGTCTCCTTTTTCAGCACCTTTTTCAAAATCATAATATTCATCAAAATAATGTGATAAGGTAAATTATTTGAAAATGCCTTTATAATATGTTCCTTTCTTCAAAATATTAGAATATTGAGAAAATATAATTTGATTAAATACAACCATGGATCCACGAAGATATCTAGGTATAGTGGAGGTTTTTGATATCTAAAATAACTTCTTTCAAGTGATTTTTTTGGTAGAAAAAGTTTCACAATCATCTGAACAAGACTTTACAATAATTATTGGAAGCATCTCATCAAGAAAATATGGGAATTTCATTTGAGATCCTCCTCCTTCAATTTATAACTGACATTCCATGGTCTGAATATTTTATAAAACAATGATTTAACTGAAATAAGAGTCCTAGAGACTAACCGTGTGTTTAACTAAAACTCTTAATCCCTAATGTTGTCTAAAACCCCCTTTGATACCAACTATAAGGACTCGGCCTTAAAATATTACCTAGTTTTAATTAAATGAATAATTCACATTGAAGATATTTTTAGGTTTAGAGTCTTATAGAATTAGGTCATAAATATTATATATCAACTTGAAAATTACATGTAGACACTACATCTCAGTATGAATTTTTTTTATAAAATAAAAACATTTAAAAAATAACATATCTAGTTCCAAGTTTTAGACTGAATGAATTTTACATGATACCATATTCGGAACTATTCATCTATAAGTAATGTGGAAAAAATTTCACAAGCATTGGATGAGCATAAAAAAACTCAATAAGGGTTATAAAATAAGGAAAGAAAACATTAGCTCATCAATAAATACAATTCAATGAAACTGTACTTTTCAATCATAACTTACCATATCAAATCTTATGATTTATGAATAACACTTAGAAAACATAAATGATAAAGTCAAACTAGTGGCATACCAAAAATACTTACATTTTATCTATCAAAGATATATACGGAGTTACGTTGTAATACTCATCACAGTATATTCCCTATATCTCTTAGGAGAAACATTAACGTTTACCTCGATCACATTACCCAATGCAATGGAGAGCTATCTCGGGCTAACCCACCCTAGGTTTATCATAGAAACACCTATATATGTAAACAATGACTAATAACTATAACATATTCCTAACACATAAAACAAACATGAATTAATGAAAACATTTCCACATATCAATCATAATATATCATTTTAAGATATTGACATAATCAATGCACTATCATAAAATTTTCAAAACCATTTCATATAGATATTTTTTAATCGAAGTGTCAGATACAACTTTAAATATTTTTAAGAAATTTTAATTTCAAAACATTCATGTCTATATAAATAAATTATTTTAATTTTTTTTAAATATGGACATTAATGAGAATGATTTAGAATAATAAATCTTTAAAACATTTAAAATGATATTTTTTGTTAAAGAGTACACAACCAAATTAGAGATGATCGAATATAAATAATTGAGGTATAAAATTAATCAAAACATTATAATATCATGAAAATAAAGGGATTGATAATAAAATATTCCAAAGGACAGTATTAACACCATATAAAAGTGAATTGGTGCATAACAACAATGTAGTCCCAATGGAATGTAAATTGAGATGAAATCCCTTATAAAAGATGGTATACTTTGATTAAGGATAAATCAATTACATATTAATATGTGACAAATATAAATATAATCAATTTCAATTGACATTTAGTTTAAAACAATCAGAGGTGATTCAAATATATTCATAGCATGACATAATCAAGAAGTATAAGTTTAACCCAAAGAATAGAAATTGGGTTAAGAAGTTCTCCTATAGAAATTAGACATCCTAATGGTGTCACTTTAAAATTCTGAAAATGAGTTTATGAGAGAAAAAAATTTTCTATCATCACACGGTCATAAAATATACAGCAACAAGGATATAGAAGAACATATCCCGACATAAGAAGATGTAAATTCAATGACATAACAAAAAAAAGTCTTCTAAAAATAGGTGGGTGAAAAGTTCCCTGAACGATTTTGTAACCTACAAAAACACACCAAATGAAAGAAGGATCATATGATGAAGATGTAAATACCCATAATAGAAATTATATTAAACAAATAGTACAAACATGGGATGTCCATACACCACCAAATGAAAATTCTAACCAATATAGCATGAATCTTGGGGGAATAAGGAGTGAGATGAAAACCCCTAACCACGTTGTAATCAATTGAGACGTATGAATAAAAGTTAATAACCACAAAATTAATCACATAACACCATGAATATATACATACTAATGATAATATATATAAAATGTTATTCCATAATACACCACATGCAATACATAAGTGGAGAACAATGAAAATCTCATAGAATTAAAAGTGAGATTAGAAACCCCTTACCTCATGGATGACTTGACTTGATAGTTAATTAATCTCATGAATAATATACTAGTGTTAATTGATACTTTCATAATAACCTTATTAATGTTTATTATTCCTTTTATATAAAATATTACCATGATATAACAATTAGTTAATTATTTGAGTTCATTTTGGACATTTTGTCGATGTTCGGAACTTGAGTTAAAAATGAACTTGTTATAATTATAAATTGTCCATGTGGTAGAAATTTCATTATATAAAGAATGATATTAATGATATATATATCATATATATCAATTATATCAAGTATATATTTGTATTTATAACATTATGAAACATTTGGAGATAATTAATTAAATGCATCGTTCATGGAGACGGTAAGTCGTACGTACGTATGAACGCTACCTTGATTTCGATTTCATATGTAATGGAATTAAAATTAAATGATAAATAGGTATATTTAAATTCTTGTATAATATAATATATAATATATTTATCTCTAACCTTTATATGTTCCACATATGGAATGAGAGATTCATATCACATTGAGGGGTGGTAGTCCGCATTTCCTCGAATAAAATTATTGTGTTTACCTATTATGGAAACAATAAAGGTATGATATAAATGGAAAATACTGAAACATAGAAACAATATAAATATAATATATATCACATATAAATAAATTTCCATCTTAATGGCCACTGTGAGAGGTGGTCGGAGATAATTGATAAATCATCATTTCGTGAAGCAGTAGTTCGTCGTCCATAGAAATAGTATGTTCTTTACCCATTAGATGGAGGTGACTATAAGTGTAGATAATATCCCTATAAAAGCAAAAAAATAGTATATTTTGGATACTGGTGTGTTGTAAAATAATGTAATAAAAAGAGTTTATGGGTTTGGAGGAGTAAAATAAAACAAAATCACTTAAGAGAAGTCTTTACCTTTAAATGAGGTATCTCCCTTAGGTTTGAACCCAAATTTTTACTTGAATTATCTTATGCCTAGGGGAAGGATTCTTGTAGGAGGAGAGAGATGTATGGAGATTAATTGGGTCGAGGTTAGACGAGCCAGGGTTCCTGATAATTATGATAAATGGCATAGAGGTGAGGTCTTTTTATAATGGGTGGAGGGTCTCTTTAGAAATGTTTAAAAAATATTATCATATTATATAATGATATTGGATTTATAAATGTCCAAAACTTATTAAAGTAGAAGATAAGAAGACTCATGTTTGAAATAAAATCATAAAACTATAATTGGAAAAGTTTTGAATATTTTTTTAATCTTTATAATCTTATTTCATTAAATCTTTCATTAATGAGGTAAACACTGAATCATTATTGTGTTATAAATATTTTTCATTATTTGATGTCTAAAATTATAAAAAAAAATCATGATATTGGAAATAGTATTATCTTTAAAATTAATATTTATAGTCTAAGATATAACTTATATAACCCAATGTGTGAATAGATTTACTAAAAGATATATGTCTAAGTCATCTTTTCCTTACTTTAAATTAATTAATATAAAGTGTCATTATCACTCTTATGTTGCTCCATGGGGTCCAAAAATAGACCCAATGGATGATCAGGGTCGGAAATGTATCATAAAATAGGATTAAGACACATTTCAAAGAAATTTAATATTATTAAAAAATTAATTTTTTACACTTATTTACCAGATTTACCCTTCAATCATGGTAAAAAAATATTTACTAAGGTAAATATTTAAAATTTATAAAACTAAAATTTTTCTATTCACATAATTTAGACCTCATGATTATAAATATGGAATCCATTATTCCAAATTCAAAACACATAAGTGGAAAAATTTAATTTAAAATTAATTCTTTCTGTCAAAACAAAAAGTGTGTTTTTAAGAAATAATAACTATCAAAAGATTGAAACTTACTTATGTCCAATTTCAATATAAAGTTACTCAAAATTACCAACATTGGATTAAATAGTAAAATTATAATGTAATCAAACTTTAAAAATATTTACAAAGATAATCTATCCAAATAAATAAATTATATTTAAAGGCATTTTTGAATTAAAATACGGTATTTTTCACTATTCATAAAAACTATCTTTATCCGGAAAATAACAAAATTTAATCCAAAGTAAATTATGATGACCCGATTTTAGAGAAAAATATTATTTTGTCAAACAAAACATATAAAGGTGAAAAAATATATTTAAAGATGGTTCAACATCAAAAGGCGGTAAATCGTCTTTTTAATGAATGTTAGAGTATTTATGCTTAAAATCAGATTCATTCTTATTTTAAGACTCTAAATTTATTTGGATAAAAGTAAAAAAATTTAAGAAACATGTGTATTAATATTGTAGTTAGTTATTTCAATTCTAGCCAATAAAATGGCTAGGCTTTAACAACCATTTAAAAATAATATTATATTATTATTTTTTAATAAGACTCAACATTGTGTGCAATATAAGATTTCAAAGAAAATCATTGTTGCATATTGGGTATTCCATTAAACATATCATCCGCTTTAAATTAAAATTAATATTTAATCCACATATTTTCATAAAAATGAAAATGGTATACTCATTATTTACATGGGATGTCACATATAGCCTACCATCTCCATGAATTATGTATTTTTTTTTCAAACATATATAGATCACTCTAAATTCATTTATACAGAATATATATGATATTTATATCATTTTAAAAATTATTGTGATTAAGGAAACTTGGTCAAATTAAGAGGAAAAAATATAAAATATCAAAACAGACATGAAAAATTAAGAAGTTATTTCCCAAAATGTGAGATCAACAATGAATTGTTAATAAACTGGTAATAAAAGGCCATAGGTAAATAATATATTTTATTATACATATATATGGTAATTTAATACATTTATAATAAATTTATTTTTATTATACAATACATTTGGGCATGTACGATGGAAATCAAGACTTATGGTATGTGATTTCTAGTCACATTTTAATCTCTAAGTGACTTATGCCAAACTCAGCAATAATTTATTTTTTATAGTTTATATATATACCAACTCTTTTAAATGAATATAATTATTTTCATGATATTCAATGTTTCATTTAATTTTATTCCTTCTTTGGGATTTCTATTCAAATGATTACTGAAGTGGAAAGGGGTTTCCCTCTCACTTTTTTCATATGTGAGACACATACCATATTCACTACCTATTTCTGTTATGTGGTTTATATACATCCCATGACTGTATTTTTGGATTCCCTTGAAAATTATTGTGATATAAATATCCATATTGGGATCTCTCTTTCACGTTGTTTATGATTTTAATATTTCCGATGTAGTAATGGATATTTATTTCAAATTTCCTTCTTTGATACATATGATTTTTTATGAACCTATATTCTTTTATTATGTATATATATAACACCATTGATATGTAATATCCTGAATTTATTAATTATTATGATAGTTTATGTTTCTTCAGTTTTATTCTTTCATGGGTCTTATAATTTAATGCTACCAAATTTTTAAGATTTTATGTTAAAATTCCATGATCTATTGGGATTTTTTATAATTATACTTCCAATGATGATGTATTATGATATATAACTCAATAAATTCATTAACTCTATTTTTATATTTATTTTTCTCATGAATAATTTTTTTCCATTCCATTTTCCACTTTTTATGTACTCAATAGTTCAAAAGAATATTATTAATTGAAATCGTCCATATTTCTCTCTACTGTAAAATAAAATTTTTTCATCCAAACCCATGTTTTCTAAAAATGTTCATAAATTTATTTTAACATTATTAAATTTATTTATAAGAGTAAATTTTACCAGTGTTTAAATTTAAAAAAAATGTTCTAAAATGAATCTCTGTGTCCTTTTCCAAACAATGCTCATTTGGATTTTGCCAAATATAGTAAAGGAATATCTGTTTTAATATGTTCGACATGAATATTATTTTCCTTCATCATGTACAATAATTTATTTGAAGCTTACATTTTAATTTTTAATGGTTATTTTCAATTAAAATTATTTCCAAAATAAATTTGTTTTAAATATTCAATTTCAATGGAAATTTATTTTCCACATGAAACCTTCCAAGTGACTTCTCGTTCAAATTAATTTTCCCTCTAAGATTACATTATTTCTTGTTAATTATTCATTAATAGGGATATAAATGAGGATAAAATTATTATTATTTCTCTATATTTTTTATGTTTATGATGATAATTTATTTATGAAAGATGTTTCTCTTCCATATGTTATACCATGATAAAATGTTTATGAATCCCACTTATTTTTCCATGGGTTCTTCTTTGAGGAAATTAGGAAATGATTATAAAACCCATTTATTTTCATGAGTTCTAATATGGTGAATGTTTTTTTATCTTGTTGAAAACATATTTATTGTTTTACTCAAGTGATTTTTGGAATGTATACAATAACACCCCAATAATTTACAATATTTTTATTATTAAATAAATTTCATATATTCTATATCACACTCGGTTCGAGTGCAACAAGATCTATTAAGCTATCATTTTAAATAGAAAAAATGAATATTATTAACCCTATTAAAATTTTTATATATTTCTCATATAAATTTAAAATTAATCTTATGGGTTTCAAGATAATTATATAAAACAATTACAATTCTATGCTTAAAAAAATAATTTTCAAAAGTGAAATTTTACCACATTTTTTGGCACAATTATTTTAAAAAAAATTCATAAATCCTACAAATTTTATTTTTCATAATAGGTATGATTTTTGAATTCTTACTGTCAATATTAACTTAAGAGTAATTTTTTATTTATTTTTCTGAAATGTTTCTTTTTTTTGTTAACAGTAAAAATATTGTTTTGTAGTTAAAATTGCTTTTTTAAAGTAATTATTTAACTTTAAAGATATTTTTAAAGTAGAAGTATCACAATAATAGATAAATGAATCCAATTTTGGTTATTAAAAATATTTTATATTAAAATGTGATCTAAAAACATACTAAACTTTTAAATGTCTTTTTTATCCACCTGCATGCCACATTAGCATTAAAATTAATTTAGATACTTATGTGAGCAGAATTAGGGAAAAAATATATACAATTTTGTAATTTTTATGATTTTATGAGTCTGATATGGTCAAGTTAATTTTTTTTAAATTAACATTAAGAAAAACATTTACCACGATTAAGGGTAAATCAGGTTATTAAAGGTAAAAATAATATAATATTATTATAAAGTTACTGTAACCCTTTTCCTAATATCATTGGATGAGTGGTTTTCAAAAAAAAATTCATCCTTAGGCCTAAATTATGTTATTTATTATGCCACTTGTGTAGGAATATGATTCATATTATATTTTATTTAAATATAATTTAAATATATCAAAATCATATTTTTAATAACTAGTCGAATTTTAATATAAGGTCATTCCTACGTTAAATTTTCCTCTAAATATTAATTTTATAGCTAAAAAATTAATCTTCATCATGAGAATTTATTTCAATTTTTATAGAATAATGATATTAATTTCACGATTTAACATTGATGATTTCATAACTATTTAATTAATATAAATATCAAACTAATGATATTAAAAACAATCAATTAAAATTATTTGGTATAATTTTTGACATCCATGATTTTTATAGAAATCTTGGATATGTTATAGATATATTATAAGTATTATTTATACGTATTATTTATATGTATTAATGTTGTTAAAATATGTCCAAAAAGAAAAATAATATATAGTATCAAAATTGAAAAGAAACCCATTATTTAAAATAAATAATATTTTATTAAATTATTAAAATTTCAAAAAAATTAATAATCTAGGAAAATAAAGAGAATAAGGTTAAAATTTTCATTAATTATCCACTTGGGGTATTTTATACAATTTATAGTAACTTTATTGTCTCTAAAGTGTAAAAAATCAAGTTTTCATGGTTAAAGATAAAGGGTTTAACTTAGAGTTAAATCCAAAAAATGTGGTTACATTGAGGACCTAAAGATATATAAAAATCATTGGTTCAAGTTATTTAGTAACTTCATCATATTATCTTCTGAATTACTCACCTTTGAGCTATTTTAATTTAAAGATAAATTTATACTACTATAATATTTTAATGGATTACAAGTGTGTATGTACCCTCTCTTATAAAAAGAATCCCCCTTCCTCACTTCCTCACACCTCCATGAGTCTTATATATCACTGATACCCTAAAAAATATTCTTATAAATATTATTATTTATCTTCATGAGGTCTTTTTCATCCCAAAATACCATACCTAGTGTCCGTAATAGGAGATCCAATGGAAGTACGCTAAATAATAGGTACTTGTTTTTTCAATTCAATTCAATTTATTTTCATCTTCTACATCCTATTTTTTCCTCTATAATAAAGTAATAACATTAAAATCATCTATATACAAAGAAGTTATTATGATTATGGGACAACAATATTTTAATTTTTATCTATATTATTAAAAACTATATCACTATTCGTGCATTCATATGGCTTATCGTCTATACATCGTGGTGTAATGTTTTTCACAACTAATTTATTTGGATGGGAATAATTAAGAGTATAATAGATAAAAATAATGTATATGAAATGATTATTTTTTTAATATATAATCCAATTCTATACCATTTAAACATTAAGGGAATGACATCATTACTAAATTGTATGTACGTTCTACCGTCTCAACGACACGATAAGAATTATTCTCCATGTTAAACACTCAAGAATGATTATAAAATTTATATGACGAGTAAATATAATATTTATAATCTTTTTATCAATCTTTATATTAATAAAATATATACTATGAAAAAGAAGCATGGTTTACATGACAAAAACATTCATAAGAAAAAGAATTTGTTAACAGTCAAAAAAATGTTCATTCTAAAATATTATTAACAAAACAATACAAGAGGATAATATATGATACCCTAAATTTGGTTATTGTTCTAGTATAATTTTATAAACTGATTTTACCATTATACAAGAGGTTAAGTAACCCTCAAATAAGGAATATTCATGTCAATATTAATATCACAATCTCATTAGTATCTGATATTGTTTACACATAATTATATATTGGGGAATATATATCACCCATTTCCCTTTATAAAAAAATTTATTTAGAAATATTATTACTATTCATCTACAATTGTTTGATGTTATTTTGAAGCATTTTAACATTATATAAAATGTTTTTAATGTAATATTTCTTTCATTTTACAACAAAATAACATTATTAAATTTTCAATTAAATAAGGGGGGAATGTTTTTTAACATATACAGAATGATAAAAGATTCATTTATAGGCTTAAAATATTTTTTTCACTAAAAATGATTTATTTTAAAATTACATGCCCCTTTCTAAAATAATTTGAATACATAGCTGATATCTCTTTCAAAAATTGTTTTATTATTTTATTAGATTGTCTGTATCTATGTCAACTTCCTTTGTTGTATTTTATGTTTAATTGAGGTTGGGTTCCTTTGATATAATATAAGATATGGCATTTTATAGTTTATGATATTTTTGAAAATGGATATACTATTTTGAAACCATTCATGGTTTTCAGATATTTCATTGAAATTTTTTATTATTGTTTTCAAATTAATGTTTATATTGGTTTTTTATCACCCTATACATATGTGGAATGCATTAGACATAGAAACAGATGGTTTGGGGATCATTTAATAAAAGCCCTACGGGGTGGGTATTGGTTAAATAAAACCACTCAATGAATCTATTATTCTCATGAGACAAACTAGTTTTGGTTTTGACTAAAATCATACCCATTTATGTACAGTGATGGCATGAGGCCTTGATTATATGGTTATGATGTATGATATTATGCATTCCCTTATTATGACATTAGTTATTCATAATACATGTTAATTTTCAACTTGTAGAATATCCATTTTAATCATTATATTTAATTATTTGATATATTATATCCATATTATGCTCAATATTGTGTTTAAAATCATTTTGTTTCAATTATATACCTAACCAGAAGAGTTGATTCTTATTTATGATAGATTCCAATGTATTATTTACCCTTACTAAGAATCCGACCTCACTCCTTTCTTCCATTTCATTTTTTTATGGAAGTGATTATGTATATTATGACTGATATAAAGGGTTAATCTAAGATAATAATGTTTTGGTAAAGTATTCTCTATGTTTTAGTTTATTTTTTTAATTACAATGTAATGTTCATGTATGTATTTTTTTTCTAGACTTCTGAAATGATTTGTCCTTTAGGATTTAACACTCCTATATATGCCAATGTACTAAAATAATGTCGTGGATTCGAGATTCTTGGTTTGGGGAATTATAGTTGGAATCAAATGATATTTAGAAACAATATTTGAAATTATATTTAGAAAAAATATATTAGTGAACATAACCCTATGATAGACATTGATGATATGTATAAATTCACATTTCCCCAAAGACAACATGTTTATGATTTAGAGATAAGTGATACCTAAATTTATTATTTTGGTTTTTTGATTCACTAGTTCTGTGATTTTTCATTATATATCATAATGTTATTATCAAATCTATTTTATGTGGTTGTTTAGAAGTGACTCTTAGTTTACGTTATGGAACTATATTAATACACGTAATCCATATATGCATTTCAATCCCATGTAATATAATAATGTTTGATCTGGACCAGAAACTGCTTCCAATCAACTTATAACTATACTAGGATAGTTGAAGCAGGTTATGAAAAATAACTTTACCCATATGGTGCATCATAATCCCCGATGTGATGGAAAAATATTTGAAGGCCTCATGAGACAACAACCTCAAAACTCAATGGGACTACAAATCCATTTGTAGTTGAGCAATGGATAAGTTCCTTAGAGAAAATATTTCTTTCTTTGGTTAGTAACAAAAGGGAGTAGGTTTCCATGGAAATTTAACATCTCTTAGGATATGAAGATCAATAATGGTCATTTATTCAAAACATAAATTATGACGACGAAATATAAAACAATTAATAGAGTCAATTTAAAAACAATTAATAGAAAAATATTTTTCTTGTGAATAGTGAGAGAATATGGGAAGACAATTTCTATGTATGAGGAAAAGGGAGGGTAAGAATGTCACAAAGTATGAAGATAAATTCAAAAGGATAACAAAGAATGTTGTAGACTACATATGAAACCCTAGAAGTGATATTGATCATTTATTTAATTTGTTAAATCTATTTCTCCAAAAGGAATTGGTCTCCTAAAATTTCTCATCATATGGAGATATTTTCTCATGTGATATCAAGAAAGTGAATAAATTTTCAAAGTCATATGACATTAAATGAAAACATTTGATGAAGATAATGGTAGAGCAAGAGATAGAAAAAGGAGGAATGTTTATAAGTATTTTACCATATGTGATAATTTTGGGAAGAAACAACCTAGTACTTTTATGAAATGAATGATAGTTTGTCACATATTTTTAGATAAAGGTCACCGGTCTGATGACTGTAAGGGAATTAAAGAATAAATAAATTTTATATTCTACAGTTGTAATGATATGGGACATTTTGAAAATTATTGTCCCATTCTCTATGGAAATATAGCTCACAAGAAGAAAATTGATCAAGGTCATGGTTATGTTGTTACTACTGTCGAAGTGGAATAATTAATGAAATTTTTTTTAATCCAAAAATTATGTTAATGTATTCTGTTTATAATTATTGTGGGAAATATAATGATTCTACTATAGTATTATTTTATTAAGGATTTTATATTGTATTTTTAGTGGTACTAGTGACCTATAATGGTTACATAGTTGATAGTTAAACTATTAAAAAACTTATGGTTGAGGGAAAGATTTCCCTTAATATGTTCTTCAAACTAGGATGATGATATTTCAACAAAGAGGTGATTTATTTGTATAATGTAAATTGGATAGTAATGACTATCATAAAACTGATTAATGGTTTGTTGAAAATTTGGTTTATTCCATCAGTAAAGGTGTTTTCAAAATTTTGGATTTAAAGAGTATATCCAATTACTTATGTTCTACTTATGAAATAAGGAAGCATTATTTTTTAAAAATATTTATTGTAATTATGGTTATTACCATGTTTCAAGGGAGTATATGATGAAGGTATTCACATTCTTAAAATTTGACAGATAAGAGCAACTTCATGTTTCTAAAATATTTATGAGAGGTTTATTTTCTAAATGTTGACCATTTATGAAATGTCTTAAGATCATCTTTGTAAATTTTTTAGAGTTCAGTGTATTACTTCACCATATGATGCCATTTTTTCTATGAAAATAATTATAAATAGTTCATGGAACAAACATACTATATGATTGGGTTTATAATAACATATCAATAAACAATATTTATTTATATTATTATAGAATAGAATAATTCCTCAACCCTAGGAAAAGAATCTAAAAAATGTTGATTTTTTTTTGAACTGGTGGTTTTTTAAATCATCATAATTTTATGGCATTGAGGTCCTCAATTTTACATTGATCATTCAATTTTTTTTGATGACCTCAATCAATCCATACAAATATTTATGTTTTCCCTAAAAGTACATATCTCTACTTGCATATAATGTTCTCATATTTGAAATCATAATTTTGTGGTGATCCTCAAATTTCCATTTCCTACTTATAAGGAATACGTTCCATTAAACCAGTTAATGATGTTGGTTCTTCAACAATAGTATTTTAAAATATAAAACTATTTAATATTAAGATAATGTTTAAATTATGTGGAAGAATTTTAATTAAGTGGGGGGATAATGTAACACACCAATAATTTACAATATTTTAAAAAAAAAAACATATTGATAGATTTTAATGCACGCAACATTGAATTTCAGCGCACAATGATTAATCGAAATTTATGTTTAAATTGCTTCAATGAATAGTATTAATGACATTATAAAATTTATTAATATCACACAAAATTTTCACATTCATCTGTTGTTTTTTATGCAATTATATAAGAATAAATCCTATTTAATGCATAAAAACTTCATTCTTCAAAAGTATAATTTTAATTCCTTTTATGGTGCACCTATTTTAAAATTAAATTTTGGAAAATTGGTAAATTTTATTTTTCAAAATAGACTTTATTTTTCAATTCAAAATATCAAAATTATCTTATAGCCAATTTTTTGAATTTTACTAAAAGGATACATTTTTTGATGAATAGTTATAAAATTATACAATGTAGTTCAAAATATTATTCTTGTAATTAAATAATTATTATACATTATATTTATTTTTGATATCAAAATAAATCAGTAATAAATATATAATTATCTAATATAGATCATTATAATCCTTTTTTATTAAAATTAGATATAATAACTTTTTAAACTTTAAAACCTATCTTTTACTCACCTTCTCACCACATTTGTGTTTAACATAATTTAGCCACTTCAATGAGATAAATTGGGATAGAAAAATATACATGTTTTAATCATTATAATATTTAGATTCAAATAGGATCAACATATTTTTATTTAGTGAATATTAAATTTAGTATATCTTTATTTATTTTCCACGATTAAGGGTAATCTAAGAAATTAAGGGTAAATATAACATAATATAATTGTAATGTTACCCTCACACTTGTCCAAATCTCATTGGATGTGTGTTGTTTGACCAAAATAAACCTTTTATAGAAATTATGATCATTTTTAATCCACTTGGGTAAGAATATCACTTTTATTATATGTTATTTAATGATAAGTTAACAATTTCATACTCATAATATTAAAAACTAAATACTTTTTAATGAAGGGCTATATATAAGATAATTTCGACTAAAAATATTAATAATAAAGACAATAAATTTTTCTTCACTATGATAATTTGTTTTTAATTTTTACAAAGAAATATTTTATTTTAACAATTTCACATTGATGATACAACAATTCATTGATTAAATGTAAAATCATATAAATGATATTAAAAATATTAAAATAATTATATTTGGACATAATTTATGAAATAAAAGAATTTTATATATAAAATTTTCATGTTATAGATATATTTTTATTGTTATTTAAAAGTTATAATGTGTTCAATAATTTTTTAAAAAGACAAATAATAAATAGTATCAAAATTGACAAAAACGATAACTTATATGAAACTAGATTTTATAAAATGATATAAAATTAATAAAAACATAGAATTCATACAAATAACATTAATAAGGTTAAATATGTCATAAAATTCTAAATGGGGTCTGTTTAGTATTTTATAGTTACTATATTAACCCTAATGAGTAGAAATCCAAGTTGTGAGGATAATAATTTAAGGGTCTAACAAAGTATTAAATCCAGAATTAAACATTATGTTTTTGACCTAAACCTGTCAAAAATCATTGTTTAAGATGCATTAGACCCATACTCATGTTATATTATATATAATTCACATTTTAGCTATTTTAAATCGCTAAGTAATTTATATTAATTTATTATTTTAAAGGATTCCAAGAGTTCCCCTTCCATCACCTATAAAATAAAACCTCTTTCCTCACTTCCTAACCCCACCATGAAAATTATAACTCAACCAATTACAATCTAATTCTCCTATAAAAATTATTATTTAACTTATTGAGTTTTTGGTTTTCCTAAAAGTCCATACCTAGTGTCCCTAATAGGATATCCAAAGGAAGTCCACTAAAGAAGAGGTAATTGTTTTAGCAGTTCTTTTCAAAAAAAAATTCTTCTTCTACATTCTATTTCTATATTGTTTCCACAAAAACATAATAAAAATAGTATAATATATATACTGAGATGTTATTGTGATTATGGGACCACCATATTCGTCTTTTTATCCATATTATAAAAAACAATATCACAATTCCTGCATACATATGGCTTACCATCTAGACATCGTGGAGTAATTTGTTTTTCTTCACTACATTATTTGGATAGGTGTGATGTTGAGTATAATGGATATAAATAATTATTATAAAATTATAATGATTTTTTATAATTAATATACCATCCAATTTCATACCATATAACCATTAAGGTAATGATATCGTCGCTTGTGTGTATGTACAACCTACCATATCCACAACACGATGAGATTAATTATCCATGTTAACTATTCAAGAATGATTATAACATTTATATAATGAGAAAATATAACATTTTTGAACTTAATATAAACAATATATATGAATAAAATATATAATATCCATAATAACCTTGAATTACATGAAAAACCATGCATAGGAAAATGAACCTGTTAACAGTCTAAAAATGGTAACACTGAAATATTATTTACAAAATGATATAAGAGGATCATATATGATATCATAAATATGGTTCTATTTCAGGTATAATTTAATAACGTGGTTTAACCATTATAAAAGAGGTTAAGATACCCCCAACTAATGGGAAGTATAAGGTAAGGGTTATTTCATAATTTCATTATTATACGATTTTGTTTATAGGTAAGTCGCTATTGCGGCATATTTATCATCCACATCCATGTTTCTTCAAAATGTTTTTCAAAATATTATTAATATTCCAATAAAATTGTTTAATTTAATTTTACACAGTTTCTTATTTATATAAAATGTTTTTTATGTAATCTTTATTTTTTTTCCAAACTAAGTACTTGACAATATTTTCGAAAAAATAAGGAATGAATATTATTTGACATATACAGCATGAATGAAGATTCATTTACAATATGCGAAGATTATTTTCACTAAAAATGTCTTGTTTTAAAATTATGTGCACCATTCTAAAATAATTTCAATAAAAAATGATGTTTCTCTTAATAAGTTTTTAATGATTTTATTAGATTATTTTCATCTATGTCATCATCCTTTATTGGATTGGATACATAATTGAGGATGATTTCTTAGGATATAATCTACCATATTGTATTTAAGGGTTTATGATATGTTTGACTATGTATGTGATATTTCTAAACCATTCATGGTTTATTGTAAATGTATTGACATTTCATATTCTAGTTTTAATACGAATGTTTATGTCTTTTATGTTTCAACCTTTTCATATGAGGAATGAATTGGACATAGTTAGTGATTGGTTTGGGACTATTTAATAAATTCCCAATGACATAGGGACCGGTGAATAAATTCCCCAGGATGAATCAATAATTGTCATCAACAAGGTATTTTGTGTTTTGACTAATGTCATACATGTTTATGTATGGTGACGTTACTATCCCATGACTATATGTTTATGATGCCTGGAATTATGCATTCCCTCATTATAAAATTAAATATTGATAATAAATGTGAATATTCGACTAGTAGAATATCTATGTGAAATATTTTAAAATACTTATTTGATTTATTCTGTCCATATTAGGCTCATTATTATGTTTATAAGGCTATTTCTTCAGTTGTATACCTCACCTTAAGTGTTTATGCTTATTTATAATATCTCATATTGTATTATCTTCCCTTAATGAGAATCTAAGCTCACCCCTTTATTATATTTCATTTCTTCCATGATGGGAATATGTATATTATTATTGATATGCACGGTTAATCTAGGAGAATCATGATGTTGAATAGGATTCTCTATGTTGAATTTTATGTTTTGAATTATATTGTAATGTTCATGTATGTAATCTATTTTCCATGTCTCCTAAACTGATCATTACTTTGAGAATAAAAATTTCATAACTTCCAATGCATTAATATAATGCTTCGTCTCTAGGATTTAGGAGTTATGGAATCACATATATTAATCTTCAAAGAAATGGGTAATTATTAATGTTATACAAGCTCAATGGGTACATGGGAGACTATTCTAAGCCTGAAAGAGGGTACACAAGATATTACCCCAATCCTAAAAGAGGATACAAATGAGGTTATCCCAATCCTTCATGAGGGTAAATGTGAGTTTATCCTAAATCCAATGTAAGTACATAGGTGGTCAGCCAAATCCTAATATGTTATGAATTTACTTCATTGAACCCTCGAAAAAATATTTTAAATGATTATGTATATGACACAAATCTATGTTTTTTTACCCATTTTAGGCTATCATATCTGACATTCCTCGATTCTATTATGATTTATTTCTCATTACCTTACATAATTTTTTCCATGACTCATGTTTATGATTAATGATACATAGGGTATTATTTTTAGAAATTATTATCCTCTTCACATTCCCATATACACATGTTATATTGATATCATTTTTTTGTTTCCCCTTATATAACATATCATATCACCCTTTCTTATGATTCATTTCCCTATGTTATGAATAATGATATTTTTATGATATTTCTAAGATGGGTTCTAGTTATGAAGTATGAAGTTTTAGATGGCTTGGATGACTTATAGGTAATTATTTATTTTTCCAAGTATTCAATTGTATTATACTTCTAGCATCATCAGGCATATGTTTGGGTAATGTAATAAATATTCATCTAAAAAAATTTATATCTAATTATGATAATCCTAGTTCAATAAAGTTAATATATATATATATATATATGTGGTTTTTATCTTTTGATTTCAAAATTTTATTCATTATTACTATCTCACCACATGTCTCATAAAAAATATTGAAAAGCGTGTTATTGATTTTATCATAGAGACTGATACCCAAAAAACCCATAGAATGAAATAATAAATTAATAAACCCTTATAAAACTTCTATTCTCCTACAATATATCTTATCATAGTGGTTAAATCATGAAAAAATAATTATTAATGACATTGTTAGATAGAAATAGATATGGAACAGTTGAAACATCCAACATATAATGATCTATGTTAACTAAAAATAAGTAATAACTATATTATAGATGATTATAAAAGATAAATTAAAATTAAAAAAACATAAAAACTATTTTTATAATAATTCGTAAATATAAATGTATATATTTTATAGAATCTTAGATAACGTTCATGGAAGTCAGAAGTGAGGTAAGAATTTTCTTGTTTTAATTTTCCATTCATCGTGATATGAGCCATATTCAAAACCAAAATTCCATTATGTGGTGTATATTATACTCCAAGGACATATTTGATCAAATATTTTTTTAAAATTAATGGGAGTTAAAATTTTCTATAATTTTTTTATTTATGAGGATTTGACTGAAACGTTAACAATGTTATAAGGATTTTCTTTCCGATATAATTTATAAATCATGATTGTTTATGTTTGAAATTATATCAATGTAATATTTTTTATAATTATATATTAAATATCATTTATTTTTTATCTTATTATTATTTTAAAGTATTTATTTTCCCATTACCATTGCCTATCTATTTGGATTATAAGTCACCCAATGGGATTCTTTTAGTTGGATCTATCTTTATCTCTTCTTTTTTGGGTGGGAATATTTCCCCAGAATGTACATTTTATTTATACTATATTATTAATGTCTTTTTATGTGATTGTATAATTTATTAATGTCTTATTCAATAATATTTAAATAAATTTTTAAAATAAATTTTCATTTAATATTTTTTTACCGACATTCTCCACCAACCATTACTCTCTTTAAAAAATTATGAAAATAATCATATTTTTAAATAAATTATTCATGGACGCATTTTCCCATTTCTATACACATTTTTATAATGAATTTACCTCTCCATGTTTTCGTGGATGTATATGGTAATATATATTATCATTATTTTTAGAATTTTTCATTTTAAAATAACAATTATAAAATAAAAATTATATTCCCTCATATTTTCAACTACAATAATAGAACTATATTATAAATATGTTTTTCATCAATTTCAACATAATTTAATGTTACATAAAATTTACAAGGGATATTATCTAGTTCTACCATCGATTTTCTTTCTATGGTTTGATAATTATCATTTCCTCTTAAATTTTTAACGAAAACAATTTTTACACATAGTTTAATTAAGCTATGATATAATTATGAAGGTTTTAAATTTCATATGGAAGATATATGTATTTTTTTCATTATTTTATGAGTGGGTCCAATATACGCCTAAAATTCAATTGTAAAATACTTATGTCCCATGAGAAAACAATAGTATATGTGTTCATTATTAAAAATTTTACAATGTTACGAAGGGTACTTATTAAAATGATTACAATATTATGAATGGATCTTATTGAGATTTTAAAAATGTTAAGAATAAAACATCATGAATTATTCATAATTTTTATTGTGTACCATGTTCAAATGATCACAATTATAGGAATTTACCTTACTGAAATATTCACAATGTAATGCATTGAATTTATTGAAATGTTCACTACGTTTAATGTGGACCTTATTGAATGGTTCACATTGTTATGTGTCAATCTTATTAAAATATAAAATATTTTTAAGTATGAGACATATTCAAATATTCATACTATTATGAAAACAAATTATTGAAGTGATCAAAATAATAAGCCTTACCCTTATTGATATATCCATATTTATATGAACTACCTATGTTTATGAAATTCCATATTCCAATTATTGTCCCTAATGGTCATGGTTATTTCCCCAGGTTACCATATCCTTATGAAAAATTATATGTATAACATTTCCAAAATTCTAATTTACTCGACCATTGATATTGTTACATGATATTTTTAATCATATATTTTCCCTATTATTTTTTTCTTTACTCATTAATATGGAATAATGTTTAGACAATTCTATGATTCTTACCATATGTTATAATGAAATTATTTTGTCATGATTCATGATTATAATATATGTTTTAATGGGTATGTTTTCTTTTATTATTGTTCATGTACGTTGATTATTCCCTCAAGCCCACATATATGAATTATTATCACTTATGATATTAAATTGATATCCCTCATGTTTACCTTACTATGAATAAGATATCCCACATTTATTAGTTTTTTATGCCATCAATTTCGAGAAAGATTGTTATAATGGATGTGTCTGAAGGGGTATCGAGATAGAAATTAGTTTATAGGAAATATTGATGACTTATTATAAAACTAAAGCACCATATATGTAATCAATAAAGACACTAAACCTTTGAGTTCACAGATTAAGTAAATTTTAGAGACGGGATCAACAAATTATGGATATGACCTAAAATATACATGGGTTAGGATTGGGGGTCAACTCACATATTATCAAATAATAATTTTATGGTATTTATTTAATCACCGAACAAAAGATTATCAGTTTATATAACCTCAATTCATATTAGAGTTGGGTTTATATTATTTGGAATAATATTATTAATAATAAGAGGATATAACAAAAAATAACCTATGAAATACCAAAAGTGATGTATGATGAACCTAAACATTCATAGTTTGAAAATAAATCTGTCGAAATTTGGAACATATTTGGATTCAATTCCATTATCCTATATTTAATTACTCTTATTTTTTTCTTGATACTCAACAAAACATTATATGGTTTCGGTGAATTTCAATAACCAGTATAAATGGTGTTAAAAATGAGTGTGATGGATAATAAGGTGATTGCCATAATGATCATCCCAATGAGATGGTTGATTGACTAAAAAACCTTCATAGAAATTTTATTCTAGTTTATAAATTGTAACTTCAACCATGTTGAGATAGAGAAGTAAAAAAAGGGATAGGAACATTGTTGGGTATTTAAATAAAAATATACCAACCCTTAGTAGATCATCAGATTCAATAATTATTGAGTAATGAATTATCAACCTAGATATTATATTTTTTGGTCTTCATTTTTTTATAGTGTAAAATGGTAGTTTTGGTTATCTATCAATTTGATGATGAAGAAACCCAATGGTTTAATTTCATAAAGAAAAATAAAGTATAGAAAAAATTAAAATCTATAAATGGGTGAATTTTGAGGTGATTTTTTTAAAATATTATTATCCATGAACTCTTTAAACATTAATGGATAGAATTCCAATAGTTGAAACAAAAGGCATATCAATCAATTAGAATCTCTAAAGAATATTTTAAAATACATGTAAGAGGTGGTGTCCTAGAACCAACTGGTTGTACTTTGATTAAATAGACATTTAATTTATTTAAATATTAAACATATTATTACATATTATTCATTTTTCTACATGACTATACTGTAATAATGTCATAATATATTTTTTGTATTGATAAGGTAATGGAAGTTCCCTACTATGATTAGAACCTTGAAATGGTAAAATAATATTCTTAAATATAGTTCTATGGTTGGATGACATACTATGATGGGAAACATAGCATGTAGACGAACATGTGTGATTACTCGTAAGCATATTAGACTTCCTCTCGAGAATTTCTCACTTGGTAATCTACAAGACAATAGATTATCAGAATAGACCCGACAGTAGGAATTTATCATGTTTTGGTGTCATCAAATATTACTCTCTATGAGTGTAACATCCCAAGTATGTAATGAATAATAGATATTTTTATATATGTCTACTAATGAATTAGATAGTTTTTAGAGGATTAAAAAGAGAATAAATTCAATCTTAAGCATGAAATACACTAATATTTTTATAAGACTATTTTACTGCCTTTTGATGGAAAACCATTTTTAAATCAAACTTTTGACAAATTTATAAGCTCTATTTTTCAAAATAAAATTATTATTTATGATTGGGAAATTTAAATTTACATGGGATAATTTTTTTATATTTTTCTAACAATGTTCATTTTTTTAATGAATAGTGAAAAATACTGCATTTTACATCAAAACTGCTTTTTCATCTAATTTAATTATATGGTAAGATTATCTTTTGAATTGGTTTTAAAGTTAAATTAGAATATATTTTTACCATTTAATCCAATAGTGGTTGTTGGAATTAATTTCACTTTGAAATTGGACTTAAACTAGTGTCAATCTATTGATACTTATTGTTTCATAAAATCACACTATTTGCTCAGACAGCGGGAATTAATTATTAAATTAATTAATGTAACTTATATGTTTTGAATTTTTTAAAATAGACATAATTTTTGACTTCTGAATATCAAATATAGCTTAGGATGAAGTTTTGGTATTTTTCTGAAAAACTTCAATTTTTGATGAATAGTGAAACCACTAAGTGGTACTTAAAAACTGATTTTTCGTTTAAATTAAATTTTACCACCTCTGTGTTTTGAATTTAAAAAATCATACATACATGGTTGTAATTAAGATGTAAAATTTGGTTCAATGGGATTAAAATAATTTTTTTTGTAAATAGTAACTTTTATTTTTTTAATCGCGATTAGAGGTAATTAGTGTAATTTAAAGTAAAAATAATGTTTTAATAATATGAAATCACCGAGAAACATGTCCTACCCTTATTGGATGTGTCATGGCCGACCAAGAAAAACCATGGGTCGATTTTTGAGACCCCATGGAGCCACTTGGGTAAGATAATGACATTAATTCTTTTTATTTAATGTAAAAGTAACAATGACACAAACATGAGTTATTTTACTAAAACAATTTTTAAATGGGGATATAGAAGTCATATTTTTTACTATAAATAGTAATTGTAAGGATAAAAAGATTTAATACATCATAGTATTTTTTTGTAATTTTTAGACATTAAATAAATTAAATTATTTATGACACCATGATGATGCAGCGATGACCTCATTATTTAATGATTTAAATAAAATGGAATGATAATGTAAAATATAAGACCTATAATTGTAAAAAACCTATTAGATGGGTGGATTTAGAAATATTATAACCTTATCCTAAAA
Organism: Viscum album; assembly: GCA_963277665.1. NCBI lineage: Eukaryota > Viridiplantae > Streptophyta > Magnoliopsida > Santalales > Viscaceae > Viscum > Viscum album. The sequence continues at coordinate 1,290,824,823 of OY728119.1, forward strand.
ATATATAATTTTGGGACCTTTTAAATCAGAAAATCTTTTATAATAAAGTATCCTTTTATACCTTTCCAAGAGTGCCCATCCTCTCCTCTTATAAAAGGCCCACACCTCTACCACCGTACCCACCCTTCCAAAAACTTTTTCTCAGAAAAACCCTGCCCATTCTGTCTCTCCACATCCCTCTATAACTCTTAGAAGCCTCACTTTGGGCAGAAGCCTTCCCAAGGAATCCTTTGATCTCAAAACAAAAAGAGTTACCCGATTTATAGGTAGTGTCTTCACTTATGTTTTTTTGTTTTATTTTGCTTCTCCAACCCCTAAACACTTTTTATTCATTTCATTTGTAACAAATCCAGTATCTTCAATATACTAGGATGTTTTTATAAGAATCATTCGAGCTACACTTACACACAACTACATCAAATGGTTAAAGAACATACTATTTCTGTAGATAGAGAATTTCTGCCTCACAAAACGATGATTGTTCAATATTCTTCTAACACCATAAATGGTGGACATTAAGATGTCACTATATTTATATATGATATATAATATGTTCATTTTTTCCTTAAGATTATGTATTTTTAATTTATTTCATACCTTTATGGCTTCCATTATGGGTATACGCGATATCTTCATTTTAGGAAGTGCGGATTACCACCCCCTCAAAGTGATTTGATTCGTTAATACCATACGTGGTACGTATAAAGGATAGATTTAATTATATTATATATTATTTTATACTGGAATTATAATATACCTTTATATCATTATGATTTCACTCCATTAAGTAAGAAATAGAAATGAAAGTAGCGTTCATGCGTACGTACGAATTACCGTCTCCATGAATGGTGAATTTCATTTCTTACCTCTAAATGATTATGTAATATTATAAATGCTTGTATATACTGGATATATATTATATATATGGAATCTACATCATGAATATCATTCTTGATAAAATGGATATTTGACTACGTGAACAACGTGTAAATAGAAGAAGTTTACTTTTGACTCAAGTACCAAATATCGACAAAACGGACGTTATTATATTAAATGATTACATAATGTTCATAACATGGTAATAAGTGATATAAAAGGAATAATGAACTTCAAAAAGGTTCTTAAGAAATTATAAATTAACTCAAGTTTATTATTTAGGAGATTAAAGAGCAATCAAGTCACGTCAGACACGAGGTAAGGGAACTTCTTAACCCAATTTCCATTCTCTGGGTTAATCTCCTAAATTAGAATTATGTCATGATATTATTATGTCCTATCTTGTATTTGTACTTTATTTATGTTAACTTATATTGAATACAGATAATAGATCTACTTTATTTAAAAAATGATCTTTTTAAGGGACTTCATCTCAATCTCCATTCATTGAGGCATATTTTGTTTTATACACAACTTTCTTTTATACAGTGTATAAACCCCTTTGACTTTTACGATTATTCAAAAGGAATGTTTTTTATACAAAGCATTTACTAAATGTCAAAAGGAATGTTTTTTTTGTCATACTTATGCAGTGACAATGACTTCTCCGCCGCCGTGACCATTATTTGAGTTTCGGCTTCCTCTAAAATCCATAACCTTTTTTGAATGAACAATAAATCCCATGTTTTACTTTTCTTTTATTCTGGTATTGAAATTTTTTTTCATAATGATTTTATTATATCAATGTGTTGTATTGATATCTTGTGACTGAAATGTGGAAATGTCATGTTCCCATTATTCATGTTTTATGTGATATAATTATGTTATGGTTCTTGGCCATTGTTATGAAGATGGGTGGTTCCGTGATAATCTAAGGGTGGGTGAGCCCGATATAGCTCTCCAATGCATTGGGTAATGCGAAGGAGTTAAACGTTAAGGTTTCTCTGAAGAGATTTAGGGAATATACTATGATGGTTATTTCCAACGTAACCAAGAGGGTTACTCCCTATGTAAGACTGTTATGAATGCCTCAAGTTACATTTATGTCTTATGATTTCTATAATTTATTCATGATTTGATGAGGTATGTTAAAGTGCTTATGTTTTATGAGTAGAGTATGATTTCATTGATTCTTATGCATACATGTACTCATGTTTCCATTCCATATTTTTATATCCCTTACTGAGCTTTTTATGCTCATCCCATGTTTTTGAAATGTTTTTCATAGGTCAAGGGAAGGGTACATGATATGATGATAGTGCCAAGGAAGTGTCAAGAAAGAATCCATGTTTTATTTTAAATATGTTTCTGTTGATGGGAAAAAATTAATATTATCTTTTATTGTAACCACTTTGTTTAAATGTGGGATGTAATGCATGTTTTATGTTCTAATTCTCTAAAACTCTAAACCTGAAAAGATCCTCAAGGTGAATTATTCATTTAATTCAATATTAAGTAAGGTATAAGGCCGAGGCCTTATAGTTGGTATCAAAGGTCGGTTTAGATAACTTTAGGAGTAATAAAATTGTTAAATTATAAATTAATTTATGGTATGATTGAAATGATATAGCATTTCAACATTACCATGTTGCTTCTCCAAAGATATTTCTATTTTAAGAATGAGCTTTCATAGAGAAAACAGAACAGATTTTCTGGGAAGGAATACAGAGGGAAATGACCTTTCAAATCAGTACCCTGATTTGGTCAGAATCAGAACTAAACAGTTTGTTGTAGTGATGGCTCAGTTGACTCAGGTGAAAAATGTTGGATGTTTTTATTGATGATATTTTTGTGTTTTCTAAAAGTAAATAGGAGCATGAAAGTCATTTAAGGGTTATCTTGAAAAACATAAAAGAAAATAAATCTTATGGAAAATTCAGAAAGTGTGAGTTTTGGTTACAACAAATTTAATTCCTTGGTCACATTGTTTCAAAAAATAGCATAAATTTTAATCCTGCTAAAACAAAAGTTGTTGAAGAATGGCCAAGACCCCCAAATGTAACTGAGATTTATAGATTCTTTGGTTTGGCAGGCTATTACCGAAGGTTTGATTGAAATTTTTCCTGGTTATCTAGTCTAATGACTAAGCTAACTCAGAAGGGTGTTAAGTTTATCTGGACAAAAGAATGTGATGACTGTTTTCAGGAGTTGAAAAGAAGATTGGTGAATGCTCCAATTTTGGCACTACCTTCCATGAATGGTGAGTTTGTTATCTACAATGATGGTTAATTGAAAGGACTTGGTTGTGTCCTAATGCAGAATGATCAGGTAATTTCTTATTCTTCACATCAGATGAAAACTCATGAGGTAAATTATCCTACACATGATTTGGAATTAGCTGTTGTTGTTTTCGCTTTAAAAAATTGGAAGCATCATTTGTATGGAGTAAAGTGTGAAATACATACTGATCACAAAATTTTAAAGTATTTATTCACTCAGAAAGAATTGAACATGAGACAGAGGATATGGCTGGAATTAATCAAGGATTATGATAGTACAGTTTATTACCATCCGAGAAAAGAAAATAAAGTGGCTGAAGCTTTGAGTCGAAAAAGTAATGATTCATTAACAATGTTGTGTTTGGAACGTGATCCTTTGGTTAAGGATTATAAGAACTTTGTCATAGAAGTTGTTGGTGAAGTATGTCCTTCTGTTTTGTTTCAGGTATCAGTGAAGTCTTCTCTATCAGACAGAATCAAGCAAGCACAGAAGCAAGACAGCGAGTTGCAGAAAAAGGTAGATCTGGTTCAGAAGGGTAATTTGCCTGAAATGAACATTGATAATGATTGTGTTTTGAGATTTGGGAAGAGATTGTATTTGCCTTGTGATTCACAGTTGAAGAGAGGGTTGTTATGTGAAGCTCATAGTTCTCTGTTTTCAGTTCATCCTGGCAGTACTAAGATGTACAGAGATCTGCGAGAGTATTACTGGGGGGATGGAATGAAAAGAGATATTGCTGATTTTACAGTGAAGTGTTTGACTTGTCAACAAGTTAAAGCAGAGTGACAGTTACTGAAAGGGATGCTTCAGCCTTTACCAGTGCCAGAGTGGAAATGGGAGAATATATCCATGGACTTTGTTGTGGGATTACCGAAGACATCTCGAGGTAATAATGCAATCTGGGTTATTGTTGATCGCTTGACTAAATCTGCTAATTTCCTTCCTATTCGAGATACATTCTCTCTAGATCAAATTTCCATATTGTATCATAAAGTGATAGTCAGGTTCCATGGAGTTCCTCTGTCGATTGTATCTGACCGTGATCCCAGGTTCACTTTTAACTTTTGGAAAGGCCTTCATAAGTCATTGGGTACTTAATTAAATTTTAGTACAGCTTTTCATCCTCAATCAGATGGGCAGTCAGAATGAACAATTCAGACTTTAGAAGATATGCTACATGCTTGTTCGATGGATTATCAGGGAAGTTGGGACCAATATCTTTCTTTGGTTGAGTGTTCATATAGTAACAGTTTTCATTCAAGTATACAGATGGAACCATTTGAGGTGTTATATGGGAAGCGGTGTAAAACTCCAGCTTTCTGGGATGAAGTGGGTGGAAGGAAGCTGATGGAAGCAGAATTGGTAGAAGGGTTGGAAAAAAAAGTTCAACTGATACAGAAACACATTAGAACAGCTCAGAGCAGGCAGAAGAGTTATGCAGACAACAGGAGGAAGGATCTCTCTTTTGAGATAGGTGATCATGTTTTTCTCAAAGTCTCACCATGGAAAAGCGTGATGTGATTTGGTAAGAAAGGAAAGATGAGTCCACGGTTCATTGGACCATATGAAATTCTTGAAAGAGTTGGATAATTTTCTTACCAAGTGGCTTTACCTCCGAGTTTATCTCAGGTACACAATGTTTTTCATGTTACGATGTTGAGAAAGTATATGCCAGATTCATATCATGTTTTGAGTCCAGAGGTAGTTCAGCTGGAAGAGAACCTATCTTATGAGGAACAACTGGTCCATATTCTTGACCATAGGGAGCAAGTGTTACGGAATAAGGTGATTCATCAGGTAAAGTTTTTGTGTAAAATCCACATGGTTGAAGAGGCAACATGGGAATCTGAAAATGCAATGAGGGTTAAATATCCCCACTTTTTCGATAAGTAAATAAATCGCGGGGACGCAATTTTCTAAAGGGGGGAAGGATGTAACATCCCAAGTAATTAATGACTAATAGATATTTTTATCCATGTCTACTAATGAATTAGATAGTTTTTTAGAGGCTTAAAATGAGAATAAATCCAATCTTAAGCATTGAATACACTAATATTTTTAAAAGATTGTTTTACTGCCTTTTGATGGAAAAGCATTTTTAAATAAAACTTTTGACAATTTTATAAGCTCTATATGTCAAAATAAACTTATTATTTATGATTGGGACATTGAAATTTACATTGGATAATTTTTTGGTATTTTTCTGACAATGTTCATTTTTTAATGAATAGTGAAAAATACTGCATTTTACATCAAAACTGTCTTTTCATCTAATTTAATTATATGGATAGATTATCATTTGAATTTGTTTTAAATATGAATTAGAATATATTTTTACCATTTAATCCAATATTGGACATTTGAATTATTTTTACTTTGAAATTGGACTTAAACTAGTGTCAATCTTTTGATACTTATTGTTTCATAAAAACACGCTATTTGCTCAAACAGCGGAAATTAATTATTAAATTAATTATTGTAACTTTTATGTTTTGAACTTTGTAAAATAGACATCATTTTTGAATTCGGAATATCAAATATAGATTAGACTGAAGTTTTGGTATTTTTCTGAAAAACTTCAATTTTTGATGAATAGTGAAACCACTAAGTGGTACTTAAATAACTGATTTTTCATTTAAATGAAATTTTACCACCTCTGTGTTTTGAATTTCAAAAATACGACATACATGGTTTTAATTAAGAAGTAAAATGTGGTTCAATTGGATTAAAATAATTTTTTTGGTGAATAGTAACTTTTAATTTTTTTAATAGCGATTAAAGGTAATTAGTGCAATTTAAGGTAAAAATAATGTTTTAATAATATTAAATGACCTAGACACATGTCCTACCTTTATTGGATGTGTCATGGCCGATGTATACAACCCATGGGTCTATTTTTGGGACCCCATGGAGCCACTTGGGTAAGATAATGACATTAATGCTTTTTATTTAATGTAAAAGTAAAAATAACACAAACATGAGTTGTATTACTAAAACAATTTTTAAATTGGGTTATATAAGTCAGACTTTTAACTATAAATAGTAATTGGAAGGATAAAAATATTTTCTACATCATTGGATTTTTTTATAATTTTTATACAATAAATAAATTAAATTATTTATGACACCATGATGATGCAGTGATGACCTCATTATTTAAAGACTTAAATAAAATGAAAAGATAATGTAAAATCTAAGAACTAAACATGTCAAAAACCTATTGGATTTGTGTATTTCGAACTATTATCACCTTATCCTCGATATATATAAATTTGGGACCTTTTAAATCTGAAAAAAAATTTATAATAAAGTATCCTTTTATACCTTTCCAATAGTGCCCCTCCTCTCCTCTTATAAAAGGCCCCCACCTCTACCACCTTACCCACAGTTCCAAAGCCTTTTTCTCGGTCAACCCCTGCCCATTTTGTCTCTCCACATACCTAACTGACTCTAAGTAGCCTCACATTGGGCAGAAGTCTTTCCAAGGATGCCTTTAAGCTTAAATCAAAAAGAGTTACCCGATTTAAAGGTAGTGTCTTCACATATGTTCTTTTGTTTTATTTTGATTCTCCAACCCCCTAAACACTTTTTATTCATTTCTTTTGTAACAAATACATTATCTACAATATACTAGGATGTTTTTATAAGAATAATTCGACCTACACTTACACACACCTACATCTAATGGTTAAAGAACATACTGTTTTTTTGGATGGCGAATTTATGCCTCACGAAACGATGATTGTTCAATATTCTTATAACACCTTCAAAGGTGGCCATTAAGATGTCACTATATTTATATATGATATATAATATGTTTATTTTTTCCTTAAGCTTTTGTATTTTTAATTTATGGCATACCTTTATGGCTTCCATTATGGGTATACACGATATCTACATTTTAGGAGGTGCGGAATACCGCCCACTCAAAGTGATTTGATTCGTTAATACCATATGTGGTACGTATAAAGGATATATTTAATGATATTATATATTATGTTATACTGTAATTATAATATACCTTTATATCATTATGATTTCACTCCATTAAGTAAGAAATAGAAATGAAAGTAGCATTCATGCGTACGTACGGCTTACCGTCTCCATGAACGGTGCATTTCATTTCTTACCTCTAAATGATTATGTAATATTATAAATGCTTGTATATAATAGATATATATGATATATATGGAATCTAAATCATGAATATCTTTCTTGAGATAATTTATATTTGACTACGTGAACAACTTGTAAATATAAGAAGTTCACTTTTGACTAAAGTACCAAATATCGACAAAACGACCAGTATTAACATAAATGAGTTCATAATGTTCATAACATGGTAATAAGTGATATAAAAGGAATAATGAGCTTGAAAAAGGTTCTTAAGAAAGTATAAATTAACTCAAGTTTATTATTCATGAGATAAAAGAGCAATCGAGTCACGTCAGACAGAAGGTAAGGGAACTTCTTAACCCAATTTCCGTTCTCTGGGTTAATCACCTACTTTCAAATTATGTCAGGATATTATTATGTCCTATCTTGTATTTGTACTTTCTTTATGTTTACATATATTGAATACCCATAATAGATCTATTTTATTGAAAAAATGATCTTTGTAAGGGACTTCGTCTCGATCTCCATTCATTGAGGCATATTTTGTTTTATACACAACTTTCTTTTATACGGTGTATAAAACCCTTTTACTTTTATTCTTATTCAAAAGGAATATTTTTTTATACAAAGTGTTTACTATATGACAAAATGAATGTTTTTTTTGTACGTATGCGGCGACAATGACTTTTCTGCCGATGTGACCATTATTTGAGTTTCGGCTTCCTCTACAAGCCATAACCCTTTTTGAATGAAAAATAAATCCCATGTTTTACTTTTCCTTTATTTTGGTATTGAAAATGGTTTTCATAATTTTTTTATTATATCAATGCGTTGTATTGATATCTTGTGATTGAAATGTGGAAATGTTATGTTTCCTTTATGCATGTTTTATGTGGTATGATTATGTTATGGTTCTTCGGAATTGTTATGAAGACTGGTGGTTCCGTGAAAAACTAAGGGCAGGTGAGCCCGATATCGCACTCCAATTCATTGGGTAACGTGAAGGAGTTAAACATTAAGGTTTCTCCGAAGAGATTTAGGGAATATACTATAATGGGTATTCCAAACGTAACCAAGAGGGTTACTCCCTACATAATAATGTTATGAATAACTCAAGTTACATTTATGTCTTATGATTTCTATGATTTATTCAGGATGTGATGAGGTATGTTAAAGTGATTATGTTTTATGAGTAGAGTATGATATCATTGATTCTTATGTATACATGTACTCATGTTTCCATTCCATATTTTTATATCCCTTACTAAGCTTTTTATGCTCATCCCAAGTTTTTGATATGTTTTTCTTAGGTCAAGGGAAGGGTACATGATATGATGATAGTGTCAAGGAAGTGTCAAGAAAGAATCCATGTTTTATTTTAAATATGTTTCTGTTGATGGGAAAAAATGAATACTATCTTTTATTGTAACCACATTGTTTAAATGTGGGATTTAATGCAAGTTTTATGATCTAGTTCTCTAAAAATCTAAACCTGAAAAGATCCTCAAGGTGAATTATTCATTTCATTCAATATTAAGTAAGGTATAACGTCGGGGCTTTGTTGCTGGTATGAAAGGTCGGTTTAGATAACTTTATGATTTATAAAATTATTAAATTATAAATTAAATTGAGGTATGATTGAAATGATATAGCATTTTAAGATTACCATGTTTCTTCTCCGAAGATATTTCTGTGTTAAGAATGGTTTTTCATAGAGTAAATATAATAGATTTTCTAGGAAGGCATACAGAGGGAAATGACCTTTCAAATCAGTATCCTGATATGGTCAGAATCAGAACTAAACAGTTTTTTGCGGTGATGGCTCAGTTGACTCAGGTAAAAAATGATGGTTGTTTTTATTGATGATATTTTGGTGTTTTATAAAAGTAAAGAGGAGAATGAAAGTCATTTAAGGGTTATCTTGCAAACCATAAATGAAAAGAAACTATATGGAAAATTCAGCAAGTGTGAGTTCTAGTTACAACAAATTTCATTCCTTGGTCACATTGTTTCAAAAAATGGAATAACTGTTGATCCTGCTATAACAAAAGTTGTTGAAGAATGGACAAGACCCACAAATGTAACTGAGATTCATAGCATCCTTGATTTGGCAGGTTATTACCGAAGGTTTGTTAGAAATTTTTCCTGGTTATCTAGTCCAATGACTAAGCTAACTCGGAAGGGTGTTAAGTTTATCTGGACAAAAGAATGTGATGATTGTTTTCAGGAGTTGAAAAGAAGATTGGTGAATGCTCCAGTGTTGGCACTACATTCCAGGAATGTTGAGTTTGTTATCTACAGTGATGCTTCATTGAAAGGACTTGGTTGTGTTCTAATGCAGAATGATCAGGTAATTTCTTATGCTTTACATCAGTTGAAAACTCATGAGGTAAATTATCCTACACATGATTTGGAATTAGCTGCTGTTGTTTTCGCTTTAAAAATTTGGAGGCATCATTTTTATGGAGTAAAGTGTGAAATATATACTGATCACATAATTTTAAAGTATATATTTACTCAGAAATAATTTAACATGAGACAGAGGAGATGGCTGGAATTAATCAAGGATTATGATTGTACAATTCATTACCATCCTGGAAGAGAAAATAAAGTGGTTGAAGCTTTGAGCCGAAAATGTATTGCTTCATTAACAATGTTGTGTTTGGAACGCGATCCTATGGTTAATGATTTGATGAAATTTGGCATAGATGTTGTTGGTGCAGGATTTCCTTCTGTTTTGTTTCAGGTATTACTGAAATCTCTCTATCAGACAAAATCAAGCAAGCACAGAAGCAAGACGGTGATTTGCAGAAAAAGTTAGTGCTGCTTTAGAAGGGTAATTTGCTTGAATTCGACCTTGATAATGATTGTGTTTTCAGATTTGGGAAGAGATTGTGTGGGACTTGTGATTCACAGTTTAAGAGAGAGTTGTTATGTGAAGCTCATAGTTTTCCGTTTTCAGTTCATCCTGGTAGTACTAAGATTTACAGAGATCTGTGGGAGTATTATCGGGGGATGGAATGAAAAGATATTATGCTGATTTTACAGTGAAGTGTTTAACTTGTCAACAGGTTAAAACAGAGTGGCAGTTATCAAAAGGGATGCTTCAACCTTTACCAGTTCCATAGTGGAAATGGGAGAATATATCCATGGAAATTATTGTGGGATTACAGAAGACATCTTGAGGTAATAATGAAATATGGGTTATTGTTGATCGCATGACAAAATCTTCTAATTTCCTTCCTATTCCAGATACATTCTCTCTAGATCAACATTCTAAGTTGTATCTTAAAGAGATAGTCAGGTTGCATGGAGTTCCTCTATCCATTGTATCTGACCGTGATCCCGGGTTCACTTCTAACTTTTGGAAAGGCCTTCAGAAGTCATTGGGTACTGAATTAAATTTTAGTACACCTTTTCATTCTCAATCAGATGGGAATTCAGAATGAACAATTCGGACTTTGTAAGATATTCTACGTGCTTGTTCGATGGATTATCAGGGAAGTTGGGATGAACATCTTTCTTTGGTTCAGTTTTCGGATAATAACAGTTTTCATTCCAGTATAGAGATGGCACAATTTGAGGCATTATATGGGAAGCGCTGTCGAACTCTAGCTTTCTGGGATGAAGTGGGTGAAAGGAAGCTAATGGGACCAGAATTGGTAGAAAAGTTGGTAGAAGAAGTTCAGCTAATACAGAAACACATGAGAACAGCTCAAAGTAGGCAGAAGAGTTATGCGTACAACATGAGGAAGGATCTCTCTTTTGATGTAGGTGATCATGTTTTTCTCAAAGTCTCACCATGGAAAAGTGTGATGCGATTTGGTAAGAAATGAAAGCCGAGTCCAAGGTTAATTAGACCATATGAAATTCTGGAGAGAGTTGGATCGGTTGCTTACCGAGTGGATTTACCTCCAAGTTTATCTCAGGTACACAATGTTTTTCATGCTTCGATGTTAAGAAATTATATGCCAGATCCATCTCATATTTTGAGTCCAGAGGTAGTTCAGCTGTAAGAGAACCTATCTTATGAGGAACAACCGGTCAAGATTCTTGACCACAGGGAGCAAGTGTTACAGAATAAGGTGATTCATCAGGTAAAGGTTTTGTGCAAAAACCACATGGTTGAAGAGGAAACATGGAAATCTAAAAATGCAATGAGGGCTAAATACCCCCACTTTTTCGATAAGTAAATAAATTACGGGGACACAATTTTCTAAAGGGGGGAAGGATGTAACATCCCAAGTAAGTAATGAATAATAGATATTTTTATCTATGTCTACTAATGAATTAGATAGTGTTTTTGAGGCTTAAAATGAGAATAAATCCAATCTTAAGCATGGAATACACTAATATTTTTAAAAGATTGTTTTACAGCCTTTTGATGGAAAACCATTTTAAAATCAAACTTTTGACAATTTTATAATCTCTATTTGTCACAATAAACTTATTATTTATTATTGGGACATTGAAATTTACATCGGATAATTTTTTGGTATTTTTCTGACAAGGTTCATTTTTTAATGAATAGTGAAAAATACTGCATTTTACATCAAAACTGCTTTTTCATCTAATTTAATTATATGGATAGATTATCTTTTGAATTGGTTTTAAAGTTCAATTAGAATATATTTTTACCATTTAATCCAATAGTGGTCTTTGGAATTAATTTTACTTTGAAATTGGACTTAAACTAGTGTCAACCTTTTGATACTTATTGTTTCCTAAAAACACGATATTTGCTCAGACAGCGGGAATTAATTATTAAATTAATTAATGTACCTTATATGTTTTGAATTTTGTAAAATGGACATATTTTTTGAATTTGGAATATCAAATATATCTTAGGGTGAAGTTTTGGTATTTTTCTGAAAAACATCAATTTTTGATGAATAGTGAAACCACTAGGTGGTACTTAAAAAAATGATTTTTCGTTTAAATGAAACTTTACCACCTCTATGTTTTGAATTTCAAAAATCTGACATACATGGTTGTCATTAATATGTAAAATTTGGTTCAATGGGATTAAAATAATTTTTTGGTGAATAGTACCTTTTAAGTTTTTAATCGTGATTAGAGGTAATTAGTGTAATTTAAGGTAAAAATAATGTTTTAATAATATTAAATGACCTAGACACATGTCCTACCGTTATTAGATGTTTCATGGCCGACCAAGACAACCCATGGGTCTATTTTTGGGACCCCATGGAGCCACTTGGGTAAGAAAATGACATTAATGCGTTTTATTTAATGTAAAAGTAAAAATGACAGAAACATGAGTTTTTTACTAAAACAATTTTTAAATTTGTTTATAAAAGTAGGATTTTTTACTATAAATAGTCATTGTAAATCTAAAAAAAATTCTACATCATAGAATTTTGTTTAAAATTTTTAGACACTAAATAAATTAAATTATTTATGACACCATGATGACGCAGCGATGACCTCATTATTTAACGATTTAAATAAAATGAAAAGATAATTTAAACTCTAAGACCTACACTTGTCAAAAACATATTGTATGGGTGTATTTAGAACTATTATCACCTTATCCTTGAAATATATAATATTGGGACCTTTTAAATCTGAAAAGCATTTTATAATAAAGTATCCTTTTATACCTTTCCAAGAGTGCCCCTCTTCTCCTCTTATAAAAGGCCCCCACCTCTACCACCTTACCCACAATGCCAAAGCCTTTTTCTCAGCCGACCCCTGCCCATTTTGTCTCTCCACATCCCTCTATAACTCTTAGAAGCCTCACTTTTGGCGGAAATCTTCCCAAGGATGCCTTTGAGCTCAAATCAAAAAGAGTTACCCGATTTAAAGGTAGTGTCTTCACTTATGTTCTTTTGTTTTATTTTTCTTCTCCAACCCCCTAAACTCTTTTTATTCATTTATTTTGTAACAACTCCAGTATCTTCAATATATTAGGATGTTGTTATAAGAATCATTCTACCTACACTTACACACACCTACATCTAATGGTTAAAGAACATACTGTTTTTTTGGATGGCGAATTTATGCCTCACGAAACAATGATAGTTCAATATTCTTATAACACCTTCAAAGGTGGCCATTAAGATGTCACTATATTTATATATGATATATAATATGTTTATGTTTTCCTTAAGCTTCTGTATTTTTAATTTATGGCATACCTTTATGGCTTCCATTATGGGTATACGCGATATCTATATTTTAGGAGGTGTGGACTACCACCCACTCAAAGTGATTTGATTCGTTAATACCATATACGGTATGTATAAAGGATATATTTAATGATATTATATATTATGTTATACTGGAATTATAATATACCTTTATATCATTATGATTTCACTCCATTAAGTAAGAAATAAAAATGAAAGTAGCGTTCATGCGTACGTACGGCTTACCGTCTCCATGAACGGTGCATTTCATTTATTACCTCTAAATGATTATGTATTATTATAAATGCTTGTATATACTGGATATATATGATATATATGGCATATACATAATTAATATCATTCTTGAGATACTGGATATTTGACTACCTGAACAACTTGTAAATATAAGAAGTTCACTTTTGACTCAAGTACCAAATATTGACAAAACGACCGTTATTAACTTAAATGATTACATAATGTTCATAACATGGTAATATGTGATATAAAATTAATAATGAACTTGAAAAATGTTCTTAATCAAATATAAATTAACTCAAGTTTATTATTCAGGAGATTAAAGAGAAATCGAGTCACGTCGGACACGAGGTAAGGGAACTTCTTATCCCAATTTCCATTCTCTGGGTTAATCTTCTACTTTCAAATTATTTCATGATATTATTATGTCCTATCTTGTATTTGTACTTTAATTATGTGTACTTATATTTAATACACAAAATAGATCTATTTTATTTAAAAAATGATCTTTTTAAGGGACTTCGTCTCAATCTCCATTCATTGAGGCATATTTTGTTTTATACACGAATTTATTTTATATGGTGTATAAAACCCGTTGACTTTTACACTTATTCTAAAGGAATATTTTTTATACAATTCGTTTACTAAATGACAAAAGGAATGTTTTTTTTGTCGTCCATATGTGGCGACAACGACTTCTCCGCCGTCGTGGCCATTATTTGAGTTTCGGCTTCCTCTAAAAGCCACAACCTTTTTTAAATGAAAAATAAATCCCATGTTTTACATTTCTTTTATTTTGGTATTGAAAATGGTTTTTATAATGTTTTTATTATATCATGTGTTGTATTGATATATTGTGATTGAAATGTGGAAATGTTATGTTTCCCTTATGCATGTTTTATGTGATATGATTATGTTATGGTTCTTGGGATTGTTATGAAGACTGGTGGTTCCGTGATAAACTAAGGGCAGGTGAGCCCCATATAGCTCTCCAATGCATTGGGTAACATGAAGGAGTTAAACATTAAGGTTTCTCCGAAGAGATTTAGGGAATATACTGTGATGGGTATTCCAAATGTAACCAAGAGGGTTACTCCCAACGTAAGAATGTTATGGATACCTCAAGTTACCTTTATGTCTTATGATTTCGATGATTTATTCATGATTTGATGAGTTATGTTAAAGTGATTATGTTTTATGAGTAGATTATGATTTCATTGATTCTTATATATACATATACTCATGTTTCCTTTCCATATTTTTATATCCCTTACTGAGCTTTTTATTCTCATCCCACGTTTTTGAAATGTTCTTCACAGGTCAAGCGAAGGGTACCTGATATGATGATAGTGTCAAGGAAGTTTCAAGAAAGAATACATGTTTTATTTTAAATATTTCTCCATTGATGGAAAAAATGAATACTATCTTTTATTTTAACCACTTTGTTTAAATGTGGGATGTAATGCAAGTTTTATGATCTAATTCTCTAAAACTCTAAACCTGAAAAGTTCATCAAGGTGAATTATTCATTTAATTCAATATTAAGTAAGGTATAAGGCCGGGGCCTTATAATGATGGTCTGTAAGGATCCTTAGACATTAATAATATCATGAATACGGGTCACAGATCATGCACAATTATTTACAAAGGAAAACCATCACGTAGACTGTAGACAAAACGTATGGTATGTTGGGTGCATCACGAGTGGCATGTTATTAATGGATAAGTTGATTAAGGAGTTTCCCCTTCTATTTATTGAAGTTGATATCTCATCCCTTTGATTGAAATAGAACCATTACGAGAAATTCCATGTCAATGGTGTAACAATGAGTTTATTTCAGGTAGTTAAAGAATGATGTATCAAGAATAAAAGATGATGGCACTATCTGTAAACCTAATTAATAAGATATTGCGGAAAAGGTATTATATTGAACAGTGATAGTTCGTATGTTGATGACATTTTTGAGACATTAAGTTTATTCTCTTGGGATCCGTGACCCGTTTCTAGACATTACTCTTTGACTTTAGGCAAGCCCTCCTAATTACAATGAGAATGAATCCTAGAGGGCCATGTACTATGTGTTACTAGTGGTCTCAGTTAAATTCTATGGGAGTTTAATTAATATATATTCTTCTCAAGACAATGGAAAAAATTTATTCATGTTAAAATGATTGCATAAATTAAATAAATATTTATTCACTAGATTGTTTGTAAAATGTATTTTTTTATTTTATTGAATAAATAATAAATATTTATTTACTAGTTTGTAAATAAAATATTTATTTAAGAGAATAAATTATTTATTTATTTATTTGGGTGTTCAATAAATGGATGTGGAGTTAGAGAGTACCAAGGCTGATTCGGTAGTAAAATAATTATTTTCAAGACCAAAAATAATTATTTAACTAGTCGGCACAAATTAAAATAATGCTACTATTATTCCATGGCACAGAATTTTATTTTTAATTTTGTTTTTTGCATGTTGGAACACCATAAATAATGACGTTGTATTGTTATTTAAATCACGGGTTTTCTCTATGATTTATAATGTATTTAATTGATGTCATGAAATTAAATATTATAACTGAAACCCAATGTCAATAAATGGACACATGCGTCTATTTTGCCTGGTACCGAATTACACACCTGGTGAATTAAGAATTGATGATCAAATAAATTTCACTCTCAAATTATCTTCCATCCCCTCGCAAGATTGATAGACAATCTTCCAGGATGAAGAGAAAATGATCAATAACGACTGACATAAGATAGTCACTTCACTGCGCTAGCACCTAGAGAATGAGTGGTGTCGATCAGAGGCCATTAGAGCACATGAGGATCACTGTTAGAGGGATTCTTGTTTGCATCCTTAAAAGACAACAAGTTAATCTGAAGGGTTATTATGGATTTACAATATCAATAGTGAAGAAAATAATGAAGATCTAGGTATTATTTTCTTCGTGAAACAAATTAAATTAATTATAATCATGATATTAAAGATCATATCTAAAGTTTTAGTTGCATCTTCCTTCTTTATATAAATATTTCATTCTATTCTGTTGAGATTGACATTCATCATCATATTGATCCTAGACTAATCATTGATCATGGTAATAATCAATGTTGGGTTCTGTTCCAACCATGCTTCCGCTGTGCCCAGAACCTTCAAGTGGTATCAGAGCGGTTACATCATTGTTTATAATTATTTAAATATTTCATTGATTATTTATGCATTTAATGATTAAGTTGTTTCAATTCAAGTTTATCATTCTGAAAATCGGAATCCCGATATCTATTCCTTCCCTTTCATTTCACATTCACCATACAAAAAAGATTTTTTATTTTTATTTTGTTTAAAATAAAATAGAGTATCTCATCTGGAGGTTCTAAAGGATCCTATCTGTACAACACATGAACACATGATGTGTATTCAGTAGCACACTTCGTGTAGCCATGGTTCAATTCACCGGGTCTAGTCCACCTAACCAATCCATGTAATTGGTTTTTTTCTAAGTCTTGTTAAATTCGTGTGTCGAACAAGAACGTGGGGTACACAATTTCCGAATTACACATCATGTGTCCCAGTAGACATGACGTGTAGTCCCTTCGGGATGGGGATGGACCATGTACCACATACACTACTTTCCTGGATAGATCCCATATAACGATTAAATACACAATGTGTAACTTACTAGACATGCCATGTACTTAGAAGATTTCCAAAGTACACTCACACACAGTTTCCTCGGGCATGTAAATTGGATGGATGGTGAAAATTTGAACACGTTGTATAGTTAGAACTACACGCCATGTACTCATCCAAATTATGCAGATTTATTAAAATTTATTATTATATTATACAATCCCTTGAGATGTGTACCATCATGCAGGCATAAAGATAAGGCACAAAACATGATAGGTGTTTTATATATATGTGTGTTTAATATAACATATAGTTTTTGTTCATTTCTACCCATTGGGTAGTTATGAATCAGAATTCACTAGGACTCCTCCAAAGTACAAGTTATGTACATAGATAATTTTAAAGTTTTTTATGTGTTCAAAATCATGGATGAATCTCAAGGAAATTCACAAAAGGGATTATGATAAAAGTATTTTTTAAATATAGATGGTAATTAATTGAATCGAGTGTGATTTATCTTAAACAAGAATGATTAAATAATTAAATTCTAGATTTATTTATGCATAAATATCATTTCATGTATGGATTATCATAAGCTAGACCAAAGCCTTTGTAGGTGGATGGTTTCTTTTAATTTATTAATTTAAATTAAATTTTTCGGCCTACGAGCCTTCTCATCATTAATATAAAGGGCTTGCATTCCCATGGTTTCTTTTATGTAAAATATATTTTTACCCCTCACATGCATGTGAGTTAAAAAGGGGGCATATGTAATGGATGTAACTCACATGCTAGTGGAGGTGGTTTAAGATGGAGGCAAGATTAAACCAATCCCAAGAGATATAGAGGAGGATAGGTGGAAATCTGTAAACACAACCCCAAAAAGTTTAAGATTTTTCTCCCCTTGTTAGGTGAGAGTTTATAAACCGCTAGATAAACTAACAATTAGAAAATCTCATGGACATTATCTTTATTTTAGTTTTGTCTGTTTCATGGTTTATCATTATGGATGTGCTGTCACAAGCACATAATTAATGAAATAAACAAGTATGCAAGATAGAAATAAAATAGACCAGACTTATGCATAAATATTATCAAGACATGCTTAATCACTTAAGTAAGTTCCACATAATATTCATAAGAATGTGATAATGATAATAAGCAATGCATTAATAAGAGATAAAAATCTCTCAATTAAAATATTATTTCAGACCATGCCCAGGAAAAAACACAATAAAAATATGTGTTTGGACCACCCTTATTGGGACACATACGTTTATACAGAAAGCCCTTATGAAAGCTTTCTGGAAGACTTAACCATATTACATCAAGAGTAGTAGCCCTTTCTAGACTTGTTGTAATATTGGAGGCAAGAGTTGAGGAAATCTAAATTCATGATTTCAGTATTGGGGAGTCCACTGAACATATCAAGGAGATGAAAGCCTACAGTTGGCAAAGACCTACCTAGATAAATATATTCTATTAGCTTGATCAATAATTGTTGGGTTTATGCATACGGAAATATGGATCCTTTCCACTAGAATGTCAGGGAATCTTGACATTCCGAGTTAAATTGTGAGGGCCATTAGGACATGATAAAATAATGGGTGACTTAATAAAAATTTATTATTTCTTATAAAATGCAGTCAAGAAAGTACTAATGATCTGATCTATTAATTGTAGAATAAATATGACAATCTCGACAACCACACTATCCCTACAATCAATTCTCGATAAAGGCAACATACTCACTAGTAGTAACTTCTATGAATTGTTTAAATGCCTTTGTGTTATCCTACACCATGAATGGAAGTCTTACGTGATGGAGTAAGCATTACCTGATCTGCCTACCAAAGAAGCGAGTGATAAGGATTTCCAGGTCTATGAGACACATATAAACGATGTGGTCGATATTCAATGTTTGATGCTATCATCATCGTCTAGTGGGATCATTAATTCTCATGAAAACATGGATGCATATAGCATGCTCGAGAACCTCCGTGGTATTTACCAATAGAGAGAAATATAGAAAATGGTTGAAATCTCTAAAGCATTCTATTAGAGTATGATTAGACAAGGTTCCCCAACTGGGCCTCATAGTCAAGATCATTGGATACACTGAGCTCTTGTAGTTTTTAGGGTTTAAACTCCCTGAGGAACTGGACACATATCTCATTCTCGAATCACTCCATCAGAGCTTCTATAATGTTTTTTGTAAATTTCAATATGAACAACACTGAGAAGTCTCTATCTAATCTTCTTATCATAATACGCCCAGTGGATAAAGATATGAAGCGGGAAAATCATTCTATCCATATGGTGAATATGATGAAAGGGAAGGAAAGGATCATTAAGCCCAAATATTCTTCATGACCTTCCAAAAAAGGAAGTTCAAAGGGGAGGAAATGTAACAGGAGGATGTTTGTTTCGCATGTGGTAAGAAGCGCCACTAGAAAAAGAACTGCACTCAGCCTAGGAAGTAAAAAGAAGCATCAGGATCATTTTTTATCAAATGAAATCTATCTATTTCAACAAATTGAGTATTAGATACAGCTTTTGGAGCTTTCATATGTACCAAATTTTAGGAACTAAGTAGATACATGAAGAATGACTGAGGAGAGTAAGAATTACGGGTAGCCAACGGAGCCAGACTTATTGATGTAGATATCAGGGACTACCACCTCACATTTCCAACTAGGATGATCTTGGTGTTAAAGGGTTGTTATTAGGTGTCGTCAGTTACTAAAAACATTATTTATCTATCTAGATTAGATACCGATGGATTTATTTTCAGGGTTGTAAATGTTTGTTTCTTAATTTACAAATAAATCATTTTTTTGGTAGGTCACATTTAAACAATGGTCTTTATGTGTTAGATTACACAAACTATGTAATGTAAATTGATAACAAATATATGTCACGTGAATAATAACACACCCAAATTTCGCATCACCAGCTAGGTCATGTAAATGAGAATATGTTGACAAATTAACATCATGATGAATATTTTCAAACAAAAACCACTTGGTGTATTCCAGGCATGTTTACTATGAAAAATGACCAAATCCATATTTAGTGGGAATGATTAAATGTCTAAAGAACTTATTTAATTTGTTCACACTGATGTGTGTGGACCATTTCTAGTTCAAGAAATGTGAGGGTACTCATAATTCATAACTTTTACTGATGAATTTAGTGGATATGGATATATCTACTTAATGAGTTATAAGTAAGATTCTTTTGTTAGGTTCAAAGAATACAAGAATGAAGTTGAGAACCATCTTGGTTAAAAGATTAAGAAACTCCACTCAGACTGAGGTGGACAATATCATAATCTAGACTTCATTGATTAGTTAGGAGATTTTGGGATCCTATCCCAACTCACTCCTTTATACCCACCCTAGTGGAATTGTCTGAGCGAAAAGAGGAACTGAACCATATTATACATGGTGAGATCATTGATGAGTCATTCATGTCTTACAATATCATTTTGGGGATATGTGTTACAAATAACATCACACATACTAAACCAAGTACCAACTAAATCAGTAAATGGTATTCCATATCAGTTCTAGAGTAGAAATAAATCAATATTATTGAATTTATTAGTGTTCAGAAGAGATGTGTTTATTAAGGATTCTTAAGGTAACAAACTAGAACCATGAGGTATATAGCGTACCTTTATAGGATACCCCTTGCAAAAAATGTTATTTTACCTACAAAAACCCTCAGAGAAAAAGGTTATAGTGTCAACACACACCATATTCCTTGAGAGGGAGAACATATCCAAAAGAGATAGTGGGAGTGAGATAGAATTCAATGAATTTGAGGCTGAAGGTACACAAGAGTTGGTATAGTAATAGATTCTACAAAGACCAGTGGAAGAAAGACTTGTTCTAGAGATAAAAGAGTTACGTATGAGTACAAGAGATGATAGTGTACTTGAATGGTATGTTTTTATAGTTACCAAGGATGATGACTCGTTATTAGTTGATAATAATGATCGTCTAACCTATAAGGAAGTAGCATGTGGAATAGATGATACCAAGTAGAAAGAGTACATGAATTATGAAATGGATTCTATGTAACCAAACCCTGTCTAGATTTTGGTAGATCCTCTATTTTATGAAAATATTATTGGTTGAAAATTGGCATTCAAGAAGAAGATGGAAAAAGAAGGACAAGTCATCACCTATAAGGCAATAATGGTTGCAAAAGGGTTCAAACATAGGCAACCCATTGACTACAAAAAATCAGTTTCACCTATTGCATTGTATAAATCCATTAGAATTCTATAGGTCATTACTGCTTACCATGACTATGAGATTAGGAAAATTGATGTCTGAAAAAAACCTCCTTAATATGAACCTTCATTAAGATGTCTACATGACACAACCTAAAGGGTTTATGACTCCAAAGGATGCCAAAAAGTTATGCAAGTTGTAGAAATCCATTTATGGATTAGTAAGCATCCAGGTCAGGGGAAATTTATTTTTATCAAGCAATAATGACATTTATTTTTATCAATAATGAATCTGAGCCTTGTGTATACAAATGGTTTAGTAGGAGTGAATCCATTTTCCTAAACGTATATGTTTATGAAATATTTCTTATTCGAAACGGGATAACAGTCTTAGAGATTGTTAAGGAATGGTTGAATAAGTGCTTCTCCATGATGGACTTGGGCGAGGCAGCATATATTCTAGGGATCAAGATCCATCATGATAGATCAAAGAGATTATTGGGAAAAAGTCAAGAACAAAGATTTATATGATACTGAAGGGATTTGGTGTGGAACAATCCAAGAGGGGAATGTTTCCTGCTTTATAAAGAATTCACCTTTCTATGAAAATGTGTCCCCATACACATGAGGAAAGAAAGATAATTTCAAGGACTCCATACACATCAGGGATTGGGACAGTCTTGTATTCCACGCTATGCACTATACTAGATGTCACCTATGCATTGAGTGTGGTTGAAAATGTCAAGCTATCCTAGGTGAGCACCATTGGATGGAAGTCAAGACTAACCTAAAGTATCTAAGGCATAGTGAGGATATTTTCTTGGTTTATGATGTAGATGAGAATATAATAATCAAAGGATATTCAAATTCTAGTTTACAGACAGATCAAGATAAAATGATGTCACTAAAAGTATACATATTTACATTGAATGGAGGTGCATGGAGATGGAAGAGCTCAAAGCAGAGTGTGGCTTCAGATTTTACTGCAAATTCTGAGTATATCATGGTTTTTAAGAAATCTAAATAATTAGTTTTGATATGAATCTTATTCCAAGAGACAGATGTGATACCTAGCAGTAAAGATCCCATCACATTGTACTGTGATAATACTGCAGGGATGGCTCTCGCAAAGAAATCAAGGTTACATCAGTGGATGAATTACATTATTTCTAAGTACCCTATCTTGAAGGATTTTTCTCATAGAGATGATGTTGAAGTGAGCAGTATTTCCATAAAAGATAACATGGCGGACCCCTTGACTAAAGCCTTGAATCAACCGAAACATGATCACAATGTGAGGTCTAGAGGACTGAATGTTTTAGGTAGTTGTATCTAGTCTATGAGGGAGTTTATAATATTTGGTGTCCTAGAACCAACTATTTGTACTTTTATTACATGGATATTAAATGTATTTAAATATTAAATAACTTATTAAATATTTTTCATTATTCTGCATGACTATGATGTAATAATTTCCTAGAATATTTGATGTGTTAATAAGGTCATGGAAGTTCCTCTCTAGGATGAGAACCTTTGAAATGAAATAAAAATATTCTTAAATATAGTTCTACAGTTGAATGAAGTACAATTTTGGGACACATAGCATGCAGACCATCAGGTGTTAGTACTTGTAAGAAGATGAGACTTCCCCTCATGAAGTTCACACTTGGTAATCATCAAGATAGAAGATTATGAGAACAGACTATCCAATAGAAATTACGCATGTTTTGGTTTCATCGTATATTTCTAACTATGAGAGTGCGTAATAATCCTTATACATCAATATTATCATTAAAACGTGTCATGACTCAACCAATTTGATTAATGGATGAAAACTGCTACACAGATAGTTGGAAGGAAGTAGGGTAAGTTGGGTGTGTCTCGAGTGGCATGTTATTATTGAATAATTCAATGAAGAATTTTTCCCTTCCCTTTATGGAGGTTTATATCTCAGACCATTGATTGAAATAGAATTGTCGCCCGAAATTCCATGGCCATGGTGTAATGATGATTTTATTTTAGGTAGTCCAATAATGACGTATCAAGCATAAAATTTGGTGACACTATCATGAAACATGCTTGA
This sequence comes from Viscum album, assembly GCA_963277665.1. Classification (NCBI taxonomy): domain Eukaryota; kingdom Viridiplantae; phylum Streptophyta; class Magnoliopsida; order Santalales; family Viscaceae; genus Viscum; species Viscum album. The sequence continues at coordinate 1,290,848,469 of OY728119.1, forward strand.
TGAATTATTGCGACAATGGGATTATATTATAAAGTGAGTGTTATTATGTTGTTGTAGTGGTTGTGAATTTATATTCCTTCTCATGGGTGCATTGAACCTTATCTAGATAGTACTCTTGAACGTTATGCAAGGTCGCCTAATAACAATGGGAAAGAATCCTAGAGAGTCATACAGTAAGTGTTCTTGGTGGTCTCAGTTAAATTCTACTTTGATTTAATTAAACAAATTTTTCACAAGACAATGGAATAATTTTATTCAAGATAAAATGTTTGCATAAATTTAATAAATATTTATTCACCGGATTATGTGTAAAATATATTTTTTTATTTTATTGAACTTTTAATAAATATTTATATAATATTTTGAAAATAAAATATTCATTTTAGAGAATAATTTATTTATTTATTTATTTATTCTGGTGTTCAATAAATGGAAGAGGAGTTCAAGAGTAGAAAGGCTAGTCTGGCAGTAAATTAATTATTTTATTGGCCATAAATAAGTATTTAACTAGTTGGCACAAATTAAAATAATGTTGCTATTATTTTCTGAAGTCGAATTTTATTTATTATTCGGTTTTGCGCAAGTAGGAACACCATAAATAATGACATAGTATTATAATTAATATCATCAGTTTTCTCTAAGGTTATGAATGTATTTAATTGTTGTTACACAATTAAATATTGTAACTAAATCCCCATGTCAATAAATAGACACATAGGTCTATTGTGACAGGTATCGAACCGCACACCCAACGAATTGAGAATTATTGAGCTATTCAATTTCTCGCTTGAATTATCTTCCGTCCCCTCTCAAGAAAAAGAAATTTTCTTCAAGTTAAAAAATCTAACTATCAAGAACGACTGAAAAAAGACACTTCCTTTACAATGGTAGAACCTAGAGAACAAACGGTGTCGATCGGAGGCCATCGAAGCATGTGTGGATCACCGCTAGAGGGATTCTAGTTTGGATCCTTGAAAGCATGGTAAGATAATCTGAAGGGTCATTTAAGATAATAAACATAATCAATGAAAACAATACCGAATATCCATGTATTACTTTCTTTATGAAATTAATTAAATTAATTAAATTAATTATAAAGATGATGTAGAAGATCCTTTCTAAAGGTTTTTTGGCCTCTTCTTTCACTGTCAAAATAATTTATTCTATTCAGTGGAGACTGGAGTTTATCATCATATTTATCACCAAATAATTATTGATCATGGTGGAAATAAAATTTGGGTTATGTCCCAACCTTGCTTCCGCTGCACACAGAACCTTGATTATGGATATGACCTAAAGTATACATGTGTTATGATCGGGGGTTTGCTCACTTATTATCAAATCATAACTGTAAGGTTTTTATTTTATCATCGAAAAAATGAGTTTCAGATTATATCTTTTTAGTTAATATTAGAGTGGGGTTTAGATTATTTTTAGAATAGTATTATTAATAATAAGGGGATATACCTAAAAATAACTGATGAAAAACCTAAATTGATGTATGATGAACATAAAAATGCATAGTTTGGAAATAAATGTGTCGAAATATTAAACATGTTTGGATTTATTTCCATTATCCTATAATTTATTACACTTATTTCAATTTCATGATACTTAAAAAAATAATTTATTGTTTTGGTGAGTTTCTATAAACAATATAAATAGTGTAAAAAATGACTGTGATGGTAAATAAGATGATTTTCACAATGATCATCCAAATGAGATGGTTGATAGACTAAAAAAAATTCATTGATATCCTATCCTAGTTTATAAATAGTTACTTCAACCATGTTGAGATAGAGAAGTAAAAAAGAGAAGCACATTTTTTGGTATTTAAATAATAAAATAATTACCAACCCTTAGTAGATTATTAGATCTACTAATTGTTGAGTAATGAATTGACATGATAGAAATGATATTTTTTGTTCTTTATTTCATAGAGTGTAAAAAGGTATATTTGGTTTTCTATCAATTTGACGATGAATAAAACCAATGGTTTATTTTTGTAAAGAAAAAAAGTTAAGGTAATAAATAAACTCTATAAAATGGGAGAATTTTGAGGTGATGTTTTTAAAATATTATTATATCATAACACTATAAACTAAAATGTATAAAATTCAAATAGTTCAAAAAATGGTGATGAATCAATTATATTTGATGAAGAAAATCTCATAATACATGTAAGGTAATCAATTTTTTTAATTCATCCTAAATTCATGATCGATTGCTATAAGATATTTTGGTAGAAATGATGAAATTTTTGAATGTGAAAATACGGTTGAAATGCATATATAAGAATCTAATTATTCTCATTAATTTGGTATTAAGAAAAAGAAAATGAAGTTTCATAAAAAAAATGAATGATTAATCTCATTGATGAATTAAAATGTTCCAACGTGTATGACATAAATGTGTGAGGAAGAACGAGATAAAATTTCATGAAAGGAAAAACAAATTTTTAAATGTGTGGAAGGATTGTAAATTGTTCTTGAGATTATCAAGGATACATAAAAATTCATATTTATAAAATATAAGATGATGAAGAATCAACAAAAACATGGAACACACAATAATGATTCATTTATAAAAAGTGTGTACATTACAATAACCAATGCACCTTTATAAGGGTTAATGATTAAAATCTACAACAATAAACTATAAAATAAAGTGACAAAGGAAAATTATATGGCATCACAATTAATTAAGTGTAGCATAAAAATTATATGGTGTAAAATATATTTATTATAAACTCTATAATTACAAATCTATTATTTGATTCTAGTTTTTCCGACACCTTCTAATATAGGAAGTTTACTGTGAGAATCAAATAATGAACTCAGTTATTAGATATTAAATTTTCATTGGAAAAAATCCTAAAGGTATTTTTTTGTAGCCCTATTTAATCACTAAACTCTAATTTCTATTTTTAGTAATGTGTCTCATAAATAATTATTGTTTTCCCTTTATTCGAATTTGATATGATTTTTTTATAGATTGGGTATCCCCACATCAATTCCATGTTAATTTCTATGGTAGGTAAGTCAAATTTAATACCCTTGATCAACATGGGATAAACTATCAGTGTATGGTTAAAATTGAACTCTCTATGAAAATTAAATCCATTTTATAGATCTTGACACCCATTCAGGAGGTGTATTTGAATCAAACAATTAGCAAGAAACAAAATATGATAATTTTATTACTAGAAAAAAAATGTTTTATAGTCATAACTAAAATGGTGATGTTGATATATCATTAGAAATTCCATCTTGAGTCATGTTAATCTTGAGGATGTTATTAACTATTTTCTCCCATGAATTTAATTAAAAATTCCAGGATGTATTTTATTTATTTTGGTAAAATGTATCATTGTCATGATTTTAGTATAAACATTCATTAAAATTATTACAATTTGTATACATTTTTTACATAAAACAATAAAATAAGATAGAAAATGATAAATTTTATTTATATAAAATATTATAATGAAGGGAAAATATTAATAAATTCTGAGAAGATAAAGTGTGATATCATTAAGAGAAATACAATCATAATAATTTTACAAGTAAATAAGAATTCCATGATTATTAAAATTATGCCCTCAAGGTTTCACATATAGATCATCACCCCAATTTCTAAAATGGAAATAAGGATAAGAGTTTTAAATTGAATATAATCTTTGATTGATATCTAATTGAATATGATTTTTGATTTTAAGAATTTATATAAGGATATATATATAGGATTAAAATATAGTCGTTATATATATGGTTAATGAAAATATGATTGTTGGAAATATAGCCATTGGGTATAAATTTATCCAACAGTTATATTGATGTTAAATAATTACTCATAAAAATATATAAATAATATAATTCAGAAATGATAAATAATGAAATAATAACATAAAAGAAAATAAACTATTTTATTACAAAAAAATATTTTTTAGAAGTTAAATATATTTATTACATTTTTATCTTTTATTATTAAATAATTATTTGTGGTAGTATTAATATTCATAAAAGGATTTTAAAATATATGATTATAAAAATTACTTGATAACAATATACATATTTAATTTTAACAATATATTTTTATGATGAGTATATTAAACAAAGAACAATATATTAATTGATGTCTATTATTATCTTACTTAATTAAATTGATCACTCTTATATTCTACATATAATTTCATTTTAAAATTTGTAAACAAATAAATTAACATACTATAAATTTCTAAGTGATAAGAAGTTGTGTTAAACACATTTACTATATAAAAATTATTTTTCTTTAATAATTTTTTTCTTATTTAATACATTCATTTGAAATATAAATTTTTTATATTTAAAAATTGAAAGAAATAGAAAGGAGTTAAAAAACATAATCAGTATAATGACATGTTTTATGTAGTTTGATTTAATTTTGAGGAATAAAAATATGTTTTCGACGTAAAAATTTTGTTGTTGCGGTAAAGGAAAAATGGAGAAAAAGATATTTAACTTGATGTTAAAGACATAAAATCTCTGAGAAATGTTATCCCAAAAATATTTAATTAGATAATTTTCGATCTATCCTAATACCGTGTTTTTTGTTGATCTGATTTCATTAAATTAGAATTCATTTCAAATTATGAAATGGTCATTTACAAAACTACCACCTTCTGACTTATAAAATTGCACCAACTATACCTCATATAACCCACTCTCAACACTTTTTATCTCTTTAATATATATCAATTATACCTTTTCCATATCAGTATTATATTTTTTTTGTAAATTCTGGTTCGAATAAATAATCCTAAAATGTTCATTTTGAAGGATCTCATTTTGAGAATGAGAGAATTCATCAATGTAAGTACCATTTCTTTAAAATATTTCCCAATTCCATTCTATTCATTGGTATTTCAAAATATAATTTTACACTATAATCATATAAAATTAAAATAAAAATCAATATTTAATAAGAATAATATCATAAATGTATTTAATAATCAAAATCATATATTCATTATTACAAGTTCTTTTTTTGTAAGTTTAATGAACTGCATGAATAATGTTATAAATTAACATCATGGATAAAAATAAAATATTAATTATTTGTGAAATATGATATTAATGGATAAATAATATAATAATTTTTTATTGAGTGTTTATATTAATATTTAACTCATTTTTTAAAGACCTCCTCATGTTTGATAAAGCACAATGAAACAAGCATATTGTGGATTTCCTATTGGAGAACTATACCTACAACACATATGGAATGAAACTAGAACTTAATAAATCATTATAGAACATATCTCCTTTGGTTCTATATATTCGTTTTCTGGTTTTCATTTATCATAATTTCCATCAAATTTTAGTTTTCTAAAAACCCAATTTATTTATTCTTTTTAATGGGTAGTTACCAAATACATAAGGGTTTATTTTTTAATATCATTTTTAAATAAAAATTGATTATTTTTTAATTTCCCTTAGTGGAAAATATTTTCTATTTCCCTCAAAAAACCCATAAGTATTCTTCCCATATTTTTATATCAATGTTTTACTTATCTCTTTACCATTTCATCTCCCGTTTTTACAAAATTCGACTAAAAAGATATGAATAAGTATAGAGTGTCATATCTATTCTTTTTGTCAATGAAATTTTTTCCTCCTTGTTCAGTCTAATCCTAACGTATTTTTTCCATAGTTATAACTCCATGATAAATTCATGTATTATTCAATAATAATTACCTTCATTAAAAAATATAATATTCTTTTACCATTTTTTGTATAATTTTTTTTCCACCAACCATGAATATATTTTCATAAGTTATAAAATAATGTTCTTTTTTAAAAAATTAAATTTAAATTCCTATTATTGATTTTATAACTATGTCTAATAATTCATATTCACCTATAATTTTCAATGAATTTCAAGTAATATATTTTTATAATTTTTTGTTTTAAAATATGATTTTTTTGAAAAAAGGACATTTCTTCTCATTTTTCAAATAAATTTCCTAATACTCTTATAGAAGGGGTTTTCATATATGTCCAAATCCATTAATGTTTATTTTACATTAATGGGTATATGTTTTAATGATACTAGCCACTTTTTTTTCTATGAATGGATTATGATCTTGAAATGTTAATTTTTTTGGGAACACGTTACTTTCTCTTAGGTTAATTAAGTTATGATAGAACTATGAATGTATTAAATTTATTAACATGCACATAAGTATAGTTTTTCATTAACGGTGGTGTGGGTATGTTATAAACATTAAATTAATTAGTTATATATTTAAATCTCTTGTGGTAGAAATATTAATCAATAACCTTATTGAAATTCTCACAATGTAAAGAGTGTCACAGAATCAAATTTTTACAATGTTAAGCATAAATTATTTTAAAATGTTCACAATGATATGTCATGACATTATTTAAATGTTCACAATGTTAATTGTGAACCATATTGAAATGTTATCAATTTCAATCAATTAAAATATTGAAATGTTCATAGTGTTACACATTAACCTTATTAAAATGTTCCCAATGTTAAGAATGAGCATTATTGTGATGTTCATAGAGTTAAACATAGACCTTATTGAAATTTCCACAATGTTATGTGTGTAAATTATTGAATAATTTTTAATTTTAATCATGAACCGTTCAGATATGTTCATGATATTAATCATTACCTATGTTAATTATAGCACAACATGAATATGTTATTCTTCATGTCTCATGGTTATTTCACTATGTTATGAAATCCTTATGACAATATATATGTGTTATATTTTCACAATAAACATTTCACAAACCTATTTTCATATTCTGTGATCTTTTAAATTCGATATTTTTCCCATGATCATTTTCTTAGTTCAACATTATAAACTGATTATTAAAAATTTATATGAATCATAAAATATGTTTTGATGAAATTCTTATGTCATGATTCATTATCATTATCGATATATTAATTCGTGTGATTTCCTTATGTTATGTTTACATACCTTGAGAATTATATAATACCTATATCATTATCTTATGATCACTAATTATCTTTAATTGATATCTCTTATATTTACCCTTACTAAAAACCTGATCAAATTCATTTCTTATTTTATATTCCGCTGGTTATAAAATAGACTATTTTATATGAAATATGTAAAAATTGTCATGTGAGAAGACTATTTATCAGAAATGATGAATAATTATTCTAAAAATAGAATATATCATGTAGATAATCATTAAATACACTAAACATTTAGGTTCTGGAATTATGAGAACATGTGAAAAAATATTTAAATTTTGGAGATGATGAAAAATATATGTGTCTTATGTCCTGGTTATTTCACGTGGTATAAAATCACACAAGTAGAGTTTTATTTTAGAACCACTTCCAGTAGCGTGGGACTGAGGAACCTCATAACCTATGGTACTCCTCCTACTATAGATATAATCTCCCAGGTAAGTATCCACTTATCCCTATAATGAATTTTCTTTTCCTATGGCATAAATATACTTCCTTTATTTCCTTCATATGACCCAATATCAGCTTCATGGATCTCTATTTTATACCTAAAATGAAAATATATCTATTGAAAACCCATGACATGTGATAAATAAATGTCCAGATTCAAACCATTGATAACATCATGTGTCTAATAGATGATGCATATGGAACCTTTTTCATGTATTAATCCTATTATTTTCTATTTTATTATTTTGTCTTTGACAAAATGAAATGTGTCTATTGAGAAATATAAATATATTTATTCTATCATTCTTGATCTACTCTAACCCATATGAATTTATCCATATTTTGAAAACATTGAGGCTCTAGTAGTATAGTATCTCCCGATATTCATCCAAAAAAAATTTAATGCTTCACCATGAAATTTTATCTCAAAAGGATAAGCTAGTTTCCCCATTATCTCATCAATAATTTTCATATATAGTCGAATAATGATCATATCATCCAAATATATGAGTAATATGTTATATTTATCATTGAAATTGTTAAAATATGGGCATTGATTTAGAAAACCATTTTTGTATGTTATTTTTCTCAAAAATACAACAAACATAATATTTTACATATTTGGTTCCCTGATCAACCCATATACTAATTTATATAGTATCAAAAAATATTATTTATTTCAATACAAATGAAATCCATCAACATTATTCAAACAAATAACATCTTCTATATCTCCTTCATTGAAATTTGTAAATATATAAATATACTCAAGACTAATATCCTTTGATATAAAAATACTAATAACCACTTAAATAATGTTAAATATTACTACAAGTGAATGTTTTTTAGTTAATTACATGCCATAATTCCTATAAGATACTTTAACAACCATCATTCCCTTACTTATTCTCATACCATTTTTCTCTTTCTTGACCTGTTATGACCATTTATTATTTAATTATTTCCTTCTACATTGAAATAGAGTTATCACACAATTATTTTTATAAATTAAAGATGATATATAATCCTTTATACCCCACTCCCTCTTTCTCAAAATCTTTTATCATCATCATTTATTCGAAGAATTTAAATCACCACCATCAGAAAATAAAAAATAATGAATGGATGGAAAAAATTATGAAAAAATATTATCATCTTATTTGATCTTTTCAACTATACATTACAAGAAGGATCCACTAGAGATCTATTTTCACTCTCATGTATACCATCATGATCTATATGCTTTTGAAACCATTATTAATTGTTCTCACTATCAAATTCGACAATATTAAAATCTTAATTAATGATTATTTTTTACATGTAAAAATTTACATATAAATTATATTCTTATTTACATTATCTCAAAGGAAATATAGAAAGTCCACATCTTCAAATCTGATGAAGAGGAATGTCATATACATGAAACTAGTATTTTTCATTTTTATTATATTATATATATATATCATAAATTACCACAAAAATATTGGATAGAGATTTTTTACACAATTTTACAATATATATTCTCCATTATGAAATTTGAAAAATAATATACATATATATATATATATATGCTACTATATTCACTACCAATATCCATATTTTCTTAGGTAGTCAATAATGAAAATACATTCTCTGAGAAAATTTATTCATAGATCCATTAATATTGTAAGCTTTATCAATTAGTATTAGTTTATATAGAAGAAACTTATACCACTAGATTTCATTGTTTTCATGGAATTCTCAAAACATATTTCTTTTATATTCTCCTCCGATTTTTGATCCCATTATTTTTGCATTGATCCTAAATCATTCTCCTATAAATTATTATACTTATAAAATATCATTAACATAATGGAATTATTTTTCAAAAATAAAACAATGAATTCCCTATTTATTCATCTATATATTTCATATAATATAGTGACACTCTAAGGGGATATAATGTTTTATTTCCATAAACATTAGTATGCACCACGACTATATTTCCCACTATAAATGTTATGCCTCTAATAAAAAGAGACACATTCTTTGTCATTGTAAATACAAAATCATCGTATAGGGAAACCTCTACCAACATCATATTATGTAAAATTATATTTATTTCTACAATGATAAACTCTTTAATAGAGAAATGTTTTAACCGAAAATTTCATAATTTGGAATGTATAAAATATTTTTAAAATATAAAAATGCCTATGGTATTTTCTTTCATATTTTGTAGGGTTCTATTCATCACCATAAGAATTTTTTCCACACCCCCTTTGAAATACTTTTTTCCCTAGGAGAAAAAGTATTGAAAAATCATACATCATCATGTTACACAATATATATAATATAACTTCTCAATCCAGAAATATATATATATATGAAATTATTCAGAACTAGAGTACTCACACTATTTATTTCTATCTACACATCACTCATTCCCACAATATATAATGTTTTATAATCAATAATGTACTCCTTTCAATTATCTCTAAAAATATAACTATTTAATAAATCCTTATCTTATATAGTATAGAAATATTCATTTGATACAAAATTCCCTATAATCTATTTTACTATCCATACTCCAATGTAAAAAACTCATTAATTCCTTCAGGTATAACATTTATTAAATTATTTGTAAGTGTATTCCATTTATTCCCACATTACTTTTTGATACAAACATTATTCCCAAAATTCTTATTAGTAGGATCAGACCAATCTAACTTATTTGGGATCTTTATTGTTAATTTAGATCATACTCTATGACTATATAATAAAGATATCTTCCACTTCCTTAACTATGCATGGGTATAAATAATATTCAAAACAATATTTTTATTAAATCATTATAAAGGATTGGATCTTTTAAACCATTTAAAATTTATTTTTATTCCCTAAAGAACATCTTAAATATAGTGAAATGGATTACCAAATTTTGAGTTATAAATAAAGAAATCAGTACATATATACTATTATATAGCATAATTCTTACTATTTTCATTCCAACTGCAATGGTGTTTAAATAATTTAAGTTATCAGTTCATTATTCCCTAAAATAAACTATAGATTTAATAACTATCGCATCATATACACATTGATAGATAAAAATAGATTATCATATTTATTTATGAGTTCCCTCATCAACATAGTTATCATTGTCACTGATATGATGTTTACCTCTATATTCTTTACAAATATAAGTCCCAAAACTCCCAATGCATTCCAATCTAGTAACTCCCCCTTAATGTTTTACACAAGATTTTTCTTTACACCTATTCTGAATGGGGTATTATATTGATAATGATAATACAGAATTTTATTTCTCTAGAAAAAAAATTTATATCTATTGAAATGATTAATATTCACTTTTAGTTCTTCCAAATCCACGAATAAATATATGAAATCTAACCTCAACTGTCAGAACATAATCTATAATACCAGTTGTTATAGAAACACTGGAGAAAAAATGAATAAAAAAATGAATAAAATAAAACAAGTGAAAAATAATAATTAAAAAATGACATAATGATTTACATTTTTTGTAAACAGTATCTGCATCCATGAATAGGAAGTATATTTTAACTTTTTTCTAGAATCACGTTACAATGAAAAAACTCAATATATAGAAACTCTAGATATTAATAATATCATAACAAATCATGCTGATATAAAAACCCATGTGGATATCATACCTAGATCTGTAAAGTGGTTCATAGTGTTATAGTAACTAATTTTAGTAAGATTAATTCTACCATATTACCCACTATTGGGGAATTAGTACACATTAATACAGTTGGTCAGACATAAAATAGTGAATGTTTTTTTAATGTTTTTTAGTAAGATCATCTATTACTCAGAACAAATTCAAATAATGGATCATGTTATGCAATTTTAGATGAATGGGATCGTCATTTAAAGGGTCAATTTCCCTTATCCAAAAACCAAAAAGATATGTTCATTCTCATCATGAACGCATATCATGGTCCATTTTTAGACACTAAAAAATTGGGTGATCCTAACACTCACATAGATCTTGATTTAGTAGATTATTAATGATATATGTGTATACTCGCATCATTAAAATATATATTGGTGAACATTAATTTAATAAATATATGTGTTTAAACTTATCAAAGTAATTTAAATTTATCAATTGTATCTTCATAAAAATATTTTTTATGCTTTTCATCAAAATTTAATGTTCTATATTTGATCATCAATAACAAATGTGCTTATGATCATCCCACACAATAACCCTCAACCATTTTATCTTTGAAATAATCATGATAACAAAACACGTGAAAATGAATAATAGTAGTTTTTTGGGGACTAAAAACCAATGTATATTCCTAATTAACCTTTTTAATATGGATCAAAACACGTATTTTTTTATTGAATGGTGAAACCTGGTTAAAATTTATGATCTGATTGTTTGATACTCACCATTGAATATATGGTCATATAGTAGGATTCAATATATGAAGGTCTTGATAATAATTTTTAAGGTTTCCATGAAAGTTATAACACTCTTATATATGAAATAATCCGTGTAGTTTATATCCATAAAAATGTAATTATATACAGTTTGAGGTATTATAGTGAGGAAAATAGTCATATTGTGTAGTTTATTGACATATAGATTTGGTATAATTCTTTCCCATGATAAAAATTCATATATATTAAATAAATTAATGGTGGTTATTAAACTATCACAAGAATGTGTTCCTCGTTGTTTAATTCAATATAAGAAGTATAAACCATGAATTCTAACCCCATACGGAATGGATGAAGGTTCATGTAGTTTTACACTTGGAAAAAAAACATTAGGTCTTACAGTTTTAATTCTTATAGTGATATCTATAAGTCTATATCTCCAGGTAAGGTGATAAGGTTCATGGACCTGTAGTTTTATGTTTTTTAGTAAAATCCTAAATCTATAAGAGGTTATTGATCATTTTTTATGATAAATAAAATAAAAATCATACCTAAAGTATTAAAACCAATAAATTTCAAATATTTTGTTTCAAGATGGGATTTTTTGAACAAAGGAAGGAGATTATAAATTTGTAGGGTGTCTGTGATAATTGAAATCATTTAAAAACAACCTTTTGGAATAATCACCTTTCTAAATCTATATCATTAGGATAAGAAAAACCTAACAATTATTAGGATCTCATATCATGAATATTGATTAAATATAAAAAACATAGAAAATATGAATATCACATTGACCTCTGTGAAATAACATCACTAAAATAGGGTAACAGAAGGATATGTTACATGAAACAGATTCAAAAAATTTATTCTTATAAGTAAACATTGTATAATTATGAATGTTCAATCTTCAATAGAGTATCCTATAGAACAATCCATGTTAAATTTAATCTCATAGACCATGCATTATATTTATTCTACAATATTTTTATTTTAATTTAACCTATAAACGATTATATTCATTATTGAGTATTCAAAATATGGTGTTCCAGTAGCCAACCATTTTTTAATTCACCCACTCTATGTCCCTTTAGTAGTCGCCTCAATTTGGGGTTCAACTCTAGGATTTATTAGTTTCTTTTTTTTTGAATTTTGTAATGTATGTACTATCAGAAGTAAAGATTTCATATATATTCATTCATTCTAGACCCTTGTGAAATTATTTCAATGTACCTTAAATTTCCTTTTTATTCTTTTAACATTGCATCGATATATTTTACACTTTTTTGGTGAAATTGATTCAGAATGAATTGGAAACCCATTTTCTAAATGATGAATTCAATCAATAGTTTATTTATGATAATATATTCTCACCCCTAAGTCAATATATTTGGAAATTTCTATGAATATTTTGTATTCCACATGGTGTGATTAATCATATGGAATATAGATATCATATTTGTGTATCTGTTATGGAGTAATATATTCCATTATATTTTACATCACTCATATTATAAATGTAATATTTATTTCATTCTCATAATATTAACTTCATTTAAACACTTTTTTGTTGCCTATAGAAACCCAATAGATTTACCAAACGTCCAAACATTATATCAACTCATGATGTCACATGCTAAATTGAGATTCCATTTTTTATTGTTAGTCCATAAACTAAAACCCAAAAATACTTTTTTATGACCATTTAATTTTTGTTGTTCAAAATCAACCTCTTACCCCTGAAAACACACCAACAAGAAAAATCCTTCACATACAAAAACCACACAGAGAAAAATCACATAATGAATTATAATTTCACAAAATACCTTTTATAATTACAAGAAACTCCTTTTCCGACATAAAATCTATGGATTTTCCTAATGAAGAACATCATTTGAAAAATTCCATAAAAGACATTCAAATAACAGATAACATTTTAAAACCATTAAAAAAATAAAATAGGAATTACCAATACCATTTTAACCAAGATTATATATTTCTTTTTAAAATTAAAAACAAAGGGATCCTCCTCCCTCATTTAATTTCCGTAAATTTACTTGGATTCATCCAAAATGTCTTAAATATCGTATGAATCGAAATAATTTAAAATTTTTAAATTCAACATATTACCTATAACAACTAAAACCTAACAATCCCGAACTGACAGAAATTATCTATTAGATTTCAGACAATATTAATACATCTTTAAAAGTCATGTAATACTATTAGTTAGGATCACTCTATGCATTTTAATCAAAATCAAAATCAATTCATGTGGTTTATCCATGGATCAATGAAACCCTTTATACCAATCACTAGAGTTAGAAAACAAATTAATAAAGTATTAATCATAATATGAGTGGGAAAATAAAGAATATTATATAAATTTGATCTAAGACTCTTATAAATTAAAATAAAAGAGATGAAATATTAGGGAGGGAAAAATCCTCAAAAAATATATGGAGAGGAATCCCCTTGAGTTACATATATACAATGAATCGAATATGTGTGTTCAACATATTTCTATAAAAATATAATTTTATAACATAATTATTAATATATGATTAGTTTGGATGCAAGGATTTCTAATGTGTGAATGATCTTACAATATCCATTGTGAAAAAATTCATATCCAGGGGAATTGTTCACAACCCATACACATATTATAATTTTTTAAATTTTGAATTTTCATTCGCTTTCTCCATAAAACATTTCATATAAATACCCCACCATCCACACCTCATTTGACTGTGAAATAAGGTATTCTCAACCAAAAAAATGGTTTAATAATAAATAAAACTAATATAACCCATAATTTTCAATTTAACACAAAAAGACGCATTAATCATAATAATATTGATCACATAAAAGGATACTGAGTTCACGTAAACCTCTCACACATTATACAATAGAAGGTGGGTTGTAGGTATTAATTGATTGGCATATATTCATCACCTACTTCAACTTAGGTCAAATGGGATTTGAGGAATGATAGTATAAATAGAAGATTTATTTTTTGGGATGATTTATCAATCTTTGTTTCTGATATTCTTAGAAAATGATAAGAATTAGTCAACGGATGGATTTTTTAAGATATTTTTAATGAAAAAAATAGCATAGAGTACATTGTTTGTGTATCAAAATATGGTACTTGACATATGAAAATTAGTTATCATCTTTAATTCATATGTTCATTGAAAATATTGTTGCTTACTTTTTATAAAAAAATATTGATTAAACAAGTGTTGATTTCTCCATAGTGGTAATTTACTAAGAAATGTGGGTAACAACTATTTTAGGGGTCATAAATAGTTACTCTAAGATAAATACATGGTTTTCTAGTTTTTTGTGGTGTATAGTTTTTATATTACTTTATTACCATAGACCAAAGTCCCTCTAGAATCCGTATTGGGGCATATTTCTTGTTTTATTGATATTATATATCAATATTGATAGATTTATTTCTCTTCATATCTATATTTGTGTGAAAATTTCATTTGATGATATTTTAGGGATTTACCCATTATAGTATGTATATTTTAGTAGTGTTATACATCCTAAAAATACCTAAATGTTATTGATTCTTAATGTAAGTCAGATACACAATATTTATAAGATAAATTGAATATTAAGATATGTTTCACAAATGGTTTGTGTGATATTTTCCTAGAAAATAGTTTTGATGTTTTTTGGTGTTTTATTTTGACTTGGATTCTTAATAAAAAAATCAATAAAAAATATATGAAATATTTTTTAATTTCAAATATAATAAATTTTATATAATAAATATATATTTATACTTATATTAAATTTATATAATTATTTTATTTATTATATCTATAATAGTTTGAGAAATTTATAAATTCATCCCTAGAAACTATATATAAATATGTATTTTTTCTACTATAAGTATTCTATTTATGTGAATATTTATAAAGCGATTAGAAAATGTAGTTTCATAAAATGGTGTTTTAAAAGGATAAAAATAATTATTGGAATTCTTTTATTCATAGTATGAACCATATCACATTTTTTCTTCTTTTTTTGACGTGATCCAAGATAATTATGTGATTAAACAATAGCGGTGAATAGTTAATGGAAAGTTAACAAAATTATTCCAATTTTAGTTAGAGTTCCTGGATTAGTTTTAAATGTCATCTTAGCACCAAGTTATAAGAAGGACATCTTTTGGTGATTTTATACAATACATTTTATACCTACATAAAGGGTGTATAGAAACTTATTAGTTTGGATTACAATAATTTTATTGTTTTTAATTGAATAAAAATTGTGATACTATGGTGAGTGGTTCTCAACATTTTTTTTAACGGGATTGTCTATATTAGATTCTATATAAACAATAATCGTGATTGAACTTTCATACTCATTTAATAAATGATGAAGGAAGGAAAATATATACAAGTACTGAAATATTAGGTATTTGAAGGTATTTTGATATAATATAAACTGTAGGGCTTAAAAATAGTAGATTTTTTATAAAGTAATGTATATTATTAAAATTGATAAGGAAAGTGTGATGTTCTTGAATTGAAATATAGGAATCAAAAATTATAATTTTCCCTCTAATTTAGATATGAATAATATGAATTTTTATTGAATTAATCTCTATAAAGATGATTATAAATGAATGAAGGGTTAGTGTAAAATAAGTAGATCAAGTAGTGGGAAATAACTAGATAATAAAAACACATAAAGATGATAAAATCTATATGTGATGACCAATATGATAACATTTCATACAAAAAATTATGTTATACATAGTTTTAGAAAATATTTTAATGATTTTATTGTGTTAATGTAATGATATATATTCTATAATTATATGTGATTTTGGTTAGTGAATTTTCTCATTGATTTATTTTCACTATAATTGATTAGAATGATGATAATCTATAAAAAATACTGGTAATATTGAAAGAAATATTTCTATGTAATAATTTATAGAGGAATCTAAGGAGTCCTAAAATATGGAAAATAAATTGAAGAAGAATGTTTAAATCGATATTGAGGGATTTTTAGTTCACTAGAATTTGGAAATATATAAAACTATGTACCTTTTTTGGGTGGGAGATAACAATTTTTGATGTGTATGCCTTCAAGGATTTATGTGATCTTATTCCCAAACATTATTCTTCAGGTGTATTATCAAATGAAATATATATCCCTTTTGATTATGGTGGAATCCATATATTCCAAATGGTCTCATAATATCATGGACAAATAAATTTTTGAATGGGGTTTTAAATTATCTATGAGCTACGTTTTTCTATCAATTTTTTATGTAGTGTTAATAAGAAAGTATGTTACATAGTTTTATCAACATAAATGACTTCATTGAAACATTTTCTATCTATTTGACCCTCAGTATGCATGTATATGTCTCCTCAATTATCATTAATTTGAGAGAGATGGACCTTGAATATGATTAAATACTCATAATAATAACTAACTCAAATCACTGACAAAATGTTTTTTGTGAGGAGAATGATTTATCTTATAAGGGATGATTTATCCTATAATACTCTTTTGAAAGTAAAATTACTTTGAGGGAAACACCAGGTAGAGTAAAACCTAAAAGTGGGACCAATACCCTTACCTGATGACAAGATAATCTTTTTTGGAATTTTTTTTTAAAGGTAATGAGAAAATTGAATCATAATTTTTTTAAAATATTCCTTTATATATTTTTGTATTTTAATTTCCGGAAAAATTATACCCTCAATTTTATTGGCCCTTTGAATCTTGTTACATTGTTGATATTTAATTAATCAATTGAATTATGAAAATAAATCTTCCAAAAGCAACATGAATTATATTTTTCATTAATTGAACTCAAAATGAATTTCACTTTAATATTTTAAAGGCCTATGATATTCGATTAAATTTTTAGAATATTTAATCATAAATAAAATAATTAAATATAATTTATTTTCAAAGTGTAATATTAACATAAATATGGGAAGCACAAATGATAAAAAAAATCGTATAAATGGTTGAAAAATTTAGATATTTTTCAGTGAGGTATTTATGATGAAACTATGTTTACATAATGGGAAAACATTGAAAATTTTTATTTATAATATTTTATAAGGATTAATATCTATAATATTTTTATTTACATTCTAATTAATTATATAATCATTTTTTTATATTGAGATAATATGCCATGAGTATTAGAGAAGGTGTTATTGGATTCATAAAGGTTAGATTAATCATCCTATTTTATAATTTACAATTTAAAATATTTTAATATTGTGTTTAACTAATTGTATATCATTTTAGAATTTTTTTTAAAATATAATTAATGTTTTATTTTATTATATTAATAAATATGGGAAAGGGTTTACGAAAAACACCCTCATGCAACAACATGATCAGTTGCGAGTCACGTTGAACTTAGTGTCAGTGCACAGAGTTTCTTTGGGCCTAAGTGAATACAAAAAAACTACACACCATTAAATTTAGACACATAATAAAATATTTATTTATTTGGACATAAGGGTTATAATTTTCAAATTCCAAATATCTGATAAAATCATGTAAAAAATATTGTAATTGATTTCGAGTAATGACCTGTTTTTTCACAGTGAATACTTCTCTTAACACACATATCCCTTTTATATGAAAATGTGTTAGAAGATAGATCTTTACCACCACACCATAAGTTCAATATAATTGGTCCTACAGTACATGTTAAAAGTTTTATCAACTATTTATATTTTATGGTACATCATGTACTACCCATTAAGGGAATTTGAGTATACCAAATGGCACCCCCTAAGTTTCTATATCATCAAATTGAATGTTGTGAAATGAAAAATGCCCAATAGACCGCTAAAAATATTTCCCTCTAAAATTAAAGATTATCATCCAATGTTACTGTACCATGAACTAATTTATGATACTAATTTGAATAATTTTTTTAAAGGAAATATTATTCATGAATTTTTTCATGGTCAAAGTTTTGTGACTCATATGATGATGATAAATGACAGAAAAGTGTTTCATGAGGGTACCAAGAGTAGTGAAAATTTAAAAAAAATTAAGATCAATAGAATTAGATGATATGATTGAATGGAGAAATTATTAATGGGATCAATATATTGTGCATGTAGAGTTCACCTAGAATATGAACATTATGAGGTTTTTCCCCCAATTTACCATTATGACATTCATTAGATTTTGGAATTATTTACAACTAATAGTTAGTGAATTTTTCTAATTGATAAACCAATTTTTTTAATATTTGATATATTAGTGATTTTATACGTGACGTCACTCTTAAGAGGTTAGTGAATTGATTTTTATGTTCTCTCCTTACATCAATTTTTGTATTTCTTGTGAACACTACATCGGGAAAACACTTAATAAAACCATTAAAATTGAAAAAGAATTTTAGTTCAGATGATTTATTATTTGGTTTATTTACATAGTATGAGGTATCCCTAGAATTGATACTTCTTTTTTATACTAAGATCAAACATATATTATTTCATCAAACTTTTAACAAGGGATTCAATAGTAGTTCATCGACTTGGTTGTATCCCCCATGGGGAAGGTCATATATAAACTACTTTTAAAAGAGTAATGGTTTTCTTATTATAGTTTATTCGTTTCATTAAGACAATGTTTTAATGTGAATTCTATATTTTTTTTAAAACATTCTCTGTAGTGAATTGATTATAGTGATTATTAGGGATAAATCGTCAAATGATCAGGATTATAATTTCATATTTGGTGTGTTTATGGACCATAGGTTGTGGATCATTCTTAGATGATGACTTCCTATGATTTTTTTCAAAATATTATTATTATTCAAGAATGGGTATAAACATATATGTTATTAAATACATTAGATTCCTTACTAGGTATTGTTATGATCAACTCTACAAGAGAACTTGTTTATTTATGTTTCCAAGAGAACTTGTTTTTCATAGGCAGTTTCCCTCATTTTTTGATGTATACCCATATTTGAGGATAAAACTTTTATTTATGTAGGATATGTTTCGTTATAGTCTATAAATATAGATATTAATTCTGTTTTTATATATTTATATTGATTAGAAGATATATTTTATCACATATTATGATAATATATGAAAATATTTTTTTATATATAATTGTATAAACATTTTGTATTTTACTTTATTGGTCCCCATATTGGCTATTATTTAGGTTTTAATATGAAAAGGTCCTCTCATATTTTCTTCTATGTCTTGTAGATGTTGGTCACCAATCCCTTGCCAATTATAGTAAATTAATGGCTACAATACATTGTCACACCATTATCCTAGGAGGGTCTTGATGTTATTGGGTGATATTGGTGAAGAAATTATTATTGTAAATGGTTAAAAAAAATACTTAAAAAATAAAATGATTATTTTAAATCACAATTTATTTTTTTCACTTTAATAGAGTTATTATTAACTATAATAGATCAACTAATATTATATTATTTTCTTATAAATGTTTTTGTAAATAAATATTTACATAGTGTGTGGTAAGGAACACACTTTATATTTTGAATTTCATTATCATAATTCATGTTTACCCAAATATTTTGGATCATGTTAATGTATTTTGTCATAATAATAAGTAAATTCTATAATCTAAGGCACATTAATCTCACAAAAAATATTTATACAACATTAGATGATATAAAAATATTTTATTGGAAAATATTATTTCATTGTATTAAAATTAAAAAAATTATAATATATAAAATACTCTTTAAAAAACACTATCCTGATAGAACTATGAGAACCATGATTATATTTAAGTATTAATAACATGTGATATTAAGCATAGTTTAAGTGACAGATTTATAAATTATGGTCCCTTGAAAATTCAAGAGTTAATTGTTTAAAATTTTATTTATATAATATAATGATGTGTCTATTAAGAAAAAATATATTATTTTACTATCCCTATCATCTGTTATATTAATTTCATACATTATATCATGATGGTAATTAATTTTTAGGTATTTTTTAATTAATTATTTCAATTATGTGATTTAAACTATTAGTTTATTAAATATATATCATTAAAATATTTTCTAAATAAATATTGGAAATTTAAGGTTTAGTGGATGAATAGTAGACAATTACTTAAAAACATGTGACCTAATTCTTGGTCCAACATCGAGTGTATAGTTTTATCCCTCGTCTTTAACCATTTTATAATCAAATAAAAATATTAAATTTTTATATGACCACTTTTGGGGAATATAATTCATATTTTTTGTATGGTATTTTAATACTTCTTTGGATAAATTTAGGAGTTTTATAAGATAATTTATAGAGTATATGGTTTAGTTCATATGCATGTGAATATTCTTAATTTCCTAGTAATCGTGTAGTTGGTTCTATGGGAAAAAGTGTGGAATGCATAGTTTAGGCATTGTCAAATGTACTGTGCATGTTAGTTGTTCATGATCGTGATTTTAACATAGTAGGACATATGCGGTCATTGAAATTATCTATTTAGACCATAAAACCACATATATCCCCTTCATGGTCTTATTTATTTACAAATTTTATTGATAATGCTCTCATTATCTCTCACTCTCGCAAATATATTTTCCTAAAAAATTCGTAAAGGATATTTTTAGTGATTTTTTCCCAATGAAACTCATCTATCTTGGATACATGTGTGGTTAAAGTTATTATCAAATTTAAGTGGCCTTTGGAACACTCCTCATGTAGTTTTTATGGGTTTTCTCGTAGAAACCCCATAACAAGGTATAATTTCAAATAAATAAATGTTGGATATCGAAAAAAAATTGGATATTTTCTTTTTTTTTTTGTGTTTTGAGAAGGCTATTTTGAGATAGGATCGCACATTTATATTGTGATTCTATGTTATCATTAGAATGTGGTACTTAAAATATCATATGATTTAAGGTGTACCAAATATATTAATATTTGTTGTTGTATTTAAAATACATTATTTGATGGTGTATGAATTATTTATTTATTGTTTATGTGATGAAAATCATAATTTTATGTTGTTTTCAAAAAGTTTACATAGTATGTTTTCTTAGTTCTTCTATGATTTGTTGGAAATTGAAGAAATTTAGAATTTATATCATTTTTTTGTTTTTTTAGATTATGATGATTGTATTTTTAGGTTTTGTTAATTTCTCTCATTAATTTTCAAGGTTTAATGTTACTGTTTATTTATCAAATTAATTGAAAAGTAATTCTTAATAATCTTAATTATAGGCATTAAGTTGTATTTAAAATGGAATGTTTGTTTTGTATTTAGTTTTTTAAATTCTAATATGGTCATTTTTTTAATTGTTTTAGTAAGCGGATGTTTATGGAAAGACATATAAATCCCTACATGAGTGTATTTACCTTTTTAGGGTTGAAAATGATCATGATTCCCTATTAATTATGGCTGATACATCATGATTTATAGGGACTCTAGAAAATGGATGGGAAATTTTCTTCTTAAGTGTATGAGGTAACCATTAAATATTTGTGTTAGTTTTTACACATGGAATCGGTGTTACCTCAGGTTTTAGTAAATGTGTGAGTGCATAGGTAAATTGTTATAGAAATAATAGAATTTTTGAGTTGTATTGGTACGAATGGACTGAAAAGATTTTATGTTTTGGATTATTAATTATGTAGTGTGGTTCCAAAACATGCATGGGGTTGGGTCATTCATTTTAAAACTCATTTAAATTTTTATTAGAATTTTTCATGAATTGAGTGTATGGGATTTCATGGGATAATCCAATTGGGTCTAGAATTCAACCCTACTATACCACTTTACTGATGGTTGGATTTTATATAACATGACATAGGAAAGGGGTGGAAATATTCATCACTAGGGGTGAATAGTATCGAAGGAAAAAGAATCTATGAGGAAAGAGTAGTTTGGGATTATGGGATTACTCATAGAGTTTTTTTTTGAGATACATGGAGGTGTCCTTTGAGATATATTTTGCAGAGTCTAATTTTTCATCCTGGTTAGAATTTCTGAAGTGTTTTATACAACTATTCGAATTATTATATTCTATTTTATTATTATCCATATTTTCAAAAGTTTTTTATATGAATCCTATTTCAGTTTCCTTCTAATATTTCCCACTTTATTGTTTCTCATATATATATGTTGGGAATTTATAATATACAAAGCCTATATAATGAAATCCTGGTAGGATCTTGGTATGAGAGGTGAAATTTATATAAGAGTAACCAATCCTATGAAGGTATTATCTAGACCCTCAAAATTTATTTCCATCTTCTAGTTATCAAGTGGATACACCTAACGGATAATATCAATTCCAATTGACTCGAGTGAGGTAATATTGTAATTGGTTAGATAAAATATCTGAAAAGTGGCATCAATAGTTGTCTTTTTTTTGTTATTAATGTCAATATAAGTCGGTTTGCTATATAAATAGGAATATCAAACCTATATAAAATTAATCATGAGTAAAATGGATTTGTGGGTAAACTAGGTTGTTAAAGAAACATGTATACCTATTTTTAAAGTTATGGCTGTCATTTTTTTCAAGTTTAAAGACAAATATAATATTCGTGAATCATAAAGCCATTCAAAAATTGGTAATGATACATTATAGTATAATTTTTAAGAAATGATAGGTTCAATATTTGAGGCAGATTTTAAAAACTAATTGTTGAAAAATATTGGATTTCAATGTGGTTTTCATAATGGATTTTATTTTAAAAAAATATAAATGCAATGGACATGTTCTTTTTAAGAATTGGAAAAAAATGTGGCAATAGATCCTTCATGGAGTGTACAGTGGATATTTTTTGGGATGGTATGTTAAAAATGAAATATATGAGAGCTTCTAAATGAAACTTCTATGTTATTTTTGTTTCAAGAGAGTGTTATTATGCCTTTTATGTTGATCTTTTTTACAGGTTCAATGTATAATTATTCCACTGAGGATACCATTTATAATATAGTTCTGGGAAGTAACATAGAATATAATATATAATGATCTATTTTAAAAAAATTTAATTCCATAGAATTGGGTTCAATCTTATCATATTATTGCTTAAAGTCGATGTTAAAATAATTTTAATATTAAGGTAGATTGATGTTACATTAAGATATGTTTCCTTTAATAGTGTGTATTCTATAGACTATGGGAGGGGATTGTGAAGAGGAGGTATTGCAGAGTTTATTGGTTATATTTTCATGGGATATGGGTAACATTGAACGTTTCCAATTTCTACTTGATATGCAATGTCATATTAATCGCTAACCAAGGCACTCTGATTCCATTAGTGATGGGAGTAACATCTAATATTTTTAAATAATATTTTTATAATCTTCCAATCATTTATTATATATGTTAAAGGGGAAATACATTTTTTTTATTTTAAATTAATCATGTTAACCTATTATATATATATATATAATTTTTGGATTTGAATTGGTAATGAAATATTCTGAAAAATTATAAATTCCATTTCTATTATTAGGGAAGAAATATATTATGACTTTTTTCCCTCACATTTATGTACATATATATTTTTATCAATATATCAATGTATCCATATATTTCCATTAAAAATATTTGATATAATAATAATAAAATTTATTTTTAATTCATGTATAATAATGGAATTTTATGAATAATTATTATTAATCACTGTTGTTTTTAAATATATTTTTTAATGGTGTCATAACCCTTTAACAAATATGGTTTTTGATAACCACATTACTCCTATATAATTTTTATAAATAATAATTTTATTCTTAACTATTAATATCTTATTGTAAGTGTTTATATAATGAAATAATTTTAGCATAGAACCATTAAAAGTGACATCATCATTTTAGTGAAATATGTAATTTTTGGGATTCATATAAAAAAATAAATAGTTAAATTATGATTTTATACAAAAAATATTTTAATTTTTATTTATAATTTTCTATAAATTTAATTGTTAAATAATCATTATTGTATTCTATTTCCATGTTTTTTAATAAAAAATTTAATTTCAAAATTATAAATAACACGTTCCAAATAGAAATAATACTAAAAAGTATTTATTATTTTCATTTGGTAATTTGAAATCTCATATATATATAGTATCCTATTGTCCAAAAATTGATAATACATTTTGATAAGGTAGTACTTAGAAATGTATTATGGTTATTTATATGACATTATAACTATAATATATAAGGTTCATTGCACCAAAACATTTTCCAAAAATTATATTTAATAGGGAAGTTTTTCTTAATTAGAAATATTTTTGTCATAAAATGTATATCATTTTTTGAATTATATTGTTAAAATAATCACAGTTATATTTTTTAGTATTTTTCTAAAAAAAATTATTTTTTATCGAATAGTAAAACAATACACTTTTTAAATACATGTTATGTTTTATTACATCATAATGAAATAAATCTGTCACACAAAAATTAAAATAAAATAAAAATTTAAAATGTAATTAATGATTTTAAAAGAAAACATTCAAACAAATATGAATAATTTAGAAACCTATTACTCAGTTTTCAAAACCAATTCATTATATTATTAAAATGAAAAATTGTATTTGATTTGTTACTTTGTATAAAATATTTCAAAGGTTCCATTCATTTTTTGGTGTATTTACATGGAAATAAATCATATATTTTAAATTAGTTAAAAACAATCCATAAATATCAATACTATTCATAGTCATGAGCCTTAATAATAAATTAATTAATATTTTATTCTATGATACCCCTCCACCTTCAAAATGTAAGAACCACACTCTGCCCCATTATCCTCATAACTAAAACTCATTCTGTGTCCATTTTATTAATTTCCCTTTAACTCATTATCATTTAGATATTCTTCTTCCCTATCATTGAACCATGTTTTATAATTCATTACAATGTAAAAATACAGGTTTTAAATTCGTTTTCATTTTTTTAAAATTCTCCAAATATCAGTTTCAATAAGATGATTAATCATTAAAAGTGACATTAAAATAGTATAATGATAATTATTTAATTTTTTTAATTTAAAAAAAATATTTATTAGTTATATTATTCTTTTAAACTCCCAAAAAATACATAGTTTATTTATTTTACATTATGATTATTATTATATATTATGTAAAAAATATGAAATTATTTTCATAAGACTTAAAAAAATTATCCCACTCTAAAGGATTTTATAAATGATAATACACTTATGTATTCATCCCGTAAAAAATTAATATATGCCCTTTTCTTAAATAAAATATGCTTCAAAAGTGGATACTATATAAAAATATTTGTGGGCTTCATTTCCCATGTTTCTATATTTGTGTTTTGGGGTGAAAATAAAATCAATATGGGATAAATAATCTAACACTACCTTTTTCAAGCCTTATCATCAGTCACCCATGAAGATAAATGTTTTTCCTTCACTATTCCATCATGAAAAAATTATAATTATTTAATCAAATTGAAGTTTATTCGCATAGATTTCCTTATCATTCAATTGAATATGGAAATCTATTAACATATATATATATATATAAACTTTTCATCTATAATGTAGGAATACCCAATACAATATAATTCTAATTTAATGTAATTTACAAAGATAGACTAGTTAGTGCATTGAATGCCAATTTTATATCTAAAAGATAATCAATATTTGATTTTGATTGATTTATTATTTATTTAATATTCATTTATAACACATATATATGGATATATCATTATTTTAAGGGTTATCTCACAATTATATATCCCACTAATGAATAAGAAAAGGTTATATATTTGATGATATTATTTTACCTATGGGACTAAGTGTAAAACCAATACAAAATTTTTAAAGGAATGATATATTAAACACAATCTACAATTTTATGATGGTCTTGGAAGATATCCATTATATATGTTATGATTTTTTAATATTATGTATGTGTAACACTTATATTTCCTTAAAATTTCTTATTTTATATCCCATTTGTTCATTATTATTAAATAAAAATTTCATGTCCTTATGTTAGTTTTTTTGTTATATTATTAAAATAATATTATATAAGGTTTTATTCTATGGGAAGATAATATTATCCTGTCATTGGATAACATTTTTTATTTCATGATCTTATTCAATTAATCAATTAATTTTTCTCTTAATCGTGATTTTCACTTATCGGTGATCTATTAATAACAAATCTATATGAAAATTGGTTACCCCTTATTGAGGAATTTATCTCACTCATTTATTATCATTCATAATTCTCTAGGTCATCTATGGTGTATAAGAGATTGTGAGTAGCTTATAATTGGCCATCAATGAATTTTTTTTATTAAAAAAATTTATAAGATTAGTATATTGATGTAATATGTTCCTAGTTCCCAAATACATGGAATTTTATATTTAAAGAGTTTAATATAGTTTTATCCTAAAAGTAAAATTATTTTTGTTTAGAACCAAATATAAAATTGTAGTTCTAGGGGTGCTTTATTTTGTATCACTAAAAAGTTGGACATTTTTTGGGAATTAGTATTATGGAAATTTTTTTATAAAGCCTTTGATAGAGAACCATTATCCCATGAGTACTATATTGTGTATAACCCATAAGACTTAATATGATTAACATTCATAACTGGTTTATGTCAAATTATATTATAAACATACCATGTTTCATATTTCAAATAAAATTTGGTAATAATATTGCGTTTCCAAAATTAGATAATTCATTTATATGTTTTTATCAATGAGTAAAAACATACAAGATATAATTTCATAAAGAGGGTAAAATTTAACTTCCTATATTTTAAAATAATATTTTGATAAATTTTTTATAATAAATTATATATTTTAGAAAGTAAAAACATTCATTTACTTTTTCAAATTAATGAACCAAAAATTTATTAATATCACTGTTAAATGAGGAGTTATAATTAAATTGTATATATATTTACAGATTGAAAATATCTTATCCAGAAATAATACAACTATGAATTTTATTTATTTTATATATATATATATTATGAAAACAATAACGTATCAATATCTATCCATTACTAATATTGTATTCATTAATAATAATCGTGTATTGTTAATTCATGTTTCTTAATTTTTTTTATAAATAATAATTATTTACCAAATGGTTTCCAAATCTCTTTTAATAAATTCAAGATCCTTTCCAAGGATTTTCATTTTGATAACTAAATTACTCTTATCTTTTTATTACAAATTTTCATTTTAATTTGAATTATTAATGTATTATAGAATTTTTTATAATAATTTAATTCTTACACATAACCATAAAAAGTAATGTTCTCATTTTAATTTCATAAGTCATTTTATGTACACTATATGATAACATAAATGATTAAATTATATTATTACAGAAAAATTAAAATTTATTTTGAAAAAATATTTTGATTTACATTTATTAAAATGAAAAGTATCATATTCTACAAGAATTTTTTGATACTTAATTATTTAATTATTTAAATGTTAAATAACTTGTTTCATACTGATGTAATATTTTCATGTATTTATTATTTACATTATAAATTTTAATTTATCTAATATTTTCTGTTTTTATTACCAGATGGATTTTAGATTTTGATTTAATAGTCATTATAAATGTATTATATTAATTGAAAAATCACTGTAACTATAATATATAATGTTTTCTCTACCAATAAATATTTATAAAAATAAATATTACAGGTATATGTTTATTTTAATTTTTAGGTGAATTTAAATTAATATACCATGTATTAAATAATCGCATTGATACTAGATTAGGGTGAAGTTTTTCTTTATATTGAAATATTAGATTTTTTTAAATAGTTTGAAATACTACATATATGTATACCATAATTTTACAGACATCATTTTGATATAAATATTGATAAAAATATTATAAAATAGTTTGAATGAAATAAAAATTATATAATAATTAGAATGATTCATTTAGATGTTTTAACATCCTTGATCTAGTTCTACTATATTATGATAGATTTTGTTAAGCCACCACCATTGGATTTCCAAATAATCCTTGTAAAAAAACATACAATTTATATAGGGAATTATAATAAAAAAATAATGTATCTCCTCATAGAATTCATAACAACTAGAACACATAAAACTATACCTACACCTACCAAATATGGAATGGAATTATATTCAAATATTTTGAACTCTTCATGAGGATAAATGAAATGCCATCCCATGTATCGTAATCAATGTGAATGATTTAACAATGTTAACAATCACTAGTTGAACGATGATTCTGGATCACAGGCCATCTAATATAATGATTCATCCCTAATAAAATCTCAATATAAAATGAGGAATCACCTGTTGAATAAGGAAAACCATGTAACATACCATCCTAGGTCAACTGTCCACATCACCTAACCCATTACACTATAATTCATGAATTTCATTCTTTATCAACATGGTTTGTACATAATAACTATGTTTATTAAATAAACTATTGGGATAAATTTCACAATTAAAACACATAAATCACATCACATAATCCACCGAAATATTTATCCTAGGTATCCATAACATGGAAATCCATGCACATAAATAATAATCCTCATCAAAAAGAAAATAGCCCAAAAATGTTTAATACAAAAAAATTACCAACATCAACACATTACCTTGAAATCCAAAATAATAGTGAGATACAACATCATATACACAACCATCAATCCAAAATATGGACAATATTAAAGTTGTTGATAGATAATCGACCCAAATTCATTTCTCATGTTTACCCATAATGTTCTTCATGTCCTAAATTTTCATTCCCCTTGGTCACTATCAATCATTATACAACGAAGGATAAGAGTAATCATGAAGCATAAAAATAGAATATTGTTCCTTTACACTTACCCAAGTAAGAAAAACTATTTTTTATAAACCCCAATGATATATGTAGAGTTTGAAGTAAATTATTCCTAGATTTTTTATGTTATTGTAATCACCCATATTTGTCACATATTCCCTCAAATGAGAAATAAAACTTTTTTCGTGTGTATAGAGAACTACCCGCTCATGAACTGATGTAGTTGATTTTCCATCACCACCCCTCCTAACTGGTTATAAAGATATTTTAATTTTAATGTATGATTTTAATGAAATATATATCATTATGAATATATAATGTCTCTATTCTTACGTTTCCATCCCTGAAAAAATGATAGTGTTGTTTGTGCGTACGTTTGGACCGTCACCTCCATGATTCAATGTGACTCAACATCCATCACCACATGAAATGGTTGATGTATATAAGGATGTTTAATTAATTAATATGGTATTTTTGATATAATTATAATTATTACAATATATAAAAATACTTATGTCATTTCTTTCCTTGTCATTTACAAATATAAACATTTTTCATGAGTATATATGGCTTACCATCTCTATGATTTTAATATATTTTATTTTACATAATAATCATTCATGGTTTGATATAAATTTTTTAATATATGTATAAAAATTATAATTATTATATTATTATTATTATATATATGATGTACTAATGGCCACTTTTACCATAGTCAACTTACTAAAGTAATTTTGGATATATGCACATAATATCATCCAAAGTTCGATGTTAATTTAATAGATTAAATAATTAAATATAAAATGGTAACAAAAAATAAAAATAAAAATCGAATAGCATATATAAAAAAGAATAAAAATTAAAATATTTTTATTATTCATTAAGATATAGAATGCATGTCATTAGTCAGACCTGAGGAAATGGTTTCTCGCCTCAAATATACTCATATGATACATATTTTACATTAACCACTTGTTTATTTTTTTTTGGGTTATATAATAAAACATTGATATTTAATATCATGATTCTCTTTATATTCATTAAATTTGTAGTATACAAGGATGGGGGTGTTGGGGGAAGGGGAAACCCCTAGACCTTGTGAACAAAATATCGATGATAAGATAGCTTCAGATTCAAATCCTAGTGGAGAGGGGTCATCGAATCCTCAGAATTACCATCAAGGTAACATGGAACTCTTCTACCTTAAGGGGAAGTGGGGAAATGCATCAATACATTCTAATGCCTTTGGATATAAAATTATTTTTGAGAAATTTGAAACTGTTGTAGTTATCCCTTCCATTATGGATTTTGATTCACCTCCTCCTAAGAAGTATATCAGGAAATGGAAAGTGTCTCATGCATTATGAAATCAAGATATAGTTGAAGAAAATGATCAAACTATGAAACTTTTCCATCATCGCACGGGTCATGACCCCAAATGTGATAAATTATAGAAATTCAATGATCTAATCAAATGAATTGAAGAGCAATGGGGTGCTGATGAGTGGAGGATGACATCAATGAGAAGAGGATATTATCATATAGTATTTTTTTTATGATGAATTCAAGTTGGGTGAATGAAGCATGGGGTCCATTCCTATAAAACCTGGCTTCTTATACGTACAATAATTGGATAAGAATTTTGATTCCACTATTGTATGAAACACACATTCAAAGATATGGATATGTATCTATAAAATCAATTGGTTGTACAAGCATCCCCATAACCAAAGAGACATTACATCTTCTGTGGATAACCCAATCAGAATGGACAGGAAAATAGATAACCTATAGTTTGGGAATTATTATTGATTATTGTATGAGGTTGATATGTCTACCACCTTGGCTGAAGAAGTTTTATTAAAAAAAATATATGATAGCATGTGGATTCATATACATTATGAACGGAGGCCTATGTTCCTCTCAGGTTTTAGTTAATTTGTAAATCTTCATGATGACTGTTATAGAGAAAAAAAGTGAAATTGTTTTCAAGGTTAAAAGGAATGATGATGCTACATGTTGAAGGATGAAAGAGAATTCTACCATACCTGGAACCTCTATGAAGAAGGATAATTCATGACATCCTGGGCAACAATCGTCGGGGGAAATAATTTTGTTGCGGGAACCTTCTGTTAATGACTCTATGATCTATATGAAGAATCCAAATGATGGGGCCTTTGTAATTGGGGACCCTCTGGGTACCACCTATACAAAACCCAAGAAACCCCTTCATAACCATACATATATTTCTAGTATAGGAATGGAACAGGAGGGTATCACCCAATCAACTGCACTCATTTCAAGAAATGATGGGTGGAGTTCGAACCATCCTCTGTATACACTTGAGCTTGTATTGGGAATTTCTAATATTCACTCTGACCCTAAACCTAGAATGAAACAGACATAAGGAATCACCTCATCTGAGGATCCGGCTATTCATTCTTCCCCTACTAGCAAAGGGACACCGTCTGATGGTATTATCCAACCGGCTGCAATTTTTCTAGGTGTTCTAGAGAAGGGTATAGCTTTTCTAGTGGATTAAACTTGGAATGCGCAGGATGAGGACAAAAATGAGCTCAATTATAAATATGTAAAGGACTTTCTGATGACTATGTCCTCCCTTATTGGAATGCAAGGGCATGATGTAATGTATGCAACATCCATCATGATTAACTCTAACACCGAGGAACCACTTTTTCTAGTTTATTATTTCAAGTCTTCTCGAAAATACCGACATTCATTTGCAATGTTTTTGAACCTGTAGGCCATCAATAATTTCACACCTCTTATTGGTTACTACAGATCGGATGAGATCAATGACGTGTAAACCTCTATACAAGTGAAAAATTATACAAATTTGGAGGAAGGAAAAATCAGCTCAGAACCAATTGAATGAGTCAAAATGGTTGAATCAATAGTGAATTAAAAAAGTAATTACCATTGAAGAAAAATGGTATGGGGAAAAGGAAAAGGAAAAAAGTATGTGTAAAAGGGTGTAGTGTTATGGGAACATATCAAGCCTCCCACACAATTAATATCCTCTGTTGGAATTATTAAGGGCTTGGGAATCCCCCAATGGCCAAACCACTTATAATGTTTATCATGGACCAAAAACCACTGCTTATCGGAATGGTAGAACCCATGATTCCCATTAGTAGATAGAGAGGCTTTAAATGGGAATCTCTTAGATATAATTTTTTCAACCAAAAACACCATGACATCAACCTGGACCATCTTTGGTTCTTCAAGAATGACAGTCTTGACATCTCATCAGTTAGTTTCAGGCACCAATACATCTTGATTTATATAGATTCTTAGGGATGCAATACTTTGGTTACTTTTTCCTATGATTGTACATAATACATCAAATGTAGGGAGTAGTGGGAAGAATTCAAGGATGACTCTAGAATTATACTCAATAAATGGATTCTTTTGGGAGACATCAATACTATTTTAAAGCATATTGAAAATAATGGAATGAACTTCAATAGAGTTTCCACTTTAAAAAAATTGCACTGATCCGGGTAATCTCGTTGAAGTGACACTTGTAGGTTCTAATTTTACATGGATAATATATAATTTAAATGGAAGATAAGATGTAAAACAAGATATATTATTTATATAAATGGATTATATGAATCAAGTTAATGGAATATCAAGTCACACTTTTTCTAAACATATATCTGGCCATAACCAACTGATTTTGGAGATTTCCACTCACACTGCAAGCCCATCACTCATTCCATTTTGATTTAAAAATGGATGGAACAGAACTCTAGGATATAGAGAGAAT
This sequence comes from Viscum album, assembly GCA_963277665.1. Taxonomy (NCBI): domain Eukaryota; kingdom Viridiplantae; phylum Streptophyta; class Magnoliopsida; order Santalales; family Viscaceae; genus Viscum; species Viscum album. The sequence goes on from OY728119.1 coordinate 1,290,881,982, forward strand.
TTTTTATAGTCCTTAAAGATGGAATTTTTTAGATTCCCACTCCATATTTTACCTGATAAGCTATAGAATTTCAAAATACTTCTTAGAGAATGGAGTGGGAAATATTTTTTTAATTTGTATAGTGAGATCAATACTATTGAAGAACAACTATAATGCTACATAATCAAAAATTAGCACAATAATATCCCCTCTAGGGTAGAAATAAAATCCCATTCAAATCATGAATACCATATTAATGATCAATAAACGATAGACCATATTGGACAAAAAAATTTATTTATAAAAGTGGGTGATAAAAACTCAATGTTCTTTAACAGAATACATATAGAAAAGAATGTAAGGGCAAGGTTGATGGCCATCATTCTAAATGGGTGTCTTCAAACCATAGAAAGAAAAATATCATGTGTATACGTGGATTACTTTGAGCATCTCTACTCTAATGGTGGGATTTAATGCACTCATAATATGGTGGATAGCATTGCCCCTTGTATTGAGGTGCATATGAATTGTCTCCTCCCTATGGACCCTTTGATGGAGGAGATTAAAGAGGCACTTTTCTCTCATAACATGGAGATTGCTTCTGGACAAGATGGTTATTCCAAAAAAATCATGTTTTTACTGGGAGTGTCTTCTGGATGACATGGTTGGTGTAGTCAAGGATTTTTGTATCCATGCCGTGATTCCCCATGGATGAAACTCTAAATTCATTGCTCTTATACATAATAGGGAAAATGAAATTTAAATCAAGGACATTAGGCTAGATCTAATGGGGAACACCATCCCTAATGTTATTAGAAACATATTAATAATGAGATTATGAGGGATTATTAAAGACCACATTACCAAAATAATTTTGTGTTTGTTCTAGGTCCAAGCATACAAAACTATTTATCCACTGATTCTAAAAGTATTAACTCAATGAGAAGAACCTTAAAGAAAGGTATTTTTTCATCAATATTAACATATCATGGTCTTTTTCTAATTTCAAATTGATCATTATTTTTGAATTCCTCATAACGTATAGATTTTCAATTAATTTTTTCATATTGATTTACACCATTCTCAACTCTACAAACCTGTCCATTTTGGTCAATGGATGCCCTAGGGGATACATCTCAGGCACTAGGGGAATTAGTCAAGGGGAAGGTCTTTCAGGGTTCTTATTTTCTCCTTATTTGGATTACATGAATATATGTTTTAATGAGCACACCCATCTTGGGATTTATATATAAATTCAATATGGTCAAAATACCCCCATACCATATCATTTTCTCTATTTTAGTGATATCATTCTATTTGGAAAACCCAAAAAAAATCAATTTTGGTATCAATGAATTCATTAACCATTATTAAGTGGTGGCTCGTCAAGCCATTACTTAGGGTAAATCATTGATCATTTTTGAAAATGGCCTCCTGATTAAGAAAAAATGGTATTTCTAGAATTCTTGGTGTGAGAAAGGGCTCACTCCATTTCACATACCTTCGGGTTCCCATGTTTTTTTTCAAATTCAGAATCCATTATCATAATAATATATACTCTAGAATTGTCAATCAACTTGCTATGTAGATCGGAAAGACCATATCACAGGCTTGAAGGGTTTTCCACCTCAGCTCGGTTATCACTTATATGTTTGTGTATTCTTTTTCTCTCAAAATATGTCCACAATGTATTTTGAATGACCTTCAATGTTTGATCAAAATAATCCTATTGATAGGATCATTACATGAAAGGAAGCTTATTACTATTTCATGGAGGATTATAATATGCCTTTTGATATTAGAGGTATTGGTGTTAAGGATCTCAAAACCTTTAATACTGGATTGATTAACAAGTTCACACTGAATCTCTTGTATTTAAATTATCCATTCACTAACTTTTTTTTCAAGAATGTTTTAGCAGATACTTTTATGTGGATATACTCACTATCTTAATCCATATGAATGGCCCTCCCTCTTGAACTCTTTCAAAGATATCATGCATCACTTGAATTGGTTAGTCAATAGGGATTAAAATCTTAATTGTTGGCATATTCATTTGCAGGACAATCCCATTGATTTCACCACTATCCATTCCATCATGACTCAGATGACTATAGTTGATTCCATGAATCATAATTCATCTCTTTTTTTCATCATATCCCATCAAAATTTTTGGGAATTTTTCAAGACCCGTCCTAGTGGGGCCCGAGCCGCAACTCCCCAAGCCGCCTCCAATAGGCCTGGGGCTGGTGACTAGCACCAAGTAGGCATGCTAATAACGTGGGAGGCATTGCCTATAAACATGTACACATGCACACAAATCTCCAAGCCCACAAAGATGAAAAGTGAAAACTACTAAAAATGGAAAATATGCATGCATACACTAAATCCCAACCGAAAGAGTGCGACAGGAAAGTAAAGTACAAGAAAGTAAAACCCTGGGCCAAAAGTACAATCCCACCAAAAGAGAGAGTATGTAACAAAGTCCAACCTGTAAAGAAATATGTTGGGACTGCAGTCTGTAGATGTAGGAACACACCTTGGACCGTCTGATCTCACTGAGTACCGTCTGATCCTGGTCTGCCTAGAATCCTGTCAAAGGCTAGCTCATCTGCACAAGATACGACACATGTGGGCAAAGACCGTGCATGGGTGAGTATAAAAATACCTACTAGGACACCCCGAAACCAAAAAGGAAATACAACAAGGGAAATACCAAAGAGGAAAGATATATTCATCCCTACAAAGTATATGTCTATAGAACATATAACAAGAATATCCAGATATACTCATACACGATCGACTATCGCGAAACCACCACTACGATCCATCTTGAAGATTCCACTAAGCACGTAACAAGGTGAACACACTCCTAGGTCTGAAGAGAGAGATACGAAGTAATTGTTCTAGGAGAACACAATCCACAATTACTTTGAGAACATGATGCCCAAATGAGGAACACAACCAAGCCATGGGGTGATTCCGACAACTCAGTAAGAGATAATCCGCTAAGCAGAGGATCATCGCCCGGGTAATGTTGGTCATGTCGATATAGATAACTCTACCTTGGGTTCCAGGAATGAATAGAGGATCTGGATCCAATTCTAATAGAGGTGATTCCAATAACTCTATTCAGGAAGTCATGTTTAAGGGTTCATACTCCTATATGTGGAAATGATACCAGAAACCTTTAGAAGATAGACTAAGGGGACGAACCCTAAAGAAACTAACCCAAGTCAGAGAAGGACACTGGCTCAAGCCTTGAAGAATTGGTTGCACAACGTGTATTATGGTTACACGCTATGTTCCTTGACCCTAGGTTCTGGCCATGTAAATGGCCCGTATCATCCGTCCAAGCTGTGTAAAACTAAACTACACGGCGTGTAGAGGAATCAAAAGTTGTGTTCCTTGACTCTGGGTACTGCCTGTGTAAATGGCCCGTGTCATTTGGCTTGTCAGGTAGAAATCAACTAAACAGCATGTAGAAGAGTCACATGTTGTTTCCGAGAACCTGGGCTCGCTCTGTGTACGCTGGCCATGTACCCGTACACGGCCTATGTCCGTGTTTGTGCCGCCTTCCCGTGTACCAGTACATGGGGTATCCCATGTATCTGGCCGGGTCTGGCCGGGGAAGGGTATACATGCCATGTCCTTGGATATGTACCCATCCCGTGTCTGTGTCGCCTGCCCGTGTACCAGTACACGGGGTATCCCATGTATCATTCCGGGTCTGGCCGAGGAAGGGTGTACACACCGTGTCTTTGGCTGTTTACCCAACCTGTGTCTATGTCCCCAGCCCGTGTACTAGTACACGGGGTATCTCATGTATCTGGCCGGGTTTGTCCATGGAAGGGTATACACGCCATGTCCTTGTCCGTGTACCCAACCCATTTTCGTGTACTCCCAGAGTACACGCCAGGTGGTCCGCTGATGAACACACGCCATGTAGCCCATACTACACGGCGTGTAGTCGGAATTTTTCCAAAAAAACCGTCTTTTTCCTCGTATTGTGGCTGAACCTTCGGATCCTTGGTTTCTTGTTTGTTCTTCCTGAAAATCTATGGATAGGTTCGTTTTTTCATACGAACATCATAATAGGTGTTTTTGGCTCTTAAATCGAATCATAAACCTCGAATGATCCATCTGAAGAAAAAACGCTTGAAAACTCGTATCTCCTGATCCGCTCCAAATCGCCTGCCGAAACCGTCGTCGCACCTCCGTGACATCGCTCCGGGGTTGGAACATCAATCTCAGATTTTTGCGCCAACAAACGAAGGCTCAACGATTGATTTCCATCAAGAACATGTAGAACACAACGAAGAACGTGAGGGAGAAAAATACAAGAATCAAACAAGAGGGACGAACCTCGATTGTTGTTCCTGACGATTCGGGTACGTCGCCGTTAGATCCAAATCAAACAACCTCAAAATCCCCGCAAAACATGTCTCGCCAGAACGATGGATCCGAGGGATAATCCGTTCATGGATTAGTCCCCGTTCGTTGTGGAAATCAAAAACGGGGAAGGAAATAAGAAAACAAACATCCTACCTGGATCCGCGGCATTCGTTGGTGAAGATCTGGTCGTCGTGTTGTCGTCGCCGACGAAAATCATCAAGAACGTCGTTGCCGCGTCAGGAGGTCTTCTCTAGAGCCTCCAGATCCTCCAAGGGTTTTAGGGTTATGAGGTTTGTAACCCTAGTCCCATGCGTAGGACTTTATTTAAAAAAAAGATAAGAGATATATGTTGCAGCAGATTTAAAAGATTTCACTGTGGAATAAAATATATTTATTTAAATATTCTATTACTCTTACGTCCCAAATACTGGATTTCACCACCGACCTGTGCCAGCCGATCTTAGGCCTCACCTAAGGTAAAATCGCTGCTCTGAACGCAACGGTGCCTTCAAATTTCTGATCTGAGCACCCGTTTAGGATTTATTCCACTTTTCTCATGAAAACCACATGCGTGCGTAATTTAATTATTTAATTAAATTCAAACATTTGATCAGGGCTCACCAGGCCTCGGAACTGCATGTTGTATCAGAGCCTGGTCTGAAATTAATTCACATATAATATTAAAATAATACATGGAAAAATCTGGGGCATTACAGAAGTATTGAACTATCCTTGTATATATAATGATACCTTGATATGGTAGACCAATATGAAAGGACACTTCAGTGCCACAGAGTATTATATCCTACAGTGTGATGTCTCCCATAGAGCACCAAATTGGTTAACTCAATTTAAGTCTCCTTTCGATCAACCATAAATGTTGATTCTTCTTTGGAGGATATCAAGTAACCAATGTCCAATGCATGACCAATTGACGAATGTAAGGAAACAACTTTCCTATTTATTTCATCTTTTTATATGAGTTGAGGAATCTTTATAGGATTTATTTTTTGGGCAGTGTTTTGGAAAGGAGGTATTGAAATTTATTGGACTTATATTTTTTTTATTTTCATTCATGTAAGAACCTTGATGTACTCCTGTCATGCATCAACGAGAGTTGTATGAGTGCCAAAGTTCACAATCTGTTTCTTCTGGTATATAATTCATCCATCCATGTTTTCTGGTCCACTAGAAATCATGCTCCTTCTAATAATCAAATTATATATATTCATCTATGTTCTATCTCCATTCCCAAGTATATACATGCTTATCCTTTTGTTCAATTAGGCACAATACAAAATTACTTTGATGACCTACATACTCTCAGGCTTCATGGAATTTCAAGGATACCGAGGAAGCCTCTTGAGTTCATGTTTTTTAGAATGATTCCACTAATATCCCCTTGCATTAAAGTTAATATTTATGGAGTAGTTGTGGGATTTTATGGACCCTCAGTATGTGGGGTTATTTTATGTAGCTATGTTAGGATTATCAAAGGCTAACTCCACCACTTCATTTTCCAAGGTACTAGTTATGAAGCTAAACTTTGGGCTGTGTTTTTTGCAATCAAGTATATTGTCCACCCCAATTGGACACCCTTATGGATTGAATTAGACACATAACATGAAGTGAAACCATTTAAATCATGAACCGTATTTGTTCCTTGGAGACTCCTCCCACACTAGATTAGAAGTCTCAATCATTCAAGACACCTTCAAATTTTTATATCACATGTTTACGAGGGAAGATAATCCAGTTGTTGATGCTCTCTTGAAGAAAGAAATTGTTGATCTGAGTATGATGTGGTCTATTAGGGTACCTGATTTTTGTTTTATCATGGTGGATCATGATATATGGGGGTGATACACCCCAACTCTTTTACTACCACTTGTAATGCTTGCTTTTTATACTTTTATGATTTATTTACTAATTTTAGGGATGACTTTCCCAACTCCTAGATCTTTAGGGTATTATATTTATGGATTCATTCAATGTTTCTTATTTCATGGGGATTAAGATACAAAATCCACCATAATAGTCCTGTTTTATTTCACAATCCCTTCATTATTTTTCATCGTATATGTTTATGTCTCCACATGAGAAATTATTTCATATTTCTATCATAAACTCTATATATTTTCTTCTACTCAGATTATTTCTATAAATTATAGTTTTTCCTTTAATTTTATATTCTTTATGTATTCTTCATACAAAAATCATTTTTATAAGGATAATGGACTTTGTTTTTCAACTAGATCATTAATATTTTCCCCCATATCCATATTTTCTATAAAATTTAATAAATAATATTTTTCTATTATCTAATTATTTATTAAATATTTCATTACACATATTAGAATTTTTAAAAAATGGTTCAAAAATAATATTCCCATCCTTTTTTAGATGAGGTACTTTTTGAATTGTCTTAAAAAAGTATAAATGAAATTATCTTTTGAACTTATGAAACAAGAATAGAATATCCCATCTTCATAACTACTCAATTACTTGATTCTTCCATTATAAGTTTCCATAATTATTTTAAAATAAAATTTCATCGGAATATTCTATACATTTTTTCATTAAAATTGGATTCCAATTTAAAAATGTTGTTTTACTCATGAATTTTTAATGTCCTTTTCGTAATATCCTTATTTATTGACAATAAAAATGCTTTTTTTATCCACGATGGATATATTGTAAGGATACTATCTCGTTTCTTTCTTTGTATATTTTATTATAAGATTGACTATGGAATGTATTTACATCTAGATTTAATTTTTTTCAATATGGATAGTGATTTACTATATGGTATGTTGATTATGTCTTGTTTTTTATTTATATAACGAATGAATTAAACATATTAAGTGATGTGTGGGGCCCAGATTTACATATCCCCATTATACATCGATAGGTCTAACGATATAGAATAGCTTGGGTATTTGGCCAATGGCATAGCCATGTATTTAAGATATATTGGCCTGAGGCCTTGATTATAAGGTTTAAATGTCTTCCGTTATGTGTTAATTAAATATGAAAGTGGTTATTTATTTCCATGTCATTATTTGAAAAGTCATGATATATATGCATATTGTTTCAGCTCATGTTATTATTTATAAGGAATTATGTTATCTTCATTTATTCCTAACATATTATTCTTATTAATTAATTTATTGACTACATATCATATGTTTTTAGTTATTTACCATTCTATATTGATTATGAAATAATAATTCATGATGTATTCCATTGTAAAAAACACTTACTAAGTATATTACCTCACCCTTTATTTTTTTTACTTTCCCAAGGAAACCATAAAGTGTACTATGATAAATATAAAAGGATATTATAGAGAAAATATTTAGATTCCGAATGAAAATACTTTTAGTTATTAGGTATTTAATAGTATAAGAGATTGAAGTATGTATCTAGCTTACCAAGGGTACTAAACTATTCAACACAACAAGATGTGATTCATTGTATATAGTGCCAATGTAATATTGTAATTTCTAACTCTAGGCTACTAGGGTAGGCATCCCTAAAGTTGGTATCATTGATATGTTTCATAAATACCATATGAACTAAATTTAGGAAAACATAAATGAAAGAACCTAAACTGATGACTAACTTTGAGGATAATTCTCTGTATAGGATAACATCCTAATATTTTGATAATGTAGAGTTGATGTGGTTTTCCTAGTAATACATCAATGTCTGGATTCAACAAGTCAATACAGTTTTAGCATAGATCCATCTTGGGGTAACAACCCAGAATAGAGTTGGTCGAGTATATCTCATCCATCATTATGGTCCCTAGTGATTCTTCCCTTATATATCATCATGATTGACAATCCTGGGTAATATTATAGAGTTATTAAATGCTATATTTATAAAACACTAAGAAGTCTATAAATAAGTGATGGCCATGAATAGACTAGGTTAAACATAACATGTCTTATATTGAAAAGAAGGTATCATTATTTAGACATCCTATAAATGACTTTCAGGATAATGTGGTTTCCCACTATGATTATTTTTTATCATAATACACTTTTTAGTTATACTAAATGTATAGAAATAGGATTAACCATGTTAATATGGAATATAATGGTAAATTTGTTGATTATTAGAAACCAAATTGGATGATGAATGGTGTGAAATATATTATGATTGTACCTAATCAGATATTAGGATATATTATTAAAAATCTATAGCATAACTAACATTCAGACTCACCAAAAAATAAAGGTATTGAGATCATTGGGGGATTGGGTGGTCGTGACCATAGATGAAAAATGGAAAAATTTTATTTATGAAAAAAATATGGAAATATACATCCTAGAGAATGTCTCAAATGATTGTTAAAGTATTTTATATTAGGAAAAGAAGCAAAAACATCAATTTGTTGTTGAGAAAAAATGAAGAGAATTATGGAATGAAATAAATTTCATCCTACTACACCATTTATAATTCAATATATTTTATGTTGATAAAATGTAAATTTTCTGAGTCAATTTAATAATCCAAGGGGAAACTCCTAGATAGAGGAAGGAAATTTTTCAGTTTAATTATTCAAATTGAAGGAATGATGTGTTTATATAATGTGATTATAGAATAATACAATAATTGTTATAGTAATGACCTTCATTATATAAGAATTGTGAAACACATAAAGGTTTTTTCATGGTTTTTTTATATAAGTATTTGAAAAAATATTTTAAATGGTATTAAATAAAATAGAAAATTGATTTAGTGGAAAGGTGATAATTTTAATTTGGAAAAATAGATGATTGAAATTTATAAATTAAATAAACAATATTTAGTGATCATTAAATTGGTTATAGATTTGTTGAAAAAGTGATTTCTGTTATCTTTGAAAAAAATTATTACGTTTTTTGATTTCTCGAATAGATTCAATAGTATATGATTGGATTTGTGGAATAATAATTTTTCTTATTTTTGGAAGCATATATGTTTTTATATGAATTAAAAATAATAGTTATAGATACCATCATGGGATATATATGATACTTATTGATTAAAAGTGATTCATTCACAAAAAATACATTTTCATATATATTTATAGTCATCATAAGGATTACATTTCTAGTTTGTATATAAATTTGATTCATATTTTTTTATTGATTTTCACTAAATTATAAGATTAATCATGGTAATTAATGATATTTTGGGATATGCTTCATTAAACTAAGTTATATGTAGACCTCGGGTTTAATATTTCATTTTACGTAATAGATTATTTCAAAAGAATGCAATTAAATATTTTAAAATGTAAGTTAAAATGTTATATATAACCTATTTGGTTAAAACATTCATTAATGTTGATGTTATTGAGTTTATTGGGGATGTAGAGTCATCCATTAAATTTTATAAGTCGATCTATTATTGTTATTCTGGAAATTATGGAGTTAAATGTGATGTTTTATAAATTTTGGATTTTATCTTACCTTGTTCTATCCATTCCATTTTGGTTAATATGTAAAGATATAAAAAATAGCTTAAAATAATTTTGGGGATTATGAAGATAATTTTAGTGCTTCATGCATAAAAATATCATCTTAAATAAATATCGTTTAGAGAAAATGAATTTTGTTTGGGGAAATTGATTAAAGTATGATATTATAAGTGTAAATTAAGTATATTTCCTTATGTTTTAAGTCATTATAGTAAAGAAATTCCTAAACTATCTGAAAATGATCTTAAAAAAATACATATTCCTTTCATTCCTTCTAAACCAAGGGAATTCTTTAATCCTTATTGATTATTGGTTTTTTGGTCATTAAATTTATCACGATAATTCACTTTCTTATGATAAATGTTCACTATCACTCTCCATCATTATGAAGACATTTATATTTCCATTATTATAATATATTAAATTCTCACTATTGTTATACTATTTTAAAACCTATTTTTTTACTTTATATTAATGTAATATTTCCCTTTCTTTATTTTTAAGAGGATGTTTTATTAACCCCTTTTTTATGTAGATTTTCCAAAAAGGAATTTAAAATTTTAAATACCCCGGTTGCCAAGAAAAATTTCAATTTTCAAGTATTAAATTTATATAATGGTGATGAATATAACTCCTAGATATTTAAATTGAACACTCTAATTGATATCATATACAACATCCATCATTGAACATAAAAGAAGTATGAAATACTGTTATATAAATATGATAATAATAACATAAAAATTGAATTTTTGGGTAAAAATAGACATAAAGACATTATGAAAATAGAATAATTTAATTATATAATTTATTTATTAAATATAAATAAATACATATTTTTTAGTAAGATCATTTTATTCAACAAAAAATCAATTTTTTTAAAAATGGTTTTATTTTTCATTTTTTGTTTTTGAATTATTATTAAATTCTGAAACTATTAAAAATTGTTTATTATATATTTGAAAATAATTTATTTAATCATAATATAAAAATTATATTCAGGTGATATTATGTGATTATTCTGAGAAGATTGATTTTCCAGTGAATACTGAATAATGCTGATTTTCATTGAAAATTATCTTTTTGTTGTAGACAATTTCAATTTCAATTTTTTTTAATTTTATTTCATTGTAAAATTTGTTCCAATATATTATGAATAATTCAATTAATTTCAATGAAATAAATTTTATTAGTTAATTTAATATAGAATCATTTATGTACTTAAAAATGATTTTTTTAAAACAATGTTTCAATATGTGTCGTGTTTTCATTATAAATTTATTTCTACCACATATAGAAATTGAATCCTCAAAACTAGATTCCATATTTTAAATCATTTGGTAAAAGATGGAAAATGGATCTATTTTGTATCATTACAAACCATAACCATATTAAATAATTTTCACCGTGACATGGGTAAATCAAGTAATAAAGATAAAAAATAATATGATAAGGATTAATAAGGGAGCATAACCCTTTACTTTGTCCTAGTGAATGAGTTTAATTTGGAAATTTACATCCATGTTAAAAAATTATGATGACATTGTGCCAAATTTATTTTATTTTTACCTTTATAATTTTTATGTAAAAGATAATGTTAAAAATGTGAGTTCCTTTCTTTTTTATATCGTTAATATTTTATGACGTATATAAAAAACATATTTTTAGATATAAGTCATTATTAGAAATAATAATTTATTTTTTATCATGCTAATTTATTTTATATTATTAATGATCGAATAATTTGATTACATTCTTACATGATACTCACAGAGTATATATTCAATTAATAGAAAAATATAATAATGGTTTTTTATAATTCTTAAAAGTCATACAAATAGGATGAATTCTAGTGTTAATTGAATTTTCGAGATACATATGACATTTTATAGATTCTTGAAAATATTTTATTTGTATTCCAGCTTTTTATTTATTTTTTAAAATTCAATATAAAGGAATAGTATCAAAAATGATATTAATGATATTTTATGTTATATAATATTATATTTAATTCTTTAATGTATATAAAAAATCCCCATCCAATTTAATATAATATGGTTGAAAGAAACATTTTTGTTCAATTAATGTGTCTTTTTACCTATTTTGGTAACATTCTTTACGCTTCAAATCTAGAAACCATTATTTTTGTTGTTATTGTAAAAAGGGTAAATGGGAATCAAAACATAATGATAAGGGAGATATCATAACAAAATATTATCCAAATTTCAGAATATGATATTATTTGAAATCATCCTCATCCAATAACATAATTATATTTATTTGTGACAATATGAAAATAAAAAAAATTAATATTTATTAATTAAATAAATTAAGAAATTCCAAGAATGCACATCCCCTCATTATAGAAGGAAACCCCATACCCTTTTCACCATAGCTCAAGAACCATTTTCATTAGCCCGTACCTACCCAAATCCATTCATTACATCCCTTAGCACATTATATAGGTCTCATTTTAAGTAGGGTGTCATCATTATAGCTCTTATGGTGTAAAGAAAAGGTTGGTGTCTAAATAAGAAGTGTAGCTTTTAACCAAATGTTATATTCTTATTTCTTCTTATACATAATTCAAAACACTTTCAAAAATAGTAAAATAATAAAGATAAGTATCTTATTTATACAAAGATGTTTTTATTCTAATGTTTTTTCTTATATCCATCTCATCTTCTATCAAATTGGAAGTGAAATTGTCAATCGGGTGTATGGTGTATACCACCTCGCGAACCAATGTAATTTTTCCCATCACTTCCTATCGTGGATAGTCATAATGACGATTTTAATTTTTTTATATGATATTGATGATAAATTTATCATCATTAAAAGGTAATATATCATATAATTTCATACATTTATAGCCATTGAAAAATGAAAATGGCAGTTGTTTGTATGTGTGGACTAACACTTCATTGAGGTGATGTGATTTGTTTTCCATCACCACATCACATTGGTGAAATATATAACTTTGTTTAAAAAAATATGTTATTTAATATATGACAATCATTTGGAAATATTAAAATAATTCATAATTTATTTCTATTATTATTATAGAAAAATTAAAACGTAACGCATTCGTACGTACGTCTTACTCTCTCTATTATTATAATGTAGTTCATCTTTCATAAGCGTATTTCAATATTTTTTTAAAAAGTATAATTGATATATAAAATAATAAATATTTATTGATTATTATTATAATACAGTTGACTAAACAATTACATCTTTTACCATACTCAACCAACTGAATTCGTTTGGTATACATGAACTGAATATCATGAGAATTCCCAAACATGAAATTAATTGACTGAGTAACTAAATATAGAATAGTGAATATAAAATAAAATAAATAATATATTTTAAGAAATTTATTAATATGTTAAACAGTTAAAGAATGTTTTTATTCAGGTTGATAATGAATTTACCTGACGATTTGGACCAGAGGTAAGGGTTTCTCACCCCACTTTTACTCCTATAAGACATATTTCATACTCCCCATTTATTTATTTTTTATGTGGTATATAGTTTAAAAAATTAAATTTTTTATCCTGATTATATTTATATTAATGGTATTTATAGTTTCATGCAATGTTATTTATTTCATGGGATTAATATTGAAAAGTGACCACATCATTAAAGGTTTATTTCAGAATCCTGTCATTATTCGAGACAATATCCATTTGAGTTATTTTATATTTATTTCATAAAAACAAAATATTTTCCTATAATATTTTTATTTATATAATTTTCATGTTTTCTTTTTTATTTCCACTCTTTAATTAATCAATATACTGAAATTATGATTTTAAAAAAAATTGAATTTCTTTTTCAACTCAGTTAGGAATATTTTTATTCCATATACATATTTTAAATAATATTCTTCAAATGATATTTTTACAATTATATAATGACTTACTAAATATATTTATACCCATATATAACATTTTATAAAAAATTTTAAAATTATTATTCTTATCATTTTCTGAATGAATTGTATTTTGACTTTTCTTAAATGACTATGAAATGAATTTTTTAACTTATACTACACGGACATAATTTCCTACTATCATGAATTCTAAATTTTTGTATGATTACATAACAATTCTCCAATATTCATTACAAAAAAAATTTCCCTAATACTAGAGAACTTTTTAGTTTTTTAATAATTGATTTTAAAGTCAAAAGTTTGTTTTCCTCAAGAATTTTTTCAATGAACTTTTGTGGTTTTATTAATTAATAAAAAAACAAAACTTTTATTATCCATTGGAGATAATTTTTAATGATACCACCCTTATACTTTCTATATATGGTTTATGATCACATTTACTGTGGAAATATTTCATATTTGATTTTTATTTATTCCAATATATATAATTATTGAATGCATATTGGGATGAATTTTTGAGATATTGTAGATGTACTATAGTAGGTCACTATAGTAGTATTATACCATTGTAAACTATAGAAGCGGTGACATTGTAGCGGTGGAGGCACTGTAGTAGGGACTGTAGTGGTGATGGTACAGGGGCATCCCAGAGTACTATAGCAGTACAATTTGTCGAAGGTTCCTTTATGTAAGAACCTGGTTCTTATTTTTGAGGTACGAGCTTCTTCTTTTTCCTTTTCCTTAAGTATTTTTGAGAAAATATGGAAAATGGGGAAAAATCCTATATTTCAAAAATACAATCCTTGTACTTTGTCCACATGCCGTGTACTTTTGGCGGTGTTGGGATTAGTACACAGGGCGTGTAGCATTGTTGGCGACGAGGGGTGTAGGAACTGGCTACACGCCGTGTAGTGGTACCTTAAACGTCATGTAGTCAGTCGGCAGGCTTGAACAGTAAGGCGGTGGAGTCGTCGCCAGCTGGGCGACAGTACACACCGTGTACACAGGAGTACATGTCGTGTACTCATGTCGACGGATGAACAGTGTGGAGGTGCCGCCAAATGAATAATTAACTGAAAGAAGTACACGCCGTGTACTCAGAAGTGCATACTGTGAACTTTGTTTTTTCGGCTTAAAATAGGCAGTAGCCTCCTCATTTGGTAGAGGAGGATTTTGAGCCATTTTGGAGCCATGGGAGGAGGCCTGGCCTTTGAAGATCCACTGGGAGTTCATTTGGAATCCGATTCAGTTTCGGACGATCTCATTGGAACCGCACGGGTAAGCCCTCTCCTCTCCTAGTACTGTTATTACCAATTCTTCTCCTAACGTATGTTATTTAAGTTTGAATGGGTTTTGTTCTTCGTTAGATCTACGGTATTCTTGGGAGTTTCTGGAGTCGGCGTTCGGGTACAACGTTCGTTGGCGAATAAGGTAGGTGTCTTTCTATTTATTTTTCCAACTGTCGTGCGTTTTTCTGCGTTATTGAGCTACGAACCCATATTGGGGTGTCGTGAGGCTGAGGTCATGGCTAATTTAACTACCTAGAACTGTATAGGTAATTAAATAAAGTTGTAAAAATTCTGTTTGGAATCGTTGCTTGGATCCTGGACCATCCTGAGGGGTGTGTTTCACTATTTTGCCGTTTGTCCAGGATACCCAAGGGTATGCCTTAAATGTAGTAACTGTAGAATTGCCTTGAGAGGAATTGCTTGTTTACAACATTTTGATATGTTAGGCAAGGCCCGGTTACCTGTTTAGCCTGAGGGTGTTGTTGTGATTGGTCTTTGGGCGTGACTGTTTTAGCACAAGGGCTGTCGTATTTCGCCTGAGGGAAAACTTTCATGCCTGCGGGCTTGACTTATGTGCCTAAGGGCAACACTTCCTATGCCTGAGGGAAATTTCTGTTACGCCTGAGGGAAATACCTGCGGGTAAGATTCTGTATGGATTGAGGGCAAGCCTGAGTGTGTGGTTATTATTTTAGCCTGAGGGCACAGTTTTGGTTGTCCTGAGGGCTTGGTGCTGTTGAGCACAAAAATGTTACTAAATTAAAGGAATTAAATGAATAATGAAATGTAAATTTAACTGTTAAGTTAGTTACATTTGAGTGCTTCTTAGTTATTGCATTTTACTACTACACACTTGTTGCATGTTTTACACACAGTTGAGCACGGGCCTTTGGTGGGTGCCTACTAAGATAAATTTCTTACACCCTATTTGGGTCATGCTTTTTGGACCAAACGGATTACATTTATGCAGGTCTAGATAGGGGAAAGAGTCCCTATACAGGTACTTGACTATTGCTGAAGAGTAGGAGGGCATGGGACCGAGCCTAGGCTCGCTATGCCGCTTCTGGATGTACCGCTTGAGGGGAAGTGTGGAACTCCCTCAACACCTCCTCCTATAGTGCAACTGGTACAATGGTACTTCCTCTGAAGGGGATGACGTACTCCCGACCATCAGAAAACCCATCAGCTGCCTACCCTGAGGATATTTGAGCTCGTCATGTCTCACAGTCAATGTCCCCATGTTATACCTCTCTGACTCCCTGAAGAAGAGGAGGATTGACTATGAGAGACTGCAGAAAAGATGATCCATCTCTGTCCACAAAGGATATCTGCAACACGGCCAGATGCTTTGTCGCCTCTCTAAGCAGCTGAATGCATGATCTCTTGCTAAGAACATCTACTACAACGTTACACTTCCTAGGAGTATAGACTATATCAAAGTAGTAGTCCTAGAGGAACTCAAGCCATCATGACTATCTCGAGTTCAGTTCCTTCTGTGAGAATATGTACCTGAGACTCTGGTGGTCAGAGTAGGCTATAAAATGCTTGCTCATCAGATAGTGCCACCACATCTTCAAGGCGAAGACTATAGCTACTAACTCCAGGTCATGGGTAGCGTAGTTTTGCTCGTGTTGTCTCAACTATTGTGAACCATACACGATCACTGCTCACTCCTGCATCAGGACACACCTGATTTCGGTCCCTAATGTGTCGTAGTAAACTATATACCCTACCCCCTCCTCTGGTAGCCTCAATATGGGCACACTGGTCCACCTCTACCTTAGCTCCTGAAATCTCTGCTCGCATCTATCTGACCAAACGAATGGTTTCCCTTTCTTCACCAATGCTGAATGTGGGGCTACAATTCTGGAGAAGTCTAGAACAAATATCTGATAGTACCCATCCAGTCCCAAAAAACTCCAATCCTCTGTCACACTTTTGGGAGGCTCCCAAGAAAGTACTAACTCGATCTTCGCTAGATCCACTACAACTCCAGTATCTGAGATGGCGTGTCCCAATAAGTGGACCTCCCAAATCCATAACTGGATCTTTGAGAGCTTACAATAGAGATAGTGCTCTCAGAGTGTGTTCAGTACTACCAGCAAATGGTAGGCATGATCCTCCCCAATAGTCAAGTAAATCAGTATGTTGTTGATGAAGACTACGACAATGTGATCAAGGTAAGGATGGAAGATCTTGTTTATGAGGCCTATGAACACTGTCGGTGCATTGGTTATGCCTAAGGGCATGACCAAAAACTAATAGTTGCCATACCGACACCTAAAGGCCCTCTTCTTCACATCCTGGTCTCAGACTATAACCTGGTTATAGCCTGATCTATGGTCTATCTTCGAGAACCATCGTACTCTCTTTAGTTGATCAAAGAGGTCATCAATCCTCAGGAGTGGGTAATTATTCTTCACGATCACCTGATTCAGGAGACGGTAGTCAGCACACAGTCGCAAGCTCCCATATTTCTTCTTGGTGATCAAAATTGAAGATGCCCAGGGTGAAACACTAGGTTGGATAAATCCCTTCCCCTGCAAGTCCTCCAGCTGTACCTACAGCTCACGAAGCTTAGTGGGAGCCAGCCGATATGCTAGAGTGGATATCAGTGTTTTCTTGGGGTACAGTTCAATGTAGAAGTGTACCTCTTTGTGAGTAGTTATTCCTGGAACATCTTCAGGAAAAACATATGCATACTGATCCACCACAACAAGAAAAATCTGACTCTTCACATCAACTGCTCTGAGGATGAGACTAGCCAACTGATTTGTGATCGGTTTCCCCCTCCTCTGTGTAAGTCCCTCAAGTGCTGGTAAGGCACCCTTCTCACCGATGAATGTGAACCTGGTCCCATCCATACGGATACACCCCACATTGCGACTAATACTATCAATCTGAGCATGAACTTTGGATAACCAGTCCATACCCAGGATGAGGTCGTAAGGCCTCGACGCCACTATAAAAAGATCCAAACCAAATCTCTCACCTCCTAGAGTAAGTTCACACTGTCGGCACTATTATGTAATCATCAAGTCTCCTCCCGTATGAGTCTCTAGACGTAAGGATAGATCCAACGGCTCCGTTAGATTCATCGAGCTCCGAATGAGGGAAGTGGCAATAAAAAAATGACATGCACCTGTGTCTATAAGTACTACAACAAAGGTGGAGTAGACACAGATAGTACCTCAAATCATCTCAGGTGCACCGTGGTCGTAGGGATCGACTTCCTAGAGCTGAGACAGCCTCTGTCCTCTAGCTCTATGTGGTCGAGGTGGACCTCCTTGTGGTGGTGGTGGTAGAGCCTCAAAACATCGTCCACCAACCGCTGCTCGGCCAACTCCTCTACCACGTCCACCTGATCTTGGCGGACTCCCACAGTCGAACCTCTGCCTCTGCCCAGGAGGTCCCTCTTCTGTCTTCTTCTCATCTCCATGGTGGGTCGGGTAGTCACGAGCCATGAGCCCGTACACACCACATGCATAGCACTTCCTGCTCCTCGTATAGCTGGCTCTACCTCATGTGCCCCGCACAACCGAACCGGTATCCTGGGGTCGCCCACCTGATGTCCTGGTCTGCCTGGACCTCTGCGTCATATGTCTACTGTCGACTGTAGAAGACTTTTCTATGTGTCTCCCTATGGTGGGTCTCACCACTGGTGACTTCTCAGTGAGAAAACTCTCCACTAAAAGGGATTCCTCCAGCACCCCCACCTATGTCGGGATGCTGAGGGGAATCATCGAATCCCAGATATCATTCCTGAGTCCCTGCTCGAAGGTCTAGGACCTGAAGAATGGGTATTGCGCCATATTTTTGGAGTAGCGTGAGAGGCTGGTGAACCTCACTAAGTAATGGGAAATTGTCATGTTGCCCTGCTGCAGATGAAGTAACTCCTGAATCTGCACCGCACAAAGGGTGGCTGGAACAAACACTGAGTGAAAGAGACTCTCGATGTCTATCCAGAGTAATGTTGTCTCATCATGCACCTGGGGAATCAGGCTCCAACATCTGTATGTTGCTGTATGCAGGAGACTCGTGGAAAAGATCACCATGAGGTTAGCTAGTGTCCCTACCAATCTGAAAATTCTCATGACAGCCTCTATCCAATCCTCAGCTAACTGTGGGTCTTTCTCTCCCCATAACCTGGGTAGCCTCTAACTCTGGAACTCTTGAAACACACTCAATCGGCGTGCACTCTCTGGTGCTAGAGCTGGTGGTATTGGTGGCCTAGTAGGTAGTGATGCTGCTGGTACATCCGCTGTGATGTGACCCTGCACTGAGGCCTCATCGCTCAGCGGGCTACCATCTCATATGAAACTCGGAACCCTAGCTGGCTGCCTTCGTGGGGATCTCCTGAAAGAAAACAAGTGCGCAATGGTTAAAACAATATACCTGGTGAGCTGACACAATGTAATCATGAAGAAATCTTTTTCAAAGAAACACACACGCAATCAGTGATTTCATGCACTGATTTGGAGAACATAAGTAAGAGTCCTATTGTTTGGATACCTCGGCCGCCGTACCAACACTGGGTTCCCTAAACTGATAACCACACCCAAAACACTCAACACTTTTTCTGTTAAAAGAATCTAATTCCATGTTTTGTGGTAGAACAGACTCCTCTGATACCAATGTGTGACGACCCATCCTCAGGGCCCGTGTCATCACTACCGCAAGCCCGTCATCCATAGGCCAGGGGCTGTCGACTAGCACCAAAGGTGAATCCCTGATAAAAAGGGCTGGCATTGCCTTTTAACCTATAACACACACATAGTCTAAACACAAGTAGTGGAGGAAACTAGAACTAATATAGAAAAGTAAGGTGTGATAAAAGTAAGTGGGTCTGTATACAAACCCAACTGAACAACAAGTACAAGTACAAGTAAAAAAGGGAAAACTGCTCCTGGATCATCATCTCGAGAATCCTACGTGAAGGGTAGGTACATAACTCGAACAACTTGCCACTGCGGTACCTTCCGTCTTGTCCAGCTCCGAGTAGTCTCCTTTCTATCACCCTCAGCCTTGATCAGTGTCATCTGTCATCTGCACAGAACACAACAAGGTGTGGGCGAAGCCTGTGCATGGGTGAGTATAACAATACTCAGTAGGGGACCCCAAGACCCCTGAAGATCTCCTAGAATCCACAAAAAATAAACTATAGTAGAAAGATACGATCACAAAGTATCAAATGACCCTACATATGTATATGCCCATACATATACCTAAGTTACCAGTCACTGCCCGGCTCCAACTCTCGAGCCCAAACACAACCCAGTCCACAAAGGAAGTAAAGTCAATAACCACAATGATAATGGTTGAAAGAAATAACTCACTTCACACAGGTATACATCATTATTAGAGTTATAGAGACGATCATATGTAGTCACTGATCCATCTAAGCTGTCGGACCCACACAGGATACAGGACCAGTTAAGTTGTCGGACCCACATAGGATACCGGACCAGCTACTCTATCGGACCCACACAGGATACAAGAACAGAAATCAGAACTGTTGGACCCAAGGAGGATCCCTGTAACGTTGTCATCACTGTCAAACCCATAGAGGATTCCGGTTCAGTATTCATGACTGTCGATCCAATGTAGAATTCTGGTACAGTAGTCGTCACAGCCAACTCTATGGTTCCTGCACACAACACGATCAATTCCGGGAGGGTCCGCTCCACTTGCCAAGTGTCGATAAATAAACTATCATGAATTCTAAATTTTATGTTTCTCATAGTTCCGTCTCATTAAAAGTAACCCAACACGACAGAAGGCCCGTCAATCGGACGCCCGGTCTGAGTGTTATTGGCATTTCTATTCCTGGGGCCCAGTTGGATTTACGCTCAATCCAAACCCAGCCATTTTCCAAATTTTTACAAAACTATCTTATAGTATCAAAAAAGGACCACTTTTTCGTGGGGGTCCCAGTGCCATAGACGGTGCGTCGATCGGACGCGCGGTATAGGAGTTATTTGCATTTTAGAAAAGATAGGCCTGACCAATCAAGCCCAGTGGGCTGACGGGTCTACCCGACCCGGCTCGGCAGGTTCGACCCCGTAGGGGGTTTGGCCCGGCCCGGTCAGGTGTAGCCTACCTCGGTACCCGGTCCACGCTGTGGGCCGGTCCGGTTCACCCAACGGCGTCATGCGGTGCCGCATTCCCCCTGCCCATTCGACCAGTTCAAACTGGCATACGTGGCTCGCGTTGCGTTCCATGGTTCTCCCCACGTGGCGCCTACAGGCGCCACAATCCTACAGCCCGGCCGGTATATGGCTAACCAGTGTGCCCTATCGAGTGGCCAGCGGATGTGGGCCGCGGTCTCCTCCACGCGGCGCATGTGGGCACCGTGGTTTTCCAGCCCGGGCAGTAGGCGGCCGGATGGTTCTTCTAGCCGAGTGGGCGATGGAAGTGGGCCGCGGTTTTCCTCCATGCGGTCGGTGTGATGGTGCCAGTCCACCACCATCGCGGCCCGTCCTGGCCACAACCTTTGGCTCCACAGCATGGCGTGATGGCGTTGCACCTCTTCATCCACCGCAGCCCTCCTGGTCGTGGTCCTTCTTTTGTCCTCCATGGTCCTTTTGGCCGCGGTTATTCTTCGGCGCAGTGCGACGGCACCGTGCCCCTTTCGGCTCCGCCTCCGACGTCATCAAATGGAAACAACAAAGGGGAGGGTCGGGCCATGTTTGTGTGGTTCGAACCCTCCTCGTTATATGATATCATTTGGTTTTTCCTAACGAGAATTTTGTATGATGAAGAACGAAGGTGTAATCTCATATTTAAAATTAACACAAAATTCCCCTACTTCGAAACCAGAGATCTCTTGATGGTGTCGCGGGAAGACGGCATCGTGGAAGATGGACTTCGTTCCATCAACATCGAAGGTAATGTCATTGTAATTGGCGATGTTCTTCGAGGCGATGTCTTCCCTTTCTTTCCACGGTTGGAATGGAATGATACGCATCGTCGTTCTTCAGTGGAAACAACATTATTCTTTGGAATAATTTGTTTCTCCAAGAGTTCTCCCCAATACTATAATGTGTCCACCCTAACTAACATAATAGCCTCCCTATTATTAGATCCATGCCATGAATTCTAAATGGAATTAAAAAGAATTAAAATCTAATCAAATTAATCAATTAATTGTGGGATCTCAATTAATTAATTACTGGGTGTTGTCACATTAATGAGAGAAGGTAGAAGGTTCAAAAAAAAAATAAAAGAGGAGAGGCGGATACATTAATTTCAAGGGATGTTTAAAAGAATTCCCCAAATTAAATGTATGTTACATGGGGGTTAAAGGGGGTCCAAAGAAGAGTGGGCCCCACCTAGTTAAATCATCCCAAGGGAGGTTAGAGTGTGGTGGGCCCCACATCTAACCTCCACTTGGTGTTTTTAACCACCAATCTAATAAAAATAGGTACACATATTTTTATCTTAAATTATTTAGAATCCCCAAAAAATCAACTTTCAACCTCGGTAAAACGCAACTACATTAAATGTCTCCTTAAGTGAATATCGGCACTGCGAGTTCATCTGTGCCCTCAGATTTCAATTCCGAGCACTAGTTCAAAAGATATAAAATCATGCACATACGTTTACTGAAGGTACCTGAAAAAAATTTCAGAAAATGATTTCGAGCACACCGTGCCTCGGAATCAGGCGCCGTCAGAAACTACGGACTCGTCAAATTCCCATGTATTTAACAAAACAAATTCTATGGGAGTTCCATGTCTTTAAATGGGTGATTTCTATTATTATGGAAATTGTATCTTGAATTTTTGGGTTGACTTAACATAGTTGACCTGAAGAATTTAATATGCATGTAGTAGTTGGTGTAACTAAGGGGAAATGGCTGGGGAAATCTTAAAATAAGATTTTATGAATGGGTATTACAACTCATATATTATGGAACTAGGAGTTACTGTATTTGGTTTATTGCATCTACCAAAAACCATTCAAATTTTTTGTTATAATCGAGTTTGGTTTATGATATGTGAAAATGGATCCTTTGCACTAGAACATATAAGTGAAAATATATTGAAAAATTGTTGGTAAGGGCTATCATGTTTTGAAAAATAGTGGGATAATAATATTAAATTTATATTTATTAATCCATTTTTTGTTGAAAATGTAAGTACTAATTTTATTCTCTGACTTTTTAGAAATTGAAAAATCAAACAACATCCACCATAACACTATAATATATACTTGGGAGGTATAATCTTATCACTAATGGATATTTTTTGGAATTGTATAGGTTCTTGCACATTATACTACCCAATGAACAGAAATTTTAAAGGTTGGAAACTCCACATCCAAAGTCCCTTTCCAATTAGGCTAGTAACAAAGAGGTATCTATCTATATGAACTATGTGGGGGATGTAATGGTCATCTACTACATTATGTGATCCTCCATGTCTACATATATTTTAATGTAATATGATGAAATAGATCCATATTACATAGTTTCTCACATTTGGGATATCCATCAGGAGACGGAGTGATCAAAGAGATATGAGATCTATAATCCACATTTCAAATGAAATCTTGGAGAGTATGCACCTGATAAGACACCTTTAGTCAAGAGTATTGGATATATTTAGGGGCCATAAACCTTAGGTTTTAACATTCAAGGTGATTTGTGTACATATCTCATTATATAATATCTTCCCAAAAACATCACTAATTTTATTTTGAATTATAATATTAGTAATGATGGGAAGACACTATTGGAACTCCGTACTCATATTATCAAACTTGATAAAGACATGAGGTGTGACAAACACATTATACTTATAGTAAATAAGAATAATGGGAACAACAAAAGGGATCCAAACACTCATTCCAAGTAAAATTATTCATAGAACCATCACACTAAAAAGAATAATATCCAGAGTTAAGGAATATAATGGGATTCAGTATGTTTTGGATGAAACAGGCAAGGCCACTCGAAGAGGAATTACACCCATCCAATGAATTAATATAAATCATTTGGGGAATGCATTATTTAGTGTAATCCTTACATATCTATAAGTTGGGAATTGGATAAGGCCTTTTGTGCTCAATTTTTATCCAAATATAGAAACCATGTAGATTTTGTAATATTATAAAAGATGAGCTATATATATGGGCCACCAATAGTGTGTGGCTGGATGCTGATCTAGTCGTTGGATACTACCATATCACATTTCCAACATGATTTGTTTTGGATCTAGATATGGATGAATTTATTTTTATGATTGTAAATAAGTGTTGATACTTTTATAAATATTGTAGATTTCATGGTATGGAAGATCTGAATAACAATATTTATGTATTATGTTTTGAAAACCAAATATTATTTATAGATAACAAAATTAATATAAAAACATATAACAAAAAGCTGTGGAATCACCTCCTTTTCTATATAAAGGAAAATAGTTTGAAAAAGATCTATTAAGATGGTTATTTAGACTCTTTTTGCCTAAATCCACTTGATGGATAACTTTCTTGTTTATAATGAATATTGTCTCAGACACAGTTCAGTGTTCAAGGATATAGGGCTATAGATATTCTAGAATTTTTATATAAGGATGTGTGTGGAACTTATCCAGTATAAGCCTGAGATGGGTTCTTATACTTTATTGGTTTTATAGTTGACTAGATTATGTATGGTTATATCTACTTAATGAGTTATAAGTATGAATCCATTGAGATGTTTAAAGTGTTAACGAATGAGGATGATAACCATATTGGTAATAAGAGAAGGAAATGTTGACTAGATGGAGGTGGTGAATATATTAACTTGGATTTTTTCTTCTTTCTATAGGATTATTTGATTTTATCTCAACTCACTCAACATTATGCACTATAGAGGGATGGTGTTAGTGAAAGGTGGAAATGTATCTTATTGAAAACATTAAGGTCTATGATGAGTCAGAAATCCTTTTATTATCATTTTGGGGATATGAATTACACACTCTAATTTACATACTAAATCGATTACTAAAAATAGAAAATAGTATTACCTTTGAGTAATGAGTGGAATGAAACATGTTTTGTCACTTGATTGTGAATTGGGTTGCAAGGAATTTGTAAAGGCTATCTCAAGAAACAAACTATAGCCCATAGGTATCATGTGTATCTTTATAGGGAAGCCCTATCATACAATAGTATAATATCTATATAACCCTTCCGATAAAAAAGTTATTATTATATGGTATACCATCTTTATGTAGTTATTATGGAGTATTATGGGAGAAATATTGACATCGATGATGTTGATTCTTACGATACAGAAGAGTTGGTAGATGAATTGATTCCAAAAGTCCCTATGTAAGAAGGTGTTCATGGAGAAAATGTTTTTCATTGGAGTACAAGAAAATTTTGAAAACCTGTGAGATATGGTTTTCTATAAAATATGGGTGGTGAGTCATTATTGGTTGAAAATGATGATCATGTCACCTATAAAAAGGAAATGAAGGCCTCATAGGCTCAATGATGGAATGAATCCATGAATCTAGAGATGGACTCCATGTTCAAAACCAAGATTGGGTTCCAATTCATACATTGGTTGTTATAAATCCCATGGGGTATAAATGGGAACTCATGAGAAAACAATTCATGCATGGTAAAATAAATACATATAAAGCATAAGTAGTTGCTAAAGAAATTAAAAATGTCAAGGATTTTACTATGATTAGACATTTCCTATAGTTTCCATGATTATATATTTCAGAATCTTAATTTCCTTACCATATTAACGTTCATATGAGATTTAAAAAATGCATTTCAAAACATCCTTCCATAATGGGAGACTTTAGTAGAATGCATATGTTTAACAAAGACAAGATTTTGTGACTCCATGAAATGCCAAAAAGTTATTCAAGTTGTCAAGATCCATTGACAGATTAAAATATTATCGAGATCATGGAACATTTTATTTGATAAATATATAAATGAATTTGATATCATTAAGATAAAATTTCAACCATGTGTGTAAAAGTAGTTTAGCCAGAGTATAGTTGTTTTCATAGTAGTTTATTTTTATGACATATTATTATTTAGAAACAACATCCCATACCTACAAGAGTTTATGGAATGGTTGAGAAAGTGCCTCTCCATTAAGTACATAAGAGAAGTAGCATATATTCTAGGAATCATGATCATATAAAATAGATCCAATAGGATACTCCAACTAAGTCTTTGTATATATATTTACAAGAATATAAAGATATTCATAATGGTAGAATCCAAGAAAGGATTGGTTCCACTATCACTTGGTATATATATTTCCAAGAAAATGTTTCCTTAAACACAATATAAAAGATACATAATGAGTAAGATCTCATATTCTTCAATGATAAGATCCATTATGAATGAAATATAATGTACAAGGCTTTATGTATCCTATATATTGATCATAGTTGAAATATATCATGCATAACTATGTGAAAATAATTGGACTTCTATTATGTATATCATTAAGTATCTATGTCATGAAATTGATATGTTCCTAGTGTCTGGACAAGATGAAGGAAAATCATCATTGGTTATAAGGATTTTATTTTTCTAATAGAAAAAATAATATGAAGTCGCAATCTAGATTTGTTTTTTGTCTCAATAGGGTGTTGTGAGATGGAAGAGTTCAATGAAGCTAGTTTTCAACAATTTTATAGTAGAGTATGGGTATATAATGTCTCCTGATGCATCCGTGGAAGAATTTTGGATTGCTATCTTTTTCTAATAGTGTTATCTGGTATATAGATGTAAATTTCATATCACAGATTAATATTATAATACTACATCATTGGATCCCTCCAAAGAGTCAAGTATTCAAAGTAAAAATAATATAATTCTGAAGTTTTATTTAATAATGGATTTTTCTCAATGATGTAATGTAAAAATGATCAGATTATCCGAAGAGTAAAATATGGTCAACCTCTTAACAAAGATATTATCTTATTTGAATCACCAGTATCATGTGAGATCTATTGGATTGAAAGACGTGATCAGTTTTCTCTTATTAAAGTGGGCATCTATCGGAGTTGGTTCCCTAGAAAATTTTTTTTCAGACATGATTACTTTTGTTCTTATTATAAAAGTTCTATTTTCACATCCTAATTAATCTACTACATGATATTTTAATGTGATAATGTCCATAGAATATTTTTCACACTAAATGGTCATAGAGAATCCCTATTTTGATAAGAACCTAATGGTTCCATAACATTATTTTTGAACAATATTCTGTTGATGGATGGTATTATCTGATGGGACATAGAAAATATAGGATAATAGTGTTAGGAGTCTCATAATACATTGATAATCATTCTCATCATGTTAACCATTGGTAATATCCATGATATGTTGAAATGAGAATATGTCAATCAGAAATCCACATTTCCACAAGTCATTTGACATTCCTATATGCGGATTTGTGTAATGATCATTAAACTTTAATGTTATCATTCATGGATATCATGAATCACATACATTGATGAACTTTTGAAATACTTGATCGTGCATGTTAGAGTAGATTTATGATATGATAGGTTCATCAAAAATGATATAACATTAATGGATAATGAGAGAAAGGATTTATCCCTTTTGACTATTTAAAAAAACTAAAATATCATGCCCTATGACGGGAATGAAACAAACCGAATAAATATTTGTCGATGGGTTTGTTTGTAATTTAATTAATGAGAATTCATGTAAATAGACATTGAAAGTATAGGTTTATAGTACCAACATTAAACCATATTTTTTTAGATATTATGATAAAAGGATTATATTTCAGGTAAAACTATAATATGTGGTCGAATGACATTGTAGTGTTAACTTCCTTCACTATGGATGCCTTTCCTTATTAAGAGACACTAACCTTGTACATTACTATTTTATACCTACTTCAACTATGAAATAGTCTAAGAGGGTCACACATTTTATTATCAACAATATTAGTTAAACTCACGTATTGAATTTATCATGTTATAATAAATAAAATTTAACTTGGTTTGGATGATCTCCATAATTTAAACACACGTTATTTAAAAGAATAAATGAGTTAAAAATTTATAATAAATATTTCCACGAAATATTAGATAATATTATATTTTTTATATTTTTTACTTAATAACTAATCCGTATTTATTTATTGAATAAATAATAACAATTCAAGGATCATTAAATGTGGATGAGGGAATGAAAACTAAGTTTAATGTTACTATTAGAAATGGACTAAATGATAGTTATTTATATTTCTTATGAATTTCAAATGTAAATAATTTAATAATAAGATTCAAATTATTATTATTGGATATGGGTTTAATTAATAATTTTGGAATTATTAAATGGATTCTGTGAGATTTTTCAACCCTAAATTGGCCAAAATAAGTATCTAATTACCTCACTTGCCTAAAACACAATTTCTCTTCACAACAGATAGAGTGAGACTCAATCAAGACCTATAGAAAGAACAAGAGATCTAGGTTTATCTAATCCCAATATCTATCATACCAATACGATATCATCAATATTACTTCCTCTCTTGAGAAGAAATATATTGTGGTCAACCAATAACAAAATAGGTGATTGTGATTGGTCGTGCTATCAGCTAGTGATTATATGGTATGTGTCAGAGATTATAAATCACATATAGACCACTGATAAATGGAATATATACATGGATACTATAGTGAAATGAAGTTGTGATAAGATCTATTCCACCAAACATCAATAAAGATAGAATTAGAAGATATGGTTTTTCTATATTTATATTTTAATTAATTATATATTACATGTTAATATTTTTCTTCCCTGGTTCCAGTGTTTTAGTATAGTAAATTAAACTACTTTTTCATTAAACATGAAACTATGATCCTGTATAATTAAATATACATGTGATTCACAACTAAAAGTTGACCTTGTTATACAAGAAAAGTACACTTCGCTTACTCCCAAAACCAAAAAAATGCACGTGACATATGCTCACCACTGATCATCAAAACATGGATGATGATATACACCAAAAAGAACCAACATAAGAAATGGATCCTTTCCCCTTACCATGATCATAAAAAACCAATTCTATGCACACCCCATGGATATATGTGAGAAAAAAGTCTCACTATGATAGATCCATGAATTTAAATAATTTCATACGCAATGAAAATTATTATTATTAGATTTAAAATGGAATTTTTAAATAAACATTTTAAAAAAAAGAGTTCATAAAGGTTATTTCTTCCACTATATAGGGAATGGGCATGCGATTGATGCAGAGCTATGGGTAATGATAAAGGAGATCAGGTTTGTAGTTTGATATGGTTGGAGAAAGTTACGGCTATAGTGGGACCCATTTGTTGTTGTACAGATCCTGAAAGACTGATCCATGAATGTTCCATGGAAGATGTTATTTTCCTGGATAAATTGTCATAGACTTTCAGAGCTGATATGCCCCAATGTCTCTCATTTCTATAGAGAAGCAAATCAGGTTACATAAGATCTTTCCAAAATAGCACTTATGGAGGTTAGATCCAGTTGGTCCTTTGTTCTACCCAGTTATTATAGTAGTCTGGTCCATAATGATAGTGTTGGTGTTTTTCACACAAGAAATTTTAAGGCTCCCCTTTATTGAGTTGTATTGTACTGTTTACACTTTTTAAAAAATAATTTGTTGCGAGTAGGTTCCTTCCTGTATCTCAAACTTTGGCTAAAAATTAATATTATTATTGGTTATATTTTATATTTTAATATCATTTTCCCTTTAATTCAAAAAATCAAGAATGAATTCTCGTATAATTTCCTCCATCACCAATATGGTATGATCTATCAGCATATTGATCTGAGATCGGATGTCTATGATAAAATGAACCTAAAAATCAATATTTATATATGTTCCTTTCTAAAAATGAAATATAAAATAGGTATCTAGATTATAAAAAATTGTCATAATCACCCTATAAAGATACGCTATATATTAAAATTTATTCATCCATTCTCATCAATAGAATATATATCTTCGTCTTGATGGAAATTCACAACCTATAACAATTATCCCATAATTACCCATACCAAATCACATCAATGAGATTACATCAATAATCATATCATTAAATCCATGGTCATTTAAAATAACTTTCACTCAATAAAATGACCAAGAAATGCCTACGCTATATTGATTCTAGTTTTTCATTTACTGCCAGGTGAAGAATCATGAAATGAACCCAATAATGACTTTATTTATACCATGACTCAAATATTCCCTATGTATTTAGTGATGAATCTTGTTTTTTCCTATGTAAATTTAATATATCAAGTTATGTGAGACTTACATAATCTCCTCGTGTATACTATAATGAAATAACACATTAATTAATACAAAAAGAACCTCATCAACATCCAGGGACTACTCTAGTGGTGGATTCCCACCATATTTGTTATACAAGATAAAATAATAATTCATTATATATAGATGACTCTCATTTACCCTCTCGATGAGTAAATATATACTATATGATTATATTATGGTCACCCGACACAAATACTCTTAAACGTTAAGGCACGTGTTAGTGAGAATGCTCTTCATTTTCCACTTACTACTAACAATCCTCACCACCTACTCTAGAATCTTCATTATTTGTGAATAATTAATGAAAATTCCATTCTTATGGGTATATTATATCTCGAAATAAAAAATATAGAGTTACTCACCCCAAATCTGCTTCCAAAGGATTATACACCTCGAATAAAAGATATACATGAGGCCCTTATGGTTTTTATACATAATAAAACTCTCACCCAATATGTAGTGATGTGAAAATATTTTCCTTTACAAAACTGAAACAATTTATATATTAGACATTAGGTATTTTCTCCAATGTTCCCTCAGCTATATGGACCCATAAAAGGATACTCTCTTATCGTAAAAGGATATATTAGAAGAATATAACAATAAAAAAATCATATCGTCATAGTCAAGGACATTATTACCTTCACCAAATTGAATAATATTGGGATAAACATCCCACATAGACCCTTAAATCCTTGGATACTAAAAATATAAAAAATCTTGGTTACTCCCAATAAACCACATCTTATAACTTCATTTACTTTAATTATATACTTACTTCAAATATCATATTCCTAAATAAATACACCTAGAAAATAAATAACTGAAACTCCTAGATCATTAAATATTGTTGATTCTCCCCCATTTTACTAAATAAGACCTATTGATTGAAATCAT
Organism: Viscum album; assembly: GCA_963277665.1. Taxonomy (NCBI): domain Eukaryota; kingdom Viridiplantae; phylum Streptophyta; class Magnoliopsida; order Santalales; family Viscaceae; genus Viscum; species Viscum album. The sequence continues at coordinate 1,290,913,251 of OY728119.1, forward strand.
GATTCTCCCTTAACATGTAATACACTGGAATAACATCAGTGAAGAAAACAAGAAAAAATAGTGAAGACAAAAATAGAAAAACTTATTCATAAGGGACATGAAAACTAAAAAAATTAATTAAACTAAAATGAATAATTAAATACTCATATATTCCATATTTTCTCTTAAAATTTTTATGTTGAATAAAAGAAGACCTCACTCACAACGAGTGATGGCCTAAATTGAATTCAACCCTTAAAAACCATATAGATACAATAAAGTTATTTAATAAGTTTCCAATATAGGGAAGATGATGTTAATTCTTAACCATAATTCAGTTTAGTCTATATTAATTCAAACATAATCACAACATATTATCTTCCTTCATATAAAATAGTATTGGAGATCCCCAATGGGATATGACCAAGTGACTAAATCTCATTCACCACTAAATCCTCTAGATTAAACTTCATCTCTTTATGTTTAAGAGACCTAATATAAAGTGAAATGGGTATGAGCCTCAAAACTAGAATAATCCTTATTGGGGAAATATATCATTCCCAAGTAAAAATCCAATGAAACATTGGAATGATATCCCATAACTGATCTATGATAGGAGGAATGACCAGTCACTGACCCGCCATATCTGTATAAACTTTTTAGAAAATAATTTTAAAATAGCCCCCAACTACTGAAGATTATTCCTTGAAAATACTACCAATAAATCCCACTCACTGATGTAGGTATGAAAATATCCATCCAAGGATGTTAAATATATCTATTAGTGAAATAAATCAATGTATGATTGAAAAGATGGTATCCAATCAATCTTGAGTGGACAATCAAAGCTATACATCTCCAATATAAATAAGTGTGGTCGAATCCAACAATCCATTACTACTATGTCTAACTCTTGAACTCTCTAGAAACACACTGACCTCACCTCTCAGGGAATATTGACATACACAACCTCATAGAGATACCATATATAAATATCTATATCATTATCTAGATGACTAGATATGGATTTCATAATACACATAAATAAAATATAATATATTCTAGAGTTGATTATTGATGAATCATACCTCAAACTATATTTGAATAAATTAACTACAAGGTAAGAGTTTAATTTATGGAATAAATATTTCCGAAAATTCGTATCTAAATTCAAAATTCCTTATTATAGTAAAGGAAATTATCCAACAAAAATTGTTACACATATCACTGGGTATCATGGTATCTTTCTTGTCCAGAATGACATATAGATCCCTATCTACAAAGCTATTGTTATGATTCCATACAAACCATGTATCTAATGTTCTACTAGATATGTACCTATCATTAAAACATGGTTGTATTCCATAGTGTCTCTAAAGGTTACCCAAATCCCCTCAAGATAGTCACTTATATGTTATTCTATCATAATCAAGCAAAATATACCCCTATTAAACACACAGATAACACTTGACCAAAGATCTCTCTCTCTAAAGGGAAGTAATGTACCCCATTCCTATCTAGAATACCTATAAATTCCTTAGAGAGACAATTTAAACATCCATGTTGTATATCCCAAGATCCCACTCTTATCCCTAGAAGATGAAGTGTATATACAAATTATTGTACCCATATTTTTCTTCCACTCTATAATTTGAGATTAACTAACAACTACTAATATGGATTTTAAATGAATGATATTCACCTACAACTAAATAATGTGCATCATACCCTCCCCACAAAGCCTTACCCTAAAATTCTCATTACCCACCAATATATATAAATATCATATAATATTGGGAAATAAGGTAACATAATTCATTTCTAACATGCCACCACTAAACTAGATGCAAAAAATGTCTAGATTTTTTATCTATTCGAGTTTTTTCGAATAAATATTTGAAAAAGGTGTGAATAAAAGTCCTTCTAAGTCATTACTATAAGATAGTATTTCTAGAAAATGATATTTCACTAGTTATTTGGTGGTATTTCAGTCTTGAAGGATATAATATTCTCTCGTATATCAAGGTGTGTCTCCAGATTATCTTATATTATCTACGTATATTATATCCAAAACTCAGAATCATGTGGTCCACCCTCACAATAATATACTATTATATCCCGAAATTGAAAATAAAAACTCATGTCTGACATGGTTAGCCCAACTCTTAATTCACTATGTCCCATAAACAATACCACCTTAAGTAGATTCTCCTTGATAAATTAATTGATAGGAGGAATATGGAAAATCGAGAAACTGTCTCTATGGCCGATGGGGTATGATCATCCCCACCATCCAAGAGATCAATTAGAGGTCATTTTAGTGTTGTGACTTTATGATAAAAATTCCACAACACATATCAAAAGTATATTATATTCTTAGATATCATAGTTTAGGGTAATTATTAACATCCAAATCATTCCCTACCATAAATAGACAACCTCATAATAAGGCATGAATTCACACCCTCTTTCAACCCCATGATTTGATTAAAATCAATAAATCAAATTTTAAAACCCAACATATTGTATTGGTCTAAAATCATAAAACTATAACATCCAAAAATGAAAAAAACGTAACTCAACCAATGTACCATGGAAATAACTTATATGGAGGTAACTTAATACAATTATCAAGTTACATACCAGGAACTGATGATATCAAATCTCTTCTATTACGTATCCCAAAAATGGAGAAAAAAATACTTTAATTACACTTTTAAATGGATTCGATTCAATTCACCTCTATAATGACCAAACTAATTTACCACAAAGCTGAAGTGTATCTCTATATATCATAGAGGTTATAGGCAAGTGTTCAAGGTCAAAGTACAATAATTTTAGGTATTATACCCTCTCATATAAATAATAATAAAATTTCAGAAAAACAAGAACAAGATGAAATTAATTAGAAATAATATTTGTAAAAACATCACTCAGTAATCAAAAATAGAAATAAATATCAACCAATTTAATATATAAAAATGGGATTCTATACATATCATACAATTCATATATCATAAATAAGATCTTTTATGAGAAAATAATATACAATGGTGTCCAAAAGTAATAAAAAAGGAAGGGTTCCACTAACTAGACCCCAGTCATAGCCATATACTTTCTCCTAAATCTTATCAGGAACTATTATCCCATCCATCAATATCAGTTCCTAAATTAAGTCAATGAATATAATTTTTTTCATAGGTGCCATAGAACCCAATATGTGTGTGAGTAAAAATTAGTATGACACATCCAATGGTACCCCTATGTACGTTGAGTAAATACACATCCATATTTAATATTGAATGTTGATAAAGTAAATAAATGAAAAAAATGCATCATTGAATAACACAACATCCTGACCTTGTATGGCCATACCTAATTTGGTCTATGTTGAAATGGGATGATATACCAACTCTCTAAATGAATCTCTAAGATGAATGATAAATCAATCCTCATATTATAATAATATATAATGATCTATGACTTTTTTTAATCACTGGTTGAATGATTTATCACCATCATAATCTATCTAGTTGAATAATCCTTCAATAATCTATTTTAATTTGATAATTATACATCACATAGTGAATGAGGAAACAATAATCCCTAAAGGAAAATATATCACCACTAACTATACTTGCGTTGTTGATGTAGTGATATTAGATTACCCAATTATATGATACATTGCTAATTTAACACACCATGGATGGATAATTCACCCCCTTAATCAACTCCTCAAGTAGATTATACACCACTATCATCAATTCCTAGGTGGATTATGTACTAGAATAATTTCCTCTTGGTGGATAAGGATCCATCAATAATAACCTCTATAAAAATGTTTTTCTAATAATACCTATCACAATGTGGAAAATTCATGACCAAAACAACTTTTATATGATGAAGGTATAACACCTACATGAATTATGGGATGGATGATGTAACAAAAATTAAAATATCAAGGTAATAAATATACCAAAAATGATACTATTGAAATAGATAATGGAAAAGTGAAATCAAAACACATGGATGATGGTTAAACATGAATACATCAACCACTTGGTGGTTGATAGATTTCTTGTTCATATTGGGAGGAGTAAATACCACTGACGTAACTAACAAGGTTGATAGGATTCCAATAACACAATATAAAATCACAATAGTAATAAATTCAACAATTATAGTTATTCTTAGTAAATTGTTAATAATTTTCCTTAATGCAGGTCATACACTCAATCATCCAACATTCCTACAGTCTAAAAATAGGATTTTCAACTCTTAGGCCATTTTATTTTAAACTATTTTTTACCAAATATAATGTTGGGACACGACACATTTCTCTTAAAGTATCAATGTAAGTATTTATGTTCATTACTACTCTATGATGCTTCCAAGGATCGTGTAGTCATAGTGAGAGGGGGTGAATCATGTGTGACCAATTTTACTGAATTATTTTCATATTTAAATCAATACTATGTCTCATGTTAAGATGAGTGGATCTTTAATGAAATGTAGAAAGTAAATGGAGCACAGGACACACATCTTTTACAATTATTGGTACTAAGACCAAAATCATTTCCATGTTGGTTATATCCCCCAACATGGATTATCCACTATAATCTTTTATTAACTATAATGATTTGTGAAGAAACGTTTTATACGCAATAGTAGTCGATCTTCCAATTGATTCTAGTTATACCCCCAGCAATCCAACTCTTCAACCTCATTCTATTAGACAGCCCAACCATTCAACTGGTCAGATCCCCCAGTCTCTTTCTCTCTAGCCTCTTCACCAACTAGTTATACTAGCCGGTCACAAACTCTTACTTTTTCAATGTGATCCATAGATAGGATGATCACTTTGATCTTCCTTAATGATATTTTTGGATCACATTGGCTTTTTTACAGTTCAAGTTCATTTTCAATGATGTGTGACTTGCTCAAATATTTATGAACATTGAATATGATTAGTTGTCTCAATACAAAGCTACTCGATAAAATATTTTTTCTTCTATTGAAGACCCAGCCTCACTAAACACAAAAATATAGAATATATAATTTTTTTGAAACACTAATACATATGTTTTCGCGGATTCAGTCACAAAACACATAATATTTATTAATCAACATATATTCCATGGGAACATTTTCAAACATCATGCTCATATTTAGTATACTGCATGGACTTATTAAATGAGCATGTGAACAAATGCATTTGTGTATGTACATGAAACATCATCCTTGAAATTTCCACTTGGATCACTATAATTGACATGATAAATGTTCTTCTCTCACATACCATACTATCCAAAATTGTTACTCAATGTATATATATTTGCAAATCTTATGAATGTACTCCATGCACTAATACAATTTTCATTTCAAAAGCTCCGCACACACTTCCAATATTGAATAAAAGTGTATCATGAATGTGCATATGACTCATGTGTACAACGCCTTTGCGCAACTGATATACATAAAAATACTTCAATTAATACATATTCATTCATATATAATATTGTATCTTATTCCTTTTATGTGCACACATCCATTATGTATTAATTTTTTTTCACAATATCCCTTCACACAAAACAATATGCTCACTTTGAGAAACATAAACTCCTTTGCCTGCAATAATACACACTGTATGTGAAAGTTCTCCCTCATGAATTCGTAAATATGATCATAGAAATAGTGAGGAATGTGGAACAAAGTTTCTTCATGTAACACCTTTAGTGTGCAATTTATAGGTCAAGAACTTGTGGCCTTCTAATTTTCTTCACTCATGTGTGGATCCTTCTTGATCCATAAAATATCACATGGAACACACACTCTCTCTCTCTATCTCTCGAAAACTCATCTGAGATGTGTTATAATGTTACCTTCAAAGGATCTTGGAATATTTTATTTATAAGTGTTGAGAAACTAACTCATAATCTTAAAGAACCATATAGAATCATAGATTAATGATTCGAGAATATATACTGCTATTGTTCCGTGATTTTTGAAGTCATCATCTCGAATTTTTAATCACCTGCACCCAGAAAATCCATTATTTTCTCATTAAAATATTATGAAATTTATTTAACCAAAATATCTCCATAATATTTAGATTCTCATGATCCTAAAATGTTTCTCGAAATCTTGATTTCAAACATCAGTCGATGTCGCTGCATGGAGGTCTCAGTGCATAGAAACCATTGTGTCAGATTGAGGTTGAAGATCATGTTGTATGGATGTTCAGTCTGCTGAAATACTCTATGTGTTTTTTAAAATTTATCTCATTGTTCTAGAGCACAGATTGATGATCATATGATCACTATATTTCAATTGGTTAATCTGACGGTCGATATTCACTCACTATAAAAAATATGTATCCCACATCGAAATAGACTTCGTTTCTTTGATCCTTGATAATAATATACACAAAAACCTCACATCAATAATTTCCCTTCCCCCCTCCACAAAACCACCCCCTACCGATGTTATCTTTTGGGCATGCTCTGCTCCCAAACTATGTTGGTCTCCCTGCCTCCCCGCATAGTAGTGCTTCTCTGGCCCTTCTATGCTCCCATGTGGGTGTGTTGGTCAGCTGGGGTTGAGTCCTGTCTCCCACTATGGTGAGTTCCACTAACCTAGCTAGCTAGAATGAAGGTTGTGGAAATATATTATCTATTTCTTAAAACATTTCCAAAATTGAATATAATTTCCTTCAAATAAATGCCAAAACCAGCAAATCAAAGCCTCATGCAATATAAATCATTTTTTCATGGATCTATAATTATAACTCTTCAAATCAGTGTAGTAAACTTTGTTCATTCATATTTCACAATTATTTTGTACATAAGACTAAATCTCCAATCATTATGTTTAAAACACCCATTAAATTCATCTTCAAAACTAATTGAAAAAATTCCAACATCAAAAAATCAATTCACCACTTCAATCTCCCCCTTGGTATTTGTTGTCAATACCCAGTTCATTTTCAAAATTCAATGATATATTCTCCCCGTTAGGAGAAATTGTGCCAATGTAGTATGAATGGGAAGGAATTGTCATTTCCCCAATGAAACATCTAAAAATATCTTAATCAATTCTGACACATATTATCTAGTTTACTTATGAGAAGGATGGGATCACTACTGACATAGAAAAATGATAAAAATAATCATATCTATGTCTATGAGAGAATTTCAACCTCTATAAAACAAGAATGATCAGATTTAAAATTAATTATATTTATAAATTTGCAGCATGTGATACCAATCACTATACCATCTTTTCTGAAACATCTCAAAATATTTTCAACAAATCCCTTATATATATCTCATTAAATAGATTAGAAAAATTAATATTTTATAATTAATATATTAATACCTAAATAGAACTTCTAGTACTCATAAGACATCATTTGAGATAGAAATGTATGATGGATGATCTTTTGTGCTCCCCCTCAAGAGATGCACACAAAATATACTTCGTCATGATTGACTTTCTTCATGAATAAAACCCAAGTATCATTTAATATGATTTAATATATTGAAAAGAAACAACATGAAACAAAATGTCGTCCATGATGGACATCAATTAAAAATCTAGGTCTCCCACTAAATATATTTTCAACCTTTAATTCCCTGCTTGAAAAAACAAACAAAATATATAGGAATAAGGTGGTACTTCAATGCTTATCAGTTAGAGAAATAGGGATGATAATTAATTCTCAACCTAGAAATATTCTTAGATAAAAAGGTATTTTCACATTTGATAATAATGAAATTTCATTTCCCTTTGCTTCCTCTATCTTTCTTGTCTCTTCCAACTGTTCTATCCATATAATGAAATTTTCTTTAGGAACATGTTCGTTCTTCACACGGTGTGTGGAATTATTTTACACAACATTTTATGTTATGGATGAATCCCAATTATTTTAAAATAATTCTTTTTGACTAGATAATATTTTCAGACAATATTTACATGAGTTTATAGACATGTTTCTCTTATGACACACAACTTTAGAATTCAACAAGTTTCCACTTTTAGGAAACTATTCATATTTTTCATTACTATTGTCATTCACCAAATCAATTTTGTTTTTTCTATTCTAGACTGATTCGTTCTTCGATACTAGTTTTATTTAGTATGAATATTCACGGCCAATTTACAATGGTCAATGATGTGGCCTTTTTTAAAACAATATAAACAACTTTTCATTGGTGAGATACTCTTTATATCATTTTTCTCAAACTTCTTGGGTTTTTTTTGTTTAAAAACGTTGTTTTTCTTCTACATAGAACCCAAGGATTTCCTATCATATTTATATCTTACCTAAATGAATTTATGCTCTGGTATTCTATTCACATCAACAAATTATTTGGGAATAATTGGTATATACCAGCACTGATCATAATAGTGACCGCTTTTTATTCAATAATGATGGAAATTTTTAGAATAATCATATTTTTTTTTGGTAAAATTATTCTCTTTCTATGAATTATTCTTTTCCTAAAAGTATCGAACATTATTCAAATTTTCTCAACGTATATTTAGGAATTATATAATTTTCCTACAATGAAATATCATTTCAATAATTAATTTCATGATGCACAAAAATCCAACAACACCAATATTAGCCGTTAAATATATATTTCTTCATTTCTAACTCAATATGACTGTCTTATAAATTTTGATACTTTTGGGTTTCACATTTCATTTTTTTCTTTCATTGGGGAACAAGAATTTCCACATTTATTCGCATAGATATTTGATGATGTTGTGGATTTTTGAATATTTTTCTTCACCTATGTCAGTCCATATTGAAATTTGGAGTCACTAGTTTGATTCTTTTCATAAATAAGACTATTATCAGACAAATCATTGATAACTCGTCTTTTCTCAGCAACATGGGAAATCTCAGCCTATGTCACTTCCATATTTCTCAATTGTACAAATACTTCAAGACAAATTAATTTGAGGAATACTTTTCCATCTTCAATAGATTTCATGTTATCTTCCCACTGAATCTTCATCTTCTAAATATTTTCTTCATGCATCTGACCTTCCTTTAATAAATAGTTATAAATATTTTTCATTCTTTTTGGTTTATCATTTTATTTAGTATCATTGAAATTCATGAAAACATTATGCATCATTTCAACAGCATGGATAATATTTATAAAAACAATTTCAATAATATCATTCTCACAGACATTATTTTCATATTATTCAAGTGCTCTAACATATTCTTCTTTGTAAAGAGATATTACTTCTTCTATTATATTCACTAGCGTTGTGAGAGTGTTGGAAATGCCAGCCTTTTTGGTCAGTACTTTTTCAATAGAATCTTCCTCTTCTTCTAGAAATAATTTTTCATCATGTAGTTCCTTGAATACTTTGGTCAAACATACGAACACTTATTTGGAATGTTTCATTAAATGAATTATAATATCAAAATAGAACATAGAATCATCACCGATTGAACTTTATTTATCAAAAAATTTCACGGAATAACTTATAATCTGGGTGTGTTTATATACCAGTTTATTTTTATTCATATTTGGAATATTCTTCATCTTCAATGCCGCTCTTTTCTACAAATTTTTTGCTGATTTTATGGGAAAATAAACATTTCTAACCTTAGGAGAAGTGATTTTCTTTTCCATCTGAATCCCTTCTTAATTTTATTCCAAAACAAATCTACAATTTATATAATTATGATAAACACAACTAGACAAGTTTTTTTTCAACTAGAGGTGGTCTTCCCTATGATAACAATTAAAGTCTCTGAGGATCATGAAGTCACACTGAGAGGGGGGTGAATCAGGTGTGAGCAATTTTACTAAATTCTTTTCACCATTAATTTAAACCTCTACCACCTATTAAGATAAGTGGACCATCCATGAAAAGAAAAGAGTATATGTATCACATAAAAAGGTATTTTTACAAGGTTCATTACTAAGACCTATATCCTTTCCATGTGGTTTATACCCATAAATGGATTATCCACTATAATATTATTATCAATTTCAACGGCTTAGGTAGAAACTGTTTATAAAAAACTATAATAGACCCTCTAGTTGATTCTGGTTATACCCCCTAGAAATCCAACTCTTCTGCCTCATTTTCTTAGTTCCCCCAACTGCTGGACTAATTATACCCCCTAGTATCTTTCTCTTGATCCTCTTCAGTAACTGGTTATACCCCATAGTCACAATCTCCAACTTCTTCTATATGATCCACAAATAGGATGATTGCTTTGATTTTCCTCCAAGTGCTTTCTAGATTAAACTAGATCATGTACAATTCAAGTACATTTTTACTGATGTTGGAAATTCTCAAATATTTCTGAATAGTGAATATTTTCTGGTGACTCGGTACAACCCTGCTCAGACAAATATTTTTTCTTCTATGGAAGATCCGACCTCAATAACCACTGAAATCTAGAAAATAGAAATATTAAAAAACACTGAACCAAATGTTTCCCCATCTTCAGTCCCAAAACACTACACATTGATTAATCAACATATATTCCACATGAACCTTTTCAAAATTCATGCATGTATTTATTATACTACATGGAATTCTTAAATGATCATGTGAACAAATTCATTTATGTATGTACATGAAACATCAATAACACGATGTCCACTTGGCTCATATTATTTGACATAAAACTGTTCTTCTCACACATACAATACTATCCACAATTTTTAGTCAATGTATATGTGTATGAAAACTATATGAATTTAAAACATCCACTACCTCAATTTAATTTTCAAAAGCATCTCACACACTGCCAATATTCAATAAAATTGTATCATGCATGTGCATATGCTTCGTGCACAATTCCTTTTTGAAAGTGATATACAAAGAAATCCTTCGTGCAACATGTATTCATGCATATATAATACTATATACCATTACATTTACATGCACAGATCCATTATGTAATCATTCTATCTCATGTATAGTATTCCTTCGCGCAAAATAATATTCTTATATTGAGAAATAAAAACTTCTTATCATGAAAAAATACACATTGTGCACATAAGTCCTCTATCATGAATTATCAAATATGATCATGAAATTATTGAGGATTTTGGAAAAAAAATCTCCACATAACACCTTGAGTGTGAAATTTATAAGTCGGGAACTCACGGACTTCTAGTTTCTTTCACACATGTGTGGATCCTTCGAGATCTAGAGAAGATCACATAGAACACTCTTTCTCTCTCTCTCCAAAACTCAGCTAGGATGTGATATTAACATTACCTTCAAATGATATTGGCACACACAATTTATAAACAACAGACAACAGAATCAGAATCTTCAAGAACATTTTAGAATCATAGATGAACCACTCGAGAATATACACTACCTTTGTTCCGGGATTTATGGAATCATCCTCTTGAATTTAAAATCATCTATATAGAGAAAATACATTATTTTTTCATTTAAATATTATGAAAACAAAGTTTCATAAAGTATTTTGATCCTATTCAGATTATCTGGATCATAAAATGTAGCTTAAAAGCTTGAATTCAAGCTTTAGTCGAGGATGCTGCATAGTGGTTCGGGTGTAGAGAAAACTTTAGGTGGGCTCGAGGTTTAAGATTAGGCTACATGGATGATTAGAAGGTTTTAATACTATCCAGTTTTTTTAATATAGATCACATGGTTCTTGAGTTTTATTGGATGATTGGACGATCATGATATTTCAATCGCTTGGTCGAATGGTTGATATTCACTCTTCTTTAAAGATAAGTATCCCACATCATAACAGACTTCATTTATCCACTCCTTTATAGTACACAACATGGAATCTTTGCATCAGTAATTTATCATCCCTCCTCCCGAGTACCACCCCCTAATAGTGTTCTCCTTTGTTCATGCTCTATGATCAAACTATGTCTGCCGCCATGCCACCATCCACAGTGGTGCTACTTCATCTCTTATATTCTCCCTAGTGGGCATGCTAGATGGCTAGGGTTGAGATCAGACTCCCTTTATGGAGAGTGCCCCTCACCTGGATAGCTGGATAGTAGGTTGTGAAAATATATTTTTTTAATATATATAATTTTTTCCAAATAGAATATTATTTCTTACAAATTAATTCCAAAACAATTCAATCAAAACCTCATGTAACATAGATTGTTTTTGCATAGATATATTCCTCTTTCTCTTCACATCGATATAGTAAACATTGTGAATTCATATTTCACAAGTCTTTGGAACATTGGACTAACTCTCCAATTATCATATCATATACACTCATTAACATGATATTCTAGACTAGTTGACAACAATTCCAACATCACCATGTCACAAGAACACTTCAGTCTCCTGATCCAATTCAATAATATGAAAATTCATGGAAAAGGACATAGGTGACCCAAATGATATCATATGGATCATTGAGTACCATTTACAATCATATATGATTTCTCAATCTCCCAAGGAGTATAGAAAAAAAAATTAAATCCATAATTTCATACGATGTGTTCTGGGAATATAAAAACAAGTTGTTAAGTAATAGAAGGCCTACCATAACCAAATAGGTTCCTAATAATTATAAACCACTAGATGATTGGACATCAATCATTCTAAATCAGATAACCTAAAAAGTCCCTTCACATTAAGGGTTAGTCAATAATTTTTAATTAAATAGTGATGAAAATGGGAATTGAAGGAAAATTTGTGTTATATTCACCTGTAGTACTCCACTATGAAAGATGACACCCTGATCTAAGAACAAATGGTGATGAAAAAATATTATAAGAATAAAAAATAGAAATTGAGAGGGATATTGTGTGAGGTTATCCTATATTAAATGTGTACTATACCCTCATTTTATAAATTTTATTTCTCATTTTATTTAATATACCTAAAATAAAAAAATTAACTGAGTATAATTAGAACTCTAACGAGACACCACTAAAACTCTATTAGCCTATAGGGTTTCCAGTTTACCCTAATAAATGTATCAACAACAGTGTAAATAACCACTACCCCTCCCAATAAAACTCAAGTGGACACCCCTAGGACTTCTAATGGGAAATCTCTACTTTTATGAATTACCCCACTAGTTAGTTTCATCAATACACAATATGAAGCCTCTTATAACCCCTCCGATATCAGAATACATAATATGATTCATCATTGAGATTAAATTATAACCAACAAACTAGTGGGGTGCTTATTAAAATTATAATCTTAATTTTAAAACCTATAAATCAATTTTCAAAGTAACAGTTATATTTTATTCAATAAAAAAATATTTATTTTTTTACTTTATATAAAATATATCCGAAGTTATATTCAGTATTGGGAATTCATAAATTTAAAAGACCACTTTATTATAATAAAACACTAATAAAAGTCATAGTAATAATTATTATTTATAGTCTTGAAATAACCTAGTAAAGTAATCAAAATTTTATTGAAATATACCCCACCCTCGGTGTTATATAATGACCCCTCCTCTACCCCTTTCACCTTACATATAACGATCATTAATTTTAAAAATATCAATCTATCTTACTTAATAAACACTCTTATATATGTATTCAAAAACCATTAGAAGAAACAAAAGACCTTCCCCTAAAGGATTAAGTCTCACTTTGAAGGTGACATCACAAAGAGTAAGTTAGGGGTCCCCAAATCTCTCTTTATATAATATATTTGTGATTTATCCTATAAATATTTCAAAACACCACTTATTTTTCTTTCATGATTAATTTTAAACGGTTTTAAAATACCTTTAACCTATTACCATTGATATATTTCTCATTCCTTTTCACTAAATACATTTTTAAAATATATTACATTGGAAAAATATGTCTTTCAAAATACTATAACCTTTTTCAATAATATAATTTATCAATAAAAGTTACCTATTAGTAGTTTTATAATTATATTCTAATATATTTCTAAAATATAAATAGTAGATTTATTATTATTTTAAAAATTATTAGAATAAATCATTCAACCAAGGATGTTTTATACTACATTTGTAAATGATGATGTTTTATTTTCCTTAATTTATTTCATGAATATTATTCAAATTGGATTTGATGTTAAAATATAACATTAAAAATTATTTTTTTCAATTTTTTTTTATTTTTTTAATGATAAAATAGTCATAATTACAATGAAATTAAAAGTAAAAAATAATAGTCTCTTATCCATATAAAATGCGATTATGAAGAAATGCTTATCGATTTAGAATTAATTTCTAGAATATTTTGAAATATCGAACTCTTTTAAAAAATTTAATAGTATAAAATATATTATTTGAAAATTTTAATGGTTAATAAACCATTTTAAAAGGAAATTTTACTATTACTTATAGTGGTTTTTAAATACAAATTCAATAACCTTTAAATGACCAATGCGATTAATATTAATCGACTAAATGAATAATACAAGATAAAAAATGAATTAAATAAGCACAAAAATGGTTTACAAAAAAATAGATAATCATTATATTTAGATTATTTATAAATTATTAGTAAATACTTATCAAATAATCACTCTAGGTAATGGGTTCTCTTCCAAAGATCAATTCCTTCCATGTGTTAATTTTAGATGGTATATCTTCCCTATGTGTCGTATAACATGATTATTAAAAGTATGCCTCACAAGTATTCATTTATCATCAATTTTAATCTTTATTCATAAAAATATTAATATTTAAATAATTTATTTACCTTTATTTTTCTTTTAATTAGTCATTTTTAAATATAATATTTTTTATGAAAATCATAGAATTATTTATTTCCATAAAAATGAAAATTCCCATCACATAATTCTTCTTTTTGTAATAACTAAAAACTTTTATCACTAAAACATCTATAATTTATTATCATTCACTAAATTATTTTTCATCTCTGATAATTCACTTTTATATTACACCCTTTAACAATTTATTATATTTTATTTTTCTAAATGGTATTTTTTTTTTGAAATTAATATTATATAAAAATATTTCACAAACTCATTATCCATGTTCTAGTATATTTATACAGTGGTGTAAATGAAATATCTATGATATAATGATCCATCACTTATTTTTTCTTTCCTTTTAATCAATCATATATAAATATAATTTTCTCACTCAACCATTCCATTGTGAATACTCTATACTTCATTATTCTGATAAAAGGGTGTTCACCTTGATTGCATTACCATTCTATTGACTAAGTAAATCCGATGAATTGGTCCTATAATATTTTAATCAATATAATTTGAATACCATATACTTTATTATTATAATTAGATGGTATTTACTATGACAACAACATAATTTCCTTAAATACTGATTATATTTACATGTGTTAGTCATGCTATGATTTTGATATATTTATATTTTATTTATATTCATGTGGATATAATTTGTATGGAAGTACCATTATGTTGTAGGTGGTCTATGAATTGTATATCCCTCCAATATATTGGATAAATCTTTACATCTCATAATATAACTATGCATCTTAAAATAGAACATATCATTAGTTACCCATAATTCTGTGTTTAACATAAAGGAGTGAAAATTTTAAAATAATCATATTATTTTGTGATTAGAGACTTATATAATTTTTAAAAAAAACTGTAAATATAAAATTCATACAAAAAATAGACACTTCCAATAAAAATACTTGTTTCCGATAAAATATGATTCTTTATTTAATACTCTAGTTTCATTCAAAAGAATTCTCTTATTGAGGTCCAAGACGAAATTCAGAGGCAAGATACTCCTTCTATCTAAGAGATCCTTGCCTAGGAAAATCTAGATGATCTTAAAACTATTAAAGTGGGGTTGTAAAGGAATAAAATGAATGTGTAATGGTTGAAGGATGAAGATAGAAACTCATGATTCTTCTACAGATTACATACGGAGAGGAGATCAAAACTTGGGAACAACGTCATCATCATTAATGGGAAGTTCATACCTCTGAGAATGACATCTCAAAAGATGTTGTTGACCACTTTAACATGCCATACACAGATGATGGGGATTATTACACTTTGATTATGGTTGAAAATATCACCCCATACATTGATGAGAAAAAAATTGTCACCTTGTTTCACCAACATATGAAGAAGAGGTTAGGAAGGATCTCATTTCCCTCAACATGGAATGTTCTATCAGGCCTAACGGTTTCTCAAACAAATTATCTATGTTTTATTGGGTTATTTGACAAGATTATGTGGTCATTGTAGTAAGGAACTTCTTTAAATTTTCTTACTTTCCACATGGAATGAACTCAAGCATCACTGCTTTAATCCTCAAGAAAAGTAATGTTTTGGTTGTCAAAGATTTTAGGCTTGTTGCCCTTGGGAACACCATCACTAAAGTAATCATCAAAATCCTTATGCTCTAGATGGGGGTTATAATCTAGGAGGACATCACCGCAAATCAATATGGATTTGTCCCGGGCTGGTGCATATAGGATTTATTGTTCATAGCTTTAGGAAGTTTGAACATTATGAGGAATAAAGAAAATGAAGGGGACTTTTCCATGAAGATTTATATCTCCGAGGCTTTTGATACCCTTAAATGGAATTTTTTTCATAAAGTTCTGAAAATATATGGCTTCTTATAAGCCTTAATAAAAATGATTAAAGTCATTATCTCATCAAAATGGTTGTCTATTATCATAAATGGGTTGCCCGTGGGATTTATTCACTGGACGAGGTGTGTTAGGTAGGGTGAACTACTCTCAGGCCTCCCATTTTCCATTGTAGAAGATAATCTGAGCAGTTACTTTAATGATCTTACTTGGTTTGACCTATATAAGAAAATTAGAGCTTGAAGAGGTGAACCTGTATTGTCACACATCCTTTATGTGGATGAAATTTTATCTTTGGTCAGGCCTCTCAGAGGACCATTTCCTCCCTTTAGGCCATTTTCATTCATTATGTAGGAGTGGTCAGGAAGGCGATATCTTGGGGAAATAACTTCATTGTGTTTGGTGATGGGCTCATAGTGGGCAGACAGAACAGGAATGCAATAAGTCTTGGAGTGAGGAAAATTCAACTAACATTCACATAACTTGGTGTCCCAATTTTTTGTGTAAGTGTTCAAAGTCATTTCATTAGAGAAATTAGCTCCCACAATGTTACCCACCTTTCCAGTTATGAAGGGAAATCAATGTCACTGGTTGGGAGGGTATTCCTTGTGAACTTTTTCACCACCTCTAAATTTATCTACTCCTTCTATTTATATAGGCGTCCAAGAGGCCTCCTCAAAGATCTTCAAGGTATGATTTGGAATTTACTTTAGACCCTTTCAGTTCCCGAAAGAAAATTGTTCAGTTTTTTATGGTGGGAATGCATTAATCCCGTTGTAAT
Source organism: Viscum album (assembly GCA_963277665.1). NCBI lineage: Eukaryota > Viridiplantae > Streptophyta > Magnoliopsida > Santalales > Viscaceae > Viscum > Viscum album. Next base: position 1,290,930,579 of record OY728119.1, read on the forward strand.
GGGGGGCCTCGGCATTAAATACCTGCAAATTTTCAATGATGGCCTCATTATTAAATTCATATGGATCCTCTTGACCAAAAATGAGCCCTCTTGTAGATTCTTAGCTAGATGGTTCAAGAGGAGGTTACCAGATGATTATAATTGCTATCTTGGGTCTTTGGTGTGGAAATATCTCTAATATGCTTTCAAAGAGATTATGCGCTGCACAAAATGGTTGGTCTCCAAGATATATGTTTTGAACTATTGGATCAGCTTATGGCTGGATAGTCTGTTGAGGGACTATCTGACTATTCTAACTGAATGATTTAAAATTACTATCAGTGAGCTTATAGAAACTCACTATGTCCTTGATGATTTCTCCATGCCGGTTAAACATGAAATTCATCATCATGCCTTCATTGATATTGAAACTCTTGTCTTCACACCATGTAATAGTGGATAATATAATGTTAAATATTACTACTGGTTGGAAAGTGCAAGCACCAAAATGTCACCCACAAGGCGGTCCATGTTTAAAGATGATTTTATCTTACCCTCAATGTACATTTTTCTATGGAGAATCTGGAAAAATTGACTACCGCTACATGATCAACTGAAGAAAATTGGATAGAACATTGTTTCATCCAACACTCATTCCTTTAAAGCAGAAGAGAGTTTGAAACACTTGTTCATTGACTGTGATTATTCATGGAAGTTGTAGGAATTTTCTAGTCAGAGAGTTGTAATGTACCTGTGAGTAGGTAGATGGCTCTTAGACATTCTTGACATTGTTGCTCGTTCTGAACAGAGTCTGCAGGTAAACATTCTCTTGCCTGCAGCAATTACATATATGATTTCATTGATCTGGAGGGAAAATAATGAAGGCACGTTCATGGGTTATATACTAACAATTAACAATGACATTCTTTAAATGCATAGGGAGGATCATGTTGCAACCAGGGTTCAAACGAGGCTATGTATAACACTATGGGTGATCAAAATTTTCTTTGATTATTTGGAGTTGCAGGTTATCCAAAGTGAAATTTGGTTCTGAAATTAATGTGATGGATCCCATCGCTTATCTCTTGGGTTAATTTTTATGTTGATTTCATGAAATTGGTTACTCTTGGACCCTTAGGGTGAGAAGGTAACTTACGAACCTACCGTCGATTTGTCAACGACTATTTCTACCACTACATTGGAGGTGGGAATGCCTATAATTTTGATTTATGGGCGATGATCATTGCCATCAATCATGTGGTCTACTATCAAAGGACCAACCTATAAATTGTATCAGATTCGAAAACCGTAGTTACCGCTCTTATGACTCGTACCTAGAATGTATCATGGGTGCTTATTCTGCATTGGATTGAATGAAAAAATTGTGCCAATCAGATTAATATGCATATTTCACATGTGTATAGAGAGGAAAATCATGTTGTGGATTCCCTATCAATAAAATCCATAACGGAACCAGGCACAATTTTGTCATTTAGAGATCCTAGCATCTATACATCACTGATTAATAATGACATGCATAGAGTAACTCACTCCCACCACTTTAAACTCAACTTCAAGACTTAGTTACCAGCATCACTCTAATTGGTTGGAAGGTCTTGTTTCAAAAATTGGCTCATCAGCTCCTCCTGTTAATGTTGCAGCGGATCCACCTACTGTCTCGATAGCTCTATGTGAGTTCCTATTTGGCACTATATACACTATAACCCATGCTGATATGATACTTCCAACATGAAAATACCTTCTCCAATCCATGGTGGTGGGTTTCTTATGTATCATGATAGACATGCTACTGCTCCCATGAAAACTAGCACCATGGATAGTTGGACTTCCAAGCATTTCAGTTTCTGGGAAGTACAGGTAGGACAAAGAAAGCTGGATAATTTTGTTAGTTGTTGAAAATCAAATGCTGATGGTGTTGCATTGGGACCACTTAGATGCCTTGGTTGCAGTGGTGTCCTCCGCGCACTCTGGGGCCTCACCCAAGGCTGTTTTTTTATACTGTTTCACTGTGGGCCATTTTTGGTCCTATCGACCCCCACTTTTTTGTAATTATTTAGTAAAGGATGACATGAGGGAGTATCCCACTCTATTCCATGTAATTACCTTTTTCATTGTCATCTTGTAACAATATTTTTTATCAATAAATTTATGGTTCAGTGATACCAGACTCATACATTCCTCGTAAAATCATTCTCTTTTCTCAAGATGAATCCTCAAGGAGGAATGATAAAAAATTAAATACTCATTAATAAAAATTAAGACCTATGAAAAACATCTAAAAATGTGGTATATAAGATAAAATATTAGTAAAGGATAAAAAAGAAATAAACTCATTAGCCTATTCAGAAAATCATGAAATCTATTAGGAATGTTCCACTATTTTTGTAATAAAACTAGTTCTCAAAATTATCATTACAAAAATATTAAATAAACATAAAATCCAAAAAAATTATTAATTTATTTAATAAATAAAAAATAAAAAATCACGATCATGTGATTTAATTATGAAAACATGAGTTCTCATGAAAACATGTTCTTGAAAAAAACAATTTCACCCTTATAAGACGCATAAACAATCCTTTAAATGTTATCTTGTTATATTACAGGATGAAGTGAAAATAAATCCATCAAAACTCATTTTAAATTATTAAAACATATGTTTTGTACCTTATAACATCATATTCATCCCTCTTACAATAACTATTAAAATAGAATAACCTACCGGATAATTATAATATATATTCATTGAAGAACAAAATCAATACCAAAATTATTGGAGAACTATATTCAGCGAACCCATCATCATGAAAATTGTAAAGGACAAAAATATCTAAAAATAATATAAAAATTTAAATTAAATCATAAAAAATCTTATAATATTTTTTTGAAAAAATTTGTAGCAGGACATTTGGGATTCAAATAAGAAACCTCTGAAATATATATTTACATTGAAAAATATTAAAATAAAAAATTTCCAAATGAATAAGAAATAAATTATTCTTTGAAAAAACTAAAAAACTATATAAGATACATATTCATGAATAAATAACATGTCTATGTGAAATTAAACTCATTCTATATAAGTTAAAAAATATTCATTTCACACATTCAGAAAAATGTCAAAAAGAACATGTTTAAAAATTGTTACGAAAAATATTTTAAACATTTCATAAATAAATTAAATAATATTATAATATTAAATTGATAATATATTTTATTATATTTATAAAATACCTAATACATTTTAAATAACATGTATATGGAAGAATAAGGGAAAGAAAAAATTTTAAAATAATGTTTTTGAGAAAAACCATCAAAACATTATTATCATTCAGATCAAAAGAAACATCAAGGAGATAAAATGAAATTTTTTTGTGAAAAAAATAGATTAAATTATATTAATTATCAAATAAATCCATTTGTAATTATATAAACATAAAAAATAAAATTAGGGGTGAAAATGGAATATCTAAGAGAAATAGAATTGAGACAATAAAACCCTTTAACTCGTGACGAACTCACTATGTTTAGGCTTTAATTTAAAAAAATTATTTTTTAATAATTTGATACATTATAAAGAGAAAATTTAAAGTTTAATAACTTGTTATTATCACTTTTATTTAATTTTTTACTAATTCTAATATTGTAACTAAATCTTTCAATTTAATGTCAACTGTTTTTAAGGGTGTTCGGTCCATAATCCAAAAACAACTTTTATCCGTTCACTAGGATAAAAGTGGAAATCATTCTATATTATCATAAATATTAATCATGAAATAATAATAAATTTTTTACCTGAAATAAAATTTTATAACTATTTATTTCAAGTAGATATAAAAAAATAATCACATCACATCATTGAGGTGGTAATCCAAATCTATGTGTGAGAAACATAATCATTCTCCATCGAATTCAAGGGTATGAAATTAAGTAATGAATTATATTTCCAACATAAAACTTATGTCATGAAAATAATTTATATTCATTCAATACGTCAAAATAACCAGTCTTGGGAGGTGGTGATGAAAAATGAAACACAACTCTTCTTGGAGGTGGTTGTCCACATGTACGCATGAGAAAATTTATCATTTCCCATTTCATGGAAATGAGATGAAAATGGGTTGTTCCCAGGATATTATAAAAAATCAGTAAACTAAATATATTTATACTATTACTTCAAAATTGTTTAACAAATATTTTAGTGATTTAGAAGAAGAAATAAACATGAAACGCTCAGTTTAGAGTTTTTCCTCTTCTATGAAAACGTCTTTTGTTTTACACTTTACACCTTCTAGGATTAGTCTATGGTAAGGTCTAAATATATTGGATTTTGGGATGGATTTCTATAATATATTTTTGTTTCTATTGTTCAATATCAAATTCTCAAATGGTGTGTATCAGGTAGGTGAGGAGGTTCCCTTTTATAAGTGACTTCATTGGCACTCTTGTAATTATTCAATGTCTAAAAACAATATAAAGTATTATTATTGGGAATATATCCCTTAAAAAATTAAACGTTGAATCTAAGAGATTCTTATTATAGATAATCTCATCTTATATGAATTATGATATGATTTTGAGACATTATCACTCAGTTTTATCCTTAATTAAAGATGTTTACCCTTTACCATGGTGAAAACATTTGTACGAACATAAAAATTGAAAATAATCAGAATAAAATTTTCCACATTATCAAATTTTAACCACATGATTCTAAAAAATGAATTTTTTTTTAAAATATTTAATCATTAAAACTTTTAAAAATTACCTTTCATATATGAATGAAAACATAATAAAAACTATCATTTTTTAAAAATGCCTTTTAAGACTAAAATTGAACTTATAATAAAATAAAATATAATTATGATTATAATATATTTAATTATTTTATTTTAAATAAAAAGGTTATTATATTACTTTAAAATCAAATATAAGAAAAAGTTGGACTTTTAAATAACATTATTTATAGAAAAATAAGTAATTATTCACTATAAAATAAAAAATAAATCCTCTCTGATAAATAAAAAAATAATTGTAAGAGAAATGATATATGATGATATAAAAAATGATAAAAAAATTATCAAATTAAAATTAATAAAATAGAATTTAATCTTTTAATAAAACTTATGATACATGAAAAAATATTTAGTTAGAATAAAACTATTTATTTTTTGATTGACAAAATACTTAATATTATTATATTGATTTTAACACCTTAAAATCTAATCATAAAAATAATGAGACATTAAATTGATTTATTATTATTAATACCTTATATTTCAGAGTTATGGGACTATGGAGTACACCCAATATCTTTTTTGGACTTCGGAGTAAACCTGATCATGTATATTATTATCATCCTGAAAAAGACTCTTATCATAGATTGTGTTTTTTTATGATTATGTATATTCAAATTTTTTGTTTTATATAACCTTGGTTAATGATTATTTAGTTATGATTTGCAATATTTATGTTATTGTATACATTCAGTTTTTGTTATCATCTTGTAAGGGATCTTATTAAATAATATGATTACATTGTCATTCCTCTTGAACACTCTTATGATTTAATTATCTTGTTCAACCAATCAAGTTATTTGTCCCGTGCTTAATTCTCACACTTACTTATATTCTATTTTTAATTCATCCATGTCTTATTTATAATATTTTACCCATTGTTATCCTTTTTTATCACTCTTTTCCCATATTTCCAATTTTTTCAGCGAAATTGGTTGTGTAAAAATAATTATAAGTTGTTTATAAGTTGTTTTTAATGAAATAATATGATTAAATAATATATTGTTACAATAAAAGGATGATTTAATATGTTCAATGTTCATAAAGAAAGTAAACATTGGATTTTAGGATATTTATATAACTTTATATTAAATGTAAAATAATCTATATTTAGAATGAGATCAAAAATTGAGAGTTTGAGGGTACTTTAGGAGGCATGGATAAACGATTCATGTATTAGAAACAAAATAATGGTGACATTAAATAATTCAAGGGGTTTAATAATTCATATTTATTGGGATATATATAGAAATAATGGCCCACATGGTGATCTATGATGGATTTGGGACTAGCATTCTTGGGATACATAACCATATGACTAGCAACATAAACCTAGGATCATTAGGACCTAAATCATAAAGGAATTAATGGAGAAATATAGTAGGATTGTATTTTTCAATATACCTACTAAATTAGAAATCTATATAGAAAATATTGGTTGAAATTCGACTCTTTGGGAATAATTCTTGGTTAATATTTTATTATAGAGATAATGGAGTTTGTTTTAATATAATGTGAGTAGAATAAAGGTTAAAAAAATATAATTTTGACCTTGTGGAAGAGATCACAAAAATATGTTATTCATGTTCAATATAAGATATTATGTGAGTAATACTAACTATAAAATGATATTGAATCCTCTAGGAAGGGAGATCTTTCTATAGTGTAGAACTATTTATTTTACCCTGGCTTCGTAGGGCCATGTTTTGGGATTATGAACACACTCTAAGATTAACACACTTTGAATCAGATTATGTTTTGGATTATCCCATGGAATGGTGTTAATCACTTATCTAGATTTACACGTGTTTAACCATCCTAAAAAAATTTCTTGTGTGAGTTAGAGAGGAAGACAATCTTGAAATTCAAAATCATAGGTTCACCATTATGGATTAGTGAATCAAGGTAATACCACTGAAAGGTATTAAATATATCTGAAATGTAGTTATATAACCAAATGGATAATATATATATTAGTTATATTTGGAGTTTCATCTCATATGAATAATGATAATTTACATGTGGATAATTGTTTGTTGTGGTGGGGAGACCAATGAATTATTTATAATATCAATCATTTTAGTGGCTCAATCAAAGTATAATGGGATTTGGATAGTGTCTAAATTATGGTGAGTTATAGAAATTATGAAACAAAATATGGTGGAATAGTTTTTTTAGACACTGGGAATGTGGGTATTTGGAAATAAAAATTAATTTCACAATCAATCAAGTATATCCATTATGATTTATGTGTGGAGTTGATAGATATTTATTGGAAATTAATAGTAATAGTGTGTACAAAATCTGATTATTATAATCCCTAGAGTAAGTAAATTTAGATGATAATAGACAATAAATATTCTAGATCTCATTAAAAAAATTAAGGAAATATTATAGTGAGTTTCACACCATTGGGTGCTTATGGGCTCGAATCTTATTCAAGTATTATTGCAATGGTGGTTTTGAGTAAAGAATGTGGTGGAACCATACCAATGGCAATATAGGTTTCAATGTTTCCTTTATACAAGTGGTCTAGATATTATTGTAAATGTACAATACTTAAATATGAGTATTATTCTATAGTTATTAAGTGATTTAAGTGTTTTGAGAAAATATCCATGAGTGATATTTGATAAAAGGATCTGTATGGCACTCAAAGTTTCGGAAAGAATTATTTTCACAACAAACTACGAAAATTATGTTCCGGAAACCCATATCCATTTTTAAAAATTTATAAAAAAGAGGGATTCCCCAAATTGTGGGAATTATGTAGAATGGTATTCTAAGAAATTGTATATTACATTTCATTTCAAAAATCATATCATTATTTTCCCCTTAATAATAGAGGAAATCCACCAAAGAATTTTTTCATTCATATTTGGATGTTCACCCCAGTGTTATTAAAATATATACTAATTTTTAATAGAATCTGTAGTCACCCATCATGAAGAAATATTATTTCCTCTATGTTGTAGTATTCCATATCAAAAAGTGAAATCCAATCACTAGTTCCAATTAGTAATGTAAAAAAAACTTTCTATTGGAATTGTCATGTGTAATATTTCATTATATATTTTTTTTATAAATTATCTAAATATTTTCATAATGCATGAAACAATTTAATTAAGTTTTAATAGAGTAAAAAGATCAAATAATTTGAAAAAAAACATAGATTAATTCAAGTGAATAATTAGTCAAGATGTATCTATGATAACTCATTAACAATATGTGATGTATAAACATTTGAAATTCAAAAATTCTTATCATCCTCTACCTTATGGTTCATCTATGATAAGACTCAAGATACGAAATGAAGTGTTGGAAGCATGTGGTCTAGATTTATCACTTCATGGGAGGATCTACCTTTAATATTATATATTTTAAATGAAAATAATCATCCATGTATAAATATAATGGCTCCCAAGGAGGGAATCATTGGTCTTTCATGTTATTCTTCCCTTATGTTTCATAAAATAATTTAATTATTTCTTGGTTGGACTAAGTATAGTATAAGAAATAAGTAAAAATATCTAATAAATTAATAAGGGGATATAGATAGATTATAATTGTTGAACTTATATTTCAATCATCATAAATGGACATTCGAGATTTTATTGACTATTCATGGATTTAAGATAGTGCCTCCTTGGTTGGGGAAACATATGTATAAAAGTCCCACAAGATATTTGAAATATAAAAGAGAGGGTGAATTATAAATCTTAAAAAAGATGTCATATTTTATTTTTTAATAGTGTAATCATTAAAGAATAAACAACATAGAACAATTATTTATAGCAAGTTTGAACAGAAATATCATATATATAATCTCTATGTTATCAACCAAAAAGTTTGGATATCCACTATGATGTATAAAACTTTTGAAGTAGAGTGTAAAGTCATAAAATAATTCCATTCACTGAAAAAAATCACATAAACTGGCTCATCATATTTTCACTCCTTAAGGCCCAACATAGAACCAATATTTTCTCACATATAGGGACAAACCAAAACCTAAATATTTGAAGAACAAAACAAAATATGTGAATATTTTTATCATTTTATCATAATAGAGACATTTAATTTTAAAAGATGTACAACTTATATTTGAATTGTAAATCCATAATTTTTCTGAAGACGTATTGAGGTTGTTTTTAGGTAATATTTATCCATTTTTTATTACTTTTGCTTGGGTGTAACCATGGAGAGTTTGTAAGTGAAATTGGGGAAAATTTGAACGATATTTTCTTCATGGTTGGTGCACGGTTTTCCCAACCAATGTTCCCATCCTAGAAAACCATGTGAACCCAAACAGAGGTAATTCACATTGCCAAAACATGGTTTTTCGAATATTACACCCTTTTAGGAGGGATCATTCACCTCCCCCCCCGAAGAGGATCATGCTTAAGGTTCATGGTTTGAAAACCCAACTTCCCCTCTACAAGAAACCATGAACTCAATTTTAATTAACATGAAAATTAGATTTAAAATTACCTAAATCCTCATATTAACCACAAATCAACCCCAACTTAGCCCTAATAAAATCCTATCATTTTTTGTGTCTCTTTGATGCATTATTAGGCATCCTGATCACCATTTATAGAGAATATAAGGGAATATCGAATATATGTGCCTCCCCGAGTATGTGTTTTATTCTCATTTATATATCTCTCTTTCATTATACTCCTCAAAGTTAAAATAGGTATTTTTATCCATTTTTTGTTCAAAGGAATGAACTATGTCTTTTAGATCTTAATTATTCTCATATTATATCTAGGTTTCAAATCCTGATCAATTTATTTTTCATGTTCTCGATATTTCTTCTTTAAATGGGTATATCGGTTGGCGATTGGTCATCATCAAACATTAGGTATGTAGTCTATTATTAAAGTACCAAAGTCATAATTTCAATTATTTGTCTGTAATTATTTAATTTCTATTGGATGATTAGAAATTTAAATTTATAAATCGAATTAATTAATATTTAAAATTGAATAATTAATGTGTTGGGAATTTTAATAATTAATTATTTAATTAATTATAGGATATTGAGAATGTTGAATTGTATAAATTTATTTTCAAAATAATTAATGAGATGTTGATATTTCGAAATTGATTTCATTAATTTATTATTTAATTAATTCATGATATTTTGAGATTGTGAAATTTATTTGAATAAAAACTTATTTAATTAATTATTAGGATATAATGATTGTAAATTGTATTAATTAATTATTTAATTAGTTAATTGAAATTTTTTGATTATGAAGTTGATTTAAATGGATTAATTAATTATCAAATTTATAGATAAGTGTTTTGTTTATTAACTATGATAAGTATGATAGTTTTTATTTGGCTTAAATGATGTGATGATGTGATATATGTGTGATTCTGAAAATCATGTATGGGACATTGTATTCTTCTTTCAAAGACTATAGTTATAAATTGATTAATAATGAGTGTAGGACATGGTCTACTACATTCAAATAATATAGAGATAATTTTTTTTATAAATGTGTGAGGAACATGGTCTTCTAACTCCAAATCCCATAGTGAATTTTTTTTTATAAATAATTGTTGAAAACTGACAACTACTTGAAAAGATTTCGAGGTCCAAGGCATGGTGACCTAGACCGAAAACATTGACATTGGACTATGATTCCAATTAGGTGTATGATAAATTGAAATTAAATGGATAATAAAACCCCATGTTATATAGTAAATTTTAAATTGATTATGTGATATGGTTCAGACTCTGTAATAGGCCGAAGTAGGATTTGATTGTTCGGATGTCCTTGGGATCTCAAGGGGGTTATGTAGTTAAGTAAGGAGTAATTGCATGAATGTAAATTAATTAATTTATTTATTTTATTTGTTATTCTTACAACTATATACACTATTTTGACTAGATACAATTATAGGCTACATTGGTGGTCGCCTACTAAGTTGAACTAGCACACTACTTGGTTTCCTAATTAGTACCTGAATATATTTCTTAGTTATATGAGAGGGTGGGGGAAAGATCTACATGTTTTATTGACGGGTCATAATGGATCATGGATGAGGGAACTAGATGTGGTTCGAGACCATCATGGTATTTCTCAGTGTCATTATTTATTTTGGGTTCTTTATATTGAGACTTGACACATATAGACATGACATATCTACTTTTTAATTTTTTAGATTGTATTTCATGAATTTCTCATCATGTAATTTTTTAAATATTCTCACTATAGTCATATAATTTTTTTACTCTCATTTATTTCTATTGGTATGCTACGTTGATAAAGAGTTTATATTCTCACCATGATTGATATTGACCCTTACAGCTATTCAATAGCCTCAGGCATATAGGGAGGCATGTGTGAGGTCATATAGAAAATTAGATCGTGGCACCAGGGTGTAGAACCTGGATCAGGATGTTCCAAAGTGGTGTCATAAATTTTTTCTTTTGTTTTATTTTGTATCAATATTTTGTAAATATAGATAAGATAATATGATTATTTGGGACTTGGTTAAGATCTCGTTCATGGTAGTAGCTAACACTTGTATGGGGTAAAAGTCAAGTACCTATGGTGGGATTATTGTTACAGGGGTGTGTTGTTACCGTTGATTCTATTTCACCTCGAGTGAATCACTTGTGGTGTGATTGAATATTTTTTCTATTATTTTTCATATTTGACTAATGGGATATAATGGAATGACATTTGATTATTCATACACCATTCTAAACACTCAATATTATTTTATGGAATACACCATTTTAGGAATTCATGGGAAAATGGGTTTTGTGTAAGTGTTGAAAAAATTATATGTTTTACCTTATTGTTTAATTAAATGAAAAAGGATCCAAATGAGAATTTGAATGTTTTGAAATGATTAAAGATGTAGAAAATGGGTGTATAATAAGAAACAAGAATAATGAAAAACAATTATCCTTTGTTAACCATGTCATATATATAGGATTGTTAAGGGTACTGATAGTGCCTCGGTGGGGACCTTATGGTAGGAAAATGTGTATTGAATTGTTATATCCTTATGTGATTCCCTCGTATTAAATATTTCAATGTTTGTTTGTGACATGAGATGTGTTTTTTGAATTGTAGAGATATTCCACCCTGAAGACGTTTGTTTAGAGGATGACAGGAGGTTATGGTTTGAGATGATCAACTCGAAGGGGATCCTAAGGCTCTGATAGGGTGATGTGAGTATATTAGAGAGCATTTACGAGATAAATTTCAAGGTTTCTAAAATTAATGAAATAAACAAAGGGAGGGTTGTGAAAGGAGTGTCTAATTTGACGAGGGATTTCTAGTTACAACTCTCTATGACTTTCACTATAGTGGTTGGACCAGAGGTAGCTTAGTTCTGCATTGAGTCTATCAAGACCTTACATGCCCACCTGGAGACTCTTTTTGAGAAGAGGATAAAATTAGGTGCTTAAATGTCACATTTAAAAATGAATTGATAGTGGGACATCCATACATGGGACAGATATATAGTGAATATTGATTAAATAGATTTTCAAGGGAAATTATTGACCACTTTTAACCTGAGATGCTCATATATGAGAGGGGAGATGAGTTTATGAGGTTAACTCAGTGGAGTATGTATTTGATGGACTATGATGAATTCTTTACATATTTTCACCACTTTTTTCTACTATTTCATGGGAATAAGTTTAATTATAAAAATTAGTATCAGTATGGTCTTAAATTTTAAATTAATCATAGATGAATTTCTTCATAATAAGAAAACATAAAAAATTAGTGAATCGGGATCTCATATCAAAGGGTAACATAAATGAGGATTACAATGGAGGGTGGGTATTTTGTATTTCTTGTTCAAGTTGAATGAAATCTTAGAGAAGGAAGCATCTCAATAAGAATGTCAACCAACATGGTTGTAGAAGAGTTTCTAGGGATAAGTGTTAGTTACATTGGACCTTGCTCATGTGATCTGTCTCCATAGTGGTAGGTTAGAACACTTACATAGAAAGTGCTCGCGACCACCAGTAGAATGATGTGGATATGGTAGGATAGGGAATCTATAGAGGTTCTACTAGAACATATGATAAATAGGTAATGATGGGGCAGTTATACAGAACCAGATTGTAGGAAGGGGACCATGTTCACTACATCAGTCTGGATGCTAGAGTTTTGTTGTCCGTGGAGTTTGAGGTAGTAGATGTAAAGATTTTGGTGAAGGGAACCCATATCAGTAGAGTCCTTCAGATCAAGGAACTCAAACAACATCATAGGGGAAGGGTGTGGCATAGTTACAAGATATTCATCCAACTGTTGTGGATGGATAGGTTGGATCATCGATAGAGAGAGGTATTATTCTTTTATCTTATATTATTTCTAGATGGCGGAGCAAGGGGTATCCTCTGCTGGAATGTAGGCCGTGCGCAGGGTGTTGATGGTGACTGAAATCATGCAAATCTAGACCTAAATGTCAATGAAATACATGGGTATAAGGAATTGTTCGCCCACTGTGTTTCTCGCAAGAAGAATATTCTAGATCTTTTGAACACTTCGGACTCACATGGGTGTGAGGAAGAAATTTGCTGATGTTGTGATAGATGTGCCGAGTTTCTCTGGTTGTGGAGTTTCATCACCTGGATAAATCATAAATAAGGGGAAAATGACGCATGTCTCCATGAATCATGATGTCATTGAGGAAAGGCTAAAGATCTGTAGATTTTCAATTATAGCTCGCGGTTTTCGCTCTGATGGGTGAGCGAATGTGGCATTTCGCTGATCTGACTGAAAGAATTGTTGTTGTGTTGGGGTTTTGGCGATTGGAGAATGACATCAGTGGGGAAAGGATATTTTCACATTGTGTGTCCTTCGGATGACCACAAAATAAGGGCATGGAGTTTTGGTTCCATATCATTGAGGATAAGAACTCTAAGAATTCAAGAGTGGGACCAAAATTTTGATCCATTTAGTGTCAGAAACACACATACCCAGGTATGGATTCGTATCATTAAACTCAACTAGCTGTATTGGAACCCTATAATTCTATGGGATATTTCATCCTTAGTTGGCAAACCCATCTTAATTGATAAGAAAACCGAAAATCCAATGTATTGTCACATTTAAAGAGTCCTTATTGAAGTTGATATGGCAAATACTTTGGTAGAGGGGTGGTCCTTACCACGAGGGATGACAGATTTAACTGAGACATTGTGTATGAAAGGAAGCCTATGTTTTGTGATAGTTGCATCTTATTTGGACAGCTCTAATCTGAGTGAAATCACTCTAAGGTCTGTGCAAAATGCAACGCGAAGGGTCATGTTGAGGAAGTATGAAATAGAGGCCTAGAAAATGAAAAGGGGACGACTCGTGATACTTCTATTGCAAACTCTGGTGCAGGCCCTGGCTCTCGCAATGCTGGAAAAGCTGATGAAGAACTGAATATGGATCCACCTGGACTGGATCCTGATTTGGTTACACTTGTTGACATTGTTGAGTTGGAGATGGCTAATAAAGAGATTCTCCTTCAGCATGCATTTATTCCATTCACAATGGTTGACATACGGGATACCTGCATTGGTTTACTGCATGAGAAGCCAATAACCCAAATGCAGGACCATAATGATTTGAATATGAAGGGTGTTCCTGGGGACATTCTAGTGTAATCTGGGATTTCTCAACCTCATCAACACATTATGGTCACTGAACGGGTTTATAAGGCCCCTATTGATGATGGTAAAACACTTACTGATGCAAGAATCTCCTTTGTATCTTCAGTTTCTGGTTTGGAAAAGAATGAGAAGACCCACAACTCAGGCCACGGTTTACCTAACTTAGACCAGGCCCTTGGTGTATAGCAGGAGAAATTCAGAACTGACAAATGTGACTCTGATGAATTTGTTCCAAACTTGCATATATCTACTGCATCCTAGGCTGGACAGAAGCTGAAGACCTGCAAGTCAGGCCATGACCTACATGCCTCAGGCCAGGCTAATGGTGGACAGCAGGAATGCGGATCTGTTGAGGTTGCCCCAAACTCACAAGTGTATGGCACAGATTATGTGCATGAATCTGCTTTGCCTACTGCATCCTTGGCTGGACAGGACCCGCATAAATAGTACTCCTTTACTCAGGTATACCCTGCAAAATCAGCAAAAAAGCGAGTCTCTAGAGCCAACAATTTAGGCATTTCTCACTATATATACAAATTCTCGCCTCTAAGTGGGAAAATATGGGCGTATTATGATGATGATAGTGCTCCACCTAATGATATAATAGGTGAAATCAGTGGGAAGGATGACCCTCCCTCTACCTCTAGGAAAATTGATTAAGGTCTTGATGACAAGTACTCTAAGGGAAAGGATAACGGGAAGACCAAATCCGATAAACTGGACAGTATATGGAAAGGGGGCCTCAAACCAGAGGCAATTCAGCTATCACTAAATGAAGATTTTATTCTGGAATTGTCACGGGCTTGGGAATACTCCCACTTTCAAAGCCCTCAGACACTTTATTCTAACCAACAAACCTCTAATGATTGGTATTGCTGAACTGAAAATGAATCTCTCATGCAGGAAGGCTTTTAAATAGTCTTCAATTGGATACTCACCAGTCTCACAACATGTGAATGATAATGGGGATGAGGATTTATGGGTCTTCAAACATGAAAGTGTCCATGTTCTTTCCTGCACTCATTATCATCAGAGGGTCTTTGTTGATATGGTGTTTCAAGCTATTAAGATATCTATTGTTTTTGTTTATGCCTCTAGCTCCTATATAAAAAGAAGGGAGATTTGGTAGGACATGACTGATATCTCTGAGAAAATGTCAGACTACTATATTGTGTTGGGTGATTTTAATATTGTCCCCTGACCAGAGGAGAAAACTGGTGATAGTTACAACAGGTTGGCGGCTTCTAATTTCCTTTCATGTATTGAAATTTTAGGTTGGTTTAACTGCCCACTGTGGGGGGTGACTACACATGGATAATGTACCCCATTAATGGGAGCTAATCCATCAAAATCGATAGATGCTTGGCCTGCATTGATGAAGCGAATGAGCCCCTGACTATTTCTGAACTCATCTTTCCAAAGCTACACTCTGATCATAATCCCATCCTGATTGATATATGTGCTGAAAATCTGAGGTCTTCTCCTTTGCATTTCAGATTTAATAACTCATGGCCTGTTGTGCCTGGATGTCGCGAGGTGATCCTTGATGCTTGGAAAGCTGAGTTTTCTGGCAGCCTAATTTTTGTTCTTCCCAGCAATCTCAAAAATGCTAAAAAATTGATTAGATAGTGGATCAGGTCATCTTTTTTTAATATGAAAAATGGTATCAAGGATGTTGAACAACGGATCCTTCAATGTCAGGATGATAACCAGCAGCAGGATGCTCCCTCTAGGGATGAGGTATGTTCCCTATCTCATCTTGATGACATGCTGAATCTGCAGGAAAGGCTGGAATAAAGCCAATATAATGTCTGATGGTTACAAGAGGGAGATAGAAATTCCAAGTTCTTTCATTTCCTGCATAGGGAGCGACGTATCCAAAAAGATGTCACATCTTTGAAAATTAATGGAGTTGTCTTCAACTCTGAGATGGAGATTTCAAATGTAGCGGTTAGATATTTTGATATTTTATAATCACGCGGGAATGAGGACCTTACGTACAGAATGCATGACAATATTAATCCTACAGTTGATGAGCAGAAAAATCGGATGTTGGTTGAGGTCCCTCTTGAATGAGAGATCAAGGCTTCCCTTTTTTCTTTAAATATTGATAGTGTGGCAGGCCCTTATGGCTTTACCAATAAGTTCTTCATTTTCAACTGGGACATTGTGCGTCAGGATTTCATCAGTGCTCTCAAAGAATTTTTCACTCATGCCTTGATGCCTCATGGTGTGAATGTGTGCTTCATTTCTTTGTTACCAAAGAAATACAATGCGCTGGATATTAAGGACTTCAGACCGGTCTGCATTGGGAATACCATACCCAAGATTATTAGTAAAATTCTGGCCTCTATATTGGGGATCATTGCAAAGAATGTTATCACCCATACCCAATTTGGTTTTGTTCCTGGTAGATGCATTCAAAATTGTCTATTCACTTCTTCTGATTGTATCAATATCATGAGAAGGAAAGTTCATCATGGTAGCTTTGAATTCAATTTGGACATCTCGAAGGCCTTTGATATGATTAAATGGGACTTTATCTTTACCATGTTAAAGAGACACGGAATATCCAACTCTTTCATTAAGTTGGTTCATATAATTTTTACAAGTGATAGACTTTCCTTCCTTACCAATGGGTCCCCAAGAGGTTATTTTCAATACTCCAGGGGTGTTAGGAAAGTTGACCCATTATCTAGCCTGATATTTTCCATGGCAGAAGATTATTTAAGTGTCTGCATGAATGATCTGGTCCAAGCTGGTCTTTATCAGAAAATGAAAGCTGGCAGAAACCTTTTTTCACTATCACATCTACTCTATGCTGATGACATTCTCCTATTTGGACAGGCTGATAGAGGTACTATTTCTTGTGTCCAAAAGATCTTTGATCATTATGAGGAGGTCTTTGGGAAAGCTATAAGCTGGAGTAAGTATTTTGTGGTTTTTGGAAATGGTATTACCCCTCACAAGCAAAACAAAATTTTCAGGAAGCTTGGAGTCAAAAAAGGGACTCTCCCTTTTAATTATCTGGTGGTGTCCCTTTTTTAGGGGAGGGTGAAAAGAAATTACCTTGAAAACATTTCATCAAAGATCATCTCCCAAATGGCCTCCTAGAAAGGGAAGACCATGTCTCAAGCGGGGAGGGACTACCTTGTTAATTCGGTGATCACCTCAATGTTTTTCTATGCTTTCTCTATCTACAGATGGCCTAGAAATCTGCTGAAGAAGCTGCATGTTTTGATTAGAAATTTTATATTTACTGGATCCATTCATGAGAGGAAACTCATCACCATTGCTTGGAGGGATTTTATAAAGCCCATTGACATGGGAGGAATGGGTGTCAAGGATCCTATGATATTCAGTGATGCCATGCTTTGTAAATTCACATGGAACTTACTCACATCCAATGATATGTATTTAGAATTTCTCTCCCACAGGTTTCTTGAGAATTTGCAGAATGGTTGTTCTAGACATGTTTCCTCTTCTATATGGCCAGCACTTAGGCATTCCTATTTAAGGATCACGTGCTGCTCAAATTGGCTGGTGTGTAAGCAATCTACTCTCAATGGTTGGTCTACACCTTGGCTGGGAAAACCCCTTAATGAACCGACTATGGTTCCCCCTTCCATGAAGAACATTAATATTGCTAATGCAACATCATCTGATGATTTTTAGAGATGCCTACCTGCGGACATCTACCTCAAACATCAGGGCTATATTTGAATTGATGTTGACACCCTTGTCTGGACTCCCAACACCAATGGGTGCTTCTCCTCCGAGGAATGCTACAGGAAAATGTGTGATGTTTCTTCTTTTATGCCTATGTGGATAAGGATGTTTTTTGTATGCCACATTTCCCCTTCCTGATATCTGCTGCTCTGGAGGTTGTGGAAAAACAGGTTGTTGGTGTACAACCTACTCCAAAAAACTACGATCAAATTGGCATCTGCATGCAGCATATTTCTTCGGGCTGAGGAATATATCTCTCATCTCTTATTCTCTTGCAGCTTCTCTTACAGGTTCTGTTCGCACCTTCAAGCTACCTTCGGTGTGCAAATTGATCTTTATGGAATGGAGGCAATGATGGCATCTATCCAGCGCGCACAGTTTAGTGAATAGATTGGGGTGATGTTCATCACAATTGTTGCCATTGTCTTCAAAGTGATATGGAAATCCAGGAATGCCACCATTATTTAGGGATAACAGCCATCCTTGCAGGCTGGATTATAAACGGTTTATTAGGATGTTATAAAGACATCCAAATTTCATACTGGCACTATGAAAAATGACATTGCTGACTTGGTTATTCTGAGAGATTTTGGTGTAACACACAGAATATAAAAACCTCTTGTTCTTAAATCCATTAGATGGATTCCACCTATTCCAGGATGGTTGAATTTGAATGCTGATGGGGTGGATTCCAGTGCACCAGGGCCTTCGGGATGTGGTGGTGTCTTCCACACTCATCGGGGCTTCGTTAAAGGCTATTTCCATCACTATATTGGAAATGGCATGGCCATCGAAGCGGATCTATGGGCTATGATCCAAGCAATATGGTTTTACACCCATTATGGATGGAGGCAGATTTGGGTGGAATTCGAATCCACCATCACTGTCCACATCCTAAAGAATCGGTCCCAATCAGTACCCTGGAAAATACTCCCTTCCGGGATAGACTATATGCGGATGGCAGAGCACATACATCTTGATGTCACCCATATCTATAGGGAGGCCAACCAGGTAGCAGATGCGCTTTGAAAGAGGGAAATTATGGATGCCTCATCCAGATGGTATTTTATTTCCCCTGAATTTTTTTATCAATTTGTTGATTTGGACATGTGTGGGGTGTCATACTCTCAGCTTTATAAACACCCTCATACTGCCAGTTTCTCTTTTTTTTAATTATAATTTTTTAGGAATGGGATTGCCTGGCTCTAGAACCTGTTTGAGTATATGCTTTCTAGTTACTCAATTTGATATCGGTGTCTCAAATTATTTTATTTATGAATAACATTTTAATAGTTTAACCCAAGAGGTGGAGTCCATGATTTGGGTGTTGACGATAGATACACATTTCAAAGTACGTTTGAGATACATATTTTTGTACAATGGTTGTTCACTTGAGGTTAGGGAGTATCGTTTTCAATGGGATATTTAAATTCTTGACATTTAAAGCGTTAAACTAATTTTGGATATGGACTGGTTAGTACCATATCATCCCCACATATATTTTACCACTATAGTGTGATGTTTACATCTCATAAGGGGGACAAATATATAGAAAATAGAGAGTAGTATAACTCAGTGTTCCTTGTAGGGTTGGTTTATATGGAAATAGGGGAAATAACCTCCCATGTATCTAGTTTAATTTTGGATGATGTATGTGTCGAATAGGATGCCTTTCCACCATTTTTGGATAGATTTCAAGATTTTTTTCTTGAATACTTCTCTGAGATTAAACCAAAAAGATATGTGGAATTTACTATTAAACTCATTTTGGGGGATGAGGCAGTTTCTATTCCACTATAAATCATGGAACCAATCAATCTTCAAAATCTCAAAACTCATTTGTAAGTGTTTGAGGATAAAGAATTCATCTATCTGACAATATATCCTTGGGGTTCTCTAGTATTTTTTTCAATGGAGGATGATGGGAATCTAGGATTATTTTTTGATTACTAGATGATGGTGAAAAACTAGTTTCCCTTTCTGTGTATCAATGATCCATTTGACCAGTTGAAAAAATATTTTTTCTTCTAAAATATTGACATGATATTGGGGTATTATTAGTTGAGTGTTTTACCTTATGATATATTGAGGAATAGTTTTAGAAGTAAGTATGGCCTTTATGGATTCATTATAATTTCGTTTGGATTGATGAATGATCATACTTTGTTTATGCTCTTGCCGAATAGAATCTTTTATCTGTACATAGATAAGTTTGAGTTTGTGCTTTTGGATTAAATTTTAGTGTACTCCAAGACTTGTTAAGATCATGAGCAGCATCTTGGAATCAACTTAATTACACTGAGAAAGCATATATTATATGCTAAGATATATAAATGTAAATTCAAGATTAATCAAATACAATTCATGGGTCACATCATCTCGAAGGAATGTGTATCTTCAGACCAAGAGAATATAAGAGTAGTTTTTTCATGGGGGGAGAACAATATATATTTTTATGTCTATAGTTTTCTGGGTCTAGTGGGATATCATCAGAGATTCATCAAGTACTTTTTCCATTTGGCAGCACCACTTTCAATCATGTTCAATAATGGGATAAAGTTATAATTAAAATAATCATGTTACATTTTCTTCCAAGAGAAGAATAATCATTTGATGATAACTCAAATCTTGATCCTACCCAATCCATGTCAGTAGTACATGTAGTTTTATAATTATTTTTTGATTGCGCTTAGAGCAGTGTTGATGTTGGGATATTGAGTTATGGCATATGGGTATCGATAGTGGAATCTGTATGAACGAAACTACCCTACACAAGACTATGAATTAGATGTAGTGGTTTCTTCTTTGATGTGTTTTTGGAATTATTTATTGGGAGATAATTTTACAGTGTATACAAATTAAAAAATCTAAAAGTATATGTTTTCATAATCAGATTGCAATATTTGACAATATATATGGGTCGAGTTTATAAAGTATATTTATTTTGAACTAACATAAAGATATGGGATGGGAAATTGTGTGGCTCGCACGTTAATCATGAAATCACATACATAGGTAGTATATGAGTCTAGTGATGAGGGGAATATTATGTCTTTACTAGTTGGTATGGATTCTGTAGATTATGAGGGTCTGGAGAAGATGAATCTCATATTAGTTTCAGTATAGTCTATACATTTTGAGATAGATTAAGGATAGTCATTGTAAAGATTCAAAATGTTTTCACTTGACATAAAGCCTTGAAAGAGGGTATACACATTTAGATTGGATCATATTTAGGATGGGATCATCTTTTTTGGAATCTACTGGTTATACCTATGCGTTTGTGGGATGATATAATGTGTCAAATTCATGACTCAAAGTTAGTGGTGTATCTAGGTGTGACCAAAATGTATCATTAATTTAGAAGATATATTTTTTGGGTCGTCATGAAAATGAAGATAGTAGGGTTCATGAAATGATGCTTCACATGTCAACAGGTGATGGTCTGTCATCAAAAACTTGGTAGTTTACTATAACTATTTTCCATTACAGAACGGAAGTGGGATGATGTTAACATGGATTTTTTGGTGGGTTTCTAGTGTATGTTTATGTAATATGTTTCTATTTGTGTGGTTCTGGAAAATTTGAAAATGGTAGAACATTTATTTCCCACACAAGATACGTTATTAAGAGAGTGTTGGGAGTCTTGTATATTTCAGAAGTAGTTGATCTGCATGGGTTTCCATGGATGATTTTTTGATCATGAATCCCATTTTATTTTATGGTTTTGGTAGGTCTTACAGAAGGTTCTTGTTACACCAGTTTTATGGAGTATGGATTTCTTCCCATAGATATATGGTCATTCAAATCATATAATAAAGGTTCTAGAGGATATTCTTTAGTCAGGTGTCCCAGACTTTAGTGTTTCTTTGGAAAAGTACCTAGATTTTCTAGAGTTGGCCTATAATAGGATTTACCTTAAAACTATAAACATGAAACCATATTTGGAACATTATGATAGTAAATGAAGATCAGTTATATTCTAGAATGAGGTAGGCGAGTAAAAGTTCTTGGGATTGAGTCTCATGCAGGTGATGTTGGAGTAGGTTCAGTTGATTCAAAACTATATGGATATGGCTCGGAGTATACATAAGTCATATGCTGATAAATGTCAATGACCCCATGATTTTATAGTGGGTGTTCATGTATTCCTATGGGCCTCTTCTATATGGGTTCATTATAGGATATGGAGACAGGTCATGATGGCACCCTAGTTTATTGGAGCATTTGAGGTTTTGAAGAGAACCGGGTTAGTGGTGTACTTATATGATCATCTCAAAATGTACAGTTCAATGCATGAAATTTTTATTGTGTCACAACGTTGGAGTTATCATTCGTCCCATCAATATTGATCGGTGCAGATGATGTTGAGATTGAGATAGATACTTATTTTAGGGGGCCTCTGATATGTGTGTTAGATCATAGTGATAAATTGTTGCGAGGAAATTCCATGTTGTTAGTTTGTGTATGGTGAAGACATGGGTGTGTGTGGAAGGAAAATGGGATAGAGAATTTGATATGTAGTCTAATTGGACTAATCTAATTGATATAAAACCATAGAGATGCTTAAGATAACATATTGAGGATGAGTTATTATAAGGTGCGAGATTTTATGATCATAATGTTTTATAGAGATTTCTTGGGTTAGTTTTTAGGTTCTCTTTGATCCTTATTTAGAGTAATTTTTTAGGTGTTAGATTTGGGAATTTTTGGGTGATATTGGAGAAAATTGGATGGAAATCTTCTTCACAGTTAGTACACAGTTTTCCCAAACCAAGTGCCTAACCTAGAAAACCACGTGAACCCAAACAGAGGGTATTTTCATGGATTGTGCATGGTTTGTCAAACTCTATTCCCTTTTAATAGTAACTGTGCACCCCCCCCCCAAAATAAGAACATGGTAAAGGTACATGGTTTAATAAATTGGGTTCCCCAGCACATGAAACCATGCATGTTGTTTTAATTAACCAGAAAATTATATTTAAAATAACATGAACCCCCTTTATTAACACCAAATACACCCCAACAGATCCCTAATCAAATAAACTTGTTTCTTGAGGCTCCTGGACACATTCCTAGGGATCCCAACCTCCATTCATTGTGAATAAAATATAGGATTAAATATCTATATCTCATTGGATCTGTTTTTTCATCTGATTTAGATCTCTCTCTCTCTCATGCTCCTCTTTCAAATTAGAAGATTGATGTTTATCTTTATTTGGTTCTAGATAATTGTTTAGGATTGATATATCTTGATTCATTTCCTCTAGGATATAGGTTTCATGTTCATATAATGTTCTTCATCTTGTTTTAAGTAGTTTCACATAAAATTCATTATATGATTTGGTGATCATTCATTATCATACATGAGGTAGGTGGTTTATTATTCAAATACCAAAGTCATGATTTCAATTATGTGTATGTAATTGTATAATTTATATTGTATGATTAGAAATTGATTTTCAGAAATTGAATTAATTATTTAATTAAGGGGTTTTATTTGAAATAATTAATTGTTGAATTAATTATGGGATATTTATAATGTGGAATTGTATTAATTAATTGTTGAATTAATAAATGAAATGTTGATATTTTTTAATCAATTTGATTTATTTATTCCTAAATAATTTACTGAGATTTTTTATTTTTGAAATTTATTGAAGGGTAATATCACATTTATGGTTATATTATTTGTTTGTTATTATTTATTCCCACTATTGTGTTACTTTGATAATGAGGGTAGTATCTCCCCATGATCAACATTGACCCTCACTACTAGTTGGAAAACTCGGGCACACAGGGAGGCACGCCTGGGGCCATGTAGTGATCTAGCTTAGGGAAAAGATGTGTGGCACCTGGGTTGGGAGAGTACCTTAATCATGAGTAAAACTCGATAATAAATATACAATAGATATATTATTATATTATATTGAAATATAAAATATGTAAAATATGAAATGTTATAGATAAGGATCTGTTATATAAAAAATTAGATCCATCCCTATAGAAAAGTAAAAGAATATTGAATCCTTTAGAAATCAAGCATAACCTAAAATATCTAGAGTATTAGTATGTTAAAACATTTGTATTTTAAACATATTCTCAATTATATATATAATAATAGTTTTTCATCACCCTTCTTGTTTACTTAGTCTTCCATTCATAGATGAAATTGATGGTTCTGAGTGCATCGGATGTGGTGGGTGGGACATTCCAAACTCAGAATTTTGTATTGAACAATGATTAATATGATATTTACATGACGATAAACATTTTGATCAAGGGAACAGAATAAAAAAATATTGAAAATAGAAAAATCCCAAAACCAACGTTGAGGGTCATCAAATATTATGTATAATGAATTTATGTTATTAAATAATTATCTTGAAAATAATTCTCTCTTCATTGAAGGATCTGGAAATATATTTATATCATACCTTCATTGCATTATAGGAATCATGAATAGATTCACTCTAGTGCTGATCCACATGTGTTACATGAACACTTGTACATTTTCATTGGAATCTCTAGGTTCTATCACATCATATCATAATTCTTACGATGTTCTCCTTTGATCTCCATGAGAATCACTTCAATAGAGGGTTCTCCTCAATATCTCTACACTTGAGGGTGTGGTGGATTAATATCACTGTTCATTATTCATATCGTTCTTCAATAGGTATCACTTTAGTAATTATATAGGATTCTATCTGGATCTCATTCTTCATAAAAAATGAATTAGGTCCCTGATAAAACAATATAATTGGCCCTATATACCTCTAGGGTTCTAAAATACATATTTCAGGTGCCCCTAATTATTTCTATTACCCCTTTCGAACACCATGTCTATAATAATAATAATAATAATAATAATATGTCCTAACATGTTATAAACTCATGAATTAAATTAAATATTAGTTATTCAAATAATAATCAATATATATTATTTGTCACTGTACTATTAAACGTGGTCCCCATACCACTACAATATTTATCTGGATTTGAATAATGTCTATTTATTTAATAAATTAGTATCACTTAATTACTTTCCAATAAATGAATAAATATTATATCACTAAATAGTAAATAAATATTTTTAATTTTTCTGACCACATAATATTCTCACTAAAAACTCGTTATAGAATATAGGATATAAAGAAAACATGACTAATTATTAAACCATTTATGGGAATAATATTTATATGAATTATAACATAATATATATTAATATATTATTTCATTGGGATTCTTGATAAACTGAGTTTGGGACACTTTAGGCCTCATTCTCAGTGGCATTAGCCAGATCATCCCAGATTGCATGGTTAGCTTCCAACAACACATCGAGGCTCCAATAAATAATCAATTTAAAGTTGAAACATCATAATATCTCATAAGGACACTTACTATGTAATATAGTCCATCTATTATTTTATCTTTAATAAATTATCTTTAATACTAGTTCCATCAACTTATATTCCAAATATATCATTCTTTGACTTTTTAAAAATCGATCATCCCTAGAGAACACCACCGCCATGGATTTATTTAGAATATATCATTTATATCAATGGTCTGAAGATATAATAATTCGTAAAAGAACAAATGGTACAAATCCTTTCTCGCGTTATTCATTAATGAAATATTATATGTTTCCAACCCAACTGATCATTCCTCTCTATAAATATATGTTGTCATAGTTTTCATCAATAAATAAAATTACATGACCTATAATACTAATTAGCAATAATCTTAAAGTACAAATATCAATATATATTTCTATAGATAGGAACATACAATGAAATATATAAATGTGGATTTCCAACTAGAAGGTCTGGTTCTCTTAATATCTTGCACTGGATATTACCAAGGGCGTATAGTTTGAGAAGATGCCTCAAGTCCTATGAGTCACCGCCCCAGATTTCTTGTATCATTATTTTACCTGATATTATTTATTTTGAAAATTAAATATATATTTTGGGATACTATATTGGCACAACCTAGTTCTCATCATAATAGGGAACTACTATGAACATTCAGTGTGGAATCTACTATTAGGAAATTATCACATTCTATATTACATAGAAGAAAATCATTATTTGATTAATATTTTATTAACATTAATTCTATTGAATACATGTTATCATAAAGTATTACAAAGTTGGTTTTTGGGTATAAACTCAAAAAAAAATCCCAATTTCACTAGATCTATCTATTAAAACCCTTTAATCCACTAGATCTTGCATGATAATAAAACTTATGTTGAGATAGTACTTTAGTCAAGGGGTCCACCATGTTTTATTCTATGGAAAAATTATATATTTTATCTTCACCCCTCTGTGAAAAATCAGTCAATATGTGATACTTTTAGAGTATGTTATTTTCCTATTAGAGTTGCCTTGGCTCTTTTTAAAATCCACCCTTATACAATTATTAAAATAAAATTTTATAATTTATTTACATCTATGTACCACATCGATCTCGAAGAAAAAAATATGTATCGAATAAAATTATTATCTTACATCATGTGCCACTATATACTAAGACTCAACTGTAGAATTTGGGATAATCGTCTACTTTGACCTCTTCCATCTCAAAATATCTCCATTGAGAAGGAAAATATATCATGACTATGACCTGAGATAATTTTTTAATATATCAAAAATATCATCAGTATATCCCTCGACGAATAGCTCCTCATCCCCTCCATACACCTTGAACATATCCTCTGTTCTTCTCATACACATAAGGATATACTTAAAGGAATACTACTATTGTTATTTTATATCATCTTTATATCTTTCTATCATTATCAATGTGTACTAAAAATCTCATGTAGTACATAACATGGAATATATGATTGATCCTATCAAAAAAGGGTATGGGATCTCACATATATTCTCTTTCTCCGGTTGTGTTTGAGGACACGTTTTATTACAAATATGTATACCATGTGATATTGGATCCAATCCCCTATTGGATGGTTCCATACTAAATCTCTTTAGTATCTCTTCAGTGTATGCTTGTTAATTTAGTCTAAGAAGCCTCTAAGATCTATTATTAATGATCTTTATCTCTATAATATTGGTTGCTTCACCTAAATCTTACATGGAGAAACACGTGTTTAACAAGTCCTTAAGTGTCTATAAGATGGGTATTCCTTTCCAAGTAAGTAATATTTCATCAATATATAAAACTAGGAAAATGACTGCATTCCCACTAAGCCTCTAATAAATAAATGGCTCAGATTCATTCTTATTGAAACAAAATTATCATTTTATCTTCGTTGAATCAAATATACCACTACTCAGATGCTTTCTTCAATCCATAAATGGGACTATGTAACTCGAAAATATTTTTGGCATCACCTTTATTCGCACACCCCTATTGTTGTTTTATATAGACATCTTCTGCAGGTTTACAACTCTGGAATGTAGTTTTGATTTCCATCTTTTAAATTTATTTATCATGGTACATAACTATAGAAATTGTAATTTTGATATACTTAAACATAGAAACTAGTGAAAATGATTCATTATACCCAATTAATTAAAGTTATTTACATACAAAATGAACTATCCTTGATTTATATATATTCACATTAACATCCATGTATACTTTTCTCTTGAATACTCATTTACATGGTATGGTATTTTTATCAACAATCATGTAATCCATACCCCGAAATTTGTTTTTATGCATGGAATTAATTTCAAAATACATGGATTTATTCCATCTTTCATCTTTGGAGGTCTATATTTACTATTTTAAGGAGTGTTGTTCATCATTATTAACCTATAATAATTCACCATATTTTATGACTAGAAAACCATATCTCTCTGGTTCTGTTACCTCTCCAGTTATCCTATGTATTACAAATGTTCCAGGAACTAATTCTTCGAGAGGAACCTATAAAAAATGTTCTTATTCCAACTCTTATGTATCTCGATAATCAACTTCATGAAAGACTATATTTCATACACTATTCTTTTTTAGTATGTGATCCCTCTCAAGAAATATATCTTTTTTTGAAATAATAACATTACTGTATCGTGGGTTTTTTATGCAGTATACATTTATTTCATTAAGATTTTGGGTAAGGATTCACTTTTTTCCCTGGTGTGCTAGTATGAATCCATGGAATTCCTTAAAAATACCTTATTTACACATACATGATTATGTGATAGAAATTTTTTCTTCCCAATCCAAGACTCGAAGGGAATTTAGTTTGTTTCTTTAGTTGGTACGCAGTATATTTTGTATTCCATAGTTTGTAATTAATATCCCTAGGTAGATAGTCCATTGAAACTTCCTCTATGTGGTTCTTAAGTCCTAGTCCAAGCATATGAAGGGAAGATTATAGGTTGTATTTCAAAAGAAACATAGGAGATTGAAGCAGGACCATCAAACACAGATTTCCAGTCATCCTTCACAAAAATTAGATATAGAGATATTTAAAGAATACCTTGATAGTGTAGAGGTTAGTCATGAAGAAGCATGGGATGATGTAATTTTTAAGAAATTACTAGAAAAAAATCTATTTTATTTGATACTATCTTGGAAGAATAGCAAGTATCTCATAAAAATTATAGATAATTCTGTCTTAGGGAAGGGGATTATAACCGTACTTATTTTTAAGCCTATATCAAAGAGAAAAATATTCCCTTTATTCATAGTATCTGAATGGAACAAGGATCTTATATAATGGATCTAGACGTGGTGGTAGGTATGATGGATTTTCATTTTAAATCCTTTCTT
The DNA here is from genome assembly GCA_963277665.1 of Viscum album. Classification (NCBI taxonomy): domain Eukaryota; kingdom Viridiplantae; phylum Streptophyta; class Magnoliopsida; order Santalales; family Viscaceae; genus Viscum; species Viscum album. The sequence continues at coordinate 1,290,959,508 of OY728119.1, forward strand.
GAAATTCACAATACGTCTATGTAGGTCAGGTACCCTACATAATAATCATACATACTTGATTATATACCCAAGGTGGCTTCTAATATGTTGAAAACATTATTTGGAAGTATCCATATAGAGAAAGTGGTGTGGGAGATGTTTTTATCTATGAATTCCGATATATATAAAGGATAATTTTCAATGGTTACATTATTCCCTTATAGTGAAAATCTAATCTGAATGCTATTTCTCATATCCTTTTTAAAGATGACGTCTTTATCTTTATTATAGGGAATACTCATTCTACCTGGAACCTTAATAGTATATTTTAAGTGTAAACCAAGAGGAGAAGTTAGATTATTAATAAGGACACAAATAATGTTTACATTTTAGCACAATTCTCAAAGAGAAGAGTTAAATATATCATTGAATATATTGGATTCAAAATAAAATACATTCCCAAAGAGCACTTGGGGCCCCTATTACGTTGGTAAGGGTTTGTATTAATCACATTGACAATATGGTTAACAAAATATCTAGTCAAATCCTTAATTATAAATATTTGTTTCTATCATTTTTAGACCATGTTTCCCTCATTAATAGTGTTCTCACTGGAATCCCCATGCTCACCCTTTCCACTCTCAGTGTACCAAAAATAGTGCTCATAATTATGGAGAATAACATGACTAAATTTATTTTGGATGAAAATTATAAGGGAAAGTTCCATTGGGTTGTGTGGGAGATAATGAAAAAGAATTCAAAGTTATGGGTAATCAATCTTAGATGTATTGAAGAAACATGCACTGCATGCAGGGCACATTGGTTTAGGAGGTGATGGAGGGAATATCTTTCCGGGCCAAGTTTATTTCCCTAAATTATAGTTTTATTTTAAAGAAGACACATTTTGGGAGATCATGGATTGGGAAAAGAACATATATTCATGGATATAATCTATAGCATCACCAAAGAAGGATAATTGGACGTGGTAACATTAATTTCAGGTACAAAAATGGGTAGGTTTGATGTAGGTCTTTCTAGGATACCACACTCCTATAATATCATTTTTCCAAGCAAGAAGGTTTCCTTATTTTATTAATTTTGTCTTAAGTACCCACCAACTAGAAATATTTAGTGATATTATTCCTAATAATGATCCTAATAAACTAGTTTTTTCCTGATCAACCGATAGTAGTTTTTCTTTTAAGGGGTATTGTTCCCTCAGTGAAGGCTCTCCCAACTACCATAGTTGTAGTGATTAGGGTAGAATCCTATAGTGTCATGAACTCCCTCCAATTATCTTCTTTCATGTATGGTGTATTAGGTCTCATGAATTTCATACGGATAATGAATTCATTAGTAATGGAATTTTCCAAGCTTCAAGATGTGATTCCTACTGAGGTAACATTATTAAAAAAATGAAACACCTTTTGTATAGTGATTATAGAATGTGGTGTGGGTAAGATGTGTGAGAATTTAGACATCAATATACACACTGATTCTATCAATAATATCATCTGTATTTGGTTTCAACATACAAACAACAAAAAAATATAATTAAAAACGCAGGTCATCTCTCATGGCATCAGGATATTAGATATTATTTTCTACACATAAAAAGATTCTCTATAAATTATCTTGTAGCTCTAGGATGACTCTAGTGACCGGATTCTAAATATCTATAGTTGAACTCAGGACTCGGTTTAAACACTGGGAAAATTATCCTTGTCCGGGGCCTCTTGGTTTTTGTAACTCCACCACCACTTCTCCTTAAGAAATGTTCTCATAGGGAAGATGGTTAAAATAGGGTTTGCCTATCCATGGATGGAAAAAAAACACTGATGGGTCTTACATAGATATTTTAATGTGGTGTGAAGGGGTTATTTTTATTAAAGGGGATCAATTTTTGTGTTTTTATCAAAATTCTATGGCTAGGGGATGACCTCTGGGAAAAGGCCCATGTTATGCTTAGTGGTACCTAATTCTGCAAAGATAAAGACCTCTCATCTGAATCTATGGAAATAAATTCCTTGATTATTCATAATTATATCCACAATAATTCTTCAAGGTACTGGACCATCAGAAACCTCATCTAATGAATTAAAAAAAACTAAATAGCTAGGTGGTGATCAGCCACATTTTTAAAGAAGTTAATAAATTTGTTGACTTTATTGCTTTAGGGGGCACCCAAACTGACAACTTCCTTTTTTCTAATTTGGGTTCCCTCTTCTCTGAGTGTATGGTTATAGCTACGATTGATGTCCTGCAACTTTATCATTTCTAGCCCTCATGAATTTTATTTTCTGGTGTTCTTCTTGTTTCATTGATAAAATAATTACCACTTTTGATGACATTAATAAACATAGATAATACAACTAACACCATTCCAATGGGTTCTGCAATGTGGAGTGAGTTTAGAATTAATCTCAAACTCTAATAAAAAGTAAATAAATTCTTGGTTAAGATATTCACCACCTCAATCTGATCGAAGTTTCTTTATCTTCATCCCAATTTTATTCACTTCACTGTTCTTGAATTATTTGAATTTCTCAAGGGACTCGAACTTATACCTCATTAAGTAGACCTATCTAAATATCCTCAGTTCAACATTAAAAGTTATGAAATGAGAATACATACCTTTAGGGTCTACTAGAAATAGTCCAAACACATCAGTGTGTATCAATCCTATAAGATCTGTTAACCTTTCACCCTATCCAATGAATAATGGTTTGTTAAATTTTCTTTTTAAACCAGCATGGTATCATTCTAGTAGTTTTATATTAAAATAATCTAAATTACCATCATAGAAGTGTTTTACCACATTATTCACTTTGGCATGACCAATATGGTGATTCATTTTCTAGGTGTTATATGATTCATGTAAACATGAGTTGTTATCTATTTTGAATATATAGTTTTCATAATTTAATACATAAATATCATTATTAAAATATTCCATACCATTAAATTTGTTGTCTTCATAAAGGAAAAAAATTATTTCCAAATTTTTAAATAAAACCATATGAATTTAAGTAGTAATTACAAATTATATTCTTGGTAATAGTTGATATATAATAAAAATATCTTAAAACAAATATCATTCTTGTTTGAAATAAATGTCGGTTGTATTCATTGGAAAATGCATCCAACCTCATGCTATTGGAAACTTAAAATCATTCTCTAATTTAGTAATCTTTTGGAATCTGCATGGTTCCTGCACTTGAATATAGATGTAATAATCATGATCTTTATCTAATAGCTAATGTGTAGATATTAAAATATTTCACTTGATAATGAATTCACCTTTATCTTACCCATACTTCTGGGTGCATTTACTCTTCCAATTTCCTTGTTTTCCACATGCAAAACATATTGCTTCTTTTTCCATGCCACATCATTGAATATTTTTCTTCTTATTGGAAGGATGGTGATCAGTAACTTTATAATTTTTATGATTCATGGGTCATGTTACCTTTGTATTCATTCTGTTATTCGCTATGTGAAATATGGGTTTGTCACACCCCATGTCATTGTCCACTTAGATAATTAGAGTAAGAATTTTTGAAATCCTCTTCTCATTTTTGATCATGTAAGAATTAGTAATAAAACAATAGAATTTCTCGGGTAGTGATTAAATTATGAGACCTATGTCCACCTCAACAAGGAATTTAATATCAAATGTGTATAAGAATTCAATGTAGATAATATGATTTACTACATGTGGACCTACTAGCATCGACTCTCTATGCATAGTTGTATATACAACAATGGAGATCATGTATCACTCTTATATTTCCTTCTCTTAATATATATTCTAATGGTGATACATCATGTTATAGACATGAATGTACTCTGATTGTTTTATAATCTCATTGTTCATGTATGACATCAAGAAACACAGAACATATCTAGCATTGTTCAAATATTACTCATAAAGAGACAACTCTTCCTCATTAGTTTCTTCGCCAGGGGATTTATAATTATGTTCTTCTAGTACATAGAATTTCCGTCCTTATAGTAGGATAACATGTAATCTCATTTTCCACTCTTTGAAATTTTTTCCTATGAGAAGGTTATTCTTTTCATGTATAGATTATGGTGATATGTTTAAATTTATTTTTATTATCACTTCTTTGAATAAGAAGAGAATACTTTTACTAATTTATCCAAAAAAATTTAGACAAATAAATAAATATTGTATTTTTTAATTTACAAATATTTTATTGAATCCTAATATCCATCTCTGTTGAATTCATAGTATCCTGTTTTTTAGTAATTATAGTGGAAATGATCCATATTCCCCTTCTCATCTGTCTGAATTTTTTTGATCAAGAAATTTGAAGGGTTTTAGTTAGGTACTACAAATAAAAAATACATTAACTCAAAGTTCCTAAATCTATTGAGTGGACTCCCCAGTCCTGAAATCCTTAAATTTAATTTCTTCATCCTTTTTTTCTTAGTTACCCTATGTCTAACTTTGGTAGTAAACCCTTTAAGTGAACTATGTAAATTCAACCCAAAAAAATCAAGTTATGATTACATGATAAGTGAAATAACTCCAACATTGTCTGGTAATGAACTTTGATCTATGGTTCAATTTTAACTTTAGTGAGGGAATACTAACATAATATATATAATTGAGGGATTTTATTATTAAACATAAATTTAAATTTGTTATATACATTAAAAGATTGTTAATATTAGTTATATTTACTTAAGTTATTAACTATGGCTTAGATAATGTTTACACCAAAGATAGATTATATTAGTTATATATTTCATGCTTGTTAATTCATTAATTCAAGTTATCACAACAAAAAATCCATAAAAATAACCATGTAACCAGATATATATAAAATAATAAATTTGTTTGATCATGGGTTTTTACTAATATTAACTTTATATAGAGGATGGTAAATAAACCATTAACCTAGGGTAAAACACCTTAAACCATTTATGGTTCATGTTTAATATTTTCATTGGTCCACTTATGAATCTCTATTAGATTAGATTCACCTAAGTTCTAAACTAGAACCTTGTCTGATATCATGGGAGATCCATCTAGTAAATATGATTTTACACATGTGTAGTTGATGGGAACAAAATGATTGTTTAATGGGTTTGTATAAAAAACCATGGGCACACATGCCCTTACAAAATGAGGGAATGGATGTCACAAAATTAACCCTTACCAATAGACAAGTTGACTTTTTATTCAAAGGTAGGAAACACAATGTTTAAGGAGGACGGAAATGGTGGAGGCAAAGTGCAACGCCCGTAAAAAAATTACTGCACTCCATAGGAAAAGTATCCAAATAATAATTGATGGTGATATCCTCACCTGTATCACCTCTACTAGATAAGGGATCTGTGGGGAAGTTTCATTCACGCTACATATGAACCACCTTCATGCTTGGATCCGACAAATTCTTTACCTTCCAAATATAGTATGTCAACTCCCAAGGAGTCTTTCTCTCCCCTTTAATTAAGCACACCAGAATATTCAAGTCCGATTCTATCACTGATATCCTGAGATTATACAGTTGACATAATTGTATACCACTAAGCATCGCCCATACCACTGATCCAACTCTCAACTCATGATCATACATATACATGAAAAAATTAAACATTAAATATATTAATCATTTTATTATAATCATTTTATCTAAGATAAATCATTCTTCAAAAAATTAATTTTTTTCTTTCATTAATAAATTATTATATCTTAATTATCATCCAAATATTCTCCTCATCATTCATAATTTTAAACAAATTAAAAAATTTTATTTAAGCCTGTGGGGCATGGGTGAGTTGGTTAAAGGTGGTGGCATCCTGACCCCGGGGTTTCAGGTTCGAGTCCTCGCAAGGAAACACGCACTATATACTAACAAACCTCTCGTGGGCCCCTCTACCCCATTGGGAACTGGCCTAACCCAAAGGGTTGGCCACCTTGGGCCTTGTTGGGGATGTGAGACGTGCATGTGGGGAGGCCACCCCCAATACCTTGTCACCCAACAACATGTTTTTAGTTGTGGTTTGGCTTAGTGGTAATGACCGATTAATCCTACATGAAATGGGGGTTCAAAACCCATTGGGCGCAGTTTCTATAGCAGTGTTGTAGTGCACTATGGCAGTGGTGGAACTATAGCAACGGTGGGAACTCTAGCAGTGGTAGTTCACTATAGCGGTTGCAGGGTACTGTAGTACTGGAAGGTATTGTGCATAACTGTAGCAGCAATTCTACTGTAGTAGAACAATTCACTAAATGGGCCTTGGGCCAAAACATTAGGCCTATGGGCCATGTAATGGGATAAATTCCCACTGGGCCTTCAGGTTATGTAATGAGTCTCCCTCTACCCTGTTAAAGAGGTCTTTTCTTTGCTTTAATAATAAATTAGGCTTCATCCCCAACCATTAAAAAAATAATTTTTTTTAAAATTAACTATGTAAAAAAATGTTTCATAGAGTAAATGTGTTGTGTACCCATCTGAAAAACCCAATGAGTATTAAATTCATATATTATTTAATCAGGAAGAATCTAATATAAATTCCTAGTCACCTAATGATGTGGAATGTACTATCAACTAAAGGACCATAGGAAACACATGGTATTTACATAGGATCTAATATTTGGATGTTCAAAACGTAATAATTTTATTATGATTTATACCTGATATAAATTTCTGAACATTATTTAGAAAATTAATTGTACATTTAGTATATATAAAACCTATCATGCTACATGTAATATAAATATAATGACCACACGAAACTCATTTTGATATTTTTTATGTAGTATAATAAATTAAATTTTAATTCTATTTTATGTATTATAATTGCATTATGCTCACATTCAAGCTACACATCATGTACTATTCTCATTATCTATCTGTAGCACATGCCAAAGAAGTCATTTTATAACCAAACCACCAAAAATATTGGAGTACATAGATTTTACAGGTAATACACGATTAGTGGTCTTTAAGTTACACGGTCATCAGCCCTGAAGGCTCTGTTTGAATATACATGGCTCATATATGACTAAAGGACTACATGTCCTATACAAAAATTACATCGAATTTTATGAAACTGATTGTGATCTAGACCGGCAAGCTTAATACAATATGTGTAATTAAATTTACCACATGTAATAAATTCACATGGTTTGAATTAATTCAGAGTTTATTAAGCATAGGTACACAATGGGTACCTATAGGTTACACATTTTTTACTCTTATATTGTCTAGCCAGACTCATCGACACCTTTGTATAAGATCTTAGAATTTACTTATTTTATAAAATTAATTTTTTTATTATAGTATTGAGAATCATGATAAATAAGATCATATATCATGATTTGGATTAAATAAAATTTTAAATGGAATTGAAAACTAACAAAAAATGCGTAAATAAATTTATAGTATTTAAATAATTATAAATCATTATGTGAACAATAGGATTCCACTTGAAAGTTCTCAGCATAGCGAACATGGCAGTTGGGTCATGCTGAAATATATTTTTCTCTTGATCAATGATTAGTATTATACTTACTTGACAATAATTTTCATGATCAGTCAAATTAAATAAAAAGACATGGACAATATAAAAAAACTAGAACCAAAGTGAAGGATCCGCGCATATTATTTGAAATTTATGTATGAAATAAAATATTTACCTTACAAGTAATTAATTAATTTTTGATATATGTAACAACATCACAACAACATACTATCATTGTGTTGTAAAAATCATGACTATATTCCCTCCAATGATGATTACCAAGGGTTCCAATAACCCCTGAACACCGCTATAAGAATCTTCTAGTACTAGCATAGTTGATCTAAATGCTGGTTCCATTAACCTTTGATCACCTTGAAAATCACATCAAGGAAGGGTTCTCTTTGATCAATCAAGAATTGAGATTATTGGGGGAAGAAGATAACTCCTCGTTCTTGGTAGTATTCTTGTAGTGGGAGATCTCTAGTTCTTTTATAGGATTCACTTCAGATCACATTTTTCATAACAAAATGAATTGGATATATAATAAAATAATATAATTAGTTTTATATACCACTGGGGTTAGAAAATAATAATTACATATGAATCCTTAATATTTTCGTAATCCATCATAACCCCAAGTCTGTAACAATATTATTATTTTCCATATTTCATAAAATGCTCGAAACTCATGAATAAAATTAAATATTATTTATTAAAATAATATTCAATATATATTATTTCTCACCGTACCATTAGAATCGGTTTGTCATTTCTCCACAATATTTATCGGGCTTTGAATAATGAATTTTTATTTAATAAAAAAATAACTACATTATTCTCTAATAAATAAATAAATAAATATTATATTAACTAAATGTTACATAAATATCGATTATTAATTATTCTCACATAATATTCTCCCGAATAAATTAGGAAGAAATATATAATACCAAGTAAAAATGAATAATTATTAAACCATGTGTGGGAATAATATTTATTAACCGTGTTAAAAAATAAATAAATAAATATTTTTAATAGAGATTCTAGATTCTGCTAGTGTGTGACCCACTAAGCCTATGTCTTAGTTGAATTAGGAGAAGAGGACCAATATCCATGGTTACCATCTTTAAGCACTCCAATCAAAACATTCGGAAAGAAATTAATGTTGTAAAAACATAATAAATCATGATGATTCTTAATGTGTAATATAATATATTTATCAAGATATCTCTAATCAAGAAAGTTACATTTTTTAATGGCATCAAACTATGTTCATGATGTCCCTTTCATTAACATTATAGAAACATACATATTGAATACTATTTCCATGGATTTATTTTGGATATATCATTTACAACAAAGGGTCTATGATATCAACTTTTATTAAAGAACAGAAGGGAAAAATATTTTCTCGCTTTATTCATTAATTAAATACTACTCAGGGAATACCCAACTTATCCTACCTTGATGCAAACATATTTCATCATGGTTTTAATCAATACATAAAAGTACATGAAATATAATATTCATTATACAACTATTAAAGTCTATAGATCAATACATAAGTATATAGAAAGTAATATCCAATGACACATGTAAATGTGGATTTTCTACAAGTGACTCTCATTCTCATGATATCCTACACCGGATATTACCATGGTCACAGACCACTAGAAGATGCCTCAAATTCCAAAGAGTCTCAACCCATTATATTTGGTATTATTTGAGTCCTTAAATTAATTTTTTCTAGATATAAAACATATATTTAATAGTATTATCATGTAACTTCTCAATTATAATCATTGTGGAGAAGGACTATTAACTTTTAGTGCCATGGTTACTCTTAGAATATTATCACATACTATTTTATAAAAAAAATCATTATGTGATAAAGATTTTATTAATATTCAAAAAAATGGATACAGATTAACATAAAGTACACATATTTGGGTTCTAGGGCACCAACTATAATAGAAACAACAATGGAAAATTCCGTCAGTAATATTCTAACAAAATTTGATCAATGAATGATTCATTTCTATAAATCTAAAATATATCTAAAGTCTATAATTAAACTATATATATAAAGAACATATGGAAAAAATATTAATACTGTCATTTCAAATGTCACACATATCCTAATAATTATATTGCATTGATAATATTTTATAGTGAAATCTATCATTTATGTAATGTTGAGTTGAGGATCAACCAACATTCATCTATAATCAAATCATGTTCATTGTATATGTCATGTTAATTATTCATATGTATAATATTCTTCATGTGATAAATCATATGTGGTTATCAATTATTTCAATTATCATATTATCTGATAGTGAAATTCTCATTATGTGCTGATATCAACTCAACACGTCTATACTTAGTGCTTGATGATTTATACCTTGCTTTAGACTTATAGTTTTCTCTCCTATTAAGGTAATACCTAGGTGTTGACTTTTCAAACACTCCGAACAAGGGAACCCCTCTCCCCCTGAAGAGGTCACTCCAAAGAGATCCCCGTCTTGAAATGTGACATTTCCAACCAAGATGGTAGAGCTTCAATTAGGGTAAAAACCCTGGATATGATGTGTTAGTAAGGAAATATGTCAGCATAGATTTGTTGCATCTCATTTCACCCAGATAGTTAGGGATTGGGTGACTTGGAATGACAAGTGGATCCTAGGGTAAAAAGAAACTCACCCAAGAGTAGACTCATAGAAATCATACTCTACACCTACCAAACAATAGCGTTAGTATGACCCTAACCTTCACTACGGACCCATTGTTGAACTGAAAAACTCATTGTATTTTATTTATACAGTGATATTAATATTTCAGATAAACTTATAAAGCTCTATAATTATTCTGATATGACTTATTTTATTCCTCAAATGTGGTGTAAAGCCCAAATTTCTCAAGGTTCATTCTTACATGGTATAATATAATATCCATATAGTAGCTTTATTCTTAAATAGAAATAAATAAAACTTTAGTATCTGACATAGCTTCTAATTCAAAAAAAATTATCCTTATTTATATTGACTTCATCGTGTAGATAATTCATGTAGTCTCAAATCACTTATAATATAGATCATTCATATAAGATCTATAATAATTATACAAATCTCAATATACAACCAAATATGGAAAAAATGAAATGCATTATAAATCACATAACACATAAAATAAGTGTAATTGAATAATAAGTCATGATATATTAATAAAAAAATACCATAAAACAAATATTTAATTACTGACTCAAAATCACCCCCCCCCTTGAGAGTTACAAATCTCAAACATATCTCCCCATTTTATAATATCAAAAGGTAAAAACTATAAAGATAAGGTCATATAAATTCTAATTATAGATGAGACAGTAAAATATTATTAGAGAATAAAATTAAAAACAAAAAACATCCATACCTTAATCATTAAAATCATAGTATATCCACAATGTATTGTGATTCAATTGTAAAAAATTATAGAATAACCAGACCAATCCAAGTATATAAAAATAGTTCTAAAAACAAACCTTCATAGACTTGAGAAAAAATAGATATAAATAATTTTATGAATAAATAAAATATATCAAATATTCATGATAAATTAAACTTCCTTATCCTGAAATGATATTAAAATTAAAACTCCATTCTATAAACTCTCCCTCTATAAATAAAATTACAAGGAGCTATGAAAATTGTTAGAGATATTAAATGAATGACTAAATTAAGTAAAAAAATAAAATTAATCAATAGTTATGTACATTCTGGTAAACCGAATATGATAATAGACAATACATGATCACTAACTAAAAGAAAAAAGTTATAGAATAGAACTTACCGACATACCATAAGGTTGAACTATATAAGGTATTCTTATTGGACATCATAAATTCATCACCTAGATAAATAGTGTGAGTTATATACCACATGATTCTTAACATTTCCATTGGGAACCCAAACTGCATTAAATTTTTTAACATTTTAAATCATTAATAATGTACAAATGAATTTATTTTTATTCCCAGTTATATGTTAATAAATTTCACAATAATCATAATAATAATAGATATATAAGGAAATGTTTAATATAATTAATAGTTGAATATTAAAACTTTTTCTTCCTTCTATAATAAGTTCTCTAAAAATTAATAGGATGGCTAAACTATGACATTGAGAAAATATTATCAGAAATTGGCATTATCAAACAATATATTTCTTCTATAATCTTAGCCAAGTGACTTATCCACATATCATTTTCCTTTTAAACAGTTTATAAATCCTCACAGACATTATCATTGGTGGATGAAGCAATATGCTTCATCTTTTCATTCTCTTTCTTAGACTTCTCATTTATCCTATCTAAGGGTCAAAACATTAGAATGGACATTCATTAACATTATTGATTCATGGGATATATTATTTTTTAATTAAAAACTATCCTATATTTCAACTTGGGTTTTATGTATATGATTTTCATTTCTTCAATTTCATGTCATTTTTCATTACATTACTCACTTAAATCAACAAAGATTCACATTACTAAAATCAATAATAAAATTATTATATGAAGAATGAAATGCGATGATATTGATGATACCTCAATATATTTTACCATGAAATATAAATTACCATAATATTTTATTCTCTTAGATGATGAATTAGAAAATTACCAAATATTATATTTATTTCCTATACAATTTAGCCCATTTATCCTCTTACTATAATAATTTCACCTCATGTATCATGAATTTCCACATTTTAGGAAAATTGATTCCCCTGATTTATCATGGTCTATATAATCTACAATAATTATTTTCCTAAAATAATTCATTTTCAAACATCTCATCGATCTATAAATTAAAAAAGTAAGAGATCTATCAATACATTTCATAGTCTAGAGATAATAATTATATCACCCAATTATATATAAATTTGAAATACAACACAAAAAATAAATCATCAAATCACCACAGTGTTAGCTTTCATACTAATTGTAAGTTGTGAAAAAATTATTAATTAAGAAAAAATATATAAATAAAAGGTTAATGTTCCACATTCAAGGCCCCATATTAGATATTGAAAGGGAAAGAGGTGGTGAATTTTAAATCTTTAAAAAATAATATAAACATACCAAATAATGTGAAATATATAGGAATAAAATATAAAATAATTTTACTATAAATAAATGGTGTAGTGTATGTGTTTAATGTGTAGTTAGTAAATAAAAAATAAGAAATAATGAAAATTTAATGTTGTTCAGATCAAAAATATCCTACATATACTCTTCAAACTCTCAATAGATGAACATGGATATCCACTATGATGTGTATATATTTTTTAGCAGAGTTGAAACTATATATTACTTTCATTAAAAATACCAATACACATATAAAACTCTTACAGTTTCACACCTAAAGGCATAACCTAGAATATTCATGTTGCACGCCTAGAGGAACAACCAAGTACATTTCATTTTCCTGGAAGAAAAGGAAAAAACTAGTGAACGTGATTTTTTATCTACTTAGTATGACCAAGACACATTTCATTTAATTAATGTACAACATTTTTTTGAGTTGTGAGTACAAATTAATAAAAACTATACAATAAATAAAAAAATTATTATTCAATGGAATATAAACTGGAAAAATATTGAAATATGTAGATGAGGTACTTTTGTAGAAACTAGTAGCTGCATCCTGTTATCAATGTTATGTAACATTAAAACCAAAAAAAATCCCACACTGCATCATAAATATTGAATTACATGGTATTGAAATTTTTTATTTTTTAACATATACAAACATTTATTTTTATTGATAGAATCATCCCACCTTGCCTCTTTTCTTCAGATTTCATTTTTAATTAAAAATAATAGGTAATTTATTTAGAAACATTAATATATAATTTCATGAATGGTTGATTCATGTGATTTATTAATATCTTTATCCATATCATATAATTCAATGATTATATAAAAAAATAATTATATAAATAAGATAATATACATGATTTCAAGTGTCACGCATATTTAGATATTCACATCCCAATGATTATCCTTCATATTAAAATAACGAATATATGAAATTTTGAGCTAATGTACAACAATAATTCTTCAATAACAAAAATAATCAATATATATCACAAACAAATATTTTAAGGAAGAAAACTATCCAAGTGATTGATCATAAAAAACTAAAATTTCACACATAGCTTATCCTATACAAGAGTGAATTCTCTTTATGAATTGATATCCACTCAGACAGTCACTCTTTGTGTGGTGATTGATGATTTATACACATTCTTAAATCCACGATCTTTATTTTATATTGTTCTATGATTTTTTTGTTAATCCTCTATAGCATTGTATTGATTCTTGCATGGATTCCTTTCTTTGCCTAGTGTGTGGTATAATAAATAAAACACATCATATATTCCATATGGTTCAGTCACTCATGGGAGACTATTTTATTTATATCAATAAATTATTCTTTCATTGAAATAATATTCTCTTATCTATTAGGACTTATTTGTATGTTCACAAAACATTATCCTTGCTCCATTTCAAATCTTCACATACATATCTCATAAAACCCTAGTTCTCATTTGACAATTCATATATGCTCTTCAATACATACATAAACGATAATATGCATCTAAATTTTTCAAAAAAATAATGAATAAAATTATTAAATTTTTTTTATAAAAAACATAATTAAATAATAAATAAAGAGATAGTTTTGTGATTATGAAATTACTTAAGATAAATAAAATTAAGTTCATAAAACATATATATAATAACATTATAAAAAGAAGTTTTGTTTATATATGATATGGACCATTAGATATATGGGTTTATATGAGATAATTGAGCATGTCAAGGAAGTGGAATACATTTTGAATGTTACAGTATATTATTGAGAAATAAAGTTTTTCTTTTACGTTTCTTAGTTAGATAAATAAATGTCAGACCCTTTACACGTTATCAGTTAGAATCTACTAGAGATAGAGTCAGATCACAGAATTGTGTAAATGGTCATTTATATTATTGATAATGAGAATATAATATTTCATGGGGGAGTTACGATACAATTACAAGTTCTTTAGAAATCTGGTACTGTGTATAAAAAAATTATAGTGGGAATCATTGAGGTGGTAATAATGGTCTCGAAAATTTCAGCAATAAGGAATCACATTAAGATTATGAAGGTGGTAATAGAAATTTTTTGGAGGTTTGTAGGGACCATTCTTATAATACAAAGAGTCTTTTTTAGTAATATTATATTTTTAAATTATTGGGGGTAAAAATAGGTGATTGGAAGGGTTTCTAATGGTGAAAAAGTGGGTGCATGTCCTTGGTAACATGTCTAATTCTAAAGTAACCACGTATGGGTATCTATGGGAGGTAGATTTATGAACTAGCCTAAGACATTCATTTATTGGACACCTAATCCATCCCTTCATAGGGTCAAATGGACATTCCCATTCCCCTTAGTCTGGATAAAAGTATCAGAGAATTAGAAGAAATCAATGGGGATGATTTCTCCATTAGATTAGAGCCCAAGAAATAGAACATTTCTAATAAAAATTCAGAATGAGCCATCTATAAGTTAGAGAAAAATTCCAAATAAAACGATTATAAATATATATTAAAATAGTATAACTTAAATAAATACAATCACTTAGCTCACCTCCAACTCCTTCCATAGAACCAACCACCACTATTTTCACCTGACTCTCCACATAGGTAATGCTCCACCAATAACCACAACCAAAACCACGAAAGGAATAAAATTATAATTTAATAAGGTTAAACTAAATAGAATATAAATAAAATATAACCAATTCATAATCTCAAAGGAAAGAATTTCCACAAAAACTAATTCTTTAAGGGTCGTCATTAGAAAAATCAAAATCAAAAAACTAAGTCAAATATAGGTGTGATCATAGAAAATCTTAGTAGCTTACCACTCACCTTCCCACATGCCTAAAATTTAATTATAGACATATTTCCATATAAATGTTAATAAAATAAAAAAAATATTTTTTCCTATCTTAATTACATTTAAAAACACTAACTTGTTGAGATGGTATTATAAAAATTCCTATTTTTTCTTAAATGAAAATAATCACTCGAAAATATTATCTTTAAAACATGAATACATTAAAAAACATGACACTTTAATTTTAAACCCATTCCCCATTGTAAGGATATTCCAAAAATGATTTTGAAAACCCCCTCATGCAACATGAATACAATATCAATAAAAACAAACACTTTTTCCTTAGAAGAAATGAATGAAAGAAATAAGTTAAAGTAATAAGGGTTACACACTTATCAAACTTGAAGAATATATAAAAATAAAAAAATAAAATATATCAAACATCAAAATAATGGAATAAGAATCATGTAATCTGTCTTACTATCTAATTTGAAATGGTCCTAAACATTACTAAACACTGACCAACCTACCATTCAATATTTCGTATTAATATAACACACCCGACTATCCTATACCTAGCCTCATCGGAATGGAATTTCCCATGTTTATATCACTAATTTGAGGGGACATTTTTGTTGTTTTATATCTAGTGATGTGTAAATATAAGCTTCAAACTTAGTGGAATATGTTTCCTTGACCAAATAAAGTAAAGGTGAGCAATGATAATAAAAAATAGAATCCCAAAGAATAATAATAACCAACCCTCACATCCAATTTCTTCTCAAGAAACAATAATCACCCATAATATCATAAAAAATATATATCATGCCACACAGGAAAAAATAAGTATCCATCAAAATAAACTAAAGTATGAGAGGGTCTCTTAGATACAGACATTTTCAAAAACACATATGAATATCAAATGGACCAACTAGAAAAATTTATTGGGACGTTAGGTCCTTCCTTTATAAATTTAAAAACCACTTATAAAACATTTCTGTTAAAATATCACATTCAAAACCATCCTTTAAATCTATTTAAGAGATAATATAATTTGTAAAAAATCACATAAAACATTGAAATATAATTTTTTTTAATGTACCAAGTGATGAAAATGGTTTCAAAAACATTTAAACCTCACATTTTATTCAAATAAATCCATTAAATAATTTCATAGTAGTTGGAATTTCATGTGCTGATTGAAATTCTAAGTAAAACATTTAAATAATTAATTTAAAAAACAAAACATCATTAGTATTTTCAATATAATTTATAAATAACCATTCAAAAAATATAACAATTTATTGGTGTTCATAGTTTAGTAAAATTAGATTTGTGAAAGTCAATATATATAAAACCCCATCAATATCTATGTTAATAAATACTGAGACAATTTTATATTAATTAAACTCATGAGTGAATTTAATATTATCATTACAAAATTAAAACATAATTTTAGAATCTATTAAAATGAATGTTTTAAAGATAAAGTTCTAGGCATAGGGAAAACATACCTTAAATCAATAGTGAATATTTTAAACAACAAAATTTGGTTGAATATATCCTAAAGAAGAAGGCATCGCACACCCTAATAATCAAAAAATAATAAAAATAATGTCAAATTTAAACTCTGGTATTCATCAAAGAGAGAGTTCATTGATGGAGTAGAAGAAACAAAGAGAATAGAGGGAATATAGGGAAGAGAACACTGTACCTCAAATATTTGACCATGAATCGTGAATAAACCATGGAAAAATGATATTGTAATAGGGGAATTGAATAAGGGAGAGGTGTGTGAGAAGGGGGAGGTTATGGGGGTGGTTTTTTCATGTGAGTAATATTGGATAAATAAAGTAAAATATTTATTTAAAATTAGTATAGTTATAACCATAATTTTATAAAATTTCAAAAACACATGGTTTCATTACATAGTTTAATAAAATATTCACTATTCATATAGAGGTCACTATAATATATGAAACTTAATTCATGGTTTCCCCTAGAACCTTAAATAGTTTAACTAAATGTGTTCAAACTTTTCAAAATAGCACTACTACAAATTATAACACTATTTCATGGGAACTTTATGGTTACCAATAATCATGCTCAACCAATATGATGCCAAGAAAATTTTACAAACACATGCATCCCCAAACCTCTACAGATTTAAATTATTCTAAAAGATAATAAATTAAAAAAATAACTATAACATTGTTTGTTATACAATCCCCACATTTATGATTTCTACCCCTAAAATCATTTAATAACAGATTGAAGACAAACAACACTATAATTTTAACACTCTAAGAGTGTTTTGAATGATATTAAGAAACTTGAATAGTTACAAATGAAAGAAAATAGAACTCACATTATTCCACAAATAAAATGGAATTAATCCTTATTCAATGTCCAATATCTCTAAGGGTAATTCACCCCACCAACAAGGGACACAATTCCAAATAAATGTTGTGACCCATTAAGTTAAACCTATAATTTAGACATTTTATAAGATGTTCGGTCAATGATATGTACACTCTTCTAGAAGACACAATTACAAGAAGAGTTAGCTTTGAAAAAACACCAGATAGAGATAAAAAATACTCTATAATCCACATCAACTATTCAAATACACATAATAAAAACACTAATTGAAAAGAAAGACCCACCAAAAAACCAACATGGGTTCCCAATCCGGGTTTCCATTCTCCACTCAATACAACTTGGTACTCAATAACATGGTGGAATAATATAGAAACCAAAAAAGATTCATAATCCTCAATATCATAACAAAAGAACCACTGGTCTTATCTACTCGATCAAAGATTCCTAGGTATCCCATGTTTCAACCACTAAGAAACGGGCCTCCAAACTACTATTCCCAATGTATGGATCACAAAGGCCACAATAATCCAAAAGAACAAACTTCATCTATTATGAATAAACTCAAAGACCCCTAGAAATTCCAATAATAACATTCCACAATCACCCGCTATTGATTCACCCAACACACATATTAGATAAATAGCACCTCCAAATTCTTCACTGACTCCAAATCCACAGAATAGAGAGCCACAAAATAAAAGAACCACCCTAAGAAAAAATGATCCAAAAAATTTCTAACATTCAACTGGGTCCTTCCCGCCTTCTCATAATAATCCTAGACAACCAAAAAAATTTGGCAGTGTATAGATTCAAGTAACTTTAAACCAGATCCCAGCGAAAATGCTTTCACGGTTCATCAATCGATTCTAAATCCAGGTAGGACTATCATCTTAGGTAACTATAACTAAATGAAGGAAAGAATCTCACTAAGTGTTATCCCTTGAGATAGACAGTACATATTTTCTCCTATCCTTCTTGGTAGTATGGATTTAAATAACATAATAAATGAACAAAATAGGTTTATGCCCCACACATCAAAAAAAAATATTCCCACCATAACTAAGGGGAAAATGCAATAAAAATTTGACAAAACAAAACACACCAGACACATACAAGGAAAAAACAATTATCCATTAAAATAGATAACATCCCTCTTTTAAAACAAACCATCCATGGTAAAACACATTTCACTTAATTTTAAGATTCAATATTTGAAAATATAATTATAATTTGAAATTGCTTCAACCTTAATGAAATTTATTTCTAAGAATTTATATAAAACCCACTTTCCTTTCAAAAAATATTTATTTCAAGACACTAAAAATGAAATCATCCAATTTATAAAATAATAGTTTTTTAAATAATATTCCCCTATAAAATAACATAATAAAATTGATTTTGAAACCAAATATCTCTCTAAAAACCTTAAAAATCTATTTTTTACAAAAAAACAACAGTAAAAAGTTTTTAATAATAATAAGTACATAACATATAATAGAAAATATAATTCATATTAATAAAATAAAAAATTTAAAAAACCCTCTTTATTTCCCTTCCAACAAATGAAATCTTACACTATTAGTGACATGTTAATCAAAAAAGGTCAAAAATAATTATATAACGAAAACATTCACATGTGGATTTAGTAAAATCATAGGAACAAGTCACAAGGACATCCCAGGGTTAGATAGTCCTAGGGGAAAATCTATTTGGATCTAAAGCATACTCCACTGTCACCCCAATATCAAAATAACACCTCAATATCTTGTAAGTCCATGAGAATTCAAACAACATTTCCATGTCAAACACATCAAACTGATCAAAAAATAATAATTAAATTTCAACCGTGAAATAAAAATTGAAACTTCAGTATCCAAATAGATGATATCTCAAGAACCCTTTCCTTACAAATACCTATTTATTTTTTACCATCTGACAATATAACTACCAGGACACACCAAAAATAACAATACGACTACTCACAAAACCTAAGCCAGCACCATAGAACCTAGGCTCTAATATAATTTTGTCACAAACCATCCTGAGTTGTTCATTAATAAAATTCCCAAGATGGCCCATGATAGGTCCCATGAGGAATTCCTAATCCCTGGACCTGACGAATATTTTTAGGACATCTGAAATAATCGAAAAGAATGATTTTCCCTCAAATCAGAACATAATAATTAGAGGACTTCTAATGAAAATCCATCATGAACTATTCATAAATTGAACATCCATGTTAAATTAAATGAGTATAAAGTAATAGTAAAAAAATAAAAAAAATTTAATTTAATCTCTTTGATCATGTTTGACTCCCTTCATATAAATAGTCACCATTAGACACGCCTTCAATCATCACATATAATTTTTTACCAATAATAATAACTGAAATAATGAAAGTCTTATATGGTTGATGCAGAAATGGTAAGATAAATAAAATAGTAATAAGAACTATCCCCTATATGATACCAATGGAACTATAATGTCTAAAATAATCAATACTTTAAAATAAGTCATGAAAGTAATCAAAAGGTTGAAAATAAAGGTAATATAAGTGTGATAATGAACAATCTTGGTAGGTCACCACCAACTATTTTACATCAATGACATTTAATTATAAAATAATTTCATTCTATTCGAAAATATAATAATAACTCTAGATTTTTTATTCTTAATTAAATTTAAAACCAGTAATATGTTGATATTGTTTTATAAAAATTCTTCTATATTTTTCTTAAATGAAATTAATCACTCTGAAATTTTTTCCTTAAAAACTCACAAGCCATAAAAACATCATGAAAATATATTTTTATGTACATTACAAAACCCACTCACACTGTATGAATAAATAATCAACCAAAAAAGCGAACCATATCATTAGAAAATATAAATACAAGTAAAAAAGGTAAAGAGTCAAATGTGTTACACTCATCAAACAGGTATGGGATTTTAAAACACAAACTATTATATTTTAATCTTCTAACTAAAGGAATAGGTTTCATGGGATCTACCCTTGGTCATTTATGGATAATTTTTTGTATTTTATGAGACATGAACCAACCTATTGGCATAAATTGCATCATAATAAAAGCTAGTTGACTATTCTACAAAAATCCTTATTAGAATGGAACTCTCTATCTAGATATATCACTAATAGAGGTGAAATAAATAACATGTGATTATCTAGTGGACCACAAATCTAATTTAACCACTTTTTTACCTAGTCTCTATTGAACAAATACTGTCAAGGTGATAAACAATAATCAAATCATAAATCATAAATCAAATTAATAACTCACTCTCACCTATAATAACCACTTAGTAAATAGATTTTTTCCACCAATAATTTAATACAAAAAATAAATAATTTCCAGCAGCCCATAATCCATATCTATTAAAATCAAATTGGGAATTAGAGTGTATGATAAACATAAAATTTTCAAATCCACATAAAATTTATAAACATTCTTACATGGAAAAAAACATGGCATATCAAATCCTTCATTTATAAATTTCAAAAACACTTATAAAATAGTTCTATAAACACAACTCATTCAAAAAATCCTTTGAAATCCATTTAAATGTTACTACCCATTTCGTAAAATTTCATAAATGTTAGGATCCTCATTTACAAATTTATTTCATGTCATAATCCAAGTAAAAAAAATGAGACCTCAAATATTACTCAAATAATTACATTAAATAATTTATCAATTATTGGAATTAAAATTAAAACATTAAATTTATAGGAAAAAAATAAATTTATTTATTTAAAAAATTAAAATATCTTTAATAACTTCAATATAATTGTTAAGGTTCAATTCAGGAAATATAAGAAATGATCGGTGAATGCAGTTTTATAAAATCATATCTATCAATTTGATAAATTATAAAACTCAAATATATCTTTATATTTAAAATGGGAATCCAACTTTTCATCTAATAAACTCATGGTTGTAATTATTAGTAACATTATAAATTAGAACATAATTTTATAAGTCATTAAATAAATGGTTTGAAAATTAATGTTATGGAATGTTGTAAACCAGCCTCAAATATGTGGTAAAAGGTCTAGAGTATCAAACAAGGGTGTAAAGGATCCTAAAAAAGATATCACATTTCCTATAATCAAAATAATACATAAAATAAAATTGTACTTACACCCAAAGGTTCATCTAAGATAGGGTGAGGTAATGTAGTAAAAGAACACAAGAATAGAGGGACGACAAAAGGAAGAGAAAAATCAAACTTAGAGATTCATCCATTAATCATGATGAATCCACCTTGAAATTCAATGGAAAAATTATAATTTTTGGAGTGAAGGTGTGTTATAATGGGGTAATATCTAGGGGTGTCATGTGTTCCACAAAGGAGAAATAAGGGGAAATGGGTTTTAAAATCAAGAGGGGTACAACCCTAATTTAATGAAAATGGTAATTGTGTATAATGTATGGTTGGGATGAATAGTTTAACAATTTATTCCCCAACCATTTAGAGGATACTAGAACTTAATAAATTTAATGCATTGTTTCTCCTGGGACCCTACTTGGATTACATGACCATGCATTTTTTGGAGAAATGAAAAATGTTAATAATTTAAACACTACCACGTGGGATCACATGGTTACTAATAACATTGCACAAACTCTGTGACACCTAAAAATGTAAACAAATAAAAACATCATGCCCAAACCTACTAAAAAATTAAATTTCTCCCAAATAAAATTTATTAAATGAAATAAAGGTATCACGGGGGGTTACATGTTTGGAGGGATTCATAGTTGATGGGTAATACATAGAACCATGTATTCTATCTTTGAATTCCCATGATATTTACTGAGTGTGAGGTGAACAGTCACAAAATTGTCACTATTATAGTGCATTGGGGTCATGTATCCACTTAAAAAAACTCCAAAATCATTGTTATTTATAATATTTTAGTTATTTTCTTAGAATAATATCCCTATATCCTATAACTCTCTACCTATGGATTTCTTATAGGATATGTTTAGTGATTATCTCCCTATAAATATCATCTATCTTGGATCATTGTGTATATTTATTCTATTACTAAGTCTTCTAATATTCATACATTCCCAATTTTGGTTGTTCTTATATTCCTCTAGAAGAACCCTACTGGTTAAGGTTCAGACAAAATAAAATTTTATAGCTTAAATATTTTTTCTTCTTCAAGTTCTAGGGGATTGATAAGGCTAGTTGGTGCTCTGATCTCAAGATTGGTTGTGTGATTCCATGTCATAATCTGGTTCAGGTAGATGAATTATCTAATTATTGATTTTATTATAAATCAGTTTACCATAGATGTTAGTTTTTATTTAATTTATTTTATAAGGATTAAATGATTTATTTATTATAGGGTTTCATGATGTAAATAAGGATATATTGTAATTAGTCTTTGAAAAAGTGTCTCAAAGATATTTTTTAGGTTCTAATGTGATTTTAAATAAATTGAGGGAAATTAAAAACTGATTCTTTTTGGATTGTTTGGTTTCATTGTGTATTGTGGATATTTAATTGTTATGAACTTATTTTTTGAGTTATAAGTTTTAATATTATATTAATTTACTTCATTGATTTGAAATTATTTTACTGTTGTTTTTTCCATATTGGGTAACATTAATCCAAAAACGTTGTGGTTCTATGTATTAACTTCTATAAATATTAAAATCACCATTATTACTAATGGGGTGGTTAGACAGGGATAATACAATAGTTTTATTATCTTACATGAGTCTACGTGCCTTGTCTGGGATTCCATGAATTATAACTACAAATTATGTTTGGGTTCCTCATCAAGGTTGAACAAGATATCAGAAAATGGTTGAGTTGATGGTATTCTTATTGCTATGAGGGGACCTTTTTGTTTGGGTTTTGGGTTTTCACTCGTGGAATTTGGGATACCTTAGGTTATGGGTTATATTTGGGTAAATGGGTAATTATTTGTGCATATAATGTAATTTAGAATGGTTTCATTAAATATTATTTTGATAAAAAAAAATTTTTGAAAACAAAATGTTATCATTTAGTTTATAAACCATTATTAGGTTTGGTTATGTTTCTTAAAATCAAATTAAATTAGTGTTGTAATTTTTATTTATTGGATGATTTGGAAGTCTAGGGGATATCATAATGTTTATAGTACTCACCCCCTACTAACCCATATAATGAAGAGTCACAGAGGATATATTTGGGGGAGTCTCATTTTGTAGCATTATTGAATTTGTATCGATTTGTATAAAACTATTTCACTTATTAGTTCCAATTTAATTATCATTCATATTTTCAAAAAAATTAACAAGAACAATATCTATAATCTTGTATTGTGTTTTCTATGAGATTTTTTTTCATTTCAATAGGTTGGGAATGTATGAAATATGGATACCTCATTCCAAAATATCAGTATGATCTTTGAATGAGGAGCAAGATTCACATATGGGTAAATATAACCCAATTGTATTTTATAAAGAAATTGAAATTATTGAAAACCATTGGCTTTCATGGGGTAATAATGTAAGGATGAATTGTATTCATACATGACTCGGGTGTAGTTGAGGTAGGGTAGGTCTACTCAAGATGTTATAATATGTAATAATTATATTTTAAATTATCCAAACTCTTATTTCATCAACCATTCAACACTCATGGATCATGGATCATGGATCATTGAGGTAGTAAATATTTTTTACCCAAACATCAATATATTTCCTTTTATAATCATAATAGAGTGTTTTAAGTCCATTTGAATGAAAAAACCATCTAATCTCGCTATTTTTCATTCAATATATATTATCCCTTCCCTAAAAACCATAATAATTAAAATCAATATTGTTTCTGTATTATTTATTAGTATATTATGTTATTAATTCTTTTGAGTGGGATAAAAAACATGGGTTCAATAAAAGAGGCTACTATTTATAGTTAATGTCCATTTGAGATTCGGTGATTTAAAATTGTACTATATTTTTGAAAAATAAGTATTATATAATAAAAAAAAATTATTAAACCATTATTAAACACATAAAATATGTTATTAAAAATTAGTATAGAAATGTGTTATATATTTGTCCCTATGAAATAGATAGTGTGTTAATATTTTTATTACATGGAATAGATAAACTTATATTTTAATTTTTCCTTGATAAATTGTACATCACACATGCGAATTTATAAAATAATGTATTTTTCATCTTTTAAAATTTAAAAATGATTTCTGATATACAATTTCAAGAGTTATTATATTTTAGAATAATTGATTATCTATTATGAAATTTATGAGAACAATCTAAGGCTAATATGACCATTATGTATTCATGGGGATTTTATTATAACCTATGAGATTATTTTATGTCGGGATATTAGTTTCTTGGATTTTAATTTGATTTTTTTTACTAATTTATATGTACTAATATTATATTATAGAATCCATTGAGTGATAATTTAGTTATATATTAGTTCATTTACATATAATTTGGAAGAATATCCCATTATAACATAATATTTTAACCTACATGAGTGGGATAATAATTAAATGGAATCTGTATCATATTTTCCACTTAAATAAATATTAAAATAGTGTTTTGGTTTCCATAATTTCATTAACATGATTTTTTTTAGAAATAAGAATGATCACCACTTGTACCTGATTTTTATGATATTTTTCTATTCAATGATTATCCATATATATATATAATTTATGTTTACTTTATTATTATATCACATGACAATATGGATTATTTTGAAATGTTTTTCTCAAATTTTGTGGGTGGGTTTATGATGAACTAGTTTTAGAACATTCCTATATATTTTATGGTTGTGTATATACATGGAAAGTTTTTTATTAACTTGGGGGAAATATAATATGTATTTTCCACACAAAAAAACAGAATACCTTTGGTGTGAATGTATATTTTTTTGTCCTTCATATAGGTAAAGATAATGATTCTCATTTTTTAAGAAATTTTCTATAGGTGGTCACTTAATGAAAGTAATGGTTACTCCATTTGAGGCTGAAGTATATATTTTAATTATTAAACTTGAAGATTTAATATTGAATCTTATATCTCCTTTTTTAAAATTTCATCTTTTGATTATTTTTAGTTTAACTATCTAGGCCTTCTATACTACATTATTTTATAATTCTTTATATAAAGATAGTTATATCTAGACAATTTTAAAAACTCATTTGGGTTGTTTTTTGGTAAATCCATGGAATTAAGTAAGAATAATTAAATAATTATCTATTGGTTTTTATAATTAACTCTTGGTACTGATTTTTATCTACTAGTGAACAAGGGAATACATTGGATTCAATTTGGTTCCCCCGTTATTGCTTTCATAATAAAATCATAACATATCCCCTAATTTTATGTAAGGGAAAATGTAAATGGTATGTGTGGATATAAGCCATTGGGACTATGAATATAGTCATAAATTAGTATAGATAACCTATTTATAATAAAATTCAAGTTATGGTATAGTTATGAATTAAAAAACTTTTTAATTTCTTTGTATAGTTATTAAATTCATTCATCATAGTAGTCATACATGCTTAGTGTATTTTTTGTGATATTATTTATTGTTGATATTTTATAATCCATGTTATATGTGTGAGGTAATATCATGTTTTAGAATAAATATAGAAATTTTTTGTAAGTTTTGGTTCGAGTAAAAATTTTGTTACATATATTCTGAAACATTTTTGATTATTTAAAGGATATGGGAGGTTGAATTTGTGTTTTATGTGATAGATGTGAAAATGGAAATTACTAGTGGTTTGTAAGTATAGTTAATAAATAATATGTTGTAACCATCAAAAGTATAATGATTGGAAACAATGTCTGTTTTCATGCATTATAGATATTGATGCACCCTAAAATACACTCCAGTATTCTAAATATTTATTAAAATTAGATATTAATATAATTTTTTTATTTGATTTTAAAATTTTAATATGTTATTTTTTTTAAATTTAAAATTAAATCAGATCTCTTGGGAATTTTATAAGTTCAACTAAATGATTCTTCACCAACTATAGGGAGGTTTCAATTGATATTTATCTTCTAAAAAATCATCAGATTTACCAAAACCTCATATGTACATTCTCCTTGTAATTGTATGTTCATAGGATAGAATTGGAAATGTGATAACCTAATTAAATGGATAGGGGTATGGTTTTTTATGGAAAATATATCTTACTTTCATGGGAAACTCTTGTACCCAAGAATTAGAAGGTCGGTTGAAAAAATGATTCATATTATCCAAAATATAAAAAATACAGACCATATAAGTTTAAACATCACCACTTATATGAATAAGGGGATATGTACTATTGTTACAATAATTAGAGATCCATACACATTCATTGGGCGGGCATTGAGGATTTGATGGTACATAATGATCTCTAGAGTAGGATTAGTCTAAAAGGAAGGATCATAATGTAGTTATGTCACTGGGCATGGGTGGAAAATGTTGGAGGATGATAAACTAATAGTGTTTTAGTAAGGTCTTAGGTTAGGGACATTGAGGAAAATTTTTAATTTCTTTTATCCACTTGGTTTTTGGGTCATTTAATGGGTTTCATCTTACCAATGTTAAAAATTGGGTCTTTATTTCCTTAATAAAATAGGGCTTCAACACCAATCTTGTTTTAATAAAATAATTAAAAAGTGTTCATTAAATGTATGCAATAAAATAACTCCCTATGTGTAATAAATACTTCAAATACATTTTTTATACAAAAATGAAAATGTTTACATTTTTATCTCTTTTTAAATCCATCATGAAAAATATATTTTTCTTAATTTTCATGAACCACATTTGAAATGGTAATTTATAATTCCACATATTCTATGAACTTAAAAAGAAATATGGGTCTTTGTGCATAGTTTAGAATACATAAAATCAAACACTATATATCACAAAAACATCCTACATGGTGGCTTAGTAAAGACAAACTCTTACAAAAAATCATGTCCTCTAGTAGTCCATCATTCATTACTCCCCTTACTCTTTTATTTCTCACCTCACTCTATCATCTCTAAAACCTAATTTAGGTTCAAAAATGCCTCTTTTTTCTTATGTGCATCATATTTCTCAAAAAATATATGTATTTAGGATCCCATTAATATTATATAATTCAAAATATGTATCCTTCAAAATTCATTTGATAAAATGATATTTTATGTTAATATAATTCATTCTAGAATTGAACACTATACTCTTTAAAATTCATATCAGGATTTGGTGATTGGAATATAAAATAATATCACGTTTATCCTCATTAAACTCCATAAAGAATTCATTAATCATAACACATCCTTGTTTTCTATAGTAATATAAACTAATTCATCATTTGTAGTATACATCTTTCAATTAATTTTCAATTCATATATCAACTCTTAGTTTTACCACCAAATTGTAAACAAAAAATTTAATAATATGTTTTATATAAAACCAATTTCCATGTTTAAATTGTCTTATTTGTATAAATACATAATAAACTTGATGTAATGTGACATATCTAGGATCCCCTTTAAGTAGATTAGTACCAACTTCACACCATCCCATTGTTGTCTTATAATATTTTTCATGTACTCTATAATGAATCCCACTATATGTCTGATGTTAGGTTGAGTTCATACCATGTAATACCTCAAACCACCTACTAATGATTCATAAAAAAATTTACATGTAAGCACATTCATAAATAGACTATAGTGGTATCTCCATTGATAACGTTAAGTAAATAAAATAAGGAATTGAAAAAAAATCCACCCTGACGAACCATCACAGAACATTATCCCTATATAATTTTTTATAACACTAATGTTTCACCAATATAATCTCATATGATTATCGTCCCAATAATCCTTATTGTCTCTCTATGTTCATTTAAATGAAATTCAAGAGAAAATATCATCTTTAATAAGTTTATCCTTTACTCGTTGTTCACAATAATAATAAAATTATATAAAATTATATATAAATATATAATATATAAATTTAAAATGTTTAAAAAACAAATTTGGTCCATGTATTATATCTTAAAATTTTTATTTCCCAGGAATACATCAAATTTTCAATTACATAGCATTGGTATCTAATATAACCTATCTGGAATTTTTTTTTTGAAACCAGATTCTATTTCTTAGACTGAAAAAACACTTTCCATTGAGACATATAAATATTATCATCAATATCATAATAAAGAAAGGTAGTTTTTCTCGTTATATTACAAATTAAATCCTTATGTTACTATATTATTCAATTTAAATCTGATATAAATAATATTAACAACAAGAGAAAACAATTCAATGCAATCGTTTCCCTCCTTATATTATAATCTTTGTAAAAAAAGTATATCATTTTATATTCTATTTTAAACATGAACTTCTTTGAAATGGTACGCCCATTTTTTTAATTGTTTCTACCATTCTTGTAAGGAAAAAAGGTTCTTAGGTTTTATTAGCATCTAATAATGAAATTTCATCATTAGTTACTAACTTCAAATTTATTGAATCATTCACCTTTTTTGTAATTAATAACATTTTGTTTCTATACCATCATTTCATTACAAGTCATAAACATAAGACCATTATATTCATATAGTATTACATAACCTCATTGACCTCCTAATAGTTATATCCATTATAGGGTTATCCAACTAATCCTATTTATATAAAATATTCATTTTATGTGAGCCTTGAAGATCAAATTCTCATGAGAAATGGGTCCATTACCCAAATTATCGTATTCAACATCATATTTATCCTTATAAGTAACATTTCAATGAAATATTTTTTTTTTCATTCTTCTTATCATTATATTTTCATCCTCGGTTAAATGGTAACTATCCTCATTATCTCTATGTTAAATGAGGAATAAAATGTAATAATAAGTATCAAACATATACCTAGAATACAATTCAACAATATCGTATGAAAGGACACATAAAACTTTTAAATGTTAAATATTTACATTTTTAATATCCATATATCCTAAGTTATTTTCATTATAAATGTTATAGAGGAATTGAAATTTATATGTTAACATCTCCAAATATAAAAAATTAGGTAATCTATCATGAAACCCCAAACACCTATAAAACTCAAACAATTGTTTTTCATGCATACTACCAAACCAATGTATTATGGTGTTTCATGAAAAAAAATATCAATATTAATTTTTTTTAAATACATAAATTCTGAAACATTGTAATATTACACATATCACAACTATTAGATCTCAAGCATTAAACATTTAATATTATTTCATTCCCAAAAATAAATTTCCATTTTTTGAAGTTATAAAAATCATCACAATGCTTTTCAAAAAATCCACCAACAAAATATTCTAGTGGAAAACCTTTTACATGTGTATGTATGATATCAATTTTTCTTACCATTGGGGTTTTCCTGCCATTCATAAAGGATGTAATATTTTAGTTTCCAATCAATAAATATTATTTTTAGTATAATTCACCTTTATTCTAGAATATTTTTCTAATTTCCCTTATCTGAACTAATTTTCAATTCCATATTGTAAAATCAATTTGGGAATTGAAATATTTCACCAACATAAAAAAATTCATAGAAAGAAATATTAACTATTAAGTGGGAACTCAATATTCACAAAAAATTATAATCATTAAAATTAAAAATAGCTATTGAAAAATTCCAAACAAATAAAAATTTATTGGTATCAACCAGCTGTATAAGTCTCTAATCAATAATAAATTTCTCTAATTTTCCTCATTTTCTATATTTTCTTCAATGATACCACAAAAGGATTATAATCATAAGTCATGTAAAGTGTTCTATTCTTCAGTATATTCCTTATAACTACAGAACCCTTAGTGAATTTATATTATCATTTTATAAATTTTGTGTATTATCCATTATAATTACATTTTTCAACTTATATTATATTTCATTGAAGTCACTAAATATATCCATCATCATTCAAGGACCATAATATTATAAATTATTTTTAATTAATATATCGAATTTTCTAATATCTTTTCAATTTTCATCAACAATGAGATATAGTAACCCAAAATTTATTAGAATAAAATTATATAGAAAAAAAAATATTTTTAATTAAATGAAAAAATATATGGAGTTCAATATCCAAGATTTTTTTACTATTAACTCAAATCACTATTTCCTATTTCATAGATCTCAGTATTATTATTCATTAATTAACTAATTTAAGAAATATAAATTTCATTTTATATCATTTTTTCCTTTTAATTTTCCTATAACTCCAACATGTGGAACCTTTTCCTTTGGATTCCCCCTGGCTTCTGTATCATGACTTTCTCCTACCTCTCAAGTTCCCCTAATTCAAATATCTACTTGTTTATTCAATCTTTATAAAATTTATAGTTATTTTTTTAAGAATATGTTATGTGAATATATTTCATTTTTATTAGGAAAAAAACTCGTTTAATTTCAATTTAAAAGTTCCATATAATGTACTCATCATTTTTACCATCACATATTGGCTCTCCAACAGTAATGTTAAGAGATATGTTACATTGATTTTATCCATGAAATCTATATTTACCAACCATAACTAACTTTTAGTAATATTAAACTCATTAATATGGTGTTTATAGACATTGTTTTATCTATTTTTAGGATTACTGGGAAATGAAATTGAAATATATAATTTTATACATATTCATTTCAATATATATTTTATAAATCATTCATCAATACCAAATAATTTGTCTCATGTTTGAGGTTTAATGTTGTATTTATTATCAAAATTATGTGTATACTTCACAAATCATATTGAACTAATAAATCCTAAATTTTGCTAAATTGTTTTTATAATTTTTCACCTTTTAGTGGTATGTTGATCTTCAATTAATATAAATTGTCTTTAATCGATATCAAACAAATTCCAAAGTCATTTTAATTTAAGTGATTGATCATTATGTTCTATGCATCCATTTTAATTATTTATTATTAATTTGTAATCCAATAAACTAAACTCAAATCTATTACTACCTATTATAGAAATTGGGGAAGAATTAATGAAACAAAACACTATGACTTATACTATTTCTAAAAAATAAGTTATGTCCAAGGATATGAGAAACAATTAAATATTTCAAATGGTAATTAAAAATATTTTATATTTAATTGATCCAAATACATTACAAGGACCAATTACATATTTAATTAATGGAATAATGTGTCTATTAAATTTATATGTTGAAACATCTTCCTGTTTATAATAAATTTTTTGAATGTTCTATAAATATTCAAATGAAAATTCAAATTAATAATATCTACATATATCCCATGTGATAAATTTAATAAAAATAACTATAAAACATTCATTTATATTTTCTCACATAGTATCCCTTTATCAAACACATGTAATTAATCCAATATCTAATGAGTATTAATAAACCTATGTAATATTTAGAGAGATCCATATTGAAAAATTCATTATATATCTTTATAATTGTAGAAAAGCTACCTGGGGTGCCATATAATTTAGTAACCAACACAACCCACCACCAATCATAATAGTTTTCTTGATCCCCATGGGCAGAAAACTAGTGTATGGGAGTCAAATAACAATGTATTAGGAATTAGTTTTCCCAAATAAAATAATTTAAACTGGTAATGGAATTCTCTAGAAATTTTGACAAAACCCATCCATAAGTGAGACAACACCAATAAAATATATAACATAAAAGAATAAATTAAATTATTTTAAACATTAATAAAGATATAATAATTTAATGTAAAGGTAATCCCTTCACTCACCACCAACTCCAACCACAAAAAACATCATCCCTTAGTCATACTTGAATCTCTTCATATATAATACTTCCACCAATAACCATAACTGAAAGAAAAGAAGGATGAATTGGATGATTCAATATAAAAAACAAGGTAAATAAAATAAGAAAATAACCTTTGGGTGACCACTCAAATAACACAAAATTATCCCAATGATATGCATTCCCTATGGGCAATCAAGTGATAAAATGAAACATTAAACTAGAATATAGTATAGTTATGAGTATTAAAAATATCATTAAACCCCCACACGTCTTAGAAGATTCCAAAATATAATTTTTAAATCAATTTTTAGATAAATTTAAATTAATTTAGAAAATAGGGTTTTCAAAAAAAAATTAATAAAAAATAATATAAATTCCAAATCTATTTTGTTAACTCATTTTTATCTTTTATAAATGAAAAAAATAAATTTAAATACAATTCCTGGACCCGAACCATTTTTTCAAAACTCCCCATTTTAAAAAACTTTAATAATATATATTTAAATTCCATAATATAAAATGTCTTTCCAAACATTATATAACTCCATATGAAATGAAAAAAAATCCAAGCTAAAGGGTTAGGGAATTATTCAAATTTCAAAAAGTTAATACACCATCTACTTAATTTTAGAAAATATTTTATAATCTAAGGCAATGACTAAAAACAAATTCAAAGACAAACACACAGAAAACTAATCAATAAATAAATATTTCAAACAAATAAATAAAGAAATGATGTTATGAAACAAGAAATAGTGGATAAAAACATGGCACAAATATAACGGGATCCACTAAATAATCCTAAAAATCATCAAAATATCATGGGAAATATCCTAGTTCTCATGTAACATGATCTGAACATACACCAAAAAACCTATGATGGAAATAAAGAACCAATCACATCCCAGATATTACTTTTTAACTCTCTATTAATAAAAACTATAGGGATCTCACCACTACCCCCTTTCATAATTGAAGCTACCCCATTAACTCTCTTAGTATAATGACCATGCTTCATTCTGCAATCTCCCTTAGTCTAGTGGGACAATATACCTTTTTGACCCACCATCCAAATAATTTCTTGTACTTTATTGGATTTATAAAAATTATCATAGTACTTCCCACAAAAAATAACAAAATTAGGTGACCAATAAAAATATCATAGAGAAAAATATATGGAATTCGAAAATAACTCAAACCTCACATCCCACACTACTGTAAGAAAATATCCAGACCACACATCCATCACAGTACATAAAATGTAAGGAATTCCCCATAGACCCCAATCTGTAACATTCATAATAAAATGTGTCTCAAGAGAGTCTCACACACACATCATTTCAAAAATCGTTTAAAAGATAAATTATTCTTTCATAAAAAGGGACTTGAGGTTTTTTTTATCTCTTTATATGTTTTAAATTTTTAGTCCTAACTATTCATTACAAAATGACTCATTAACATTAACTCTAATAAAAACAATTATAACTTTTTTTCTTAAAAAATAGAACCAATACCAATTGGAAATCAATTTATAAAACAACGCACTTTTATTGATGTTTTTAAGGGTCTAAAACACCACCTGTATATTTATTTCATGATCCAAATAGGGTAAAATCATGTATAAACATCACAATTTTTCCAATACAATTTTTAAAACAAATTAAAAATAATTTAAAATCTATTTCCACTTGAAATTTTAATGAAAACCTTTTATAATTTACTTTTAAAACCAAATACCCTTTAAAATATCATAATCGACACATAAAGGCCATTCAGTAAATTTAGAAATTACATGGTATGTGTGATTTAATAAAAATTATTTAAAACCAACCTATAATGTAGGAGAACACATAAATTTATATAAATATTATAATAATACAGTATATCCCATATAATTTTGATAAACAAAATAAATGACTATATTATAAATTTAACATGGATTTTAGAACTAAAGCCAATAATAATTCTAAAATTAAAAGTAATAACACTTTGAAAACCTACCTGAAGTAAATAAATAATAGTGAAGAACATCAAATATGGAATTTATAAGACCTAAAATAGGGATCCACACACTAAAATAAATATAATCATAACAATTGTTGCAATATAACACCCCATTATTTGATCGAAGTGAATACAAGTGTGGGGGGGGGGGAGAATACAACATGACAAGTGGGTGGAAACGGGGGAAAAGGAGTACCTAACATTATGAATCATCCCTCAATCACAATTAAATCATCTTGAAACTCTATGTAATATGATTTTTCGAAATATGGTTGTAACACCAAGAGTGTGTATTCAAGGATGGGGGTGTTTTGTGGTGTGGGGGATATATAATAGGATTTGGTTTTTAAAATTAGGAGGTGAAATTTTTTAAATTTCTCGAATTTAGGTTCTTAGGAAACACAGACATATAACCCACAAAATTTTCTAAACCATTATGTAACCATACAGGACACACAAAAAACCAAAACATGCCTTGCATTATTTCTTATAGGACATCACATGATTTAACTAACCATCTGATCACCATGCCAAATTGAACTATCTTAATACGTACCGAAAAGCATGGTCCTTTCATGGTTTAGCAACCTAACTGAGGTAACATTTTGACACTCATTAAGTATCTAAAACACTAAATTTCCTATAAAACACTCTTTTTAATTCATTATAGCTAAGAATAATATAAAATAATATAAATAATCAGATATATAGTAGCATGGGGAGTTTCAATCTATCCACCAGAGTTTTTTCAGCCACTTTAAATCCAATAATAACATACACAAGACAACATGGAATTAAAATTATAACACCCCAATGAAAATGTGACAGGGATGAGATTCTTGAAAGACAGTATGATAATGGTGAAATTAATGGGTCAGATTCTTAACCATCACATGACATGTCCAAGGGGCGCCCAATTCACCATTGTGAGGTACAAGATCTACTAAACATCAAGACCAGTTAAGGTCTCCCCACCATTTAGACTTCACCTAAAAAGTTGGGTCAAAGGAAAAAACACTATCTAGGATACCCAACACCATGTAAAAAAACTTCCATCAAACATCCCATGAAATCAAAATTACTCAATCAATCTTACCAATAATGCAATAAACAATGAAAATTTACATAAGTTAATAACTAACCAAAATAGGTACACAAAAGTAATCTGATATAATTTACAACTAAGGAACCATCTGTAATGATTAATAACTGTGTAATAATAACTCCCAATGGAACTTCCCTCACCGTAAAACAACATGGATCTAACCCAGGGTCAAGAAACTAGAAACGAGGGTAACCTAGAACCTCTCTTGTGGAAATCCACCAATGGTGCCTCTAACTAAAATAAAAAAAGATCCAATGAGAGTAAAATTAGACCATATCCATTATATACCTCCAATAACCGACCCAAGGTTCCATTATTTGATCAAATAAAATAAAAACTTCACAAAATGGAAATAAAAGGACCCAGGTTACATCGTCACTACTTAGACAAAAACACGATAACCATAAACAACAACCCAATATCCCAAAAAAAATCAAAAAAGCACGAAAAGAGAATATAATGGTTATTAAAAAACCATAAGAACTAGAAGAAACCACGAGAACTTAAATAATATCTCAAGAACCAAAAATATTTAACATCTTAATAGAAATATCCTAGAATCATCCAAAATAGAAAAACTAACCCAAGGCACCTGAATGTCTCTCATCCACAACCAATAAATAAAAAATAAAATTACCAAAATCTAATGACCATCACATAAATAAATATTTATAGATTCCTAATGCTCTCAAATAATAAATTCCAACTCAGTGGTAGTGAACCTATGCCACAAAAAAGGGAGGGAGGATAACAATTCCAGACACATTAAATCGGATCTAAAAACAAGGTTGATTCTAGCTCTAAAACTCTATCTTGGGTCTGGGTTGGTCCACCATCTAAATAAAAAATACCTAAACAGTGAATAAAATCTCCCTAAGTCTCATTCCCAAAAAAACATTCCATACTTCATCAAAACATTCTTCGTTGTTGAGAACCACATAAAATGGAACAAGAATATAAATTTTTCAGTCTTAAACATCAAACCTTAAAATACCACAATAACTAAACGAAACATAAAAATAAGAAATCCTACAAAGAATAAAAAAATCTTTTAAGAATCATAAGAATCCCCCCTTTCCTTCATAATTCCATAAAAATAAAAAAATACCAAAAATACATACTTTAAATCAATTTTGAAGAAAAAGAAAATCCACTTTTTTTAACCAATAACAGTCAATCTAGTTTTAATATTTCAAAAATACTGGATATTTCAAAGAAATACACTATTTGGAAAATCAAAAAAAATCTTTTCCCAAGGCTAAACATATTTTTATGGAATTCAATTTTTCCACCTGAAATAAATTTCACTACACACTCATAAGTGAGGAATATCACATTTACAACAAAAAACATTATCCTACCCCTTAATAATATCATAAGGACTCCATTGATTTATCCCCTTAAATAGGAATCAATTGTGTGCAACCTAATAATTAATCCAAACAAAATATGGAACCAATCATGGCTTGGCTACCTAGTTGACAGACCTTGTGAAAAACATGAATCATCCATAAATATGTTTCTCAAACCTTGTTGTCGGTCTCTATATCGTTTTCCTTTTTTGTAATCTACCATTTTCCCAATGATTATATCTATGTTCTCATCTCAATGTATAAAAAATCTCTAAGGACACTCATATCATCCTAATGATATTTACTAAATCATAAACGTTAATCTAATAAAGTATCTAAACTCAAATTTCCAAACAAAACCTTCCATGGAAACTCAAGAATTGTCTTAATGGGTAGTGATTATGAACCCACTCACAACTAACCTCATTAGTCATAAAAAATATCTTATATTTCATTCTAAAAAACTATACCTCAAATAAAGAAGGGTTACTAAATAACATAGACCCCAATTCAGTATCCTAGGATCTAATATAATTTGAATGAATTTTTCCTGGGCATCCATATAAACTGGAACCTAACCCAGTCCACTACTAGCCCAAATGACTTTCCTGAAACCCACAACCTAAAAACATGTGTGTGTGCATCAAAAACACTCAATTTCGTATTATTTCTCCCAAATAAATAAATTTAAACTATAAATTTAATTAAAATTAAAATTATAACATGAAAAATCCATTATAAATACACTTATATGAAATAAAATTAAAGACGTTGTTTAAATAATTTAAATAAAAAAGAAGATATACAAATTTAATGTAAAATTATTCCCACCACTCACCCTCATCTCCTACAACAAAAATCCACTAATAACAAATGAATGTCCAAATTTATAATGTGGCCACCAAAAACCATTATAATGACAATATTGGCCTTTTGAATGATTAAATAAAGAAAACTACGCCAAAACAATAACTAACTAACTTCTATGTGACCCTTTATGTCACACCAACTAGTACCAATTTTTCACATTCCCCATCGGAAGTCAAGAGCTGAAATGATAACTAAAGATTTAATGGAATATCAGACTATGTATAAACCAACTCAGTATGCCCCCACCTATATTTCCACAAGTCAACACTCAATTATAAATCAATTTTTAACTATTGAATATATTATTATCTAAAATATTTTTAAAACATGAGTACATGAAAAACAATTATTAAATCCCAATAAATTTCATAAAATTCATTTTTTATTTTACATAAATAAAAAAAAATACAAATAAATTTTCTTTGTCCTGCTATATTTTATCCAATTATAAACTTTGAAACAACTTTAAAAATGGTAATTTAAATTTTTTATCCAAAAACGTTTTCCAAAAAATATTAAAACACATGAAAAAGAAACTAGGAAAACCAAAGGGATAGATAATTCTATAAATTTAAATAAATAAATACATATTCCATATAATTTTATAAAACAATTATAATTAAATCCCAATACCATTACCAAAGTAAATGATAAAAACACATGGAACTAATCAATAAATAAACATTAAAAATTAAAATATCAAGTAATAAGGTTATAACATAAGGAATATGGGATATAAATAAGGAAAAAATATAACCTATCTCTTAAGACATCCTATAAATGATCTAAGAATCATTTTAAATCTCTAATTACTCATGTAACATAATCTTAACTACTGGAATAGAACATAGAATGGAACTAATGAAATTGGAAAGTCCCTATAAGTCACATCAAACTATCTGAGAGAAAAACATCTCGAGAGATCGCCACTATCCAAAAACTAAAGAGTATCTCTATTATTATCTCTATTGGAATAGTTTATATTTTTTTATACTAGTTTTCTTAGTCTGCCAGGACAATCTCCCTAGTCAATTAACTATCCATACATGGTCTTGTATTTGCTCGAATCTCTTCCAAGTCTCCTAGGACTTCTAATGACATAAACCATATGGAGGTGAGAAATCAGACAATCACATCTCATCTCAAACACCCTATCAAAAAAATCCCTGACCACATATCCATCACATCACACAAAATATAAGGAATTACAGTCAATCCAAAATATACAAAATTCAAAATAAATTACTTCTAAAAAAGGATTCTCTTTCACATCATTCAAAAATTCAATTAAAAGTGTCAAACATTATATTATTTTAAGGTAATGATGATTTCAATTCATCGATTTAAAATGGTTATGATTTTAATTTGGCCATTCTATAAAAAATGGTTCCATAAGGGCTACACTTAAAAAATAATTGCAAATATTTTCCTAAATCAAAATGATCAAGTCTATATGTAAATTAATTTAATGAACCTTGAACTTTTATTAATGTATATATGGTTCCAAAACACCACCCTTCAATTTATCACATGACCTAGACATGGTAAAATAATTTATCAACCTCTCATTATTTTAAAAAAAACCTTTAAAACACATTAACAATAATTGGTATTTAATGTTCCTCATAAAATTCCAAGTCAAAACATCAAAATCCACACATAAATTCCATTTATTAAATTTAGAAAACATATGGTTTGAATGGTTTATTTAAATAAATTTAAAACCAATATTAAATGTGGTAAAACACTTCACTTTATATAAAAACCATTATTAACAACATTTTCCCACTTATAAATCTAATAAAAACCTTAATTACAGGGATTAAAAAAATTAATATGGAATTAAAAACCCAAGCCAAAAATTGTTCAAAAACTTAAAGTTATAACTTAGGTAAATGCTACATATAATCTATGGTAAATTGTTTGAAACGTTATAGATTGGATGAAAAGGTCCCAAAGGAGGGGTTTCACGCCCTAGATGTAGCACAAACATAAAAATCATGTCAATCAATCACCCTAGAGTTCAACCAAAAAAGTTATAGTGATATAAGAAGAATAAAATCCTAAAAGTGGGATAAAAGAGGGCGGAAAATTTATAAACTTAAAAAAACAATCTCAATCATAAAAAAATCACATTGATTATCCATGGAAGATGTGGTTCCAAGAGGTAGAGAATACCTTGGATGGGAGGTCAAGGAAACGGGTGTTGTGTGACATATTGAAGCATAAATAAAATGATTTCGGGTTTCAACTCAGAAGGGGATTTTTTTTAAATTTCCAAAATATATGTTCTTGGGAAACACGATTGGTTACCATGCATGGTTTACCAAACTGTACAGTATTCTTGCAGTATATACTATACATCCAAACATAACATTCATAGATTCCCCTAAGTCTCTCAAAGGTTTAAATATATGTGTACTAACCATTCTAAATGACACATTAAAATTACAGATAAAAAATTTTGGTCGATGTATAGTTTACCAGATTGTGTGAGATAACTGTATGTAATTCAAAAAAAGTCCAAAATTTTAAATTTCTATGAAAACACTCCGGGAAACACATGATCATTCTCGATAATAAAAAAAATAACCTACTATAATAAAATGGGTTTATATAATTATCGATAATTTTTCAGTTCTCTTGTATATTATATTTCCATAAATGTATACCTACAACTTGATTATCAACATGTATTATTTAGTTAAACACTATTTCCAATTTATTATTATCGTCTAAGGGTGTATTTTTTACCTAATGGAAATACATGCAGTGTACTAGTGAAAAAAATATGTTATTCTAAAAACAACGGACTTTTATGTAAGTTATATTTATTTTATATTGGTTTTTGATTCCTTTGTATCTATATATAGAATAAAGTTTCTAGTGTTCTAACTAGTGATTGATATGAAATTAGAAAAATTCACCCCAATGATTTATCAAGGTTTCCATTAGAGATTTAGTTGATTTATTAATCATATTACTACTTAAAATTAAACACATTACTCAAGATACTTTTCAAATTTCCATAGAAATATTAAGGAATAAAATGATAAATAATATGACTAAATGGATAAATAGTTTGTTAATATGCATATCTCACCACTGTTATCTCTATTTCTCTCTAATATATATCATCGGTAGAAATACATTATGTGTTGACTAAAAAATTGGGAACTATTTTATATTAAAAAATAAATAAACCTTCTCATAACTGATAGTTTATAGGTACAATTAATGTTGGGATAATTATTCTATCGTATCAATTACTGATTTGGGTATCATTATCCAGGTATGAGGAAAACCGATAATTAAATATCAATTTATGAACTAAGTGTCATTAGTTATAGATAATGAAGTATGACATCCCAAAAATAGTATTCTAAAGTATGTATATCCATATTTAATATATACTTATACTATTTAGACTTATGAATTTACCACTCAAATTCATAGACTTAGTAAATCACATATTTAAAATATTAAATTCATCTGTTAGGGTCCTTATAGAAATAATTTTGGTTTAAACTTTTTCTAATAAGGAACATGAGAGGTATTTGGAAGTTACATTACATGATTTATGAACATAAAACTTATATATTAAATTACATAAATATTTTTTGTTATATTCATATGTTTTAATTTTTTAGGAACATTATCTTAGAAAAATGGGTTGTAGTAATCCTTGAGAATATTGAATTTTTAATATCATTGGAAATTACAAATAATTATTTTGAAATCCTTATCAGAATATATTGATACTATAAGAACGTCATAGTTTATTTATATTTCTTGGTGGCATAAAGTACATCATTAATAATAAAGGGAGTGAAGTTTGACTAAAATTAATGATATAGATAATCCTTTATGAAATTAAATAGAAGGTTAACATCTTCTCTTATTCTTATTCAAAATAAATTGGGATAGATATATTTTATATTTTAATACCTGTATATATGGATCTTGATTGGTTTTCATGTTAAGAGGTCATATAAAACTATATGGGCCTAAATAGAAGATGCATTGTTAATTTAATTATACCACTCACAATATAGAATATACTCTATAATATTTTCACATAAATATTTTAAAAATTATCTTTTAAATGAGAATATTTTAAAAATATTATGATCATAGTACATTGAAATACTTACTTCCAAATAGTGAAATTAATTTTAAAAAATAACATCGATATAATATCTTAAGAAATTTCATTTTTATTTAGCTCACAAGATTCGAAATGTTAATGTGGTGGTTAATGAATTAATCATAAAGTCTTAATAATTTCAAATTTAAGAATTAATCATTAAATTAAATATTATATGTATTTAAACTAAGTAATGTATTTATGTATGAGAGGTACATGATAAATAAACCATCTCTTTCAACTTTTTAATTTCATCTCTTCGGATATACATAACATGTTCCTGAGCTGATGGATCACATGGACTCAAGCATGCATCCCCATATATCATAGGCTTCCAACTAGAAAAAAGGTCAATTATGGTATAGTGGGGAGACATACCCTGATATTAGAGTGAAACATCATATAAATTATACTAATATAAAATATAATAATCATATAAATAACCAATAATATAGTATAAATAGACACTATAACAATAGGACGAGTAACTCGTCATAGAAGAATCATAATACAAACAGATGGGGCAATAGAATATCAATAGAAATATATAGTGGAATCATAAAAGATTAAATAATATGATAATATAAAAATAAAACTGGTTGAGTCATATATAATGATGTCATGGAATTGTGACATACAAAATGGGAAAGAGGGGATAGGGATATATAGTATGCTATACCAAAATACGAAAAGAACAAAAGACTACTCTACTATAGTCACGAGCATATGCTCGGTCCTCGGCTCCTGTGATCCATACTATAAGAATAGTGAATCAAGAATCTATAATAGGGTTATTTCCCTTATCCATACCTGAAGAAAGGTAATCAACTTAGGTACCGAAGGTGGATTGAGTAGGGTGTGACAAAAAATCCTCGTAACGGTTTATAGAAACAATCCAACCTATGTACATAGAAATAGTAGTGTGTAGGTATAATTAATAATTAACAAATATGAATAAATCAATATTATCCACCTTAGGTTCACAAAGGACACCTGGCTATCTCTAAATACTTCGGTATGTGATAGAAGTTTATAATAAGTAACAATAAAACTATATAATATATATATATATATTTATAAACAATATCCACCTATATTCACTAAGTAGATGAGGATGTAGGTAGTCATATACCTGGATAATATGTACTTGTTGGAACTGAGGTGTAACTCAAGAATCCATAACATGTCTAATGACTTATAGGATCAAGAAAATGGTACATTCTATAAATATAAAAATTAATGTGAAAAATTATGGTCAAAAATCAAGATATGTGGGGTCAGACAATATTCCCCACACCCAAATAAAAGGAACATGGAACGTCTTTTCCATCACCCTAATACAAGTATAATATTGAGATATTTCATGCTCTATACCCAATATAAAGGAGAGTGAAATATCACATACAATAAGTCCCTTAACCATTGTTCATCATCTAATCGAAATTTAATAATCATAATAACAATAATATCTTGAGGTTTCACCTCTAATGCATCTTAGTCATCCATCCCAAAAAATCCAATAGAATCGCATACCAAACAATTAACAATATATAACTATTTAGCCATAGGTGTGGCATTTCCACCCATTTCCAGTTTATTAAAATAATAAATTTAATAAATTAAGGCCTGAAAATGAATAATCAAGGTCATCTAAGAACATATAATGTGCATTAATCTACTAGGAATTTCCACACGATGAGAAAAATCATTCACAAGACATATTGGACACTTAGGCGGTGTTCTGTCCATTAAACAATAGTACAATAGGGTGGCAATAAATTATCACACACAAATGGGTGATATTTATGAGGTTAACATCCTCAAATATCATAGAAAGGTTCTACATGTAACACCCCAAGATTTCATAGTAAGTTATTTTCTTTAAATGTGTTCAATAGCTTGTGCTACATGCAACATTGAGTTCGAGCGCACCACGACTTTCCAAACTAGTCGTTCAAAAAACTTGTATGAATAGTATAAACTTACTTTTGAATTTTATGTACTCCCTATAATTTTTAACA
The DNA here is from genome assembly GCA_963277665.1 of Viscum album. Classification (NCBI taxonomy): domain Eukaryota; kingdom Viridiplantae; phylum Streptophyta; class Magnoliopsida; order Santalales; family Viscaceae; genus Viscum; species Viscum album. The sequence goes on from OY728119.1 coordinate 1,291,003,640, forward strand.
TTCATATTATTTTTTTCTTATACCTAATATTAGAATAAATTCAATTTTTCAGATACAAGAAGTACTTTTCAAAAAAATGCAATTTTACCGCCTTTAAAAGGAAAACCTTTTTTAAGTCAAATATTTGATTATTTTATATTTTCAATTTTAAAAAATATATTTCTTATTTAGAATTGGGATATAAAATTTGAGTTTTGATAAATTTTGGGTGTATTTCTGATAACTTTTATATTTTAATAAATAGTGAAAACACTAAATTTAAATTGAAAAAAACTTTTTAAATAAAGAAAATTAGAGTTTTAAATTATACATTGTATTAGTTTTGAAGTATAATTTGATTTTATTTTTATAATTTAATACAATTTTGGTCATTGGAAGTAATTTTAAATTTAATTTGGACATAAAAACATACCAATCTTTTGATAGTTTTTACTCCTCAAAAATCTACTTTCTGGTTTTGACAATGGGGGAAAAATATAAATTAATTAATACAACTTCTATGGCATGAATTCGGTAAAGTAGAAATAATTTTTGAATTTTTAATATCACAATTATCTTTGGGTAAATTTTAGGTATTTTTCTGAAAACATCAAATTTTTTATGAATAGTGAAAAACATTGCGTTATTGTTTAAACCATTTTTTTATTTAAATAATTATTTATTTTAATTAAATTTAGTTTTAGTGAAAATAAAAACATAATATCAATATATGTTAAATGTAGTTAATTGGAGTCATTTTATAAAAAAATTAGATGTATAAAATTTTATTGATCTTTTAAACATCTTTTACCCTCCTTCGAGGCAAATTTGCAAATTTGCATAAAATGTAATTTTATCGCTTCTGTGATTTGAATTTCAAAAATCTGAGAGACACTGTTGAAATGAGTAAGTAAAATGTGGTTCAAAAGGGTGAAAATAATTTTTGGTGAATAGTAAATTTTCAATTTAATTTACCACGGTTAAAAGTAAATAGTGTAATTAAAGGTAAAATGATATAATAATTACCCTAACACCTTTCCTAATTCTATTGGATAAGTATATTTTGAAAAAAATAAAACATATAAATAAAAAATGATCCTTTTGATCCACTTGGATTAGATTATGACATTTATTATTACTTTATTTAAAGAAGAGCTAAAAATGTTAAATTCAAAGTATAGTAAGTAAACCATTTTTAAAATATAGTCATACATAAGATAAATTATACTATAAATATTAATCAGAAAGATAAATAAATTTTCTACATAATGTTATTTTATCTATAATTTGTATACATTCAATAATTAAATTTATTTAGGACACAATAATGATGTAGTAATTACCTTATTAATGAAAGATCAAAATAATGGATATTATAAATATCCAAATAAATGTAAATTGAGAATTTTGATGCATTAAATTGATGTTATTGGTTAATATGACATATAAGTATTGATATAATTTATTTCATCCAATGTAACCAAGTTTCTTTGACTTTCACAAAAACAAAATACTATATCGTGTAAAAATTGACATAAATGAAATTTTAAAACAAATACTATATTATTAAATCTTATAATATTCCTAAACATATATGTTTCATCCAAAGGACTCATATAATGATATATATGTCATTCACGAACCACTTGGGGTTCTATTGGATTTTTATATTATGTTTATTAACCATTTAGTATAATAATACAAGAATACATGGTAAAAGTCAAACTATTTAACTAAGAGTCAAATCTCAAAAATAAGGTTATTATGGTGACATAAACCTGTATAAAACCTATTTTTTGAGATGTTTTCAACCCATATCCACCTTATACTATAAATAAATCCTTTTGGAGCCATTATAAACCGAATATAATGGTATAATAAAATAATATTTCATTATTTTCCAAAAGTAACCCTCACCTCTCTTATAAAAGGGTACTTCCACTTCTCTCAAAATACCACATACAAATCCATTTGGGCCGTCCAAACCGGCTCAAATATCCTACATACTGCCCTTAATTCATCTTAGAGGCCTTACTTTGATCATCAATCCAACCTAAGGATCCCTTTTGATCAAATAAAAAAGATATCACCTGAAAAAGAGGTATTGATTTCATCACCTCTTTCAAAGTTCTTTTCTTCTTCCACTTATTCTTTTTCTATTGTTTCCATACCAAAATAATAACTCCAGAACCCTCTAAATATTTTGATGTTATTATAAATATGGGACAACCATATTCCTTATTTTATCCGTCCAATGAATTACAATGTCACCATATGTGAGTATGTACGGCTTACCATCTCCACATCATGGTGTAGTTTGATATTCACCTCATTATTTGGATGGGTATAATAATGAGTTTAATTGATGTAAATAAGAAATATAACATTTTAATGATTATTTATTTGTTATATACCATCCAATTACATACGATTTAACCATCAATAGAATGATATTGTCGCTCCTGTGTATGTTTGGATAACTGTCTCCACAAACGCGATGAGATTCCTTCCCCATCATTACCATTCAAGAATAATTTTGATTTTATGATTAAAAATAATTTTTAATGACTTCATATCATTATGGATATTAATTAAATACATCATATTCATAAAAAACATGACTTATGAAATAAAACATATAAAGTAAAATGAATCAGTTAACATCTGAAACAATGATACTATTGAAATATTATTAACAACGAAATATTAGAAGGTCATATATGATATCATATTTAGGTATGTGGTTCTTGTATAACATAATAACATTGATTTAACTACTATACATGAGTTTAATATACCCTCGTCTATGGAAAAGTACAAGGTAATTGTAGAGACCCAAAGCTTGACGTACATAAACATTACATTACTTTTGCGGAATACTTAATACATTACAAAAACAGACGCCAAAAGACCGTATTAGTTTAGGTTTTTGGAAACTCGGAACATAATCTACTAATCATGGTGAAAGATATTCAATATCTCCCATAAATATCTTCCCTTTTTTCTTACCTAAAACCATTATTTCTATCTTGGGGAAGTGAAAACATAAAAAGGGTGAGCTCAAATGCTCAATAAGGGTAAACATGGGGAACATATAAACAATCCATAAACATTTGAACGTAAAAACATGAACAAAATACATAAAAATCTTGAGTAATGACATAAATAGTGGTACTACATAAGAAATATATCATAAAGGAACATTAATCATGATAAAATAGCATGGGAATAAAACATGTAATTTTGGAAACCATAAAGCACATGATATGATTTCCATAGTAGCCAAGGCATTGCTGCCAAGACCATCATAGTGGACAATGTCCACTACTGAACCGGGTTTACTTGTCGTTCCAGCCCTGTATTACTAAACCGGATTTTACTTGCTGTTTCAGCCATGTATATCTCATGAGATATAAATCGTTACCCAATTAATTGGAGTGAGATATAGGTCCCACCCATCTCATAATTAATTCATTCTTTCGTGTGCCACAAAATAAACATAAATCATTAATCAGAACCAAAAGAATAAAATGGGTTTCATAAACTTCATCCCATCGTGACATAATCCATATAAAACAAATGGATATCATTTCATCATAATAAAAATAAAACCATGTAAATAATAGAGACATTATATTTGAAACATAATCATATTAAATAATGTCATCTTAGATGGGAAATAGTCTTGAATAAATACTTGAAATGAATTCTTGAGGAAAATATCTTTTATTATTCAAAATCATTTTCTTTCTCAAAATGTCATGTGATTTTAAAAGAACTGAATTTTGTTGAAAATAATCCATAAATCTTGTAGAGGAAGTTTCCTGGAAATAAGAAAGTACAAAACTGTAAAAATCAGTTCATGCTGTATAAGTTAAAAAACATTCTCCTCATACTTTTAACGGAAAAGTAAAAAAAATACAACGTGTGGTAAACAAAAGAAAGATTCCTTCCATAACACAAAGTAAAATCCAAAAAGGAGTAAACATGAATTTAAACATACATGGAAGAATATTAAACACTTTATGAAAAACATTTTAATGTACATGAATGAAAAATATAACCCCAGTTAATACTTACGTATAAGCAATCTCGGATAAAATTGAGATTGAAAAGTTATCCCTTACCTTATGTACAATTTCTTCCATATGTGTCTGAGACTCCTGTATAGTGGGTTTAAAAATATTATTAACTTTTAAAATAACCATAATAATATTTATGATATCATATATGATTCACTTATTTCTTTATATTACCCGTTCTTTTGTCAATTCCATGTTAAAGCAGCATTTTGGGTAAAATCGTTTCATTTATCGTATGTGTTTGGAATTGTTGTTCTTGATATTATTACTTATATCCATATTTACTTAATTCTAGAATTTAAAACATGATTTACATATAATATATATTCAGCATATAAATATATAATATAGATCGATAAATAGAATGAAATACACCATTCATGGAGATGGTAGGTCGTACGTACGCATGAATATTGTTTTCATTCCCTTATTGAATTGAATGGAATTAAGTAAATGAAATGTACATGTACATAAATAAAATATCATTATTATGTCATAACATTCATGATTATTTTTTATATATACATTATAATCTTTCTTTAAAGGTTATCATGGAGAATGAATCTCATCTCGTCGTGGAGACGGTAATTCGTATGTATGCACAAGCGGCGATATCATTCCCATAATTGATGAATGGAATTATAGTGGATGATATAATATCTTAGAACTAGTGTTATGTTATAATAAGCATATATATTTATTCTTTACACCATTATACCCATCCATGTAAGGTGGTGGTGGAAAAACAGATTACACCATGGCGTGGAGACGGTATTCTGTACGTACGCACACACGGTGATTTCATTTTACGTAGGATGGATAGAAGGTAAAATAGTGTTGGTTCATATTTATAATAACATATTTGTATATGAGTGATACTGATGTTATTAAATTATTATGAAACAAAAAAATCTGAGGAATTATAATAATAAATGAATTTGAAAGAATCGGTAAAGGATATTACCTCTTCTTCGATACGCCTCATCTAAACTTCCTCTTAGGGCACTAAATTTGGTCTTTGAAGATGACCAAGACCTCTAATATGTTTCTAGGGAAGTGGAGAAGATAAATAGTGAGGGTTTTTTCGAGAATGAAGGCTCTATGTGGTGTGAGTATAAGAGGTTGGAGGTGACCTTTTATAAGGGGGAGAGGGGCACCTTTGGAAACATAAGAATTATTAATTTGATTTATCCTTATTTATTCTATTTAAATTTATTTGGGGTAACAAAATTATAATTTTTAAATTGTTATAAATACTTACTTATGTGTTGTGAATTTTACATAATTAGATAAATCATTACATTTCAGACCATATAATTTTCAATTTGTAATTTTTATATATTTTTGTGATTTTAAACAATTTAATAATATGTTATTTTTAAAAAATATCAACAGTGTCAATTTTGACACTATTCAATTATTCTAATTTAAATAAAATACAAAGAGAAGATATATTAAATAAAAAATATTTAATAGATTCCTAAAATATCATATAAATCTATAAAATTAGTGGATCACATTAAATAGTTCATATAATATTTATTTTAATATTTTTAAAACCAATTATCTGATATTTCTCTTAATAAAATAATTACTATAACATTTTTGTATAATTATTAAGTATACTTATTTTTTTTGCATAAAATTAAAAATAAAATACTATGATGAATATAAATATATAACCTTTCATAAAAATACTTTTATTCGAATTTATCATCATAAAATCACAATATTTAAATTGTTATATTTATTATGTTTTGAAGGTGACAACTTTGACATTATTAAAAATAAAATAATATAAATGTCCTAATCTATTTTATAAGGCTCCAAATGGTCCACAAGTAGATACTTGGATGATTATGGTGTATATATACTCTACCAATAAGTTTTGTTCATGTGTTTGGGTATTTTATGGGTATTATAAGTTGAATAAAAACATTATAATTGATTTTTCACTAAATAAATAATTTATGTATCATTAATTTATAAGCTATTAAGGTAATTAAAGATTTCATAAAAATTAAAAATAAATTACCATGACAAAAAAAAACATTTTATCTTTAAAATTAGTAGTTATAATCGAATTTATATTCTGCATAACATTATTTTAAAAATACTTTAATTATTAAAGTTTGGGTGAGACATATTTCACTTTCTTTTAATAAAATAAATTAAGGGTCTTAATCACATCCAAGTGGGATCCAATAGATTCCATTTCAACCCAAGTATTATTTAGAGAAAACTATAATCATCCAATTATATTAAGACAATTTTTAGGGTAATTTTATAATATTATATTTACCCTTAATTACCCGATTTACCTTTAACTATGGTAAATAAAATTTATCGTAGTTACTATTCATAATGCCTAAAAATGGAAAGTATCTTATTAACATAATTTGGACATAATGATTCAAAATATGGAATCCATTTTTCCATATTCAAAGCACAAAATTTTCAGTATTTAATTTAAATCTAATCCTAATGTTCAGAAAACGGGTTTTCAAAGTTAAAGCATTGCAAAAGATTTAAATGTTTTTACCTATAATTCTGTGTAAAATTAATGCTAATGACTCACATTATATTGAATGGAAAAAATATATTCTATTTATACATTAAACTTATTAAATATTATAATTTAACCATATAAATTATCTCGATGAAAAAAGTTGTTTTTAATTAAAATTTAGTGTATTCTTACTATTCATCAAAATAAGAAACTTATCAGAAAAATATAACAATTTTATCCAAAGTAAATTTTTATATCATGATTCCAAATAAGAATTTTATTTTGTAAAATTGAACTTATAAACTTCTCAAAAACTATATTTATTGTGGGTGTTCCATCAAAAGGCAGCAAAACTGCATTTTTTGATAAAAAATTATTTTACCCAAAACAATTATTTTGTTTGCATACAATGTTATATAAAATGTTTAAGATGAATTATAATGTAATAAAATTTAAAATGTTGTTACAAATATTCATAAAGTCTAGTTCATAACAATATATCATTGTTTAGTGAAATTCATTATTGCATACAACACACGCTATTGAGGAAGGTCGCTCTTGCGTGCAACAGAAGCCAAGAATAGTGTTTTCATATACTACAAGCTAATAAGGTGTTGCGTATAGCGCAATATAAAATTGTTGTAGCATACAACACAAGAGATCAATGAAATTAAAAAGAATATTTCTCATTAAATCTTGGGTTATTAAACTCCACCCCCCTTAAAAGGAAGTTCTCCCTCAAAATTTTTCGTGGTTAAAAATGGTTTTCTACTTGAATGTTTTTTCATAGAAACCCACATCATAAAAAAGAATAATAAAACATCATTTTAAAAAGGAACATTAGAAAATTAATGAATACCAAAAGTAACTCATCATTGGGTTTTCACATAGGATAATATAAGTGAAAATATGGATATGGAAGAGAAATATAACCATCAACTTCTGATGAAGAGTGGTAGAGGACATGGCTATCAAAAAGCCAACAATCACAAAGTCATAAATTTGTGATGATCTAATGTACCATCTGAGTCGTCATATATGATGGTACTCGGACAACGTTTTTTGTTTTCAATATCATTTCCCTAATGTTGAAGAATGAAAAGAAATACATACTTGATTTTGGTACAATCTCACTGTTTTTCTGCCTTGAACAATTTCCACTTCATCTCTTAATGAAAGGATATTTAATTTGTCTTTCATGAAGTGTTAGTAGATCATGCGATAGAATGATAATTCGTTCCATCTGCCTCAAACATAAGTTTAGAAAAAGTAATATACATAAGTATATTTTATGGTGAGATTAACCGTATATGATTCAAAAAATGGACTTATACTTCAACTATCATATTGATTAATAAAATAAAACTAATTTCTACTAACCAGGAACTTCTTTTAGGCCATTGGTAGGAGATAAAGTCCTATCGCACTTCGGTTGTTGGTTCGATTCCTGCAACCCTACCCGACGTGACAAGTTGTCGCCCGTCTTGCAGGTTTTCCTTTTTCTAAAAATACTCTATTATAACATTACTGAAATAATATCAAAAAAGTTATAGACTTAAAAAATACTATCTAATGTCTGACATAATCCATTCCAATCTTTAGTCTTATCCAAAATACATCCATCCAATCTCATAGTATAAAGAAAACGATTACTAGAAAGGTCACATAACAAGCACGTGAATACCATCATTTATCCCCCTTATATCATAAGCTATATCTTGTTGATCACATTCCAAACATGTTAATACCTTAATCATGTATTCTCTTGAAACATAAATTACCATAGAACCTTAGTGAAAAAATGAATAATGTCAAAAGGTAACTCTTTCCACATACCAAAATCCCAAAAAATCTATATACTCAAACCATGATATCACTTTGTCCTTATATCAGTCATGAGCTCATTAATAATATCAAACATTTCATTATCTCCGTATCCATTATTTATGAGCATATTAGGAGCACTCTAATAGTATCACTATTATGTCATATATTACATGATTATTTATTATATATACCTTATAATCATTCTTGAATGGTTATCATGGAGAATGAATCTCATCCCGTCATGTAGACGGTAATCCGTACGTATGCACGAACGGCGATATCATTACCATAATTGTTGAATGGAATTATAGTGGATGATATAATATCTCAAAATTTGTATCATGTTATAATAACCATATATATTTATTCTTTACACCATTATACCCATCCATGTAAGGTGGTGGTGGAAAACAGATTACACCACGACGTGGAGACGGTATTCCGTACGTACGCACGCGCGGTGATTTCATTTTCCATAGGATGGATAGAAGGTGAAATAGGGTTGGTTCATATTTATAATAACATATTAGTATATGAGTTATACTTATGTTATTACTTTATTATGAAACAAAAAAAGAGGAGGAAGTAGAAGAAGAAATGAATTTGAATGAATCGGTAAAGGATATTACCTCTTCTTCCACGCGCCTCTTCTAAACCTCCTCTTAGGGCACTAACGCTGGTCTTTGAAGAAGCTAAGGACCTATAGTATGTTTATAGGTTAGTGGAGAAGATAAATGTGCATGCTTTTGCTGATATTTAAGGCTCAAAGTGGTGTGAGGAGGAGAGGGAGGAGGTTCCCTTTTATAACGGAGGAGAGAGGCACCTTTGGAAACATAAGAAATATCAATTTATGATAAATTCAAAGCCCGCATAAAAACATCCATAATGACTCAAATTCAAAGATGAGATAAGATAGGGTGGTAATACCATCATACAATAAAATTTAGATATGTTTGGACTTTATTTTAAACCTTATCAATTTGATTTGTCCTTATTTAATCTATCTAAATTTATTTGTGGTAATTAAATTCTAATTTTTAAATTGTTATAAATATTGACTTATGTGCTGTGAATTTTCAATAATTAGATAAATTATAAAATTTTAGACCATATAATTTTCAATCTATAATTTTTAAATATTTTTGTGATTTTTAATCAATTTAATAATAAGTTATTTTTAAAAAATATCAATAGTGTCAACTATGACACTATTCAATTATTTGAATTTAAATAAATTCCAAAAAGAATATATATTCAATAAAAAATATTTAATAGATTTATAAAATGTCATATGAATCTAGAAAATTATTTTAGAACATTAAATAGTTCATAAAATATTAATTTTAATATTGTTAAAACCATTTATTTGATATTTATATTAATAAAATAATTACTATAACATTTTTGTATAATTATTTAATATACTTATTTGTTTCATAAAATTAAAACTAAAATCCTATTATGAAGATAAATCTATTAAATATCATAATAATACTTTTATTCGAATTTATCATCTTAAAATCCCAACATTTAAATTGTAATATTTATTAAGTTATGAAGGTGACAACTTTGACATTATTAAAAATAAAATAATATAAATGTCCTAATCTATTTTATAAGGCTCCAAATGGTCCACAAGTCGATATTTGAATTCTTATGATGTATATATATTCGACCAATAAGTTTTGGTCAAGTCTTTGGGTCTTTTATGGGTATTATAATTTGAATAAAAACTATATTATTTATTTTTCACTAAATAAATAATTTCGGCACCATTAATTTATACGCTATTAAGGAAATTAATTATTTCTTAAAAATTACAAATAAATTACCAAGATAAATTATAACATTGTAGATTTCAAATGAGTATTTATAATCGAATTTATATTCTGTAATATCTAATTATAAAAATACTTTAATTATTAAAGTTTGAGTGAAATATATTTCCCTTTCTTTAAATAATATAAGTTAAGGGTCTTAATCACATCCAAGTGGGTGGAAATAGATTCCATTTAGACCCAAGTATGATTTAGGGAAAAATGTAATCATCCAATTATATTAATACGAGTGTTAGGGTAATTGTATAATATTATATTTACCCTTAATTACATGATTTACCTTTAACAATGGTAAATAAAATTTATCGTTGTTACTATTCATAATGCCTAAAAATAAAAAGTAGCTTATTAAAATAATTTGGACCTACTGATTACAAATATGGAATCCATTTTTTCAAATTCAAAACACAGAAGTTTCATTATTTAATTTAAAATTAATCCCGCTGTTGAGAAAATGGGTTTTAAAAGTTAAAAAGTTGCAAAAGATTGAAATTTTTTTACTTATGAATTCAGTGTAAAATTAATGCTAATCAATCACATTATATTAAATGGTAAAAATATATTCTATTTATAATTTAAACCCATACAATATTATAATTTAATCATATAAATTATCTCGATAAAAAAATTTGTTTTTAATTAAAATTTAGCGTATTTGTACTATTCATCAAAATAAGAAACTTATCAGATAAATCTTAAATATTTATCCAAAGTAAATTTTTATATCCTGATTCCAATAAAGAATTTTATTCTGTCAAATTGAACTTATAATCATTCCAAAAACTATATTTATAGTTGGTGCACCATCAAAAGGCGGCAAACTGCATTTTTTGAAAAATACTTATTTTACCCGAATAAATTATTTTGTTCTCATTCCATGTTCTATAAAATGTGTAAGATGAATTATAATGTCATAAAATTCAAAATGTAGTTACTACTATTCATAACAGCTAGTTCTTAACAATATATCATTGTTTAGTGAAACTCAGTGTTGCATACAACACACGCTATTAAGGAAGGTCGCTCTTGTGTGCAACATAATCCAAGAATAGTGTTTGTGTATACTACAAGCATATAAGGTGTTGCGTATAGTGAAATATAATATTGGTGTATCATAAAACACAATTCATAAATGAAATTAAAAGGAATATTTCTCATAAAATATTGGGATGTTATAGTAAGGGGTTTTCATCTCACTTTTTATTCTCATGAGATTCAAGTTATATTTTCCACTATTCCCTTTTGTGTGGTGTACGTACTTCTCGTGATTGTATTATTTGTGTAATATACATTAATTTATGGGTATTTAAAACATCATTGAATGAACCTTCTTTCATGGGGTGTATGGTTTGTAATTTACCAAATCAGTAAGGGAATTTCAAATTTCAATTTCCACTCATTGGGTTTTACGCAAACATAATTGATTATTTTCCTCCAATATTATGTGTGAAATCACCATTTGTTTATTTATGTAGTAACTTACACTCTCATTTTTTTGGATATACTTATTATTCACATAATTTATCCATTGATAAATTCTCAATACATTGATATGAACTTGATAAGAGTAATCTTAACTCAATTTCCATTTATTGAGTTAAACATCCAAGTCATTGGTGTTGTTTCTATAAGAATATGTGTTAATGTACTCTGATTTATTTACACTAAATATCCCATCATATTTAGTGTATTTATATTTTTCACACATAATTTTGTCATTTATTTATCCTTAACCTATGGATACAGTCTTTATAAGGTATTTGAAATCAATAAACATTCCATTGAGGTTTCTTCATTGTTATACGCCAATTAACATTTATATGGTGTATATACTATACATTGACATATTATATCATAAATACCATTATTCTCATGATATTATAAGGTTTTGATTACCTCAACTATTTTTATTCCAGCATCTTTCATTTTTTTAGGAACTCTATCTAAAATATCATTTTAATTGTTTTAAGGATCTATTATTCTAAATCATTCTCATTAATGTCCGTGTTTTATAAATGGTTTAATGTATTTATATAGACATGGTTGTTTTAAAATTAAAATTTTATTTAAAATTTTGAAAGTGGTATGGGACACTTTGATTGAAAAATCTGTTTTTAAAATATTCTTGATAAATATTGATACTTTTAAATGTTTTCAAGAAAAAGGGAATATTTCTCTCAAATAGGTTTATTGATTATTTTAATCTATGTCAATATCCATCATTATTATTTATTGAGGATGATATGATCTTCCATATTTTATTTAATGAGTTATGTTTGATTTTGGATGTCCTATTTTTATACCATTCATAGTTTGTTGTTAAAATATTGACATTTCGAATGCTAGTTTTGATATGAATTTTAAGATTATGTTTCAACATTTTCAAATGAGGAATGCATTGGAGTTTGTAGGTGACAGGTAGAGCACGATATAGCTCCTCGATGCCTCGGAAGGTATCATGAGATAAACTAGTTTCTTGGCACAAGGCCTTGAAAAAATCTTTATTTGTCGTCTTGGAAAGAGGCCTTGAATATGTGGTTATGATATTCGGCATTATGAATTCCATAATTATGAAATTAGCTATTGATATTACATGTTATTATTCGACTAGTAGAATATCCATGTGAATAAGTAAATGGAATTATTTGATTTATCTTTTCTATATAATGGTGAAGTTTATTTTTAAAAGACTTATGTTTTATTCTTATACATTTCCTTAAATGTTTATGCTTATTTATGATAGTCTCTACTATATTTTATCCTTATTGAGAATCTAATCCCTCCCCATTCTATGTTTTATTTTTTACACGATGTGAAGATGTATATTACGATTATCCTGTAGGAATAGGCTAAGAGATATGAGTGTGTTCAAAGGGGACATTATGTTGTTGTTTTTCTATTTCATGATGTAATTTAAAACCAATGTATGTATCTAGTAATTCAAAGGCTACCAAACTAATCATTCTTTTGAGACTTGATCTCTTGTGATCATGACAATGTTTTGTAAAAATGCACCGACTCTGGAAAACTATGGATATGGTGTTATAGTTGGTATCAGAGGAAGTTTATTACATTCCTTGGAAACTAGGTCTAGATAAACTCAGATAAGAGAACATTACCCTAATATAGACTTTAAAGGTTAGTATAGAAGAACATCCCAAAATTTTGGTAGAGTAAATATTATGTGGGTTTTCCAAGAAATACATCCTTGTATGGATACAAATAGGTAGAGGTGGCTCTGGCACAGAAGTACCTCGGAGTGAAATCTCTGACAAGGAGTTTTGGCCTTGACCCGAGGTATCCTAGTACATGAAAATGGGCCATGTATTACTCTTGGTATTGATACTTCCAAGCGATATGATTAGGATAATTCATGTTTTCTTTACAAACCAATTTGATGGATTTTAATATTAGATCAGAATAAATAACCTTGATTAATCCTATAGTGTTTTAGACTGAAAATAATGTGTCATGATTTTGTCTAAATGATTTTATAACTATTGTTACCCACACTCTACTTTCTGGTTTTAGTCAATGGTTAAATTCCCAGGAAGTCATAGTAACATTGAACATGATGTACAAGATGGGAATGGTGGTGGAAATAAGAAACAAAATGAAATTTTTATGGGTTTAAAATATATATTGTTCATTTAGAATCAATTTTCCAAAAATAGGATCAAAAACATATACATTAAACAACTCCTAAACTAAACAAATAAGAGAAATGCAGAGAATTATAAGATCTCCAGCAGTGCAGACCATGGAGAAATGAAAGCTCTTTTTCTATCATGCAGGAAATATGGAAGGAGACACATATGAAAGTGTCTCAATGGAATAAATAAATTCTTTATGTGTGGGAAAGAAGGACATATTGTAATGAATTGTAAAGGTAAAATGGAGAGTATTATGGAAGAAAATAAAAATGATCCTAAGAATCCATTTACAATAACTTTCTATAAATGTAGAGGGATGGGGCATTACCCAAGTCAATGTCTTATTCTATAGGATAACCTCTATGTCAAGGAATAACCTATGTGGAAATAAATGGATGGTGAAATTTTTAAATGTATTAATGCTCTTTGATGATGGGATTACATTGGTAGACTTTTCTCTTGTATGGGTAACCCTATAGTTTGTCATTTGAAAATTCTATTTGAGGAAGAATTGTATTTTCTTTTTTGGATATAGTTTTAAAGAACCATTTGTGATTATATGATCCTTCAATTTGAGTCAATTACATGTCATTACTTTTTGGGAAGAAAATGCAGGGTATGAGATAACATTGATGGCTAAAATATGTTATGGTTATTTTTGAGTAATTTATCTCATTTTTTGGAATGTTATAAAATTATATAGTTTTTGAAGAAGGAAAACACACAGACTGTGTGACAACCCATAAGGCCGTACAATGGTGCACTAATCGAACCCACAACCAATGTGCGACTGGGATTTATCACCTACCATTATACTACATGAAGTACCTGGTTAGTATAACTAATTATTTTTAGATAAATAATTTTTTGGCTCAAGAATATTTTGATTTTGGTGACTTATTATTTATACATATTATAGGAAAATATTTGGTGATTAAGTGATAAATGTTATTTTGGAAGACGTTCGCTGTTTTGGGAACACTATATGCCTAAGTAAAATAAAATACTATGGGATTTCATTTGATGAGTAATGGTGGATTATTTATTTTGTAAGAATGTATTTTTTTTGGACTTATGCATATTTGGGTTATCTATAAAAACTTATTAACCAATTATAGAGAATATGTGATTAGGTTAATTACATTTAAATATGTGACTTTTAGACTAGTCTATGTTATTTAGAGATAAATATTAATATTTACTATGAAAGATTATGTGATTAAATTCTTCTAATTTCTGGGTTTCAATATTACTTTGGATTATATTTAAGGATTTTAAGGATAGTCGTTTATATAATGGCCTTCATTGAACTTTGGGTATTGTTTGTTTAATTATTCAAATTAGTATAATTATTTCCTTCTATAAAGGATTTCTTATTTAGGGGGTCATCTGATCTTGTACTAACCATTTGGTTTTGGTTAATCTCTAAAGACAAGGGAAATATATATTTCATCCTTTGTGGATTTTTTTAATCTCTAGAAGTTGATTATAGTGCTTCACCTGTGACCCAGTAATCTTAAATACTAATCGTTTGGAGAAAAGATGAGTTAGAGGTATAAATTTATTAAAGAATGAAACTATACATAAAATTTAATTATATCTCTTTGTGTTCTTAGTCAATCTTATAAATATATTCCTAAAATTTTGAAATGTATCTTACACTAAAAACATTGTATGTTTACTTTTCCTACTGGGAAACTAATGAACATTTAACCTATCACATGTTTGTGGTTTTCTTATTGTTACCTTTCTCCTGATTATTTTTCTATCACTCTCCATCATAACATGACACTTAGTTTATCTTCCATATCCATGATTCCCTACGTGGAATCCTAGTATGGGTTATCTCAGCTGACCTTTGTACTTCTCTTTCTTTATTTTAAAGTGATAGTTTTATTGACTCTTTTTTCGATGTGGTACATTCAATGAATTTCCCAAGACCAGTTTTAAAATTGAGATGATACAATTTTCAAAAGGTGGGAGAATTTAACACCCTAATATTTCATAATAAGTTATTTTCTTTCAAGTAATTCAATAGCTTATGTTACACGCAACACCGAGTTTGAGCACACCACAACTTACTAATCTAGTCGTTCAGAAAATGGTTATGAATTTTATTAACTTCATTTTGAATTTTACATACTCGATCTAATTTTAACATCCATATTATGTGTTTCTTAGACATAATATAATAAAAAATTAAATTTTTCAGATAAAAGTATAATTTTTAAAAAAATGAAATTTTAATGCCATTTAATGGAGAATCTTTTTTAAATCCAATATTTGACACTTTAATATATTGAATTTGACAAAATCAACAACTTCTTTAGAAGAGGGACATAAAAATTTAGTTTGGATAAATTTTTGGAGCTTTTCTGAGAACATTCATATTTTGATAAATAGTGAAAATTTCTAAATTTTAAATTAAAATAAATTTTTTAATAAAAATAATTTATAGTGTTAAATTATACATTTCAACAGTTTTGAAAAATAATCAGATTATATTGTTATCATTTAATCCAATTTTGGTCATTGGATGTAATTTTACATTTAAATTGGCCATAAACACATATCAATCTGTTGATAGTTTTTACTCCTCAACACCCCGCTTTCTAGTTATGACAACGAGAATATTTTTTTAAATTAATTAATACAACTTCTATGTTTTTAATTTTGTAAAATAGACATCATTTTTAAATTTGGATGATAAAAATCAACTTTGGGGGAATTTTTTGTATTTTTCTGAAAACATTCAATTTTTGATGAATTGGGAAAAACATTATGTTACTGTTTAAAACCTACATTTTATTTAAAAATTTATTTATTTTAATTAATTTTATTTTAAGTCAAAATATATTCATAATACTAGTATAATTTCAATTTAATTCATTGGATTAATTTTATAACAAAATTAGATGTATAAAATTTTATTGAACTTTTTAACGTATTTTACCCACCTTCAAGGCGCATTTGCAAATTTGAAAAAAAAACATAATTTTACCACTTCTGTGAATTGAATTTAAAAAATATGAGATACGTGGTTGACATTAGTAAGTTAAATTTAGTTCAATAAGAAGAAAATAATTTTTTGTGAATAGTAACTTTTCAATTTCATTTACCACGGTTAAAAGTAAATAGTGTAATTAAAGGAAAATGATATTATAATTACCATAACACATGTCCTAATTCTATTTGATAAGTTTACTTTGACAAAAATCAACCTTAGGAATAAAATATGATCTTGTTAATCAACTTGTAATTGATTAGGACACTTATTAATATTTTTTTTAAAGAAGAGTTAAAAGTGTTAATATCAAAGTTCAATAACAAAAACATTTTTAATATAGGGTCATAGATAAGATAAATCAGATTATAAATATTAATTAGAAAGATAAAAAATTCCCTACATAATGGTATTTTATTTATAATTATTATACATTAAATAATTAAATTTATTTATGACTCAATGATGATTCAGTAATTACCATATTAATGGATGATTAAAATAATTAATATTATAAATATTCAAATAAATGTAAATTGAAACTTTTGAGAATAAAAATAATTTTTTTGGTTAATATGAAATTTTATTTTTTATTAAAGTTAATTTTTTCGAAGTAATCAAGTTTTTTTTACTTTCAAAAAAACAAAATACAAAATAGTGTCAAAATTAACATAAATGATTTTTTAAAACTAATTCTATATTATTAAATGATAAAATATTCATAAAAATCTATAGTTCCTCCAAAAGAACTAATATAATGATATATATTTCATTAATTAACCAGTTTTGGTTCTCTTTTCTTTTTATAGTAATTTTATTAACCATTTATTATAATAATAAAAGAATAAATGGTAAAAGTTAAACAATTTAACAGAGAGTTAAATCTAAAATATAAGGTTAATATGGTTACTTAAACCTGTATAAAACCAATAGGTTGAGAGTTTTTCAACCCATACCCACATTATCCTCTAAATAAATCATTTTTGAGCCATTATAAACTGAATATTATTGTATAATTATATAATATTTCATGCTTTTCCAACAGTAACCCTCACCTCTCTTATAAAAGGGTACTTACCTTTCTCTCAAACTCAAACCTCCCAAATCCATTTTTCTCAGCCAATACCCTACTCAAATATCCTCCCAAATATCCTCACTTCAACCTAGATTCCTAACATTGATCATAAATCCAAACTAAAGAGCCCTTTTGATCAAATCAAAAGGAATCACCCGAAGAAGTTGTGATGATTTCATAACCTCTATCAACATTCTTTTCATCTTCCACTTCTTCTTTCTTAGTTGTTTCCATACCAAAATAATAACTCCAATACCTTCTACATACTATTAGGTTATAATAATTATGGTATAACCATATTCATTATTCTATCCATCCTATTAATGACAAAGTCACCATACGTGCATACGTACGGATTACCGTCTCCATGTCGTTATGTAGTTTGTTATTCAGTTCATTATTTGGAAGGGTAAAATAATGATTGTAATTGATGTAAAAAATAAATATAACATTTTATTTAATCTTAATATTTTATATACCATCAA
Source organism: Viscum album (assembly GCA_963277665.1). Lineage (NCBI taxonomy): Eukaryota > Viridiplantae > Streptophyta > Magnoliopsida > Santalales > Viscaceae > Viscum > Viscum album. The sequence continues at coordinate 1,291,022,092 of OY728119.1, forward strand.
ATTACATACTATTTCACCATCAATTAAATGATATCACCGCTTGTGCATACGTACGGATTACCGTTTCCACTAACGCGATGAGATTAAATCCCCATCATAACCATTCAAGAATAATTTTTATTTTATAATTAAAAATGGTTTTTAAGAACATAATATCATTATGGATATTAATAAAATGCATCCTATCCATATCTAACATGACTTACATAAAAAACATATAAATGAAAACGAATCAGTTAACACCCGAAATAATGATACTACTGAAATATTATTAACAAAAAAATATTAGAAGATTGTATATGATATCATATTTAGGTATTTGGTTCTTTTATAATTATATAAAAATAATTTAATAGTTATACTGGATATTAACATGCCCTTGACTAATGAAAAGTACTCAGTAAGGGGTTTTCATCTCAATTTTTATTCATTTGAGATTCATGCTATATTTGAGACTATTTCATTTTTTGTGGGGTATGTCCTACCCATGATTGTATTATTTTTGTAATATACGTTAATATATGGGTATTTAAAACATCATTGTATGAACCTTCTTTCATTGGGTGTATGTTTCATAATTTACCAAATCAACAAGGGAATTTGAAATTTCAATTTCCACTCTTTGGGTTTTATGCAAACTTCATTGATTATTTTACTCCATGATTATGTGTGAAATAAATACTTAATTATTTATGTAGTAATTTACCCTCCACTTTGTGTGGATATACTTTTTATTAACATAATCACTCCATTTCTAAATTCTCAATTCATTGATATGAACTTGATAAGAGTAATCTTAACTCAATTTTCATTCATAGAGTTAAACATCCAAGTCATTGGTGTTGTTTTTACAAGAATATGTTTCATTGTACTCTGATTTATTGACACTAAATATCCAATCATATTGACTGTATTTATATTTTTCACACATAATTATGTCATTTATTTATCCTTGACTTAATGATACGGTCTTCATAAGAGATTTCATCTCAATTTAAATTCCATTGAGACTTCTTTGTTGTTATAGGACAATTCACTTTTATATGGTGTATATACTGTACTTTGACATAGTATATCATGAATACCTCTATTCTCAAGATATTAAAAAGCTTTTATTATCCCAATTATTTTTATTCATGTATATTTTATTTGTTTAGGAACTCTAACTAATATATCACTTTAGATCTTATAAGGATTTATTCTTCTAAATCATTCTCATTAATGTCCATCTTTTAAAAATGGTTTTAAAGATTTATATGGACTTGGATGTTTTAAAATTAAAATTCCTTTTAAAAGATTCAAATTGGTAGGGGGAACTTTGATTTAAAAATATTTTTTAATATCTTCTTAATAAATAGTGGATGCTTTCATTGAAAATGTACATTTTGCTCAAATAGTTTTACTGATTATTTTCATCTATGTCAATATCATTCATTATTCATGATTGAGTTTAATACAATCTACCATATTTTATTGAATGAGTTATGTTTGACTGTGGATGTGCTATTTTAATACCATTCATGTTTTTTGGTTAAAATATATATATTTCATATACTAGTTTTAATACGAATGTTTATATTATCTTTCGCCATTTTTACATGAGGAATGCATTGGACTTAGTAAGTGATGGGTGGAGCCTGATATTTCTACTTGATGCATCTGTAGGTCTCTTTAGAAAAACTATTGTCTTGTCACATGTCCCTGAAAAAAGCTTTCTTTATAGTCATGGCATGATTCCCTGACTATGTGGTTATGATTTCCGGCATTAGGTATTCCATCATTATGAAATTAGCTAGTGATGTTACATGTGATTATTTGACTAGTAGAATATCCATGTGAATAAGTAAATGTAATTATTTGATTTATCTTATCCATATTATGCTGAATTTTATGTTTAAAAGTCGTGTGTTTTAGTCTTATACATTGCCTTAAATTTTTATGCTTATTTATGATAGTCTCCACTATATTTTTATCCTTACTGAGCATATGAGCTCACCTCTTTCTATATTTTATTTTTCCTAGGATGTGGTTAATTATATTATGATTAACCAACAGGAATAGGATAAGTGATATGAGTGTGTTCAAAGCTGACAAAATATTGTTGTTTTTTCATTTCATGATGTATTGTAAAACTCATGTATGTATCTAGTACTTCCAAGTGTACTAAACTAATCTGTATCTCGAGACTTGATCTCTTGTGATCATTCCTATGTGATTTAATAATGCGCTGACTCTGGGTAACTAGGGTCGAGTCGTTATTCCAAAAGATTATGATAACATGCATTAATTAATTTTAAAATGAAGTAATACATTTTAAGGAATCGTGTGACAATGGATGATATGTGGAACAACAAAAAGGATACGGAGTCACTAAATTAATTAGGAATAATATCTAAATCACATTTCATTAGGTCGTAAATGACTTCTCGTCCAATAATAGAGTTAGATTTAAACTAGATCGAAGGAATAAAAAAATAATGGACCGACACCCAGAATATAGGGTGAAGGATCTCACACTAAAATAGTGTAAGAGATATGAAGATAAACTGAGATAGAAAGAAAAAGGTTTAGAGATCATACTTTTATACATCCAATGCTTCTGATGGTGTTTGATTTTGCAACTAGATAATATAAAAGTATCATTTCCATGGCATGGAGGAGAGGGAGTAATAGTTTATCTTCGGTAAATAAGAGAAGAAAGAGGAGGTTAAGGCATTTTGGTTCATTAAGGATAGAATTTTAACGTCACCCAAATAGAAAGATCTGTATAGTTTGGCTGCACGTTTTTCCAAAATGTGCCCCAAACATGTGAACCTCACTATCTAAGAAGGTACCCCACATGGTCTAGGAAAACATTTTTTCTAACCATGAAAAATTCGTGTGAAGCTCATTATCCCAACTCCCTCTAAAACTCGGACAGGCATGGGCCTCAGTTCGTACGATTGTAGACGAACCTTGTCACTTTTTCAAAGAAACTGAATAACCCACATGGTCACACCATGTGGTTAGTACTAACCATGAAAAAACTATGTGGCCCACTATGCTTACCCAATTCTCAGATATCTAGGCTTCGGATAAGCCTTGGATTCTCCCAAAACATTAATTTATTCAAAGTTCATGTTTACAAAGATAAAAAATATTTATACAGAAGAAAAAATTTTGTTCCTTTAAAAATATCCAGTCCATTACATAATGTATTAATTTTTTCATCCCGTCTATTTCATGGATTGATATTTAAATAATACTTTTAATTTAAAATGTTTGATCCAAAATTATTGAATTCACTGAGTTCTGATTCAATGGAATAGTAATATATTTACATACACTTGTGGAAAAAGACCCATTAGAATTTCTCACCTTCACTTACATGAGTTATCTTCACCTTTTATGGAGTTAGTATTATACTTTACACTGTAAATATGTTTATAGGGTCTTGGGGTTAAAAGTATTAATTTTAATTGAAAAATAAGAACAGCATGGGTGAGATCAATATGGGGTTTAATTCCATTATATTTTGATATAAAATGATTACATGGAAACATTCTATTTATACTCATTTTGGTAAAAAACCCAATCATCACAATATTTTTTTTCTAAAATATATTTGGAATATTTCTGGGGTTATTTTATTAGGTACCCATTTTTATTACCTCAAATGTATTTTATTTTTATATGCATACATTGATAATTTTTTAGATTTATATAAGGAGAATATATTAATTATCATTCACATCCTACAAGTAATTGATGGGTATGCATATAAATGTAAAAATATGTGAAATAGTTAAATGTAAAGTATCTCATTTTACTAGGAATGGTCCATATATAAGAAAATAAAATTCATTCTATTATAGGGTTATAGGTAGATTTTTGTAATCACCCTTGGAGGTGTGATCATGGATATTTCTAGTTTGTTTTTCAAAATGATCTATTATGATTTATTTTGGGATTCCCATGTAGCCCTTAGATACTACATTATTATTCTTATATTTTTATAGAAAGTAGTCTATTTCTTAAAAGATTATATAAATGTATATTTCACATGTTTAAAATGTTTTTATTCCATTCATAATATACTAAATGAGATTAATAAATTTTATAAAAATGTAGGGATTTTATGTTTAAAAAAGGATTTATTTTTCTTCCTAATGATAATTTAAAGAATGTTCATGTTTTAATAATTTACCGTTTTTATTTAGGTCAAATATATGAACTTTTAGTAAAGGTTGATTGCAAAAAAAATGTGGAATGAAGGCATAAAATTGAGGGTGAAATTATACCATGTTTGTGTTTATAAATAACTATTGACACTAGTTTCTAGTAATTATAATTTTTAGGATTGAACTTGTGGATAAAAGTTTCCCTCATACTTTGGAAGTTAAATATGTACTCAAAGTTTTATCCCATATTAACATCAATCATATAATTAAAAACAAGTTATATTTTTATGAATTTTATATATACATAATTTTCTAAATAGAGTACTCACATGATTTATAAGTGAGACCATTCAAACCAATTGTGACCATAATAAAAAACTACATAGCTTTTCCCAATGATGTCATTATACTATATATTATAATATTTTGGTATTATTAATTATTATTTAAAAAAATTATAAAACATTAGTGCTATTAATTTTTCAGTAACGATCCAGACATATATCGTATGGTGTGGAAAATGAAAAAAACATATTTAACAAAAAATAACAAATAAGGTAGATAGAAAAATTAATGGGTCAATTTCATAAAGAGGGAGATTTATATATCATAATTTGTGGTGTTTAAAATGATTATTTAAATAAATGAAATATTTATTAGTGAAAACACATTGAATTTTATTTAAAAAAAACATCTAGGGGTTATAAGACTTGGGAAATGTAAATTAAATTTTTTTAATTATTTTTCATTTTTATTAAATAATTAATTACTATAATTAATAAATATAAATATATGATGAAAATGGTCAAATAATTATAAATTGATTTTTGAATTAATTAATCTCTTTAAAATCATTAAAAATTTCTAAATTTTATCATAGATAAACCTTAAGAGATATAATGTTAGCTATTATATTAGAAATATTGTATTATAATTCAAAAAATATGGTCCTCGTCCATCTTAAGTATACATATTCTATCGAATATAGTTGAATGGATTTTCAAAAATGGTGTTACTTATTTACTATAACACATAATTAAAAACAATCCAATGGATAAACAAAACTCCCTTGTTAAAAAGTGTTAAAATTATATAACACCATATTTACATTTGTATCATCTCATGTCTATGAATTAAATAATGAAGATGAACAGAGACTCACTCCTTCTCATTCCTAAAGTAACTAAAATATGAAAGGTGGGATAGTAGGGGAAAATAATGTAAAAAATAAATTAAAAATTACACTACGATAAACACAAATTGGATGAATAACAATTGGGTAGTGGATAAGAATTCTACTTATACTCTTGAGGAAACTATATAGGGTCTCTATTTATGTAAATTTATAACTACCAATTTTTCTAATAATTACATGTATATTATTCACTGAATAACAACCTTTTCTGGTTTTCAACATTGGGGCTCATCAAACCCAAATAATTCACTATTGGTGGTGGGTTGGGTAAATCATACATGGTTCCCCCAACCACCTGCAAGGTATATAATGTTTTCAATAACAATAACTAATAGAATTTGTATTTGTTGTACACATCATATCTTCCACTACCCACATGGAATGCACTGAAAGGTTGGATATTGGGGTAATCTTTCTTAGGGTCAAATAATGTGCTCTCCTATTTACACTGCCTATGACTAAGAATGTACATATCCATTATTTCATCAGTTTTTATTTTTTTTCTTTAGAATATATCTAACCCTATATGATGAACAAGTTTTTATTTCCTTCCTAAGAACTATAATTTTCTCAATTATGATGAATTTCATTGAAATATACTAAAAATACCTATCAAATGTAAAACTGATGATATTTTAAATAATAATAAGATAAAAATAAAGTTTTAATTAACAATAAAAAAACATCCCCCACATATATATTTTGAACAGATAATTAGAACTACTTAGCAAACCTTATAAAATATTAATCATTTTACTTGTATAAAATGACATATGAAATTATTTTACTAATATTTTCATCTCAAAAAAGTTTAAGAATATAATGCTTTATATTTTCACTTTTCTATATCATTCTATGAATTTAAAACACATTTGTTCAATTCAAAAAATTTATAACATTCCCATTATCATATGTAAATCTCATTCAAGATATTTTTAGGGGGTTTTCCAAAACTAAATTTGTCATATGTATTTCCATAATATTTTATTTTATATGTTTTCTCTTTACTTTTTAGAAGATTCAATTAAATTAAAAGGTATTTTTATATAAATTGTAAAACTGAGGGAAGGAATGTAATAAATTTAAAACTATGGATCAAAAAGGAGTTGGTTATTATAAAAAACATTCAAAAATTTTATAACAAAATAACAATCCCCGCTATCTCTCAACTCACTAAATATTATGAAAATTCTTTATTTTCAATTTTTTCCATATATATGAAAAGTGTGTGAGAGAGAGTGTTCAAGAATGATCATTATAAATTCACATAGCCAATGGTTACTCACCATTAATATTGTAATGGCCCGGACCTCTTAGGTCTATTACTTTGAGAAAATGTGGTGTTGGGGGTGTTCTGGGAGGTCAAAGTTACTTATCCCCAACACATTTCCAAATTTCCAGTTCTATGAACAGTGTTTCCAGTTTTATGAACAGTAACGGTAAGTGAATAGTGTTTCTATCGGTGAGGGTCATTGAATAGTGTTTCTATCGGTGAGGTCTATCAGTGAGGTCTATCGGTAGACTTGTACAGTGTTTCCAGATCGGTAGACTTGTATAGTTTTTCCATATCGGTAGGCTTGTACAGTGTTTCCAGATCGGTAGTCTTGTACAGTGTTTCCAGATCGGTAGGTGTATAGTATATCCAGATCGGTAGACTTGTAGAGTGTTTCTATCGGTGAGTTCTTTCGGTAGACTTGTACAGTGTTTCCAAATCCGTAGACTTGTACAGTGTTTCCAGAATGGTGAAGTATATCGGTAACCTCTAACGGTGATCTCTATCGGTAACCTCTAACTGTGAGATGTATCAGTAGCCCCTAACGATGAGGTCTATTGGTAACCTCTAATGGTGATCTCTATCGGTAACCTCTAAAGGTGAGGTCTATCGGTATCCTCTAATGGTGAGGTCTAAAGGTGACGTTTTCTATCCTTTGCCAAATTTTGAGTATGTGAACATTGTTTCCAACGTCCTACAGTTTTTCCCCTTTGACGTTTCCTTTGACGTAAAATACATTTAAAGCCTTAATTTAAGGACTCTAAAGGCCGATTCAAATGCCATAAATACTATATTAATTATCCCTATAGATCAGGATGTTTTTACTTGGTCAAACCGCGTGGGATAAAGCAATCCACTTTTAATGGAGAATTAAGTATATCTTAAACTGTTTCCCCATTAAATCTCCAAAAGGGACAAGATATCATCCCCCTATGTTCTTCCTCATTTTTCTCGGCTACGAGATGCTAGGACCTTTCAATCCTTCCCGTAAGAGTTTCACAATCAAACCCTACTCCTCCTATTGCTTCCGCTCTATTTTGGATTCAACCGAGATGTGTCGGTCCATCTTCCATATAAGATATGTTTTATCATCATTCCTTTGGAGATCATCTTCTCCTATTTCTCCCTTTCATATTATACCATGTAATCTCTAAGATTCTAATGGGTTTTTATTGGGGTTTGGTTGGTGCTGAAGTACAGTGGCATCATCTAGTGGATGCAGTTGTCGCGAGAGGAGGGTTGTGACCCGTTGTGTGGGTAAAGAACGTCAAGAATTGTTGAGGTAGGGGATTTGTTTCTTCTCTTCTTTTACATGAAACTGTATTGTTAGAATATTTTATCCAATAGGATCATAATGGAATTAACTTAACAGATATTTGAATAGGATAAATAAATTGATATCTATCGTATGTTATTGCCTCCCGTTTTGCTTGATAGTGTTATAACTAAGCTTGATTCGTTTAGCTGCTTGTTCTTGATGGCAATTGGTAAAGAACGTAAACTGAGATTAATTAATAATTGTTGGATAAAGATAAAGAGGCATGAGAAAGAATCCAGTTCATATTGTAATTTTATGTTAATCAAATTAGTATAGTAAGAATGATTAATTATTTGGGATATCTTACTAATCAGGTTTCTTAAATTTGGAACCTAAGTTTAATAAATCTACTAATTCATGATGGATTAAATAACCACTTGTTTGATAATTTCTAAAAGGGTTCTGAGTTACCCTCTTGTTTTTCAAGGGCCAAGAGCCCATTGATGCGATTTTTGTTTTCCTACTGCTTGTGATGTGATGTGATCTTGGATGGATATTGAGGTATGTGGAGGCATGGAGACTTTTGTTGATGGTAGAAGATGAGTCCTAGAGTGGCGAGATGCATCAGTTTATGCATGTGGGTATCGGGAAGGACACCAGGGATGATGGAATGGGATGTATGAAATTGTTTCATGCTTGTTGATTCTTTGGTTGATTATCTTCTTTACTTTTCCCCACAGCTCAAGGCAGCTCGTCTTGCTTAACCTTCTTCCGAAATAGGCGAACACACGTGGGGTATGCCACGTGCTTTCTGTATTTAGCCTCTCAATGGGGAATGTGTCTACGCTCTTTCTATAGGCGGAAAAGACTCGACGGGTAGTACATCTACTCACTGTGTAAAGAACATTGTGTTTAGTAGAATATAATTATTTACTAGAATGCCGGGGAATATGGGAAAGTAATTTGGTAATGAATAATTGAATAAATGGTGTTAACTCATGGGGTTGGAGTTGCTGGAACATAATGACAAGGTTGTAATTTGGATGGTACAATGGATATTGGGTGTGATGCTAATTAAGTTTAATGTTAAATTTTTCATGGTTAATTAATGTTTAAAGAATTAATTAACATATAGTGGAACTGATAAAAAGGGTATGAAGTGATCTAATAAATATATTCAAATGTTTGTGTGCTTATTGGATACCTAGTCTTAGAAGTGGCAGCCCGGAGTCTGAGAGATGTTAGTTGCAGTTGTGCCTAAGAATAGGTAATGGCCATAGTGTGATTGTGAGATATAATATATTCTTTACTTTTTATGTTTTTATACACTACTCCCCCCTGTCAGTTAGGGAAACTGACACCCTGGAGATTCTAATCCATGGGGGCTGTTTTCCCCAACACTCTGGTGGGAGGACGAATGGCTGACTACCCCCTTTGGCCCCTCTCTCTTCTCTTGGTAGATTCTTGTGCCAATAGGAATAATGGTTAGTTTCTCCATATATGTGTTTAGAGGGCTGTAATGGCTTGTATTTATTTAACACACATATATTCTGGATATAGTATCCTATGGACTACTATTGGCGTAACGTGTATAGGTTGTGATGGCTTGAGGATCCCTACTCAGTGTATGGGTTGTAATGGCTTGAGGTATAATACCTGACGTATGATTCATGTTATGCAGGATGTGGTGGCTCTAAGAACTAACCTGGTTACTTTTGGTTGTGAGGATGGTGTGGTGCTTCGCCTAGGTGTCTGCGGTCAAGCCTTTGTGGTGCACGAGGTTCATATTGTGGTGATTCACCCATGTGTCTGCGGGAAAGCCTTTTTGGAGAGAGATTCTTAGGACGTGCAATGTTGGGGGAAAGCAGAAAACCAGTAGGGAAGTAGTATCGGGGTACCCTTGATATTATTTACTATATTCTATATTATTTTATTCGTTACTTGGTGAGAGTGGCCATGGTGAGTTTGGGAACTTAGTATACCTGTTTAGGTGACGAGTTAGTTTAACTTGTTATTCACTGTGCTTTTGTATGATTTCTTTACTTTTTCACGAGAGGCTTCAGGGAGTATTCAACTGAGTATACTCTTATACTCACCCTAGGTATATATAAACTGTTTTTCAAGTCACTTGGAGCCAGTTAGAGATCAAGCTGGTTTCTACTAGCTTGGGGTTGCAGGAGCTGTTTGGGCTTGTGGTTGTTGTTGTTTTACTTCCTTTTGAGTACTTTCATATTTTCTCTTCTAGTTGTAGTACGTTTTCATGAAATTTCATATGTGTAATTGGGTTCCTTTTATATTTCATTTCTGATTCAGATTTGATTGGTGTCTATCTTATCTCTCTCTTCTGCGTGTGTTCTCTTAGAGGGTAATGTCTCCCATTGGTGTGTTTACTATACCCTCTATGCTAGTCACCAACCTGGGGCCTACTGGAGGCGGGACTATGGGGTCATTATCTCCCTTCTCACATTGCCGACCCAGGAGGGGTACACTTTGTGGGGAGGGGGTCGTGACAGAGTGGTATCATAGGTATGGTTGTGGGATAGGATGGTGTTTGAAGTTTGGCCCAGGTGAGGCTGCATGGGTTGGTAGGGAAACAGTGTCATTCATGTTTATCAATTGAGGTAAACACTGGAGACTGACTGAGACATAGGCGTTTAGGGACCCCTATGATCCGATGTATGAACCATTATGTTTACAATGGCTCCTAAACAAGTTAATACTAGTTGTAGGGTAGAGCCCTGGGAAAGGACCATGCATCATTCTTCTTGTGCCTGTGTTGTAATGGGTAGGCCTTGGTATAGGTTAACCTAAAATGAATGAAACAAAAAAATAAATTAATTAATGTTGAGTCTTCCATATTCTAGGTTTATGAGCTCTAATGGTTTTTTATTTTATAGGTATGGCTCCAGGTCGATGTCCTCGTCAGGTTTGCGCAGAAAATGTCTAGCAGGCTATTCCAGCCGAACGTCGCAGGGTAGAGGTTGACGATGACAACACATGGAGGAAGAAACTCCGAACGTTTCAGCGCCAGAGTCAGCAGAAGTTCAAGGTCTCCATTTCAGATGCAGTCACAGAATACTGGTTGGAGGAGGTTGGGATAGGCTTCAGTTCGATTCGTGATCGTAAGGAGCACTGGGTGTCCTGGGTTGGGACAATGCTGCGTGAAGCAGCGGGGCAGTGTTGGTTCTTGTTTCTCAGGGATTGTGAGGAGTTAGCGATCTCATGGGAGGAGTTCCGAGACATGTTTAGAGTAGAGTTTCTTTCTTCGAATTCGAAGTCATCCAGTCACCAGGAGATTCTTACCCTTCGATAAGGGAGCTCCAGTGTTCGAGAGTTCAAAATACATTTCAGGAACCTTCTACGGTATGCTTTCGACTTACTACCAGATGAAGAGGATAGGGTGAGGCATTTTGAGGAGGCATTGCATCCAGAGATCCAGCACCAGGTCACCCCATTTATGCTGAAGACATATCTTGAGGTGATGGTGAGGTAAGTGGTTTTCGAGATGACTTTGGCCAGGACCAGATCATAATGATAGGGGAATCATCATGATTCCACACAAAGTAGAGCTGTGGTCCGTGGTTCTCAGTTTTTAAGGTAGAAGAGTTTCTGTTCACCGAGGGGTAGGTCCCACCCATTCACATCTCGTTTCACTAGAGGCAGCAACTCTCAGGCATATTCCAAGGAATTAGGCACTTTTTTTCTTTTGGTTGTTGTGGTCTTCAGCAGCAGGAGTGCCCGACCTTTCAGAGCGTCCATCATACGCCAGGAACTACACTCCAGCTTCCTCCATTGAGGCAGTTCCAACCGAGGTAGCAGCAGCCATTTGCACCAGCTTTAGAACAGCAGAGGGTATATGGGGCGGGAAGAGGATAGCCCCATGACACCCCTCGTTCTCAGAGACTAGAGCATGCCCATGGTGGTGGCCATCATCAGGGTCAGAGAGGTTGTGGAGGAGGTCACGGTCAGCTTCTTGCTCTAGAGTTGTAAGCTCCAGGTGAGTCAGACGCCCTCAGAGGTACCCTTTGCCTGTTTTCTACCTTATTGTATTCCTTGTTGGATTCAAGAGCGACACACTCCTTCATATCACCTACCCTTTTCCATGCTTTGGGACTTGAGGTAGAGAGGCTTCCAGTTCCCTTGGAATTGACTATGGAAGTTAGAGGTCGAGCTGACTTGTTTGAAGTATGTAGAGATTGTAAGCTAGTTTGGGGGAAACAACGCTCTTGGGGAAATTTCTTATGTTTACGAATACAACCATATGATGTCATCCTTAGCATGTATTGGTAGTATTCGATGCAGGCTATCGTGGATCACTTCAGGAAAAATGTTGTCTTCATTGGTGCAGATGGAGAGAAAGTGGTGTTTGATGGTTAGAAAGATCCTCGGATGGGTCGTAGGCGCATTCCATCCTTATCATCCATGATGGCTGAGTTGATGTTGTGTTCTTCAGAGGTGCAGTAGTTGGTATTTCCTAGGGTTGTAGAGGAGTACCCTGATGTCCTTCCCGAAGTTGTTGTAGCATTACCCCCTAGACGAGAGATTGAGTTTGGGATCGTGCCACAGCCAAGATCATCTATTATCTCTATGTCTCCATATAGGATGGCCCCTTATGAGTTATGAGAACTACGTATGCAGATTCATGGTGTGTTACAGTGTGGTTTTGTTCGGCCAAGTGTGTCACCATAGGGTGCACCAGTTTTGTTCGTAAATAAGGCTAACGGTAGTTTGCGGTTGTGTGTCGATTATCATCGCATAAACAAAGTGACAATAAAGAATTTCTATCCTCTTCCGTGGATTGATGATTTATTTTATCAACTGAATTGTGAAAGTTGGTTCTCAAATATCAACTTGCAGTCCAGATATCATTATATGCGTGTAAAGGGTAAGGATATCTCGAAGTTTTCATTCCATTGTCATCATGGGCATTATGAGTTCGTTGTAAAACCATTCGGCGTGACGAATGCTCCTACTGTGTTCATGGGATTGATGAATGCTGTGATCCATGAGTTACTGGTCAATTTAGTGGTGGTTTTCATCGATGACATACTTATGTACTCCACATCTGAAGAGGATCATGCAGAGCATCTACGATCCATTTTGGGGGTTCTTCGCCAATATCAACTGTTTGGGAAGTTTTTGAAGTGTGAGTTTTGGGCTCGAGAAGTCTGTTTCTTGGGGCATGTTGTGTCCCAACAGAGAGTAGCTGTGGATCAATCGAAGATAGAAGAAGTCGTGTCTTGGGAATCCCCCAAGATAGTGTCAGAGGTGTGGAGTTTCCTTGGTCTTGCGGGCTACTACAGGAGGTTCGTAGCCAATTTCTCCTGAGTTCTGACTCCTTTGAGAGCTTTGACTAAAAAGGATAAAGATTTCATATGGAATGATCAGTGTCAGGTAGATTTTGAGAATCTAAAGAAGAAGTTAGTAAGTGCTCCAGTTCTTTTTCTTCTGGCTGAGGGAGTTCAGTTTGATGTTTTCAATGACTCTTCGCATCTGGGGTTAGGTTGTGTCCTCATGTAGTAGAGGTCAATTGTTTCTTATGGGTCTCGGCAGTTACGTACCTATGAACGTAACTATTCCACTCACGATCTTGAGTTGTCATCCGTGGTGTTTCCTCTGAATTTTTGGATACATTGCCTCATTGGTGAGCACTCTGTGATTTTCACCAATCATAAGAGTTTGAGGTATGTTTTCTCTCAGCAGGACATGAACATGTGACATCGTCGGTGGATGGAGTTCTTGGAGGAATACGACTTTGAAATATTGTATACACCTGGAAAAGGAAATGTTGTAGCTGATACACTGAGCCGAAAGTCACGTAGTGATGATGTGCATGAATCCGGTGATTCCTGGAGAGTAATCGAAGAACTGTCATCATTACATATTGATATGGGAGAAGTTGGGGGTAGAGGATGTCTTTTTCAGATGATGGTATATTTATCCCTGGTGCAGAAGGTAGAAGAGTACCTAATGGGTGATCTAGAGGTGGAGGTCTGGAGAGACCGTGTTCTTTCTGGTGAGGCCCCTGATGGTTGGTCTGAGGATGAACAACACCGAGTGTTGTACTAATGAATACTTTTTATTCCCTTGGATATGCACGAGACGATTCTCAGAGAGTTCCACAGTTCGCCTTTAGCAGTACATCCTGGTGTGACAAAGATGTATTGATCCTTGAGGAGTCATTTTTGGTGTCCTGGACTGAAGTATACGGTTGCAGAGTTTGTGTCTCGATGTTTAGTTTTCCAGAAGGTGAAGGCCGAACACCGTGTTCCTGGAAGTCTTCTCCAGCCATTAGGGATTCCTCAGTGGAGGTGGGAGGACATCTCAATGGACTTTGTTATAGGTTTACCTCAAGCTCCAAGAATACATGGTGTTATATGGGTGGTATTGGATCGTTTAACAAAATCGGCCCACATTATAGTGATCAAGGACTCAAGCTCAGTGGATGTTTTCTCGAGGCAGTATCTGGAGGAGGTGGTGACACTTCATGGAGTCCCTAGGACAATCATTTTTGATCGAGATCCTAGTTTTACTTCTAGGGTCTGGAGGGGTCTCCAATATGCTTTCGGTTCTCAACTATGACTTAACACTACTTTCCATCCTCAAACGGATGGTAAGACAGAGCGAACCATCCAGACTCTTGAAGACATGTTGCGCTCTTGTGTTCTTGACTTTGGAGGTTCATGAATGAGGCACTTACCCTTGGTGGAGTTCGCTTAAAATAATAGTTTTCACTCCACCATTGGTATAGTGCTGTTTGAAGCCTTATATGGTCGGCCTTGTCGTTCTCCATTGTGTTGGACTGGGGTGGGAGAGTCAGCAATTCTCAGACCGAAACTAGTGCATAATACAATAGAGATGTTTCAGGTGATTCGTGAGAGGATGAAGACAGCGCAAGATCGTCATAAATCATATTCTAATCAAATAAAAAGACCCTTAGAGTTTAATGTTTGAGATCATGTGTTTTTTAAGGTGACTCCCCATTGTGGGAAGTGATGTTTTGGTCATGGAAGTAAGATTTATCGCTAGTTTTTTGTGACTTTCGAGGTGTTAACTTGTGTTGGAGTTGTGCCGTATCGAGCAGCACTTCCCCCACAGATGAGTCAGATACATGATGTTTTCCATGTATCTCAGCTCCATCATTATCATCATGATGACTCTCACGTTATCTATTGGGGAGAGATCGATGTTGCTGATGATGCAACCTTTAAGGAGTGACCTGTGTAGATCCAAGACAGCAAGGAGAAGGTGTTGTGTGGGCATTCTATCCCCTTAGTTCGTGTCTTTTTGCAACATTGTGGCATGGAGGAGAGTACTTGGGAACGTGAGTCACAGATACGTGCTCAATACCCAGAGTTGTTTCATGTTAAACTCTTTTCATGTAATGATGTTTCCTTTATGGTTATACCTTTCATGTTTTATTTATGAACATATCTTTTTCTTTCAGTGGCTTGCTCCCTTTTGAGAGGTATCTGGATGGGTGGTTGTTCGGACCCCGTTTCTCTTATTGTTTTGACTCTTTTGGTTGGTTTTGAATTATCTTGGATGAGAATGTTTTGAGAGGTATCAGATGTAATGGTTCGGACCTCTCCGGTCCATTACATTGTGAAAATGTGGTGTTGGGGGTGTTCCGGGAGGTCCAGGTGACTTATCCCCAAAACATTCCAAATTTCTAGTTCTGTGAAAAGTTTTTCTAGTTTTATGAACAGTAACGGTAAGTGAACAGTGTTTCTATCGGTGTGGTTCAGTGAATGGTGTTTCTATCAGTGAGGTCTATCGGTGAGGTCTATCGGTAGACTTGTACGGTGTTTCCAGATCGGTAGACTTGTACAATGTTTCTATCGGTGAGGTCTCTCAATAGACTTGTATAATGTTTCCAGATCAGTAGACTTGTACAATGTTTCTAGATCGGTATACTTGTATAGTGTTACAATCGGTGAGTTCTATCATTAGACTTATACATTTTTTTCTAATCGGTAGACTTGTATACTGTTTCTGGATCGGTAGACTTGTATAGTGTTTCCATATCGGTAGACTTGTATGGTGTTTCTATATCGGTAGCTGTACGATGTTTCCAGATCGGTGGACTTGTACAGTGTTTTCAGATCGGTAGACTTGTACAGTTTTTCTATCAGTGAGGTCTATGGGTGAGGTCTATCGGTAGACTTGTATAGTGTTTCCAGATCGGTAGACTTGTACAGTGTTTCAAGAGTGGTGAAGTCAATCAGTAACCTATAACGGTGAGCCTTATCGGTAACCTTTAACGGTGAGATGTATCAGAAGCCCCTAACGGTGAGGTTTATTGGTAACCTCTAACGATGAGCTCTATCGGTAACCTCTAATGGTGAGGTCTATTGGTAACCTCTAACGGTGAGGTGTAAAGGTGACCTTTTCTTTCCTTTTCCAAATTTTGAGTATGTGAACAGTGTTTCTAGCTTCCTACAGTTTCGCCCCTTTGATGTTTCCTTTGATGTAAAATACATTTAAAACCTTATTTTAAGGACTCTTAAGGCTGATTCAAATGAAATAAATCCTATATTAATTGTCCTTATATCTTGGTATGTTTTTACTTGGTCAAACCACGTGGGATAATGTGATCTGCTTTTAATGGATAATTAAGCATATCTTAAACCGTCGCCCCATTAAATCTTCAAAAGGGACAAGATATCATTCTCCCCTGTTCTTCCTCATTGTTCCCATGTATGAGACACCATAACCATTCAATACTTCCCATAAGAGTTTCATAATCAAACCCTACTCCTCCGATTGGTTCCGGTCTATTTTGGATGCAACCGAGCTGTGTTGGTCAATCTTCAATATAAGGTATGTTTTATCGTTGTTTATTTGGGGATCATCTTCTTATGTTTCTCCCTTCCATATTATACCAGGTAATCTCCAATATTATACTGGGTTTTTCTTGGTGTTTGGTTGGTGTTGTCATATCGTGGAAAGCTCTAGTGGATGCAGTTGTCACGATAGGAGGATTGTGACATGTTGTGTGGATAAAGAACGTCAATAATTGTTAAGGTAGGGGATTCATTGCTTCTCTTCTTTTATGTGAAATTGTATCGTTAGCATATCTTATCCTAGGGGATCACAATGGAATTGACTTAATAAATATTTGAACAGGATAAATAAATTGATATCTATCATATGTTATTGATTCTTGTGTTTCTTGATAGTGTGATATCTATGCTTGCTTCGTTTAGTTGTTTGTTCTTGATGGAAATCGGTAATGAACGTAAACTGAGATTAATTAATAACGTTTTTCTAAAGATAAAGAGGCATGAGAAATAATCCGGTTCTTATTGTAATTTGATGTTATGAAAATTAGTATAGTAAGCATTATTAATTATTTGTGATAGCTTACTAATCAGGTTTCCCTAATTTGAAACCTATGATTAATAAATCTGTTAATTCAAGATGGATTAAAGAACCGCTTGTTTGATAATTTATAAAAGGGTTCTAAGTTACCCTCTTGATTGTTTAAGGGCCAAAAGCCCATTGATGTGATTGTTTTTTTTCTGGTGCTTGTGCTATGATGTGTGCCTGGATGGATGTTGAGATAAGTGGAGGCATGGAGACTTTTGGTGATGGTAGAAAATAATGCCTAGAGTGGCGAGATGCATCAGTTTATGGATGTGGGTGTCAGGAAGGACACCAATTACGATGGAATGGGATGGATGTTATTGTTGTATTCTTGTTGATTCTTTGGTTGATTATATGCTTTACTTTTCCCCACTTCTCAAGGCTTATGGTCTTGCTTACCCTTATTCCGAAAGAGGCGAAGACATGCGGGGTATGCCATGTTCTTTCCGTGTTTAGCCTCTCAAGGGAGAATGGATCTATGCTCTTGATATTGGAAGCAAAGACTCGACGGGTAGTACATATACTCACCGTGTTACGCCCTTTGTGTTTAGTAGAATATAATTATTTTCTATAATGCTTGGGAATATGGGAAAGTAATTTTGTAATGAATAATTGAATAAATGGTGTTAACTAATGGGGTTGGAGTTACTGGAACATAATGACAATGTTGTAATTTGGATGGTACAGTGGATATTGGGTGTGATGTTAATTAAGTTTATTGGTAAATGGTTCATCGTTAATTAATGTTTAAAAATTAATCAACATACAGTGGAACTGATAAAAAAGGGTTGAAGTAATCTAATAATTCTATTCAAATGTTTGTGTGCTTATAGGATACCTAGTCTTAAAGTAATAGCCCAGAATCTAAGAGACGTTAGCTGTAATTGTGCCTAAAAATAGGAAATTTCCATAGTGTGGTTGTGAGAAATAATATATTCTGTAAATTTTAAGTTTCTATACGCTGCTCCACCCTGTCAGTAAGGGAAACTCATACCCCGGGGATTCTGAGCCCTAAGGGGGTGTTTTCACCAACATTCTGGTGGGAGGACGAATGAATGATTACCCCCTTTGGCCCCACTCTCTTCTCTTGGTAGATACTTGTGCCAACAGGCACAATGGTTATTTTCTCTATATATGTGCGTAGAGGGACGTAATGGATTGTGGTTATTTCACACACATATTTTTTGGATGTAGTATCCTATGGACTACTATAGGTGTAACTTATATAGGTTGTGATGGATTGAGGATCCCTACTTGTTGTATGGGCTGTAATGGCTTCAGTTTTATTACCCGATGTATGATACACGTTATGCGGGTTGTGGTGGCTCACGAAACGTACCTAGTTACTTTTGGTTGTGAGGATGGTGTGGTGCTTCGCCCAGGTGTCTGCGGGTAAGCGTTTGTGGTGCACGAGGTGCAGATTGTGGTGCTTCTCCCAGGTGTCTATGGGAAAGCATTTTTGGAGAGTGATGCTTAGGACGTGCGACGTTGGGGAAAAGCGGAAAACTTGCGGGGAAGTAATAGTGGAGTACCCTTGATATTCATTTTTATATGATATATTCTTGTATGTGTTACTTGGTGAGAGTGGCCATGGTGAGGTTGGAAACATAGTATACCTTTTTAGGTGACGAGTTAGTTTCACTTGTTGTTCACTGTTCTATAGAATGCTTTCTTTAATTTTGCACGAGAGGCTTCAAGGAGGATTCTACTTAGTATACAGTTATACTAAACCTATGTATTTATAAACTTTTTTTCAGGTCACTTGGAGCCAGTTGGAGATCAAGCTGGTTTCTACTAGTTTGGGATTGCAGGAGATGTTCGGGCTTGTGGTTGCTGCTATTTTACATCCTTTTGGGTACTTGCAGTTTTTCCCTTCCAGTTGTAGTACTTTTTCATGACATTTCATATGTTTACTTGGGTTCCTTTTATATTCTAGTTCTGATTCGGAGTTGATTGGTGTCTATCTTATCTCTCTCTTCTGCATGTGTTCTCTTAGACAGTAATGCCTCCCATTTGTGTGTTTACTATACCCTCAGTGCTAGTCGCCAACCCGGGGCCTACTGGAGGCGGGACTCGGGGGTCATTATCTCCCTTCTCACATTTCTAGCCCAAGAGGGGTACACTTTGTGGGGAGGGGGTCGTGATAAATATTTTCCATAATGATATATTTATTTTTAAAAAATAAATTCAAAATTAGTAAATCGATTTCCAAACATCATACCACTTACATAAATTTTCTCATCCCTATCAACAACATACCGTCATGGAATATCTTCTACCTCTAAAAAATAAAATCATTCCTTTATTATCATAAAGAAATAGGTTGGAAGGTATTTAAGATGAACATGTAGGTGTCAATAAATAGAAATCATTATAGTTAAAATTCATCATATAATAAAATTCATGTGATGTAGGATAAAAGGAAATAACATGTTATTAAATTTAAAAACAAATATATAATCTATCATATTAATTTTATTTTTCTATATGAAAAAATTTAAAAATATTATAATTTCAATTTATAAATTCATACAAATAAAATTGGAACACAGAAATATATTTTACAATTAATTTGTAGATAGAAATAATCTCAGGTTGGATGAGTTGGTAATTTTTAGAATTTTAAATAAAAATTTTCATTATAAAATAATTAACATAGAAACAAATAAATCATATGAAATAAAATTTATTTAAATGAAAAAATAAATTTATATTGAAAACATTATATTATCTTGATTTCATCATGATGTGGATGTAATATCAAAATTTCATTTAGTCCTATTGGTTTCCAAAAATCATGGTGCTCTAAAAAAGAGAAAAGAAAAGGTGAGTCTTAGTGAAGAAATAGAGATAAAAAAGAAGTATGGTTTGACAAATACTTCTAAAGGGTGGAGGTAACTAATGGTGTGAACGTCAAAATGATTTGAATTCATAAAAAACTTCCCACCCAAAAAATATCATCATGTATAGTAAATATATATTTAAATCATTCTCTTTTTACCTAATAAAAATAGTGGTCACTCTATATCCTCTAAAAATAGTGTTAGTCTCAGGTGGTAATTTGGCAGGCACATAATCATTTATATGAGAATATTTTGATAGATCCTTAGTATTTTTCACAAGAGGTTCATTATGATCAATTAAATTAGACATTAGTGGACAATATTGCTCCAATATTGTGAAAGAAAATTTCTCTACAATGTAATCCTATGATATGACTGGTTATGATTACGATTTTGGATTTATTGTGGCTCATGATTTCATATAGTATTGTCTGTCAATCAGTAATTTCAATTGGATGATCACTACCTCCATCCAATATAAATTTATTCGTGAAACCTATACTAGATTATATAATAGTGATATTTGACACTATGGTAGAGGTGGGTGGTTTTATCGAATATTATTTTCATGTGGTAGAAGATTCAAATAATTAGGTGTTGTCTGAGTCATTGTAGGAAACTATAAATTAGGAGAATAATCTATGATATTAGCTTGTTCCTCCTCGACCACCACAAAATAAGGGTCTCATGTGAGAATATAATAGTCACCCAACTAGAAAACCATCTTCATGCGGTTAATCAAGATATAGTATATTTGTTTGGGTATATAAAAATTCTCAATGGTGTTGATATATCAAGTTCTTTCAACTGATATACCAATATGATTTCATATAAATTATTAATCTAATTTCCAGTACATTCTACGAAAAGTTTGTATAGGTATAAATATAAAATAGATTAGAGTAATGAGTATACAATATAGTGAGATATGTGATAATAACCACATCTTTTCTCATAACTAATTAATCATCCACCTTGAATGGAATGAAAATATTGTTCAGGAAGTGGTGAGTGATGATGTCAGTAGGGAAATTGATAATCATGCTCTTAAATATGGTGGGAGAATACCTAGCCTCGATGATGGTAAGATCATAAAAAAAATATCATTGTAGGGATATTAGGCATAAGAAGAAAATTCAAAAATGGGTTGGGCATATGAAATAGGGTAAAGAATAACCCACAAATGAACTCACTCAAAGTTAGTGAAAGTGAACTATAGTAAAGGGATGAATTCCTTATTATTGCTACATAGTTATGCTCAATTTTTTAAATTATCCCATAGAACTAAAATATTATTGTGAACTCAAGGAAGATATCATTGAAATTATAAGTACTAACCAAGAATGGAGATAGATTATGTGAGTTTATATGACTAAATTCATCTAATCAAAGATACCCAACCTCACAAGATTGGTTTGTAATAATATGTTTGTCTTCATGATATAATTGTTATATATATTATATAGTAATATATTATCAGATATCATATCCTTAGAAATTAGGCATGGAATTGTAGGAGGGGTTCATTCCAAGATCCTGATGTTGAGCTTATCTGTTTGGGTAGTGAAATTATGGTATTAGTGGTACATACTAGTTTTAAGGTGGACGATGATGGACTCACTCGTAGTAACACAATTACTAAAGGCTACTACACATCTATGTTGGTTAGCCATTTATCTTCCACCTATGTAGATTTGATCATCTATGTTGAACGATACTTATGTATAGATATCATTATGATCTTCTTACTAATAGTCCTTCAATCCAAATATTCAATATTTTTTACAAAAAAACATAAAATATAAAAATAATAGGGTTTCTAGACACTATATACACAAAATTTAGAATATAATTTGGGTTCACTCAATTATTAAAATCTATATTCCATGATTCATTTCCTGAAAAATTAACACAAACACAGTTTATGAACATGATTATATGTTATATGTTATATTTGATCATTGGGTTAATATAGTGACCTGCATTTTTCCTTGAAAGTTATCTACAACTTTTTTTTGAGACTCAAAATAATAAAAGGGTAAAATATTCAATATACCCTATTGAATTATTATAAAAAATCAAATTGTTGTATTTTTTTCTTAGGTAATAGTGTCTAAAAATGGGAGGAATTTTCGTAATTTTATTGATCTATTCAGTATTAATAGAAATTTTAAAATTTAGTTGTTAAATTAATATTTTTTTCATTCATTTAAGCATTCATATATCTTAAATGGAGCTTAATATGAGGAATCTATAATAGTGGTTGTGTTTGTCATGTGGTTTTTTGACCTAGAATATTTATAATTTAATACAAGTTTTAGGGACTAGACCAAATTCATTTTATAGAATTAAATAAACTACTTAATTAAATAAACCCTATCTCTATTCTTTATTTATTGAATTCTCTAATTAGATTTAGTATCCAATAATTATTACACTCTAAGTGAGATTTAATTTTTGTTTTTATCATTATTCATGGATAAAATGATAGAGGTTGTGGATTGAAGATGACGTTTTGAATCATCAGAGATCTTCAATCGAGTTTAGACTTATTTTTATGTTTTAAAAAAATTATTTTCCAAGTTATTTAGATTCTTTTTAATATTAGATAATTAAATATTTTGAAGTTATTAATATTATTATCCTGATTAACTAAATATTATTCTCATTTTACTCATTCATAAATGAACAAGTTGGGAATAAATTTTATGGTGGTTAGATTCACATCATCCATTATTCCTCATTACTACTCCAAATATAGTTTATACATATGTTGTGGTACCGCACCACCCGAAGGCCAAATCCAATGATTATTTATAAAGGGAATCTGGGTAACATCAAATTCTAGTGACATTTCTCTTGATCTTTCTCTCTCTTAAGTGTTAGTAAAATATAGTGTCATTATCCCTTATTGTGGTCAGTGGTAGTTGAGTGTAGTTAGGTGGTGGGGGGAAAGTGAGTCAGTAAGTAAATGAATAGTGTGTTGGGTGGAAGAAACCATGGATAGGGAAGATGGTGTCATAAGGGTAGTGAATTTTGGGTATGGAAATAGGGAAAAGATGTGGCAGTGGTGATGTAGAGGTGTCTGGTTTCCATAGTGAAGTTGGATCCATTATCGGGCTAGAGGTGGCATTAAATTTATTAATATAATTCATGATGTTTGATGAAAATATATTGTGTATTGTTTGTTAGAAATGAAAAAAGGATAACATTGTTTGTATCCATCAAGGTACACATCATGTATCATTATAGTCAGTGAATAAGGTTCCAAGAGAGGACATAAATATTACTGGATGCACAATTCTCTATAACACAACATAATTTTATAAAGGGACATGAATCAGGAGGTGGATAATTATATTCCTATTATCTCATCTGGTACCCATGGGGTATATATAGAAGAAAAATTCATATAATATATAGTACATGACTCATGCATCAATTATACATTCCTAGGAGGATCCCAAGTCCCATACACAATGTCACTTAAAATACTTTCCTTACATGTGCCTATTTATTTTTTACCATCTGACAATACCACTAACAGGACACACCACAAATAACAATAAGCCTACTCAAAAACATAGGCCAACACCACAGAACCTAGGCTCTAATATATTTTCTTCATAAACCATCGTGAGTTGTTCAATAATCAAATTCCCAATATTTCCCATGATACGTCCCATGAGGCATTCTTAGTCCCTGGACCTGATAGAAATTTCTAGGACCTCAAAAATAATCAACATGAATGACATTCCCTCAAATCAGAACATAATAAATAGTGGATATCTAATGAAAATCCATCATGAACTATTCGTAAATTTAACCTACATGTTAAATAAAATTATTATGAAGTAGTAGTAAAAAAATTAAACAAAATTAATGTAATAAATATGATCATTTCTGACTCCCTCTATAGAAATAGTCACCATTAGTCACACCTAAATCATCACATATATAATTTTATAAAATATGAATAAATGAAATAATGAAAGGCTTATATGGTCGATGCAAAAATAGTATGATAAATAAAATAAAAATAAGAACTACCCTCTATATGATACCAATGGAACAAGCATGCCTACAATAATCAATACACAAAAATAAGTCAAGAAAGTAATCAAAAGTTTGAAACTAAAGGTTATATCTGTGTGAGAATTATCAAGCTTGGTAGGTCGCCACCAACTATTTTACATCCATGACATTTAATTATAAAACGATTTCAAGATATTTGAAAATATAATAATAACTATAGTTTTTCATTTATTATTAATTTTTTAACCAGCAACACGTTGACATTTTCTTATAATCATTCATCTATATTTTTATTAAATGAAAATAATCACTCTGAAATATTTTCCATAAAACACACAAGCCTTAAAAACCTCATAAAAATATATTCTGAAGTACCTTAGAAAATGCACTCACACTGTATGAATAGATAATCCATCAAAAAGGGAACCTTATCATCAGGTTAAATGAATACAAGTAAAAAAGGGAAAGATGCCAATGTGTTACACTCATTAAGCAGGTAGGGGATTTTAAAACATAAAATCTTATACTTTAATCTTTAATCCAAAGGAATAGGTTTCATGGGATATACCCAAGGTCCTCTAGTGATAAATTCTTAGACTTTACGAGACATAAACCAACCTATTTGAGTACATTGCATCATAACACAAGCTAGATGACTATCCTATACCCATCCTTATTGGAATAGAACTATCTATCAAGCACTATCACTAATAGTTTTGACACCAATACTATGTGATTCTCTAGTGGACCACAAATCTAATTTTACCATTTTCGTACCTAAGATCTATTGACCAAATAGTGTCAAGGTGAGAAATAATAATCAAATCATAGATCATAAATCAAATTAATAACTAACACTCACCTCTAAATACCACTCACTAAATAGACCTTTTCCACCAATAATTTAAATCAAAATATAAATAATTTCTAATAGGCCACAATCCATATCAATTAAAATCAAATGGGGAATTAGAGTGTATCGCAAACATAAATTATTTGAATGCACTAAAAATTTATATACATGTTTACTTGAAATCAAACATTGAATGTCAAATACATAATTTATAAATTTCAAAAACCCTTATAAAATAGTTCCATAAACCCAAATCATTCAAAAAAACATCGAAATCCATTTGAAAGTTACTACCTGTTTCATAAAGTCTCATAAAAGTTATGATCCCCATTTAAAATTTCTCTCATGACCTAATCAAAGTCAAAAAAATTAGAGCTCAAATATTACTCAAATAATTACATTAAATATTTAATCAATTTTTGGAATTAAAATTACAACTTTAAATTTCAAGGAAAAAATTAAAAAACAAATTAAAAAACCAAAATATTCTTAATAACTTCAATATAATAACTTAAATTAATGGAATGTTTCAAACGAACCTAAAATATGTGGTGAATGGTCTAGAGTATCAAACACGGGTTTAAAATATTATAAATAAGACATCACATTCCCTATAATCAAAATATTCAATAAAATCAACTCATACACACACCCAATGGTTCATCTAAGAGAGGGTGAGGTAATGCAGTAAAAGAAACCAAGAAAAGAGGGAGGAGAAAAGGAAGAGAAGAATCTACCCTAGAGATTCATCCATGAATCATGATGAAACCACCTTGAAATTCAATGGGAAAATCGGAATTTTTGAAGTCAAGGTGTGTGAGAATGGGGTAATATCTAGGGGTGTCATGTGAGCCAAATAGGAGAAATAAGGCAAAATGGGTTTTAAAATTAGGAGTGGTACAACCCTAATTTCAAAATAATGGAAATAGGGAATAATTCATGGTCTAAAAGAATAGTTTAACAATTTATTTTCCAACCATTTAGAGGCTACTAGAACCTAATAAATTTAATTCATGGTTTCTCCTGGGACCCTATGTGGTTTAAATAACCATGCATTGACTAGGACAAATGACAAATGCTAATAATTTCAAAACTACCACATGGGCATCCCATTGTTAGTAATAACATTGGACAAACTCTATGACACCTAAAAAAAGTCAAAAATTCAAAAATTCATGCACAAACCAACTAAAAATTTATATTTGTCCAAAATAAAATTTATTAAATAAAATAAAGGTAACTCGGTGTGTTACATGTTGAGAGGGATTCATGGTGGATGCATAATCCTTAGAACCATGTATTCAATCATTGAATTCCCATGATATATACCGACTGGGAGGTGTGCAGTCACAAAAACATTGCTATTATAGTGCATTCGGGTCATGTTTCCACTTAAAAGCACTCAAAAATCATTGTTATTTATAATATTTTAGTGATTTTCTAAGAATTATATCCCCATATCTAGGAAATCTTGAGCTATGTTTTCCTTATATGTTATCATTAGTGATTAAATCTCTATAAATCTCATCTATCTTGTATCGTTGTGTATATTTATTCTATAACTAAGGCACGTAATATTCATACCAATCCAATTTTGTTTGTTCTTAGATTCCTCCAAAAGAACCCCATTGGTTATGGTTCAGAAAAAATAAAATTTTCTAGATTAAATATTTTCTTCTTCTTCAAGTTCGAGGGTCTTGATAAGGCTAATTGGTTCTCTGATCTCAATTTTGGTAGTGTGATTCCATGTCATAATTGGGTTCATATATATGAATTATCTTATTATTGATTTTTTTTTCTAAATTAGTTGACCATAGATGTTTGTTTTTAATTAATTAATTTTATAATGATTAAATGATTTTTTTATTATATGGTTTCTTTATGTAAACAAGGATATAGTGAAATTGGTCTTGGAAAAAGTTTCACAAAAGGAATTCTTAGGTTTGTATGTGATTTTATAGAAATTAAGGGAAATAAAATACTGATTCTTTTTGGATTGTTTGGTTTCATTGTGTTTTTTGGATATTTAATCGTTATGAATGTATTTTTTGAGTTATAAGTTTTAATATTATATTATTTTATATCATTGACTTGAAATGATTATACTATTGTTTTTTCTATATTGGGTAACATCGATTCAAACACGTTGTGGTTCGGTGTTTTAGCTTCTGTAAATATTAAAATAAATATTACTAGTATTGGATTTATTGGGGAGGGATCATACATGAGTTGTAAGTTCTTACAAGAGTCTGCGTGCCTTTTCAGGGTTTCCAAGAATCATAACTCCCAATTATGTTTGGGTACCTCATAAAGGATGAACAAGATATCCAAAACTGTTTGAGTTATTGGTATTATTTTTTCTATTAGGGGCCCTTTGAGTTTGGTTTTTTTTGGTTTTCACTCATCAAATTATGTATACTATAGTTTTTGGTTTATATTTGGGTAAATTGGTAATTATGTGTGCATGAAATGTAATTTAGAATGGTTTTGGTAAATATTATTTTGATAAAAAAATTCAATAATAAATGTTATCATTTAATTTATAAACCATTATCAGGTTTGTTTATGTTTATAAAAATTCTATTAAATTATTAATGGATTTTTCATTTATGGGATGCATTAGAAGTCTTGGGGATATCATAATGTTTCTAGTACTCACCCCCTACTCACCCATAATATGAAGATTCACTTAGGATCTATTTTGGGGAGTCTCATTTTGTAGAATTATTGAATTTATATCAATTTGTATATAATTATTTCACTTATTGGTTCCTATTTAATTATTATTCATATTCTCAAAATTGTTTTAACAAGAATAATATCTATGATCCGGGATAGTGTTTTCTATTGAATTTTTTTCTTTTCTATAGGTTGGGAATGTTTGACATATGGATACCTCATTCCAAAATATCAGTATGATCTTTGAATGAGGAGTAAGATATATATATGGGTAAATAATAACCCAATTGTATTTTATAAAGACTTTTAAATTATTGAAAACCATTGGATTTCATGGGGAATAATGTAAGGATGAATAGTATATAAACATGACTCGGGTGAAGTTGAGGTGGGGTAGGTCTGCTCAAGATGTTATAAAATGTCATATTTTAATTTGAAGTTATCTAAACACATATTTCATCAACCATTCAACACTCATGGATCATAGATCTTTGAGGAAATAAATATTTAGTACCCAACCTTCAATATATTTACTTTTATAATCATAATGGTGTGTTTTAAGTCCATTTGAAAGAAAAAAACATCATATCTCACTAGTTTTCCTTCAATATCTATTTACCCTTCTCTACGAACCATAATAATTAAAATCAATATGGTTCATATATTATGTATTGGTATATTTTGTTATTAGTTCTTGTGAGTGAGATAAAAAAACATCGGTTCAATCAAAGAGGGTATTATTTATTGTCAATGTCCATTTAAGATTTATTGAATTAAACCTATACAATATTTGTGAAAAATAAGTAATATATAATAAAATAAATATTAATAAAAAATTCTTAAAATCTTAAAATTTGTTATTAAAAATTATTATAACAAATATTTATATGTGTGTCCCTATGAAATAGATAGTGTATTAATATTGTTATTACATGGCATAGAGAAACTTGTATTTTAATGTTTCCTTGATAAATTTTACATCACACAAGTGAATTTATAAAATTATGTATTGTTCGTATTTTTAGAATTTAAAACCGATTTATGAAATAAAATTTTCAGAGTTGTCATATTATAGATTAATTGAGTATATAATAAGCAATTTAAGAGAACAATCTAAGGCTTATATGACCATTATGTAATAATAATGATTTTATTATAACCTATTAGATTATTTTATATCATGATATCAGTTTGTTGGATTCAAATTTGATTTTTTTTACTAATTTATAAGTACTAATATTATATTATATAATCCATTGAGTAATAATTTAGTTATATAATGGTTTATTTACATATACTTTGGGAGCAAGACCAATTATAATTTACTATTTTTACCTACATGAGTGGGATAATCATGAGATGGAATTTGTATCATATTTTAAACTTTAATAAATATTAAAATGGTGTTTTGGTTTCTATAATTTCATTAACATACATTTTTTTAGAAATAATAATGATCTAAACATGTACCTTATTTTTATGATAATAGTTTATTCAATGATTAACCATATATATAAAATTTATATTTATTTTGTTATTATATCACATGAATATATGGATTATTTTGAAATGTTTTTTTCAAATTTTGTGGGTTGGTTTATCATGAACTAGTTTTAGTATATTCATATATATTTTATGGTTTTGCTGATACATGGATCATTTTTTATTAACATGGGGATAATCTACTAAGTATTAGCCACAAAAACCATGCATACCTATGGTGTGGATTTATATTTTATTATCCTTAATATAGGTAAAGAAAATGTATCTCATTTTTGAAGAAATTTTCTATAGGTGGTCACATAATGAAAGGAATGTTTAGTCCATTTGAGACTGAATTATAGATTTTAGTGATTAAACTTTTAGATTTTATATTGAATCTTACAAATACTTTTTTAAAATGATATTTTTTATTATTTTTAGGGTTCCATTTAGGCAATCTAAACTACATTGTTTTCTTATTCTTTATATACAGATAGTCGTAGCTAACAAATTTTAAAAACTCTGTATGGTAGTTTTATAGTAAAACCACAGAATTATGTAAGAATACTTAAATAATTCTCTAAAGGTTTTTATAATTAACTCCTGGTACTAATTTTCATCCACTAGTGATCAAGGAAATACATTGGATTCAATTTGGGACCCCCATTTTTTCTTTCATAAATAAATAATGTCATATCTTTTAATATGATTTAAAGGAAAATGTAAACGGTGTGTGCGGATATAAGTTCTTTGGACTGGGAATATAGTCATAAATTAGTATAGATAACCTATTTATAATAAAATCCAAGTTATGATATAGTTATAAATTAAGATAATTTTAATTTCTTTGTATAGTTATTAAATTTATTCATTAGAGTAGTCATAAATGATTAGTGTATTATGTGTGATATTTTTCATTTTTGATATTTTATAATCCATGGGATTTGTGTGAGCTAATATCATGTTTTATAATAAATTTAGAAATTTTTTTGTAAGTGTGGGTTGGAATAAAAATTTTATTACTTATATTTTGAAACATTTCTAAGTATTCAATGGACATGGGAGGATGAATTCATGTTTTATATGATAGATTTTAAAATGGAAATTACTAGTGGGTTGTTCGTCTCATTATTATATAATATGTTGTAATCCTAAAAAGTATAATGATTTCATAGAATTTCTGTTTTCATACATTATATAAATTGATTCACCCTAAACTAACATCCAGTATTATAAACATTTATTAAAATTAAATATTAATATTTGGTTTTATTTTATTTTTAATATTTGATATGTGATTTTTTTTAAATTTCAAATTTAATTTGATCTCTTGGAAATTTTATATGTTCACCTAATTGATTCCCCACCAACTATATGGAGGTTTCAATGGAGATTTATCTTCCAAAAAATCTTCCCATTGACCTAAAACTTATATGTACATTCACCATGTAATTATATGTGCTTTGGATAGAATTGGAAATGTGATAACCTGATGAAATGGATAGTGATATGGTTTTTTATGGAAAATTACTCTTACTTTCATGGGAAACTCTAGTACCCACGAATTGGAAGCTCGGTTAAAACAAATGATTCATGTTATCAAAAAATTTAAAAATATATACCATATAATTTTAAACATCACCACTAATATGAAAAATGGGATATATAGTATTTTTACAATAATTAGAGATCCATACACATTCCTTGTGCGGGCATAGAGGATTTGATGGTACACAATGATCTCCATAGTAGGAATAGTCCAAAAGGAATGATCAAAATGTAGTTATGTCATTGTGTATGATTGGAAAAGGTTGGAGTATGATGGACCAATATTTTTTTAGTAAGGTCTTAGGATAGGTACATTGAGAAACATTTTTAATTTCATTTATCCACTTGTTTTTTGGGTCATTTAATGGGTTACCTCTTACCAAAGTTAAAAATCGGGTCTTTATTTCCATAATAAAATTGGGCTTCAACGCCAATCTTGTTTTGATAGAATTATTAAAAAATTATCATTTAATGTATAAAGTGAAACAACTACCCATGTGTAATAAATACTTTAAGTCCATTTTTTATTGAAAAATGAATGTTTTTACTTTTTTATCTCTTTATAAATCCTTCATGAATAATGTTTTTTCTTAATTTTCATGAACCACATTTGAAATGGTAATTTATAATTCCACATTTTTTATGAACATGAAAAGAAATTTGGGTCTTCATGCATATTTTATACTATATAAAATCAAACACTGTATATCACAAAAACCTCATACATGATGGATCATTCAAGAGAACCACTTTTACAAAAATCATGTCCCCTGGTAGTCCATCAATCATTGCTCCCCTCACTCTTTTCTTGCTCACCTCACTCTATCTTCTCGAAAACCTAATTGAGGTACAATAATTCCTCATTTTTCCTATTTCCATCACATTTCTCATCAAAGAAGATAGATTTAGGATCCCATTAATATTCTCTAATTCCAAATATGTATCCTTCAATATTCCTTTGATAAAATTATATTTTATGTTAATATAATTCATTCTGGAATAGAATACTTGAATCGTTATAATTCATATCAAAATTTGGTTATTGGAATATAAAATAATGTCACCTTTATCCTTATTAAACTCATTAAAAAAATTAATTAATCATAACATAAACTTTTTTTCTTTAGTAACAAAAACTAATTCATCATTTATAGTATACATCGTTAAATTCATTTTCAATTCAGATATCAACACAGATTTTTACCACCACATTTTGAAACAAAATATTTAATAATATGTTTCATATAAAAACGAATTTCCATGTTTACATAGGCATATCTTTATAAATACATACTATACTTCATGGAAATTGTCATATCTTGGATCCCCTTTAAGTATCTTAGTGTCATCTTCACACCATCCCATTGTTGTCTTATAATATTTTTTATGAACATTATGATGAATCCCACTATATGTCTGATATTAGGTTGAGTTCATACCATTGAATTCTAAAACCACCCATTAAATATTAATATAATAATTTTTCTATGTAATCACATTCATAAACAGACTATAGTGATATATACTTTGATAAGATGAAGTAAATCATATAAGTAATTGAAAAAAAATCCACCATGACAAACCTTCTCAAAACATTCTCCCTATAGAATTTTTTATAACTCTAATATTTCACCAATATAATCTCAAATGATTATCATCTCCGTAATCTTAATTGTCTCTCCAAGTTCATTTATATCAAATTCTCCAGAAAATATCATCTTCAATAAGTTTATCTTTTTCTCATTGTTCCCTATAATAATAAAATTATTCAAATTTGTATATAACTATATAATATATCTATTAAAATATGTTTAAAAACAAATTTGATCCATATATGATCTCTTAAAAATTTTATTTCCCATTAATACATTAAATTTTCAATTACACAGTACTGGTGTCTGATATAGACTATATGGAATATTTTTATGTTTTAAAACCAGATCCTATTTCTTAGACTGAATAAAAACATTCCATTGAGCCATATAAAGATTATCGTCAATATCATAATAAAAGAAGGTATTTTTTTCGTTATATTACAAATAAAATTCTTATGTTACTATATTATTCTATATAAATTTGATATAAATAATATTATCAACAAGAGAAAACATTTCAATGTAATTTGTTTCCTCCTTATATTATAATAATTGTAAAAACCAATATATACTTTTATATTATATTTTTATCATGACCTTCTTTGAAATTATACACACATTTTTTAATTATTTCTACCTTTCTTGTGAGGAAAAAAGTTCTTAGGACTTATTAGAATCTAATAATGAAATTTCATCATTAGTTACTAACTTCCACTTTATTTAATCATTCACCTTTTTAATTATTAATAAAAAAATTTATTTACCATAATTTAATTACAAATCACAAACATAAGAAAAATATATTCATATAATATTACATAACCTAATTGACCTCCAAATAGGTATCTTCATAATAGGGTTACCCAACTAATCCTATTTATACACAATATCCGTTTTAGGTGAGCCTTAAAGATCAAATTCACATGAAAAAGGGGTTCATTACCCAAATTATCATATTGAACATCATATTTATCGTTAAAAGTAACATTTCATTAAAATATTTATTTTTTCATTCTTATTTTCATTTTATTTTCATCCTCGGTTAAATTGTAACTAACCCCATTATCTCTTTGTTAAATGAAGAATAAATTGTAATTGTATGTATCAAACCTATACCTAGAATACAAATAAACATTATCTTATGAAAGGAAAGATAAAAGTTATAAATTTTAAATATTTATCTTTTAATATCCATATATCCTTAGTTATTTACATTCTAAATTTTATAGAGGAATTCAAATTTATATGTTAATATCTTCAAATTAAAATATATAGGTAATATATCATTAAACCCCATACACCTAGAACACTCAACCAATTTTTTCATGAATACTACCAAAACATTGTATTATGGTGCTTCATGAACCAAAATATTAATATTAATTATGTTTTAAATACAGAAGTTCTTAAACATTGTATTATTACACATAGAACAACTATCAAATCTCAGGCATTACACATTCAATATTATTTCATTTTCAAAAAAAAATCCATTTCTTGGAAGTATAAAAATAATTCAAATGATTTTCAAAAAATTTACCAACACATTTTTATTTAATTCATCAATTAATTTCATACAATAAAGTAATACACCAATAGAATATTATAGTGGAAAACCTCTTACATTTGAATGTATTAGATCAAGTTTTCCTATCATTGGGTTTTTTCTTCCATTCATAAAAGACACATTATTTTGGTTTCCAATAAATCAATATTAATTTTAGTATAATTCACTTTTATTCTAGAATATCTTTTCAATTTCCCATATATAAACTCATTTTCAATTCCTTATTTTTAAATCAGATTCAGAATTGAAATATTTCACCAACCTAAAAAAAAT
Organism: Viscum album; assembly: GCA_963277665.1. Lineage (NCBI taxonomy): Eukaryota > Viridiplantae > Streptophyta > Magnoliopsida > Santalales > Viscaceae > Viscum > Viscum album. Next base: position 1,291,056,222 of record OY728119.1, read on the forward strand.
CATATAAAGAACTTTTAATGGTTTAGTGGGAACTCAATATTAAAAAAAATAATCATTAAAATTAAAAATAACTATTGAAAAATTATAAAAAAATAAATAATTATTGGTATCAACCATCTTTAGGAGTTTCCAATCTGAAATGCATTTCTCCACTTTTCCTCATTTTCTATATGGTCTTCAATGATATCACAAAATTATTATAATCATAAGTCATGTAAAGTGTTTTATTCTCTAGTATATTCTTTATAACTATAGAACCCTTAGTGAATTTATATGATTGTTTCACAAATTTAGTGTATTATACCTTATAATTACATTGTTCAATTAATATTAAATTTCGTTGAATTCTCTGAATATATATATCATCATTCAACGACCATGATATTATATATTATTTTTAATCAATAGATCAAATTTTCTAACATCATTACAATGTTAATCATCAATGAGATATACCATCCCAAAATTTATTAGAATCAAATTATATATAAAAAATTATTTTTAGTTATATGGAAAAAAAATATGGAGTTCAATATCTAAGATTCTTGGTACCATTAACTCAAATCACTAATTCATATTTCTAGATCTCAGTAGTATTATTCATTAATTCGCTAATTTAAGATATAGATATTTCCTTTTATCTCATTTTTTCATTTTACTTTTCCTATAACTTCAACATGTGGAACATTTTCCTTTGGATTCCCCCTGGATTCTATATCATGACTTTCTCCTACCGTTCTAGTTCCGATAATTCAAATATCTACCTATATCATCAATCTTCATAAAGTTTACATATAATTTTTACAAATATATTATGTGAATATATTTCATTTATATTAGGACACAAACTCATTTAATTTAAATTTAAAATTTACATATAATGTACTCATCATTTTGACCATCACATATTGGCTCTCCATAATTAACGTTAAGAGATAAAATACATTGATTTGATCCATGAAATCAACATTTACCAACCATAAATAAATTTTAGTCATATTAAACTCATTAATATGGGTTTTTATAGACTTTAATTTATCTATTATTAGGTTAACTGGGAAATGAAATAGAAATATATACTTTTATATATAATCATTTTCATACATATTTTATAAATCCTTCATACGTACAAAATAATTTGTCTCTTTTTTGAGGTTTAATGTTTTATTCCTTATAAAAATATTGTGTATACTTAATAAATCATATTGACCTAATAAATCCTAATTTTTACTCAATATTATGTACAATTTTTCCCCATTTAGTGGTATGTTGATCTTCAGTAGATATAAAATTTCTTCAATCGATATAAAAAATCCGATGTAATTTGAATATAAGTGATTGATCATTTTCTTCTATCCATCCATTGAAATTATTTATTAATTATTTGTAATCCAATAAACTAAACTCATATCCAATACTAACTATTATAGAAATTGGGGAAGAATAAATGAAAAAACCCACTATGATTTATATGGTTTCTAAAAAATACGTTATGTCCATGGATATGAGAAATAATTAAATATTTCAAAGGATAATTAAAAATATTTTATATTTAATTTATTCAAAGACATTACAAAGACCAATTACATATTTAATTATTTAAAAAATTGGGTGTATTAAATTTATATGTGGAAACATCTTCCCGTTTATAACAAATTTTTTGAACCTTCTATAAATAGGCCAATGATAAATTCTAATTAATAATATCTACATATATCCCATGTGAAAACATTATTCAAAATAACTATAAAACATTCATTTATCTTTTCTCATATAGTATCCCTTTATCAAACATATGGAATTAATCTAGTATCTAAATGGGGATTAACAATCCTATGTTTTATTTAGAGAGATCCATATTCAAAAATTCATTATATATCTTCATAATTGTAGAAACTCTACTCAGGATGCCTTCTGAATCAGAACGCAACCCAACCCACCACTGATCCAAATAGTTTTCTTAATAACCATGGGCTAAAAAATAGTGCATGGGAATCAAATAACATTGTATTAGGAATTATTTTTCCCAAATAAATGAATTTAAACTAGTAATAGAATTCTATCAAAATATTGACATAACCAATCCATAAGTTAGACATCCCCAATAAAATAAATAACCTAAAATAATAAATTAAAATATTTTAATCAGGAGTAAATATATAATAATTTAATGTAAATGTAATCCCTTCATTCACCCCCAACTCCCACCACAATAACATCTTATGCTAGTCACACATGGATATCCACATATATAATACATTCACCAATAACCATAACTGAAAGAAAAAAATGATGATCTGGATGACTCAATAAAAAATAATATAAATAAAATAAGAAACAAACCTTTGGGTGGCCAATATAGTAACACAAAATTATCCCGATGATGTGCATTCCCTATGCGAAATAGAGTGCTAAAATGAAACTTTAAACTGGAATATAATATAGTTGTGAGGATTAAAAATATCATTAAACCCCCACACATCTTAAAACATTCCAAAATATTAATTTTAATTCTATTTTTAGAAAATTTAAATTAATTTGGAAAATTGGTTTTTCGAAAAAAAATTTATAAAAACTAATATAAAATCTAAATCTATTCTATTAACTCATATTTTATCTTTTCAAAATGAAAAAAAATTAAATACACTACCTCGATCCAATCCATTTTATCAAAATTCCCCATTTTAAACAACTTTCATGATATATGATTAAATTCCATAATATAAAATGGATTTCAAAACATTATTGAACTCCATATAAAATTAAAACAATCCAACATAATGGTTTTGGGAATGATTCAAATTTTTAAAAAGTTAATAAACCATCTACTTAAATTTATAAAATTATTTATAATATAAGACAATGACCAAAAACAAATTCAAAGACAAACACACATGAAACTAATCAATAAATAAACATTTAAAACAAAACAAATCAAGAAATACTCTTATGAAACAAGAAATTGGGGATAAAAACATGGAACCAATATAACGGGATCCACTAATTAATCCAAAAAATTATTTAAAAGTCATGGGAAATATGCTAGGACTCATGTATCATGATCTAAAGAAACACAAAAAAAATCAAGGATAGAAATAAAGAACAAGTCATATCCCTGATATTCCTTTTTAACTCTCTGATAATAAAAACTATAGGGAGCTCACCACTACCCCCTTCCATAAGAGAAGCTACCCCATTAACTCTCTCAGTCTAATGACCATGATTCATTCTGCAATCTCCCTCAGTCTAGTGGGAATCTATACCTTTTTGACACACCATCCAAATAATTTCTTATACATAATTGGATTTATAACTATTCTCTTAGTACTTCCCATAAAAAATAACAAAATTAGGTCAACAATCAAAATATCATAGAGAAAAATATAAAGAATTTGAAAATAACTCGAACCTCACATCCCACACCCCTGTAATAAAATATTCAGACTACACATCCATCACAGTACATAAAATGAAAGGAATTACCCATAGAACCGAATCTGTAACATTCATAACAAAATGAGTCTCAAGAGGGTCTCACACACACTACATTTCAAAAATTGTTTAAAAGTAAAAATAGGTCTTTCATAAAAAAAGGGCTCCAGATATATTTTCATCTCTTACGATGGTTTAAATTTTCAGTTCAAACTATTCATTCCAAAATGATGAATTAAAATTTAACTCTAATAAAAACAAGTATAGTAATTTTTATTAAATAACAGAATCAATACTAATTATAAATCAATTTAACAAACCAACCACTTTTATTGATGTTTTCAAGGGTCTAAAACACCACCTGTAAATTTATTTCATGATCCAAATAGGGTAAAATCATGTATAAACCTCAAATGTTTCAAAAACAAATCCTTAAAAAATTAACAATACTTGAAATTTCATTTCCACTTGAAATTCTAATTAAAAAAATTGATAATTTACTTTTAAAACCAAATACCATTTAAAATATCATAATCCACACATAAAGGCCATTTAGTAAATTTAGGAAACACATGGTATGCATGTTTTATTAAAAATTATTTAAAACAACCTATAATGTAGAAGAACACATCACTTGATATAGAAAAATAATAAAACAATTTATCCCACATAATTTTTATAAACAAAAGAAATGACTATATTAGAAATTAATCTTGGATTTTAGGACTAAATACAATAATAATTATAAAATGAAAAGTAATAACACTTTGAAAACCTACATGGAGTCAATAAAGAATAGTGAAGAACATCAAATATGGGACTTATAAGACCTAAAACAGGTATCCACACACTAAAAAAAGAGAATCATATAAATATTGTCAATATAATACCCCATCATTTGATCGAAGAGAATACAAGAGTGGGGGAAGAATACAACATGACAAGAGGGTCAAAGGGGGGGAATAGGAGTTCCTAACATTAATAATCATCCATCAATCGTAATTATATAATGTTGAATTGCAATTTAATATGAATTTTTGAAATATGGGGTTAACACAATGAAAGTGTATTTAAGGATGTGATGTTTTGTGATGTGGGGATATATAAATGGATTTCATTTTTAAAATCAGGGGGTGAAATTTTTTAAATTTCCCAAATTTAGGTTCTTAGGAAACACACACAAATAACCCACAAAATTTTCTATACCATTCTATAACCATATAGGACACACTAAAAACCTAAACATACATCTCATCATTTTTGATAGGACATCACATAATTTAACTAACCATGTGATCACCATGCCAAATTGAACTATCTTAATACATACCCAAAAGCATGTTCCTTTTACTGTTTACCAACTTGACTGAGGTAACATTATGACAATAATTATGTATCTAAAATATTATATTTCCTATAAAATACACTTTTTAATTCATTATAGATAAGAATAATATAAAATAATATAAAATAATCAGATATATAATAGCATGGGCTGTTACAATCTCTCCACAATACTTCATTCGGACACCTGAAATCCAATAATTACCTATGCAAGCCAACATGGAATTAAAATTAGAAAACCCCAATAAAAATGTGAGAGGGATGAGATTCTTGAAAGACTATAAGATAATGGTAATACTAATGGGTCAAATTCCCAATCATCACATGACATCCCCAAGGGCCACCCAATTCACCCTTGTGACGAACAATATCTACTAAACATCGGGATCGGTTAAGGTCTCCCCAACATTTAGACTTCACCAAATAAGGAGGTTCAAAGGAACAAACACTTTCTAGGAGACCCAACCCCATGTAAACCAAACTTCCATTAAACACCCCACGAAATCAAAATTCCTCAATCAATCATACCAACAATCTAATAAACATGGAAAATTTAAATAAGGAAATAATTAACCAAAAGAGGTACTCAAAAGGAATCTGACACAAGTTCCCAAAATGGAACCATCTTTAATGATTAATAACTATGTAATAATCACTCCCAATGGAACTTCCATCACCTTAAAATAACATGGCTCTAACTGAGGGTCGAGAAACAAGAAAAGAGGGTAACCTAGAACCTCTCTCGTTGAAAGCCACCCATGGTTTCTCTAAATAAAATAAAAAAATATCCAACGAGATTAAAATTAAACAATATTCATTATATACCTCCAATAACCCACCCACAGTTCCATTATTTGATCAATTACAATAAAAACTTCACAACATGGATATTAGATGACACATGTTACATCGTCACTACGAAGAAAAAAACACCATAAACATAAAAAATAATCCAATATCCCAAAAAATTCAAAAAATCATGAAAATAGAATGTAATACTTACTAAAAAACCTCAAGAACTAGATGAAACCACAATAACATACATAATATCTCATAAACCAAAAATATTTAACATCACAATATAAATATCCTAGAATCATTCAAAACAGAAAAACTATCCCAAGACACCTCAATGTCTCTCATCCACTCGTAATAAATAAAAAATAAAATCACCAAAATTTAATGACCATCCCATAAATAATGATTTATAGAATCCTAAACCTCTCAAATTGTAAATTCCCACTCACTAGTAATGAACCTATGCCATACCAAAAGGAGGGAGGATAACAATTCCCAAAACATTGGACTGAATCTAAAAACATGGATGATTCTAGCTCTACAACTCTATCATGGGCCTAGGTTGGACCACCAATTAAAGAACAAATACCCAAATGGTGAATAAAATCACCCTAAGGCTTATTCCCCAAAATAGACCTTCCATCCTTCACCCAATCATTCTTGGGGGTCAATAACTAGATAAAATGGAACATGAATTTAAATTTTGTATGTCCTACAAATCAAACCATCAAATCCCACTATAAATATGGGAAACTTCAAAATATAAAATCCAACAAAGAATAAATAATCATTTAAGAATCATAATAATACCCCCTTTACATCATAATTCCCTAAAGGATCAAAATTTGTTTTACCAAATATAGATACTTTAAATCCCTTTTTAAGAAAAAAATAAAAATTATTTTTTAAACCAATAAAAGTCACTCTAATTTTAATATTTCAAAATTACAAGATATTTCAAAAAAATTACTCTATTTGTAAAATCAACTAAAATAATTTCCCATGGCTAAATATATTTTTATGAAATTCAATTTTTCCACATAAAATAAATTTCCTCACCCACACATAAGTGAGTAATATCACATTTCCAACCAAAAATAGTATCCAACCCTTTAATAATATCACAAGGAATCCATTGATTTATCCCCAAAAATAGGAATTACATTTGTGAAACCTAAATATTAATCCAAATGAAATATGGAACCAAGCTTGGATTGGCTTCCTAGTTGACAGACCATGTGGCTAATATGAAACATCCCTAAATATGTTTCTCAAACGTATCAGTAAGTCTCTATATAGTTTTTCTTTTTCTGTAATATAACCTTCTGCCTGTGATTATATCTATGTTCTCATCTCAACGTATAACAAAATCTTAAAGGACACTAATTTCATCCTATTGAGTATTGGTGCATCATCAATGTTAATCTAACAAAATATCTAAACATAAATTTCTAAACCGAACCTACCATGGAAACTCATGAATTGTAGTGATGAGTAGTGACTATGAACCCACTCACAACTAAACTCCTGATTCATAAAAACTATCATATATTTAATTCTAACAAAATATACCTCAAATAAATCAGGGTTCCTAAATAACCTAGACCCCAATTCAATATCATAGGATCTAATATAATTTGTATGAATTTTTCCTAGTCTTCCATCAAAATTGGAACCTAACTCAGTCCACCACTGGACCAAATGACTTTCCTAAAACCCACAAGGTGAGAACATGTGTATGTGCATCAAAAAACACTCAATTGGGAATTCTTTCTCCAAAAACAATAAAATTAAACTATAAATGAAATTATATTGAAATTTTAACATGAACTATATATAATACATACATCTATATGAAATAATATTAAAGAATTTTTTTAAATATTTTAAATAAAAAATAATATATAAAAATTTAATGTAAAAGAAATTCTATCGCTAACCCTCATCTCCCATAAAAAAAATCCACCAATCACAACTGAATGTCCATATTTTTAATATTTCCACCAATAACCATTCTAATAACAATATAGGCCTATTTGGATGATTAAATAAAGAAAACTATGTCAACAAAATAACTAACTAACCTCTTTGTGACCCTTTATATCACACAGACTATTACCAATTTTTCACATTCCGCATGAGAAAACAAGAGTTGAAATGATGACAAAAGAATTAATGAAATGTAGGACTAAGTATAAAAAACTAATTAGGCCACCACCTACCTTTCCACAAGTCAATAATTAATTATAAATCAATTTTTTACTATTGGAAATATATTTATATAAAATATTTTTAAAATATGAGTCCATGAAAAACTAATATAAGATCCCAATCCATTTCATAAAATTCGTTTTTTATTATCCTTAAATAAAAAAAAATAAATATAAATAAATTTATTTGACCCAATATATTTTATCCAATTACATCCTTTGAATCCACCTTAAAAATGGAAATTTAAATTTTTTATCCAAAAACATTTTCCAAACTATTTTAAAACCCATGAAAAATAAAACAAGGTAAACCAAATAGATTGAGAATTCTATAAATTTTAATGAGGAAATACATCTTCTAAATAATTTTATAAAACAATTATAATTAAATCCAATAACCATTACCAAATTTAACTATAAAAACACATGGAACTAATATATAAATAAACATTACAATTTAACCAATCGAGTAATACTATCATAAAATAAGGAATATGGGATACAAATAAGGAACAAATATAATAAATCTCTTATTCCATCATGTAAATGATCTAAGCGTCATTTTTAATCTCTAGTTACTCATATAACACAATCATAACTACTGACATAGGACATAGAATGGAACTAAAGAAATTCATAGGTCCCTATAAGTCGCATCAAACTATCTGAGATTAAAACATCTTGAGAGATCATCACTATCCTAATACATAAGAGTATCTCTATTATTAGCTAAATTGGAATAGTTTCTATTCTTTTTTCTATTAGATTCATTAGTCTGCTAGGAAAATACCCCCGTTAATTCACTATCTAAACATGGTCTTTTATTTTCTCAAATATCTTCCAAGTCTCTTGGGACTTCCAATGACATAAACCAAATGGAGGTGAGAAATCAGACGATCAAACCACATCTCAAATACCCTATCAAAAACATACCTGGCCACATATAGATCACATCGCATGAAATATAAGGCATTCCCCTCAGTCAAAAATCTATAAAATTCAAAATAAATTACTTCTAAAAAAGGTTTCTATTTCACAACATTCTAAAAGTAATTTAAAAGTGTCAAACATTACATTATAGTAAGGTACTGAAGATTCCAATTCATCTATTTTAAATGGTTAGGATTTAAATTTTTCCATTCTTTTAAAAATGATTCATTAAGGGTTACTCTTAAAAACTAATTCCAAGTATTTTCATAAATCAATATGATCAAGGCTAGATGTAAATTAATTAAAAGAACTTAGAACATTTATTAAAGTATATATGGTTCCAAAACACCACCCTTCAATTTATCACATGACCTAGAAAAGGTTAAATATTTTATAAACCGACCATTACATTATTAACAAACTTTATAACACTTTAACAATACTTGGTATTTAATATTCCACTTGAAATTCCAAGTTAAAAAATTAAACTCAACACATAAAGGCCATTTATGAAATTTAGAAAACATTTGGTATCAATGATTTATTAAAATAAATTTAAAACTAATATATAATGTGGTAAAACACATCACTTTCTATAAAAACCATTGTTAAAAACATTTTCTGACTTATAAATTTAATAAAAACCTGAAATACAGTGATGAGAAAAAATAATATAGAATTAAAAACCAAATCCAAAAATTTTGCAAAAATTTAAAGTTATAAAATCGGGAAATCCTACACAGAATCAATGGTAAATGGTTTGAAACATCCAATATTGGAAGAAAATGATCCAAAGGAGGGGTTTCACATCCTAAATGTAGCACATTCATAAAAATCATGTCAATCATTCATCCTAGCGTTCAACCAAAAAAGGTATAGTAATATAAGAGAAATAAAATCATAAAAGTAGGATAAAAATGGATGAAATTTTCCAAAATCAAAAAATAAAAACTCAATCGTAAAGAAATCACCTTGAATATCCTTCGAAGATGCGGTTCCAAGAGGCAGATCATACCATGGGAAGGAGTTCAAGGAAGGGGGTGTTGTGTGACATGTTGTAGGATAAATAGAAGGATTTAGGGATTCAACTGAGAATGGGAATTTTTTTAAATTTCCAAAATATATGTTCTTGGGAAACCTGATTGGTTACCATAAATAGTTTACCAAACTGTGTAGTATTCATACAGTATACACTGGATACTCAAACATAACATTCATGTGTTGCCCTAAGTCTCTAAAAGGTTTAAATATATGTTTACTAACCATTCTAAATGACATATTCAAATTACACACAAAATATTTTGGTAGCCATATAGGTTACCAAACTCTGTGGGATAACTGTATGGAATAAAAAAGTTTCCAAATTTTTAAATTTCTACAAAAACACTCATGGAAACAGATGACGATTCTGAATAATATAAAATAATAAATAATAACCAACTATAATAAAAAGGTGTGTTATAATTATTGAAAAAAATTTAGATCTCTTGGACTTTCTGTTTCTAGAAATTGATACCTAAAACTTGATTATCAACATATACTAGCGAGGTAAATACTATTACCAATTGACTGTTATCATCTAAGGGTGTATTTTTCACCTGAGGGGAATAATCATAGTGTACTAGTGAAAAAAAATATGTTATTCTATAAAAAGGACTTTTAATTAAGTTATATTTATATTATATTTTTTCTATTTCATTTGGATCTATATATAAAATAAAGTAGGTGGCGTTCCAACTAGTGGTTGATATGTAATTAGAAAAATTCACACCAATGATCTATCAATGTTTCCATTGGAGATTTAGTTGATTTATTAATCATATTAATTCTTAAAATTTAACACATTACCCTAGATAATTTTCAAATTTTCATATAAATATTAACGAATAAAATTATAAATAGTATGACTAAAAGTATAAAAAGTTTATTAAATTGCATATCTCACCATTGTTATCTCTATTTCACTCATATATATATCATCAGTAGAATTACATTATGTGTTAAGTACAAAATTTTTAACTCTTTTATATTCAAAATTAAATAAACCTTCTCAGAATTGATAGTTTATAGGTTCAATTAATGTTGGGATAATTATTCTACAATATTAATTTCTAATTTGGGTATCATTAGCCTTGTGTGAGGAAAAACGATTATCAAATATCTATTTATGAACTAAGTATCATTAGTTGTAGATAATGAATTATGACATTCGAAAAATAGTATTTCAAAGTATGTGAATCCATATTTAATATATTTTTATACTATTTAGACTTATCAATTTACCACATGAATTCATATATGTAGTAAATCAGATATTTAAAATATTAAATTCATCTATTAGGTTCCTTATAGAAATAATTTTGGTTTAACCTTTATCTATTAAAGAACATGAGGGGTATTTGGAATTCACATGACACAATTTATGAAAATAAAACTTATATGTTAAATTCCATAAATAATTTTTGTTATATTCATATGTTTGAATTTTTTAGGAACGTTATCTTAGAAAAATGGGTTGTAGTAAACCATGAGAATATTGAATTTTTAATATCATAAGAAATTATAAATAATTTTTTTGAAATTATTAGATTATCAGAATACATGGCTACTATAAGAATATCATTTTGTATTTATATTTCATGGTGTCATAAAATAAATCATTAATAATAAAGGGAGTGAAGTTTGTATAAAATTAATGATATCAATAATCCTTTATGAAATTAAATAAGAGGTTGACATATTCTCTTATCCTTATTCAAAATAAATAGGAGTAGATATATTTTATATTTTAATACAATTATATATGGATTAGGATGTGTCTTCATGTTAAGAGACCATATCAAAGTATATGGGCCTCAATAGAAGAGTCATTGTTAATTGAATTACTCCACTCCCAATATGGAATATACTCTATAATATTTTCAAATAAATATATTAAGAATTATCTTTTAAATGGGAATATTTTAAAACTATTATGATAATAAAATATTCATATACTTATTTCCAAATAGAGACATTAATTTTAAAAAATAACATCGATATAATATCTTATGAAATTTGACTTTTATTTAGCTCACATGATTCAAAATGTTAATGTGATGGTTAATGAATTAATCTTAATGTCTTAATTATTTGTAATTAAATTATTAATCATTCTATGAAATATTATATGTATATAAACAAAGAATTGTATTTATGTATGAGAGGTACATGATAAATATTTTTTCAAGGGTGAACCAAAAACACCCCATGATTTTTGTATGTATTTACCTTTAAATAAATATTGAATTTGTTATTGTTCTTGTCCCATGAAACATTAAAATAAATTAGAAAATGAATTATTATGGTAAAATATATAAATAATTAATTATTATAAAAATAAATTATTTTCCAAAATTCGATGGCTCTCATTTACATATAAGTATACAATTGATCCTATAGAAATATTCTTAAGAATTACATATTTTTGTAAATTTTATTATTTTTTAGGAATGGTATCAATAAAATAAGTTAATTAATTTAGGTGATTAATAGTAAAAAAATTAATAAATTTTTTTAAATATTTAATTAACTCTAAGGAACACTAATTTAATTATTCATGTCTAAACAGAAATATCTTCATTAAAAAAATTATTTTCATTATATGTTATATAAGATTTTACTTAATAGTAAGATTTAAAATATTTACATTACGAAGTTTAATGAAATAAATTTTTTATAAATATTCAAAAATAATTACAATAATCTAATTATTTTTATATGGTAAATAATAAGTACAAATTCATTTTTATGCTTGAAAATACATTTCTCTAACAATTATTTTCGGTCTTATATGTATTGATGCAAAGAATATAGCTTATCGCCTATTTAACTTGAATCCATTATAATTATTTTCATATTTGAGATCATAATTTCCATTTTAGTTAATAACATCAATATCATTTTTTGGTGAAAATATTTGTTTCGAAAATATTATTTTATCACCATAGTAAAGGATAATGTAAGGTAAAAGGACTGACATAAGTTTTGAAGAACTAAAATCTCAAATAAATTTATTATTAAGTGGATTTACGAGGAAATTATATACCTAGTCTCATACCATATATATTAATTTTTTCACATTATAAAACATTCCTTTTAACATTTACATCCTTATACAATAAGTAATATGTAATTTCTGAAATTCCACACATGCTCACTTATAAGTGGACCAAACTTCTACCCACCTCAACCAGCACATTCCCTTCAAATTTATCTTCAATATATGACCAAATTATTTTAAACACTAGAATCAATAATATTTTGGAACCCATAGTAACAATAATAAGTCCAAGATACCACATTTACAGGAGGCTCTCTAAGAGGATGTTCCAGTCATCAACGTTAGTGTTATCCTCCCCTTAATTCAACTTGTATATCTATTTCATTTAACACTTCCTAAAAATGGTTCAACAATTTAATAAATCAATTTAAATCTTTAAGATATTGTGTAACAGATGTTATAATTATATAGCAATACTTTCTTACTCAATTGATCGTTATAATGTGTTCTTATTTGGGTAGATTTTACTTCCTGTATGAACGATGTTAGAATTTTTATATCCTAAATTAAAATCAAATATTAAATAATAGAAACATGATGTAATAATGATTAATTTTATTTTTTTTTATAAATATTAATCTTTAACAATGGAAGTTATATTCACCGAATTAATCAATTATTTTGTTAATTAAATAATCTCAAAAAATAGAATTTTGAAGTATTGCATGCAAACATTCAACATAAATTCCATGAAATGAACATGGGAATCTATAAATATATAAAAAAAATATATTAAATATTACTGAAAATAATGTATATGATTAATCCATAATAAAGAAGCAATTGTTGGATCCACCAAACAAAAGCGTGCATCGAAAATGAAACAGTTAACACCATAAAATTAATTTTAACTATATAAAATAAATAGATGGTCGATAAGGAATTATAAATGAATTTTATTAGGTGATATAAATATTAAATACATAATTTTAAATATTAGTAATGAACATTAAATTATTATATTATGGTTTAGAACACGTTAGACCAAGTATAAGTCCAAAGTTTGGGATTATTTTTAAATCCCATTTATAAATAGAGATTACCTGTATCTAACCTTTCATTAGAGAAAATTTCATGTTTTCTATATTAAACCCTATGTAGTTATATATAATATGGTTATATTTTATATTTACATATTTTATTTATATTTGACATTCCTCTAGTTTACTATTCTGTAGAAAAGATGCATATAATTAGGGTCGGCCCAATATCCTCTTTTTAGTCAATAATATTTATCCACCTTGTTTATATTCATAATTTTGTTTCAAAAAATTTCTATTTTAAATTTACATGATATATTATTTTTATTTAATATTGGAATTGAAATTCATTACAAATTAATAAAATTAATTTCATTTTATTTTTTCCAAATAGTTCATTTTGAAATTACTTTGACTTTCTTTATAATTATTACAAATGAATATTTTTTAACATATTCCATGTGAATTTATTATTTAATCATATTATTTAATTTTATTTAAAAAAATTCCTTTAAATTTTTTGATGGTTTTCGAAATTTATTTATATTCCTATTGTATTATAAATTATTTTCAATAAAATAATATTTATTAAAAACCTAAAGGGATTTTATTCAATTTTTATAACTAAATTTATTAAATTTATTAAATTTTTTCATCAATGACAACATCATTTTACATTTATTATGATTTATTGGGGATATTCTCTAATTAAAACATCCACCATATTTATATAGATTCCTTAATTTCTTTTATATATATATATTTATGAAACCTATTTATTTATTATATGATAATTAATATATTATAGGATTACAAATGTTTTCATGTTCATATGCAACATATATGTCTGGTTAATCATTATGTTATCATTTTGTATTATATATACCTCTAATGAATGATGTATGTATTTATTTCACAAGAGATTAGTATGGGACCTAGGTAGCTAACCCATGTCTAAAATGTAATTGGGAAGTGATGATAGCCCATGTCCACCATGTTATGGGTATTTGGTTAACCTAATCCATTATGAAATGATTGATTTGGTGGTTAACCTCAAAATATGTTAGGATTTTTATGAATTATTTTGTTCCACAATCTTATAAAATGTAATGAATTGATGTCATTTTCTCATGAATGATGATTATTGACTCATGTTTCTACATTACCACGACTCATGAATTAAGTTTTTCCCAAAGATTTATGTCAGGATATATGATTTATATTCCATTTTTTATTGGGTATAATACCCATATGTTATATTCGTGTACCTTGATTTTGTTCTCAAATACACATGTTCATTTTATGCTCAATTATGATATTTGATTGATATGAATTATTTTCACCCCATACTGATCATCTAAGCTCACCCATTCTTTGGTCTCCAATTTATCATATTATTAAGAATAATATTAAAAATAATATATGTATAAATTTATAATTTGTAAATTATATTTTTATAATATTTTTATTATTGGTTATAAAATATGTTCATTAAGTATTGAGTCTCAAAAAGTCACTAAACCCATAGGTTCATATTTTTTATCATGAGAAGTAATGAATAACCTGGTAGAATGATTTATTATATATATATTTATATGAAATTTTTGGGTTGTATCAATTGTTATCAATATGAATTTTAGTTTATTTTTTTGGATTATTTTATTAAGAATATGAATATGGAACCAAATATGTTAGAGGATGAACCTAAAATTCTAATTATTGAAATAAAGATTTCATAATTTAAGAAATACTAGGAATGATAATATTTATTATATGATGGCTTAATATAATTATCATTTCTTGATACTCACACTAACCATTTTAATTTTAGTCAACGGATGAAACCAAGAGGAATATAATTAACAAAGATTATGATTGGAATTTTAATGATCATCCAAATGAGAAAACAAATTACAATGGATTTGAAATGAAAATTATCATGTTTATTCTCACCCAAATCTATCACGCTATAAATAATAAAATTAATAAATCCAGACTACCAAACCCTCAAAGGAATTGGAAACTCATAATTGATTCCTTCATGTTATAATGTACACCCCCTTTAGTGAGGCTTCTAATCAACTAATTTTCAAGTAGTGGATACACAAAATTGAAAATATGTTTTCTATTATTTATTTTTTAGAGAATTTAATGGACATTTCATCCATTTATTATCTGTAAAGTGAGGTATATCAATGGTAAACGATATTTAATAACAATAGGTTGGAAGAATAAATAAAATATATGGATTAGGAGGAGTTTAATCATATATTTTCAATAATTATTTTCCTCAAACTCATTATACTAAAATATATAGGGAGTTCCTAGAGATAAAACAATAGGATAATTAATAAATTTTTACCTATGATTCAAATTTCACATGACTTGAAAGGTACACATGGGGTTTTATTATTAAACCTTTAAGAATAATTGATCATTTCATTTGTGAATTAAAAACAATGTATCTAAATACAATTATTTATAATGGTCTTTTGGAAATGAATATTTTTTCTAATCTCATAAGGTAGAAGTAAAAATTGGAGACTCCCACTATTCTTATGATTCTAGGGAAAAAATTTGAAAAAAAAAATCATGGAAAATAAACTACTAAAATCTTTGGTTGGGATATGATTCATCTTTTACATTCAAGAAATACATAAAGAATCAAAGGTAAATTATCTCAATGAAACCATTAAATGCTCTAAGTATATAACATAAGGAAATCTTGTACATAGATATAAAAGTGATATAAATGGTCCAACTAATGAAATACATAGAGAGAATGGTCATTTTAATACCCCATCATCAATTCAATGGTCAAATTTTAATGATTATGGAAATTACATCGATAAGTGAACCAAACCAATGGTTAATGATTATAATGAAACTAAAACCCATAAAATAAAATGGTAAAAGGGATGTCTTATATAATCAAAAACCACGTGTAGGTCATGAAAATGAAGTGTAAAAAGATAAACTCATTATCCTGGATTCTAGTTCTACCTAATCCTTTATATCTGCAATGATTTTTAGGATCAGAAATTCACCACCCCAACGGATAGATATTGAATTATCTACGAAAACTCGCAATGGTGTAATGATTTAATCCCTAGTATACAACACTTCTTAGACATCTATTTATGGTAATTTTCTTTCTAAAAATCTTATTTTCATTATTTACCCAAATTTTATTTTATTTTTTCCATTAATTGGATCTCTCAACATATATTCCATATCAATTTATGAAATAATGAAATCTCAGTACATATTCAAAATCATTCCAAGATCATCAATTGATTTAAGGCTAACATTGAACTCCCTATAGATGTTACCTCCCTTTTATGGGACTTGTTACATTGTAATAATAGATATATAGATCAAATGGGGGGGAAGAAAGTCAATATCTAATACATTTATGTTGTATACATTCATGCATATGTATTTATATAATAGTTTAATAGTCTTCCCATATATTGTGAGGTTTATCTTTAAATATAACTCATACTTGATGTAATTTCTATATCAAGAATTAATTATAGAATGGAAATTTCTGAATTACCAGAATTAACAAAACCAATCCAAGAGAATCATGATAAGGGTTTTATATTCCCAACTACATCACCCCTGGGAGAAATAATTCTTTTTATTAAGAAGAAATATGTTTCAATGAATCTCTTTATTTATTATCATAAACCTTATAATATCGCAATCAGTAAAAAAATATTATACCCTATATTGATGACTTTTGCAATAAAATTCCCAAGGAACAATACTTCGCACTGATTAACATTGGGAATGGATATCATTAATTTAGGGTGAATGTGGTTATACAACCAATCCAACCTTTTGGATAATATATGGACACTATGAAGTCATATTAATTTCATCTAAACTGTAAAATTCCTTAGATACCTTCAGGTATTTTAGGAATAGTGTCATTAAAGATTATCACTATCAATTTTAGGTAGTCATTATAAATGATATTCTGATATATTTTAGAAGTAATAAAGAGTATAATGTTCATTTTAGTATAGATCTACATACATTGGGAAATGATATATTATATTAAAAATTGAGTAAGTGTGACTTCTAGATATAAAAAATTTCTTTTTTCGTTCATATAATCATAATCGAGGGTTTATATATGAATCATTAAAATATATATGTAATTTAACAATTACCCATAAAACCACTATAATGAAAAATCCTTATTTTTATTCGATTTTATGAATATTATATAAACTTCTTGAGAAATATATCATGACATTGAAATCCAATTACTAAGTTAATTTATATGAGATTAATTTTCATTTAGACAGAATAATGTGGAAAAAATATCAAGTATATCAAGATAAGGTTAGTCACTTAACCTATACTCACACTAGATTATATTTGAGTACAATTTTTTATTTACACTAATGTATCAAATAAGGGATTGGGGTTTTTCCTCATGGAAATAGACATTGTGGTAATATTTGATGCATATTAATTAATGTTTTAGGAGAAAAATTATTCTGTGAAATACTTTATGTTATGAGTGGTGATTTTTACATTAATTAAATAGATACTAAATGTCTATAGTTAAAAGTGAGGAATGTGTGCTAATCATATTAGAATAAATTTAATATTCACACATAAGGTGTTGAACATGTGCCAAAGCATATGGTTAGTGTTGATAAAGAACTTGGACTACTCAATATATAACCAACCTAGGGATGTGAATGAGGTTTTTGATACTTTGGGTAGGAAGGATCATATTACCTTATCCATGATAAGTATTGATAGATACCCAATACTCATTGATTTTCAAAGGATTGGCTATGAAATCCTAAAGCAGGGTGATAAATCCAATCTTTCAAATATGACTTCCCAACCATATATCCATATTAATATCAAGTAGGCACAAGAGGAGGATATAGAGTTACTGAATGAGGATATAAATATTATATAAATAAACCTTAATAATGATATATTGAAAACATTTGTGAATTAAATATGTGCCCCACAAATATCTGAATTGAAAAATGAGATATTTGAAGATGTATATAACTCATCATTGTCGGTCCATCATTATGGAAAACAAATTTATATAGATCTCTTGAATAATTTTAGATGGCACAAAATAAAGAGTTATATTGAATTGAATGAATCTCTATACATGTTATTCCAAGTATTTTAAGGAAAAATGATATAAGTTTAAGGGGATAGTGAAACATTTACCCATAACTATATTGAAATGGGAGAACCTCACCATAGATTACAATATAGTTTACCCCAATAATTTTAGTGAAATAATGATATGTTGTTTACACATAATTTCCTTATGAAGTTGGAAATTTTAATTATTATCTGAGAAGATGTCTCTGGGTCAAATTTCCTAGTTATCCATAAATAAATTGGTAAGGCTACATGGAGTACCATTCTTAATATATCTCATTCAGAACTAATTTTTACAGAATTTTAGAGAATTATTCAATAATATTTGGATATGAAGATGATATTCACCACTGCTTACCATCCTTATATAGCTGGTCAACTATAAAGAACTATTCAAACACATAAATATTTGATTAAATATTTTATATAGGATATAAAAGGATAATGGGATGAACAATTTCCCCTAGTAGAGTTCTCATATTCCAATAGTTTCCTCTCTAACATTAAAATTTCACCATATGATGATTTTTGTTGGAATAAGTGTAGAAATCTAGTATATTATGATGAATTTGGAGAGTGTAAGTTTTCAGGATCAGATTTTGCTAAAAAAAATGATAGATAAGATTCAAATCATTCAGGAACACATCAAAAATTACAAAAATTTGACAAAAGTCAAACATGGATATTCATTATAATGATTTTTAATTTTAAGTTATAGATATGGTATTTCATTGAATATAACCATTCAAGAGGATTATGAAATTTGTGAAACAGGGAAATTATATCCCAGTATATAATGGCCTTTTAAAATTCATAGTCATGTGGGGATAGTAGCTTCTGATCTTTAACATCAATTGAACCTCTCTTAGTTGAAGAATGTGTTCAATATGTCACTTTTCAGAATTTATATACCAGATTCATCGCATGTACCAAACATAGAGGTTGGTTATATGGAATATAATCTATTTAATTTGGAATGACCAATAAGAATCATGTATTATTTAGTTAAAGAACATTGAAATAAGACCACTCTCCTAGTTAAAGGTCTCTAGAGAAATTAAATTTTTTAAAAAAAATGGGAACCAGAGGATTTAATGAAGAACAACTACCCACATTTATTTTTCATGAGGGTAATGAAATTTTAAATTTTAAATTCTTCTTAATGGGGTATAATATAACACACTATGATTTTAGTGTGTATTTACCTTTAAATAAATCCTCTAGGTTTCCTAGCATGTGTTACACAAAACTATAAAATAACGTGAAAAATTATTTATTATAATATAATATTAAAATAAAAATTGATATACATTAAAATATAGTTAAATAAAACATATTTATTAAAATAAGTTATTTCTTAAAATTAGAATCTTTTAATTCAATTTGAAAATTTCCTTTGTTTCTTGGGAAATTGTTTTTATAAATTTCTTGTTTTGGTTAAATTTATTATTTTTGAAGATTGGTATTAATAAAACTTTCACAACCAATTCAAATAATTCTTGGTGAAATAAATTAATAACATACAAGAAATATTTAAATAACTATAAGGAATATTTATTTCATTAATCATTACTAAAAAATGCTTTGTTTCAAAACTTTTCTTTTATTATATACATTATATATGTTTTTTATTTAAAAGTCAAATTTTTCAAATTATGAAGTTTGAATTTTAATGAAATAAGTTTTTTATATATTAATTTAGACAATGTAACAACCATTTAAGGATTATTATTCAGAAATTAGTAAGAATAAATTCATTTTTATACTTTGAAATATATTCGTTTAATAATTGTTTTTTTTTCATTATATATACTTAAACTAAAATTAATTATTATCAACTATATAAATTAAATCTCATAGAATTGATTCCATATTTTGAAACATAATATATGAATTGTGTAATGAGGTTAATTTCATTTTTAGATATGATAATATGTTAACAAGCTAAAATTCAGTCTCTATTGTAATGGTTAAACAAAAAGGTAAAAGGGTTGAAATAAGACATAATGACCTGGAATATCACAAAACAATTATCTCTAAATTGTTAAATGTGGGAATTATTAAATTTATATCACCCCTTATTAATTATTTTTTTCACTTTGTTCCACTTTCATTTTTAAAATTATTACCTTCTACATTAATAAATGGTTGTTTTTGAAAATGACACATGGTCTCACCTGTTAAAGGATCCCACAACCACCAACCTCAACCAAAACCATAACATGGGGTTTATATTGAATCCCTAAAAAATAGATATAACTCAAAATCCTCCCCTAAATTTTGGAATCCCTACTCACAAGAAGAAGTCTCAAATCCATCTTTTCAAGAGGCTCTCAAAAAGGATATTCAAGTCTTCAAAGTATTATCCTCTCATTAAAAATTATTAAGTATATTCTTCATCTAACTATTCTCAAATATTTTTTATAAATTTAATATAATTTCATAAAAACATTTATATTCTCTGAAATTGATATTATTTTTTTATAAACATATGTTCATACTCATTATATTTTTATAATGAGTTCTTTTTTGGGTTGGTTTACCACCTACATGATTGATGTTATAATTTTTATATTTTTAATGAATAATAAAACATTAATAGAGGTTACATTGTTTAATAATCATTAATTTTATATTTTTTCACAATTATTTAGTGTTAATAAGAAAAATTATATTTCCTAATAAATTCAATTGTTTTGTTAGTGAAAAAATCCCTTTGAAGAGGAATTTGAAGACTTCCACAATAATTATCACCAAAAAATAAATTAAATGACAAAAGTTTTATAGAAATATATCATAAAATATATTATATCTTCATAATTATCTTATAAATTATGAATCTTGGATAAAAATCATGTATGAGAACCAATAAACCAAAGAATGGATGTAAAATAAATCAATTGACATCCAAATCTAAATTTTAAATATAAAAATTTAATATGTGGGTTAAAATGAATTATAAATTAATAATTATTATTATTAAAATAAATATGTATAATATTGTTAAACATAAAAAAACCAAATTTTTTATACATGGATTTAGAACACTCCAACCATATAGATGCATGTTGTAATGGTTTCTTTTCCAATCTCGCTATGAAATTGATATTATCTGTGTCTAAGATTCCATTAGAGGAAATTATTTATATTTTCACTAAAAACCCATTTAGCTTCTTATACAATTGTTATTTTTTTGTTTTACATATATTTCTACCATTTCAGCTTCATTTGGTTAACAATTCAATTAAAAAATATACTTATCGATGGTGTCAACCTTATCTCCTCATTTGATATAGAATATACCCACTCTACGTTCATATTCATTATTTTTTTTAATTTCCATCTATAAAATTCAAGGATTTATAAAGTTTATTTACTATTTTCCATGAATTAAATTTCAAAATAATATATAGAATTTATTATTAATGTTTTCCCCGTGGTTCTTTTTCACTTATCTTTTATTTTCTATACAATACTGATTTATAAATATTTTTTTAATGTCTTCGACATGAAAAAAAGTCCATTTTATAATTTAATTTTATATAAGAATAATCTTTTTAATGTTTTCATGTTATTATAAATTAATTTTTGTTCTAATTTTTTTATATATAAATTGTATGAAATAAAAGTGATAAAAAAATATAAATGGTATTTCATATATTTTTCAAAGAATTTTTCTAACACTGCTATTAAGTATTTATCATCTATTTCAACATCCTTTAACATTTATTATACTCCATCATTGATATTATCTTTTGATACCACTCATAATATTTTTTTATATTGATTTTGATTAGGTTTTTTATAAATCCTCTGAAAACCTATTTATTTATCATGGATTATTTATGATTTGAAGGGATTATGAGTGTTTTAATGTTCTTATTGAACACACATGTACATTTCTACCTTATTTTAGGGTTAGGATAGTTATACTTCTCAAAGGAATTGGTTAATGTTTTATATCTCATAAGATCATTATAATGTTAGTTCTCCCATGTATAAAGTGTTATATGTGAGGGTGGTTTCCCCAAGAATAAAATCATATAGGTAAGGATGGTTGTCCTATGTTCAAAAGATAATGGGTACGTGGGTAGCATAGTTCATTATGATATAAATGTATTATCAATAAAAAATGTAACATTTTTTATATCTATTCTTAATCTTGTGTCTTGTTATAATTTTATAAAATGTATATATGTATTTTTCTCATCACTTGTGATTATGAACTAATGATTTAACTCATCCAAGAAACATTACTTATATTATTAATAGAGAATTATGTCAAGATTAATAATTTATTATCAATTTTTTTTCATATGATTTTTAAAAGTTATGTTCATGTATTTTGATTATTTTCTGAAATCCACATGTTTATTTAATCCCCACTTATAATATACCATTAATATATATTGTTCTTACCCCTTAAAGGGTGCATGAGGTCACCTTTTTTTAAGTTTGGATTTCCCTAGGTTAGGAAGAATAATATTGCATATTATATTTTAATAAAGGTGTCATGTGTGAATTATATTTATGGGATATTCTAGATAATGGTTGTTAAGTATGTTCATTTCATATCTAGCCTCAAACAAAACAAAACCTAAAAGTTTTACTCTCTAATTTATTGTTAGATATAATGAATAACCTTGTTAAATGATGTATTATATATCTATAAAATAGTGGGGTCATCTCATAAATTCACTTCCACATTTTTATATTAGGTATAGGAATGGAAATTATATTATCATGAGTGAACTAACATGATATATGTTCTAAATTATGGGTAGGAAGGGAGGAATAAATCTCTAAACATGAATCTTTATTTCAGAAATATAATTATGATTCCTTTTTCCATATAAGAAGATGTTATGATAATGTTCTAGTACTCTAACTAGGTGATTCATCTAGGAGATACCAAAATTTATAAAAGGAAAAAACAATAATTTTAGTGGCCAGAATTAAAGAGGGAAGTGGTTTCTTAGGTTCCATGTTTCTATATTTATCAATAAGTAAAATTTGAGTTCCAATTATTTTTTAGGTTACATCAATACATCCCATTTTATAATTGGTAATAAGTTGATATTTTAATGGAATTTATTTTTGGATTACCTAATACACCAAAAAATTATTTGATTTAGTTTATTATGGTATTTATAATGAATTTATCCCATTTACTACCAATTCAATATATAAAATCAATAGAATAATAAAAGTTGATTTATATAATATAGAAATTTAAAATTAATAAATCTATAAATTTTCTCATTTCTAAATTACATGCTTCGTTTATTTCCATATTATAAAAAGGATAGAAATTTTCATTTGGAATTTAATTAAAAATAAACATGTTCCATCATCCTCAGAGTGATGGTGAAATAAAAGACCGTTCAAAATATTATATGGTATATTGATATCATGAATTTTGAATTTTTAGGAATCATGGCTTAATCCATTCTCCTTGATTTATTTATCATGTAAAAATATTTATGAGGATTCTCTTCAATTCTAACATCAAAAATCTCTTTATGGATGGTCATATAGATCAATTTTAGGCTAAATTGAAATTGTTTAAAAATTATTATTAGATCATTCAATCATTAAATATATGAAAGAGTGTATTCAATATATTATGAAATCAGTGAAAAAAATATAATTTTAAAAGGATGCATATAAAATGATGATTGTGAAAATCACTTATGATATCAATGAGTCAGTAGAGATTAGTGGAGTTGATGGGCGATAGAGTTTGGATATTCCCCTCATGATGTTCATTGATAATGGGGTTCTTTGATTTTATCTCCATTGAGACTTTGTCAAAATAGAATCTCTCTTACACAATTAGTTATAGTACACTTCATAACACTATTTTATCTTATATTTATGTTTGTACATAACCATTATATTGGAGGAATGTTATTACTATAATCTTGAGAAAAAATCATGAGTTTCTGAAGTTTTTTCTTGACTTATTTACTAAAACCATAATTATGGTTAATCTAGTGGATCTTTGGAGTACATAGAAAATTAAAAAGAGTGTTTTTTATTGACATAAAGTTAATCATGATGTGAATACTATATTCCATCACATAGTTTTTATTTAATAGAAGTAAATCTCATAATATTTGATATTAAACCTTATTTAAATAGGAAGTTGTATGAATAAGAAAAGTATTTATAATAGTAAATATAGTTTTAAAAAAGGATGGTTTCATTATGATGATAAAATCTATGTTGTAATGGTCTCAGATAAGAGTAAACTGAAGACATGTAATTATAACATCTCGTGTGCCACACAAAAATAAGTATCATCATTCCATACTGAGATGTGAGATAAGGAAATTTTAATATAATCACACCATATGTACAGTGTATGAATCATAATAATCTCACATGGAGCATTGTGAAATGAAAATTATATTTTGATACTTAACCTATGAGAAATTAGTATCATTCTAAGTTGGGAGTTAAGTTTTACTCATATTGTGAGCACTATTGTCACACTACAAGATGCATTCCAAATACAAAGTTACATATTAGTAGATAAAAGAATCATTAAAAAACAAAGTATTACATGACGTGATGGTGTTCTAGGATCATTAAGATTCACAATTCATATTTATTTGAAATAGTCATCAGGCCATAGTGAAGGAGGTGAAGCCTTAATGCTTTTTTGGTCCATACATAAAATTAGTTTATGGAAAATCCATATATTGTTATATTTTGATTAAACTATGAGTAAGGATATCATAATTCTTGGTAGATATCCATAGATTCCTTAGTTTATATTTGTGGAAAATAATATATTTTCACAAGATACCCATATTATGGGAGAACATTATGAAATGGAAGTGGTTTTTGACTGAGTTAATTAATTTTGTCATTATTCCCAATAAATAGGACTCCAAGTATCTATATTCTCTCTATAACTTTTTATTAATGATTGTAAAATAAAAACAAAGTGTTATAGGATTGCATTTGTCACAAGATATGGATTTTCCATATAATAATACGAGTAGGTGAATCATTTATTGAAACATATATTGTTCGTATTCTTTATCACTCTCTCTCTATCTCATAATTATATATTTTTATTTGATATTCATATAAACTAAACTCTTATGGAATTAATGTTTTGATATTTTATGCTTTAGGTCAACCACTAATTCACCCAACTCTACTAGTTTACTCTCTCTTATGTCTATCAATTGTTTTCAGATCATGATATATATTGGGATTGTTCTTATGAGTTATCCAATAATTTTCAATTAGTATCATAGAAAACTATAGTTTTATTATGCTACAATATTTTAAAGTTTTTCTTATGGTTTTTCAAAAAGCATAAATAAGTAATATCCCATAGATCTATGTTTTCCATTAACACATTCAATCTTTGATCGAAGAGATCTATGGAGTAATTCAAAAATATCAATAAAAAATTAGATCCCTTTTTTAAAGGAAAAGGATTTCATATATGAAGATGGAGGATGGTTCAATATCTTATATCACTCAACTTTTAAATTCTTGATATCACTATGAATGTTGTAAATATTTAAATTATTGGGACAACCTGTGCTTTATTCAAAAAGATGAATATCAAATCTGAGGAAAGACTGCACAGTGTTTCAGTTTCAGACCACTCAGGAATATATTTTACATGAGTTATGGGGAAAAGGATAATAGAATAATGAGGAAACACCATAATATCCTTTAGGGTGATAAAAAGATAAAGTGTGTTCTATAAAATCTTATTAGGAAAACTAAAAGATATTCAAAATAGATAAGATAAAACATTAGATAAATTCTTCATTTGTGTAATCAAAATTGTGATCATGATTCAAAGAAATAAAAAATTATTTAATAATTCTATAGTGGTGTAGAAATTAATGAAAATCCTCCTTGATAAATTTTAATCAAAGATTTCAACCATATATGATAAAGGCTTAGATTAATGTACTTTAGAAAAATTTAATAAAATTTTAACTCCTTTTGAGAAATTTAAAGGGTAATACATAATGTGAAAAGGAAAATATAATAAAATTATTTATTTTAAAGCTAATAAATGTATAAACTGACTTAATAAGAATATTTCTCCTAGGGAGGAAAGGTATGCAAAAGTTTATTCAATGATATTTAATGAACTTAGATCATTATTATAAAAAATGAATATGGTGAGAAAAATGTTTATATAAGGGTAGGCTTCCATTTTTGTGTTTCAAATTTTGAATTATTAGAAACCATTTATAAATTTTCCCTAAGAAATATATCATGAAAGAGATGATGATCAATCATAAAGTACATCAAGAAAAAAACAATCTATAATGAAACCAAAGTGGGAAAAAAATTCTTCATATATAATGGAATGTGCAACATAATAAAAGCGTATACTTTTTTTCAATTTATTATAGACCACATAAATATAGGGAAAGAATAAGAGATAAAATTGAAATAAGTGATATAGGATTAATGGTCATCATTTCTAAGTAAAATTAGATCAAATATCCCTTTTGTGGAGAAGAGTAAGAGAGTTATAAAGATTAAGAAAGATGTGATGTGAAAATACATTGAGTGTTCAAATTAATAAAGGATATATTTTTATGTTTGAAGGAAAATTGAATTCTTTTGAGGGAAAATAAATCCCAAAAACATGATAGTGATAGATTTGGAAAATTTCTTAATTAATAAAAATATAAATACATTAATGTGATATTAGTGGGATTCACATGAAAAATCATAGATATCAACATGATACAAATTAAAGGTATAATATATTTTATATTATCAAATAAAAAATAATTTTAAATAATAAAGAAGTAAGATCTCTTGATGTAATTTTTATTATGCCAAAAATTTCTTGTAAAGCACTCACCATGTGCTTCAAAAATCTATGAATAAAGTCATATAAGGATCCGAAACATTTGATAATGATTTTAAAGATACACAAAAACTTTTATATTTTTCCCAAAATTTTTATTACTATTTCATTGGTCACAAAAAAAGACAATAAAAATGGTGTTAGTCAAAATAATGTGAAGAATGGTACTTTTTCATTTTCTTAAAAGGAAAAACCACCCATTTCAAAATCAAATTTTAATTCTGAAAATTTTAGAGTTGATGTGTTGTAAGAGTAGATGAATATTGGATCCTAAAGGAAGGGTAAAGGTAAAGGAGATGGTTTTTTATAATCCTATGATTTAAAAAAACAATAGATATAAAATTTAAGTAATGTCGAATAAGAAAATATAAATGAATATATATATATATATATATTATATGAGAAACTTTTCCATTTACATAGTATATTAGAGTTATGGAGTATATAAAAACAAAACATATGTGTGTTGGAATAATTTATCACTCAAACAATAGAAGAGAGGATACAAATTAAGTTAGAGTAAACATAATCATTAGAGTTTACACTTAAGAAAAAGTGAAAAAGAGAAGGTGGAATTTCATAATACATACAATTTTATTTATGAAACAATATGCAGGTCAGATCAACCTCAGAAAAACTACCAAAAATTTACACACAATTCAACTGGATGATCTAATGCAAGATTAGTATAACAATTATATCAATATAAGGAGTGATAAATATAAATTAATGGTTGTTGAAGTTGAATATAAATCTATAAAATGAGAGAATCCTTGTACACTTGAAAGTTTTTTCTTATTACATGTGATAAGAAATAATAATATGTTAAAATATATTTAATGATATGATAGAGGATATATTACCTTCACCAATTATGGATTACACAATTTCATTGGGGTTGTATTTGCCACACCCCAAACTTTTAAATTATTTTATCTTATTTTTTTCTTCGGTTAGTCTTTTCAAGGTGCGGGTTGGGTTCATGGTTAAATGTTTTTTACATGAAATGTTTTTGCTGTGTTTTGGATTGGTGCACGGGCACCGCACGCTTGGTGGTAAACATGCGGTCGGCCCGAATTCCCATGCAGTTACCCATTACATAAAATAATAAAAATTAATCAGAATGAAATAAATTTAATGTTTAAGATATAATAATAATAACATTATTATGCAGATAAAAAAAATTTTAAAATTAAAATTTTTAATGATCTTATTATCATTAAAATGGTTATAAATATAATTATTATTTGTTTGATATTAATTTTTTTATTATTTAAAACAAAGTAAATAAAATTATGATTATCATTTTTATTATTTTTATTGTAATTATTATTATCATTAAGAAAATTAATCGTGTTTTTAGGATTATATAATTTTTTTTAAAAAATATTATAAATATTGACATTAAAATTTTATTAGTATTATTATTATTTAAATTGTTATTATTATTATTATTATCACTATTATTATTAACAATTTTTATTATGTGTTATTGTTAATTTTGTTTTAATTTTTGTAAGAGGTTTTAGTCCCTCTCTTTTTTTATTCTCCATGCCTCACACTCACACAACTAACCCCATAAACCCCCCATGGATGCCCCACTCCCCTTCTCTCACACCTACCCTTTATTTTTTTATATTATGTGTTTCCTCTATCCAATATCCCTATCTTATTTTATTTATTGTATTTTTATTCTCCCCATTATCTTCCTCTCTCCATGCTTCCCCCTCTCTCCCATTTATTCCCATTATTTTTCTATCCCTCGCTCCAATCACTCTCCCCCTCTTTTTTTCATACATCATGCCTCTCCTATTTTTTATTATCTTATGCACTCCCTCTCTCCACTCATTCCTCTTTCCACCATTAATTAATTTTTTTACTACATCTCTCTAATAAATCCCCTCTCATTATTTTACCAATCATGTACCTACCTCTATCCACTCACACATCCCCCCCCCATCATACACATAGTCCTCCCCTCTGACAATTCTTCCAGCGGCCGCTGGTCCTTCTGTCGATTCCATTCAGTAAGTTCTCTTCCCATATTCTTCTCTAATCACTCAATTTCTAGGGTTTTCATGTGGGTGTTTCTTTTTTTCCAAACCCTAAATGTTAGGGTTAATATGTATCTCAGGTTTCCTTTGGATTTAGGGTGTGTGTTTTGTCCGCGGGGCGTCTTCGGTAGGTGTTTCTAAGTTTTTCTTTCTTAAATTCTTTCCTTTGATTCATGCAATTTTAAATAAATTTATAAAATAGTTTGGAAGCTCTATGGAACCCTTAATTGAATTATTATAGCAATTTGGAATTTATTTGATTTGTTAGAAATAGGTTTTAAATGATTTTTAGGGTAAATTGAAATGTTTTAGGATACCTAAAAAGCTTGTTTGAATTTCTTATGATTATTTAAAAAGGAAATGGTCCCTTATGAAATGTATCAATTTTATTATGTTGCAACGACATTTTTTTTTAATTAACTTGGCCCGATTGTGTTATGACTTAGTTATTGTGTTAAAACACTTTTGTAAATGTTTGATTAATTCAATGTTTTATTTGGAATTCCTTTAAAATATTGCGTGTAAGTGGTGATTTTTTGGGAAAGTCTTTGAAATTTTTTATTGTTGTGCGTTTGATTTCAAAATAGGATTTTGGGTGTATATGGTTTTATGTTAGTGAAGTGCCCAGATTAGTGTGAATCACTGAGAGGGGGAGGGGGTGAATCAGTGATCCTTTAAAACTTTTTACTAATTGATTCTTAATCAATTAAACCTCTATGGTTGGTTAAAGCCTCGATCCACTCTTCTTGTATCTCTCACCTTTCCAAAAATGATGCAGTAAATGTAAAGGCACTGGACACAAGGATTTACAAGGTTCGGCACCAAAGGCCTACGTCCTTGGCATGTTGGTTATACGCCCCAACATGGTTTCTCCCATTATAATCTGTTAGTATTACAATGGTCGATACAGCATCCCACTGTATCTCTCCTGAGTCCCACAGGAGGGTCTTTATACTACGTCCCACAGTGTTACCAGAGTCCCACTGGCCTGCTCCAGAATCCCACTGAAGACTTCTTCCACCCTGAGTCTCACAGGGGGCTTATCCTGGCTCCTCGAGTCACACGAGTAGCTCTTCTTCACTTTAAGCTTCTTCAAGTATCTTCAGCAGTCTGGGATAAAGACTGCTGGCCTTGCTCTGTACCTCTGATCACTTGAGTTGATCAGGTCTTCTCGTCTTGCTCAGGATTTATCTCCTTCTTCTCAGGATGACCTGGATTCTCTCTCCAACTACTGAATACTCAGACAATTGATGTCATTAACTTTAGTCTGGCTCCAGTCTCACTTCAAAACAACTTCATGCACTGAATGCATGGAAACTCTGATTCTTCAAGATCTTCTGGTCTTGGACTCCTCAAATGCACACAAGCAGATTCAGACTTGTTCACGTGTGCACGTGCATGCATGCAAGCATGCACTCTCCTCTTTCTCCTCTTGGTGCAATAAACCCTTAAAGGGTGTAGTCACTTTAAGAACACACCTTTTATTATTTTCCTTCACACGTTTAATTCCTTTTGATTACACACACATAAATGTGTGTTATACTTTGTGTGAGTGTCCTCCCTTTACTTCTTCTAAATGCATACACACTTCTTAGTGCACACACATAGGTTCGGCCTTCTTGTCTCTTTGCACACAAAACTTCTTCACTTTGGCACACACTTGAGCATGGCCTCCACACTTGTTGAGCACACACAAATTATATAAATTTTGTCCACATGGGTGGTAGCCTTGGCCTTGTTCTTTCTTTGCACATACTACTTGATGTAGTCTTCCTCCTTATGCACACACTAGGGCCACGACCTTCTCTTGTTCACTTTGCACACAAGGCACTAAGGCCTCGGCCTTCCTCTTGTTTTTCACACACACAAATGTGGTGGCCACTCTCCTTTTCCTTCAAACTTGCCCACAGCCTTCTTGTTATTTTTCACTTAGCATGAACACACAAAATGTGTGATCTTCACATTGCACACAAGAGATGCAAGTCTCGGCCTTCACTTCTTCTTGCACACACAACCCGTAGGGTTTCTTACTCCACCGAAGCTCCTACCTTAGTGAAGGCGCGCAAGGCTCTTGGGTGGCTTCGCCGCGCAGGGTTCAAAGACCACAAGCGCTCAAGGTATGCTTGAGCCGCGGGTCGCACAAGTCACAAGGCACAAGGGTGCACAAGTGTCGCGCAAGTGCCACTACCGCGGGGTGTGCAAGTGCAACACCCGCGTGCACTTCCTCCTGCCGCGTAAGTACGCAGGAAGAGAGGGAATCAACCACGGGCGCGCTAGAATGCAGCCTCGGGTTCTTCCTGACACGCAAGGGAGGCGCGCAGGGGACTCCTTCGGGACCTCGGGTGGCCCCGAGTTCTTCACTCGCGCAATTGTGCGCGGGGCTTCTACTTCGCGAGGCACAAAGTGCTCCGCGGGACTTCAGGTTTTCAATAAAACTTCAGCAAGCAAATTCAAGAGCAAGGCCTCTCTTTATATAGGCAGAGGCATCTCGTTCAATCCACGTGGATATAAATTCAAACTCCAGAATATCTCAGGTTTTCAAGATTTTCCAAAATCTTTTTTCTCCTCTGTTTCACGCGGCTTAACTCATTTTTAATTTCCTCTTTCATTCCTCCTCATGCATGCGATTTAGAACGCATGCACGGCCTCTGTTTTGGCCATCCCATGCAAAACACGAACACCACATGGCCTCGGCAACTTCGTTTTGCCTCGGCCTTTTTCGAAATCCTCATTACCTTGCATGCATGCTTATTTTATTGCATGGTTAGGTTCAGTTGGGCCAGACGAACTCAATGGTGTCTTCATCTTCGTTGGAGGTGGCCGGAATCTCAAAAACCGTCGTCGGGGTGGCCTCTGGTTCGAACGGAGCTCGCGGGTGGCAGCGGGCAAGCTCAAGGTTGAGGACGGACAGGGAGCCGTCGGATCAGGCAATCAGATAATCTCGGACGGCCTGGATCAAGTCGCGAATGGCGCGATTAGATGAGCTGCTCGGATCGCACACGCGATCAATCATGCGGCTGGGATTCGTTCCTGGAGATTTTTCCGCGTCCCACATCGAAACGGCGAGCGGATTTTCCGCGGTTTATCACCCTGGCGCTGCCTACAGCCGCTCAGTTGAATCCTCTCCCTCCACGGTGCCGCCCCGCACCGTTTTCTCTCTGCGGGCGCGCTCTGCGCCCACTCACGCCACTCGGTCGCGCGCTATGCCCCCTCTATGCACACTGACACTCTTGGGGGTACTCTCCTACGCCCCTGCCGCGCTCCTTCGGGCGTGCCCCAGGCGCCCATGCGGTGTCTTGGGTGCACCCTACCGCCGCCCTGGCTTGCCCCACGGGTTCCCCCATGGGCGTGGTGCCCTAGCGCCCATGCCTTGGGGTTTGAACCCTCAAGGTGCCTTGGCTGGCCATATTTTTTGGCAAAGGCATGAATAAGGACTTTGTCAAATACAAAGTTCTCCTATTAGTATAAGCCAAATGCCAATTATAAATACCAATCCATCTTCCTCTAATCCATTCTTCTTCTACATTTTTCTTCTTCTTCTTAAGAATTCCTCCATTCATCCTCAACATCTATTTATCACTTCGGAATGGAATTCCCAAAGGTTTTTCATCTTCAACCGAACTCCTGAATCAAAGATTTCTTCAATGTGCTTCATTGATCCAATCAGAGATCATGTTGGATCAACTTCTAATTCACATGCACTAAGTGATAGTGCATGGACTTCTTTAGCTCACTTCATCCACTTAGAAGTAGTGGATGGATCATCTTCTAACTCCTCATGCATTGTCACTACAATGCATGGTCGTCTAACATTGTTTTAACATTGTATCCACTTGATACAAGTTCTTTGAACTTAAAGAACAGCTCAACAATCGTCTGATTTAATGATGATACTCCATCATCATCCATTCTTCAAGTGGTGTAACTTAGTATCATCTTGATACAATTATTGAAACATTAAGATCAGTTCTTCAATCGTCTGATATCCATAGAGAATGTTTCAACCACAACATCCTCTGTCACTTAGTGAATCTCCTAAGTGACATGCATCTTAGTACCATTGCCATTCTCCATTCATCACGAACACCATCACATCCTTTGTCATTCACATATTAAAACTCCTTGACATCCATCCATTCATTCCCTGACAACAACATACCTCATTGACAACAAATGCACCACAGTGCACTTCAATCTCCCCCTTTGTATTTGTTGGCAATACACTAGAGCATATATGAATGGGTCAATATGTGTGCCAATATTTCTCCCCCTTATTGGCAATCAAATGCAAAGGTGTGGTGTGGTTCTCAAAAAAACACTTCCTCCCTTTGAAAATCATTTTCTTTGAAAATCACAAGAGAGGGATGATGTCACTTGTTCACTTGAGCAACGAACCTTTAGTAAATCAGCTCTAAGTCTACTTGGGCTAACCCGGTGTAGAAAACAAGAGTGATATGACCAAGGAATTCAAAGCTGTCCATAATTCTATACACATGTGAGATCATGCTTAGGGGTTTGAAATTTTTCAGATATAACAACGAATTTGCTAAATCCTGCACAACTTCACAAAACTCATTAGAAAGTTCAGGTGCAAAGATAAAGCTCCCCCTTTCATCCATTTGTCTTCAATCCATACTCCCCCTTAATTGACAAGATAAAATCAATTAAGAAACAAGGGATGAAAGTATGATTGGAATACCTTCACTTTTCTCAAGATGGTATTAAATCTCATAATCCCATCTTCTACAGATTGGCTCCCCCTCAAGGGGTGCTCTCCATTCTACCCAAACCACTCTCAAGTTGAGAATGATCATCATCTTCAATTCCCTGAAATGTTATCACATGTAAATACAAGTGATTAGGGAATAAGATGGAACCTCCTTGGTTCATCAATGTGAACAACAAGGTTGAGAAGATTCTCTCAACCGAGATGTCCCATTTTCACCATTCTTCACACTTGCACATTTGACCTTCAATGATGTTTGTGCTGGTGTGGATCTCAACACATCTTCATGTGAAATATTCTTCTTCTCTTTTGCCTTAGCAATTGCCAGAACTTCATCTTCAGCTCTCTGCAGATCTTTGGAAAGTTGCAACTGATTTGGCCATATGACTAGTAAGTCACTTGGAAGTGTGGCCTCAGTTTTGGAAATTCCACATGGTTCCTTTGATGCTTTCAAGCTACCTTTATTATGCAACTTGTTTTCAATCAACCCCTTCTGGTTCATCTGGATTGATTATATTTTCGAGTCCAGTCTGCTTCTATTCAATTCCATGGCTTGTTCACAAAGATCCATGGTGTGTCCTTTCTTTCCACAGTAGAAGCATGTTTTCTTGGTGGTCCTTCTGGATGCATCACCCTTCTTGGATTTAGACTCCAAGGACTTCTTTTCCTTTTTCAAAATATTCTTGGGAGCATCTTCCACTTTCTTATGCTTGCTTCCCAAGGATTCTTTCTGAGCCAGGTTCTGTGATCTTTTTTTTTGAGCTCTGGATACAGTTGGAGATTGACATGTATCTTTTTGACCACTTTTGCAATCATCCCAGATGTTGTCAAGTAATCCAAATCTATTTACAGTAAACAGATGTCTCTGGACCTGTGGATGCTGCTTCTTTTCTTCTGGCTTGCTCCCCCTAGGCATGGGCTTCCTCTGTGCTTTGGCATTCAGTGGATTGTACCAACAATCCTTTGCACAATTCCCATACTTGTTACAACACCAACATTGACCCACAAATCTTGACTTTTTGATTCCTTCTGATTGTAGGGTACTTGTCTTGAATTGTTGTGCTGCTTCAGGAGAGCTTTCTTTCTTCATTGTATTCATCCATACTTGTTTGGAATTATTCTTCCATCCTGCACTTTTTATTGAAACAAAATTAGAAGCATTAGTACAAGATGAGATAGATGGTACCTTCCTTTTAGAAGATGTTTCCCTTTTATTAGAGGATGTCTTTCTTTTAGAATCATCCTACTCAATGCATACTTGGGTAGCAATATTTCTCCTTTCAGCTGACTGGGAGGCTTTGACTTTGGGTGATTGTTGATTGTTCAATATCACCTCCAGTTCTAAGCATTTCATATTGAGGGAGTTCTTCTCATCCTCAATAGTTCTTAGCCTTCCTTCCCAATTTTCTTTCAGGTGTTCTAACTGGTCTTCATGCACCTTCTTCAATTCTAGTAATGAATTGCCAAGCTCCTTCACCATTTTGACTTTGTCATCGAGTTGAGCATTTATGACATTCATTGAAACTTTGTGCCTCTTTTCCAGTGCATGGAAAACATCTTTGACCACAGTCTTAAAGATTTCTTTCTCAGAAAGGCTTCTTTTCAATTCTTCAGCAGTGTCTTCATATCTTTCATTGCAAAGAGAAACAGTTTCATCTTTAGCCTTCACCATCTTTCTGAGAGTGTTGGTTATGCCAACCCTTTTTTCCAATTGGACTTCCAGAGAATTGGCTTCATCTTCTAGCTGTAATTTTTCTTCTTGAAGATCAAGGATTCCTGTAGCTATACACATTCCCACTTCCTTGTGGACTGTCTTCTGAAGATATTCTATTTCATTTTGAAGATCATTCATTATTCCAACTTCATCACAGCTAGGACAGGCTTTCTTCATCTTCTTGGCATGTTTCTTCTTTCTATTTCTCTGAGTCTTGGCAGATATCTCCATTTGAGGCTGGTTGCTCATTTCCTCAAATCTGCACTTCATAAAGACTCCCTTGGATCTTTTAAAGGTAACCTTCCCTCTGATACCAATTGATGTTCCCAGATTAGTGTGAATCACTGAGAGGGGGAGGGGGTGAATCAGTGATCCTTTAAAACTTTTTACTAATTGATTCTTAATCAATTAAACCTCTATGGCTGGTTAAAGCCTCGATCCACTCTTCTTGTATCTCTCACCTTTCCAAGAATGATGCAGTAAATGTAAAGGCATTGGACACAAGGATTTAGAAGCTTCGGCACCAAAGGCCTACGTCCTTGCCATGTTGGTTATACGCCCCAACATGGTTTCTCCCATTATAATATATTAGTATTACAATGGTCAATACAGCATCCCACTGTATCTCTCCTGTGTCCCACAGGAGGGTCTTTATACTGCGTCCCATAGTGTTACCAGAGTCCCACTGGCCTGCTCCAGAATCCCACTGAAGACTTCTTCCACCCTGAGTCTCACAGGGGGCTTCTCCTGGCTCCTCGAGTCACACGAGTAGCTCTTCTTCACTTTAAGCTTCTTCAAGTATCTTCAGCAGTCTGGGATAAAGACTGCTGGCCTTGCTCTGTACCTCTGATCACTTGAGTTGATCAGGTCTTCTCGTCTTGCTCAGGATTTATCTCCTTCTTCTCAGGATGACCTGGCTTCTCTCTCCAACTACTGAATACTCAGACAATTGATATCTTTAACTTCAGTCTGGCTCCAGTCTCACTTCAAAACAACTTCATGCACTGAATGCATGGCAACTCTGATTCTTCAAGATCTTCTGGTCTTGGACTCCTCAAATGCACACAAGCAGATTCAGACTTGTTCACGTGTGCACGTGCATGCATGCAAGCATGCACTCTCCTCTTTCTCATCTTGGTGCAATAAACCCTTAAAGGGTGTAGTCTCTTTAAGCACACACCTTTTCTTCTTTTCCTTCACACGTTTAATTCCTTTTGATTACACACACATAAATGTGTGTTATACTTTGTGTGAGTGTCCTCCCTTTACTTCTTCTAAATGCATACACACTTCTTAGTGCACACACATAGGTTCGGCCTTCTTGTCTCTTTGCACACAAAACTTCTTCACTTTGGCACACACTTGAGCTTGGCTTCACACTTGTTGAGCACACACAAATTATATAAATTTTGTCCACATGGGTGGTAGCCTTGGCCTTGTTCTTTCTTTGCACATACTACTTGATGTAGTCTTCCACCTTATGCACACACTAGGGCCACGGCCTTCTCTTGTTCACTTTGCACCCAAGGCACTAAGGCCTCGGCCTTCCTCTTGTTTTGCACACACACAAATGTGGTGGACACTCTCCTTTTGCTTCAAACTTGCCCACGGCCTTCTTGTTCTTTTTCACTTAGCATGCACACACAAAATGTGTCATCTTCACATTGCACACAAGAGATGCAAGTCTCGACCTTCACTTCTTCTTGCACACACAACCCGTAGGGTTTCTTACTCCACCGAAGCTCCTGCCTTAGTGAAGGCGCGCAAGGCTCTTGGGTGGCTTCGCCGCGCAGGGTTCAAAGACCACAAGCGCTCAAGGTATGCTTGAGCCGCTGGTCGCACAAGTCACAAGGCACAAGGGTGCACAAGAGTCGCGCAAGTGCCACTGCCGCGGGGTGTGCAAGTGCAACACCCGCGTGCACTTCCTCCTACCGCGTAAGTACGCAGGCAGAGAGGGAATCAACCACGGGCGCGCTAGAATGCGGCCTCGGGTTCTTCCTGACACGCAAGGGAGGTGCGCAGGGGACTACTTCGGGACCTCGGGTGGCCCCGAGTTCTTCAGCCGCGCAAGTGTGCGCGGGGCTTCTACTTCGCGAGGCACAAAGTGCTCCGCGGAACTTCGGGTTTTCAATAAAACTTCAGCAAGAAAATTCAAGAGCAAGGCATCTCTTTATATAGGCAGAGGCATCTCGTTCAATCTGCGTGGATATAAATTCAAACTCCCGAATATCTCGGGTTTTCAAGATTTTCCAAAATATTGTTTCTCCTTTGTTTCACGCGGCTTAACTAATTTTTAATTTCCTCTTTCATTCCTCCTCGTGCATGCGATTTAGAACGCATGCACAGCCTCTGTTTTGGCCATCCCATGCAAAACACGAACACCACATGGCCTCGGCAACTTCTTTTTGCCTCGGCCTTTTTCTAAATCCTCATTACCTTGCATGCATGCTTATTTTATTGCATGGTTAGGTTCAGTTGGGCCAGACGAACTCAATGGTGTCTTCATCTTCGTCGGAGGTGGCCGGAATCTCAAAAACCGTCGTCGGGGAGGCCTCTGGTTCGAACGGAGCTCGCGGGTGGCAGCGGGTGAGCCCAAGGTTGAGGACGGACGGGGAGTCGTCGGATCAGGCGATCAGATAATCTCGGACGGCCTAGATCAGATCGCGAATGGCGCGATTAGATGAGCGGCTCGGATCACACGCTCGATCAATCATGCGGCTGGGATTCGTTCCTGGAGATTTTTCCGCGTCCCACATCGAAACGGCGAGCGGATTTTCCGCGGTTTATCACCCTGGCGCTGCCTACAGCCGCTCAGTTGAATCCTCTCCCTCCACGGTGCCGCCCCGCACCGTGTTCTCTCTGCGGGCGCGCTCTGTGCCCACTCATGCCACTCGGGCGTGCGCTATGCGCCCTCTATGCACACTGACACTCTTGGGGGTACGCTCCTATGCCCCTGCCGCGCTCCTTCGGGCGTGCCCCAGGCGCCCATGCGGTGTCTTGGGTGCGCCCTGCCGCCGCCCTGGCTTGCCCCACAGGTTCCCCCATGGGCGTGGTGCCCTAGCGCCCATGCCTTGGGGTTTGAACCCTCAAGGTGCCTTGGATGGCCATATTTTTTGGCAAAGGCATGAATAAGGACTTTGTCAAATACAAAGTTCTCCTATGAGTATAAGCCAAATTCCAATTCTAAATACCAAGCCATCTTCCTCTAAGCCATTCTTCTTCTACATTTTTCTTCTTCTTCTTAAGAATTTTTCCATTCATCCTCAACATATATTTATCACTTCGGAATGGAATTCCCGAAGGTTTTTCATCTTCAACCGAACTCCTGAATCAAAGATTTCTTCAATGTGCTTCATTGATCCAATCAGATATCAAGTTGGATCAACTTCTAATTCACATGCACTAAGTGATAGTGCATGGACTTCTTTATCTCACTTCATCCACTTAAAAGTAGTGGATGGATCATCTTCTAACTCCTCATGCATTGTCACTACAATGCACGGTCATCTAACATTGTTGTGACATTGTATCCACTTGATACAAGTTCTTTGAACTTAAAGAACAGCTCAACAATCGTCTGATTTAATGATGATACTCCATCATCATCTATTCTTCAAGTGGTGTAACCTAGTATCATCTTGATACAAGTATTGAAACATTAAGATCATTTCTTCAATCGTCTGATATCCCTAGATAATGTTTCAACCACAACTTCCTCTGTCACTTAGTGAATCTCCTAAGTGACATGCATCTTAGTACCATGGCCATTCTCCATTCATCACCAACACCATCACATCCTTTTTCATTCACATATTGAAACTCATTGACATCCATCCATTCATTCCTTGACAACAACATACCTCATTGACAACAAATGCAACACAGTGCACTTCAGTTAGTATAGCTTACTAAACGTGTTAAAATGTGTTAGAAAGTGTTTAATGTTATTTATGGATTGTTTTATGTTTTATAAATAATTTAGGTGGCCAGTTATGGTTTTAAGGTAATTGGTGTTTTCTTGGAAGTTTAGTTTTCAAATAAATTTGTCCCCTGGAGTGGTTTCAAGAGTATTTTAAATGTGGTTTTGTAATTTTTTTCTTTAAGTGTTTTGGAAATCATAGTTTATAATGTTTTTATTAAGTTTTGTTAATTTGGTTTGAAAGTTGTTTTGGTGTGGGTCGGAAAAGGGTAAAATCATGTTTTCTAATTGTGAAGTGTTTGAAAGTGTGTTTCGAACATGAGAGCCCACTTAGCTTTGTAAATGTAAGAGTGGTCTCTGGTGAATTTTTTTAATAAATGTGTGCACCCGGTTGGAAACCTTAAAAGGTTTTTTTTAAATGGTTTCAATATGAACATGATATAATGGCCCATTTGGCACTTTGTTTAATGTGAATTATCAAACACGTATATGAGGTGATCCTATCTAGTGAAACCCTTTATGGTTGAATGTATAGGAAGCATCCGTGTTTGAGGAAGGAAAGTGTGGTGAGATGAGTGAGGCATGTGAGGGAATTCCTATATACACAATATTATTATAACCACTATGGGTTCTTGGGTGTCTTATAGATTGTCTAGTGACGTTTTCTCACCATCCCTGATTAGATGGGTTGGTGCCCCCTAGTAGATAGAGTGGATAGATGGGATTTGCTGCATATTTTTTCATGAGGGCGATCAATGGGTTATAGACTAGGGGGCTTCACAATATACCGACAGGTGGTTCTGAACCGAGTGCGTCCAGGCTTTGTCTAGGGATGTTTATGATCGTCCATGGTTACATCTTGTATTGCTTGCTTAATTTTTATTAGACTAGTTTACTTTCATCTTGTATTTATTGATTATTTTTCTCCTACACTGATTTATTTTTTAGAATGTATTATTTACCTATCTCCCTTTTTCCCCACCCTGATATCACATGTTTGGTTTTATTTGTAAAATGATAGTCTATTTTTGAAAAAATATATGGTGTGAGTCAGTCCTCATTGTGGGAAAGAGGTTTAATTTTTTTTAAACAGAAAAACCATATTTTTATAATTGTATTTCCAAACTTGTGTCTTTAGACAATTTTGGGTAAGGAAACACTGGGATTCAGTGGTTTACTTTTGGCATCACTTCTGGAAATTTTTTTGATCACGCCTGTGCTTTACCATTTCAGTTGCAGGTTCAGATGTTTTTCAGGCTTTTTCTTAGTGTTGGTCATGTGGGAGCAGTTTTGAGCTTTTGGTTGGAGGTGACCAAGGGGTCACATGGAGATCTTTGTAGCAGGGTCTTGTTTCCAATTTTTTCTTTTTAGTAATACTTTTTATCTCGATGGTTTCTATGTTTATTTGAGTTTTAGTTGTTATTTTTCTACATGCTCTGTTTGTTCTATTTTATTTATCTATCTAGGTTTTATCTCTTGGGATTAAATAATTCCATCTTGTATACTTTGATTCCCAGCCCTGGTTGCCAGCCCGTGGGGATCGAAAACGCCCTTCGGGCCATGTCACGGACCGGATCGGGTGACCGGTTCAGGGTCGACCCAGGTTGGTTCATGAAAAAAAGGTATCAAAGGATGTTCTTGTTATTTGGGGTGTCCGGTAGATAGAGATTAGGACTGTCAGGACTCAAGAGGTAAGTGAGGGGAGGGCATCATTAACCCTTGCTTGTTCTAAACCTTGATTTGCCTGGTGTAGTCCAGGATTTGAGTCTTGTGTCTTTATTTTTGGATTGAGGGATGACAATAGAGGTAGGCAGGTTTCATTTGGTGACCTCACATAGTGGAGTGACCCATGTGGAGTCCAAGTTCATGGTTTACGTTCCTCCTAGTTGTTGAAATTTACTTGGGTCATGGCTCACTACCATGTTGATGTGTTTAGTGTAACTTCCAGTTCTTAATTCTGATAGTTCTTTGTAATTTGAACTCCATTTGGTTCTGGATGGTGAAAGAATGCTTTTGGAAATGGAAGTTAATTTTTTTTAAATGAAAATGTTTTCTCAAAAATGATTTAAAATTAGTAAAGGGAGTTTTAAAATTGGAATTTTTTTAGTAAATGTTTTGGTTTCGATGAGGAAATGATGTGGCCCTTGGTACTCTTTATGGAAGATTACATGTGTTTGGGTGTTTACGGTAAGAGTGTGGGGGAACATGTTTATGGATGATGTGGATGGAAATGGATGGATGCACATTTGATGGTCCATAGTACAAATTGGGTGCGTTTTAATATATATAAATATTTTAGAAAACGTTTTTCCCTTGAGTGGATTTTTAAACTGTGAAAAGTGGTTTTGGAATTTGAAAAATGATCGTGGGATAAGACAGTTCTGAAATTTAAATGAAAATGGTAATTTTTTAAGAGGATTTTGGTTGTGTTTATATTTGATTGGCTTCTGGTCCAGTTTTCTTGGCTTGAGGTGTTCATTTTTATTGTGTTTTATCATGAGGAATGTTTTGGTTTTTTGAATCTTGTATTGTTCGGAGTATACCACCCAGAAAGGACCCTAGTGTTGTCTTCGATTCATGTATGGGTTTCGGTTCATTTAAGTTTCATCACCCTTGGAGGTCTTGGAGGTCTGGAAGAGGCAGTGAAATGAGTTGAAGGAAGTGGAGTGTGTCTTTAGGTGTTTGGGAACTCCCTAGGTTGTTAATGTTCGTGTCATTTTAGGTTTGTTTAATGGTTAAGTTTGGAACTAGTGGAGGTTATTTGTCTTATCGTCATTGGAGTTTGGGGAGTAGTTGGTGATTGTCGGTTTTTTAAGGTTCCCTATCTACCGAGGAGTGTGTGTAGGAGGAACCTTCCCTAAGAGGTTATCCTCGTTGATCCTGGCACCTAGTTCGTCAGGATGCCTATGTATGTGCCATCAGTATGGCTGGTTCGGGCATTCCATGCCATCAGGCCGCATCCCTCCTAAGTCAAGTCATCATTGTGGTCATTCGGGTTGGCTGGGGAAGTTCTGTGGGAAGTTTCATTCGAGGAATGAGTTCTGATTAGGGGATTCTAGTGTCTGACTATGAGTAATAAGATGCTTCAGTCATCAGATCCCCAACCTCAGGACTCGGGGTGAAGCTCGTGAACAATCAGCGTGTCAAATGCATGTGATACATTTACTTGGTACTTTAAGTTTCGCCTTGGAAAAGAGAAATTCAGAGTTCCCTTGATATTTTTTCCCTACTATTGTAAGTTCATTTTTTGTGTGGTGATAGTGCGATGAAATTATCCTTTCGTTATCATTGTAGTTTTATTTTTCAGAATGTGACATCCATAATCGTTAGTTTTTTTAAAAGTGTTGTTGACCCTTGTGTGTGTTGGTCCTGGTTTTATTAGTGATTTTTTAGAGATGCAAGGTGTTGGATAGTTTTAGATCAATGTGGGTAATTCATAGTTCTAGTGGTGGTGTTGTAGGGAATTCCTTATTTCAGTGCCCCAGTATGTCAGGTGTCCTTGTAGTGGTTTTCCGTTTAAGTCTCAGGATTTATGTTCAACTAATGTGGAGAAGTTGGTCGGTTCAGTTGGGAGTTCTTGTATTTCCCCCTCGAGTGCTATGCTTGAGTTCTAAATTATTACGTTAGGGGAATTCTTGTGGTGGGGAGAAATCTCTCGTGTTATCCCTATGATATGTGCAGTGTTTTATCTTTGAGTCGGACAGTTGTAACTTGTAGGGTGAATAGAAATCTTGAGGCTTATTTTTTCCCAACAGTTTTGGTCGGGCTTTGACATGAGTTTTGGTTGTATTTCAGTTGTGTGAATTTTTGGGGGCATAAATTTTTTTGGTGGGGAGAATTGTCACACCCCAACCATTTAAATTGTTTTATCTTTTTTTTTGCTTCAGTTAGTCATTTCAAGGTGCGGTTTGGGTTCATGGTTAAATGTTTTTTTCTGACATTTGATGTTTTTTGCGAGTTTCAGATCGCTGGACAGGCACCACACGATTAGCGGTAACTGTGCGGTCGGCCCAGATGCCCCTATAGTTACCCATTACTTAAAATAATAAAACTTTATCAGAATAAAATAAATTTAATGTTTAAGATTTAATAATAATAATATTGTTGTGCAGATATAAATGTTTTTTTAATTAAAATTGTTAATGATCTTATTATCATTAAAATGGTTATAAATATAATTATTATTTGTTTTCTATTAATTGTTTTATTATTTAAAAGAAAATAAATAAAATTATGATTATCATTTTTATTATTTTTATTGTTATTATTATTATCATTAATAAAATTAATGGTGTTGTTATGATTATATTTTATTTAAACTATTTTAAATATTTACATTAAAATTTTGTTGTTGTTATTGTTATTTAAATTGTTGTTGTTGTTGTTGTTGTTATTATTATTATCACTATTATAATTAACATTTTTTATTATGTGTCATTGTTAATTTTATTTTAATTTTTTTAATAGGTTTTAATCCCTCTCTTTTTTTATTATCCATGACTCACACTCACACCACTATCCCCATAAACTCCCCACGCGTGCCCCACTCCCCTTTTCTCACGCCCCCCTTTATTTTTTTTATCTTACGTGTTTCCCCTCTCCAATATCCCTGTCTTCTTTTATTTATTGTTTTTTTATTCTACCC
The DNA here is from genome assembly GCA_963277665.1 of Viscum album. Classification (NCBI taxonomy): domain Eukaryota; kingdom Viridiplantae; phylum Streptophyta; class Magnoliopsida; order Santalales; family Viscaceae; genus Viscum; species Viscum album. The sequence continues at coordinate 1,291,101,102 of OY728119.1, forward strand.
ATTTTCTCCCTCTCTCCATGCTTCCCAATCTCTCCTATTTATTCCCTTTATTTTTTTATCCCTCTCTCAAATCACTCACCCCCCTCTTTTTTCATCCATCTCTCCTCCTTTTTATTATCTTATGCACTCCCTCTATCCACTCATTCCTCTTTCCACCATTAATTCAATGTTTTTTTATTCCATCTTTCCAATCACTCTTCCCCCATTATTTTACCAATCACGCACCTACCTCTCTCCACTCACACATCCCCCTTTCATACACGCATTCCTCCCCTTCGAAAATACATCCAATGGCTGATCGTCTTTCTGGTGGTTCCTTTTGGAAAGTTATCTTCCCATATTCTTCTATAGTCACTCAATTTCTAAGGTTTTCATGTGGGGGTTTCTTGTTTTCCAATCCCTAAATGTTAGGGTTAATATTTATCTCCAGTTTCCTTTGGATTTAAGGTGTGCGCTTTGCATGTGGGGTGTCTTTCTTCCTCTTGTTGAATTCTAATTCCAATCACACGTTGTTTCGGTAGGTGTTTCCATGTTTTTCTTTCTTAAAGTCTTTACTTTCATGCTTGCAATTTTAAATAAATTTATAAAATAGTTTCGCAGCTCTATATCACCCATATTTAAATTATTATAGTAATTTGGAATTTTTTGATTTGTTAAAAATAGGTTTTAAATGATTTATAGTGTAAATTACATAGTTTTATGATACCTAAAAAGTTTGTTTGAATTGATTATGTTCATTTAAGAAGAAAATGGTCCCTTATAAAATATATCAACGTTATTATGTTGCAATGACATTGTTTATTAATGAACTTGTCTCGGTTGTGTTATGGCATAGTTGTTGTTTTAAAACACTTTTGTAAAGGTCTAATGAATTAAATGTTTTATTTGGCATTCCTTTAAAATAATGTGGGTATGTGGTGATTTTTGGGAAAAGGATATTAAATTTATTATTGTTGTGTGTTTTATTTCAAAAGAGGATTTCGGGTGTGTATGGTTTTATGTTGATATAGCATACTAAATGTGTTAAAAAAATTAGAAATGGTTTAATGTTTTTTAATGGATTGTTGTGTGTTCTATAAATAATGTTGGTGGCTAGTTATAGTTTTAAGGTAATTGGTGTTTTATTGGAAGTTTAGTTTTCTAAATAGATTTTAGTTTTCAAATAAAGTTGTCCCCATGAGTGGTTTCAAGATTATTTTAAATGTGGTTTTTTAAAGTGTTCCTTTAAGTGTTTTGGAAATCAGGGTTTATAATGTTTTCATTAAGGCTTGGTAATTTGGTTTGAAACATTTTTTGGTGTGGCTCATAAAATGGTAAAATCATGTTTGATAATTGTGAAGTGTTTGAATGTGTGTTTAGAACTTGAGATCCCATTTAGCTTTGTAAATGTAAGAGTGTTGTGTGTAAGATTTTTTGAATAAATGTGTGCACCCGGTTGGAAAACTTAAACAGTTTTTTTAATGGTTTCGATATGAACATGATGTGATGGCCCATTTGGAACATTGTTTTATGTGAATTATTGAATGCGTATATGATGCGCTCTTGTCTAGTTTAACCCTTAATGGTTGAATGTATAGGAAGCATCTGTGTTTGAGGAAGTTAAGTGTGGTGAGATGAGTCATATGTGTGAGGGCCTTCCTACCGACATAATATTATTATAACCACCATGGTTCCTGGGTGACTTATAGATTATAAAGTGATGGTTTCTCACCATCCTCGATTAGACGTGTTGGTTACCTCTGGTAGATAGAGTGTCCAGGTGGGATGCACCACTGATTTTGTCGTGAGGGTGATCAGTGGGTTATGGACTATAGGGATTTACCATATGTCGGCAGGTGGTTCCGAACCGAGTGCGTCCAGGGGTTGTCTAGGGATGTTCATGATCGCCCATGGTTACAACTTGTATTGCTTTCATATTTCATGTTACACTGTTTTATTTTCGACTCATATTCCTTGTTTATTTTTCTACTACACTTATTTATTTTTAGCCTGTGTTATTTACCATTCTCCCTTTTTCACAACTCTGATATCACTTGTTTGGTTTTATTTATAAAATGATAAACTATTTTTTAAGAAATATATGGCATGAGTTGGTTCTCATTGTGGGAAAGAGGTGTTATTTTGTTTAAACAGGAAAGCGTTATTTTTATGGTTGTATTTCCAAACTTGTTTCATCGGACAACTTTGGGTAAGGAAACACCTGGATTCAGTGGTTTACTTTTGGCACCCCTACTGAGCGTTTTTTTCTCACGCCTATCCTTTACCATTTCAGTAGTAGGTTCAGATGTTGTTCAGAATTTCTCTTAGTGTTGCTCATGTGAGAGAAGTTTTTGGATTTTTGTTGGAGGTTACCAATGGGTCACATGGAGATCTTTGTAGTGGGGTCTTGTTTCCAATTTTTTTCTTTTTAGTAATAATTTGTATCTGGACCGGTTCTTTGTTTATTTGAGTTTTAGTTGTTGTTTTGTTTCTTTCTCTCTTTTTCCTATTTATTTATCTAGTCCTAGTTTTATCTCTCGAGATTAAATAGTTCCCTCATGTATACATTGATTCCCGGCAATGGTTTCCATCCTGGGGGGAATAGGAACTCCCCTCAGGACTTGTCGCGGAATGGCTCGGGTGACCGGTTCAGGGTCGACCGGGGATGGCTCGTGACAGGATTCTCCAAAATTAGTAAGAATAATTTTAATGATGTCTTCTTTGTTCATAACTAAAAATATAATCTCTTGGATATTTGATAGATTATTGATAATGGGAACAAGTTGATATTTTGAAAATATGTATGTGTGATAAAAAATCTAAAGGGGGACACAATTCGAAAAAATTGATAATGATCAAAAAGAAATCTAGTTTAAATGTATAATTATAATGTCGCATGGTGCATGAGTATAATGGAGTTAAATCAATTATAGTATAGAACACATGTCTATTTGAGGAATCATAACATGGATAAACATATCAAATGTGATACCCTAAAGATGATATAGAAGCTAAATCACTAATGGATCAACACTGTGACACATGTCACAAAGGAAAAAATGGTGATTAATAGTGATAAACCAGTAGATATTAAAATATGAAAATTTTATGTGTTGGAATATTTTGTTAATTTTTTCTAATGAAATTCAATTCAGAAAATGTAGATAATTATTTCATGATTTTATAGTGTATTTTACTCGAATGAGTTATGTTTGTTTTGGGTCAAGTTATTCATAAGTTCTTGACATATTCAGAAAAAATAAAGGAGTTATGAGAATCATGTAGAATTTAAAATCAAAAATATTTTAGTGTCCAAATGGATTCATTTATAAGAATGAAAATTTTGATTTATATCATGAGAGGCATGTAATAAGAAATAAATATACTACTCTGTACACACCCAAAAAAATAGTAACTTTGAATATGAATTATAGTCTGGTTAATATTTGAATAATGATGATATTGAAACATGGAATCTAAAAATAATTTCGTTTATAGACAATAATTGTGTATATCTATATTCATAATTGGTGCCTACTTAAGAAAAATATATTAAACATTACTTATGAGTTATGTATTGGAAAGAAACCATTCTTATGAGGTTTGAAAGTTTTCAACAGCCCATAACTTATCATGATCAGAGGAAAAAAATTGGGATAATTTTATGAGAGAGTCGATAGAAGTATATTTCTTAGGTATACATGCAGTCTAAGGATTTAATGGTTCTATAACAAGAATGTAAGAAACTTTGTAGAAAATATTGATGTAAATATATTACAAAATTAAAATATTTCATATAAAATCATTGTATATTAATGCTGAAATTTATGGATATCTTATAGACAAATTTAGATAGAATGGGAGTATTATAGATTCATAAGTAGATTTCCAAAATTCTCATTAGGACTCTAAATTATCTAGTGGTGATGAATCCTCAAGTAAATGAGGAAATATGTTTTTAATAAAAATAAATGATATGGAAATTGAGAAAATACTTGGATATAATACTAATGGTGTTTAAAAATTAAAGAGTTTTAGAAATTCTAATCATTCTATCTTTATTTTATAGGTTGAACTAAATATTTTTAATGAATCATTACAAATTGATTACTGGATTATAGTAATGGAAGATCAGTTGAATCTAAATGAGAATAATTAAACTTGGTAATTTGTGTCTCATCACAAAAATAGTGATGTGATTGGGATGAAGTAGGATTTAAGAACAGACTCAATTATAAAGGATAAGTATTATTAAAAAAATCTATTCTTCTTTAAAAAAGATATTCTCAAATTAAGGATATTTATTTTTATGATATGTTTATCTAATTATAACGAATCAAATGATTTTAATTTTTAAGGATATATTCTTAATGAAATTTAAATTTTTCCAAATGGACACGAAGTTATAAATTCTAAATAGTTATTTGTGTAAGAAGTCTACATTGAGAAAATAGGTGGTTTTACCTTAAATAGTGGTGTTCCTCAAGTTTTAAAGATAAATAAATGGATATATTGGCCTCAATAATGTTCCCCTATGTTGGTATTCAATGATGGACAATAACATGAAAAGAATTAAATTCATAAAATTCACGGTGGATTCTAATCTCAATGTCAAAATATATCAAACATACTTTCCTATAGAGATTTTGTATAATGATGACATAATTATTTCAAAAAAAAATTAAAAACATATGAAGGATTTTATTCACAAATGAGGAACCAATTTAAGATATCCAAAATTATTGAGATAAAATTATTCATCGGTTTTCAAGGCACAAATATTGTAGTTTCTAAATATCACGGAAAATAAATGTATGATCATGTGTTATTCACCATGTTGGGAAAGCAATAATTGAGAGAGGTATTTTCTCCTATTTTACATGGGGCCAAGTTTTCTTTAAATGAAGAAGTGATTAGTGTTTATTAAATGGAGTTCAAGAGGATTATTGGTAGGCTAATTTATTTGTACACTTCTCAACACAACATTAAATTTTTGGGAACACATTGTGTATGATTGCAAAGAAATATGAATTATTCACATCATGAAATAGTTAAATGAATCTTATTCAATATGAAATGAAATCATGATTTTGGTTTTAGGTAAAACAATAAAACATTAATTTTGATTTATGATTATTTCAACATTGATTGGTCCATAGATATTAGATGTCATAGGTTTAACACAAGATGTATAATATGTTTTTTCGAAAGGCATGTTCTGTGGTTATCAAGAAAAACAATTATCACATTGAGTAAAATTAAAAATAAATATATTATAGTAATGTAGCCCATAAAAATGTTATGGATATGTTTGTAGCTTAAAGATATGTCAGTGGATGTATCATACTCATTTATGATGTGTATTGATAACCAATGTGTCATAAACATTGAAATGAATATTTTAAAAAATTCAATTTTGAATCAAATTTACATAAAATTCCTTTTTATTAAGGAGAAACTGAGCCATGATGACCATTAATTACAGTGTTTTTTACTAATGATCTAGTTTTAGATATATTAATGAATCTCATATCAAATTATTACTTCTAAAAGTATAAATTTTTTGCAGTAAAATTTTTCACAAAATCCATGTAAATTATCTTGGATTTTTTCCATATTTCATTCCAATGATTTTGTAAAAAATGAGGAGAATCCAAAAGGGGCTCTCCATGAAAAAGGGAACAAAATAAATTTTCATTTTTTAGTTGAAGATTGAAGTAAATTCTTGAGGTGTCAGTAGATATATAATTTTAGAGATCCCATTCATTATATTTATTCACATGTTGTCAAAAAATACACTATATTAAATTGAAGATCATGAAAGATATTTATTTTTCTTTAATGATTGAGGGATTTTATGATTATTTTAGTTCATAGAATCTCATTATAAAGTTGCTTTTTATAGGGTATGTGTGATTAAAAAACAATTAACACTTGTTTGAGACATAATTTTTCATAAAATAATGGTTGGATTACACATCGTAACGTCCCTCATCCATGATCCATCCCAAATCAAGTATCCAATCTAAAGCATTTTCCCTTAACTTGTCATGCAGCGACAATGTCTATTTGGGTCCCAATCAGGAATCCCTAATAGGGTGTGAGTGAAACTTTGTAGTCCCCCACAAATGGTACCTAAAACAAATAATTTCAATGGAAAGTGTATGCAGTTGTATACAGAAATTAATTGCAATGCATAATTAAACAGTTTATCGTAATTATTATTATTCTTTATTCAAACCCACAATTGAAAGACAATATTTCCATTATTATTTTCCACCTATTTGAATGACTAGGTTACCATTCTATAACTCCAACACACTTGAATGTTTATGTTATCATTCCATACTCACGCACCCATGAATATCCATGTTACCATTCGATACTCACACACCCATGAATAACCATGTTACCATTATTAATAGTTATCTGAATGAGCATGTTACCATTCACCATTTAATAATACATAATTCACCATTTACACATACAACATGTATCACATTTATCATGCTTAATCAGTTATTATCCACATTATCACATATATCACATCATCACATCTAATAGGATTAAACAAAATTAAACCAATTAACCACCAATATCATATTAATATATCAGTTAATTAATCCTCTCACCCTTATTACTAATTAAACAATTATTCTTCACATAAAACACCATACTTAATTCCCCAATTAATTAAAAACATAAATCTCTTTAAATAACCTAACCATTAATTTACTGCTTACTTATAATTAATTCATCAAATAATTATCTCAATCTGAAATTTAATATTTCATAATTAATTCCCCAATTAATTATATCATTTATTAAATATAAATATCTCATAATTATTTCATCAATTAATTATCCATTTCTATTGATTAAATATCTCATGAATCCACATTATTTAGTAAACTAATTAATTAATCCAGAACATTTTCATTATTTAATTCCATGGTAAATTAATCAAAATCAATCCCCTCAATTAAGTCATTGGTTAATTAATCACATAAACTCTGCTAATTAATTATTTAAATAATTAATCTAACTCAATACCCTCAGTTAATTAAACAATTAATTATTCCATCATAATCAATTCCATAACACCAGTTAATTCGTAGATTAATTGTTCCAACCCAATTAATTAAATAACCTCATAAATAATTCACCAATTAATTATTCCTACTAACTTAATTCAATAACCACAATATTAATTCACTAGTTACTTGATCACATTTAATCAATCTAATAATTCTATAATTAATTAATCTGGCTCAATCCCATAAATAAATTTACCTATTATTGTTCACATCAACACCATTAATTAATTAAACAATTAATTAGTCTAACGCAATCCCTTAAATTAATTCAAGGGTCAATTGTTCACTTAAACTATGTTAATTAATTATTTAATTAATTAATCTTTTTCAGTATCCTCAATTAATTAAACAATTAAGTATTCCATCGTAATCAATTCAATAACACCAATTAATTCTAGAATTAATTATTCCAACTCACTTAATAGAATAACCCCATAATTAAATCACCAATTAATTATTCCAACTCGCTTAATTCAATAAACACATATATAATTCAAAAATTAATTATTCCAACTCACTTAATTCAATAACCACATATTTAATTTATTATATTTCAAAATTAATTATCTCTCCATAATTAATTTGAAATTCCATTATCACAAATCATAATTTTATAATTCTAACCCAATCACATTAATTAATTCTACAATTAACTAATAATGTTCCATGGTCTCATTAATCCCCTAATTAATTCAATAATTAATCATTCTGAATATCCAAATTCATTACTTTTAGAATTAATTTTAACAATTAATTATCAAAATCCCATAATTTCCGTTATTCACTAAAAAATCCAATTCCTAAATTAATTAATTATTTGGAATTCCAATTTCTAAACTAACCCTATAAAATCTATTATCAAATACACATAATTAATAATAAACACTACTATTTTTGAATTTTAGACCACCTACCTCAAATATGATGAACATGTGATATGAATCCAACATCACTAACATCGTGTTATTCTGATAACTATTGAAGGATAAATTAAACATATAAGCATATCTAGTTTAATAAATATCTTCTCAAAATACGTCATTTTCTATAAGAAAAAATTTAATATGTTCTATCCTCCTAAAAATATGAATACAATTCCACTGACAACATGTCAATCTGATCAATATCGAAAAAGATATTGATTATTGAAATTTGGAAGGGGATATAGGGAGAGGATGTAAGGGCGTGTAAAAAATAATGGCCTCCTTACCAATGTCATGTGCACCACTGCAAATCCAATTTATAATACTTTTTAATCAATTAATTTAGTTAAATTTATTAATTGAATCATTTATTTATTAATCTCTACTATTAATTTCATGCGTCAACCCATCCTCATTTTGGGTGTCTTCTGGACCTATACAATGAGACCAAATTAAATATTCAACATTGGTCTTTAAATGACAGCCTTAGTTTTAGGTTCACTCACCCACCATTGATGTGTCTATATGACACCATAAAATAGTGTTATGAATGAAACGGTGTTTTAAAAATAATTATTTTGTCACATAAATACCCTTAATTAATTCCTCTGTTAAATAAGTAGGTCAATACGAGGAATTAATCCATCAATTAAATAATCAATATCCACAAACTCAAAAATTACATAATTCATTCCACACTTGATTATGAAATTCTCCCAATTACATCTACTCAAAAATCCTCATTAATTAATTTTACAATTAATTAATCTCATCAATCCTATTATTTAATTCATCAATTAATTATCTCAACTAATTTGACAAATAATCAATCTAAAAATATAAATAACATTAAATATCTATTGCGCATAAAAGTAATACCCTGAGTAGGGAAAATGTAGCACCCTTAGTTTGATCTATGTAGCCTTTTTATACCTTTTTTATGCATTTAATGTTCTTTGGATGATTTTGGATGGGTTTAAGAGAGTTTGGGATGGTTTGGGAAAACATTGGGGGCCTTTTAAGGTTGCACGGTTTGCGCATGGTTAGGATAAATTGTGTGAGATAAACCATGCGGGAAGTGGGATACACAAGGATTGTGCACGGTTTTCCTAACCATGTGGGGTGGGTTGTGCAATATTCCCCTTCAAGTCAGCGGTAGGCAGATGGTTAGAGCACAGTTTGTCTAACTGTGTGAGCTAACAGTGCGGCCCATAAAAATGAGTTTTTAAAAATCCGAGATTAGAATGGATTACCTTAAAGACCACCAATATTCCTCCAACTTGACACTCTCTCTATATTTCCTCTTCTCAAAGGTTAGGTGTTCTCTCCCACTCATTTTGGAAGCAAATCAAATGGTTTTCTTGGTGTGGTTGAGCAGATTATTCTCCTATAAATCTCCTCTCTTAGTTCTTTGTGCTTTTTTCAATACCTACCCTTCCCTCTCTCTCTCTCAGTTTTCTATATTTTCACTCATTGTGTGTATATATTAGGTTTTTTTTCTTGGTGTTTTGATTTTAAGGCTTTTTTATGATAGTGAAGGAGACCTAGAGTGTTTTTAGTGGAGCGTACGGCCGGATTGGGGTGTGTTTTCATGTGGGTCGAATTCTCTTGAACCCTATAGGTTGGTGGAATCTATGTCAAACACACTTGATTAGAACTACTGCTTTTTGTACAATTTCTTTCTTGAAATTAATTTTGATAAATAATTTTTAATATGGTTTGAAATCCATTTGGTAATGAATTGGGGTATTTTTGGAAAAATGGGTTATTGTTGCAAAACAGGGATTTGTTGTGAGATTATAAATAGGTGATTTTAAAATCATTAGTGGATAAATATGAAAAATGTTTTGTGAAATATGGTTTTCAATAAAGAAGTTGTTTTTTGAAATTTTTTTGGGCATGGAAAGTTGTTTTAAGGGTTTTTTCAATAAATGGGTGATTTATTGATGTGAATTTTCATGTATAAGAATAATGGAGTGCTAATCGTGTGGCCCTGGTTATTTATGCTTATTGATTGATTAATTATTATTTGTTGTGTGGATTGGGTGGAAGTGGGCAGGAAACCTCACTATAAATGATGATGGATAGTGGAAAGAAGATCCACCTTTATGGATAGTGGTCGAGAAGCAACACTAGTTTGAAATATAGTGAATGGGTTGGAACGAAGCTCCACAGTTTGGTTACCTTGTTGTGTTTTGTTTTGAATGATGTAATTTTTTGTGCTAATGTGAAATGGTGAAGTGTCTTATAGCATGGTTTTTTGGATTTCCCTTGATGACATGCCTTCATAAGGGTATGTATGGATTGTGGTAAGGGTTTCATGATTTATTATTTTATATGAACTATTTTATATAAATGTTTTGATGGTTATTTACTAGTTTTGTGTATAGGGAATCCATTTGGGGAAATCCTACTGAGTATTAGTACTCACCCCCTACATTGTCTCCGAGGTGATTTTTTAGATGTTGTATTCTATGACACAGGTAAGGGTAAATAATCTCATTTTGCTACTGGTTCTCCATGATACTTTGGAAACATTGTGGAGCATAGAGATTGGTGTGCAGCTTTGGATGGTGTCTGAGTTATTTGGATTCATATTATTTTGTCTTCTTCTTGGTACTCTGATAGAGGTATTGTAGTTGTTTGGTTTTATTGGTCTTTGTAATGGTAAGGATGTGTTTTTTCATATTGCTGACTCTTGGTAATATGTGGTTTCGGTCTCTTTTTTAACAAGAATCATGTAGCTTTGTTGATAATGGAATATTTGGTTGGTTGATTTTATCCTAAGAGAAAAATTTTCCCCATTGTACTCTTCAAGCCCTAGACTTTTATTTCTAGCCTTTGTTTCTTTAGGAACATTTCTTAAGGCCAAGTAACATTCTTCTGAACTCTCACGCCAATGGGATGGGGTGGGATGTTACAAGTTGTATCAGTCTGTTCAGTCCTTGGCATTCAAGTGAGAGAAGTTGTCTGGTCCTTTGGTTTTTCCATTTGTTCTTGATCTATTCCTTGAGTCAGGATGGTATTAAAGCATAGTATTATTGGGATTTAGAATGTATAGAATAATAGTGTGTATTTATCCCTTTTATAATGAACTTCATGTTACCAGGGAGTTGGGTACATAAGTGTTTGGAGATACTAATAGGCATTGGATATCTCATTGTCATGGGTGTAGTCAATGAGATTAGTATGGTATGCATGCTCGAAATGACTTCCCACTAGGATGCATACTTCATTTGTATATAATGATCTATGGTGTGATATGAATGTGAGGAATTTGGAAATTCTAAACTGGGTTTTAAAATAGAAGGGTTTGAAATATGAGAACTAATGGTATTTTGAAAATGATTTGATTTTCAAAACATGGTGGATTTTCTAGAATACAATAATATGGGAAATGGGAACATGTGGAAAGCCTGGTTGTGATAGTTGCTATGTAATTGAACTTTAAAATTTTATACCCTTTATTATTACGGGATTGGGACTTATGGTTGGTTTTGTGTTGATAGAAATGTAACCGGGTAGGTGTTGTAGAGACCAACCAGAAGAAGTGGTTGAAATTATGGTTGGACCTGAGGCTCAGGTGAACTAGCAGCTAGTGCAGAGTATAGTGCAAGCATTCAAAGCTGTGGAAAGTGGTAATAAACTGGATGAACCAAAGAATGTGGATCATGAGGTTCAGTTTTAATGATAGTATCCACAAATGTTTAGAGGTGATTCAGATCTAGAAAGGGTTGATACATGGCTGAATAGAATGAGTAGGATATGTGTTATCTTGGGAACATAGGCAGAGAAGAAGGTGAAGTTATCCACATACATGTTGGAAGATCTTTCAATTCAGTGGTGGGAGGGGGCGGTCCAAGCTGGGACGGACCAAGGTGTGGCAAATGAGGGGTTTGAGTAATTGTTTAACAAAATGTTATACCCTCATACATTCATAATTCAGCGTATATATGATTTCGTCATTTTGAACTAAGGTAACATGGTGGTGATGTAATATGCATCTAATTTTATGAACATACTACCGTTTTCACCCGAGGAGTCGGGTAGTACATCGTTGAAGGAACAAATTTTTGAGGCTGGGTTGAGGCATAAAATTCGTTCCAAGATAGAAGTGCTGTGTATAAGTGATTTCATGAAAATTGTGAATATTCATATAGTGGCTGAGTATGATCTTTTTGGGCCTATAGGTGGGGCAAGAATGTTGGTACCTATGGTAAATAGTGTGAACTCGAATGGTGTGTTCTAGTGTAAGAGGTACACTTATTTATAGGGTGGGGGTGTGACTCAAAATATGATGGTAGGATCGGTGAATCTTCCTCCAATGCCTCATATTATTTCAGGATGTTTTCAGTGTTCCTTTACAAGACATATCTAGTTGGATTATATAAAACAACCTCGAGCGTGTCAGAAATGTAAGAAGATCGGGAATCTGCAATGTTCTTATCAGAATAATCTAAGGTCTGGTGTCTTTGACACTCCTTAGGGGTCGCAAGGGTCTTATGCCTCGATGGGACGGGGGTAGATTCATAACCCTCGGCAGTTGAGTAAAGTTGGTAATGGTGACTCTAGAAATACCAAAATTCCTCTGTATGATAATAAAGAGCGGAGTGTGGAAGTCAAGAACTTGTTTGTGACTGAACAGGCTATGATGGATTATCAGTTAGGACCATACAAGGTGTGAGGTATAGTTCTTTAAAATTAAAAATTAATTCATGATTTATTTGATAAAGTTTCTACCCATTCTTTTCTTTATTCTCACATTGATTATTTTTTGGGTTCACATGTGAAAAAAGTATGCCTTCTTTTTTTCAAATACAAACTCCTCAGTGTCTAGGAGAGTGTTGATTTTTACTCTATAGAGTGTGTTGTTTAGTTTTGGATGACATTGAATTGATGTGGGATTACATATTTCTTGATATGGAAGCATAGGATCTAATCTTTGGAATGCATTGGTAAGTTATGTTTAAGGCCCACATCTTTTATTATGCGCAAACGGTTATTTTGATGAAGGAGGATGGTGTAAGACATCACTTTAGGGGGGAGAAGAGTGAGAATCAGGGTGCAACAGGATTTATAGCACCATAGGTTGACACGATATCATATCAGTTAGCAACCTTGTCATTGGCATCAGTGGAAGGTGTTGAGAAGAGTGTTCTTTCGGCATTTCTAGATCACTTTATGGATGTCTTTCCCAAACAATTCTTTGGTTTTCCACTTATGAGGGAAGTGGAGTTTATAATTGATCTCTTTTTTGGGACCATTTATATCTCACTTCTGTCTTACCGTATGGCACTAGCTGAATTTTGGGATTTAAAGGTGAAGTTAGAATATTTAAGAAAACCAAGGGTTCATTTGGCCAAGCACATCTACATGGGAAGCACTGAATTTCTTTATTAAAAAGGTGGATAGAACTCTACAGCTCAGTTTTGATTATTGTATACTTAATCAAGATATAATAAAGAAACAATATCCACTTCCATGCATTGATGATTTGTTTGAATAGTTGAGGGGAGATCAATGGTTCTCCAAGATTGACTTATAGTCAGGATATCATCAATTGCAGGTCAGGAAGTAGGATATTCCCTAAATATATTTCATAAGTAGATATGTCCATTATGAGTGTGTGGTTATTCCCATTAGAATAAACAATGAAACATTGGTGTTTATGACATTGATGACTCTGATATTTTAGAGATATCTAGATTCTTTTGAGGTGGTATTTGTGATTGACATACTAGTGTATTCGAGGTCAAGGGTAGAGCATGAGAAGCACTTGGCGATAGTGTTGGGGATCTTAAGGGATCAAGTGTTGTTTGAAAAATTTCCATAGTGTGACTTTTGGATATAGAAGGTTTATTTCCTTGTCTGTGTTATTTCTGAGATATGTGTTTCAGTCGATCAAGAAAAGATATAGGCTTATATCTTATGGAAACTGCTAAAGAATGTTCTCCATTTATATAGCTTCCTTGGTCTAGCGGTCTATTATCAGAATTTTTTTGTGATTTCCCATAATTGGCATCGCCAATGATAGCTTTGAAAAGAAACAGTATCCCATTAAAATGGGATGAGAAGTGTCAAAAAAAAATTAATAGATAAAGGGTCTACAAACATCATCACCAGTCTTGGTTTTTCTTGAACCAAGGAAATGGTACGTGGTGTATTGTGATGCATCGGGATCAGTTTTGGGGTGTGTCCTAATTCAGTGGGATCATGTAGTTTCATATGGCTCATGGCAGTTGATGTTTTATGAGAAGAACTAACCAACACATGATTTGGAGTTGGTGGTAGTGGTTCATGCTTTAAAAGTGTGGCGTTATTGCCTCTTTGGTGAGAAATTTACAATGTTTACCGACCATAAGATCTTAAATCATATTTTCTCACAAATAGATTTGAACATTAGGAAAAGTATATGGATGGAATATCTACAGATGTTTGATTTAGACTTAATGTACATCGTGGGTAAGGGAAATTTTGTGGATGATGCATTAAGTAGGTAATATTGTGCTCATGTGGTAAAACGAGCATCGAATCAGTGGCATTTGATGTTGGTCATAGCTGACCTGTGGTTGGAATGTGAGGACCGGGGTGATATAGTATATTTCTTTCTGGTTTCAATGGTTACTAACTTGGATGGTTCGGTTAAATAGGCATTAGAATCTGATTACGAGTGTATGTCGATGAGGTTGAAACTCAATGGTGGGGATACCATTAAAAAATGGGAATTGAATTGGAATTTATTCGTGTGTTTTCATAATCAAATGGTGGTACCAATATCTTTTCAGGAGAAACATCTCAGAGCTTATCATCATTCCATGTGGGTTTTACATCCTGGAATTAAGAAAATGTATAAGCCATTGAAAGCGTAGTTTTGGTGGGATGGTATGAAAAAAAATGGAGGAGTTTGTTTGGTGATGCTTGACTTGTCAGCAAGTCAAGGAAGAGAATCAGTGGCCTACAGGCATGTTGTAGTATTTACCTATCCCAATGAGGAAAATGGGGTAAATGGTGATGGATTTTGGGACAGGTCTCTCAAGAATGGTAGGAAACACAATGTCATGTGGTTGATTGTGGATCAGCTCAAAAAGTTGTCCCATTTCAACTCGATTTTCAAATATCATACGGTTGAAGATCTATCCAAAATACATATCTGGTAAGTGGTAAAGAGGCATGGAGTTCCAGTTTTGATTGAATCAGATATTGATTTGAGTTTCACATATCGTTTTTGGTAAATCCCTTCTGTAATCCCTTTGGACACAGTTTATGATAATCACAGCATATCATCCTCAGATAGGTATCAAATCTATGAGGACTATACAAACTTTGGAGGATATGTTAAGGGCTTGTGTGATGGATTTTGGTGGCTCATGGGTGGATCAATTACTGTGGTTGGAGTTTTCCATTAATAACATTAATCAGTCTTTAATATATATGGCTCTATTTGAGGCATTATATGGGCGTCCTTGTCGTTCTCCACTATGTTGGGTTCAAAAAGATGGTACTTTGATGACTCTACTGATCCTGGTCCACAAGACTGCAAAAAATATCAATTTGATCAAAAAGAGGGTAGATATAACTCAAAGTATTCAGAAATAATATGTGGACCATCGTCGAGGACTGTTGTCATTCGATGTGGGTGATCATGTGTTTTTTAGAATCTATCCTAGATTATGAAATCGTCAATTTGGAAAGAAAGATAAGTTGCCTACACCGAATTTTGGGCCTTTTGAGATACTTGAGTGGATTAGGGAGTTGTATTATCATTTGGATTTTCCACCATGGTTTAGTTTGTTTCAAAAAGTGTTTCATGTCTCAAAGTTGAAAAAGTATCAGTCAGATTGTGACCATGTGATTCATTGGGATCATGTAGAGCTAGCATCAGATGCTTCCTCAGCGCACCTGCTAGTGTGTATTGTGGATAGGAAAGACAAAGTCTTTCATGGTAAAAGCATAGTTCTGTTTCAGGTTTTGTGGAAGCATGGTCAAATTCATGAGGAGACTTGGGAGCAGGAGAAAGAGATGGTCGAGAAATAGCTCGAGCACTTTCAACAATGAGATGGTTCTATACATTGTAAGGATAGAATGTCCAATTGTTTGTAGAATATATCACCCCAGGTTTCACGTATATAGACTTTTTATTCCGTTTTGTGCATTTAAAGAGATTGGGATGAGCTTGGATGAGTTTGGGAGAGTTTGGGAGGGTTTTGGAAAACTTTGGAGTAATTTTTAAGGTTACATGGTTTAAGCACAGTTAAGATAAATTATATGAGATGAACCATGAAGACAGTGGGATATCCATGGATTGCACACAATATTCTTAACAGTGTGGGTTGGGATGTGTGAGGGGCACCTTCGAGGTAGTAGTAGGTGCCTGGTTAGTGCATAGTTTTTCTAACAGCGCGAGCTAAATGTGCGGCCCATAAAATGAGTTTTTTTAAAATCTAGAATTAGTTGGGATTTTCTTGAAGACATCCAAACTTCCTCCCAATCGATACTTACTTGGTATTTCCTCTTATCAAGGGATAGGGTTTCTCTCCCATTCATTATTGAAGCAAATCAAAGGATTTTCTTGGTGTGGTTGAGTCGATTCTTTGCTACTAAGTCTCCCCACTCAATTCCTTTTGGTATTCTCAAGAT
Source organism: Viscum album (assembly GCA_963277665.1). Lineage (NCBI taxonomy): Eukaryota > Viridiplantae > Streptophyta > Magnoliopsida > Santalales > Viscaceae > Viscum > Viscum album. Next base: position 1,291,117,738 of record OY728119.1, read on the forward strand.
CTACCCTTCCTTCTCTCTCAATTTTCTATGTCTACACTTGTAGTGTGTAGATCTAGAATTTTTTTACCTTAGTTTTTCATTTTAAGGATTGATTATGATTGGAAAGGAGGCCAAGAGTATTTTTAGTGGAGCATTTTCCTATGTTGGGGTGTGGTTGTGTGTGGGTCAAATTTTTCAGAACCCTAAAGGTAGGTGGATTCTATCACGAGTCCACTTGTTTATAACTAGTGTTTTTGGTTACAATTAAATTTATTTTCTTGAAATTAATTGTGATAATTATGTGAAAATCAATATGGAAATCCATTTAATGATGATTCAGGCCATTTTAGGGAAAATTGTTTATTATTTTAAAAAGGGGCTTTGTTGTGTGATTTTAAATTGGAGATTTTAAAATCATTTGTGTTTGATTATGAAAAATGTTTTGTGAAACATGGTTTTATATAAATATTTTTTTTATTAATATTTGTTCGGTCTTGGATTGTTGGTTTTAGGGTGTTCTCAATAAATGGGTGATCTATTGAAGTGAATTGGGATGTATAGTAATGATAGTGTTCTTATTGTGTGACCTTGGTTATTTGTTCTTGTTGGTTAATTAAGTGTTATGGATTTTTTGGATTGGGTGGGATTGGGTGGGAATCCTCACTATAAAGGGTGATGGATAGTGGATTGAAGATACACCATTATGGATAGTGGTTGACAAGCCCCACTAGTTGGAAATGTAGTGAACGGGGTAGATGGAATCTCTGCCATTAGGTTTCCTTATTGTGTGTTGTTTTTTCATGACGGAATTTTTTGTGATAATGTGAAATAGTGAGATGGATTATGGCATGGTTTTTTGGATTTCACTAGTTGAAATGTCTTGGTAAGGGTATGTTTGGCTTGGGGTAATGGTTGCACTATTTTTTGTTTTATATATACTGTTTTATATAAATGTGTTGTTGGTTCTTTCCTAGTGGAGTGTGTAAGTCATTTGGGGAATGCCTACTGAGTATTAGTACTCACCCCCTTCTCTGGCACCAGGGTTCTTTTTCAGATGTTGTATTCCGGTACACAGGAAAGGGTAAATCATCTCATTTTGCTAGTGGTTTTTTGTGATGCTTTGGCAGCATTGTGGTACTTGGAGCATAGAGATTGGTGTAGAGCTTTGGATGGTGTCTTTGTTCTTTGGAGTCATGTTATTTAGTCTTCCGCTTAGTACTCTAATAGTGGTATTATTGTGGTTTGGTTTTATTGGTCTTGGCAATGGTATGGATGTGTTTGGTCATTTGGTAAACTCTTGGTAATATGTGGTTTGGGTCACTTTGTTGATATTCATCATGTAGCTTTGTTGGTAATGGAATATTTGGTAGGTTAATTTCATCCTAAGGGAAAATTGTTCCCCAATGTATTCTTGATTACATCGTCATTTACTTCCAGCCTTTGGCTCATTGGGAACTTTGATTTAGGCCAAGTAACATTCCTCCACCATCTCAAGCTAATGGCATGGGGCGTGATGTTACAGTAAACCCTCATTCTAAACCCAACTGTGGTCTCAGATTTCTCATATGACACATTGTTTGAGATATATTAATTATTTAATATGTAAAAAATGGGTTGAAATTTAATTAAATATAAAAAAGTTTATAGTTGTGAGCAAGATGTCCAAACATCCAAAAAGTTTCAATGTTAAACCCTTCTTAGGGTAAACACCAGGTTCTGAACATAAAATTGGTCTCATATTTCCCATTAGGCAGCCCTTTTGGAGTTATTCAATTATTTTGAAAAAAAAGGTGGGAAATTAATGTATTATATTAAATATTTATATTCAGTCATCACCGAGACTTTGTGGGCCTTATAATCTGACACTAAATCAATGTCAAACTCCACAAATATTCAATTGGATATTCAAAGATTTTATCTACCATTTATGGCCCTCAAAATATTTATCAACATTTTGCTGATAAGATATTTTTTTTGAATTAAAACAAAGACAACACATCTTCACCAAAAAAAATTACAAGAGTCGTAACTAAAAAATATGGGATCTTACAATCTCCCCACATTATAACAGCTCTTCCTTGAGCAATAATCCTAACCACCTTTACAAAAACCCAGATCATACAATCTACCTAAATTTGGATCTTGATTAACCCCTCTTGTTAAGTAACACAACAACCACAGTGTTTATCGACCACTGTTCAATCCAGAGAAACTCATCCATAAATTTTCAATGGCAGAACTCACACCATCATGCTCCATATGTATACTGCTTTATAAGAAAAAACTCTAAGGGGACCCATATCCAACCAAAACATATTCATTTAGCTAAGTGTAACACTAGATCTTTCTCAATGTCCCCGGGTCTATGTCAAGGTAGGGGACATTATTTTCACTAATTAAAATTATTCTGATAATTCATTGATGAATACCACCATAAATCCGTCATTACCAATGTTTCCTCCCTTTTTCCTGTAACACAGTCAAAACTGAGGAACTATCACTAACCTTAACCATCCTAAACCTATGTCCTTGTTAACAAGGTTAAATACATACGCATTATTCATGTTTATAATTTAGACACCCATTTATTTTCATCATTAATCATTTCACAATATTTCCTAATTTCATGTTAGGTACCATTTTTAGTTAAATTTCACAAGCCAGGAAAAAACGTTCAAGTTCGAAAACATACCCAAAACAATTTTCCTATGCGTTCCTACAATGATTCCTATCACAAAAATATCATCAGTTCCTAGAATGAGGCATGCTGCCTCAAATCCTAGTCCATTCAAGGAAAAAATTTAAAACATATAAAATCTAAACAATAATCACATCACACAACAAGTGTGTCACCCAAGATGAAATAAAGTTCAACTGTAACAACAAATGGTAATAACAATTATCCCACCACTGGTACTTGGGTTCTCCCTCATACATGGGTTAGAAACTCCCATACAAAAACACATTAACAATCCTCGACTCTTCCTAGTCTCTTGTATACCTTTCCAAAACTATAAGACAAAATAAGAAGAAAAGAAAATTAGACACCCGATACCACTTTGTAACACCCCGACCTAGATTCCCTAAACTGTTTCCCCAAGCTGATTCTCCATTTTACCTTAGGCTGGCGTCCCCATAATCTAGAGGCTGCTGACTACGGGTGAGGTTCTGGTAAGTCAGTTATGTTGAGAATATACCCTATCTCATCAGAGAAAAATGTCAACGAAAGTAAATAATGTAATAGTTGAAGCATATATAATCGTAATAATACTAATGTCACAAGGTAAAAAAATCTACAAATAAATTACTCTACTGAAATGGAAACATGTCATGCCAAAGTGAGTGTCAAGATGCAGAACTAGAAGATAAATACAGAAAAGACTCTCAAGTGGGTCTCGAACGACATCCAGTTACCTTATCTATAATCCATCCCCAATTATGTATCCAATCTAAGTCATTTTACCTTAACTTGTCATGTTGTGAAAAAGTGTATTTAGGTACCGATATAGCATCCCCAATAGGGTGTGAGTGAAACTCAGTATGCCACCACCAACGGTGCCAAAAAAATCATGTCAATAGAATGTGTATGCAGTTGTATACATAAAGTAATTACAATACATAAATAAATAGTTTAGCATGATATTTAATATTCTTTATTCAACCCCACAACGGATCGAGCATGTTACCATTATTATTTTCCACCCATTAGAATGACTATGTGACCATTCCATAACTCATGAACACTTGAATGTTCATGTAACCATTCCATAGTCAAGCACCCATTAATTTCCATGTTACCATTCTATACTCACACACACATGAATTTCAATGTTACCATTCTAAATACTTATCTGAATGAGCATGTTATCATTTACCATTTAATAATACATAATTATCCATTTACACCTATCACACATATCTCATTTCTCAAGGTAAATCAATTATTAACACCATTTTCACATATTTCACATCATCATATCAACCCTTATTAATCAACATTGAACTTATTTCCCTAATATCACATTAATTTATCATATAATTAGTCTAATCACCATCATTGCTAATTCAACAATTTGTCTTCACATAAAACCCCTTAATTAATTCCCCAATTAATTAAGCATAGAAATATTTTAATTAACCCAGCCTTTAATTAATCACTTACTCATAATTAATTCATCAATTAATTATCTCAACTACCAAACTCAAAATCTCATAATTAATTCATCAATTGATAATATCAATCAATAATTTAATATTTTATAATTAATTTCACAGTTAATTATATCAATTCTCAAATAACAATATCTCATAGTTAATTCATCTATTAATTATCCAATTCTATCAATTAAATATCTCAACAATCCAAAGTAATTATTTTTACAATTAATTAATCCAAATAATATTCATTAATTAATTACACAATTAATTAATTTAACATAATCCATTCAATTAAGTCATTGTTTAATTGTTTATATAAAATCCATAATTCTTTTATTAATTAATCTAACACAGTATCCTCAATTAATTAAATAATTAATTGTTCCATCATAATCAATTCAATAACTCCAATTAATTCTTCAATTTATTATTCCAACACTCTTAATTAAATAGCCCCATAACTAATTAACCAATTAATTATTCCAACTCACTTAATTCAATAACCACATAATTAATTCCTCAATTAATTTTTCACATCTACTCGACTAATTAATTATATAATTAATTAATCTAACTCAATCCCTTCATTAATTTACTGATTAATTGTTCTCATAAACACCATTAATTAATTCTATAATTCATTAATCTAACTTCATCCCTTCAATTAAGACACAGATTAATTGTTCACATAACTCTATTAATTAATTATATAATTCATTAATCTAACTCAATCCCTTCAATTAAGTCGTAGATTAATTTTTCAGATAACTCTATTAATTAATTCTGTAGTTAATTAATCGAACTTAATATCATCAATTTATAGAACAATTAATTGTTCTATCATAATTGATCCAATAACACCAATTATATCCCGAATTAATTGTTCTAAATCACATAATTAAATAACTTTATAATTAATTCACCAATTAATTATTCCAACTCACTTAATTAAATAATTTTATAATTAATTCACCAATTATTTATTCCAAATCACATACATGAATAACTGTATAGTTAATTATTATATTTGAAAAAGCTCTCTCTCACCAAAATTAATTCAAATTTTAATTGTACCAAATCATAATTTTATAATTTTAACAAATTCGCATTAATTATTTCTGTAATTAATTAATCATGTTCCTTGTTCTCAATAATTCTATAATTAATTTAACAATAAATTATTCCCAATTCACAATTCAATACTTTCAGAATTAATTATCTGCATTTCATAATTTCTATTATCCACTAAAATCTCTGATTCATAAATTAATTAATTGAAACCATTGAATAATACAATTTGGAATTCCAAATTCTAAATAAACCCAAGAAAACCTAAAATCGCATACACATAATTTATAATAAAGACTATGGGATTTTAATTTTATACCACCTACCTCAAATATGATGAACATGCGATATGAATCCAACATCACTAACGGTGCATTATTCCGAAAACTATCTAATAAGAAATTAAATAAATAAGAATATCTAGTTTAATAAAAATCTAATAAAAATAATTCATTTTCTATGAAATAAAAATTTTATACGCACTATCCTATTATCAAGGTGAATCCATTGCCACTGACGGCATGCCATTCTGATCAATATCGAAAAAGATATTTATTATTGAAGCCTGAAAAGAGAAATGGGGAGAGGATAGAGGGGTGTGTCATTAATAATGGACTTCCTACAAATTCTATGTACACCGCCTCAATTTTAGATTCATTCTACCATTGATGGAATGTCTATCCGACACTATATGAATGTGTTATAACTGAAATGGTGTTTTGACATCAATTATTTGGTTACATAAATACACTGAATTAATTTATCAATTAATTATGTACGTCAAAACCATAAATTAATCAATATCCACGAACTCAAAATCATATAATTAATTCCAAAATGAATTATCTAATTCTATAAATTCCATATACAAAACAATCCTTATTAATAAATTTGCCAATTAATTAATCTCATCAATCCTATTATTTAATTCATAAATTAATTATCTCAATTAATTTGACAATTAATTAATCTTAAAAAAATAACAACAAACTTCAATTACACATAAAAGTCATACCCTAACTATGTTAATCACCCCATATTAAACCCAATGGTGGTCTTGTATTTTTCATATGATTCACTATTTTAGAGATAAATTTTTTTAATATTTTAAAAATGGATTACAAAAATAATTTAATATAAAAAAGGTTAATTTCTTGAGTGAGACATCCAAACATCTTATGCTTACAAATTTTATACCCCTCCAAGAGTAAACACCACGTTATATATATAATAGTGTCTCATATTTTCCATATGATTCACTATTTTGGTGTTGTTAAATTATTTTGTAGAAAATTGTGTACTTAATATATTATATTTAATAATTTTATTTAGTCTTCACCAAGAAAATGTGCTCCTTGTAATCTCACACTAACTCAGTGTAGAACTCCAAATATATTCAATTGGATATTCCAAAATGTTAACTGTCATATAATCCCTTTAGAAAATTTATCAAAAAATTGTTGGTAAATATTTTTAGTTAATTAAAACAATGACAACCCATCATCACAAAAAAAATTATAAGAGTCAAACCTGGAAAAATAATGGGATCATACACTCTCCCTGAAACCATTATATATAACGGTATGGGGTGTAGTAAACCTTTACATTAAACATATTCTATAACTAGTTTTTTGATTCAATTCATTAATGAGTTTTAGAAGTCTTTTCATAGTGTATTTATTTACAATATGATCATAGATAATTCATAGGATATTTAAAGATTACTAAAGATGCATAAAAACCTACTTATACTAAGATTAAGTGAATCATGGAAACAAAAATTATATTCCAAACTAATGATAGTATTTTACATGAGTAAAATAGAAGCTATGTAATAGTAAACATTACCAAAATAGGCTTACTTATGAGTTAACTAAACCGTATAATTGTTAATTTAGTGTGTTAGATAATGGATTCATTTTGATGACATCGACCATGTCACAATAGTATCATATAAGAGTAGATATAATATATGCCAGATAAAATTCTTCAGTTTCATACTATAACATTTATCATCATTCCTCGATGAGTAGTGAAGTGAGGACTACAAAATAGAATCATGATCTAGGAATGTTGGATGTTACATGATGGTCTTACATAGATTATTTCAAAAAATAGATTATCCTAGATTGGTTATCCAATAAGAGAATAGCTACATGATAATTTGGGAGCTAAGTGGTTATCACATCATTTCTGCTATAGTCACTCCACAAGATGACTTCTATAGATAATGGTATATATAAGGATATATTGGTTTCATGTCGAGTGTAGGAATTATAATACATTATGGTGTTTGAGTATCTCTATGGATAACTTTATTTTTCTATAGTCCGTTAAATCATGAGCAATGAGGTCATGATACAATACTTATCTTCTTTATAAATGTAATTGGTTCATTCCTCAACCATGCATCAATAGATTGAAATGAAACTCTATGTTAATCTACCATCATTGAAAATAAATATCCAAGGTGGAATTAGGTGAGATTTAAGGAGAATAACTAGGTTACACATGACATCAAAATTCATGAATCACTTGAGGGAAAGGGAAGTGTAGATTGGTCAACTAATTAACTTTTTCTATTCTTTCTTATACTGTAGATTTAAGGTACATATCTATCCTCCTTTACTTTTTCTTATTGATAATAAATAGGAATATGCATAATTAGATCACAATAATTTAACATCAAGTATTATCCACTTGATAGCAAGAGTATATGAACCTTTTATTCTACATAATGTTGTGTTTGTTCATTCCCATTATTTATATAATCATTTTATCATTTTATTTGAGAATCATATGTTCTAGATAGTTATGATAAACATTATTTGATAGTGGTCGTTTTACATCAACTACTAATTCACCGTCCTCCTAGTGCTTATTTAATTTTTCATCCATCTATAATATGAAATCCATTTATATTTAATGTTGGATACCACATTTTCCTAAAGGTATACCCTGTATTTAGAAAAAAAAAATATTATAAGGAATGGAAATATAATTCTTTAATACCTTGGATCGTTATATATCATTGAGAGAATTGATAATATTTAATATCATTTAGATTTACATTTATTATTTAGCTTGATCCATAATGTGTTTCACATTTTCAAATATAGTAAATATATACAAAGTAAATAATGTGTCATCAAACAGTATAATATTTAATTGGAAGATGATTCATCCTCTTTGGGGATAAATATTCAAATTTTCAATCTATAGAAGAATGTATTCTGAGGAAACAGTATTATTTTGAATTAATTTTGATGGAGATATGGGAAAACCCAAGTGGAACCTTGCTAGTGGGGGTCCCTTATAAATAATAAATGGTTCAGTAATTTTATCCAAAGGGTGCCTTTATGAAATTTGGGTGAGGAAATTCTCATAATATTTCTAATAATTGTACCCTTATTTTTTATTTGGATTTAAAAACATATTTTATTTCATTTCTATAAAATATTTTATGAAATATGGGTAAATCGTGATTTGGGAGCATGATTAGTAAATTATTCACTAAAACCATCTAACACCATTATTACACTAGATTCAAATGGATAGTCTGAAGCATAGCTTATATATCATGCTCAAAAACATTAAAACATCAAAATTATTTTAGTTTTAAGGTATTGAAAATCATCTTTCATTCATTATTATACGCATCCAATCGGAAGTTCATTAAGGGGATATATTTTTCGTATCTAATAATCATTATACATCATTTTATCATAATAGGAGTGTTAATTTTATAATTAAAGGTAAAACCATATAAACCCTTCACCTTTATTCTAATATCTCTTTACCCTTCTACATGTATCCAAATACTAACATTTCAATGTGCTTTATGTTTAAAATTAAGTTATTTTATGTTATTAGTGTTTGAGTTTGATGGGTAATACATATATTTAATTTAGGTTTGTTTCATATTACTTTAGTGGTCATTTAATCCACATGGCTTCAAAATTTCATTATGATTATGTTAATAAACCTCTTTTTTATGAAAATAAAGTTAAAAATAAACATATTTAATACTTAAATGAGCTTATTTGACTATGTTTATAAGTATTTTATGTGTTTTTTCTAGTGAAATTGATAAACATGAATATACATAAATACATACATACATACATACATATTAATTACATGGTATGGATATTATCATATTTAAGTATTTACATTCATTTAACAAATTTCATACATGTGAATATATAAAACAAAAGACAGTTTATCATTGTTCAGAGTCTACAAATGATCTTTATAAGAACATTTTATTGTAGGTTATATGTTGTACTAAACAATAATCTAAAAATGGAATTGGAGTAACTATTTTCTATCTCAGTGACCAATATATGATCTTAATGATTTTATTACGACCTAATGTTTAACATCCTAACCTGGGATACACATAACATGTTCCCCAAGATGGTGGGCCGCATGGCCTCAGGTGCACCTACCCATATTCCAGAAGCTTCTGAATAGCAGCGAGGTTCAAAGGTGGTATAGTGGTGAGATTATAACCACATATCATAGGGTCACATCTCATAAAGAAAAGCAGTTAAAATTGTGGAATCATATGAATAACCAATAGAAAAATAGAAACATAGACTATAATAACAAGACCAGTAACCTATTGTATCTGAATCATAATATAAACATATGGCATAGTGGAAGCACAATATAAATATACTATGGAAGCGTAAATCATTAAAAAAAGATAATAATATCAAAATCCAAATGGTTAAGTCATATAAAATTATTTCATGGAATGCTGATTTACAAAAGGGGATTTAAGAGATGGTCATATAGCACATTCTATACAAATATAAAAAAGTCAAAAAAAATTCTCCACTGGTATCATGATCATATGCTCAGTGCTCCTCTCCCAAACCACATACTATAAGTAAATTGAATCATGTATCTATATAAGGAACTTTCTATTATCCATAACAATAGACAAGTAAGCTACTCGGTTACCAAAGGAATCTCGATTAGGGTTTGATATAAAATCATATTTACCCACCATAAACAATGTCTAGAAACAATCCATCATATGTACATAGAAACAGTAGTATAAAGTTATAAATAATAATGAAAAAATATTAAGAAATAAATACTAACCAAATCAGGATCCCATAGTACACCTAGATGGCTCTACATACTTTTTCATAGGCTTGTAGAAGTGAATGATTGATAACCATATATATATATAATATATAAATATATATTATAGTTAAATAGTTTATCCACCTATGTTCACTAAGTATGGGAAATTTTTAGTAGTAATATACCTAGATACTTGGTTCTTATAGGTCCTGGAGCGTAACTCAAGCATCCATAACTAGTCTAATGAGCTATAGGCTCGTGAAAAGGGTACATGCTCAGAATCTCACAGTGAATGTTGGACATCCATATCAAAAATTGATATATGTGGGGTGAGATATCATTACCAACACCCAAAGAAAGGGAACATGGAACATCATTACCATTTCCTAAATACAAGTATAGTAGTGAGATTTTTCATGCTCAACGCCTGATGTAAGGTAGAGTGAAACATCATGCTTAACAAGTCCTTTAACCATATATCACCATCCAATAACAATGTAATAGAAATAATAATATCTTTAGGGATCACATATAATACATCATAATCATCCATCCCAATTCAACAAACTACATCACATACAAAACAATTTGTAATTTATATTTATATAACAAGAGATGTGGCCTTTCCACCCAATTCCATTTTCATTAAACAATATGTTTAACAAATTAAGGAATATAAATTCATAATCTTGGTCAAGACAAGAAATTATAATGTTATTTAGTAAACTGGAAAATTCCACAGGATTACAAATCCCATTAACAAGATAATTTATACACTAAGGTGGTGTTAATTCCATTAAAAATTTATACAATAGTGTTAAAATGAATTAGCACACCAAAAGGGCTGGTATTTAAGAGATCAACATCCCATAATGGAAAAATCAAAGGTACATACGAGTATAATAACATGTTTCAATTTATTTTAAATTGAATGAAAGCATTTTTAGGAATCACACTATAATGGCCATAGTACACAACAATGGAGAGCCTATGAAAACACTAAAACTTTTGGAAATAAAATCTGGACCACCTACTTTAATGTTTTATATTACACATTGTCTAATATTAGTCTCAGATTTAAAGTATATTGAAATAAAAACAAATAATGGTTGAACACCCAAAAAATAGTTTAAATGAACTTACAAAACAATTGTGTAAGAGATGTAAAGATAATCTAATATATGAATAAAGAGGATTGTAGATCTTATGATGTGGATCTGACACTTATGATGGTGTTTGATTTGGATTATGGATGAGATAATAGAATCAAACCCCATCTGTTGAGGAGAATAATCTCATATAGGAGATGAGGATGTGTTCATACACTGGAAATGATATGATAAATACTACAGTGATACATTTAAGTTAAATAATGGTAGAATTGTCAATTCCCAAAGTAGATAGGGTTTCAATGTTTGGATTCATGACTAAAAAATTGTGTTCCAACCATGCACACCTCACTGTATAAGGATGGACCCCACATAATATTGGTGCATGGTTTTTTTAACCATGCACAAGTCATGTTAATATCATTATCCCAACATACTTTTAAAACTCAGATGGTTGTGTGCCCAGAATTTCAAGGTTGTAGATGAACCATGTGGCCTTCTGTAGGCCACTATGTTCCCCGCACGATCATGCCACATGGTTAGTACTTACTGTGCAGAAACTGTGTGGCACACTCTATTTTCCCAATTTTAAGAGCTCCAACCTCTGAGTGAGTCAAAAATGCTCTTAGAACCTTCCTAACACCAAATTTCACATTTACTAAGATAAAAAAAAGATTTAAATTGAAAAAAATGAGATTTACATTTAATAAAACATGATCGATACAACCTCCCCTCCTTAAAGAAACTCATCCTTGAGTATGAATTATGAGGGTAAAGAGGTATATTCATATACTAGCTCTATCCATTGAGCACATATATTAGATTCCCAATTCATTGTAGCATCTTGTACTTAGGTGTGCTACCATATCACCCATACTATAGGACATGACCTACCTCAGAGTTTCATAATTCTCTAATCCATGATTTTCACTGGTTACTCGGCAAAATCAGTATCCATCTCTATATCAAACTTATCAGGTTAGAAAACATATGACTGGTCTAGATAATATTATCCAAGATGAGATACATGAAATAAATCATGTATAAACTAGTATCTTTGAGAAAGTGATATATGGTAATCTACTTGTTTTATTAATATCAAAAAATAAAAGGATCTAACAAATAACAGTGAAATCTTAACCTACCTCTAAATATGTTTATTCCCCAACCAGTGAGAAACATGCAATAAAAACTTGACCCTTGACCTCAATCTCAAGAGTTCATCTATGTATATTAGCATATGACTACTGTCCTGACTGAGCTATCAACATGCACATTCTGATCTATTGAATCTCCTTGTAAGTCTCATATACGAGACTCACTCCAAGAAAAGCTACGTCCCCTGCCTCTAACCAGCACATATTTTATTGTCATGTCCTACCACATAAATCCACATAAGGGGTCATCTTGATGGTACCCTAAAATATATTTTTATAATTGAACTCAATAAGGGGTAAGTATCTCACCCAAGAACCCACAAAGTCGATTAAGCATTCATTGATCGTGTCCTTAAGCATATAAATCATATTCACTATCTCTACATAGGTATAAGGGTGATAGTACACGCTCAGAATCACTTCTTTACCCATGGACTTCTGCAACCTCTTGAAAAAATGATATTGGAATTTAGCATCCCTATTAGAAATGATAAAACAAGGAGCTCCATATAGATTTATGAACTCCCTAATTTATTTTCTCCCTATCTCAACTACTGAGAATGTATCTTGAATAGGTATTAAGTGTGATACCTTCATCAAGTGGTCAACAACTACCCAAACTACATCATTTCTATGAGGTGATCTAGGTAAACAAGTCACAAAATCCATTGAAACATCATCCTATTTTCACTCAGAAATGGGAAATGGATATAAAATTCATGTTTTGTGCTGATGTTTTTTCTTCACCTACATATAAGAGGAACACCAAGTGATAAAACTAGATATATCCCATTTAATACTAGGATACCAATATTAGAGATGTAATTGTTGATACATCTTGATGACATTGGGAGGTTCTATCCATGTTAATCCATGAAATTCTCGTAAAAACTCTTATCTGATATCATTTGGAACCTATACACACCCATTAAATCATGGGGTTTCATCCACATCAATGGTCTAACTAGAAGATAAATCATTATTTTAGAAACCTCCCCTTAGGAATAGGCTCTATGGATCTAAAATTTTCTTCATTCTTACTAATTACAGTATGGTATAGGTAACTATTAAGGCTATGTGTATAGTCTTTCCATGATCCTCCTAAACCACAACTTGAATTTAAAAATATATGGTCATGAGATACCACTCACCAGTGGCATCCTAAAACACATGTGTCTAAGTTATCTAGCTTAGAGATTCAGCTACATCATTTCCTTTTTTAGACATATAATAATCCTAAAAATTGGAGGACTAAAAATACTCAAACCATCTACACTGCTTTATATTTAGATCAATTTGTGTAATGATGTACTTGAGGCTTTTGTGATCAAAGAATACCACGAAATACTTTCTGTGTATATAATTCCTCTAATATTTTGTATCATGAAAAAGTTTCTCATGGTCATGTATTTATTCATTCCACTCATGAGGCCTCAAATGACAAAATACATACATCAAGAATCGCTTATCCTATATCAAAACAGCTCCCAACATGATACTTGATGTATCACAATAAGTAGTATTACTCATTCTAGGCTCCAGAAAAATCAGGATCAAAGCTGAAGTAAATATTTATTTCTAAAGTCATTAAAGGATGCTTCACAAGCTTTTGGTGATAAGAATTTCACACATTTTTTAGATAGACTAGTAAGATGAACTTCAAGGAATGAGAAATCATGGGTGAAGCATCTATAATATTTAAATAGCCTCAAGAAACTAAAAATATCAAGGACATTCTTGGGATGATTCTATGAAACTATAGCTCTCACCTTCTTTGGGCCTACTAAAACATCTAAATTCGATATTTTATGACCTAATAAGTGGACTTGATCGATTAAAAAGTGAAATTTGTTGAGCATAATATAAAGTTATTTCTTTCTCAGTATATTTAGCACGATATGAAGATGCTTGGAAAGGTCAAGTAGAGATTATGAATTCATTAATATTTCATCCATAAAGACTACCATGAAAGAGTTAAATATGTGTCGAAAACTAAATTCTTCAGAAAAAGTTAAAAATTCAGGTCTTTTTATGAGACAAAATGGTATGACCAGGTACTCATATAGAACATACCTTCTCTTGAAAGTTTTATGAGGTAATTTTGAAGACCTAACACGATCCAACTGATTTCTTGACATCAAATAAATCTTGGAAAACACTCTCGCTCCTTGGATATGATCGAAGTACTCATCTATTACAGGTATTTGATATGGACTTTTTACCATGATCTAGTTCAATCGATGGTAATTGATAAAAATATTGAGGGTATAATCCTCTTTCTTGCAAAAAAAATGACCAACGAACCCCAAGGTGATGTTTTGGAGCATATAAATCCTCTAGACACCATATCCTCCAACTTTCACATGGTCTCCATAAGCTCCATAGGTTTCATACTTTATGAATGAATGGTCACTATTTCAGCTTCTAACATGATATCAATGTTAATATCTACCAATTTCAATAGAGGTAGGAAATTAAAATCATAACGGAAGATGTCCTTGAAATGATCCACCACAGAAGGAAAAAAACTAGGTTGTAACCCTTGATTATCCAAGAAAAACTAGAATTTTGAGTAATCGCTCTACTCATCCTCTACTTATTAGGTCACACTCAAGTCAGAAGAATATCCCATTCTCCATTATAAACATATCTACCACCCTATGTTTATGAAAACATCACCCTTTGATTATAGAAGTAAATATGATATTGATAGGGAACTAACTATTACATCTTAAGAATTACATCAAACCCGATCAGGTGGAGGATGAAAAGGTCTCACATGAAAATATATCTTCTTATCTCAAAGGGACAATCCTTATAATAGAGTACACACAATGATTAGATAGCCAATGGGGTATTGAGTAACATCACACCAAATAAGTGTTCTATCATGTATCCCAGACTCTCCATGATTGCTTGATATATAAAAGAGTGTGGCCTGCCTATATTAAACAAAGAAGATACTAATGTAAATGCTACTAGAATGTTTTCTCATATAGTATAAGGTACGTTTCTCTACTTTTTAAGAATTAGTTGGACCGCATGTACCAAGAATATTCCATGGACTAGAATCATATCCTGATAGCACGGAGTAATCTGGAACTATTGGTACTCCATGTTCAGAGTCTGATTACCTCTACCGCAATCACTACCTTGGCTTGAGTGGCTGGTGGTATTTGAGTTGCCTTCCTGGCGAGATACTGCTAGCCTCTCTCCATAACATTGGGTGGGTGTAGTTCCTCATTCACTAGGTCCTGATGGAAATGTCCTAATGAATCACTTCATATTACCAGTCATGTGGCAACCTCTCCATTTCATTGGATCCGGTAAACACTAGGGTTTGTATGTTCTTCTTCCCATACTGGTGACAGATAATAAAGTTATTAGTCTGATTTTCTTTACTACTACTACCCCCAAGAGAAACCTCAATGTGATGATTATGTCCAATGGAAGAACCACTAATATGACTAGGTGTTGAACCACCTGGGTCCCCGCCATAATATTTCCTTAGATACCCCTTTATAGTAAGGGATTTGTTAACGATATTATAAATATTCATTAGTCAAGAGATGTTGACATGTGATTTGATGGAATATAAAATACCATCCAAAAATTGCATGGTGGTCATATGATCATCACCAGATAGAGTAGGAGATAAATGTCACAGCTCTGTAAAATGAGTAGAATAATCTACGATAGAACTAGATCCCTATTGAAGGTTCATAAACTCTCTAGCCTGATCATCCCTCGTGGTATGCGGAAATAAAGTCACAAAAGATTTTCTAAAAAGCTTCCCAGCTTCCCAACCCATGTCTCGATGTAAAATCTACCAGGGTAATGACATCCTATCATCTCTTGAAGGAATCACATATTATATAACTATCATGATTGGACAACTGCTCTGGAGGTATCTCCAGATGCTCAAATATAGAAATCATGGCGACTGACCATGACTCAACAACATGTGGTCTGTCATCCCCCAAAAAAGTTGTAAGGATGTTTTTACCAAAAGTCTGGTGTAAACTCTACCATATACTGAGAATGATGATTGACACCTAGAATATTTTTCATCATAAGGAAAAATCCTTTTCATAATTAGTAATTTGAACTCATATTAAGAAAGGTATGTTGTTCCATAGGTGACACTATTGGAGAAATGACAGGCATATTAGGTCCCACCACCTTTGATTCATGGTCTCGATCAACATCAAGGAATATGAATCATGATTTTCTTGGTTTCAAGATTCTAAAATTTCCAAAACACTCCTTAGAAAATAATTTTACATCCAAAAAATACATATAGAAAACTAGTATAGGTGTAAATCATTCCTATGAACATACCACACCTCTCTCCATACTCTAAAATTTAGGTCCATGCGGTAAGGAAAGACCATAATAGGCTATAAATACCTAACAGACTCTGAACCACTCACTAATAAGGCTGGGTTTGTGCCTAGGTATTGTATGACATATATAAGATAACCATTTTATTCTAAAAATTTATGTTCATTTAAAATTTATACACATTTATATATTTAAATATCTTTAAATGGATGAATTATATGGATCCTGGTTTTCAATTTTGAAGGTATCATACACCTTATAAATTCCAATGTGGTTTCCAAAAGATCATAACAATAACATAGTACATCCCATGAAACCGATGTACCATGGCTCAATGATCCATAATTGAATATTTAAGGTGTCTTATTTAACCTATATAGTAAATTGTTTCTAGGTTAAGGTATACACATTGAGTTTCAATTATAATTTCTCACTCCTATAAGAAATGTCAAAACATTTCGATATATAATAATCAATGAACTAATAATATGATCTAGAAAAATTCATTTTTTTAATATGATTTTAAATAGAAAAATGCAAGGAATATTAGTCCTGAAGTTCCTATAAAAATTCATGAGATGTTATACCCTCAATTAATTGGTCTGAATAAAAATAAATCCCCTTCAAATAACATCAATAATAATAACATCTTAATACTTGTCTATCACCCAAATGGTAAATTTGTATCAACTAAAATGGGCATAATGAAATATAGTATTAACCCTTCTAATGTAATTTGGGTTTCCCCTTGACTTGGGTAAGATACTCACAAAAATAGGCACATTTCCAAATTCAATTTCATCCTAGTCTCATTTCTAATACCCAAATAGTAAGATAAAGGAAAAGAAACCGCCTCTTTCCAATTTTTAATCTCATGTTTTCGGATCTACTTAACATGTGTCTGAGCTGATGGATCACATAGACTCAAGCATGCATCCCCATATACCAGAGGCTTCTAAATAGAAACGAGGGTCTATGATGGTATAGTGGGGAGACATACCCTGATATCAGAGTGGAACATCAGATAAATTAAACCAATAGAAAATAGAAGAATCATATAAATAACCAATAGCACAGTGAAAATAGGCACTATAACAATAGGACCAGTAACTCATCATAGAAGAATCATAATACAAAAATATGGCACAATAAAAACTCAATAACAATATTGATTGGAATCTTAAATGATAAAAAAATAAAAAAAATATAAAAATACAACTGGTTGAGTCATATATAATGATGTCATGGAATGGTGATATACAAAATGGGAAAGAGGGAATAGGGATATATAATATTCTATACAAAAATATAAAAATACCCAAAGACTGATCCACTAGAATCATGATCATATGCTCGGTCCCCGGCTCCTGTGATCCATAATATAAGAAAAGTGAATCAATAATCTATAATAGGGTTCTTTCCCTTATCCATACCTGAAGATAGGTAATCAACTTAGGTACCAAAGGTGGACAGAATACGGTGTGACATAAAATCCCAGTAACAGTTTATAGAAACAATCATGCCCCTGTACATAGAAATAGTAGTTTGTATGTATAACGATTAATTAATAAAAAAGAATAAATAAATATTATTCACCTTAGGTTCACAAAGGACACATGTCTATCTCTACCTGCTTCAGTATATGCTAGAATTATGTAATTAGTAACCATAAACTATATATTATATATATGTAGTTATAAACTATATCCACATATATTCACTAAGTAGATGAGGATGTAAGTAGGTGTATACTTGGATAATATGTACTTGTTGGAACTGAGGTGTAACTCAAGAATCCATAACTTGTCTAATGAGTATAGGATCATGAAAATGGTACATTCCCTAATATCATAATTAATGTCAGAAATTATGATAAAAAATAAAGAGAAGTGGGGTGAGACAATATTCCCCACACCCAAATAAAAGGATAATAGAATTTCTTTTCCATTACCCAAATACAAGTATAATATT
Organism: Viscum album; assembly: GCA_963277665.1. NCBI lineage: Eukaryota > Viridiplantae > Streptophyta > Magnoliopsida > Santalales > Viscaceae > Viscum > Viscum album. The sequence continues at coordinate 1,291,136,624 of OY728119.1, forward strand.
GAGAGATTTCATGATCAATACCGTATATAAAGGATAGGGAAACATCACTCACAATAAGTCCCTTAACCATTTCTCATCATCCAATAGAAATGGAATAATCAAAATAACAATAATATCTTGAGGTTTCACCTCTAGTGCAACTTAATCATCTATCCCAAAGCATCCAATAGAATTGCATACCAAACAATTCACAATCTATAACTATATAACACGAAGTGTGGCATTTCCACACATTGAAATTTTATTAAAACAATAAATTTAATTAATTAATTCCTGGAAATTAATAATCCAAGTAATTCCAAGAACATAGAATGTGCTTTAATCTACTTGGAAATTCCACACTATGAGAAAAACCATTCACAAGACATGTTGGACACTTAGGCGGTGTTCGGTCCATTAAACAATTATACAATAGTGTGGAAATGAATTATCACACACAAAGGGGTGGTATTTATGAATTCAACATCCTCAAATATCATATAAATGCTCTACATGTAACACCCCAAGATTTCATAGTAAGTTATTTTCTTTAAAGTATTTCAATAGGTTGCGATACACGCAACACCGAGTTCGAGCGCACCCCGACTTTCCAAACTAGTCATTCAAAAATGGTTTTGAATAGTATTAACTTTATTTTGAATTTTATATACTCCATATAATAGTAACCTTATAATTATGTATTTCTTAGACATAATATAAGAACAAATTCAATTTTTCAGATAAAAGAAGTATTTTTTAAAAAATGCAATTTTACCGCCTTTTAATGGACAACCTTTTTTAAATCCAATATTTAACACTTTTATATTATCAATTTGAAAAAATAAACTTCTTCTTTAGAAATGGGATATAAAAATTTATTATGGATAATTTTTTGGTGCATTTCTGGTAACCTTCATATTTTGATGAATAGTGAAAATAATAAATTTTAATTGAAAACATCATTTTTAATAAAAAAATTAGAGTGTTAAATTATACATTTGAATAGTTTTAATGTATAACTTGATTATATTTTTATAATTTAATACAATGTTTTTCATTGGAAGTAATTTAAAATTTAATTTAGACATAAACACAGTCCAATCTTTTGATAGTTTTTACTCATCAAAAACCCACTTTCTGGCTTTTGAAAATGGGAATAGTTTTTAAAATTAATTAATAAAACTTATATGGTATGAATTTGGTAAAATAGACATCATTTTTGAAATTATAATATCAATATTATTTTTGGTTGAATTTTTGTTATTTTTTTGAAAACATTCAATTTTTGATAAATAATGAAAAACACTACGTTATTATTTAAAACATACTTTTTATATAAATAATTAATTATTTTTTTTTAAATTTATTTTAAGTCAAAATAAAAATATAATAACAATATAAGTTAAATGCAATTTTTTGGATTCATTTTATAAAAAAGTTTTATGTATAAAATTTTATTGAACTTTTTAACGTCTTTTACCCACCTTCGAGGCACATTTGAAAATTTGCATAAAACATAATTTTGCCGCTTCTGTGAATTGAATTTAAAAAATATGAGAGACACGGTTGACATCAGTAAGTAAAATGTGTTTCAATAGGATGAAAATAATTTTTTTTGAATGGTATCTTTTCAATTTCATTTACCACGGTTAAAATTAAGTTGGGTAATTAAAGGTAAAAATGATATTATAATTACCCTAACACATGTCTTAATTCTATTGGATAAGTTTATTTCGACCAAAATAAACAATATAAATGAAATATGATCCTTTTTATCCACTTTTATTAGATTAGGACATTTATTATTATTTTATTCAAAGAAGAGTTAAAAGTCTTAAATTCAAAGTATAGTAACCAAACCATTTTTAATATAGGGTAATATATAAGATAAATTATACATTAAATATTCACTATAAATATAAAAATAATTCCTATGTAATGGTATTTTATTTATAATTTTTATACGTCAAATAATTAAATTTATTTATGACACAATGATGAAGTAGTAATTACCTTGTTAATGAATGATTAAAATAATGGATATTATAAATATCTAAATAAATTTAAATTGAGTGTTTTGATGCATTACAATGTTTTTCTATGTTAATATGACATGTTAGTATTGATTTAATTTATTTTGTTCAAATTAACCATGTTTTTCTGACTTTCGCAAAAACCAAATACTAAATAGTGTCAAAATTGAGATAAATGAGTTTTAAAACAAATACTATATTATTAAATGTTATTATATTCCAAAAAAATCAATGGTTTCGCCAAATGACTCAAATAATTATAACTATGTCATTAATTAACCACTTGTGGTTCTCTTGGAATTTTATAGTATTTTTATTAACTATTAAGTATAATAATACAAGAATACATGGTAAAAGTTAAACTATTTAACTAAGAGTTAAATCTAAAAAATAAGGTTAATATGGTGACCTAAACATGTATAAAACCAATTGGTTGAGAGTTTTTCAACCCATACCCACTTTATCATCTAAATAAACCCTTTTTGAGCCATTATAATCCGAATATGATTGTATAATTAAATAATATTTCATGTTTTTCCAAAAGTAACCCTCACCTCTCTTATAAAAGGGAACGTCCCCTTCTCTAAAAATCACACCTCCAAAGCCATTTGCCTCATCCAACCCCATATCACATATTCCACCTAAAACCCTCAATTCATCCTAGAGGCCTTACATTGATCATAAATCCATCCTAAGGATCCCTTTTGATCAAATCAAAATGAAGCACATGTAGAAGAAGTATTGATTTCATCACCTCTTTCAAAGTTCTTTTCTTTTTACACTTCTCCTTTCTCTATTGTTTCCATACTAAAATAATAAATCTGGTACCTTCTACATATTTTGATTTTATTATAAATATGGTCCCACCATATTCATTATTCTATCCATTCTATTAATGAAAAAGTCACCATATGTGGGTATGTACGGCTTACAGTCTCCAGGTCATGGTGTAGTTTGATATTCCACTCATTATTTAGATGGGTATAATAATGAGTGTAATTGATAAAAATATTTAACATAAAATTTTAATGATTATTTATATATTACATACCATTCAATTATATTCTATTTCACCATCAATGGAATGATATTGTCGCTCATGCGTATGTACGAATTACCGTCTCCACGAACTCGATGAGATTCATTCCCCATCGTTACCATTCAAGAATAATTTTCATTTTATGATTAAAAATAATTTTTAATAACTTAATTTCATTGTTGATATGAATCAAATACATCCTATCCAAAACTAACATGACTTACATAACAAAACATATTAAGGAAAATAAATCAGTTAACACCTGAAACAATGATACTACTGAAATATTATTAACAATGAAATATATGAAGATCTTATATGATATAATATTTAGGTATGTGATTCTTGTAAAATTTAATAACAATGAAAATTTTTTGTAATAATTCACTGACTCTGTGTAACTAGGGTCATAGAGTTAAAGTTTGTATCATAGGAAGTTTAATACAAACATTAGAAAATTGGTTTTGATAAACTCTGATTACAGAACATTAACCAAATATAGACTTTGAAGATTAGTATATTAGAACATCAAAAAAAATTGTAGTGTAAATATTATGTTTTTTTCAAGAAAATACATCCTTGTCTGGATACAAACAGATAGAGGTGGCTCTAGCATAGATGTACCTAGGAGTAAAAACTCTGATAAAGAGTTTTGGGCTTGACTCGGGGTATCCTGGTATATGAAAATAGGACTTGTTGCGCTCTTGGTATTGACACTCCAGGGGAATATGATTAGGATAATCCAAGTTTTCTTTACAAACCAATTTGAATGATTTTAATGTAAGATTAGAATAAATAACCTTGATAGATCCTATGGTGTTTAAGACTGAAAATAAGGTGTCATTATATTCTCTAAATTAATTTATGAATATAGCTACTCCCACTTTTCTTTTCGGATTTATTCAATGGATGGATTCCAAGGAAGTCATAGTAACATTTAACATGATGTGTAGGATGGGAAAGATGGTGTAAATAAGCAACAAATTGAAATGTTTATAGGTGTAAAAGATATTTTGTTCATGCTGAATAAATTTTCCAAAAATATGATCAACAACATATACATTAACCAACTCCTGAACTCAATAAAGAAGTGAAAGATGTAGAATGATAAGACCTCCAGCAGTGGAGACCATGGAGAAAAGAATGCTCATTTTCCATTATACAGGTAATTTGGAAGGATACACCCAGGAAAGTGTCTCAATGGAAAAAATAAATGCATTATGTGAGGGAAAGAAGAACATATAGTAAATAATTGTCGAGGGACAATGTAGAGTACTATGGATGAAAAAAATGATCATAAAAATCCATTTACAGTCATTTTCTATAAATTTAGGGGACCTAAGAATTACCTGAGTCAATGTCTTATTCTATAGGATAACCTCTATGTCAAGGAAGAACCTATGTGGGAATAAATGGATGGTGAAATGTTTAAATGTATTAATACTCTTTGTTTATGGGATTACTTTGGAAGACTTTTCTCTTGTATTCTTAAACCTGCAGTTTGTTATGTGAAAATTCTATTGGAGGAAGAATTGTCTTTTCTTTTTTGGATATAGTTATAAAGAACAATTTGGGTTTATATGATCCTTGAATTTGAGTCAATTACAGGTTATAACTTTTTGGGAAGAAAATGAAAGGTATGAGATAACATTTGTGGTTAAAATATGTTATTGTTATTTTTGAGAAATTTATCTCATTTTTGGGAATGTTATAAAATTATATAGTTTTTGAAAAAGGACAGCACGCAGCCTGTGTGACAACCCATCGCGTCGGACAAAGCTGTGTGAATCGAACCTACAACCAAAGTGCGATTCGGATTTATCGCCTACCATTGGACTACATGAATTCCCTGGTTAGTATGTCTAATTCGTTTTAGTTAAATGATTTTATGGATCAATAATATGTTGATTTTGGTAACTTATTATTTATCCTTATTATAGAAAAAAATTGGTGATTAACTGATAAATGTTATTTTGGAAGAAGTTCTCTCTTTTTAGAACACTATATGCCAAAATAAAATAGAATACTATGGGATTTCATTTGAGGAGTAATGGTGGATTTTTTATTTAGGAATAATGTATGTTTTTTGTGGACATATATATATTTGGGTTATTTATAAAAATTTATTAACCTATCAAAGAGAATATGTGATTCGGTTAATTACTTTAAAGTATGTGACTTTAAGAATAGTTGATGTTATTTGGAGATAAATGTTAAGATTTACTATGAAAGACTATGTGATTAATTTTTTCTAATTTTTGGGTTTCAATCTTAGTTTGGATTATATTTAAGGATTTTAATGACAATTGTTTAATGAATGGTCTTTATTGAACTTTGGGTATTGTATGTTTAATTTTTGAAATTTATTTTAGTATGTCATTCTATGAAGGATTTCCCATTTTAGGGATCATCTAATATTGTACTAACCATTAGTTTTTGGTTAATCTCTAGAAGTTTATTCAAGTGCTTCAGCTATGACCCTGTCATCTTGAATACTCATCGTTTAGAGAAAATATGAGTTAGTGGTAGAAATTTATTAAATGATGAAACTCTACTTAAAAAGTAATTATATATATTTATGTTATTAGTCAATATTATAAATCAATTCCGAAACATTATGAAATGGAACATAAAATAAAAAACCTTGTTTGTTTAATTTTCCTATTGGGAAACTAATGATTGTTTAACCTATCACATGCTTGTGGTTTTCTAATTGTTAAATTTCTCCTTATCATGTTTTCTATCACTCTTCATCAGATCGTGACTCTTAGTTTATCTTACATATCATTGTTTTCCTACGTGGAATCCTAGTATGGGTTATCTCTGGTGACCTTTATAGTTCTCTTTATTTCTTTTAAAGTGGTAGTTTTATTGACTCCTTTTCTGATGTGGGACATTCATTGAAGATCCGAAGCCCAATTTTAAAATTTTGAGGACTAAATTTCCAAAAGGGTGGAAGAATGTAACAGCCCAATATTTCATAATAAGTTATTTTCTTTAAAGTAATTCAATAGCTTGTACTACACGCAACACCGAGTTCGAGTGAACCATGACTTACCAAACAAGTCGTTCAATAAATGATTATGAATTGTATTAACTTTATTTTGAATTTTATATACTCCATATAATTTTAACATTCATATTATGTCTTTCTTAGACAAAATATAAGAACAAACTAAACTTTTCAGATAAAAGAAGAATTTTTCAAAATATGAAATTTTACCGCCTTTTAATGGAAAACCTTTTTGAAATCTAATGTTTGATACATTAAAATATTAAATTTCATAAAATAAACTTCTTCTTTAGAAGAGGGACATAAAAAGTTATTTTGGATAAATTTTTGAGGCTTTTCGGATAAATTTAATATTTTGATAAATAGTGAAAAATAATAAATTTTAATTGAAAACAAATTTTTTAATCAAAATAATTGAGAGTGTTAAATTATACATATGATAGGTCTTGATGTATAATGAGATTATATTTTTATCAAATAATCCAATTTTGGTCATTGGAAGTAATTTTACATTTAAATTGGACGTAAACACATATCAATCTTTTGATAGTTTCACTCCTCAAAACCCTACTTTCTAGTTTTTACTATGGGAATATTTTTTTAAAATTAATTAATACAACTTCTATGTTTTTAATTTTGTAAAATAGACATCATTTTTTTATTTTTAATATCAAAATTATCTTTGGTTGAATTTTTGGTATTTTGTTTTGAAAACATTTAATTTTTGATGAATAGGGAGAAACATTGTGATGTTTAAAACCAACTTTTTATTAAAAAAGATTATTTATTTTATTTAAATTTATGATAAGTAAAAATAGGTACATAATACCAATAAAAGTTCAATGTAATTCATTAGAGTCATTTAATAACAAAATTAGATGTATAACATGTTATTGAACCTTTTAACGTCTTTTACCCACCATTTAGGCACATTTGAAAATTAGCATAAAACATAATTTTACATCTTTTGTGAATTTAATTTAAAATATACAAGAGATTTGGTTGATATTAGTAAGTAAAATGTGGTTCAATGTGATGAAAATAATTTTTGGTGAATAGTAACTTTTCAATTTCATTTACCACGGTTAAAAGTAAATACGGTAATTAAAGGTAAAAATGATATTATAATTACCCTAAAACATGTCCTAACCCTATTGGATAAGTTTAGTTTGACCAAAATCGACCTTAGGAATAACATATGATCCTTTTGATCCACTTGGAGTAGATTAGGACATATACTATTATTTTATTTAAAGAAGAGTTAAGGGTGTTAAATTCCCAGTACAATAACTAAACCATTTTTAATATACGTTTATACATAAGATAAATTCAATTAAAAGCATTCATCAGAAATATAAAAATATTTCGTACATAATGGTATTTTATTTATAATTTTTAGACATTAAATAATAAAATTTATTTATGATACAATGATGATGTAGTAATTACTTTATTAATGAAAGATTAAAATAATTGATATTATAAATATACAAATAAATAAATATTGAGACTTATGAGGAATTAAACTAATATTATTGGTTAATATGACATTTTATTATTGATTTCATTTATTTTTTTTGAAGTAATCAAGTTTTTTTGACATTCACAAAAACTAAATACAAAATAGTGTCAAAATTGACATAACTGAGTCTTCAAAAAAATACGATATTATTAATTGTTATAAGATTTTGAACAATATATGGTTCATCCAAAGGATTAATATAATGATATATATGTAATTAACTAACCACTTGGGTTTCTCTTGTCATTTTATTTTAATTTTATTAACCATTTATTATAATAATACCAGAATACATGGTAAAAGTTAAACTATTTAACAAAGAGTAAAATCTCAAAAAATAAGGTTAATATGGAAACTTAAACCTGTATAAAACCTATTGGTTGAGAGGCTTTCAACCCAGGATCACCTTATCCTCAAAATCAATCCTTTTGGATCCATTATAAACTGAATATGATTGTATAAAAAAAGTAATATTTATTCCTTTTCCTAAAGTAACCCTCACCACTCTTATAAAAGGGTACTTCTCTTTATCTCAAACTCACACCTCCAAATCCATTCGGATCGGCTAACCCCTACTCATATATCATCCGAACTACCCTCAATTCATCCTATAGGACTTACTTTGATCATAAATCCTACCTAAGGATCCCTTTTGATCAAATTATAAAGAAGCACCAGAAGAAGAGGAAATGATTTCATCACCTCTTTCAAAGTTTTTTCTTCTTCCACTTCTACTTTATTTGTTGTTTCCACACCAAAATAATAACTACATTAACTTCTACATACTATTATGTTATTAGAAATATGGTACAACTATATTCAATATTCTATCCATCCTAGGAATGACAAAGCCACCATACGTGCGTACGTACAGATTACCGTCTCCACATCGTGGTGTAGTTTGTTACTCAACGCATTATTTGGATAGTTATAATAATGAGTTTAATTGATGTAAATAATAAATATAACATCTTATTTATTCTTTATATTTTATATACTATCCAATTACATACTATTTCACCATCAATGGAATGATATTGTCGCTCGTGCATACGTAATGATTATCGTTTCCAAGAACGTGATAAGATTCATTCCCCGTCGTAACCATTCAAGAATAATTTCCATTTTAAGATCAAAAATAATTTTTAATAACATAATGTAATTAGGGATATGAATCAAATACATCCTATCCATAAAAAACATGGCTTATGTAACAAAACATATAAATGAAAACGAATCAGTTAACACCCAAAATGATGATACTACTGAAATATTATTAAATAAGAAATATTAGAATATTGTATATGATAACATATTGAATTATGTGGGTCATGTATAATTTAATAACAATGAATTAATTGTTACATGGGAGGTTATCATACACTCGACTAAGGAAAAGTACAACGTAAGGGGTTTTTATCTCACTTTTTATTCCTGTGAGATTCATGCTACCTTTACCACTATTTCATTTTGTGTGGTGTATGTACTACCCATGATTGTATTATTTGTGTAATATACGTAAATATATGTGTATTTACATCTTCATTGTATGTCCCTTCTTTCATGGGGTGTATGTTTCATAATATACCAAATTGGTAAGGTAATTTCAAATTTTAATTTCCACTCTTTGGGTTTTACGCAAACATCATTGATTATTTTACTCCAAGGTTATGTGTGAAATCACTATTTGATTATTTATGTAGTAATTTCCACTCCCCTTTCTATGGATATACTTTTTATTCACATAATCACTCCATTGATAAATTATCAGGTCATTTATATGAACTTGATAAGATTAATCTTAACTCAATTTTCATTCATTCAGTAAAACATCCAAGTCATTGGTGTTGTTTTTACTAGAATATGAGTCAATGTACCCTGATTGATTTACCCTGAATATCAAATCATATTGAGTTTATTTATATTTTTCGCACATAATTATGTCATTTATTTATCCTTAACCTAAAGATACGGTATTTATAAGGTATTTCTTCTGAATATACATTACACTGATACTTATTTGTTGTTATGGGACAATTCACATTTATATGGTGTATATACTATACTTTGACATATTATATCATGAATAACTTTATTATCATGATATAAAAAGGTTTTTATTACCTCAATTATTTGTATTCAAGCATCTTTCAGTTGGTTAGGAACTCTAACTAATATATCATTTTATATGTTTTAAGGATTTATTCTTCTAAATCATTCTCATTAATGTCCATGTTTTAAAAATGGTTTTAAGGATTTATATGGACTTGGATGTTTTAAAATTAAAATTCCTTTTAAAATTTTCAAAGTGGTATGGGACACTTTGAATCAAAAATCTATTTTTAATAGCTTCTTGATAAATAGTGATACTTTTAAATGTTTTTAAGAAAAAGGGAATATTCCTCTCAAATAGTTTTTATGATTATTTTCATCTATGTCAATGTCCTTCAATATTATTTATTTATGTTGATACAATCTTTCATATTGTATTGAATGAGTTATGTTTGACTGTGGATGTTCTATTTTTATACCATTCATGGTTTGTGGTTAAAATATTGACATTTTTTATTCTAGTTTTAATACGAATGTTTAGATTATGTTTCAACCTTTTCATATGAGGAATACATTGGACTTAGTAAGTGATGGGTGGGGCCTGCTATTTCTCCTTGATGCATCAGTTGGTATCATGAGACAAACTTGTGTCTTGCCACAAGGCCTCGATAAAATCTTTATTTTTAGTCATGGCACGAGTCCTTGACTATGTGGTTATGATGTCCAGCATTAGGCATTCCATATTTATGAAATTATCTATTGATATTACATGTGATTATTCGACTAGTAGAATATCCATGTGAATAAGTAAATGGAATTATTTTATTTATCTTTTCATATTATGATTAATTTTATGTTTAAAAGGATTGTGTTTTAGTCTTATACATTTCCTTAAATTTTGATGCTTATTTAAGATAGTATCTGTTATATTGTAATCCTTACGGAGCATCTGATCTCACCTCTTTCTATGTATTATTTTTTCAAGGATTTGATTAATTATGTTACAATTAACCTGCAGTAATATGATAAGGGATATGAGTGTGTTCAAAGTGACACAATGTTGTTGTTTTTCCATTTCATGATGTAATGTAAAACTTATGTATGTATCTAGTACATCCAAGGCTACTAAACTAATCGGTATTCTGAGACTTGATCTCTTGTGATCATTCCAATGTTATGTAATAATGCACTAACTCTCGGTAACTAGGGTCAAGGCATTACACAAAAAATTATAATAACATTCTTTAATTAATTTTAAAATGAAATACCACATTTTAAGGCATCGTGCGACATGGATGATATGTGGCACAAAAAAAAGGCTATAGAGACACTAAATTTATTAGGAATAATATCTCAACCACATTTATTTGGTTTATAAATGACTTCTCATCCAATATCAGAGTTAGATTAAAACTAGATCGAAAGAAGAAAAAAATAATAGACCGAAACCTAGAAAATAGGGTGAAGGATCTCACACTAAAATAGAATATGAGATATGAAGATAAACTGATATAGAAATAAAAGGGATTGGAGATCATACCTATATATATCTAATTCTTTTGATGGTGTTTTATTTGGAATCTGTAAGATATAACAGTATCATGTCCTATTCATGGAGGAGAGGGAGTAGTAGTTCATCTTCTGTAAATAAGAGGAGAAAGAGGAGGGTATGGCATTTAGATTCATTAAGGTTAAAATTTTAAATTCACCCAAATAGAAAGCTCTGTATAGTTTGGCCACTCATTTTTCCAAAATGTGTGCCAACCATGTGAACCTCAATGTCTAATAAGGAACCCCACATGGTCTAGGCATACATTTTTTCTAACCAATAAAAAGTCGTGTAAAGCACACTATCCCAAATCCCTATTAAACTCGCACAGGCATGGTCCTCAATTCGTACGATCGTAGAAGAACCTCACCGCCTTTTGTAAGCAACTAAATACCCCACATGGTCACACCTTATGGTTAGTACTAACCATGAAAAAACAATGTGGCCCACTATTGTTACCCAATTTTTAGATATCTAGGCTCTGAATGAGCCTTGCATTCTCCCAAAACATTCCTTTTCTTGAAGTTCATACTTTCCATGATAAAAAAATATTTAAACTGAAAAAAATAATCTATACGTTTAAGAATATCCAGTTCCTTACATAATGTATTAATTTTTTTCATCCCTTCTATTTCATGGATTGATATTTAAATAATACTTTTAAGTTACAAAGTTGGATCCAAATTTATTGAATTCACTGAGTTATGATTCAATGGGGTAGTAATATTTTTAAGTAAACTTGTGGAATATGACCCATTAGACTTTATCACCTTCACTTACATGAGTTCTCTTCACATTTTATAGATTTAATATTATACTTTACACTCTAAATATATTTATAAGGTTGTATGGTTAAAAGTATTCATTTTAACTGAAAAATAAGAAAAGGATGGGTGAGATCAATATGGGATTTATTTCCATTATAATTTGATATAAATGATTACATTCCAACATGCTATTTATTCACATTTTGGTAAAAAAATAAATTATCAAAATAGAAATTTTTTTTGATTTGTATTTGGAATATTTCTAGGGTTAGTTTATTACGTACCCATTGTTTATACGTTAAAATGTATTTTATGTTTATATGCATACATGGATACTTTTTTAGATTATTATAAGGAGAATATATTAATTATTACTCACATCTAACATGAAATAGATGGTTAGGCATATAAATGTAAAATATGTGACATAGTTAAATGTAAAGTACCTCATTTTACTAGGAAGGTCTATATATATGAAAATAAAAGTTAGTCTGTTAGAGGATTATTAGTAGATTTTTTATATCACCCTTGGAAGTGTGATCATGGATCTTTCTAGTTAGTTTTTCAGAATATCATATTATGGTTAATTTTGGGTTTCCCATGTGTCCCTTAGCTACTACTTTATTATTCTTATATTTTTATAGAAAATATTGTATTTCTTAGAAGTTTATATAAATGTATATTTTATATGGTTATAATGTTTTTATTCCTTTCATAAGACACTAAATGAAATTTATAAATTTTATAAAAATGTAGGGATTTTATATTTAAAAAAGGATTAATATATCTTCCTAAAGATAATTTAAATCATGTTCATGTTTTAATAATTTATTGTTTTGATTTAGGTCAAATATATTAACCTTTAGTAAAGGTTTTTTGAAAAAAATGTGGAATGAAGGCATAAAATTGAGAGAGAAATTATACCTTGTTGGTGTTTATAATTAACCCTCGACACTAATTTCTTGTAATTAGAATATTTAGGACTAAACTTATGTCTACAGGGTTCCCTCCAATTTTGTAAGTTAAATATGTACTCAATGTTCTATCACTTATTAAAATAAATCATATAATTAATAATGAGTAATATTTTTATGAATTTTATTTATAAATAATTGTCTAAGTAGAGTACTCACAAGGGTTCTAAGTGATACAATTCAAACTAATTGTGACATTAATAAAAAAACATAGGTTTTCCCAGTGATATCATTATTCTATATATGATAATATATTAGACATATTCTTTGATATTTAAAATTTTTTATATAACTTTAGTTCAATTCATTTTTTAGTAACAATCTAGACATAAATTTTATTTTTATGGCCAGTCCCATAGAGCCCATGCCGTGACTACCCCAAGCCCGCCTTCCATAGGCTTGGGGATGGTGACTAGAATCGAAGGTGAAATAGCTAAAACTGGTAAGGAATTGCCTTTATAACCTATAAACACATGTAACAAATCACACAACAAGATACAAACTCAAGAAAACTGAATAGTAAACAGAGTGAGTACATTAAGTTAAAGGGGCCAGAATACAAGCCCAAATGGAAAGTACAAGAAACTGAAAGTACAGGTAAACTGGAACTGCCCCTGTGATCACCCACCAAGGATCCTACCTAAAGGGTAGGTATAGCTCTCAAATGGTCGTCTATGTGGTATGACTTGTCTATGTTCCACCTTTGAGCTACCTTCATTCCCAGTACTCTCGTTCTTAGTCAGCGCTCTCTGTCGTCTGCATCAAACACAATGAGGTTCGGGCATAGCCCGTGTAGGGGTGAATATAATGATACTCAATAGGGACCCCAAGACCCTCAGGGTCTCACAAAATCGACAAAGTATAAACTAAAAATCATGAAATCAACTGACAACCCAACTTAGGTATATTCCCATACTTATACCTAAGTTATCAAGTATAGTCGTCTCAATCATGAAGAAACACAGAGTCCAACTCAAAAGCCCAAACCTCAACAGTTCCACAAATAAAGGAATACCATGAAGGTAAGTACCACACAAGTATGCTAGACATAATAATACCACAAAGGTACTGACTCTTCTCACAAAAGGTATAACTTATGTATAGAAGTAAAAAATATTAGATGTAACTACTAAATCATATTACTCTGTTAAGAGGCTCTGCTGATAACCCACACAGGATCGCTCGGTGCTGACCCACATAGGATCTCAAGATGCTGACCCACTAAGGATCTCTAGATGCTGACCCACATAGGATCGCTCGGTGTTGACCCACACAGGATCGCTCGGTGCTGACCCACACAGGATAGTTTGGTGTTGACCCAGATAGGATCGATGGGTGATGACCCACTGAGGATCTCTCGGTGTATAACCACACAGGATCACTTGGTGCTGACCCACTGAGGATCGCTTGGTCCTGACCCACACAGGATCGCAAGGTGGTGACCCACACAGGATCTCTCGGTGCTGACCCACACGAGATCGCTTAGTGCTCACCCACACAGTATCGCTAGGTGCTGACCCGCATATTATTGCTTAGTGATAACCCACACAGGATCGCTCAGTGCTGACCCACACAGGATCGCTCGGTGTTGACCCACACAGGATGGCTATTTATTCTTCACGTCACAGCCAGCTACTGGGTTCCCACACTAGCTTGGTCATCTCTGGGAGGGTCCGCTCCTCAATCCACTTTTAGATACTACAAATTCCACAAAGTCCCATAAAAAGTATCTCAACGGATCTCCATGTCATAGGGGTCATAACACAACAGAAGGTGCGTCAATCAGATGCCTGGTCTGTAAGTTATTAGCCTTTTAGTCCTGAGGGTTCGGTTGGATTCGTTCTCGATCCAACCTGATCATATCCAAAATGTATCCAAATCTTAAATGGGGTATACCAAAGGGACTTTCTCGCTCCAAGGATTCCAGCGCCGCTAACGGTTCGTCAAACGGATTCCTCGTTCCAAAGTTATGGCCAATAGAGCATAATTCGGTCGAAGTTGGCCAGGGTCTGGTCTAACACAACCCAGTTCGGGTCGACTTGGACCACTGGGTTTGGCCCAGAAGGCCACGAGGGACATGAGGCAGCGCAGAGGCTGTAGAGTGGCGGAGGTCGTGGAGGACACGAAGGCCGCGGGGTCCACCGAGTCCGAGAGGGCCATAGAGATCGCGGGGGTCATGGAAGTCATGAGGGCCACGGAGGCCACAAAGGGTTGCAGAGGCAGCGGCAGCCGTGGGGGACATGGTCTAGCGGGGCAGCTATAGTGCAGCAGGGCGGCCACGGTGTGGCGGTCTGTCATGGTTGGTTGGATGCCCCGCAATCCCCTCCATGCGGCGTAGTCACGCATCGCGCCTTCACCGACAATCGGTTCGGCCACTGCTTCTTCGTTCTTCATCATGGCACAAATCTGCCTTCTTCCATCGCGAAGAACACACCATTCATGAAGAACAGCAGAGGGGTCGGACCATTTTTGTTTGGCCTGCACCCTCCGCGTTATATCAGTAGCAAGTAGCTCAACAAAAACCTTGAATGAAGAAGGTCAAACTCTATAACGCCATCAATGATTATTCCCAAATACTCAGAAAAAGAAATCATTTGTGGATCAACCTGTTAGAGAGTTGATCTGTGTTATTATTTTAGAAGGGAAGAATATGGGAATCCATAATCACACATAATAAACACCCTACCTTGTAGATTTTTTGATGGAGGTCACGAGGAATGAGACGATGTCGTTGGGGATAGACAGGCGTCAGTGACGTCGGTGTTTCCTCAATCATCAGTTCATTGTCGTTGAAGACGTTCCTATTTGGTGAGATCATTATTCATTTGGGAGTTCGTTCTTCGTTGGAGAACGTGTTCTTCATTGGGGAGAACAATCCTCTAATAGTTCTCCTCTCCTAATTCCACCAAAATGTAAAATAGTCAACTTGTTAATTTAATTTTATCAAAATAAATTAAGTTGGCACAACAAGGTTGGCATAATTAATATACTGCGTTGCCAACATTAATTGTCTCATTTAATTGGACCAATTAAATGGATTTTTGTTGGCATAATTAAATTTGGAGGAGTTGAGAGGTTTTCTCTCATTAAATGGGTTTGTGTGGTCCCCACCTCTAAATTCAAAATGGGGGTTAGTTCAGGTGGTCCCCACCTATTAACATTCACATGGGAGGTTTAGGCTCGAGTGGGTCCCACCACCATAACCCATGTTGAGGGGGTTTCGAAAATAAAAATGTTAGAAATTTTTATTTTATTTAATTCTTTCACGAAAAGCAAAAAAAATTATCTTTCACTCTCGACCCACTACGGTCGAGGTAAAGGTCTCCTTAAGTGAACACTGGCACTACGAGTTCAATGGTACCCTTGGATTTCAATTCCGAGAACCAGTTCAACAGTTACAAAAACATGCTCGTACAATTACTAAACGTACCCGAAAAAAAGTTTAGAAATTCATTCCGGGCATACCGGGACTCAGAATCACACACCGTCAATTTTTGCGGACTCTTAAAATTACCATATATTTAAAAAAATTACATGGAAATTCCGACTCTTTACATTCTCCCCACCTCAGGGCTTTGCGTCCCAATAATCCATAACTCAAACTAAGGGAACAAGTGGGGGAACTGAGCCCATATCTGAGCCTCTCGTTCCCATGTTCTTTCTTGAAGGTTCTCGAGCTGTCAGTGAATGTGCACCAGAGGCATCGAATGCCCACGAATAACCCACTCATGTCGATCTTCAATCTCAAATTGAACATCCGAAAACATCACCCCATCATCTATGTCCAACTCTCCATGGTTGATGATGTGGGATGGGTCGTGCACATATCTCCTCAGCAGGAATACGTGGAAGACATCGTGCACTCGGTGCAACTGTGGTGAAGAGCTAAGCAATAATCCACCTTTCCAACTCTGCTGAAGAATTGAAAAGGTCCGATGAACCTCAGAGATAACTTTCAACCCCGGATAAATCTCTGCAAACCTCATCGAGGTGAGACCCGTAGAAAGATGTGGTCACCATCCTCGAACTCTAAAGGTCTCCATCTCCTATCGGCGTAAGACTTATGCCTGTTCTGTGCTATCTTTATCCACTCCTAGATGATTTTCACTTTCTATGTGGTAGCCCATACCATCTTTAGTCCCATGAGTGCTGACTCCCCTTGGTCAGTCCAGCACAAAGGTGATCTTCAACGTCACCCGTACAATGCCTAAAAAGGTTCCATACCAATGGTGGATTGACAGTTGTTTTTATACGTAAACTCTACCAAGGGCAAGTGATCCTCCCATATATGACTGAAGTCGAGGATGCAAGCATTCTGCATATCCTCGAGGGTCTGAATGGTCCACTCAGTCTGGCCATCCGTATGAGGATGGAAGGTGGTTCTCAAACGAAAAAGTGTCCTGGAGGCCTCATGCAACCCCTTACATATCCCAGATGTAAAATGTGTATCATGATAGAAGACAACTGTCTAGGGTACTCCATGGAGCCGCACAATCTCCTGCACATAGAGGCATCCCAAGCTCTCTACTGAACCCTTCTCTCTGATTAGTAGGAAGTGGGCCGACTTGGTGAGTCATTCAACGATCACCCAGATAGAATCATGACCTCTGGATTTACATGGAAGTCCTATCACGAAGTCCATGGATATCACATCCCACTTCCACTCTAAACCTCCAAAGGTTGAACCAGGCCTACTGGTACCTGATCCTACGCCTTTTCTTGCTGAAAAGTGAGGCACCGAGAGACAAACTCTACAACTACTTTCGACATTCCAGACCACCAGAACTTTTCTTGGAGATCTTGGTATATCTTCACCACTCCAAAATGTACCGATAATGGGGATGTGTGGAACTCCCTCATCGCTTCCTCTCAAAGTGACACTGGTACCATGGTACATCCTCTAAAGATGATGATGTGCTCCCCACCTTCAGAAAATCCATCAGGTGCTTGTCCTGTGGATATCAGAGCATGTCAAGCCTCATAGTCAGCATCTCCATGCTGCACCTCCCTAACTCACTGAAGAAGTGGGGGAGGAACTGTAAGAGACTGAAGAAAAGCTGCTCCATCCGGATCCACAATGGATATTTTCAAAGAGGACAACAGCTCTGTTGCCTCACCTAGCAATTTTACACCCAACCTACTACTGAGTGCATCTGCTACAATGTTCCCCTTCCCAGGAGTATAGACTATCTCAAAGTCATAGTCCTGGTGGAACTCAAGACAATATCATTTTCTCAGGTTCATGTCCCTCTAAGAGAAGATATACTTGAGACTCTTGTGAACTTAGTACATTGTAAAACGTTCTCCCATCAAGTAATGTCTCCACATGTTCAAGACAAAGACCACTGCTACTAACTTCAGGTCATGTGTAGCGTAGTTCTTCTCATATTGTCTCAGATGACGAGAACTATATGCGATCAATGCTTGCTCTTGCATCAGGACACATCTGAGTCTGGTCCCTGATGTGTCGCAGTATACTACTAACCCTACGCCATCCTATAAAATCCTCATGATGGGGGAACTAGTCAGCCTCTGCCTCTACTCCTGAAAACTCCACTGGAATCTCTCTGACCACACGAAGGGATTCCCCTTGTTTTTCAATAATGATGAAGTTGATGCAACTCTTGAGAAATTTGGCACAAATCTTCAGTAGTATCCGGCCAAACCCCGGAAAATTCGTACCTCCGTCACACTCTTGGTTTGCTCTAAATATTGTACAACATCAATCTTCACTGGAACCACTGAAACTCCATCCTCTGAGATGAAATGTCCGAAAAAGTGAACCTCTCGGATCCAAAATTGGAACTCCATGAGATTACCCTAATGTTGGAGCTCTTTTAGTGTGTCTAGTACTACCGGAAAAAGGTAGGCATGATCCTCCTCAGTAGCCGAGTAGATCAGAATGTTGTCGATGAAGACTATTACAAAGCAATCAAGGTATGGATGAAAGATCTTGTTCATGAGTCCCATGAACACTATTGGAGCATTGGTTACACTGAATGGAATATCCAAGAACTCATAATGGCTATGCCGTCATCTGGAAGCCATCTTTTTCACATCCTCATCTCGTACTCTGAGCTGGTGATAGGCTGATCTAAGGTATAACTTCGAGAACCAACGTGCTCCCTTCAGCTGATCAAAGAGGTTGTCAATCCTCAGAAGTGGGTACTTTTTCTTCACGGTCACCTGGTTCAAGCGCTGATAGTCAACATAAAGTCTCAAGCTCTCATCCACCTTCTTTAGGAATAGAATCGGGGTTTCCCAAGGAGAAACACTGGGCCGAATGAACCCTTTCACCTATAAGTCCTTCCGCTGTACCCACAGCTCATGAAGCTCCGTGGGAGCCATCTGATATTCTAGAATAGAAATCAGTTCCATCCCGGGGTATAATTCAATGTAAAAGTACACCTCTCTATGAGAAGGTTGGCCTGGGATATCATCAGGGAAGACATCTGCGTACTGGTCCACCACTACAGGATAACTCGGACTCTCCACATCAACTGCTCTGAGGGTAAGGCTAGCCAACTGATGAGTCATCAGCTGCACTCTCTTTCGGTTAAGTCCATATTGTGCTTCAAAGGCTCTATTCTTGCCGGTGAAGGTAAACCTAGTCCCATCTGTGTCGACACACCGCACTTTGCATGTAATGCAGTCAATATGAGCATGGACTATAGATAACCAGTCCATACCCAACATGATGTCGTAAGGCCTCGACGCTGCTACTAGGAGATCCCAGCCGAAGCTCTCCCCTCCTATAGTAATCTCTCACTACCAACACCAGTGAATAATCGTCGAATCCGCTCCCGAAGAAGTATATAGGCGTAAGGATCGATCCAACGACTTTGTCAGAATCTCCGAGCTCTGAATGAGGGTAGTGGAAATAAAATAATGACTGGAACCTATGTCTATAAGTACTGCAGCTAAGGTGGAGTAGACACAGATTGTACCTCATATCTTCTCCAGAGCGCCATGGTCGTAGGCCTCAATTACCTGGAGATTAGATCACCCATGTCCACCTACTACCGATAGTTGGGGTGGACCACCTAGTGGTGGTGGCGGTAAAATCTCAAATCATCTCCCACTACCAGCTGCACGGCCAACTCCTCTGCCAAATCTGCCTGCTCCCTACGGACCTCCTTGGCCGAACCTATGTCTCTACCTGGGAGGCCGTTCGACCGTCTTATGATCATCCATATGGAAGGTTGGATAGTCACAAGCCATGTGACCCTACCCGCCACAAGTGTTACACTGCACGTTCCTCACTTGACTGGCTCTGTCTCGGGTGCCCCGCACAACCGACCCTAAATCATGTGGTCGCCCACAAGTAGGTCTGGTCCTCTTAGACATATATGACATCTATCTACATCTAGCTGCATAAGACTCTGCTACGTGACGTATGGTAGTGGGTCTCATTGCTGGTGACTTCTCATCAAGGAAACTCTCCACTAATAGGGCCCACTCAAACACCCCCACCTACGTCGGGATGTTGAGAGAAATCATTGAATCTCTGATCTCCCACCAGAGTCCCTTCTCTAAGGTTTGGGTCCTAAAGAATGGGTCCCACACCATGTCAGTGGAGTATTCTGAGAAGTCGGTGAACCTCGCTGAGTACTATGCCACGGTCATGATGCCCTGCTGCAGATGAAGTAGCTCCTGTATGCGCACTCCGCAAAGAGTCTCTAGGAAAAACTCAACCTGAAATAGTCTCTCGAAGTCTCCCTAGAGAAGAATCACCTTTTCTTGAGCCAGGAGCATCAGGCTCCACCATTTTCCTGTTGCCACCTGTAGAAAATTGGTGGCAAGGATCACCATGAGATCGACAGGTATCCCTACTAGTTGAAAGACTCTCACCACGACCTCCAGCCAATCCTCAACTGCATGTGGGTCCATCTCTCCCCTGAACCAAGGTGGCCTCTGGCACTGTAACTCATGTAATGTGATCAAGCGGTGTGCACACTCTGCTTTTGGGGCTAGTGGTATCGGTGGCCCAATGGGTAATGGTACCGCTGGTGCCTCTACTGGAAGAGGGCCCTTCACTGAGGCCTCATCACTCGGTGGGCTATCAGTGCGTACTATATCTAGAACCCTAGCTGGATGTCTTTGTAGAGGCATCTTTAAAAGCAACAGGTGCGCAACGGTCAATAATTTATACCTGGTGAGCTAACTCAAAGATATCACAAAGAAATCTCTTAAAAACACACATGCCATCAGTTTTTTCGTGCATCGAGTCAGAAATCAGAAGTCAGGGTCCTGGTGTATGGATTCGTCAGCTACCGTACCAACACAAGATTCCCTAAACTAATAACCACACTCACTACACTTAACAATATAGTATTTAAAATGAAAGATCTGAGTCCTATGTTCAATGTTAGAACCGACTCCTCGAATACCAATTTGTCATGACCCGTCCCCCGGGGCCCGTGTTGTGACTACCCCAAGCCCGCCTTCCATAGGCTAGGGGCTGGTGACTAGCACCGAAAGCGTATTCCCTAAAACTGGTAAGTAGTTTCCCTTATAACAAGTAAACACACACAACCAAGCACATAGAAAGATTTGAACTCAAGAAAATTGAATAGTAAACAGAGTGAGTAGAGTAAGTAAAAGGGACCAGAATACAAGCCCAACTGGAAAGTACAAGAAACTAAAAGTACAAGTAAACTGGAACATCTCCTGTGATCACCCACCAAGCATCCTACCTGAAGGTATGGTACAACACTCGAACGGTCGTCTCTGTGGTACGCATCATATAAGGTCCACCTCTGAGCTACCTCCAGTCCTGGTACTGTCGTCCTCAGTCAGCATTTTCCATCATCTGCATCAAACAAAACGTGGTGCGGGCATAGGCCGTGAAGGGGAGAGTATAAAAATACTCAGTAGGGACCCTAATACCCTGAAAGTCTCACAAAATCCAAAATATATAAACCATAAAGTATGAAATCAACTATCAACCCAACTTAGGTATATCCCCATACATATACCTAAGTTATCCAGTATATCCATCTCAATCATGAGGAAACACAAAGTCCAACTCAAAAGCCCAAAGCTTAATTGTTCCACAAGGGAAGGAATTCCACGAAGGTAAGTAACACACAGGTATGCCACACAGAATAATACCACAAAGGTACTGACTCATCTCACGCCAGGTATAACTTAGGTACAGAAGTACAAAAGATTAGATGTAACTACTGAATCATCTTACTCTATTAAGAGGCTCTATAGCTAACCCACATAGGATCACTCAATGCTGACCCACAGAGGATCTCTAGACGCTATCCCACATAGGATATCTAGGTGCTAACCCAGACAAGGTCACTTGGTGCTGACCCACACTGGATCGCTCGGTCCTGACCCACACTGGATCGCTCGGTGCTGACCAACAGAGGATCGCTAGGTGCTGACTCACATGATCGCTCAGTGCTGACCCAAACAGGATCACTCGGTGCTGACCCACACAGGATTTCTCGGTGCTGACCCACATAGGATCAATAGGTGCTGGCCCATATAGGATCACTCGATGCTGACCCACACTGGATCGCTCGGTGCTGAACCACATTGGATCGCTAGGTGCCAACCCACATAGGATCGCTCGGTGTTGACCCACAAAAGATCTCTCTGTGCTGACCCACATAGGATCACTCGGTACTGACCCACACAGGATCGCTCAGTGTTGACCCATACAAGATCGTTATTCATTCTTCAAATCACCGCCATCTACTGGGTTCCCCCGCTAGCTTTCTCTTCTCCGAGAGGGTCCGCTCCTCAATCCACTAGTACATACTCCAACATCCACGAATTCCCTCAAAAAAGTGTCATAAAGGACCTCCAAATCATAGGGGTATCAATGTAAGAGACAGTGTGTCAATCAGACGCCTGGTCTGTAAGTTATTATCCTTTTAGTCCTGAGAGCCCTGTTGGATTCGTGTTCGATCCAGCCCGACCATATCCCAACATTATCCAAATCTCAAATGGAGTATACCAAAGGTAACTTCTCTCTCCAAGGTTTCATTTTCCACTGATGGTTCATCAAATGGATGCCATGTTCCAAAGTTATGGAAAAAAGAGGATAATTGTGATGAAGCTAGCCCGGGTGTAACGTCCTGACCCGGGAGCCACTGAACGGTGCTCCGAGCTGGTTGGTCACAAGCCCTCAAGCGCGCCTACCTGTATTCTAGGGGTGAAAACTAGAAGTGAGGGTCTAGTAAGTCAGTCTTGGGGAGACTATACCCTATGTTATTAGAATAAAATACCAATGGAAGAAACCATGAAATAGCGGAAATGCATATCAATATAACAGTACAATGTCACTAGCATCATCAAAAACTGGAAATACAATACTCAAATGAAATGTAAAACATGCTATGACTATGCAAGTGCCATGTTTCTACAATGAAACTGAAAGTAAAGACACAACGACTCCAAATAGGTCCTGACCCACGTCCGGTTCCCTCATCTATTCTCCAACCCCAAACAACACTCTAACCCGAGCTCTTGCCCTTGTCTTGTCCTGCAACAACAAAGCCTATTTGGGTACCAATCAGGAATCCCGGGTAGGGTGTGAGTACGACTCAGTAGATCACCACAAACAGTGTCAAAAAAATCCAGTCATAAGCTGTGTATGCAATTGCATTACTAATAAAGCAAAAAAATCGGTAAAAATTTATATTTATCCAATTAACCTTTCTCTAATATGTTAAACATCCAGGTTCCCGAGACCACCCAAAACGCAATTCCTGCTTTGGCCCGTGTAGGATCCTAAACCATTTCCCCTATTTAATTCATAATTACTATGTCACAATATTATGTTTTCAAATAGCCAAATGAATCCATAGTACAAAATAAATGAAAGTGTTTAGAACTTCATGTCTATAACACATGAGAGTATTTAGAGCATCAGTCCCTATCTCACAACCCCAGGGTTATTTGTTGCATCAGTCCTCGTCCCATAAAATATAAAATTCATGCATGTCATTGGTTCTAGAATGCCATGTTTAGAACCGTTGTGGGTATTAGGAGCATCATTCTGTGTCACACAACCCTTTTTCAAAACAAATAACCAATTCATATATACAAACATATTCAAATGTTTAGTCATCTTTATCCTTACATTATAACTCTCACCCATATTCAACTAGATCCAAAATTCACAAAGAACCGCATAACCAAACCACCAATTAATTCTTTATTCCATGACATTTATACAACTTCATACGACTAACAAGATGAGACTATGGGATTGTATTTAGACCACCTACCTCGATTTATTAATGGATGTAATCCCAAAGAAAATCCCCAAAATCCGAGCGGCACAACGTCGTTGATCAAGTTCTGGATCTAAATCTGAAAGGAGAACATATCTTCAATTTGAGCCTTCAATCTTGAGAAAAGGTATTTGAATCACCGTGGAATCTTTCCAAGAGGATTTGGAAAAACCTAGAAATTTCCAAGCCTGAGACAAGGTCATAAAATAAGGAAGTCCCGGGGTTTGGGTGGTTTTAAAAAGGATTTCTAGAATTAAAAAACATTTGCACGGTTTCTTATATGGTGGCACAGAGTTTGTTAAACCGTGTGCAAAATGTGTAGACCTCACTATCCATATTTGCATGGATTACATATTTTGGTCACACGGTTTGTCAAACCGTGTGTAAATCATGTGAACCTCTCTGTTCAGTTCTGCTTGGTTGGCATGGTTTGGTCACACGGTTTGTCAAATAGTGCACAAATCATGAACAACCCAAAAACCTTTTGTTTTACTAAAAAGTTCACCCAAAATCACCCCAATTCACTACTCCTAAACAGAGGTACTTAAAAACATCAAAAGTACCTGAAAACATGCCTAAGATTAACTCCAGAAAAGGTCGGGATGTTACATTAGCACCGTTTAGTGGCTCCTGGGTCGGGATGTTACAAAGTGGTATCAGAGGTGAGGTCTTTTCGTTCTTATTCTCTTTTTGTATTACTATTTTGGGAGGTATAAAAGAGACCATGGAAAGTCAGGGCTTGATAATGAGCTCGTGCATGGGAGTTGCAAACCCATGTATGGGGGAAAACTCAAGTACTCAAGGTGGGATTGCTGTTATTTCTGATTTTCATTATAGTTGAATATTATTTCACCTTGGGTGATGCACTTGTTGTGTGACGTAATTTATATTTCTATAATTTATTGAGTATTGATTCATGGCCCAAAATGGAATGAGTGTCTCTTATACATGCATCAATCTAGTAACTCATTATTATTGTGACATGCATCATTTTAGGCATGCACGGGAAAACGCATTATGGGTATATTGTTGAACTTAAACTATTTCTTTTCCTTGCTTGTGAAATTTAAATGAAAATGGAGTCTAATTTGGAAAATGAATAAAATAATTGTGAAGTTATATGAATAATTTGGTTTTGTCTAATTGTGGTAATATTTTGAACTATTTTCTATGTTGTATGTTTGGCTTTGTAGAATTATGCCTCCATGATGCTTGTTGAGAGGATGAGCGGGGGGTATAGTTAGAAATAGTCCTCCAATGGGTGAACCTGAGGCACCAATAGTAACAAAAGAATAAGCGAGGAAAAAGTTTCAAGCTAACCTCACCCATTTCATGAAAATGATGTAAAGTGACCTAGGGTGGGTTGTGAAAAGTATGTCTGATCTTACGAGGGAGTTTTAGTGGCAGCACCTGCCGACTTTTACTGGAGAGGGTAGTCCCGAGAAAGATGAGTTATGGATTGAATCTACCCAGACTATACATGACCACCTGGAGACACCTTTTGATAAGAGATTAAAGTTGGCGGCTTACATGTTGCATGGAAAAGTTAAACGTTGGTGGGACATCCAGACTTGGAATGAGTAGTTGCAAGCTATAGAGTGGAAGGAATTTCAGGAGATGTTCTTTGAGCACTTCTATACAGAGACACTCATATTGGAGAAAGAGGCAGATTTCATGAGGCTAACTCAAGGGAATATGTCTGTAATGGACTATGCTAGATGGTTTATAGACTTATAACATTTTTCTCCAGCATTGGAAGTAGACAAGGCCACTTAAGAAAGATGATTTTAGGATGGACTTAAATGTGAAATTAAGTCTCAAGTGAATATTTTCAGGATGAATAAGATTTCGGAAGGGCTAAATCACGCTCTCATTTCTGAGAGGAACCTGAAGGAGGCTTCTAGTGGAAAACAAATGGTTTTTACTGGACAGTCAGGTGGTGTGACTTTTGAGAATAGGAAGCGACGTTATGAGAATGTCAGCTGGGGAGGTGGGAGACAGAGTAACCTAGTAGAGGGGTCTGTTACACAGGACCTTACCCAAGTGTTTTTTCACCAGTGTGGAAGGTCGGGACATTATCGTAATCAATGTCCCCGACCCCCTATTGAATGCAGATCATGTGTTAGGATGGGACATCTCTAGAAGTTCTGTAGGAACCCAAAGGATTCAAGTAGTGATGGATTAGCTAAATAGAGTCAGAGTGTGGGAAGGGGATCCTTTTCACCCTTTCAGTTCTACTGGCCGAGGTGGTAAGGGTGACTGACTTGGTGCTCTTGGGTGCAAGGGATGTTCTCTTGAGATCTGGAGTACAGTTTCCTATGGGATCTTTATATCCTTGATATGATAGGCTTTGACCTAATCCTGGGTATGGACTGGTTAGTCACATACCGAGACCACATTAATTGTTATCTTCGGAGGGTTACATTTCTGTCGCCTGCGGGTGACCATTACATTCACCATGGGGAATGGGACATCCAGGCAGGCCGATCAGGGCCAGTTATTTAGCAACTGAGAGAGCTAATAGCCCAAGTTTCTAGTCTTTTTCTAGATAACAAAGGTTTTAGGCAATATTTCCTTCCACCAGTGGCTGATTTGTTTCAGGATGTATTCCCGGAAGACTTCTCGGGGCTGCCACCTAAGAGAGATGATGAATTTACTATTGAGATCATGTCAGGAGCTAAGACTGTATCTAATCCACCATATAGAATGGCACCGACAGAGCTTCAAGAACTCAAAGTTCAGTTGGAAGACTTGAAGGATAAATGATTTATCCGTCCAAGTACATCACAATGGGGAATACTTATACTGTTTGCAAAGAAGGCTGAGGGGAGTTCAATTTTGTGTATCGATTACCAGAGGTTGAACAAGATTACTGTGAGGAACCAATATCCTCTACAGCATATTGATGATCTGTTTGACTAGTTGAAGGGAGCCTGTGTTTTCTCAAAAATTGACATCAGATCGGGGTATCACCAATTGAGAGTTAGGACTTCGGATATACCAAGGACTACTTTCATGAGTAGATATGTGCTTTATGAGTTTATTGTAATGCCATTTCGGTTAACAAATGCACCAGTAGTGTTTATGACTATGATTAATAAGATCTTTCTTCCATGCATAGATTAATTTGTGGTAGTATTTGTGGATGACATCTTGGTATACTCCAAGACTCATGATGATCATGCCCAACATCTTGACATAATCCTGAGTACACTGAGAGAGCATCATCTATACGTCAAGCTATCTAAGTTTCAATTTTGGATTGATTAGGTACACTTCTTGGGACACATCATCTCGAAGAACGGTGCTTCAAGCGAACCAGAGAAGGTGAAAGCCATGATTTCTTGGGAGCAGCCCAAGAATATTTTCGACATCCAATGCTTTCTGGGGTTAGCTGGATATTACAAGAGATTTATCCAAGACTTTTCCCATTTGGAAACACCACTTTTAGTCTTGACCAAAAATGGAGTAAAGTTTGAATGGTCAGAGGATTGTGAGACATCTTTTCAGAAGTTAAATTTTTGTTT
The DNA here is from genome assembly GCA_963277665.1 of Viscum album. Lineage (NCBI taxonomy): Eukaryota > Viridiplantae > Streptophyta > Magnoliopsida > Santalales > Viscaceae > Viscum > Viscum album. The sequence goes on from OY728119.1 coordinate 1,291,164,337, forward strand.
GACATCCGCACCAATTTTGGATCTACCTGAGTCAGGTGAAGAGTACACGGTGTATTGTGATGCTTCTGGGATAGGACTCGGAGCTGTGTAGAAGCAAAGAGATAAAGCTGTGGCATACAGGTCTCGACATCTGAGGCCACATGTAAGTAAAAATCCAACACATGACCTTGATTTGGTAGTGGAGGTTTATTCTTTGAAGTGTTAGAAACTCTACCTCCTAGGTGAAATTTTTACAGTTTATACTGATCACAAGATCTTGAAGTACATCTTTTCTCAGCGTGATATGAATCTTTGACTGTAGAGATGGGTTGAGTATATGCAGTCTTTTGATTTTGAGCTGGTATATACACCTGGGAAAGGAAACGATGTGGTTAATGCTTTGATTAGGAAGACTCAAACTTATATTATGTAGTAATATAGTTTCGAGTGGGAAATAATGTCATTGCTAGCTTAAATGCAAGTTGTGGTTTAGGAGAGATAGGAGGAAATGGCACTCGTGTCGGTTGCAATGGAATATACACTTTTGAGATGGATCAGGGATAAGAAATATGAGGACACTGGATGCTTAGCCTTGAGTGAAAACTTTGAAGGCAGGGAAACATCTTCAGAATGGAAGATAGATGTGAATGATATCATTTATATGAAGAACCGGGTTGTTGTTCTTATAAGCATACGAGAGGATCTCATGCAGTAATTCCATGCCTCAAGATGGGCAGTGCACCCTGGTGTGACCAAAATGTTTAGTGATCTGCGATGATAGTTTTGGTGGCCAGGCATGAAGAAGGAGATAGAAGGGTTCGTTACATGATGAATCAATGAACTGAAGTCGTACTACGACCTTTTTCCATTCCATAATAGAAGTGGGATGATGTGACCATGGACTTCGTGATAGGTCTTCCAAAAACACTTAAGAAGAATGATTCTATTTGGTTCATTGTGGATCAATTGAAAAATGTGGCACATTTATTACCTATAAGGGAAACATTAACAGTTGAGTAGTTGGGATATCTGTATTTAAAAAAGATATTTCAATTGCATGGGGTGCCATGAACTATAGTTTTGGATCACGATTCACGGTTTACTTCGCGCTTCTAGAAGGGCTTGCAGAAGGCACTTAGTGTGCAGGTTTTATTTTGTATGGCTTTCCATCCATAAACAGATGGATAGTAAGAGCATACTAAACAATTTCTTGAGGATATATTGAGGGTATGTGTAGTTGACTTTGGTTGTACATGGGAGAAGCACCAAGATTTAGTGAATTTTTCCTATAACAACAGTTATCAAGAAACTATACAGACGGAACCATATGAGGCTCTTTATACTAGGACATGTAGATCAGTACTATGCTGGATGGAAGCGAGTGAGTCAGAGTTGCTGGGACCGAGTCTCACACAGAAGATGACAGAATAGGTTCAGCTGATTCAGTAACGAATGACTACGGCTCAAAGTCTACTGAAGTCTTATGCTAATAGATGGAGGTGACCTCTAGAGTTATAGTCAGTGATCGTGTTTTCCTTCGGGTATCACCTAGGTTGGGTCACCATAGGATACGAAATCAGGTAAAATTGGCACCCAGGATTGTTGGACCTTTTAAGATCGTGAAGAGAGTCCAGATGGTAGAGTACCAATTGGATCTTCCACAGAAATATAGTGTTATGCATGATGTTTTCCATGTATCAAAACTACGACGGTATCACCCCGACCCTTCTCAAGTGATTAATGTGGATGGTGTTGAGATAGAGATTGATGCGTCTATTGAGGATCATTTGATATGTGTGTTGGATCACAGTGAAAAGGTTTTGAGGGGAAAGACCGTACAAATAGTTCATGTTTTATGGAAGCACGTATATGTGAAGGAAGAGACATGGGAAAGAGAGGCAGATATATGGACTTAGTGGCCCGATCTTTTTATGTTGGAATCTCATAGAAGTTCGGGAGTACAGCTTGAGGACAAGCTGTTATAATTTGGGGAGAATGTCAGATCCTGGCCTTTTTTGGAGTCAATATCAGGCACGTTTTTAGGTACTTTTTATGTTTTTAAGTACCTATGTTTTGGAGTAGTGACTTGGGGTGCATTTGGGTGAACTTTTTAGTAAAAAAAGGGTCATGGGTTGTGCACAGTTTGAAAAATTGTGCGACCAAACCGTGAAGACCGTGAAAATATGGATAGTGAGGTTCGCACGGTTTGCAAACAGTTTGAAAAATTGTGCGCCACTATCTAGGAAACCATGCGCGTGGTTTTTAATTCTGAAAAACCTTTTTAAAACCACCTGAACCCCGAGACTACCTTATTTTCGGACCTTGGATCAGGCTTGGAAATTTCAATGTTTTTCCAAAGCCTCTTGGATAGATTCCATGGTGATCCAAACACCTTTTCTCAAGATTGAAGGCTTGGATTGAAGATCCGCTCACCATTCGGATTTAGATCCAGAACTTGATCGACGACATTGTGCCGCTCAGATTTTGGGGATTTTTTTTGGGCTTACATCCATCAATAAATCGAGGTAGGTGTTCTAAATCCAATCGCAGAGTCTCATCTTGTTTGGTGTATGCAGTTGTATAAATTTCATGGCATTAATAATTAATTGGTGGTTTGGTTATGCGGTTCGTTGTGAATTGTGGATCTAGTTGAATATGGGTGAGAGTTATGATGGAAGGATAATGATGATTAAACATTAGAATATGTTTGTGTATGTGAATTGGTTATTTGTTTTGAAAAAGGGTTCTGGGAGATGGACTGTTGCTCCTAATACCCATAGAGGTTCTAGACATGGCATTCTAGAACCAATGACATGCATAAATTTGATATTTTATGGGACAAGGACTGATGCTCCAAATACCCATGGGGTTGTGAGATAGGGACTGATGCTCCAAATACTCACATGTGTGCTAGACATGAAGTTCTACAATCTTTCATTTATTTTGTTCTATGGTTTCATTTGACTATTCATAAAATTAATATAATGACATAGTAATTATGAATTGAATAGGGGAAATGGTTTAGGCTCCTACACGGGAAAAAGCAGGCATTGCGTTTTGGGTGTTCTCAGGAATTTGGATGTTTGACGTATTAAAGAAATGTTAATTGGGTAAATATAATTGGTTTCCCTATTATCTTGATTTATTATTAATGCATCTGAATATAATTCTTATGACTAGATTTTTTTTTGACACTGTGGGTGGTGATCTACTAAGTCGTCCTCACACCCTACTTGGGCTGCCTGATTGGTACCCGAATAGACTTTGTTGTTGCTGGAGAGGACAAGGGCAAGAGCCCTGCTTATAGTGATGTTTGGGGTTGGAGCATGGAAGAGGGAACCGTACGTGGGTCGGGACCTATTTGGATTCATTGTGTCTTTTCATTCAGTTTCATTGTAAAAACATGGCACTTTCATAGTCATAGAATGTTTTACCTTTCAGTTGAGTATTGTATTTCTGGTTTTTAATTATCCTAGTGACATTGTACTATTATATTTATATGCATTTCCACTATTTCTTGGTTACTTCCGCTGGTATTCTATTTTGATAACAGAGGGTATAGACTCCCAGAGACTGACTTACTAGACCCTCACTACTAGTCGGCACCCTCTAGCCTACGCTGAGGCGCGCCTGAGTGCTTGTGACCAACTGGGTCGGAGCACCGTTCAGTGGCACCCGGGTCAGGACATTACATCGGGATAGACGGATGTCGGTGACGTTGTAATTTCCTCAATCACCAGTTAATTGTAATTGATGACGTTCCTCGTTGGAAAGAGCATTCTTCGTTGGGGAGAACATTTTTGTTGGAGAATTCCATCTTAGTTGGAGAGAACAATCCTCATATAGTTCTCCTCTCCCAATTCCACCAAAATATGAAAGAGACAACTTGTTAATTTAAGTTTATCAAAATAAATTAAGTTGTCACAAAAAGGATGGAATAATTAATGAACTGCATTGGCACTATTAATTATCTCAATTAATTGGCCCAATTAAATGGATTTGAGTTAGCATAATTAAAGCTGGAGGAGTTAAGAGGTTTTCTCTCATTAAAGGGGTTTGGGTGGTCCCCACTCTTTAACATTCAGATGGGAGGTTTAGGCTTGAGTGTTCCCCACCACTATAACCCATGTTTATGGGGTTTCTAGAATAAAAATGTTAGACATTTTTATTTTATTTAATTCTTTCAAAAAAAGCGCAAAATTTTATCTTTCACTCTCGACCCACTATGGTCTAGGGGAAGGTCTCCTTAAGTGAAAACTAGCGCTATGAGTTCAATAGTGCCCTCAGATTTCAATTCCAATCACCAGTTCAAAACATACAAAAAACCCACTCGTATATTTAATGAACGTACCCAAAAAAATTTCAAAAATTCATCATGGGCACACCGGGCCTCGGAATCACACGCCGTCAATTTTAGCGGACTCGTAAAATTCCCATATAGTTAAAAACAATTACATGGAAATTCTAGGTCTTTATTCGTATGGTGTGAAAAATGAAAAAAAAAATATTTCACTAAAAAATAACAAATAAGATAGATAGAAAAATTAATGGATCAATTTCAAAAAGTGGTAGATTTAGATCTATTAATTTATGGTGTTTAAAATAATTATTTAAATAAATGAAATATTTATTAGTTAAAACCCATTTATTTTTATTCAATAAAAACATATAGGGGTTATAAAATTTGAGAAATGTAAATGATTTTTTTAATTATTTTTCATTTTTATTAAATAATTAATTACTATAATTAATCAATATATATATGTGTGTGTGATCAAAATGGTAAAATAAATATAAATTAATTTTACTATTAATTAATCTCTTGAAAATAATTTAAAAATTTAAAAATTTATCATAGATTAATCTTAAAAGATAGTAAGTTAGCCATTATAATGGAAATATTGTATTATACTTAAAAAAATATGGTTCTCATCCATCTTAAGTAGACTTATTTTATCGAATATGGATGAATGGAATTTAAAAAATGGTGTAAGTTATTTACTACATCACATAATTTAAAAAATCCAATGGAGAAAAAAAACACCCTTGTCAAAAAGTGTTAAAATTATATAACCCCATATTTACATTTGTATCATCTCATGTCTATGAAGTAAATAAAAAAGATGAATAGGGACTCACTACTTTTCATTCTTAATGTAACTAAAATATGAAAGGTGGGATAGAAAGTTAAAATAATTTAAAAAAATAAAATAAAATTTACACTATGATAAACTCAAATTGGATGAATAACAACTGGGTAGTGGAAAATAAATCTCCTTATCCTCTTGATAAAACTATACATGGTCTCTATTTATTGAACTTTATAACTACCCATTTTTCTAAAAATTACATGTATTTTAGTCATTGAATAACAACCATTTCTAGTTTTCAACATTGGGGCTCATCAAACCCAAATAATTCACTATTGGTGGTAGGTAGGGTAAATCATACATGGTGTCCCCAACCATCCTCAAGGTATGTAATGTTTTCAATGACCATAAATAATAGAATTTATATTGGTTGTACACATCATCTCTTCCACTACCCACATTGAATGAGGAAAATGGTTGGTTATTTCAGTACATATTATCAGGGAAATCATGTGCTCTCCTCTTTACACTACCTATGACTAAGAATGTTCATATCCATTATTTCATCAGTTTTTTATTTATTTTTTAGAATTTCTCTAACCCTATATAATGAACAAGTTATGATTTATTTCCTAAGAACTATAATTTTCTCAATTACCTTGAATTTCATTGAAATATACTCAAAATACCTAACAAAGGTAAAAATAATAATATTTTAAATAAAAATTAGATAAAAATAATGATTTAATTAACTTTCAAAAAAAAATCCCACACATAGATATTTTGAACCCCTGATTAGAACTATTTAGTAAACCTTATAAAATAGTAAACTTTTTACTTATTTAACGTGCCACATGAAATCATTTTACTATTATTTTCATCTAAAATAATTTTAAGAATATAATGTTTTATATTTTAACTTTTCTATACCATTTTATGAAATTAAAACACAACTGTTTAATTAAAAAAAATTATAACATTCCCATTCTCATAGGTAATTCTCATTCATGATATTTTTTTAAGAGTTTTTCCAAAACTGAATTAGTCATATATATTTCCATAAGATTTTATTTTATATGTTTTCACTATTAACTTTTAGAAGAAACAATTAAATTAAGAGGGATTTTTAATTAAATTGTAAGACTGAGGGAAGGTAGGTAAATATTATAAAACAATGGATCGAAAAGGAGTTTCTTCTTGGAAAAAACATTCAAACAATTTATAACAAAAGAACAGACCTCGTTACCTCTCAACTATGTTAAAATTATGATCATTCCTTATTTTTATTTTTTTCCATATATATAAAAGTGGGAAAGAGAGATTGTTCAAGAATGATCATTATAAATTCACATAGCCAATGGTTACTCACCATTAATATTTTCCATAATGATATATTTATTTTTAAAAAATAAATTCAAAATTAGTAAATAAATTTCCTAACATCATACCACTTACATAAATGTTCTCATCCCTATGAACAGCATACCATCATGGAATTTCTTCTACCTCTAAAAAATAAAATCATTCATTTATTATCATGAAGAAATAGGTTGGAAGGTATTTAAGATTAACATGTAGGTTTCAATCAATAGGATTCATTACAGTTAAAAGTCATCTTATAATAAAATTCATGTGATGTAGGATAAAAGGAAATAATATGTTTTTTTAATTTAAAAACAAATATATCATATATCATATTTATTTTATTTTTCTATATGAAAAAAATTAAAAATATTAAAAATTCAATTTATAAATTCAAAAAATAGAAATTGGAACACAAAAATATATTTTAAAATTAATTTGGATATAGAAATAATATCAGGTTGGATGAGTTGGTAATTTTTAGAATTTTACAAAAAATATTTCAAAATAAAATAAATAACATAAAAATAAATAAATCAAATAAAATAAAAGTTATTTATATGAAAAATTAACTTCAGATTGAAAACATTATATTTTATTGATTCCATCATTATGTGGATGTAATATCAAAATTCCATTCACTCTTATTGGTTTCTAAAAATCATAGAGCTCTAAAAACGACAGAAGAAAAGGTGGGTCTTAGTGAAGAAATAAGGATAAAAAGGAAGTGAGGTTTGAAAAATAATTCTAAAGTGTGGAGGAGACTAATGGTGTGAACGTCCAAAGGATTTGAATTCATAAAAAAATTCACACCCTAAAAATATCGTTAAGTATAGAAAATATATATTTAAATCATTCTCCTATTACCTAATAAAAATAGTGGTCAGTCTATATCCTCAAAAAATAGTGTTAGTCTCCTATGGTAATGTGGCAGGCACATAATCATTTATGTTAGCAGATTTTGAGAGACCAATAGTCTTTTTCACAAGAGGTTCATTAAGATCTGATAAATAAGACAGTAATACACAATATAGCTCCAATATTGTGAAAGAACATTTCTATACCATGGAATACAATGATATGATTGGTTAAGATTAATATTTTGGATTTATTGTGGCTCAGTATTTCACATAGTATTGTCTGTCAATCAGGAATTTCAAGTGGATGAGAATTACCTCTATCAAATCTTGAAATCTATCCCTGAAACCTATATTAGATTATATAATAGTGATAACGGTCATCGGGGTAGAGGTGGGTGGTTGTATCGAATATGATTTTCTTGTGCTAATATATTCAAATGATTTGGGGTTGTCTAAGTCAGTGTAGGAAACTGTCAATTAGAAGAATCATCTATGATATTAGGATGTTCCTCCTCAACCACCACTATATATGCTTCTTATATGAGAATATAAGAGTCACCCTACTTCCAAACCATCTTCATGTGGAAAATCAAGAGATAGTATATTTTTGGGTACGTAAAAATTCTTATGGGGTGTTGATATATCAAATTCTCCCAAGTGATATACCAATATGATTTCATATAAATTATTAATCCAATCTCCAATATATTATATGAAAAGTCTATAAAGGTACCAATATAAAATATATTTGAGTAATGACTATACAATATAGTGAGATTTGTTATAATAACCACATCTTTACTCAAAACTACTCAATCATCCACCTAGAATGGAAAGAAAATATTGTTGAGGCAGTGGTGAATGATTATTCCATCTTGGAAAGTGATAATCATGCTCTTAAATATGGTGGGAGCATTCCTAGCCTTGAATATGGTAGGATCCCACAAAAAATATCATTGTAAGGATCTCAGACATAGGAAGAAAATTCAACAATGGGTTGGGCTTATGAAATAGGGTAAAGAATAAACCCATAATTGAACTCACTCATGGTTAGTGAAATTTAACTATAGTCAAGGGATGAATTCCTAATGTGTTCTATATAGTTCTGATCAATTTTGTACATTATCCGATAGAACCCAAATATGATTGTGAACTCAAGGAAGATGTCATTGAAAGTATCTATACTAACTTGCAATGGAGATAGCTTATGTGAGTTTATATGACTGAATTCATTTAATCAAGGATACCCAACCCCACAAGAATGGTTTGTAAGCATATGTCTGTCTTCATGATATAATTTTTATAGATATTCTATAGTAATATAGTATCAGAGATTATATCCTTAGAAATTAGGCATGGAATTGTTTTAGGCATTCTTTCCAAGATCCTGATGTTGAGATTATCTTCTTGGGTAGTGAAATTATGGTGTTGGTGGTAGATACAAGTTTTAAGGTGGGCAGTGATGGTCTCACTAGTAGGAACACAATTACTAGAGGCTACTACACATCTAGGATGGTTAACCATTTATCTTCCACCTATGCAGATTTGATCATCTATGGTGCATGATACTTATGTATAGATATCATTATGATCTTATTACTAATATACCTTCAATCTTAATATATAATAGTTTTGACAAAAAAACATCACTTTAAAAAAAATATGGTTTCTAGCCACTATATACACAAAATTTAGAATATAATTAGGGTTCACTCAGGTATTAAAATCTATATTCCATGATTAATTTCGTGAAAATTAACACAAACATAGTTTATGAACATGAGAATATGTTATATGTTAGATATAACCATTGGGTTAATATAGTGACGTACATTTTCCCTTGAGAATTATCTACTACGTTTTTTATTTTTCAGAATCAAAATAATTAAAGGGAAAAATATTAAATATTTCCTATTAAATTATTATAAAAAATTCAAATTTTTATATTTTTCTTTGGTAATAGTGTCTAACATTGGGAAGAGTTTTAGTAATATTATTGATCTGTTCATTATTAATGGAAATTTTAAAACATAGATGTTAAAATAATAATTTTTTCATATATTTAAACATTCATATCTCTTAAATTGAGCCTCATATGATGAATCTATCATAGTATTGTGTTTGTAATGTGGGGTTTTTACTAAGAAGATTTATAATTTAATACAAGTTTTAGGCTCTATAACAAATTCATTTTTGAGAATTAAATAATATACTTAATTAATTAAACCCTATATCTATAATTTATTTATGGAACTCTCTAATTAGGTTTAATATCCAATAATTATGACACTCTAAGTGAGATTTAAGTTTTGTGTCTATCATTATTCATGGAGAAAATTATGGAGGTTGTGGATTTAAAGTTACACATTATGAATCATTAGAGATCTTCCATCGAGGTTGGACTTATTTTTAGGTTTTAAAAAAATTATTTTCAAAGTTATTTAGATTGATTTTTATTTTCAATAATTAAATATTTTAATGTTATTAATTTTATTCTCATGATTAACCAACTTTGATTATCATTTTACCCATTCATAAATGAACATGTTGAGAATAAATTTTATGGTGGTTACATTCACATCATCCATTATTCCTAATTACTACTCTAGATATAGGTTATACATTTGGTTTGGTACCACACCACTAGAAGGTCAGATCCAATAATTATTTATAAAGGGAATCTAGGTAACCTCAAATTTCCGTGATTCCTCTTCTGATCTATCTCTCTCTTAAGGGTTAGTAAAATCTAGTGTCATTATCCCTTGATGTGGTCGGTGGTAGTTGAGTGTAGTTAGGTGGTGGGGGAAAGGTGAGTCAGTTGGTAAATGAGTAGTGTGTTGGGTGGAGGAAACCATGGGATTGGGAAGATAATGTTGGATGGGTTGTAAATTTTGGGTATATAAATAGCAGAAAGAGGTGGTTGTGGTGTGGTAGATGTGTCTGGGTTCCATAATGAAGCTAGATCCATTATCGGGAAAGTGGTGGTAATGGAGTGATTAATATATATCATGATGGTTGAAGAAAATATATTGTGTATATTTTACTAGAAATGAAAAATTGATAACATTGTTTATATCCATCAAGGTACAAATCATGTATCATTACAGTCAGTGAATAAGGTTCCAATAGAGGACATAAATATTACATGGATGCACAATTTTCTATAACACCCCATTATTTTCTAAAGGGATATGAATCAGGATGGGGATAAGTATATTCCAACTACCTCATCTTGTACCCAAGGGGTATATCTAAAAGAGAAATCCATATAAGATATAGTACATGACTCATGCTTCAATTTTACATTCCAAGGAGGACCCCATGTCCCATTCTCAATGTCACATAAAATACATCCCATGTTAGTGTGCATGAAATGAGTCAGTAATATAAGTAAATACCAATCCACCCCACATGAAGCATATTTTTTTCATGAAATTACAGACCATATACTTTCAATTTTTAGGTTTTTCTCATATATTCTTTATCTTATGTTACAATTAGATAATAAGAATTTCTATTATGAGTGTTTTAAATGTAGAAAATGATGGTATAGTCTTCTACATCAATAAATTTAGTTATGAGAAATTTTTGGATCATTTAATTCTATGATTTATGAAAATAATACCATGTTTTGGGAGAGAAGTTTGAGTATGAACCGGGTTTATATTCTACTTTATAAGATAATGATATCGAGTAACAAGTCCAATATATTAGCGTAAAGTCCCATGTTTTTTAACCGGGTTAAAATACAAAGGTTCACGAATTTTTTTCAGTTTATCAATGGGACTTTCTTTAAAACGAGCTACGGAATTTTATTTCGAGTGTTGGAACACCTATAGGTGTAGTTTTGGGAATTCTGTAATTACCCAATTATTTTAGAGGGTGTCCCGATGAGTCTTCAAATCACCAGATCTAGAAAAGTTCACTTTAATGGATATGCACGGGAAGCGCACGGTTGTGGTCCAACCCATCCAGTTCACCCTATTTAATAATTTATTTTATTTTATTAAATAAGTTTATATGAAAGATTATGATTAATTAAAAAATAATCGTAATAATAATAATAATAATTTTATTATTATTATTATTGTGGTTTTTAAATTAAATGAATGATAAAGAAATAATTAAATGATGGTTGAAGAAATTAATGTGGATTTTTGGTTTTTCAAAGAAATGTTTTAATTAAATAAAGAGTTTCAGAATTATTAAAGGAAAATTTATTATGAAATTTATGAATGTTCTAATATTATTATTATTATTATTATTATTATTATTATTATTATTATTATTGTGTCATAAATTATTTTCATGCGTTGAGATTTTAATTTCATGTTAAAGGAGTGTATCATTTGTGAGAATTTAATGTAGCTTTTCAACTTCTCAATGAAACATTTAATTAAATGAGGAGTTTCAGATTTAATAAAGCATTGTTATTAAATAGTTATGTTGGGTTTATCAAAGGTTTCGAAAATAATAATAACAAGATTATTATTATATTATTTTTATAAATGTAATAATTTTAATTATTATGGCTATTAAATTAGAGGTTATGGGTTGGAGTTTTTATCATATTAATGATACTATAATAAATTGGGGGTTTGGGTTTTAAATAAATTAAATTTGGAATAATAATGATGGTGATTTTATTATTATTATTGTGGTTATTTAGTTAAATAAATGTCAAAAAAATTCCTTGATCAATAGGGAGTTTCATACTTAATTACGAAATGTTTATTAAGAGAATAACAAATAAAGAAGTGTTTTTAATTAAATGGGGATTTTTGAACTTATTAGATAAGTGTTTAATGTGTATAATATTAATAATAAAATGAGTATTATTATTTTAATTATTACATTCAATTAAATAGATTAATTTAAGGGGTGAAAGAAAATAAAAAGGGGGGGTGCGACCTGCAGGTGGCGCGGCCCCCCATGTTTCTCCTCCTCCATGCGTGATGCAAAAGCATCTCTAGCCTCCTCCTCCACACGACCCTCCTCCTCAAAACCACTAGTAGCGTGGAACCCCCAGGCAACCCTCCCTACAGTAGCGTGACACTCGGGTAGATCTCTTGCAGCACGTGACCCATGTGGCGTGACTCCCCTCCGAACAGTTCCCAAAGGCGCACCACCCCCCCTCCCGAACTCCACTTTGTGTGCGATGATTCCTCTAGGACTCATTACAAATCGTTTCCACCTTGTCAAAGTGAGTTTATCTGCGTATAACTCATAATTCACATTATCCATTTAAATCCTCTCTCATTCCTTGTTTTCTTGGCCTAAACCCTATGGTTCAGGTTTAATCTGATCGTTGTGTTTCTATATTTTTTAAGGATATGTGAATGTTGACTCGAGACCCATTGGTCCATAATCCGGTATCCGCGAACAATAGCGAGGTGGATAATCTCAAATTGTTTTTCCACTGTTGGTTCGGGTATGCTTCTAAACACACAGTTTAGTTTGGCACAAGTTATATTAAGTCATGTTAATTTTTTATGAGTCCATGTTACCTTGTTAGAGGTTGGTTTTTCATTACTACTTCGATTATGGTTATTGTTTTAATATATTGAATTTTTTTGATCAATGGAGACAATGCATGCGCACACACACACACACACACACACACATATATATATATATATATGAAGGTGTGTACACATGAGACTGCGGACCTGTTGTGGACTACTTCCCACCAAGTATATTAAAGCGTAGCGGAATAAAAATGGTGTCACCCCGAGGTAGGGTCCCAAAATCCATAACACTTTATTTAAGAATTATATATTATTTAAATAAATTGAAAATGTTAGTTTCATTGATTATGGAACTCCTAGGTTTTCTTGAAATGTTGATTAAGGATAAACTTATGGTTAGTGGTAAGGTCATATCATACTTGTTGTGGTTTTTATTTTCATATGTCTTATTTCTAGAACTGATATATGATATGTCGATGCATGACACTTTTGATGTTATTAAATGATTTCGCCCACGTGAGATAAATAAGGACTTGAACATGAGTTTATTTCAAGCATGTTTCGCTAATTTGGGTAATGTGATATGATTAAATAGCTAAATGGTTTGAATGGGTAGAATGAGTAATAGGGTAACTAATTGTAGAATTAATGATCAAGTCATGAGTTGGAATAAAATTGTAACTTTTATTGATTATTGAGAATATTGAATATTTGACATGTTCATAATATTAATTGGAAATAGGTAATAATTGATGGATGGATTAATTATTACATGTTAAATGGAAAATTATTAATTAACTGATGATTGGTTAAAGAGATAATATTTAATTAATTAATTATTGAATTAATTAATTTGATTTCATTAAATTATTATTGTGACTTGATTTGTTGTTATGAATGTTGTCCAGGGGTACCTTTTGATGCATGCTATTTTTCCATGCCTTATGTTGTCTTGGATGTAGTTATTTAAAAATATTATATGTTGTTTGAGATGGTTGCTAAATATATGGGCATTGTTTAGCATCTTTTTAGATGATTAGAACGTGCATGTAAATTGTTAAAGTCTTGGATGAATCACTATTTGACTGGATGGGTTCAGACTTGTTAATGATATTTGATAATAAAATGATGATTTCATTATTTAGTTGGATTTATAAGAATAATTAATTGTTAATTAATTATTTACTATTGATATGTTGAATTGTTAATTAATTGTTGACTTATTTGACAGGCGATTTATGTTGTTAATTAGTTGTTTAATTAATTAACAGATTGGATTAATTAATTTATGAATTAATTAATGGATGGTTTGGGGTGTTCTAAATGGTGTTATACACCAATAATAAATATATATTTATGATTTATAAATGGGTTGTGAGACAAGGACTAAAGCTCCAAATACTCACGGGGTGCTAAACATGGTTTTCTACACCAATGAAATATATATATATATATATTATTGATAAATGGGTTGTGAGACATGGAATGAACCTCCAAATACTCAAGAGGTTCTAGACATGGCGTTCTACACCCATCATGCATGAAAATATTCTTTTATGGGACAGGGACGAATGCTCCAAAAACCCATGGGTTGTGAGACATGGACAAATGCTCCAAATACTCATGAGGGTGTTAGACATGATGTTTTACACCCATTAATCGACATTCTATTTTGGGTCCAACTGGTGGTACATGGAATAAATTAATGGTTAATGAAAACTGTTGTGGAATAATTATTTGTTATTTGAATTTGAGAAAAGTTTCAGACTTATTAATGAATTGGGTGAATCATAGTTATTGGACGGACCCAAGGGTGAATCACTATTTTTAGTGGAAGATCTTGGTTATAATATATAAAAGATTAAATTGAAAATCTTATAACATGTTATCCTAGACAAATCACAAGTTTGGATTTAGTATTTACATTGATAACTTAGATGGTCTTTAGATTCATCTATGGTGAGTGACTTATACGGGGGATATGAGGCTTAGAGAGAATCTTGAGGCTTCTATAATTTAACGGGGTTTGAATAATAATTAAATGAAAATGATTGTGTAGTGATTGTTTAGTATTCATGAAAAATGTTTGATGTTGGTTCAGAAACTAGCTGAGGGTTGAAGCAGGTACTTGGGTATATAGTTACATTGTACTGCTTTATTTATGCATGCTCTCACATAGTTTAAATTATTTATTAAATTTCCGAATTTAGGGTAGACACCAGTGGTCCCTGCCTACTAAGATTTATATCTCACACACTACTTGGGCTGTCATTGCTCTGGGGTACCTGAGTAAATTCTATTTGGTTGCATGATTGTGTTGTTTGCGTTTACTTGGGAGATAGGAGTAGAGGACCAAACGGAAGCTTATGATGCTAGAGGAGACCACCCTTTGGGCTTTGAGTCATTATTTATTTATTTCTATGTTGGAATTTAAATCATGTTGTTTTGTTCACTATTTTCATTTTTGGTATCATTAGCATGTATTTCATGCCTCTATTGTACAATTGGCGTTGGCTATTTGTTTTGAACAAGATTTATAAAATCTGCCTTCTACTGCTTTATCATTTATTTGAGTGCATCTAATATTTATTTCAATTTTCTATTATTGAAATATGGTATGAGGGGGTAGTCTCCCCATTGACTATCCATAGGTCCTTTCTACTAGTTGGCAGCCTATAGTGTATAGGGAGACGCACTTGAGGTCATGTGGTGAATGGTCCGGCCATCAGTTTAGTGGTGAGCTAGGTCGGGACATTACAAAGTGTTTTCAAAGGGTTTCCTTTCAATTATCTTACTATTTTGGGGTAGTTAGACATGAGACTTGGAATGTGTCAGCATTTGGGTTAATAGTCGTGCTTGGTACTGATCACCCCATGTATGGGAAATGACAAAGTGGAGAGGGCTGGGAATTGATGTTCATGATATTCAATATTATAGTTGAAATGATTTCACCTTGTGTGACTGGTGTATTTTCCATTGTATAATGATTTTGAGAATTTTGAAAAATAATTTTCTTGGCCTGATTTGGAAAGGATGTTTCATACATGCATCATCATAGGAACTTAGAGATTCACATGTCATGCATATAACATGTCATGTAGTTTCATTAGTAGGATGCCTGCTAATTTGGATTGTATTCATTGGGTGCAATGCCATGTTTTGATATTCTTTATCATGCCTCTGTAGATAGCATGTTTCAGTGATAGATATAACAAGACTGAGTTATTCTATGTCATACTTATTAGCATGTTTTGTTGATTTTCCATACTTCTATGGAATATCATGATGTTGTGTTACTTCTTCTGATAACATGTTGGAGATGTTTTGATGAGTGAAAGGGATGCTAAAGTTAAAATGTTAAATGAGTGTTGATTGTTATAAATGGGAGCCAAAATCCAGCGATAAGGTGTATCGGCGCCTTATCGATTGGTATATGGACACCCATGTGTTTGAATCTTATATAACCAAGGTATATTTTAAAATGGTTATAAATGTAAAACAACTGAGTTTTGATTGAAATGAACTATTGTTGGGTTGCTTTTTGAAGAATGCAGATTGAATAAATGGGACCCTCGGATATCACCTTCTTGGTAAAAAGAATTTAGATTCTAAATTTCCTATTTAAATTTGAATAAAACTGAATGTCAAATGATTAGAGAAGATGTTTTTGATAGCATGCCTTTTTTTCTTTTCCATAGGGGTTTGTTTTGAACATCATGTGACTTGTTGGGAAAATTACTTGTGTGTTTTTTTAAATTCACTCAAATGCGGAAATCTTGAAATTAATTATTTAAAATGGATAAAAAGAAAAAGGGTATTTTGAATCTTATGCTTTCGGTTTTCTGTGACCAGGAGAGAGGGTCGATGTTTATGTTTTGTAAGGGGATACCTGCTATAGGTATTACCCTTAAAATGTTCTATGTTGTTAAGGTAAGTTCATCCCACTACTCAGGATGACTTCTTGGGACTCAATTATTATGGAATGCAGATAGGTTTATGTTACGGCTTTTATAATCAATGTTTGATGTGGTCATTATATTTCAAGGAAGATCACACGCATACATTAAGTGTTCTGAAATAGAGCACTGGTGAGCGGCTAATCTTATATTTCGACATAATGGACAATACTAAGGTGGGTAGAGTCACATCATTTTAGGTAAACATTTCAGTAGAAGATGCAGAGTTATTAGAACATAGTTGTCTGGTATTAGTTTGAATGGCCTTCTCAATGACCCTGGTTTTATCTTAGTGCAATCTATTGAATATGATGAGCATGTCTCCTATCTTGACCTCGCCATTGAAATACTAAGATAGTGTCAGTATTACGTTGCACAGAAGTTTCAAATGTGGTTTGGCTTGATAAGTGGTTGTTATCTAGGTTGTACACGGGACGCGGGGTTTCATTGGGATACTCCTTTATTCGTGTGGGATCATAGTTATTTTATAAATATCCTTGCAATGCCTTGAATTATAAATTTAACCAGAGGTCGGGTGAGGACTTCGTTATACATGAGGATGGTTTTAGAATAGTTTTAAAGGCACGTTGTCAAATAAAGGGCGAATGTGGGTTTTTGGTCTGCGACGTCTTTTAAGTGAAGCATGTGGAACCTTTTCTATTGGTTGATCGAGATTCAATAGTTTTTGTTAATGAGGTCCTTGTAATGGCCTCATAAATTATCTATGTTTTGATGTTTAATCTATAAATTGAGCTTTGGCTCTGCTTTTAAAGGCTTATCCATTAGGCTTGTGAAAGGTTAAAGGTGTCTTTGGTGTTAGGAACACAGCACGTCAATTCTAACAAGATTAAATGAACTTGGAAGGTTGGTTGTTTTAGTAGTGGTTCTATATGGCTTCTCAGGGATAAAAAGTTTTAAGGTGGGTAGATTGTAAAGTCATGTGTTTTTTAACCAGGTTAAAATATGAAGGTTTTCAAAAAAAAAATTGTTTATCAATAGGTTTTTTTAACCGAGCTCCGTAATTTTATTCCTATTTTTGTAACTCCGATAGGTTTAGTTTTCGGAATTTTGTAATTTCCCTTTAATTTTAGCAGGTTTCCTGATGAGTCTCGGGAGCACCGGATCTAGAAACATATACTTTAATGGATATACATGGGCAGCGCACAGTTGTGGTCCAACGCGTGTAGTTTATCCTATTTAATATTTTACTTAATTTAATTAAATATTTTCATATGAAATATTATGATTAATTAAAATAATGTTTTAATAATAATAATAATAATGAAGTTATTATTTTTATTATTTTGGTTGTTTAATTAAATGAATGATAAATAATTAATTAAAATACGGTTGAAGAAATTAATGTGGATTTGGGGTTTATCGAATAACCATTTAAATTAAATAAAGATTTTCATAATTATTAAAGGACCATTAATTATTAAATGGAGGAATGTGATAATAATAATAATGTTATTATTATTATTATTATGGTGTCATAAATTATCTTGATTATTTGAGATTTTAATTGCATGTTAAAGGAGTGTATCATTTTTGAGAATTTAATGTTCCTTTTGAGCTTCTCAAAGAAAAGTTTAATAAAATGAGGAGTTTCAGATTTAATGAAGTGTTGTTATTAAATATTGGTGTCGGCTTTATCCAAGTTTTCCAAAATAATAATATTGTGATTATTATTATTTTAGTTTTATGAAAGTAATAATGTTTATTATTATGGAAGTTAAATTTGGGGGTATGTGTTGGAGTATTTATCATATCAATGATATTATAAAAAAAATGGGGTTTGGGTTTTAAATAAATTAATGTTGGAATAATTATAATTAAAATGTTATTATTATTATTATTTTGGTTATTTAGTCAAATAAATATAAAACTAATTTAATGATCAAAAAGGAATTTCATATTTAATTACTAAACATTTGTTAGGAGAATCATAAATGAAGAAGCATTTTAAATTAAATAAAGAGTTTTTTACTTATTAGATAAGTGTTTAATGTATATAATAATAATAATAAAATGATTATTATTATTTTAATAATTACATTCAATTAAATGGAATAATTTAAGGGGGAAAAGAAAATAAAAAGTGGAGGTGTGACTTACAGTTACCGCGACCCACCATGTTTCTCCTCCTCCATGCACGATGCAGATGCATCTCTAGCCTCCTCCTCCGAATGGCCCTCCTCATCGGGACCTCCTGTAGGGTGCATCCCCTAGGAAACCTTCCTAGTGGCATAGCAACTCCCAGGCCATGCTCATGCAACACATGACCCCAGTGGCATGACTCCCCTTCAGGAATTACCCAGAGGCACACCACCCCCTCTCCTGAAAACCACTTTGCACATGACAATTCCTCTCGGACTCATTACAAATCTTGTTTGCGTCATCAAGGTGAGTTTGTCTGTGAACAACTCGTGATTCACATCATCCATTTGAATCCTCCCTCTTTCCTTGTTTTCTTGGATGAAGCCCCAAGGTTTGAGTTTAATCTAATCATTGTGTTCCTCTATTTTTTTAGGATATGTGAATGTTGACTCGGGACCCATTGGTCCATAATCTGGCAGCCACCGCCAAGGGACAGACATATGGTATTGAATTGTTTTTCCACCGTTGTTTCGGGTAAGCTTCCAAACCTGCTGTTTATTTTTTCACCTGTTATATTAAGGCCTGTTAGTTTTTTATTTGTCCATGGTACCATGTTATAGGTGTGTTGGTCATTACTACTTTGATTATGGGTATCGGTTTAATATATTGAATTTTTTTATCAATGTAGGCAATTCACACACACACACACACATACACACACATATATATATAGGTGTGCATGCATGCGAATGCAGACCAGTTTTAGATTGGTTCCTGTTAAATATATTAAATCATTGCGGAATAAAAATGGTGCCACCCCAAGGTAGGTTCCCAAATCCTTAACACTTTATTTAAGAATTATAGCATCTTTAAATAAATTGATAATGTGAGCTTCCTTGATTATGGAACTGCTAATTTTTCTTGGAATGTTGATTAAAGATAAACTACTGGTTAGTGGTAATGTCATATCATTCTTACTTTGGTTTGGCCTTTAATATGTCTTCTTTTAGGAACTAATATATGATATGTCGATGCATGATACTTTTGATTTTATTAAATGATGCTGCTCTTGTGAGATAAATGAGGACATGAACATGTGTTGATTTTAAGCATGTTTTTCTAATTTGGTTAAAGTGATAGGATTTAATAGTTAAATGGTTTGAATGGAAATAATTTGTAATAGGGTAATTAATTGTATAATTAATTATCAAGTCATGAGTTGGAATAAAATTGTGGATTTTACTTATTATTGATAATATTTAGCATCTGATGTGTTCAGAATATTAATTGAAACATGTAATAATTGATGTATCGATTAATTATTAAATGTTAAATTGTAAATGGTTAATTAGTTGATGATTGGTTAAAGAGTTAATATTTCATTAATAAATTCCTAAATTAATTAATTTTCATGCATTAAATTAATAATGTGAATGGATTTTTTGTTATGACTTTTGGACAATGGTACCTTTTGATGTGTTTTATTTTTCCATTCCTTAAGTTTTCTTGCATGGAGTTGTCTAAAAATATGATATGCAGTGTGAGATGGTTTCTAAATATCTGGGCTTCGTTCCGCGTGTTTTGAGATGATTATAACGTGCATGTAAGTTGTTGAAGTCCTGGACGAATCACAGTTTGAGTGAACAAGTTCAGAATTGTAAAAGAATTTGGATAATTAAATGTTGATTTAATTATTTAGATGACTTTATAAGAATAATTAATTGTTAATTAATTATTTAGTATTGATATATTTAATGGTTAATTAATTGTTGACTTATTTGAAGGGCGATTTATGTTTTTAATTAGTTATTGAATTAATTAATGAATTGGATTAATTAATCTATGAATTAATTAATGGATGGTTTGGGTGTTAGACATAGTGTTTTACACCAATGATAAATATATATGTATGATTTATAAATGGGTTGTGAGACTAGGACCGAAGCTCCAAATACTCAAGGGGTGCTAGACATGTTATTCTACCCCAATGACAAATATATATGTATGATTGATAAACAGGTTGTGAGACAAGGACTGGAGATACAAATACTTACGGGGTGCAAGACGTGGTGTTCTACACCCATCTTGTATTCAAATATTCTTTTATGGGATAGAAACTGATGCTCCAAATACCCATAGGTTGTGAGACAAGGACTAATGCTCCAAATACTCATGAGGGTATTATACATGTTGTTCTACACCCATTAATTGACATTATATTTTAGGTCCAATTTGTCATACAAGAAATGAATTAATGGTAAATGAAAATTATTGTGATATAATGATCTGTGAATTGAATATGAGAAAAGTTTCAGACATGTTAATAAATTGGGTGAATCATTGTTATTGGAAGAACCCAAGAGTAAATCACTATTTTTAGTGGGTGGTCTTAGTTATAATATATGAATGATTAAATTGAATATCTTATGACATGTTATCCAAGCCAAAGTGCAACCTTGGATTTAGTCTTTACTTTGATTACATAGATAGTCTGTAGATACATATTTGGTGAGTGAATTATATGGGGGATGTCGGGTTTTGGCTAAATCTTGAGAGTTTCATAATTTAATGATGTTTGAATAATTGGTAAATGAAAATGATTGTGTAATGATTTTTGAGTATGCATGACAAACATATAATGCATGTTCAGACAACAGCTGAGGAATGAAGTAGGTACTTGGTTATATAGTTACTTTGTACTACTTTATTTATGCATGCTTGTACACGGTTTAAATTATTTATTAAATTTATTGATTTGGGGTAGACACTAGTGGTACCGGCCTATTTATATTTATATCTCACACCCTACTCAGTCCGATATTGCATAGGTGTACCCGAGTAGATTCTATTTGGATGCAGGATTGTGTTGTTTTCATTTACCTATGATATAGGGGAAGAGGACTGAGCGGATTCTTGGGATGCTAGAGGAGACCACCCTTGGGGCTTATAGTCATTTTTTATTTATTTCTGTATTGGAATTTAAAGAATGGTGTTTTGTTCACTATTTTCTATTTTTGTATCATTTTCATGTCTTTCATGCATCTGTTTTATAATTGGAATTTTCCATTTGTTTTGTAAAAAGAGTTATAAAATTTACCATCTGCTTCTTTATCATTTATTTGAACTTATCTTCTATCTACTGACATTTTATATTAATGAACTATAATATGAGGGTGTAGTCTCCCCACTGACTATCCATATACCCTTGCTTCTAGTCGGCAGCCTCTAGTATATGGGGAGATGCGCTTGAGGTCATGTGGCAACCAGTTCGGCCAATGGTTTAGTGGTGAGTTGGGTCGGGATGTTACAGAGAGTTATAATGATGATAACCCTCCTTGAGGCATAATGGTGATTGGGAATATGTACTATATACATTTCATAGATATATTACCCCCTCACTGGTGTAAGATATATTCACCGTAATTCAATCATTTTAATAATGGGTTCAAGTCACCTTGATCACCAAATGGTTTGAATCCACTATATGATAGATGGAGTTGGAAAACACTTATAAGATGAGTAATGGGTCCTCCCTCCATGGATTTGGAACTCCATTGATCAATGCACACTTCCTTTAGTGAGGTTCATTTCCTTAATACAGGTTAGTGACCAACACCACTCCCTGCTTGAGATTAATTTATCAATGAGATTTAGATCCCCCAATATGATTTCCTAGAATTGAAATTGAAACAATTGTTATTGGCTAGTTTCAATATCACGGGTCTAATGTTCTAGTGGGTTTCCTTATTTAAAATGAAAAAAATACTTTATTAAAGATCATTTGTGGTGATTTGTGTCTTTATATATCCCTAGTTTCTCTATAATTAATCCACGTTTGATGCTCCAGTGGTTTAGTTATTTTGACATCATTATTGGTTTTTGACCTCACTTGTTATTATATTCGTCTTTTGTTTTTTTAGGGTTTCCAAAAAAGAATTTTTAAACTCACCCATTCATTATCCTTCATTACCATATAAGTCTATTCTATGAAATATCTTAGAGGTGACATTGATGTTTGTGTAGATGATATATATTATTCATATGGGTTCTTGGTAGTGATGTTTTATATTTCGGATTAAACTTGGATTCATTACAGTGAGGTGGGTTTTCCCATGTAATTGTTCTGCTGTAATTTGGGATTTTGGGACCCTTTTTTAAAATATTATTTTAGTTTCTCTAAAAAAATTGAATAATTGGTGGCTCATGTATATATAATATTCTATCTCTTGGTTTGTTATGTTTTCAATAGTTTTTTATTTTATTACATTATAATAGGTTATATGTGGTTTGTCTCAAGTTTCCTCAGGGATTAGGCCTTTCATGTGTGTATTATTCCTTCTTGATGCTAGTCCCCACACTCTAGTATATTGGAGTATTTTTGGGCCGGCACGCTCAGTATAACTACAAGTATAGGTGGGGTCCTCATAGCTCAGGTCAGGTTAGAGTAGTATAAAAATGATTTTTTCCTAGAGATGGGGTTTATGATTAGTATTCCTATAAGATTTAGTTAAGAAAATGTATGGAAAATGTATCAATGTTTTTTAATTTTGGTTATCAAACAAATAATCCTAGTACAGATGAAATCAACTAAGATATCCTTTCACCAAGACTCTACTAATATCATATTAAAGTCAACTATTTATTGAAATACACTAAAATTGGAATGAAATAGACAATATTAACCTGGATCATGTTCAATTATGAAATTCACTAATCGAGAAATGGTTATTTAACTCAAAAATATTATTCATAATTTTCATGTTATAAAAATATTGTTTCATTCATCAGGCAAAATGTATTTTTTGAATCACCCTGACTATTTTAAGTCATCTCACACAGATATACTTTGGTAATTGTGGTTTTTCGTGTAAAGTATAAAATAAAACTCTTTATATAACCATCTAGGATTTAGAAGTATCCTCAAGGAAATCTTGTGCTAGTAACCAATCCTCTGTTCACTATTAATTTGAGATTTGAGTCATTAGATTAGGTTCCCATTTTAATGGTATATCTACTTCTTGAGAAGGGGGAAGATCCTTCCCCCATTGTGAACAAATCAGACCTTATATCTAGTGAATAGGTGGTAGTTTATACTGAGATGGATGAGGCTACCAATAGACTAAATACACTACAAAAGTTCCACTAATGGGGAACTCTAAGATTTAAAAGAAGAATAATCCTTATGAGATAATGGATTAGAAATATTTAGTGACCCAATTGTTTCGTACTCTCAAGATATTTATTCTTTATTCGTGTTTTCCTCATATAGAAGTGATATATTGGTGAATGTTTCCTACCAAGACACATGATGATACTACAATACCATGGTAATATTTTAAATTTGAATTTTTTGAGAGGTAATATATAATGAAATTGAGGATTGTTTGATATTAGTTGATGTGTAACTTCATGCCAATGATTATTTATGTGTTGAGGTTTATGTTCAATATAAGTTACACCCTCAATAAGGTTTTAAAAGGTATCCTATGAGATATAATGTTCGAAAAAGGTCTCTAGAGAGATATTAGAGATAGGTATATAGATCTATACATCCCCACTTATTCTAGAGTTTGGGATGATGAGATGGTGGTGTGGAAAGAGGGGTGTAAGGTGGAAATAAATTTGATTAACTTCATTATCACCTCCAGATGGTCACCTCTAGACATAGGGAATTGGTGGTTAGGGTGTCAGGATTGATGCATTCTATAGAGACCTATGGTTAGGAAAAATAATATATATTTGATATATGACCTATGTAATTTATATACAAGAAATTTCACTTTTAGACTCTTACATAAGATAGTTTTTACAACTCCATTATCACTTTGAGAGATAGAGATTCTTATAGAGCCTTTAGTTCAATATATTCAGCTAGAGACTCTTGTTGGGGGAGACTACAGTCTCGCTAAATTTTTTTGATTTTTGGATATTTCTATTCATAGGGAGAGGTTTTCAAGGGAATCCATTATGGATACAATCAATCCATATGATGTTATACTTTCTACAGACTGGTTGTCCATAGACTATTCCCAATTATACATATATCATTTAATATTGATGTGATATCGAGCGGATGGACCAGGGTTATCTTTCAAGTTAAAGTTGGATCTCTAGTAAGGATAATATGGTCCTTCACATCATATGTTTTACAAAATTAAAATACTGAAATGACTCATACTACCCTAAAAAATAAGAATCAACGCCATTATTCCACTAACCTAAAGGGAATCCTTGATACCTACAAGCCAGAGACATGTTTCCAAACATCAGTAAGAATTAATTGGGAACAATTTTACCCACTAACACAGTCATAAAAAGTATAATAGTGTAAATAAATTATAAAAAGGAATAAATTGAAATATCCAACACTAAAATGAACCATGGAAGTACAATAGACTGGATATAAAGTTTGTTGAATGATAAAACTAAAAATAAGGAAATAGATATCAAACCACCAACTTCTCCATGTAAAAGTGAGGTAATTCTACATGCACCTCCATTAATGATCAAACCCAAAGATATAATACTATCTAATGTGCCAAGAAATTGGTTAAACCTATAATGTATATTGGCATGAGCTAAAATCCAAGTCGGCCACCACCCACCGACCCAAAGCATAACACTTTAAAAGAGAAGCTATAACATTCAATTTCGTATAATAAGAATAGAAATATGTTTTCTATGTTTTCCTTAATAAAACAATCATCATAAAACTACCTTGAAAACATCCATTTTCAAAAAAAATGCCTTTTAAAAATAAAAAAAAATTATTTTCACAAAAAAAAATATCCATTAATTTTTGTTTAAAATTGTTTGAAAGGAAGATTGAAAGAAAATAGGTTATCATTTCTAAAATTTCAAACATAACCATACCTTGTAAAATATAACCAGAATTTCATAATTGAATCCAAAGGTTCTAAATGGAAAAAAATATAGAATAGAATCAACATGGTCATTAATGAAATAAATTATGTGTGCTAGGATACAATCAATACATAAATCAGACCTATCTAATATACTTAGCCTTATCCAAACCTATCCCAAATGAGGTGAAAATATATTAGGTTGAACTAAGTCCCACTTTAGTCCACTAAACCTAGAATGATTCTAACCAAGTGGACATTTATACCAATACTTCCCACCTAGAAACCTAGGTCTTCCCATCAATGTAAAATATAGGTGAGTATTTTAAATTACTATTATATTATATATCATTTCATTACATCATGTTTGTAAATAGTCCATAACTCCTTCTCACCCTACTAAGGGACATCTCATTAAAATCATTCAAATGTTAAACATTTCTATCATGCATAAAGGGTACATCCTATTGGTTTACCATTTTAAAATATGAAATTTTATGTATCCATTGGGCCTTTCTACATTCCACTGGGATTCCAAATCTATTCGAAAATTATTCATTGACATTTATAATACCTTTAATAAACCATGTAACTTTAAAAAATCAATATTTCCGTGAATTATTTCTAATAAGGAATCAAACACACCTAAACTTTGAAAACCATGTCTTTTTAATCCATTTGTAATTTATTTTCAAAACAACTCAATGATATATACCAATAACTAACTCTATAATTCAATTTTAAAAACAAGATAAGATACCTTTAAAATAGTATTTATATCGAACCATGTCTAAAATAACCTTCTTCCAACTTTATTAAAATCTCAATAAATAATCAATAATTGATATATATACATGATACAAGAATACAAATTTGAATACATAAAAAATATAGATAAAATAACAAAAAAAATATTATATTCTAAAGGTAGGTTATTATGATACATGTCCAAAAATCTCAATCACTAGAAGGAAATATCAATACAAAAGAGGAACATCTTTAATAAGTAATAAGAATATTCCTAAATAAAATATCCCAAATACAAAAAAAAATTAAGTAACACACATGGTTGTCCTAGCCCTTATTAAATACTAACAAGAAGATGATTAGTATCCATGTTCAAAACATAGAAATATATATCGATTGGGAACCATTGTAATAAATGAAATTTAGATCCCCCAAGAATTGAGTTTGGATTAACAAACCACACCCTATTGTAGAATTTAAATATAGATATTGATGCTAAATTACATGATGGGTGAATTTTAGGTTTTAAAACCCTTCTTTTTTAACCTTAATGAAACCTAAGTTTAGCAATGTTAAACAAGGTAAATTCACAAACCCTCTTTGGTTCTTAAAGGGACAATTGGAAGGCCCCATGTTTAATTATAAATAATCTAATCATAAACAACATTATCTAAAAGAAACTCATTAAATTTTATCTTAGGGAAATATTCTACCTTAAAGCGTATAGAATCTTATTTATTAGAGTATACAAGTATAATAAAGTATAAGAAAGATATACATTATTTCTTTGACAAAAAAACATCAGAATTAAAAATTTATAACAAAATAAGAACAAGTAGGAAATATTTTAACCAGAAGAGAAGGGTGTCCAAAAACCTTGGATAAAGGTCCCTTGATTTATAATTTTAAGAAATTATGTCTTACCCCCACCAAGGTAATCCATCAATAAGAATATTAGAGTCTATCATGTTATCCCTACAAGTCCACAAACATTAAGTTAGTCAGCACCTCAGTCTTTATATCTCCTAAATTCATCGAACTTTAAGGTAGTCGGAACCTCTATATTCATATCCCCAGAACCCCTTGATTGTACGCAGCAAAAATCAGAGTTTCACGAACAAGGCTAAACAAGATATTCATAGATCACACAAATCATGAGGGGATCTCTCTTTAGAAATCACTTCACATCCTCACAGGATGTAATATCTAGATGTGTATATGTTTCTAGATCTCTCTATGATTTTCAAATAAATGTGTTATTAATAGGTGAATGTTCAAACTGTCAGATCCCTCCTCAAATAGTCATATTTTTCTTTGAATTTCAAATGGACCTGGACATGTGTCATTCAGCCAACAGTTTGTTAGAAATATATTGTACAATATCATTCCATTGTAGCGTATCATGTATAATGAAATATAACATGTAAGAAAAACATTTTTAAGTTTAAGAAACTTAATTATAGTAGAATTTTATAAAGTTGGAACAATATCTTAAAGAATGAAAAGTATCTTTAACAAGTATGAAAAATCAGATTCTGAATATAATGGGAAACATAGACTAAATATGTATACAAATAGAGTCAGATTTTATAAGAAAATGGATTTCGATTTTATTATTAAAGAGTCTGAATTCTGAAAAATTTGGAGTCAGAATTCATGAGAAATTTGGAGTCTGAATTTTGAGGAATTTAGAGTCATAATACTGAGGAATTTGGAGTCTTAATTTCAGACAATTCAGAGTCTGAATTTTAGATAATTCAATGTATTAATTTTAGAGATTTTGAATTCTAAATTTCAGAAAATTTAGAGTCTAATTTCTTTGAAACATGAAGTCAATAATCAGGATAAAACGGATTTTGAACATATATGGAATCGGAGTCTAAAAACAGTGAGACATTATACCTAAGAAACTATAAGGTTCTAAGGTTTGGATAAGGATCAGATTATTATATATGAAATTTGGTCTTAATATAAATAAATTTAATCTTAGATAAGGAACATTAATCATAACATAGAAAAGTAATTTAGGGTTAAAGCAAGTAAATTTTCTTATAGAAATAAAATAATAATTAAGGAAAAGGTGTTTGTGAATAAAAAAACATAAAGGAATAGAAAATTCATAATATAGCTTATTATAATAACAGTATCCCCCATTTTTGAACGCACAGACCACTTTTTAAAAAAAGAATATTAAATTTTTAAATCTTGAATTAAAAACTTATCTCCATTATATTTGGGGATTAGTGAATATGACTAACCACCCTTAGTTTTTGTCACCTTAAGGATCGTATTCATTGGAATGAGAAATTTTCTTGGGAAGGAATTTATTTTTCTTAGGAAAAAAATTCATTAGATTAATCCCCCCCTTTCATAAGCATTTTTTTATTTTGGTTAAACTTCTACATAATATGATAATATTTTTAAACATTTCTCCACCTTTGTGATTTTCAAAAAGAAATGGAGGGAAAAATTCAATACCTGAAAGGTTGGAAACAAATTAATATGAAACAAATTATAAAAAAGATATATTATTAACATTGAAGGAAAGATTTTAGTACAAAAAATATTGTAGTTTTATGTTCATCAATCATCCTTTTTCTTTTTTGGAAGAACCATTTTCAGGATAGCCATTATTTTATTTATCTCCTTATGAACTTCTTGGTACTTCTTAAGTAACTCTTCTTGTTCTATGATCTTCTTCTCAAGTGTCTGAATACTTTATTTTTGAGACTTGATATCATCTTCATGGAACATGATATTATATACTAACTAATTTTTGGAATTGGTTTCTCTCTTTTGGGAAATGTAAACAAAGTTATGTTTTCTATAGAAATCTTAATCTTCATGAATTCTGGTGGATTTCTCTTGATTTAGTCTTTCTGAAAGATTTTTGAACTTCTCGTCAGAATTCTTGAAAGTCTCTTTAGGTGAATCCGTATAATCACCAACAATATTAGGGTCATCAACTACTAATTTTGTGTAACACCCCAATCAAACTAGCCGTTAAGAATAGTAATACACAATTTTTTAAATTTTATAAATTTTATCTTTCAAAATGGACTTCATTTTTGGATTTGGAATATCGAAATTTTCCAAGGGTGAAATTTTGGTATTTTTCTGAAAACATTCAATTTTTGAGGAATAGTGAAAAACACTAAGTTATAGTTTAAAACTGAATTTTTATTTAAATAATTATTTATTTTATTACAATTTAATTAAGGTAAAAATAGATACATAATACCTATATAAGTTCAATTTAATTCATTGGATTTCGTTCAGAATAATTTTAGATATATAAAAATTTTATTGAACTTTTCACCGTCTTTTACCCACCTCCTAGGAGAATTTGGAAATTCACATAAAACATAATTTTACCGCTTCTGTGAGTGTAATTTTGAAAATCTGAGAGACATGGTTAATATCAAGGAGTAAAATGTGGTTCAATGAGATGAAAATATTTTTTGATGAATAGTAACTTTTTACTTTTATTTACCACGGTTAAAAGTAAATTGGGTAATTAAGGGT
The DNA here is from genome assembly GCA_963277665.1 of Viscum album. NCBI lineage: Eukaryota > Viridiplantae > Streptophyta > Magnoliopsida > Santalales > Viscaceae > Viscum > Viscum album. The sequence continues at coordinate 1,291,194,287 of OY728119.1, forward strand.
AAAAATGATATTAATATTATGCTACCACATGTCCAAATTCTATTGGACAAGTGTATCTCTACCAAAAACAACCTTAGGAATAAAATATTATCATTTAGGTCCACTTGGATTAGATTAGGACATTAATTATTATTTAATTTAAAGAAGAGTTAAAAAAGTTAAAAACAAAGTTTAATTAGTAAAACATTTTTAATATAGGGTTATACATAAGTAAAATTAGATTATAAATATTAATTATAAAGATAAATATATTTACAACATAATTTTATTTTATTTATAATTTTTAGACACTAAATAATTTAATTTATCTATGACACAATGGTGATGAAGTAATTACCTAATTAATGAAATGTTAAAATAATTGTAATTATAAATATCAAAATAAATGTAATTTTAGACCTTTTATGAATTCCACTAATATTATAGGTTAATATGACCTATTATGACTGATTATATAAATATTTTGAGAAGTAATAATTTTGTTATTAAATTATTAAAATCAAAATACTCAATAGTGTCAAAATTTACATAAAAGAGTTTTTAAAACAAATATTATATAATTAATTTATATTGTATTCCTAAAAATCTAAGGATTAGCCAAAAGAATTAAATAATGATATTTGTATCATTAATGGACCACTTTTGGGTATCTTGGATATATATAGTAAGTTTATTAACTATATATTATAAAAATACAAAGTGACATGGTAAATGTAAAACTAATTAAATAAGAGTTAAAACTAAAAGATAAGGTTAATATAATGACCCAAACCTGTCTAAAATATATTGGTTGAATGTAATTTGACTCATAACCACCTTAGACTTTGGATAATCCACTTTTGATCCATTAGAAACCGAATATAAATTTATTATAGAATAATACTTTATGTTTTTTCTAAAGAGCCCCTCCTCTCCCTTATAAAAGGACACCAATTCTAACCAATTATCCACTCCTTAAAAGCCTTTTGGATCTGCCAAAACCTGCCCAAATATTCTCTAAACGTCCCTAAATTCGACCTAGAGGTCTTAGTTTGATTATAAATCCAACTTAAGGAGCCCTTTTTATCAAACCAAAAGGAAGAAACCGAAGAAGAGGTAATGTTTTCACCACCCTCTTTCAAGTTCCTTTCCTCATCAAATTCTTCTTTATTTGTTATTACCATTCTAAATAATAACTCCAGTATCTTCTATATACTGTGATGTTATTATTAATATGGTACAACCATATTCAGTATTCTATCCATCCTTTTAATGACATGTCACCATACGTGTGTACGTACGGCTTACCGTATCCACGTCGTGGTGTAATTATTATTCAATACATTATTATTTGGATGGGTATAATAATGATAAGTATTCATGTAAATAATAAATATGACATGATAATGATTCTATATATATGATATAAAATCCAATTATATATTATTATAATATCAAAAGAATGATATTGTCGCTCGTGCATACGTACGAACTACCGTCTCCACGAACGCGATGAGATTCATTCCCCATCGTATCCGTTCAAGTATAATTCTCATTTGACAATTAAAAAACATTTTTAAGGACTTGATATAATTCTGGATAAGAATAAGATACAACCAATCCATAACAAACACGACTTATGTAACGAAACATATAAAATAAAATGAGTAAGTTAACACCCGAAATGACGATAATGCTAAGATATTATTAACAAAAGAATGTTAAAAGATCATATATGATATCATATTCTTGTATAATTTAATAAAACTTATTTCACCATTATACAGAATGTTAACCTACCCTCAACCAAGTAAAATTACAAGGTAAGTTTTTATTTCACAATCTCTTCATTATCTGAGGTTGTTTATACATAATTATCTACTCGGACCTCTTTATCATCCACATCCATGTTTCTTAAAAATGTATTTCAAAACATTCTTACTATTTTATATAATATGGGTTAAAGTCATTTATACCATTGTTTGACTTTTTATAAGAATTTTATAAAGTAGTCTTTCTGTCGTTTTCCAAACAAGTTCCTTTTTAACCTTTTTGACAGAATTAAGGTAAGAATGTCTTTTTTTAACTTATACGGCGGGTGCGGCTATTTTCCACCATTCTAAAATCATCGAAGATTCCCTTACAATCTTATAATAATATTTTCAAATTAAATGTTTTATTTTATAATTATGTTACTTTTAAATGATTTCAAAAACAGATATATTTCTCCCAAGTATTTTTGATTTCATCTATGTCAACATACTTTGATGGATTTTAAGCTTATTTGAAGTTTATTTATTATGATACAAAACTTCCATATTGTATTGAAGGTTTTGCGATATGTTTGACTGTGGATGTGTTATTTTTATACCATTCATGGTTTATAGAGAAATTATTGACATTTCGTATGCTAGTTTTAATACGACTGTTTATGTTATGTTTAAACCTATTCATATGAGGAATGCATTGGAGTTAATATGTAATGGGTGGAGCCCGCTATAGATCCTCGATGCATCGGTAAGTCTCATTAGACAAACTAGTGTATTGGAACAAGGCCTTGACAAAATCTTTTTTTTAGTCTTGGCATGAGCCTTGGCTATGTGGTTATGATATTCTGGCATTATACATTCCATCGTTATGAAAGATGTTATTGATATTGCATGTGATTATTCAACTAGTAGAATATCCATGTGAATAAGTAAGTGTAATTATTTCATTTTATCTTTTCCATATAATGTTGAAGTTCAATTTTAAAAGGATTTTGTTTTAGTTATACATTGCTTTAAATTTTTATGCTTATGTATGAATATTTCTGCTATATTTTTATCCTTATTAAGATTCTGAGCTAACCCCTTTCTATGTTTTATTTTTCCCAGGATGTGAAGAAGTATTTTATGAATGACCTGTAGGGATATTATGAGGTGATAAGAGTGTGGACTATGGAGACTATATTGTTGTTGTTTTAATTTTATGATGTAATGTAATGTTTATGAATATATCTAGTGATTCCAAGGCTACAAAACTAATCTATCTTTCGAGACTTGATATTTTGTGATCATGACAATGTTATGTAATAATGCACCGACTCTAGGTAACTGGGGTCAGGGCGTTACAGTTAGTATCAGAGGATTTTTAGTACAAACCATGGAATATAGATTTAGATAAACTATGATTATAGCACATAGCCATAAGATAGACTTTGAGGATTAGTATAGAATAACTTCCTAGAATTTTTCTATTGTAGAGATTTTGTGGGTTTTCCGAGGAATACATCCATGTCTAGAAATGAGAAGGTTGAGGTGGCTCTGGCATAGATATACCTAGGGGTAAAACCCGAAAACACCGCTTTGAGCTAGACTCGAACGGGAACTGGTGCACGACAACAGGCCTTGTTGCACTCATGGTTACAACACTCCCAGGGGATATGCTTAGGATAATTCTCATTTTCATTAAAAACCATTATAAAAGGTTTATGAGTATATACTTCCTCAAAGAAATTTTTTTTATGATTATTGATTTTATCCATAAATAGTTCAATTTATGTTAACTGTTTTACATGTATGGAATTATGTATTTTGATTCATAAACTAATCTAGTGTATGCCATTTTTTAGAAATGGGACCTAGTGGAAGAAATAGAAACCATATCAATTCAAGCACTCTATGTAGGGATTTCCCTCCTGCTCATGATAATTATAGTGGAGCTGGTGATGCAACTGGTGCTGATCAGCTAATCACCATAATGGGACAACTCACTCAGGTTATGAATAATAACCTTACCCGTATGGAGCACCCTGATCCGTAGCATGGAGGATCAATGTTAGATCACTTCATGAGGCAACAACCACCAACATTCAATGGAAGTACAAATCCATTGCTAGATGAGAAATGGATAAGTTCCCTAGAAAAAATATTTCAGGCTTTGGGGAGTAGTGAAAAGGAAAAAAGTTATCATGAGAGTTTATCACCTCATTGGATATGTTGATCTATGGTGTTCATTTATACCAAACACAAATGAAGATGATGATGTATCAAATATGGAATGGAGAGAGTTCAAAGTGCTTTTCTTAGAAAAATAATTTCCTCGTGACCATCGAGTAGATATGGAAATGAAATTTCTGAGTCTGAGACAAAAGGAGGATGAGAATGTCACAAAGTATGAGGCAAACTTTAGAAGGGTAGAAAGGTATGCTTGAGATTATATATCTAACCCAAGAAGTAATATTGATCATTTATTTGACGGGTTAAAACCATTTCTTTGTTGATCATTAGTGTCGAATTCCTTCTCGTCGTACGAAGATATTGTCTTAAGTGCTATCAAGATAGAAAAAGAATTCTCTATGTCTTATGACTTCAAAAAAAGCAATAGATGAAGAGATCTACTGATCACTCTGGGAATGGAAATAAGGGGAAGAAGGGAATATTTTAATATCCATAATGTACTAAATGTGGGAAGAAACACCCTAGTACTTGCTTGAAGGGAATGAGAGTCTGTTACAATTGTGGTGAAAAATGACACCAAGCTCATGATTGCAAGAGGAAGAAAGAAGATACTGATGTTCAATGCTACAAATGCAGAGAGATGGGACATTATGCAAATGAATGTCCTAAGCGTCATGGGAACATACCTCAAATAAGGCCAAGGGATCAAGTCCAAGCTTATGATATCACTACTGCTGAGGTTGAATCTCCAAAAGACGTGGTGGAAGGTAATTTAATGGTTTCCTCAAGTTTAGAAAATGCAATATTTGATTCTGGATCATCGCATTGTTTCATATCTTCCGTGTTTCCTAAGAAAATTTGATATTTCCAATTTTATTTAACAAGGGAGTTTTCAGTTAAAACTCTTAAGGGAAGTATCATTGCAATAATGTTTTATGAATTAGTCCCCATTAGAGCACATAAATTTTATTTATCTACGGATCTCATCGACATACCTATGATTTAATATGATATAATCCTCGGTATAGATTGGCAGAAAATGATGCAAAAATTTATTGTAAGAAGAAGGAGGTTACTATTTTTTATGATGATAATAAGGAACGCCTTATCTTTAGAGTGGAATCATCACCACCTAATTATTACCTAGATCCACCCCTAGTAGCTTAACTAAATTCAATTATTGGGGAGAAAGAGAATGAAATGATTGTGGGTAAGGAAATGAATGTTCAGATAGATGATGTACCTATTGTGAAAGAATATGTAGATGTGTTTCCGGAAGATTTACCTGGACATCCTCCATAACGATAAATTGAGTTTTCCATTGATTTAATTCCTAGTTCAAGTCCCATATCGAAGACCCCTTATAGAATGGCCACTGTGGAATTAGTGCAACTAAAGAAACAACTAGAGGAATTGAGTAATAAGATATTTATTCTCCCTAGTGTTTCTCCATGGGGAGCCCCTGTTTTTTTTGTTAAAAAGAAAGATGGATATATGAGGTTATGTATCGACTACAGGGATATCAATGCTATAACAATAAAGAACAAGTATACCCTACCTCTCATTGATGATTTATTTTACCAGCTGCTTGGAGCTTAATACTTTTCAAAGATTGAACTTCGATCTGGATACCATCAGTTGTGTGTTAATTAGGAATACATTCTGAAGACAGCATTTCAAACCAGGTACGGGCATTACGAGTTTACAATAATGCCTTTTGGATTGACTAATGCACCCTTTGTATTCATGGATCTAATGAATTAGGTTTTCAAGGAATATCTTGATTATTTTGTGGTGGTATTTATTGATGATATCTTGGTATACTCCCAAAGATACAAAGATCATGAAAATCACTTGCGCATTATATTGAAGACTCCCAGAAGACAAGAATTATATGGGAAGTTTAGAAAGTGTTAATTCTAGCTTCCAGAGATTTCATTTCTTGGCCATATTATCTCTAAGGATGGAATCTATGTTGATCCTTCTAAGACAATAGCAATCCAAGAATGGCCAGCACCAACGAGTATAACCGAGGTACACAGTTTTATTGGTTTGGCAGGTTATTATCGACGTTTCGTCCATAATTTTTCCCGGTTGGCTAACCCATTAACAAAGCTCACACGTAAAGGGGTTAAATGTTTTTAGACAAAAGAGTGTGAAGAATGTTTTAAAGAACTGAAGAGAAGATTATTTAATTCTCTTATATTGACTCTACCATCAGGGAATGATGGGTTCGTTATTTATAGTGATGCATCGAAGAAAGGACTTGGTTGTTTCCTTATGCCGAATGATAGGGTTATTGCCTATGCATCACGACAACTGAAAATTAATGAGAAAAACTATCCTACTCATGATATCGAGTTAGAATCTATGATCTTTGCTTTGAAGATATGGAGACACTACCTCTATGGTGAGAAATGTGAGATTTATACTGATCACAAGAGTTTGAATTATATTTTCTCCCAAAAATAACTCAACATGAGGCAAAGGAGATGGCTTGAATTACTCTAGGATTATGATTCCACGATACACTACCAGCCGGGAAGGAAATAAGGTGGCAGATTCTTTGAGCAGAAAAGATCATAGAGGTTTGAACAATATGAGAATTGAAAGGGATCCGATTTTCATGGATCTAGTGAAGATGGACATGCGAATTTAAATGGAAGGTGAAACATCAATACTTTTTCAAATGGATGCCAAAACATCTTTACTATAAAGTATAAAGAGTTCTCAGACCATTGATGCAGAGTTTCAAAATAAGATTAAAGCTGTGAATGATGGGAGATTGAGAGACTTTGTGTATGAAGATGGAATTTTGAAATTTGGGAAGAGACTTTGGGTTAATGATATACTTGATCTAAAAAGGGAATTGTTGGATGATGATCATAGTTATAATTTCTCTATACACCCTGTGAGCACCAAAATGTATAGAGATTTGAAGGAACATTTTTGGTGGGACAACATAAAGAGAAAGATTACTGATTTTGTGTCAAGATGTATGGTTTGTCAACAAGTGAAAGCTGGAAGGCAGCAGCCTGGAGGAGTATTGAAACCTATTCCCACACCAGAGTGAAACTGGTATGATATTATGATGTACTTTTTCATGGGGCTACCAAAGACTCTAAGAAAGAACGATAAAATATGGGTTATTGTTGATCATCTTACCACGTCATCACATTTTCATGCTATAAGAGAAGATCTTCCACTGGAACATCTTGAAAGACTATATATTAATTAAGTTGTGAGACTTCATGGAGTACCACTATCAATTGTTTCTGATCGTGATCCCCGTTTTACTTCAAGATTCTGGAAAACTCTTCAAAATTCCTTTGATACCTAACTTCGTTTGAGCACAACCTACCACCCCCAGACTGATGGACAATCAGAATGAACTGTTCAAACCATAGAAGACTTGTTGAGATCATGCTCACTTGACTTTTAGGGTATGTGGTATCAATATTTACCTCTGGTGGAATTTTTCAATAATAATAGCTTATATTCAAGTATTCGGATGGCACCATATGAAGCATTATACGGAAAGAGATGTCGCACACCAACCTGTTGGGATGAAGTTGGTGAAACAAAACTTGTAGGCCCAGAACTGTTTGAGGAAACAATGGAAAAGGTAAAGGTAAACCAAAACCACATCAAAGTAGCTCAAAGTAGGCAGAAGAGCTATTCAGATAACCGAAGGAAGGATTTGTAATTTCAGGTAGGAGATCATATTTTCTTGAAGGTATCTCCATGGAAGGGAGTTATACGTTTCGGTAAGATGGGTAAATTGAGTCTTAGGTACATCAGACCTTTCGAAATTATAGAATGAATTGGGGTTGTAGCTTACTGTTTGGCAATGCCGCCAAATCTCTCCAAAGTTCATGATGTGTTCCACGTATCACTGTTGAGAAAATACATGACTGACCCAACACATGTCCTCACTTCGGAAGAATTAGAACTAGAACTTGATCTCTCTTATTGAGAAGATCCCATCAGGATTCTTGATACTAGAGAATAAGTGCGGAGAAACTAGACGACTTGTCTGGTAAAAGTTCTATGGAGAAACCATCAGATGGAAGAGGCAACGTGGGAACCCGAGGAACTGATGATGAAGAATCACCCGAGTCATTTCATGCGGTAATATTCTAGAAATTTTGAGGACAAAATTATTTGAAGGAGGGGAGAATGCAACACCCCAAGCTTCCACGGTACGCTTCTCTTTTAATAATACAGTATCGTGTGTTGTACGTAACTTCGAGTTCTAACACACACCACAACCAATCAAACTAGCCGTTATGAATAGTAAAAACCAATTTTTGAAATTTTATAAATTTTATCTTTTAAAATGGACTTAATTTTTGGATCAGAAAATTAAAATTATCATAGGGTGAAATTTTGGTATTTTTCTGAAAACATTCAATTTTTGATGAATAGTGAAAAAAACACTGAGTTATAGTTTAAAACCGAATTTTTATGTAAATAAGTATTTATTTTACTTAAATTTAATTATGTTAAAAATAGATACATAATACTTATATAAGTTCATTGAAATTCATTGGAGTTAGTTCTGAATAATTTTAGATATATAAAAATTTTATTTAACTTTTCACCGTCTTTTACCCAACTCCTAGGAGAATTTGGAAATTCACATAAAACATAATTTTACCGCTTCTGTGAGTGGAATTTTAAAAATCTGAGGGACACAGTTAATATCAAGGAGTAAAATGTGGTTAAATTAGATGAAAATAATTTTTGATGAATAGTAACTTTTTACTTTTATTTATCACGGTTAAAAGTAAATAGGGTAATTAAGGGTAAAAATGATATTAATATTACCCTAACATGGGTTTTAATTCTATTGGACAAGTGTATCTCAACCAAAACCAACCTTAGGAATAAAATATTATTATTTAGGTCCACTTGGATTAGATTAGGACATTAATTATTATTTAATTCAAAGAAGAGTTAAACGAGTTAAAATCAAAGTTTAATTACTAAAACATTTTTAATACAGGGTTATACATAAGATAAATTTTATTATAAATATTCATTATAAATCTAACAAAATTTAATATATAATTGTATTTTATTTATAATTTTTAGACACAAAATAATTTTATTTATTTATGACACAATAGTGATGCAGTAATTACCTAATTAATGAAATATTAAAATAATTGATAATATAATATCAAAATAAATGTAATTTGACACTTTTTATGAATTAAACTAATTTTATAAGTTAATATGACATATTAGGAATGATTATTAAAAAAACATTCTAAGTAATAATGCTGTTATAAAATTATCAAAAACAAAATACCCAATAGTGTCAAAATTGACATAAAAGAGATTTTAAAAACAATATTATAGTATTAATTTATATTCTCTTACTAAAAATCTAAGTCTAAGAAAAGAGACATAAATAATTATAGGTGTATCATTAATGGACCACTTGGGGGTCTCTTGGATGTATATAGTAATTTTATTAACTATATATTATAAAAATACAAAGTGACGTGGTAAATGTCAAAATAATTAACTAAGAGTTACAAATAAAAGATATGGTTAATATAATGACCCAAACCTGTCTAAAATCTATTGATTGAAATTATTTCGATCCATGCCTACATTATAATTTGAATAATTTACTTTTGAGACATTATAAACTGAATATGAATTTATTATATAATAATACATTATGTTTTTTCTAAAGAGACCCTCCTCCCCCTTATAAAAGGACACCACTTCTAACCAATTCTTCACACCTTCAAAGACTTTTGGCTCAGCCAACACCTGACCAAATAATCTCTCAACTTCCCTCAATTTGACCTAGATGCCTTAGTTTGATCAGAAATCCAACCTAAGGATCCTTTTTGATCAAATCAAAAGGAAGAACCCAAAGAAGAGGTAATGTTTTCACCACCCTCTTTCAAGTTCTTTTCTTCTACAACTTATTCATTCTTTGTTATTACCATTCTAAAATAATAACTTCGGTATATTATATATATTGTGATGTTATTATAAATATGGTATAACCATAATCAGTATTCTATCCATCCATTGAATGACATGTCACCATATGTGTGTACGTACGACTTACCTTCTCCACATCGTGGTGTAATTGTTATTCAATACATTATTATTTGGATGGGTATAATAATGATTCATAATTCATGTAAATAATAAATATAACATGATAATGACTCGGTATATATCATATACCATCAAATTATGTAATATTATAATATCAAAAAATGATATTTTCGGTCGTGCGTACGTACGGACTACCATGTCCACGAAGGCAATGAGATTCATTCCCCATCATATCCATTCAAGTATAATTCTCATTTGATGATTAAAAATAATGTTTAAGGACTTGATATCATTCTGGATATGAATAAGATATAACCTATCAATAACAAACACATCTTATATAACAAAACATATCAAAGAAAACGAGTAAGTTAACACCCAAAACGACGATAATGCTAAGATATTATTAACAAAAGAATGTTAAAAGATCATATATGATATCATATTCTTTTATAATTTAATAAAAATTATTTCACCATTATACAGGAGTTTAACCTACCCTCAACCAATGAAAAGTACAAGGTAAGGGTTTATTTCACAATCTCTTCATTATCCGAGGTTGTTTATACATAATTATCTACTGGGACCTCTTTATCATCCACATCCATGTTTCATAAAAATGTATTTCAAAACATTCTTACTATTTTACAGAATATGGGTTAAAGTAATTTATACCATTGTTTGACGTTTTATAAGAAGTTTAAAAGGGAATCTTTCTATCGTTTTCCAAACAAGGTCATTTTTAACCTTTTCGACAGAATTAAGGTAAGAATGTCTTTTTTTAACTTATACGGCATGTGCGGCTATTTTCCACCGTTATAAAATCATCGAAGCTTCTCTTACAATCTTATAAGAATATTTTCAGAGTAAATTTTTTATTTTATAATTATGTGACTTTTAAATGATTTCAAAAAAAGAGATATTTCTCTCAAATAGTTTTGATTTCATCTATGTCAACATCCTTTGATAGATTTTAATCTTATTTGAAGTTTATTTATTATGATACAAAACATCCATATTGTATTGAAGGATTTTTGATATGTTTGACTATGGATGTGTTATTTTTATACCATTCATGGTTTATGGAGAATGTATTGACATTTCGTATGCTTTTTTTAATAAGAATGTTTATGTTATGTTTAAACCTGTTCATATAAGGAATGCATTGGACTTAATATGTGACAGGTGGAGCCCTCTATAGTTCCTCGATGCATCGGTGGGTCTCATTAGACAAACTAGTGTCTTGTCACAAGGCCTTGACAAAATCTTATTTGTATTCTTGGCATGATGCCTTGGTTATGTGGTTATGATAGTCTGGCATTATGCATTCCATCATTCTGAAAGTGGTTATTGATATTGCATGTGATTATTCGACTAGTAGAATATCCATGTGAATAAGTAAATGGAGTTATTTCATTTTATCTTCACCATATTATATTGAAGTTAATGTTTAAAAGGATTTTGTTTTAGTTATACATTGCCTTAAATGTTTATGCTTATTTATGAAAGTTTTTGCTATATTGTTATCCGTACTGAGCATCTGAGATCACCCCTTTCTATGTTTTGTTTTTCCCAGGATGTGAAGAAGTATTTTATGAATGACCTGAAGGGATAGTATGAGGGGATAAGAGTGTGGACTATGGAGACTATATTGTTGTAGTTTTCATTTTATAACGTAATGTAATATTTATGAATATATCTAGTGATTCCAAGGATACAAAAATATCTGGTCTTTCAAGATTTGATCTTTTGTGATCATTTCAATGTTATGTAATAATGCACTGACACTGGGTAATTGGGGTCGGGGCATTATATTTTGACCAAGATACAATCTTCTTGCAAGTCTTTCTAGGAGCTTTTTAGTTGATCATGTAGTTTTTGAAATTTTTTTCTTGCTTGATTAACATTTCCATCAACAAATTTTTAGAATCTATTGTCATGTTCACTAATTGTTAAATAAGTTGACATTGGGATTAAATATTTGGAAAGAACATAATTTAATTCAAAATATTATTTAAATATTTCACCAAAAAGTCATATCCCCTGGACTATGATGATTAAAAATCTAAAGCATCTTTTACTAGAGTAGTATCTTTCACTTCTTCAACATACATTGACTTAGAAGATTTAGTTACATCTTTATAAGGTGTGTCAAGAAAGACTGTATTTATTTTAGAAATGGCCTTTTCAACAACAATATCTACCTCTCGATATTTTTCTTGAACATTAACTTCCTCTGCATCTTCCTAAACAATGTCATCAATGTCCTTGATCTCTTCAATAAAATTACTTTTGTTAACTTCTTTATCTTTAGAATTTTTCTTCAGGTAATCTGAAGAAATTTTGGTTGATGAAGATTTTGAACTTCTTATTGAGTATTTATCAGAAGGAATCTTCTCTTCATGATACTCTTCCACCATTTTGATCATGTCTTCACATTCTTCCTCTTCTTATTCTTCTTCTTGTTGAATTTCTTCCTCTTCAAAAATATGTCCCGGAAGTGAAGCTTCCTTCAAGAAGGCTTCTATTACTAGAATATGTTCAATGAATTTCTCAACATCTTTTAACAATAATTGGGAAACATGAGAGTAATACTATTTTTATTTTTTTCTTTTCATCATTTTCTTATTTCTCATGATTTTCAGCTCCAAAAATCCTTAAGGCATTAGCCTCCATAGGATAAAGTCCAAAGATAGGATCACCTTCCTTTCACTTTTTCTTCTTCTCCCTCCACATACTAACAACTTCATCAGAAAAAATATTTTTCTCCTTCAGTTTAGGGGGTGCTGATTGAGGTTTTGAAATTGGTTTGGTTGGTTAATTTTCTAGCTCCATAGCCTTTATTTTCTTCAAAGGTTTAACAACTTCATCTTTGTTAGATTCTAGCTAATCATCCTTATTATAAATATAATAAAACTCTTTAGATTCAACATTGAATGCTATTTTCATTCATTTTAGAGTATCATAACTGAGTAACATAATTTTGAAATTCTTAGCCATTGAGGTGAAGGGTATCCTGAAGGATTACAAACATAATATAATGATCTTTCAAATGGTCATTGGATAGATCAAAATTTGAGACTTTATATTTTTATTCTTGATTTTAGAGATTCTCATAAGGATATACTTCACAAAATTTATCTTTCTTCGGTTCACTTGGGAATCCATGAGACAGAAATCAAAAATCTTAAGTGAGTAATTATCACCCATAATTAGTATAAGAAAACCTTGTATCAATAAAGAAATCGGCCTAGGGTTTGTTCAGAGTTGAGAAATATTGGGTTTTTTGAAATTATTGAGTTTGAGACATTCATAAGCTTTACTCTTTACAAAATATCCTTCATTTTTGAGTAATCAGTGTTAGTATAGAATAGCTTCACCTTTATATGAAATATCTAGGATACTAGTTGCCTTGTTAAAAGATATAGAGTAAAATTTTCCATAACTTTTAAACTTAAACATCTCTCTTCCACATCTCTCATAGAAACTAACTGAATCATAGAATTCCACTACAAGGTCCTAATAGACTGGATCCTGATTCCTTTCCTCAACAACACAAAAACAATTCAATCTATTCAACTTGATAATATTTCCAATCAAAGAATTATACTTCATAAAGAATTACTGACCCACTAATATTTCTCAAAACAATAACCAGCCCTTTGGTTCCTTGGTAGAGTTAGACTGTATTAGTGTTTTAGGAGAGGCTCCAAGAGACATTCATAATATAAGAATACTGGAGAATCGGATTGGAAGACTTAAGGAGCAGAAGAACCTTAATGAAAAAACCATAAAGAACCAATGTGGGACAAGAAGATGGGGTCCCTTTAAATAGGCTATGTAACGATGGTTTGAATTATCAAATTAGAATATTTAACTAAGGAAATATACCTTCCAGATTACATATAAAGAACTTACAGTATTGATAAGGTTCTTTTTGAAGAACATAGTTTCCAGAAATTTTATTCTTCAAAAATAATTTTTTAAGGAAAGGAAAAATTTGAGGTTCTGAAAAATTTATTTAATAAAGGAAAAAAAATTAAAAAGAATAAACAAATGTTCTCCCCCTATTAAAAGGATTTTCTTAATATAAGGATATATGTTTCAACAAAAATTTAATATGGATTGTTACCTTATGCTTATATTTCCTAACTTTTGTTTAATGAATTTAAATCTATCAAAGGGAAAAGATTTTATAAAAATGTGAGAAAGTTGATCTTATGTTATGATAAATTGTAAAATAATATCTCTTTTAAGAAAAAAAACATTTTAAATCAATTCTTTTTTTAAGAAGAATGATGTGACCTATACTGACAATATCTCCTTTATCATTATCTCCAAAAGTTACATTTCCCCCTTTCATCTTGATATTATTTTCAAAGAAGTTTTTGTTACCAGTCATGTTTCAGTAACATCAATTATCCATGTACCTTGTATTGTTGTTGGTAATTCCTTTATTTTCTTGAAACTAAAATAGTTATAAATTCAGAATCCAAAATTTCTTAGATCTATAAATTATAGAATGTGAAATTTTAGGTATCTATATTTTCTTCGAAAAATAAGATTTATGAAAACCTATTGATTGGGTTTTATTTAGCAGAAAAATTTTCTCCCAATGTCCACCACATTGACACTTAGTGCAAAAAAGTCACTTTAGGGTATAAAATAGTTATTAATATAAACAAGTTTTGAGTGGGTATAACCAAATCCAGAATTATTCCTAAGAGGATGAAGTTGTGAATAAATTTTATCAAATTCTTTTCTTCTATAGGTGAAATTTGATAAAATATTCATTAAAGAAAATATTTTATATTTTAGTCTAATGACTGAGTTCTTATCCTCATAGTCATTAGTCTTAGTTTTTGAGTTATTCTCAGAAATATTTTTCTTAGAAATAACATTTTCAAAATCCTTAGAAATTTATCCTTCTCAAAATTAACATCTTTAAGGTTTTTGGAAATATTTTCAAAATCAAGATTTTTTTATCAATATATTTAGAAAGATCAGATACTTATTTTATTAAAACATAAATTCTAGAATTTTCAATCTCTTAGTTCATTTTTATCTTATAGTTCACATTCCCAAATAATTTAGAAAATCTAAAAACATCTTCAAATGATGGTAAGGTATTATATCCTCATGATGAAAATTCATCATCTGAGGATTTATAATATTCGTCATCAGGAAAATTAGAATTTAAAGAAAAATTGGTTAAAGATTCAGAATTTTGTTCCTTCTACTTAAGGAAATAATTCTCAATAGTTAATCTGGCTATAAGACAAATATTCTTTTGAATAGAAGATTCATATTAAGAGGATTCTTCTGAAGAGTCACCACCACAAGCACTCTAGGATTCATTAGTCTTTAATAATTTCTTAGCCTTGGATTTGTAGTAATTATTTTTGTTCCATTCATAATTCTTAACCATTTTATCATTTTTCTTGACCATAGGACAATCTGGTCTAATATGTCTAGCCCTATTTCATTCATAACAAGTTACTTCAGAATATTTCTTTTCCATTATATCTTTCTTCTTATATCTATATTGAAAATAGTTATTTCCCACAATCAGGTTCATCCTTTGAGAAATATTGGATAATTCATTCTCAGACTGAATACTGTCACATGATTCAGATATGACAACAGCTTTCTTAGATTTACATCCAGTTACCCATTCAAGAATCTGGGATTTAGATGTAGTAGTGAAATACACACTTCCATTACCCTTATTATTCTTATTTAAGTTAGTATCTCTCTTCATTCTTGTTTCATGCTCAATAAGAGTTCAAAATAACACATCAAGATTGATGTTAGATACTTTCTTATTTTAATCAATATCTATCTTTTTAGATTCCCACTCATTGGGAATAATATCAATTAAATTTTCCAAAATGACTTCATCATCAAGGCCTTTTTCTCCCATAGATTAAATACTATTGAAAATACTCAGAAATCTTTGTTGCACTTTGAAAATAGGTTCTACATAAGAAAACAAAAATCCATGATATTCAACTCTTAACATAGATCTTATGGTTTCTATCACTTTTTATGTTACAAAGTGTGTAACTTCAAGTTTTATCTAGATACTATTATAAACTTTATAAGAAGATATTTTAATATAGATATTCCTGGTCATGGAACATAAAATATCATTGTGTTCCCTGTAGTTTAGTTTATATTATTGTTTTTACATATTTTTTAAGGTTCTTATTTCTTTATGAGGAATCTTGTATTCACCAGTGATCTTGAAAATAATTATCCACTCTGGTGTTAATAAAAAACGTCTTAATCCAATCTCTATAGTACTCATAATCATTACCATCAAAAATTGGTGGTCTTTTAGGGTTCATATTATCTATAGAACTTCATTTCATTCCTTCCATTCTGATACAAAATATCTTTTCCACAAAAATAATTAGCAAAAAATATTTTATAAATAAAATATTTAATAAAAACTTGAATAAGTAAAGTTAAGCAATAAAATCTTAGGAATAAAACTTATATGTAAGTATAAGTATTAAAGAGACCTGTTCTGAGACCAATTATTAGATCTAAATATAGATTTATATACTCAATTACAAGAGGAGGTGAATTGTAATTTTAAAATCGTTCTTAAGGTTATCTTTTAAACCTGAAGGAAACCTAATTTTAACAAAGTCAAACAAGGTGGATTAAAAAACCATATTTAGTTCATAAACAAAGGGATAATCGAAAGGGAAACGGTCTAATTATAAAGAACCTAAAATTGAAGAAGTTTATCATAGTAAAACGAAATCATGTTTATGTTAGGAAAAGATTATACATTAAAGAATATAGAATCTTATTTATCAGGGTATAAAACTATAAGAAAGTATAATAAAGTTACACTTTCTTTCTTTAAAAACATACAGAAGAATTAAAAACATGTAACAAAAAAGATCATGTAGTAAACCTTTTAACCCAATGAGAAGGGTATCCAACAACCTTGGATAAAGGTCCCTTGATTTATACTTTCAATAAAGTCTGTCTTACCAACACCAGTGTAAGTACTCAATAAGAATATCAAACTCCATCTTGATATCCCCACAATCCCTCAAACATTAATATATTCCGCACCTCTATCTTCATATACCCAAAAGTATTTTAACATTAAGGTTGTCAGTACCTATATCTTCATATCCCCGAAATCCCTCGATTGTACACAGCAACAATCAGAGTTGCACTAAGTAGGCTGAACAAGTTGTCCATGGAAGAACAAGATGTTCACTAATAAGAAAAGGTAGGAGAGTCTCTCTATAGAAATAAATTCACAGCCTCACAGCATGTAATCTATAGATGTGTATATGTGTATAGATCTATGTACGCTTTTCAAATTACTTGGGTATTTATAGGTGAAGCTTCCAACAATCAGATCTCCCCCCCAACGGTCATGTTTTTCCTTGAATTTCAGAGGGACATGGACATGTTTCACTCAGCCAATGGTTAGTTGGAAATAAATTTTATGACATGGTTCCATTGTAATATAATCATGTGTAAGGAAATATAACAAGTAATAAAAACATTCTTTTGTTTAAGAAAGTTATGTAAAGTAGAATCTGATTATGTTAGAATGATATCTTTAAGAAATAAAAATAACTATAACAAGTATGAAAAATCAAATTCTGAATATAATTGGAAACAGAGTCTAAATATATATACCAATAGGGTCTGATTTTCTAAGTAAATGAAGTATGATTTTATGAGGAAATTATGTCTAAATCTTGAGGAATTTGGAGTTTTAATTTTAAAGAATTCGTCGTTCAAATTCCGAGGAATTCGGATTCGGAATTCTAAGAAATTCAGAGTCTAAATTATGAGTAATTTGGAGTCTCAATTCTGAGGAATTATAAGTCTAAATTTTAGAGAATTCAGAGTCTGAATTTCAAAGAATTTGATGTCTGAATTTCATATAATTAGAATTCTAGATTTCATATAATTCTTAGTCTAATTTCAGTTAAACTCAGAGTCCAAAATTAGGATAAAATGGAGTTTGAAAACATATGTAATGGGAGTCAAAATATATTGTGACTCGATATCTAAGAAATTTTATAGTTATGAGGTTTGGATAAGGATCGGATAATTCTTAATGTAATTTGGTTATAAGGGAAATATAGTTAATATTAGATAAGGAACATTAAAAATAACAATTCCACCGGCTATTCGGTGGTTCCAAGTAGATTTCTTGTGCACCTGGAAACCCTAATAGTGAGATAAAGGACCTAACAAGCTAGCCGGTGGGTTTCATATATGAAACCCAATATTCCAAAATTACAGTGTCTATAAGTGGAATTCTTGAAGGGAAATAACTATTTTCTTATTTCCAACGGCTAGCAGGTGGCCATCACTAGTAAAATGGTAGAAAACCTATAGCTCTTCTATCTATAGGTATAAGTCAACACTAACACCAGGCTATTGATCGGCCCTTAAACCCCTCAATTAGCCTGGAAACAAATACAAAGCATTACTCTAAAATGAGAGAATTTTTTTTTGTAAAAATTCTCTCCACCATATGGTTTTTACCAAAAAAATGTTTAAGTAAATTGGTCAATCAATGGAAATGGAAAAACCCTAAGAAGGATAAGATGACTGAAGTTATGATATAATACCGAAACACCAAAGCATCCCTATATTATCAACACCCAAAAATGATAACCAAAGTAGACAGTAAACTACACCAATATAGAACCTAGGATCAGAATACAAAAACTTCATATACTAGATTAACAAGGACATAATTTCAAATAAATCTAGACAATAAGTATTATTAAGGATGTAACTATCCGAATAATAATCACCAATAATTTTTCCTTTGTAAACCAATTTAATGACCCATAAAAACTCAAATTAAAATTAATAGAACCACCAAACATTGAGGTAGCCTCAAAATCACCACAACTGAAAACCTCAAACATCAAACTTCAATAAGAGTCCTGAAAATGTTACTAAATTTAGTTGAACCAACAAAAAATGTCACAAGAGGGAAAATAGAAAACATTTGTAAATGTATTAACAGAAAACATGCCTCATCAAGAAATACATATTCTAGATTTAGGTCATTTGAGGGTAAATATGGACCACACCCTTGGAAAACTACCTTTTTATAATTATAATTGAATCATAATATCATAAAAAAACTACCTCATAATTTCCCCAACACTTACCCATGATTTATTATATACAATAATAAAATAGGAACTCTATCCCAAAATAGGCCCATATCATGATGAGTAAATAAGAGAACAATATCCACTGAGACATAATCATTTCCATGGAAACCCCAATCAAATATCATATAGTCAAAAGGATCATATAATAAAACAAACAACTACATATCATCATCAAATAATACAAACCAAGACAAATGATCACTCGCACTTGGCTTACTCAAATAGATAATCATACATCCTTCCACATAGACTAAATTCCAAGAATTGTTTAAAAAAATAGGTATTTGAATAAATAGAATACAAATTCAAAAACTATATAGACAAAATTATTAGAACACCAATATATAATCCAACAATGAGACTAAAAAATCCAAACCATCAGCATAGAAAACCTAGGGTAACCAAAACCTAAATCCCAATATCATTATGTCAATGAGATGAGATGAACTAATATGTAAAACCCAAATGGTACTCACACTAACATCAGGATCAATATGTCAGACTAAAATCAAATTCTTTTAAAGTATCCACCACTATGTGAAACTACTTCAAAACAAGGCATATGGAAAGATCCCTATTGAATTTTGTACCTTTAATAGTGTTGTTTTTTCATTAGGATCCTACTGTCACGGACAATATTGTCGTGTAAATAGAATCCCTTAGTACCTTTGTAGATGACCTATAAAACCACAATAACTATAGTCCTTATCATTCTTCTAATATTATCTCTTTATATTACCTACCATTCTATACCGATATCACTCCAATTTCTTCTTTTCATAGGAGGCTGCTGTTAAGAAAAAATATAGACACTTAATGTCACTATACACAGGGTATGACTAGGAATACTTCATTTTCCCTTTTTGGGGATTCATCTTTCACACTAAGGAGTAGGTGTATCATTCAACACCTTTGATACTCACACCAATCCAAATTCAAACTTGATATAATTCATTATAAGTATTCCATAAGAGTCGAGATTGAGAGGAAATGCATACTATAAAGGATCTGGTTAATTTCCTTACAAAAAACACTAGACTTTTATAGAATCATCCATATCTATACAAGGAAAATATAGTTCCGAATTGATAAAATGGAAAATTTACTCCAACAACATTTTATATTCTTTTTGGAGACTGAGACATTCAATAGCCTTTAGTTCCTTCACTAAATTAAAAATGAATTCCTAAATTAAATGTGCCTTTGAAGCTTCCTAGGAATAGTCCTTATATGTCTTATTCTAGATAATAGAATTTATACACTTACAACACAAGCCCTCTATAATAAAGATTCAAAACATAACCTTAAAGTATTCTAGAATCTCAAGTTGGATAAAGATCTACTCAATCTTATTCAACCATGAAACCACATCTGGAGAATCATTTTTCTCAAATAAATAAGGATTATTTAGTCTTTGAAACCCAAAATTGTAATCCTCATTTTGGTGTATGATGGGAAGTAAATTGATCCCTAATACTAGAGATTGTGAAATAATCATACTAAGAGAATATTGATCAACTATATATTCCATTAAATTTTAATGGGAAATACTATACAAACAAAGAAAAAACCCCATCAAAAAAACATTAGAATTAAAGACTAGCAAGAAAAAAAAAGAAAACAAAAAAAATCCTAAACACACTATTCTAAAAAATATATAAAATCCAACATTATATAAAATTCAAAATAAAAAAAATCCAAGTCATAATTTATCTATAAATTAAATTCTACTCTTTGACCCAACGTAGTTCTACCAAAATCCTATTTAAAAATAATCTTCATTATTTAAACTAATGTTCACACCGACTAGAAAACTTTCAAATTATAAAGACTTATCCTTAAAATATTAAAAAATATTTTTTTTAATATTTCACACTTAACTCATAAAAATATTCCAATTTAAAATATATTAACATAGCCTGAAGGTATTGGAAATAATTATAAAATTCACCCTTTCCAAAAAAAGTGTCAACCATATTTCTAAAAAATATTTCAACATATTGAATTAAAAAAATTCGAGAAATACAGAGAACTAAACACCACTATGAATTTAAAATAACTTCAAAATCATAAGAAATTCATAACTCATTTCCAAACAACTAAAGGTTTTTATTTTAAAAAGATCATTTCAATATGAAAAAATAGTAATTAATTATTCCAAAAAAACACCAAAAATCAGCATTCTTCAAAATAAATAAAATATAAAAAATAAACCTAACACATTAAGGAGGAATATATAAAAAATAAAAATAAATATTTGATGTTCATAGTTTTCTAGACCATGCATCAATCGTGAAAAGTCCATTTGAATTCAAGTGGATCCGGTTGCATATTCAACGTGTTGTTTTTTTAACTATGTTTGGTAAGCATGCACTCTCTGAATCCCTTCAAAACTGAATTGAAAACTTGATGTTTCTCAAAACATTTCAATATTTCACATTTCAAAAAAAAACAAACCGAAAATATAAAAGTATTAAAAACATTCTACTACCAAGCTCAATCTCAAGACATACTCATCCTAGAAAACATTGGTAACCTAAGAGTTATCTCAGATAGGTAGTGATAAATCAACCTCTCAGGACTGACTACTTAAATTAAAATATTCCTACCTGTAATCGACCAAACATCCCATAATAAAAATTTCAAAACCTCATTTGATAACTATTATAATGAAACGTCCTAGAATTCCCACAATAATCAGTATCTAAACAATTCACTGCATACTTAAAGGGTATTCATAATCCCTATGTGATATCCAAGCAGCTGAACACTATAAGGAATGAATTGGGGAGTATTTCTCTGATAAAAAAATGGTAAAAATGATAAAAATTGAATGAAAATTCAAACAAGGAATAAAATGAGATATCTAATAGTAAAAGTAACAATGAAAGTAAAATATATTGTATCATAAGGTCAGCGGTCAATGAAACTAACAATAGGTAAAAACGTTCCAACCCACTAAAATCTCCCTTCTTAAGTGAGTCAATCCCATATACACCTCCATCAATGATAGAACCCCAATATATAAAAATATTCATTACATTGAGAAGCTTGTTAAACCTGTAATATATATAGGCATGATCTAAAACCGCATTAGTTTTCTGTTGACCAACCCAAAGTACATCACTTGAAAATAGAATTCATGTCATGAAAGTTTCGACAGTAATAATAAAAAATAGGGTTTTCAAGTTTTCTTCAATAAAACAGGTATCAAAAAACATCATTCAAAAAATCAGTTTTCATAAAACCAGGCCTTTTCCAAAGAAAACCATAGTTTTTTTTCATATAAAACATTTATAAATTTTAGTTTAAAATATTTTTAAAGGAAAAATGAAATAAAAAAAGGATATAATTTCAAAAAAATTAAAAAATAACCATTCCATGGATAATACACAATGAATTTCATAGTGAAATCCAAAGGTGATGAAGGGAAATATTATAAAATAGAGTCAATAAGTCATCAATGAAACAAAGTTTGTTTGTCAAAATACAACCAACACATCAACCGACCACTTCCCAAACACATATCCTTAACATATCATGGACTTACCATGGGTAATACCCGTTTGGCTTACCTAGTCCTCACCAAGAGCCATTTTCCAGAGCATTATTCTAAAATAGGGCACATGTATACCTCGGCATCCCACCTAGAAACCCCGGGACTTCCCATTAAATTCAAATGGAGGAAGGAATTTTAAAGTAGTATCATACCATATATCACATCATATAATCATGTTTTCAATCAATCCATAAGACTTTATCACACATCGAAACACCCAAAAAGAAATATCCCCTTTATAAGTCATATCAATTCAATTCAATTCATCAACCTAATAAGGCAAGTCTCATTACAATCATTCAAACATTCATCATTTCCATCATACATAAAGGGTATTACCTATAGGTTTTACTTTTTTCAATAAATTATTTAAAGTGACAGATGGGACATTCCAAATTCCACTCAAATTACTAAGTTATTTAAAAATAATTTAATTCTATTTATAAAAAAAATAAATCATGTTACTTTAATAAATACTATTTTTAAAATCCTTTTTCTCAAAAAGGGTCAAATATAGTCGATCTCAAAACCCCAAATTGTTCTCATAATTTTTGAAATAATTATCAAAGAACATAAAATATATTTATCAACAACCAACTAATCAATTAAATTACCAAAATGTGTCAGAATTCTTCTAAAATAGTTTTACATCGAACAATGCCAAAAATCCCATTCTTTCAATTTTATCAAAATCTTAAGATATCATAAATATATGATATAACTTTTAGTTTTAGTTAGTAAAATTTAAATACATATAAAACTCAAGATGAAATCATAATTAATCATGTATTCAGTTCTAAATGGATATTATTTTGACCCTTACCTAGTTATATTAGTCATTGGAAGAAAATATCATGAAAAAAGATAAGAATGTCTCAAAGAAGAAAGAAGAATTTCCCTAGACACAAATCCCAAATAAAAAACTCATATCTGATTAAAACCCATATATATCAAAGTCATTGGTCAAGAATAATATAAAAAATATGAGGATCTATGATCAAAATTGTGAAACACATACCAATCAGGAACCAACATGACAAAAAACACTTAGATCCACCAATAATTGAAGTTGTGGAAGAAAAAAAAACTCACCAGGATAGCCACTAGGTTTTCATTGGAAAGGGTAAGGTATAAAGAGGTGTTAAAAATAAAAAAATAATGGTTATAGAAAAAATACATAGAATCTCCCTATTAAAAACCAATATTCAGTGATGCCACTAGCTAGCTAGTGGATATCACCGGTGAGCTGGTCATGCCAAGAAGATTGTATGGGCACCTAGAAACCAAACATACAAGTTGATAAACCCCATAAGATATATGGTGGTTTAATTATAGTAAACCCATTCTTCCAACATGGAATCATATGGATGATGAACTTCTTTTAGGGAAATCCCTACTTCCAACATTACATGGGCTAGCCGGTGGTCCTCACTTGCAAGCCAGTGGACTACGGGTAGCTCTTCCATCTATAGGTCTAAGGACACACTCACACCAGACTACTAATTAGATGAAATTTCCCATGATTATATCAGAAAAAATAACACAATGAATAATAAAAATCTGTGATATGATAATTACCCATGAGTTTGATTACTTATTATTTTGTACAACAGATACTTACCATGATCATTTTCCAAAAATTGAGGAGGAGAACATAGGTATTTTTGTGGAAGATTTTCTAAAGCCACCCCTCATAAATAGATCGACTTCATTCTTGATTTTTAATAAATAAATACACTATTATCTCTACTATCATATTTTATAACCTCATCTATGATTAAGGAGAATAAGTTGTAGCTATATGACCTTTTAGAGAAGGATTTTTTCCGGCCAACTGTATAACCCTGGGTGGATTTTTTGTTGCTCACTCAGAATTCTAAAGGTAAACTGAGGTGTTGTATTGATTATTTCCACTTTAATTAGGATATAGTTAAGAATAACTACATTCTATTAATGATTGGTGTTCTATTCAAACAATTATAGAGAGAAAATTAGTTCCCAAATATCAACCTTATATCAAGATATAATCATCTTTGGTTTCATTAGAAGGAAATCATGATGATGGATTTAAAATGTCTCTATGGACATTATAATTTCCTTTTTTGATGTGATGAATGCATCTTATAGGTTCATGGGGCTTATGAAATGGATATTATACTCATTTTTTTCTAGTTTTTATTGATTAAATCCTTATCTTTAAATTCAATGGATTATGATTATGTTAATCATTAAGGGATTGAAAATTATTTAAATTTTTAGAATCAGTTACATTGTAAATTATTGGTGTTTTACTTCTAGATTTAGGATTTTGATTCCTGGGGCATGTCGTCACTGATGGTGGAGTATCAGTTCTCCTCTAAAATATTGAGGTTTGGTGTGGTTTACTCCCTTATCTGGAATCCCATTCTCAACTTGTGAAAGAGGTGTCTGAGTATTTATACTCTCTATGGTTTGTTTTGGGTGGAAAAGGGATATGTTTATTATATTTATTTGAAAATTAATATCCCCCACTCTTCTTCATCATGTGAGGGAGGTCCAAATTATAGATACAGATTATAAGGTCATAGAAAAATAGATATTCTAAGGTAATACACATGAAAGTTTCTCTAAAGTAAGGAACCACAATATCCTCTTCTAGGGGTGAATAATGGTTCTATTTGTGTTGTTTGAGGAGGTGATAAGGGAGTTCTACACCTCACCCATGGTGTTATATCTAATTCTTAAAAATATACACTAGGATTTAAACCACTGGTATTAGTGACCATTTATAAATAAGATTGTTGAAATGTGTATACCTAGATGTAATTTTATTTACCTTTTGATATTCTAGACATAGTAAATATCCATGGATTAATTTGAGGATACTTTTTTATGGTCAGGTGTATTGTAATGGTTTTCCATCTCTTTATATATATAACAGGGTGTCAAAAATAACCTAGATTCTATGTTATAACCTTGTTTTGACCCTTCTCATACCCTATGGAATTGTCCAATTGGTTTCTAGTAGAAGTCTAATATTTGATTCAAGGGTGAATATGTATTTTACATTATATATATACTAATTATTAATTTCATCATCTTCATTGTGTGGTAAATTTTACAAAATAATGATATTTTTTATGGGAAATACTTTACAAAATCTAAAAAGTTGTTGTGGGTTATGTGGTTCCAAAGGATGGGGTTTTTGGTGATCAGTTTTGGGGTAGTTTTAATCATGAGGTATGGAGAAAATATATTAGGTACATATGAATTTTATAGGATAGTTTTATTCAAATTATAGTAACATGGTTCAATAATGAGCTAATTTATATTTTAATATAATTTTGAGGAGGTTGAACCGATTATTTGATAGGCTCATGTGTACCATTCATGATAGAGAAAATTTTCCAACTATGTCACCTATGATAATAGATAAGAACCTTGTTGTGGTTATAGATATAGACATTTTACCAACATATATTTTATAAAAATTTCAATAATTGGAATATTATTATCCTTATATCATATGTTAGTAATATAAATAGGTATTATTTATAGGAAGATGACAAGAATGAATGAAAAGACCTCAAGGATATTATTACAATGAAAATTCTGTAAGGACTATGTAGTTTTAATATTTATATATATAGAAGAAGTGTTTTATGTGGTTATATTTCCTCTACATAAAAATCATCTAAAATGTACATTAAAAATGCGGTTAGTGTGGTTCCTCCTAAAAAGGTATCGGGTTAATAAACCCCTAAAGGGATTTATATTGATGGTTCATGTCTTTTATTTATTACAAGAATATTAGTGACTTGTGATGGGAAAGGTTTGTAGAGATAATATTTTTTAATTACTCATTTAACATTGTATTATTCATTGGTTAAGACATTTCATTGAATTGAGAATGAGTAGATCATTTTTTATTGGGTAACAAGAATCTAAATTGAAGAGATAGGAATAAAATTTGATTCCCACAATGTTTATGTCATGGGTTCATATTAATTTCAATCCTCCAAAGGTAGGAGATAATGAACTAATGTGAACCATTATTTAACTTGGGGTTATTTTATGATCTTCTCATTTAAGAATCTTAGGTTTAATTTTTTTAGGATGAAAAGTTTCACGATGTGAAAAATAAAGTGTCCTTGATTTTTCTTCAATAATGACTTAGTTCATTCTTATGCTTAAAAATATAAAAACTATAAAAGTGTAAAACCTTAAAAATACCCTACTTAATAACAATGTAATTTTTTTCAGATGTCTCCATTGATCTCAGGAAAATTTGGTTACCCCTATGAAGAGTTTTGGATATTTTCTAGGTTAGTTTATTTTTTAGTAAAAAATAATTATTAATTTATTTATTTCATATTTATCCTAAGTGTGGGAACATTAATATATTTTAAATAGAACCTTAATTTAAAAATATTCTATTTCAGTTTTGTTTTTTAAGATATGTTTTACCTAGGAGTGAAATAATATTTTGGCAGGTTTCAAGCCACTTACTACACCCATTTTAAAAAAATAAAATACCTGATTAATTATTCCATGGACCAATAAATTATAGTTTAAACTCTAAAATTAGGTTTACCCACCAATAATGAAAAGGCCCAGATAAATAATAGAGGTTTTATATTAGTATTCTTTATAGAGGCAAGGATAAAGTCTATGGATTCCGGATGAACCTTTGTAGCATCAGCAATCCACCATCAAAATAAGAATTATCATGGATTTAGAATGTTTTTCATTATTAAAGTGATTTATATTCATGTTCTTGTATTGTAAATTAAAACTATTAAAAATATTATTTTAATATTATGATTATCCCCTTTAGATTCTGGTTTTGCGTATCAATAAGAGAACATATTTTAAAAAAATATTGTCAATCCAAATTAACAATAGTCATAATTAACCATGAAACCTCTCGATTAAAACCATTCACTTAGTAAACCACAACACCAATATCCATACAAGCCTAGTGGTAAATCCTGAAAGGTGGTTAGGAAGCCCTGGAAACCAGAAATTTCTATCCCCCTTCTCTCATGGAAAGAAAAAAAGTCACAGCCTCCAGTATTTTTGGTTGTCAGAAGTAATCGAATAATGAAAGTGGTGGGTGAGAAAAGAAGTGGAGTGGGTGTCATAAAAAAATAGAATTGTGGGGTTATCCTGGTCTCATTAGGAATGTATCAAAATAGTTACATATTTTAATCAGGGAAAAAACAAAGGTAGGTGGTTATGGGAAAGTTATATCACTGAGGAGGCATGGTGGATCTAGCTCGGTGGTAAGTCTTGTTGCAATGGTGGGGTGATTATAATAAATTATAATAGAGAAATCAAATATAGTGGAAAGGGATTTATAGAAATGAAAACATGAAAACATATCATCGAGTCAATAAATTACACATAATGTATTATAATAAGTGGTTACTATTGTTTCCAAATAGTATATAAATATCACATGAAATTTCTCACTCTAGAACATTTCATGTTTTTAAAAGGAAAATGAATTTCAGTGCAGATAAGTACACATTAACTTCCATGTGTGATATCCATGGTGTCTATCTAGAAGAATACTCCATGTAAAATATATTAATCAACTCGGACTTCATTATTGAAAGCTTAGAATGAATATCAAGTCCCATATGTTTTTCCACTTTAAATACACATAATTTGTATTATAATGACAATACTTGGCCATAGGGGTAATTTTCCGGTCACCTCTTGTGAAGAACATGCCATTTCAGGTAGAAATATATGTCATATTATTCCCCCTTGCTATTGTTTTTTTATCTTCCCACATTGGTTTTAGAATAAAACAAGAAAGTATTCAATTCTAATCATTTTTTATATAGAACATGATAGTTGAGTATTCTTCATCAATAGATATAGTTATTAGGTATTTTTTATATATTGAGTTATAGAAACTTTGAAAATGGTGACACAGTTTAGGATATGGATTTAGAGTACACAAAGGTTTAGAAACACCCCATGGATACATATAGATACTAACTATTTGGTCCCTTATATTCATTACAGAGTCAAAAAACCCCTAAAGACTTATTAAAGATATGGCACGAGCCCTCATTACAAATCATGGCATCAGTACCCCATAGCCAACTCCCTGTTTGGATTTTTGTAAATAAAAAATAAATATTTTAGTTAAAATCTCTTCCCCCATATTTATTATTCTCTCCATGAATTATGGAATCCTCATGATCTAAAATTAAAGTCTTTTCTCAACTTAGAATTATTTTATCTGCCTAAATCATCAATCTTTTTAAGACTAAAATTCACAACTTCTCAATAAATAAAATTAATTTTATCACCCATATTTAAAGTAAAGTAAAATTTTATTCAAATATTGGATGGTATCATTCTTCATAATTAAATTAGTCAATAATAAATCATCACTAAATCTATATATGTTATCTCGTTATAGAAAATTATATTGATTAATCGTGACCTTAGAGTTTTCTAGTAAAAAAATTATTTGATACCAAATATTAATTTAAACTTGAAGAATATTCCATGAATATTTATTTATGTGTTTCCTAAAATCATCTCAAATAGATTTAAACATTCACTCACAAGCCAGCATCTCCCCCAAATTTTAAATCTCATAGTTCGTATGAATGAATACATGAATAAAAGTGAGGGTAACTCTTAGAAATAAACTTAAATGACTTTTGGGAATGGCTTACACAAACATCAACAATATCATCTACTCATAATTATTTGTTGGGAGTGCTTTTTTGATTATATCATCAACATTCCCCTTCAAAAAAATAATAATCAGTGTTCCTTTAACCATCTTCAACATTAAGAAATCATATTTAATGCCCATATTCTTTGATATCATATTGTTTACTAGATTCAATGAATTTTTTTTAATTATTTTTTTGTGACGTCATATAACTAGTTTACACTCAGAAAAAATAACAATATCTTCAAGTTGAGTCTATATTCATATTTTCCTTATAGTCAATTGTGATGCAATGATATACTCAACCTCATAGGTTCTCAAAGTAATATAGTATTTATTATTTTTATGTAATTCCATGAATCTTCCATAAATAAACAATGATCCTATTAAGGTGTACTTATTATCATTAACAAAACCTGAACAATTAGAATATATAAGGCCTTAAGATTCAATCTCTTCATTCTTTTCATATAATAGAACATAATTGGATGTATTTTTGAAATATCTCAGAAATATTTTTTCGAACATAAACTGATACTCCTTATTATTATATTCATATCATTCAAAAAGTTTAATTTTAAAGATAATGTGTTCATTGTGGTATTTAAATAGGAGATAATACTAATCAACTTCTTAAAAATCATTATCAATTATAGCATATACTTCATCAAATTTAATCAATTTCATATGCACAAAAATTGTGTCCAAAATCCTCCTCATTCATTCAAGAACAAATATATTTATTAGCTTCAATACATACCTTTTTTGATATATAAATAAATTATTATCATCTCAAGTAATTTTTAATCCTAAAAAGTGATTAATATCACCATGTATGGCCATTTAAAAATATTTTTTTATTTTTGTGGAAAAATATTTCCACTATATTTCCTCATCACTTGGAATGATCAACATGTAAAATCATAATTAGTGATTTAGTTTTGTATTTCTATCATAAAAGATGTTTTCAATAATCCCTTTTATGAATTTCATGATTTTGATATCCTTATCTAGTATGAAATACCATGATAATAGGTTTTTCTTCAATCCATCAAGACACCTTTAAATTTTTCATACTGTTCTTCAATCTTCATAAAGAATTAAAACCTCAGTTAGCACAATGTACACTTCCTTATATAACTCACCATTCAATAATGTGTATATGGAATCCATTTGATTAATTTTATAGTAAATTTAGAGTAAAATGTAAATAAATATATGAATTATCTTAAATATAGCTATATGAAAAAAAAATCATTGAAATTTATTCCATCAATTGGTAATTTTACTAGAAAACCAATTTAATTTTATTTCTTATAACCTCATCATTTTTATTTATATTGTATATAAAAATCCGTTTTGGGATAGTGATGATATTTTATTAAGTTCTAGGTAAAATCCCATACTCATTCTCTTAAATATAATTTAGTTCCTCATTCATGCCTATAATTCAGTGTTTCTACTCTTTTACTTAATCAATAGTTTTGGGTTCAACCTTTGAAGCAAGTCTAGTGTGAATAGAAACTTTTATGTTCATTATAGTTTTATATTTCATTTAGATCACTAATGATGCTTCTAGAATCAATATGTTTCCCATAATAATAGAAGAACTAGTGGTCTTTTAATTTTCATCCCCATCATTGGAATAGGAAGGAATTACATCATCAGTTTTTCCCATTTTTTTATTCTATATAATAGTTTCACCATTGATTTTATCATTATCGTAAAAATTCAGGACTTATTTTCTAATATCATCATCATTCATAGTGACTATTATATCATCACAGTCAACTAGTATTCCATATTTCTCATTTTATCATCGACAGTAAGTTTCATTTGGTTTATAGTTAAAAAATATTCCATCTTCAAATTTCTCATCATATTTTTCATCGCTTTTGTATTTCCTTTTGATCAATCATGGACACCAAAATACACTAAAGGTTTTTAAATTTGGATTCTTATTCAATCATATTTTATGTGGAGTCGAATTTAAATTCGGCCTCAAAAAATATATATTTTGGATGATTTTTTCATTGGTAATATCTTTCACCCTGAAATGCCCTCAGGTACCATGCTCAGTTGTCATTTTTTATGACATATCAACAAGAATAATATTCTTCCATTAAAATACCTTATTTTTTAAAGAGTATATGGTGTGTTAAACTCATGTATCATGTCATGTTTTTCAAGGTATTTTGAAAATTTTATATTGAAATATTCACACCCACTGTTAGAACTCAACCTTCTCTTAGCATGACATTTTTGTTTCATAGATTGCCTCTTAAAGAATATGAACATGATTAAATATTATGAATTATGAGACACAAACATAAAAAAATTAATTTTAGTATATTAATCCATGAAATTAATGAATTATATATATTTTCCTTCTAAATTAATTCACATGGCCCCACAATGTTGGGACTAAACCAACTTCAATGACCTTTGATATTAAATTTCAACACTTTTTTTATTTTTCCTACCACATAAAATTTTTAAAATACTTTGAAAATAATTGTTTTGTATCTTTTGAAAAGAAGAGTCTTTCACATGACCCCTTATTTAATCAAATTTCTTATGCCATTCTAGCTAATATGACCAATTATTTTTTTATATAAATTATTTTCACCTTTCATGAATAAATAGTAATAAGTTTTTTCTGATCCAATATAAAATAAATACTTATTTTTTCTTATCGCACTTAAAACAACTAATCTATATTATAATATATTTATGATTCAACTATTCTTACAGAATATCACTTAATTTACATTATAAAAAAAAATTGTGACATGCTCCCCAAGTTATATTTTATCCCATAAATTAATAGAGCATTATTAGAATATATATTTGTTTAAACCATATTTTCATCTAAAAATAATTTTTCTTCAACAAGCTATTATTTTCAAAGGTAATAGTACCACCATCAAATTATTAAATAGTTTCAAATTTTTTCAAATTACCTTTCATGTGGGATAATACATAAGTATCCATAATCCATGGATCATTAGGTTTTAATGCCCTGAAACAAATTAAACAAAATATATATTCTATTGGTAATTTTATTTTTAAGTAAATTCAATATCCTAAAATTGAGAATAAATTTATTGGGAAAAATAGTAAGACACGCACTTGAAATAACTCTTTCTTAATTAAAACATCCACAAACATCTTTCATTTCTTCAAAATTGTTTTTGTTTTCAACATAATAAGATCTTTTGTTTAACTTTTTTTATTATTTCCGAACCTTGGATTATGATCTATTCTATATCTATAAATTTTCATATTATACCATAAAAAATAATATTTTTTACCATAGATCCCACACACCAGTAATATCCCTAAAATTTTCTTCTTTGATAACAATTACACACATGCATGGTTAATTTCCAATATTATTTTCTAAGTATTCAATGTGATGGTTTCCCCAATCCATTTTACAAGAATATTACTTGAATAGTTGGAGATGAAATAGATATTTGAAAAAATATACTTCTATATATAATTATATTTTTAATTTTATTCAATAATTTTATCTAAAAAATAATTTTATTTTATCATACATACCTATAAACATCATATCCCATTTATATGTTTCATAAGTTTCTTTTCCTTCTTCATAATCAATTATTTTACTAACAATAGATATTAATATTTAATAATTTTCCCCACTCTATCAAATGTTTAATAGATTTGATTTTATTATTATTTAACTTTATAATTTTCACCAATACCTCTGACAATATTACTATAATTGAGAAATAAATTATTCATGTGCTTCTTAATTTCAATTATATTATTCTTCATCTTTTCATTATCTTAATATTTAAAAATGATGGTATAATTCATGTCATTAATTATATTATTTATCATAACATTTTAAATCCTTACATTCTCAACTTCCTTGAATAAATCTACTTTATAAATATGGATTTTTTTATATCATCAATTTTTTCCATGATATGTGAACTATTATACCTTATCCATACAATCCCTTTCATGCATTTTTATCTCAATTATCATTGTGTATTCTTTACCATATTCACCTTCTTAAATAAAAAACATCATTATCAATTTGAGTATTATCCCCCAATTCTGTGTTTTCTCTATCTTTTTAATCCATCAAAACTTAATAACACATTTTGTTAGAACTTTCCACATCATCACCTCTACCCTAACTAACAACAACATCCTATTGAAGTGTTGGAAAATTTATTCAAATGTATTTGGATGAACTTTTCATCTTCCTATTTGATATAATATGATATAATTTTAAGGGATCTCATTTATTATGGATTTTTTTGGTTCATAACCATATTAAATTCTATTAACAATTACCAAATAAAACTTTGTAGAAAAGTGTCCAATTTTAAAATAGTTAAAAATTATAATTTAGTTAAGAATGATACTTATCTTTTACTTTTTTCAATTTTCTTGACAATAAAGATAGAAACACATTAAAGCCTTTAATTTTATCCTCTGTATTAAGTTCACCCTACTCATATTCAATTTTGGATTTCTAATTAATTTAAAATAACTCTCCTTACCATTTTTAGTCATTCTTCATTGAGAATATTTTTTTTATAATCTCATTGGATAAAAGTGTACATTGAATATTATGGATCTTGAATTAATATTGATATTTATATTCAAAAGATGTGATATTTTTATCAAATTCTTCTATAATAATAATCATGGGTTTATTAAATAATATTTAGTCTTAAAGTGTTTCTCTATATCCTCTATTGGTGTTTACTATCATGTTTTATTTGGTAAATAAGTCATCCATAAATTCATGTTCTTACATTTTAACATTTTCAAACATAATTCTATATATTTTTCACATTACATACTTTAACTTTTTGTATAATTCATTCATACTTATGTTTCATCCAAATTTCCAAATAATTGTTTCATCCCATGACATTGGTAATATATTTCTTGGCTAATTTTGGAATCAATGAATTTTTTTTTCTCCCATCAATCTCAACATTCTTCTTATCCTATTAAAAGTGGGAAGTAGTCACTTATAGAACTATAAAACCCTGAATAATAGTCTAAAGTACATCAATTCCCTGTGATATTATATATTTTTTACATATATAAAATTATTTTTCATTTAATATGGGAATTTATTTGTTAATAATTGTTTTATGATTATATGTAAAACCAGTCCTAAAAATATATTAAATTCAGAAAAAAAAATGATAATACTTGTTGATATAATCACTTGAATTAATGATCAATAATGTGAGGGGTTAATAATTGTTAATAACATTTTCTTATTAAAAAACTCATTCTCTAATTATAGTTAGGAAATGATCTCCAAAACTATGCCATTTTGGAATGTAAATTATAAGCACGATATATTTAAGGAGGTTTTTTCACAATGGGAATAACTACATCCCAGGTGGATAGTATATTCTATCTGACAAACACACAATGGATCTCTTAATAACAATAACAACCAAGTGAAAGGGAACGTATTTAAACCCTTATCAAGAGACTCAAATAATTTTCCCAATACATATTTCCTATAAAGACTTAATAAGAAAATTTATAAAAATGATTACAATAAATGATTGAGTCACTTATACACTTCATTGATCGGATCCTCTTCTCCATTGAATAAATATATCTAATTTTCCCCAAATTATTCACTAATTCTCACAAATATAGAAACCACTCAATGTTTCTCTCACAATTTGTATTCTTATCGCTCTTTATTCTTAATAAATTTAGTAAAGAGACATATATATATAAACATGAAATTTAAAGGTGTAACCCTCTAAATGGATAGATAAAATTAAAACTGAAATCATTAAAACCATAAAATCCAATTAGAAAAACATACCTTAAAATGTCAATTTTTTTAAAACGGTATAGAAAAAGCTTCTTCACGATAAGAGACTAGTGGATGTGGTGTAATGCACTCTAACTACTTTGTCATTAGGAAAACACTAAAAATAGTTTCTTCATGATTCAATTAGTTTTATAATTTCATTTTTCATCAATAATCCCCCAAAAATACTATCACATATGTTGTGTCTTGACTAACTCCATCACAGGAATGGGACAATTCATCTAAGATAGGGAAAAACTAAAAAATCATAGTGTAACCAATATGGTGTATCATTTCTCCCACTGAATATTCTATTATTTTATGATATATAACTTTGCAACATGAATACATCATACATTACAAATCAATGAATTTGGGAAATCTTATGGCCTATTATTATGCCCATAGGTTAAAATTTTGGATTTTTTATCGATTACCATTAGAGATATTTTAAATTAATTATGGTGATGGAATGATTTGAAAGACTTGATAAGATATATTTTCATAAATTAACAAGTTAATATTGTTACAAAACACATGGTAACCTAATTCTGGTGGCTGATGAAGCATATAAATGACATACTTGGAATTAGAGTTTTTTGGATGATCATGACATATCTAGTGAGGAGGAATCGAAGCTACAAAAATTGTTATGGGGATGATGTTGTGAATGAATACATATTAATTATTATATATTTTAATATACTATAATGAAGTGATCAATGCAGTGTGAAGTTAAATATATAATTGATGGAATCAAGGATTTTCTTAGCATTGATTATGATGGTCCACTGATGTTTAGGGGGTATTTGGGCATGGATGGAATAGTTTGGAAAATGAATGAAGAAATTATTTTATGGGGAGGCAACCTACACCACAATGATAATTATCACACTATAAAATGGATCTATTTTATATTAACATATGAAAACTAAAGGATATATAAAAGATTATCTTCAGAATTCATAGGCATTGTAAGATTACACTAGAGTCAATCATGTCAAGAGTGTACACACCACAATGTGAAGGACACTATAGATGATTAAATTTATAGCTCTAAAAATTTATAGTTTCATGAACTAATAAACCACACTACAATAATTTCTATGATAATATAATATGTAATTATTTTTAGGATGTTTCATCATGAATAAATAATCCACAATTTGACGGGATCTCTAAAACAATTATTTTTAATGGGTCAATTTCATATGAGATTAACTAGTGAGGATCATAGAATATATATGAGACTAAACCAATAAGGATGTTAAAGTTATTAATCATGAAGCTATATATTATATCATAATATTTTAATCAATAGATTATAAAATAAGTATCGAAGTGAGACTAGGAGTTGAGGTCACATCACAGTTTCGAGTCATGATAATAATGTATAGTTTCATTTTCTGATAGAAGAATATATCATGTTTTCCTAAGGATGATATTACCAAAACATGTCATTAATTATAATGTAATATATTTAGGTATTTTAGTTTCAACATGTGTAGTAAAAATATAGAAAAATGACTGAATATCTTGATTGATAAAGGATTTAGATATTTATAACCTGAGTTGTTTGGAATGATGAAATATGTTTTAGTATCTAGTATGTTTATATATTTGTGATTAAAGAGACCTAGTAATAACATACCTTGATATTATATCATTTTATATGAATATTCATTACATTAAAAAATTACATACCCAAGGACTATAATGGTTTACTGTCTTTGGAAACTTAAAACCAAATCTTCTAGTTTGGTGAAATATCTTCAACATATCCCATATATGTCTTCCCCTTTAGTACCCATACTTAAAATCTTTCATCATAACATAGGAAAGGGAAATATTATAAATTGCTGAGCTCATATTCTCAGTAAGGGTAAACAAAAGTAGATACATAAGAATAATAATGAACATAAGGGTATGAGAACATGAACATCACACTAGAAGGTCATACCCTTCATATCAAAGATAAAAACAATGATTTAAATCATAAATATTGTAATTTCATAATACATGAATCATAAGGGAATCAATGGGATAATCCATGGAAGCATTTCATATTAATAATACATGGAATTGTGGAAGTAACATAAACATGTAATATCATTCACTATAAGTAAAGGATCATTGCCAAAAAAAGTATCAGGGAACTTCATCGCTACTACACCTATGTGTAAGGACACACAAACATCCCTAGTGTCATTCCTTTCCTTATAAGGGATTGGGTTTCCACATCTTCCCATAGTGGATCAGTTTTCTCCATCTTCCCATATTTGATCAGGTTTCCCAATCCTCTCATAGTGGATAAGGCATCCCCATCATTCATAGTTGATAAAGCCTGTCAACTTGATTTCAATAATTATCTCATGAGATACAAATCTTTACCCAATTAATTGGAGGGAGATACAGGACCCACCCATCCCATAATAAAATCATAAAACTTTCATCATATCATAACACATAATAAGATATGGGTTTAATAAACATCATATCATAATCCCTGAAAGGAAATGGGTATCATAAGAATTTCATCATATAATTACCTATGGAAAAGTTATAGGTCTTTAATCATTTCATTAAAAAATAACCTATGAAAAGAAGTGGGATTCAAAAGCATATAACACGTGGAAAGGAAACTGATTTCATAAACATAACCATTTAAGAAAGAATATGAATGGTGTTATTGGATTATAGCACCAAAACAGAATAAACTACAAAAAAGTAGGTAATATTTGATAGAGAAGGATTTTTAAATATCACATAAAACATTTTTTATGGAATTTCACTTTATTTGAAAATCCTTTTCATAAAACCTTTTCATATAAATAATGCTTCACAATTTATGTTAAAATATTTAATAAGGAAAGTATTTTTTCTTCTTTGATAATTTATTTTAAAAACATAACTACTTTTTAAAACCATTTTATTTTAAAATAGCTTTGAAAACGTATAAAGAAATACTGAAAATATTTTTGAAAACCTTTTTTCTTTGAAAACGCCTAGAAAACTCGTAATGAATGCATGAAAACATTTTAAAAAAAATTTTCTTTACAAATATGTTGAAAACATAAAACAAATTCTTAAAAACATTTTGGAAACCCTTTTCTTGAAAATGGATTTGAAAACATATAAATAAAACTTTAAATTATTGAAATCCCTTTCTTTGAAAATAATTTATTGAAAAATTATAAAGGATGTTTTGAAAATCATTTAAAATACTTTTATAAAATATATGTTTTTTTAAAAAATCACATTTCTTTGAAAAATAATTTAAAATAAACAAATTTTTATAATATTGTGGAAAAAATTTATTTAAAAATAAACTTTTAAACTTACAAAGTAGGTTTCAAAGAAATTATGGTTAAGATGGCGGGTAAGTCTGTACATGTCAATCATTCCCTTTGCACGTTAAAAGTTTAGAAAAGTGCCTTGATCAGAAAAAGATGAGATGATTACTTTTAAAAAAAATATTCTTAAAAAGGTAAAACATGGATACAAATTCCATTTCAATATCTAGGATAATATTAAAACATTTCTAGAAAAGATTATTCTGAAATAACAAAGATTTTTTGACTAAAATGAGAAATAAATTTTTATTTTCATAGTAACATTTCCATAATTATATTAAGTAACAAATAGTGGAAAAATGGTACCATTACATGGATATAACATCATTAATAATATTATATGGAAATTCATGATAGTTCATAAGATATTTATTATAAAATTTCCTCAATGTAAGTAAAATCATAAATAATCCCGATAAATGATGAGATTATAGCAATAAACTCTTAACACTTTGGTAACTTTAAATATTAATCCCCATGAGAGAATGACTTTATATTAAGCATGTAATTTCATTAAAATAAAAATATTTATGATATAACATGTCAATGGGGTAGTATACAAATCCTAATAAAGAATATAGGTATATTGAAAAACAAATGTCTCAAAGAAATAAAATTAAGACAGAACAACCTTACCGATTTGGAATCTTTTGAAACGTAAACCCATGAAAGAGATATCCTAAAACTGATAAATAAATACCCATAAATTTTAGTATAATAATCATAGAATACATTCCTAGGTAGTATAGGAACCCAAAAAAATAAATTAGTTGTCAAAAATTCATATGTGTCACATAAATAAAACTGGGACGAGAAAACCCTTACCTTAAGTATTGAATTGCTTGAAACACATTAAAAAATCATGTATAATAAAAATAAGTTTATTATAAATATAACAAATAACCATATTATTATATCTAATACCACATATGATTGTATTATGACTTTACATAACCTGTTTATTAACAATTCCATGTTAATATTACCTTTTGGGTAATATCTTCTTTGTTTTTTGTACACGTTTTGACTTCTATTCTGGGTCCTCTAAATTAGATCATTATTTATTTATATAAAGAATTTTGAAAATTATATAAATATAATATATATATAAATTATATAAATATTTATAATAATCTATAGAATATAGAAATATGAAATAGAACACGTTGTTCATGGAGATGGTAGGTCATACGTATGTATTAACGTTGATTCCATTTTCTAGTCATATTGTAAGAAATAAAGTAAATGAAATATATATATATATATTATAGTATAAATATAATGTCATAAATTTAATATAAATTTAATAAAATCATCCTTAATACATTCTAAGAAAAGTGTTAATGAATCACATCGCTTTGAGGAGACGGGATTCCACAGGTCCACAAACAAAGTTATCATATTTCCACAAAAATGGAAAGTATGCATGTATATATTAAATAATAATTAAAGAAGAATATATATATATATGATAAATATAATATATATCAAATAAAAAAATATTCCTATTATAATTCCTACCCAAAATAGTTGGTAAAATAAAAATGAACTACATAGTTTTACAAGGCAGTATTCCGCTGAACACACGAATAGTAAGTTCATTACACATTTAATGGAAGGGTTTGTGACTGTATGTATAACCATTAAATTAAAAAAATATCCAAATATTTAGGATATTTAGGTTGTTATAAAATAATTTAGTAATAATATTTATGTGGTTGGAGAATGAAAAAAAAACAAAATAGCTTGTGGAAGGATGTTACCTCTTCTCTAGGTAACTCATTTTGGTTTGAACCATAGTAATTTATTTGTTGGATGGATGCCCAAAGGGAGGATTCTAGGATGATGGGATGGAATTTTAGAGAATATTTGGGCAGGTTTTGTATGATAAAAATATGAATGATATATGTAGTTAAGGGGAAGATTGAATTTCTTTTTATAGAGGATAAGGGGTGGTATTCTTGTAAATACCAAAAGGGTCACACTATTGGGATGTCTCCCTTATATCGTGGGCTTCAAAAATGGACAAATAATGGATTAAATTGAAATTATGGTTGATTTAAACCTCCAAAACACTTAAATAAGTGTTTTTTAAAAAAAATTCCTTAATATCTATGTTTCCCCACTTTTATTATTTTGGTTTATATTAAGGAAACTACTTTTCTAACCAAAGTAATTTTACCATTAAGACTAAATTAAATTGATATTTATTATAAAATATATGACCACTGAATTTTAAAAATTATATATAATTTAAAAAATTAAAACACATGTGTTTTGGTAATTAATTTTAAAACAAGTTCATGTAATGCACAAATACACTGTTTTAACCTGAATAGTGAAAACAATGTTTTTTCTATTTAAAGGTCAATATGATCATTATATAAGATAAATTTTTTCATTAATATAAAATATTTTATATCTATTAAAAACTAAAATTAATTTATATGAATATAGTATTTTTAGTAAATTTAAAATCTTTTAATAAAATATCATTCACTATAAAATAACATTAATGACCTTTTTGATATTATTTACCAAATTTAAATTTACAAAATATTGAGAAAAATATTTAATTTTATTATATTTATTTTTATACCATCATAACATGATATATTCATTTAAAATATTAAATTAAATTACTCCATCAATTAAATTCACTATTTATATTTTTAGTATCGTTTATTTTAGTTAATTATTAACTAAATAATTACCGTATTTGGTATTCCTTGTGCAGTAAATATAAATAAATCAACTCTTCGAATTAAATATAAATTAATATTATGACAAAAACTCCTTTATATTTAAAAATAATGTGTACAACTAAACTAATTTTGTTTTCTTTCATATCTCAAGGCTTTATTAATGTTAAAGGTGTGAAAGGTTCTTTTTTGTATTTTTCCTTACTGAATAAATTATATAGGTCACTTTCATGAAATAGTATCCCAATAACTAATAATATTATAAAAAAACAGGGTTTATGGTAAAAATATTGGTATATAATATATTTTGGAAAATTTTCTAGGTCATTTTTCCTCTTAAGATTAATGTTTAACCGCTAGGTAAACAAATGTTTCCTTAATCGCTATAATTAATTTTAATTAATTTCACTCATATTTTTTATAAAAACTATTTTGGCCTTAATATACCATATATATTATGATTATTAAAAATATGGAATCCATTTTTACAAATTCTAAAAAAATAATTGGTATAAATTAATTTAAAATTAATTTTTAGACATGCTGCAAAAGCGGGTCTTTTAAGAAAAAATGTTTAAAATTTTGAAATGATTTTATATCTAATTTCTATCTGAATTTGGTTCTAATGACCTAAATTTGATTAAGTTTTTTACAATTTATCTAATGAAAATTTAAAACCAAATTAAAATATAATTTAATAATATAAATTAATTATAAAAAATATCAGTTTTGAATTAAAATTCAATATTTTTCATTATTCATCCAAAAAATGAAGTTTTCCAGAAAAAAATCCAAAAATTAAACCTAAGATACTTTAAAATTTTTGAATTCAAAAATATTTTTTATCTTATAAAATTAATTTTATTATTGAATATATGAGAATATAAAAAGGATTTCATTTGAAAAAATAGTATTCTCAAACATACAAATAATTTACCAAAAAATATATATATTATTATCAATATGTTTTATTTATATAAAAAATTGTAAATAATATGAAAAATTGATTATTACTATTCATGTTACTATGTTTAAAGGTTATTTTATGACTATCTCATTTGAATAATTATAATAAAAAATGTTGGTTCATAGAAACATAGTGTTTCATGTAACGCAAGACAAATTGTTGTTTTAGGTAGTGTAATATTATAATGGTTTAGGTTAAAAAATGGTATAAATTTGTTCTTTTGTATAACACAATCTATATTCAGTGTTTTGTGAAATTAAAAATATCAAAATGTTTAAATTAATTCAGAAAAATATTGCACAAAATCTGATGGTGTTCCATTGATGGGATATTCAAAGTAGATAAATATAATATGATTTATATATTTTTTGTTTCTAGTATTTGATAGATCCACACACCATAGTATAAAATCTCATGCTATAGAATGGGTAAATTCCAGGCATGTTACACTATAGTGAGTAGAATCATGTTGTAAATAATGGATTTCTTGTCTATTTGGATTATTAATTTAGAATTTAAAATAAATAGATATAAATCAAAATATATGAAGTTACATCAATATAACTAGATTGAATTGACCAACTGTAAATGTATGGGACATGTGGAATGATCATGGCGGAGTCTAATCAATCCCAACTATTTGATCAAGAGTTGTATTCTTAGAAGACGTTATAAAAATTAAATTGAACTGTTTTGGAAGAATAAGTCTAAAAATATTGATACATATTGATTTTTTAAATAGATAGTAGAGACTTTGATTCATTTCTATTAACATATATATTTATTTCTAGATAAAAATATCAAATAAAAAAAGAACATGTTTGATTCATATATTCGATTCTTGAAGAAGAAGAAGATGATGAAGCACAACAAGATTATTGTAGAAGGGATAATCTTCATCTAGAGAACGGTGTTGTTATTTTTCTATTTATGTAGAGGACAAAGAGTTAATTACCACATTAAGTGGAATGCTTGGTCTATTTTTAGAATAAATATGACTCAACCCTCAAATCAAAGTGTTAACCTCATCTAGTTTAAAGAAGTGGAAATATAGAAAATTAAATATCAATGTTGTGTATTTTATGTACATGAATATGTAAGGGGAATTAGTGTTGGAGTGGATCCTTGAAAGAGTTTAATTATTTTGACAGTTAAAAATTCTTCTTATTTCTCTATTTAATTATTTTTATGCGTATGTTATTTGTTCTTTTTTTAACTCTTATTATTATT
Source organism: Viscum album (assembly GCA_963277665.1). Classification (NCBI taxonomy): domain Eukaryota; kingdom Viridiplantae; phylum Streptophyta; class Magnoliopsida; order Santalales; family Viscaceae; genus Viscum; species Viscum album. The sequence continues at coordinate 1,291,237,820 of OY728119.1, forward strand.
AATATACAATTTTTCATTCAGTTTTTATTTATTTTTTATAATTATAATATGTTAAAAATGATTATTATTATATATATAAATATTTCATATCCTTTAATAGTTTTTTAAATATATAACTTTCTAAAAATTTTCATTTTATATTTAATTATAAATACTTGTGCATATTCTCTATAAAAAGAAAATATAGTATGCATTAGTAGAGCTCAGTGTTCTCACTATAAATAAAATCATACTCATCATAGAGCACAGATTGAAAAAAATTATATATCAAATTTTTGGTAAAATAAATTATCTTAGGAATATTAGAATACCTTATGGTTGATCACTATTATAATTTTTTTCTTTGTTTTCTACCTTATGTAATTAATTATTCAATTTTTTTAGTTTTGTTAAATTTTACTCCTATAGATAAGTTAGTTTGATATTTTGGTAAAGAATTTTAGTCATAGATTTTAATATAAGCGGTTTGAAATGAGACTAAAACTTTTTGTATTTTACTCCCATTTAGATAAGGAACATTATGTATAACGTAGAAAAATATGTTAATGTTAAATAAAGTAAATTTCATTAGAGAAATAAAATAATCTTTAAGGAAAATGTGTTTGAGATTTTCAAAACATAAAGGAATGGAAAATTCATAAGAGATATTATTGTCTTGTCACCTATGGGAGACTCTATGTTCACATAGGTAATGTAATGGTCAATAGAGGATATGAAAATAATAAAATAGGGGTTTTAATAAAAATACATAAAATACCCCTACTAAAACTGGAATACAACAATGCCACCAGCTAGTCGGCGGTTCCAGGTATAAGGACTCATCCTTATAACATTACATAATCTTGAATTAAACAAAAAAATCACATTGAGGATCCTTTCAGGTTTAGAGTTTTAGAGAATTAGGACATAACTATTACATCTCAAAAGATTACAAAGTATACACTTCTACGTAGTTTCCATTTGTTTTTAATATAAAAACTCTTGAAAAAAAAGTGACATGTCTAGTTCCAGGTTTTAGAAACCATGACTTTTCCTTGATCTTATCCTTGACCCTATTCATCATTAAGTCCTCTGAAAACATTTTAAAAACAATTGATGAGCATAAAATGATCAGTAAGGGTTATAAAAAAGGAATGAAAACATTTGTTTATAAATACATACAAAAAATGAACTCTTTTACTTACCTCATAAAATAATAATATTTATGAAAGACACATAGAAATCATATATCATAAATGTAACTTGTGGCATCCATAACATACTTACATTGTAGCTATCAAAGCTACATAGGGAGTTACTTGGGAATACCCATCATAGTATATTCCCTAAATATCTTAGCAGAAACATCCAAATTTACCTCTATCATGTTACCAAATGCATTGGAGAGCTATCTCGGGCTCACTCGCCCTAGGTTTATCATGGAACCACCCGTATACGTAAATAATTTCCAAGAACCATAACATGATCATAACACTTAACATAAGTATAAAGGAAAGATAACATTTCCACATTGTAATAAAAAAATAATTTCAAGATATTGAAATAATAAAACCTTTATCAAAATCATTTTCAATAGAAAAATATGTAAAAATATTATATGGTATTTATTTTTCCTTTTAAAAACATTCTGGCTTGTTAACGAAGCCAAAGATCAAATAATACTCGTGGCGGCGGAAAGGTCGTTGTCACCGCTTAAAAAACATTCCTTTTTATCATTTAGTAAAACGCTTCATATAAAAAGATTCCCTTTGAATGAAATGAAAGGTCAAAGGGGTTTATACACCGTATAAAATAAAGTCGTGTATAAAACTAAATATGCCTCAATGAAAGGATATTGAGACAAAGTCCCACACCTCGTGTCCGAATTCACTCGATCATTCTTTAATCTCCTAAATAATAAAATAAAGTTAGTTTCTAATTGCTTAATAACCTTTTTCAAGTTTATTTTTACTTTTATATCACTTATTACCATGTTATAAACATTATGTAATCATTTAAGTTAATAACGTCAATTTTGTCGATATTTGGTACTTGAGTAAAAAATGAACACCTTATATTTACAAGTTGTCCACGTGGTCAATATTTCTTCATATCCAGAATTATATTCATGATTTATATATCATATATATAATATATATCTAGTATATAAATATATTTATAATAGTACAAAACATTTGGAGGTAAGAAATGAAATGCATCGTTCATGGAGACGATAAGTTGTACGTACGCATGAACGCTACTTTCATTTCTATTTCTTATTTTAATGGAATTAAAACATAATTATACATAGATATATTATAATTCCAGTATAATATCATATATAATATCATTAAATTTATCCTTTATATGTCCTACATAAGGCATTAACGAGTCATATCACTTTTAGGGGGTGGTAGTCCGCACTTCCTCAAATGAAATTATCATGTTTTCCCATAATGAAAACCATAAAGGTATGATATAAATGGAAAATACAGAATAAAAAAGAAAAAATATACATAATATATATATAATATAAAAATAGTGCCATCATAATGGCCACCATGAGAGGCAGTAGGAGGTAATCGAACAATCATCGTCTCGTGAGGTGTTAGTTTTTCATCCACAGAAACATTATGTTCTTCACCCATTAGATGGAGATGTGTGTAAGTGTAGTTATAATCCCTCTCATAAAAACATCCTAGTATATTGAGGATACTGGTGTCTCTATAAAGGAAAGGAATAAAAATAATTTAGGGGATGGATAAGTAAAATAGAAGAAAAGAAGTTTAGAGAAACCGTTACCATTAGTTTGGGTAAATTCATTTGGTTTGAACCAAAATGGTTTCTTCATGTTCCTTCTGCCTAAGTTAAGGCTTATATGGGGAGGATATGGATGTATGGAGCCTAATTGGATAGATTTTGGACGAGCCTAAAGGCTTTAGAGGTGTGAGGAATTGGTTATAAGTGGTCTTCTTTTATAAGGGAGAGGAGGGGTTCTTTAGGAAAGTGTGAAAATATTATTTTATTATATAATGATATTCTATTTCTAAAGGTCCAAAAATCATTAGAGTCAAATATAAGATGAATCATGGTCTAAATAAAATCATCCAATAGTAATTGTACAGGTTTTGGATAATATTATAATCATTATAATCTTATTTATTTAAATCAGTTATTCATGACGTAAATACTGCATCATTATTGTGTCATGAATCATTTACTTTATTCGATGCCTAAAAATTATAAAAAAATACTATCATGTAGGAAATATTTTTATATTTATAAATAATGTTTATAGTCGAAAAATTACTTATATAAAACCCTATAAAAATTAATTTACTAAAAAAATTTGTTTATGTCATTTTGCCTTTACATTAAATTAATTAATCTAACGTGTCATTATCATTCATAAGTAGCTCCATGGGGTCCCAAAATCGACTTAAGGATGCCCATGGTCGGCCATTACTCATCCAATAAGGTTAGGACAAGTGTTAAGATAATTTTGAATTATTATAATATTCTTTTTACATTGAATTGCCTTATTTACCTTTAACTGCGGTAAATAAAACTCAAAAGTTACTATTCACCAAAATTTATTTTCATCTTATTGAACCACATTTAACTTACTAATAACAACCATGTGTGTTTTATTTTTGATATTCAATTCACTAAAGTGGTAAAATTTCATTTAAAAGAAAAAGTCGGTTTTTTTAACTACTACTAAGTGGTTTCACTATTCATTAAAAATTGAAGTTTTTCCTAAAAATACCAAAAATTCAACCTAAGATATATTTGATATTCCGAATTAAAAGATGATTTTTATTTTTATAAATTAAAAACATAAAATTTTCTTTAATTAATTTTAAAATTAATTCTCATTGTTAAAACAAATAGTGTGTTTTTATGAAACAATAACTATCAAAAGATTGACACTTGTTTATGTCCAAATTCTAAGTGAAATTAATTTCAATGACCAACATTGGATTAAATTGTAAAAATATATTATAATTAAAATTTAAAACCAATTAAAAAGGTAATCTAACTATATAAATAAATTATATTAAAACGTAGTTTTGAATTAAAATACAAAATTTTCACTATTCATTAAAAATGAACTTTATCGGAAAAATTCCAAAAATTTACACAAAGAAAATTTTGATGTCCCTGTTCTAAAGAAGGATTTTATTTGGTCATATAGAATGTATTAAAGTGACCAAAACTGTATTTAAATAGGGTTCTCCAATAAAAGGCGGTAAATCGGCCTTTTAAAGTAAACTATACTTAAAATTAGATTTATTCACATTTTAAGCCTCTAACTTTTTTAGATAAATGTAAATACATTTAAAAATCATGTATCATCCTATTTTTGTTATTTTTGTTCATTCCCATGAATACAAAGACTAGGAGTTAACTACCATTTAAAATAATAATATTATATTATTGGTGTGCAACGTAAGATTTCAAAGAAACCCGTTATTGCATATCGGGTACGTTATCGAAAATAGCAACCCTTTTAAAGTCAAATTAATATTTAATTCAAAAAATTTAATAAATAAGATATATGTTTTATTCTTTATTTACCTGGGACGTTACATCCTTCCCCCCTTTTGGGAATTGCGTCCTCGCAGTATTTATTCACTTATCAAAATAAGTGGGCATATTTATCCTTCATAGCATTTTCAGATGCACATGTTGCCTCTTCAACCATATGATTTTTCCAAAAATCATTTACTTGATAAATTACCTTATTCCACAACACTTTATCTCTTCGATCAAGAATCTGGACTGGTTTTTCTTCATAAGAGGGATTCTCTTTCAACTGAACTACCTCTAGACTCAAAACATGAGATGGATCTGGTATATATCTTCTCAACATCGAAACATGAAAAACATTGTGTACCTGGGATAAAAATGGAGGTAAATCCACTCTGTACGCAAATGATCTATCTTTCTCCAGGATTTCATAAGGTCCAATGAACCTCGAACTCAACTTTCCCTTCATACCAAACGCATCACACTTTTCCATTGTGGAACTTTTAAAAAGACATGATCACCTACCTCAACGGAAATATCCTTCATCCAGTTATACACATAAATTTTTGGTCATCTCTGAGATGTTATCATGTTCTTCTGAATCAATTTAACTTTCTCTGCCATCTCTTCTACCAATTATGGTCCCATCAACTTCATTTCACCTACTTTGTCCCAAAAAGCTGGAGTTCGACAACGCTTTCTAAATAATTACTCAAATGGAGCCATCTGTATACTGGAATAAAAACTGTTATTATAATAAAATTCAACCAAGAAATATGTTGGTCCAAACATGCCTATTAATCTAGTGAACATGCACATAGCATATCCTCCATGTTCTGAATTCTTCATTTTGGCTTCCCATCTGATTGAGGATGAAAAGCTATACTAAAATTTAATTCATTACCCAATGACTTCTGAATGCCTTTAAAAAAGTTAGAAGTAAACCTAGGATCACGATCAGATACAATGAAGAGGGGAACACCATGCAACCTGAATATCTCTTTAATAGAAAACCAAGCCAGTTCATCTAGACAAAAAGTATCTCGAATAGGAAGTAAATGAGCATATTTAGTCAATCGACCAACTATAAACGAGATTGCATTATTACCTAGAGATGTCTTCGGTAATCCCACAACAAAGTCCATGGATATATTTTACCATTTCCACTCTGGAACTGGTAAAGAATGAATAATCCATTTCGGTTACTGCCGCTCTTTTTTAACCTACTGACAAGTCAAACACTTCATAGTAAAATCAGCAATATCTATTTTCATTCCATCCCACTAGTAATACTCCCAAAGATCTCTATACATCTTATTACTATCGGGATGAACTAAAAACAGAGAACTATGAGCTTCACATAAAAACTCATTCTACAACTGTGAATGACAAGGCACACATAATCTCTCCTCAAACCTCAAAACACAATCATTATCAATGTACAAATCAGGCAACATACCTTTCTGAACCAACTCAACCTTTTTCTGCAACTCACTGTTTTCTATCTATGTTTGCTTTATTCTATCTGATAGACATGATCCCACTGACACCTGAAACAAAAAAAAGTGGAATTTCCTGCACCAACAACTTATATTCTAAAGTTTATCAAATCAAAAACCAAAGGATCTTGTTCCAAACGTAACATGGTTAATAAAGCATTACTTTTTCGACTCAAAGAATCAGCCACTTTATTTACTTTTCCCGGATAGTAATGGGTCATGCAATCATAATCCTTGATTAATTCCATCCATCTCCTCTGTCTCATGTTCAATTCCTTTTTAGTTAATATATACTTTAACCTTTTGTGGTCAGTATATATTTCACATTTTACTCCATACAAATGATGCCTCCAAATTTTTAAAGCAAAAACAACAATAGCTAATTCCAAATCATGTGTAGGGTAAATTAACTAATGAGCTTTCAACTGAAGTGAAGCATAATCAATTACCTGATTATTCTGCATAAGGACACATCCAAGTCCTTTCAATGAAGCATCACTGTGGATAAAAAACTCACCATTTCTGGATGGTTGTGCCAAAACTGGAGCATTTACCAATATTCTTTTCAATTGCTGAAAAAAATCCTCACATTATTTTGTCCAAATGAAATTAACACCTTTTCGTTTAAACTTAGTCATTGGACTAGATAACCATGAAAAATTCACAAAAAAACCTCTAATAATAACCTGTCAAACCAAGAAAACTATGGATCTCGGTTATATTTTTGGGTCTTGGCCATTCTTCAACAACTTTTGTTCTAGTAGGATCAACAGTTATGCCATTTTTTGAAACAATGTGACTAAGGGAAGAAATTTTTTATAACCAAAACTCACACTTGATGAATTTCCAAAACAATTTCTTTTCTTTAAGGTTTGGAAGACAACCCTTAAATGAATTTCATGCTCCTCGTTACTTTTTGAATAAACCAAAATATCATAAATGAACACAACCACCATTTATCACCTCATTCAACTAATCAATCACTACAACAAACAGTTCAATTCTGATTCCGACCATCTTAGGTTGCTGATTTGGAAGGTTGTCTTCCTCCTGATGTTGTCCCAACATAGCTACCCTATTTCCTCTGCTGAAAACCATTCTTAACACAAAAATATCTTAGGTAAAGCTACATGGTAATCTGTAAATTCTATATCACTTCAATATTACCATAAATTAATCTATTTAACAATACCCTAACTCCTAAGATTTTCTAAACCAACCTCTAATACCAACTATAAGTACCCGGACTTATAACATTACATAATCTTTAATTAAATGAATAATTCACATTGAAGATCTTTTCAAGTTTAGAGTTTTAGAGAATTAGGACATAACTATTACATCTCAAAAGATTAAAAAGTAGACACTTCTACATAGTTTCCATTTTTTTAATATAAAAAATCTTGAAAAAAAAGAGTTATGTCTAGTTCCAAATTTTAGACAGCATGACTTTTCTTTGATCCCATCCTTGACCCTATTAATCATTAAGTTCTGTGAAAACACTCCAAAAACTTGGGATGAGCATAAAAAGCTCATTAAGGGTTATAAAACAAAGAATGAAAACATTTTTTAATAAATACATACAAAACATGAACTCTTTTAGATACCTCATGAAATCATAAAATTTATGAAAGACACATAGAAACCATATATCATAAATTTAACTTGTGGCATCTATAACATACTTATATTTTACCTATCACAGGTACATAGGGAGTTACTTTGGAATACCCATCACAGAATATTCCCTAAATCACTTAGGATAAAAATCCACATTTACGTCTGTTACATTACCCAATGCATTGGAGAGCTATCTCAGGCTCACCCACCCTAGGTTTATCATGGAACCACCCATATAGGTAAATAATTCCCAAGAACCATAACATGATCATAACACATAACATTAGAATAAAAGAAAGATAACATTTCCACATTGCAATAAAAAAATATCATTTCAAGATATTGAAATAATAAATCCATTCTAAAAATCATTTTCAATACCAAAATACGTAAAAATAGTATATGGTATTTATTTTTCCTTTTAAAAACATTTCGGCTTCTTAAGGAAGCCAAAGATCAAATAATACTCACGGTAGCAGAAAGGTCATTGTCACCGCTTAAAAAAACATTCCTTTTTGTCATTTAGTAAAATGATTCGTATAAAAAGATTCTTATTGAATGAAATTAAAATTCAAAGGGGTTTATACACTGTATAAAATAAATTCGTGTATAAAACTAAATATGCCTCAATGAAGGGAGATTGATACGAAGTCCCTCAACTCATGTCCGACTTGACTCAATCATTATTTAATCTCCTGAATAATAAACTAAATTTAATTTCTACTTGCTTAAGAACCTTTTTCTAGTTTATTATTCCTTTTATATCACTTATTACCATGTTATAAAAATTATGTAATCATTTAATTTTATAACGTCTATTTTGTCGATATTTGGTACTTGAGTCAAAAATGAACACCTTATATTTACAAGTTGTCCTTGTGGTCAATAGTTTGTTATGTCCAGAATGATATTCATGATTTAGAAATCATATATATCATATATATTATATATATCTAATATATACATGTCTTTATAATAGTACATAACATTTGGAGGTAAGAAACGAAATGCACCGTTCATGGAGATGGTAAGTCGTACGTACGCATGAACACTACTTTCATTTCTATTTATTATTTTAATAGAATTAAAACATAATGATACATAGGTATATTATAATTCCAGTATTATATAATATATAATATCATTTACTCCATCCTTTATATTTCCCACATATGGCATGAACGAGTCATATCACTTTGAGGTGGCGGTTGTCCGCACTTCCTCAAATGAAATTATCGTATTTTCCCATAATGGAAACTATAAATGTATGATATAAATGAAAAATACAGAATAATAAAGAAAATATAAACATAATATATATCATATATAAATACAGTTTCATCATAATGGCCACCATGAGGGGAGGTTTGAGGTAATCGAACAATCATCGTCTCGTGAGGCATTAGTTTTCCATCCATAGAAACATTATGTTCTTCACCCATTAGATAGAGGTGTGTGTAAGTGTTGTTAGAATAATTCTAATAATAACATCCTATTATATTGGTGATACTATTTTTTCTATAAAGGATAGTAATAAAGATATTTTAGGGGTTGGAGAAGTAAAATAAAATAAAATAAGTTAAGAGAAACCATTACCTTTAATTTGGGTAACTTCCTTTGGTTTTAACCAAAATGGTTTGTTGAAGTGCCTTATTCCTAAGGTAAGGCTTCTAGGGGAGGAGAGGGATTTATGGAGATTAATTGGGTAGATTTTGTACAAGCCTAAAGGCTTGAGAGGTGTGTGGAATTGGTTATAAGTGGTCTCCTTTTATAAGGGAAATGAGGGGCTCTTTAGGAAAGTGTGCAAATATTATTTTATTATATAATTATATTCGGTTTCTAATGGTCTAAAAATCATTAGAGTCAAAGATAAGATGACTCATGGTCAAATAAAATAGTCCAATATTAATTGGACAGGTTTTGGATAATATTTTAATCATTATAATCTTATTTATTTAAATCATTTATTAATGAGGTAAATACTACATCATTATTGTGTCATAAATAATTTAATTTATTCAATGTCTAAAAATTATAAAAAAAATACTATCATGTAGAAAATCTTTTTAGATTTCTAAATAATATTTATAGTCGAAAGAAATGACTTATATAACACCATATAAAAATTAATTTACTAAAAGAGTTTTGTTTAGGTCATTTTTGCCTTCACATTAAATTAATTAATATAATGTATCATTATCATTCATAAGTGTCTCCATGGGGTCCCAAAATCGACCCAAGGATTCCCATGGTCGGCCATTACTCATAAAATAAGGTTAAGAAATAGTTTAAGGTAATTTTGAATTATTATAATATTCGTTTTACATTGAATTACCCTATTTACCTTTAAACGCGGTAAATAAAAGTCAAAGTTACTATTCACCAAAAATTATTTTCATCTTATTGATCCACATTTTACATACTAATAACAACCATGTATGTCGGATTTTTAAAATTCAATTCACAAAAGTGGTAAAATTTCATTTAAATGAAAAAGTCAGTTTTGTTTACTACTACTAAGTGGTTTCACTATTCATCAAAAATTGAAGTTTTTCAGAAAAAAAACAAAAAATTCAGCCTAAGATATATTTGATATTACAAATTAAAAAATGGTGTTTATTTTTCCAAATTCAAAACATAAAATTGGAATTGATTAATTTTAAAATTAATTCTCGTTGTTAAAATAAATAACGTGTTTTTAAGAAACAATAACTATCAAAAGATTGACACTTGTTTATGTTCAAATTCAAAGTGAAATTAATTTAAATGACTAACATTGGATTAAATGGTAAAAATATATTCTAATTTAACTTTAAAACCAATTAAAAATACAATCTAACTATATATATAAATTAGATTAAAACGCAGATTTGAATTAAAATACAATATTTTCACTATTCATTAAAAAAAATGAACTTTATTGGAAAAAATCCAAAAAATTACACTAAGTAAATTTTTATGTCCCCATTCTAAAGAAGGATTTTATTTAGTCATATAGAATGTATTAAAGTGACCAAAAATAGATTTAAATAGGGTTCTCCCTTAAAAGGCGGTAAATCGTCCTTTAAATGTAAATTATGCTTAAAATTAGATTCATTCACATTTGAAGCCTCTAACTTTTTATTGGATAAATGTAAATATATTTAACAATAATGTATAATCATATTGTAGTTATTTTTTTCATTCCCACCAATACAACTGCTAGGTGTTAACTACCATTTACAATAATAATATTATATTATTAGTGTGCAACGTAAGATTTCAAGGAAATTCGTTGTTGCGTTTCGGGTACGCTATCGAACATAGAAACCCCTTTAAAGTAAAATTAATATTTAATTCACAAATTTTAATAAATATTAAATATGTATTATTATTTATTTACCTGGTATGTTACACCAGGAAGATTGCTTGTGCACCTGGAAACCCTAATGGTGAGATAACGGACCTAGCCAGCTAGTCGTTGGGTTTCATATTGGAAACCCACTATGCCAAAATTCCACTTGATATAAGTGGAATTATTGTAGGGAAATAAATATTTAGATATTTCCAATATCTAGCTGGAGTTCCTCACTAGAAATATGGTATAATACTTGTAGCTCTTCTATCCAGAGGTCCAAGTCAACACTAACACTAGGCAATTGAGTCACCCTTAGACCCCTCGATAAGCATTGAAACAAACACAAAACATTACTCTAAAATGGGAGAAAATTTGGGATTTCAATACTATCCCCCCCCCCATAAGTTTTTTAGCTCCAAAAATATTTAAGTACATTGCCCAATCAATTTAAATGGAAAAAACTTAAGAAGTATAAGATTAATAAGGTTTTGATGTAATACAAAAACACCAAAGCATACCCAAACTCTCAACACCCAAAAACGATAACTAAATGAGATAGTAAAGAGCACCAAGATAGAACCCAGGATCAGAATACATCTACATTGTATGCTAGATTCACAAGGCCATACTATTAAATGAAACTAGGTAATTAGTATTAGTAAGGGTATAACTCTCGAAATAATAAGAAGTAATCTTTTTCCCTTTATAAACCAATTGTAAGACCCAGAAAAACTCAAATTAAAATTAATAGATCCTCAAAATTTTGAGTTACCCTCAAAATCAACCAAAAAAACCTCAAACATCACATTTAAATAAGAGTCCTAAAAATGTTACTAATTTTATCCTAACCCACCAAAAAAGTCACGAGAGAGAAAATATGGAACATTTGGAAATGCATCAAGAAAAAACATGCTTCATCAAGAAATACATAGTCTAGATTAAGGTCATATGAGGGTAACCCTAGACCACACCCTTGGAACACTACCCCATGATAATTATAATTGAAACATAATATCATAAAAAACTACCTCCTCATTTCCCCAACACTTACCCATGATTTATTATATACAACAAGAAAATGGGACCTCTGTCCCAAAATAGGTCCACATCATGATGAGTAAATAGGAGAATGATATCCACCAAGGAATAATCATTTCCATGGAAACCACCATCCCATATCAGATAGTCAAAAAGAACATGTAATAAAAAACATCTAAATATCATCGCTAAATAAACCAAACCAAGACAAAGGAGAACTCACACTTGGATTAATCAAATAGATAGTCATAAATCCTTCCATATAGAATTATCTCTATGGATTGTTTAATGAAATAGGTATTTGAACAAGTAGAATACAAAGTAAAAAAACTATATGACCTTAATTATTAACTAACCAAAAAGAATCTAACAATGAGAATATAAAACACAAACCATCACCATTGAAACCCTAGGGTAAACCAAAACCCAACTCCCAATATGATGATATCAATGAGATGACATGAACTAATATGGAAAACCCAAATGGTCCTCACACCAATATCAGGATCCACATGTTGGACTAGAATCAACTTCTTTTAATGGATCCACCACTATGTGAAACTAATTCAATATAATGCCTATGGAAACATCCCTATAGAATTTTATGCCTTTAATTGTGTTTATTTCATTAGGATCCTATTATTGTAGACCATATTGAGGTGTAAACAGAATCCATGAGGACCTCTATAGATGACCTAGAAGACCACAAGAATTGTTGTCTTTGTGATTCATCTAATAGTAACTCATTATATTACCCACCTTTATCAACTGATAGCACACCAATTTCTTCTTTTCAGAGGAGGTCGATGATATGAAAAAAAATATAGACATTTAAGGCCACAACACACATGGTATGACTAGGAATTTATCATTTTCCGTTTTTGGGGATTCCTCTATCACATTTTAAGAGTAGGTGTAACTTTAAACACCATTTAAAGTAGATAACACCACTGTGGATTATTTCATGGTCCTTTAAAGGACATCTAAAATAAATTTATATATACAGTTATAGTGAATTATATTAAAACAATTATCACTTAATTGCCATTTGTTAATACCTCTCACTTAATTAACTTGTAAATATATAAATTTGAGAAGTTTAAAGGATATATTTATCACCACTATCGATTCTATCTGATAAATATATGAGGTATTATTCAATATTTAGGAAGAGTATTTAGAATAAATTTTACATAAAATAAATCTTCAGTATGGCATATCATCCACAAAAAATATTTTAAATCTAAAAGAAATATATATACTTTAGAATACATACTCAATGATTTATATAGGAACTTCAAAGTATGGTGACATAAACATCTTCCTCTAATCATGTTCTTATAAAACAATAACTACATCACATGTGTTTATATGGATCATTATGAATCCCTCTATGGTAATAAGTGTGGAACTCTAAAATTTTGTGCTCATGTTGGAGATAATAAGCTATTATTTTCTAAACTATTACAATAAATATCAAATAAAGTCCATACCATTTCAAAATACATCAAAACATCACAGAGATGATAAAACATTTATTCTAAAAATCATTGATGATTCTTTAGACTTTGAGGTTGTAGATAATGAGTTCATTTATATTACTCGGTTGAATAGGGTCTTGAGTTTTGGGAAGAAGGGAATGTTATGTCGTGGATTTATTCCTCCCATTTAAATTATTGATCACATTAGATTTATCACCTATAGAATTACCCTTACAAAAATTCCATCTCAAGTACATGATGTGTTCCAAGTACCCCTGTTGAATAATTTCATTCCATATCCATCACATGTACTGAATCTATAGGTGGTCTTGTTAGAGCATTATCTTCTAATGAGTAGAATATAGTAAATATTTTGGATTGTAGAGACAAAATTCTATGAAAATATACAACTCATTCATTCACGTGCTTTGGCTAAACCATAAGTAAGAAGAAAAAACATGGGAACCTAAAGATGTAATGAACTAAAAGTACCCATGACTATTTTCATCTTAAATATTAAATTGAAATTTTTAGGATAAAATTTCTTGATGGGGAAGAATGTATTGGCCTAGAATATTCTACATTAAAATTCCCTTCTTAATATATATTTGTGTCTAATTAGATATAATTTGTAATATAAATTAATTGGATAAATCTTATAAAATATAAATAACTATTTAATTTCATTAATATTGACATTACATAGAAAGGATAAAAGAACTTTATAAAATTAAAAATAGTAAAAAAAAAAGATAAAAAATTAAACATAACAAGAATTTCTAAATCTATAGGGTCATACCCTTTTAGAAATATCAGACCAATGAATAACACTATGGAATGGGAAAAACATTAGAAATTCAATTTTAATTTTTTAAATGAAGTATAGATAACATTGAGTGTAATTTTAGTGAAATATAAAGGATAGAAATAATATGTCATTAAAGTATGTAAACTTTTTTTATGATCACTGGAAATTTGATTGTTAGAATAATAACGTGACCAATAGAATAGTAACATGATCATTAAAATAATGAAACAAATATTATCATAAATGATTAAATACCCTTCCAAGTATTGTTTAAAATAAATAAAATATTAAATATAATTATCAAAATATCATTAAATAATTACTCAAATAATGTAACAAAATGTATGTATAAATATACATTTTTAGTAAAACGTGTTTTGTATTATTTATAAAAAAGTAACTATTCACATGAATTTAGTATTATATTAACTAATTTAAGAATTTACTTTATAAAAATGGGTTTTATTATTAAAATTTTCATATTTAAATAAAGTAATGGTGAAGTTTTTTAATTTTCATAAATAGTAAAATACATGGGTGAATAGTGAAATATAGTAAAATATGATATTTTTCATTATAAGTTAAATGCATGAATAATTAAATCCTATATGTTGTAGAAAACCATTATATTATTAGCACATCAATAAATTTCTATATTTACTCAATATAATCAATAAAATTCCTAGTCTTGAGAATAAATGTTAAATTAATAAATATTTTAATCAAAAATCACCATCTCTTTAACTGGTAAATACACACATCTTCCACCAATTTCTATTAACTTACAAGATATATTTCCTTTCCATAAAAACCCAAAACCTCTTATACATGTTTATAATCCTATTTTATATCCTGAATACCAATTTCATAATCCTTAATATGTATTCCAAAAGATTCGTATCAAAGACACGAAGTACGTCTTCTAATATAAGCCCATTCGGTTCCTTTTCATTTTACTTATTTATATATCATTTATAGGTTTAATAAACTATCACGGCATAATAAAATTTATCATATAATTATACCATAATATGAATAATATCATCATATAATTAGTAAAATTACTTTCCATAGTTTTTTATAACATTTGTTCGATCATTTCTGATTTAAACTACATATAAGAATGATATTAAGAATTAACCGTTATCACTATACATGGATGGTTTAAAAATTTGGTTTCATGAAAAAAATATTTATTACATGACTAATTTTATATAATGATAAAATTTTCCTTATATTAAAAATATTAAAAATAAACATTCACTATTAATTTATGCTCCTAAAACAGTCGTACAGAGATGTGTTTCTTAATTTACAAATATGTTGGACCATATATTCAACTGTTGAACTAATATGATCTTATTTTAATGAAAAATATTTAAAATTACACTTTTTTAGAATATAATATTTTTGAAAAAATATTTGAACATTATTGATTTACTAAATTAGTTTTAGATTAATTGAACAAACAACCCCAAATGCCCGAATGAGCTAAATCAATATAATAAATCAACAAAATGTGATAAAAATGGATTCTAAAATATCAAAAAAATTAATTTTTTTATATTATGAAATAAAAATATTTAATTCAATTATTCATGAGGTTATAGGTGCATCCAAGAGAGTTGATACTTGAGTTAAAGTAACTACTAAATTGCCTTTCTTATTTTGGATTATTCTCTCTCTACCTCTCCCTCTATCTCTCTCATTGTATCTCTATATCTATACAAACCAACTTATGATATGCATACCCATATTTCTTTAACAAGATTCACCTTTTCATCACACTAAAATCTTCTTGTGTACCAATCATGCATATGTGTCAATCCCACCATTACCAAGGTCCATGTATCTTAAAATAAATAGAACGGTTGGTCTTATCAATTGGAAATTTGGGAAGATATAGTGACGTACTAATGATTTTTGTTCTCACTATTATGATGAATTTGTCTCCAACTCCCTTCATGTAGCCTATCACACTTAAAATCTATGGTAATTAAACAAAATTGTGGTTAATCGCATTTCCTAAAGGTTTAATACATTAAAAGATATCATAGAAAGATGCTTGTCCCATGTTTCTCAATACTTGGGTGTAGTGCCCATACCATGAAATGCACTAGAGAACTATTTTATGAAAATAATCTGTATAGACTCGTATCCAATAGAGAAAAGCCTCACTGAAGTTACATCGGTTGAGTAACCAGTTCACACTCTTACCACTAGGGTGACCACTTCACCCTAGTATCACTAGGTAAAATCCCTTTCACTAAGCCCTATCTGGGGGAAAACTTTTATAATCCCTCACTAGGTATATCCCTTTCTTCTACCTTAACTAGGGAGATCCTTTCACTTATCGCTCATTTGGGATATCCCTTTACTCATTTCTCATGAGGGAAATCACTTCTCTCATGCCTCACTAGGAGAATCCCTTCATTCAGAACTCACAAGAGGAAGACCTTTGCTGATCCCTCACTAGGGAAATGCATTCACTCAACCCTCAATTGGGATACCCCTTCTTTATTGAAGCCTGATATAAGTATAATTAATTCTTAGGTCCTACATTTTTTAAAATATTTTCCTCCACTCCAACACGAGGGTACTATGAACACCCTAATTTCAATGGTGTAGTACTACTTCACTCATGTATTCTACCAGGGAATCCAATTATCAAGGCCTTCCTCAAAGCCACTAGATAAACAAGATCACTGCATGCACTCCAACATGCACCCCTTTGATCATGTATACCCTTGATAAAAGGAACATTCAAAATTGTTATCCCAAATAGTTAGAACCCTTAGGCTAATCATAATCATATATTCCATTGATAACAAGGGTCCCTATAATGAGGATACTATAGTGGCATATTCTAACTCAACATGATTATCGTATCTTCTCATTACAATTAATGATACATGTTATATTAGGATTACTGACTATGTGTAAGACCAAACCTTTTTCCCATCTAGGAAATACCAGTTATCGTAGAAAACACATATTTGGAAACCAAACATTCATGTGTAAACCCAATTCCTGCTCTCTCAAATCAAAAGTAGTATTTTGAGCCTCCTCCTATGTGCAACCCCCAATTTTTCCTTATTTAGGGAAACCATCCAAATCTAATCAATGATCCATGTCCTAATCAACAAGCCTAAATTTTAATATGGACACCATCCCTATAATTTCACTAAATTCATGACCCAGACTTCCTTGTCACATAATATAATATAGCATGGTATGATATTTCATATAACCTTAAACTATACACCTAAAACTATTTCATCTTTAATTCTTACCATCTATGATAAATTGGATTTATCCTTAAGGTATTAACCCAATATCATAACCATATCTTTCTTCCTTCACTAGGCCACATTCCATATGATCCCAGACATATCTTTCTATTGTCTGTATTTTCTATGAGACCCTTGGTCACCTTCACTAGGATTATATTCCTTGTGTAACCATCCTTATTATGACATTTTTATTATGATTCCATATCCTTCTTGGTGGGATATATCCCACTAGACAAACCAACCATGTTTCTTACAGTGTTATATTACATGTGAAAAAACACCCATCCTCATTGGTTTATATTACGTTTGGGATCAACCAGAAAGGTCCTATCATGATTAAGTCCAACACAAACCATTTTTAAACATATCTCACTCGTAAGACCATTCCATGTGACTATAAATTTGTTATATGTTTTGTGGTTTATGAAATTAAAAGAAACCATGATGGTCCCTATCACATGATGATAAAAGATATGGCATGTCCCCTTAAGTGGCATAAAACTATATGTGTTCTTATTCTGTTCATGTGGGTATGTAAGAATACCTTATCAAAGGCCTGATCCCAAAACTATAAACACCAATTGATTCCATAGATGGAAAAAATTCTATAGTAATGAGCTAGGTGTATTGAAAAAAATAATCATTAATTAATAGGATAGAGATATATAACCTATGATAAATATAGATTATAACTTCAATAGAGAACCCCTGACACATACATATCATCAAATTTATGGAGAATCTATAATTCATATAGATGTTTACATCAACATGTGTTAATGTATAATTGTTAGCACATTGGTAACTGGTCATTCATTAAAATTTGGGATAGATTAAAAAATATGTCTTTAATATATAAGATAGTCTAAGAATAGGAAATTATTTCCCCTCAAAAGGTATCAATTATCACATCCTTCCATCCTATTGACCAATAAAATTATAATATTTCACTTGAAAAGTCCCAAAGTCTTCCTTACTTTAGAAAAATGGTCCACCCCTACTCAAAATGAAGTAATATGGTTGTGCATCAAAGATTACATCAAATATTTAGGCTTGAGACACTCTATAGAACATGTTAATGTGAACCAGCCTTATCTTATAAATGAAGATCAAGAGATTTATTACAAATTCACTACAATATAGAAGTTTCCTATGAGAGATCATGTCACTAACCATCAATGACATGTGTCCTCAAATATTTTTGAATGTTTGAGGAATTATTCCTAGAGATCCTAACACCTGTATTTCAGGCCTAGTCACCCAAAAATATATATTGTTGGGCGTGGAAAACCTATAAACATAGAGAACATTCCTATATTGATATTATCTATGATGAATTATGTTGTCCTATCTCAGTGAAAAATGAGGATCAAATCCATTACCCCACTTATCATGACTTATAGTGCACTCTTCTGACATCAGGAGAATCATACCAATATCTCCATATGACTATTATGGGTTAGGAACATATTCTATCTATTGTACATGAATCCCATCATCATATCCTGATGAAAAACAAATAATTGTAGTGAGCTCATATCCCTACTCCCCTAGAGGTGTGGGATTATATTCTCATTCCGATAAAATAATACAATTATCATAAATAGTATTAATGGGAAGATAGTCTTATATTTTTATCAACATCAAACAAATATATCACCATATCCTTCCAACAATATTATAAGAAGATCATTATAATATTCCGATGGTCACCAAGGTTAAATCCCATATTAATGCTCCCACTAATTCTAAAGCATATCATTATCATATCTTGATATTTATTCAAGATATTTCCCATACTCACCCTTTTATTTAAAATGATTTTTTTTTATTTTCTTGCAAAGATAGTAGGATATGATTGGTCTCATATCCCCATTCCAATTGGAGTTCTCCAATATATCTCAGTTGGTAATTTAGGATATATCTTTAAAAAATTCAGCATATCTCACCAAAATATCCCATAATTCCTTTAGGAGAAGTTCTAAATTTTTATTCCCTTAAGTTCAGGGAAATCTATTAGCATATTTCATCTCAAACCAAGAGGTGGTCTCATGTTCCATCCATCTCCAAGGAAATGAACTGGTATATTCTGTTTCTCAATATAGTGCAGACCCATATGCCAACCCAATCCCAAAAATAATGTTACAATATTATGATTATAACATGTGAATCACCAGGGATGGATCCCACCTATAAAGAGTGTTTTACCCATTGAAAATCCCCAAATTCTTGATGGATAACATCTAAGAATAAATATTGATGAGAGAAAGACATAGCCTAGGATTGGGTTGATATTCATATACTAATTAGTGATAGGGTTCTTTATACCCTTCAATGTATCATGATAGTGTCAAAATAATCTTCTGACTCATCATTAGAATAAGGAATCATAAACAATATAAAAATCTATCCTCTTGGAACAATGACTAGAAACTCTAGTGGTCCTCCTCAAAATATTCGCCAAGAAGGTCCTCTCTATTATAAGATTGATATTTATCTTGGGAACTGGTCTCAAGTGAGCTATAAAAATACACCTCATGGATAGATTATCAATAAACAAGGATAACTTCCCCTTTCTAACACATAAAAAAACAGTCAGCATGATTTTCCTCCCCATTGAATCCAAACTATCCACTTTGAAGTTCCTCCCACGAATACGCACTATAGATGCCCTCCTTTCAATCAGACATTGGTCTGAAATTGAATTTTCCCTATAATAGTAGCTTTAAAGAAACCCATTTAGATTATCTCTATGTAATCCACTACAAAGGTCCTCCCCATAGTGTAATATCAAACAAAAAAAAGTTACCCCCTATCTGAACTACTTTAAAGACTCCCTCATACCAAGAAGCACCCCTGGGGTCAAGGAATGCTATGCTAAGTGCCTCATCATTTATCAATGATATATCATCCCAACTAATTTACTTATATAGGAGAAAATAATTATTTTAACATCACCTAGACCACATATTATATGACATAATATAAAAGACTTCAAATTATCAATTCCACCTCAATAAGGTAGTTGGGAAATGATTACTCTAGTCAGATAATATAGAAGAGTATTTCTCAGAAGATAAAGAGAATTATGTGATTTTCAGGAATGAATTAGCTAAATAAAATATATCATTCATGTTCTGGACCATACCCACCTCCCACTATGAAATCATTCATATTTTAGAATAGTAATTCAGATGGTATTTTCATCTAAATCTATGGAAGAATCATAATTATATAAAGGTGAAACATATGTCTGAAGGTGAGTAGCCAAACCACATTAAGATAATGGGTAAACTCTACCATAAACATTATTGGGATTTCCTTTCAGTTTCAAGGCACCCAAAGTTTGGAAGGCAGTATAAATACCTCCATATGCATTACTTTTTTCTTTGAAAACTCCATGTCAGATAATTGATGGTACCTCGTCTATTGTTCATATTAAGGGTTAGAGTTAGCATGGACAATTAAATTTTACCCCACTCTATAGCAAGTTGATCCCACCAAGGAATGTTTGATACAATATTAATTTCTTTGTTCAAGTCTAAAGATCAGGGTCTATTTATGTGTACTGGTTAGTGCCAAAAAATCTCTCTATTACCAAATCTCAAAAAAGGATAAACTCGACGGGAGCAAGCCACTAAATGACTCTTACATGAGTCCTCTATAAAGTCTAAATAGTATTATCTCATGAAAATTTTCAAAAACTTTGATAAAAAATTACCCTTCATGGAAAAAAATAATTCCTAGATTTTATATTACAACAATCCCATGCTTATATTAAATCCCATAAAATCAAGAAGGCAATATTAGTTGTCACTACAACAGCAATATGAGAACAGCCTTTCCCATTGGACTTGGGGTATTTTTACCACCACCATAAACCCTGGGATAATAAAATCATTATACGGTTCAAAAATTTATAGAGGATAAGACAAGTCAACCTCAACCCATAAATATGGGATAACTTCCATCACACCCTCTTTTTCCCCCACTAAAGTTAATATTTTCTAGATTAGTGGAGACATCATGAGAATGGTCATTGAAATTCATATTAATACATGATCCACCCACTCCATTGGGGAAATATTTATTAATGATAACTAGGTATACCCTCTATATTAATTTCCATATAAAATGTTTTGGGTGAACCTCAAAAGGATAAGGTAAAGACTATTTGGGGTCATAATCTAAAATGATCTTACAAGAGAGAAATGATGAGGAATATTTTAATTTTTTGAGAGACTAATATTCAGAGGGAGATGGATATAAATACCCTTATGATGAAGATATGGACCTTTTAATTTAATATAAATTAGTGTATTTTATAAATATCACCTTTATGGATAGATTAGATCATGGTGAGGATGTTGAGATATTTGTTGAAGAGACGTTTACCCAAAAGATAGTCCACACTGAGGAGTGTGAAGAAGGTGTACATACCCGGATTCAAGGAAAGACTAAAAATGTATTACCCCATTAGAATGATAAGTTTTACCCCTATTTGGGAGCCTCTATAAATAAAAATGGGAAGGTTGTAACAACATCCCACCCACCACTGGAGGAAATTGAAACTCTCTCCATTGAGGAGAAGTTAACCCAATGTGAAATAGAATAGGAGGAGATAGATAAAATCAAAATTAAACTAATTAGGTAAAATATCACTAATGATTATCACTTCTTGGTGAAAACCCATGTCTCTCCTCTAATTAATCCTTTCTAGAAAGATGGGATTACTCCACCAATAGGGGCAGAAGCTAGTCATCTGAACAATTTATGATTTATCCAAATAGTATATCTAAACCATATTGATTAAGAAGATTAGTATTTCTCTCCACTATAGTGGTAGCTAAATAATTTTCATATTAGATTACTTTGGAAAAATCATACTAGAACTATAATTATAAACATGTGATTCAATCATATCATTCTTTTCTTACTAACTCTACTCGGTCGTTTTCCCATCCATCAGTTCCACTAAAAATTATAGACACCACTAACTCATTTGATTCATTAATGGAAACCATGAAAGGGATATACACATTGTTATAGATGATAAGGAATTCATATCATGAATAGGTGGATGAAACCTCCCCTTTTTCTTACTTTAGAAATATGTATTTCCTAATATTTAATAGAACTAGGGGATAGAGAAGAATCTAACAAATTTCATGTCTATATAAGTCCCAATGATTGGAATATAGGATCATAAATAGTTATCCATTGTCATATTCTTAATGAAAGCTCTAGAGGGTTAGAATTTTCCTGGAATAGTAACATGATAACCATATCAGTCCCAATATGGGAAGACCTTCAACAATAATTTCTTCACAAATATATCTCTACATTGAGAAAAAGATGATCTTCAGCCTCTCCAATTTATAAAAAAATAATGAGAATATCATCATCGGAAAATGTGTGGAATGAACCTTTCCTTAAAGTCCATGATATTTTCCTCACTTATACAATAAAAGTCAATTTCGAGTGAAAAAGTGTCCCCATGATCGAAGACGGAGCATATTGGATTTTTATGTGTCATATGATTATTCACACACAAAGTGATAGATATTTCTAAACCAAAATTTTCCAATGTAGTGATATGATGGTGATAATATCCCTCTCAAGTTAGGTATTGAATTTCATAAATTAAATATTAAAAGGGTGTCAAATCCTTAAAACCTATTTTTTAGTGTTTTCTGTAACTTTTTAGCCTCAAAAAACATTATAATATGGGGTAAATATTATATATTTAAGAGTAGTTAACTTCACAATCATTAATTTTACTTGTTTCATAGTTGAAATTTAAATATGGATCAAAATTTTTGCCCATTGGGAGTTGGGTATTTTTAATGAAGAAATCCAAGATTATTCTCAATTCATGCATCCAGATCCTTCGCATGGTTCTTCAATTCACCCAAGTCCTTATGTTCAAACACCTAATACTACCACTCTCAAGTATACATGTTCACCTATTCGATCACACACAACTATATCATTCCACTTTTTGATCCAAGAGGGATTCATAAGGCATACATGTATGCACTACAAGCATGCCAAATCACTTTAACTCAAGGTATAAAATTTTCTTATAAATTGGACCATTTGGATCCAATTTTACACATTTTAGAAGATTAAGATGTGGAATGAATCTCTACATTCCCTAGCCTCATTACCAATTATTTGAATCAATTCAGGTGGCTTATTTAAGTATAAAATTAATGGTAATTAACTAAATGAGAGGGCAATTGATTTCCCCAAGGGTTTTAAATACATAGTACATTTGGGAGGAACCACTTATTCTCTCATCCAGTATTACTTGGGTGAAGAAACCTTCTCCATAAACACACTTAAACATCATCCTTTCAATGTAATATGTGTTGTATTGGGACCAATATGGTAGATATTTGTCGAAATGATGAATATATTATTAAATATGTTAGTAATAATAATATTTCATAAGGTGTTGTATTTTTTATCAACACTGATACACATAAAGTTTTTAAGTACACAAATCACCCAAACTTATTGATATGTCCATCAAAGGTGAGCATATGAAAAACATTCAATGGGGGAAGAAATACCATTATACCAAAATGGTAATGAGGTTTGCTAAACTAAGTCCATTGGTTGTAAAATGTTCTATCAGATGAATTTTTTAGTGAATTAAATTTGGTGAATATTTTTTAATAACATTTTCCAACATCATGATTTAAAAAGATCTAATTATCAAAGAATTTAGTAAAAAGGGGGAGAAATTTTTTTGTTTGAACAAAGATCCTTCTACTGATATTTTTTAAAGTTCATTAGAAAAAGTTTTTTCTGAAATAAGTTTGTGTTTGTAATTTGATGAATATATAAGAAAGATATGTTGGTATATTTTATAAAGGAAAATTATTGTTTTCTAAAAAATTTGATTTTTAATTTTAAGATTATTTGATGTTGTGGGAGAATGAGTTTTATGATATTTTTCAGCATAGTGGATAGAAGAATGTTGTTAATGATTAAAGGAATGTTGTTAAATAATTACATTAGATGAAATCCAATTTGATGAAATATAATTTAACAAAATATAATTTAATGAAATACAATAGAAAAAAATCCAAATCATAAAAATCCAAATCAATAAAATTATTTGGATGTATCCTATCGAAAAAACATTTTGTATAATGTTTATCGGATATACATTTACAATGTTTTAAAGATGAATTTGGTTAAGGATGATCATAGGAATGTTTTTTATAAAGATCAACGAATAGATGATGTTGAATGAAGGTAATGAAAAGTGTGTTTTGATGCAAGACATCGAATTGAGGAAGACTTTGGGAAAGTATTAAAAAAATTTCCTATGAATTTTGTAAAAGAACAATATGGTTGATATTATCTAGATATTGGATTTTTTACAATGTTCTTAATAGAAACATTTCAAAGGTATAATTTTTTACTAGTTTAAAATTTATTTATAAGGTTTTAAAAAATATACAAAAGATTATGATGTTGTTATAATTGTAAAAGTTACAAATATAATTTCATAAAGATCAATTATTATCATTAATAAAGAAAGAAGATTATTGAAGGGTGTGGTTGCTCAAAATTATGAAAAGAATCAATAATAATCTTTAAGAATTGGGAAGCATCCAATAGAATTATACTAAGTGGTAGATTTGGATTTCTAATTTTCATTGAGCTGGAAAGTAAAATTGGAGTCCTTCCACTTCTCATACTCTCACATCTATAAATATAGTGAATGTACAGTATGAAGGATCTTTATTTTTCATGCCTGAAAAAAGTGAAGTGAAGAGTAATTGGTTTTTAAAATAGATACCAGAGAGAATTTTGTAAGAAAAAGTTTGACTATGAATTTTACAACCAAGGAATCTATTTATTGAGGATAAAAAACAAATTGATATTGATCAAAGATTTTTTAATCAGTGAATTTCTGGAGTATTGGGTCACCATACAATCTTCTGTATAATGTGGAATTGGAAGAAAAAAATTTAAGGAATATTTTTAAAATTATCAGAAGGAACTAGAAAAAAAACATCAAAACAAAATTATCACAGAGACTTATCAGATGGATAAATTGTATATAAAGTGAATGGAGGGATTTTTTGTATAAAATTACATAAAGAAAGTTCTTTCCAACTTCAATGAAATAATTTTAAGAAGAATATTTTTTCAAGAAGAGTAAAAGTAAAGAAGTACAAGCAATACTATAACAATTTTTTGAGCATGTTGGTGAATGTTTCCAAAAGTTCCTATAAAATTATTTGTTATATATTATATGTATGGAAAGAACATTCACCATATGTTGATAATTGTTTTGTGAAAGTGTATAGATATTTCATTCTTATTGTAACCACATAAAAATTATTTTTTTCTAATGGATTGTGTGGTATTGGATTTTTTCTAATCCATGTCAAGGAATAACTACTCATAGTGAGTAATGAAGATTATATGTTCTTATATTCCTATAAAATGTGCTTGTGGGATTTGTTTTCATAAAATATAAGAGGAAATTTTTGTTTCATACAAAATAAATTATAAAATGAAAAAATCATTGATTCACCCCTCCCCCACTTAGTAATAAAATAAATCATATTAGGTCCTTTCATTGAGACCCAACTTGTTTGAAGTGGCTCCCAATTTTTATATTCTAAAATTTCAACTCTTACTAGTACCAATAGGGGAAATGTTACCCATATATCACCTGGGTAAAGCCTCATGTCTTCCCTCACTAGGGAGAATTAATTTTATCACCCTCCCTTGGGAGAAAAAAATTTCTCTCCCAAGTATAAATTGAGTGAAACCTGTTACCCTCCCTAGTATGACCTGAAAGAAAATGTATTTGAGATATTTATTCAATAAAACTATTATTTGTTTATCCCACAACAATTCATCAAGAACAATGTGGATTTAATGGTCGATAATTATTTCACCCAAGTCTTCTACCTGGATATCAAATTATCAAGGATTTATCTAAAACTGATGAACCCGTACGATCAGGGAATTCAAAATATTATAAACACTCTTAATCTTAGATTCCCCAAATAAAAGGTGTATTTGGAACTATACCACCATATAGTTAAAACCCTTGGGTTGAATAAAAATCATATATTTCATGGATAGTGTGGATCCCTATAAGGAGGATCTTGGAGTGGTTTATCCTACCTCAATGATAGATTTCATCTGTGTCTATGGAGCCTTCACAAAAAAGGGTATCATGTATGTAGTAATCCTGTAGAATTTTGAGAAAGGCACTATACTACCCTGTCTCTATACCTCGCCTTTCCTTTCAATAGTTAGGAATACAAAAGGATGTGACTCATCTTTATGAATAATCCCTCACCGAATTTTATTGTGCACACTCATACAATTTTCTTGATCTTCTATTATCTCTTATTTCTCACACTAATCATGAGCCGTATAGGCATGGAGACCTAAGTTGGTCATTCCATTATAATAATTAAAATTTCCTACATTAGGCTACCTACTAGGTGTAATCACTAAAAAATAGACTTATAAACCCTATATAATTAATCCCTAGTCAATCCTATGTTGTCAAACATTTTATGGATTATATATTATGGTAGCAAGATGTTAAACTTCAAAGAAAATGACCTAATAATATGATGTAAAATAGCCCTACAACTCCCTTACCACAAGATTTCAAACTTAATGGTATAGACTTTCCACAAGAGATTAAAGATTTTACCAATATTACATCATCTTTTATTAATATTTCAAAGGGATACATAGGAAACCTATTTGAGGTTAAAACTCAACATCATCAACCCCTCATTTCAAACCAAATGAGACCATATACTCATGATATCACATACATCCTTCTCTCACCTATATATATTACCTTGAGTCCAGATGTCCCTTTATCTTGGTCCATAACCTATGGAATGAACTTGTTATTGGACCATATTCCCAATTAAATCATTTACCCACTTGGAGATCCATATTCATTCAAGGTGACTATAGCATCTTTCTTATCTTGGATATATTCTTGATGTGTCTATATTTACCTCATAGGTGAAGATTTATTATGAGGTCTATTTAATCTCTTTTTTCTATATTCTCTTTATATTCATCCAAAAAGTGCCACTCATGCATAACTACCACACTAACCAATTCTAGGATCTTTTTTCCAATATTACCTTACCACATAACACTAAACTGTATGGATTGGTCCTTTTAACATGACCAAAAAGTGTACGAAATATCCCATTAATTTATACTAAACCATATGGCTTTTTTATTCCTATTGTAAGGATATGTAATAATACCCCATCATGCGAATGATCCTAAAAACATGAACATAAACCACATTCCAAGATGGTGAAAAACTTTAGAGTGCCCATCTATAGAACTTTAAACCATATCCCCTTTAAAATTAAATGCCACCAAGTAATAAAAAAACAAGATATATAACCTCTGATACATAAATATGTTTCCATCAATGGTGAACCTATTATTCATACATATGTTTATATTTATATATAACCTATCATATATATATGATTTTTCACATCGCTGCATGTTAACGACTGACATCTATCACAAGGGTAACTTATTCTACACTATGATATGGGACTGATTCATGAAATATGTCTAAAGTATATAAAATAGTCTAATAGTAGGAAGTAATATACTCAGAGGGGTGAGATTAACTTGACCTCCAACCTCTAAACCAATGTGAATTCCAAATTTTCATTGATCACACCATCATAGTGGTCATCTGCCTATGAAAAGTAGGTATACATTGATGTTTATGTTGAACCATGATCTATGTGGGAGACATTATAGGTTTTGATTCCATGAATTTATTCTCATAATAAATTTATTTAAATAGATTGATTCTAATACTTCATCACTAAATGGAGGGGTGAATCCTCTTACCAAAATATGTAGCTCCTTCATGAATGACTGCTAGATATTTTCATATAGAATCTTCAAGTTGAATTAAAAACAATATTTATTCTATTAAAATATCAAAACATAATCCCTGATCTCACCATTATGGAAAAATGGTTAAAATATTTTATCCGACATTAAAATATAAAATCACATCTTACACCGTCAAAATCTGGAAAGGGTGTTGGAAAAGAAGAAATAATAACCATTATGATCTCATAAGATATGATGCCAACTCTATCACCCAAACTAGTGAAATATCACATGGTTCCTCCCCCTTGATGATAGAAATAATATTTTTATCCCAACTAAGAAGGTAACATTTTCAAAGGCATCCACCATGTGGTAATCAGGAGAATAAATTTTATTATTTCTATAAGAAGAAGGTTCTTGGTCACTTAATTATAATATTTTAGAAAAACATCCTCAAAATCTATGTAGCTAGGAATCATAATGAAATTGGCCTAAGTAACCAATATAATTTTTTCTCTTACCAGAAAATTTTGAGTTACAACATCCATGAATTATTTGTCTTTAAAAAAACCTCCAAAAGAATGTTGATTCTAGGTATGTCTAAATGAGAAAACCCCTAGAAAAATAATCTTTCATCTTTTAAATCCTATAAGAATAAGGAGAAGGAACATAATTCAGGATAAAGGTAGTATTAAAAGTTAAAAATTATCTAATAAGAATGAGGAATCTTGATCATTATGTACATATATAATTTATAATGTTAGATAAAAATTTAATATATTACAAAATAATCCATTACACATAACTATAAATATTTAGTGTCTTTGGATAATAGATACATAATCATCTTATTTCATAAACAATCTTAAATGTCTCTTACAAGGTTCTCCTTACATAGTACCCATTATAGACATATCCTATATATTAGATTTCTTCATAAACAAGGGAAAATAGAAATATAATAGAGAGTGATATTAGATTCTTAGTGAGGGTAAAAATGGGATACATAAATGTGATATCATAAGTTTAATATCTAGATATTTTAAAAAACACTATGTTTGATAGTGTATTCAACACGAGACACAAAGCTTAAACGAACCATGAGATATTAATATTTAAATGATGTAGTTATAACATACCCATTAAATTGGTAGGTATAAATAGGAATAACCATATAATGAAATATAATTAATTTTCAAACTAAATAAAAATGTATTTATTATATCTTATGAAATGACCACTCAACTTTTTCAGTAAAGTTATTTTATTCTTTAAAAACATATTTTCATCAAAAACGATTTTTATTGAATTTTATAAGTGAATATTATAACTTATTAATGAAAATTTTTTAAATATTATCTAATAAAAAGGATACTATTTTTTAAATTATCACCTCAAAACTATATTAGGGTGAAATTTTGGTATATTTATGAATAGATAGATTTTTCAGGGAATAGTGAAAAATACCAATTTTTTGTAAAACATTAAATTATTTTCATGGGAAATACCCATTATTAATTGAATTTGATATAAAGTAAAATATGAATTATTTATTAAAATATAATATAAATAATTAAATTTTAATTTGTGTGATACTTTATTTTGGTATAAGTTCATTTTTGGGCTTAAAAATACATTTTTTAAACTGTTTTTATTTGTATTTTGAGTTTTTATCTTAAAAGAATTTTTAAAACTTATTGGAATTTAATCATAAAAAAATATATCCCTTATATTGAATTGGGAGGTTCAAAGTTTCTAAATAATTACCTTTTATGTTTTTCATTATGAATAGTAGTTGTAGTAAATTTTTATTATCGCAGTAATGGTAATATGGGTTAATTAAGGTTAAAATAATATGATATGGCCTCAAAAGAAACCCAAAAATTCCATATATTTAATTTTATGAGTATATTTCATCCATAATCATCCAAAATTATAAAAATTGTTAATTTTTTTCTACTTTCCTAGGATTATAACATTTATGTTTTTTTGTGTAAATATAAAGTCAAAAATGTCACTCACTTGACTATAATATCTATAATATTTTGTGGTATAGATAAAAAATATGTTCAGTATAAAATTTTCATTTTAAACATAATTTTTTTAACATGGAAATTAATTTTTAATTTTTAATTATGATATAATTCCCTTAAATGTTTGTGCAATGTCGGCATAGTGCTTGTGAAAGAAGTCGAAAAACCCTGTAAATAAAATTAAAAACACTGAAATATATATTATCTGAGTGAGTTATAGTGTCCAAAAAATATTAAATATCAATATAAAATATTAATATATTTTTATATCTTTATATCCCAAATAAATTTCTATCTTATTATCATTAAAGTGAAACTAAATTAACAATGTCAAAAATTATATTAATGATATTTTATGTTAAATAATATTGTATTAAATTATTTATAAATCATAAAAATATTTAAGGAAGGAAATTATAAATCTGAATGTTCAAAATTTTCATCCCTTGGATATTTATGAGATAATTTTTAACTTATACATGAAATTATATCCCTTTATTATCAAAAAATTCATTACCACGGTTAAACTCATAATTGTTTAACCAAGGGGTTAAACCAAAATCTAAAATTTAAAATAATATCTAAACATATATAAATTTAATTAAAAGATTAATTTAAGACCATATACTCCTAACATTTTAATCCAATTTAGTTTTGGAAGTATTTAATATCATTAGGAACATATTATATTATAATATTTCATATATTACTAAAAATTACATCAGTGGTATTTTATAATAAACAATAGTTTTAATTAATGATTTAAACTTTATAAAAATTATATCCTAAGACAAGTGAATTTGATATAGGTTTACATATCAAAAATTTTCCATTCATGTGAGATTTTTCCTTTTATAGAAACTTTTTTGACCCCTAAAGAGTAAAAAACATTGATACCGTGACAATTGTTAAAAGGATTAATGAAAGATTAAAATATTAAGATTAGGGTGAAAACATAGTCTAAACTTTTCCAAAATTTGTTGGATGATATTATTTAGGCACATAATTATCCTATTTTATAATTTTATCAATTTTCATCCACTTTAACATGAAAATTATTATATATTAGTTTAATACTTTAGCAAATTCCACGAATGGCCCTCCTCTCACTTATAAAATATAATCTTCTCTCCTCTCTACCTCACACATTATGAGCACTATAGATCATAAAATTTTTGACCAAATCCCTTAATAAAATCCATATACATATTCTATAGGTATTATTTTTGGAATAATACCAACCTTAGAGGGATTAAGATGTATAAAAAATGATTTTGTCTGAAGAAGATATATTGTTTTTACGGATTTTTTTAGTTTTATTTATTCTTATTCCTCATTAAGATATTATTCAACCTTGTTGAAATAATAAAGTTAGTATCTTCCATATATTGAGATTTTTTATGTTAATTGAATAACCTATATCCATATCCTCTTCCATCAAATGGGAAATGAAACCATCATTCATGTGTTCATCGAACAACCGCCTCACAAACCGATGTAATTTGTTTTCCATCACCACAAATCATGGATAGTTATAATGATATATTTAATGTATATATATGATATTAATGAGAAAATTTTTATTTAAATATAATATATTTAATGTTTTTCTTACCTTTCCATCCATCAAAAAAGGACAATTTCATTCACGTATTCGTGTGGATTACCACCTCCTTGAAACGATGTGATTCATTTTTCATCATTGCATCACATGGATTGTACATATAAAGTATTTAAAGAGATAAAACTATAATTATGATATAATAATATTTATATAAATATAATAAATATATTCTCATTATTTCCATTATGATCATTTAAAAAATGGAAATGTTACTCTTGCGTACATATGACCGTCTCCAGGATTATATCACAATTCATGTTTCATAACAATTTTTAATGGTTCATTTTAAAATTATAATTAATGTATAAAAATGATAATTATTTCATGACTATTATTATATATTTGATCGAATAATGTCCTCTTTGACCATATTCAACATATCAAAGTCATTTTGGATATATGATCAAAATATCGTCAAAACATTTTATATGAACTTAATTAAATAAGTAATTAAATATGTCATTAAAATAAAAGAAATAAGTGGATTAATAATAATGGATTAAACCAGTAAAAATTTATTATGAAATTAACTAATTGAAAAAAAAATATTATAAAATATAAAAACAATGTATGTTATGATTCCAACTCAAGTTAAAGGACACCTTACTTTAAAATCGCATTTTAAATGTTTAAGGATTTATTTTTCAAATATTTTTCTCCATGTCCTTAATCATAAAATTATTTTATAGATGTATTTATATGGAAATAAATGAATTATAAAGAAACATTTATGTATCTTTTGAGTTTATTTTAAATATTTTCAAAATGAATCTTTTTATGTATTTTATACAGAATGGTTTTTACATTATTTGAAAAAGGAAAAAATAAATGTTCTAATTTAACATATACGATGTCAATGAATTTTATTATTGTTTAAAATATTATTTACTATTTTTATTCCATTCCATGAATCCATGTTTTCTTTAAATAAAAAATCTTCTTCCCTTTATTCTCTGTATTTTATTTTTTAAATATACTTTTATAGGAAAGGGTATTTTGATATCTGAAATTATTTTTCATAAGGGTCCAAATTATTTTTTTCAAGGGTTTTAAGATGAAAATGTGAAACAATAAAATATTTTATTTATGATATTGTACTTGATAATTAAAGATGAAAATAATTGAGCTTTATACAGGTTATATGAATAGGTGATCCTGATAAAGCTTATATGAATTAGTGACCCTGATTTAGCTTATAAAAATGGAAGAGCTTGATATATCTCTAAAGTGCATTATGTAATATTCCTTGAGTCAAAATGAAATAAGGTACAGTTAACTATATTAGTTTCTCCTGTGGATTTAATCGGGATCTATCTATTTCTGTCAAAATTTTAACATGATTTATAAATATAATGTTCTATGTTTCCTAAAAGAGGTTTTTATTTTATTGATATGGGTTTTAAGGGTTTTCTTGAGAAAAAATTGTGTTTTGAATGTGGATATTATTTATTTCACATAATCAAATAATATTATGGTAAAGGTAAAAAGTTATGTGTATTCATGTTTTTCACTGAACCTATAGATTTTTAACTCTTATATACCTTACTTATCATTTTTTTACTCTTCCTATGGTTCAACAATATTTTTC
Organism: Viscum album; assembly: GCA_963277665.1. Lineage (NCBI taxonomy): Eukaryota > Viridiplantae > Streptophyta > Magnoliopsida > Santalales > Viscaceae > Viscum > Viscum album. Next base: position 1,291,271,543 of record OY728119.1, read on the forward strand.
ATAGTTTTTAAGCATGTGTAAAAAAGTTAATAAATTTATAGTTCCAGATATGATACCTTGAATGAAGAAATCGTGTATTTATGAAGAACTTATTTTTTGGGTAAAATGGAAACTATGTGTAAGTGTCCACTTCGAAAGTGTTTTTCTTAATTCTCTAAAACTATAAACATAAACTTTTCCTGGGTATTTAAGTGATCTACTATTTAAATTTTATGATATATGTTTTAGATGGTTAAAATTGTGTCACGTTTATCGATATTAAAAATATATATATAAATATTACATTTTTAACATTGGTTTAAGTAGTATGAGTTTTGGTATTGTTATACTAAGTGAGTATAAAATAAGTATAATGGTATAAGGGCATCATCAGGACTTTCAAAATTAATACATAATCAGTCATAGATTATAATTCATGGTCTATGGCATAAAATATTTTCATAACAAAATACATGAGTCACAAGAGTGTATAATAATCTATAACCAATCACGATCCATGAGAGCATATTACAAGAAAAATAACATTTCATAGGAATGGGGAATAATCAAATCATATAAAATCATTATTTTATACAAAATCTCACATCCAAAACCATCATAATATAATATTTATAGTCTCATGGTTTCTTGAGTTCAGACATCATTCCATTTTTGTTCATGGTGGGAAGAGTCCCATGTTAGATTGGGTTCACTCCTTATTCCCTTTCATATTATTTCACAAGATATAAATATTTACCCAATGCATTAAAGGGATATATAATTATGATCCCACAAATTATATAAGTAAAATCATACATATGTGTGTCATACTATCATAAAAACATTCATCATTTCATAGTATCTTAATTAACCCATGTGAAAGAAATGGTTTTCATAAAATAATCCTAAAAACACCATCATTATAATACATCTATTGAAAAAAATTATATGGTCTCACTATATAATTTCCTATAAGAATCAGAATATTCCGTAAAATTTGTTTTTCAAATATGAGAAAAAAACTATAAAATCATTTGGAATATTCTGTGAAAAACAAGAGGAGACAGCCTCTTTTTTGAAAATATTTAAAAAACTGAAAATTCACAAAAAAATGGAAATTTTATTTTTTAACCATTTAAAATACATTAATGTTAAAAAAATAGATATGGAGGAATGAAAATACATTCATTCGGTGAATGTTAAAAAAAATATTCTTTTCACACTTTTGTAAAAAGTTAAATATAACCCATATAGAAAACATTTTAAATATTACTTTTTAAAACATTAAAAATAAATTCAAGTTAATTTAAAAAATAATTGAAAAATAATTTGATAAAATAAAATAACATTCTTAAAACATTTCAAATAATATGGAAAATGAAGAAAATGATTCCCTACATAAAAGAAGAAATAAGGTCAAATATGACTAAAAACCATCTTCCATTATTTTGAGTACCAAAGTGGGGGAAAATGAGAATAATACTTGAAAACTCAAAAAATAAAAATATAATAATAAAATAAATGTTTTTTAAGTGATAAATAGCATATAATTATTCCAAAGGAGATTGAAGCATAAATAATCCCAATTAAAAATGATATTGAAGCATAAACCCTATCTCACGTCTCGGTATTCTTCATACTTGATCTAAACTCATATATAATAAAATTATATATATTATAAATCAATATAAGAACTTTATTCAAAATTATATTACTAGATATGATTAATTCATATTTCCTAATCACCCATTTATTAATAATTTACAACTAAAATCAATATTTTGAGAGTTAAATGTCTTTTTCATTCGTTTTTTAGTTTGGTGATTCTAATACTTACACATTATTAATGGTTTAATCATCCCCAGAATATTATTTATTTAAAAATTTAATATTTATTAATTATATAAACTTTTATATCTATATATTAAAGAAATTATGAAAAATGATATACATCATTCATGGAGGAGGTAGTCTGCACGTACGCATGAACAAAATTTTCATTTTTAAGGGAAAAAGGAAAGTAAGGTACTATTTATATTTGAATCATCATAATAGTATTATAAATATCATATATATTCATTAAATCCATCTATATAACAAGCTAAATTTGGCTATGATGAAAAATAAAATGTCTTTCTTTATGGAGATAGTAGTCTATGTGTACGCATGAGCAATATTTTTATTTTTGTTAGATGGATCAGAAATAGATAATGGTTGTTCCATATGTATTATAACATTTAATTATATTTAAGAAACATATTTAATTATATTAAAATGGTTATAATATATTTTAATGAGGTTTAAGATGAAATAAACTTTAAAGAAGTTATTTACGACGATTACTTCTTCTTTGAGTATCATCCTTTGGCTTACCCCTTAAGCCTTCTTAGGATAGTGTTTTGGTGATACCATTACATATAGGACATTGGGAGGAAATTTTTGAATAGATTTTTATTTTTATTTTCTAAAATATAGTTCTCAAATTTTGGGAACAAGTGAGTACAGGAGGTTCCATCTTTTAAGTGAGGGGAGAGACACCCTTCTAAATATTTAATGTTTTAAAATAATATAAATTCATTTTCTTATGAAAGTGGAAACAAATGAAAAAATTATAAAATATAGTACAATGATGTTTTTAAATACACTCATAAAATCATTATTAATAAATATTTAGAGGTATTGGAAGCCTTGTCTCTTATTTTAACCCCTTCGTTAACCCTTTTAACCATTACTATGCTGATTAACTTTTACCACGGTACCTATTTATTATGAAAAAAAATATTGGATATATAAAAAATTAATATTTTAATTCCAAATATGGAAAATATTTTATTAAATTAAATTAGTATAGGAGTTAAAATTTATTTTTAAAATATCCGCACAAATATTAATGAGAATTTTTTTTAGAAAATTTCATTTTTGAGCATAAAAAATAAATTTCTTCCTATTAAATACCCACTAAAACTTTTATATTAAATTTATAATATTTTTGGATGTATTTTCAACTCAGTTCAATATAATCATTTATCATTATTAAATATTAAATTTTATAAAGAAAAAATATATTATGTGGATAAAAAATTCTAAAAAAGATAACTATTTTGGTTCGAAGTTATTTTTAATTTATTTAAAAACAATTAATAAAAAATGTATTAATGGTCACTCATTTATATAAATTTGTAAAAAATATTTTTCATTAATTTTAATACTCGAAGATAAATTAAATTAACTTTTAAATAAAACATGTCTGATAAAAATAATGTTTGTAAATAATATATTTTTTTAGACAATAATTATTTTACTAACATTCAATATTTTTACTAAAAAAATTCATGAATTTCATTACATGAATTTGATCAAAAAAATTATTGAAACCATTCCTCAAAAATTAGTAAATTTAAAAAGTTCTTAAATCAACAGAAAAATTTACAATTTTTTTCTAGGAATAGTGGTATTTCAAAAAGTGAATTTAAACCTTTTTAGCAAATCCATTATTTTTTTAATTTCATTTAACTATCTATTAATGACTTTCATTTTCTATTTTTAATGATAATTATTAAATTAATTTTGGGGTTTCAGTCACCATATGCTATAAAACATATAAAAACTATTAAAGAGAAATATATACTAAAATCTTGGGGTGTAATATTCTACCTCCCGCCCCCCATAATAATTCGTCCCTAAAATATTTCATTAATATGATAAAAATGAAGATAACACTATATCATTTTCCCATCAGGTACCCATGTAACTTCATAAAATTTATACTTCCTCTCGATAACCTTAACCAAGATAGTGGTGTTTTTTCATAGAACTTAATCTTTATGATCAATGATTTATACAGGTTTTCGTTCATATGAAAGATCATGATATAGTGGTACAACCTCTAAGTTATGTACTTCTAAAGGATCTAGTGTGTACAACCATAAAAGAGATACATGGAAGACATCGTAAATTTGGGAGAAGTACCTTGTATGATCCAAATGATAACTTATAATCCTAATACAACCAAGAATCTCATAGGGACCAAAATTTTTGGGGCTCTGCTTCACCTTCTATCCAAATATCATAACTTTTTTACAATGAGATATCCAAAATAGTAACTTCTCTCAAACATCAAACTCTAGATATTATTGATGGTTATTAGAATATCTCTTATTTTGATTCAAATATTCTAAAATGTGTTTCTGAAAAAATATAACTTTCTCTATCTTGGATCCCAGTAGATTTCATTCTCTAACTCCATCTAACATATTGGATTTATACAATTATTACCATAGATGGTTTCAAAAGGATTCATCCAAATGATCAGGTGAAAAATATTTTTTAAAGGAAATTCAAATATGGGAAGGTGTTGATCTCAACCTATTTTGAAATCCATATAGAAATCACTTAGAATATTATCTATGGTTTGAATAGTTATCTTAGACTGGCTATCTATATGAGGAAGATATTCAGTGCTAAATTATAACTCCATATTTAGTACTTAATGAAGACTTCTCCAAGACATTGAGGTAAACCTCTGATCTCAATATGATATGATTAATATTGGTACTATATGTAGTCTTAAAACTTCCTTAATGTATATATGGAAATATTATCAAAGTGATAAATATTCTTCGATAGTAATAAAATGTGTTGATGCATCATCCCAACCTGAGATCCACTAAAATGGTTCCCCAGGCCGGTTGGCCACTAGGCCTCAATCATGCCACCCCATACACCAGAGGATTCCGGGTATTAGTAAATTTATAATGGAGGTGCAGTGGGGAGACTATACACTTAGGATAAGTAATAAATACAATGGAAGTAATAATAAATAAATACAATGAAATAAACAACAACTAATAATAATAAATAAAGTGAACTAATGAATGAATGTGCTATAATGTGAATAAAAAAACAGACATTGGGTATAAATAAAAAATATTCAAAGAAAAGACAAAATCCTTATGTTCCATATATACGATCATCATGAGCTCTATCTCAGTCATGTTCTCTTAAGCTCCTGTCTACAAGCATAATATCATAAGCATGAACTATGAACCCAAACCTACAACCAAGATTTCTATTTTAGTACCCCAGTGCAATGGCGTCTTGAATAAGGTGTGATATATACTCATTAATTCACCACCATCATTGTTAAAATCTATCCAAATAGTGAATATAAATTAATCAGTGTGTAGCTATATCAAAATGAAGTAGTAAACAATAAATAATAACATGTCGGGATGTGGTTTCTCAAATACACATGGCTAATCAACCTACTTCACCCTAAGTCGAAATGTCTCTACACACCTAGAATCATGTATATATATATATATATTTTCATACATAATATAGTAATTTTCAAATATATACATGCACCAGTGTGGAATCAATGTTTCGTAATCGGGACATCCACATGAGAGAATCATATATCAAATAAGGGATGACATGCCCAGGGTTCGATAGCCATAATCACAATGCAAGGGACCATATTATTTAAACATAAAAATAAAGAGGTATACAAGGTGTAAATGAGGTATCCTTGACCCCAGATTGTTGATCCAACACGTTCATACAGTCTGGTTATAGGTTTTTGAGCATAATCCACATTGTTAATTCTTGACATTCCACCATAATAGTTCTAATTGAGTTTGGGGAGTCAAGTCGCAAGTAATCATGGGCTAATAATGATTTAGACCTCAAGTAGGTCATCCTTGTAATCATGTATCTAAGGATATCAAACTGAATCCAAGTAGTGTATTTTAGGCATTCTAATATCTAGAGTAGAAAGAGAGCTAGTAAATCATTGATGACACACTTAGGCATTCACATATAATACATTAATGAAGTTATAAGGTGGGTATCTCCCATGGAAATCATCCTGGTGAATTAGGGTGGCATCATATGAGTTCTCAAGGTATTCCTTTATGGATAAATGTTTGTCCCATTTTTGACTACTCCAAAAAATGAAAAGGTACAAAATAATAATAATAGGTACCTTTTATTTAATAAATTTTCTTTTCTATGTAATAATCATGCTAACATTTCGTTTCTATTTATTTAAAAGGTTACCCATTCAATAACAAGTTACAAGGTTTAATAGAAAATTTCATTCCAATTAATCATATCAATTAATTCACTTTATTTAATTCAAGTCTCTACCTTTTCACTCAATAATTGAAAAGGGAAATATAAGGTTTCATTACATTTATCATGTCATTCCAAATAATTTAAACCATTACCTTTCATTTATAATTTATAAGGTTCAAGGCAGGTTTCATACCAGTTAACAATACATTTCAAGTGATGATATCCAAGAAAACATGCTTTACTAGTGATAAGGTGTCTATTCATCCATTAAAATTAATTAAATCATTTGAGGAAGTCTAACCAAACATACCAGTGGGTTTTTTGGATAATAAAGTGTAAAGGAGCACATAGGAATAATCATGAAATTCCTAAGGGGAGGATTATATGGAAATAATTAACATTTAATAATAATAAGAGGGTCTTGTAGTGAATTTAAATCCCCAAAAACAACTATTTTATTCTGAATTGGTTCTAGGGACAAACTTTAGGTAAAAACAATGCATAGAACAACAAAAGAATTATGAATGAAAAATACATTAGGGGAAAGAAACTATTCCACCTACCTCATTATTAGGATGGTCCCCCAATCAAATATCATCCTTTAATTTGATCTATAATAGAATACAGCAAAAGAATCATCAAACACACTGAAAATAGTTCAAAATAACTCACATGGATTTAGTATATTGTGTAATAAGATAAATAAAGAAAATAAGGAAAGTGAATTGAAGACTAATCGATACTCTTACAATTCACCTATTGGTGATTTCTTCTGAGCTCAGATGGAGGATATGGCTCTATAACTAGGAGGGGAGGAAGGCAAATTGAGGGTCCCCCCTACTATGAGTGAGTGAGGAGAAGAAAATAGATATATAGGTTTAAAGATACCAGGGGGAGGATAATTTCTAGCCCATTAATGAGCCACATTGTTTGGCCACACAATTTAAAAAATAGGCCTCCTTCTATGTGGTGCCACTATAAATGGACACCCACACCTCTCATGGCTAGCACATAGTTTTAAATACTATGAGGAGTCTATACAATTCTTCTATGCATTTTCTTGTATACCCCTCAAATGGTTGTGTTCCTCCACTCTCACAATTGTACTAAAATATGTGACACCCATAGATTTTCTAGATTAGGCGAAATGGTTTTTCTAGTGATCATATGATTTTATCAAACCATACCCCTATAGAAAAATTGATCACGTGGTACCTATTAAAGGGATTAATGGTTCTAAAATAATTGTACGACTTGAATTTATATCCCCAAAAGTCAGATTTTAGAGCCTTATGTTCCCAAAATTCATCCAAACATACAAAAAATATCTATGTAATAAAATTTCATGCAAAAAATAACCCTTTTATAGGTTCCAACACTCTGATTAACATTATGAGGCTCAACAAAATATTAATCCTAATCACCATTTGAAAAGTTCAAATTCTTTTGAGAACTCAGCCAGTCCAAAAACAGAAGATGTTACAACCTACCAACTTTATAGATTTTATTACCCAAGAACCCTTAGGGTAAAATAGAATAACACTCAACCTGCTCAGGTTATAACCTCACATTCAAATGATCATGTTTCATTTCTAAATACCCAACGTACTATCAAGGGATATTTCAATCATATGGTACTTAAACTATTACACTAATTCCAACGCTTATAATCTAAACTGAAACATCGAGACAAATTTTACCAGAGCTGATCTAACCCGAGACAATGGTCACGTCATTATATCATAAATCATCCAGCCTATGGATCTCCCCACCATTGGTTCTAGTTTTAAATTTCCAATTCAGAGCCCCAATATTCCCACCATCAGAATTTCCTTACAAAACATGTTTGTAGGATTCTTGTGACTCACCCATAACATTTATAAAACTAAATGTGAGGAAAGTACCATCAATCCGCTATCTGATTGAAATGTTCAAACTCTAATGGACCAAGATCAACTGGTTATGCTATATTTTCCTTGAAAATCCTTGGTCAACCTTTTATGTTGTGCTCATATCATCCCAATGGAATGCTTAATTTGATTTAATCACTAAATTAATCCAAATTCATACCAACTACTGTTTGAATAATTTGAAAATCTCTCGGGTTAAATTATCGATGTGTCACTAAAACCAATTTTAAATACTTATCTAAAGGAATGTCAAGATTTTTTTGAACACATTTACCAAAGCTCGTACCCAAATTTTGGGGACATCTTCTGATCATAGCATCTCCAACTGAAAACCATAATGTTATAACACTATCACCATAACTATTCTTATACATCATTCATTAGTCATCATAAGGTACTCTGAGCTTAACTCCCACATCTAGATTTCTATAAAATACATCATAAACCTATACCTAGAATTTATAGTGGATTCCATTTGTGCCTTGATTTATTTATTAACTGATATATGAGAGATAAAATGGCCATCACATGACTAGTAACAAGATCCCATGACCTTTCTCCAAAGAGGGTTTCCCATCAGAAGATGATGCCTAACACCTCGCCTTAATATCATCCTTATCGTGCATAAATGGAAAGAAAATGGATTACCAGAATGCAAGTCCCATCTATCCTAGACATAATAGCGGCATGTCCAAGAGCCTTCTCCTACCCAAGGGATAAGTAATATCACACATCACCCATTCTTACTTTCTAAGAATTGTCCTTATATCATTTTTGGAAAAACAAACACATCAAGGTTCATCATCTTCCAACGGATTGTGGGGTACAATGAAACATTTTTCTAATACTAAAATTTTTCCTTGAGAAAAACTCCATAGGTGTCCATTCATCAAAACAAAATAGATATTTAAACAAGTAGTTTAGAGTATCTTAGATGCTCTCTCACTACACTCAGGGTGATGTCAAGATATGGGGCATGATCGCATATTTACCAGGATCAAACTGAAGTATTTTTGTTGATAGTTGTATATAGCTCCCTCCAAGCCACACTTATATCAGTAGGACAAACCAACCTTTTTCAATTTCTAAAAAAACATCTCCAAACCATGTGAATACATGTATATTATAGATTATTCCTCATTTTAAATACTTCAATTTAATTACCCAAACCTCCGGGTCACCTTGCCTGCAAGTGTAATATTCAAACCCATTGATCCTCAACCCTTACTCAGATGCTCACCGATGTTCAAAACTAAACAGTTTTTTAATGATAAATATTAAAGATAAATTTACCATATATATTGGGTGTACATCTTATACCCCCCCCCCCCAATTCATAAACATGACTCACACTTTTGAGAGTCGTTAGTCAAAAATGCCGAACTGACAAAGCTACGTGGCAAACCATTTTCCATTAAGATGGGATTTCACATCTAATTCCTCTTCAAAATTGAAAATCTTACATGTTCTATGATTTTTCAAACAACTACCTTCCTCCCAACATCATTTCTAAGAAGAAAGAATCAATATCCCAAGAACTAATCAACTGGTCCGGAAACCCAAATAGTCTTACCCAATATAGCCAGTTTTGATAAACAAGCACTCATGGTGCTTTTTAAAATCAATGGAGTCACTATGATTGATTAAAAGACTCATGTAACTACTATGAATTAGTCTAGAAAATATTGTAAAGTGGAAGTCACCGAAAAAAGAGAAACATAGTCTTGAACTAATCTCTACTCTTTGATTTCCTTAATGTAAACACGTCATTGACCTACTAGGGTCTAATTAAAAAATTATGGTTACATAGGAATCCCAATTTTCCCTAAGGTAACTCTACTTAGAACCATATCAAAATAACAGTCATTTATTACACAATTAATAATATCCCAAGAAACCGTAATTTATATGATGTTAAACTAAAACAGGTAAGGAATCATTTACCTACAATGGTTAGAATCTATCGCCATAGGGGTAGCAGTATCACTTTCCAAACATCATGTTATCTGGCCCTGATCATCTCTGAGTGGTCAAATAGAGGAGTGCTTGGTGATATAGTACAACACTAATGTGAACAATGAATGGATGGATACTCAATGGTATATGGATATGGTAATACCCGCTTAAGGTTTAACTTTCTAAAAACCACCCATTTACTCAGGGTTTCCTTTCATTATCTTGAGTCCTTATTTGGAAAACTGACACCCAAAATGACACTACTAATATGAAAACTAAATGAAAACATTTATCAATTATTTAAGGTCAAAATTATCTACCATAACTGGGCTATCACTTTACAAAAACAAGTAATTGGCCCTAAAACAAGTTTGTCACTAAAAAATCACTAGGCCTTATCACCTTACCTCTAGGTCTAATACATCCTAGAAAGAATTCATAAACTTCCATGGTTCTAGTCATTTTCCTATTTAAGGAAACTCTCAAAGAGACGTTTAAAACTGAACCCTACATAGGTTTAATTACGACAATAACTTCTAAAAGACTAAATTTTAAGGTATTTTATTGATACTCATTCATTTCAATATTTAAAACTATTCATATACCAGGGATAATAAGTACCAGTTGTTATAGAAATTGTACCATTCAATTTATTTAGTTGAAATCAGGCATCATTTCAAAAATTATCTCATAATTTTAATTTTAACCATTTATTTGATTCATGATATTTTATAAATGGAAGGGTTAAAGAAAATGTCAATTTACAATTTGTAGGGAAAAAACTCTTTAGTATCTAATTAGCATTACAATTATCAGATTCCACATAATTAAAAATATCAAAAGAAACTAATTTGTATTTTATTAATTAAAGGAACTATTCAATTAGGATTCCACAATATGTTTATATGTATCACTATATAAGTATCTCTATACACTTTAAATGGTTATCCTATGTGCATAACATACCCCCAAGGGGTTTAAATACTAATCACATAAGAAAGTAAAGGAATCCTATGTGGGTCCCATCATTTCAATCTAGGTTCAATTATATGGGTATCCATTAAAACATTTATAGAGTCAATTCTCTATAAATTACAATTGGCATCCCATTTAATTAACACTCATAGCATTTTATATTTTTAATATTTCAAAACACCCTTAATGGTTTTATCTCATAAATAACACATCGAGACTGACCTACTTTGGTCGAGTCCAATTTATATCAGAAGAAACATTCCAAGACTGACTGAATTGGGTCTAGATATTCATTTACTTATTTCATTATATGGTTTACCTTGTCCAAGTTCTAGAGGTAGCATCTCCTTAATTGCAAATTTACCCTTTATTTAAAAGCATCCAATTTCTATATGAATTCACATTTTGAAATTTATATATATTTATGCAACATGGTTCAGTTAGATGAATTAAAATTACAAAATAATAAAGGTAATTTCATTTATAAATTACAATTGGAATTCATGTAACTAAAATCATGTATTTATTTTCGATCACAAATATTTCAAATTAATGTATACAGTTTTGATTACATGGGTTACACATCCCATTTTATAAAGGGGAATATACTCTAAATTATTATTGGAACCCATATAATCACAACCATATATGTTTTATCCCATGAACCCAAGGGTCCATGGATCAAGAATCTCATAATAGTATAATTATGGTTCCACCATCAAACTATATAGTAAAACTCTATTTAGATTGATATAGACACTTTAATAACCAATTACATATGTCATAAGTGTATCCAAGCATTCTATAACCAAGCAAGAAATACAGGAATGAAATCTGAAAATTTCCATAAGCTTGGAATAAATATTTGCATGGTAAGTATCACTCAAACATGGTATACAAGCAATTATTCTGAATACTCACACAAACATGATAATTAAAATATAAAAATAGGAATAATAAAGAAATCACAAAATAATATAATGAAAATAAGAATGTTGATAGATCATGGATTATGGTATATAGACAAGAATGGTAGTGAATTACCTAATCATGGTATACAAAACATCATGAACTAGGCAATCAGTAATTCAACCTACATGGTATGGCTTATGAATGGCATGTGAATTTTATGTTCCTATAATGATGAATGTAATGACACTTCCTGTTTATACCATGCCAAGGGTAAATATCTAAAAACCAATGAATCAATAACTATTTGAACTCAAACAATCACCCAAGGTGAAATAATAGTCAATTGTAACATAAAACAACAACAACATCCATAGAAACATGATTGTTCCCTCATGTGTGGGTTGTTTGGACCTATAAACAATCTATTTACCAAGTGTTAACGCATTTATAGTCTCCATTCTACCATCCAAAAATGTTATAAAAAATAAAAAAATACTCCTCTAATACCATTTGTAGTGTCCTGCCACGAGATCCACTAAAATGGTGCCTCGATCTAGTTTTATAATATTCCTCAAGAGAGCCTACCCATATTCCATAGGATGTTGAGTAGTAGTAAGGGTATAATGGAGGTGGATTGGGGAGATTGTACCCTATGGATATGCAATAAATATAGTGGAAGCAACAATAAATATTAGTAGTGGTGTAAATAATAACTGGCATTAATAAATGAAGTGTAATCATATATGAATGTGTCATAATGTACAGAAAAAAATGTATAGTACATACAGATAAACAATATATAAGGAAAAGAATAAATCCCTAAGTTCCATCGATATGATCGTCATGAGCTCAATCTCAGTCATGTGAACCTAAGCTCCCATATAGAAGCATAATATCATAGGCATGCACTTTGAACCATAAATTGAATCCATGAGGTCTATTTGGGTACACCAGTGCAATAGAAACCCAAACATAGCGTTAGATATTCTCATTAAACCACCACTAATGATTTCAAAAGCTATACATAAAATGAATAGAAAATAATCATATTATAGTTATATCAAAATGAATAACTAAATAATAAGTAATAACATGTCAGTATCATGTTCCCTGAAGACACCTGATCGACCATAACTTCTTCGACCTAAGATGGGATACATCTACACACTGTCCATCATCTATATATATATATATATGTATGTATGTATGTTTACATAATAAAATTATATATATATATATCACCTACGTGGAATCAACGTTTATAACCAGTTTCATCAACTTGAGAAGATCATATATCAGATAAGGGACATCATTTCCAGGGTTCCATAACCATAATCACAATCTAAGAGAAAGTATTATATAAAGATAATAATAATAAAGGGATACAAGTGGTAACCGAGGAATCCTTTGCAACAACGGGTTGATCCAACTGTATTATTATCTCTTTCATTCTAGATATTGGGTTATAGGTGTAATACTAAGGATAAAGCCATATAATTCCATCTTTGAAAGTTCTAACTAAGTATATGGAGTCATATCCCAAATAATATTAATCTAACTATGATTTGGGGCCCAAGTAGGTCACCCTTGGAATTATGTGTCAGAGAAAATAAAGTTTAATCTATAGAGTTTATCTAAAGCATTTTAATATCCAGAGTAAAGAGAAAGATAGGGAATCATCAGGGACACACTGAGGCTTTCACATTTAACAAATTGACTAAATTCCAAGGTGGGTATCTCCCTTGGAATCCATTCTAATGAATCAGTTGGAATCCACTGAGTTCTCAATCCATTCCCTTGGGATTCCATACCTAAATCAATTTTGACCACTCCTAAAACTAAAAAGGTCAATAATGATAATAGTAGGAACCTTTCATTTGATAAATACTATTATCCTTGTAATAATCATTATAATATATCCTTTCAATTTATTAAAATTCATGCACTTTAATTAACAAGTTCGATAGGTCAGAAGGAGATTTCATGCTAATTAATCATATCAATTCATTCAATTTATCTAATTCAAGTCTGTACCTTTTCACTCAACAATGAAAAAGGGATACATAATCTTTTATACAATTTATCATGTCATAAAAAATAATTTAATTTATTACCTATTATTTATACCTGAAAATGTTCAAGGTTGGTTTCATACTTATTAACATTCTGTTTCAAGTGATGAGAGCCAATTTTAATATTCTTTCTCAATCATAAGTTGTCAATTGAACCATTTTAATTAATTTAATCCTTTGAGGAAGTCAAACCAAACACACCAATAGGTGTTTTCATTAATAATGTGTAATTTGAAACATAGTAATAAGAATAGAACACCCAAGGTTTGGATTTGTTAAGATAATTGACCTCTAATGATAATAATTGGGACTCATAGGGAAATTAAATTCCTAAGAAAATAAATATTTTAAGGTGAGTTGGTTTTGTCGAAAAATCATGGGTAAAACCAATGTTCTAGAAAATAAAAAATATTATAAATATATGAAAATTTAGGTAAATGAAATGAGTCCACCAACCACATCCTTAAGATAGACCACTTATCCAATATCATCCTTTGATTCTAGTGGGAACAAAAAAAAATTGAATAAATCATCAAACACCATGAAAATTGGGAAAAAGAGATCATATGGATTTAGAATTCTGTATGGAGAGATAACAAAAGAAAAGAAACATGAGAAATTAAATACTAACCAATATTCTTCTATCTCACCTAGAGGCGCTTTATTGTGAGATTAGATAAAGGAGATAGCACCATGCCTAAGAGGGGAGGAATGGATCATGAGCAGCCCCCCTAGTGTGTGTGGGTGAGGAGGGGAGAGGATGGAGAGAGGTTAAAAGAAACCAGTAGAATAAGGATAATTTACAAGCCATTAATGAGCTTTATGATTTGGTAACACAATTTTGAAAACTATGTAGAAACCATGACACCCACACCTAACATGGCTAGGGCATAGTTTGAAAAATTGTGTGTTTACTATGTCACTCTTCTCTAAATTTTCCTTCATTCCCCTCGCAAGGTCATGCACCTCCTCTCACACTGTTGGACTGAACCATGAGACACCCCTATCTTCCCTAGATTATTCTACATGGTTTTATCTAATGTCCACATAGTTTTTTCAAAACATTCCCCTATAGAAAAAAAGGTCACACGATTCCTCCTAGAGGGCCACACGGTTTTAAACTATCCATTCACCCCACTAATATCTCCTTAAAAGGGATCTTTCAGATCTCGTCACTCTTTAAACTCATCCAAATCTCTAAGACACCTCTTGGTCCTTAAACTGTATCAAAAAAACACTTTCAAGTGTTAAAACACTTTAATTTACATTCCAAGGATCAATTAAATATTTATCCCATTCACCAACTGAAATGTTCATATTCTTTAGAGAATTCAATCACTCAATAAACAAAGGAATTACAGATGATTTCATAAGGAAATAAACTACATCCAACATTTTGTTATGGTCTTTAAATTTATTTCGGATTCCTATGATAAAATACATGGTAGTGTTTTTCCATTTCCATTCAAGAATGGGTAATGGTTGCATCATACCATTAAAAATATGATGTTTATCCTTAATATACTGGCATACCATGTATAGAGATTGATAATCTAAAATATCCATTTTTATGTTATCCCACCATAAATACTCTTTGATATATATATACATATGTTTACTCTTAATATGGATAGATAAATATTAGATATGACTTTATTAATATTTCATGGAAGCTCACTATAAGATAGTATGATTTCATGAACAAGTTAGCTATATTGAACTAAATAATCCCTCAAACCTTTTAGGAGGCTAATAATCTTACATATTCACTTTCTAACAAAGGATTTTTTTTCAATACACCTACACTCATGTGGATACGCTCCCTCTTAATCTATTACCAATTCATGAAAAAGACAATTGTAAAATCCCTTATTTCTATCTATTGTAACTTTCTATTTTATTTACAATTAGAGCTGATGTGCTCATCCTTCTAATACAATGATGAGATATGTGCGTCATCCAAAAAATCTTTCATCAATTTTGGTATGGATAGGACACATAAATGCTTCCTAAACCTGATAATTTTTGTCACTATCATTTTTGAACTTAGTATAATTCTTAGACTAATTTTATAGCTCTATATCCTTCTTTTTCACCTCTTAAGTATTCACATAAAATGATGGTAGAATATTCATATGAGTAAGATATAATTTAACACCTTCCATCATGATTTAAAGATTCTTCCTCAATAAATCTATAAATATTGGATCTATTTATATCCTCATCCTAGACAAGATATCATGGTCTGTATGAATCAAAGCATCAGCCACCTTATTCATATTCTTAGGATGGTTACGTATTTATAATTCATAATATTTAATCAAATACAATTATCACCTTTTCCACATATTCAACTCTTTCTATGTAAATACATTATTAAATATTTTATAATCAATATATATATATATCACACCATTCACTATAAAGATAATGCCTCCATATATTCAATGAAAAAATTATGACTTCCATACTAAAGTCATGAGTTGGGTAATTCTACTTGTGATCTTTCAATTGTAATAAGGTATACACTACAACCATGTCATTTGGAATAAAAACACATCTTATTCTATTCTTTCATAAATTACTATATATCGAAACCCCTTCTCCATTATATGGTAGTGTGAGTATAGGTTAACTGACCAAACTCTTCTTCAGTTCATTGAATTCTATTCACATTCATCTATCTAACTAAACTTGAATCATTTCTATGTTAACTTGGTTAGTGTATTTTTTTAACCATGTGAAATTTCTCAAAAAATGTATATAGTATATGGAAAATCCAAGAAAACTATGGATCTCATTTACCAGGGTTAATCTGGGAAAATTTCCAATCACTTATATCTTTGAAATATCCACAACATTCCATCACTCACTTTCTAAATTTTGCATACAGTTTATCCTTTTTCAATGTTTTAAACACATTTCTTAAATGATTTTCATGTTATTCATTGTTCTTGAAATATATAAAAATATCATCTCTAAAGTCTACCAAAAATTAATCAAGGTAATCTCTAAAGAATCTATAAATTAGATCTATGAAGATATAAGGTACATTGGAAACTATACATTCATAGTTTCTATACCTTATATGGAAGGTTTTCTTGGGTATATCCTCTCTTTTGACCCTTAACTGATGATATTAAAATAGAAGTTCGATCTTTAAAAAGTATTGAACTCCGTTTAGTTGATCAAAAAATCATCAATAAAGGGTAAAGGATAATTTTTCTTCATCATTATCTTATTAATTTCATAATAATAAATATAGATATGAATTTACAGGTCATTATTATTAAAAAAAGAATATCTATACCCCATGGATAAGCACTTGGATTAGTTTATCCCTTATCTAGATTCTTTGGTAGTTTCCAATTCAGTTCTTAAAACTCAATCAGGAAAATTTCTATAAGGAGTATTGAAAATAGTCATAGTATTGAGTATTAGTCCAATTGAAAACTTAATTTAATGAATCAAGGAAAGAATAGGGAACTCTTCATGGAATACATCACGATATTCTTAAAAAATAGGAATTTCTTCAATGTTGAGTTTCTACGCACATTTTTTAGATAAATACCCCTCATGAATATGTAGTAGGAACCATATAATTGAAGTAATTTTATTTGGAAGTCCATTATCATCCATACATAGATAAAAGATAATTATTTGATTCATAATATCAAACCTGACTTCCCTTCCTTTACAATTGATATGGAATCTATATAGAGAGAGTCAATTTATTACGAAAATCTTATCTAATTCAAATTAAATGAGAATAATAAGATTTAAAGGATGCACATTCCCATAGAATTTTATCATATGGAAGGTATATACTTGAAATTTTATCATCATATAATTATAATATCTCATTGATAATTCAATGTGTAATAATTGAGGAGGTGATCTGATACTATAAAAATTTTATAAAATTATAAATGTTTAGTATAGCCAAAATCAAATAACTTATTTTTATAAACTCCATTACAATAACACTTTTTCATGCTTGGAAAAAATAACATGTTTTTTATTCCATATGAATTATGATAATAAAAACATGCATGCAATTTTTAATTTATGATAAAAATATGAGAATAAAAGAAACAAATCAAAAAGTAAATATGAATTTTTTGTCTCATAAATTGTATCAAAATAAAATCTAGTGTGACTAATGACACTAATCATGGTGAATAAAATTATGGGTCCATTATTCCACTAATTCTCTTTGTGTGTGTTTTCTAGTTATTTTATACTTGTATTTCTATCCTTTATTCAGTATATTCAGGTTAAGTAAATCTTTTAAGATTACTTGGTTCTTTTCCTAAAAACTTGTTTTATATCCATTTCAATAAAATTTCAATAATCAATAACATGAGCATTATTGAAAGTAAAAAAATAATATAACAACGTATATATACCCATATATTTTACATTTTATCACTCCCATATTTGTTATTATTATTTTAATTATTTTAGTTTTTGAATCAATTTTTTTAATGGCATACAACTTTTGGATATTAGGTATACATGCATAGGTAAAATCAATATAGTACTGAAATTGATGGGAAGAGAAAAAATGTATATAAAGATCATTCTTATAAGATTAAAAAAAATTACTCTACTTGATTATACTTTCACTTGAATAGGAAAATTCTCAATAACACATGATTTTTTAGGAATTTTAGTGGAGAAATAAAATGAAATAATTTAATATAATCAAATATCAATAAGAATGGTGTCAAAATATAAATGATTTTATAATGATAAAATAGATCGTATCATTGAAAACATCTATTTTTTTACAAAAAAATGACCATTAATTAAGTAATCTTACTCATGCTTAACATAATACTAATGATATTAGAGAAATAAAACTGCAATTTTCTATCATTTCAACACAAAAATGAGAATGTTACATGACTACTTTTTTATTTAAAATAACATAAAACACATAAATAAAAAACCTGAAGAAGGTATATAAAATTTCATCCCCTCCCCCAGACATAAAATGTAACATTTTACACAACGTGACTCTATTAAATTATATATTCCAATGAAATAAAGAATTTTTAGCAGTACAAAAAAAATTAAAGGTATATGGTTAGGTAAAATATGATGTTCTCGAGTAATGAATGGGTTGTAAAGTGTGATAACATTGATTTAATGTTTTAGAAGTCCCTCAAAGTATTTCTTTAACTATTACACATTTATTGTACATATTTTTCTCATCAAATATTTTGTGATATCCAATACACCATAAGGAAAAAAAATATTTTTTACAATATAAGGGCCTAAAAATTTGTAAAGTAAATTACCAAGCATCAACTTCATTTAGGAACTATAGATTACTTTTTTCCCTTTTAAAACATCCCCTTCTAGATCATCTAGTTATGGGTGGATTTTATATCTCTTGTAGAGAATTTAGTTTTTATAAGATGATAATCAAATCACCTTGATCTCTTAAATTTTTAGCTTCTTTTGATCTCTTTATAGGGGTAAATATATACTAAATTTACTTATTTCCAAAAATTCATGATTCTTAACCTATATGGGGAGGTAGTAGTTTTTTTAAAGGTATTTTGATATGGGGCCTTGTCGATGTGATTATTATGTTATTTATTATTATCTAAAAGTGCATCATATAAGTTATTCCTATAATAATTTCTATTTTATTTCACAATCTACTATAATATATGCTTTAACTCCTAGTTTGAAACTTCAAACTAGCCATTAATTTCAGGGTGGTAAGGGGAAGATGTTTTATGTGTCCCCTCATAATTTGGGAGGTGGAAAATCAAATTTTAGTTTCAAAAAATGTGACCCTTTATCACTAATAATAATATTTTTATTCAAAAACTATAAAAAAATCTGATCCCTGGAAAAATATAATACAAAATGAGAACGGTTACTCCTTGTGGATGTGTTCTCCACCCATTTTATAACATAATTAACAAAATGAAAAAAAATATAATAACTAAAATGATCTTGGTAAAGAAACCATAAAATCAATTCACCATATATCAAATATATCATAGAATAATATGGTTTTCTGAGGCATCCTATGTCTCCATAAAATATTACCAGTGTATTGGAAATGTTTTCATAAATTATAAAACACATGGGCATCATGGAACTATCTTATCTAAATAATCTATAGTCTAAGACTTTCATATATGTATTTAGGGGAGAAATTTTTCCGCTATAATAAATTTTATAAAAAACTTGAAAAACAAAATTAAACTCATGATCTGGAACACAGCTCTTAATGTCTAGGACAATATATATGCACCAGAGGTAGGGATCATCTTTCACATAAAACCTAGACTCACTCTTCAATTTCTTAACTAGGTTTTATTAAATAAGTTAAAGTATTTCAAAGGTTCCATGTTATTTAAATAAATCATCATACCAAAAATGCATACCTTAGAGTGCATTAAAATACTCAACCTGAAATGTGTCTCTAAGTAGTACCTTATAACACTCTAATATTTTAAAATATTAACATTATGTTTAATAGAATATACAACATGTAACAGAGAACCTAAAAAAACCACAATATACTCTTTAAACATGACTATTATAACATATTTTTCAAAATCGGTATTATGAATAGGAATAACAACTTTTTAAAAATAATGTATAAATATTTTATATGAAGAAAATATATTTTTAAATAAGGAATTAATTTTAGTAAAGTACTTTCATACTTCAAAAATATATTTTTTTTCAAAAATATCTTCATTAGTTTTTGTGAGAAAATGATATATTTAATTTCTACCAATTTTAGAAATTTAATTTGAAAATTTTAACATTATTTTTTAAATTATAAAGTCATAATTAACTTTGGGTGAAATTTGGGATTTTTTTGAAAAGGTTGATTTTTTAACGAATAGTGAAAAATTCCACTTTTTGTAAAAGATTCATTTATTTTGTTTAAAATAAGTAATTTAAAAGTGAAATTTTTATTTGAATTTGATTTAAAATTAAAATTTGTATTCCTTAGTTTAATTTAATCTAATAAATTTCATTTTAATCCTATTTACATTTTATTTTAGTATAAGTTTATTATTAGGATTAAAATGCATTCTTTAAAAAAAATTAGGTGAATAATGTATATCCATTTTAATAAATTAATATAAACCATAATAAGAAATGATTTAAATTAAAAATCCGATTATATATCTATATATATGAATTTAAATTCATATAATTATTTTTAGTTTTAGATATTTAATGTAAAATTCTTTTGGCATTGACAAATGCATTTTCCTAGAAACCCATTTTTCACCGCGCTTAGTGGTATTATTATAGAATGAATTTGTTCTAATTATGGGGATATAATTTCATAAAATTGTTTTTTTGTTTGGAATAATAAAAATTTATTTTATTTAATAAGGAAAACTTAATTTTTGGTCATTAGGAAATGTAAAAATTGTTAGAATATCATCGCTGTGGTAAAAGGTTAAATCGGGTTAACTTAAGTAAAAACTATGTGACAAGGCCTCCATTTTTCAACTTAATTATTATTTCCTAATAATTTTTTTACCCTTATCACCTTAGGCTCAATATTAAATTATTTATGAGAAACTTATCCATGAAAGTTTCTTATATAATAATTTAAGTAAATAAAAATTCAAAATGTCACTCTACTTCCTTTAAATATCTCTTATATGTTCACATAGAGATAAAAATAAGTGTTGAGTGAATATAAAATATTATTTTGACTATAATTACATTATTTTAATTATGGTATTGTTTTTAATTATTATATATTATTTATTTTCCTTAAATTCTTATACAATGCGAACACAGTGCTTGTGCGGACAATGGAAACTCAAGGTAGTTAATTTTAAAAACTATTAAATAAATGTATTTGGGATGATTTATGGTTAAAAAATAATTATATAGCTAATAATTATGTATTATTAATAGTTAAATGAATTATATTCTAAATTCATTATTATATTCCTATTTATAAAGTCAAATTGAGTGAATAGTGTCAAAATGACATTAATAATATTTTATGTTAAAAAATATTTTAATAAATTATTTAAAAATACAAAGAATAATGAAGAAGGAAAATTAAGATTTTAAATAGCATAAAAGTTCATATATTTTAAATTTATGGTTAAATTTTTATCTTATAAGTAAAATTGTAACCCTTTCAGTTTGAAAGAGTTGTTAGTGCGGTTAAGGATAAAACGAGCTTACTAAGCTGTTAAAACAAGAGATAAAAGTAAATTTGGTACATAAATTATTATAAATCTTTTTCTGGAAATATTTAAACCATATACTATCCAAAATTCAAATCCATATCCATTTTTAAGTATTTTAATTGTATATGACCTTATTATAATTTAAAACATTAAGAAATTCCAAAAGTGTCCCTCCCCACACTTATAAAAGGGAACCCTCATTCCTCTCCTCTTCATGCTTAAAGAACCATTTATTTCATCCAATAACCAACAATATACATTAATTAGTTCCCTAAACACAACCTATAGGCCTTGTTTTGATAAAAAAAAATAAAATCTAGGAAGGCTTTAGGTGTAAACCAAAAGAGGTTGTTTGGAGAAGTGGTATCTTTCTTAACCGAGTGTTTTTATTTTATTTCATCTTCCACAAAATTAAAATATTATTCAACCATGATAATATAATAACATTAGTATCTATAGTATACAAATTTTTTCTTACTCTATTTCTATCTCTTCTTCCATCAAATGGGAAAGGAAACTGTTGTTCCTGTGTATGGAGGACTACCGCCCTACGAACCGATGTAATTCATTTTACATCAAAACCAATCATGAATGATTTTAATTATAAATTTAATATATATATATATATGATATTCAAGAAAAAATTATCATTCTATAAATTAAATATATCATATATTTTCTTACATATCAATTCATTGAAAGATGATAACATCGCTCGTGCTTACGTGTGGATCACCGCCTCAAAAAAGTGATGTAGTTCATTTTTCATTAACCCATCACATGGATGGTATATATAAATATATTTTAAAAAATAATATGACATTTATGATATAATTAATATTCTATAAATATAAAATAACACTTTACTTTTTTCCATCATGATCATTGAAAAATGGAAATAAGACTCATGCGTATGTACAATATACTTTCTCCATGATTGTAACATAGTTTATATTTCATAAAAATACATCATGGTTTGTTTAAAAATTATAATTGATATATAAAAATTATAATTATTCCATTAATATTTTATGTATATGATGTAACAATGACCTCTTTAACCATATCCAAACTAATAAAGTCATTTTGGACATATGAACCAAATATCATAAAAACATCCGACGTAAACTTAATTTATTAAGAAATTAAATTTATCATGTTATTAAATAAAATAAAATTAATTATAAACATGAAAATTTTTGTTAATAATGCTAATAATTAAATTATGTTTTTATTCAGGAAGATAAATAAAAAATGTGGTGAGTAGAACATGAGGTAAGGGTTTTCATCTCAAACTCTATTCATTGAGTAATATTTTGATGTTATCTACCTAATTTATTTTATATAGTGTATACTCATTCACTTTTACATTTTATGTAATGAATAATTCATACATTATGTTATTTTAATTTTCAATTAAATTTATTTTATCCATGTGGATTTGACTGGAATGTTACCAAGTGGTAAGGGGTTTCTTAACTCAATTTCTATTTATTAGCTTATACTTATACTTAATTGAATATATTATTCCATGATTATGCATGAAAATAAAACTTTATTGTACAATTATATATTTACACTTTTATTTTTTGTATTTAAATTTTTCACACATAACTAATTCATTTATTAATTCTCACTTCAATAATACAATATTTGTAAGGTATTTCATCTCAATTTTCTTTCATTGAGGCGTATTTTAATGTTATGAACCAGTTTATTTTATATAGTTTTTTTACTACCCTTTTACATGTTATATAATGAATCCTTAATACTTAATTTTATTTTAAGTTTCAACTCTTGTTATCTCAACCTTGTGGATTTGAATCAAAAGTTACTAAGTTGTAACAGGTTTCATAACTCAATTTATTTTCATTGGGTTATATTACTTCTACATTGTATTTGATATTATAAGATTATGTATATAATGACTTTTTATTATTTTATATTTTATTTCCACTTATTTTATGAGGATTTACATTTGATACACATAATAAATTCATTGATTAATCTCATTCCAATAGTATGATCTTACTAAGAGATTCCATCTCAATTTCCACTCTATTGATGCATATTTAGTAATATGAGCCTACTTATGGGGTTTATATACTATCCTATTGATATTTTTTATCAGTAATATCTTAATAACCATGTTATTTAATGTTTCATTTGAATTTATTTCTTTCATTGGGGTTAATATTAAAAAGTTACCAAATTGGTAAGGGTTTATACTTCTATATCATTTTAATCAGGATTGTTTATTATTGGATTTATATTGAAGGATGTTATTTCATAATTATATAGTAAACCCATTTTATTTTTCTCACCTCAAAGTTTTCATGAAATTTTCAACTAATACTTCTATTTTTCACTCGTTTGTTATTAAAATGATTGAGAAATTTTTTTTACGAAAATACAGCTTTATTTATCCTTTTGTTCGAAAATGAATTTTCTTCCATATCCATATCTTCTTTATAATATTTAAAAGAAAATGTTTTTTTATAAAATTATTTATTAAAGAAATTTTTTTCCCATGTTTAAAATTTTAAAAATAGTTTACAAAAAAAATCTTCTTGTCATTTTCTAAAAGAGGTACTTTTTGACTTTTTACCAAAAATTTGATAGGAAAATTGGTTTTAACATACTCAGGATAAATAAAAAGTTCCCGCGGTCATGACCACTCATTACTTTGAATTTTCTCTCAAAATTTTACAAGGTTGTTTTCTAATAAATTTTTACCTCAATATTCTAAAAATGTTTTGATTTTAAAGGTGATTTTCAAATATAAAATGGTATTTTCCCCAAGAAATATTTTAATGGACTTTTTATGGTATTTCTATTCATCAAATGCTACAACCATTTATTTTAATTATACTCTTTTGGGGATATTTTGTAATTATTCCATCATTATACTTTATCTAGATGATTTATAGTCAGTTTTACCAGAGAAAGTATAGAAATTCAATTTCTTGATCAATATTGTAGTCATTAACATCCTATTAAAACATTCACTTTATTTTGATCATTATATGTTACATTCATCTTAAATATCCATATTATTTGTTTCATATATATTATTATTTCCAAAATTTTATACCATCTTTTATTATTGTGTTTTATTTTGGGAGTTATTTTGTTAGCTAGGAAAAATATTGATAAATCTATATTATTTACTCAATATTGATATTTATTGACAAGGTATATTATTTATGAATTTTGTTGATAATTTAATATATAAGGAATGCATTGGATATGAGTTGATAGGTGGGTCCTAGTTTTAGTTTCCCCCTCAATGCATCAATGGGTCTCATGAGAAAAATATATAAGCTAGCATTAAATATATTTTTGGTGTATACCTACCGAACAACTGAATTGTCTTGTCATAAGGTCTTGATGGTATAGATATCAGGATGTATAATATCATGACGTCCAATATTAATCATTTAATTCTTTGATAATTTAGTTATTATTTTCTGTGATATTACCTCATTAATATAATCCATTTATTCATTTTTTCTCAAGTTATTGAATACATGTAATGGGTTTTCAATTATTTACCTTTAAATATTGATTATACCTTACTTACTCGTGATAGATTCCACTATAAATAACCCTTACTAAGAAAATGAGCTCACCCTTTATTTCTTTTCTATTCATTGGGATATGAAGAAGGAATATTTTAATGAGTTAAACGATTAAAAATATTTTCTTTTATTATATTCTAATTTATATTTTCAAATTAAATGCGAGATTCAAGTATGTTTTTAGTTTACCATAACTACTAACTATTTGTTCCATTGGGATGTGATCACTTATATCTTATGATAATTGAATAAAGTAACCATCGATCCTAGGTTACTAGAGTTAGGTTGTTTAAAATTGGTATCAGAAAAAGCTTAGTGGAAACCTTGGGAACTAGACTTATAAAAAGATAGATTAATGAACATAACCCTATGAAAGAATTTGTAGAAATTCCCCAAAGACACTATGTTTTTTATTCAAATGATGATAATTTAAGATTTTTAGGTACCATCATAGATTAATAAGTCTAAGGATGATTATAATTTTAAAGGCACGTATACCACATCTAATGTTTTATGTGATGGAACTGCCTAGGATACATTTATTGAGTTTTAATAAATGCTTGAGGTATATGCACCCATTTTTATATCTTTTAGTCAGAATGGTATTTGTGTAATAATGATTTTATATTTTGAGGACATAAGTTTAAAGTTATTTAAACCTTTAGGTTTAATAAGACCATTGATGTCAATATAATAATATTCTATTAATATTATTTTATTTTGTGGAGAAATAAGTCGTATATAACACTTTTGGGGTTAAAAAGTGATTTGATGACTAATGTAATTTTTGAGTATTTTCATCATTTTTTTGAATTATATTGGAATTATATTAATATAGTTTTATAAAAAGAACAAACTTATTTTTTTAGGAACACTGATCACATCCAGAAAGGTCGTGGGGATTTAACCCATAGTTGAAGGGAGAAAAGCGTGTAGAGCCTACCACAGGCCTATGTGATGCCCTGGTTCATATGACATTTTTTTACATAAACTGTTTTATGGATAAATATTAATTATATTTTTATAATCATATTATAGTATCAATTATTTTTTATTCTGATATAATTAATGATATTTTAATAGATTTTTTTGGATTGAGGTATATATAACCATTAGGTTTAACGTAAATTATTATTTGGGAAGAATGCAATTAAATTTTTAGGGATTAATATTAAAAGGTATAAAATCACCTTTGAGGTGGAAAAATTATTTCATATTGAGAGGTTAATTGGGATATAGGGTTATTTATTTGTGTAATAATCTATGTTCAACATTTGGTGGAAGTTTTTTAGTAAAATATATTATTTCTTCATGTGAATGTATATAAATTTTTTATTATCTTACCTTGTGATATCCATTTCAGTTTTAGTTAATATATAAATATAGGATGAATAGATTATTATTATTATTTTCTATTAAAATTTAATTTTAGTGTGTCAGGGAAAAAAATCACACTTGATATTCATTCATTGGAGTAATAGATGAAGTGTAAATTGATTGAAGCACATAAAAAGGATAAAATTGTGCTTATAAAATAGAAATGTATAAAGTAAGTATATTTTCTTATTTTCTTATTATATATGGTAAAGTAATTTGTAACACCCCAAAATTCCATGGTACTCTTCTCTTTGAATAATACAGTAGCGTGTGTTGTACGCAACTTTGAGTCCTAACACACACCACGACCAATCAAACTAGCCATTATGAATAGTAACACCCACTTTTTGAAATTTTATAAATTTTATCTTTCAAAATGGACTTAATTTTTGGATTCGGAATATTGAAATTAACCTAGGGTGAATTTTTGGTATTTTTCTGAAAACATTCAATTTTTGATGAATAGTGAAAAACACAGAGTTATTGGTTAAAACCAACTTTTTATTTAAATAATTATTTTTTTAATTTTAATTTATTTTAGGTAAAAATAGATACATAATACATATATAAGTTCAATTTAATTCATTGGAGTTAGTTTATAATAATTTTAGACATATAAAAATTTTATTCAACTTTTCACTGCCTTTTACCCATCTCCTAAAAGAATTTGGAAATTCACATAAAACTTAATTTTACCGCTTCTGTGAGTGGAATTTTGAAAATACGAGAGACTCGGTTAATATCAGGGAGTAAAATTTGGTTCAATAAGATAAAATTAATTTTTGATTTATAGTAACTTTTTCCTTTTATTTTCCAAGGTAAAAAGTAAATAGGGTAATTAAGGGTAAAAATGATATTAATATTACCCTAACATTTGTCATAATTCTATTGGACATATTTATCTTGACCAAAAACAACCTTAGGAATAAAATATTATCATTTAGGTCCACTTGGATTAGATTAGGACATTTATTATTATTTAATTCAAAGAAGAGTTAAAAGAGTTAAAATCAACGTTTATTTACTAAAACATTTTTAATATAGGGTTATACATAAGATAAATTCTATTGTAAATATTAATTCAAAATATGAAAATATTTCCTACATAATGGTATTTTATTTATAATTTTTAGACATTAAATAGTTTAATTTATATATGACACAATGTCGATGCAGTAATTACCTAATTAATGAAATATGAAAATAATTGATATTATAAATATCCAAATAAATGTAATTTGAGACTTTTTATTAATTAATATAATTTTATAGCTTAATATGACATGTTAGTATTTATTTAATTATGTTTGTTCGAAGTAATCATGCTGTTATGATTTTCACAAAAACTAAATACCAAATTTTCTCAAAATTGACATAAAAGGGTTTTTAAAAAAAATATTATATTATTAATTGATATTCTATTCTTAAAAATATAAGGTTTGGCCCAAAGACTTATATCATGATAGTTGTATCATTAATGGACCACTTGGGGGTGTCTCATGGATGTATATAGTATGTTTATTAACTATATAATATAAAAATACAAAGTGATATGGTTAATGTCAATCTAATTAACTAAGAGTTAAGACTAAAAGATAAGGTTAATATAATGACCCAAACCTATCTAAAATCTATTGTTTGAAAGTATTTAGACCCATACCCACCTTATACTTTGAATAATACACTTTTGAGCCATTAGAAACCAAATATGAATTTATTATAATATAATACTTTAAGTTTTTCCTAAAGATCCCCTCCTCTCTCTTATAAAATGACACCAATTCTAACCAATTCTTCACACCTTCAAGGCCTTTTGTATCGGCCAAAACCTGCCCAAATATTCACTAAAATTCCCTCAATAAAACCTAGAGGCCTTATTTTGATCAAAAATCCAACCTAAGGATCCCTTTTGATCAAATCAAAAGGAAGAACCCGAAGAATAGGTAATGTTTTCACCACCCTTTTTCATGTTCCTTTCTTCTTCAATTTCTTATTTATTTGTTATTTACTTTATAAAATAATAACTCCAGTATCTTATATATACTTTGATGTTATTATAAATATTGTACAACCATATTCAGTATTCTATCTATCCTTTGAATTACATGTCACCATACGTGTGTACGTACGGCTTACCGTCTCCACGTCGTGGTGTAATTGTTATTCAAAAACGTTTTTATTTGGATGGGTATGATAATGATATGTAATTGATATAAATAATAAATATAACATGATAATGATTCTGTATATATGATAAACCATCCCATTATATATTATTTTAATATCAAAAGAATGATATCGTCGCTCGTGCGTACGTACGGACTACCGTCTCCACGAATATGATGAGATTCATTCCCCATCGTATCCATTCAAGTATAATTTTAATTTTCTGATTAAAAATAATTTTTAAGGACTTGATATTATTCTGGAAATGAATAATATACAACCTATCCATAACAAACAAGGCTTATGTAACAAAACATATAAAATAATAAGAGTAAGTTAACACCCGAAACGACGATAATACTAAAATATTATTAACAAGGAATTATTAGAAGATCATATATGATATCATAATTATGTATATGGTTCTTTTATAATTTAATAAAAATGTTTTAACTATTATACAAGAGGTTAACAAACCATCTAATAAGGAAAATTACAAGGTAAGGTTTTATTTCACAATCTCTTCATTATCTGAGGTTGTTCATACGTAATTATCTACAGGGACCTCTTTATCATCCACATCCATGTTTCTTAAAAATGTGTTTAAAAACATTCTTAATATTTTACAGAATATGGGTTAAAGTCATTTATACCCTTTTTTTACTTTTTATAAGAATTTTATAAAGGAATCTTTCTGTCGTTTTCCAAACAAGGTCCTTTTTAACCTTTTTGACAAAATTAAGGTAAGAATGTCTTTTTTAACTTATACGGAGGGTGCATCTATTTTCCTCCATTATAAAATCTTATAAGCTTCCCTTATAAGCTTATAATAATATTTTCAAAGTAAAAGTTTTATTTTATAATTATGTGACTTTTAAATGATTTCAAAAAAATAGATATTTCTCTCAAATAGTTTTGATATCATCTATGTCAACATCCTTTGATGGATTTTAAGCTTATTTGAAGTTTATTTATTATGAAACAAAACTTCCATATTGTATTGAAGGTTTTGGGATATGTTTTACTATGGATGTGTTATTTTTATACCATTCATGGTTTATGGAGAAATTATTGACATTTCATATGCTAGTTTTAATATGAATTTTTATGTTATGTTTAAACCTGTTCATATGAGAAATGCATTGGACTTAATATATGACAGGTGGATCCCACTATAGTTCCTTGTTGTATCGTTAGGTCTCATGAGACAAACTAGTGTCTTGTCACAAGGCCTTGACAAAATCTTATTTGTAGTCTTGGAACAAGGCCTTGACTATGTGGTTATGATAGTCTGGAATTATGCATTCCATCATTATGAAAGTGGTTATTGATATTGCATGTGATTACTTGACTAGTAGAATATCCATTTGAATAGGTAAATGGAATTATTTCATATTATTTTTTCCATATTATTCTGAAGTTCAAGTTTAAAAGGATTTTGTTTTTGTTAAACATTTCCTTAAATGTTTATGCTTATTTATGAAAGTTTCTGCTATATTTTTATCCTTAATAAGCATCTGAGCTCACCCCTTTCAATGTTTTGTTTTTCCCAGGATGTGAAGAAGTAATTTATGAATGAACTATAGGAATAGTATGAGGGGATATGAATACAAGATGTTGTTGTAGTTTTTTTACTTTATGATGTAATGTAAACTTTATGAAAGTATCTAGTGATTCCAAGGATAATAAACTAATTAGTCTTTCAAGACATTATCTTTTGTGATCATGCTAATGTTATGTAATAATGCACCAACTTTGGGTAACTGGGGTCAGGGAATTACAGTTGGTATCAGAGAAAGTTTAGTAAAAACCTTGGAAGCTAGATTTAGATAAACTCTGATTAGAGCACATTTCCCTAAGATAGACTCTGTGTATTAGTATAGAAGAACTTACTAGAATTTTGGTATTGTAGAGATTTTGTGATTTTTATGAGAAATACATCCCTGTCTGGATATAAGCAGGTAGAGGCGGCTCTGGCACAGATGTACCTAGGGGTAAAACCTAAAAACACGGCTTTGAGCTAGACTCGAATGGGAACTGGTGCACGACAACGGGCCTTTCTGCACTCTTGGTTACGACACTCCCGGAGGATATACTTAGGATAATTCTCATTTTCATTACAAACTATTATGAAGGGTTTATGAGTATATACTTCCTCAAAGAAATTTTTTTTTATGATTATGGATTATATCTATAAATAGTTCAATTTATGTTAAGTGTTTTACAAGTATGGAATTATTTATTTTGATTCATAAATTGATCTAGTTTATGCCATTGTTTAGAAATGGTACCTAGTGGAAGAAATGGAAATTGTATCAATGTGTGCACTCCATATAGGGATTTCCCTCCTGCTCAAGATAATTATAGTGGAGCTGGTGATGCAACTGGTGTTGATCAACTAATCACCATACTGGGACAACTCACTCAGGTTATGAATAATAACCTTACCCTTATGGAGCACCCTGATCCAAAGCATGTAGGATCCATGTTAGATCGCTTCATGAGGAAAAAACCACCAACATTCAATGGGAGTACAAATCCATTGGTAGCTGAGCAATTGATAAGTTCCCTGTAGAAAATATTTCAAGCTTTGTGGAGTAGTGAAAGGGAGAAATTTAGCATGGCATATTATCGCCTCACTGGAGACGTTGATCAATGGGGGTCATTGATTCAATACACGAAGGAAGATTTTGAAGTATCAAATATGGAATGGAGAGAGTTCAAAGAGATTTTCTTATAAAAATACTTTCCTCGTGACCATCAAGTAGATATGGAAAGGCAATTTTTGAGTCTGAGACAAAAGGAGGATGAGAATGTCACAAAGTATGAGGCTAACTTTAGAAGTTTAGCAAGGTATGCTGGAGATTATATACGTGACCAAAGAAGTAATAGTGTTCATTTATTTGATGGGTTAAAACAGTTTCTCCTTTGAGCATTAGTCTCACAATCTTTCTCCTCGTACGAAGATATTGTCTGTTGTCCTATCAAGAAAGAAAATGAATTCTCTAAGTCTTACGATTTTATGGCAAAGCAAGAGAAGAAGAGATCTTCTTGATCACTCTAGGAATGGAAATAAGGGGAAGAAGGGAAAAGTTGAATATCCATCCTGTAGTAAATGTGGGAAGAAACACCCTGGTACTTGCGTGAAGGGAATGGGTGTCTGTTACAAGTGTGGTGAAAAAGGCCATGAAGCACATGATTACAAAGGGAAGAAAGAAGCTATCGATGTTTAATGCTACAACATTAGGGAGATGGGACATTATGAAAATTAATCTCCTAAGCGTCAGGGGAACTTACCTCAGAAAAGGCCAAGGGATCAAGTCCAAGCTTATGTTTTCACTACTGTTGAGGTAGAATCTCCGAAAGACATGGTGGTAGGTAATTTAATGGCTTCCTCAAGTTTAAAAAATGCATTATTTGATTCTGGATCATTATTGTTTCATATCTAACTAGTTTGCTAAGAAAATTAGATATTTCCAATTTGATTTAACAAGGGATTTGTCAGTTAAAACTCCTAAGGGAAGTATCATTGCAAAAACGTTTTGTTAATCAGTACACATTAGAGAACATAAATGTTATTTATCCGCTGATCTCATCATCATACCTATGATTGAATTTGATATAATCCTAGGTATGGATTGGCTTTTGGACCATGATGTAAAAATTTATTGTAAGAAGAAGGAGGTTACTTTTTTTGATGAAGATGATAAGGAACACCTTATCATTACAGCAGAATCATCACCACCTAATTCTTACCTAGATCCACCCCAGGTATCTCAACTAAATTCAATTATTGGGGAGGAAGAGAATGAAATGACTGTGGTTAAGGAAAATAATGTTCAAATAGAGGATATACTTATTGTGAAAGAATATGTAGATGTGGTTCTGGAAGATTTACATGGACATCCTCCAGAATGAGAAGTTGAGTTTTCCATTGATTTAATTTCTGGATCAAGGCCTATATCGAAGACCCCTTATAGAATGGCCATTTTGGAATTAGTTGAATTATAGAAACAACTAGTGGAATTGAGTAATAAAGGATTTATTCGACTTAGTGTTTCTCCATGGGGAGCCCATGTCCTTTTTATTAAGAAGAAAGATGGTTCTATGAGGTTATGTATCAACTACAGGGAAATCAATGCTATAACAATAAAGAAAAAGTATCTCCTACCTCGCATTGATGATTTATTTGACCAACTGCATGGAGCTCAATAATTTTCAAAGATTAACCTTCGATCTGGATATCATCAGTTATGTGTGAAGAAGTAATACATTCTAAAGATAGAATTTCAAACTAGGTGTGGGCATTACGAGTTTACAGTAATGCCTTTTGGATTGAATAAAGAACCCTCTGTATTCATGGATCTAATGAATAGAGTTTTCAAGGAATATCTCAATGAATTTTTGGTGGTATTTATTGATGATATCTTTGTATACTTAAAAACCTATGAAGATCATGAAAATCACTTGCGCATTATCCTGATGACTCTGAGAAGACATTAATTATATGGGAAGTTTAGCAAGTGTGAATTCTGGCTTCAGGAGATTTCTTTTCTTGGCCATATTGTCTCTAAAGATGGAATCTCTGTTGATCCTTCTAATACCAAGGAAATCCAAGAATGGCCTACACCGATGAGTATAACTAAGGTATGCAGTTTTATTGGTTTAGCAGGTTATTATTGATGTTTCGTCTAGAATTTTGCCCAGTTGGCTAACCCATTGACAAAGCTCCCACGTAAAGGGGTTAAATTTGTTTGGACAAAATAGTTTGAAGAATGTTTTGAAGAACTGAAGAGAACATTAGTCAATGCTTTTATATTGACTCTACCATTGGGGAATGATGGGTTCGTTATTTATAGTGATGCATCTAAGAAAGGACTTGGTTGTGTCCTTATGCAGAATGACAGGGTTATTACCTATGCATCACGACAGTTGAAAATTCATGAGCAAAACTATCATACTCGTGATCTCGAGTTAGCAGTTGTGATCTTTGCATTGAAGATATGGATACACTACCTCTATGGTGAAAAATGTGAGATTTATAGTGATCACAAAAGTTTGAAGTATATTTTCTCACAAAAAGAACTCAACATAAGGCAAAGAAGATTGCTTTAATTACTCAAGGATTATGATTGCATGATACACTACCACTCGGGGAAGGCAAACAAGGTGGCAGATGCTTTTAGTAGAAAATATCATGGAGTTTTGAACAATATGAGAATTGAAAGGGATCTAATTTTCCTGGATCAAGTGAAGATGGACATGGGAATAACCATGGAAGGTGAAACATCAATTATTTTTCAAATGGTTTCCAAACCACATTTACTAGAAAAGATAAAGAGTTCTCAGACTAGTGATGAAGAGTTTCAAAAGAAAATTAAAGCTATGAATTATGGGAGATTAAGAGACTTAGTGTATGAAGAAGGAATTTTGAAATTTGGGAAGAGACTTTGTGTTCCCGATATACCTGATCTAAAATGGGAATTGTTAGATGATTCTCATAGTTCTAATTTCTCTATACAAGCTTGGAGCACCAAAATGTATAGAGATTTAAAGGAACATTTTTTGTGGGAAAACAAGAAGAGGGAGATAGATTATTTTGTTTCAAGATGTATGGTTTGTCAACAAGTGAAAGCCGGAAGGCAATATCCTGAATAAGTCATGAAACCTCTTCCCATACCTGAGTGGAAATGGGATAATATCACGATGGACTTTGTCATGGGACTACCAAAGACTCTCAGAATGAACGATGCAATATGGTTCATTGTTGATCGTCTTACCAAGTCAGCACGTTTTCTTGATATTAGGGAAGATTTA
This sequence comes from Viscum album, assembly GCA_963277665.1. NCBI lineage: Eukaryota > Viridiplantae > Streptophyta > Magnoliopsida > Santalales > Viscaceae > Viscum > Viscum album. Next base: position 1,291,306,573 of record OY728119.1, read on the forward strand.
CCACTTGATCGTCTAGCAAGGCTATATATTAATGAAGTTGTGAGACTTCATGGAGTACCCCTATTGATTGTTTTTTATCGTGATCCCCATTTTAATTCAAGATTCTGGAAGAGTCTTCAAAAGGCCTTGGATACTGAACATCGTTTGAGCACTGCCTACCACCCTCAAAGAGATGGAAAATCAGAATGGACTATTCAAACCTCAAAATACATGTTGATATCATGATCACTTGACTTTTAGGGTATTTGTGATCAATATTTACCTCTGGTGTAATTTTCCTATAACAATAGCTTCCATTCCAGTATTCAGATGGCACCATATGAAGCGTTATACGAAAAGAGATTTCTTACACCAACCTGTTGGGATGACGTTGGTGAAAGGAAACTTGTAGGCCCAGAACTGGTGGAGGAAACAATTAAAAAGGTAAAGGAAATCCAATACCACATCAAAGCAGCTCAAAGTTGGCAGAAGATCTATGTCGATAACCTAAGGAAGGATTTTGAATTTCAGGTAGGAGATCATGTTTTCTTGAAGGTATCTCCATGGAAGGGAGTCATACGTTTTAGTAAGATGGGTAAATTGAGTCCCAGGTACATCGGACCCTTCAAAATTCTAGAATGAATTGGGGTTTTAACTTATCATTTAGAAATGCTTAAAAATATCTCCAAAGTTCACGATGTGTTCCACGTATCACTGTTGAGAAAATACATGCATGACCCAACGTATGTACTCACCTATGAGGAATTATAACTGGAACCTGGTCTTTCTTATTGCGAAGAGCCCATCAGGATTCTTGATACCAGAGAATAAGTGCTGAGAAACCAGACGACTCATCTGGTAAAAGTTCAATGGAGAAACCATAAGAAGGAAGAGGCAATGTGGGAACCTGAGGAACTTTTGATGAAGAACCGATCGATTATTTTCATGTGGTAGCATTCTAGAAATTTCTAGGAAAAATTATTTTAAGGAGGGGAGAATGTAACACCCCAAAATTCCCATGTATGCTTCTCTTTAAATAATACAGTAGCGTGTGTTGTACGCAACTTCGAGTCCTAACACACACCACAACCAATCAAACTAGTCGTTATGAATAGTAATACCCACTTTTTTAAATTTTATAAATTTAATCTTTCAAAATGGACTTCATTTTTGGATTCAGTATATCAAAATTAGCCTATGGTGAATTTTTGGTATTTTTCTGAAAACATTCAATTTTTTATGAATAGTGAAAAACACTAAGTTATTGGTTAAAACCGACTTTTTATTTAAATAATTATTTATTTTATTTAAATTTATTTTAGGTCAAAATAGATACGTAATATGTATATAAGTTCAATGTAATTCATTGGAGTCAGTTTATAATAATTTTATACATTTAAAAATTTTATTGAACTTTTCACCGTCTTTTACCCATCTCCAAGGAGAACTTGGAAATTCACATAAAACATAATTTTACCGCTTCAGTGAGTGGAATTTCGATAATCTAAGAGACATGGTTAATATCAGGGAGTAAAATTTGTTTCAATAAGATAAAAATAATTTTTGGTGAATAGTAACTTTTTACTTCTATTTACCACGGTTAAAAGTAAATAGGGTAATTAAGGGTAAAATGATATTAATATTACCCTAAAACATGTCCTAATTCAATTGGATAAGTTTATCTCGACCGAAAAAACCTTAGGAATAAAATATTATCATTTAGGTCCATATGGATTAGATTAGAACATTTATTATTATTTAATTCAAAGAATAGTTAAAAGAGTTAAAATCAATGTTTAATTACTAAAACATTTTTAATATAGGGTTATACATAAGATAAATTCGATATTAAATATTCATTAGAAATCTAAAAATATTTCCTACATAATATTATTTTATTTATAATTTTTAGACATTAAATAATTTAACTTATTTATAACACAATGGAGATGCAGTAATTACCTAATTAATGAAATATTAAAATAATTGATATTATAAATATCTAAATAAATGTAATTTGAGACTTTTTATGAATTAAAATAATTTTATAGGTTAATATGACATGTTAATATTGATTAAATTATGTTTGTTCGAAGTAATAATTCTGTTATGATTTTCAAAAAAAATCAAATACCAAATAGTGTCAAAATTGACATAAAAGAGTTTTTAAAACAAATATTATATTATTAATTAATATTATATTCCTAAAAATCTAAGGTTCATCAAAAGATATTATATCATGATAGGTTTATCATTAATGGACCACTTGGGGGTCTCTTGGATGTATATAGTAAGTTTATTAACTATATAATATAAAAATACAAAGTCACATGGTTAATGTCAATCTAATTAACTAAGAGTTTAAACTAAAAGATATGGTTAATATAATGACCCAAAACTGTCTAAAATCTATTGGTTGAAAGTATTTCGACCAATACCCACCTTATACTTTGAATAATCCACTTTCTAACCATTATAAAACGAATATGAATTTATTATAAAATAGTACTTTATGTTTTTTCTAAAGAGCCCCTCCTCCCCCTTATAAAAGGACACCAATTCTAACCAATTCTTCACACCTTCAAAGCCTTTTGGCTCGGTCAAACCCTGCCCAAATATTCTCTAAACTTCCCTCAATACAACTTAGAGGCATTAGTTTTATCAAAAAGACAAACTAAAGATCCATTTTGGTCAAATCAATAGGAAGAACCCGAAGAAGAGGTAATGTTTTCACCACCCTTTTTCAAGTTCCTTTCTTCTTCAACTTCTTATTTCTTTGTTATTTCCTTCATAAAATAATAACTCCAGTATCTTCTATATAATTTGATTTTATTATAAATATGAAACAACCATATTCATTATTCTATCTATCCTTATAATGACATGTCACCATACGTGCGTACGTACAGCTTACCGTCTCCACGTTGTGGTGTAATTGTTATTCAAAAACATTATTATTTGGATGGGTATGATAATGATATGTAATTGATGTAAATAATAAATATAACATGATAATGATACTTTATATATGATGCACCATCAAATTATATATTATTTTAATATCAAAATAATGATATCGTCGCTCGTGCGTACGTACGGACTACCGTCTCCACGAAAGCGATGAGATTCATTCCCCATCGTATCCATTCAAGTATAACTCTCATTTTATGATTGAAAATAATGTTTAAGGACTTGATATCATTATTTATATGAATAAGATACAACCTATGTAATGCCCCGACCCCAGTTACCCAGAGTCGGTGCATTATTTTAATACATTGGCATGATTACAAGGAATCAAGTCCCGAAGGACCGATAAGTTTAGCAGTCTTGGAAAAATAGATCACATACATGAATGTTACATTTTCACTTTAAGACATAAAAAACAACATAAATAATCTTTATGAATCCCATTATTTCCTTGGCTTAACCCTGCATATCAATCACATTACACTTCTTGGAATCCTGGGAAAAATAAAACATAGAAAGGGGTGAGCTCAAATGCTCATTAAGGGTAAGCAATACAACGGAAACTTTCAAAAATAAGGATAAACATTTAAGGCAATGTATAAAACTAAAAAAAAGCCTTCTAAACTTGAACTTCATCATAATATAGAAAAAATAAAATGAAATAATTCCATTTACTTATTCACATGGATATTCTACTAATCGAATAATCAGATGCAATATCACTAACCACTTTCATAATGATGGAATGCATAATGCCAGACTATCATAACCACAAAGACAAGGCCTCGTGCCAAGTATACAAATATGATTTTGTCAAGGCCTTGTGCCAAGACACTAGTTCGTCTCATGATACCTACCGATGCATCGAGGAGCTATAGCGGGCTCCACCCGTCACATATTAAGTCCAATGCATTCCCATATGAAAAGGTTTAAACATAACATAAACATTCGTATCAAAACTAGCATACGAAATGTCAATACATTCTCCATAAAACATGAATGGTATAAAAATAACACATCCACAGTCAAACATATCACAAAACCTTCAATTAAAGTTTTGTATAATAAATCAACTTTAAATGAGCTTAAAATCCATCAAATGATGAGTAAATATTTTTTAGAGAAATATCCTTTTTGTAAAATCATTTAAAAATCAAAAATTTATAAATGAGGTAATTTTAAAAGGTATTTTTTAATCAAAGTGTCACATACCACTTTGAAACTTTTGAAAATAATTATCATTTCAAAACATTCATGTCCATATAAATAAATCCTTAAAATCATTTTGAAAACATGGACATTAATTGAAAAGATTTAGAAAGATAAATCTTTAAAACATTTGAAATTTTGATCTTGATAAATAGTATCTTTGAAAATCCTTAAAAGCTTCATTTTGAAATCATTTTTATGAAAAATTCACATGGATGATAAAAAGTTCTCAGTAAATACTTACATATAAACAATCTCGGATAATGATGAGATTGAGGAATTAACCCTTACCAATTTGGTAACTTACGAAACATACATCCCATGAAAGAGGTATCATACAATGAATATGTAAATAAACATAAATTAAAGTGTATTACACAAAGAATACAATTATGGGCAGTACATAAACCACACAAAAGGTAATACTGGAAATATGGAATGAATCTCACGGGAATAAGGAGTGAGATGAAAACCCCTTACCTTGCACTTTCCTTTAGTCGAGGGTACGTTTAACCTCATGTACGAAGATCTTAGTATGTTATTAAATTATACCAGAACCATATTAATATTTATGATATCATACATGATTCATTTATGACTTTATATTACCCATTTAATAATAATTTCCATGTTAAGTTAACATTTCGGGTAATAATCACTTTCTTTATCGTACGTGTTTTAACTTGTCAATCTTGGTTGTATCACATAGATCATGATTTAAATACTTATAGAATATAAAACATGATAGATATATTATATATATTTAGAATATAAATATTTATAATAGACATATATATGAAATGGAAAACACCGTTTATAGAGACAATAGTCCGTACGTATGCATAAATGTTGTTTCTGTTTTCATATAGTATTGAACGGAAGTAAGTGAATAAGACATATGTAAGTACGTAAATCCTTATATATATATATATATATATCTCAAGTAGAATTATTATGTCATATATTACATACTTATTAGTAATATATAATTTTATAATCGTCTATGAATGGTGAACTTGAAAATGAATCTCATCGCGTCGTGGAGACGGTAATCTGTACGTACGCACGAGCGAAAATATAATTCTTTTGATATTAAAATAATATATAATTGGATGGTATATCATATATAAAGAATAATTATCATGTTATATTTATTATTTAAATGAATTTAAAATCATTGTTATACCCATCCAAATAATAATATATTGAATAACAATTACACCACGACGTGGAGACGGTAAGCCGTACGTACGCACGTATGGTGACATGTCATTCAAAGGATGGATAGAATACTGAATATGGTTGTACCATTTTTATAATAATATTAAATTATATTGGAGATACTGGATTCATTATTTTCTAATGGTAGTGATAAAGAAAGAAGAGTTGGAAGAAGACAGGAACTTGAAAAAGGGTGGTGAAATCATTATCTCTCCTTCGGGTTCTTCCTTTTGATTTGATCAAAAGGGCTCTTTAGGATGGATTTCTGACTAAAAGAAGGCCTATAGGATGAATTTAGGGAAGTTTAGAGAGTATTTGGGCAGGGGTTGGCCGAAACAAAAGGTTTTGAAGGTGTGAATTAATGAGAAGGGGTAGTGTCCTTTTATAAGAAGGGTGAGGGGCACCTTTGGAAAAGCTAGAAATATTATTTTATAATAAATTTATATTCGATTTCTAATGGATCCAAAGTGGATTATTTAAAGTTTAAGGTGTGTATGGTTCTAAAACCACTCAACCAATATAATTTAGGCACGTTTGGATCATTATATTAACCTTATCGTTTAGTTTTAACTCTTAGTTAATTAGTTTGACACTTACCATGTCACATTGTATTTTTATATTACATAGTTAATAAACATACTATATACATCCAAGATACCATCAAGAGGTCCATTAATAATTCAAATATCATGATATAAGTCTCTTGGCCAAACCTTAGATTTTTATAAATTTAATATCAATTAATAATATAATATTTTTTTAAAAATTTCTTTTCTGTCAATTTTGACACTATTCAATAATTAACTTTTGGAAAAATCATAACAGAATGATTACTTTGAAAAAAGTTAATTAAATCAATCCTAATATGTCATAGTATCCTAGAAAATTAGTGTAATTCATTAAAAGTCTCAAATTATATTTATTTGGGTATTTATAATATCAATTATTTTAATTTTTCACTATTATGGTAATTACTGCATCATTATTGTGTCATAAATAAATTAAATTATTTAACGTCTAAAAATTATAAATAAAATATCATTATGTAGGAAATAGTTTTATCTTTCTGATTAATATTTATAGTCTAAAATACAACATATATAAGCCTATGTAAAAATTTTGTTTCTAAAAGATATATGCTTATGTCATTTTTGTATTTATTTTAACTTAATTAAAAGAAAGTGTCCCTATCACCTACAAGTGGATCCATGGGGTCCCAAAATCAACCCAAAGATGCCCATGGTCGGACATGTATCCACCAATAATGTTAGGACACGTTTCAGGATATTTTAGTATTATTATAATATTATTGTTTAACCCTTATTTACCAGATTTACCCTTTAACCATGGTAAATAAAATATTTACCGAAGTAATTATTCAAAATGTCTAAAAATAAAAGTTACCTATTTACACAATTTGTAAATCCTGATCCCAAATATGGAATCCATTTTTCCAAATTCAAAACACAGAAGTGGTATAAATTAATTTAAAATTAATTCCCTCTGTCAAAACAAAAAGCGTGTTTTTAAGATATAATAACTATCAAAAGATTGATACTTGTTTATGTCCGGTTTAATTGTGAAATTATGTCCAATGAACAAAATTGTATTAAATGGTAAAAATATATTCTTAATATACTTTAAAACTACTCAAATTCATAATTTATCACTATTAATTATTTTGATTAAAAAAGTTGTTTTTAATTAAAATATTGTAATTTTCACTATTCATCAAAATATTAAAGTTATCCGAAAAGTACCAAAATTTCACCTTAAGATAAATTCGATACTCCGAATCCAAAAATGAAGTCCATTTTGAGAGATAAAATTTCTAAAATTTTAAAAAGTAGGTATTACTATTCATAACGGCTACTTGGATTGGTCGTGGTGTGTGTTAGAACTCGAAGTTTCTTACAACACACGCTACTGTATTATTCAAAGAGAAGCGTACCATGGAAGCTTGGGGTGTTACATTCTCCCCTCTTTAATAAATTTCCTCATCACAATTTGATATTGTTCTTTGAAAATAAAGGTTGAAAATATAAAATATCTTTGTGGAAAAACCCATATCGGAAATTTGGTTAATAAAATTTAGTCTTAACCAGATGAAAAGAGAAATGAAAGGGTCACCACAAAATTATGATCTCGATTAGGAGGAAATTGGTGGAAATTATAGACATATAATTGGATGAAAAACGTAAATATTTATAGGTAGTGATTGAGTTCATCAATCCCAAACAAGTTTAAAATTGAGGTCTTTAAATTCATCAATCTGTGATGATTTAAAATACCATCGGTTCAACAAAACATAAGGTATTAGGATAACACATTTTTGACCTTTCAAAATATATTAGTTGAAATCCCACATCGAAAAATGAATTAATGAGGCCTCTATTTAAAATAAAGAGTGGAAAGTATGAAGATTACCGAAAATAACACATACTGGGGTTCCATGTAGGAAAATATGGATATGGAAGAGAAATATAACCATCAATTATCTGATAGAGAGTGGTAGAGAACATGGCTATGAAAAGGCCAACAATCCCAAAGCCATAAATTAGTGATGATCTAAGGTACCATCTAGGACAACATTTTTGTTCTATGTTCCTTTTCATATTGTTGAAGAATTTATTTATGAGATTGGATAAGATCATAAGGAGATATGCATACTTTATAATTAGAGTTTTATCCATTAATAAATTTCTACCACAAACTCATCTTTCACCCCAAAATATAATACAACTCAAAAATACTCTATTTATCCTAATCATATAGGGTTCCAAATATAATGAATTTATAATTCACATATCAGACCCTTTATGTAAAGAAACTACAATATACCATCCAGGAACTTCATGTAGCACAATGGTAGGCGATAAATCCCAATTTCACTATGGTTGTGGGTTCGATTCCTGCAGCTTTGTTTGACATGACGGGTCGTCACACGGTCTGCGTATTGTACTTTTATGAAAATCCATAAAAATAACATTTCAAACTTAATCCATTCCGACCATTAGACTTATCCAAAATACTATTATCCAAACTCACAGTCCAAAATTTACAAGGAAGTTAGACATAATGAGGATCCTTTTTTCCAGGTAATAACATGGGAACGCCTTCCTCATATATTCTTTTACAACACCGAAACATCTTGAATTACCAAAATCAACCATCTCTTATTCCAAAATCACTACTTCAATATTAGGACCATATTAAGGTTTTTCTTTCCTTCAACCATGTAATTTCCAAAAAAAATTAACTCGTTGTAGAGTCACTTTTCTTAGTACCATAAAATCTCAAATCCTTAATTAAATACTACTGTAGTACAATCCTTATTTATTTCCAGAACATCATTGATACAACACTTAAATGAAATAATTCTAAAATAACAACATAAGAACACTAGTCATTCATCTTCATCTGTGGTAGTATCATAACTTGATTATTATCCAAAAGCATCATTTGTGGCATAGTATGATGACTGGTACATTGGTTCGCGTAGTGTCCAAACTCCTTGCAAATGAAGCACTGTACATTTGAAACCATTTTCTTACCCTTGTAGTCACGTACTTTGTGCCCTTTTCCTCCACACTTATAACAAACTCCCATTCCTTTCAGGAAAGTTCCAAGGTGTTTCTTCCCATAGTTATCACATATGGGAAAACTCTTCTTTTCCATCTTCCCTTTATCCATCTTTCTCTCTTCCATCCTTTTCTTCTCTTGCTTCCCTTCAAAGACATAGGAATCCGAGAATTCTTTACTCATCTTATCAACACATGATACTATTTCTTCATATGATGATAATATGTGGGAAGTTATTTCCCTTCTAAATGCTGGCTTAGGACCACGAAAGATATGATCCTTCTTACTCTTTGGATCATACGTATTACGGGAGTTCACATTCCTTATACTGGGCGCCATTTCTATACAATAGCATAAACTAGTTCAGTTTATGAATTGTAATGAATAATTACCAAACTTTTAAAATTCCTAACAAAAATTGAACCATTCATGGATATAATCCATAATCATAAAAATGTTTTCTTTGAGAAAGTATATACTCATAAGCCCTTAATAATGGTTTGTAAATAAAATGAGAATTATCCTAAGAATATACCCTAGGAGTGTCGTAACCCAGACTGCATCAAGGCCCATTTTCGTACACCAGTTCCCGTTCGAGACTATCTCAAAGTGGTGTTTTCGGGTTTTACCCCTAGGTACATCTGTGGCAGAGCCGCCTCTACCTGCTCGTATCCAAATAGGGATGTATTTCTCAGAAAACTCACAAAATCTCTACAATACCAAAATTCTAGGAAGTTTATATATACTAATCCTCAAAGTCTATCTTAGGGCTATGTGCTCTAATCATAGTTTATCTAAATCTAGTTTCCAAGGTTATTGCTATACTTCCTCTGATACCAACTATAACGTCTCGACCCCAGTTACCCAGAGTCAGTGCATTATTTTAATACATTGGCATGATTATAAGGAATAAAGTCCTGAAGGACTGATAAGTTTAGCAGTCTTGGAAAAATAGATCACATACATTAATGTTACATTTTCACTTTAAGACGTACAAAAAAACATAAATAATATTTATGAACGCCATTATTTCCTTGTCTTAACCCCGCATATCAATCACATTACACTTCTTGGAATCCTAGGAAAAATAAAACATATAAAGGGGTGATCTCAAATGCTCAGTAAGGGTAAGAAAAACAGCGGAAACTTTCAAAAATAAGCATAAACATTTAAGGCAATGTATAAAACAAAAACAAAAGCCTTTTAAACTTAAACATCATCATAATATGGCAGAAATAAAATGAAATAATTCCATTTACATATTCACATGGATATTCTACTAATCGAATAATCACATGCAATATCACTAACCACTTTCATAATGATGGAATGCATAATGCGAGACTATCATAACCACATAGCCAAGGCCTCGTGCCAAGACTAAAAATAAGATTTTTTCAAGGCCTTGTGCCAAGACACTAGTTTGTCTCATGAGACCTACCGATGCATCGAGGAGATATAGCGGGCTCCACCCGTCACATATTATGTCCAATGCATTCCCATATGAAAAGGTTTAAACATAACATAAACATTCGTATTAAAACTAGCATACCAAATGTCAATACTTTCTCCATAAACCATGAATGGTATAAAAAAACAAATCCACAGTCAAACATATCACAAAACCTTCAATATAAGTTTTGTATAATAAATCAACTTCAAATGAGCTAAAAATCCATCAAAGATGAGTAAAGATTTTTGAGAGAAATATCCTTTTTGTAAAATCATTTAAAAGTCACACATTTATAAAGGAAGTAATTTTAAAAGAGATTTTTGAATCAAAGTGTCCCATACCACTTTGAAACTTATGAAAAGAATTATCATTTCAAAACATTCATGTCCATATAAATAAATCCTTAAAATCAATTTGAAAACATGGAAATTAATTGAAAAGATTTAGAAAGATAAATCTTTAAAACATTTGAAATTTTGATCTTGATAAAGAGTACCTTTCAAAATCCTTAAAATATTCATTTTGAAATCATTTTTATGAAAAATTGACAAGGATGATAAAAATGTCCTAGTAAATACTTACACATAAACAATCTCGGATAATGATGAGATTGAGGAATTAACCCTTACCAATTTGGTAACTTATGCAAAATACAACCCATGAAATAGGTATCATACAATGAATATGTAAATACACATAAATTAAAGTTTATTACACAAAGAATACAATTATGGGCAGTATATACAACACACAAAATGTAATAGTAGAAATATGGCATGAATCTCACGGGAATAAGGAGTGAAATGAAAACCCCTTACCTTGCACTTTCCTTTTGTCGAGGGTACGTTAAACCTCATGTACGAAGATCATAGTATGTTATTAAATTATACCAAAACCATATTAATATTTATGATATCATACATGATTCATTTATGACTTTATATTACCCATTTAATAATAATTTCTGTGTTAAGTTAACATGTCGGGTAATAATCACTTTCTTTATCGTACGTGTTTTAACTTGTCACTCTTGGTTGTATCACTTAGCTCATGATTTAAATACTTCCAGAATATAAAACATGATAAATATATCATATATATTTAGAATATAAATATGTATAATATACATATATATTAAATGTAAAACACCATTTATGGAGACGGTAGTCCGTACGTACGCATAAACGTTGTTTCTGTTTTCATATAGTATTGAACGGAAGTAAGTGAATAAGATATATGTAAGTACATAAATCCTTATATATATATATATATATATATATATATATCTCCAGTAGAATTATTATTTCATATATTACATACTTATTAATAATATATTTTTATAATCGTCGATGATTGGTGAACTTGGAAATGAATCTCATCGCGTCGTGGAGACGGTAATCCGTACGTACGCACGAGAAAAAATATCATTCTTTTGATATTAAAATCATATATAATTGGATGGTATGTTATATATAAAGAATAATTATAATTTTATATTTATTATTTAAATGAATTACTAATCATTATTATACCCATCCAAATAATAATATATTGAATAACAATTACACCACGACGTGGAGACGGTAAGCCGTACGTACGCACGTATGGTGACATGTCATTCAATGGATGGATAGAATACTGAATATGGTTGTACCATTTTTATAATAATATTACAGTATATAGGAGATATAGGATTAATTATTTTAGAATGTTAATAACAATGAAAGAAGAAGTGGAAGAAGAAAGGAACTTGAAAAAGGGTGGTGAAATCATTACCTCTTCTTCGGGTTCTTCCTTTTGATTTGATCAAAAGGGATCCTTAGGATGGCTTTCTGACTAAAGTAAGGCCTCTAGGATGAATTAAGGGAAGTTTAGACAGTATTTGGGTAGGGTTTGCCCGAATAAAAAGGCTTTTAACGTGTGAATTAATGAGAAGGGTGAGTGTCCTTTTATAATAGGGGTGAGGGGCACCTTTGGAAAAGCTAGAAATATTATTTTATAATAAATTTATATTCGGTTTCAAATGGCTCCAAAGTGGATTATTTAAAGTTTAAGGTGGTTATGGGTAGAAAAAAACTCAATCAATATAATTTAGACAGGTTTGGGTTATTATATTAACCTTATCGTTTAGTTTTAACTCTTAGTTAATTAGATTGACACTTACAATGTCACTTTGTATTTTTTTATTATATAGTTAATAAAATTACTATATACATCCAAGAATCCCCCAAGTGGTCCATTAATGATACCAATATCATGATATAAGTATCTTGTCCGAACCTTAGATTTTTAGTAATTTAATATCAATTAATAATATAATATTTGTTTTAAAAACTCTTTTATGTCAATTTTGACACTATTCAATAATTGGATTTTGTGAAAATTATAACAGAATGATTACTTCGAACAAAGTTAATTAAAATAATACTAATTTTTCATATTATCCTATAAAATTAGTTTAATTCATTAAAAGTCTCAAATTATATTTATTTGGGTATTTATAATATCAATTATTTTAATTTTTCACTATTATGGTAATTACTCCATCATCATTGTGTCAAAAATAAATTAAATTATTTAATGTCTAAGAATTATAAATAAAATATCATTATGTAGGAAATATTTTTATCTTTATAATGAATATTTATAGTCGAAAATCCAACATATATAACCCTATGTAAAAATTGTTTTTCTACAAGATATATGCCTATGTCATTTTTGTATTTATTTTAACTTATTTAAAATAAAGTGTCCCTATCACCTACAAGTGGCTCCATGGGGTTCCAAAATCGACCCAAAGATGACCACGGTTGGACATGTATCCACCAATAAGGTTAGGAAATGTTTTGGGGTAATTTAATATTCTTATAATATTATTTTTTAACCCTTATTTACCAGATTTACCCTTTAACCATGGTAAATAAAATATTTACCGAAGTAATTATTCAAAATGTCTAAAAATAAAAGTTACCTATTTACACAATTTGGACATCCTGATTCCAAATATGGAATCCATTTTTTCAAATTCAAAACACAGAAGTGGCAGAAATTAATTTAAAATTAATTCCCGCTGTTAAAACAAAAAACGTGTTTTTAAGATATAATAACTATCAAAAGATTGATACTTTTTTATGTCCGGTTTAATTGAGAAATTATGTCCAATGACCAAAATTGTATTAAATGGTAAAAATATATTATAAATATACTTTAAAACAACTCAAATTCATTATTTATCACTATTAATTATTTTGATTTAAAAAGTTGTTTTTAATTAAAATTTAGTAATTTTCACTATTCATCAAAATATTAAAGTTATCCGAAAAGTACCAAAATTTCACCTTAGTCTAAATTCGATACTCTGAATCCAAAAATGAAGTCCATTTTGAGAGATAAAATTTCTTAAATTTTAAAAAGTAGGTATTACTATTCATAACAGATACTTTGATTGGCCGTGGTGTGTGTTAGAACTCGAAGTTGCGTACAACACACGCTACTGTATTATTCAAAGAGAAGAGTACTGTGGAAGCTCGGGGTTTTACAACCTATCCATAAAAAACATGGATTATGTAAAAAAAAACGAGTAAGTTAACACCAGAAACGACGATAATACTAAAATATTATCAACAAAGCATTATTAGAAGATCATATATGATATCATAATTATGTATATGGTTCTTGTATAATTTAGTAACAATGTTTTAACTATTATATAGGAGGTTAACATACCATTGACTAAGTAAAAGTATAAGGTAAGGGTTTATTTCACAATCTCTTCATTATCCGAGGTTGTCCATACGTAATTATCTACTGGGGCCTCTTTATCATCCACATCCATGTTTCTTAAAAATGTATTTCAAAACATTCTTACTATTTTAAAGAATATGGGTTAAAGTCATTTATACCCTTTTTTAATTTTTATAAGAATTTTATAATGGAATATTTCCATCATTTTCCAAACAAGGTCCTTTTTAACCTTTTCGACAGAATTAAGGTAGGAATGTCTTTTTTAACTTATACGGCAGGTGCGGCTATTTTCTGTCGTTATAAAATCTTAGAATCTTCCATTACAAGATTATAAGAATATTTTCAAAGTAAAAGTTTTATTTTATAATTATGTGACTTTTAAATGATTTCAAAAAAAAGAGATATTTCTCTCAAATAGTTTTGATTTCATCTATGTCAACATCCTTTGAAGGATTTTAAGCTTATTTGAAGTTTATTTATTATGATACAAAACTTCCATATTGTATTGAAGGTTTTGTGATATGTTTGAATGTGGGTGTGGTATTTTTAAACCATTCATTGTTTATGGATAAAGTATTGACATTTCATATGCTAGTTTTAAAACGAATGTTTACGTTATGTTTAAACCTGTTCATATGAGGAATGCATTGGACTTAATATGTGACAGGTGGAGCCCGCTATAGCTCCTTGATGCATCGGTAGGTATCATGAGACAAACTAGTGTCTTGGTACAAGTCCTTGACAAAATCGTATTTGTAGTCTTGGCCCAAGACTTTGACTATTTGGTTATGATAGTCTGAAATTATGCATTCTGTCATTATGAAAGTGGTTATTGATATTGTATGTGATTATTCGACTATTAGAATATCCATGTGAATAATTGAATGGAATTATTTCATTTTATTTTTGCCATATTATATTTAATTTCAAGTTTAAAGGTCTTTTTTTTAGTTATACATTGCCTTAAATGTTTATGCTTATTTATGAAAGTTTCCGCTATATTGTTATCCTTACTGAGCATTTGAGCTCACCCCTTTCAATGTTTTATTTTTTCCAGGATGTGAAAAAGTAATTTGTGAATAACCTGCAGGAATAGTATGAGGGTATATGAAGATAATATATTGTTTTAGTTTTTTTTACTTTATGATGTAATGTATACTTTATGGATGTATCTAGTGATTCCAAGGCTACTAAACTAATCGGTCTTTCGAGACCTGATCTTTTGTGATCATGCCAATGTTATGTAATAATGCACCGACTCTGCGTAACTGGGGTTGGGGCATTAAAAATTTCTCAACTCTATGAAAGGTATTTGGAGAAAATGTTATCTTATTATAATTATTTCTGATGAATTGATGGTCTTTTCACCCATCAAAAACTTATTCTTCTATGGTTGATAAATTTCTTATGACCATGTTCTATATCACTCCGTATTAGTCCTTGGGTATTATTTTTCTCCTTTATGTACATATTTTCACTTACCATTAATTTTATCTTATTTCGATACATGATTTTTTGATATTCTAGATTACCATTATATTTAAATTTCCCTCTTTTTAAAAGGAAGTTTTATTAACCCTTTTATGATATGGGTTTTCCACAAAGGCATTTTCAAATTTAAAACCATTTTTTTAGAAAATGTTTAAATTGTGAGGACATAATTTATTTATGTTAGGTAGAATCCAACACCCAAATATTTTAAAAGAAAAACATTATGCTTGACAGCATATACGACATACAACACCGAGCATAAACGAACCTTGATTTGTTATTTAAAAATGATCAATATAATATAGAAGTTAAAATTGATGGTATAAATATGGATAAAATAATTTTACAAATACATAGAAATATTTTATATGAAGTGAATATATTTTTAAATAAGGACTTAATTTTTAGTAATGTTTTACATGCTTCAAAAATATATTTTTTATCAAAGATTCTTAATTTATTTTGATGAGAAAATAATATAATTAATTTCTTAAAATTTAAGAAATTTAATTGTAAAAAATGAACTTCATTTTTTAAATCATAATTTCAAAAATAAATTACGATGAAATTTTTTATTTTTATGGAAAGGATGACTTTTCGTTGAATAATGAAAATTGTCAATTTTTGTAAAACGGTCATTTATTTTCAATAAATTAAGTAATTTAAAATTACATTTACCCGTTCAATTTTATTTAAAAGTAATATAAGTATTATTTATTTATATTTTATCTAATTAATTACATTTTAATCATATTTATAATGGATTTTGGTATACGTTTTTTAAGGCATAAAAAGAATTTTCCTAAAAATTGTTTTTAATTAAATAATGTTTATCCATTTTAAATAATTTATATAACCCCTAATTATAAATAAGTTTAATGAATTATTAATATTATAAATCTATATATATTAATATAAATTCATATAGTGATGATTACATTCATAAATTTAATGTAAGATCATATTTTCCATGAAAATGTATTTTCTTGAAAAGACTCTTTTCACGCGCTTTGTGATATTATTATAAAATGATTTCATACCAATTATAGGGATTCAATTGGGTAAAATGGGTTCCATGTTTTGAATTATAATAATTTATATTTTTTAATAAATCCAAAATAATTTTTAGTCATTGTGAATATTATGAATTGTAAAACATTTTTCATCCTAGTTAAGGGGTAAATCAGGTTAATCTGGGAAAAAACTAAGTGACAAGGCCGCCATTTTTCAACTTAATTTTTATTTTATGAATGTATTATGATCCCTATCACCTAATAATCAATAAAAAATTATTTACGGTATGTTTTTCTATGAAAGTGACCTATATAATAATTTAAGTAATGAAAAAGGAAAAATATCACTCTTTTCCTTTAAATATATCTTATATGCCCACATAGGGACAAAAATAAGTGCTGAGTGAATATTAAAGGTCAATTTTAAAATAATGAAAATATTTTAATTATGGTATTTTATTTCTAATTTTTAGTGATTACATTGCTACCTTAAACGCCTATACAATGCAAACACGTCATTTGTGTGAACAGTGAAAAACTCAAGGTAAATAATTTTAAAAACATTACAAGTAATGTATTTGGGATGAGTTATAGTTCCAAAATAATTTTATAGTTAATAATTATGTACTATCTATGGTTAAATTTATTATATTTTAAAGTAATTATCAAAATCATCTCTATAAAATTAAATTAAATTAATAGTGAAAAAAATCATATTAATGATATTTTGTATTAAATAATATTTATAATATAATTTAAAAATCATAAAAATAATTAAAGAACGAAATTATGATGAAAAATAGACTTAAATATTTTATCTAACTCCCATTTATGAACCAATTTTTATATTAAAATTAAAATTATAACCCTTTCAACTTGAAAACGTTGTTACTGTGGTTAAGGTTAAATAGGATTTATCAGGCGATTAAACCATGATATAAGGGTTATTCTATTAATTAAAAATATATAAATTCTATAGTATAAACATATTACACACTTATCATATCACAAATTATTATACCTAGACATTTTTAAGTATTTTAATTGAATATGTCAATTATTTTAATTTAATACATTATGAAATTCCAGAAGTGTTCCTCCTCTCACATACAAAAGGGAACCCCCTCTCATCATTTCTAAAAAATTTAATAACCAATTGGTTCAAAATATATCTTCTCATATAATGTCAATACTTTAATTTCCATATCCTAGATGCTATTTATTGGTCATAAATCCAATCTAGGAAGGATTTAGGTGTAAACCTAAATTGGTTGTCTGAAGAATAGTTATCATTTTCAACCGAGTGTTTTGGTTTTATTTATTCATCCACAACCTTGAAATATTATTCAACCATGATTATATAATAAAACATTATCTAAAATGTACTAATAAGATTTTAGTTTAATATTATACTCTATATCAATATCCTTCTTCATCAAATGGGAGATGAAATTGTCATTCGTGTGTACGGTAGTTTACCGCATCACAAACCAATGTAATTAATTTTCCATCACCACCACTCATGAATGATTTTAATTATGGATTTAATGTATATATATTATATTAATTTCATATTTATAATTATTTAAAATCAATATATTATATATTTTCTTACTTATCCATTCATTGAAATGTGATGATGTCTCTCGTGTGTATGTGTGGATTACCACCTTCACGAAGCGATGTGATTCATTTTTCATTAAGACATCATGTGTATAATATATGTATGTATTTTTAAAGATATAAAATGATATTTATGATATAATTATCATTATATAAACATAAAATAACACTTTCATTATTTCCTTCATGATCATTGAAATATTGAAATGTTTCATATGCATACATACAACTTATTTTCTCCATGATTGTAGCGTAGTTAATTTTTCATAACTATATTTTAGGGTTCATTTAAAAAGTAAAATTGATGTATAAAAATGATAAATTTATCACTATTACTATTATATAAATTATTTAACAATTAACACTTTTACCATAGTCAAATTACATATGTCATTTTTGGATATATGAACAGAATATCGTCAAAACATCCAATGTAAACTTAATTGATTATGTAATTAATTATAACACAGTATTAAATA
This sequence comes from Viscum album, assembly GCA_963277665.1. Classification (NCBI taxonomy): domain Eukaryota; kingdom Viridiplantae; phylum Streptophyta; class Magnoliopsida; order Santalales; family Viscaceae; genus Viscum; species Viscum album. Next base: position 1,291,325,337 of record OY728119.1, read on the forward strand.
AATTAAAAGGAATAATAAATATGAAAATTTTATTCATCCATTATTTAATTAAAATAATATTTTTATTGTGGTATATAAATAACGTATATGATGAGTCTGACCTAAGGTAAGGGATTTTGTCTCAATTTCCCTTCATTGATGCATATTTTAATGTTATGCACCTAACCTATATTATATATTGTATATACATACCACTTTAAATTGGATGTCATAAATTATTCATAATTATTGTTATTTTAAGTTTTAATTCAAATTTTTTTTATCCAAGGGTATTTGACTTGATCATTACCAAGTGGAAAGGGGTTTCTTAACTCAATTTCCATTCATTTGGTTATACTTCTACTTAATTGACTATGTTATTCCATGATTATGTGTGAAAGTTAAATTTGAGTATATTATAATATATTTAAACTTTTATTCTTAGGATTTAAATTCTCACACATAATTGAAAAATTGATTAATTTTCACTTTAATGATACAATCTTTGTAAAATATTTCATCTCAATTTCCTTTCATTGAGGCATATTTTAGTGTTATGCACCAATATATTTTTTATGGTGTATATAATACCATTTTACATGTTATATAATTAATCCTTCATAATTTATGGAATTTTGAGTTTCAATTCAAATTATATCATCCAATAGTATTTGATTTAAAAGTTAAAAAGTTGTATGTGGTTTCATAACTCAATTTATTTTCATCAGGTTATATTACTTCTTAATTGTCATTGATTTTATAATATTATGTATATGATTATTTTTGATTATTTTTGTTTCATTTACAATTTTTTAACTTGTATTTAAACGTTATACACATGATCAATTCATTAATTAAGTCACTCTTCAATGGTGTGATCTACATAAGAGATTTAATCTCAATTTCTACTCCATTGAAACATATTTGGTAATATGCACTTACTTATGAGGTTTATATTATTCCCCTTTGATATATTATATCATTAATATCTTAAAATTCATGGTATTTGATATTTTATATGCAGTTATTTCTTTTATGGGGGTTATGATTTAAAAGTAACCAATGTAGTAAGGGTTTATGATTCAATCACAATTTAATCGGGTCTGTTTATGCTTAAATTACCATTAAAGGATATTACTTGGTAATTTTATAATAAAATAGTTAATTTTATTCTCCGATAGTTATTAATTTAATTTAAAAGTAATATTTCCATTTTTTATTCTTTGTTACTTAAAATTATTGAGAAAACGTTTTGAAGAAAAGAAAACTTTATTTCTCTTTTTAGCCAAAAATTATTTTTCTTCTATATCCATATTTTCCTTAAACTTTTTTTAATAATATTTTTAATATTATACAATAATTTTTAAATACAATTGTTCCCATGTTTGTCTTTTGAAAAAAAAATTATAACGGAATCTTCTTGTCATTTTATAAATAAGGTACTTTTTTACATTTTACCATAAAATGTGAAAGGTATATTTTTTTAGCACAATCATCATTGATTTAATATTCCATAAAATATGACTAATCATTTACTTGAATTTTCTCTTACTATTTTACAAGGTTGTTTTCAACGAAAAAAAAATCTCTTAATATTCTAGAAATTTTTTGTTTTTAAAAGTGATTTTCAATGGGAAAAGGCTATTTTCTTCATTAATGTTTTAATGATATTTTTAAGGTATTTATATTCATCAAAGAAAAGAAACATTTATTTTACATATAATAAAATTTGTATATATCATAATTATACCATCTATATTCTTTCTCTGGCTTTTTTAAGATACTTTTAATCAGATAAAGTGTTGGCATTCACTTTTGTGATTAATTTTGTAGTCATTAACGTTATCTAGATACATTCACTTTATTATTATAATTATATCTTATATTTATATTAAATATCCATATTCTATGTATCATGGATATGATTATTCCAAAAACTATATACCAGCTTTACATATGGTGTTTTATTATTAAATATATTTGATTAATTAAGGAAAAACATGATGATATCTACTTTTTACACAATATATATATTTATTGATGTGGAATATTATTAATGAATTGAATTGATCATTATATATATGATGAATTAATTTTATATGAAGTAGTAGGTGAGGCTCAATTATAGATAACCCCATGATGCATCGATAGGAATCATGAGACAAATTAGAAAGCAATCATTATATGGGTTTTTGGTATATACCGACGCATCAAATAAACTGTCTTGACACACAGTCTTAACGATATAGATATCAGGATGTATGAGATAAGGATGTAAAATATTAATCATTTCCTTAATTTATAATTTATTTATTCTTTTAATTAAGAAAATTGTATTGATATTATTCATGGATGCATTTCATTCTCAAGTTATCGATTAAATGAAAAAAAAATCAGTTATTTACCTTTCTATATTTATTTTTCATTATTTACTCATGATATATTCCTATTTACATAACACTTACATAGAATTTAAGTTCACCCATTATTTTTTTCCATTTCCCTATGATATAAATAAAGGATTTTTAAATGAGTTCAAGGATGTATAATATTTACTTTCACCATAGCATAATATTTATCTTCAAATGAAATGTGAAACTCAAGTATGTATCTCTTTTTTCATTACTACTAAACTATTTATTCCTTTAGTATGTAATATTTTTTAACTAATTCCAAAGTAATAAATTAACCACTAATTCTATGCTACTAGATTTGGGGTATTTACATACATAGTCTAAGGTGTCATCCTCTAGTGTATGAGTGATCTTACTCATGTGGAATGCTTCAAAGTTCTCTGAACCCCACTTTTCCTTTATCTCCATGTTGAACTATAAAATAAGGATCATCCAATTAGATAAGTCTTCTATTTTCATTTGGATTCTTCGAGAGGTACATCAAAGTATCATAGTCAAAAAACACTATTTTAGAACCAAATAAATAATAATAAATTTATCTAAAGAAATTATTATGGAAAGAAACTTTTTTTATATTGTTATGTAGTTTTTTGGGATAAATATAATGTCTATGGAATACAGGTTATCTAATGTTAACATCCCTTTTCCCTCTAGGATAAGAGTTTTCTAACTGTAAAGCTTGAAGAATAATACAAAATCTAGAATTGAAACTACAATTGTGGTAATTGTATGATCGATGGAGAGAGAAGATTCTTATTAATATCATAAAATGATACCCTACATGAATTATTAAAAAATAATATTTTTTTTAATAAATTTGGTCAAGGGTAGATATATCTTACTAAAATATCTAATAAAGCATAGATAAATCCCAACATGTCCAATTAATAGTTGAACATTATGCACATATATAGGATATTTCAAGTATTAAATAATATTTACCATAGTTATATCAATATAGATTATATTTTGTGACACTACATAACCTATTTAAATTTCATTATCTATAATTAAATGACATTTTCAAACTATAAAACCTGATTTTTCTTAATACATCAACTCCAAACATTCCCCAGGAAAGGCATACACTAATCTAGTGAAAATATATTAATACCTCTATACATGTATCAAGTAAATAAAAATTTATATTTAATATGAATATGAAGAAGTCACTTATAGTGTTCCAATGTCTAAATGGAATCTTTTGATAAAAAACTATACAGAATAAACTAGTGAATTTCATCTTCTCCTGGTCTTATATTGCAATGGGAGCCCACAAATAGCCAAAGAAATCAACTAAGAAACAATTGTTTATCCAACCATTAATCCTCTTAAGTATCTCCATAATGAAGGGACCTAGGAAATGGGCCTTACAATTGGATTATTTGGTTTCCTATAATTTATAAACACCTATCAACTATTTTTTATTCCTATGGGAACTAACTCATCTTTTTTTACAATAGTAAAATTAGTGTTCTTTCGTATGACCTAGGAAATGAAAACCCACTAATAGTTAGAGATGGGATAAATTATAGGTGTTTCAAGTAATTTTTAAAAATTTATTTGTAACATCCAATAGTGTGGGGTTAAGTAACATTTTTTTCTATTTAACTGGTTTATCCCCATCCTTGAAAATAATCCTATGAATGAAAATAGAGAAACTAATTCCCAGTATTTTTAATAAGGCACACACAATTTCCCTAATATTATCATTAAAAATATTTAAAAAATTTGTTACACACTCATGAAATAGATTATTGATAATAATTATAGGAAATTTTTCATCATTAAATAGATATGGATATTATAAATTTGGATGTAATGTCTTGAGTTATAATGTGGGTGGGTTTTGTGTTGATGGAAATGTAGTGGGAACTAAGATATTTACACAATGTGAGCTATAATTTGAATATTCACCATTGATATTCATGAATATTGATTCAAATACATCTAAATAATAAATATGTCTATCATAATCAAAAATAATATAACTAGAATCAAAATAAAAATCCACTGAAGTATATGAATCAAGGGTCGTTTGATCATAATAAATAATTATGGAAATGTTTTGAGAGATAAAAAAGATCTACTAGTAAAAATATCTCTAATAATGGAATAATCCCAATTTATACAAGATTGAAAATAAAATATGGAGAATCAATACAAAAGGGGTTAGAATAGGATATGAAGAGAGCATAATGGTTTCCTAAGTGTACTCCAAAAACTCTAAAATATTAATTATTATGATCTCATATATGAACTCTATATAAAGATAAACCTTAGGTAAATTGTTTATTTTAATATAATATTTGATAATAGACAACCTATAATGATGGTATAATGAGAACTTCTTTGATCATATTCCATATTCATCATATAAAAATTAGTGGGAAATGTTATATCTGTCACTAGAATTAGTGCATCCTTGAGAACTCATGTATGTGTCCCTATATTACAATTTCACCACCATCATCATCAACATCATCTCACTAAATAGTAAGGAATAGAAAACAAAGTTATTAATTACATTAATGGATCCATCCAAATCACATAAAGTAATAAATAAATGAAACTCTCATGTACTTCATCATTTAACGAATCTCTTGAGGTCTTTAGGCATCTCCATGGTTGGTATGATGATTGAAAAACATTCCTCCAAAGGTTAATACGCTTATTTAACTATATTCCTCTTCTATTTGTATAATATTCTTGTAATAACTTGTTATACCTTATAATTTTCTTAATTAATTAAAGTATAGGGATGTTGATCTCAAAACACTTTAATATATCCAAAAAATATTTTCAAATTTCCTCTTCAACCATATTCTTAGTTTATATAAATATAATTGTAAATGGGATGGGTTTTTGTTGAACATTATTAATCTTCTACTTACCTTTTTCATTCTTATTTGGTTTCTCATCAATTGGTATTTATTGGGGTTTCCTTGGAGCTAAGGTGAATCTAGATGGAAATATAGGAGAATATGTCTCATCCATTTACTTCCCACTTTTTAGTAGGATAGATCTATTATTCCCCTGGTAGTTTGTAATGGGTTGGGGAGGAATATTTACAAAGTTCTTTCATACGAGTTCATGGAGGGAAGTGTCAATTTTGCTCATTTTCATCTTCAACTCCCACAATTCTATACCCCAACACATCAAATCATTTTATTGATTAAGAACATTTTTTTTCAAAATACATTAGTATTATAATCTATTTGTGGTTGGGATAACACTTTTTATTGTTGGATTGAGGATTATTGGAAGTGATACCTTTTCTTTGGTTGTTGAAAACCTTATTGGTAATGATGAGGTTGTTGAACATTTTGTTGAAAATGTGGAATTTTCTGCTTCCGATTACTATACTTAAGACCTGTATAGTACTTACATCATGGATTATACATTATAGTGAAGCGGTATTACTTATTCAGGGGTGGTTACTTTTTCTGGTAATATGATCTCCCTGGGAAGACACGTGTGCACTCCTTCATCTCTTGAAGATGGGGATAAAACTCTTTAGTGTTGTTTAGTTCATTGAAAATGTTGCAATACCTAACATGAGGGGGTGGAGATGTATTTTATTCCAAATAAATATATCTCAATATAGTAGTTAATTCATCTAACTTATAATCAATTAAATTATTATCAATATTTAAAGGAATTACCTAGTGTACTCTTCTCATTGATTTTGTACCTTGATCATAAAGTTATTGAGATTTTTATGTCATTATATCAATTAATGAAACTTTAGCTATCGATATTTTTTTTATCAGTACTTATCCTTATATGGAATCCATCATGCTTCTCTCTATAGGTACAATCCCTTTATATAAGTATTGTATGTGGAGTTTCCTAATATTTTAGTTATGTAGCTATTAGAACACAGTATCTTGAATCACTCCTAGTACTCATACATTGACTCCCCTTATGATTTCTTAATCCCTAAGATGTCCTTTCGACCTGTAGTAGTCCTTGGTGTACAAAAAAATATCAATAAAAAAATATATTTCAAATAATTCTGACATGTTACCTCTTGAGGTTGTAAATAATATATCCAATATTTCTTGGTTTTGTCAAGTGTTAATGGAAATTATTTTAGTTTTATTTTTTATTTATATATGTTAGTTGGTATCATAGTTTATAAAATCACATTGAATTATTTTTTATGTTTTTTTATCTTCACAAGAAAATACGTGAAATTTAAAAAGAGGTTAAATTAACTCATATTTCAATTAAAATTATGATTCATAATTTGGGAAGGCAATGCATGTTGGTTAATAGTTAATATCTGGTGATTCCAATACTTGAATGATTCAATTAATTAATTATTTTTTTTAAGTGACCTTGTTTTAGGTTTTTAGTTAGACTTAGAGCTACCAAAAGTGTTAATGCTCCTAGGATAGATTAATTTCCCAATTGAGTGAATGATGACACTTCTCAGAGACCAAAACTATTTTATTCAATTCCTAAGGCTATATAAAATCTAAATATCTTTATAAAATATATCATTGGGATTAGATCATGTCTTAGATTAGATAAAAGAGAAAATCAAAAAAATGTACCATAATATCATCAATTTAGGTTTCAATTGATGGTACCAAAAAATTAGAAAAGATGAAGGAATAATTGATAAGATTTTGAGAAACAATAAAAAAAAATAACAAATTGGAGAAACAAAATACCTAAAATGGTTTAAATAAAGTAATTTCCTCCCCAATAATAATGCTAGTTTTAAGAGAATTATTAGGGTTGATCTAAAATGATGTCTATTTTATATAAGTATGGAATATTCACTGATCTAGACTATTATATTTAGGATAAATTACTTTATTTATTCTACTAAATGTTTTAATAAATATGTAAAGGATTAAAATATAAAATAATGGTTGGGGTTGATTGAATGGTTTTTTATGAAAAGAACTCATTATATAAAAGGTTTTTAAAAAACATTTTTATAAATTGTAACTAATCTTACCCATCATGTAAATTTATTATTTATAATTATGATTTAAATATTTATTCATTTAATTAATATCCTCTAATTTTTTTTACACTTATACTCTATGTTTATAAACATGACCAAAAAGAATTATAACATTCAAATCCTATGCTAACTCCGGGACAAAATTCGCATTATAGTGCCTTAATTGATGTTACAAACTCCAATTATGGTCTAAGTTCAATTAATATATCTTATCCCCACTATAAATGTGAATGCATTATTTAAAGACCCGGAATTTCCATGTAATTTTTTTAATTATATGGGAATTTTACGAGTCCGTGAAAATTGACGGCGTGTGATTCTGAGGCCCGGAGTGCCCGGAATGAATTTCTAAACTTTTTTTCTGGTACGTTCAATAAATGTTAAAGTAGGTTTTTGTAACATTTAAAACAGTACTCAGAATTTAAATCTAAGGGAATCATTGAACTCGCAGCATCGGTATTCACTTAAAGAGACTTTAACCTCAATGGCAGTTAGTTGAGGGTAAATGTTAGTTTTGGTTTTTTTGTGAAAGAATAAAATAAAATAAAAATGTTAAACATTTTTATTTGTTGAAACCTCCCATTTGGATGTTATAAAGGTGGGTAAAACCTGAAATAAAACCCACCATGTGGATGCTTAACATTTTTAACATTTTTGGTGTCCTTTTTAACTCTACAAATTTATACAAAGTTTTTTTGTATCTATCATGATTATGCTATCACAATTCTCACATTACCTGACCTCACATGCTATGTGATACTTGTTTTATTTCTTGATCAATTGAAAAATAATATAATTTATCAAAATATATATGTATTTATTCTATTTTATTCAAAATAATCAATTGAATGTGGGGGAAATAATACTGATTACAATGGAACTATGCTTCCATGGGTGAACGGGTCATCGTAAAAATTCTTTGAAAGTGAAATGTTTGGAAAAGAATAAACCATTTATATTTCAATACTTACCTTATATACCCAAAAAATATTATGTATAGAAGAATAAAAATAAAATAAAATAAGTGAAATATAAAATAAAGGGATAATTTATTACAAGAACAAAAACATTGCAACACAAAAGAGGAAGAGAAGAGTGTTAGGGAGGAGATCCATCATGAGAGCTTCCCTTATCCAATAATGTATATTAATGGAAATTCATTTATTCTCCTATACATTAAATCCTATAATAAAAGTCCATTAATTTCCTAATGAGTAAAGTAATTATTTATAAATTAGATGTGAGGTGAGGGTTATAATAGGTCATTAGTGTCAATGGAAAAATATGATAAATATAGTAATCTAATATAAACCAACTTTTTGTCCTATAAAACATGTAAATCATCTATCCTTTCATGAGAATTATTTTTTTTAATTTTATCCTCTAAAAAATCAAAATTTGATCATAATCCAACCCCTATTGAATAAGATACAACCTTAAATGTGAAGTGGTTTCTATTCTGACAATGCATGTCTATATTTATCTTAATGGATCATTTTCTACCACCACTGTGAGATATAGAAAGAATGGAATAAATGAAAATTTTATCCTATTGAGTGGATAACACTGTTATAAAATTTCAAGTTCATATAAATAATAGAAAAATATTTATTACTAAAATACTAGTGTTTTTAAAAGGGTTAAAACTTGAATATTCATCAAATTTTAGAATGAATGATCTAATCCAATATTTTTCATAAATAAAAATATTTGTCACAATATGGGTAAATATATCTTTTATTATCAACAAAATATTAAATAATTTTTTTATCACACTCTATCTTTCAAATTAACTCCTAGAATCACTCGTTGAGGCGAATTTAAACCCTCAAGAGTTTGAAGACGATGTCACTACCGCTGAAGTACGTCATGAAGATACTGAAACCTATACATTTCATACAATTATATACTTACTATAATATTTTTGAGAAGTTTCTAGGTAGGGATACATCTATCCCTTGTACATATCCAAAATGATGGACAACATTGATGTTTTCCAATATCTCTTTGATAATAGTTTTAGAATAAATCTTATATTGGTCCAACATCTCCAATGATTGGGATATAGCAAATCCAATTTCTATCTCTCCAATTTTTTAATATGTGGGTACAAAAAAAACCTCCTTTATAGATCAATCTTAAAGAATAGTTTATTGATCTAGTCACCAATTCTGGATTCATGTTTTCTCTTCAGGATACAGCCTTCAATGCTCTGTTCGAAAGACCATGGCTTCATTTTCATGGAGAAGTGCTCTAATCATGCCATCAATTTCTCAAGTAATCTCTTAAGGAGTGTTTTATGGTGAAAATTATCCTTCCTACTCCCTCTAATCCCAATATATTGTTCTGTGATTCTACCAAGGGTATGGGAAGAAGGTATTGGTAGATGATTCTGTCTTAATCACCACCCTAAATGGTTAGTAAATGGATCAGGTCAATCCATTCAATGAACATGGTAAGGACTATGTGTTTACCCTTAATTATATCAAGGTGATATATGAAAATCTATTATATTATTGAGTCATGTGAATATTTTCTAAATCGATGAATCCCATGATCATTTTCCTATCATAGAAGGGTCCGGTGAATGTTCCCTTAGAATAAACATATTTGATAAATAAAAATAGTATCATACAACCCATGTTATTAAATCTTTATCCAAAACATTTCTACACAAATTTGGGTCCAAAAATATATATACTTTATATTTGAGGATATTTGACCAAGTAGACCTCACCCATCTTAGAAGGAGGTAGGCATCAAGGTTGAGCCAATTTTCCCCCATTTTTATGATGTTGGTCACATTGGTCAAATTCATCCATTATAGAGATGGATGTGATCTTGTAAAATATGAAAATTCCCTAATTTTAAATACTCTGTCTTTTTATTAAATACCTTATGATATCCTCACATCATCATCGGGATCAAAAGATACCTCTGTATCACTAGAAAAAACTAAAAGTTCACTTATATCATCTTCTAAGTCATGGGATTTCAGTACCTATTCTGCATCTTATGATAATGGAGAAAAATAAGAAAATATCTAGTATTACCTTGATAATGATTCCCATTAATTAGAACCCTTGGGATCCATAAATCTCTCCTCGTCAATCACAAGATATGAAAATTTACAAATGTTGCCTTTTGGATCCTAGAATGCTTGTTCATCTCCCACCACTAATGAAATTGGTTTAAATCATGAAGATGAAGAATACATCAAATATTCTCTTCCAATATTTTATGAAGGATTATATAAAACCATTAATAAATGTAGTTAGGTGAATATAGGTATAGATTAAGACTCAAAACCTATATTGATCAACACTTCCAGGTCTCGTGAAGAGAAAGAAACATATATCTCCTTCCTAAAGTATAATCAAGACATATTCTATTGTAATTACATAGAAATAATCATACGTTATCCTAATGTGTCCACTTATCATTTATATATTCCAAATGATATCTATGGATGTAACAAGGTAGATAAGAGAAAACACCAAACCCAGCCTACCAAGGTGGAGGATCAAGTTAACAATCTTATCAAAACCAAATCCAGTTGGGAAGTTTAACACAAGAAATTTATTAACAATATCATCCTAGTCATGCAGTCAAATTGGAAAACTAGTGTATTTATTGACTTCGGGGATCTAAAATATTATTTCTTGAAGAATGATTTATCATTACCAATCATAACACTTTTGATTGATATAATGGCTAGTTTTTAATCTCTCTTTATTATGGATGGGTACACCAGCTATAACCAAATCTGGATGGACCCCAAAGATGTGGAATACATTACTTTTAGGGTACCCCAATAGGTATACTTATATCAATTAATTAACTTTTTTTGAAGAAAACTTTAATGAAATATAAACATTCTATACACTATATCTTCAACCCCCTCCTTCGAAAAACCATGTAATGTTAAGTTGATAATATGTTCATCAAATCCCAATAGTGTTATTATCAACCTGATGATCTTGAGATATATTTCAAAAAATTATGATAGTAGAGACTAAAGATAAATCCTTTGAAAAGTACTTTTAGGGTAACATCAGGAAAACGTTTTCATTTTATGGTATACCATGATAGCATCATGGTCATCCTTGAGAATACCAAAGTGATCTATGACATGGAGCCTCCTTGAAATCTCAAATATCTAAGAGGATATCAGGGACATTTCACCTATATCTAACACTTCATAGAAAAACTTTCTAGTAATTTTATACCCATCATAAAGATGATGAATAATGGATTCACATGTTATTGGGAAAAAAATTCAAGAATATTTTTACAATCTCAATAAATACTTCTTAATCCCACTAGTATTAATGTTTCCCATAGAAGGAAATATTCTAATTATTATATGGAATCCTTAAAGATATCACTTGGTTCCATTCTTTTGAAAAATAATGATGCATGTAAATAAAAATTATCTACTATCGATATAAAACAATGTAGAATATTGAGACTTAATATATTGATATTAATAATAATTTTCTTGCATTAATCTTAAAGGTTTAGAAGATGAGGAATTACCTATAGTATCATAAGATTTATTTATTCTCTCTTGTTCACCCATTTATGTACAAACTTAGTTATATAATTTGAACTAGATTTCTATAATGGTGTTTAAATAATCCTATCAGAATATTAAATTCGGTTTATATATTATAAGTTAGTTTAAGGTAAGGTTCTATGTCACAATTTCATAGCACACCCTATCCTAGAGAATTCATTGCTAGATACACAGATTCACTTCAAATGAGTCTTATATGTTCATGAAACTCCCTAGACAAGGGATATATATTTTCATAGTTCCTCCATAATCCTTATAAAATGAATAATTGAGAACCCAAAACTCAATAGATTTGACTTAGGTATTATCATCATATCTTCATTGAAATAAATTAAACCCCATTCATTCCTATTATCTTAGGGTTTAAACCATAATGAAGATAAAGAAAAAGATCTTATTGAAAGATTTTAGTTGTTCCAATATATACTTATGACCATCACGAAAATCAAAGGTGTCTCAAATTTGGTGATCAAGAAAAATAATGGTGAATATTCAATTAAAGAGGAAAATTAATTCCCTTGTTTGTTTATGTGTCAGAGTTAATGTACATATAAAAATATCAGCAATTGTGCCCCTTAAAATAGTCACCCTCCATTAGATCCTTCTTGCCCTAAAAAATTACCTAATAATCACACCCCCCCCCCTCCCCCTCATGCACACTCATCCCCCTCACAACTAGAGTCATCTCACGCAAACCCTCCCCCATGATACTTTTATCGCACCTTTAATAATCACCCATCCACCATCCACCCCCTCAATCACATCCCTCTCAACATGCACACCCCTCCCCTACCGAAACCAGATCCATCTTCGTGGCCTATCCTCCCTCCAAACCCTCTCTACCTAACCTATAGTTGTCTTCGCCACACTCCAAGCTACCTCCAACATCATATATCCTCCCTCACCACCCCCAACTCCTCTAACCCTCACCCAACCCCCTATTGGGCTGCCTCTTCCACCAATACACCCTCCGCATCATCTCCCTTAACCTCATCACAACTATCCGAGAGCCTCTTCCACCACTCCATTCGATCCTTGTTACTACCTCCACCCCCTCTCTACCACTACCAGTGATCTAACTTTCATCTCGGATTCGTCACGCAGTTAGAGGTAAACCCTGTGATTATTTAATGGATTATTTTGGTCTATAATTTGATACATAATTTATAACCCATTTAAATTAATTATTCCTCATTCATTTGATTAATGTTTTATTTCACGTAAAAAAATTATAAAAACATGTTTCATGCAAAATGTTCCACCCCATAATAGAATAAAATTCATTATAATAATTTATATGGGTTGATAAAGGTGGAAAAAATGGAAAATATACACACATTCTACAATAAAGGGTCGAACCTATGACCTCCAAGGTGTCCAATCAAGGACACAACCTTCTAATAATGTTTATGAGGATAATTAATATTATTATTTAGCACAATCAATAATTGATATATTAGAAAATTATTATTATGGTAATGACAAAAAATATTAATAGTTTTCAAAAATGATAACTATAATGATGTTGGAAATTTTACTAAACATGTAAATTTTTCGTCTTTAAAACATTTTAATAAATTAATTTTCCATATGTACTAATCCCCTACTTTTATTCATCATTATTCATAACATATATCCTTCCACTTTTTCTATAATATACTTCATTATTTTTTTCCAACAAAAAAGTGAATTTTATCAAACAAACTATACAATGGTAATTTAAAATATAAAATGTGTATTAAAAATATAATTTATTATAAATTAGAAATATATAATTTATAATAACAAATTTTATTTATTGATACACTAACATATCAATGATAGTCTAATAACATAATTTTATATAGTCTTGTACTTTTATAACTAAATTTATATTATAACCATTGATTATATAATAATATATACGTTTGATTGTTTTAATTCACTTGTTTCATTTTCTTATTATTTATTTCTTTATAAGATCCTCATTAGAAAATATTTAGTGATATGAAAAAAAATCTTTATGAAATAAAAGGTATAAATAATTAAATATAACTTAAAATTTTCTGATCCTAACATTTTTGAATCATTTTCTTTTTTTATGAGTATTAATTTAATTCCACTTGAAATTTGTTACTCTTTATTTTAAATATATTTTGTGATCATAAATTCTAAAAAAGTATATAGTATAAAGTCTTTTGTAAATGATACTTCTTATTATACTGATACGAATATGGATAAGACTTGGATTGATCTTACAAATAAAATGTTTAGATAATATTTTGAGGTCATTATGCATTTTATTAATTTTAATAGATGATTTAAAAGTGACTCTTTTAGTTTTCCATGTATAAAATGTGAAAAAAAAATATCAATTCATACGTGATACCATTAGGGAGAACCGATTCTTGAAAGGGTTTCTGAAACATTATAAGAGATGGACTCATTTGGGGGTAGAATATATTCATTTTCATTATATATAAATATTTCATATGGATGATGATGCCAAGAGGAATGATCCAATTCATGAAATGATTATTGAAATGGTATGTCGGTTGGCTCCTGAAGGCATTAACATCCAGAATGTGTAGACCAACAAGATCAATATATGCTATGGTGTAGATCATGATTCATTGAGTTTTTATCAAATACCTGATGATGAAAAAATTGAATCATATTCTATGTGTACTAATTATAATAAATTTCCATAATCATGATTTTTTTTCACTTGAATATTTTGAATCGGCGTTCATATACATCATTTGAAATGTTGTTGGTGTTATAGAAAAAAGCAATTCCTACTAATTCTAGTATTCCTGATTCAAATTACCATGTTCATAAGTTGATAGAGAACATATTTTTTACATATGATACCATAGATGCATGTGCAAACAACATTATTTTGTTTAGAAAGGAAACATTCCATTTTGATAATTGTATAGTCTATGACTCTTCCATGTGGACAAATAAAGGGGGAAATCAGAATCATCAAAGTTAGACTATAAAATAGGGGAAATTTATTTTGTAAAGAAAATCCATTAATTTACACTAAATATTAGGTTGAAAAGATTATTTATGTCATCTAAAGTTTCTAAATTAATGATATGGAATGTGGAAATCAGTAAAGAAAGTGACATTCTAACTCACCTAGAAGAAACTCTTGCATGGAAGGATTTCGATTAGAAACACCCTAACTTTTCTAAAGATAATTGTAATGTATTATTGGGGTTTGGATTAGATAGTTTCAATCCGTTCAGGTCTGTGGTTGGTGAAATTCATAGCACATGGCCCATGGTGTTGGTTTCATATAATCATCTACTATGGATTTGTATGGAACAAAAATTTCTATTAATTTCCACTCTTATTGATGGGTCCACAAGTCCATAGGAAAATATTGATGTTCACATTAATCCATTGATTGATGAATTGGATTAATTTTGGTGTGATAGTGTGAGTAATTGTGATTGTTAAAAAATTTAAATGTTTAAACTATTGTCTGATTTATTTTGGATAATAATGACTTCCCAGATTGTGAAAATTTATCCGGATTGAGTACAAAAGGTGAATTTTCTTTCCCTTTCTACAATAAAAGTAAAAAATCTACAAGGATTAAACACTATAAAAAATGGGAATAAAAGGGTCATAGACATTTTGTTCCCCATCAACACAGGTTTAGAAAAGACGGAGTTGAATTTTAAGGTTCAAGATAATTCAAACCATCACCAAAGATCATGATAAGAGTGGAAATATTATCACATATTGAGGAATAAAATATCTAAATGATATATTAATTTCAAAAAAAAATATCTTATCCGTTACCCAATATTCATGGTGTGTTCAGAAATCACAGCCACAATTGCAAGATGAAAAGTGTTTATTTTAATATCCCTTAATAGAAAACTAACATGAAAATGCATAATCTAGATGCCATTAATATTAGAAAAATGTTTTTGAAAATATATTGTGGATCATTTTAGGTGTCAGTGGAAAATAAAAGGGATATTCTAATACACGACGTTATGCAGAAGAAATTTTTTTAAGGAAACAATTTCAAATAAATTTAAATGATGGAAATAAGGAATACATGCATGCCGCAAAATATATGATGAGTAAAAATGAGAAACAGACATTTCTTTTCATTTTGAAGATGGTAAAGGTGCCTTATTATTACTCTTCTAATATTTCAAAGTGTCTGAATGTGATTATTAGGTCATTTCAAGGATTGAAAAGTCATGAAGATCACATACTAATTCATTATTTGACTA
This sequence comes from Viscum album, assembly GCA_963277665.1. Classification (NCBI taxonomy): domain Eukaryota; kingdom Viridiplantae; phylum Streptophyta; class Magnoliopsida; order Santalales; family Viscaceae; genus Viscum; species Viscum album. Next base: position 1,291,341,537 of record OY728119.1, read on the forward strand.
CAATTTCAATTCATGATTGTTTATAACCCAATGTTGTTCAACCATTTATTGAGAGGGATAATTTTTTTAGTCATATTTGTTTAAGAAATCAACAAATGGTTGATTTAAAAATTATACATGAATGAATTTTACTAATTATTTTTTACATATAAATACCATTTCCACCCTTATTGTTTAATGTCATGATTCACTTTACAATGCACCTAATTGATAAATTAATTGTTATTGGTCCAGTGCAATTCATGTGGATGTATCCTATTAAGCGGTATATGAATACATTGAAATAATTTATATGTAACATATCTTGCTCGGAGGCATCAATATCCAATGTTTATTTGATAGATTAGGGTACTTATTTTTGGGTAGAATATCTTATGGATGTTGAAAAAAATAGATAATCCCTCTTAGATTTAGGATGGTCTCGTTGGAAAAGGAACTATATTTGATAAGGAAAACATTAAGTGGGTACAATCACATCGATATATCCTATTAAATACTCCATAATTTGAACCATTAATACAATAAGTGTCTTATCACTTTTATTATTTATCTTATAAATGTTTTGTTTTCATATATAAATTGATCATTAAAACATGGCATTACCATTTGTAGGAAATATGTTAATAAACTAAAACAATTTATGCCTCATGTGTGTGATTATCAAATTCAAAAGTCCCATTATTCTTCATTTCATGATTTCTTCAAGGTTTTTGTATGTATAAATGTATTTAAATTGTGATTTTAAGTATATTACTAATTTCTTTATGTATAACGTTTTATTCAATTCTGTGAAATGTATAGGTATGCAACCTATGGGAGTTAAGTGACCCTACATTAACTAAATAATTTTACCAACTAGATGAGGGACCATATATAATGGCCCATTATTGAAAATATTTATATGCTAATGTATTTTGTTTTCATATAAACTATTTTAATGAAAGAAAATGAACACAAAATAGTGGCATTAGTTTTCTATCTATCGATTCTAGTTATTACTATAGTCATTTAAAATACGTCATTAAATTTGTATATGCGGATGGGTTGAAATTTATATTTTTAAAGTGTAATTGGGTTGATACATTTTTTGAAAGTAATTTTGATGAATATTAGTTTATATTGGTTAACATTAAAATTATGTAATACAGAAATGAATGAGTTAGTTATAAACCTATCATTTTTTCATCAAAAGAAAAAAAATGTAACATTTTGTTACAGATCTATCAAGTGAATGTTTAAACTCATCGTGGTTTTATTTTTATCATTGTCTGTATAGGGAAGATAAGTCATTGGAAAGATACCTATAATGGTGAAGTCAGATATTTGTTGGATTCTTAACTCCAACTAGTTTTTTCAATAGGCAGTATGAGGATTTCATTCCATGTAACTAGGTTACACTATGTGTAAGAGTAGCTAGATGCAAGTCAAAAAAGGATTCATGCTATTAATGGTTACATGAGGGTAATATTTGTTTCATGTCATGAATATTTTAAATAATAGATTATTAATCGGAGGTGAGAGGTCTTTTGGGGTACATGGGGCTTTGGCAGCTACATGTCATGTAACTAGGTTACATGTTGTATAACATACCATGTTAAGTTATAAAAATAAGTGTGTGTCTGTTTTAGTTTGGTTCTTTCCCTAGTTCTATCTTTCTCTCAACCCAAGGAAATCCCCTTGTGATTTTGGGAGACTCTATTCCTCTTAGATAAATATTTTCAGCGTTATATCTTCATTTTTGGTTGTGGTGTGCCTCTCTGGGTAAGTGATCATTCTACTTCTTTGTTTCCATTGATCACAGTAGCACCCTTGGGTTGCATCATCAGATCTGTTGAACTAAATTGGGGGTTTCTCTTGTCTTCTTCCAAGATCCTTTATGTGATCTCATTAAATAGGTCGTTCCTTTTTTGGTAATGGTGCGGTAGGTGTTCTTTCTCGAGGTTTGTGGGTTTTTTACTTTCGATTGACACCTCATTTTTATAAACTGGATCAATGTTGTGGTGTGGATTGGATTCTAGGGCCTTCATAGACATCTTTTGGTTTTCATTGTTGGTGGATCCTGTTGCGGGCTTGTGTGACCCATGTTTAGTGGTACGTGTTTCCATCCCCAGCCAATTTTGGTGAATCTAGTTATTCTTTTTTTATAAACTGGTTTATACAAACAATTGTAAAGATTGATTTTTGTGTGTTGAAAATATTTTTTTAATAAAAATGATTTTCCCTAATTTTTGATAAATGGAAATAAAAAGGGTATTTTCAAAGCATTGAAATGAATTTTTGAAATGATTTTGAAATGGTTTTTGAAGCATTGGATTGAATTATAAATATGAGTACATGGATTACCTAGGTTACATTTGTGGAAGGTTTATCTTGATTCCATCGTCCAGGTTTGGTGACTGTCAGGAGGTTTTCTCAAGGGGACTTCCTCTGTTTCCTAGTCACATTGTTTGAGGGTACCAATATTGACATTTTTGGGTGGGTTTACTCATGGGGTATTCCTCTTCTTCCTAGTTATGTGTTCTATGAACCGTATGTGCACATGATTGATTTTGGTATGAGTAGTATTCTAGTATGGTCTATAGTGATCCTTGGTTTTGATACCTATGATTCAATTTTATATTTATTGGAATTTTTTTTAGCCTTGATAGAAATGCTTATATTTATGAAAGATGGTATGGAAAATATTCTATGAAATTGATATACCTGCTTTGTTTTATAAATTTGATAAAAGTGTAATTTTTACCATGTTTTTTATAAAACTATTTTACCGCATATCATGTCATGTTTTATTTAAAATGAGTATACAGAAATTTTTACAGGGACTTATTAGGGAAAACCTGGGTGGGATCCTATTGAGCATGTTAACTCACACCCTACGCACCTCTCTGGTGGTGCGTAGACCTTTGTATGTATCCCATTGTTGGGAAAGTAAATGTGTCACGATGAGTAAGTAAGGTTTTATATAAGCTAGGTTGGGTATCTGGTGGTGAGATGGTGGGAGTTCCTCTACTCCATCACTTAGAGTAGTTATTTCATTTTGGCCCTTTGCAGTTGGACTTGTCTTTTAGAGTTTTGTCCACTTTTATTATTTTCATGTGTCTGTAGTCTTCTTATGTTTATGGTATAAATTCATTAAACTTTCACCGCCTCTTTCTTTTTTGTGTGTATGTATGTCATGAATTTGTAGAGATTGGGTGAAATTGTTCCCTTTGGTTCATTATTCAATGTCCGGGTGCGTGTCGCTTTCCAATGGGGATTGGAAACGCCCTTCGGGTATATGGAGAATCAGGTCAGGTACTAATTTTGAGGGTAACTTGGGTTGGTTTATTATAAAATGGTATCAGAATGAGGTATGTCCCCAAGATTCCTTGTCTTAGGACATCTTTTAGCCTTGATATTGGATTGTCGAGACTTGAGAGGTATATTGTGAAAAGTGCTTGGTCAGATCTTATCATGACAATACTCAAGTTTCCATGGGATTTGGGGATATGTCTCTAGTGTTGGGTTTTCTTTTTAATTATAATTTATTCTTATGGTTTTTCTAGTTTAAAGTGATATCTAATATGTTGTATAATCATTCCTTCTGTTTTGGTGTGTAGAAGTATTCCTTTGAGATGTATTCCAAATGTTCTTTAGGAATGTGTAGCTGATGTTGTGATGGACCAGTCCAACCCATGATCATGATATTGTCTGCTTTGGGAATATCCCATAGAGTTTTTCTTTCCCTGGGCTCTGGACCTCAGGCATCCCCCAGTAAAAAGCCTCATGATGGTAGAGGTATCCACACCACCTTATAAAGGGGTGATTTGTGCTCCTCCTCCATTGATATGGGATTTCCATAATACGCCCCCTAAGGGTATAGCGTCTTCCCTAACACATCAAATGGGCATTGGTTTTGATACCATTGGATGTACCAGCGCAGACATTGGACCCTTCTAGGGGGTGGATTATAACAATTCCACATCAAAGGATGAGGAGCACGAACCACCCCTTTATAAGGTGGTGTGGGTACCTACCACTTCATGAGCCCTTTCCTAGGGGATTCTTGAGGGGAAGAGCCCAGGTAAATAAAAACTGTGTGGGATAGGCCCAAAGAAGTCAATATCATGATTGTAATCTAGATTGGGCCATCACAAATGGTATCAGATTTAGTGTCTATTTGAAGTGCTAGTGAGGACGTTGGAACCTTCTAGGTGGGGTTGTGGAAATCCTACATCAAAGGAGGAGGAGCATGAAGCACTATATTATAAGGTGGTGTGGATACCTCTCCCATCATGAGGCCTTTTCCTAGGGGATTCCTAAGGGACATAACCTAGGGACAGAAAAATCAAGCAAGCTAGGCCAAAATAGGACAATATCCTGATCATAGGCTAGACTGGGCCATGATAAATGGTATTACAGGCAGTGTCCATTTGATGTGCCAGTAAGAATGATGGTCCCTTTTAGGGGTTGGATTAAGGTAATCCCACATTTTAGGAGGAGGAGCATGAATTTCCCCTTTATAAAGTGGTTTGGATACCTATCCCTCATGAGGCATTTTCCAGGGGAATGCATGAGGGCCAAAGCCTAGGGAAAGAAAAATTGTGTGGGCTAGTCCCAAAGCAGACAAAATCATGATCATGGGTTGGACTGGGCCATTACAAATGGTATCAGATCCAATGTCCATTAGATATTCTAGTGAGGATGTTGGGCCCTTCTAGGGGTGGATTATGGAAATCTCACATCAAAGGAGGAGGAGCATGAATCACCCCTTTATATAGTGGTGTATATAACTCTCCCATAATGAGGTCTCTTCATGGGGAATTTATGAGGGTCATATACCATGGAAATCAAAACCATATGGGCTAGGCCCAAAGTGGGCAATATCATGATCATAGGATAGCCTAGGCCGTTATAAATGATATCAAAGCTAGTGTCCATTTGATGTGCTAGTGAGGATGTAGTACCCCTCTAGGGTGAGGATTATGGAAATCCCACATCGAAGTAGGAGGAGAAAAAAATCACCCCTTTATAAGGTAGTATGGATAACTCTCCATTATGAGGCCCTTTCTTGGGTAATTCCAAAGGACTAGAGTCCATCAAAAGAAAAACCATGCGAGCTTGGCTCAATGCGAACAATATCATGGTTGGGGGCTAGACTGGGCCATTAAAAATTGATACCTCTCCCATCATTATGCCTTTTCCTAGAAAATTACTAAGGTCTAGAGCATGAAAGACCACTTTATAAGGTTTTTTGGATACCTCTCCCATTATGAGGCCTTTTCCGAGGGAATTCCTGAGGGCCACATTCTAGGGAAAGAAAAATCGTGTGAGCTAGGCCCAAAGAAGAAAATATCATGATTGGGCACTGGAATAGGACCTTACAAATGGTATCAGAGTTAGATTCCATTTAATGTTATAGCGAGGATGTTGGGCCCTTCTAGGGGGTCGGATTATGAATACCCCGCATCAAAGGAGAAGGATCACAATGCACCCTTTATAAAGTGATGCGGATACCTATCCCATCATGAGGCCTTTTCTTGGGAGATGCCTAAGGGCCATATCCTAGGGAAAGAAAAATTGTGTTGACTAGGCCCAAAGTAGAAAACATCCTGATCATGGGATGGATTGGGTATCGCACAACGAAGGGGGAAGCACCCCTTTATAAGGTGGTTTTGATACCTCTCCTGTTATGAGGCCTTTTCCTAGGGAATTCCTGATGGTCAGAGCCCAAGGAAAGAAAAACCATATGAGCTAGTCCCAAAGTGGAAAATATCATGATCGTCGACTGGATTGGTCCATTATAGATTCTCCATAATGGAATCCTCCAGTGGATCAGAATCTCATCGAGACTATCGTGGAGGGAGTTCGTGACGTTGATCAAGATGTTCCATGACTTCAGAATGTGGTTGGTGAGGTACAAAAAGGAGCTGGGGGAGAGAGAGATCGGTCACGAGAATTATTGCGTGAGAACCCATCATCATTTAAAGGAATGAATGAACCTCAAGAGGCAGAGGACTGGCTGGAAACAAATTGATCAAATCTTTGACTTCTTAGAGACACCTAAGAATATCAGGGTAAAGTGTGTGGTTTTTAGGATCGAGGGATCCAGCAAGTGATGGTGGGATTCAATGGTCCAGGCAGACAGACATGTATACCTATATTGGAATGGTTTCAAAACCTTGTTCTTCTATCAGATTTGTAATGAGTTAATAATTGTGTAAAAGCCTCTGGATTACCTATCTTTACATATGGTAGAGAGCTCAATGTTGATATACACCAAATGGTTTGTTGAGAATGTCCATTTTTTCTCGGGATGTGGTGAAGAATGACCAGTTGAAGGCTCAGAATTTCTTATAAGGTTAGCGACTAGATATCAGATCATGGGTTTTTATGTTAAAACATTATACCAATGTAAAGATGGTAGGCATAGCTATAATGGAACATACGAATATGGAAGTAATGGTTATCTTTCCACCCCTTATATTCCATCTAGTGGCAGCTTCAGTGGCGTGTATGGGAAGAAGAGGAAGTGGTAGGATCATCATAGGAGTGGATGAGGTGGGTCTCAATAGTGAACCTCCTATGCACTATCTACTACAGCTAACAGAATACCTCTGACATTCTATCGGTGTAGAAATTTCGAACACACCAGACATTCTTATCCTATTCTCACAAAGATGTGAAACATCTATTGATGCATTGGTCATTTATAGTGCCTCTATTAGACTATAACGACGCCTTGTTATGGTGAGGATTTTTTGGAACTAAAGGCTAATTTAGTGCATTCAGAAACCTCAAATACTATAGATATCTAGCCACATGCCTTAGGATTGATGAAATTTCATATATTAGATGAGTTTCTATCGGAAGTAGATGCAGGTTAAGAAATAATTAGAGTTATTATCCTAATTGCATATTCAGTAGAAATTTATTTATTTGATATAGGTGTCTCCCACTCATTTATATCTGCATATTTTTTGATATACATAAACTTCAAATAGAACAAATATTCTTTATAATGAGGTTAGATACACTTCTTGGAAAGAGAAAAGAGAATGGGTTTTGGTGTCCTTGTTTGTTAATGGTTGTTAGTACAGAGTTGGTTTGGGATTTTCTCATTCTTGATCTTGATCAATTTGACATCATTATTGGTATGGACTATTTTTCACTCATCAAGATGAGGTTGATTGTTATCATTGTTATTTATCATCTTTTGTTGCTGAATGGATCTCTCATGTGTTTCAAGGGGAGTGGGACATGATATCAGGGCATGCAGGATCTTCCTACCAAGAACTCAGGAGTTTTTTGTCTACTGTAGTTTTTGAGCCTGATGATGTTTCTCTTATCGTTGATCTTCCCATTTTTGTTTGAGACTTTCCTGATGCTTTCCCAAAATACTTTTTTGGACTTCCTATAAAGAGATTGGTAGAGTTTATGATTGAACTGATGCTAAGTACGTAGCCAATATTCATACCTTCTAATCATATGGCACCATCAAAGCTAAAATATATCAAAAAATAAATTGGACAAGATTTTGTAAAAAGGTTTTGTTCTCCTTTTTGTTTTTCCTTGGGTATCCCTTAGGCTCATTTCCAAGAAATCATATGGTTCAATTCGGTTGTGTGTGGGATATTTCATGTTGAACCAAGTAATAGTTAATAAAAAATACCATTTCATAATGTGGATGATTTGTGTAATCTGTTAAAGGGGAAAGTGGTTTTAAAATATTGATCTTTATTTGGGTTATCATCAGCTCAGAGTTCCGAAGTCAAATATACTGAAGATAGCCTTCAAGAGTAGGTATGTCTACTATGAATATCTTGTGATTCCTTTTGGTCTGACTAAAACTCCTATAGTTTTTATTTCATTGTTGAATTGGATTTTTCATCAATATCTTCACACTTTTGTGGCACTCTTCATGGATTATATTCTGTTCTATTTGAAATCTTAGTGTAAACACGATAACCATATGATTTTGGTTCTAGAAATTATGAGAAGGAATTATTTGTTTGAAAAGATTTCAAAATTTAGTTTTTTTATTCAATAATTGAAGTTATTAGGGAACAAGATTTATTAACATGACTTGTTATTTGATCTATAAAAGTTGAAGGTTGTTTCTTCAGGAATGAAACCACAGAATGTAATTGAGATATGGAGTTTCCTTGGTCATTATAGATACTTTTGATGGTTTGTTAAGGATTTACCTAAGTTGGTATCACCTTTGAATTCTATTACTATGAAAGTAGTAAAATTAACTGGGGATGAAACGTCTTAGTATTTTTTTTGATGAACAGTAATGAATTCTAACATCATCTCTTATTCTGATCTTACTAGAGTCTATTATGGGATATGGGGTGTTTTTTTATGCTTAAAGTGTTGTAATGGGATGTTTACTTATGCAGTATGATCATGTGATTTCGTACAACCTCGTCAACTATAACCGCATGAGAATAATTTCCCCACTCATTATTTAGATCTTACTAAAGTTATGAATGCACTTAAATATTATTAGCACTATCTTTTTGGGGAAACATTCAGGGCCTTTTCTGATCATATGATCTTGAGTTATGTCTTTTCATATAGGTACATGAATATTAGATAGATATGATGGGTATAAAACCATTATATGTTCGACTTTGATGTTTCCTACACCCCAAGAAAGGGGAATGTTGTTGCATATGCTCTTAGAAAGAAATTACCATCACATGATATTCTGGAATCAAAGGGGTAGTATAACCTTGTGTAGATTTCACTTAGTTTCACTTAGATACTCAGAAGGATGTTCCATAAATGTTTTTGACTATTGTTCATTTATCATCATCTCTCCTGGAGTATATATTGAAGAGTTGGTAATAGGATGTCGAGTTCAAAAAAATTGAGAAATCCTTTATGGGGCGGAGACCATTTCAGGCTGGTCTCTCTCTCCATATGGTATACTCCACTTTGGGAAGTGGGTTTTATTTCCAGTATCTGTGAAGAGTTTAGTCTTATTTGATTGACATAGCTCTTTGTGTTTCATTCATCTAGGAACTATGAAGATGTATTATGACATGAGATGGTAATTCTGGTGGGTGGTTATGAAGCATGATAGGGCAGATTATGTGTCCACCTATTACATCTGCCAACTAATAAAGGAATAGCACTACAAATCCTTTGGTTTTCTTCAGCCTCTTATGGTACTAGTCTGGAAATGGGATGAGGTGTCCATTGATTTTTTTTTATATTACCATGAAATAATTAAGGGAGGAATGATATTTGGGTGGTATTGGATTGGTTGATGAATTCTACTCATTTCATTCTAATCAAGGATGCCACTAAGTGAAAGATCTAGGTAACCAGTATGTGCAGGAGAGTGTGAGGTTTTATGGGATTACTTCAACCATTGTTTTGGATAGGTATCCTAGGTTTACCTCAATGTTCTATAGGAATATCCAAGAAGCAATGGGAACTCAGGTCAAGTTGATCACATCTTACCATCCATACATGGATAGGAAGACGGATTGAGTAATTCAGATCATGGAAGATATATATCATGCATATGTCTTTGAATTTGGTGGATCATGGGATATCCATCTAGGACTGGTTGATTTTTTTTACAATAAGAGTTATCAATCTTTGATAAAAAAAATAGGCCTCTTTGAGGCATTATATAGTCACCCATATGGATAACCTCTTTCTTGGGTGGAGGTGGGTGAAGTATCTTTATTTAGACCAAGTTTGGTCCATGAGACATCAACAAAGATTTAGGATGTTCATTGAAAGATGGTTACATCCCAGAGTCAATAGAAATTGTATGTGGATTAGTAGAATCATACCCTATAGCTTCCCATTGGTGGTCGGGTTTTTTTGAAAGTTTCTCCTCAGTTGGGTCATTATCAACATGGAAAATAGAGAATGTTAGATCTGAGATATGTCGGAAAGTTTGAGGTCACTGGGTGGCTCAGATAGGATGCTTATTAATTAGCATTACCGATTCAATTGACTAGTATTCCTGATATTTTCCACATATATCATCTTAGGATGTTCCATCCTAATCCTACACATGTTTTGAATTCGGATGAAATTGAGTTAGATCCATATGTTTCTGTTTTGGAAAAACCAGTTGAGATCATTGACACTCAAGTGAAAGTTTTTTGTAGGAAGTTAATTCTATTGGTTAGAGTACTATATAAACATGAATAATATTTTCATGGTACTTCATAACATGATTAGATGATGAGGGAAAAATGGCTTCATCTTTTACCACGGATTAAATATTACACATGACTTCCTATGGATGAATAGTTTTTATGGTGGGGAGTTTGTAACATCTAGTTACCAACCTGTCAGTTACATCTTTAACCTCTTCGTGGATTTCCTTTTCTAGATATTTGTATAGGGATAATAAAATAATTGTAGGATATGTGAAATTATAGATTTGTTGGACTCTTATATTTTACTAACTTTTTCTACAGGCTGTGAGAGGACTTAACACCATGTAACTTGGTTACACAACCTGTAAGAGTTACTAGATGCAAGTCCTAGAAGGGTCTACATTGTGAATAGTTACATTATAGGAAGATATGTTTCTCATCATTAATGTTTTAAATAACAAATTATTAATTCTAGGAGATGTTTTTTTCTACATACATGGGGATTTGGCAGATACAGGTCATGTAACCAGGTTATGCATTGTAACGTCCCACATTCAGTTTTTAAAATTGGCATGCATCTATTTCGGTTTGGTTCTTTCCCCAATTCTCTATTTATCTCAACCTAAGGCAATCCCCAAGTTATTTTGGGATACTTCGTTCCTCCTATATCGATATGTTTGGTGTTCGGTCTTCATTTGAGGTTCTGATGCATCTCTCTTGGTAAGTGATCATTCCGCTTCTTCATTTCCATTGATCACGGTGGCACCCTTGGGTTACATAATCTGATTTTTTGATCTAATTGGTGTTTTTTGTTTCCTTCTTCCAATATCCCTTGTGTGGTCTCATTCTGATGGTCGTTCCATTATTGGTTGTGGTGTGGTTGGTGTTCATTCTTGAGGTAGGTGTGTTTCCTCCTTTCCACTGACCCATAGTTTTTCTAAATTGGATTTATCTTATGATATAGATTGGATTCTAGGGACTTCATAGACATCAGTGGATTTTTGTGGTTGATGGATCCCATTTAGGGCATGTACAGATAGTTTTTTGAGGTAGTTGGTTCCGTGCCTAGCCTCTGTCGATGAATTTAATTATTCTTGTTTTATAAACTAAATTATATAAGGAATTGGCATGATTGATTTTTGTGTTTTGAAAGGAGTTTTTAAAGCAAAATAGTTTTCCCTAATGTTTGATAAATGGAAAGAAATGGGTATTATCAAATAATTGAAATGGTTTTCAAAGAATTTGATTGAATTGTGAAAATGATCACATGGGTTACCTTGGGTAATTAGGTGGAAGGTTTAGCTTGGGTCCATCGTCCATGTTTTATGATTATCTGGAGGTTTTCTGATGTGTATTTCCTTTATTTACTAGTCTTGTTGTTCTAGGGGACTAATATTGACATTTGGGGGGGGGGTTACACATGGGGTATTCCTCTTCTTCCTAGGCATTTTTTATATGATCCAAATTGTGCACTTGATTTATTGTGGTGTGAGTAGTCTTTTAGTCTAACTTATAGTGATACTTGGAGGTGATACCTATTAATCTATTTTATATTGCTTCACTTTTTTGTTTTACCATTTATAGGTGTGCTTAAACTTGTTAAATATGATATGGAAAATATGGTTTGAAATTGGTATACCTACTGTATTAGAATTATGATAAAAGGGAAATGTTTACCATGTTTTATATAAAACTAATTTACCGATTATCATTCCATGTTTTATTAAAAAATATCATACAGGAGTTACTATACAGGGACTTGTTATGGAACACCTGTGTGAGATCCTATTGAGCCTTTTATCTCACACCCTATGCACCTCAATGGTGGTGAATAGACCTTTGTATGTTTTCCATTGCTGAGAAAGGCAAGGTTCCATAGTGAGGTGGTGAGTTTTCATGTCAACTAGGTTTGGTAGCTGGAGGTTAGAGGGTGGGAGTTCGTTCACACCATTACTTGGAGTAGCTATTTCATTATGTTCCTTTTCATTTGGACTTGTCTTATGGAGTTTTATCAACTTTTATAGTTGTCTTTTTTCTATTATCTTCTTAAATTCATGGTATATATTCATTAAACTTCAGATATCTCTTTATTTTCCACACGTATATTTGTCATGTGTTTGTAAAGGTTAGGGGAAATAATTACCTCTTGCTTATTGGTAGATGCTCGGGTGATTTTTGCCAGCCCATGGGGATCGGGAACTCTCTTCAGTAATGTAGAGAATTGGGTTGGGTTCCAGTTTTGAGGGTAACCTGGTTCAATTAGTTATAGAAAATGTAATATTCATTAACTTCCATATAATAAGAATTGGAAATATTTTTTGAAAATTTAAATGCTAGGAGTGCATATTATAGAAGTAGATGAACTCGATATTGTTTCCTTTTTGGAAAAAATAGCTTGATCAACACACCATAGTTCAACATGAAGAATATTTTCATTGGTTTAGGGAGACCATTGAAGGATAAATGGGAGATTTTAATGTTTAATAAAAGGTATAATTATTTTCTAGATCTTCAATTTAAAAACTTATTGAAAATTATTTAACTTTTTATGAACTATTTAACTTTTTTTGTATTTATTGTCATCATATTTGATATATACTTGCATGAAAAATGACATGAATTCGAGTAAAAATAACTGAAGGAATTATTTTTTAGAAAAATATAAAAACAAAAAATCCTATAATATTTTTATAATAAAACGTAGAAAACCATGAAATATATGAAAACTATGCTAAAAAAATAATAACAAAATATATTAATTTTATCCCACTACAATTGAGAGAATAATTTACTTCAAGCAATTTCTTGCAATAAAAAGTTTCAATCAGTATTCATTTCTTCAAATATACAAGGAATGGGTCATCAAATGTTAATTTGAAATAATTATTTGTATACTAATGTTAATATAATAATACATTTACAATTTACTCCCCTTCAAGATTCTCACCCTACTACCCAATTTCCCTTAATCAATGATTCATCTCTACACAACTAATAAAATATATTAATTTGCCTATTAGACATCAGAGTTCATTATTCTCAATCCTTAACATTTCCTTTAATAACAAGGAACATTTTCAACATGCATATATTTATTTTTATTAATCCATTTATTATGCATAAAATTTATTTATGTAATTATTATATTAAAATATATAACTAAACCATTCAAAATATAGAACATCCCTTGAGGTTAACTATGGAATGGAATCTATAAACAACAACCACATATTATATTTCTCTTAAAAAAATTTGATATATTTAATTTTTTTCAAACACACACAAGTCCAGGATTTCTCGACAAACATAATGTTATGTTCCAAAATGATCCTTTTACTCTAATTAAAATGACTATATAAGTGGTTGTTTAGAATGAATGATTTAAGTTATACACATGAAAAACACCCAAGTAACTCTAGGTTGATTTTATTAATCTAGTTCACCCAAGATAAATTTTGATTCACTTAAATTATATTCATCTAAATTTAATGATCATATACTGAGAATAGGAAACTCAATGATTTCCAGGTGATATTGTCTCTATGTTTGATAGACATGGTTGTCTCAAATATTAATCTATTCAAGAAAATTTTCTATGATTACACTAGATGTGGGTTTTGGTTGTTTTAATGAAGACTTATATTATTTCTTTATTCCATAATAATTTATATTGAATTTTATAAAAAAATATCCAAAATCATTGTAGGTTTTTTATTCTATAGGGTGAATGGATTTTTTCTACACTTGAATACCATTTTATAATATAACTTGATATTATTATTTTAATATACCCTAAAATCCCAAAATTATATCTTTATTTAATTTTCTTTCCTACCTCTAAGAAGAATTATGATGATCCCTATAAAATAATTATATACACTAAATAATCGATAAATTATCTTTGGGTGTTTATCATAACTTCTAATTTGTTTTTTATATTTTACTTAATAATATCAAAGTAATTCTATAATATCACGGTTTTTGTAAGATTTAAAATATAACCAAAGATCCCATAGTCAAAACACTTCTCTTTCTTACCTTAATTCATTAAAATATTGATTTGAAACTGTTTTTTACCCCATCATATCCCTGTATATAGTGCCAAATATTTCTTGTTGTATTTATGAAATTTTAAATTACAAAACTCCTACAAGTTTATGAGGTATTAGTATCATAATAACTAGAAATAACCAAACCATCTCCATGAGGATAAGATATTGATTAGATTATTGATTTCTGTATGTACAAAGAAAGAAAACTAGGAATGAACAGTTTTATTTTTGGTAATCACTACAAGAATGTAAATTTTTTTAGAATGTTGTATTAATTGTGTGAGTGTGAAAATGAGTAATCATATGGGACAAAAAAATGATTTTTGATTTCATAATAGACAAGTAGGGTATTTCTGGTAATATTTTACCTTATGATTCATAATAATTGAATTTATAATAAAAAATATATAAATATAATGAATTTCTTAAATTTCAACCATATGATATCCAATAACATACTATTAAGGTTATGAGCCCCTATAATTTTTTAATATTCCTTATGAGAAGCAGTTTATTCATTTTTTATGATATTATTCTCACTATATTCCATAAAATTCCATTCAAAAAATACATTTATCATAAATCTTTTCCAATATTTAGACTTATACTCTCTCTCTCTCTCTATCACCCACACCTTAAAATCTATTGACTTGTAATCAATAAATTATATTTCTAAGAACAAGATTCTGAATCACATATATAAATACTTAAATTAACATGAAACAATCCTTGAATTGAATCCCATTTTCACCAGTAAGGGTTCCAAGTCTAGAATAATAAAAAATCTATAAATATAGAGTAAACATATTCTCTATCATGAAACAAAACCCCTTATTCTTATATAGTCTACAAATACTCCTCATCATTTAAGGATGGATTAACTAGAATGAATAGAGAGTAAATTTTAATGAATGGGATAAATGAGGAATAAATCTGAATGGGTTGGATAGAATAAACCACACTTTAGTCAATGGTCTTAAAACTTAAAGTATCTCCTTTATATTTATCAACCTTCCAATATGGATTCATGAGAATTTTATTTTTTTCATTTGATCACTTTCATGTTACACGCTCGTCTTATATTTCTACATTAATATATGAGGTTCTTTACAACCACATTTTTTAGAGAGAGAAATTATGAGTCAAACACCCCATTTTATTTCTCTCTCTATATATTTACATTCTAAATTTGTGTGTCCCATATAATAACCTTACCTAAATTGGAGGAAAATATTTCTATAAATATTCTTTGTATTATCATGCCACCAACATGTAATTCAGATCAAATAAATGGCTCTAGTTCAAATTTATTAGTCCCCTTAGAATAGACTATATATTTTCTTATAATCTTCTACCTGAAGAATTTTTATTCCTCTATTTATAATATTTGAAAACATATTTTATTTTCATTCATGTTGACGCCTCATTTCTGTTATATGATAGTGAGTATATTTAATTGCTAGTAGTGGAAAGAAATATTCAACACTTTTTATTTCTTAGTTTTGAGAAACGCATCCTTCATAAATTTATCGTTGTTGATGGATCAAATGAATGGGTATTCAATCATTATCTTTTATATTGTATTTTAAGGTTATGTAAAAATGAAATATCATAGCTTTTCCTACAAATTTTTTTTGATCCATCCACTCCTTTATATTTAATGAAATATGTGTGAAATAAATAAAAATTACATGATTCATTTTTAGTTGACATTATATGTAATTTTAATAGGAAATAAATTTTTTCCTTACCAATGTTTTATATGAATTTAGACATGTTAAGGGAATAGGTCCTATATCCACATCATTCAGTAGAGCCATATGCATCTACGGGTCGAGGTATGTATGAATGTAAATGTGTTTTTATTTTTTTAATTAAGAGTTAAACATAAATATGAAAATATATATAATTATGTATGAAATTATTTTTAGTAGCTTTAGACTTGACTGCTTATTCCACTCATAGGAGAGGCCCTAATTATGGTCTTTCATCATGTATTTATAACATAACCCTTGACATGACATTTTATGATACATAAAATCATGAGGGAGTGTGTTCCCTTTTAATTTATTCACCTCTTGGTTCATATAATACGTGACCCACATAGATTTACATTGACTCCATGTGAATAGGATTCATTCCCTTAAGATACATTAAATAATATATAGAGGGAAGTTTATGTAATAGTATCACTTTAGTTTCTCAGCTATGTTTAAAAAATTATTATATTTGTGATATTTTTTTATTAAATACAATAATATGATAGTGTACCCAAAATGAGTTTTGTCAAGTGAGTATGGAAAAATGTTTCAAAATGTGGAAATATTAAACAGGTAGATTCAATAGGGAGCACTAGGTACCAAATGTGGGTGCCCTATACATTTTGTATAGAGTCCCAAGATGCATTAACCTATATCAATGGCATGAGTTAGTTTCATACTTTTCTATTGAGGATGAAATTTTGAGTATATTTATTTTTATTTTTTATTTCAAATAATGTGTAGAATTGATGATGTTTTAAATTTAAATTAATTGAATATGGGAGGTTTCAGAGCAATATTCTGAGAATCATGCATTGCATGGGCCACCTCACAAGCTGGGGACTCGTATCATGTCTCATATTAAACATGGTATATTTATTATTCGCCTTTTAAATTTATTATTTAATATGGTTTTGTGTTATATATTTATATCTTATTGGTATATAGTTATGGGAGCTAGGTTCCCTGACTAATAAAATGATGGTGTGGATGATGACTTGTGATCAAAATAATCTAATGGTTGAAACTCTTATTGTAAGTTCTTGTACTAATTATAAATACTTTAATACATATGTATATACATAAATATATATATATATATTCATATATTACATTGCATCAATTTTAGGTTGAGTTAGTATAGCTGTCAGAGGACAGTGAAAACTTATCATGTGAAGGGATTAGATATTTCATCACATTATTAGTTATGATGGACATGGCTATAGATTGACATATAGAAGGGGAATTCCTTATTTTTTTTAGTATCACATTAGAAGGTTTTGGATCCTATTTTTTTGGTATGACACAAAATGTGACATATTTTGAGGTATGGATGTGTTCTTCTGTGGAGTTAAATGCATAGATGTTTGTTGAGGTAAGAGAACTCATGGAGTATATATGTCAGGGTGATGGTTCAAGCAATCCTATGATGCAGGTTTATACTAAATTTATTTATTTATTTATTATTACATTCACTATTATCATCTTCATACTTTATATTTTTTATGCCCCTACCACAATGGAAATAATTAGAAACCATCGTCATGCATGACACATCATATTTAGAAGGTGAGTTTTATATTATCTTTCTGGTTTCTCATTCAAATTGACTATCTTGTTTTGTTTTTGTATTTTTAGTAAAGTCAAAAACTGCATTTTTATATTCATTAAAATTATATTTCACCAAATAGGTATTAAAAACCAACTAAATACATTTATACTGATGATAAAACTTATAAAAATATTCATTAAGTTTAAATTTTAGACACAAATAACTTTTTGACCCGTGATTCCAAATTTAGAAGGTATCAGACCCTGATTGTTTTCTCTATGAATTATGACAAATCCACTTAGATTCTTCTTGGTCAAATGAACTTTTCTATCCATAATAGAGGATTCTTTTCCATCTGTTTCATTTTAGGGTCTTCTTTTCTGACTATATGAGGATGTGATATCAAATTTATGCTCATAAAATAATTATCTTCTTCCATTGGTTGATGGATTCAATTAAAGAAAAAGGATATAGGACGGATTCTACACAAGTTCATATTCTACATTAACCACTCTCATTTCAAAACACATCAAAAATAAAGGATATCAAAGATACCTTTCGTAATTTCACTTTCATTAATACCTTAACACTCTCTATGATATCCACCATTTTGGCTGGTATTTGCATTAAAATTGTTCTAACATTATATTTTCCAAACTTTGGATTTTTATGGGTGTAAGATCCAATATTATTTTTGAATAAACATTAATTCCTTAAATCTACTACCATTTTTTTTATATGTCACATACATGGTCTTGTGATCTCTAACTATAAGATATATATTCAGGAAATCCTTAATATGAGTTTTGTTTTATATTCAAAGAATCATTATCCATCATTGAAATCATTTATGACCCAAATATTCTTTTATAGGGTTATTATGATATATACCATTTCTAATATTTTAAGTCTTATAAAGGTAATTGTCCTTTAATAATTAAATAAGGAATGAACAGTATAGAAAGTGAACCTCCTGATAGAGCTTTATAGGTTCAACATGCTCAAGAAGTGATATTTTTTCATTCAGTTCCATGAAAATTTATCTTTTAATAATCACAATGTCGATGAATTCATCATCCACACTGTTCTATTAAAAAATTATCATTTCACAATTTTTTTAGAAACCAAGAATGAATTTATTATCACTTTTGTAAAAATAGGGAAATCATGTGTATATGGGTCAAAACCAATCAAATGAGCTCTGAATGACATAAAATCCTAGTAAAATGATCTTTAATTCATTTAAAATCAATATGAATCATTAACATCTAGATCATAAACCTAAATTTATTAGTATGATCAAATGTTTCATTTATCCCTTAGATTTTGGAGTTAAGTAAAAAACACATAAAAGGGTTCAATACCATGAAAATTCACTTTGATTAACATTAGATCTTGGTAGAATGATTAGTGATCCATTTTTGACAAATAGTAATCAATACTACATCTATCAGATGATTGTGTCACTTTATATGATAGAAAATGATGTATAACATTATCTAGTGTTATTAAAATGAAATATCTCTCATCAGAGGGTAAAAAATGAGAAAATGACTTCTTATTGAAATTAAAATATAGGAGAACATTCCTAGAATCAAATGTGATCTATCAAAATCAACCTCATGTTAATCTGATGCACGGATTTATTAGTATAATTAAAAGTTCATTTTCACATCAATTATAATTTTTCTAATAATGGTAAAATCATATGTGTATGGATAAAAACCAACCAAATTAGCTAATATTGACATGAAATATTAATAAAATGACCTTTTAGTCATTTAAAGGTGATGGTACTCATCGGCATGTGGATCATATACGAAATTTATCAGTACTATCGAAAGTAGTGTTTGTCCCTAAAATTTGGAGTTAAGTGATTAATAACATAAAAGGGGACAATGCAAAAAAAAACACACATTTATTGACATGAAATCATATTATAATTATCATTGAGCATTTTTTCCATTTTAGTAATCAATGTTATATCCATCAGATTCATGTATCACCCGATATAATAGAAAATTATGGATAACATTTTCTAGGGTTATTAAAATGACATATCTCCCATCAGGGGGGTCAAAATGAGAAAACAAATTTTGATTCATGTGAAAATATAAAATGAAATTCCTCAAATTATATGTGATCTATTGGAATCAAATGTGTATCAATCTGATTCCTAGATTAGTAGGTAAAATTAAAAGTTCATTTTCACATTTGTTATCATTTTTGTAATAATGGGAAAATCATGTGAGTAGGGTTAAAAAAATAAAACAAGACCCTAATAATATTAAATCTTAGTAAAAATGTATTTATTTCATTTAAAATTTGTATAAACCATAGGTACATGGATCAAATACTTGAATTTCTTGATATGATGGAAAGTTGTGTTTGTCCCTCAGATTTTTAGTTAAGTGAAACATCATGTAAATGAGTACAATACCAAGAAAACACACTTTTATTAACATTAAATAATTCTCAAATGATCATCGATCCATTTTTTATTTATAATAATCCATTCCACATCTATCGGATGCTCATGTCACCAGGTATGATGAAAAACATCCGATAAAATCGTCTAGTGATATTAAAATGACTTTTCTCCCATCAAGGGGTCAAAACATGAAAAACCCTTCTAGTTTACATTAAAATTTATTATAAAATTCCAAAAATCATATGTGATCTATTGGAATTAACCGTGAATCAATCGGATGCTTGGATTGGTTGGTACAATTAAAATTTTATCTTCACATTTATTATCATTTTTGTAATGATGGTAAAATCATGTATATAGGGATACAGACTGGACAAACGAGCTCTGATTGACATGTAATATTTTTAAAATGGTCTTTATTTCATTTAAAAACTATAGGAATCATTATCATATAGATCAGAAACATGAATTTCTCAGTATGATCAAAAGTGGGTTTTGTCCCTCGTATTTAGAGTAAAGTGTAAAATCATGTAAAAGGGGAAAATGCCAAGAAAACATGCTTGTATTGAAAACAAATCATTTTATTATAATAATTGAGCCATTGTTTAAGTGTTGTAATCAATTATGCATCCATAAAATTCTCATGTTGACCAGTATGATTGAAAATGACACATAACATTTTCTAGTATTATTAAAATGACATAACCTTTCTCTAGGGTTCAAAAAAATGATGTGAAAATCTAGGATAAAATTCCTTGAATAAAATGTGATCTATTGGAATAGATATCACATCAATATGAGGCTTGAATTAGTCGATAAAATTAAAATTTTGTTGTCACATTTGTTATCAAGTTTTTGTAATAAAAGTAAATCATGTTTTTAGGGGTCAAAATTGAACAAATGAACTCTGATTGACATGAAATATTACTGAAATAATTTTTGATCCATTTAAAGAATATTATAATCATTTTCATGTAGATTGGATTCTTTAATTTCTCATTATGATTGAAAGTTTCATTTGTCCCACGGATTATGAGTTATGGGATAAATCACATAAAAGAGGCCAATTCCATGTAAACTCCCTTGGAGTGAAATGAAATCATGGTAAAACTATCAACAATCCATTTTTGGTCTGTAGTAATCAACACTGCATCCATTGGACTCTCATTCTGGGTGGTATGATGGAAAAAATTGGATTATGTTTTCTAAAATTATTAAAATGACATATCTCCCATATGGTGGTCAAAAAACAAAAAAAATGTATTATAATTTGTGTCAAAAGATAAGAGAATATTCCTTGAATAATATGTGATCTATTGGAATCAACCATGCATCAATATGATATCTAGATTGGTTAGTACAATTAAAATTTCACTTTTATATTTATTATCATTTTTGTAATAATAGGAAAATCATGTGTGTAGGGGCCAAAACTGTAACACCCCAAGATTTCATAGTGTGTTATTTCTTCAAAATAATTCAATAACTTGCACTACACGCAACACCAAGTTCAAGCGCACCATGACTTACCAAATAAGCCGTTCAAAATAGGTTATGAATTGTATTAACTAAATTTTAAACTTTATATAATCCTTATAATTTTAGAATCCATATTATTAGTTTCTTAGACATAATGTAAGAACAAATTCATCTTCAGTATTGCACTTTTACCAACTTTTAACAGTGAAACATTTTTAAATACCATATTTTAAACTTTTTGACTAAATGGGGACATCAAAATTTTAAAATGAAACATCCCAAGCTTCCACGGTACGCTTTCCTTTGAATAATACAGTAGTGTGTGTTGTACGCAACTTCGAGTTCTAACACACACCACAACCAATCAAACTAACCGTTATGAATAGTAATACCTACTTTTTGAAATTATATATATATTATATTTCAAAATGGACTTCATTTTTGGATTTGGAATATCTAATTTATCCTATGGTGAAATTTTGGAACTTTTCGGATAACACTTATATTTTGATGAATAGTGAAAATTACTAAATTTTAATTAAAAACAACTTTTTAAATTGAAATAATTTATATTGATAAATTATAAATTTTAGTGGTTTTAAAGTATATTTAGAATATATTTTTACCATTTAATATAATTTTGGTCATTTTACATAATTTTACAATTAAACCGAACATAAACAAGTGTCAATCTTTTGATAGTTATTATCTCTTAAAAACATGATTTTTGTTTTAACAACGGTAATTAATTTTAAATTAATTTCTACCACTTATTTGTTTTAAATTTGTAAAAATGGATTCAATATTTGGAATCAGGATTTTCATATTGTGTAAATAGGTGACTTTTATTTTTAGACATTTTGAATAATTACTGGGGTAAATATTTTATTTACCATGGTTAAGGGTAAATCCGGTAAATAAGGGTTACAAATTAATATTATAATATTACTAAATTACCCTAAAAAGTGTCCTAACCTTATTTTTGGATACATGTCCGACCATGGGCATCTTTGGGTCGATTTTGGGACCCCATGGAGCCACATGTAGGTTATAGGGACACTTTATTTTAATTAAGTTAAAATAAGTACAAAAATGACATAAGCATATAGCTTCTAGAAAAACAATTTTTACATAGGGTTATATAGGTTGGATTTTCAACTATAAGTATTCATTAGAAATATAAAAATATTTCCTACATAATCATATTTTATTTATAATTTTTAGACATTAAATAATTTAATTTATTTATGAAACAATGATGATGCAGTAATTACTATAATAGTGAAAAAATAAAATAATTAAAATTATAAATACCCAAATAAATATAATATGAAACTTTTATTGAATTAAACTAATTTTATAGGTTAATATGACATATTAGGATTTATTTAATTGTATTTTTTCGAAGTAATCATTATGTTATGAGTTTCACAAAAAACAATTATTGAATAGTGTCAAAATTGACAAAAAAGAGTTTTTAAAAAAAATATTATATTATTAATTTATATTAAATTTATAAAAATCTAAGGTACAATCAAGAGACTTATATCATGATATTTGTATCATTAATGGACCACTTTGAGTCTCTTGGATGTATATATTAAGTTTATTAACCATATAATATAAAAATACAAAGAGACATTGTAAAAGTGAAACTAATTAACTTAGAGTTAATACTTAAAGATAAGGTTAATATAGTAACCCAAACCTGTCTAAATTCTATTGGTTGAATTTTTTTCGACCCATCCCCACCTTAACCTTTAAAAAATCTACTTTGTAGCCATTAGAAACCGAATATGAATTTATTATAAATTAATATTTCTAGATTTTCCAAAGGTGCCCCTCACCCCTCTTATAAAAGGGCACTCCCCCTTCTCATTACTTCACACCTTCAAAGCCTTTTGGTTCAGCCAAACCCTGCCCAAATACTATCTTAACTTCCCTCACTACAACCTATAGGTATTAGTTTTATCAGAAAGCCAACCTAAGGAGCCCTTTTGATCAAATCAAAAGGAAGAACCCGAAGAAGAGGTAATGATTTCACCACCCTTTTTCAAGTTCCTTTCTTCTTCCACTTCTTCTCTATTTATTATTACCATTATAAAATAATGAATACAGTATCTACTATATACTGTAATATTATTATAAATATGTTACAACCACATTCAGTATTCTATCCATCCTTTAAATGACATGTCACCATATGTGCGTACGTACGGCTTACCGTCTCCACGTCGTGGTGTAATTGTTATTCAATATATTATTATTGGGATGTGTATAATAATGATTTGTAATTAATGTAAATAATAAATATAACATGATAATTATTCTGTATATATTATATTCCATCCAATTATATATTATTTTAATATCATAAGAATGATATTTTCGCTCGTGCGTACGTACGGATTACCGTCTCCGCGACGCAATGAGATTCATTTCCAAGTTCACCATTCATCGACGATTATAAAAATATATATTACTAATAAGTATATAATATATGACATAATAATGCTACTAAATATATATATATAGATAAAGATTTATGTACTTACATATATCTTATTCACTTACTTCCGTTCAATACTATATGAAAACCGAAACAGCATTTATGCGTATGTACGGACTACCGTCTCCATAAACGGTGTTTTCCATTTCATATATATGTCTATTATACATATTTATATTCTAAATATATATGATATATTTATCATGTTTTTTATTCTGGAAGTATTTAAATCATGATCTAAGTGATACAACCAAGAGTGACAAGTTAAAACATGTACGATAAAGAAAGTGATTATTACCCGAAATGTTAACTTAACATAGAAATTATTATTAAATGGGTAATATAAAGTCATAAATGAATCATGTATGATATCATAAATATTAATATGGTTCTGGTATAATTTAATAACATACTAAGATCCTTGTACAGGAGGTTAAACGTACCCTCGACTAAAAGAAAGTGCAAGGTAAGGGGTTTTCATCTCACTCTTTATTCTCGTGAGATTCATGCCATATTACCACTATTAACTTTTGTGTGGTGTATGTACTACCCATAAATGTATTCTTTGTGTAATACACATTAATTTATGTTTATTTACATATTAAATTGTATGATACCTCTTTCAAGGGGTGTATGTTTCGTAAGTTACCAAATTGGTAAGGGTTAATTTCACAACCTCTTTATTATCCGAGGTTGTTGTTTTTACGTTAGTATCTAATGGGAAATATTTATTATCCATGTACATGTTTTATGAAAGAGTTTTCAAAGGGGTTATTTTAAGGGTCTTTTTACTAAAACATCATTTCAAATGTTTTAAATATTTATTCTCCTAAATCTTTCTCATTAATGTTTATGTCTTCAAAATAGGTTTTAAGGATTTATTTATATGAACATGAATGTTTTGAAAATGTTAATTCCTTTAAAAAGTTTCAAAGTGGTATGGGACACTTTGATTCAAAAATGTATTTGAATGACTCCTTTTCTAAATTGTGTGAATTTTAAATGTTTTCATGAAAAGGGGTATTTCTCTCAAAGAGTTTTACAAATCAATCTCATCTATGTCAAAATTATTTAATGGATTTTAAACATTTTTTGAAGTTGATTTATCATGATACAAATCTTCCATATGGTGTTTAAGGTTCTGTGATATATTTGACTGCGGATGTGTTATTTTTATACCATTCATGGTTCATGGGTAAAGTATTGACATTTCCCATGCTAGTTTTAATACAAATTTTTATGTTATATTTCATCCTCTTCTTAAGATGAATGTGTTGGACTAGTATGTTCCGGGTTTGGGACCGGTAAAAGTAATCCCTCCGGGTTGGTGTCCAGTTATTAGAGTCACTCCGAGTTGGTGTCCGGTTATTAGAGGCACTTCGGGTTGGTGTCCCATTATTAGAGGCACTCCGGGTTGGTGTCCGGTTATTAGAGGCACTCCGGGTTGGAGTCCAGTTACAGAGGCTCTCCGGGTTGGGTTCCGGTTACAGTTATACATTAGGTCTTGGCACGAGGCCTTGACACATGAATTAAAGTTCATCATTATGCATTCCATCATTATGAATCTGGTAAGTGATATTGCATGTGATTATTCTATTAGTACAATATCCATGTGAATAAGTAAATGGAATTATTTCATTTTATTTCAGCCATATTATGCTGAAGTTCAAGTTTAAAATGATTTTGTTTTAGTTTTATACATTGCCTTAAATGTTTATGCTTATTTATGAAAGTTTTTGCTGTATTGCTTACCCTTAATGAGAATTTGAGCTCACCCCTTTCTATGTTTTATTTTTCCCAAGATTCCAAGAAGTGTAATGTGATTGATATGCAGGTTTAAGCCAAGGGAATAATGGCATTCATAAAGATTATTTATGTTGTTTTGTACGTCTTAAAGTGAAAATGTAACATTCATGTATGGGATCTATTTTTCCAAGACTGCTAAACTGATCGGTCCTTCAGGACTTGATTCCTTGTAATCATGCCAATGTATTAAAATAATACACCAACTCTGGGTAACTGGGGTCGGGGCGTTACAGTTGGTATCAGAGGAAGTTTAGTACAAACCTTGGAAGCTATATTTAGATAAACTCTGATTAGAGCACATAGACCTAAGATGGAATTTGAGGATTAGTATAGAAGAACTTCCTAGAATTTTGGTATTGTAGGGATTTTGTGAGTTTTCCGAGCAATACATCCCGGTCTGGATACGAGCAGGTAGAGGCAGCTCTGGCACAGATGTACCTAGGGGTAAAACCCGAAAACACCGCTTTGAGCTAGACTCGAACGGGAACTGGTGCATGACAACGGGCCTTGCGGCACTCTTGGTTACGACACTCCCGGGGGATATTCTTAGGATAACTCTCAATTTCCTTACAAGTCATTATGAAGGGTTTATGAGTATATACATCCTCAAAGAAAATATTTTTATGATTATGGATTATATCCATAAACTATTTAATTTATGTTAAGTGTTTTACAAGTTTGGGATTAGGTATTGTTATTCATAAACTAATCTAGTGTATGTTGTTGTTTAGAAATGCAACCCAGTAGAAGGAATGAGAACTTCATTATTGCACATGATCCAAAGAGAAAGAAGGATCATATCTTCCATGGTCTTCAGCCAGAATTTATAAGAGAAATAGTCTCCCATGTATTATCATCTTATGAAGAAATAATATCATGTGTTGATAAGATAAGTAAAGAATTTACTGAGTCCTATGGCTTTGATGGGAATCAAGAGAAGAAAATTATGGAAGAGAGAAAGATGGGTAAAGGGAAGAGGGAAAAGAAGAATTTTCCCATATGTGATAACTGTGGGAAGAAACACCCTGGAACTTACCTGAAAGTAATGGGAGTTTGTTATAAGTGTGGAGGAAAAGGGCACAAAGTATGTGACTGAAAGGGTAAGAAAATGGTTTCAAATGTACAATGCTTCATTTGAAAGGAGTTTGGACACTATGCAAACCTATGTCCCACTCATCAGACTATGCCACAAATGAGGCTATTGGATAATAATCAAGTTATGATACTACCACAGATGAAGGGGAATGATTAGAGTTCTTATGTTGATTATGTCATTTGAGTGTTGTATCAACAATGTACTTGTTATAATAATTATGGAGTATATAAGGATTGTACTGCAGTACTATTTCATTAAGGACTTGAGATTGTGTGGAACAAAGAAAAGTGACTCAATAGTAGGATAAATTTTTGAAAAATATATGGTTGATAGAATGATAAACCATAATATTGTTCTGATACCGAGGTGGTGATTTTAGAATAATACATGATTGATTTGGATAAATTATATTGGATATTCTTGACTACCTTGAAACTGATTAATTATTTGTATATTCCATCATTGTTGGAGTTTACAACATTTTCGGATTGAAGGAGTATGTCCATTATTATTTAAGGAATAAGGGATCATGAATTTAATCAATAAGGTTTTATGGTAATTCAGGATGTTTTAGTGTTTTAAAAGAATACATGATGAAGGTGTTCACATGTTATTACGCAGCAAAAAGGATCTTCATTTTTTGACTAAAGCATTTTGGATAGTTCTAGTTTGGATTATTTTTGGATTTCCATAAAAGGACAAACCGGAGGTTGGGTGGCAACCTGTCACGTCCGGCAAGGCTGTGAGACTTGAACCCACAACCGAAGGGCGAAAAGGGTGTATCGCCTACCACTGGCCCACGTAATGTCTGGGATTAAATAATGTTGTTTTTTTAAGATCTGGTAGATGAATTATAAATTTGTTTTTTTTACCCTATACGAATAGGATAAATAGAATATATTTTTTACATTCTATTATCTTTTAGAGTGAAAGATGAGTTTGTTGTAGAAATTAGATAAAGGATGGAACTCCACTTGTCAAGAATATATTTTTCTTCTTCTCTTATTCTATGAAGAAATTAATTCTTATACTTTATTTAAGGAATCCTAAAACCAAAAATTAGTTATCCTAATACCCTATGTTTTGTTGAACCGATGGTATTTTAAATCATCATAGATTGATGAATTTAAGGACCTTAATTTTAAACTTGTTTGTGATTGATGACCTCAATCAATATCTATAAATATTTACGTTTTTCCTCCAATTATATGTCTCTAATTTCCACCAATGTTCTCCTAATCGAGATCACAATTTGGTGGTGACCCTTTCATTTCTCTTTTCCTCATATTAAGACTAAATTTTAGTAACCCAATTTCTGATGTGAGGTTTTCCCACAAAGATATTTTCTATTTTCAACCTTTTATTTTCTAAGAACAATTTCAAATTGCGAGGACGCAATTTATTGAAGGAGGGGAGAATGTAACACCCCAAGATTTCATAGTGTGTTATTTCTTCAAAATAATTCAATAACTTGCACTACACGCAACACCGAGTTCAAGCGCACCATGACTTACCAAAAAATCCATTAAAAAGAGGTTATGAATAGTATTAACTAAATTTTAAACTTCATATAATCCTTATAATTTTAGAATCCATATTATGAGTTTCTTAGACATAATGTAAGAACAAATTCATCTTCAGTATTGCACTTTTACCAACTTTTAATAGTGAACCCTTTTAAAATACAATATTTTAAACTTTTTGAATAAATGGGGACATCAAAAATTTAAAATGAAACATCCCAAGCTTCCATGGTATGCTTTCCTTTGAATAATACAGTAGCATGTGTTGTACGCAACTTCGAGTTCTAACACACACCACAACCAATCAAACTAGCCGTTATGAATAGTAAAACCTAATTTTTGAAATTATATATATTTTATATTTCAGAATGGACTTCATTTTTGGATTCGGAATATCGAATTTAGCCTAGGGTGAAATTTTGGAACTTTTCGGATAACACTTCTATTTTGATGAATAGTGAAAATTACTAAATTTTAATTAAAAACAACTTTTTAAATTGAAATAATTTATATTGATAAATTATGAATTTGAGTGGTTTTAAAGTATAATTAGAATATATTTTTACCATTTAATATAATTTTGGTCATTTTACATAATTTTACAATTAAACCGAACAAAAACAAGTGTCAATCTTTTGATAGTTATTATCTCTTAAAAACACGCTTTTTGTTTTAACAACGGAAATTAATTTTCAATTAATTTATGCCACATATTTGTTTTAAATTTGGAAAATGGAATCCATATTTGGAATCGGGATGTTCATATTGTGTAAATAGGTGACTTTTATTTTTAGACATTTTGAATAATTACTGTGGTAAATATTTTATTTACCATGGTTGAGGGTAAATCCGGTAAATAAGGGTTAAAAAATAATATTATAATAATAATAAATTACCCTAATAAGTGTCCTAACCTTACTGGTGGATACATGTCCGACCATGGGAATCTTTGGGTTGATTTTTGGACCCCATGGAGCCACTTGTAGGTGATAGGGACACTTTATTTTAATTAAGTTAAAATAAGTACAAAAATGACATAAGCATATATCTTTTAGAAAAAAAATTTTTACATAGGGTTATATATGTTGGATTTTCGACTATAAGTATTAATTATAAATATAAAAAGATTTCCTACATAATTATATTTTATTTATAATTTTTATACATTTAATAGATTAATTTATTTATGACACAATGATGATGTAGTAATTACCATAATAGTGAAAAATTAAAATAATTAATATTATAAATACCCAAATAAATATAATTTGAGACTTTTATTGAATTAAACTAATTTTCTAGGTTAATATGACTTATTAGGATTGATTTAATTGTATTTTTTATAAGTAATGATTCTGTTATGAGTTTCACAAAAATAAATTATTGAATAGTGTCAAAATTGACATAAAAGAGTTTTTAAAACAAATATTATATTATTAATTTATATTAAATTCCTAAAAACATAAGATTCGGCCAAGAGACTTATATCATGATATTTGTATCATTAATGGACCACTTGGGGGTCTCTGGGATGTATATAGTAAGTTTATTAACCATATAATATAAAAATACAAAGAGACATTGTAAAAGTGAAACTAATTAACTTAGAGTTAATACTTAAAGGTAAGGTTAATATAGTAACCCAAACCTGTCTAAATTATATTGGTTTAATGGTTTTCGACCCATACGAACCTTAACCTTTAAATAATCCACTTTTGAGTCATTATAAACTGAATATGAATTTATTATAAATTAATATTTCTAGCATTTCCAAAGGTTCCCTTCACCCCTCTTATAAAAGGGCACTCCCCCTTCTCATTACTTCACACCTTAAAAGCCTTTTTGTTCGGACAAACCCTGCCCAAATACTCTCTCAACTTCCCTCAATACAACCTATAGGTCTTAGTTTTATCAGAAAGCCAACCTAAAGATCCTTTTTGATCAAATCAAAAGGAAGAACCCGAAGAAGAGGTAATGATTTCACCACCCTTTTTCAAGTTCCTTTCTTCTTCCACTTCTTCTTTCTTTATTATTACCATTCTAAAATAATGAATATAGTATCTAATATATACTGTAATATTATTATAAATATGGTACAGCCATATTCAGTAATCTATCCATCATTTGAATGACATGTCACCATACGTGCGTACGTACGGCTTACCGTCTCCACGTCGTGGTGTAATTGTTATTCAAAATATTATTATTGGGATGTGTATAATAATGATTTGTAATTCATGTAAATAATAAATATAACATGATAATGATTCTGTATATATGATATACCATCCAATTATATATTATTTTAATATCAAAAGAATGATATGTTCGCTCGTGCGTACGTACGGATTACCGTCTCCACGACGCGATGAGATTCTTTTCCAAGTTCACCATTCATCGACGATTATAAAAATATATATTACTAATAAGTATGTAATATATGACATAATAATGCTACTAAATATATATATATATAAGGATTTATTTACTTACATATATCTTATTCACTTACTTCCGTTCAATACTATATGAAAACCGAAACAGCATTTATGCGTACATACGGATTACCGTCTCCATAAACGGTGTTTTCCATTTCATATATATGTATATTATACATATGTATATTCTAAATATATATGATATATTTATCATGTTTTATATTTTGGAAGTATTTAAATCATGATCTAAGTGATACAACCAAGAGTGACAAGTAAAAACACGTACGATAAAGAAAGTGATTATTACCTGAAATGTTAACTTAACATAGAAATTATTATTAAATGGGTAATATAAAGTCATAAATGAATAATGTATGATATCATAAATATTAATATGGTTCTTTTATAATTTAATAACATACTACGATCTTCGTAAAGGAGGTTAACCGTACCATCGACTAAAATAATGTGCAAGGTAAGGGGTTTTCATCTCACTCATTATTCCCGTGAGATTCATGCCATATTACAACTATTACCTTTTGTGTGCTGTATGTACTACCCATAAATTTATTATTTGTGTAATACACATTAATTTATGTTTATTTACATATTAAATTGTATAATACCTCTTTCAAGGGGTGTATGTTTCGTAAGTTACCAAATTGGTAAGCGTTAATTTCACAATCACTTTATTATCTGAGGTTGTTGTTTTTACGTAAGTATCTTCTGGGAAATATTTGTTATCCATGTACATGTTTTATGAAAGAGTTTTCAAAGGGATTATTTTAAGGGTCTTTTTACTAAAACATCATTTCAAATGTTTTAAATATTTATTCTCCTAAATCTTTCTCATTAATGTCTATATCTTGAAAATGGGTTTTAAGGATTTATTTATATGAACATGAATGTTTTTAAAATGTTAATTCCTTTCAATAGTTTCAAAGTGGTATGGGAAACTTTGATTCAAAAATGTATTTGAATGACTTCTTTTCTAAATTGTGTGAATTTTAAATGTTTTCCTGAAAAGGGGTATTTCTCTCAAAGAGTTTTACAAGTCAATCTCATCTATGACAAAATTATTTAATGGATTTTAAACATTTTTTGAAGTTGATTTATCATGATACAAATATTCCATATTGTGTTGACGGTTCTGTGATATATTTGACTGTGGATGTGTTATTTTTATACCATTCATGGTTCATGGGTAAAGTATTGACATTTCTCATGCTAGTTTTAATACAAATTTTTATGTTTTATTTCATCCTCTTCTTAAGATGAATGTGTTGGACTAGTATGTTTTGGGTTGGGGACCGGTAAAAGTAAGCCTTCCGGGTTGGTGTCCGGTTATTAGAGGCACTCCGGGTTGGTGTCCGGTTATTAGAGGCACTCCGGGTTGGTGTTCGGTTATTAGAGGCACCCCGGGTTGGAGTCCAGTTATAGAGGCTCTCCAGGTTGGGTTCCGGTTACAGTTATACCTTAGGTCTTGGCACGAGGCCTTGACATAGAAATTAAAGTTCAGCATTATGCATTCCATCATTATAAAAGTGGTTAGTGACATTGCATGTGATTATTATATTAGTATAATATCCATGTGAATAAGTAAATGGTATTATTCCATTTTATTTCTGCCATATTATGCTGAAGTTCAAGTTTAAAATGCTTTTTTTTTAGTTTTATACATTTCCTTAAATGTTTATGCTTATTTATGAAAGTTTCTGCTGTATTTCTTACCCTTACTTAGCATTTGAGCTCACCCCTTTCTATGTTTTATTTTTCCCAGGATTCCAAGAAGTGTAATGTGATTGATATACAGGTTTAAGCCAAGGGAATAATGGAATTCATAATGATTATTTATTTTGTTTTTTACGTCTTAAAGTGCAAATGTAACATTCATATATGTGATCTATTTTTCCAAGACTGCTAAACTGATCGGTCCTTCGGGACTTGATTCCTTGTAATCATGCCAATGTATTAAAATAATGCACTGACTCTGGGTAACTGGGGTCGGGGTGTTACAAAAACACCCTGAACTAGTCTAACTGACATTAAATCATTAGAAAAAAATATGTAATCCATCTAAAATCTATAGGATGCATCAGCATATGGATCAAATACTTGAATTACTCAGTATGATCAAAAGTGAAGTTTTCTTCAAAGATTTGGAGTTAAGTGAAAAATCAAATAAAATGTTTCAATAATAAGATAATTCAATTGGATGGACATGAAATCATGGAATAAAAATCCGCGATCCACTTTTGATCTATAGGAATCAACACTGCATCCATCGATTTCTCGTGCCACTAGGTATGATGGAAAAATGATGGGTAACGTTGCCTATTGTTATTAAAATGATATATCTCCCATCATGGGAACAAGAACAATGACATGATTTTTTATTGATTTTAAAAACTAGGAGAACATTACTCAAATCATATGTGATCTATTATAATCAACCCGACATCAATCTGATTCTCAGATTGGTTGATGTAAGTAAACTTTGTTTTCAACATCTAATAATCATTTCTTAATTGGTAAATACTGTAAACAAAAAATTTAGATTAGCTTTTAATAATTTCTATATTTATGATGATTTTTTAAGTAACAATCTAAAAACTTTTTTTATTATTCTATATATATATTAACTAAATAAATTTTATTAATGTTAAATATATTAATTTTTATTTTATTTGTTTAATTGTTTTTTGTATCTTATCAGTATGTTGATTAAGAGAAATATTAGAAGGATTTTTATCTAATTGGATCACTAGTTTTATATGGATTCTTATCATTTATTTTCTATTTTAGTTCTTTGTTGGCTATTTTTTGTTTTTTTATTTGAAAAATCTAAACATTCAAAATTTAAAAAAGGTGTCTAGAGAAGGGCTATTGTACTAAACCAAGTTATTTTATTTTATTTCTTCTTCCACCTACATAAAATATTATTCAGATATTTTGATATTATAACATCGATATATAAAATATAATAATATGTTTTTAAATTAATTCCATACTCAATATTCACCTCATCTTCCATCAAATGTGAAACAAAACTGTCGTTCGTGTGTATTGCGGACTACCGCCTCGCAAACTGATGTAATTTTTTTCTATTACCACCAATAAAGAATATTTTTAATGATGGATTTAATGTATATATATATTATATTCCTGACATAATTATCATTTTTTAAATTCAATATATCATATATTTTCTTGCTTATCCATTCATTAAAAGATGAGAACATTGCTTGTGCATTTGTGTGGATTTCCACCTCTATAAAGCAATGTGGATTATTTTTCATTACCCCATCATATGGATGGTATATATAAGTATATTTAATGAAATAATATGATATATATTCTATAATTATAATTCTATAAAGATAAAATAATGCTTAATTTTTTTCCAGCATGATCACTAAAAAATAGAATTGTTACTCATGCGTGCGTATGACATACTGTCTTCATAATTGTAACATATATCATTTTTCATAACTATATTTCATGGTTTGTTTAAAAATTATAATTGATGTGTAAAAATTTTAATTATTTCATGATTATTATCCTATATATGATTTAATAATGATCTCTTTATCCATAGTCAAACTATTGAAGTCATTTTAGACATATGAACCGAATATTTTCAAAATATTTTACATGAAATCAATTCATTAAGAAATTAAATATAACATATTATTAAATACATCATAGTATTAAATAAAATAAAATGAATAATAAATAAGAAAAATTTTCGGAATAAAGTAAATAATTAACATAGGTTTATTATTTAGGAATATAAATAACATACGTGATGAGTCAGACCTGAGGTAAGGGTTTTCATCTCAATTTCCATTCGTTGAGAAATATTTTAATGTTATGCACATAATTTATTTTATAGGGTGTATATACTTCCTGTTTTAAATTTTATATCATGAATAATTCATACTTCATGTTATTTTAATTTTCAATTAAAATTATTTCATCCATGTGGATTTGATTATAATGTTACCAAGTGTTAAGCGGTTTCTTAACAAAATTTCTATTCATTGGGTTATACTTCTACTTCATCAACTATTTTATGAAATTATTATTTGTAAGAATGAAATATTATTGTATTATTATGTACTTAAAATTTTATTTTGTATTTTCACATTCTTTTCACATAATTACTTCATTTATTAATTCTCACTTGAATGATGTAATATTTGTAAGGGATTTCATCGTAATTTTCTTTCATTGAGGAATATTTAATGTTATGAACCAATATATTTTATATTGTATATATAATAACATTTTACATTTTACATTTTACATAATATATCCTTTATAATTCATGGTATTTTAAGTTCTAATTAAAATTATTTCATCAAAGGGGATTTAAATAAAAATTTACCAAGTGGTAAGGGGTTTCATAACTCAATTTCTTTTCATTGGGTTATATTACTTCTTTATTGTCTTTGATGTTCTATGATTTTTTGTTTAATAACTTTTTATTATTTTATATTTTACTTCCAATTATTTTATATGGATTTAAATTTGACACACATAATCAATTCATTGATTAATCTCACTTAAATGGTATGATCTTTATAAGGTATCTCATCTCAATTTCCACTCTATTGATACTTATTTATTAATATTAACCTACTTATGAGGTGTATATACTAACATGTAGATATTTTATATCATGAATATCTTTATATTAATGGTATTTAATGTTTCATTTTAATTTATTTTCTTTATTGGGATAATTATTCAAAATTTACAAATGTGGTAAGGGTTTATACATCAATACCATTTTAAAATGGATTTTTTATTATTTAATTTAAATTTAAGGAAATTATTTGATCATTATATAAAAAAATTATTTTATAAACCTCTAGTTATTTATGAAATTTTCAAGTAAGAGTATTGTTTTCACTCTTTAGTACTCAAAATGATTTTTAATTTTTTTTAATAAAATCCAAATTATTTCTCCTTTAGATCAAAAATACTTTTTCATCCATATCCAAATTTTACTAATATTATTTTAAAGAATATTTTTATTACTCTCTAATGATTTGTTAAAAAAATGTACCCATGTTTGATATTTTAGAAAATATTTTAAAAGGGAATCTTCTTGGCATTTTCCGAATAATGTAATTTTTGACTTTTCACTAAAAATGTGAAAGGAATCTTTGTTTTGACAAACTCATCATGAATGGAATATTCCCACTATCATGTTCTCTCATTACTTTTATGTTTCCCTTATAAGTTTACAAGGTTATTTTCAAATAAATTATTTTCCTAATATTCTATAAATTTTAGTTTTTAAAAGTGATTTTCAATGAGAAATTATATTTTCCTCTATAGATCATTAATAAAATATTTATGGTATTTATATTCATTAAACAGAACAACCTATTATTTTACATGTACTCCACAAACGATATGTTTTAATTATTCCAATCATATTCTTAATCTAAATATTTTCTAATATTTTTTACAAGACAAGTTATTGATATTCATATTCTTGATTAATTTTGTAGACACTAACTTTCTCTTGAAACATTAACTTTCTAGTGATCATTGTACTTTACATTTCTATTAAATATCTATGTTTCTTATTCAATGGATTTTATTATTTCCAAAATCATATACCATCTTTAAATATTATTTTTTATTTTGAATTTTATTAGATTAACTAGGGCTAATATTGACAAATATATTTTCTTTACTCAATATGGACATTTATTGATAAGGTATAATATTTATAAATTAAATCGGCCATTAAATATATATGGAATGTGTTATACATGCAGTGATGGGTGGGTCCCAGTTATAGATAGTCCCTTAAAGCATCAGGAGGTCTCATGAGACAAATCCATATGCTAGTATTAAATAGGGTTTTTTGTGTATACCTACCCATAAATTAAACTACCTTCACATAAGATCTTAATGGTATATATATCATGATTTCTAAGATCATGACATATAATATTAATCATTACATTTATTTAGAATTTAGTTATTATATTCCATGAGATTATTTCATTAATATTATCCATTGATTTATTTTGTGCTCTATTTATTGATTAATGGAATGTATTTTAAGTTATTTACCTTTTTATATTTATTAAACCTTATTTACTCATGATATCTTCCACTATAAATGACCCTTACTGAGCATATCATCTCACAATTCATTTGTTTCTATTTCCCTAGGATATGAAGAAAGAATCTTTAAATGAGTTCAAGGATTCAAAATTTTTTCTTTCACTATGTTTTAATTTGAGTTTGTAAATGTAATGTGATACTCATATATGTATCTAGTTCACCAAGACAACTAAACTATTCTATCTGTGGGATGTGATCGATTGTATCTTATGACAAAGTAATAAAGTAACCATCGATTCTGGGTTATTAGATTCAGGTTCATTATATTTGGTATCAGAGGAAGTCTAATAGAAACTTGGGAACTAAATTTAGAAAAACATTGATTAAGGAACATAATCGTATAATAGAATTTCAGTAAATTCCCCAAAGAAACTAATTTTATGATTCAAATAAGCATAGATTATGATTTTTAGGTACCATCATGGGTTAATAATTCTAAGTATGATTTTAATTTTAAAGGTGTGTATACCCCTTTTTATTTTTTATGTAAAGGAAGTACCTCGAAAAAATTTATTGAGTTTTAATATATGTTTAAGGTATATGTGCCCTTTTTTTATAACTTTTAGTTAAAAACTTATTCAAGGAATAATGAATTTAAATTTTGTGGACCTAAGTTTAATGTTATTGATAACCTTTAGGGTTAATATGATCATTTATGTTAATATAATAATAATCAATTAAGATTATTTTATTTTGGGAAAAAAATAAGTCGTATAGAAAACCTTTGTGGTTAAAAATTGATTTGTTGAATAATATTATTTTTTAGTATGTTCATCTTATTTTTGTGAATTTTATAGGAATTATACTAACATATTTTTATAAAAAGGACAATTTTCATTTCAAATGAAAACTTTCCATAACCAGAGGCATCACAGGGCTTGAACCCACAACTGAAGGGCGACAAGTGTGTGGATCCTACAACTAGCTTTTGTTTTTTACTGGATATTATGTCATTGTTTTTACATAAATGGTTTCATGCATAAATATTAATATGGTTTCTAGAAACATATTATTGGATAAAATATTTTTATTTTAAGATAATTAATGATATTTTGGGAGATGTATTATTGGATTGAGGTATATATAAACATTAGGTTTAACATAAATCATTTTTTGGTAAGAATAAAATTAAATTTTTGGGGATGTAAGTTAAAAGGTATAAAATTACATTTGAGGTGTATAAATTCTTTAATGTTAAGAATATTGAGGTTGTTATTTATTTTGGGAATGATCTAAGATTAACCTTTGGTGGAAATTTTGAAGTAAAATGTAATATTTCTTCTTACAAAGGTTTATACAATTTTTTATTATCTTACATTGTAATAACCATCTCAGTTTTAGTTAATATTTAAATATAGCTGGAATAGCTTATTATTATCACTATTTCTTAAAAGTTAATTTCAATGCTTTTGGAATAAAAAAATCCATATCGGATATTCATTCTTTGGAGTAAGACATAAAGTGAAAATTTATTGAATCACAGAAAAAGAATGAAATAGTACTTAAAAATAGAAATATAAAAAGTATTTATATTTCCTTATGTTCTTATTCTAGATGGTAAAATAATTCTTTAACTCTATAAAAAGGATGTTGAAATAGAATTTTTTTCTATTATAATTATTTTCAATTAATTGATGGTATTTTCTCCCATCAGAAATTTATAATTTTTTGGTTGTTAACTTTATCCTGGCCATGTTCTATATCACTCCCTACTAGTCCTTGAGAATCATTTTTATCTTCTATGTACATAATTTCACTTCCCGTTAATTTTATCTTATTTGGAAACATAGTTTTTTGATATTCTAGATTACCTTTATATTTCCATTTCCCTCTTTTTAAGAGGAAGCTTCATCAACCCTTTTATGATGTGGGTTTTCCATAAATGAATTTTCAAAGTTCAAAACCATCATTTTTTAGAATAATTTCAAATTGTGAGAATTTAATTTTGTAAAGGTGGGGAGAATGTAACACCCAAATATTTTAAAGTAATAACATTATTTTTATAGTGTATATGACATGAAACAGCGAGCACAAATGAATTGTGGTTTATTATTTAAACATGAGAATTATAACCTAGATGTAAAAAATAGTGGTATTGTTTTTAAAATTATGTACAAATATTTTATATGAAGTAAATATAATGTTAAATAAGAAGAAAATTTATAGTAAAATTATTACGTGCTTCAAAAATATGTCTTTCATCAAAAATGTTTGATCGTTTTGGGAGAAAATAATATAATTAATTTCTAAAAAATTTATAAATTTAATTTTAAAAACATAACTTTATTTTGTAGATAATAATTTAAAAATTAACTTTGGGTTAAATTTTGGGAGATTTTTTAAAATATTAATTTTTTAGTGAATACTGAAAAATACCACTTTTTGTAAAACGGACATTTCTTTTATGTAATTTAAGTATTATAAAAGTATCATTATTATTTTAATTTTATTTAAAATTAACATATGTATTATTTCATTAAATTTTCTCTAATTAATTATATTTGAATCATTATTATATCGGATATTTGTATAAGTATATTTTTTTCTTAAATATCCATTATTCTGAAAACTATTTTTAAGTGAATAATGTTTCTCCATTTTAATTAATTAAAATAACTCCTAATGAGGAATTCTTTGAATGAATTTTTTTTTATTATATATATATATATATATTAATTTAAATTCATATAATGATGATTACTAGTCATAGAGTTAATGTAAAATCATTTTTTCCTTGAAAAATGCATTTTCCTGAAAAGTCATTTTTCATTAGGCTTTGTGAGATTATTATAAAATGAATTTCTGGCCCTTATAAGGATTTAATAGGGAAAAGGTAGTTCTATATTTAGAATCAGTAAAATATATATTATTAAATAATTCCAAAAAAAGTTTTAGTAATTGTGAATTTTAAAAACTATGAAAAATTCATCACCATGGTAAAAGGATAAATCAGGTTAACCTAGGTTAAAACTAAGTGATAAGTCCACCATTTTTCAATTTAATTATAATTGGATGGATTTATTTTTACACTTATAAAATTTTTCTAGATATTTAATTATTTACAAGATACTTTTTTTATGAAAGTGACCTATATAATAATTTAAGTAAAGAAACAGGATAAATTCCACTCTCTTTCCGTTAAATAACTCTTATATATCCACATAAAGATAAAAATAAGTGTTGATTAAATATTAAAGGTTATTTTGAATATACTGAAATTATTTTCATGATGGTTTTTTATTTTTATGATTTGGGATTGTATAGTTAGCTTAAATGTTTATTCAACACTGACAAAACACTTGTGAAAATAGTAGAAAACTCATGGTGAATAATTTTAAAATCATTAAGTAATGTATTTGGGATAATTTCTAGTTAAAAAATAATTTTATAGTTAATAATTATTTATTATTTGTGGTTAAATGTATTATTTTCTTAATTCATTATTATATTCATCTTTATAAAGCTAAATTATATAAATAGTAAAAAAATGACATTAATGGTATTTTATGTTAAACAATATTTTATTAAATAATTTAAACAACATAAAAATCATGAAAGAGGAAAATCATAATGATACATATCTTAAAATTTAATCCATTTTCCATTTATGAACAAATTTTTATCTTTTAAGTAAAATTATAACCCTTTAAGTTTGAAAACGTTGTTATCGTTATTAACATTAAAATGGGTTTATTAGGGGATTAAACTAAGATATGAGGGTTATTTTTCTTATTAAACATGGATAAATCCTATTTTATAGCTATATTTCAACCTTATGATATTCCAAATCATAATCCTAGAACATTTGGAAGTATTTTAATCGAATATCCTTTGAGAAGGTAATTCCCATGTGTGGCTTTTTCGAACCCTCCACACAAGGGAATACCCCTCCCCACGAAGAGTTTTCTCTAGAAAGAGCCCCATTCGGGAAGGATCCATTTCCAGTTAAGATGGAAGAGCATCCAAGAGGGTGAAAACCTGGGAAGTGATGGTTCATCATGCAATCTGTTAGCACGGGTGGGTTTCACCTCATTTTTCCCACCCAGTTTGAAACCGGGTGACCCGGCAAGGCGAGTGGATCTCAGGGGAGAGGTTCACCCCAATAGTGGACTCCCAAGATTCGAACCATAAACCTCTCAAATAATTGAATTTTTTGTACCCCTCCCCTTCACTACTACACCACCGTCGAAGTGGCAGTATTGTAATTGAATATGACCTTATTATAATTTAAAACATTATGAAATTCCAAAAGTGCTCCTCCCCTCACGTCTAAAAGTTCACCACCTATCCTATTTTCCCCATAAATTAAGAACTATTTATTTCTACCTATACCTACCAAAATTTACTTATTACTTCCATTCCCCCTTCCAAGAGACTTTTTTGTCATAATTTCAATCTTGGAAGGCTTTAGGTGTAAACCTAAAGAGGTTGTCTAGATAAGAGTTGTTGTTCTTAACCAAGAATTTTCGTTTTGTTTATTTTTCCACCACCTTAAAATATTATTCAAACATTTTTATATAATAAAAAAATTATATCAAATATATAGAGTTGTTTTATGTTAAAAGTTTACCCTATATCCATCTCCTCTCCCATTAAATGGGAAACAAAACCATCATTCGTGTGTACGGGAGACTACTGACTCATGAACCGATGTAATTATTTTTTAATCACCACCAGTAATGAATGGTTTTAATGATAGATTTAATGTATATATATAATATTAATTAAATATTTATGATTATTTAAAATAAATATATTATATACTTTCTTACCTATAAATTCATTGGAATATGATAATGTCGCTCGTTCAAACATATGGATTACCACATCCATGAAGCAATATGATTTGTTTTTCATTACCACGTCACATGGATGTTATATATAAGTATATTTAAATAAATAAAATCATATTTATGATATAATTATTATTATATAAAAATAAAATAACACTTTACTTATTTCCATCATGATGGTTGAAAGATGGAAACATTACTCATGTGTATGTACGTCTTACCCTCTCCATGATTGTAACGCGGTTCATTTTTTATAACCATATTTCATGGTTAGTTTAAAAATTAAAATTTATTTATAAAACTTATAATTATTTCATGATTATTATTCTATATATTATGTTACAATTACCACTTTTACCATAGTCACACTACTGAATTCATTTTGGACATATAAACTGATTATCATCAAAACATCCAACTTGAACTTAATTGATTGTGTGATTTAATATAACAGAGTATTTAATAAATTAAAAGGAATAATTACCTAAAAATATATTAATAAATTAAATAATTAACCTGAGTTTATTATTGATGAATATATCGAACTTAAGGGAGGATTCGGACATAAGATAAGGGTTTTTGTCTCAATTTCTCTTTATTGAGGAAGTTTTTAATTTTAAGCACCTTATTTCTATTATATAGTGTATATACTGACCATTTTAAATTTTATATCATAAATTATTCATAATTCATGGTATTTTAAGTTTCAATTTAAATTATTTCATCCAAAAAAATTTACATGAATGTTTCTAAGAGGTATGGGGTTTTTTATCACAACTTTTATTCATTTGGTTATACTTCTACTTCATTAACTATGTTATGTCATTATTATGTGGAAAATTAACTTTTATTTAATTATTATATATTTACACTGGTATTGTGTGGATTTAAAAATTTCAGGAAAAATTAATTCACCGATTAATTCTCACTTAAATGATACAATCTTTGTAAGGGATTTCATCTCAATTTCATTTCATTGAGGAATATTTTAATGTTTGGATCCAATTTATTTTATATGTTTCATATACTACCCTTTTATAAGTTATATCATGAATACCTCATCATTCATGTTATTTTAAGTTTCAATTAAAATTATTTCATCTAAGGGGATTTGACTCAAAATTTACCAAGTTGTAAGGGGTTTCATTAATCGATTTCCTTACATTGGGTTATACTTACTCATTCTCTTGGATATTCTAAGATTCTGTATATAATGAATTTTTATTATTTTATATTATATTTAAAAAAATTTAATTTGGATTTAAATGATACACATAATCAATTCATTAATTAATTCTCACTTAAATGTTGTGATCTTAGTAAGTGATATCATCTCAATTTCTACTCCATTGAGAAATATTTGGTAACATTCCCCTGGTTATAAGGTGTATATACTTCTTCTTAGATATTTTATATAAATAAACTCTTGATATTAATGGAATTTTATGTTTCATTTTTATTTATTTCTTTCATAGGTGTTATGATTCAAAAGATACCAAAGTTGTAATGATTTATAGTTCAATTTCATTTTAATCAGGATTGTTTATGCTTGAATCACCACAAAAGGATATTATTTTGTTGTTTTAAAAAAACCACTTTATTTTTATTATCCTCTAGTAATTAATGAAATTTTCAAGTAATGATACCATTTTTACAATATTTTTTACTTAAAATGTTCAGAAAATGTTTTCATGAAAATACAACTTTATTTCTCTTTTTATCCAAAAATGATTTTTCTTCTATATCCATATTTTCTATAAAATGTTTTCAAAAATATTTTTAATATTAGCCAATTATTTTTTAAATAAATATTTACCCATTTTTTCATTTTTATAAAAAAATTTAAATGGGAATATTCTTTTTATTTTCGGAATAAGGTTCTTTTTAATTATTATTGAAAAAATGTGAAATGGATCATTGTTTTAACATACTCATCATGAATGGAATATTATTGTCATTATGACCAATAATTTATTTGAATATTCCCTTACTTTTTATAATGTTCTTTTCAAATAAAATGTTTCTCCTAATATTTTGGAAATTTTTAGTTTTTAAAAGTGATTTTCAATGTGAAAATGGTATTTTCCTCAAGACTTTTTTAATGATACTTTTAAGGTATTATATTAAAAAATGAAAATAACCATTTATTATACTATACTTCACTAGAGATATATCATAATTATTACATATTTATTCTTTCTCTAGAGGGTATATGTTCAGTTTAACTAGTGAAATTACTCATATTCACTTTCTTAACTAATTTGGTAGTCATTAACTTTCTCAAGAAACATTCACTTTCGTATGATCATTATATGTTAGATTTATCTTAAATATCCATATTCTTTGTATTGTGGATATGATTATTGATAAAATTCTTTACCATCATTATATATGGTGTTTTATTATAAAATTTATTTTCTTAATTGGGGAAAATCTTGATAAATCTGTATTATATACTCGATATAGATATTTATTCATGAGGCATAATATTTATGAATATAATTGATCATTCAATATATGTAGAATGCATTAGATATGCAGTGACGGGTGGGGGTGATTAAAAATTTTCCCTTGACACGTCAATAGGCCTCATGATATAAATTAATAAGCTATAATTTAATGGTTTTTTAGTGTATACCAACTCACTAATTAAACTTTCTTGAAGAAAGGTCGTAATACTACATATATCATGATGTTTGAGATCATGATGTCGAATATTAATTATTTAATTCATTGAAAATTAAGTTATTGATTTCCATGTGATTACTTCATTGATAATATCAATGGATTCATTTCTTACTAAAGTTATTTATTAAATGTAATGTTTGTTCAATTATTTACCTTTACAAATTGATTATTACTTATTTACTCATGATAGATTTAGA
Source organism: Viscum album (assembly GCA_963277665.1). Classification (NCBI taxonomy): domain Eukaryota; kingdom Viridiplantae; phylum Streptophyta; class Magnoliopsida; order Santalales; family Viscaceae; genus Viscum; species Viscum album. Next base: position 1,291,386,129 of record OY728119.1, read on the forward strand.
TTTATATAAGCCTTACTAAGCATCTAATCTCACCCTTTATTATCTTTACTTTCTATAATATAGGTAGAAGGAATCTTTAAATGAGTTAAAGGTTATAGAATATTTACTTTCTCTATGTTGTAGTTTATTTTTTTCCAATGTAATGATAGACACCAGTTCATATCTAGTTTATCATGAGTAATAAATTATTTAGTCCTTCGGGATGTGATCGCTTGTATCTTATCCTAATGTAATAAAGTAACCACTGATTTTTGGCTATTAGATCCAAAGTCTTTACTTAGATGGTCTAAGGTGACATCCTCTAGTGTGTGAGTCATCTTACTCATGTGGTATGAATCCATGTTATCTGAACCCTTCTTTTACATTACCTCTATATCGAAATCTAAAATAAGAATTGTCCAATAGATAATTTTGGCTTTGAATATGGCTTCTTTATGAGATACCTCAAAGAAACATGGTCTGAAAAAACCTTTTTCGAGAACAATAAATAATAATGGAATTTATCTAAAGAAAATATTATAGAAAGAAACTCATTTTATATTATTTTGTAGTTTTTTAGTATAAATTTAATGTATGTGTAATATATGATTTCACATGTTAACTTCCCTCCACCCTCTATGATAATACTACTCCAACTATGAAGTTTGAAGTGTCATGAAAAAGCCCAAATTGAAACTCCCATCATGGTAACGGTATGATTTATGGAGATGTGAAATTCTTATTTAACTCAAAAAAATGATACCCTACATGAATCATCCAAATAATTCAATATTTATTAAATAAATTGGGTTAAGGGTAGATCAACCTTAATAAAATATATAATAAAGTGTTGATAATACCCAACATGTCTAATGAATGATTGAACTTTATGTACACATGTATGATATTTGAAGGATGAAATACTATTTACCTTATATCTATCAATATAGATTCTATGTTGTGAAACTACATGACCTAGTTCAATGCCCTTATCTACCATTAAATAACCTTTTCAAAATATAAAACCATATTTTTTTAATACATCAACCTAAAGAATTTCTTGAGAAATAGATACAGTGATCCAATAAATATCCCTAAACTATAAATTCTCCCACAAATACCTCCATGAATGTCTCAAGTAAATCAAAAAAATACTCAACATGCATCTATGTAAGGGACTTGGGGTCTTAAAAAGTCTAAATGTTATATTTTGATAATAAAATATACTAAACAATAAAGTGAATTTTGTCTTTGTGTGGTCCTACATTGTCAACCCATCCAAGAAACAATAGTGCATCCTACTAGTAAGTCTCTTTAGAATTTATTCAATGAAGGGATAGAGTAAATGAGCCATAAAAGTGGATTTATTATATTTACTATAATTTATGCACACTTATCAACTATTTTAAATTCTTGTGTGAACTAACTCATTATTTTTGGTTTTTACAACAGGGAAATTAGTTTAATTTAGTATAACCTAGAAAGGTTAACCCACTACGAGTTAGATATGAAATAAATGACACTTTGATCAAGTAATTTTTTTTATTCTGTCTTTATAACTTATAATATTATGGGGTTAAGTTACATTTTAGGCTTTTTATCCAGTTTATCCCCAACCTCTAAAAGAATACTATGAATGAAAATAGATTACCTAAAAACCAGTATTTCTAATAAGGTCCACCCAATTTCTGAAATTTTCTCCCTTAAAATATTTAAAAGTTTTGTTTCTTATTCATGAAGAATATTAATAATAATAATTATAGGAAATTTTTCATAATTAAATAGGTATGAATATTTTAACTTTCAATGTAATGGATTGAGTTCCAATTTGGTTGTTATTTGTGTTGATAGAAATGTAGTGGAAACTAAGATATGTTAATAATGTGTGTTGGAATATAAATATACATCATCAATATCCATGAATAATACATAAAATCCATCTAAAAATCAATATCCCTATCATAATACAAAAATACATAACCAGAATCAAAATCAAAATCCATAAAAGAAAAAAAATGACAGTTGTTTGATCGTAATAAATAATCCTGGAAATGTTTTGAGACAACAATAAATCACCAATACTCAAAATCTCTCTAATAATGGTATGATTCCCATTCAGAAAATATTGAAAATAAAATTTGGTGAATCAATACAAAATGGGTCGGAATGAGAGAGGAATAGAGAATAATGATCTTCTAATGGGTAATTCATAGACTCAAAAATATAAATTCTTATGATCTCATCTCTGAACTCTATATAAAGTGAACCCTCATGGAAATTTATTATTTTCATAGATGTTTTGAGAAATGAATACATAGAATTATGGGATAATAAGAAACCATGTGATCATCATCTATATTTAGTACATACAAATTAGTGGGAAAGATCATATATCTCATTAGAACAAGTACATCCTCAAGAACTCATGTTGAGTATGTTGTGGCCCTATTTTATAATTACACCACCATCCTCATCAGCTTCATCTCACTAACACATAATGAATATAAAAAAAAGTGTTTCATTTCCTTAATGGATACACCCAAATCCCATAAAGTAATAAATAAATTCAATTCTCTTGTATTTCATGGTGTGAAGAATTTCTCGGGGTCCTTGTAATATTTAGCCATCATGATGTTTACTATGATGAGTTAAAAAACATTTCTCAAAAGTTTAATATTCTCATTTACATATATACCTCTTCAATTATTATAATATTCTTTCAATAACTTGGTATACCATGTAATTTTTATGATTAATTTAGTAAGAGGGATGTTGATCTCAATGAGCCTAAATATATACATCACATATTTTCAAATTTTCTATTCAACCATATTCTTATTTTATATAAATCAATTTTCATATAGAGGGGGTTTAGGTTTAACATCCTTAATCTCCTACTTACCTTTTTTATTTTTCCCTTAGTTTATCATTGATTGGTTATGATTGGGGTTTCCCCAAAGCTACGGTGAATACATATTGACATATAAGAGAAGATGTCTCATCTATTTACCTCCCACTTTTTAGTGGGATAGAGATAATATTTCCATTGGGATTTGGAGTGGTTTGGGAAGGAATATTTACAAATTTATTTCTTACTAATTCTGGGAGGTCAGGGTTAATATTTCTCATTTTCATATTAAACTCACACAATTTCACACACTGACTCATCATATCATTCTATTGATTAATAATAATTTGTTTCAAAAGAAAATTAGTATTATAATATAACTTTATTTGGGAGGAACCCTGTTTTTGTTGGTTTGATGATTCTTGGATTCCATATCTTTTTAGGGTTGTTGAAAACATTATTGGTAAGGACGAGTTTTTTGAACATTTTTCTAAAAATGGGGCCTTTGATTATTCTGAGTACCATACCTAAGACCTATAAAATATTTCCATCCCATACTATATATTAGAGTGAAGGGTTCATACTTATTCAGGGGAGTTTTTTATTTTTACTACTGATATTATCTCTCTAGGATGACACTTTAACACTCCTCTATCTCTTGAAGATGGTGAAAATCATTAGGGTGGTTTGGTTTATGAAAAATTCCACAAAGCCTCACATGAGTGGTTGGGGATGTCTGTTATGCTAGGGAATTATATCTCACCGTAGTATAGAATAGTGGATTAATGAGGTCATTATCTTAAGTATGAATTAATTTAATAATTATACTAAAAGTTTTAATAAATAACTAAAATATTTAAAATGAAAAATAATATATGGGCGTTGATTGAATGGATTTTTTGTGAAAAGAACTCAGTTTGTAAAGGGTTTTTTAAAAACATTTTTTTAGTAAAATATAACTAATCTAACTCATCATATAAATTTATTATTTATCATTATCATTGAAATAATTATTTTATTTTATTCATATCCCCTAATTTTTTAACTCTTAAACTCTATTTTTATAAACATGACCAAAAATAATGATAACATTCAAACCCTATGATAACTCTAGGATTACAAATCACATCACTCATCCTTGATTGACATTAAAAATTGAAATAATGGTCTATGGTCAATTAATATTTCATATCCACACTATAAATGTGAATGATTTATGTTTTTTGGATTGGATTTAAACTCTATAAATTGATACCAAGTTATTTTTTTATCAATTAAGATTATTCTATCACAATTCACACATTACCCGACCACGCATGCTATATGATAATTGTTTGATTTATTGATTGATTGAAAACTCAGATAATTCATAAAAATATAATGAATAATATGTATGTATGATCATTGATTCAAAATAAAAAAAAATTGAATTGGTGGAAATTAGACTGATTAGTAATGAACTATGCTTCCATGGGCGAACGGGTCATCATATAAATTCTTTGAAAGTGAAATGGTTTATAAAGGATAACCCAATTTTGTTTCTAATATTACCTTATATACCTAAAAAGTTATTTAAGAATAAAAATGAAATAAAATAAGTTAAATATAATAGAAATGGATAATTTTTTATAAGAACAAAAACATTGCAACACAAATGATGAAGAGAAGAGGGTTATATAGGATATCCATCCTGAGAGCTTCCCTCCTCCAACAATTTATGTAAATTGAAATTCACTAATTCTTAAATACTTAAAATCATATAATCCATGGCCACTCCCTTTCAAATGAGTAAAATATATATTTATAAATTATAGGGGAGTTTATGGTTATAAGAGGTTATAAGTTTCCATGGAAAATTATGAGAAATATTGTAAACCAACTTACATCAACTTGTTGGCCTCCGAAACTTGTTAAATAGCTATCCTTACATGAGGATTATTTGTATATATCATTTTATCCTATAAAAAATTAATTTGAGCCCAATACAACCCCAAATAAATAATGTATGACCTAAAATGTGAAGATGTTTCCATTCTGACAACGCCAGTCCATTTTTAACATCATGGATCATTTTATCCGACCAATGTGAGATCTAGAAAGGTTGGTCCAAACAAAAATTATCTCCCATAAAGTGGAGAACACTATCATTAAATTTCAAGTACAAATAATAAATAGAAAAATATTTATTAAAAAATAATAGAGTGTTCTTTAAAGGGTTAAAAACATATTTTTCCTGAAATTTTCAAATGCATTATCTAATCCCATGATTTTAATAAATAAACATATCTACCAAAATATGGTGAAATATATAATTTATTATCAAAAAAATATTAAATAAAAATGTCTTTTATCACACTCCACATTTCAATGTAACTCTTAGAAGCACTCACTAAGGCTCATTTAAGCCATCATGAGTTCGAAGATGAGGTCACTACTACTGAATTATATCATCCAGAAACTAACCCCAATATATTTAATATAATCATATACTTCATATAATATGACCTAGAAGTTTCTATGCACGGATCTATGAGGCCCTTATATATATCTGAAAATATTGACAACATCTATGTTTTTTGGGATCTCTTTGACAATGGTTTCAAAATAAATCTTATATTGATCCAAAGTCTCCAAATATTATACTAAAACAAATCAAATTTATCTCTCTCCACATTTTCAATCTAAGGGTATAATAAAACCAAACAAAATTTTCTTTTCTAGATCAATCTTAATTAAAATTTTGGAGATTTCATCTCTGATTTGGGATTCATTTTTTCATTGGGATACAACCTTCAATGCTCTGTTAGGATGGTCATGGATTCATTCACATGTATAAGTTCTCTCATTATACCATCTATGTCTCAAAGTACTCTCTTAAGTATATTTTAATGGAGGTAATTCCCCTATTTACTCAATATAATCCCAATACAAATATGTTTTATTCTACCAATGTGGGTATAAAAAATATATATTCTACACATTTTAGGATGTTCAATCAAGTAGACCTAACCCCATAGAGAATGAGGTAGACACCGAGTTTGATCATTCTTATCCCCATTTTCATGATATTGGTCATGTCGATCGAATTCATCTATTCTAAAGAAGGAAGTGATCTTAGTAAATATGAAAATTACCCAATTAAAAATACTTCCTATTTTTTTAAATACCTAAAGAGATACTTATATCATTATTAGGAGTGAAAGATACCTCCATATCACTAAAAAAACTGAAAATGACCTAATGTTATCTATTGAGTCTTGGGATTTTAGCACCACTCCTACCACTAATGATAGTGTAAAAAAGGAGAAATATCCAAGATTCCACTTATAATGATTCCCATGCATTATAACCCTCATGATCCATATATCTCTCCTCATGAATCACAGAATATCAACATGTCCATATGATGTTTTAGGATCCTAGAATATTCCTTCATCTCCTATCACCGATTAAATCGATATAAATCATGAAGAGGAAGAATATCTCAAAGATTCTCATCAAACATTTGATTAAGGATTATATACCACCATTAATGAACTCAAACTGGTGAATCTAGGTACAGATTAAGACTCTTAACCAATATTTATCAACGCTTCCATGTCTCATGAAGAGAAAGAAACATATATATCCTTCCTAAAGAAACATCAAGACATCTTCTCCTGATATTATATAAAAATTCTATGAATTATTCTTAATATGGACACTCATCATTTAGATATGCCTATGAATCCCCATGTATATAAGCTGGGAGCTAAGAGAATAAACCAAACCCATGCAACCAAGGAGGAGGTCAAATTTTATAAGCTCTTCAAATCCAAATTAATTCAAGAATTTTAATAACAAAAATGGATAACCAACATCATCCCAGTCATGAAATCAAATGGGAAGACAAGGGTCCTTATTGACTTTAGGTATCTCAAATAGTATTTATCTAAGGATTGATTATTAGTCCCAATCCTAAATCTTTTGATTTATATAATGGATGGTTTCTAAGATCTATCCTTTATGTATGGGTTCTACAACTATAACCAAATATGGATGGACCCTAAATATTTTGAAGCCACAGCGTTCTAGGAACCCCAAGAGGTATACTTATATAGAGAAAATAAATTTTTTAAAAGAATGCTGAAATTACATATCAAAATTCTATGCACTATATCTTCAAGCCCCTCCTTCAGAAAACCAAGGAATGTTACATTGATGGTCTGGTGGTCAAATACCAATAGTGTTATGTCCATCCTAATGATCATGATATAGTTTTCCAAAAACTATGATAGACCATTATAAATATAAATCCCTTGAAAAGTGATTTTAGGGTAACATTAGGAAAATTTCTCAACTTTGTGTTGTACCATTGTAGCATCAAGGTCGGTTCTAAGAAACTCAAGGTGATCCTTGACATGGTGACTCCATGAAATTTCAAATAATTGATAGGACATCAGGGAAACCTCAACTATATATAAAACTTCATAGAAAAACATTCTAGTGAGTTTATACCCATCACAAAGATGATAAAAAATAGATTCATGCATTAGAGGGATAAATTATTCAAGAATATTTGGACAACCTCAACAAATAACTCTTAATTCCATTGATATTACTATTTCATATAGAAGGAAATATGCTCATTCATTATATGGATTCCTTAGAGTGACCATTTGGTTCCCTTCTTTCACAAAATAATTATCAAGGGAAAACATATCTATTATCTACATAGAATGATGTTGGATGTTGAGAATCAATACGTTGATATCAAGAAAAATTTCCTTGCATTAAAAGTTGTGGTTTACAAGTTGAGGTATTTCTTATAACATCACAAGATCCTTTTAGACTCTCATGATAAACCATTAATGTAAAACCTCATCCATACAATGAAAACTATATTTCTATAATGGTGAGGAAATCATACTATAAAAATATTACTTTATGTTTATATCATAGAAGGTAGTTAATATAAAGGTGTTAGATGATTTCCACATAGAACAACCTATCCTAGAGAATTCACTTCTAAGCACATAGCTTCCCAAAAATAAATTATTCTCTATTCGTGAAACTCCCTATACATGAGAAATATATTTTGATGGTTCCTCGATAAGCCTGATATAATGAAGAATGGAAAACCCAAAACATGTTATCTCTTCAATGAAGGAAATTTTACCATATTTATTACTTTTATCAGATGGTTTCACTAATAATGAGGAAAAAATGTGCTTTTTGTAAGCTTATAGTTGTTCATGTATATACCAGTGACCCTCTTTAATATCAAATGTGACTCAAATTTTGTAATCAAGAGAATTAATTGTGAATATTCTATTAAAATGAAAAAATAATTCCCCTACTTGGTTATGTGTGAGGGTTAATGCACTACTAGAAATATGGGAAACCACGCCCCTTGAAATGGGCATCCACCATTGGTGGTCTCTATTACTGACTGAAAGATACTTCCAAAGATAGTTTCTGTACAAAAAAAATTACATACCTATTGCACTCCCCACGCCCCTCACGCACAAACTCTCAATCATGACCAAATCCTTTTCATGCAAACCATCCACCTCTTCACCCTCACCACACCCATAGGTGTTTCCCATCTACCCTACTCCCCCACAATCACATCCCTCATCCTCATGTACACCCCTCTCCCTCCTGAACTAGATTCATTGTCACTACATGTTATCCCTCCAAACCCTCTCTGATGCACCTATGGTTGTCTTTGCCACACCTGAAGCCGTCGTCGCCACCACCAATCCACCCACACCACCAATCACTCCCCTAACCTTCACCAAACCCCTTATTGGCCACCTAAGTTACCCATACACCCTCTATAACCTCTCTCTTACCCTCTTCAAAGCCCTATTATATCTGCTTCCACCACCACCATTGATCCTTGTTACTGATGATGGAACCTCTCTTCCACTATCGGTGATCTCTCTACCATCCTATATTTGACACTCAATCTTAATTGAACCCTATTATTATTTTATAGATTATCTTGGTTCAAAATTCGATACATAATTACCTAACCATTTCAATTAATTATTCTATATTCTTTTTATCAATATTTTCTTTCTCTTATAAATATTTGTTTAATATAGACATGTTTCATAGGAAATGTTTAACTCTATAGTAGAATAAAACTCAATCTAATAATCTATATGGGGTAGTAAAGTTGTAAATACAATTAAAATAAACACACATTCACCCATAGAGGGTCAAATATATGACCTCCTAGATTTCCAGTCAAGGACACTGCCTTCTAATAATGATGATGATGGTAATTAATACTATTATTTATCAAAATTGAAAATAGATATATTCAAAACACATTTAGATAATTATGATAATGAGAAAAAAAATTAATATTTTTTGAAAATTATGGTGGCAATTTTTTGAAGTTATTTTAATTTTGTTGGTGGTAATGATGATGGTGATAAATATTATTATTTATCATATATTATGATAAATGCACTTAAAACCCATTTTAAAACTCATTTTAATGATATTGATAATTATGAAGATGTTAAATATTATAATTTTAAGATTTTATTTTTATATTTTTAATAAATTTATATTCATCATTATAATATTTATTATGATATGATTCATTACCATAATATTTATTATTATATTATAATGTTATAACTATAATTATGTTGACACTTTTACCAGTCATATAAATTTTTCCACTTTAAAAAATTTAAATTAATTAATTTTCCACATGAACTAACCTTTGACTTTAATTCTACATTATTCTTGACCTATAAACAGCCACATTTTCAATCATATAATTCATTATTTTTTCCCAACAAAAAAAATTACATTCTATAAAACAACCTATAAAAAGGTATTCTAAAATATAAAATGTCTATTAAAAAATATAATTCATTATAAATCAAAAATATATAATTAATTGTAATAAATTTTATTCATTGATACCCTAACATATCTATGACAGTTGAATAATAAAAATTTATATCTTCTGGTGTTTTGATAACTAACTTTATAATATAACCATTGGTCATATATTAATATATATGTCTAATTATTATTTTTTAATTTAATTTTTCTAGTAATTCATTTCTTTATAAGATCCTGCCTACAAAATATTTAGTCATATACAAAATAAGACTTCAAAAATAAAATTTATGAGTAATTAAATATAACTTAAAATGAGATTATCGTGTTATTTGTGAATTTTTTTCTTCTTTTGGATAATTATTAATTGAACTCCACATGAGATTGGTTAGTATTTATTTTAAATATATTTTATGATCTCAAATTTTAAAAATCCATGTAATATGAAATATTGTATAAATTCTACATCTTTTTGTAAAGATAAAAATATGAATAAGAGTTAGATTAATCTTATAAATAGAATGTCTAGATAATATTTTGAGTTAATTAGACAGTTTATTGATTTAACTATAGGATTTAAAAGTAACTATAAAAGTTTTCCATATAGAAAATGTGTAAATAGATATCAATTCATACAAGATATCATGAGGGAAAAACTATTCATAAATGGGTTTCTGAAAATTTGTAAGAGTGGGAATCTTCATGTGGAACAATGTATTCATTTTCATTATAAAAAAATATTTCATATAGATATTGATGCAAGGATTAATGATCCAATGCATGAAATTATTACTGAAATTGTATGGGGTTGGCTCTTAAAGGCATTAACCTTCATGATGTTGAGACCAATGAGATAAATCTTCCCTCTAGTGATGATCATGATTATTTGAGATTTTATGAAATAATTTGTTATAAACAATCTAAATTATATTCTTGGTGTACTTTTTATAGTATATTTTAATTTATCATAGAGTTTTTTCACTTGAATACTTTGAATCGGGGGTCAGATTCATCAATCTACATGTTGTTGGTGTTATTGAAAAAAGAACTTCATGTTAACCCTATGATTATTGAGTCATATTACCATGGTCTTAAGTTTACAGAGAACTTAATTTTCACATATGATACTATAGATGAATGTGAAAACAATTGTATTTTTTTATAAATAAAATTGTCTATTTTGATAATTTTATAGTTTGTTACTCTTCCAGGGAGAAAGATAATGGTGTAAATCAAACTCATTAAAGTTAGATTGTGAAATATGGGGAAATGATTTTCATGAATAAAATTTGTTACTTATTCAAAAAATGAGGTTTAAAATATTAGTTATTTAATCTAAATTTTATAAATTAATGAAATGGAATGTGGAAAGAAATTAGGAAAGTGATATGATAACTCACCTAAAAAACTCTCTTACATGGAAGGATTTTTATTAGAGACACCCTAACCATGCTAAAAATAGTTGTCATGTCTGGTTAGGGTTAGAAGTAGATGGTTTCAATCCATTTAGTTATATGGTTAGTGTAACTTATATCTCGTGGATTATTTTGTTGGTTCCTTATAATCTTCCTCCATGGATTTTTATGAAAAAAAATTATATTTATTTCCACTCTTATTGAGGGACCTAAAATTCTAAAGGATAAGATTGATGTTTACCTTCAACCATTAATTAATGAGTTGAATTAATTTTTTGGTGATTGTGTGATGACTTGCAACCAAGAAATGAATGAAATGTTTAAAATGAAGGCTGATTAATTTTTCACAATCAATGACTTCCCATCTTATGATAATTTATTAGGTTGGGTTATGAAAGAGGAATTTTATTTACCTTTCTACAATTAAAGTAAAAAAAATCTACATGGATTAAACATTATAAAAATTAGAATACATGGGTCATAGAAATTTTATTCCCCCTTAGAATAGGTTCATAAATGACATCGTGGAATTTTATAGTTCTATATAATTTAACCCAATACAAAATATAATTATAGGAGTAGAAATATTATCATATATATAAGAAAAAACATTTATATTGTATATGAATTTCAGGATTTGGTGGCTCATCCATTACCAAATATTCATGGTGTGTGAAGATAGAATTGTCATAATTAGAAGAAGAAAAGTATCTTATTTAATCTCCCTTACTAGAAAACTAACATTTTAGGGCATAATATGTATGTCATACACATTGAAAAAATGTTTGTGATAATATATTGGGGACCATTTTAGGTGTTAGTGAAAAATCAAAGGACTGTGTCAATTAACTATGTGATTTAGAATAAATGGGTTTAAGGGGAAAATCATTTACATTTGGGTGAGGGAAATAATAAATACATTCATTTTTCATGGTATATGATGACTAAAAAAGTGAAAGAGACCATTCGTTCAATTTTAAAGATGCTCAAGGTGTCAGATAGTTACTCTTGTAATATTTCCAAGTCTGTGAATGTTACTACAGAAAATTGAAAGGGTTTGAAAGTCATGAAAATAAAAAACTACTTCATCAGTTGATTCCCATTAAAATTCATGCCTTTTTAATGCTCAATGTAGTTCAACAATTGATTAAGATGATAAATTTTTTAGAAACCTTTTTTGAAAAAAAAACAAATGGGTGATTTAAAATAATTTGGGACATAATTTTACTTACATTTTTTCATGTGTACATACTATTTCCACCCTCATTTTTCTATGTTATGGTTCACTTCAAAATTCACCTAACTAATGAAGTAATGGTCACTGGTCTAGTTCAATTTAGGTGGATGTATCCTATTAAGAAATATTTGAATACATTGAAATGATTCATACATTACAGAGATCGTTCGTAGTCATAAATAGATCATCATTATTTTATTGATGAGTGTGCTAATTTTGGGTAGAATATTTTATGGATGTTGAAATAAAATTAGATAATCCCTCTTAGATTTATGATGGTCCAGTTACAGAAGGTTATATATTTGATATAAAAAACATCAAGTGGGTACAAGCTCGTCGATATATCTTGTTCAATGCTTCATCGGTTGCACCATTGATGTAGTAAGTGTCTTATCACTTTTATTGTTTAACTTTTACATTTTTTGGTTGCATATACAAGTAGATCATTTAAACGTGGTGTAATAATTTTCAAGAAACACATTAATGTGATAAAATAATAGATGCTTCATGTGAGTGATTATTAAATTCAACAGTCCTATTATTCATCATTTCATGATTGGATCTAGGATTTTGTATGTATAAATGAATTTTCATTATGATTGAAATATTATTCTAATTTATTTGTACATAAATTTGTGTTGAATTACATTGAATATATAGGTCCATAACCTACGAGAGTTAGGTGGCCTAACACAAACTGAATAATTTAACCAACTAGATGAGGTTTCATCTATTATAACTCATCATTACAAAGATTTAAATGTTAATGGCCTTCGGTTTCACATTTAATATGTGGATGATAAATGAGAAATACAAAATAGTGGTTTTAGTTGTCCATCTGTAAATTCTAGTTATTACTATGGTCAATTGAAATAAATCATTGAATTTATATATCTGCATGGGTTTAAATAACTATTATTAAAGTTTAATTATTTTAATATAGTCTGTAGAAGTAAATTTGATCAATATCGGTATCCATGGGTAAAATTTAACAATATGTTATATAGATATGAATGAGTTGGTAATGAACCTTTCATTTTGGAATCATAAAAATAAAACAATTCTTCATTACCATTCAATCTAATCTGAATTGGAAGGTTTCTATGATAATTTCAAGGTGAGGAGTGTTTTTAATTGAATGAGATAAGCCCTAGACTATTTTCTTTGTTTCAAAACAACTTAATAAACATATCATAGTTTAAATTGATAAATATTTTCATTAGGTTATAGATATCATTGAAGGAGAAATTGTTAATTTTCATATTTAATGAAAGGTACTATTATTTTCTCAATCTTCAGTTTAAAACCTCTTTTAAAAAAATTAACTTTTTTATGAACTATAACTGCTTTTTGTGTGTATTTATTGCCAATATTTTTTATATATACATTCATTAAAAATGACATAAATTATAGTAAAAAATTTATGGAATTATTTTTTAGAAAAATAAAAAAACAAATATTCCTATAATATTTATATAATAAAAAACAAAAAAACATAAAACATATGTAAAATATGATAATAAAATAAAATTTATATATATTAACCATATCCCCACAAAAATGAGAGACTACTTCACTTAAAGTAATTTCTTGCCACAAAAATTTTCTCTAAGTTTTCATTTAATAAAATATATGGGGCTTGGGTCCTCAAATGTTAATTGTAAAGAATTATTTGAATCCTAATGTTAATATAACAACACATTTTCAATTTCTTCTCAGTTAGGCTTCTCACTCTACTACCTAATTTCCCTAAATCAATGATTCATCACAACACAACTAATCAGATATATCCATTTTTCTATTATAAATTAGAGTTGATTATTCCCCATACTTAACATGTCTTTCAATAATAAAAACACTTTCAAAATGAATATACTTAATTTCATTAATCAATTTTTTATAAATAAAAATTATTCATATAATGAGTCAATTAATATATATAACTAAACTATTCCCAAAAGATTACATCCCTTGAGGTTAATTATGGTAACTAGGGAATGGAATCTATATATGATAATCAGCTTATAGATTTATCTTAACACTTATTCAAGGATTTAGGTTTCCATGCACACACACACAGGGCCATGATTTATCAATAAACATAATTCTATGTTCAAAAATGATCTTTTTAACACTATTAAAATTACTTTATCTAATTAGTTGTTTAGAATGAATCATTGAAGTTCTACTCATGAACAACACCCATGTAACTCTAGATTGAGTTTATTAATCCAGTTCACCCAAGAAAAAATTTGGTTCACAATAATTATATTCAATAAAATTTAATCCTCATGTGATGATAATAGGAGACTCAATGATTTCTATGTTAGATTTCCACCTTGAGTATGATAGACAAGGTGCTCTCAAATATTTTATTCATACAAAAAACACACTAAATGTACTCCCTTCACACTTATTTTTTATTATATATTTAATATAAACACTACAAGTGTGATGTATTAAATTATTTAAAAATGAATAAATATATAGGTGAGATATAATGGTTAGGTGGAATAAAACAATTCCTTTGTGGTCTTTCTATGTGATCTATGTCTTTCATCCAAGTTTCCTTTGTTTTAATTTTTAATTAACTTCCTTTATAAACAATGTAAAACACTCAGTGGGATGAATATTCATTTTACTTAGAAAAAAATTAAAATAATAAATTGAAAGTCAAATTATTGGTTTTCCACCCAAGTGTGATTGTTTTAAATTTATCAACCTCGCTTTTCCTTCTATATGTTCATCTATAACTCATGGATAGTTGGAACTTAATTAGTGGGAGCCTAAGTGTCTCTTAAATAAGATATTTTCCTTGTAATAAATTTCTTTACAAATAAATCACATATTTTTTATATTTTTTCTTATATCATTCTCTCAAGTATGTAATTTTTTCTCTTATATTATATGATTTAAAAATCAATATATTTTTTTGATAACAAATCCATGATGAATTTTGAATCCTATACACAAATTGTTTCATGGATTATGATTTCAACAATGAGGTAGTCTTCTATTTTACATTCCTTATTGATCTCTTGAAAAAAAATCATGTCTTTTTTCTACCTTATACTATTTGAAATTAAAATTTTGAATTTCACATAACAAATAGATCTTTTCCTATAAGAATGATTTTACCTTATAAGTTTTTTTCATTTCTCCGTTTTTTAATGGTACTAGATTCCCATTTTTTTCAATGCCATCATCAATGAATGTTTCCAAATTCATTCCAATTTTTCCATAATTTCATGACCAATTATCTTCCTTAACTTCTATTCTGATAATGGTTTATGTCATTTCTTAAATTTTAGTATATCTTCTTTCTCATTCATTAACTTATTATTTAAATTTTTGGGACCTTATTCCTCTATATCACTACTATTATACACAGTAATTTCTATAATACCCTGCATTGGATTCAATTTAACACAAATTATCATTCTTCCTTTATCCCCCGCACAATTTTATCAAGTCATCTTCTCTACTTAGATCTCAAATTATGGGATACAGTCATGGGTTTTTTGAGAAAATTAGTTAATTAATTTATCTATTCATGAAAATGTTCCTTGAGTACAATGGATTTGGGTTTGAGTTGTTTGAATAAAGACTTATATTCTTTCTTCATTCCATGACAATTTAGATTTAATTTTATGAAAAATAGTCTAAAATAATTATATTCATTTTATTCTACAAGGAGAATAGATGTTTTCTTCACATGAATCCCATTTTATAAAACACTTTAGATTTAATTATTATAATTTCCCTTGAAATTAAAAAATTATATCCTGATTGAAGCATCCTTTCTACCTCTATGCTGAGTCGGGATGATCCCTATAAATAAATTATATATTCTAAATAATGGATAACTTATCTTATGATGTTTATGATAAATCCTCATGTATTTATTATATTTATGCATAAACAATGAAAACTAATAATGAATGGGGTTATTTTTGGGAATCATGATAAGAATGAAAATGCTTTTCAAATTTTTTATTAATTGTGTGAGTGTGAAAATGAGTTATCAAAATGAAAAAAATCGTTTTGATTTCATAATAGATATGTAGGGTAATCCTGGTAGTAGTTGACCTTATGATTCATATAAAATTAATTTTTAATAAAAAAATATCAATATCATGAATTTAATAAATTTATATCTTAATATATCCAAGAAATTACTCATAAGGTCATCAGTCCCTATAATTTGTGACTATTCCTTATGATAAGTGGTTTATTCAATTTTTATGAATATATTACGACTATAGTTCAATAATTTCCATTTAAAAAATTAAATTAATCATAACTCTTTTTTAATATTTAGTCTTCCACTCTCTCTCTATCACCCTCACCTTAAATTCTATTGACTAGTAATTACTCAATTATATTTTATGAATAAGATCTTGAATCACTTATTTATATATTTCAATTAACATGAAACAATCATTGAATTAAATCACATTTAACCCCCATAATATTTCCAAGTCAATAATACTAAAAAATTTATAAATATAGAGTAAATTTTTATTCTCTATCATGTATCTCAACAACTTGTTCTCCTATAATCTAAAACTCATCCTCGTAATAGTTATATGGATGAATTGTAATAAATAGAAAGAGAAAAAAAATAATGGGATGGATGAGGAATGAATCATAATGGGTTGGATACCCTTCGAACAATGGAATTTAGACATAAAGTATGTCCTTTAGATTTTTTAACCATCCAATATGGATCCATGAGAATTTTCTTTTTCACTTTATCACTTTTATGTGACACACTCCCCTTAGAGTAATACGTTATTTTACGAGGTTCTTTACATCCCCATTTTTTAGGGAGAACAAGTGTGACTCAACCTCCTCCGTTTATTTCTCTCTCTCTCTCTCTTAAAATTCTACTTCATTTGTCCCTTATAATAACCTTACCAGGTATGGAAGGGAATATTTATATAAATATTCTTTGTATTATTGTGATACCAATATGTAATTTTGATGAAATAAGTGTCCATAGTTTACCTTTTTTGGTCCCCTTGGAATTCCCATTATATATTTTTATATAATATGCTACCTATAAGTGCTTTGGGCCTCATTTTATTATATATGAAATAATATTTTATTTTTATGCATGTAAGTGCCTCTTGTCTAGTATATGATATTATTGATATTAAATTATTGGTAGTGGAAAGAAACATTCAAAACCTTTTATTTACTAATTTTGATAAACTCATCCTTTATGAATTACTGATTGTTGATGAATCAAATGAATGGGTATTGTATCTTTATCCTTTCTATGGGATTTCAATGTTATAAAAAAATAAAATATCATAACTTGTCTCACACATGTTTTTTTATCCATCCACTAATTTATATTTGGTGAAATATATGTGAAATAAATATAAAAGTTTAGGATTCCTTTGTAGTTAAAATTATATGGAATTGTAATATGAAATGAAAAATTTCCTTACAAATTATTTTTATTACTGAAAACATGTCAAGGGAACAGGCAATAGATCCACATCCTTCTCTAGATCCATCTGCATCCACAGGTTGAGGTATGCATAAATGTAAATGTGTTTTTATCTTTTTAATTAATGGTTAAACAAATATATTCATATATATATAATTATTTAAGAAATTGTTTTCAATATGATCAAACTTTACCGCTTCTTCCTATTATAAGATAAGTCTTGGTTGTGGTCTTTCATCACAGAATTCTGACATGACCATTGGTGTATCATTTGATGAGACATACTATCCTGTGGGAGTGGGTTCCCATTAATTTATTCAGAATTTGAGTCATATCATACACAACCCACATATATTTCCCTTAACTATATGTGACTAGGCTTTATTAACCTATGATATATTAGATCATATATAGAGGGAATTTCGGGTAAGAGAATCATTTTAGTTTCTTATCTATGTTTAAAAAATACCTACATTTATGATGATTTTTTTACTATATAGTGTAATCTAAGAGTGTACCCTAATGAGTTTCATCTAGTATGTATATCCATATTTCATGAAATTTATAATGATTATAAATTTGGATTCATGAGGTAACATTGGGTACCGAATATGGGTGCCCGAAACATTCTAGATAGAGTCACAAGAGGCGTTATCCTATCACAATGGAAGGATTTAGTTGCATATTGGTACATTAAGGATGAAAAAATTAGTATATTTATTTTATTTTATTTATTTAAAAGAATATATATCACTTTAAATGTTTTAAATTTGAATTAATTGTATATGGGAGGTGGCATCATGTCATTCTATGAATCGTGCATTGTAGGGACCACCTCACAAGCATGGGACTCATCATGTGTCCCAAATTCGACATGATTTATTTATTATTCAATTTTAAAATTTATTATTTAATATTTTTTGTGTTATGTATTTATATCTTATTGGTACATAGTTACAATAGTAAGGTGCACCAACTAATTAAATAATGGTCTGGATGATGACTCGTAATCAGAATGGTCCGAAGCTTGCAGCTCTTAAATTAAGTTCTTGTACTAATTATTAATACTTATAAAAATTTGTAGATACATATATATTTTTATTTATATATTATACATTATCAATTTGAGGTAGATTTATCATAGTTTCTAGAGGACCTACAAAAACATTCCTTGTGAATGGATGAGATATTTGATCGTATTAGTGGTCATGATGGACATGCCTACAGCCTGACATATGGCATGGGGATTACTCATTTTTTTAGTATCACATTATGAGATTGTGTTTCCTATTGTTTCTAGGATGACTCAGTAGGTGACATTTTTTTTGGCATGGATGTGTTATTCTGAGTAGGTAAATGCACAATTGTTAAAGAAGGTCAGAGCACTTTGGGAGTATATGCATTGGGGTGATGGTGTATGGGATCCTATGATGCGGGTTTATACTGAATTTAAATATTTATTTATTTATTTTTACATCCATTATTATTATCTTCTTATTTTTTAATTTTTTTAGTCCCTTAACACAGTGGATGCAGGTAGAATTCATGGTCCTGCATGACACGTCAGATTTTAGAGGTGTGTTTTGTTTTATCTTTCTCTGTTCTATTTGTAATTTAATGTCTTGTTTTACTTTTTTATTTTTAGTAAACTCAAAATTTATATTTATATTTTAATTATAAATAAATTTTACCAAGTAGGGATTGAAACCCAACTAAATTCATTAATACTGATGAGAAAAAATATTGAAATATTTAGTAAGTTTAAAATTTTAACGCAAATAAATCTTTAGCCCTTTTTCTAGTTTTAGAAGGTATCAGTCCTCAATTGTTATCTATGTGAATTATGAAAAAACCTCATGGATGCTTCATGGTAAAATAACCCTATCTATCCATAACAGGGTATCCTTATACATCCATTTATTTTTGGAATCTTATTTTTTTACTAGATAATGAAGTGTATCTCAAATTTATGATCACAAAGTAATTTTATTATTCCATTGATTAATGGATCCAATTAAAAAAAATAGGACAAAATATGTCATCTTCATGGGTTCAGCTTCTAGGTTTTCCTCTCTTATTTCACAGCACATCAATCTTTGAGGATATCATAGACTTTCTTTATAATTTCCTTTCCATCGATGCCTTGACAGTCTTTATGATATCCACCCTTTTGGATATTATTTACACTGACATTGGCTGGTCCCTATATTTTATTAACTATATATTTCAATGGGTCATATATTCTATCTCATTTTGGAAGAAACTATATTTCCTAAAATCTACTGCCTTTTGTTTTATATGTCACATTCATAGCCTTATGATATCTCACTATAGGATATCTACTCTGGAAATCCTTCATGTTAGTTTGGTTATATAATCAAAGAATAATTCTCCATAATTTAAATCATTAATGACCCCAATGTTCTTTTAGAGGGTTATTATGTTACAGACCATGTTTAAGATGTTAATTATTCTAGAGGGAATTATCATTCAAGAATTAAAGAGGCATGGGTTAATGTAGAAAGAGAGTAGCCTTCTAATATAGCTTTATAAGTTCAACATACTCAAGAAGATCTATATTTATATTCAGTTCCTTCAAAATTTATATTTTATTAATCAAAATACAGATTCATTAATTATCTGCACCGCATTGTTAAAAATATAGCATTTCACAATTTTTTTAAAAACCCATGAGAAATTTATTATCCTTTTTTAATAATGGTAAAATCATGTACGTAGGGGTTAAAACTAATAGAACAAGCTTTGGATGATAATAAATATTAGGAAAATGATATTTAAGGAATTTAAAATCTATATAAAGCATTAACACTAGGATCGGATACCTGAATTTCTCAATTATGATCAAAAGTGTCTTTTGTTGCTCAGATTTGGATTTAAGTGACAAATCATGTGAAAGGGGGAAATACTAAGAAAATGAACTTGTATTGACGTGAAATAATTTTATAATGATCACTGATCTATTTTAGATCTATAGGAATCAATGCTATATCCATCGGATGCTTGGGTCACCCAGTATGGTGGAAAATGATGGATAACTTTGTATAGTGTTACTAAAATGAAATATCTCCCATCAGGAGGTCAAAATGAGAAAAAACATCTTATTTAAGTTAAACTACATGATAACATTCCTTAAATTATATCAGATCTATTCGAATCAACAATGCATTAATTTAATTTCTGAATTGGTCATCATAATTAAAAGTTTGTTTTCACATTTATTATCTTTTATAATAATAGTAAAATCATGTGTATAAGGGTAAAAATGACCAAAAAAGCCCTTATTGGCATCAAATATTAGTAAAATGATCTTTATGTCATTTTAAATCTATAGGAATCATCGGCATGTGGATAGGATGCATGAATTGATCTATATGATCAAAAGTATAATTTTTCCCTCGGATTTTGAGTTATGTGAAAAAACACAAGAAAGGGGCCAATAACAAGGAAATTCACTTGTATTTAAATGAAATAATAGTTGAAAGATCACCAAGTTATTTTATATTTATAAGAATCAATGCATCATCCATTGGATTCTTGTGTCTCCCTATATGATGAAAAATGACGGATAACATTATCTAGTGTTATTAAAATGACATATCTCCTAATAGGGGGTCAAAATGTGAAAAGACTTTTAATTTCCTCAAAAGTAAAATAGAATATTCTTTGAATCATATTTGGCGGATTATAATTAACCGCGCTTCAATCCAATTACTATATTTGTTGGTAAAATTAATTTTTCATTTCCATATTTATTACATTTATTATAATAATGAAAAAATCATGTGTGTAGTGGTAAAAACCTATTAAATGATATCTGAATGACATAAAATATTATAAAAACTATCTTTAAGACATATAAAATTTTTAGTAATCATCAAAATATGGATTAGATACCTGAATTTATCATTACGATCGAAAGCGGCATTTGTCCCTCAAATTTTGAGTTAAGTGAAAAATCATATAAAAGTGTCCAATACCAAGAAAATGAACTTAGATTAATTTGGAATCATCATAAAATGATCATTGAGCATTTTTTTAGTTTTTTATAATCAGCATTTCATCCATTGGATGCTCGTGTCGCCCAATATGATGGAAAATGACGAATAACATCATCCAGTGTTATTAAAATAACATATCTCCCATAAGGGGGTCAAATAAAGTAAACGAATTATGATTTATTTGAAAATATAGGATAAAATTCCTTGAATAATATGTGATCTATTTTAATTAATCATGCATCAATCGGATGCCTATATTTTTCAATAGAATTAAAAATTCATTTTCATATTTATTATCATTTTTTAAATAATGAGAAAATCTTATCTATACTAGTTAAAACTAAAAAAATAAGCAATAATTGAAATGAAATATTTTTAAAATGACCTTTAAGTCATTTAAAAGTTTTATGAAGCATTGGCATGTAGATTAGATACCTGAATTTCTTAGTATTATCAAAATTGGATTTTATCCCTTAGCTTTTGAGTTAAGTGAAAAATCATGTATATGAAGAAATACTAAGAATATTACCTTGTATTTATATTAAATCATGTGAGAATTATTATTGAACTATTTTTTATTGGTATGAATCAACACTATATCTATTGGATTCTTTTTTCACCCTTCATGATGGAAAATGTACGATAACGTTGTCTTGTGATATTAAAATGACATATCTTCTATCGTGGTGTAAAAATAAGGAAATGAATTCCAATTGATGTGAAAATATGGTAAAATGTTCCTCAAAACATATTTAAACTATTGGAATCAACTTCAAATAAATATGATTCCGGGATGGATAGGTACAATTAAAAGTTCATTTTCACATTTATTATAATTTTTGTAATAATGGGAAAATCATGCGGGTGGGGGTCAAAACTGACCAAAAAACATTGATTAACATGAAATATTAGAAAAATGATATTTAAGTCATTTTAAATCTTTAGGAAACATCACCGCGCAGATCAGAAACCTGAATTACATGGTATGATTGAAAGTGTTGTTTCTCACTCGAATTTTGATTTATGTGACAAATCACATGAAAAGGTCTAATACCAAGAAAAAGCACTTGGATTGACATGAAATCATGGTAAAAGGATCACTGAGATATTTATGATCTTTAGAAATCAAAAATGCATCCATCGGATGCTCATGTCACTTAATATGATGTAAAAAATGGATAATGTTGTCTAGGGTTTTTAAAATGACATATCTCCCATAAAGGGTTCAAAAAGAGCAAACAGATTATGATTTATGTGAAAAGATCAGAGAAAATTCCTAGAATTGTATGTGATTTATTGGAATCAACCATTTTTTTATCTGATATTAGGATTGATTAGTACAATTAAAAGTTAATTTTCATATTTATTATCATTTTTTTAATAATCGGAAAATCATGTAAGTGGGGGTTAAAACTGACCAAATGATCTCTGATTGACATGAAATCTTAGTAAAATTATATGTAATTCATTTAAAACATTTATTAAGAATTATCATGTGAATATAATAATTTAATGTTTCAATATAATCAAAAGTGACATTTGTCCCTTAAATTTGGAGTTAAGTGACAAATCACATAAAAGGGAAAAATACCAAGAAAGAAAATGTGGATTGGCATGAAAACGTGGTAGAATAATAAAAAAAAGTAATTTTTGATTTGTTGGAATCAACACTGCATCCATAAGATTCTCATGTCTCCCAGTATGATGGAAAAAATATGGGTAATACTGTTTATTTTTATTAAAAATACATATCTCCCATTTGGGGGTTAAAAATGATCAAATTATTTCTCATTGATATGAAAATCTCGGACAACATTCCTCAAATAATAGGTGATCTATTAGAATCATTTGTCCCTCAATCCAATTCCCAAATTGATCAGTGTACGGTAAACTTGGTTTTCAGCTTTTAATAGTCATTGCTTAATTGATAAATACTATAAACAAAAATTTCAGATTTTCTTTGCATCATTTCTGTATTTATGATTATTTTTATATGTAACACTATATAAATTGTTTTGATTATTTGATATATATATATATATTAACTAAATAAATTTGATTAATTTTAAATATATTAATTTTTATATTCTTTGTTTTATTGAGACAGAAGATTACAAGGATCTTTAGCTTTTTAGAATGTTAGTTTTATATGGATTCCTATATTTTATTTTATATTTTAGTTATTTGTGGGTTATTTTTTTTGTTATTTGTAGGCTATAAAAATGTAAAAATAAAAAAATATTTAGGTTACTGACCGTCATTGACAGTCGCTAATACTATTATTTTCGGAGAGCATTAGCAACCGCCACTGGTGGTCTCTATATATTTATATGCTATGACCACCTTTGATGGTCAAAAATTATCTTCCTAGATACCACCACTATGGTCATCTAGGACACCTATAGTGATCACCGTTGGTGGTCGTTATTTCCCTATAACGATGGGATGACCGCGATCACCAAAAGCGGTCAACTGGTTGTCACCAAATCCCATTAGAGACCAATCTTGATGGTTAGTAAAAGTATTATTTTTACTGGTGATGGTTTAATTCCACACTGATCCAGCATTGACTTATATTCAATATTCATGGAATTATTATTCTTATGTATTGGCTAATCACTACCATAGATTTTGCTTTATCTAGCGCTACCCTTTATCAGAGCTAAAAAAATGCTTATAAAGGGGATGCCTCTATCAGTGGTAAAAAAGCACTAATAAAAAGTGTTTTTATCTATGTTAAAAAACAATGATAAAATCATCCCTTTATCGGTCTTTTTTAGTGCTGATAAAGGTACCTCCTTTATAAGCTCTTTTGTTTAGTGCTGATAAATGGTGCTTTATTAATGATTTTCTAGCCTCTGATAGAATTATTTCTTTTATCAGTGCTAAAACAACTTTTTTTAGTGTTGATAAATGTATATTTCATTTTAAAAAGTTATATATCATTAAAAACATATATTAATATATAAATATATTATATTCATATAAATATGATATATTTTATAACATAAGATTTATAAAATTAGAAATATAAAATTATAATTAAATATATGATATATTTAGTGAAAAATGGTTTATAAAATAATTAAAAAATAATATTATTAAAATATATATTAATTATTATTGAGTAATATTACTTTAATGACAATTTAAAGATATGGAAATTCAATAAATTAATAAATGATCTTAAAGAAGTTGAAAACATGACTCGAACTTCAAATAGACAAAACTTTTCATCTGGGTATCCGTTTGAGCTCTACCATATATAAAATTGAATCTTGTCAAATTATCTACACCATGGTGACCCAATAAAACCATGGTAATCATTTTTATGGGGTTAAAAATTATCATAAGTCCTCTTAAACTGATTTTTTTGTTGGAGTACCACTATTTTTTAACATTTGATGGAATTACATCCCCAATTAATGGAATCTTCTTGTCTTTTTTTAGTGGAAACTCAATTTATTATCAATTATTACACTCATATAGATATTATGACATTCAAATTTTAAAATTTTCCATGTTTTACTATTATTTAACATTAAATATATACACATATATACATGTTTATATATATTTACACGTAAAATTTTAATCTTATAAATAAATTTGTAAAGATGTTTACAAATAAAATGTCTTTTTAAATATATAAACCATATCAAGATAAACAATAATATCCATTTTATTTAAAATAAAAAAATATAAATATTTATATACCTATACAATTTATATATAATGTTTATATATATATATAAATATATTTTTGTGTGTGTATTAACAAACAAATATATATATATATATATATATTCTAATATATGTATATAAATATTAATATATAATATGTGTAAATAAATATAAATATGTATAATTATATTTATAGACACACACATATATATAAATGTGTGTGTGTGTGTGTATTTATAAAAACACACACACATATACAAACATATTTTGTAAATGAATTTAGAAATAACTATATAAATATGTATATATATAGACAAAAAATGTAACAAAATATATATAAATAAATAGATATATCAAAAAATAAAGAACAAAACAAGATAGGGTAGTAGTAAAGTTACAGATCCTTGAAGGGGGGTCTCAAATTCAAAACCCAGTGAAAGCATGGGTGTTTAGTCTTGTGTGGGAGGAGTTATGAGGCTAATAAAATGGTATAGTAAGGGATAGTAAAGCACTAACAAAAAGAGGTTGGTATCTCCCTTCGAAATTACTAAAAAATATTTTATTGGATTTTATCATTTTTTTTTAGTGTTGATAAAATATCCCTTTTATTAGTGATTTTTTTAGGGTTTATAATAGGGACCATTATTAGCCTTTTGTTAGCACTAATAAAATGGAACCACCATTTAATGACTCTTAAATTAATTTCATTTTTTTTAGTGTTGGTAAAATATTTTTATAGAACTTTTAAAATCCACTTATGCAGTAGTGAATGCTTCCATATGCCAACTAGATCCAAATCATGATGAAATAGTCATCTACATCATGCATAATAGGGTGGTATCTCCATTTACTGCTAATGATACAGAAGAGAGTAATGAAATCAATGTTATTCTTAATCAATGTGAGATGATAGTATTTCCAATTTATTCCACAACTAGATGGATGTCCCCCAAATTGTATTACCACCAAAGTAGAATTATTTTATCATACCAAGCTAAGAAAAAATTGTGGGGATTTTATTATTATTTTATGTATTAAAAAATTACAAAGTCTCTTATCATTTTATGTGAAAATCTAGTTTTTACAACCACTATGTATTTTTATTATAACTTGAGTTGTAGTGATAATATTTTTAAAATTACAATTTCATATAAAATATAAAATATTATCTAACTTTTATCAAACTATTAACAAGCCTAATTCAAATCCTGGGATATTTTCAATTAGTCGAAACATGATACATTATTTTGGTATGAATAATACTTCTTCTGCTTATTGTGTTATTATATTTTCTTTGGTTATTATTTTGTAAGTCTATAGATGTAGCTCACCTTATTTATCAACTTTTTCTATTTTCAATAAAATATATTTTTTTAAATTTCATTAGAATACATTAAATTCTGAATTTATTGTTTAAGTGGCCTAAGAAATAATTGATTATTATACAACAATTCTGGAATTATGGAATTTCCATATTTGAAAATATTTTTCATTTATTTGGTATATTTTTTTATCAACATCATAATAACATTACATTTATTATATTATAAAGATAATATGTTTTATAAAATTTCTTTCAAATACATGAAAGTCAAAAAAATAGATTTAGAAACCTACAAAATATGTCTAATTTATGCAATAGTGTCATCATTTTTCTATAGATTTCATATCTTGGTTTTTTTTGTATTTTGATTATATTTGTTAATATGTAATTTATATTTTTGTGGTTTTTATCAATTTCAAAACTATTTAAAATATATACAATTTTTTATTCCAGATTTAATTTTAATTCTAATGACTAGGTAGACTAAATATTGGATGAAGTTTCTATTATCAAGCTGAATAGGTTTCTCTCTCATATATTCCACCTTATCACATGAACAAATCCACCTTACCACGTGACAAAATCTACCCTACCGTGAGACTACCTCAAGTGATTTCATGTTAAGTTATCTAACTAATCATGAATTCAATTAAAGTTTGAACATGAGCCACACCAACTACAGCTTATTAACTACTTGCTCAAATGCTAAAACAAGTATTCATATGCAGCTACACCTCACCTTCTCCATGATCTCTCATAATACTAGTTAGTCACTTGGAAAAGGATTTTAGACATCCCTTCATGAGTATAAATCCTTTATTTATGGTTTGTATTCTTCTAATTATCTTTACATATACTGTTTATCTCATCATGAAAAATAAAACTACCATGAATGGTAAGTATAGTTTCCAAAAATAGTCATTATGGTAATTTTTTGAAATTTATATTAACCACATGTTTTGTCTATATATCTTAGGTGCTATTTTTAATGTAACACCCTAATATTTAGTGAAAAAAATGAATTAATTTGATCTTTTACATATTTTTCATTTTCTGCACTATTGAATACGTAATTTTTTATATGAAAGAACTAATTTTGGATTGAATTATATTCTACACCAAGTTAAAATTTCTTTATATGCTACACTAATTTAAGTTTTCGCTACATGCAACACTAACTTAGCTTGCATTATACGCAACACTAAGATTCTACAAAATAGCATTTTATTAATATAATTATTTAAATGATATAATTGCAAAAAAACTGATAAACATAGTAATATGAATATTAATAAATACATTTAAAATATTATTTATAATGTTTTTATATAAAAAAACATGCTAATAATAAAACATATAATTTCAAGTAAAGTCTTTACATGTTTGAAAATATTATTTTCTCAAATGAACTGCTTTTTATGTCCTTTTGTGAACAATAATAAAATTAATTTTAGACACTTTTTAGAAATTAATTTATTACAATAAAATTAATTTTTGAATTCATGATTTTAAAATTATCTTAGGGTAAATTTTTATGATTTTTCTAAAAAAACATCATTTTTAGATGAATAGTGAAAAATACATAATTTTAATTCAAAAATTCTTTTTTTTCAAATTTATTTATATCATTAAATTATATTTCAATTTATTTTTAAAGTTTAATAATATCCATTTTACATAACTTAATCCAATTTTGTTCATTTTAACCAATTTCACATTGAAATTGGATATAAAAACATTTCAATCTTTTAAACATTTTCGCTTAAAAACTCATTGTCGAGACACGTCTGTGAGATTAATTTTAAATTAATTTCCACCAATTATATGATTTTAATTTGGAAAAATTGATTAAATATTTTTAATCATAATAATTTAAAATTTCTAATAATTTAATATTTTTTTACTAAAAATATTAGTGAAAGTAATTAAAATTAATTATAATGATTAAGGTAAAAACGAGCTTAATTAATGACTAAACTTAAAATATAAGGTGTAAAAATGACTCTAATATTGTCTATAAATTATTTTATGGACATTTTTAGACCATTATACCTCTAATAATTTATGATGGTATATTTTTAACCCTTTTGGGACAAGTAAAATTCTCGGAGCACTCAAATATTTTCAAGAATACTCATTGTATCTGTTTCCGAACTTATAAAATGAATCTACTCCTCCCCCTCTTTTTACACCTCTCAATCATTTTCACTCGGCCGTAGATTTCCAAAATCTCCTACGAAAATCCATACCTTCATCTTAGAGGCCTCCCTTTGGGCATAAATCTAATAAATTAATCCCTTTGTTGCAAACCAAAAAGAGTTAACCAAAGAAGAGGTAACGTCCTTCCATGAGCTCTTTTGATTTATTTTCATTCTCAACCCCCTAAACTCTTCTTATTAAATGAATATATAATCACATTAGTGTTATAAATATACTAAAATGTTTTTATTTAATTTTTTTTACCTACAATCATACACACTTCCCTCAAATGGGATACACAATAATCATTCATGTGTACGGTGGACAACCGCCTCACGAACTAATGTTGCTTGTTCCTCCATTTCCACCTTTCAAGATTGAAAATAATGATGGAATTATATTTTTTTTTTATTTTTATATTATATTTATTATATTTATTATGTATTTATTATTGTTTAATTATTATATAAAACATACCTTATTTCTTTCTATTTTTTGTAAATACGATAACTTCGTTTATGGATGTGTGGACTACCGCCTTCTCGAAGCGATGTGATTCATTCACACTTTACATAGAATGTATCAAAGATGGGTTTAGTAAAATTATATGACATATATATATACATGACATAATAATTCTATTAAAATGGTAATATATACACATGTATTTCATTTACTTTCTCTCAAGATGACAAGAAATTGGAAAGAGTGTCCATGCGTACGAACGGCATACCGTCTCCACGAACGATGTATTCTATTTCATATTTATATATTTAAATTATTATTATAAATAAATATATAATTAATATATATTATATTTATACCATTTTTTACATTCTTTAAATAATTAAATCATTATCTTAGTAAGAGGACCATGAATAACAAGTCAAATCATGTATGAAAAAAAAGTGGTTATTACTCAAAATATAACCAAAACATGGAATTGTAAATAAATAGGGAATATAAGGTCATAATAAATTCATATATTGTATTATATATAATAATATTATTCTGTGGTAGATTTATAATAAAATTATATTTATTATTCATGAGGTTTGAATGTGTAGAAACAAAGTAAAGACTTAAGGTAAGGGTTTTATCATCTCACTCTTATTTCTATGAGATATATGCTATATTTACCACTTTTTATTATTGTGTGGTGTATATACAGAACTATTAGATGTTATATCATTAATTTAATTTATTTAATGATATTAAAAGTTTCAATTGATGGTATTATTTCATGTGGATAATGATTTAAAAGTTACTCAAGTAGTCAGGGGGTTTCCTGTCTCACTTTTATTTCTGTGAGACTTGTGTCGTATTCACCACATGTTTCTTTTGTTTGGTTTATATAATGAACATGATTGTATTATATGATTATTATAATTAAATTTCTTGGTATTTACATATCCTTTTTGTTATCTTTCTTTCAAGGTATTTATAATTCAAAAGTTACCAAATCGGTGAAGTAATTTTGTCACGATTTTCCTTCTTTGAAACACATGCCAGGTTATGCACCTATATTTTTATATGAGGTGTATATACTTCCCTTTGACATGTTATGTCATTAATATCCATATTTTAATGATATTTTTTGTTTCATTTAATGTTATATTTCCTATAGTATTATGATTCAAAGTTACCAAAGTGGTAATGGTTTATTGCTACAATTCCATTATTTATCAAGACTGTTTAGGATTATGTTTCCATTAAGGAGATATTAATATCTATAAATCAATAAATCTCATTAATTTTATTATCCTATTGTTATAAAATATATCTCCATATATTTTTCCTATTTTCCCACTCATTGGATATAATTAATAAAGTATTTTAAAAATATCTAACTTTATTTCTCTCTTCGGTCGGAAATTTGTTTTATTCACAAAACCATGTTTTCTAAAAATGTGTTGAAAAATGTTTTATGATGATGTGTAAAATAAAATTTTACCCATGTTTTAACTTTTTAATAAAAATGTTTTAAAATTAATCTCATGTTGTTTTATGATAAAGTCACTTTTTTAAACTTTTTACGGTGCAAAAGAAATGTATAGCTTGTTCAGATTTACATGGCATTATTTCCTTGAAGCTTACTTTGAAAGTTTACAAGGATATTTTTATAAGAAAATGTTTTCCCTAATATTATGGATATTATTTTTCTTAAATGTTTTTCAAATAAAAAGGTTTTCAAAAATATATATATGTGGTTTTAAAATCTTCCTTTATATGTTTTCAAGGTTATTTTTAAAGAAAAATGTTTTAAAAATGTTTATGTTTTAAAAAACGTTTTTCAAAGAGGAAAGAATATTTTACTCAATAAATATTTTAAATTAATCTTCCTGATTCCAATATATTTTTTCAAATTGGTTTTTAATAAACTGATTTTAAAAATTCTATATGTTTAAAAAGTGATTTTCAAAGGAAAATTATGTTCCAAGTGATATTTCAAAATAATTATCCATCTAAGATGATATCCTTTGATGTAGTTTATCATATAATGGGGATATTATCCAATGGTACCATTCATATTCTTTCACCAAATAGTTTATGTCCTGATGTAATAATGTTTATGACACCCATTTCTCATCCACACATTATATGCTTATGAAACCCACTAATTGTCATATAACACTTTGATGAAATGATTATGAGACCTATCTTTGTTCCATAGGTTGTGATATGATGACAGGTTTATGATACCCATTTTATTTCATGGGTTATGATATGATGTTTATAAAACCCATATATTTTTATGGTTCATGATATTATGAAATCTTTATTATCTTGTAGAACATGTATCTATGATTTCATTATGTAATAGGTGGGACCTATATCCCCCTCCAATGTAATGGATAAAGATTTATATTGCATGTGATAATGATGGAAAACAAGTCAAAGGGATTGATATATAATGGAAATAGGTGCTTACTTATAAAAATGGGAAATAGTTCTATCATGATCCAAAATGGGAAATAAGTGTGTCATAATCCAAAATGGGAAACATGTGGGTACTGATCCACTATGGAAAATAGTTGTGTCCTGATCCACTATGGAAAAAAGGTGTGTCTTGAACCAAAAAGGGGAAATGGGTGTGTCTTGATACACTATGTTGATGGTATTGGTAGTTAACATTGAAACATTAAATGGTTTTTTATAGTTAAAATGGTTCCATTCTTATATTACATTAGCTTGTGTTTCATGATTTATTTATGATGATTTATCACTATTATGATTCATGTCTTATGAATTCCCAAACTTTATTACATGACTCTTGATTATTATCTTTTATATGAATGGTATGATATTTTAATGTTTATATCATGTTCTAATACCATTATGATCATGGTATGATTATATATCTCTCTTGTTTATCCATACTGAGCACCTAAGTTCACCCCTTTCTTATTTTTATTTCCTCATGTAATGAAGAAAGGTTTTTAAATTGGATTACTAAAGGGTAATATCTTTAAGGGATATGTTTAAAATATTTCACCAAGTTATAATATTATGTTTCTAAGTTTCCAAATACACTAAACTATTAGGTTCCTCGGGTATATATTTTTTTAATGTGTGGAATATTCATCTAAAATAATGTAATATCCATGTATGATAAGCTTGGGCCCCTATAGTTTGTATCAAAGGAAATTTTTATTCAACATTTGGAAACTTGGATGAGAAAACATTAGTGATATCCCTAGGGATATTTCTAAGGATATGTCTAGGTATTTCTCTAAGGATAATCCTAATGTATTATAGATTAAAGGATTATGTGTTATGATTTATATATAATATAGGTAATTTTTCATGATTATGTGGTTCTATTCTATTATAATTGATGATCACGCTCTGATTGTCGGTTTCAGTCAATGATTTGAACCTAAAAGAACTATTTCAATGATGAATTCAATGGAAAATGTAATGATTGTCCTATGGAGAAACCAAATGACATGGGAGCTGGATTGAAATTTCTTGTTGATATACTCTAACAAATTTTTTAATTTATGAATCATGTTGAACTTACAAATGAGTAAATAAGGAAACAATTTTCTTTTGAGTCCTTCATGAGGAAACATCCAACATATTTTAGTGGTTCCAATAATCCACCAGTTTCTGAGTAATGGATTAGTACCACTGAAAAGGTATTTTATATTATTCAGTTCTCAGAGCATGAAAAGGTCATTTTTCTTACTTATCATTTGGAATGTGAAGAGGATCAATGGTGGACTCTTTTTAAGAACATGATGGAACAAGAATAAATTGAATTTATGGAATTGGAAGAGTTTAAGGAGATATTTTTTAGTAAGTACTTATCTCATATTCAATAAACAAAGATGGATAAGGAATTATTTTAGTTGAAGAAAAAGGATGATGAATATATTGGTACCTATAATGCTAATTTTTCAAGACATGCAAGGTACATTTTTTTATCAACAGCCCTGAAATAAAAAACGATCGATTATTTGGTGTCATAAAATAAAGTCTTGTAAAGTAATTGGACATATGATAATTTAGTAGTTATGAATAAGTAATTCTATGTTCACTAAAGATAGAAATGGAAATCGGATATTTCCACCATTATTCCAGTTTTGATAAGAAAATTAAGGTCACGTCTCATGAAAACATAAATAGTGGAAATAAATTCCAGACATCTGTGTTCCAGGAATGTGGGAAGAAAAATCAAGGGAATTGCAAGAATAGAACAAGGAGGTTCTTTAAATGTGGAAAGGTAGACCATAAAATCCTTGAATGTTGAAATATGATTATTCATATGGTTAATGTAATGGAAGAGAATATAATTTCAACTAATGCACCATCCACACTCTAGTGTTTAAACTATGATGAGCTTGGGAATTGTAAGAATCAATTCCATTATCCAAGGGATAATATGGATGATAATCCAAAAAAACTTAGAGGAAAAAGTACAAAGGAAAAGCTTATGCAATCAAAATGGATGAAGTAAATCATGATAAGTAGGGAACACTTATCCCCCCTAGTTCGGATGTTCATGTCTGATTTTGTATGAATAAGCCCTGTGAAAATATTTTTATTCATCCTTTAGTAAAGTTTCATTTGATTATATCCCTCTACATGGATTTTGGAATAATAAAATTTCATTTAACATTCTATTGGTGTAAGGATTAACCCAAGTTTCTAATAAAAATGTTTTTGGTATAAGATAATAGCTTATTTAAGGAATATAGAGTGAATTATATTTTGTAAGGGTTATAACACTAACCATTTATGGAATGGTTTAAGTTAATCTTTGGATGAGGTTTTAGAGATTAAAGTATTATATTTCCACATGAGGATTTATGCATATTGGAAAACCTATGCTAACCATTTTTCAATGATGATATAAAAAGGTATATGAAATTAATTATCATCCTTTATGGATCTTATGAGTCGTTAGTGCTTCAGGAATAACAAATTCACCTTTATTTTTTGAGTACGATATGAATTTTAAATTATTCAAGGTGTAAAGAAAGGGATAGATTTTGCATAAATCAGGTAATTATATCTTCTTTTGAAAGTTTTTCAACTTTAGAAGTAGGGTCTTGAAACCAAAAAAAATTATCCAAGTACCTTCATTCTCAATAAACTAAATGGTCTGTTAGATTATCATAGACTATGGATTTGTGATCATTAAATTTATAATGGCCATGTTCTATATCACTCCCCATCAGAACCTGATAGTTATATTTCTCCTACAGGTCTAAGTTTTCACTTTCCACCTATGTTCTCTTATGTGGGAACCTATTTATGAGTTACTTTGGGTAACCATTATGGTTCCAACATTCCATTTTTAGAGGAAGTTTTAGTATTAATTTTTATGATGTTGGTTTCTATGAATCAAAAATTCAAGTATTAAAACTTTAATAACCCAATTGAATTTTGAGGGAAAAAATTATTTTAAGGGGGGGTAGAATATAACACCCTGATATTTTGTGAAATATTTTTTCTAAATTAAATTAATATTTTTGATATTTTTCATTTCTCACAACACTGAATATAGACTTTTTTATATTAAATCACTAAACTTTTTCATTATATTCTACACCAAGTTAATATTTCATTATATTCTACACCAAGTTAAGATTCTGCTACACACAACATTTACTTGGCTTGTGTTATATGCAACACTAAGTTTCTACAAAACAACATTTTATTATTATAAATAATTAAACAAGATAGTTATAACATATCCATAAAACTTAGTAATATGAATAGTAATAAATAAATTTTAAATATTATTTATAATATTTCATATAAATATAACATATTGATAATAAAACATAGAATTTCTGGTAAAATCATTATATGTTTGAAAATACTAATTTCTCAAATAAAACGTTTTTATGTTCTTATGTGAACAATAATAAAATTAATTTTAAACACTTTTAAGAATTTTATTTGATAAAATAAACTTCATTTTTGAATTTATAATTTCA
Organism: Viscum album; assembly: GCA_963277665.1. Lineage (NCBI taxonomy): Eukaryota > Viridiplantae > Streptophyta > Magnoliopsida > Santalales > Viscaceae > Viscum > Viscum album. The sequence goes on from OY728119.1 coordinate 1,291,421,599, forward strand.
AAATTATCTTAGGGTGATTTTTTGTAATTTTTATGAAAAACGTCATTTTTGGATGAATAGTGAAAAATACTAAATTCTAATTTAAAACTGCTTTTTCATCTGATTTATTTATTTTGTTAAATTATGTTTTAATTTGTTTTTAAAGTTTAATTAAATAAATCAAACATAAATTAATACAATTTAGTTCATTTCAACCAATTTTACATTGAAATTGGATATAAAAACATTTCATTCTTTTAAAAATTATCACTTAAAAAAATTGTTGTCACAACACATGTGTGGGATTAATTTTAAATTAATTTCTGCCACTTCTATTGTTATAATTTGGAAAAAAGGATCCCATATTTTGAATCACTATAATTTATAATTTATAATTTATAATAAATCCAAATTTTTTCTGAAAAAAATATTTGTGAAAGTAATTAAAATTAATTACAGTGATTAAGGTAAAAATAAACGTAATTAATGAATAAACTTATAATATAAGGTGTAAAAATGAAACTACACTTACCTAAAAAAAATATTTTATAGAAGTATTCAGACCATTACACATAAAAAGATCTATAATATTCTATTTTTAACCCTTTTGAGACAATTAAAATGTGGGTAGCACTCAAATCATTTCAATAATACCCAATTTGTCATTTTCCCCACTTATAAAAGGCCTCCTCTCCTCCCCATATCTTTACACTTCTCAATCACTTTTTCTCCACCAAACCCTACCCAACCCTCCTCCAAAATTTCATCCTTTAATTTTAGAGGCCTCTATTTTGGAATAAATCCAATTAAGGAAGCTCATTGGTGTAAACCAAAAGGAGTTACCCAAAGAAGAGGTAACATCCTTCCATAAGCTCTTTTGTTTTATTTTCATTATCCACCCCATAAACACATATTATTTAAGGATTATATAATAAACTTAGTATCAAAAATATAATTATATGTTGTTTTGTTAATTTTTATACCTATAATCACACACATTTCCATCAAATGTGATACTCAATCATCGTTCATGTGTATGGCGGACTACCGCCTCGCGAACCGATGTCGCTCGTTCTTCCATTGCCAGATTTCAAGATTCGAAATAGTGATTTAATTTATATTTTATATAATATTTATGATATTTATTATTTATATATTCTTTTTTATTATTTTATAAAAAAATACCTCCATTATTTCCATTTTGTGTTAGTACGATAACTTCATTTTTTACATGTGGATTACCACCTCCTCAAAGTGATGTGATTGTTTCACACTTTACATGGAATTTATTAAGGATGGGTTTAGAAAAATTATATGATATATAATAAATAATAATTCTACTTTAATGTTAATATATATATATATATTTCATTTAGTATCTTTCAATATGAAAAGAAAATAGAAATAGCGTTTATGTGTACATACGACCTACTATATCTATGAATGGTGTATTCCATTTCATATTTATATGTTTTATAGATTATTATAAAAACATATATACTGAATATATATGATATCTATAACATATTTTTAGTTCTTTAAATAATTAAATCATGATATAAGTAAGAGTTTCATGAACAAAAAGTCAAATCATGTATGAAAAACAAAGAAGATATTAACCCAAACATAACCTAAACATGTAATTGCTAATAAACGGGTAATATAAGCTAATAATAAAGTAATATATCTAATTATATATAATAATATAGTTCTTTGTTATATGTATAATAAACTTAAATTTATTATATAGTATTTTTTAATGTGTACACAGAAATTCAAGATTTAAGGTAAGGGTTTTCTCATCTCACTTTTATTTCTGTGTGATATATGCTATATCACCACATATTATTTTTGTGTGGTGTGTATAATACCATATGAAATGTTATATAATATATTTACTTTATTTAATTATATTAAAATTTTTAATTTATGTTATTATTTCATGTGGATCGTGATTCAAAAGTTACTCAAGTAGTAAGGGGATTTTTAGTCTCGCTTTTATTTTTTGTGAGACTTATGTATTATTCACCACTTGTTTCTATTATGTGGTGTATATAATACCCATGAATGAATTATATTATTATTATAATTAAATTTATTGGTATTCATATATCCCTTTCATGATATTTCTTTCATAGGATTTATGGTTCAAAAGTTACCAAATCGGTAATGTAATTTTGTCTCAATTTGCCTTATTTGAGACACATGACATGTTATACACCTATATTTTTCAATGAGGTATATATAATTCCCTTTTAAATGTTATATAATGAATATAATTATTTTCATTATATTATAATATTTATTTAATGTTATTCTTTCCATAGTATTATGATTCAAATTTATGAAAGTGGTAACAGTTTATTACTATAATCTCATCATTTATCAAGATTGTTTATGATTATGCTTCCATTCATAAAATATTATGATCCATATCTCAAGAACTCCCATTAATTTTCTTATAATATGGTTATACATGATATATAAATATATTTTTATCATTTTTAAACTCTTTGGTAATTAATATTATTAAGAAAGGTTTTTTAAGATAATCCGACTTTATATCTCTCTTCGGTGTAAAATTTGATTCATTCACAAAACCATGATTTCTAAAAAAATTAAAAAAATGTTTTACTATGATGTGTAAAAGATATGTTTACCCATGATTTAACTTTTTAATAGAATTTTTTTTTAAAGTAATGTCCTTCTCATTTTCCAATCAAGGCACTTTTCTAAACTTTTTTCAGTGAAAAGGGAATGTTCGTCATGTATGGATTTACCCATCATCATTTCCTTAAATCTTATTTTGAAAGTTTGAAAAGTTATTTTTAAAAGAAATATTTTTCATAAAATTATTGAAATTCATTTTTTTAAATTTGATTCAAAAGAAAAAGGTTTTCAAAAAATTATAGGGTTTTCAAATCTTCTTTTATATGTTTTCAAGGTTATTTTCAAAAGAAAATGTTTTCAAAATGTTTATATTTTAAAAGTTTTTTCAAATTGGAAATGATATTTTCTTTAATAAATGTTTTAAATTATTTTTCATTATTCCTATATAGTTTTTCAAATTGGTTTCAAAGAAAAGTTTTATAAAATGTTATATTTTTTAAAAAGTGATTTTCAAAGAAAAATTTGGTTCCAAGTGATCTTTCAAAATTCTTTTCCATCTAAGAATATATCCTTTGATATAGTTTTTTATATTCTAGGGATATTATCCAAGAGTATAATTAATATTATTTCTATGAATGATTTATGTTTTGATGGAATGATTTCTATGACACTTGTTTCTCTTCCACAGGTTATACGCTTAGGAAACCCACTATTTTTTTAGGTTATGCTTTCATTAAATGATTATGAAACATATATCTTTTACACATGTTATGATATGATAACATGTTTATGATACCCATTTTATTCCATGGGTTATGATAGTATATTTATGAAACCCATATCTTTTTATGGGTCATGATATGATTAAATATTTATTATATCATGGCATATGTATGTATGATTTTATTATATGATGGGTGGGACCTATATATCTCTCCAATGCATTAGATAAAGATTTATATCTCATGAGATAATGAGGGGAAAGAAGTCTACAGGCTTGATCTAAAAGCGAAACAGGTGTGTCCTGATCCATAATGGGAAACAGTCGTGTCCTAATCCCAAATGGGAAACATGTGTGTCCTAATCCGCTATAGGAAACAAGTGTGCCCTAATCCACTATGGGAAACTAGTGTGTCCTGGTCCACAATGGGAAACTGGTGTGTCCGAATCTAAAAAGGGGAAATAGGTGTGTCATGATCCACTATAATGATTTTTTTGGTAGTTAAACATGACACATGAAATGGTTTCATATAATTATAATGGTGCCACACTTATATGAAATGAGATTGTAGTTCATGATTTATTTATGACGTTTTATCACTCTAATGATTTATGTATTATAAACTGCTAATTTTTATGCCATGACTCTTGATTATGATATTTGATGTGTAGGTTATGATCTTCAAATGTTAATATCATGTTCTTATACCCTTATGGTCATGTAATGCTTACATATCTCCCTTTTCTACCCTTACTAAGCATCTGAGATCACCCCTTTCTTAGGTTTCCTTACACCAGGTTATAAAGAAAGGTTTTTAAGTAGGATTAATAAAGGGGAAGATCTTTAAGGGAGATATTGAATATATTTTACCAAGTTAGAATATTATGTTTCAAATCTTCCAAATAAACAAAACTATTATGGTCCTTAGGCATGTATTTTTGTAATATGTTGAATATTCATCTAAAATGATGTAATATCCATAAATTTTAAGCCTAGTTGATATATTTAAGTGACAATACCTTGCAATTTTCCACACAGTTAGTATAGTGACCATAAGATAACTGATCGTTTGTTATGATGGCATGGAAATCATAATGACCGCACAACCACTTAGCGTTCATGGTTAGTTGTTTAATTTATTTATTTATTTCTTAAAATAGATTTTTTATGCATTCTATATTTTTAGTTATTTTTTATATTGAGTTAACTATATTCTTATTTTAGGTTCTTTAATTATTTTATTGATTACTAAAATTAATACATATTATATATAAGTCCTGAAAAGCGTTATTGTAATATTTTAATTATTTTAAAATTTTATTAAATTCATTCATTATTCTTACAAAATGGATTTATAATATTTAATATTTTTTATTTTGAGTTAATTTCTTTGACTTATTCATTTCTAAATTATTATTTAATTACATTTCAATTTATTTAACCTTATTTTATGGTATTTAAAACGGTATAATTAATTTTTAAATTATATGTTACATTAAATTATAATGTATTTAATATTTTACTTTAAACGGTTTTATGATTTTTAGGGGATTACATTGAATTATTTTATCATTTAATGGGTAATTTAAAATGGTTTGAATTGGTATTTAATTTTTGATTTCAAACAAATTTTTTTTACCATTATTCATGAAAATAATATTCTCTCTCTATGATAATTGTGTTTTGAATTTTAATTGTTTTACCTAGCTGGATTTTTGTTTGTTAGTATTTACATATTCTATATAATGGTCTCATAACATGTTCAAAGGATACACACGATACCGAGATGAACACTGAGAACACGAACCTTTATAATCAAGGATCAATGTTGAATATTGACAAACTATGAAATCATACTTTCTACAATCGGATGATCTCTCAAGTACTGAATGAAAAACTTCAACAGCTACTACTTCCTTAAAAAGACATCCACATTTCTCAAAAACCATCGCCTTTGATTCATTATTTTTATATTCTATTTCATCGGGTTTCTTGTGTATGTAACCCTACCTCTCATCTCTCACACATACTCTCTATTTTATGTTTATACTTTTATATACAAAATAATTATTCTTCTTCTTTTTCTCAGGTTGTGACTCCTGGATTCTAAATTCGGGACCATTCGAGTTGTGACTCCCCAATTCTAAAGTCGGTGTTGTATTTGGGTTGTGACTCCCCATATAAAATTAAATGTTTCGTGGTTATCTCTCCACTATAAAAGGATCTAGTAATCAGCCTATGATTTCCTCTTAAAAAATCAGTTTAGTACCCCCAATTTTCTCACTGAGTAGAGAGTTATAAGACTATACTATGTCCACTTTTAGACTGAACCAGCATAAAAATCCTTGTTTTCTATATTTTATTTCTACTACTAATTAACTCTAATAATTAACTTCATTAAATAATTTTAATACTCAATTTATTTGATAAAATTTTTTAATCTAGTGTATTCACCCCCTTCTAGATCGTTTCACATTACCCATTCCGACCTAACAATTGGTATCATAGGGTAAACCTATTAAATAATAGTTTACCACTATAATTATATTTCCTAATACCAAACAATTGGTATCAAAATTTTACATTATTAATGATATTTTAGCTTTGTTATTCTTTTTCTTGATGCTAAACAATTTGCATCAAAGCTTCTTCTTTTTTGAATTTATCACATCCTTCTATAGAGGTTGTTTATATTTTATCTTGCTAACCTATTCAATACCTCACAGTCTAAGAAAATAGATCTTTAAGATGGAATAAGTGAATATGAATGATACTTGGATTCCTCATAATCAACCACACTTTTATGGAAATAATTATGGCCATTGTCGATCTAAAAGGGAGATATACCTCAAACCATTAAGCATAGAGTATTGGTTCATCATGGAAGAATAATACAACTACCAAAAGCTTACCTAGACACTTTTATAAGAAATGATACTATTAAATATGTTTTAAACTACAATGTTGTGAATAAATTATATTATGCTTTTAATATAAGCTTTTTTAGTCATGTGTTTTCTTGTAAGATAGCTCATTAAAATTTGGAATATTCAACAAGTCACGCACCTTAGCTCAGACAAACTCATTCAAACTAATCTTGTAATCCCTCAAGATAATTACCAAGAATTTAAGTTGGGTGAAGAAAAAATTGTAAATCAAATGTTCTATAAATTCACTAGCATTTTGAATAGAATTAATTTACATTGAGAAGCATTAAAAATAAAGTAGTTATTGAATGAGTCCTAAGAGAATTATCAAATAAATTTAATCCAAAGAAGGTTGAAATTAATGAAAGTAAGAACATAAAATAATATATTCTCGATGAATTAATTGGATCACTACTTCAGTATAAATAAGAACTAAATAATATAGTTGGAGAGGAAACAAAAAAAGTTGTGGCATTAAAATATGTGAATTTTTTTCTATTGACTATTCTAATTTTGATCTACAGGAGAGTGAAAAAGAAGATATAGCTCATCTCGTGATTATAGTTTACAAATGAATGAAAAATAAAGGATTCAAGAACTAATTTCGAAGAAACCCTCACAAAGAAAAATGAAATGGAGATAAGAAAGGTAGTATGAATTATATTACTCTATATGTTACTTGTTTTGTTTTTAGAAAGAAAGGTCATATCAATCCTAACTATCCAAAATAGAAGAATAAAGAGAAGTAAAAAAATAAAGACAAAATGGAATTAAAACCCAATTAGAGTTGTTAAAAATAATTTTATTTTGATGAACAATCTATAAATGATAAATAATATGCTAACTTTTTCTTCATGGAATCTCTGGATAAAGTTAGTGATTCTAGATTTTATTCTGGATGTTCTAATACTTACTATGATTTTGAAAATTTTAATGTTTTTGAGTTAAATGAATAAATTGAAAGGTTTTGAAAAGATGTTTTCAAGGATTATAATTTAAATAATAATCTTAAATAAAATAATAAGAATATTTTTTATCTAAATAAATTTATTTTACAAGATAATGAAAAATTGATAAACACTACTTCTACTTCTCATTATATAGTTTATGATAATTTGAAATAGCTCAATATTCTAATGACCAATTGAAAAAAGGAAGTTAAAAGTCTTAAAAAATTATCTGCTTTTATTAAAGGCCATGAAAAATAATATAATATAATTTATTTGAATAAAATAAAAAAAATGGTATTGGATATGACAGGAGACTACCTCAAATGTATAGAAATCATTTTTTTAAAGTAAAAAATGGTTTTACTTCTAATGTTACATATTTTAAATATAGCATGAAAGGTCACTATGAAAATGATTATTCTCTTATATTAAAAAATCCTTTGAGATTTAAAAATGCTCATATTTATAAGTCTTTATTATCTAGAGTATCATACAATACTTGTTTAAATTCTATGTGGGTACCAAAAAATTGTATTACTAATCCGATTGGACCCAAAGTAGCTCGGGCACCTAAATTTTAAAGTAATTTATTTTTGTAGTAAAAATGTATTTTATGTATCAATAATGACATATGGTACATGTACATTATATGTTATAGGCATGTGACTAGATACCTATTAAATTTTAACACTTACAATAGAAGGACCCTCGAAAACCCTGATAGGGGAGGGGTGAATCAGGGTATCAACAGTTTCTTTTTAAAGTTGTAGATCTTGTTCACATGTTGGTAGAAACTTGTTAAATATGTCAGTAAAATGGAAGTAATGAGACGACACGTCACTTTTACTTGGTTCATCTCAAATGGATACATCCAAGGAGCATAGGCCGATAGTGTGTCGGTCGTGCCTAAATACACTAATTTTCATGAGTTTTTGGATTACAAGGTTCGGTCGCAATCACTCTATGACTAGCACACTACCTTTACACCAATTTAGGGATATTTCAGTGCATCCCTCGAAACACATCCGTCGACTCCCACTTGCTCACTTCCATGGGAGAAGTCTTACTAAGTTTATTGACTTGAGGGTCTCTTCAATTGATTTGCATTGAAGTATTTTTCTCAGTCCTACACAAGAAACTGGTTGTATCAAAGTCCTGAAATGATTCTATTGAAGGAGTTGATCACTCAAACCGGATATTCAAAAGCCTTTCAAAATCATAACACCACATTTTCACGCAATGCGTCAACTTGTGGGAAAGATTTGGGAATTGTCGTGAAAGATGACTTCCGTGCAACCACTACTTTCCGTGCAACCCTTATATTTTACGCAACTACACTAAAGAGTTTACTTTGTATTTTTAGGCTAAAGGAACACTTTGCACACAATATTAACTTTCTATAATTCTTTCGCGTGAAAATATTTTGCACAGTATAGCAACTGTATTTTCATTGTCAATTTCTCGAGTCTTCCATGGGGGTAGCCACATATTTATAGACTTAGATGACCATGTACACAAGTTTCTGACACGTCTTTGTCGGTGTGTGAAAGATTCTTCCTGAGTGTACAAAACCCCTTTTGATGTCTCATTGGAAACATAATATTCTTCCGCACAACACCATATTTTTAACATAGTTAATTCATGCACGCACATTTTTCCTTCAACATATTTTGATGCATTGATCGACAAACAAGCCTTACACGCAAGTTTCTAAACACCCATCAGTCTTCTACGCAACTCCCTTTTCCAAAATAACTTTTCTCCATATTCAAATTTTTGGACTCAAAAACTTGGAAAACACTAGGAAACGCTGCCACCTTCAATAATTTTGCTCGCCTAAACTATATGATCCCTTACCTAGAAACGGCGCCACCTTCGATACTATTGCTCTTATGAACTGTATGATCCCTTACCTGGAAAACTTCATATACTTATAATGAGGATTAAAAAAACACAAACCATACTCCATTTATAGAATATAATGATCGTGGTTCCAATAATATCCCCCTTCAGTTTTGTTGGAAATTTCTAGATAAGTTCAATAGAGCATCATCCACTATCAAAACCTAGTATGCAAGAATCAACTCATTCAACACTTTAAGTCTACGTGAGAAATACTTGGTGTAGAAAACAAAAGGGGAAGCTTGAATTGGGTTCCCATGTATTTTTATTCTTAAAAACATCTAATATATTCTCTTATTGTCTAACAGAGTCATTACATGTCCTAAATTTATTCCTTCTCCCCCATTGGAAATAAACCCAAAGACCAGTATTTGTTTATTGAACAGCTCAAAACACACTCCCCCTTGATAGTATCTCCCCCATAAACCTACATCACTTCCATAAACAAATTAAAAATAGTTAACATAACTATGGAGAGGGTAAAAACGTAGCCTTTTTATACACTAGGAGGTGGATGAACATCGAGGTTCAACCGATGTTTCTCAAACACAATCGTTGACAGTGGCTTGGTCATAATCTCAGCCACTTGATCATTGGTTCCCACTTGTTCCATGTTGATCACGCCTTGTCCAACTTTTTCCTTGATGAAGTGATATCTGATTTCAATATGTTTAATATGGGAATGAAGAATAGGATTCTTCATAAGATCAATTGTTCTCTTGTTGTCATAGTAAATCACCATTGGTTGTTTTACCTCAGCACCTATGTCAGTCAGTTTCTGCTTCATCTAGAGTAACTGAGTGCATGCCTTTGTAGTGGATATATATTCAGCATCAGCTATACTAAGAGAAGTACATTTCTATGTCTTTCCCAACCAGACCACACATTTCTTCCCAATATAGAATGCTCCACCACTGGTGGATTTTCTGTCCACTACATCCCCAGCCCAGTCAGCATCCAAAAATGCAGATTATTCATTATCTTTTCCTGTAGCAAAGAATAATCCATAATTTTGAGTACCTTGAATGTACCTCATGATTCTTTTAACTACTTCCATATTTTCTTCTTTCATATTAATTTGAAAGCGGGCTGCTAAACATGTTGGCCAGACAATATCTGGTCGTGTTGCTATCAGGTGCATCAAGCTTCCAATGGTTCTTCTATACATTTTGGGATCCACATACATCCCATCCTCATGTATTCTGAGTTTTTTTCCAACTGAAATTTGAGTCTCCATTGGTTTGGAATCTTGCATATTAAAATTCTTCAATAGCTCTTTTGCATAATTTTCATTAGAAATGATAGTGAAATCCTTCTTATGCATCACCTACATAGCTAAGAAGTATGTGAGTTCTCTAATCATTGACATTTCAAATTTTGACTTTATGTGATTAGAAAAACTTTCAGCTAGTCCCTATCTGCTACCTCCAAAGATAATATCATTCTCATAAACAAGCACCATGAACTGATATTTCTAGGGATTCTTCACATAGAGATTGTGATCTACTCATCCTCTTATAAATTTGAGCTTCCTTAGGTTTGAATCCAGCCATGAATACCATGCTCGAGGTGCCTGTTTTAGACCATATAGTGCTTTATTTAATCTTCAAACCTTCAATTAATCATTTCTAAGAAAGAAACCCACTAGTTGTTCAATGTAGACTTCTTCTTAAATAACACAATACAAGAATATTTTCTTTACATCCATTTGATACACTTTATATCCTATTTTGATTTCCATGGAAAGAAATAGCTTGATTGACTCCAGTCGTGCCACCGGAGCAAAGGTTTCTTCAATATCGACACCTTAAATTTGTGAGTATACTTTACAAACAAGGTGTGCCTTCTTTCTGACCACATTTCCATTCTCATCAAACTTTTTATTGAAGATCCACTTCGTACCAACCACATTGTAACCTTCGGGTCTCTTGACTAGGTCCCATGTTTGATTCATGTCAATCTGGTCTGACTCTTCATTCATGGATTTTACCCTTGATTCATCATTTTTAGCTTATTCAAATGAGGTTTGTTCCGCAACTGATTGAAATATAGATTGTATATTATTCCTAATTCTCCTCGTCTGTGTGGGTGCATTCCAATCCCCAATAATGTTGGATTGATCAATTTTGGCACTTTGATTCCTCCTTCTAGATTCAACTGAATTCTCTCCATCTGTGGTTTACTCTTCAGATTATTCTTCTTATTCAACATCATGATGTGGCTCTTGATAATTTCGTACAACTTCCTCTATTTATGTATTTTCATTTTCTCCATGTTCACTTTCTTCTTCATCTTCTGTCACATCAGCATATGATTTCCTCGAATCATTTTTGGTTTTCTCTTCAATGATAATAACATCGTTTCTTTCCCCAATCCTTCACAGGCCCTTGTTGAAACACTTGTAGGATTTTCTATTCATTGAGTATCCAAGGAAAATTCCTTTTTCTACATTTTCACCACACTTCCCTTGATTTCCTTATGGGTTTATGATGTAGCATTTACTTCCAAAAACATGAAAGTATTTCAAAATATGGCTTCCTTCCATGACACAATTAATATGGTGTCTTTGCCAAAACTATATAAATCCCTGTTTGATTTTTAATATACATTGTATATTGAACAGCCTCTTTCCAGTAATGTTTTGGAATATGAATCTCAATCACCATAGTTCTTTCCATGTTTTTTACCTGCCAATTTCTGCTCTAAACAACTCTATTTTGTTGTGGAGTTCTCACAGCAGCTACCTCATTTTGTATCTAATACTTCTTCAAGTAATTTTCAAATTCAATGGATTTTTATTCCCCTCCATTGTCAAATCACATCACTTTTATTTTTCATCCAGTATCATTCTTGGCGATTCGATGATATGTTTTCATGAAGTCAAGAACTTGTCATTTCCTGTGTATAACCATTATACATGACATTCTACTACAATCATCTATAAGAAGTAAAAATTACCTTTCTCCATGAGTTCTGGAAATATTTATCAGGCCACATACATCTTTATGAAAGAGATAAAGAAGATGAGACGGCCTTTTCTTCTTTAGAAAATATGAACTGCAAACCAGCATCCCCCAAATGCATGCATTACAATACTTTTCACATTCAAACTTTAGGGTGGGAATATTTATGAAAATCTTAAGTTTTGATATCTTCTCCATGTAGTGTTTATTTATGTGCCCCAGTCTCCGATGCCACAGGTAATATTCTTCTTCAATAGTCATGTAGCAAATGTTTTCTTTACTATCAACTTGATATAGGTTGCCTCCTGTTCTACATCCTTTTATAAGTGAATTTCCTATACTTTCCTTGATAGTGCATAATTTCTAATTGAAAGTAACAATAATTCTTGAGTCACAGAGTTGACTCGCACTGAGGAGATTATGACGTAGTCCATCCACATAAAGGACTTTAGTTTTATTTATCTCTCCGTTATTTAGTTCAGTACTTCCACTTCCTTTAATTTTCAGAGCTCCATAATTACCAAAATGTATTATTCCATCAACCCTCCTCTTGAAATGCATTAACAAGTCTGCATTACCTTTCATATGAGAAAAACAATCGCTATCAAGATTCTAGGTGTTGTTGATTTTTGTAGCTCTGAGGGATACATATGCAAGGTTTGATTTCTCAATTTTCTTCTTTTATTTCCATGAGACAGTCGATTGAGTGTAGAGCACTGATGGCCTTTAAATTCTATCTTCCATGTGTACATGGGTCCTTCATACTCAAAATATTCTTCCAGAGGAGAAAACCTATTTGAAAGAGAAACACAATATTATTGATGATATTTTACTTGTCTCAGACCTTAGTATGTGGTGTCCATGTTACTTTTCTACCTTCAATAAATGTATTTATGGACAAAGTTAGAACAATGAAAACAATATACATAGAAATTGTTTCTTCTCTTGTAACACCCCGATCTTCCACGGTATGCTTCTCTTTGAATAATACAGTAGCGTGTGTTGTACGCAACTTCGAGTTCTAACACACACCACGACCAATCAAAGTAGTCGTTATGAATAGTAATACCTAATTTTTTAAATTATAGAAATTTTATCTCTCAAAATAGAATTCATTTTTGGATTCAGAGTATCGAATTTAGCCTAAGGTGGAATTTTGGTACTTTTTGTATAACTTTAATATTTTGATGAATAGTGCAAATTACTAATTTTTAATTAAAAACAACTTTTTAATCAAAATAATTATTGGTGATAAATTATGAATTTGAGTGGTTTTAAAGTATATTTAGAATATATTTTTACCGTTTAATACAATTTTGGTCATTGGACATAATTTCACAATTAAACAAGACATAAACAAGTATCGATCTTTTGATAGTTATTATATCTTTAAAACATGCTTTTTGTTTTAACAGCCGGAATTAATTTTAAATTAATTTCTGCCACTTCTGTTTTTTGAATTTGGAAAAATAAATTCCATATTTGGAATCAGGATGTCCAAATTGTTTAAATAGGTAACTTTTATTTTTATACATTTTGAATAATTACTTCAGTAAATATTTCATTTACCATGGTTAAAGGGTAAATCTTGTAAATAAGGGTTAAAAAATAATATTATAATAATACTAAATTACCCTAAAACGTGTCCTAACCTTATTGGTGGATAAATTTCCGACCATGGGAATCTTTGGGCCTATTTTGGTACCCCATGGAGCAACTTGTAGGTGATAGGGACACTTTATTTTAATTAAGTTAAAATAAATACAAAAATGACATAAGCATATATCTTTTAGAAAAACCATTTTTACATAGGGTTATATATGTTGGATTTTCGACTATAAATATTCATTAGAAATATAAAAATCTTTCTTACATAATGAAATTTTATTAATAATTTTTAGACATTAAATAATTTAATTTATTTATGACACAATGATGATGCAGTAATTACCATAATAGTGAAAAATTAAAATAATTGATATCATAAATACACAAATAAATATAATAAGATACTTTTAATGAATTAAACTAATTTCCTAGGATAATATGACATATTATGATTGATTTAATTAACCTTTTATGAAGTAATCATTCTGTTATGATTTTTACAAAAGTCAATTATTGAATAGTGTCAAAATTGACATAAAAGAGTTTTTAAAACAAACATTATATTATTAATTGATATTAAATTCCTAAAAATATAAGGTTCGGAAAATAGACTTATATAATGATATTTGTATCATTAATGGACCACTTGGGGGGTCAATGGGATGTATATAGTATGTTTATTAACTATATAATATAAAAATACAAAGTGACATGGTAAGTGTCAAACTAATTAACTAAGAGTTAAAACTAAAAGATAAGGTTAATATAATGACCCAAACCTGTCTAACTTCTATTGGTTGAGTGGTTTTCGACCCATACCCACCTTAACCTTTAAATAATCCACTTTGGAGCCATTAGAAACTGAATATGAATTTATTATAAAATAATATTTCTAGCTTTTCCAAAGGTGCCCCTCACCCCTCTTATGAGAGGACACTCCCCCTTCTCGTTAATTCACACCATCAAAGCCTTTTGGTTTGGTAGAACCCTGCCCATATACTCTCTAAAATTCCCTCAATTCATCCTAGATGCCTTCCTTTAGTCAGAAATCCATTTTAAGGAACCCTTTTGATCAAATCAAAAGGAAAAACCCGAAGAAGAGGTAATGATTTCACCACCCTTTTTCAAGTTCCTTTCGTCTTCCACTTCTTCTTTCTGTGTTATTAACATTCTAAAATAATGAATCCAGTATCTGCTATATAATGTAATATTATTATAAATATGGTACAACCATATTCAGTATTCTATCCATCCTTTGAATGACATGTCACCATACGTGCGTACCTACGGGTTACCGTCTCCATGTCGTGGTGTAATTGTTATTCAATATATTATTATTTGGATGGGTATAATAATGATTTGTAATTCATGTAAATAATAAATATAACATGATAATGATTCTGTATATATGATATAACATACAATTATATATTATTTTAATATCAAAATAATGATATTTTCGCTCGTGCGTACGTACGGATTACCGTCTCCACGACGCGATGAGATTCATTTCCAGGTTCACCATTCAACGACGATTATAAAAATAAATATTACTAATAAGTATGTAATATATGAAATAATAATGCTAATGGAGATATATATATATATATATATAAGCATTTATGTGCTTACATATATCTTATTCACTTACTTCCGTTCAATACTATATGAAAACAGAAACAGCGTTTATGCGTACGTACGGACTACCGTCTCTATAAACGGTGTTTTCCATTTCATATATATGTCTTTTATACATATTTATATTATAAATATATATGATATATTTATCATGTTTTATATTCTGGAAGTATTTAAATAATGATCTAAGTGATACAATCAAGAGTGACAAGTTAAAACACGTACGATAAAGAAAGTGATTATTACCCAAAATGTTAACTTAACATGGAAATTATTATTAAATTGGTAATATAAATTCATAAATGAATCATGTATGATATAATAAATATTAATATGGTTTTTTTATAATTTAATTACATACTACGATCTTCGTAGAGGAGGTTAAACGTACCCTCGACTAAAGGAAAGTGCAAGGTATGGGTTTTCCTCTCACTCCTTATTCCCGTGAGATTCATGCCATATTGCCACTATTACCTTTTGTGTGGTGTATAAACTGCCCATAATTATATTCTTTGTATTATACACTTTAATTTATGTGTATTTACATAATCATTGTATGATACCTCTTTTATGGGTTGTATATTTCATAAGTTACCAAATTGGTAAGGGTTAATTTCACAATCTCTTTATTATCCGAGGTTGTTTTACGTATGTATCTACTGGGAAATATTTATTATCCATGTAAATGTTTTATGAAAGAGTTTTCAAAGGGATTCTTTTAAGGGACTTTTTACTAAAACATCATTTCAAATGTTTTAAATATTTATTCTTCTAAATCTTTCTCATTTATGTCCATGTCTTCAAAATGGTTTTTAAGGATTTATTTATATGGACATGAATGTTTTTTAAAATGATAATTACTTTCAAAATTTTCAAAGTGGTATGGGACACTTTGATTCAAAAATGTCTTTAAATGACTTTGTTTATAAATTGTGTGACTTTTTAATGTTTTCATTAAAAAGGGGTATTTCTCTCAAAGAGTTTTACAAATCATTTTCATCCATGTCAAAATTCTTTAATGGATTTTAAACTTGTTTTGAAGTTGATTTATAATGATACAAATCTTCCATATTTTTTTGAAGGTTTTTTTATATGTTTGACTATGGATGTGTTATTTTTATACCATTCATGGTTTATGGGTAAAGTATTGAAATTTCGTATGCTATTTTTAATACAAATGTTTATGTTATGTTTAGAACTTTTCATGTGAGGAATGCATTGGACTTAATAAGTGACGGGTGGAGCCTGCTATAGCTCCTCGATGCATCGGTAGGTCTCATGAGACAAACTAGTGTCTTGGCACAAGGCCTTGACAAAATCTTATTTTTATTCTTGGAATGAGGCCTTGGCTATGTGGCTATGAGAGCCTGGCATTATGCATTCCATCATTATGAAAGTGGTTATTGATATTGCATGTGATTATTCGACTAGTATAATATCCATGTGAATAAGTAAATGGGATTATTTCATTTTATCTTTTCCATATTATTCTTAAGTTCAAGTTTAAAAGGCTTTTGTTTTAGTTATACATTGCCTTAAATGTTTATGCTTATTTTTGAAAGTTTCAACTTTATTGCTTACCCTTACCGAGCATTTGAGCTCACCCCTTTCTATGTTTTATTTTTCCCAGGATTCCAAGAAGTGTAATGTGATTGATATGCAGGGTTAATCCAAGGGAATAATGGCGTTCATAAAGATTATTTATGTTGTTTTGTACGTCTTAAAGTGCAAATGTAATATTCATGTATGTGATCTATTTTTCCAAGACTGCTAAACTGGTCGGTCCTTAGGGACTTGATTCCTTGTAATCATGGTAATGTATTAAAATAATGCACTGACTCTGGGTAACTGGGGTCGGGGCATTACATTTGGTATCAAAGGAAGTTTAGCAATAACCTTGGTAACTAGATTTATATAAACTCTAATTAGAGAACATAGCCCGAAGATAGACTTTGAGGATTAGTATAGAAGAACTTCCTAGAATTTTGGTATTGTAGAGATTTTGTGAGTTTTCCGAACAATACATCCATGTCTGGATACGAGCAGGTAGAGGCGGCTCTGGCACAGATGTACCTAGGGGTAAAACCCGAAAACACCGCTTTGAGCTAGACTCTAACGGGAACTGGTGCACGACAACGGGCCTTGCTGCACTCTTGGTTACGACACTCCCGGGGGATATTCTTAGGATAAGTCTCATTTTCTTTACCAACCATTATGAAGGGATCATGAGTATATACTTACTCAAAGAAAACATTTTTATGATTATGTATTATATCCATAAACTGTTCAATTTGTGTTAGGTATTTTAAAAGTTTGGAATTATTCATTACAATTCATAAACTGACCTAGTTTATGATATTGTATAGAAATGGTGCCCAATATAAGGAATGTGAACTCCAGTAATACATATGATCCAAAGAGTAAGAAGGATCTTATCTTTCGTGTTATTAATCCATCATTTAGAAGGTAAATATTCTCCCACGTAACATCATTATATGAATAAATAGTATCATGTTTGGATAAGATAACTAAAGAGTTAACTGAGTCCTATGGCTTTGAAGGGAAGCAAGAGAAGAAAAGGATGGAAGAGAGAAATATAGATAAAGGGAGGAGGGAAAAGAAAAATTTCCCCATATGTGATAACTGTGGGAAGAAACACCCTGGAACTTTTTTGAAAGGAATGGGAGTTTATTATAAGTGTGTAGGAAAAGGGCACCATGTACGTGACTGCAAGGGTAAGAAAATTGTTTCAAATGTACAATGCTTCATTTGCAAAGAGTTTGGACACTACGCGAACCAATGTCCAAGTCATCAGACTATGCCGCAAATGATGCTATTGGATAATAATCAAGTTATGATACTACCACAGATGAAGAAGAATGACTAGTGTTCTTATGTTGTTATTTTAGAATTATTTCATTTAAGTGTTGTATCAATGATGTTCTGTAAATAAATAAGGATTGTACTACAGTACTATTTAATTAATGATTTGATATTTTATGGTACTAAGAAAAGTGACTCTACAACGAGTTAAAAAATTTTGGAAATTACATGGTTGAAGGAAAGATAAACCTTAATATGGTCCTAATATTGAGGTAGTGATTTTGGAATAAGAGATGGTTGATTTTGGTAATTCAGGATGTTGCGGTGTTGTAAAAGAATATATGAGGAAGGAGTTCACATGTTATTACCTAGCAAAAAGGATCCTCATTATGTTTAACTTCCTTGTAAATTTTGGACTGCGAGTTTGGATAATAGTATTTTGGATAAGTCTAATGGTTGGAATGGATTAAGTTTGAAAGGTTATTTTTTTGGATTTTTATAAAAGGACAACACGCAGACCGTGTGACGACCCATCGTGTCAGACAAAGCTACAGGAATCGAACCCAAAACCATAGTGCAATTGGGATTTATAGCCTATCATTGTGCTACATGTAGTTCCTGGATGGTATAATTTAGTTTCTTTACATAAAGGTTTTGATATGTGAATTATAATTTCATTATATTTGGAACCCTATACGATTAGGATAAATAGAGTATTTTTTAGTTATATTATGTTTTGGGGTGAAATATGAGTTTGTGGTAAAAATTTATTAATGGATAAAACTCTAATTATAAAGTAAGTATATCTCCTTATGATCTTATCCAATCTCATAAATAAATTCCTCAACATTAAGAAAACGAACTTATAACAAAAATGTTGTCCTAGATGGTACCTTAGATCATCACTAATTTATGGCTTTGGGATTTTTGGCCTTTTCATAGCCATGTTCTCTACCACTCTCCATCAGATAATTGATGGTTAGATTTCTCTTCCATATCCATATTTTCCTACATGGAACCCTAGTATGTGTTATTTTCGATAATCTTCATACTTTCCACTCTTTATTTTAAATAGAGGCCTCATTAATTCATTTTTCGATGTGGGATTTCAACTAAGATATTTTGAAACGTCAAAAATGTGTTATCCTAATACCTTATGTTTTATGGAACCGATGGTATTTTAAATCATCATAGATTGAGTAATTTAAGGACCTCAATTTTAAACTTGTTTGTGATTGATGACCTCAATCACTACCTATAAATATTTACGTTTTTCCTCCAATTATATGTCTATAATTTCAACCAATGTCCTCCTAATCGAGATCATAATTTTGTGGTGACCCTTTCATTTCTCTTTTCATCTTGTTAAGACTAAATTTTATTAACCAAATTTCCGATGTGGGTTTTTCCACAAAGATATTTTCTATTTTCAACCTTTATTTTCAAAGAACAATATCAAATTGCTAGGACACAATTTGTTGAAGGAGGGGAGAATGTAACACCCTGAGCTTGCATGGTACGCTTCTCTTTGAATAATACATTAGTGTGTGTTGTACGCAACTTCGAGTTCTAACACACACCACGACCAATCAAAGTAGCCATTATGAATAGTAATACCTACTTTTTAAAATTTTAGAAATTTTATCTCTCAAAATGGACATCATTTTTGGATTAGGAGTATCGAATTTAGCCTAAGTTGAAATTTTGGTACTTTTCGGATAACTTTAATATTTTGATGAATAGTGCAAATTACTAAATTTTAATTAAAAACAACTTTTTTAATAAAAATAGTTATTAGTGATATATTATGAATTTGAGTGGTTTTAAATTATATTTATAATATATTTTTACCATTTAATACAATTTTTTCCATTGGACATAATTTCACAATTAAACCGGACATAAACAAGTATCAATCTTTTGATAGTTATTATATCTTAAAAACATGCTTTTTGTTTTGACAGCGGGAATTAATTTTAAATTAATTTCTGCCACTTATGTGTTTTCAATTTGGAAAAATGTATTCCATATTTGGAATCAGTATTTCCAAATTGTTTAAATAGGTAAATTTTATTTTTAGGCATTTTGAATAATTACTTTGGTAAATATTTTATTTACCATGGTTAAAGGGTAAATCTGGTAAATAAGGGTTAAAGAATAATATTATAATAATACTAAATTACCCTAAAACGTGTCTTAACCTTATTGGTGGATACATTTCCGACCATGGACATCTTTGGGTCGATTTTGGGACCCCATGGAGCCACTTGTAGGTGATAGGGACACTTTATTTTAATTAAGTTAAAATAAATACAAAAATGACATAAGCATATATCTTTTAGAAAACCAATTTTTACATAGGTTTATATATGTTGGATTTTTGAATATAAATATTCATTAGAAAGATAAAACTATTTCCTATATAATTATTTTTTATTTATAATTTTTATACATTAAATAATTTAATTTATTTATGGAACAATGATGATGCAGTAATTACCATAATAGTGAAAAATTAAACTAATTGATATTATAAATACTCAAATAAATATAATTTGATACTTTTAATTAATTACACTAATTTTCTAGGATAATATGACATATTAGGTTTTATTTATTAACTTTCTTCGAAGTAATAATTCTATTATGATTTTTACGAAATTCAATTATTTAATAGTGTTAAAATTGACATAAAAGTGTTTTTAAAACAAATATTATATTATTAATTGATATTAGATTCCTAAAAATATAAGGTTCGGCCAAGAGACTTATATCATGATAGTTTTATCATTAATGGACCACTTTTGGGTCACTTGGATGTATATTGTATGTTTATTAACTATATAATATAAAAATACAAAGTGACGCGGTGAGTATCAAACTAATTAACTAAGAGTTAAAAATAAAAGATAAGGTTAATATAATGACCCAAACCTGTCTAAATTATATTTGTTGAGTGGTTTTAGACCCATAACCACCTTAACCTTTAAATAATCCACTTTGGATCCATTATAAACCGAATATTAATTTATTATAAAATAATATTTCTAGCTTTTCCAAAGGTGCCCCTCACCCCTCTTATAAAAGGACACTCCCCCTTATCATTAATTCACACCTTCAAAGCCTTTTGGTTCGGCCAACCCCTGCCCAAATACTCTATAAACTTCCCTAAATTCACCATAGAGGCCTTCCTTTAGTCAGAAATCCATCCTATGGAGCCCTTTTGATCAAATCAAAAGGAAGAACCTGAAGAAGAGGTAATGATTTCACCACCCTTTTTCAAGTTCCTTTCTTCTTCCACTTCTTTTTTCTTTGTTATTACCATTATAAAATAATGAATCCAGTATCTCCTATATACTATAATATTATTATAATTATGTTACAACCATATTCAGTATTCTATCCATCCTTTGAATGACATGTCACCATACGTGCATACGTACGGCTTACCGTCTCCACGTCGTAGTGTAATTGTTATTCAATATATTATTATTTGGATGGGTATAATAATGATTTTTAATTCATATAAATAATAAATATAACATGATAATGATTCTGTATATATGATATACCATCCAATTATATATTATTTTAATATCAAAAGAGTGATATTTTCGCTCGTGCGTACGTACGGATTACCATCTCCACGACGCGATGATATTCATTTCCAAGTTCACCATTCATCGACGATTATAAAAATATATATTAATAATAAGTATGTAATATATGACATAATAATTCTACTGGAGATATATATATATATATATATATAAGGATTTATTTACTTACATATATCTTATTCACTTACTTCCGTTCAATACTATATGAAAACAGAAACAGCGTTTATGCGTACGTACGGACTACCGTCTCCATAAATGGTGTTTTCCATTTCATATATATGTCTATTATACATATTTATATTCTAAATATATATGATATATTTATAATTTTTTATATTCTTTAAGTATTTAAATCATGATCTAAGTGATACAACCAAGAGTGACAAGTTAAAACACGTACGATAAAGAAAGTGATTAATACCCAAAATGTTAACTTAACATGGAAATTATTATTAAATGGGTAATATAAAGTCATAAATGAATCATGTGTGATATCATAAATATTAATATGGTTCTGGTATAATTTAATAACATACTACGATCTACGTACAGAAGGTTAAACGTACCCTCGACTAAAGGAAAGTGCAAGGTAAGGGGTTTTCATCTCACTCCTTATTCCCGTGAGATTCATGTCATATTGCCACTATTACCTTTTTTGTGGTGTATGTACTGACCATAATTATATTATTTGTGTAATAAACTTTAATTTATGTTTATTTACTTATTCATTGTATGATACCTCTTTCATGGGTTGTATGTTTCGTAAGTTACCAAATTGGTAAGGGTTAATTTCATAATCTCTTTATTATCCGAAGTTGTTTTTACGTATGTATCTACTGGGAAATATTTATTATCCATGTACATGTTTTATGAAAGAGTTTTCAAAGGGATTATTTTAAGGTAATTTTTACTAAAACATCATTTCAAATGTTTTAAATATTTATTATTCTAAATCTTTCTCATTTATGTCCATGTCTTCAAAATGGTTTTTAAGGATTTATTTATATGGAAATGACTGATTTTTAAAATGATAATTCCTTTCAAAAGTTTCAAAGTGGTATGGGACACTTTGATTCATAAATGTCTTTAAATGACTTCTTTTATAAATTGTGTGACTTTTTAATGTTTTCATGAAAAAGGGGTATTTCTCTCCAAGATTTTTACAAATAATTTTCATCCATGTCAAAATTATTTAATGGATTTTAAACTTGTTTTGAAGTTGATTTATCATGATACAAATCTTCCATATTTTGTTGAAGGTTTTTTTTATATGTTTGACTATGGATGTGTTATTTTGATACCATTCATGGTTTATGGGTAAAGTATTGACATTCCGTATTCTAGTTTTAATACGAATGTTTATGTTATGTTTAGACCTTTTCATATGAGGAATGCATTGGACTTAATAAGTGACGGGTGGAGCCCGCTATAGCTCCTCGATGCATCGGTAGGTCTCATGAGACAGACTAGTGTCTTGGCACAAGTCCTTGACAAAATTTTATTTGTAGTCTTGGAACAAGGCCTTGGATATGTGGTTATGATAGTCTGGCATTATGCATTCCATCATTATGAAAGTGGTTATTGATATTTCATGTGATTATTCGACTAGTAGAATATCCATGTGAATAAGTAAATTGAATTATTTCATTTTATCTTTTCCCTATTATTCTGAAGTTCAAGTTTAAAATTATTTTGTTTTAGTTATACATTTCCTTAAATGTTTATGCTTATTTTTGAATGTTTCCACTGTATTGCTTACCCTTACTGAGAATTTGAGATCATCCCTTTCTATGTTTTATTTTTCCCAGGATTCCAAGAAGTGTAATGTGATTGATATTTAGGGTTAAGCCAAGGGAATAATGGAATTCATAAAGATTATTTATGTTTTTTTGTACGTCTTAAAGTGAAAATGTAATATTCATGTATGTGATCTATTTTTCCATGACTGCTAAACCGATCGGTCCATCGGGACTTGATTCCTTGTAATCATGCCAATGTATTAAAATAATGCACCGACTCTGGGTAACTGGGGTCGGGGCGTTACATCTCTAATTAGAGGATATGAATTTTCTCTCTTCTGTTGAACTCCTAGGTCTCCCCTATTTAGATAGATCCTTGCCTCTTCGTAATATGACATAGTATGACCAATATATCCACAAAACTGATATTTCATGAGAGGAAATGTCTTCTCACTTCTATTTTTCCTCTTGACTTCTTCATTGGTAGAAATGTTGGACTGCCTGTTATTCCTGTAAGGATGAGAATATTTATCTATTCTCATTTTTGTTTAATTTAAGGGTCTCTTTTTCATCACTTCTGGTGATTTTACAACATGGTCAACTTTCATCTTCCCTTTATTCTGGTCCACTTTATTTACAGCATTTGATGTTTTGGCATCACAACTGATTCCACTGTTTCCCATGAATGTGGGTAGTTGATCACTAAAAATCTTTTCAACTCCATTAGAACCTCATTTTTCTCTCTCCAAAATCTCAACATTCCAAAACCTACCAAATTTTATTTTCTTATTCTCTTCTTTTAAACTTGATTCACTTTTGATCATACTTCTAAGAGTAACAAATTCTTCTTCAAGCCCCCAATATTTTTGGACTTCTCCTTCAGTCTTGAGGTAAGGTCATTAATGACCTCTTCCTATTATTTTATTTTGAGCTTTAGTTCCACTACATCACATTTCCTTTCAAGGAATGATGACTGTAATTTCACTCATTCTTCCATTCATTCAATTTTTGCTTTAAGCTAATAAAAATATTCTGATGATTCTTCCACCATTTCTTTCCACTTATTTCATCTCTTACACTTATTCTCAAGCTTACAAAAAGAATTCTTAAGTAGTAACATGGGTTTAGAATTAGTTGTCAACTGGTTATCTATAGATTTATCTATTGATAGTTCTGACTTTTCAGTGGTAGCCATCATAGAAGCATGGTTTCCAGTTTTAAATTCAGGTACTTTTTCTTCACAGAATTCATTACCATCATCTTCCTCTTCACAGACAAAACTATTCTTCTATTCTTTCTTTCTAGTTTTTAAGTCTCTTTTTTTAAAAAACCTTTTTTTAGGCTTCTCAATGTGGTCACCTTCACTTTCATCATCTTCAAATTTTATTGATCACTAAGAGGCAATGTTCCCATATTTTCAACAATAAAAGCAAGTTAGAGGTAGCTTCCCTTTAAATTTCCCTTTTCCCTTATGAAACTTCTTGGAAATGAGAAAAAGAATTTATTTTTCCTCTTCGTCTTCACAACCACTATATTTTTAAATTTTCATTTTTTCCATGGATTTGAATTACATTTCCCTCTTCACTCGAGATATAGCATATTCTGGCATGACTCTCATTTCATATGCCACTAGGCTACTCAGTAGATCATCCAGAGAAAGTTTGGAAAGATCTATTTCCTCAAGGGCTGACACCTTTTCATTATACAGGGGTGGAAGTATTCTTAATATTTTCTTGACAATATCAAAACCTTTTAATTTATTCACCTAGACCTCAAATTTCTCAAACCACTTCGGTAATTCAATTGAAGGAGTCTACATTCTCATCAGGATGCATCTTAAGATCATCAAACCTATTGTGCAGGACTTTTAATTTCACATCCTTCACTTTGATATAACCTTCATAAATATTTTCAAGTTTATCGTTCATGGACTTTGATGAGGTGCAACTAATCGCCTTTATATAGATCTGATCATAAAGGGATATGGTGAGATCATTCTGCACTTTAGCATCTACATCAAGAATTTTCCGGTATGCATCAGTCATAGCCAGCCCTATTTGATCAGTGACTTTTATTCCTTACATAGAAGAAAATAGGACCTCCATTCCAAGAGATATTAGATGAGAAATAGTTTTTTTCTTCCAGATCTGAAAATTACTTCCATAGAAGATGGGGGGCTCCACTAATAGTGGCTAAATTCTCCATGATGGTATATAAAAGATAAAACACCAGTAACCAGCCTCTGATACCACTTAAAGGACCCCAGAACACTTTGAGAGGGGATGGGTGAATCAGGGTGTCAACTTTTTCTTTTTAAATTTGTGGATCTCATTCCCACGTTGGTAGAAACTTGTTAAATCTGTCAATCAAATGAAAGTAAGGATATGACACAGCACTTTTACTTGGTTTACTGAAAAGGGCTACGTCTAAATAGAATATGCCAATAGAGTGTCGTTCGTACCTAAATAAACTAATTTTCATGAGTTTTTGGATTACAAGGTTCATTCATAGTCACTTTGTGCCAAGCGCAATGTCGTTACAATAATTTAGTGATTGCTCACTGAGTCCCTCAGAACACTTCCATCAACTCCCCCTTGCTCACTTCCATGGGAGAAGTCTTACACTGTTTATTGACTTGAGGGTCTCTTCAATTAGTTTTCATTGAAGTATTTGTCTCAGTCCTACATGAGACACTGCTTGCATCAAAGTCCTAAAAGGATGCTCTTGAAGGCATTGATCACACAAACTGGGTATTCAAAATTATGTCAGAATCATAACACCACATTTTCACGTAATGCCTCAACATGTGTGAAAGATTTGGGAATTCTCATGAAAGATGACTTTCGTGCAACCCCTACTTTCCATGCAACTCATATCTTTTACACAGCTACACTGAATGGTTCACTTGGTATTTTCATACTAAAGGAACACCTTGCGCACAAGATCAACTTTCTGTAATTCTTTTGTGTGCAAATCTTTCACGTAGAAGAGAAATCGGATTTTCATTGGAAAATTATTGAGTCTTCCATGGGGGTGGCTGCCTATTTATGAACTTTGATGACCATGTGTGCAATTTTCTGACGCGTCTCTGTTGGTGTACACAAAATTCTTTCTATGCGTGAAAAACCATTTTGAAATCACATTGGGAATGTAAGATTCTTTCATGCAACACCATATTTCGCACACATTTAAGTCATACGTTCACTTTTTTCCTTTTCCATATTTTGATGCATTGATCCCCAAACAATCCCTACGTGCAAGTTTCTAAACACCCTTTAATCTTGCGCGCAACTCCCTTTTCCAAAATCACTTTTTCCAATATTCAAATTTTTTGACCTAAAAATTTGGAAAACACTGGTAAATGACACCACCTTCAATATTGTTGCTCACCTAAACTATATGATTCCTTACCTAAACACGAAGCCTCCTTCAATATTATTGGTCACCTGAACTGTATGATCCCTTACCAAGAAAACTTCCTGAACATGTAATAAGTATTGATAACAAACACAACCCATAATCTATTTCCATCATAGAATGTTGGTAGTTCCAACAACACCACATGTGATGGAGGAACTATTACATTTGAAGACAATTCCAAAGGAAAAGTAAAAAAAATTGGTAAAGTTGGTATTTTTAATTATACATTTATTTATAAAGTTTTATTTTTTGTAATGTTTAAAACCTAATTTACAAATTATATCTCCATTATTTGATGATGGAATGGAGGCTGAATTTCAAAATGAGAAGTGTGTATCTTTTAAATATGATTATTTATTATTCTATTCTAATCAAAAGGAAAATATTTATATTATTTATTTGAATGAACTAACTATCAAACATGTAAATTGTTTAAATGATGTGAAGAATGATAGCATTCTTTGGCATTTATTATTAGGTCATGTTAATTTCATAATGGTATATAAGATCTCTAAACATGAAAATATGATATAGTTGTATACTTTGAAGAAATAATGCCATCTTGTTTATGATGCTTACATTAAAGGAAAACAATGTAAAGTTTCATTCAGACCTATCAATCTAATAAGTACTAATAGACATTTATAGTTAGTACATATTGAACTATTTGGTCCTACTAAAATTTCTAGGTTTGGAGGAAATAAATATACAATAGTTATTATTAATTATTATAGTAGATATAAATGGGTTTACTATATTTCTCAAAAAAAATATACTTTTTATGGAGTTATTTCATTCTATAATTTAGTTCAAAATGAAAAAGGTTGCATGACTGTTTTCATTCATAGTGATAAAGGATGTGAATTTCATAACTTATAATTTTGAATGTTTTTTTAAAATATTGGTTATTTTCACAATTTCCCTACTCCTATAACACTACAGAAAAATGGTGTTGTAGAATTGAAAAATAGAACTCTTATTGAAATAGCCAGAACTATGTTAAGTGAATATAATTTTCCTATATATTTTTGGAATGAAGATATTTTTCCTACTTTATATATTTCAAAAATAATTCTTGTTATACCTTTTTTAAAGAATAATTCTAATGATTTTTTTAGAAATAAAAAACCTAAATTTTTTATTTTAGAGTTTTTAGATGCAAAGTTTTATTTTAATTCCAAATATAATTTAGATATATTTGATTCTAAAAGTGATGAAGATATTTTTCTTGATTATATAAATAATAGTAAATCTTATAAAACTTATAATAAAATAATTTTGGTTATTGAATAACATGTTCATGTTATGTTTTATGAAGATAATGTGAAATTGATTTCTAATTAAAATGTTTTTATAGATGATTTTAGATATTTTAATTTTAGTGAAGAAAAACCTCAAGACAAGAATGAATCAAATGAGGGGTGGAATACTCCTCAACCTGATCCTAATTCATGGTAGATTCATAGATATCATCCTATTAAATATGTAATTAGTAATATTAATACTAGTATTAGAACTAGAAATCTTGTTTTAAATTTTCATGTCCATTCCTCGTTTTTCTGATTTTGTTCATAAAATATTGATGATGATTTAAATTATTCTAACTAGATTTTATCTAGACATGATGAACTTAAAAAGTTTATAAGAAATAGTGTTTGGCGTTTATTTTAACCCCCTAAAGACAAACACGTTATAAGAAATAAATTGATTTATAGAAATGAAATGGATGAATCTGAACAGGTTATTAAAAAAGTTAGACTTGTTGCTCAAGGCTATAATCAAGAAGAAAGTATAGATTTTATTGAATATTTTTCACGTATTTATATAATTGAATAAATCTAAATTTTATTAGCTTTTTCTTCTTTTCAAAGATTTAAATTGTTTCAAATGGATGTGAAAAGTAATTTCTTAAATGGTTTTATTTTTGAAGAATTTTATGCTTCTCTATCCCATCATTTTGAAAATGAAAACTTTTATAATCATGTTTTTAAATTATCAAAATATTTGTATGGTCTTAAGAAAGAACCATTTACTTTGTATAATATACTTACAATATTTTTATTGAAAAACAATTTCTATAAAGGTAAAGTTGACATAATTTATTTATTAAAATAATTTAAAATGATATTTTAATTGTAAAATTTTTTGTTAAAGATATTGTTTTTGGATCTTCAAATGATTTTTTTTTTCAGATAGTTTTAAAGTTTTATGGCAAGTGAATTTTACATGAGTCTGCTAGGAGAAATAATAATTTTCTTAGATATAAAATTTTTCAAATAACTGATGGAATATTTTTAAATCACTCCAAATATGCTAAAGATTTAGTCTAATTATTTCATATTAATTCTTGTAAATATTATAAAACCTCATTGAGAATTTCTTGTAAATTATATTCTAATGTTTTTTTAAAATCTATTGAATGTAAATAATATATAGGAAAAATTGGAAGTTTGTTGTATTTAACTGCTTCTAGTCCCTATATAATGATTATTGTTTGTTTATGTGAAAGATTTCAATATGATCCTAAGGAATCTCTCTTGAAATATATTAAACTTATTATTATACAGGTTAAAGTAACTCTTAATTATTTATTTTTTTATTCTTGATAAAATTATTTTCATTTAATTAGTTATTTTGAATCTAATTTTGGAGGAAGTAAACTTTATAGAAAGAGTACCTTAGGCATGTGTCAATTTTTCAGTAAGAATTTAGTTTCTTGGAGTAAAAGAAAACAAAACTCTATTGCTTTATCAACTGCTTAAAGTGGGTATATCATTTTTGTGCCATGTTGCTCTCAATATTTATGGATTAAATAAACCTTGAATGGCTATGGTTTTACTTTTGGAGAAATTACTATTTTTTTAGTAATTATTCTACAATTTATATTTCAAATAACCCCTTAATTAATTCTATAATTAAGCATATATATGTGTGTTTTCATTCTCCTTGAGATTATTTTAAAAAAAATGAAATTATTCTTGAATATACTCCAACTAAAAATCATCTGGAAGATAGTTTTACTATATCCTTTTCTTAGATATCAGGATTTGTTCTATCCATAAGGTTTCATTATTTTTTTCATGATGGATATTGTTCCTAAATGATGGGGTTTATAATGGTGCAAGATTCATGACTTTGAGGGATAGATTTCTACTATGAATCTATGACTATCCAGAAAGTGCATGTTGTTCTGGATGGGTATGTTGATAGCTGCGATTTTTTTTGTACCTTTTTGTCTCGGAAAATTTTACTGCCCTAAATCACTTGCTGGTGTAAGATTATTACACCTCATGTCTGTGTTGTTTATTTTTACTTTTAATAAATTTATTAGGGTCATGAATTGGACTTCCAATTCATATCTCAGTACATAAAAAACAAAACCATTGGATTCTGCAAAGTTTGAAAAACTAAAATTTCATCTTGGTATGTCAGAAACTTAATTTGAAAATTTTATTATTTGTTTTTAACTTACCTTAATAATAATTTATTAAGGGGTGTTTCATTGTTTCTTAAAACTTATTGTTTTTATATTTATTAAATATTTTCTTATAGAGAAAATTTAAAAAGAGGTAGAATTTTATAAAATCATGTTTTAGGTTTATAGTTTTCAAAACTAGGGAGTGTGTAGGGAGTTTGTTGTTATTATTTTATGTTCTTAAAAATTAAAACACCTCTTAATATTTTTTTGTGAAAATATAGTTTTTATAGTCACTCTGTGTTTTTATAATAAATTGATTTGTAGTGATCAGATTTTTAAAATTTCAATTTCATATGAAAGAGAACAAGTTTATATAATTTTAATTGATATAATACAAAGTCTAGTTAAATATATATGATGATTAAATTTTTGTCCGGACATGATAAATTCTTTTGGTATGAACAATATTTTTTCTACTTATTGTTTTGGTAATTTTTCTCTGGTTATTATTTTATAACATTGGTGATATATCTCTCCTTATTTCACAACTTATTAAATTTGAAATAAAACACATTTTTTACATTTCATTAGAATAAATGAATGTCAGAATTTGTTTTTAATTGGTCTAGAAAATCAATAAAGATCATTCACCAATTTTGGAATTTTATAATTTCATATTTAAAAATCCTTATTACTGATTTAATATCTCTTATGATTCACATTGGAATCACATGTTGTTTGATACTTTAGAAAGATAAGATGTTTTCCTAAATTTCATTCAGCAACATGATGGTATAAAAATTATTTTTAGATACCTAAAAAATAATCCAAATATCTAAAATATTATCATCATTTTTTTATGGTTTTTTGATCTTTTTTTCACTGTATTTTGATGATATCTCTTAATATATAATTTGGATTAATGTTCTTTTTGATCCATTCTAAATATATTGATAATATATACAATTGATTATTTTTCATTGAATTATAATTCTAATGTTTACCTAGGCTAAAAACTAGTTGATGTTTCTATTATCAAGTTGAATAGGTTTATGTCTCATATTTTCCACCTTACCACTTGAGAAAATACAATATATCGTGAGACTACCTCAAGTGACCAGATGTAAACATACCTAACTATGTATGAGTTCAATTAAATTCTGAATAGGAGTCATACCTCTTACAGGTTGTCAACTACTTTTAAAATGTTGAAACAAGTATTCATATGCAACTGAACCTCACCTTCTCCATGCTATCTTAGCATAATATTGCACCACCTGGAAAAGGAGGGGCGTCTTTTCATCATGAGTAGAAATATTCGAGTAATACTATGAATTATTATTATTATCCTCACATATGTAGTTTATATCATTTTATAGAATTAAGCTACCATGCACAGTAAGTATAGTTACCCCACACAGTTAGTATGGTGATTGCATAAACTTTTATAGTGATTGCATGTTTTATCTACTTACCGCATGTCTTATTTTTAAGTGATTACATGTTTCAATTATTCACATAGTTAGTATAGTGACTGCAATACAACCGACCACATGTTATGATGGCATGGTAAGCATACCAACTGCATGACCACTTAGTGCACATGGTTAGCTGTTTCCTTTGTTTATTTTCGTTTAAAATTGAATTTTTACACATTGTCTATTTTTCATTATTTTAGATTATTTAGTTAATTAAATAATTATTTTAAGTGTTTTAATTATATTATTTATTTAAAATATAAATATATAGTATATATAATCCATTCAAAGTGTTATTATAATATTTTAATCAGCTTTAAAAATGTTATTAAATTCAATCATTATTCTTATAGTTTGTATTTTTTATATTTAATAATTTTATTTTGAGTTAATTTCTTTGACTTATTCCATTCTAAATTATTATTTAATGACATCGGAATTTATTTGAACTAATTTTATGCTATTTAAAGTATTATAATTAATTTTTAAATTACATGTTGCTTTAAATTATAATGTATTTAATATTTGATTTTAAACAGTATTTCATTTTTATGGGATTGATTTGACTTATTATTATCATTTAGTGAGTAATTCAAAATAGTTTGAATCATTATTTATATTTTGAATTTCAATGAATTTTGATACCATTATTCTCGACAATATTATTCTCTCTCTTGGATAATTGTGTTTTGAATTTTGAACTTTTTTTACCCGACTCGAGTTTGGTTTTTTAGTCTTTACAGATTCTATTTAAAGTCCTTAGGATTCATTCAAAGGATACACGTGATATTAAGGTGAACCATGAGAACACAAACCTTTAGAATCAAAGATCGAGGTTGAACATTAACATCCAATGAAATCATTCTTTCTACTATTGGATGATCTCTCCAGTGTTGAATGAAAAACTTCTATGACTACTACTGTCTTAATGAGACATCCACATTTCTCAATAACCAACACCTATGCTTCATTCATTTTATATTCTCTTTTATCTGGTTAATTTTTTCAATAACACTACTTCCCATCTCTTACATACAATCTCTGTTTTTTGTTTATGCATTTACAAACAAAATAATTGTTCTCATTTTTTTTCCTTGAGTTGCAACTCCCGAATTCTAAAGTCAGGACTATTGGGGTTTGGACTCTTATATTCTAAAATCAATGTTGTGTTGGGGTTTTTAGTACCCATATAAAATTCAATGTTTCATGGTTATCCCTCTATTAAAAAATTATCTTGTAATCGGATTATTATTCACCCTAAAAAATTAGTTTATCACACACATATCTCTTATTGAGTATAGAGGTATAAGACTGGACTAATTCAACTTTGGACCAAACCCGTATAAAAATTCTTGTGTTCTATCTTTAATTTATGTTTCTAATTAACTCTAATAATTAACTTTATTAATTAATTTTAATAATCAAATTATTTGATTAAATTTTTTAATATGGTCTATTCACTTCTTCTAGATCATCTTCCATTACCCATTCCAGCCAAACAATAATAGATCTGATGGTGGGAAATAAACTCCATCCTTTATTATGGCCTTAATTCCTATATAATTCCTTTACAAGATATGATTTTATGTGGTCCTCCTTATATGCATTAAAGGATGAGAGACCCTGATTGTTATATAAGAAGTCTATTTTTTCTCCCATAGTGCTCAACAATAAAAGACCAAGCTCACTTATCAAATTAGAAGGATTGAATATCTATCGTCAATTATGGAACATGACTACAAGTAATTCACTATTAAATAACATTATTTCTATATGAATTCCAATTTCATCCATCAACCCCAATAACTAATGTACACTTCCAAATATTCATATCCATTTTCTTTTTTCGAAATTTACGCCATGGGGCCATATCACCCAACTACATCATGATCACTCAATTTCATCCTTACTACCACAAAATTCTTCTCTAAATGGGTCAAGGTTATATCCCACAAGGAAGACAGAATCAGTACCATCAACAAATTCATGAATTCAAACATCATTACTATATTTTGTGTTCCTCGCACAATTTTTATTGATAATGAAACCAATTTTTTTTCTTCTAAGTTCAAAAGGTTGTATTTGTAGTACAACATTTTGGTCTACCACCCTTCCTGTTACCATGTAGTGGAAGATAGAAAAATTATAGTATCTAAAAAAGAAAATATTTGATATTCTACAAAATTGGTGGGTAAATATAAAAAATCTTAACATAATAAACTCTTTTATTCTTTGTGGGATAATTACACCAAAACTCACACTACTATGAATGGGACCCCATATTTGCTCCTGTATGGGGATAGAGGTTATCTTAACCATCGAGGTCTATCTACCCTCACTTTTTGTAATTGTTTACAATTATATTTATGATGAAACATAGTCCTAGAAGTAACTATATGAGTCTGAAAGTCTTGATTACAAAAGGTTGGGCCCACTACACAACCACGATATTCATCAGAAATAGGTTTCATGATCATTCAATAAGAAAGTTCTCCTTAGTATGTTCCTTCAAGGAGAGTTTGTATTAGCTCTTAGAACTCCAATTATACTAGGGAATAATCTTCCAAATCTTGATCCCAAGTGGGAAGGACCTTAATCTTTACACAAGGTCAACTCCAAGAGTGCATATTTCTTTATCACTATGAATGGGGAACACATCACACCTCCTCAAAAGGAAAAGTTTCTCAAAAATTGGTTACCATAAAATTCATGTTGGGTTCACAAAATTCCAAGATAAAATCCATTAAACAGAATAAATAAAATCAATTTTTATGTCTTTAAACAACTTGGAATACATCACTAGCGTACAACATTAAATTACATGGTCATTATCCTTGTTTCATGAATTTAAAATACACATCCCATCTATTTACTATTTGTATGATTCTAAACTAAATAGAATCTACATCCTCATCACATGACATAAAACTTTATGATATTTATTTTTTGTGTGACACTAAATTATACAATCTTTTTTCACCCTTTTCATACACTCTCATTTGATTCAGATAATTTTATAATCAAATATTTTTTCTCACACAAAGAATGACTCATATAAGATTAAATATTTTGGTTGATAACTCTAGTTATCATGATTTAGTATCATTTTTTTCAAAAAAAAAAGGAACTAAGTCTTAACTACAGAACAATAAACTATTTAGCATCGAGTTTACCCTACACGACTTTAAACTGCTCAGATTAGACCCCAAATTACAGCCTCATTACCCTATATAAGATCTTGACTTTTGTATGGATCATGTCATAATAATTACATGTTGATTTATTCCTGATTCATTAGGATACATAGTGATTCTTGGATCACTTATCCCAAGCCTAGATGTATACTATACGCCCATTAGTTATTCCCTATTGGTCAAAACTTCTACTAATTAATATCAGGTTTTGTGTTTAATTCTCATACTAGGGGACCCAGGTATTTTTCTCCTATTATTCTATGCATGATCCAAATCTGTATAGAATGACCTATATGAACAACACGTGTCTTGGTTCCTATTACTTATGGATATATAGTGATGTTAGGATCTCCTATATTAGGCCCAACCATAAATCTAGTAGAATTAAATAGCCTATCAGTGTATGTTCTCCTCATTCACATTGTGTTTTTCTATATTATTCTATACACTGAGAGAGAACATATTTTACCTCATACGAACTTCATGTTTCTTTATTCCTATTACTTCGAGATACGTAATGAAACCTTGATCATGTATTTTGGTCCTAAATTCAGATTCAGTTGATGTTATCCCCCTTCTAATGTATGGTCACCTCATTCAAATTGGTTCATTATATATTAGACCATATACTAGGATGATATACTATTTCTTAATATCTATGTTCTTCTTGATTTCTAAACCATGTGATAAATTTTAATGCCCAAATATCAAATCTCAAACCCAATTGTAAATTCTAATTAAATCCCTCACTTCATCCTAGAAACAAAACCAATTAACTTATATTAGGTTTTCCTATATGGATTTGACCTTGGGGTAAAGCCATATCACTTTTCTGAATGAGTTAGATCAATGTTAAATCTGAAACCATGGTCTACCATGCATGGCCTCAAACTACTCATACTAACCCATTTCATGAAACCTTTATCATCCATGTATGATCCAGATCTGCAAAAGAGACCCCTTAAACACATGTTTCCCAATGTTGAACCCATGATAAGTTAAAAAGTATCATTTCTATACATTTTTTTGGGTCTTCCTATATTTCCTTGATTCTTTAGAAACATCAAATTTGGATGGAAAAACATCGAACACCAAGAATTTAAACTATTAACTATAGAACAACTTTATATTTTTCATGTTAATAAAAACTAAATGACATATGGTCCACCATACCCAACATTAAACTATTATAATTGATATATTTCATAGGATAAAATAGAATTCAAGACCCTATTCCAGGATCAAATTCACCTTTATTCTAAAAATCCTAGTATTTAGGCATCCCATATTCTGATTTAGGATATGAACTAGATATTTGTCCTAAGAAAGGACATGAAGATCCTTGTGATTCCAATACCATTTTAGGATAAAATATCCCTATCAGGTACAAGAGTTGTATTTATGTAAAGACTTTATAATAACTACACGTAGCATTATTCTAGTTATTTTCGGATATATGGTGAATTCTGGATCTTATATTCTGGATTCATCCATGCATTATAATTCAACTTAACCTCTTTTTAAGGGATCATAATAGCCTAAACAAAGTAAAAATAGGTCTAGAATTCCTCCATCACCTTTCCTAAACATCCCTATTCCATAAAACACACTTTTTTACTTAAGTGTCTTAGATTTCCAAAAATATTTCATGAATATAAATAACAATTACATCCAAATCTAAGGGACACATGTGTTTGGATATGCATATATACCCCTAATATGGCTCTGTATACACACACCCTAATTTTTAGGAAAATTATAATTATTTTTTCATCCAAACAAGAAGGTCCTATAATCTCTATATAACCCCATAACATCAATGAAAAATTCATCATTTGAATGTTTTTAGTGGTCATCCCTTATATAATTGTCTTATATCATCATGAATGCTCCAAAAAACCTTGATCCATGATTTATTGCATCGTCATTCTTTGTTTAAAAGATGTTTGGATATTCTTTGTAACACCCCAGGTAAATAAAGAATATAACATTTTCATATTTATCCATATTTGTGAATAAAATATTAATATGTCTTTAAAGGGGACGCTATGCTTGATGGCGTACCCAACACGCAACAACGAGTTTCTTGGGAATCTTATGATGCACTCTAATAATAAAATAATATTATTTTAAATGGTAGTTAACATGTAGTCGTTGTATTGGCGGGAATGAATAGAAATAAGTAAAATATGATTATATATGTTTTTAAATGTTTTTACATTTATCCAATAAAATATAAATGCTTAAAATACGGAAAGAATTCAATTTTAGGCGTATATGCCCTAGTTTTCACTAAAGGTTCACTTATCGCCTTTTGATGGCGAACTGTCATTAAATATAGTTTTGTTCACTCTTATAAATTCTATTGGACCAAATAAAACCCTTCTTAAGAATCGGGACATCAAAATTTACTTTGTGTAAATTTTTGGTATCTTTCCGATAAAGTTCATTTTTTTTAATGAATAGTGTAAAATATAGTATTTTAATTCAAAACATCTTTTTAATCTAATTTATTTTTATGATTAGATTATCTTTTGAATTTGTTTTAAAGTGAAATTAGAATATATTTTTACCATTAAATCCAATAGTGGTCTTTGGAATTAATTTCACTTTGAAATCAGACTTAAACTAGTGTCAATCTTTTGATACTTATTGTTTCATAAAAACACGCTATTTCCTCTGACAGCGGGAATTAATTATTAAATTAATTAATGTGACTTATATGTTTTGAATTTTGTAAAATAGACTTCATTTTTGAATTCGGAATATCAAATATATCTTAGGGTAAATTTTTGGGATTTTTCTGAAAAACTTCAATTTTTGATGAATAGTGAAACCACTAAGTGGTACTTATAAAAACTGATTTTTCCGTTTAAATGAAATTTTGCCGTCTTTGTTTTTTGAATTTCAAAAATCCGACATACATGGTTGTCATTAAGAAGTAAAATGTGGTTCAATGGGATAAAAATAATTTTTTTGTGAATAGTAACTTATTAAGTTTTTAATCACGATTAGAGGTAATTAGTGTAGTTTGAGGTAAAAATAATGTTTTAAGAAAATGAAATGAACTTGAAACATGTCCTAACCTAATTGTATGTGTCATGACCGACCAAGAAAACCCATGGGTCAACTTGAGGACCCCATGAAGCCACTTTGGTTGGAAAATGACATTAATATCTTTTTATTTAAAGTTAAAGTAAAAATGAGACAAACATGAAATGTTTTACTAAAAAAAATTTACATTAGTTTATACAAATCATATTTTTGACTATAAATATTCATTGGAAATATAAAAAGATTTCCTACATCATAGTATTTTTTTTATAATTTTTAGACATTAAATTAATTAAATTATTTATGACATCATCATGATGCAGTGATGACCTCATTATTTAACGATTTAAATAAAATGGAAAGATAATGTAATATCTAAGACCTACACATGTCCAAAACCTATTGTGTGAGTGGATTTAGAACCCTTATCACCTTATCCTCGAAACACATCAATGTGGGACCTCTTAAATCCGAATACCATTTTAAAATAAAGTGACTTTTCGTTACCCTCCAAGAGTGCCCCTCCTCTCCTCTTATAAAAGGCCCCCACCCCTACCTCCTTACCCACACTCCCAAAGCCTTTGGCTCGGCCAACCTCTGCCCATTTTTTCTCTCCACTTCCCTCTCTTACTCCTTTAATCCTCACTTTGGGTAGAAGTCTTACCAAGGAAGCCTTTGAGCTCAAACCAAAGGGAGTTACCCGATTTTAAGGTAATGTCTTCACTTGAGTACTTTTGTTTTATTTTGCTTCTCCAACCCCCTAAACTCTTATTATTAATTTATTTTGTAACACCTACAGTATCATAAATACACTAGGATGTTGTTATAAGAAGGATTCGAGCTAAAATTTTACACACCTACATCTAATGGTTAAAGAACATACTATTTCCGTGGATGGCGAATTTCTGCCTCCCGAAACGATGATTGTTCAACATTCTTTTAACACCTTAAAAGGTGGCCATTAAGATGAAACTATATTTATAAATGATATCTAATATGTTTATGTTTTACTTAAGCTTCTGTATTTTTCATTTATGGCATACCTTTATGGTTTCCATTATGGGTAAACGTGATATCTGCATTTAAGGAAGTGCGGACTACCGGCCCCTCAAAGTGATTTGATTCGTTAATACCATATGTGGTACATATAAAGGATATTTTTAATGATATTATATATGATACCATACTGGACTTAAAATACTATTATGTATCATTATGTTTTAATTCTATTAAATATGAAATAGAAATGGAAGTAGCGTTCATGCGTACGTATGGCTTACCGTCTCCATGAACGGTACATTTCATTTCTTATCTCAAAATATTATGTACTATTATAAGTACATATATATAATGGATATATATGATTTATGATACATATAAATGATTAATATAATTCTGGAATTAAAATATACATCCCCCTCATATAGTTTTAATTCCATTAATACGACATAGAAATGAAAGTAGCGTTCATGCGTACGTACGGCTTACCATCTCCATGAACGGTGCATTTCATTTCTTTCCTCTAAATGATTATGTGATATTATAAATACATGTATATGCTGGATATATATGATATATATGATATCCAAATAAGAAATGTCATTCTGGATATAAATAACCTTTTACCACACGAACAACATGTAATTGTAAGAAGTCCACTTTC
The DNA here is from genome assembly GCA_963277665.1 of Viscum album. NCBI lineage: Eukaryota > Viridiplantae > Streptophyta > Magnoliopsida > Santalales > Viscaceae > Viscum > Viscum album. The sequence goes on from OY728119.1 coordinate 1,291,461,306, forward strand.
GACTTAAGAACCAAATATCGACAAAACAATCATTATTAACTTAATGATTACATAATGTTTATAACATGGAAATAAGTGATATAAAAGGAAGAATAATCTTGAAAAAGGTTCTTAATAAATTTTAAATTAACTCAAGTTTATTATTCAGGAGATTAAAGAACGATCGAGTCAAGTCGGACCCGAGGTAAGGGATCCTACTCCTCTCTTTCTTTTTAAGTACACTCTTTTATGTCATTCCTTTAAAGATCATCTTTCTTGTTATTGGGATGTTCTTTTATATTAATCTTACTGTAATTTTTATTTTCATATGATGAGAGAACATATTCTCTCTCATCAATCCATTTTGGAAGTTTTGAGTGGCGTCGTTAGGCTGCCGAATTTTCGTAAGAGATCTAACATCTCTCTTTCTTTTTAAGTACTCTCCTTTATGTCACTTCTTTTAAGCTCCTCTTTGTTATGTTGGGGGATGTTCTTTTTTATTCCTCTTTCTGTAAACTTTATGTTTATGTGATTAGAGACCCTATTTCCTATCATCAATACATTTTGGAAGTTTTAAGCGGCGCCGTTAGGCTGCCGAGTTTTCGTAAGAGATGTTTCATCTCACTTTTATTCCCGTGAGATTTATGCTACATTTGCCACAATTTCCTTTGATTGGTTTATGTACTACCCATTATTACACTCCTTTTGTAATATAATTCCATTTATTGGTATTTACATATTCATTTTATGACACTTCTTCAATGGGGTGTACTTTTCGAAAGTTACCCAAGTCGGTAAGGGAACCTTTCACCCTCCTATTTTTAAAAGACTTCGTTTGTTATGTCTTTTAATTCACATACTATTATGTTGGGATATGTTCTTCTATATCCTGATTGATGTAGATTTTATGTCCAAGTGATGAGATTCCCTTTTTATCTCTCATCAACTCATTTTCTGAAATTTTGAAGTGACGTCGTTAGGCTCTCGAATTTTACCAAGGGAACTGTTTAACCCAATTTCGATTTCTTTGGGTTCAACATGTAGTTATTGAATATGTCATCATTTGAATATGTTTGAATGACCTTTTATTATTTTACACTTAATATCCAATTATATTTGGTGTATTTATATTTTTCACACATAATTTTGAGATTGATTTATCCTTAATTTAAGGATACCCTCTTTATAAGGTATTTCATCACATTTTACATCTCTATTGAGACTTCATTGTTGTTATGAACCAATTAAATCTTATATGGTGTATATATTGTACTTTGGAATATTATATCATGAATCCATTTATTCTCATGATATTATAAAGTTCTGATTAAATGTTATTCCTCAATTATTGTATTCAAGTGTCTCTAATTTTGGTAAAAACCTTGTAACCAAAATATCGCTTTAAATGTTTTAATGATTTGTTCTTATTAATATCCATGTTTTCAAAATGGTTTTAAGGATTTATTTATATGGATATTAATGGTTTAAAATGTCAAAATCTTCAAGGTGGAATGGGACACTTTGATTCAAAAATATCTTTATTAAATGTTTTAAATGGATTTGAAAATAGTTTTTTTTAATGGATTCATTATTTCAATATCCTAAAATTTTATATTGTGATTGAAATGTGGAAATGTTATATTTATTTTATGAATGTTTTATGTGATACATTTATGTTATGGTTCTTGGGCATTGTTATGAAAACGGGTGGTTCCGTGATAATATAAGGGCGGGTGAGCCCGATATAGCTCTCCAATGCATTGGGTTACGCGAAGGAGTGAAACGTTAAGGTTTCTCTGAAGATATTTAGGGAATATACTGTGATGGGTACTCCAAAACGTAACCAGGAGGGTTACTCCCTACGTAAGAATGTTATGAATGCCTCAAGTTACCTTTTATGTCTTATGATTACTACGATTTATTCATGATTTGATGAGGTATGTTAAAGTGCCTATGTTTTATGGGTAAAGTATGGTTTCATTCTTATGTATACATGTACTCATGATTCCTTTCCATATTTTTATATCCCTTACTGAGCTTTTTATGCTCATCCCAAGTTTTTGAAATGTTTTTCACAGGTCAAGGGAAGGGTACATGATGTGATGATAGTGTCAAGGATGTGTCAAGAAAGAATCCATGTTTTATTTTAAATATGTTTCCGTTGATGGGAAGAATGAATACTGTCTTTTATGTAACCACTTTGTCTAAATGTTGAATGTAATGAAAGTTTCATGATCTAATTCTCTAAAACTCTAAACCTGAAAAGATCCTCAATGTGTAATATTGTAATAACTCAAGATTAAGTAAGGTTTAAGGCTGGGGCCTTATAGTTGGTATCAATGGTCGGTTTAGATAACTTTAGAGGTTAGGGTATTCTCCAAGCACAAGTGACATTACCATAATGGTTAGGATTTCAGAAAGAGTCCTAGTTTTAGATAAAGTGAATGAGTATGTATATCTTAGTGTTTATCTTCCTCATTAGTACATGATGGTTATGTTGATATACTCACGCTGACCTTTTTGGTTTTAGTAAATGGCTAGATCTAGCAGGCACCAAAGTGACAATGGGTTTGAAGGAAACTATGGTGGTTCTCTGATTAAGAGACTGGATGAGATGGTGGATTCAATGAGGAATCTCATGGTTGTTCTAAACCAACTATCAAGGAGTCATGATCAACCACTTCAACCTTGGTGAGTTCTCTAATGCATCATGTAAGATATGGCCAACTCGATGTGGAAATTCAGGTAATAATTATTAAGGTAACCATTAGGGTTTATATGATCCTTACTTTTTAGGTAATTATGGGTTACTCTATGATATGATGGAAAATGAAAGGAATGAGATAAACTTGAGGTTAAAATATGCTATGATCATTTTTGAAGATTTTATCTTGTTTTGGGGGATGTTTTAAGAATTATATAGTTTTGGAGAAAGGACAACACGCAGACCGTGTGACAACCCGTCGCGTTGGACAAAGTTGCGGGAATCGAACCCACAACCAAAGTGCGACTGGTATTTATCGCCTACCACTGGACTACCTGAAGTCCCTGGTTAGTTTGACTGATTCTTTCTAGTTATATGATTGTATGAATTAAGAGTAATTTGATTTTGGGTTATTTATGAAAATGATTAACCTATCATGGAGGATATGTGATTAGGTTAATTACGTTTCAATATGAGACTTTAGGAGCAACTGATGTTGTTCGGAGATAAATGTTACGATTTAACTTGGAATACTATGTGACTAAATCCTTCAAATATTTGGGTTTCAATATTATATTGGTTTACTTTGAAGAATTTTATGGAAAAATTGTTTATTGGATGGTCCTCGTTGAACTTTGAGTTTTGTTAGACAAATTTTGAGATTAAGAATAGATTTTCTTTTTATAAAGGGTTATCTTTTTTTGGATTATCTGACCTTGTACTAACCTTTCTAGTTTTGGTTTTGGTTAAAGCCTAAATACATGGGATGTATATAGTTCTCTTTTGTGGATTAGGTGATTCTCTTGAAGTTTATTATAGTACTCTTAATGCGAACAAGTCTCCCTAAATACTCATCTTTTGGAAAAAATATGAGTTTGATTAAGGAATCTAGTAAAAGTTGAAAGTCAACATGATAAGTGATTATGTTTCCTTATGAATAAATTCCTCAATAAAAAGTAACTTAAAACAAAAATGTTGTCTATTAACTTTTCCTACTGGGGAACCCAACACCGTTTAACCCATCACAAGTTTGTGATTTTCTTATTGTTAACTTTCTCCTAAACATGTTTTCTATCACTCTCCATCAGAACATGACCCTATGTTTTCTCCTCCATGTACATGTTTTCCTACATGGATTCCTAGTATGGGTTAGCTCGGGTGACCTCTGTACTTATCTTTCTTTATTTTAAAGTGATTGTTTTACCGACTCTTGTTCCGATGTGGGACTTTCAAGGATGTTTCCAAGATCAATTTTAAAAATTGAGAGGATGCAATTCCCAAAAGGGGAGAAGGATGTAACACCCCAGGTAAATAAAGAATATAAAATTTTCATATTTATCCATATTTGTGAATAAAATATTAATATGTCTTTAAAGGGGACGCTATGCTCGATGGCGTACCCAACACGCAACAACGAGTTTCTTGGGAATCTTATGTTGCACCCTAATAATAAAATAATATTATTTTAAATGGTAGTTAATATGTAGCCGTTGTATTAGCCGGAATGGATAGAAATAAATAAAATATTATTATATATGTTTTTAAATGTTTTTACATTTATCCAATAAAAGATAAATACTTAAAATACAGAAAGAATTCAATTTTAGGCGTATATGCCCTAGTTTTCACTAAAGGTTCACTTATCGCCTTTTGATGGAGAACCGTCATTAAATATAGTTTTGTTCACTCTTATACATTCTATTGCACCAAATAAAACCCTTCTTAAGAATCGGGACATCAAATTTTACTTTGTGTAAATTTTTGGTATCTTTCCGATAAAGTTCATTTTTTTTAATGAATAGTGTAAAATGTTGTATTTTAATTCAAAACCTGTTTTTAATATAATTTATTTATATGATTAGATTATCTTTTGAATTTGTTTTAAATTGAAATTAGAATATATTTTTACCATTAAATCCAATAGTGGTCTTTGGAATTAATTTCACTTTGAAATCAGACTTAAACTAGTGTCAATCTTTTGATACTTATTATTTCATAAAAACACGCTATTGCTCTGACTGTGGGAATTAATTATTAAATTAATTAATGTGACTTATATGTTTTGAATTTTGTAAAATAGACTTCATTTTTGAATTTGGAATATCAAATATAGCTTAGGGTGAATTTTTGGGATTTTTCTGAAAAACTTCAATTTTTGATGAATAGTGAAACCACTAAGTGGTACTTATAAAAACTGATTTTTCCGTTTAAATGAAAATTTGCCATCTTTGTGTTTTGAATTTAAAAAATCTGACATAAATGGTTGTCATTAAGAAGTAAAATGTGGTTCAATGGGATAAAAATAATTTTTTGGTGAATAGTAACTTATTAAGTTTTTAATCATGATTACAGGTAATTAGTGTAGTTTAAGGTAAAAATAATGTTTTAAGAAACTGAAATGAACTTGACACATTTCCTAACCTCATTGGATGTGTCATGGCCGACCAATACAACCCATGGGTCAACTTGAGGACCTAATGAAGCCACTTTGGTTGGAAAATGACATTAATATCTTTTTATTTAAAGTTAAAGTAAAAAATGAGACAAACATGAAATGTTTTACTAAAAAAAAATTTACATGGGGTTATACAAATCATATTTTTGACTATAAATATTCATTGGAAATATAAAAAGATTTCCTACATCATAGTATTTTTTTTATAATTTTTAGACATTAAATAAATTAAATTATTTATGACATCATCATGATGCAGCGATGACCTCATTATTTAACGATTTAAATAAAATGGAAAGATAATGTAATATCTAAGACCTACACATGTCCAAAACCTATTGTGTGAGTGGATTTAGAACCCTTATCACCTTATCCTCTAAACACATCAATGTGGGACCTCTTAAATCCGAATACCATTTTAAAATAAAGTGACTTTTCTTTACCCTCCAAGAGTGCCCCTCCTCTCCTCTTATAAAAGGCCCCCACCCCTACCTCCTTAACCACACTACCAAAGCCTTTGTCTCGGCCAAACTCTGCCCATTTTGTCTCTCCACTTCCCTATCTTACTCCTTGAATCCTCACTTTGGGCAGAAGTCTTCCCAAGGAAGCCTTTGAGCTCAAACCAAAGGGAGTTACCCGATTTTAAGGTAATGTCTTCACTTGAGTACTTTTGTTTTATTTTGCTTCTCCAACCCCCTAAACTATTCTTATTCATTTCTTTTGTAACAACTCCAGTATCATAAATATACTAGGATGTTGTTATAAGAAGGATTCGAGATACACTTTCACACACCTACATCTAATGGTTAAAGAACATATTTTTTCCGTGGATGGCGAATTTCTACCTCCCGAAACGATGATTGTTAAACATTCTTTAACACCTTAAAAGGTGGACATTAAGATGACACTATATTTATATATGATATCTAATATGTTAATGTTTTACTTAAGCTTATGTATTTTTCATTTATGGAATACCTTTATGGTTTCCATTATGGGTAAACGCAATATCTTCATTTAAGGAAGTGCGGACTACCGCCCCCTCAAAGTGATTTGATTCGTTAATACCATATGTGGTACGTATAAAGGATATTTTTAATGATATTATATATGATACCATACTGGAATTAAAATACTATTATGTATCATTATTTTTTAATTCCATTAAATATGAAATAGAAATGGAAGTAGCGTTCATGCGTACGTACGGCTTACCGTCTCCATGAACGGTACATTTCATTTCTTATCTCAAAATATTATGTACTATTATAAGTACATATATATAATGGATATATATGATGTATGATACATCTAAATGATTAATATAATTCTGGAATTAAAATATACATACCTATCATATAGTTTTAATTCCATTAATACGACATAGAAATGAAAGTAGCGTTCATGCGTACGTACGGCTTACCATCTCCATGAACGGTGCATTTCATTTCTTTCCTCTAAATGATTATGTGATATTATAAATACATGTATATGATGGATATATATGATATATATGATATCCAAATCAGGAATGTCATTCTGGATATAAATAACCTTTGACCACATGAACAACATGTAATTGTAAGAAGTCCACTTTTGACTTAAGAACCAAATATCGACAAAACAATCATTATTAACTTAATGATTACATAATGTTTATAACATGGAAATAAGTGATATAGAAGGAATAATAAGCTTTAAAAAGGTCCTTAATCAAGTATAAATTAACTCAAGTTTATTATTCAGGAGATTAAAGAACGATCGAGTCAAGTCGGACCCAAGGTAAGGGATCCTACTCCTCTCTTTCTTTTTAAGTACACTCTTTTATGACATTCCTTTAAAGATCATCTTTCTTGTTATTGGGATGTTGTTTTATATTACTATTACTGTAATTTTTATGTTCATATGATGAGAGAACCTATTCTCTCTCATCAATCCATTTTGTATGTTTTGAGTGGCGTCGTTAGGCTGCCGAATTTTCGTAAGAGATCTAACCTCTCTCTTTCTTTTTAAGTACTCTCCTTTATGTCACTTCTTTTCAGCTCCTATTTGTTATGTTGGGGGATGTTCTTTTTTATTCCTATTTCTTTAAACTTTATGTTGATGTGATGAGAGACCCTATTTCCTCTCATCAATCCATTTTGGAAGTTTTAAGTGGCGTCGTTAGGCTGCCGAGTTTTCGTAAGAGATGTTTCATCTCACTTTTATTCCCATGAGATTTATGCTACATTTGCCACAATTTCCTATGAGTGGTTTATGTACTACAGATTATTACACTCATTTTTTAATATAATTCCATTTATGGGTATTTAAATATTCATTTTATGACACTTCTTCAATGGGGTGTACTTTTCGAAAGTTACCCAAGTCGGTAAGGGGACCATTCACCCTCCTCTTTTTAAAAGACTTCATTTGTTATGTCATTTAATTCACAAACTATTATGTTGGGATATGTTATTCTATATCCTTATTGATGTAAATTTTATGTCCAAGTGATGAGATTCCCTTTTTATCTCTCATCAACTCATTTTCTGAATTTTTGAAGTGACGCCGTTAGGCTGTCGAATTTTACCAAGGGAACTTTTTAACCCAATTTCGATTTCTTTGGGTTCAACATGTAGTTATTGAATATGTCATCCTTTGAATATGTGTGAATGACCATTTATTGTTTTACACTTAATATCCAATTATATTGGGTGTATTTATATTTTTCACACATAATTTTGAGATTCATTTATCCTTAATTTAAGGATACCTTCTTTATAAGGTATTTCATCACATTTTACATCTCTATTGAGACTTCATTGTTGTTATGAACCAATTCACTCTTATATGGTGTATATACTGTCCTTTGGAATATTATATCATGAATCCATTTATTCTCATGATATTATAAAGTTCTGATTAAATGTTATTCCTCAATTATTGTATTCAAGTGTCTCTAATTTTGGTAAAAACCCTGTAACCAAAATATCGCTTTAAATGTTTTAATGATTTGTTCTTATTAATATCCATGTTTTCAAAATGGTTTTAAGGATTTATTTATATGGATATTAATGGTTTAAAATGTTAAAAGCTTCAAGGTGGTATGGGACACTTTTATTCAAAAATCTCTTTATTGAATGTTTTAAATGGATTTGAAAATTGTTTTTTTAATGGATTCATTATTTCAATATCCTAAAATGTTATATTGTGATTGAAATGTGGAAATGTTATATTTCCTTTATGAATGTTTTATGTGATACATTTATGTTATGGTTCTTGGGCATTGTTATGAAAACGGGTGGTTTCGTGATAAACTAAGGGCGGGTGAGCCCGATATAGCTCTCCAATGCATTGGGTAACGCGAAGGAGTGAAACGTTAAGGTTTCTCTGAAGAGATTTAGGGAATATACTATGATGGGTATTCCAAAATGTAACCAGGAGGGTTACACCCTACCACGCAAATCCAGGATCCGGCCAAAACCGGTCCCAAAAAATATTATTAAGCAAAAGAAACGAAAGAGTTAGGAGACAAAAGGGGTATTACATAACCGAGAGTGCAAAACACCACACATATCCGCCTCCACCAGCGAGGAGCAATACGCAGGAATCGTGAACGACCATAGCATGTCTGCCGCCATGATTGCCTTCTTGGACAGAGCATCGGCCACCTGATTGACCTCTCGATAAGCATGCGAAACAATCAGATTTATTCGACTAACCTGTTTGAGACAATCAACCCACATTGGGAGGATTCGCCAAGGCACATTCCGCGTTCGTGTTTGTAATGCTTGGACCGCAAGCTGGGAATCTGATTCAATCCATATCATGTTCCAATTATAGAAAACCGCATACCTGATCGCATGAACAATCGCCCATAATTCAGCTTCAAAAGCAACCCCAACGCCAGTGAAGTGATAAAAACATCCTTTCACAAAGCCACGATACGTACGAAAAACACCACCACACCCCGATGGGCCTGGTGTACCGGAAGCAGCCCCATCCACATTAACCTTAAGCCACGGACTGATCGGAGGAATCCAGCGAATATACCTACACATTTTTGGTTTCCGCGGCTGCCCAGAAACCCCAAGTGCGCGCATAATCTGCAGGTCGGAAACAGTGTTGGACATCACCCCGGATTGGATCCTTGAGGCAGCAAAAATCTCCTGATGCATCGCCATCATTCCATCCCGAATTGGCACCTTCCTGCCTTCAAAAGCTGCAGCATTACGAGCTGCCCAGATGGCTGCAACAACAGCCGCACCGGCCACAAGCAGGAAATTCTGCACTTGCTCACTACAGCAGAAAACGGACAGCCCTTCTAGGAGTTCTAACACCGTTGTCCAGTGCACCTGTAGCCCAAACAAAGCACCAATATAATCCCACAACCGCCTGGCATAATCACACTCCACAAACAGGTGTCGAACATCTTCCTCAGCGCACATGCATAAGTAACAAGCAGATGCAAAAGAAAATCCAGACCGTTTAAGCTGGTAATGAGTGGGGATTCGATTCCTCCAAATCCTCCATATAGTAAGGAAGCGAGAGGGCCTAATGAAAGAGGACCTATATTTCTTGAGCCATGCCGGAGGGTTACACCCTACGTAAGAATGTTATGAATGCCTCAAGTTACCTTTTATGTCTTATGATTACTATGATTTATTCATGATTTGATGAGGTATGTTAAAGTGCCTATGTTTTATGGGTAAAGTATGATTTCATTCTTATGTATACATGTACTCATGATTCCTTTCCATATTTTTATATCCCTTACTGAGCTTTTTATGCTCATCCCAAGTTTTTGAAATGTTTTTCACAGGTCAAGGGAAGGGTGCATTATGTGATGATAGTGTCAAGAATGTGTCAAGAAAGTATCCATGTTTTATTTTAAATATGTTTCCGTTGATGGGAAGAATGAATATTGTCTTTTATGTAACCACTTTGTCTAAATGTGGAATGTAATGAAAGTTTCATGATCTAATTCTCTAAAACTCTAAACCTGAAAAGATCCTCAATGTGTAATCTTGTAATAACTCAATATTAAGTAAGGTTTAAGTCTGGGGCCTTATATTCTTAGCCTTTGAGCCTCATTTGGGGTTTCATTTTTCATCGCTTGGTCTGAATACCATGATCCTAAACTGTGTTCACCCCTCCTTAAGATGTTATATCATAGAATTTGGCTCTCTATTCAAGTTGGTTTTTTCCTTTCCCTTACTTCACATGTTGTATCACTACTATGGTCTAAAAATACCTATATTAAACTATGTACACTCACCCATGGGATAATATATACTAGAAATGTCCCCTTCATTCATGTAGGTTCAACCTCTCCATTTCATCTAACTAGATTGACCCATATTTTGTTCAAAATTGTACAATAATAAACTTCAATTACTTTTGGTTAATGTTGTATGACCTTAAACTCTATCTCTTAATACGTCTAGATTTTAATACCTTTAACTTCATGTGAAATAGATATAAAACTTATTAAAAAAATACATATTTAAATGGTGGTATGAGAAAATGTCAAGTCAAACCTCACTAATCCTCCAAATTTCATAGATTTTGAAAATTTTAGATTGAAAATTAAAATAGAAATAAAGTTCCTAGGTCTCGTTATATGACCCAATAAATAGTTTAGTTGTGCTCGTTGAAAATATTAATCCAGAAAAAAAAAACAAGTGTCTCAATATTATATCTCTCTACCCGGGATGTATATTATATACACAATAGTGTAAATTTTAGGATTCTTGAACCCTTTTTTAATATTCTTTTTCCTCATAAACCTACATTATTTTGGAAGTGTTTTAATACTCATAAATATTCAAAGGTTATTATTAAATAGTTGAATCAATGCCAAGGGATGCTTTTTTTGAATCTATATACACGCCCACGATATGGCCTTCCAATCAAAATCATGTTTTCATCCTAAGAATAAGTTCATATAATAATCTTATGCCTTAATTCTATTATATTGGAATCCATCATTAGAATGTGGTTAGCAGTCATCACCAATATACCCATATTATCTCATCATCCTTGATCCAAACATCATTAGTCCTGATTTAAACAACACCTACTATAAGTATTCAAGTGGATTTGATACTCTTGATTTTAAACATTCAAGCATAGTACTCAATTTTAAAGAAAATATAAGATATTTCATCCTTGAAAATTTTATTAGTCCACATATTATAACCTTATATAATATTATGTAGTTGTATGAAAGAATGAGATTAAAAGATATGCAACCATTTATGAGATTTCCTACATTTGAATTAGACTTTAATTCATGCCTGGTTTATCTCAAACTCACTGGGTATACTATCTCAACCTTTTGGTCAAATATATATGACCTTAAACTATAAAAACATATGGTTAGAGCTATATGATTTTAAACTGAAGAAAATTTTGGTCAAAGGTATATAATCTTAAACTAGAGTAACATGTGATCAAATATTTCAAACCTAAAATTTTATCCACCTCTGGTTTAAGAACTATAATCTTAATCTATGTTCACCTTTTCTAAAGTTCATCTATATTCATGAATTTGGTCCATCCATTCACATCGGGTGTAATTTTTCCATGTTTCTAAATATATTACCTCACTTTTGGTCAAATATGTCTGAGAAAAAAACACAATACATTAATCAAAATTATACAACCATAAACTACCCAAGGAAAGAGGTATAGGACTTACCAAGTCAAAAATCCATAAAGGGAGGCCTTAGAAAAATATGATTCTTCACTTTATAGATATGCACTCTATGTGGTCAATAAAACATATATAATTTTTAAATTGGAAAAGGCCCAAAACATATCAATATATAAGCCTATAATGAGTGGACTGAGAAAAATACAAGCTCATTCCCATTAAACTATCTCTATATGAGGCTTATGAAAAAGTAATGGCTCTTAAATAAAAAAGTAAAAAAATGATATTAGGGTCCACCATATTATCCCAATATAATTCATGTTTTTCTCTTTAGGTCCCTTGGCCTATGTAAATTCTAGAGTGTCCATATATTCCCTCGTGTATTTCTGTTTGGATGACCCTTGAATAATGCATGAAGTGTTAACTTCAGGTTACTTGATCTCTCTTGAACATTGGAATCCTCATTCAAAATTTCCCCATTCATTACCCTCATCACATTGAGAAAAATAATTTCACATTTGAATGGAATAACGTTAGTGCTACAGTGATGTTATCTATGCCAATAAACATCACTGAGCCATGCCTGGGAGGAAATTATTTCATATCCAAATGGACCAACTATAGTGTAATGGTGATTGTATCTATGCCTATACCCATCCATGATCCATGCTTAAAAATAAACGTTTTTGAATAAAATGTTTGGGAACCATTATTGAATTAATAAATTTTAGTTCAATATTTAAATGGATTAAATTTGCCTTGATATTACTCTTTAAGGGTTTCATATGTAACCATGAAGTGATAGCTTGAGTGGAATAGTGTTCAAAATCATGGATGTAATTGGAAGTAAAATTGTTGTTCAATCATCTTCAAAAATTGGAAGAAGATTTTCCACAAGTTGGAGTCTCTCTTTATAAAATTTTTAAATCACAAAAATCTATCTACAGAGGTATTTAGCTCAATCATGAGAGGTATTTAGATCAATTTATTTGGTTGGAACTCAATTTTAGGGATTTTCTCACTAGGAATGAAAAAAAAAAGATGAGTATTATTATCTTACCTAAGATAGTGAGGTTGACATCTCATTAAAAATTATATCTTGAGTCATTTATATCTTGTGGATACCATTACATATTTTAATCAATGATAGATAATTATAATTGTGAGGATTTAGTTTATTTAGTGGGGTTTAATGTAACTTCTATATATTTTAGTGTGAATTTACCTTTAAATATATAAAATTTTGAATAGATTACTTTATATGCAACACTGAATCAAAATAATCAAGGATACAATTTATTAGGATGAAATATTACAAAAAAATAAAAACATTAATGCATTATAAGAATACAATATGAAATGACGTTAAAAAAATTACAATAAGATTAAATTCATAAGTAACTAAAAATACCATGAACGTGAAATCTGTATCATCATGGTTTTATGTAAAGATAAACACCTTGATTGTAAATATGGAAATAACATAGAAATTTATAAATATAATTGACATATTGAGGGAAAAGTAAATTAATAGGATAAATTATTTTATAAATGTATGTAAAATTATATATAGGAATGATTTTTGATCATTATATATATGGTCATTGGATATATGGTCATTGTAAATATGGTCTTTGGAGATACGGTCATTGGGTAAGCATGTATCCAATAGGTATATGGATGATTTATAATTGTTAGTCCAAAAATTTAAATAATATAATTCAAAAATGATAAATAATGAAACAGAAAGATATAATTTAATTAAAATACTTTATTATAAAAATATATTTTATGCTTTACATATTATTATTATTATTAAATAATAATTTTAAAAAAATGATTTGATAAAAATGAATTATTTTTAAGGTTAATAGATATAATACAAGAAATAATTATGGAGAAATAAAGAATACTAATTTAGTTATTCATATTCAATTATATAATATTTATTTAAAAATATTATTATGTTATATTTTATGTATTTATTTAAAATTAAAATTCAACTTATTTTAAGAAATTTAATGAAATTAATTTTTTTAATATAATATAAATGTATTAAAATTCATTGAAAGAAATCATTAGGTTTGAAATAATAAAATATATTTTAATTCTAAAAATAGATATTTTTCAAAGGATTATTTTTTTAAGAGTTATGTATTTTAAAAAATTAAATTCATAACTTTTATAGGATTATTAAAATAAAATATTTCAATCTATAAACCAATGGATTAAAAATTATTTAATTATTAATTTATATAAAATAGGATTAAGAACACATAACTTTTATAAAGTGATTTTTCTATAAAAATAGTTTTAATTTATATATTTTATGTTTTCATTAAAAAGCTAGATTTTTCATATTTATAAATTAAATTAGATTAAATCAGGTATAAATATTTAATAATCATTTAAAAATTAGGTATGGAGTTCAATTTTATTTTTGGGAATAAAAATATGTTATTGTGGTAAAAATTAAGTTTCCACGGTTAAGGTAAAATTGGGTAATGGGGGGTTAAACTAAGTGGTAAAGGCATAAAATATCATAAAAAATCATCTCTAAATGTTTTAATGAAGTATTTATAGACCAAAACTTATCCAATATCCATTATTTTCCAATTTTTATCCACTTTCCTTTTAAAATTACAACTTTCCACCTTTAGTAATAAATATTTGTGGCAATGAAACACAAAACTTACCTACAATAGGAAACCTAATATACCCCTTCCAAGACACTAAAACTATTCTATTATCTATTAAAAATATTCACATTTACCCTCTACCAAATCCTTATTAGACATTTTATATCTTTTGGTTTCTATAAATAATTCTAAATCCATCATTTTGAAGGAACCGATGTCAAGAATGGGAAATTTTATCAAGTAAGTAATTAATTTCTTCTCTTAAATTATCAATTACCTTATCATATCTAGTATTTATAAATATCATTAAAAACTAAAATTATGTTATTATAACATAATTATTCTTCTCATAAAATTATATTACTCTATATGTGTGCTCATTCATTAGTATAACATGTTCTTGTTTTGGTGGGCTTAACAATCTACATGGATGATGTTGTACCAACATCATTATTTTCATCATGAATAAGAATAAAAACTATAATATTGGTTATATATGATATTAAGGATTAATTTATTTCATGAATATCATTCTATATATATGACACAAAAAATCAATGATCAATATTAAGTATCTCATTATTATTTGTATATTACCCAAAAAAATGTATGTCGTGAATTACATTCTCTGGAACCACACCTATACTTTCCATAAATTGATCATAATAATCCATGAATCATTAGAAAATAATGATTCCACTACCTTTACTAATCTAGGAACAATAAAATTAGTATCATGGAATGAGAACTAACATATCCATTGTGAAACTCACCTAAAATAATCAAAATTACTAACATTAGATAATGAAAATAAACAATAACTAAGTAATATGTGTGAGATAAATGATTATAATTAAAGATTATAAAAGGAATGTATATTATTAAGGTCATAATATAATTTATTATGATGTTTTTTTATTATGTGGGGTTAAATAACTTTTACGGAAGTCAATAGTAAAGGTAAGGGTTTTCTCATCTCAATTTTCCTTTCATTAAGATATGTTCCATATTATTCACCTATCCTATTTTTTGTGGTGTATATACTACACATGGATGTGTTTTATCAAAATTTTCATTAAATTAAAGGGATCTATAATTCTATTTTAGGTTTTCTCTTTAAAATTCTTTTGATTCAAAGTTACCATATTCATAAGGGTTTTCTTTCCAATCTCATTTTGAATTCAAGATTATCATGAATAAGTTTCTATCTGGGGAAATTGTGAAATATTTCTCTCTAAAACCACCTATATTTTCTTATCATCTATCTTTATATTTATTCTTACCATTTTCACTTTCCTTGGTACATAATTTACCCCAAGTGATTCCTATAAAAAATATCAACCTTGTCAATTATTTTGGTCATGAATCTTTCTCCTCCATGTACATATTCTTTATTTTCTTTTATAGATTTCATTATCTTGATTTATATGATTTATTAAGGTCTTATTAAATTTAATTGAAATTATTTATATAAATAATATAGTTTTAATATTTCTGATCTGGTTTTTTTCCCCAACTTTGACTCTCTTTAAAAATGTAAAAAGTATCTTTTAATGACCTCCTCCCCCTAAAGGTACCCCTCCTGGGATAACAATGACAAAAGGGGGATAGTGACCACCTGATTCATTCCTCTAGTAGGACCCAAGTTGTATACTAGAACCAAGGGTATATCATAAATATAAATGGGAGACATTACCCTCTAATAGAAACATGTGAAATAAATAGATAAAAAAAAATTCAATCAACTCTAGCGCATCTAGATAAAATAATACCAAGTGCATACATGTAATGTCATACAAGGATAAAGAAACTGGAAAAGAAACTATAAGTTCCATAAAGGTAAAATTAGTAGTGACCACAAATCCCAAACAACTCCTACAAAACAGTGATCTAGTAATGTCCAGACCAATCTCCAACTTACTCTTGATAAACTAAAAAATAGTTTATATATATAGATGGGGTGATCATAAAAGTATACTTAGTAGAATCCTCTTGAGATCTAATAATGTAAAAGATAAAGAAATTATAATAAATCCCAATAAAAAATAAGTAAAAGAAACTCATCACCTAAATAGCTATACTAATTTATCAACCTCACAAGGGATATCTCTCACTGAGTATTGTATACAAGATATCATATATTATTATAATAAAAATACCTAAAGGGTACCCCAATACTGCTTCCCCATTTGTTTTACACTCTTCCCCAACATCGTACATCCTAATACATCTCTCTCTAAAAGAATCCATCCTGAATACACTTGGGCTAAGTATCGTGACATGAACCTCATGCATCACCTCATCACATCATCCCATCCACATATCCATATATAGAAACCTAGAAGTTTATAGGATCCATTATATCTCTTATGATGTGTGTCATACATTATGTGTTATACTACAATCCATCACTACCAATACACTGAGTATAGTACCTCAATCCATCATTACCTATACCCTGTATACCTATAATAACCATTATGAAACTATATCTGGAGATACATGTGTGTGAAATAACCATAATCCATTACATAACTCTACACACATATATGGGAAAGGTAATAATTATGCATACCAACACCTAATACTACCAAGATAAGAGAGTGGATCTATAGTGGGTAGTCATCCATCCATCCTCACCACCAGGATATTTGTGAAAACACCCTTTCAAAGTTCACTGGGTGTTAGTTGCACTAACCTACATGGGTGGGGTAGTGTATGAAATAAAAAAACATACAGGATATAATAAATATCATAACCACACTATTATAATAACCCAGTATTAGGCTCAATTGTAGATATCATCACTTGGGCACTAGGCAATCACTACTAAGGACTAAATATCTTATAATCACACAATCATTTAAGAAGGATTACATTAAATTACTTATTTCATATTTATTATTACATTTATATTAATTAATTCATTAACTATTAATTAACATTATTCAAAATTATATTCCATAAACCATCAATTAACAATTATTAATATACACTTTGTTATTCTCATGTAAAGTCCATACTCCCCAGGCATAATCCAATCATCCAGAGTTTCTCTGGATTAAATTTAACGTTTTCATTATAATAAGAAACAACCCCATGGGTTAAACATTTATTAATCATTATTATCATTCCATAATTATAGTTATTCTATGAAAACATCCTAATCTACCACAAGGCATATTCAACTAAACACATCCATCTGCCTCAAACTGTGGGGAAAGGAATGCAGATAAAAAAGAAACTTGGTCATCTGTCCATTAAATTGATTTAATAACAGAAAGAATTCATATTAAGAATAAAAATAGGTATGGCCATCTTCAACCCATTTCATCATCTCTAGTTCCATCTCTGACACACACATGCATATCACCATGCATCTCACTGTCAAAGGCACCAACCGCTGCCACAACCTCAGGCCTCCCCACACATATCTCATTAGCCTCCCAAAGCTTAGCCACCCCAAGTTTATATCACATCTCATGGTTAATGTCTAGGTAAAATTGGAGGTATAAAGGAAACAACCATATTCAATATTTCAATCTAGTACCTAAAAATGTATTCAACCTTCGTAAGCAAATGGACTCTCACTGACCCCAACACAAGGCATCCAGCCTTTATAAATAAATGGTCACTCTCATCCACAAATATTTACCTTTAGAAAAAAACCAGTTATTATTCTATCTTGAATTAATTGACTAATTATTAATAGGTTCCAAATATAGTAAACCTAATGAATCGACTATAAAAATCTATTGAAATTAATTAAAACATGATTTCTATAATTTTCCAACTTTAACAAACTTTAAAGAACAACTGTTCATGAACATGATTTGTTATATTATAAGTATAATAAGAATTATATATTCATTTTCTTAAATAATTCTATTATAAAAAGTAAGAACAAATTAAAAAATTAAACATGCATACTTTCATCAATTTGATTACATCAAATTATAAGAACCAGTGGTTTCATTTAAACATGCCTCTTTAATTTAATTAGTCAATCCCAAAAAACATTATTGAATTTAAATTATTTATATGATTCCATAAATTTCAACATGATAAACCAAGAATAATAACTTTATAAACCAAAGAATAATATAGCTAGAAAACTATCTAGAAAATCAAGTTTCAACCCATTATCATAGCGAAAACATCAACATGCATTTACCAAACATAAACCAAATTTCACTATTTAATATAATTTAATATTAATTAGGATAATTCAACCATTATACAAAGTTATAAACCATTATAAATTTATGATTTTACTTTAATAAATAGCATAATTAAAGAATCACCTACCTCAAAATTATCAACTTTTTTTGCATAAGAACATATCAATGATGTGGATCTCTGATAACCTCTCCAATAATAAACTATGATCCCTTGAGGATGTTGTGCCGTGAACACACAATAAAATAACATGTAAACTCCATTATAATTATTTATATCATCCTATATAACATGGTAAGAAAGTAATGTTATTAAATAAGTTTAAAAAAAGATAAATAGCTATAAAAAGGATGAAGATATTACCTTGGATCACCACAAATTCATCACAGGAAGCTGGGGAATAATCCCTATAGAAATATATTCAAAGGCCCTAAAAACCCATAATTTGTCACCTAGGGTTAAATAGAAATAAGTATGAGAAATTTCAGTTTTAATGGTGGTCAAATTAATTTTAGGTAGGCATGTTTTTATAAGATCATGGTGTTGAACCTAGAACCTCACCATAACCCATTGAAAAATAGGAGTACTACAACATAGTGTAAGGAGACCATGCCACAGGCCCTTAGTCAAATAAGCATTTAAGATCCATAATTAGATCCTAAAATGGGAATCTAAGGCTATGGCATATCCCTACGCACTACCCCATAGAACTCATTCACTAGGAAGGAGGTTATGCTGAAACTTAAGGATTCATTCCATAGCTACCCTTAAATTAGAAAAATCACCTAAAACCCATAAATCATAGTGGGATGGTCCACACCTCCACTCAACCACCTACATCATATCCTAACCTTTATTTCATAGTAATTCTTAAAATGGAAGTATCCCTAAGACTCCTCTTTAAGATCATATATTCCACATCTATCCTCACTACTCTATAACAACCACTCCTATGAAGCAGTCTAGGGCTCCACAGAACAGAATGATCTTAACTCTCCCAAAAATTTTCATTTCCCTCCTAAACACATTGGAACCTTCAACATGTATCTCCAACATAAAAATAATCAAATTAAAGGGTTATGTAATCCATTTATTTACATCAGATACCTATCAAACTATTCTCATCATTGAGAATTTCAAATAAAACCTAGAAAAATAGAAAAAAGGGTTGTCTGAATAACCACCTTATGATATACCTATCAGGAATCTCTCTATCCTATGATATTAACCACTTTACTCCGTGGAACAAAGTTCAAAACCATGAAACAATATTAACCAACTCCAAAACACTCTCCTATGGGAGATACCTTGCAAATAAGAGCAAGGACACAATAATAAAACAAGAGAAAAAAATTAAATAAACAAGAAAGTTTCAAAATATAAAAATGAGAAATGTTACAATATAATATATAAAAAAAATATCTTAGGAAAATTAGTGTGTATCTAAAACTCACATTCTTAGGTAATATTCTCTATACCACTGCATTACCACAATACATCAACCAAGGGAATAACATGCATGCACAACACCTTATCCTGGCGGTCCTAAATCTTTGCAGGTTTATCCTCAAAGGTTACACCATCTTCAAAATAAATCTCACCCTAATCAATGAAGTGAGATTTGTGATGAAGATAAAAAATCATGATACAAGAAATACATTGTACATCTAGCTTGTCTATAGGGGAAGTGTTATCTAATATGTCACTGCTCCAACATAATCCATCACCTAGAAAGGACTAAAAAACTATGGAGAAATATTACTCCCGTGACCAAAACATAAATTTACATGAAGAGGAGTCACCTTTAGAAACACATGATCTCCAACATAGAACTCTATAGGCCTCCTCCTATGATCAGCATGGGACTTATGATGATCCTACAATGCTTTCATCATCTCATGATTCACCTAAACCATTTATTTCATTCTCTACACTAGTTCTAGACTGAGAATTATTTACTTTATAACTATAGTCTAACATAATGGATAATGGAAAGTTTGGTGGTACAAAGATTCAAATAGTTTCATACTAATGGTATAGTAAAAACTATTGTTTAAAAAAACTTGACCAATGGTGGGTGCCTCATCCACGAACCTCTAAAATATTGGACACAATAACACATCATTTATTCAATAGTATTTATGGTATTCTTTGTCTAACCATCCATCTACGAATGAAAATTAGTGTTAAGGAATAATTGAGATCCAAAAGTATGCTAAATACCTCTCCACACTTGAGAATTAAAATGACTATCATGATCAAATATGATCATCCTCAGGACTATGTGGAGTCTCACCACCTTCTATGGCTACATACTTGGAAAAACTTCCACTGGCCTATACTACCTAGTCACTATAAAGAGGAATAATTTCATCAAATGATCCAAAATTACCCATATAGGGTCAAATTTACCCTAATCCTAAGGTAAATCGGTAAATAAGTATATCGATATGTACTATAATGTACACTAAGGAACATCTAATGGATTAAGAAAACCACCAGGAACATGGTTCTCAGCCTTCATCTTATTTGAGGAAAAACACCAATACACAAACTCTAAAATAGCACACTTTAACCTAGTCCACCAAAACTAACCTCTCATGGCTCAGTACATATTTTTCATGCTAGGACGCACCACCAAAGGTGAGATATGGAACTGAAAAAGAACTATCTCACACGTCACCAAATGGATGAAAAGACACCCCTAGAAAAATACCCAGTTTTTTTCTTCCTCAGACTAACCATTAGGGGAATCACCAAAAACAACTCAGTCTCTCCATACCTCTAAATTAGATTCCCCCAACTAGGAATCATCTACCTATTGCACCAAGGAAAACTGCACTATCATATGAAAAAGAAAACCTCTATAAAAAACCTCTCCCATATCAAGATTCATCACAATGAGATATTTTATCACCCTTTGGGAATATCTATATTCACACATAAAATCACTACATTAATTCTTTCTGAGTACATCAGCTGCAACATTTTCCTTTCTGGGTGTATATTAAATCTCAAAGTCATAGTATTGTAAGAATTTAATCCACTGTTACTATCAAAAGTTCAATTCATGAAGGGATAATCCATACCTCATACTCTTATGATATTTAAAAACCAAAAAAAATCATCAGTGATGTAATTTCACCACTACCTTAAAGAAAACACAATAGTTACGAAATCAAGATCATGGGTGGGATTTTTATGCTCATGGGGATGTAACTACTATGACCCATAAGAAACAATTGATATTTACTGCATTAGAAAACCTATTAACCCAATATGTGATGCATCATATAGAACCTCAAACTGAACTCTCTTCTATAAGACGAAGATCTAGAGAACTGACCAACCTCTCCTTCAAATACTCGAAAACCACCTGGCACAAGTTAGTCCACAAGAACACCAGATCCTTTTTGTTCAAGGATATCATAGGATCTTCAAGAAGTTATAAAGTGGCCAAGAACAACCTATAATATTATATAAGACCAAAGAAACTATACACTTATGAAAAAGTCTTAGGGGATTCCCAAGAAACCAATGCTTTGATCTTTGAAAGATCTATAGATACTCCCTACTGTGACATGACATGCCTTAAGAAATGAACTTCATGATCTCATAAATCACACTTTGAAAACTTCCCAAATAGCTAATAATGATGAAGAACTCATAGAATGGAACATGTATTATCTATATTCTTCTCCTCATATATGAATTATATAATGATGTCATCAATTAAAACCACCAAAAACTGATCTACGGACTCCATGAACATTGTGTCCATCAAACCCATAAACAAAGATAAAGATTTATTCACACTTAATATAATTGTAATGAACTTTTAATTCCCATGACAACATCATAAGGTGGTCTTTGTAATATCTTCATCTTTCACTCACATCTGGTGATATCTAGAATATAGATCGATCTTTGAGAACCAACTTTCTCCCATCAAATAATTGAATAAATCATCAATTTGTGTGAAATAATATAAGTTCTTCACTATAACATGGTTTAAGAAATGATAATAAATACAAAGATTCAAACTTCCATCAACCTTATTCATGAAAAGAAACTAATTTACCTCATAGTGAAACACATGATCAAAAAAACCTCTCTAAAACTATTCATTGAGTTGTACTCATAGAACTCACTACTCCAAATGTGTCAATATATAAGGAGACATTGATATTAGAAAATGCTCAGTTTTACCTGGATCCAAAACTTGATCTCTCATCAAGGGGGTAATGTTACAACATCCAATATAAATACATCAAGGTATTATTCCACAACTATAGAAAACAACTTTGATTAAACCTATGATGAACTCAACATCATCTTGGCCATCAAGGTTGACAAGGACAGAACACGCCTCTGACCAATCTGAGGGTATCACAAACAAAATAACACTATTGGATCTTCATAAACATCATAAACACAACTATACTAATAAATTAATCCACAATATCTTGTACCAAATACAATATATACTAAGAATTATTTCATAGGGCTATATCTGTAAACATCAGATGTCTCCCCAAGAGCAGTGTTTCCTCAGCACTAGCTTGTAGACTCTACATACTATATACAAATAAGGTTGACCTCCAACCGAAATAGTCAACACCAAGGGAATTGGAATCCTATCCACCATAAGTCCCAAATTATGGATGAGGGAAGGTTATATGAAGGAGTATGTAGATCTTGAATCTAAAAAAGCATGAACCCATGTAGAAAACAAGAAAATGGTACCTCGGATGATTTATTTCTCTCCTAGTGATAGAAAATCCAGGGAATAAATCTATCCATGAACTACTCCATGGCATATCTGACCCTAATGATGACCACCTCCATGTATGTGCTCTACTCTCTTTGGGAAAGGAGAATCCCAGGGTTGTCCCCTATCTGCCCTAGGTCCTCTCTACTAATCAAAAATTGTATCATCCTACTATTTCTACCTCAGATAAAACTACCTCAATGGAGGAACCAAAAGTGGAAGACCAGGTGTATGTTGACTAAACATAAATTTAAAGAACTCTCATCACTAATGACTTCATCCTGTATAAAAAAAAAGTTTCCGGTCCCTTGGAATATGTCTAAGTGCCTACACCCTCGAATAAATGAGATGTTTGTGGATAGGACCAACCGCTGACTATTTGAAAACTCTTATATCTGGAAAACTATGAAACTCATACCATAACTTGTCTTAATGAGGAATCCTAATGACTCCCCTTTGATGACAATATAGTTTTTTATAGTATCCTCTCAATAACATCTACTCTTACTGGCACCTCAAGATATGTCAACAGGATAAACAAGGTGACCTAGAACTGGATCTATGGATACAAATCCTCCATAAAATTTCACTCTCAAGCCTCCTCATCTGGAAATAGTCTTGAATAGTATCATATATGGGTCTCAAAATATATCCTAAAATCATGCACGCTATAACTCCATTATCAAATGGTATGTAGCTTCTAGAGACTATCTTCCTACATAGTCAAAGAAAGAAACTCTTCTTGGAAATAGTCCCTAAACTTGTCCCATGAGACCATCGACTCCTCACAATCCCCAAGGAAAAATATCCAACATTTACTTCCTTCTCCACACAACATCATCATAGCCAACAAAACCCAATACCTCTTTCGAGCATGGATAAAATTGAAATTTATCTCAACCTCCTCTAAACAATCCTAAATAAATGATTCTGAAATAATGCCCTCATACTTATGTTTATTCTTTCACTGAAACTCTTATAGTTTTAACCTCCAAATTGAATCATTATTAACCTCTACTATTCAGTGATCTACTGGAATATTCTATTGGTCGTCTTAAGTATGAACCTGATAAAGATTTCAACCTGGAGCCTTATTAGTTAGAAGAAAAAAAGGATAGAGACTCCTAAATATAGAATATGTAATATTTAAAATTAATTAATTATTTATTTTATTTATTTAAGGTTTAATATAATCCTAAGGTCTACCCATTTAAAACACACATGAAAAGAAAAATTATGCATGATCCATTACTAGGTCTCCATCCCATAACTAGTATCACTTTCCTTAGTAGTATTAATAAACATAAAGGTCCATACATCATATCAAGGAGGGGTATAATTACTTGTATCCAAGATAGTATCACATGTTTACATAACTTGATAATCTTAGCTGCCATTATTTTTCAACCAACCCATGAAATCTCACCGATGTCTAACTCCAAAATCTATCTTATCCCTCAACCTACACCTCTGATACCACTTTATCATGACCCCATCCTCCAAAAGGTACCCAACTTGGTTCGAAAATGAGAGAAGGATGATAGTGACCGCCTGAGTCCAACATCAAATAAGTATCGGGTTAGTGAATAGCACTAAGGGTATATCATGAATATGAATGAGAGGCATTACCCTCTATGAGATACATACAAAAGAGAGAGATAAGATAGATACTCCAATAAAATCCTTCCCAGATAGATAAAAGAATCCCAAGTACAAAAATATAATATTATAAAAGACTAAAACTATTATAAAGGAAACTACAAGTACTAAAAAGGTAAACTTGGTAGTGACCATGAATCCCAAACAGCTCCTATAATAACACAAGATAGTAATGTACAACCTTATTTCCAACTATCTTTTACTGATCTAAAAAACATTTATAGATAAATGGTGTGATCATAACAGTATACTCAGTAGCATCCTCTCAAGATCCTCTTGTATAAAAGATAAAGAAATCATACTAAATCCTAGTAAACAATATGTGAAACTATATTGTCACCTAAATATGTATATTAAGTTCTCATAATTTCTAGGGATATCTCTCACATAGTATCACATACAACAGATCATGTTTAATAATAATAATAATGATGGTACCTCAATATCACTTCAACATTAGTTTTCCTCTCTACCCAAACATTATACATCCTGATCCATCTCACTCAAAAAGTAGCATGTCAGAAGACATCTGGGATAAGTTCACGAAATGCACCTCATGTATCACCTCATAACATCACCCCATCCACATCTTCTTATATTGTAACTGATTAGTTTTCAGGATCTAGTGTATCTCATATGATGTGTGTAATGCCTCAACCCCAGAAACCTAGAGCTGGTGTATTACTTTACTATATTGTCATGATTGAAAGATATCAAATACCAAAGGACCAGTTAGTTTAGAAGTTTTTTGTGGCCATATTACATACATGATACCCAAAGTACATTTGTAAATATAGAAAATACAATATGACATATAATAAACTGAAATAAACTGCCAACTTGAATGCTTATTCAAGGTTCTCTTCTTCATAACTTGGGGAATGGAAACATAATAAGGGTGAGCTAAAATGATCATTAAGGGTTAAATATAGTGGAATCATGAATCAATAACAATTTAATCATAATCAATTAGACATTACTAATATGTAATGATGAATAAATGAAAACAATTTCCATCAATAAGATGAGAATAAAAATGCATCCATAGATTTTGTCATAGTGAAAACATCATGGATAGTAATAAATAAATAATGAATAAAGAGAATGGTTATTATTTGGATGTCATGTATCTGGCACACAAACCATTATACCATTGAGACTATTTAATTCTATGGGTAGAAACCCATCTAATTTCTGGAAACAAACTCAAAGGGTTTGTCGCCAACTGATTTTTCTCATGAGACCTATCGATACATTGAGGGGATATAGGGGGCCCCACCCATCACTTCCAGTCCAAATAATTCTTTATAAAAATATTTAAAACAAGAACAATATGATTTCTAAATATCCATATTGAGTATATGATACGGATTCATCAATATTTCCCCAGTTAAAATAGCATTCAAAATAAACATCAAATGTGAAATGGTATATAGCTTAAGGAAATGATCATATCCATGATACAAGAAAATGGATATTTAATAGAATTATAATATCAACTGAGAAATGATCTCAAAGTTTCATTAGATACTCCACATAATAAATATTAGGTTCATAATACCAATTCAATCTCAATGAAATGAAAATTGAGACAAAGTCCCTTACCACATTGTGATCCATCAAATTGTATGACCAAAAATTAATAATCACAAAATAAATCATATAATAACATGAATATAAATATAATCATGATATTATATATCAATTGACAGTACACATACACCACATACAAGAAATAAGTGGTGAAAATGGAAATCTCATGGAATTAAAAGTGACATGAGAAAACCATTACCTTATGCCTGAATGTGTTCTTCAATTGATCTTAATGTCCTGAATAATAAAATTGAGCTCTATTAAATAATAATTAAATAGACTCTTATAAATTTAATTTAATTATTTTAACCTTATTAGGTTCATTCATGGCCTTTTTTATGGGTTTAAGAGGTTTAATTTTATTGTTTTGGAAGCATTTTATTTTTTGGTTTTAATGATCGGTTTACTTGTATTCATGAATTGAAGTTTGTTTGAAATGTGATTAAACATAAAGAATTGTTAATATATTTTATTAGTGACATTAAATAGGTATAAATTATCTTATAGTGAATTTGTTTATATACCATGAGGTTGAATAATTAGGTAAAAGTTAATGATAAACTCTTGGATTAATTTGGCATTTTTGTGCACAATGAACTTGTTTTGTATTATTATTTTATATTACGGGTGTGTAAGGACTATAGAACATTACAAAAGATAAAATAAATATATTATTATCTTTTTCAACCATTAAAAATGATTCATGACCAGCCTTGAAGATATTAATGAAAATTGAAAATTCGTCTTCCTTTAATGTGATAAATTAACACATATCGGACGGTGTTTTCATTTACAGTATAAGAGGGAAAAGAGGATATGATTATGGAATATTCCATTATCATAACAATTTTACATTACATATAAGGTAATTTATATTTCATAACATTTTTATTAGAATATTTGAGAATATAAAAGATAACAAAGGAACTTGAAAAGAAAACAAAAGAATTGAAAAGAGGAATTTACCTATTGAATCTATCTTCTTTTGATAGCCTCTTTAGGGGAGGGTATTTGGTCTTTTGAGGAGTCCAAGGGATGATATACATGGGGAAGGATATTAAGGATATATTTTAGTAGAATTTTGGAAAGTCTTGAATCTGGAGAGGTGTGAAGAAATCAGGGTGTGAGGGGTGGTATTTATAGTAGAGGGGGAGGGTTTTCTTAATATTTTAATCATTAATTTATTATTTTTCCCTAAGACAAGAAATAGTGATGATTACATGACCAAAAATAGCAATAAGTAAATTTTATTTCAAACTAATGATTTCTTACATCATCCATGATGCATGGAATAGTGTATTTATCTCATAATATATTTATACCGTAATTACCGTCTTTTACTATTCACCAAAAAATCATATATTTCAGAAAAATCCAAAAAATTTGCCCTAACCATTTTTCGATGTGTAGAATCAAAAAATGAAATCAATTTTTCAAAAATAATTTTCTAAATATGGAAATTTTAATTTTTAATTAAATTCGTCATTTAATAGAAAAGTACCAACACTTAAAATATTCACCTTCATTTTTAAGGTGCCTAAACTTTAATTATACTTTCATGGGTAAGGTTACCATTTTTAAGGGTCATATTACTATTCATAATGGTAAGTTACTATTCATAAGGGTAAGTTACTATTCATAAGAAAAATTTACAACTCACTGAAAACTAAGATGATTTTATCAGACTTCAAATATCTTACTAAACACAACTATGTATGTCTGTTTTTCAAAACTCAAAGGACGGAAGTGGAAATTTTAAGTTTAATGTATAGGTTATTACTATCTTCTATAAATAACCATGTTTTGTTTCATATAGACTAATTTCATCATCCAATACAGGTTATCTAATGAATTGAAATTATTTTAGAGAAACATGCCATAAAATGTTTTGGGTGTTATATTCTTCCCACCTTCAAAAATTTCATGTTCAAAATTTTTCATGTATAAATCCCTTTAAAAATATATGGGGGGTTCTTCTTTATAACATCCTCAACTTCCCATGTTTCCTCCTCTATTTTATGGTTTCTATAAATAACCTTTACTAGTTGAGTTGTCTGATTTCTCAATACTTTCTCTCTAGTGTTAAGAATCTCAATAGGCTCCTCACGGTAATACAAATTAGGTTCCATATCTATTTATTTATAGGTTAGTACATGCATTGGGTCTGGCATGTATTTATTTAAGAAATAAATGTGGAACACATTATGAACTTTGGAGAGACTTGGTGGAATTGGTAAATGGTAAGCCACAAATCTGATTCTTTCTAGAAATTTAAATGGTCAGATGTACCTGGGGATCAGTTTCCCATTCTTTTTTAAACTTAAGACACCCTTCCACGGTTATACTTTTAGAAATACATGATATCCTACTTAAAATTCTAAATCCTTCCTCTGGTTATCAGCATAACTCTTTTTCATACTTTGGGCTTCTTTAATATGGGCCTAAATTTTATTTACCTTTGCATTTTTCTCTTCAATAAGTTCTGGGACTATGAGTTTCCTCTCTCCAAATTCATCCCAACAAGTTGTATTTCGACACCTATTACCATATAATGCTTCATATGGCACCATTTGAATGTTATAATGGAAAATATTATTGTAGAAAAATTCTACTAAAGTCAAGGATTGATCTCATATACCTTAAAAGTTAAGATATCATGATCTCAACATGTCTTCTAGGGTTTTAATAGTCCTTTCAGACTGTCCGTCGATTTGAGGGTGATAATAAGTACTCAAATAAAGCTCAGTATCCAAAGCCTTATGGAGACTTCTCTTGAATCTTGATGTAAATCAAGGATCACGATCAGACAAAATCGAGAGAGGTGCACCATGAAGTCTTAAAACTTCATTAATATATAGTCTTTACAGGAGTTCAAGTGGTAAATCCTCTCTTATATCAAGGAAATGTGCTGATTTTGTGAAATGATCACCAATTACCCATATTAACTCATTCCTTCTAGGTTTCCTCGGTAGTCCTGTGACAAATTCCATTGTAATTTCATCCCACTTCCACATAGGAATAGGTATAGGTTGCATGAATAGTCTAGGATGTTGTCTCTCAGCCTTCACTTGTTCACAGTCTAGAAACCTTGACACACAGTTAGCGATTTCTCGTTTCATGTTGTCCCACCAAAAATATTCCTTCAAATCTTTATACATTTTAGTACTACCAGGGTGTACAGAGAAATTTGAGCTATGAGAATCATCTAATAGTTTCCTTTTTATCTCTAGTAAGGATGTAATGCATAACCTTATTTCAAATCTCATAAATGCATCCTAATACACGAATTTTTCTAATCTTCTAGCTTTAACAGCTTTAATTTTCTTTTGAATATTCTCATCATCAGATTGTGGGCCTTTTATCTTCACTAGAAAATACGTTTTATCAATCATTTGAAAAATTAAATATGTTTTTACTTCCTTTACATTTCCCATATCCATCTTTAACAGATCCAAGAATATAGGATCTCTCACAATCCTCATTTGGGTCAGAAGTCCATGATCTTTCCTGCTTAATACATCTTCCACCTTATTTGCCATTTCTGGGTGATAGTGTATTGAAAAATCATAATCTTCGAGTAACTCAAGTCATCTCCTTTGCCTCATGTTGAGTTATTTCTATGTAAAAATGTATTTCAAAACGTTATGTTCTGTATATATCACACATCTTTTATCATAGAGATAATATCTCCATATTTTCAAAGAAAATATTACGGCTACTAACTCAAGATCACGAGTTGGATAATTTTACTCATTCTTCTTCAACTACCTTGATGCATAAGTAATAACTTTATCATTTTTTATAAGTACGCAACCCAGTCTATTATTTGATTCATCACTGTATATCACAAATCCATAATTTCTAGAGGGGAGAGACAAAATTGGGGAATTGAGCAATCTTATTTTTAATTATTCAAATAAATTTGTACATTATTTCTTCCTGTTAGGTCCACTAGGCTGAATACCCTGAGAGGGGGGGGTGAATCAGGGTATGACTAATTAAAAATTAAAGCCCGTTCTGATCTTGTTTCGCTGTTAAGCAAAACACTCTTCTCTCTCTTTCCTGCTGCACAATATAAACAGAAAGTAAAGCAAGCACATGACACGACAATTTTACTTGGTTCACCACTAAGGGCTACGTCCAAGGAGCATACGTCGACAGGTTGCCGGTCGTACCAAGTCCACTAAACTTCACTAGCTGTGGATTACAATGTTTGGGCTAGATCACTTCTATGCCCAGGCTCACTGCCTTTACAATGTTTAGGGTCAGCTCACTGCTTTCCCAAGGGTCACTCCCTGTTTCTCTCTCTCTGGCTCACTGCCGGTGGAGAGGATCACCTTCTTCCTCTTCCTAAGCTCACTGCTCTTGGAAGGTATTCACTCACAGTTTATAGACCTGTAGGTCTCTTCATTTCCATTAAGGAATGCATCTTTCTCTGTATGTAGATGCTCTATTGAAGTCCAACTTTCACCCGCAGATGAATCTCACTTTGCACCGGATGTACCGGGCAACCTCAAGTTTTACGCGCAACCCTTACGGTGCCTTGCGCGCAATTTCTATGATTTGCGCGAAATTCCTTTTTCGCGCAACCTCCAAATATTACGCGCAGCTTGGAAACTGCCTTGCGCGCAATTCACTGATTTTGCGCGAAATCCACTTTTCGCGCAATCTTCCTTTTACGCGCCAACACCAACTTTCTGCGCAGCCTTAGCTTTTCGCGCAATCTGACTTTACGCGCAAACTTTAAGTTTACGCGCAACACACTTTCTAACTTCAATTTCGCGAACCAGAGCTCGGGTATTTTCTATGTCTTGAACTCTGCTGAATGGAGGAGGGTCACTTCATATTTATAGGCAAAATCGACCCCGCGCGAAAAACCCTCCTTGAGCGCGTAATCCGCTTTGATCTTCCGCGCACAAACATTTTCCGCGCACTGCTCCATAATTTCGCGCACCTCATGCCTTTGC
The DNA here is from genome assembly GCA_963277665.1 of Viscum album. Classification (NCBI taxonomy): domain Eukaryota; kingdom Viridiplantae; phylum Streptophyta; class Magnoliopsida; order Santalales; family Viscaceae; genus Viscum; species Viscum album. Next base: position 1,291,492,892 of record OY728119.1, read on the forward strand.
CATTTTACGAGCTTCGGACCTCGTAACACCTCTTGCGCGAAATACTTCATCCGCTATTTCGCGCGCCACTTCAATTTTCCGCGCACGCCTCCAAAATTGCGCGCGCCTCATGCCTTTACCGATTTTCAAGCTTTCGGCCTTGAAACATATTTTGCGCGAAATACCATTTCGCGCAACCCGCTGTTTTGCGCGCCACACTTCAAGATTTCGCGCAACCCTCTAGTTTTGCGCGCCACGCTTGATTTTTCCGCACACCTTCTTCATTTCTCTCTCCTCAACCTTTGCCAACAACATATCACTCCATTTTCCATTGGCGATTTTCAGGCCCAAAAATTTGGCAAACACTGGAAAACGGCGCCACCTTGTACTGCTCTTTTGTACCGCCTCCAGATCGTCCTTTCCTTTGTCAAAGTTCTTTGTCAACATGGAATGTCAACAAATTCTCGGGAACTCGACAATTCTCCATGGAAACCTTCTTTGTCAACAAACACAATCAACCCAAAAATGCTGCAATGCTACCTTGAGGGATTTTTGCCCAACAATCTCCCCCTTTGGGTTTGTTGACAACTCTTCACAACTCTGCTCAGAAATATTTTCTGCACTTTGATACCTCACTGAGTCTTCTTCCAGCTGCTACCACCATTCGCCTCTTGCGATTATGATAGCGTTCAAGGATTCACTTAACATGTACTCTAAGCCCACATGAGCAATGCTCGGCGTGAGAAACAAGAGTAGTATGAAAAGTTCATCAATGAATCACTTCATGTCAGACCCCAATTGTCGATTCCACCCTGATACCAATTCTTAAAATAAAACCAGTTGTTGAACCACACTGATACCAATTGGTGAATTCTTAAGTTGATACCGATTGTTGATAGCTGGACACCATCTCTCACCATTCCAACACCACTATTCTGCTTTTATCACGATCCTCAGTTGTCGTGATTTCTATGATTTGATCGATCACGTCTAGCATCGTCAGATTTCATACACTCCTCCTTTCTCAGTGCTCCCCCTTTCTGGCTGCTCCACCTGTCAGCTTCTCCCCGTAACAAGTATGATTTATCAAATCTCCGCACTATTTTCTCCCTTGAACAAACACTTTTCTCCCCCTTTGTCAAGCACTTTTCAAGCACTTTTCTCCCCCTTTGTCAACGAACCCAAAGGTCACGCCTTTGTAGTCTGTAACATAGTAGAGAACACATATCAGCACATTAGGGAATAACACACCATACCTCGGGGAGAGGGGGGGGGTCCCATATCCACACTATTTCAAGTGCGGGGAGTCGACTGAACTCCCAGAGCCAGTCGATGCCTTTCAAATGCTGCCTTGGGTAAGGCCTTTGTCAGAATGTCTGCAACCTGCAGCTCTGTAGGCACGTACTCCAACTTTACAATTCCCTGCTCAACCTTCTCCTTGATAAAATGATACTTAATCTCAATGTGCTTTGTCCTTGAATGATGGACGGGATTTTTGCTAAGATTTATAGCACTTGAGTTGTCGCACTGGATTCCGATCGGAGACTTCACTTCAACTCCCATATCTTCAAGCTGCTGCTTCATCCACAATAACTGTGTGCATGCTTGAGTGGCCGCAATATACTCAGCTTCTGCGGTGCTTAATGAAATGCAATCTTGTTTCTTGCTCAACCAAGCAATACATAGTCCGCCAAGATAAAATGCACCTCCAGATGTTGATTTTCTATCATCTGCTGAACCGGCCCAGTCTGCATCAGTGTACCCCAATAACTCTGTCCGAGATTTGTCATTGTATGTCAAGCCGAAGTCCACCGTGCCCTTAATATACCGAAGTATTCTTTTTACTGCGAGCATGTGACTTTCCTTGGGATTACTTTGATATCTCGCTGCTTGGCATGTGGCGAAAACAATATCAGGCCTTGTTGCGGTTAAGTACAACAGACTTCCAATGATTTGCCTGTATTCTGTGATATTAACTGTCTTGCCATCCTCATCTTTTGATAATTTCATCCGGGTAGCCACCGGAGTCTTCATCTCCTTGGAATTTTCCATTCCAAACCTTCTCAGGACCTCCTTGGCATATTTAGATTGAGAAATGAATGTTCCATTCCTTCCTTGTGTGACCTGTAGACCAAGGAAAAACGTTAGCTCTCCAATCATTGACATTTCAAACTCATTTTTCATGAATTCAGAAAACTGTCTGCACTGAGCTTCATCTGATCCACCAAATATTATGTCATCGACATAAACCAACACCATCATCCTTTGATTACTGTCATTACTGAAATAGAGATTGTAATCAACTCCTCCACGCTGAAAACCAAGCTTCTTCAAGTACTGATCAAGCCTTGAGTACCATGCCCTTGGTGCTTGTTTCAGCCCATACAATGCCTTCTTCAGCCTGCAAACTTTGTTCTCATCCTCATGAATGAGAAAACCATCTGGCTGCTCAATATACACCTCCTCTTCCAGAACCCCATTCAAGAATGCGGATTTGACATCCATCTGGAACACTTTGAACTTCCTTTGCACTGCGATGGCTAGGAATAATCTTATTGTCTCCAGCCTTGCAACCGGTGCAAATGTCTCATCAACATCAATTCCCTCGATTTGGGAGTACCCCTTGCACACTAGTCGTGCTTTGTTCCGAATCACTGTGCCATCTTCATTCATCTTGTTGCGATAGACCCATTTGGTCCCAATGACATTCTTGTCCGCTGGCCTCGAAACAATCTCCCATGTCTGGTTCTTCTCAATCTGATCAAGCTCTTCGTTCATGGCCTGAACCCAGTTTTCATCTTCAGCTGCATCAGAAAAACATTTCGGCTCCACTTGAGACAAAAACGATGCTTGCTGTGATGATTTCATTCTTCGAGTCTGAACTGGAGCTGTTTGATCACCAATGATATTCTGCCTATCAATCTCAGCTCGACTCTTTGTCTTCCTCGCAGACACCGACTTGACACATTCCTCTTCATCATCAGTATCTTCTTCTGAGTCAGCTTCTGCCACTTCTGCTCCCCCTGGGTTGCTTACCTCATCATCACTTTCATCCAGGAACTGTTCACTGGGTCGTTGAGCAGTCTGTTCATTTTCGACTATAGTGACATCATTACTCTCAACAATTTTTCTCAGCCTCTTGTTGAAGCACTTATATGCTTTGCTTTTCCCTGAATAGCCAAGGAATATCCCTTCATCTCCTCGTGCCTCGAACTTCCTATGATGTTCTTTGTTGAGAATGAAACACTTACTTCCAAAGATTCAAAAGTATTTCAACGTTGGCTTCTTTCCATACCACAGTTCATACGGAGTCTTCCCTTGCTTCGGACATAACAGGGACCTGTTTGAAACATAGACCGATGTCAAAACTGCTTCCTTCCAAAATTTCTCTGGTAGGTCCTTATCAATAAGCATTGTTCTGGCCATGTTGTTAATGATCCGATTCCTCCTTTCTACCACTCCATTCTGTTGGGGAGTTCTTACTGATGAAACTTGATGCCTTATCCCATGTTTCTCGAGATAGTTTTCAACCTGACTGTTTGTAAATTCTGTACCGTTATCAGTACGAAACTTCAGAATTTTCTGCCCAAGCATCTTTTCTGATTCCCTCCTGTACTGCTTTATGCAACTGAACACCTCTGTCTTATGGGTAATGATGAATACCCAGGCCATTCTGCTGTAGTCATCAATGAAAATAACATAGTACCTTTGCCCATCTATAGCTCGTGGTGAGATAGGTCCACATACATCAGCATGCACCAATTCGAGCACTCGAGTTGCTTTTTGTTCCTTTGGCCTGTATGTCTTCCTGATGATCTTCCCTTGTTGACAAGAATCACACGTATGAGTGCGATCACGTGATAGTTTGGGAAGGTCTCTAGCAGCATCACACTTTACCAGATCTTCCATAGATGGTTGACATAGATGACCAAGTCGCTTATGCCACAGCTGATTTTCTTCTTCTCTGGATAAAAGGCATGAATCTTCTTCCCCACCTACCAGGTAAAGATTCCCCTTTGTTCGTTTTCCCTGAAGAATGACTATTCCATCTTTTCCTTTAACAAAACCCATCTTCTTGGTAAAAAGTATAGAGTGCCCAGAGTCACATAGTTGACTGACGCTAAGCAAATTATGACTGAGACCCTCTACCACCAAGACATCAGCATGTCTCATTTCTTTGCCCCCAAACTTGGATTTTCCTGAGCCAACAATCTTCAGGCCTTCATCATTTCCAAACTTGACAACTCCTTCTTTGTCATATTTTATGCCTGTAACCAGATCCTTATTACCCGTCATGTGGGATGTGCAACCACTGTCAAGGATCCAAACACCAGAACGATCTGATGCTTTAAGGGCAATTTCAGCAACTACGGCCTTCTCAGTTTTCTTCTTCCTAGTCCATACTTTTTCTTTCATACTCGGCATGGATTGAGGCTTCTGTTCTTTCTCAGAGTATGATGGACCAGCTTCATCTTGCAAAACTGCAAATCTGTTCTGAACTTTTAACTCACTTGTCGGTTTACTGATCTGCTGCTTGCGATCATTTTGATTCTGCTTTGACACATTTTTCTGAATGGCCGGAGTGCAGTACCTAGCCATGTGTCCAAATCCTCCGCACCAAAAACAGTGTCCTTCAAAAAATGTTCTGGGAAACCGTTCTCTGTTTGGCTGCCATCTCTGTTCTTGTTCCCTTCGATATCTTTTGGCTATGGAACACACATACTGTGAATGTCCCATCTTTCCACAACAGTAACACCTGATATAAGGTGAATTCCTTCGTGTTACTTCAGCACTACGAGTTTCCCCTTTGGATCTCTGAGTATTCCGATTCTGCTTTGTGCTCAAATCCACTTTCAATCTCGGAACAAGTGCTTGCGGTCTAACTTCAACTGCCGTAGATTTTTGTTTCTGATTAAGCCATGAATCAGCCTTAACATCTGAGTTCAATTGCTGCTTCTTTCCTGCTGAACTACTAGGCTCTTCTTTCTTCTTTTCCGTCTTCGTAACGACCTGATTTCCCAAGAATGTGTTGGGATTCAAAGGTTTTTCCTGGTCTTTTACTTTTCTCCGCAGACCGACAACTTCCTCTTCAAGCTCTTCAATACGCTTGACGTGATCTTTCACTTTTCTACTCAAGCATTCGATCTCCCTTTTCTGCTCTTCAATCTTGAGCTTATGCTCATCAACCTTTTCTGTGCGCTCTGGCCTGGAAGACTTAAGATTTTCAATTTCTTTCTCAAGCTCAGACTTCTCTTCTTCTTGTTGTTGCATGTAGAGTTTGGCATCACGTACTATCTTATTGGCTTTCTTTGTTTTTGCTCGCCAAACATCTATCTCTTCAAGAGCTGCTTCTAATTCAGCTTCCATGTCAACTCTCCCTTCAATTTCTTCTTCTTCTTCATCAGTTTCAGTTTCTTTCTTTTCTAGAGTGCTACTAGCAACAGCCACCATCGCATTTTGACCACGATCTCTACAGTTTTCTATCTCTTCAACTTCTTCACCCTCAGACTCAGCTGAACTATCAATTTCTTGGGAAAGAAGATTCTTCTTTTTAAAGAAATTTCTCTTGAACTTCTTCTTCCCTTTCACATAGGCTGAAGATTTTTTCATGGGAATCTCAACTTCATCTTCATCGCTTTCTTCTTGAAACTTTTTGGGGCATCTTGCAGCAAGATGACCAACCTTTCCGCATCGGAAGCATGCTAGTGGAAGTTTCCCTTTAAACTTTCCTTTTCCTCTTTGCAGATTTGAAGAAAGGAACGACATCACCTCATCTGACTCTTCTTCCTCCTTAGAATCTTCAATAGTGAGCCTCTTCATGGCCTTAAATGCCACCTCTTTGGATTTCCCCTTTTCCACAGCATCGTTGTCATCATTTCTCATTTCATATGCAACAAGAGTGCTGTGTAGGTTATCCAATGTTAGCTCTTTCGGATCTTTATCTTCCAACACAGAAACTTTCGGATTGAACCGAGGTGGAAGCTTTCTCAAGATGCGCTTTACGATTTTAATGTCTTCGATAATTTCTCCAAGACCCCGCATGTCTTCTACCACAGCATTTACCCTGTCAAAGAATGCATCAACAGACTCATTCGGGTTCATTTTGAGATCTTCATACTTGTTCCACAACACTTGCAGCTTTGCCTCTCTGACTTTTGTATCCCCTTCATAAATATTCAAAAGTTTTTCCCACATGGCATGTGACGTTTTGCATGACATCACCTTTGTATAAATGGGATTAGAGAGTGCTCCCCCTAAGGCATTTATTGCTTTGGAATCAGCATCCAACTCTTTGTGCTCAGCTTCTGATAATGCACCACTAGTAATATCAGCTGTGATACCATGCATAGCTGTTGAAAACACATCCATTCCCAAAGATCGGAAATAGTGTTGCATTCGATTCTTCCATATCTGAAAATTACATCCGTCGAAGATCGGAATCCCTCTATGATTAGTGACCTCCATTGAGAGAAGACCAACTGTTAACCTTTCCCTCTGATACCACTTGTTAGGTCCACTAGGCTGAATACCCTGAGAGGGGGGGGTGAATCAGGGTATGACTAATTAAAAATTAAAGCCCGTTCTGATCTTGTTTCGCTGTTAAGCAAAACACTCTTCTCTCTCTTTCCTGCTGCACAATATAAACAGAAAGTAAAGCAAGCACATGACACGACAATTTTACTTGGTTCACCACTAAGGGCTACGTCCAAGGAGCATACGCCGACAGGTTGCCGGTCGTACCAAGTCCACTAAACTTCACTAGCTGTGGATTACAATGTTTGGGCTAGATCACTTCTATGCCCAGGCTCACTGCCTTTACAATGTTTAGGGTCAGCTCACTGCTTTCCCAAGGGTCACTCCCTGTTTCTCTCTCTCTGGCTCACTGCCGGTGGAGAGGATCACCTTCTTCCTCTTCCTAAGCTCACTGCTCTTGGAAGGTATTCACTCACAGTTTATAGACCTGTAGGTCTCTTCATTTCCATTAAGGAATGCATCTTTCTCTGTATGTAGATGCTCTATTGAAGTCCAACTTTCACCCGCAGATGAATCTCACTTTGCACCGGATGTACCGGGCAACCTCAAGTTTTACGCGCAACCCTTACGGTGCCTTGCGCGCAATTTCTATGATTTGCGCGAAATTCCTTTTTCGCGCAACCTCCAAATATTACGCGCAGCTTGGAAACTGCCTTGCGCTCAATTCACTGATTTTGCGCGAAATCCACTTTTCGCGCAATCTTCCTTTTACGCGCCAACACCAACTTTCTGCGCAGCCTTAGCTTTTCGCGCAATCTGACTTTACGCGCAAACTTTAAGTTTACGCGCAACACACTTTCTAACTTCAATTTCGCGAACCAGAGCTCGGGTATTTTCTATGTCTTGAACTCTGCTGAATGGAGGAGGGTCACTTCATATTTATAGGCAAAATCGACCCCGCGCGAAAAACCCTCCTTGAGCGCGTAATCCGCTTTGATCTTCCGCGCACAAACATTTTCCGCGCACTGCTCCATAATTTCGCGCACCTCATGCCTTTGCCATTTTACGAGCTTCGGACCTCGTAACACCTCTTGCGCGAAATACTTCATCCGCTATTTCGCGCGCCACTTCAATTTTCCGCGCACGCCTCCAAAATTGCGCGCGCCTCATGCCTTTACCGATTTTCAAGCTTTCGGCCTTGAAACATATTTTGCGCGAAATACCATTTCGCGCAACCCGCTGTTTTGCGCGCCACACTTCAAGATTTCGCGCAACCCTCTAGTTTTGCGCGCCACGCTTGATTTTTCCGCACACCTTCTTCATTTCTCTCTCCTCAACCTTTGCCAACAACATATCACTCCATTTTCCATTGGCGATTTTCAGGCCCAAAAATTTGGCAAACACTGGAAAACGGCGCCACCTTGTACTGCTCTTTTGTACCGCCTCCAGATCGTCCTTTCCTTTGTCAAAGTTCTTTGTCAACATGGAATGTCAACAAATTCTCGGGAACTCGACAATTCTCCATGGAAACCTTCTTTGTCAACAAACACAATCAACCCAAAAATGCTGCAATGCTACCTTGAGGGATTTTTGCCCAACACTTCCATACAAACTTAACCCATTTACGTGTGATCTTGGTTAGTGGGTTATTCAGTCGGGTGATGTTCTGAACGAAATGCTGGTAGTAACCTACTAATCCCATAAAACCGCGTACCATGGTTATGTTTGTTGGTGTGGGTTATTATTGGTTTTCCTTTGTCTTTGTGGAATCAACTAATATTCCATCCTTAGAGACAATATGGCCAAGAAAAGAAATTAATTGAATCCAAAATTCACACTTGCTAAGAATCCCATATAATTCATTTCTTTTAAGAGTTTTCATAATAACCCTCAATTGATTCTCATGGCCTTCATAGATTTTGGAGTATACCAGGATATCATCAATAAATACCACAACAAAGTCATCAAGATATTACTTGAAAACCCTATTCATTAGATCCATGAAAACCGGGGATGCGTTAGTTAGTCCAAAAGGCATTACTGTAAACTCATAATTCCCATACCTAGTTCAAAATGTTGTCTTTGGAATATCTGCCTTCCTCAAACACAACTGATGATATTCATATCAAATTTAAATATTCAAAAAATATTGGGATCAATGAAGTTTATCAAATAAATCATCAATGTGAGGAATAGGATACTTGTTCTTTATTTTAGTAGCATTGATCTCCCTGTAGTCAATGCACAACCTCATAGATCCATCTTCTTTCTTGAAAAATAGAATTGGGGTTCCCCATAGAGAAACAGTGGGGAGGATAAGTCCGTTATCACTGAATTCCTCTAGTTTTTCTTGAGTTATAAAAATTTCATAGTGCCCATTCTATAAGGAGTCTTTGATATAGGTCTTTCACCAAGAATTAAATAAATAGAGAACTCAACTTTCCTCTCTGGAGGATTTCTAGGTAAATCCTATGGAAATACATCAATGTATTCTTTCACAATATAAATGTCTTCAATTTGAAGATTTTATTCCATGCCCATAAATATTGTGTTCTCTTACTCCCGAAAAATTGAACTCAGTAGAGATATTGGGGGTGGATCTAGATAAGAATTAGATGGCAATGTTTCTTCTCTAAAGATAAGGGACTCTACACCATTCTCAAAAATTGTAAATTCCATCTTCTTGCAAGAGATATTCGTATCATAATTCTATGGCCAATTCATACTAAGAAATATATCAAATTCAATCATGGGGATGATGATAAATTTAGAAACTAAATCATGTTTATGTGTTATGGGGGGACTAATAGACAAATCTTTTCTGTAATGATACATCCCCTAAGAGTTTTGACTGAAAAATACTTTATTAAATCAAATTGGAAATGTCTAATTTTCTTGGAAAACTAGGAAGATATAAATGAATGTGATGATCTAGAATTATATAAATCATTAGATAAGTTTAAGGAAAAAATTAAAGTATTCGACACCACATCATTAGAAACTTAAACCTCCATTGTTGTAATTGTATAAGATTAACCTTGCTCTCGTGACCTTTTCTGAGGCAAGTTTCCTTGGCATTTAGGACACTCATTTTGATATTGTCTCATCTCTCTAAAATTGTAGCATTGAAAATCATTGACTTGTTTCTTCCCTTTATATTCATTAGATCGATGACCATTTTATCCACACTTATATAAGACTCTCATGCCTTTCAATCATTTCCTTAGATGATTCTTTCCACAATTCTCACATAATGGAAATTGATTTGTTCCCTTCTTCTTCTTTATAACTTCACATTTTCCATGGTTATCATATTACCACTTCTTATCTTGGTTTCCCTTGAACAAATTTGATCTAGAATATTCCTTCTCTGTTTTTATGGAACTTAATATGATTTCATCATATGATGAAAATGACTGAGAAGATAGTGCCTGTAACATCCCAGGTAAATAAAGAATATTAATTTTTCATATTTATTAATATTTTCGAATAAAATATTAATTTTACTTTAAAGGGGTTGCTATGTTTGATAGCGTACCCGATACGTAACAATGAGTTTCTTTGAAATCTTATGTTGCACACTAGTAATGTAATAATATTATTTTAAATGGTAGTTAGCACGTAGTCGTTGTATTGGTGGTAATGAATAGAAATAACTAAAATATGATTATATATGTTTTTTTAATATTTTTACATTTATCAAATAAAAGATAAAGGCTTAAAATAGGAAAAGAATTTAATTTTAGGCATAGATACTCTAATATTCACTAAAAGGTTGACTTATCGCCTTTTGATGGCGAACCCTCTATAAATATAGTTTTGTTCACTCTTATACATTCTATTGGACCAAATAAAATTCTTCTTTAGAATCAGGACATCAAAATTTACTTTGTGTAAATTTTTGGTATTTTTCCGATAAAGTTCATTTTTTTAATGAATAGTGAAAAATGTTGTATTTTAATTCAAAACCCCTTTTTAATCTAATTTATTTATATGATTAGATTATCTTTTTAATTGGTTTTAATGTGAAATTATAATATATTTTTACTATTTAATCCAATGTTGTTCGTTGGAATTAATTTCACTTTCAAATTGGACTTAAACTAGTGTCAATCTTTCGATATATATTGTTTCATAAAAACACGCAATTTGTTCTGACAACGGGAATTAATTATTAAATTAATTAATGAAACTTATATGTTTTCAATTTTGTAAAATAGACATCATTTTTTAATTCAGAATATCAAATATATTTTAGGGTGAATATTTGGTATTTTTCTGAAAAACTTCAATTATTGATGAATAGTGAAACCACTAAGTGGTAGTTAAAAAACTGATTTTTCATTTAAATGATACTTTACCACTTTTGTGAATTTCATTTCAAAAATCTGACATACAAGGTTTTCATTAGGATGTAAAATGTGGTTCAATGGGATTAAAATAATTTTTTGGTGAATAGTAACTTTTAAGTTTTATTAATCGCGATTAGAGGAAATTAGTGTAATTTAAGGTAAAAATAATGTTTTAAAAATTTGAAATGACCTTGACACATGTACTACCCTTATTCGATGTGTCATGGCCGACCAAGAGAATCCATGGGTCAACTTGTGGATCCCATGGATCCACTTGGGTAGGAAAATGACATTAATAACTTTTTATTTAAAGTTAAAATACAAATGTCACAAACATGTATTGTTTTACTAAAAAAAATTACATGGGGTTATACAAGTAATATTTTTTACTATAAATATTCATTATAAAGATAAAAATATTTCCTACATCATGATATTTTTTTATAATTTTTAGACATTAAATAAATTAAATTATTTATGACACCATGATGATGTAGTGATTACCTCATTATTTAACGATTTAAATAAAATGAAAAGATAATGTAAAATATAAGACTTAAACTTGTCAAAAACTTATTATATGGGTGTATTTAGAACACTTATCACCTTATCCTAGAAATATATCCTTTTGGGACCTTTAAAATCTGAAATTAATTTTATAATAAAGTAAAATTTTATAACTTTCCAAGAGTGCCCCTCCTCTCCTCTTATAAAAGGCCCCCACCTCTACCTCCTTACCCACACCTCTCAAGCCCTTGGCTCATCCAACCTCTGCTAATATTGTCTCTCCACATCCCTATATTCATCTTATAAGCCTTACCTTTGGCAAAAAGCTCTTCAAGAAACCCTTTTGGTTCAAACCAAGGGGAGTTACCTGATTTAAAGGTAATGTCTTCTCTTATGTTCATTTGTTTTATTTTGCTTCTCCAACCCCCTAAAAATATTATTCCTTTATTTTGTAAAAACACCAGTATCTTCAATATACTAGAATGTTTTTATGAGAAATATTCGAGGTACACTTACACACACCTCCATCTAATGGTTAAAGAACATATTGTTTCTGTGGATGGAGAATTACTGCCTCACGAAACGATGATTGTTCGATCTTCTCTTAACACCTTTCATGGTGGCCATTATGATGTAACTGTATTTTATATATGATATATATGGTATTTATGTTTTCTATATGCTTCTGTATTTTATATTTAAAACATAGCTTTATGATTTTCATGTTGTGCAAATGCGATAATTTCATACGAGGAAGTGTGGACTAACGCCACCTCAAGTGATGTGAGTCGTTCATGCAATACATGGAATGTATAAAGAATGAAATTAATGAAAATATGTGACCTATATAACATATATATTATACAGTAATTATAATATATATATCTCTCATTTATTGTTAATTCCATTAATATGACAAAGAAATGAAAGTAGCGTTCATGCGTACGTACGGACTACCGTCTCCATGAACGGTGCATTTCATTTCTTTTTATCTCCAAATGTTATGGAATGGTATAAAAGGAATATGTACTGGATATATATTATATTTAAATCATTAATACTATTCTGGAGATGATTTACTTATAACTACATGGACAATCATTTTCAAAAAAGTTCATTTTTGACTAATGTACCAAACATCGACAAAAACGTCTAATATGAACTCACAATATTAACCAATTATTATAACATTATAATATGTGATATGAACTGAATAATAATCTTTAAATGAGTTACTTAAGCAATTATAAATTGACCAATGTTTATTATTCAGGAATATAAAGAAACGAACAAGACAAGTTGGACTTGAGGTAAGGGATCCTACCTCTCTCTTTCTTTTTAAGTACTCTCTTTTATGTCATTTATTTTAAGCACATCTTTCTTATTTTTGGGGATTCTCTTTTATATTCCTCATTATGTAATTTTATCTTCATATTATGAGAGACCCTATTTTATCTCATAAATCCACTTTTGGATGTTTTAAGTGGCACTGTTAGGCTGCTGAGTTTTCGTAAGGGATTTTTCATCTCACTTTTATTCCCGTGAGATTTATGCTATATTTGCCACCATTTCCTTTGAGTGGTGTATATACTGCCCATTATTCTACTCTATGTGTAATATACTTTCATTTATGGGTATTTACATCAATTTTTAATAGTCCTTATTTCATGGGGTGTACGTTTCGAAAGTTACCCAAGTCGGTAAGGGAACCTTTCACCTTCTTTTTTTTAAGACTTATTTTTGTTAGGTATTTTAATTTACATCTTATTATGATGGGATATGTTATTATATATCCTTATTGTAGTAAATGTTATGTCCAAGTGATGAGATACCCTTTTTATCTCTCATCCTCTCATTTTATGAATTTTTAAAGTGACGTTGTTAGGCTGTTGAATTTCTATAAGGGAACTTCTTAACCTAATTTAAATTCTTTGGGTTAAACCTATACTTCTTGATTATGTCATAATATGAATATGTGTGGATGACCTCTGATTGTTTTATACTTAATATCCTCTTATATTTGGTGTATTTATATTTTTCACACATAATTATGTAATTGATTTATCCTTAATCTAAGGATAAAAACTTTGTAAGGGACTTCGTCTCAATCTCCTTTCATTGAGGCATATTTTGTTTTATACACAACATTCTTTTATACGGTGTATAAACCCCTTTGACTTTTACTTTTGCTTCAAAATGAATCTTTTTTAAACGAATCATTTTACTAAATTACAAAAAATATGGTTCTTTTTAACGTATGCGGTGACAATGACCTTTCTGCCGCCGCGAGTATTATTTGATCTTTGGATTCCTCAACAAGCCATAATGTTTTTAAAAGTAAATAAATACCATATAATCTTTATGTATTTTGGTATTGAAAATGGTTTTGATAATGGATTTGTTATGTCAATATATTTAAGTGATATATTGTGATTGAAATGTAGAAATGCTTTATTTCCTTTATAATTATTTTATATGTTATGAATTTATAATGGTACTTGGACATTTGATGGGTGGTTATGTGATAAACCATATGACGGGTGGTGTCGTGAATACCAGGACGGGTGGTTACGTTATAACCTCCAATGCATTGGGTATGGAAGTCGGCCGAATGGCTATTCCATGTAGTGATATATGTGGAAGTCGACCTTATGGTTATTCCCTTTAAGTATGTTTATGTCCGAATTTACCTTTATATATTATGTGTTATTTATATGGTTTTATGTAATCTTTTGGTTACAAAGTATAAGTAGTGATCTTTTATTTAGTGAAGAGTATTTACTAATTCATAAAGGTGAAAAGTATTACTTTGATAAAGTATTCATGGTTTACTTTTTGTTTTGAAAAACTAACAGTTTTCCTTCTTTGTGTATCCTTTACTGGGCTTTTATGATCATCCCAAGTTTTTGAAATGTTTTCCATAGGACTTAAAGATGAATAGGGTCAAGGATGGGATCAAGGAAAGACATGATATCTAAAACATGGAACTATACATGTTTCTTTTTAAGAGTTTTTATTTTATGGAAACTTAGTAGAAGTGTATACTTTGTAATCTTTTGAGATGTAATAGTTATGTCCTAATTCTCTAAAACTCTAAACCTGAAAAGATCCTCTATGTGAATTATTCATTTAATTCGTGATTATGTAATGTTATAAGGTCGGGTCCTTATAGTTCCCTTTGAAGACTTGGCTTAATACCTTCAAAGAAATGATCAATATTGTCTTCCGAATCATGTACATAATCTATAACATACCTATATAATATTGTGAAGGAATCCTTATACTCCACAACAATATCTTCTTCCCTTTACTTTAGACTAAGGAATTTCCTCTTAATTTCTATTCGTTGTTCATGAGGGAAATATTTTTTGAAGAATATAACCTTAAAATTTCTTCATTCTATATCTTTTATTTCTTCTTCCTCCATGGTATCTTGGATCATGGACCACCAGTGATCATCATCACCCTTTAGGAAATATACTTCCAGTACTACATTTTCATTTTCATTTCATCTTAATGCTAGAAATATATTTTCAAGGGACTTGATCCACATCTCAACTACCACTGGATTAGTAGTCCCGCTAAAATATCGGGGCTTCTGTCACATGAAACGATCCAATACAAGTGTAGCATAGTTATTTTTCATATCTTGATTAAGTTATCCCAATATAGTCATGATCTGATCCACTCCAACACTGATTGTGTTGTCTTTCTCAGTGGAGAAACCCCTACATTGTCCATGGGTTTTGATTCCCCTTCTTCCATTAATATCCATCACTAAAAAATGGCATACACTAAACTAGGTCATAATTCATAATTTCTAACTATAAATCACTTAACATAATCTAAAAATTTATGCATGACTAATATCATATTTATAATCTTTATTTCTATTTAATTTAAAATCCTTAATAATGGTTTGTAAAGAAAATGTGAATTATCCTAAGAATATCCCCTGGAAGTGTCAAACCAAGTGCGTAGTAAGGCCCATTGTTGTGTACCAGGATACCCCATGTCAAGCCCGAAACTCCTTGTCTGATTTGTTACTCCTAGGTATATCTATTCCAGAACCACGTCTACTTGTAGTATCTAGACAAGGATGTATTTTCTATGAATACCCACACAATATCTACTTTACCAAAATTCCAGGATGTTCTTATAAGATTATACTCAAATTCTATCTCAGGTTATGTCCTCTAAACTATTTTTCCAAAATCTAGTTTCCAAGGTTGCTGCAAAACTTCCTTTGAAACCAACTATAACTCCCCGACCCTAGAAACCTAGAGATGGTGCATTACTTTGCTATATTGGCATGATTACAAGATATAGAATCCTAGAGGACCGATTACTTTAGTAGTTTTGGATGAACATATTTCATACATGATACCCAAATTATATTTGTAAAGATAGAAAATATAAATGATACATAATAAACTGAAAGAAATTGCCTCCTTGAAAGCTTATTCAAGGTTATCTTCTTCATAACCTATGGAAAGGAGATATAATAAGGGTGAGATTAAATTATCATTAAGGGTTACATGTATTGGAATCATTAATAAATAATAAGTGAATCATAATCAATTATACATGACTAATATGGCATGATGAATAAATGAAAACACTTTCCATCAATAAGCTAAGAATAAAAATGAGTCCATATATTTTTTCAAAGTGAAAATCTCATGGATAGTAATAACTGGATATTAAATAAGGAGAATGATTATTATTTGGATTTCATGTATCTAGAACATGAAACATTATATTGTCGAGATAGTTTAAGTTTGTGGGTAGAAACCTGTCAAATTTTTGGAAACAAACTCGAAGGGTTTTCCACCAACAGATTTGTCTCATGAGACCTATCGATGCATAGAGGGGCTATAGCGGGCCCCACACATCACTTAAATTCCAAATAATTATTTTTAAAAATATTTCATACAATAAAAATATGCCTTTTAAATATTTTTATTGAGTATAGGATACAGATTCATCAATATTTTCCCAGTTAAAATAGCATTCAAAATAAAAATTGTATGTAAAATGGTATGCGGATTATAGAAACGATCATATCCATGATACAAGAAAATTTATATTTAACAGAATTATAATTTTAAATGAAAACTGATCTTAAAGGGTCAGTAGATACTCCACATAAGAAATATTAGATGCACAATACCAAGTAAGTCTTAATGAAATGGAAATTGAGACAAAGTCTCTTACTACATTGTAATCAATCGAATCGTATGACCAAAAATTAATAATCACCAAATTAATAATAAAATAACATTAATATAAATATAATAATGATATTATATATTAAATGGGAGTACACATACACCATATACAAGAAATTATTGGAAAAAATAGAAATCTCACAGAATTAAAAGTGAGATGAGAAAACCTGTACCTTATGCCCGAATGTGTTCTTCGATTGATCATAATGACCTGAAAAATAAAATTTATCTTAATTAATTAATAATTAAATAAACTAATATAAATTTAATTTATTTATTTTAACCTTATGAGGTTCATTCATGGCCTTTTTTATGGGTTTAAGAGGTTTAAATTTTTTGTTTTGGAAACATTTTCTTCTTTGGTTTTCATTATCAGTTTACTTGTATTCGTGAATTGAAGTTTGTTTGAAATGTTGTTAAACATAGATAATTGTTAATATATTTTATTAGTGGAATTAAAGAGATATAAATTACCTTATAATGAATTTTTTCATGTACTATGAGGTTGAATAATTAGGTAAAATTTAATGATAAGCACTTGGATTAACTTGGCAGTTTAGTGTACAATGAACGTGTTTTGTATTATTATTTTATATTATGAGTTTTTAAGGATTATAGAACATTAAATAAGATAAAATAAATATATTATGATCTATTCCAACCATTAAAAAAATTTCATGACCATACTTGAATATAGTAATGAAAATTGAAAACTCGTCTTCCTTGAACGTGATAAATTAACACATCTCAGACGATGTTTTCATTTATTGTTTAAAAGGAGGGAAAAGAAGATATAACGATAGAATATTCCATTATCATAAAAATTTTCCATTACATATAAGGTACTTTAATTTTCATAACATTTGGATTAGAAGAGGTGAGAATAGAAAAAATAACAAAGGAACTTGAAAAGAAAAAAAATAATTGAAAAGAGGAATTTACCTCTTGAATCTATCTTCCTTTGAGAGCCTCTTTAGGGGAGGGGATTTGGTCTTTTGAGGAAACCAAGGGTTGATGGATGTGTGGGAGGAGCTTAGGGAAATAATTTAGTAGAATTTAGGCAAGTCTTTAAGCTTGATAGGTGTCAAGAAATGAGGGTGTGAGGGGTGGTATTTATAGTGGAGGGGAGGAGGGTTTTCTTAATATATTAATAATTAGTATATTATTTTTCCCTAAGACAAGAAATAGTGATGATTACATTACCAAAACTAGTAAAAAGTACATGTTATTTCTAACTAATGGTTTCTTATATCATCCATGATGCAGGGCATAATGTATTTATCTCATAATGTATTTATACCGTAATTACCATATTTCACTATTCAGTCAAAATTCATGTATTTCAGAAAAAAATCCCAAAAATTTACCCTAAGCATTTTTGACATATAGAATCCAAAAATGAACCCCATTTTTAAAAAATAATTTTCTAAATATGAGAAATTTAATTTTTAATTAAATTCATCATTTAATCAAAAAATACCAACACTTAAAATATTCAACTTCGTTTTTAAGGTTCCTAAACATTAATTATACTTTCCTGGGTAAGGTTACCATTCATAAAGGTCATATTACTATTCATAAGGGTAAGTTACTATTCATAAGGGTGTGTTACTATTCATAAGGGAAAGTTATTATTCACCAAAAATTAAGTTTATTCTATCAGACTCCAAATATATTACTGAACACAACTGTGTATGTCTGTTTTTTGAAATTCAAAACACATAAGTGGAAAATTCAAGTTTCATGGTTAGGTTATGACAATCTCCTTTAAATAACCAAGTGTTGTTTCAAAAATACTCAGTGCTTCAGGTAATATAGGTTATCTAATGAATTAAAATTATTTAAGAGAAACATACCATAACATGTTTGGGGTGTTATAATGTGTATCATACATCGGGTATTATACCACAAGTCATCATAGCATGTACACCAAGTAAGGCACCTCAAGCCATCACAGCTTATACCCAGCATACCTATAATAACCATTATGAAACTATATTTGGAGATATATGAGTTTGAAATAACCAAAATATATTACATCCCTCTATATACATATATAGGAAAGCTAACCACCATGAATACCAGGGCATAATACTACCAAGAGAAGAGAGTGGGGCTAGAGGGGGTAGTCAGTCATCCATCCTCACCACCAGGATGTTGGGAAAAACACCCTCCCAAAGTCCATTGGGTGTTAATTTCCCAAACCAACATGGGTGGGGTATCATATGAAATCACAAAACATAAAGGATATAAAATATCTCACAACCACACTATTGGAATAACCTGGTCCTAGGATTAACTGCAACTATCATCACTTGGACACCCGACCTCCACTTCTAGGGAATAAATATCTTATAAGAACACAAGTATTTAAGAATAATAACATTAAATTACTTATCTTCTTTTTATTATTCCCTTTATCTTAATTAATTCATTGACCATTAGTTAACAGTGTTCCAAATTACATGTCATAAACCATCAATTAACATTGATTAAGCGACACTTTTTTATTATCAAGAAAATTCCATGCTCTCTAGGCATAATCTAACCATACATGGTTCCTTGGGGTTAACTTTAACATTTTCATTCCAATAAGAACCATCCCCATTGGTTTAATATTTATTAATCATTATTAACATTCCATAATTCTATGTATTCTATGAAAACATCCTAAGCTACCACAAGAGAGATGAAATCAATCACATCTAGCTGCCTCAAGTAGAGGGGAAAGGAATATAGATAAAACAAGTAACATGACCATCCAACCATTAAATCGATTCAATAATAATAAGAATCCAATTAAATCACAATAATGGGTAATCCCATATTCAACCCATCCAATCCTCTTCAGTGTCATACCTAACACACGCATGCATATCACTATGTATCTCTTTGTGACAAGTGTCAAATACTATCACAACATTAGGCCTCCCCACCCATATCTCATCAACCATCCCAGGATCATATCATGTTGCGAGGATCATATCCAAATCACAAAAAAGGAATCAAACAAAAAATAATAAATAATAGAGAAATCTATGCCCCAAAAATAAGGCATTCAGCATTCACATGAAAAAAGAACGTCATGGACCCTAGCACAAGGTATCCATTTTTTATAAAAAAAATAGTCACTCTCATACCCAAATATTTATCTTTATAAAAAAAATATATTTTATTCCATATTGAATTAACCAATTTATTATTCATAGGTTCCAACTATATGAAACCTAAGGATTTGGCTATAACAAGAAATTGAAATTAATTAAAACAAGATTTATAGCATTTTATATATTAAAACACTATAAAAAAATAACATTTCATTAATAAGAATTTGTATCTCATAACTCTAAAAATCATTATAGAATCATTTTCTTAATCAATTCCATTATCACGTGGAATCAAAAATTAAAAAATCAAACCTTCATTCTTGAATCAATTTTATTACATCAAATTATAAGAACCAGTGGTTTCATTTAAATTTTATTCTTTAATTAAATTATCCAATTCCAACAAAATTACAGGATTTACATTATTTATCTAATTCCATCAATTTCAAATTTCTAAAACAATCATCACAATATGATAAACTAAATCACAATATAGCTATCACAATGTCTAAAAATCAAAAGGAAACCAGTTATCATGGTGGAAACATCAACATGTGTTCGCTAAATATAAACCAAATTTCATTGTTTAATTTGGTATAATATTCATGAGGATAATTTCATAATTATTCAAAGGGATAAAACATGGTCAATTTATTATTTCATGTTAATAAATAGGATATTGAATGAAAACCTTACAACAAAAGCGTCAATGTTCTTCATATAAAAATAGATCAACATCACAAATCTCTGATCACCTATCCTAAAAGAAATTATGATCCACTGAGGACTTCATTCCATGTAAACATCATAAAATGATAATGAAAACTCCATTATAAATATGGAGAATATTATCCACAACATGTAAATAAATAAATGGGAGGAAACGGGATCAGACAGAGAAAAACTGCTAGAAAAAAGAGGAAGATCCTACCTCAATCACTATGGATTGATCATGGGTAGATAGGGGTTAATCCTTATTAAAAGGGGTGTAAAGATCTTTAAAACCCACCATTTTATGCCTATGATTTGAGATAAATAAGTATGAGAAAGTAGGGTTCAAATAGTGTTTGGGGTATTTATAGATAGGCTGGTTCTTATAAGACTGCAGTGCAGCCCCTAAGACTACATTGTAACCTGTTAAAAACTAGGCGTACTATAGTGCAGTAGAAGGAGACCATGCAACATCCACCCAATAAAAGGCACGTTTAATATCCATAGGAATATCCTAGAATAGTGGATATTAGGCTACGGTGTACCCCTAATCACTACACCAAAGAACCTGTTCCCAAAAATAGAGGCTAGAATGCAACCCATGTCTACATTCCATAGCTACCCTTAAATTGGAAGGATGACCTAAAACCCCTATGTCATAGATGGATAATCTGTTCCAGAACCACTCAACTTACTACACCATAGTTTAACCTCCACATCGCAGCCAAGCCTAAAAAGTTAATAGCCCTAAAAATCCTACAAAATCTACCCTACACTATATCCATCCTCATTAAACTATAACATCCACCCCTGTAGTGCATCCTAGGTCTCCACAACGCATGATGGCCTTAAATCCCCCCAAAATCCTAACTTACATCCTAAACACCTTGGTACCTCCTCCTAGTGTCTGAAACACCCAAAACTCACAAATTAAAGGCTTCTAGGATCCAGGTCCTTACAAAATTTATTTTTTAAATTCTTTATACATGAATTCATTTTCCTTATTTTATAACCATTTTATCATAATGAATCTTCCTCTCTAAGTTTGTTTGGTTTTCCACAGTAATATCTTTTCCTATTATTTTTTGAATTTCTTATTTCAAATAAAAGTTATCAAAAGAAAAGTATATTTCTTCTTATATTTCAAAATAATTTTATAATGCTATAATAATAGGATTTTTCATCTATATAGACATAATTTAATGTTTCTTATCATCATTGGTTTATATTCTCTAATGGCACCATCCATATTATTTTCCTGCATGAATTTTGATTTTATTTTTTTTTTGTTGAAATATTCATGGAAATCATTTTATTATCATGGTTTGATTAAGTTATGGTGGAGTTAAAAATGATACAAAGTTCTTGATACACATATGTATTGTTTATCATTATGTAACGAGTGGTTCTATTATATCCCTCCAATGCATTGGGTAATGTTTTATACCTCCTGGTATCAAAATGGTACATGGTTGGTTAGCCCAAGCCCAAGGGTGCACTGGTGATCTTCCCTAACCTAATGGTACAAGGGTTTTATAATAACCCATAGCATATTCAACCAATAATTACATAATTTATAACAAAGATATAATTTTATAAAATTTACAGGATATTTTTGTTTTATATTTCTAGAGAATTAGTTTAAATAATTTATAAAAAAGTGGACACTTTTACACAGTGTCATTTTTTCCAAAAAAATATAGCATTAATTTTACACCAATTTTTCATTCAAGATGATTTTTCATCGTTTATGATGATTTACCATATCAATAAATATAAACCTATATAAAATATATAATAATACTTAAATCGTATGAAAAAAATTTGAAAACATGGGATTATAAAAACATATCCTGGTATTAGGAAATAAAATTAAGGGAATCTCATTAATCTAAGAAAAAACATGAAACCCAGTGAATATGTTTAACATTTTAATAATATAACTTTGAGTAAATAAATAAAACATTTTCATATATGGAAATAAACCTTTTCTCAAATAAAAAAAAATTGATAACCTATTATTAATCATAGTAAAAACATGAAGGTGTCTTAAGTCACATGGGAACTCATCAAAATATTTCTAAACATTTCATTGTTAAAGGAAAATAAACTTTCCTTACCTCAATAAATAAAAATATTTCCATAAAAATACTATTTGAAATCATAATATATGTATCCTGGATCATTATATTCATAAAACATATTCACTATTTTTTAACCCAAGTCGTAATAATTGAATCCTATTTAATTCCATTGGAGTAACCAACCTGGATATCTCCATCATTTTCACCTTTGAAGACTGTATCATTACTCAATGCATTGGAGAGTCATATCAGGTTCACCTATCACAGTTATCTATATTGAGCTCACCCATTGTCATATATAATTCTCAAGTACCATATCATGAACAAAACAAAATTCACTTTTTCATCATAAAACCTTTGAAAAACTAATTTGAACCTAATAGAGAATGACTTTCTATTTTCACATAAAAATGTGAAGAAATGTCCTTTTTATTTGAAAACTATTAAAAATGAAAAATTAAAAGTAGAGTGGGAATATGATATTACTTGAAAAACAATGTAAACTTATAGATTAATATTTATAACTAATAATAGATATGATGGTGGGAAAATTCCCTCAAGTTGTATACGTTAAAAAATTGTACTCTGGTAAAAAAATGTCAAAATGACTCGTATGGTAAATATTAAAAATACTCCTTTTAAACCATTTTAATTAAATTAAAAAGTAAATAAAAATAAAAAAAATAACAATATTTTATGTGTAAATAATAACATTCCTGAAACATTTTTAATATCATGGATTTGTAGGAGAAATAGTTTAAAGTAATACTTTAAAATATGGTTTTAAATAAAAAGATCATACCATGAGTATCATCTAGGTTCATACATTCTATAACTCATGAATAATAAAATTATATTAATTATTTACTTGATTAATAACCTTTTAATTTTCATTACATTATCATTATTCCATTTATTTCATTTATTACCATTTTTTATTAGTTACTAAAATGGTTATGTTTACATTGGTAATTTTAGGGTTGTTCAGTTTATAACCTCAAAACAACATTGATGTGTTGAATGTAGTCAAATTATTTATAGTTACATTACCTATAGAATATTAAAAAAAATTATTTTTTATATTTATAAAGTATATATACACTTAAAACCAATCATGTAAGGTAGGTATGGAAATTGAACCATGTCGTTTCATGGAGGTGGTAGTTCGTACATACGCATGAACAATGTTTTAATTTTTCAAATAGATTGGGAATAAATAAATTATATAATATTATACTTTTAAATAATGTTATATATTTTGTAAATGTCATATTTATTCATTATTAATATCCTTATGACCATCCTTGTAAATTATAAATGAAAAACAACTCACATCGTTTCATAGAGGTGGTATTCCCCACTTATACACGGGGGACGTTATCATTTATGATGGATTTAAGGGTAAGAATTTAAGTAATATATTATATTTCAATAGTAATAAATATTTCATAAATATTATATATATTCATTTGATCCATCATTTTAACTATACACATGAGTTGATGATGAAAAATAAAACACATCATTTATTTGAGGTGGTAGTCCACACGTACGCACGAGTAATGTTTTTATTTCCCATAGAATGGGAAGAGAGATGAAAATGGATTGTAACATATTTAAAATTATATTAAAATATATTTAAGATAATAATTTTATTATTTTATCAAGTTTAATTATTATTTTAATAAGTTATAAGAATAAATAAACTTGAAACACTCGATTAATATTATAAGTCTTCTTTAGAAAACATCTCTTGGTTTACACCTTAACCCTTTATAGGCTGGTATTTTGGTGATACCAAGACATATATGACTTGGGTAGGATATTTGGGAATGTATTTTTTCAGTTATTGGCTGATATATAGTGCTAAAATTTTATTAATAATTTCGGAGATTAGGTGGCCTTTTATAAGTGAGAAGAGTGGTACAGTTGTAAATACTTAAAACTTTAAAATATATTATATGTATTTAACAAATTCATGTGGAAGAAAATTGAAATATTTAAAATATATGATGTCTATTAGTTTAAATCCACTCATCCAATCAATTTTAAATAATTTTTTATGATATTTTAAAATTTATTTCTTAGTTTTACCTCCTTCCTCGACTCTTTTAACGATTACCGTGGTGACAAAGTTTTACCAAGGTTACAATTCAAAATGAACAAAAATTAAATTGAAAATATAAAAAAATTAAACCTTATGATTCAAAATATAAAATAAATTTTACCATATTAATTTTCTAAAAGTGTTAGAAATTAATTTTAGTATAAATACGCAAATTGCAATGAAAACGGTTTTTAGAAAAATAGCCTTTGTAAGCATAAAAATTATTTTATTCCAAAATAAAATATAATTAAGATTACTATGGAATTAATTGAATTAATTTTAATATGTTTTTATAATTTAAATTTAAAACTAATCTATGACATAATTTTAGTTTTTAAATAGTATAAAATTAATGAAAGTTTTAATAAAAACTGTATTTTTTCCTATTCGCACAAAAAAATCAATATTATTAGGAAAATCCCAAAAATTAACCCAAAGATAAATTTGATATGATAATTTAAAAAATTAAGTACTTTTATCAATTTAAAAATATAAAATTTATAAATTTCTCTTTTAATTAAAATCGTGTAGTACATTGAAAAAAATAGTTAAATAAAATTATTCATTTTTCTATTGAAAATTTATATAATGTTATTTAAAGAACTATGATGATTGTGAATACATAAAAATTAACACTTATAAACCATAGAATTGATTTATTTCAATTATTACTTGAGTTGTCACATTCTTAACCCTTTAATAAATTGCTCCCTCATAATTTTATTCATTACTTAAACATGTTACATTATTTTTTTCATTATAGTTTTTTCTGATTCAAATGTTACTTCTTCCATCATGTGATTATTCTATAAATACATAACCTATTGAATTAAATTTTTTATAGTTCCTATTGTCTGTGATATAGAATATGAACCAAATTTTCTTTATAAAAGATATTATCCTCTAACTATACCACTTTAGGGATCATAACATGAGATGCATTAGGTACGTACTTCCTTTGAAAAGAAATATGAAACAAATCATGCACCTAAGATAAACTCAGATGTGAGGCTACCTGGTAAGTAATTGAACACACATTCTCTAGAATTTCATTAGTTTTAATGAACTATGGCCTCAAATTTTCTTTCTTAACAAAACACATTACACTTTTCCAAAAAGATACTTAAATAAAAACATGATCTTATGCCTCAAATGATATATCATTCCTCTGGTTATCTGCATAATATTTCTACCTAATTTGATCTTCCCTCATATAGTGTTGAATAATATTTACCTTATCAACCATTTATTTTACCATATATTTTCTAAATAATTTCATTTCACTAACTTCATTATAACATGATGGATTTTGACACCACTTTCCATATAATTCCTCAAAAATATGTCAATTGTATAATAGAATGAAATCTATTATTATAAGAAAATTTTACCAATGAAATATATTGATCCAAGAGGGTTTTTTAGAGTCTAATAACAATTTTCAAAGGTATTTTAAATTATTAAAATTCCTTTTCAAATAATATCCATTCAAGATAATATTAAATATGTGATAAAATATTGAAATGAAGAACACAATAAATATGGTGTACCATACATCGATAAGACACTACAACCTTCAATCGTTATTTGATCAGTTTTATAAATATCATTGAGTATAAAAAATAAGCATCACACCTCTGTAGTGTATCCACGAGACGATCTAAATCATCCATAATATGGATAGGATTCACCATTTCTCCATGTCATGATAGTACCTTACAAGTAAAAGAAGAATATAAATGAGATATTTAAGGTATTGGGAGGTTTTCCAAGAAAAAGGTGTTTATTTTTCATTCAACATATATCTTAGGGAAGTAGTGTAAATAATCCACAATAAAACTTCTCATACTGCTTCATTTACTCATGAGCATATAACACATGAGTACATGAAACGTTTTCTAGATCAAGCATAAAATGCATGAATAAAGAACTCTTGGTCCATTAAATATTATGTAATGGATCCCTAATGATAACTCACATGTAAGAGTGGCTTGACTTGTTGATACATGCATGAATTCATGCCAATAAATATTTGGTAGTAGAATGGAATTCATATTTCATTTTTTTCAATCATAATGTTGTAACCAACTAAGCATCACATGCATATGTATTTGGGGAATATTCCCTTCAATATAATTCTTGCACTAAATCCTAATAGACTTTGTTCCATTTCACTATATATTATACCATATACAATAAATTGTGAAAACATATCCAAAAATCATTTTGGTTATCTTCCAAAACTCCTTTTGAAAAGCTATCATTAACTCCACCTTGTATCACTTCATATTCAATACCCAATGAATACCCATCCAAAATACTTTTGTATTAACTCTAAAATACTTTTATATAAGATCTATAAGTCAAAATAAATCCCCATTAAGTTAACCATAAAGTGTGACCCCATAGGCATTTATAGAGATGAACAAAAATATGAATCTTTGGATCCATATATTTAAAAAAAGAGCATCCACTAGAAAAGAATCAATGTCACTCAATCTATAAAGGTATTTGGTATGATCTCCATCAATGTGTGTATCTCTATACTTGTTTCCACCAGTCTTTATCATATGAAAATTTGAATTCTCATATTTTCTCTTTATCCAAGACATCGAGTGACCATGGGACATGGAACATGTTAATCCCATATATAAAACTCATATTTTCTCAACTATTAGAGTATAAAATGGCCGGATTGATGAATATATCTCATGTCATTCATATTTATGGATAATAACATCATGTATCCCTTATCCGAATAGATATAAAATATCTAAGTTTGGCCAAACACTCCCATGGTCTATCTCGGCCAAGGGAATTTTTTCCATACTCATCATACAAGAGGATAAATCCCTTCTTGGTTAATATTTAACTGGTGACATGATAAGCAAAATATCCAACCACCCATGTATTAGATAATTCAATATATACATTTTCATAAGTTGGGTATCAAATTATGGAGGTCCTCATGCTAGGTATCTCACTAACCTCAAGTAGTGTGGATTCAAATATAACCCATTCACCCCTAGTATACCAAAGATATCTATATGACACTCTATGTGGTATACTTAGTAGGTAATCTAGTATAAATAAAAAATATATTATTCATGGTTTTTCACCTCATGATCATATTATGTATCTATATAAAATAATCATACTCATTCAAAACTTAAAATTTAATCATAACATATAATACTCTATAAAGAACATCAGTTAGGTGTAAACTAAAAGTCTTACTTTGATAGGAGAATTATCATTACACTTCATGAAATTTATATACATATATATTTGAATAGCCAATGTAAAATAATAATAATATGGAGATTTATTTTTAATATTATACATTTTAATATTATTTACCTTTTTAATAATATATAACAAAACCAATATAAGCACTGTAATTTCATATCATATATGATAAACTGTCAGATCAGCCTTATGTTTTCTACCCATTTTGGGTTTCATCAATGCATTACATCATATGTAATCCACATCACATATATATGTGACTATATCATATCTTCATGTGAATATTAGATAAAACCCTCCTATTAAACTCTTTAATGAGAAACATCTATAAATAAATCTAGTTTGAATAATGGTGAGACTTAGGAATCATATTCCTAACTATTTAACTTTTTGAACATATTCAAACATCTTAACATCACAACATCAAAAATTTTGACTTCAACTTATGTTGTCTACTTATAACTCTTTCTATATTCACAATCACCATCTTCTGAATCATATTTCGTCAAAAAATTTCTTTGAAGTAATGTAACTACTTATATTATTGTTTAATAGTCCTCCTAAAATATTTTAGTATAAAGTGAAAACCACTTTTTTATGGTGAATAATTTAAATCTTTACATTTATATTTACCTCAATACCCTAAAATCTTTTATAATATCAATTGTAATTCACTTTTCATTTTGATTGGTATAATCCTTCAAGAAATAGTGTCTTTAATTTTTTTTGATAACTAAATGTAACTCTTTAATTTTTTTCTTTATTATCACATATCCTAAACTCTTCTTTCATATTGAGTTTAAACACTTTAATCTTAAAATTTTATAATCCTTTATGAAATAGTGATATCTACTTTCTTATTGGTAACTAAATCTAACACTTTAAATTTCTCTTTACCAACACATATACTAAACTTTTTTGGATATTAAGTGAAAAATACTTTAACTTAAGATTGGTGTCATCCTTTATTTGTTAATTTTGAACTTCTTTAGGTCCAAACATACTCCCAATAGCATCTTAGACACTATATTATTTTCATAATATCTTTCTAAGATACACAGACACTTTTGTGTTAGGAAATAACATTTATTTCCTTTTAGTAGTAATATTTAACAAATAAACCATTTTTTCTATATCATATATGGTATTCTATGTGTTTGTAAAATTTCATTTTTAAGAGGAATATTTTATTAAAATATCTCAGTGATGGATGATGGGAATAAATTCCCTCATATTTTAATAAATAAATAGATAAAACCTTTTATCCAAATCTTCATCTCAAAACATGTTATAGAAATTTATGAATCATAAATCATGTTTATACATTTAATCATATCATGTTGTTAACAAACCTTCTTTGTAATTAAAAAAATTCTTTTATCACATAAGGTAAATGAGGTGAAGATACACATCTTTTACTTAGATTCATTTGATATTGATAAAATCTTATGCATTTAAATTCTTAATGTAGTAGATATTTACTACATCATGTGAATATAAACTATAAGTTCAATCAATTATTCCATTGATTTTAAACTCCTTTATATTTACAATGATTTGTAAAATATACATTAAGTATCATATACCCTTCAAAATCAAAGAATTAATTTCTATATAATCGATATTGTACATGGAAATTTCATTGAGTTTCACAAACTATTTTAGGTATATCTTGGATAATCCAGTTATATTGAATTATTACCCCTCTTTTTTTATAACCCAAGGATTAAATGACCATTTTTGGATTCTTTAAGAAACATTGTTGAACATTTAAACTAAATTTTCATCTTATGGTTTAAACTTTTACCCACTTGTATTGTCCATACATTACCAGAATCTAGACATCATATTTTGGTTTAGTCCATTCACTTTTTTGGAAAATTTACATAGCTAACAATAGTATGAATTTCCTATCCAAAACAATCCATTTTAGTCTCCCCTTAAAGTATGTTATATAATTTAAAAAATCATAACTATATGTATCAAAAACATCTCATCTCATTTTATTGAACAAAAAAAATTTCATACTCTTCCCAAGAGAAAAATGAGATAACACACATCTTATTACAAGTTCATCCATTCTTGAATCATCCAAGTTATCTATACAATAACTCATTTTATTTATTACTTTAAAGAATCCATCAAGCACTGGAATTTAATTATTTCTCATCTTATGAACTTAAGTATATTTACAACACTTTTAAATCATATAGTTGATATCATATATCTATCATAATAATATAATGGATTTATATAACAAATAAATCTTTCTGGAAACATTTAATCTAAACATATCCAATCATACTGAATATTATTTGTCTTACCTAGTCATATTGATTATATGAGATTAATAATGATATACCCAAACATATTGAGTACATTATTAGAGACTGAGATCAATTTTTCCATTATGTATCTAATACCTTTGAATCCATAAATGAATCTCTCTTTTCTTTTGAAAGTATCTAGATTGTCTTATTGAACATATTCAACACTTAGTTAATGAGGAAGGAACTATAATGACACATATAATTTTCATTAAGAACCTTTCTTAAATAATCATTCTTTTTTAAGAACATTTATTCAGTTACAAATATTAAGATCTGATTACATTAAGTTTCTCCTTTTCAAGGACTAATTACAAAATTTAGTTGATGACACTGATGATATTATCAAAAATAAAATATTTTATTAGATAATTATCATTTTTAATAAGCATTTAATAAGGAAATTTCTTAAATGGACTCTAACTAAAATGAATATCCCTTGTTAAAAATTCATCATAACCATTCATAGTCCAAGATCAAAATTTAACTTAGAAATGAGTCTGCTTGAGAATTCATATCATCACTTTTATTGAGGTAGGACAACATCCTAATCATATCATATATTATTCTTGGATAATTGATCAGACAACACTTTATCCAATCAACCATATGGATAAAAGAAACTTTATTTCTTTGGTATCTTAACTGTTAGGGAATCCTAGGTAAGTGTTACCCAAAGAAAATTCCAAAAACAAGTTAACCAAATACAATCCAGGCGAACCCTAATTTGGTATGAAACTACCTAAAAAAAGTATAGAGTCACTTATTAATTTATTTTCACACATAAGTTAATCAAGGGGTACATGTATTTCTCATGAAACTACCCAGTGGGATGATTGAGGTCTTGAAAAGTGCCACTTTGGAAGTAATCTCACACTTAGTATTTGAATGGGATTTTAATCTCATCATTTAATCTCATGTAATTTTATTTTTTGTATGTATGATTCTAGTAATTTAGTTTAGAGCCTTATTCCCTCCACCAAATCAATATGTTCAAACTATATTGATGTGTAACTCTTTTCCCAACCCAAAATGTTGTGTTACTTAACTAAAAATATAAGTAAAACATATTCATACATATCCAAATGAATCATATATATAAGTTACATGAACACTTCATGTAATGGTAAATATTTATCCTCATGGGTAATCTTATAGGTATGGATAACCAAACACATTCCCTATCCTAGAAAAGGAATAAGAATCCAGGTAGGTAGGTATCTCACCCCTAAGTCATTCTACATGGGGATACTTTACTGAAGATAGAATCAATACATCATAACTCTAATACTTTATATACACAACAGGTCAAGGTCAAGCACTAAAAACCCTTAAGTTTGATTTGGACACTTCCAATGCTAACTTGGAAGTGGGATGAGATCTCAATGGACTTTGTGGTTGGGTTTCTGTATGCCTGGAAAAAAAGAATGCATTATGGGTTTTGATCGATAGGCTAACTAAATTGGATAACTTTATACCCATTCATGATATAACCAAATTTGAAGAGATGATAAATCTCTATATGAAAGAGGTTTTTTATTTTCAAGGAGTTTTATCTGATAGCATCTCTGATATGGATCATCAGTTCACTTCTCATTTTTGGAGAGGCCTTCATAAGGCACTAGGGTCTCAGGTCTATTTAATCATGGCATATCATCCACAATAGGATGGATATATACAAAGAGATATATAGATCTTTTATAATATACTCCACACCTATGTTCTCAACTTTTATGGGGATTGGGATGACTATCTAGGTATGGTTGAGTTTTCTTATAACAATAGTTACCATTTCAATATCATAATGGATCCTTTGGAGGATTTTTAAGGTCGTCCTTGTAAATAATCATTATGTTGGTCAAAGATTGGTGAAAGTTATTTGGTTGGGCTAAGATTGTTTCAAGATATGACAAAAAAGATTCAGTTGATTCATCATATAGTGTCGATGGAATAGATCCAGTATAAGTCTTATGTTGATCGTCATCATAGACCATTGGAGTTCCCAGTTGATGATTGTTTCGGATGCTTTCGCTGGGGCGTGCGCATCCATCACGTAGAGGGCGTGTTGCTGTTACCCCGCATTCATGCTTTCCAAAGGAGGACGGCATCCTCTCTTTATTTAGGGACGTCTTCTCCTTGATCAAAATGGGATTATGGGATGTCGGTTCTTCCTTCCTTGGATTCCTCCTTGGAGCTCGTCACCTAGTTCGGGTCTCCCTCATAGATTAAGTCTTTGTTCGTGAATCTTGTTCCCAGTACCATATCTTCATGGACGCTGGTTAATTAAAATACTTCTGTCAGGACATTTCATGGGGTCTTGACATGGTAGCAACCTTCGGACGGAGTAGATGACAACATCAAGCATGTTAGGGCATCTCTGGATGCGTGGACATTGGGGAACCTGTATTCTTCCTCATAAGAGGGCATCTCAAGGGTGCAGAACCTGAGGCATCCCACATCGAATGCGGGGAATCATATGCCATAGCCATGTCTCTGAGGTTTTCCACAGCTTCCCATGTTTAACAGAGGGTATACCATGATTTTAACATCCAGTGGAGATGGTTATGCCAAGGGCATGTCTTTTGAGGTTTTCCTCGGGCATCTCATGTTTAACACGAGGTAGGCTGTGAGTTTACCGTCTTGCAGAGACAGAATGAGAGTGATCAGAACGTCCCATAGAGATGGATCAGATTGGTACATCCCAAGGAGAGAACACCTAGAATATGAATGGATCAGAACGCCCAATGAGGACAGACCTGAGATGGTGCACCCCATGTAGGATAGATGTCACACCGTAATGGCGGACATGAACACCACTGAGGGTGGATCAGGGAGAGTGCACCCCAGAATGGGGGACACCAAGGTTCACCATTGGCTGTGATTGAACCTCATGGGGGTTTCCTATGTACCTTGTGTATAGGACAGGGATCAAAACCCACGTAGTTATAAGGGTTGATGATTCGGGGTGTACACAAAGGAAAATGACTCAGAGACATGTTGGGGATTATGCATGGTTAGCTGCCCCGGTGCCATAAGAAGCGGCGCTGGGATGAATGGAATGATCTCACAGAAATGTGGCGTCCCGGCTAAGAATCAGGATGGGTGATGGATGGATGAATGAAGTAGAGGGAGAATGAAATGGTACCATCGCAAGGGTGACTATAAAGTTGGGATTGAGCCTCGAAGAGACCTCCTACGTATCCCTGTGGTAGGGAATCAAAGTCTACGTAATTTGGTGGGATGATGGGACACCTTAGGAGGTGACCCATGATAATGGATGCATGGATGGGACCTAGAAGAAATGGAACCTCTGGGTTGGGGAATGAGCTTCCTAAGACATGTGGGGTCGAGGGAGAGATCAGGATGAGAAATAGGTATTGGGATAGAACCACATGGAGGTTTCCTACGTATCCCCGTGGCAGGGAATCAAAGTCCACATAGTTCAGGGTGGATTGAGGCTTACACTCTGAGGCTTCCTAGGGTTTCGGTAAACTAAAGTGAAGGTGGACCTAGGGTCTTGATGGATGGTGGGATTGAACCTCGTGGAGGCTTCTTAGGGTTTCAGTAAACTGATGTGAAGGTGGACCTAGGGTCCTGATGGATGGTGGGATTGAACCTCGTGGAGGCTTCCTACATACCATGCCTTGACATGGATCAAAGTCCTCATAGTTCGGGATGGGGTTTGGGGATTACGCTCTAAGATGGCCCAAGGTGTTGGTGAACCGATGGTCGGAACAATCAGGTGGTGGGATTGAACCTCGTGGAGGCTTCCTACATACCATGCCTTGACGTGGATCAAAGTCCTCATAGATTGGGATGGGGTTTGGGGCTTATGCTCTGAGGTGGACCATAGCGGTATGGGTCTTACACTCTGAGGCATCCAATGGTGGTATGGGGCTTACACTCTAAGATGGCCCATGGTGGTATGGGGCTTACACTCTGAGGTGGCCCATGTTGGTATGGGGCTTACACTCTGAGGTGGCCCATGGTGGTATGGGGCTTACACTCTGAGGAGACCCATGGTGGTATGGGGCTTATTCAAGGGTGCTACCCAGGTGATGCTATGAAGTGGCAATGGTGGATGGGGCTTACGCAAGGGTGTCGCCTGGGTTCCGCTATGGAGTGGCGATGGTGGATGGGGCTTACGCAAGGGTTCCGCCCAGGTGCCGCTATGGAGTGGCAATGGTGGATGGGGATTACGCAAGGGTGCTACCCAGGTGTCGCTATGGAGTGGAAATGGTGGATGGGACTTATGCAAGAGCGCCACCTAGGTGCCGCTACGGAAAGGAAATGGTGGATGGGGCTTACGCAAGGGTGCTACCCGGGTGCCACTATGGAGTGGCAATGGTGGATTGGGCTTACACAATGGTGATGACCGGGTGCCGCTATGGAGCGGAAATGGTGACTAGGTCTTATTCTAGGAAGCTGCCCAGGTGCCGCTATAGAGTGGAAATGGTGGATGGGGATTATGCAAGGATGCTGCCCAGGTGCTGCTATGAAGCGGAAATGGTGGATGGGGCTTACGCAAGGGTGTCGCCCGGGTGCCGCTATGGAGCGGCAATGGTAGATGGGGCTTACGCAAGGTTGCTTCTCGGGCGCCACTATGGAGTGGAAATGGTGATGGGGATTACGCAAGGATATTGCCTGTGATTTCTTCCTCATGTCAGGCCATGAGGGCATCCCAACTTACCGGTGGGTTGAGGTATTCACCTATGCGCTAGCGCACAAGTGGGATAATGTCAAGGGCATTGGAATTAGTCCAAACAAAGAGAGATGAAAAGTTTGAATCACATGCCCGACATTCGGAATGTGGTGAGGGTGGCATGGAAATGGAGGATAACTATTGACCGTGTTCAAAACACAGCATCCATATCATGTTGGCCTTAAATGGGGACAAACAAATGAGGGTCGACTGCTGACCATGTTTGAAATGCATGACCTGACTCAAAGTGTTGTCCAAACTCTTCTGGGGCGTTGGCCCAGGACGGTAGGTGAGTCGATGTGGTATGGGACCAGGCCATTAGGGGTTCCCTTCATACATTAAATAGGATGAAGATCTGAATGAAGGACATACAAAGCGTGAGGTGTAGTGATAGAATGTTTGAACCGATTCTAGTGCTCTTGAAATTATGCCACTGTAGTCATGGCATGTGGCATATTATGCTTGGAGCATAAGGCATCTCTTGTTTGGAGGGAGAGGGATCCTATGTTTGGGACATTGGGTGTACTACAGTTTATAGTCATGTAGATAGGACTATTGGCATCTTATTCTTGGAGCATAAGGCATATCTTTTTTAGATAAAG
The DNA here is from genome assembly GCA_963277665.1 of Viscum album. Taxonomy (NCBI): domain Eukaryota; kingdom Viridiplantae; phylum Streptophyta; class Magnoliopsida; order Santalales; family Viscaceae; genus Viscum; species Viscum album. The sequence goes on from OY728119.1 coordinate 1,291,528,324, forward strand.
AGGCGTCCTATGTTTGGAACATAGGGAGTGCTATAGTTTAGAGTCTTGTATATAGGACTATTGGCATCTTATACTTGGAGCACAAGGAATATCTCGTTTGAAGCAAGAGGCATCCTGTGTTTGGAACATAGGGAGTACTAAATTTTATAGTCATGTAGATAGGACTATTGGCATCTTGTGCTTGGAGCACAAGGCATCTCTTGTTTGGAACAAGAGGCATCCTATGTTTGGAACATAGGGAGTACTATAGTTTATAGTCATGTAGATATGACTATTGGCATCTTATGCTTGGAGCATAAGGCATCTCTTCTTAGAAGCAATATGCATCCTATATTTGGAACATAGGGTGTACTGCAGTTTAATGTCATGTAGATAGGACTATTGGCATCTTGTGCTTGGAGCACAAGGAATCTCTTATTTGGAACAAGAGGCATCCTATGTTTGGAACATAGGGAGTAATATAGTTTAGAGTCTGGTATATAGGATTGTTGGAATCTTGTGCATAGAGCACAAGGAATCTCTCATTTGGAACAAGAGGCATCCTATGTTTGGAATATAGGGAGTACTACAGTTTAGAGTCTTGTAGATAGGACTGTTAGTCATAAGGCGTCTAACCATGGATGGTGTTGGGACTTATGCAAGGGCGGCCCTATGGTTTGACCTGGCAAAGGAGTCAGGTAATGGGGTTTGGATGAGTTGGTTGAGGAATGATTCGACTCAAGGGACTCTGGGGAATTGATGATGAGAATCTCAACTCACAACATAGGCAATGAACCAAGAGGAATATGTCACTCAATGTGTTTCATGGTGTGTGGAGGAGTATCTCAAATCATGATATTCCATAGGTGGGCGGTGGGTGCGCATAAGGGCGCAATGGAAAATCCCGACGTTCCAGCCTGAAAAGTTTGCGGTGCGACTCTCCATTTTTCATAGGGGTCATTGATGGTGCAAATAGGGAAGTCGTGCAAGCAATTGAGGTTGTTGCATAGAAAACACCGGTTCGGCATGAAATTGGGGGGATTTGGTGCGGAAAGGGGGATGTGCACGCAATAGGGGGGAGCAGTGCGTGCAAAATGGGATATGGGTACGCAATACAGGATGCGAGCACCCAATGGGGGAGGTATTGTGTGCAATAGGGATGTTTTGCGCACAAAAGGAAGTGTTGTGTGCAATAGGGATGGATTGCGCGCAATTGGACCGGTGCAGCACTGGTGCGCGAAAAATTGGGACCAGCGGCACTGTTGCGCGCAAAATTTATGTGTTGAATAAAAAAATGGGAAAGTTGGTCCTTTTCCGTGAAAAAATAATGTTTTTCGCGCCAGAAAGGGGTTTTCCGCACGGGCGCAGAAAATTTGGACTTACGCGCATTAGAGCAGCAGCCGGCCTCCGGGGTCCTCTCGAAGAAGGGGGGTGCACTTGTATTTATAGGTGGAAACTCAGGAGTTTTTCACATAAAATTCCATGCGCGCAAAGGGTTTTCTGTGTGCTAGGCGGTGCACGTAAAATTACATGCGCACAAGGCAGTGCACGTAAAATTCCACACGAGCAAGGATGGGCGCGTAAAATTACGTGCACGCGCAAGGATGGGCGTGTAAAATTATGCGTGTGCAAGGAGGTGCACATAAAAATCCACGTGCGTAAAGAGAGGTGCGTAATATTCTACGCTCGCATATGATGTTCCATGCAAGACTACTTTTTTACGCGCAAATCCATACTTTGCCCCAAAACCATCCTAGATGGCCATTACCAACAGCCCGACTTCGAACAGCCATAACTTCTAATCCGTAACTCCGTTTGGGCTCCAAGAATAATCAAATCAAAGCTTTCGGAACTATCTATGCTCCGAGATCATTTATGGGGGTATTTGGAAAATTTTGGGGATGAGTTTTTCATGGTCAACAGTGTTCAAGTGTTCTTGAATTTTTTTTCCTCATTTGGTTCATCAATGGCTTGGGAGGAAAGGGAAATTTTTTCCTAGTTTTTTGGGACCTTTTTATGTTATTGATTAGGTGGGAAAAGTTCATTATCATTTAGAAATTCCACCATAGCTTACCTAGATACATAACATGTTTCATGTATCTTAGCTATGGAAGTATATTTCTGATCCATCACATGTTCTGAGATGAGGTGATCTTGATATCGATTCTGATTTATTTGTGATTGGTCATCCATTTAGGATAGTTAATTTTGAAACTAAGGTACTTTGTGGGAGGAAGATACCTTTGGTTTGGGTGCAATGGCAGCATAGTTATGATATTCCTGAGACGTAGGAGAGGGAGGCACTGATGAGAGAGCAGTGGCCTCATCTTTTTGACATGGAAGATTCTTAACAGGATTTCTAGGGACAGAAATTTTCTATGGTGTGGAGTTCATAACATCCTGTTACTTTTTTCAGGTATTCATCAACCCCTCTTTTGATCATACTATGATTGAATTTTGTTTAGGGTTCTTTCAGGTGAAATTTTTAAAATTTTGAAGGGCTATTGGGTTGTTCATAGTTCACACATGGTTTGAAAAAACCATGTGCCCATAAAGGAGAAACCATGAAACCCCGTCATTTAGGGCACATTGTTAGGGATCATGGTTTTTTTAACCCTGTGGATATACCCAGGAAACCGTGCAACCATATTATAATTAATCATAAAATTGGTAAAAAAAATCTTGAACACCCCCCCCCCCATTTAGACCCCTGATCGAGCCTAACTCATCCTAGATTGGTTTCCTAGGTCAGTGGATCTCTTTTGGACCTATTTTGGCTCCTCCAAACCTCTTCCAAGGTGGATCAAAGCTAGGAAATATTCCTTTGGTCATTTTCAGATAATATTTCTATCTCTTTTATCTATCTCTCACTCTCTTCTCCTCTCCTCCCAAGGTTTTATTAGATCTATGTGTCATTGGAAGATCTAATCCTAGTTCTTTTGGATCTTGAACCTAGGTTTGATTCTCGGATATTCATTTTCAATGTTCTTATTTTGATTTTCCTATTTAGGGTTTGTGATTCATGATCTTGTGATCCTAAGGTAGGTGATTCCATTTATGTTTGGCTAATTAATATAACCTAAATTTTCTTAATTATTTTAATTTCTTTCAATTAATTTATGAAAACCCAATTCAGTGTGGATTGGGGTTTTTAATTGATTTGGAATTAAATTGGGGAAAACCACCTAATTCTTGTGAATTGAGGTGTGATTTGGATTTGATGAAATTGATGGAAAATTTTGAAATATAAATTATGGAATTTAAATTTTGAAAATGAATTGTGAAAATCATTTCAAATTTTTATTTGAGAAAAATGGATTAAATTATTTTAATAATAACCTATTTGGTTTTATCCTGGAATAATGAATGAATTTATTAAAAAATTGGTTTGGTTTTTAAAAAAAATTATAATATTGAAATGGGAAATGGGTTTAATTTTATTTTTGAATAGTTTTCAAATAAATTCCCCATTATCAATTTTTTTTTTGAGAACATGTAAGACTAGGTAGTTAGTGAGTTATTAGGGAAAACACACTAGGATGGGAATTACCTAGAAATGGAATATTTCTCTACAAATCTAACATAAACTGATTGGAAGGTCTTATCCACAGTGGGATGTCGGTCGGTCCCCTTTGACTAGTGTCAAATATATGTGTGTACACATTTTCATTTTCATTATATAAGTGTGTGAGGATCCCATAAACTAAAACTATCATACCTCTTGGAAGATGACCATGTTCCTCCCTTGTTATTATTTTGATATATATTCCATTGTTTTAATCTATTTTACAAGTGCCTTGTGAATTTATATAAAACTTTTTCTATAAAATGTTTATTAAGACACTGTTTAGAAATCATTTCAAATGTGAAGAATGATTTTTTGAAAATATGATTTTGAACTACCATGCCTATTTATTTAAAATTGAAATCCTTATTTGGTTAATTAATTATGTAATATTGTTATGGAATCCTTGGTGAGACCCTAATGAACTTTTAGATCACACCCTACCTGTGTCTTTGAGTGTTTTTATATTATCTTCTTTTAGGATTGAGCAAGGGTAAAGCACCACTTGAAAGTGCTTCTTGTTGTTAATCCTTAGTCTTAGAAATTTTTATCTATTAGGACTTGGGTTGCTATCTTGTTTTCTAGTACTTTGTGGTTGTACTTTGGTTTTTCATACCTATTTAACTTTTGGTATAGTTCTACCTTTGGAGTTTTATTTTTTACATACTAACTTATATCTCTTGATTCTGTTGAACTTTTGTAAAATTAATTCCCAATTACATATCATATGATTTCAGGTTATAGTATCCAACTCATGGGAATTGGGATCGAGATAGCCATTCAGGGGTACAAGTCACCAACCCATGGGGATTGGAAATTCCCTTTGGGCTATGTCAGGACTGGCCTAGTTATTAGGGTACCAGGGTATCTGACCTAGTTCATGAAAAATATTTCATGATATATTTGATCAAATTTCAATAGAAAAAATAATAATTATCACTACTTATCATCGTAGTACAGCTTTATTTTACAAACCTAAATTCATCCTCTTCTATGAAATGACCTAATTAACATGGAATGACCATTATTATTTAACTTATTATATCAAAATTTACCTTTTTATATTTAATTCAAGTAATAAAAGATTTAAAATAATAATATTTAAATATCCTAAATTCTCATTAACTTTTAGAAACTACTCCCTACTAAATTCTATAAACCCATATTTTTGATATTTCTGTAAATCTTGCATATAACCAAAATCAAACTTACATACTTCCTTGGTCTCTAATATGACCTTTAAGTATTGAAAAAATAACCCTTATGTATTTTGAAAATTAATGTTATGTTTATAGGGAAGTTCGTTTTCCTTTTTCAATTTTATAGTGTCTATACATGGTGAACTTTATATATTAGAGCACTTTTCCAAAATTCTACCTAGTCTATTCAAGATTACTATTATTTACATAGGTATGATTTTATTTAATTTTTAAAATTTCCATTGTCATCTCAGGGTGACCCTTCTTTATTTTCAAACTGACTCTTATATACACAATGACTTTTTCAAATTTCCAAAATCTCTAATCATTGGTACTTTTATCTATACAAGGTGTCTTGGAGGAATTTACCATTTTTTCGGTGTTTCTTCTCAGAACTACTCTTACATATACAAGGAAGATTTTTTAATTTTTCAATTTTTGGGCCCCAGTAGAGTGACACTTGCATATTGAGAATAATTACCTTTATACATTTTTCATTTCCAATTTTCTAGCTCTAATGGAGTGACCTTTATGTATTGAAAAAAAATGACTATTACGTATGGCATACTTATCCAAATTATATATTTAATTCTAATAAACTTAAAAATTATTCTAAACAACTATAAACACCTCTAAACTTATTCCAAACACCTTTAAACATTCCATAACCTTGTAATTAACATCACCTCAAATAAATAACCATGTAACATTTGAGTTTGAACACAATTTATATATTAAAAACCGAAGAAAACACAAGAACCACATCCACTTATTCTTCTCTAATTATTCTCACTTGGTCAAAAACCACAAAGAATAGAGATTCTTATTCAAATTTAGATCTTAGTTTCTTATTAATTCATTAGATCAACAATCTAAATAAAATTTCTCTTGGTATGAACATTACATGGATAATCTTCTAAAGAAACCACACTTCTAGATTTTTGGGTGTACTTTATGGATATATATGTTTAAAATTTTGTAATATTACATGTCTGTGATACGGATTTTTATAGTTTTTATTAGACAAATTTTTAGTTGTTTTGAGGGATCAGTTTAGAGAACCTAATAAGAAATAAACCATAAATAACCAAGATTGAAACATAAAAAAATTTAAGTTAGGATATGGTAATGATTTATGTGTTATTATTTATAAGTTCATAATATTAATTTTATATTCTTATTAATTAGATTATTACCATTTATAATTTTTCTTTATTTTAGTGAATTGATATAATTATGAGGAATCATTTTAATAACCAAAGTGATGGTAAATGTAATTATTTCCCAAATGAGATTCCTAATATGATAGGTGAATGAGTCAAGAACTTGATTATTAAAATAGATCAATTAAATCAAGTTATAAATAATAAATTGAACCATACATAGTTATTACTCATATGAATAAGGAACAAATTTCATATGGATCTTTTATATGATAAAAACCACTCTATATTTGTTTATATTTTGATCCACTAATCATGGAATAGTGAATATTTTCCATTCAAAAGGTATTTTCATCACTTTAATGTTTCAAGAAAGAGAAAGTCATCAAGCCAGTTTTTTTACTTAGAATTAGAAGTATATCTTTGGTGGACACTAATATAGACCTCAATATATGGAGGTTGAGTTATCTATGAAAACACCAAGTGATTCAATCATTACATCAAAAGTATATAACTCTTCTCTAATTAACATTTTTGGGGATAATCTTATATGATACCTAGTTATTCACCCATTTTTATAATTTGATGTTATATTGGGCATAAATTTATTATACTTAAATAAATCTAATATCAATTGGTGGGATAGGGAAATCACATTCCATGTCTTATTCCATCCACTAATTCTAAACAATTTCAAGTTGAATTATGAATATCTTTTTTCAAATCCATATCATGTATGGATATTATTATATTATGATAAATCTTATCTAGATAAAATTTTTGAGTAAAAGGAATGAATTATCCTTAAGTGAATCCCCATTATAAGTTAATATGTTGATGTATTCCCTGAAAGGTTTCATGGTATTTCTTATGATTTATAGGTTGAGTTTTCAATAGATTTTATACTCAAGGCTCTACCGATATCCAAGAGTCCCTAAAGAATGGCCCCCATTGATTTAGAAGAGTTTAATGAGTAATTATAAGAAAACCTTAACTATAGTTTTATATGCACAAGTGATTAACCATGGGGTTACCCAATCCCATTTATTAAGAAGAAGTATGGTTCAATTCATCTCTATATTGATTATTATGAGCTTAAAAATCATGATAAATAATAATTATACACTTCCATAGATGGATGACTTATTCTATCAATTAAATAGGGATAAATATTTCTAAAATATAGATATTTGATTCAAATATCATTAACCAAGGGTGAAGGAGTAGGATATTCCAAATACTTATCTTCATAAAAGTTATGGAAATGATGATTTTATAATGATGTCATTCTTACTATTTAATGATCTAATAATATTTACATAATTTATGAATATATTCTTTATAGATCACCTTGAAAAAAGTGTGGTTGTCTTTATATATGAAATTATCATATAGTTCAAAAGGAAATAAGAACATGAGGCGGATTTTAATATTTTGATAATGAATGTTTGAAAGGATAAGTTTTATATATTATACAATAAATGAGTCCTCTGAATGGATAAATTTATGTTCTTGGGGGATGTTATCATAAGAATGACTCATAATAAATATATTATGGATAACTATAGTTTCCTTAGATTAGCTGGGAATTATCGATGGTTTTTGTGAAACTTCTCATTATTTACCAATAAAATAGAAAAGTTAACATAGGGAGGATTAAGTCTTTTCAAGAAAGATAAATGTAAAAATATATTCAATTATTTAAAGAAGAGCATAATCATTTCACTTGTAATCACACTACCCTCAAATAGGAATGTATTTATAATATATTGTGATTATTTAAAAAGGAACTAGGATGTTTTGTAAAGACCTAGAAATTATATGTAAATTTTTTTTAATTATATGGGAATTTTACGAGTCCAAAAAAATTGACGGCGCATGATTTTGAGGCCCAGATTTCCCGGAATGAATTTATGAACTTTTTTTAAGTACGTTCAGAAAAAGTGCAAGCGGGTTTTTATAACTTTTGAACCAGTGCTCAGAATTGAAATTCGAAGACACTGTTGAACTCGTGGTGCTAATATTCTCTTAAGGAGACTTTCACCTCGACTGTAGTAGGTCAAGGGTAGATATAATTTTTCAGTTTTTCGTGGAAGAAGAAAAATAAAATATTTAACATTTTATTTTTCTTTTTAAACCCCTCCTTTGGAGTTATGGGGGTGGGGACCACCCGAACTATAAAACGCCCCATTTTGAATTCTAGTGGTGGGGACCACCCAAACCCCTCTTTAATGTGAGGAAGTCCCTTGGAATCCTCCCATTTAATTGTGTCAACACAATACAATTAATTGTTCCATTTAATTGTGCCAACGCAATACAATTAATTGTGCCATTTAATTGTGCCAACTTTATTTGTGCCAACGTAAATTAAATTGATAAGCCTATTTTAATTTTTTGGCTCCTAATTTCCTTAGGTAAATCGTTGGAAAAAGGGAGGCTTGGGGAGAACATTGGAGAAACTCTTTCTCCAACGAATAAGGCCCTCTCCAATGAAGAACATACTTCAGAATCAAGAATGAGGACAACACATGAGCCTGACTTCGGAAGCGTGTTGTGGAAGTGACGATCATTGGCACCCTCATCGCCTTCACCAACTTCTCTCATGACACCTCAAACAAGAAATCGAGGTAGGGATTGTTGTTTTTTTATCCATTTCCTCGTTCTTGGCATTCATCTTGATTAAAGAACATTTATATTCTTCTTGTTTAAAGAACAAATAAGTCGCTTGATACAGTTCTAACTCGGAGGGTGTGGGATGAATAAACACGGCCCGACCTCTCCACAACCTTTGTGTCATTTTGATGGTCTTGAATCGACGGCGACATCCCGAGGTGAGTGAGGGAGTCTACGGAATGAAGAACTAGCCACCGAGGCATGCCTGGTGAACCAAGGAACATTGCCAGAAGGGATGGAGAGTGGCGATCAGCATCCCAGCTGGCCACAATGGAAGTGGTGGCACGATCGCGCCATCGGAGAATGTTCGTGGACTGTCGGCCGCAGCAGAGCAGGGGTGGCGGCCGGCGCACGGCCGGCCGCATGAAGGGGAGGCGTCGGCATGCGTCCGCGCCGCCGGGCATGCAGGAGTTGCGGCCCTGTGCCGCGGCGGTGAGGGGAGGGTGGCCGGCTCACTGCCGGTCGTCGGTGGTGGCGCAGCGCACGACCGCGCCGCGGAGGAGGGATGGTCGTCCGGCCGGCCGTGGGACACCCAGCGCGGACTGTAGCGCGGGTCACCCATCACGATCTGCACTACGAGCCGCCCAGCGGACCTCCCAGTGGGTCAGGCCTGATCCAGTAGCCCGGGTCGGACCCAAGACCGGACACGGGTCGGTCTGACTAGGTTGGACCGGACTCGGATCAACTTCGACCCTATTCACTATTTTGGCCATAACTTGAGCTACAGGTTTCCATTTGACTAACCATCTACGGCGTCGGAAACCTTGGATTGAGATGGTTCTTTTGGTATACCCCACTTATGTTTTGGATAAATTTGGGGTATGGTCGGGTTGGATCGAACACGAATCCAACCGGGCCCTTGGGATTAAAAGGCTAATAATTTATAGACCGGTCGTCTGATTGACACACCGTCTATTGCATTGAGACCCCTATTATGTGGTGGTCCTTTGGGATACTTATTTGTGGGACTTCGTGGTATTTGGAGTATTAAACTATGGATTGAGGAGCGGATTCTCTCAGAATCAAGCGAGCTTAGGGCGGGAACCTTGTAGCTAGTTGTAACATGAGAAAGGGGTCCTCTGTAGGTCTATGCTTTGGAATCCAATGTGGGTCTGTGCTTTGGGATCCTATTTGGTTCTGTGCTTTGGGATCCTATGTGGTTCTATGTTTGAGAGTCCCACTTGAATCTGCTCTAGGAAATCTAAGTGGGACTACTCTAGGATCCTACGTGGGTCTAATGATTTAGGATCCTATGTGGGTATGCCTCTTAACAGAGTAAGATGATTCAGTAGTTACATCTAATCATCTTTACTACCATATTGAGTTATACCTGATGTGAGCTGAGTCTTTACCTTTGTGGTAATCTTCTATGTGGCGTACCTTTGTGGTACTTACCTTCGTGGTTATACCTTTGTGGTATTCTTCTGTGTTGCATTACCTATTTGTTACTTACCTTTGTGGTGTTGCCTTCGTGGTACTTACCTTCATGGTGATACCTTTTTGGTATTCTTCTATGTGGTGTTACCTTTGTGGTACTTACCATTGTGGTGTTACCTTCGTGGTATTCTTTCCTTCGTGGAATAGTTGTACTTTGGCTAAATATTTGGGCATTGAGTTTCTCATTAATGAGATGGGTATACTTGATAGATTAGGTATATGTATGGGCATATACCTAATTAGGGTTTTTAGTTGTTTTCATTCTTTTTGGTCTATACTTTTTGAATTTTGTGAGGCCTTTGAGGGTATTGGGGTCCCTATTGAGTATTGCTATACTCACCCCTACACGGGCTACACCTTCACCTTGTTGTGTTTAGTGCAGACGACGGACAGCACTGACTGAGGATGAGAGTACTAGGACTGGAGGTAGCTTAGAGGTGGACATTAGATGAGGCGTACTGCATAGGTGACCGTTCAAGAGCTATACCTACCCTTTAGGCAGGATCCTTGGCGGGTGTTCATAGTAGTTGTTCTAGTTTACTTATACTTCCTAGTTTTCTTGTACTTTCCAGTTGGACTTGTATTCTGGCCCCTTTTTCTTACTGTACACACCCTATTTACTATACTGTTTACTTGTTTTCATATCTTTCTATGAGCTTGGTTGTGTGTGTTTATAGGTTATAAAGGTAATGTCTTCCCAGTTTTAGGGAATACGCCTTTTGGTGCTTGTCGCCAGCCCCTGGCCTATGGAAGGTGGGCTTGGGGTAGTCACGGCACGGGCCCCGTGGGACGAGTCGTGACAAAATTGGTATCATAGGAGTCGGTTCTACATAGAACATTGGACTTTGATCTTTTTAGTAGCAACATTGTTAAGTGTATTGAGTGTGGTTATCAGTTTAGGGAATCCAGTGTTGGTGCGGCGGCCAATGTATCCATACACCAGGACCCTGACTTCTGATTTCTGACCCAGTGCATGAAAACACTGATTGCGTGTATGTTTTGAAAAGTTTTATTTGTGAACTCTTTGAGTCATCTCACCAGGTATAACTTATTGACCGTGGTGCACCTATTTCATTTCAAGATGCCTCCACGCAGACAGCCAGCTAGGGTTCCGAGTATAGTGCGCGATGATAGCCCACTGAGCGACGTGGCCTCAGTACAGGGCCCTTTATCAGTATAGGTACCAGCGGAGCCACCAGTGGTACCATTACCCATTGGGACATCGATGCCACTAGCCCCATCAGCATAGAGTGCACGCCGCTTGAGCGCGTTGCACGAGTTCTAGTGCCAGAGGCCACCCAGGTTCATGGGTGAGATGGACCCATAGGTGGCTGTGGATTGGGTGGAGGCCATGGTGAGAGTCTTTCGAATGGTGGGGACACTAGCTGATCTCATGGTGATCCTTGTTGTCAGTCTTCTATAGGCGCCAGTAGGCAGATGGTGGAGCTTGATGATCCAGAATCATGACAAGGTAAAACTACTTTGGGCAGGCTTTGAGATCCTATTTTAGGCAGAGTTTGTCCGAGCTACCCTTCGCACAGTGCGTATACAGGAGCTTCTTCATCTGCAGCAGGTCAGCATGACTATGGCTCAGTAATCATCCAGGTTCACCGACCTCTCATGCTACACCACTAATATGGTGCGGGACCCATTCTTCAGGGCCCGAACCTTTGAGCAGGGACTCAAGTGGGAGATCAGGGCTTCGATGATTTCTCTCAGCATCCTGACGTACGCGGGGGTGTTAGAGCGAGCCCTCTTAGTAGAGAATTTTCTTATTGAGCAGCCGCCAGCAGCGAGACCCACTTCTGGGCGTCATGTAGCGGAGTCTTCTGTAGCTAGTAGCAGACATATGTCATAGAGGTCCAAGAGGAATAGACCTACAGGTGTACAACCACATGATTCAAGGTCGGTTGTGCGGGGCACCGGAGACAGAGCCAGTCATGCGAGGAGCAGGCAGTGTTACACATGCGGTGGGTAGGGTCCCATGGCTCACAACTGCCCGACCTGCCATATGAATGATCATCAGAATGTCTAAGGAATTCCCAGGCAGAGATAGAGGTTTGACTGAGGAGGTTCGTAGCGGGCAGGCAGACGTGCCATAGGAGGTGGTCGTGTAGTTGGCAGTGGGCGACGATTCGAGATCTTACCACCACCACCACCAGCTGGTCCACCCCAACCACAGGGAGCAGGTGGAAAGGGGCGAGCTTAGCTCTAGGCAGCTGAGGCCTATTACCATGGTGCTCCGGAGATGATACGAGGTACTATTTTTGTCTACATCACCTTAGCTACAGTACTTATAGACACAGGTGCCAGTCATTATTTTATTTCCACTTCCCTCGTTCAAACCTCGGAGTTGTTGATGGAGCTGTTAGCTCGATCCTTATGGCCAAATACTCCTATAGGAGAGGATTCGACGATTACACACTGGTTCCAGTAGTGTGAGCTTACTCTAGGAGGGGAGATATTTGGCTAGGATCACCTAGTAGCAGCGTCAAGGCCTTACGGCGTCATCTTGGGTATGGACTGGTTATCTAAAGTCCATGCTCATATTGACTGTATTAGGAGAAAAGTGTGGTGTATCTATGAAGATGAGACTAGGTTTACCTTCATCGATGAGAAGAGAGGCTTTGCAGCACAGGATGGACATACCTAGAGGAGAGTGCAGCCGATCACTCATCAGTTGACTAGCCTTACCCTCGTAGTGGTTGATGTGGAGAGTCCGAGCTATCTTGTAGTGGTGGACCAATACATGGATGCCTTCCCTAATGATGTTCCAGGTCTACCTCCTCACAGATAGGTGGAATTTTACACTGACTTGTACCACAGGATGGCACTGATATCTATACCAGCATATCAGATGGATCTGTGGAGCTTCGTGAGCTGCGGGTACAACTAGAGGACTTACATGGGAAGGGATTCATCCGGCCCAGTGTTTCTCCATGGGCAGCCCCGGTTTTGTTCACCAAGAAGGTGGATGGGAGCTTGAGACTTTGTGTTGACTATCGGCGCCTGAACCAGGTGACCATGAAGAATAAGTATCCACTCCAGAGGATTGATGACCTCTTTGATCAGCTGAAGGGAGATAGGTGGTTCTCAAAGATAGACCTCAGATCAGGCTATCACCAGCTCAGAGTACAAAACGAGGATGTACAGAAGACATCTTTCAGATGTCATTACGACCACTACGAGTTCTTGGTTATTCCATTCGGCGTGAACAATGCTCCAGTAGTGTTCATAGGACTCATGAACAGGATCTTCCAGCCATACCTTGATCGCTTTATAGTAGTCTTCATCGATGACATTATGATCTACTCAGCTAACGAGGAGGAGCATGCCTATCATTTGCAGATAGTTCTGGAAACACTCTGAGAGCACCAACTTTATGGTAAGCTCTCTAAGTGCCAGTTATTTATCCGAGAGGTTAACTTCCTGGGACATGTCATCTCGGAGTCTGGAGTTGCGGTGGATCCAGCAAAGATTGAGGCGGTACTTTCTTAGGAGCCACCCAGGAGTGTGACGGAGGTACGGAGTTTCCTGGGTTTGGCTGGATACTACCAAAGGTTTGTGCCAAATTTCTCCAGAGTTGTAGCACCTTTATCTGCATTGACGAAGAAGGGGAAACCCTTCGTGTGGTTAGAGAGATGCCAGCGGAGTTTTCAAGAGCTAAGGCAGAGGCTGACTAGGGCCCACATCTTGAAGATTCCGGAGGAGGGTGTTGGTTACATAGTCTACTTTGACGCATCATGGATCGGGCTTGGATGTGTCCTGATGTAGAAGAAATCAGTTTTCGCATATTTTTCTCGAAAGCTAAGATAGCATGAGAAGAATTATGCTACCCATGACCAGGAGTTAGCAGTAGTGGTCTTCACCTTGAAGATGTGGAAACATTACTTGATGGGTGAGTCTTTTACAGTCCACTATGATCACAAGAGTCTCAGGTATATCTTATCTCATAAGGACATGAACCTGAGACAACAACATTGGCTTGAGTTCCTCCAGGACTATGACTTCGAGATAGTCTATACTCCTGGTAAGGGGAACATTGTAGCAGATGCACTCAACAGGAGATCTGGTATACAGCTGCTAGGTAAGGCGACGGAGTAGTTGGACACTTTGCAAATACTCTTTATGGATCAAGATGGAGCAGCCTTTATTCAGTCTCTTACAGTCACTCCCCCACTTCTTCAGTGAGTCAGGGAGGCGTAGCATGGGGACACTAACTGTGAGGCTCGATGTGTTCAGATATCCACAGGGTAGGTACCTGATGGATTTTCTAAAGGTAGGGAGCACGTCATTCTCTTCAGAGGATGTACCATGGTACTTGTGTCACTTCAGGAGGAAGTGTTGCGGGAGTTCCACACATCCCCTCTAGTGGTACATCCAAGAGTGGTGAAGATGTACCAGTATCTCTAATGATAGCATTGGTGGATGGTAATGAAGAAATTAGTAGCAGAGCTTGTCTCTTGGTTCCTCACTTTTCAGCAAGTAAAGGCGGAGCATCAAGTACCAGAAGGCTTAGTTCATCCATTAGAGGTCCCAGATTAGAAGTGGGATGGGATATCCATGGACTTCATGACAGGACTTCCACATACATCCAGGGGTCATGATTCTATCTGGGTGATCGTTGACCGACACACCAAGTCAGCCCACTTCCTATCGATCAGAGAGCAGGGTTTGGTAGAGAACTTGGGATGCCTCTATGTACAGGTGATTGTGCAGCTACATGGAGTACCCTTGAAGATTGTCTCTGATTGTGATTCATGTTTCACTTCCCATCTATGGAAGGGTTTGTAGGAGGCTTTCAGGATGTAGCTTCATTTGAGCACCGCCTTCCATCCTCAAAAAGATGGGCAGACTGAGCAGACCATTCAGACCCTCAAGGACATGTTGCGTGCTCGCGTCCTCGACTTCAGTCACAACTGGGAGGATCACTTTCCCTTGGTGGAGTTAGCATACAACAACAGTTATCACTCCACCATTGTGATGGAACCTTTCAAGGCTTTGTATATCCAACCTTGAAAATTTTCTTTGTGCTGGAATGACCCAGGAGAGTCATAACTTATGGGACAAGAGATGGTATAAGCTACCACGGAGAAGGTGCAGATCATCTAAGAGTGGATGAAGACTGTACAGAGCAGTTATAAGTTTATGCTGACAAGAGACGGAGACCTCTAGAGTTCGGGGATGGTGACCATGTCTTTCTACGGGTCTCACCTCGATGAGGTTTGTGGAGATTTGGTCAGGGAGGCAAGTTACCTATAAGTTTCATCGGACCTTTTCAGGTCCTTAGCAGAGTTGGCGAGTTGACTTACAGCTTAGATCTTCCACCTCAGCTACACCGGTTGCATGATGTCTTCCATGTATCCCAGTTGAGGAGATACATGCATGACCCTTCACACATCATTGATTGGGGCGAGTTGGACATCGACGATGGGACGATGCCTTCGGAGGTTCCAGTGGAGATTGAGGATCGACAGGAGCGGGTCCTTCGTGGGTGGTTGATACCTTTGGTGCACGTACGTTGGTAGCACGGGAACCTCCAAGAGAGCACATGGGAGTGGGAGGCTCAGATTATTTCATATTACCCCCACTTTTTTTCCTAGTTTTTGTAATGTGGCTTGCGGGGACGCAAATCCCTGAGGTGGAATAATGTAAAGACCCGCAAATTCCATGTAAATTTTTTTTAAATTATATGGGAATTTTACGAGTCTGTGAAAATTGACGGCATAAGATTCCAAGGCCCGGAGTGCCCAGAATAAATTTCTGAACTTTTTTTTAAGTGCGGTCAGTAAACGTGCGAGCGGGTTTTTATAACTTCTGAACCGGTGCTCGGAATTGAAATTTGAGGACACCGTTGAACTAGCAGCGCCGATATTCACATAAAAAGACTTTCACCTCGACCGCAGTAGGTCGAGGGTAGAATAAAGTTTTCCATTTTTTCATGAAAGAAGAAAAATAAAATATTTAACATTTTATTTTTATTTTGAAACCCCTCCTTTTAAGTTATGGGGGTGGGGACCACCCGAACTAGAAAACCCCCCATTTTAAATTCTAGTGGTGGGGACCACCCGAACCCCTCTTTAATGTTGGTAAGTCCCTTGGAATCCTCCTATTTAACTATGTCAATTAAATACAATTAATTTTTCTATTTAATTATAACAATGCAATACAATTAATTGTTCCATTTAATTGTGCCAACTTTATTTGTGCCAATGTAAATTAAATTGATAAACCTATTTTAATTTGTTGGATCCTCATTTCCTTAGGGAAATCATTGGAAAAATAGAGGCTTGGGGAGAACATTGGAGAAGCTCTTTCTCCAATGAAGAACGCACTCTCCAACGAAGAACATACTTCGGAATCAAGAATGAGGATGGCACATGAGCCCGACATCAGAAGCATGTTGCGGAAGCGACAATCGTTGGTACCCTCATCATCTTCACTGACTTCTTCCCAGGACACCTCCAACGATAAATTGAGGTAGGGATTGTTGTTTGTTTATCCCTTTCCCCGTTCTTGACGTTCATCTTGATTTAAGAACATTTATATTCTTCTTGATTCAATAACAAATAAGTCACTTGCTACCATTCAAACTCGGAGGGTGCGGGCTGAATGAACATAGCCCGACCTCTCCACAACCTTTGTGGGATTTTGATGGTCTTAAATCGACGGTGACATCCCATGGTGAGTGAGGGAGTCTATAGAATGAAGAACGGGCCACTGGGGCGCACCCGGTGACCTGAGGAACATCGCCAAAAGGGCTCGAGAGCAGCGGTCGGCACCCCAGCCAGCCACAATGACGGCGGCGGCGCGGCCGCGCCACTGGAGAAGGGTCATGGCCCATTGGTCGTAGCAGATCAGGGGCGGCATCCGGCACATGGCCGGCTATGTGAAGGGGAGGTAGCAGCGTATGTCCACGCTATCAGGCATGTAAGAGCAGCAGCCTTGTGTCGCGGCAGCAAGGGGAGGGAGGTAGGCTCGTTGCCGGCCACCGGTAGCGGTGCGACATGTGACCGCACCATGGATGAGGGATGGTCGCCCGGCCAGCCACGGGCCACCCAACGGGCCGCGCACCGCGGGCCGCACTGTGGGCCGCCCAGCGGGCCACACCGTGGCCCGCCCAGTGATCTGAGCCTAAACCATCGGGCCAGGTCGGACCCAAGGTCGGCCCCAGGTCGGTCTGACCCAGTCGGACTGGACCCGGACCAACTTCGACCTGTTTCGCTCTTTCAGCCATAACTTGAGCTACAGGTGTCCATTTGATGAACCATATGTGGCACCAGAAACCTTGGATTTAGACGGTCCTTTTGGTATACCCCACTTGAGTTTTCGATAAATTTGGGGTATGGTCGGGTTGGATCGAACACGAATCCAACCGGGCCCTTGGGACTAAAAGACCAATAACTTAAATACCGGGCGTCCGATTGATGCACCGTCTATTGCGTTGAGACCCCTATTAAGTGGCGGTCCTTTGGGATACTTCTTCATGGGACTTCGTGGTAGTTGGAGTATCAACTTGTGGATTGAGGAGCAGATTCTCCCAGAATCAAGCATGCTTAGTGCGGGAACCCTGTAGCTGGCTGTAACATGAGAAAGGGATCCTATGTGGGTATGTGCTTTGGGATTATATGTGGGTCTGTGCTTTGGGATCCTATGTGGGTATGTGCTTTGGGATCCTACGTGGGTCTATGTTTGAGAGTCCCACTTGGATATGCTCTAATAAATCCACGTGGGACTACTCTAGGATCCTACGTGGGTCTACTGTATTAGGATCCTACGTGGGTCTAATGATTTATGATCCTACATGTATCTTTTTCTTAACAGAGTAAGATGATTCAGTAGTTACATCTAATCATCTTTACTACCGTACCTAAGTTATACCTGATGTGAGGTGAGTCTTTACCTTTTTGGTAATCTTCTGTGTGGCATACCTTTGTGTTACTTACCTTCATGGTGATACCTTTGTGGTATTATTTTGTATGGTGTTACCTATATAGTACTTACCATTGTGGTGTTACCTTCGTGGTACTTACCTTCTTGGTGATAAATTTGTTGTATTCTTTTGTGTGGTGTTACCCTTGTGGTACTTACCATTGTGGTGTTACCTTTGTGGTATTCATTCCTTCGTGGAACAGTTATAGTTTGGCTAAGGATTTGGGCCTTGAGTTTCCTCATGAATGAGATAGGTATACTTGATAACTTAGGTATATGTATGGGAATATACCTAAGTAGGGTTGTAAGTTGTTTTCATGCTTTGTAGTTTATACTTTTTGAATTTTGTGAGACCTTTGAGGGTCTTGGGGTCCTTACTGAGTATCATTATACTCACCCCTGCACGGGCTACACCTGTACCTTGTTGTGTTTGGTGCAAACGATGGACAGCACTGACTGAGGATTAGAGTACCAAGATCGGAGGTAGCTCAGAGGAGGAAATTATACAAGGCATACCGTAGAGACGCCCATTCGATAGCTATACATACCCTTCAGGTAGGATCATTGGCGGGTGTTCACAGGAGTTGTTTCATTTTACTTGTACTTCCCATTTTTCTTGTACTTTCCAATTGGGCTTGTATTCTAGCCCCTTTTTCTTACTTTACACACCATGTTTACTATATAGTTTACTTGTGTTTGTATCTTGTTGTGTGCTTGGTTTTGTGTGTTTATAGGTTATAAAGGCAATGCCATCCTAGTTTTAGGGAATACGCATTTTGGTGCTAGTCGTCATCCCCTGGCCTATGGAAGGCGGGCTTGGGGTAGTCACGGCACTGGCCCCAAGGGACGGGTCATGACATGTTTACTCATGAAAAATTATAATGTGATGGACTATGTATTAAGATAGTTGAAGATGTGTGATAAAAATTACCCAACTCATGATATGAAGTGTTGAATATTTTCACTAAAAACATAACAATGGCAAGGTGGTTTAGACCAAATCATGCTCTAACCTTATGTGAATCATGGCATCATATGAGACATTATATTGTGGTGGAAATGCAAGGGGATTGTCAAGTTATAAAAAAATCATTTGTTTGAACTCCATATTCTTACCTATCTATCATTCTCAGTTATAACCACAATTTAATGTGGATTATGGGATGTTTAGTTGAATAATATGAATATTTATGTATTAAATATTTATCATGAGTATTCAATCCAAATATTAAAAAATTTGAAACATTTGATAATATTTTGAAATATTCTCATTCAACATAGGTTGAATGTTTTGAGTTCCTTAATTCCTATATAATATATTTTAATCCTCATAATTTTTGTTCCATTCCATTGAATTAAAATACAATTTAGAACTCCTCATAACCGATAACATTCTTTGATCTCATTATCTCCCACCTTAAATTATGTTTTTAAAAAATCATGGTGTTGAGAGAAGACCTACCCAATAGTTGGGTGATTCCCAAGATCCATGGATACCTTCGAAGAAAATATTTATTTAGATAATTCTCAATGATCTTAATCAAACACTTCTATAAATATCCAACAAGCCTAATTCACAACGTGAAACGTTCACCATTCTAATTCTTTATTTTTTTATTAATTACAAATTTATAAATAGATTCTAGTATCAATGGTTGTTTAGATGCATTATTCTACTATATTTAGGATTTTAGAAATCCTTAAAAAATCTTATAGTAATATAAAAGAAAATATATCAATGTTTAGTTTTAGTTTTGAATGCATAAAGAAACTATACTTTAATTTTTACAGGCTCCACAGCATAGCCAAGTCCAAAACTCATTTTTTGTTATTAATAATTCAATACCATGATATGTTCCTTCTAAAACACAAAATTTCATTTCTTTATTCCAAAAAACCATATAATAGTACAAGGAAATTTAAAATTACAGGTGTTAAATAAAATCATAGAAAACATAACATTCTTGGATAATGATGTGCATCATAGTCTAGGAGATATTTCTATGTTGTAGTTGAGATCTACCATGAGGAGTCGCCATGGAATAGACCTAGTTGTTTTAGACTTGTGATGTTTTCCTTAGGTTTAATATTATTTAGTATAAATTTAATCTTACATAGATTTAATCTTATTTAGTATATATATTAATCTTATATAGTACATGAATTGACTTTCCATATTCCCATCATTATGGTATAACCATGACACAAAATGGAATGGAGTCTTAAAATAGATTCCAAAATAGTTGCAAAACATGGTGTTTTAGAGGACCAAAAACATCTTCCACTATTTATTGTTGTAAGACCTTTTATAATTATGAATTCCTTCAAAAATGGTATCAATATCACAGTGGTCCTAACATGATAGGTTTAATATTCTATGAGACACTTATCGTGATTTGTGACCATCATGTGCACAATGTTAATCCTTCACAGAAAATTGTTGAGTGATATTAATGTTACATAGTTTCTAAGTGTTGATGTCACTTTATACGTCCTGAAATGGTGACCACACTACTACAAAAATTAGTCTTTAATAGTGTTATAAAATACCTTTATTGGTGCTAAAAAATCACTGATAATCAAAGTGAGCCTAAAATACCAAAACTTTTATCAACGCTAAAAAAAGCACTCTTTAAAAACCCCCCATAACAGTGCTAAAAAAAGCACTGATAAAGGGGACCATTAATAGTGATTTTTAATCATGGTTAAAGGCCCCCTTTATTAGCACTTTTTAGCACTATTATAGGGGGTCTTTAATAGTGCTAAAAAACACGGATAAATGCTCTGCTAATAAAGGGTATATAATTTTTTTTCACAGGCCCTAACCATGCCCCTTTATCAGCACTTCCCACTCACCCACCACTTTATCAGCACTTCACCTACCCCTTTATCAGCACTTTAGATAATCCCATCCTCCCATGTGTGCCCCTTCCTCCAGCGAGTTTCGAACCCTAGACCTCCAGCATATACACCAATGCCTTTACCACTCTACTATACTATTTTGTTTTACATTTTATGATATATCTGTATATTTATATATATTTTGTCATAATGTTTTATCCATATATTTATATATATGTTTATATATTTGTTTATATATTAATAAATATATTTTATATTTAAATATGCTTAATTATTTATTTATAAAATTAAATTTTTATGTGTAAATATATAAAAAAATATGTATATATAGTTATATATTTGATTCTAAATAAAATTAAATTATGAAAAATGATAAATTTTGAAAGTCATAATATCAATATAAATGCAAGACCTGGGAATAAATTCAGTCCCCACTGAAAAGGGCAAAAAGTCCTCCATAAATGAGTCTTAAAATCTATCAAAAGTTAAAAAATTGGGGTACCCCGACTAAAAACTTAGTTCTGGAGGACTTATAGCACTTTTTTGCCTCAAAAAAACAATGATCAGGGTCTCCCTAGCTGTGAAGGTGTAGATCTCATCGTAGGATTCGATTTGATATGTGGTAGAGCCCAAACGAACATCCAGATGAAAAGTTATGGTCGATTGAAGTTTGAGATATGTTTTCAACTTATTTTAGATATTTTATTATTTTTTTGATTTTTTTATCTTTAAGTTGATATTAAATGACTATTACTTGGTAATAATAAGAAAATTATTGATTAAAATTAGATATTTTATAATCTATTTTCACTAAATATCTTATATTTTAAGTGTAAATGCATATTTACCTTATCTAAAACATATTTCAAAAAATATATATTATATTTATATATTAATATATATTTTTTAATGAAATATAAATTTTTTTGAAGTATACTTTTATCAGCACTTGTAAAATAGCATTGATAACTCCCCCCCCATCATCACTTTTTTACAAGCACTGATAAAAGACCCCATTTATAAACACTTATAAAAAATGATAAAGGTACTCCTTTAATAGAGTTTTTTAGCATTGTTAAATTCCCCCTTTAACAGCACTAAAAATGGGGGTATTTAATAGCATTTTTAGCTAGCACTGTTAAATCCCAAGCATTGTATAAACCCATTTTTGTAGTAGTGCCCTTCCCAAAACACCAATTGAAATCAACAGAGTAAAATGGTTTTTAAAACAACCATGGCATCCCCTATGGAAAGTGTTTCCTTTATTGGGAAGACAACATCATGGTTTAAGTTTTTTCAGATGTAATTTTAAAGAAAAATTATTATTTGTTAAAATTCTCAAAACCTTGGTCAGGGCCAGCACCGAATCCGAGGGGGTTATAAACTGAACCAAAACAAATTGGTTGATGGGATCTTGGTTTAAAGTGGTTTTACATGGTTTTATAATTTATAAAATGTTGATAAATTTAAATAAAGTAAAATATAATAGTTTTTAAATTTATTTATTCACTTTTCATAATTAAAATATGAAATATTTATATTATTAACTTATTGGAAAAAAAATTTAATCTATTCCAAAATGATTTTTAGAGGATGCAATCAATTGGTCAAATGAAATATAATATGAGATATTTAATTTATATAAATTGTTTTCATAAAATATAATATGTTTATTATACAAAAACAAAAAAAATCATACTTTATCTCTTATATAGTTTAGTGGAAAACTCTTTGTTTAGTCCATTATATGGATTATCTCAACTCAATTCCTTTAATACCATAATTGTTAGGGTTTACTGGCTAGGTGTAATCTAAATTATATGACAAGAATGAGGAACCTAATGGTTAGGTCACCTCATTAATTTTTTTCCTTGTAAAATATAATATAGGGGAAATGTGTAAAAGTTCAAATAGAAAGAAGAAAATTTAGTCATATAGTCCACCAATGTTTCTTTAAGTATACATTGAAGGGCATTAGAACCTAAAGGTAAAATCAGGAAGGGAGGAAATTGTTTCCATAAGATGGAGTTTTACAGTATAACTGAAGGAGTGTGAGAAACTCCATGGAATGTTCATGTTAGGTACTAGTGTTATAGAAATCCATTATTTATTTTTAAAGGTATACTATAGTGACCCTTATTTTTCTTACATAACTATTGCATGATTTTAAAGATAAAAAACATAAAAGCATTATACAACTAGTATCCAAAGGTTTATTTTCTTGGTAAAAATAGGATAATACATAACATTTACATAATAAATCATAAACATTATTTAATTACTTCTTCTATAGCTTCGTATTGGCCCTCCTGATCTCCTTAGTACAAGTAATCACCTGAGGATATACATCAAAGAAATGGTTAAGCTAAAATCCCAGTAAGAGGATAGATAAAAACATGGATCAATATAACATTGTGTGAGCATAATCATCATCATAATATCATTATCATAATCATGAGAGGCATCACTAGATAAAGGCATAGAATGTGGAAATTCATAAAAATGAAACACCATGTATTAGTGGTCAACTACCATGCTTATTTCAATTTATCTCATGAGATACATCACATTACCAAATCCATTTGAGTGCCATATAATTCTTGGTACACCTATCACATCATAAAATTTACATGTGCTATATAATTCTGGGCGTACTCATCACATCATAACATTTACATAATCATGCGTGCCACATAGAATGTATATCAATCTTAGGAATAAAATAAACCATGGAAAGAAACGGATTTCATTTCATAAATCATATATTAATTAATAAACTTTGGGTTTCCCAAAATAATTAGGGAATAAAAAATTTGGTAAAGTAATCATGAATCTTCAGTGAAGAAGAAGCAATCTCATGAGAAGTAAAAGATGTATTTTTGGAAAGAGGAGTTCTTTTGGAAAATAATTGCATTCATCATAAAATATTATTGGAAACATATATATCCTAGAAAATATAAGAGAATTAAAAAATAAATTATATACAAGTAACATTAAAGAAACATCCATATAGAAAATATATTGAAAGAGGTAAAACCTAAGGAAAAGGAGTTGGTTTCGAGAATCCCCTTACCTTATGTCTGAGTACTTTTTCACTTTAATATTATGGATAATCAAATTAAATTCATTAATTAAAAAATAAAAAACCTTTTATAAATGTATTTTTATTCATTATAATTTTATTAAGTTTTTTTATGTACATTTTTATGAGTTATAGAGTTCAATTTTATAGTTCAAAAGTTTTTGTTTTCTTGGTTTTCATGATTGGTCCGCTTGTTTATAAGTATAGAAGTTAAAGTATAATAAGAATGATTCTCTAGAATTGAAATTATATGTTATTAATGAACATAAATAAGTGTAATTGGTATTATATATCATTTTTTATATGGTATGAGGGTTAATAATTAGATAAATAGTTAATGAAAATGATGTAATTTATTTTTGGTGAATTTTACGACCATCACAAACTCATATCATTTTATTTAACATCATGTTTATATATAGCTTCCAGAAAATTATATAACCTATAGTATGTATATTAAAATCTTATTTAACTATAATAATGGTTTTATTCTTATCCTTGGAGGTGGTAATGAAAAATTAAAATGTATCATCCATAATGGTGGTAAATCGACACACCATAGGCAATATTTTCATTTTTTAAAATAAAAGGAAAAGAGAAGAGATTTGAAGATGAATTATTACATTAACATAACAAAATTCCAGTTTATAAAATATAATACAGTTATCATGACACTTATATAAGTGTATGTGAGGATAGGATAAGAAAATAAATGAAATTGAAAGGAAATTAAAAGGAAAAGAAAGATAATTTTACCTCTTGAATTATTCCTCCTTAAGAACCTCCTTAGGGTAAAGGGTTTGGTCTTTTGATGATAAAAAGTGATCCTGGACCTGGTGGAGGTTCTTAGAAATATTATTGGGAAGATATTGGACAATATTTAAGGCTTGTAATGTGTGAGGAGAAGAGGTGGTGATGGTGGTATTTATAGGGGAGGAGAGGGGTGTTTTCTCATTATTTTATTCATCAATTTATTATGTTTGCTCAAGAATATGAATATTTTTTATTCCCATAACTAAATATAGTAAATGGATAAGGATAGTTCTATATTATAGTGCTTACATTGTCCATGACTCATGTAATAGTGTATTTAACTTATAATGTATATATACCATAACTTACAGTATTTCACTATTCACCAAAAATTCAACTATTTTAGAAAAATCCCAAAAATTCACCCTAACCATTTTTATACATGTATAATTTAAAAATAGACTAAATTTTATGAAAATTATTTTCTAAATATGATAATTTTAATTTTTAGTTAAAATCATAATTTACATGAAAAATACCGATTTTAAAATTATAATATATTTTATGACACTTTGAAACATTATTTAGGGTCTCATAAAATTATCTTATAACCATAAGAAATCAAAATATTAGTTTATGATTCTATTTTATGAAAATAAATTTTCTTTTAAATCATTATATTAATTATAAATTTGTAAATAAAAATTTATGTTTTACAAAAATACCATCACTTAATTTATCATTTTAAAAAAATTATTTGCATATACTAAGATATAATTATATTATATTTTCATTTATGAGATGCCTAAATTTTATTTATACTTTCATAGAGGTTTTTATTCTATTATCTAGATTATTATTCCTAATTATCATGTTACTATTCCAAAGGGTAGGTTACAATTCCTTTAGTATAGATTCCTTAATTTCTTCAAATATCACTTATTTAATTATTAATTATGAGAATAAAGTTTTTATTGGGCTCTTGATACATTTTATACCATATTATAAGAAGAAAAATAATTTCATTGATAAAATTTTAAGTCCTTATATTCTTCCCCCTTTTGAAATTTCACCCTTGAAATTTCGTTTTACATAAACAGGTGAGGGTGATTCTACTCCACCGCCTCCTCTAGTTCCCAAGTTACATATTCATAATTATGATTCCTCCGCAACAATTTTACAAGGTGGTTTGTCTTATTTTTTTAGTACCTTATCTCTCCAATCTACAATCTTTACTATATTCTCCTCATAGTAGAGATCATATTCCAACTGTACCACCTCTGAGTTAAGTACATATAAGGGATCTGGTATGTACTTCCTCAGGATAGATACAAGGAAAATGTCATGAATTTGAGCCATACCTGGTGTAAGTTCAATCCAATTGGCCTCTGCTCTTATGTGATCAAGGATCTCAAAGGGTCCAATATTCATTGAGATAATCTTCCCTTTCTTTCCAAACTACATTAATTTCTTCCATGGTGATATTCTAAGGATGACTTTATCTCCAACATCGAACTCTAAGTCCCTTAAAAAGTTTCTAAAATAACCATGTTTCCAACTCTAAGTAGCTTTGATATGTTTTTGTATGGATTGATCCTTCTCTATTATATCTTGCAGAAGATCAGGTCCATGTAGCTTTCGTTCACCAACTTCATCCCAATAGGTTAGAGTTATACATCACTTTCTATACAGGGATTCATATAGAGCCATATGAATACTCGAGTGGGAACTATTATTGTATGATAACTCAACCAATGGGATATGTTGATCCCATCAACATTTGAATTCCATTAAGTAGTCTCTTAGTATTTCATCGATTGTCTGAATAGTTCTTTTAGATCGTCCATCAGTTTGGGGGTGATAGGTTGTGCTGAAATTCAATTCAGTACTCAAATCATGTTGTAGAAATCTCTATAATTTACATGTGAACCTTTTATTATGATCATAGATGATTGAAAGTGTAACCCCGTGTATTCTCACCACTTCCTTCACATATATCCAGGAAAAAATTTCAAGCGATAGATCTTCTCTAATAGCGATAAAGTGGGAAGTCATAGTGATTCGGTCCACAACAACCCATATCACATTATTTCATTTGGATGTCTTCAGGAGTCCAGTAATGAAGCCCATGGTGACATTATCCCATTTCCACATGGTTATAGGTGAGGGTCTCATCATCCCTTTAGACTTATTTCTCCCTACTTTAACATTTTGAAATATCAAGAACCTTGAGATATATTCCACAATCTTCTTATTCATTTTGTCTTACCAGAAGTGTTCTTGAAGATTATGGTAAATCTTGGTACTTCTAGGATAGATAGTGAAAGTTGAGCTATGTATATTATCTAATATCTCATTCTTTATCTCATGTGATGAAGGCACACAAATCCTAGTTCCAAACCAAATCACACCATTATCATCAATATGGAACTCTTGTAGCTTCCCTTCCTTTACAGATTTCACCTTCTTTTGAATCTATAGATCATCCCTTTGTGCCTCTTGATATTCTATTGTATAGATGGTTGGGAAATAATTTGGTAAAGGTAGGATGAATTCCCTAATTTTATTGTTTCCAAATCCATCCTTTTCATATCCATGAAGATAGGGTCTTTCTTAATACACATCATAAATAGCATAGTGGGTTATTTTCTATAAGAGAATCAGTACCTTGTTTTCCTTCCGAGGATGATAGTGAATAGATAAATCATAGTCCATGATTAGATATAAGCATCTTCTTTGATTCATGTTGATTTTATTCTACGTCAATATATACTTTAAACTCTTGTGATTGGTATATATGTCACAATTCTCACCATAGAGGTAGTACTGCCAGATTCTCAAGGAAACAATCACAGCTGTTAACTCCAGATCATGTGTTGGGTAGTTCTTATCATGGATCTTCAACTACCATGAGGCATAGGCTATTACTTTATAATTTTTCATGAGTACACAACCCAAGACTTTATTTTAAGCATCACTGTATATCATAAAACTTTCTCCACTTTTTGGAAATGTGAGTACAGGTATAGTGATCATCCACTTCTTTAGCTCCTTGAAGATTTCCTTGCATTCTTTCATCTAGACATACTTTAACCCTTTACTTGTTAACTTAGTTTTAGGGATATAAAATCAAGATAAATTTCTCAAAAAACTTCATTAGTACCCTACTAATCAAATAAAACTATGGATTTACATGACACTAGAGTGTTTGGGTCATTCCTCAATTTCCTTTTGTTTACTAAAAGGGAATCCCTAGGAGTGGCCTTTACGAACCCTCCACCCTTTGGAACCACCCTCAATTTTCTTTGATTTTCAAGGGTCTAAAGAAATCCCTCACTTGAGGTCACTTGTACCAAGAATATGACTTTCTATATCTAAGAGTATCACTTGTTGAATTTTTCATACAATTTATCCTTCCTTAATATCACCAGAACAATCCTTATATCTTCTTCATATTTATCATTTCTCTTATAGTATATGATAATATCATCGATAAACACTACCTCAAATTTTTTAAGGTTATTTCTAAGGATTATGTTCATCAAATCCATGAATATTTTTGGGGCATTAGTAAGTACAAAGGGCATCACTTTAAACTCATAGGGAACATACCTTGTACGGAAGCCAATATTCTGAATATCTTCCTTCTTCATCTTTAGGTGATGATATCAAGAACAAAGATCCACTTTTTAGAAGTATTGAGCTCGTCGTAGTTGATCAAACAAGTCATAAATCCTTTAAAGAGGATACTTATTCTTTATGGTGATATTTTTGAGCTCCCAGTAGTCAATACACTACCTCATTGATCCATAATTTTCCTTTATAAAGAGAACTAGAACACCCCAAGGTGATGCACTAGGGCGTATGAACCCTTTTCCCAAATTCTCTTGCAGCTAATTCTTTAACACCTCCAATTTGATTAGGGCCATCCCATGGGGAAATTTTGAGATAGAAGTAGATTTGGGTATGAGTTCTATTGAGAAACCTGCCTAATGATCTGGGGGTAAGTATAGGTAAATCTTTATGGAATACATCACTATATTCCCTCACAATGGGTGCTTCCACCATATTGATACCTTCATTTGAATCAACCATTTGATAAAGGTATGATTCTTCCCAAAGAATCAACACCCATACTATTAAGATATCTCTTAAAGGAGATTCATGATCTTCCTTGAATTTTTTTAGGAGCATGGGATGGTTTGGAATTTGAAAATATATTTCCTTTTCCCAAAAGTTGATGTGTTATATATATAATGAGATCCAATCCATACCTACTATAGCATCTAATTCCACCAATGGAAGTATCATAAGATTCGCTAGAATAATCATCCTATATACAGAAATAGGAGAAGATTCTAACACTTGGTTTACAATGATTTCACCACTATGTTTCTTTATGAATAGATCTACTTCAAGGTTTCAGGGCTTTAATTCAATAGTTCTAGAAAACTTAAAAGATATAAAGGAATGTGTAGAACTAGAATCAAATAAGACTTTTTTCATTCTTGATTGAATAGGAATTGTACCATGTACGATTTAGTTTTCTTGCTACAGTTTAGTAGTATTCATGGAATAATACTTCCCTTACTCCTTTGTATTGTGTGGCTGATGATACATATTACCCTCAAGGTCTTGAGGCTTAGTGCACTTACTTTCATAGTTCACTTTCTCTCTATAGTTTAAGCATTGAACCATGGGTGGTGCTCTTTTTTCCTTCATCACATTGGTTAGATTCATTATGTATATTCAATATTTATGAGTTTGGTGGCCTTTTATCCCACACTTATAGCATTTACCCATCCCTTTGAGGAAATTTTCATGATGGTTCTTCACACATTTTTGACATGTGATTGGTTGAGATTTATTTTCATATTTCTCATTATATCTCCCATATTGAAACTCCTTCTTTCATTTCTTATCACCATAGCCATGGGACAATTCTCCAAACTTCATATCTACTTTGAGGGTGCATCGAACAAATTATTAAAACTCCAAACATCTCAATTTTATAGATCCTTTCATAGGTTTGGTTTCAAGCCACTAAATAATCTATCAATTTTTTATCATTGTTGATAACAAAACCCGAAGTGTACCGTGAAAGCCTTGTGAAAGTTTCTTCATAGGTCATGATAGATTTACCTTCCTTTTGATTCATTTCTATTAATTCTCTATCCATAATTTTTATAAATATTTAGAGGTAAATACTTGTTATGAAATATTCTCTTAAAGTCTTCCCACTCCATCTCTTCAATTTCTTCCTTCGGCTTAGTGTTCTTAATTAATGCCCACCATTGATCAGCCTCTCTACCTAGATGATAAATAGGTAGAGTCACCTTCTCTGTCTCAAAATAGTGAAGTACAGAAATGATCTTCTCCATTGATTTAACCCACTATTCCATGATGAGTTTATCAAAAGATCCACTAAATGATAGTGGTCGTTGCCACATAAAAGACTCAATTTCCAATTTCTCCCTCTTAGGTGATGGTATATATTAAACATTATTCAGGTTATTATTCATAGTTTGAGATAGTGGGGTAATAATCTCCATGAAATTTTTAACTCCACCTCCCAAGGAATTGTGGGTGTTATTCGGAAAATCACTGCATTGTCCCTCACATGTGTTGTTGTCCTCGTTTCTCCCAGTTCCCACAATTTTCTAAAATATAAAAGGTTTGAACAAAAAATTAGTCAACAATTCATGAATAATTTATTCCTTTGTGAAATTAACTCTAAATTCATATCTCTAAGAATCCCTATGTTTAGAATTTTTCTAAAACAAAGATTCTTGGGTGCTTACTTATACTTAGTCTCATACTAAAGTTTTCATGAAGGTTATCTAATTATAATTTCCAAATTAACTAAATCATTCTTTGATAACAAAAATAGTGACCTTATTTTCTTATATAATTGTTAAATAATTTTAAATATAAACAATATAAAATCATTACACAACTAACATCCAAAGGATTATTCTTGGTAACATTAGGACCATACATAACATTTACATAATAATGCATAAACATTATTTAATTCCTTTTTCTCTAACTTATTATTGGCCCTCAGGATCTCCTAAGTATAATTAGTCACCAGAGGATATACATCAAAGAAATGAATGAGCTAAAATACAGGTAATAGGATAGATAAAAACCTTGATGAATATAACATGGGGTGATAATAATCATCATCATAAAATCATCATCAAAATAATGAGAGGATGCACTAAATAAAGGCATGCAATGTAGAAATTTATAAAAATGAAACATCATGACTTGGTGGTCAATCATCATGCTTATTTCACTTTATCTCATGAGATAAATCAAATTACCCAATGCATTGAAGCATTATATAATTCCAGGAGCACCCATCACATCATAACATTTACATGTGCTATATAATTCTAGGTGCACCTTTCACATCATAACTTTACATAATCATGTATTACCTATAGAACATATATAAATCATGTATATAAAATAACCCATGTAAAGGAGTGGGTTTCATTTCATAGAGGATATACTCATGAATAAACTTTTTGGGTCCCAAAAGAAAAATGGAATAACATACTTGGTAAAAGGATCGTCAATCTTGAGTGAAGAAGAAATAATATCACGAGAAGTAAAAGATATATTTTTGGAAAGAAGGGTACTTTTAGAAAACCTAAAGATATATTTTTGGAAAGAAGGGTACTTTCAGAAAACCTTTTCATTTGTCATAAAATTATATTGGGAACATGTATATCCTATAAAATATAAGATAATAAAAAATAAATGATATGTAAGGAACAATAAAGGAACATTCATACTAAAAATGGAGTGAAAGAGGTAAAACCTAAGGAAAATGAGTTGGGTTTGAGAATCCCCTTACCTTATGTCGGAGTGCTTTCTTCACTTTCATATACTGGATAATTAAATTAAATTCATTAATTATAAATTATAAAACCTTTTCTACATGTATTTTATTAATTTATAATTTTATTAAATTTGTTTATGACCATTTTGATGAATTTTGGAGTTCAATTTCATCGTTTGAAAGTTTTCATTTTCTTGGTTTTCATGATCGGTTCGCTTGTTTATAAGTATGGAAGTATATGTATAATAAGAGTGATTCTCTATAATTGAAATTATATATTATTAATGAAAATAAAAAAGTCTAATTGGGCTTATATATCATTTGTTTATTTCTTATGAAGATGAATCATTATATAAATAGTGAATGAAAATGATTTAATTTATTTTGGTGGATTTTACGACCGTCACGACATCGTATCATTTTATTTAATATCATGTTTATATATAGCTTCTAGAAAATTATAAAACTTATTGTATGTATAATAAAATTTTATTTAACCATAATAATTGTTTTATGACCATTCCTGGAGGAGGTGATGAAAAATAAAAATTCATCATCCATGATGGCAGTAAATTGACACACTATGAACTATATTTTTATTTTTTAGAATAAAAGGAAAAGGGAAGAGATTTGAAGATGAATTATTCCATTAACATAATAAAATTACATTATATAAAAGATACTAGAGTTATTATTCCACTTCAAAAAGTCTAGTTGAGGAGAGGATAAAAAAAGAAATGAAATTGAAAAGAAATTAAAAGAAAAATAAAAAGGATTTTACCTCTCGAATTTCTCCTCCTTGAGACCCTCCTTAGGGAAAAGGGTTTGGTGTTTTGATGATATAAAGAGATCCTAGATTTTGGGGAGGGGATTTGGTAGATTATTGGGTATATATTGGACAATATTCAATGCTTCAAAGTTTTTAGGATAAGAGGTGGTGAGGGGTGGTATTTATAGGGGACGAGAGGGGTGATTTATCATTATTTTATTCATTAACTTATTATTTTGGCTCAAGAATATGAATATTTTGGATTCCCATGAATAAATAAAGTAAATAGAGAAGGATAGTTCAAGATTATGGTGCTTACATATGTAACATCCCAGACCCGGATGCCACCCTATGGTGCCCCGAGCCCAGTTAGTCATAAGGCCTCAAGAGCATCTCCCTAAATGCCAGAGGCTGCCGACTAGTAGCAAGGGACTATGTGATTCAGTGGGGATACTATTCCCTCATTACTAGAGTATCACAGTAGAAGTCAAACATATAGTAAATATCGGAAGGTAATAAATAAGAAGTCAACTGAAGATAAGGCAAGACAGGAATACATATCAATAGCAAGAAGTGTCTCATATACAAAATGATGTGGATGGTACAAGTATCTAGAAAGTAGCCAAATAGGTACATGGAAATACAGTAGAATAAAAGTATCCTAAAAAGAACAAAAGACAAAAAATTTATCCCATCATCACAAGCCTCAGCTTAGTCCTATTCTCCCCTACTCCAATCCACAATCAACAACCTATACTAGGGATTTTTCCCCTATCATTACATGCAATCATATAATATGTTTGGGTCCCCAAGGAGGCCCAAATAGGGTGTGATATAAACATCCCAGTAGGAAACCACCCAAGTCTACACAGTTCAAACAGCAATTCTACAAAATTTATAGCAAGTGTAAACAACCAATAGGTAAGTGTGTGTTCCCATGGAATAAGTATAATGTATCAAGTAAAACCAAACATCCCTCAAGGCTACCTGCAAAAAAAAGAGTCATCTCCTAACAAGATAGTAATAACAAAGTAATAAGAAAACCACACGTCCATGTTGTACATCCATCTGTATCCTGTAACCCATATCCAAACTTTATAAAGAAATTAAGTATCCCATGGCCACATCATATAGTGAAGTAGCATACTATGGCCACACTGTATAGTGAAGTAGCAGACCTCAATGTCCAGATCCAAAGTGTCTATAGACCAAGGAATCCATGTAATAATATCTAGACCACGGAGATCCGGATCCAAGGAGCATGTCCAAGGCATCCCATCAAGTCTCATGGGAATCCCTGATGGAAACTCAGTTAGGAACTGGTGTGGGTCCTAGGAGCATGGAAATAGAAAGTCCTACACAATCCCAATAAAGTTACATCCAAGGGGTAGCAAGGCCTGAGGAATCCCATGGAATCAAGACCCAAGGGGTAGAATCAACCAAAGGAATCCACTACCACATTCCAGATCCAAGTAGATCAGTCCAAGGCATCTATCAAACCATTCATTTAAGAATTCAAGCATTCAAAATTAAACATTCATAACATGTAATTATACCCACTCACATCACCAAGCATCATCCATGGGTATACCCACTCATGAAAACCATTTATCATTTACCAAGCATATAGTCATACCCTACCATATAAACCATTTAACATTCCATTAGTCATTTAAATATAGGTATACCCACCCAAATTGTCCATTTAACATGCCAAACTATCAAAATAAACAAGGAATAACATGATATTAAAAGAGCAAGGAGGTCATACATCTCCTAAAAAAGCTACTCAAGCTATCAAAGCATTAGCAGGCTTCCTCTAACTATGAAAGCACAAGAACACACCCCTTGGGCGGTTTAAACAATTATAAATAGTTAATACCTTAAGGCTCACCCATTGTGTGACCTTGAAACATGTAATGTGTGTCAAGGAACCTTAATGAAACCTACAAGCATCCTCACTAGGTCCCACTACTGCTACGGCAAGCAACTCGCTCAAAAACGAGGCCTCGTCAAAAAGTATGACAGACATAATATCGGCCAAATGCCTGAAAAGTAAAAGAAAGGCCAAAATAAATCATAGAACACCTGCCTATCCTCATAAGTAGATAACTTGTCCAGTATTAAGTCCTAATTCATTCCGGTTTGGAAGAAATCTGAAGAAAAAACAAAGAACGGGATATTAGGGCATATGAGCCTAAATCCAAATAGCGCAGTTGTTGTTTCGATGAATCAAGAACGACTAAAAATGAATCTATTACTTACTGATATGGTTCCAACGTGATAGAAAGTGCTTGAATCAGACTCCGGATGACTTCAATATATGAAAAACTAGTTTATAGTGGTTTTTAGTTCAAAAACGAGAGAAAAGAGTTATGTCCATCAAAACATTAGCTATTGCCTCTTTTATAAAAAAAATCCCTACTGGGAAAGTATATGGAGTGTACCTCAAGTACACAGTGTGTACTGTCCTCATAATTTTTCTGAACCAGAAAGGCTACACATCGTGACGACCAAGTACATGGCGTGTACTTGAATTACACGTCGTATAGACCAAGTACACGATGTGTACCTAGCCTGTAGCTAGATTTTAGCATGTTTCCCCTTTCTTTCCCAAAAAAAAACCAACCATCTCATAGCCTAGCCTAGGGTCTAATCGAAAAAGGAAAGTAAACACATTTAACCCAAAAATAAGATTTGTACCTCAAGAAAAACCTAGGATCTTACAATACTTCCCCCTTATAGAAATTCGTCCCTGAATTTCTCTCTGAAGGGTGGTCAAGATTCGTTTGGAAAAAAAGTCTGGCTACTAATCATGTATGTTAGCCTCCCTCTACCAAGTATCTTTAAGACCCTGGGACACCCTGAGAGGGGAGGGGTGAATCAGGGTGTCAAATTTTTCTTTTAAAAACAAGGATCTTGTTCCCACGTTGGTAGAAACTAGTTAAACCTATATGATGAATATGATCAGCAATGAAACATTCACACGCAAAGAGATGACACAACAATTTTTACTTGGTTCCAGGCTAAGGGCTACGTCCAAGGAGCATACGCCGAAAAGTTTTCGGTCGTACCAAATTCCACTAATATTCACTATTTGTAGATTAAAAAGGTTCAGGAACAGTCACTCTGTCCCAGGCTCACTGCCTTTACAAAAGTTTAGGGATAGATCACTGCATCCCTCGGGTCACTCCCATTGACTCCCCCTGGCTCACTGCCGTTGGTGAAGTCCCACTTAGTTTATAGATGTGAAGGCCTCTTCATCAGTGCTCAATGAATGCATCCTCTGCATTATGTGGATGCTCTGTTGAAGTCCAAAAATCACCCGTGAACTGATCTACAACTTTCGTGCAGCACCAAGACAACTGGAAAGCCTCAACAGCACCTGACATGCAACTCCAAGGCGGCGCGCAACTTTTAAAGATGGCGCGCAAGTTATAACGGTCGCGCAAGTCTGCCTTAAACACTTGCGTGATTCAGTATTCTTTAAATCCAAACTTTCACGACTCAACTTCTTTTCAACTCAATCCAATTTTGAAACCTAATGGAAACTTGTCGCACAACTTCAAATTTGGCGCGCAAGTATCACAAAATCACTTGCGCAAATAATGGACGGGCAGAAAACAACTGTCGCGCTGCTCCACCTTGCGCGACCCACCAACACTTGTGCGATTTCAACACCTGCGTGATGGGAGCTCTAAATTTCTTCATGTCCAAAGTTCATGTTGAATGAGGAGGGGTGGTCCTCTATTTATAGGCATTTGGATACCCTGTTCGGCGGCACACAAGTCTTCCCTTGGTGCACAAGTCTCGGCGTGGAACCCTTCTGTCCTCCTAGACACTTGCGCGACCAACTTCCAATCTTGGGCGCCCTTATTTACTTTTCCATATTTTGATGATCAAAACATGATGGTAAAATGGCACGCAACTTTCCAATCCTCTAAGGTACTGGCGCGCAAGTCCTTTCACGGCGCGCAAGTCACTTGCGTGACAAAACCAATACTTGCGCGACCCTCTTTCCTTTGCCACATTTTCAGGTTCTCATTCTAAAAAACATCAGGCACGCAAGTTTCCAATCCTCCAAGGCCTCGGCACGCCAGTCTCTTTTCCAAAAACACATTTCTCCATATTTCAAGTTTTGAGGCCCAAAAATTTGGAAAACACTGGGAAACGGCGCCATCTTCAATACTGTTGTCTGCTTGAACTGTATGATCACTTTGCTGGTATACGTTCTGAACTTCCACTGAGAATTGACAACAAACACAAACCATACTCTAATTCATGCACAGAACATACATGGTTCCAACAATCTCACCCTTTGGTTTTGTTGGCAATCAGCAAATAAATTCAATAGATCCACATGAAAACCAAAAAAACGCAAGAATCAACTCAACCAACACTCTAAGTCTACGTGAGCAATGCTCGGTGTAGAAAACAAGAGATGAGGCTTGAATTGGGATCTCGAGTTCCTAAGTTCCTTCTCATCCTACGACACTAAATTTATTCATTTATACCCCATTGGAAATAAACCCAAAGACCGGTACTAGTTCATTTTTCAGCTCAATCCACACCCCCTGTATTGTATCTCCCCCACAAACCTGCATCACAACCATAAACAGAGAAAAAATAGTTAAGAAAACTGGGGAGAGGGGTATTGTGAAACCTCCTTATGCACTGGGAGGTGGTTGAACACCGAGGTTCAACCGATGCTTCTCAAACACAGCCGCTGATAGTGGTTTGGTCAAGATATCAGCCACTTGCTCATCAGTTCCCACATGATCCATTCTAATCACCCCTTGCTCAACTTTTTCTTGGATAAAGTGATACCTGATTTCAATATGTTTTCTATGAGAATGATGAAAAAGATTCTTAGTGAGATCAATTGTGCTCTTGTTATCATAATAAATCACCATTGGTTGCTTTACTTCATCACCAATATCTGTTAATTGTTGTTTCATCCATAGCAGTTGAGTGCATGCCTTTGTGGCGGATATATACTCAGCTTCAGCAGTACTAAGAGAAGTACTTTCTTGTTTCTTTCTCAACCAGCCAACACATTTTTGCCCAATATAGAATGCTCCACCACTGGTGGAATTTCTGTCTATTACATCACCAGCTCAGTCAGCATCATAAAATGCTGATAATTCATTGTCCCCACCTACATCAAAATGTAACCCAAAGTTATGTGAACCTTGAATTTACCTCATGATTCTCTTTACTGCTGCCATATGTTCCTCCTTTGTATTACTCTAAAAGCGGGCCGCAAGACACGTGGAAAAGATAATATCTGGCAGTGTCACTGTCAGGTACAGTAGACTCCCAATGATCCTCCTGTACATGGTGGGATCTACAGAGGTCCCATTTTCATGTTTTCCAAGTTTAGTTCCAATAGAAATCAGAGTTGACATTGGTTTGGAGTATTGCATATTAAACTTCTTCAGCAGCTCTCTTGCATATTTTTCCTATGAAATGAAAGTGTAATCCTTCTTTTGAATCACCTGTAGTCCCAAGAAATATGTGATTTCTCCAATCATAGACATTTAAAATTCTGATTTCATGTGATTGGAAAATTCAACCACAGATTTCTGCCTGCTGTCGCCAAATATGATGTCATCTACGTAGACAAGAACCATGAACTGATCCTCTCGATAATTCTTCACATATAGATTTTGATCTACTCCTCCTCTTTTGAATTCCAGTTTCTTGAGATATGAATCCAGCCATGAGTACCACGCTCGTGGTGCCTACGTCAAACCATATAAATCTTTCTTCATTTTGAAGATCTTTGTTTCATCAGTACCTAGAACAAAACCCACTGGTTGTTCAATGTAGACTTCTTCTTCTAAAACACCATTCAAGAATGTTGTCTTGACATCCATTTGATATACTTTATATCTTCTTTGGAGTTCCATGTAAAGGAAAAGCCTGATTGATTCCAGTCTAGCCACTAGAGCAAAGGTTTCTTCAACATCAATGCCTTCAATCTGGGAGTATCTTTTACATACTAGTCGTTCCTTGTTTCTGATGACACTTCCATGCTCATCAAACTTATTTTTGAAGATCCATTTGGAACCAATCACATTGTGACCGTCGGGTCTCTAGAGAAGATCCCAAGTCTGATTCTTGTCAATCTGATCTAAATCTTCATTCATGGCTTTCACCCAAGATTCATCCTTTGCAGCTTCTTTGAATGAGGATGGCTCCACAACTGAAAGAAATTCAGATTGCATTTTATTCCTCGTCCTTCTTATTTGAGTGGGTGCACTCTTGTCCCCAATTATGTTGGATGGATCAATCTCAGCTCTTCGATTTCTCCTGCGAGGTTCAGATCCATTCTCTTCAGCCATAGTTTCTTCTTCAGATTCCTCTTCTAAGTCAACATCATGATATGACTGATGAGTGATTTGTTCACCTTCCTCTATTTCGGTATTTGTATTTACTCCATGTTCACACTCATCACCATCTTCTATCCCATCAGCATAGCTATTATTGGAAGCACTTGGGGTTTTCCCTTCAATGATCTTAACATCATTTCTTTACACAATCCTCCCTAAGCATTTATTGAGATACTTGTAGGCCTTGCTGTTCATTAGATATCTAAGAAAAATTCCTTCATCAGCATTGTCTCCAAACTTCCCTTGATTTCCATCTTTATTCCGGATGAAACATTTGCTTCCGAAAACACGGAAGTATTTCAACGAAGGCTTCCTTCCATGACACAATTTGTATGGTGTCTTTGTTTATCCCATATAAATCTCTGTTCAATTCTGAATGTGCACTGCAGCTTCAACAGCCTCCTTCCAGTAATGACGAGAGATATCAATCTCAATCAGCATAGTCCTGGCCATATTGTTGACCTATCGATTCTGATGCTCAACAACTCCATTTTGTTGTGGAGTTCTCACAGCAGCTACCTCATGTTGTATTCCATGTTTTTCTAGGTAATTTTCAAACTCGATGGATGTGTATTCCCATCCATTGTCAGATCACAGGACTTTTATTGTCCGTCCAGTATCATTCTCGGCAATCCGGTGATAAGTTGCAATCAAGTACTTTTCGCTTCCTGTGAATCA
Organism: Viscum album; assembly: GCA_963277665.1. Classification (NCBI taxonomy): domain Eukaryota; kingdom Viridiplantae; phylum Streptophyta; class Magnoliopsida; order Santalales; family Viscaceae; genus Viscum; species Viscum album. The sequence continues at coordinate 1,291,567,664 of OY728119.1, forward strand.
CCATTACACAATCCATTCTGCTATAATCATCAATGAAAAGGATGAAGTACCTTTCTCCATAGGTTCCAGCAACATTTATTGGGCCACATACGTCTGTATGAATGAGATCAAGAAGATGTGATTCCCTTTTCTTCTTTGGCCGATATGAACTGCAGACTAGCTTCCCACGAATACAAGCATCACAAGTCTTTTCCCGTTCACGTTTTAGAATGGGAATATCCATGACTATCTTCAGCTTAGATATATTTTCAATGTCTTGTTGTTTAATGTGCCTCAGCCTTCGATGCCACAAATTGTTTTTTTCTTCAACAGACAAATAGCAGGAGTACACTTTGTTGTCAACCTGATATAAGTTTCCATCTATTCTATAGCCTTTCATAAGAGAATTCCATATTTTCCCTTTTATAGTGCAGCCTTTTTGATTGAAGGTTAATATGAGCCTTGAGTCACAGAGTTGACTTACAATGAGGAGATTGTGGCGTAGACCATCCACATAAAGAACTTCAGTCTTCTTCAGCTCCCCGTTGGCGAGAGCAGTATTCTCATTTCCTTTAATCTTTAAAGCACCATCATTACCAAACCATACTGTTCCATCAACCTTCTTTTCAATGTTCTTCAAAAGGTCAGCATTTCCCATCATATGGGAAGAGCATCCACTATCAAGTATCCAGGTGCTGCTGCTCTTTGTAGCTTTGAGGGAGAATTCTGCAAGATTGGATTTCTCGATCTTCTTCTTCTCTTTCTATGAGATATTGGATTGAGAATAGGATACTAATGGACTTTTAATAAATTCTTCCACATAATCTGATTCTTTATACCCATAATCTTCTTCCAGAGTGGAAAAACTTTTTGTGAGAACAACATCATTTGGAGGATGAAAATTGGCCCGTCTTTGAGTGTTGTATGAATTTCTCCTATCGTACTGCTGCCTGCAATACATAGCTTTATGGAAAAAGTTAGAATAATTAAAACAGTAACCATAGAATCTATTTCTTCTATAAGATGGAGGATATGAAATCGGTCTCCTTTGTTGACTTCTCAAATATTCTCCATTCAAGTATCTCCTTGCCTCTTCGCAGTATGACAAGGTATGGCCCAGATAACCACAGAACTGACACTTCATGAGAGGAAATGTATTTTCACTTGAATTTATCCTCATGCCTTCTTCCTTGGGAGAATAGTTGAATTGTCTGTCATTTTTGAAAGTTTGAGGATAATTTTCAGTTCTTCTTTTATTTTGGATTGAGGGTTTCTTTTTCAGCATTTCAGGTAATGTTTCAGCATGTCCAACTTTCATCTTGTCGTTCTTTTGGCTCTCTTTACTTCCAGCAGTTGATTTCTCAGCTTCACAGCCAATTATAATCTTTCCCATGCAAGCGGGTCTTTGATCACTTAAGATTTTTCCAACCCCATCTAAACCACACTTGGCTCTTGCTAGTAATTATGCATCTGAGAATATCCCTAAATGAATTTTCTTCTTTCCCTCATTTGTCGTTGATTGACATTCAATTTTACTTCTAATAGTAACAACTTCTTACTCAAGTCCCTAAATAGTATTGGACTTCTCTTCCAGTCTGGATGAAAGGTCATTTATGACCTTTGCTTGTTCTTCAATTTTAAGCTTTAGTTCCACAACATCATCTGTGATTTCAAGGATTGAATACTTAACTCTCACTAGTTCTTCTAGTCGTTCAATCTCTGATTCAAGCTCATCAACATATTCTGATGATTCTTCCACCATTTCCTTCCACTTATTACATCTATTAAATTTATTCTGAAGCTTGGAAAAATCATCCTTAATTTCAGTCTTTGAATCACCATTAGAAGTAATCTGATTATCTCTGTCTTTATTGATTAAGGGTTATGACTTTTCAATAGTAGCCATCATGGAAGCATGATTTCCCGTTTTAAATTCAGGTTCTTCTTCTTCACAAAATTCAGTATCCTCATCTTCCTCTTCACAGAAAAAACTTTTTCTCTGTATTTTCCTTCCAGATTTGAACTCTATTTTTTTAAAATATCTTTTTCGAGGCTTCTCGATGTTCTCATCTTCATTATCTTCATCGTTGATCTTTCTTAAACATTGAGAGGCAATGTGTCCAACTTTTCCACAATGAAAACATGCGAGAGGTAACTTCCCTTTGAATTTCCCTTTTCCCTTCTAGAACTTCTTTACAATGAGATAAAGAATCTCTTTTTATTCATCATCTTCACCGCTAATATCTTTTGACATTTTCAATTTATCCATGGCCTTTAACGCCATTTCCTTGCTCACATGAGTCGTAGCATCTTCTGGTTTGACTCTCATTTCATATGCAACCAAGCTGCTCAGTAGATCATCCATAGAAAGTTTAAAAAGATCTCTTTCCTCAAGGGCTAACACCTTTGCATTGTATAGGGGTGGAATTCTTCTTAATATTTTCTTTACAATATCAATGTCTTTGATTTATTCACCTAGACCCTGAATTTCTCCAACCACTTCAGTAATTTGATTGAAGAATGAGCATGCATTCTCGTCTGGGTGCATCTTCAGATCATCAAACCGATTGTGCAGGACTTGTAATTTTCCCTCCTTCACTTTTCTATCTCCTTCATAAATATTTTCAAGTTTATCCCACATGGATTTTACTGAGGTGAAACTCATCACCTTTAGATAGATCTGATCAGAAAGAGCTGCGGTGAGTGCATTTTGTGCTTTAGCATCTGCATCAAGAATTTTCCTCTCTGCATCAGTCATATCCAGGCCTGTTGGATCAGTGACATTTATACCTTGAACAGTGGAAAATAGAACTTCCATTCCAAGGGATCATAGATGAGATCTCATTCTGTTCTTCCAAATTTGAAAATTACTTCCATCAAAGAGAGGGACTCCCCTGACATTGACTGCATTTTCCACGATGACAAAGGACCGATTCAACACCAGCAACCTGGCTCTGATACCACTTGTAGGACCCCGAGACACCCTGAGAGGGGAGGGGTGAATCAGGGTGTCAAATTTTTCTTTTAAAAACAAGGATCTTGTTCCCACTTTGGTAGAAACTAGTTAAACCTGTATGATGAATATGATCAGCAATGAAACATTCACATGCAAAGAGATGACACAACAATTTTTACTTTGTTCACCGCTAAGGGCTACATCCAAGGATCATACGCCGAAAAGTTTTTGGTCGTACAAAATTCCACTAATCTTCACTATTTGTGGATTACAGAGGTTCAGGAATAGTCACTCTGTCCCAGGCTAACTTCCTTTACAAAATTTTAGGGATAGCTCACTGCGTCCCTCGAGTCACTCCTGTTGACTCCCCCTGGATCACTGCCATTGGTGAAGTCCCACTCAGTTTATAGACGTGAAGGTCTCTTCATCATTGCTCAATGAATGCATCATCTTCATTATGTGGATGCTCTATTGAAGTCCAAAAATCACCTGTGAACTGATCTACAACTTTCGTGTAGCACCAAGACAACTGGAAAGCCTCAACAGCACCTTGTGAAACTCCAAGGCAGCGCGAAACTTTCAAAGATAGCGCACAAGTTATAACTGTCGCGCATGTCCACCTTCAACACTTGCGTGATTCAGTCTTCTTTAAATCCAAACTTGCGCAACTCAACTTCTTTTCAACTCAATCTGATTTTGAAACCTAATGGAAACCTTTCCCGCAACTTCAACTCCGGAGCGCATGTATCACCAAATCACTTGCGTGACTATTGGACGTGCAGCAAACAACTGTCGCGCTTCTCCACCTTGCGCGACCCACCAACACTTGCGCAACTTCAACACCTGCGCGACGGGAGCTCTGAATTTCTTCAAGTACAAAGATCGTGTTGAATGAGGAGGGGTGGTTCTCTATTTATAGGCATTTAGATACCCTGTGCGACGGCGCGCAAGTCTTCCCTCAGTGCAGAAGTCTCGGTGTGCAACCCTTCTGTCCTCCTAGACACTTGCGCGACCAACTTCCAATATTGGGCGCCCTTATTTACTTTTCCATATTTTGATGATCAAAACACGATGGTCAAACGGCGCACAACTTTCCAATCCTCTAAGGTACCAGCGCGCAAGTCCTTTCACAGCGCGCAAGTCACTTTCATAACAAAACCAATACTTGTGCGACCCTCTTTCCTTTGCCATATTTTCATGTTCTCGTTTTGAAAAACATCAGGCGTGCAAGTTTCCAAGCCTCCAAGGCCTCGGTGCACAAGTCTATTTTCCAAAAACACATTTCTCCATATTTCAATTTTTTAGCCCCAAAAATTTGGAAAACACTGGGAAACGGTGTCATCTTCAATACTGTTGTCTGCTTGAACTGTATGATCACTTTGCTGGTACATGTTCTGAACTTCCACTGAGTATTGACAAAAAACACAAACCATACTCCAATTCATGCACATAACATCCATGGTTTCAACAGTCTGATCCTTTAAACATTCATGCTGCCATAGCACCCATACTAAAGCAACTGACCATCCTCGAAGAACCTTCGTGCTCCTATCAGTATTACGAATCAGATTCTCCTCAAATGATGCATCAACCTGTAGCTCAACCTCATCAGGATGAAAAATATGATACCAGTCTAAGTGATAGTGGTGCAGTTGAGATACATGGAAGACATCATGCATGGATTAGTACTTCTAAAGTAACTACAACTGATAGGAAACCAACCTGAATTTCTCTATAACCTCAAACAGCCCAAAATATCTCAGGGAAAGTTTACCCTATCTCCTGATCTGCATATGTCCCAACCTCATTGAAACTTACAAGAAAACCCTATCCCCAACCTCGAACTCTAGAGGTCATCTGCGGAGATCGGCGTATGATTTTTGGCAAGACTATGCAGTAGCCATCTGCTTATGAATCCACTAGACCTACTCATATGTCTCCCACACAAGATGGTGTCCTAGTTTAGCTTCCTCACCTACCTCTAACCAGCATATGGGAGAAAAAAATGGACTACTGTATAAATCCTCATAGTTTTCCATCTGTATTGTTTCCAGATAACTGTTATTGTAAGTTAAATCAACCAAGGGAATGTGTATATCCCAAGATCCCCCAAAATCTAGGGTGCATGCTCACATCATGTCCTTTAGCACCTGTATCGTATGCTCTGACTGGCCATCAGTCTGAGGGTGGTATGCTTTGCTCTAAAGCACCTGTCTACCCAGCACCCTCTGAAAACTATACCATAAACAATATGTAAAGTGTGAGTCCCTATCTGAAATGATAGCGTACGGGACCTCATGAAGTCGTACCACCTACCGGATGTACAACTTTCCAATATCATCAACACTAAAAGTCTCCTTGATCTGAAATAAGTGTGAGACTTTCATAATCATGTCAAAAACAACCCACACCGCATCATTACCTCGAGGCAACCTCAGAAAACTAGTCATGAAATCCATCATGACATCATCTAATTTCCACTCTGGGATGGGTACCTGCTGTAAACGCCCATCTGGTCACTGATGTTTCGCCTTCACCTGCTGACAGGTGGAACACCTCATAAAAAAACTAGATAACTCTCTCTTCATTTCTGGCCACCAGTACTATCATTGCAAGTCACGGTACATCTTGGTGACCTCGGGATGCACTGCCCAAGATGAAGTAAGAAACTCCCACATCAATTCCTCACGTATGTCCCCTGGAACCCAGAAATGTCCATGGATACATAGGGTCTCATCATCACCTACCGTCCAACCAAGAGGAGGGTCCTCACCTGCCACACCTTCCCATAGAACTAGGCCTTCGGAATTTGATAGCTTCCTCATCCTAACTCTATCCAGTCTGGTATAGGTAACAACTAAGGATGAAAGAAAAGTCTGCCTCTATCTTTCATGCACCTCCAGATGCATCTCAGAGAACAATTCCATAAGATACCACTCGCTAATGGCATATTGCACTGCCTGTATCTGAGTCCTCATGCTCAGTGCATCAGCTACTACATTTCCCTTACCAGGTGTGTAGGAAATCTCAAAATCAAAGGACTGTAGGTACTCCACCCACCTTTTCTGCCTCAAATTAAGATCATGTTGCGTAAAGATATCCATGAGGATTTTGTGGTCCGTGTACACCACAAAACACACTCCTAGTAAATAGTGCCTCCAACAGTGAAAATCTTGAACAACTACAGCTAGCTCAAGATTGTGCGTAGGGTAATTCTTCTCATGAGTCCCTAACTATCGAGACCTGTACGTCGCGACTCGATCTCCTTTCATCAGCACTTCCCCAACCCAATACTTTATGTGTCACAGTACACCATGTAACTCTTTCCCTACTCTTATAGGATCAGGACTGGTGCTGATTTCAATATCCATTTCAGATCCTAAAAGGATATCTCATAAGATTCCGACCACACAAACTTCACACCCTTCTTAGTCAAGCCCGTCAATGGCGCATCAAAGCATGACAAGTCCTATATAAAATTCATGTAGTAACTAGATATCCCCAAGAAACTCTATATGTCAAAAATATTCTTAGGCTATTCCCAGGAAACTAAAGATTTCACCTTCTCGGGGTCCACTAACACTCCTATCTCTGAGATGATGTGACCTAGGAAGTGAATATAATCCATCCAAAAGTGTCACTTTGCGAGCCTAGTATATAATGGATGCTCTCTCGGTGTATTAAAAATGAACTCAAGATGGTTATAATGGTCATGTAGATTGTGAGAATATACCAAGATATCATCCATGAAAACCACCACAAAAGAATCCAAGTAAGGATGTAACACTCGTTTCATCAAAGCCATGAAAATTGTTAGCGCATTCGTGAGATCGAACGGCATAACCAGATACTCGTATAACCCATAACTGATACAAAAGGTTGTATGAGGTATGTATGTAGGTCAAACACTCACCTGGTGATATCCTAGGCTCAATTAAATCTTCGAGAACACTAAAGCTACTCGAAGCTGATCAAACAGGTCATCAATCCCTGGAAATGGATATCGGTTTTTAACCGTCAACTGGTTTAGTTTCCGATAATCCACTCATAGCCAAAGATTACCATCCTCCTTTTTCACAAAAAAGGACCAGTGAACCCCATGGAGAAGTACTGGGTCTGATAAACCCATTTGCCTCCAAATACTCTAACTGCCTCTTGAGCTCGTATAACTCCATCGTAGCCATCCTGTAAGGAGGAATGGATACCAACGCAGATCATGGAACTATCTAGACGGAGAACTCCACCAATCTTTTAGGAGGTAAACTAGAAAATTTATGGGAAAGGCGTCTTTGAAGCATTCAACCACTGTAGAAAAGTCATCCTAACCCACTCCTTGATCATCCAAAAACAAACTAGAAATCTGGGTTGTCATCCCACCAAGCCCACGATGCTCGAGTCTAGCTTTTCTCACCTATACATCCCATTCACCCTTGTGAATAAACATTCCACCCTCTAGTGATGTGAAAGTTAACCTCCAATGATATTAGTCAATGTAGGTTTGATAAGCAATGAGCCATTCCATTCTGAGAATGACGTCAAACCCAGTCATTTCAAGGACATATAAACTTCAGAGGAAGTGGCAACCACAACCTCAAGGGTAAATTCCATACACTGGTGTACATCACCTGTACTAACTCCCAATGGTGTGTCTAGCATCAAAACACCCTTAGAAAGCAAAACCACAAGCCCAAAGATTTTTACCACTCCTGTAGAGATAAATCTGTGAGAGGCACCTATATCGAAAAGAGAAGATGAAATAGTAGAAGCTACTAAGATTGTACCTCTCACTGTAGATAGTTTGGGATCCTGCTCCTGATGGGTCTATTGCACTGCATAAGTCTGACATGCACCGCAACCTTGTGACCCTGCCTGGCTACCCTGAGCTGATCTACCCTGCTGTCTCTGAGAACCCAGTGTCTGGCTACCCAGACCATGAACACCACTATCCTAGACTGACTGGCATGCACTACTCTAGCTCCAAGCCTGACGTGAAGCTGAAGAACCTTCTCATGAACCTAATGTCAGATTTGACCCCATACCACTCACTACTGGTGGGAAGGTCCCACAAAACCATTGCATGTTCCCCATCCTGCCACAATCTCAGCACTCAACTGGGTCACGGTCTCACTATTTTTTCATGTGGGCTCACCTATCACACTGATGTTAAAACACCAATATCCTTGCACCCATAGCTTGACTAGTACTCTCGTCATGGGAAGAATTGAAACGACGCTTCCTGTCTGAATACATAGATCCGCTGGGGTGAGAAATATAACTCCCTTGTTTTGTACCCCGATCTTCCATTTGGTTTCACTCTATAATCAGCACCTTATTCACAATATCAAAGATATAAGGCAACCATAATGCATTGACCTATGATCTGATAGCATATCTAAGACCTTTCTCGAAGCACCTCGCCCTCGAAAACTCATCAATAAGATACATCAGTGAAAAATGTTGTAACTATGTAAAGCATTACAATTATTTTATAACCGTCATTGTGCCCTTCTCTAGATGCATAAACTTACTAGCCTGCTCTGCTTACAGAGTTGCGGGGTAAAAGTAGTCATAGAAGCAGGTTTGGAACTCATCCCAACCAATATCATGCAGCCCATCATCCTGGTTCAAAACATTGTACTAGCACTTTTCTGCTCCACGTAGCATGTAAGTCACGATATTGACCCTCTTCTCCAAAGGCATCTTCAGATGCTCAAAAAATTTCTAACGTGGTCTCTAGCCACAGCTCTGTAGCCTGTGGTCTAGCATCCCCTAAAAACATAAGAGGATGTTATTGTTAGAACACCAGTGTCAGCTCATCCATAGTTAAGGCTCACTATGGTGCTCCTTAGAAATTATGCATATAGCTAAAGAAACCCTTGCGGAATTGTGCCTTAGTACGTGTGTTCAGAATAGCCTCAGGTGTCGTGGCTGACACTATAGGAGGATCAAGCAGTAGCGTGTGGCCCACCATCTCTGAAGTATGGCCATCACCTCCGTTGTTGCGTACCACTAGAGGTCGTCATCATGGAAAGTCTCTACAATGCCAAATGCACACATTAGAAAAAAACATCAAGGAACTAAGCTCAAAAGAAAAGTACAAGTCAAAACTTTCCTAAACCAAGTCAACCCACAACCTGCTCCTAAAGCCATGACTGTATAAAGAATATCCAATGAACCACTAGAAAATATGCCTCTTGCCCACTCAAAATAAGGGTCTAGGTCGGGTCTCTATTCACCACTTCAAGTTCCATTTCCATTTCACATTCAGTTATTCAGTAAATTCCACCAAGGTTTTACCAATTTCTGGATCCATGAGGGCCCATAACACCTCATGAACCCAAAACTTGGATCCCATTCAAACCATACATATAACAAGTTCATTTAACATTTACATTTCACTGGTGTATCATTTCCCAATTCATAAGGGCCCATACCCCTTATGGATTTAAAGATGATGTCATACCTTTGGATACTACACGCAACTAACACAACAGCAAGCACAAATATCACATCAACTATCACAATAACATGCAATATCTAATGAATCCTAGATGGCATGGCATAATGCATGGAATGTGATTATAACACGTGTCTATATGATGCATGAGATGGAACACCCTCATCTCATCAGGTTGCAACTGAAATAGAACCCACAATTTCATCAATAGTAATAGAATAAATCAAGTGTATCACTCAACGGTGAAATAAAATCAACTGTAATAGTCAAAAACTAGAAAATCATAATTCAATTAGAGGAAATTTGGTTTCTCCATGTACATGGGGTAGCTACTCTTGGGTACATTTTATCACCAAATTTCATTTCATTTCAATCCCTATCTAGTGTCACCAAATAGTAAGTCAAACCAAAAAAGAAAAACTCCTTTGATATAATTTTGTAATGTACCGGATCCGGATGCCACCTTATGGTGCCCCGAGCTGAGTTGGCCACAAGGCCTCAAGTGCATCTCCCCGAACACCGGAGGCTGCCGACTAGCAGTGAGGGTCTAGGTAGGTTAGTGGGGAGACTATTCCCTCATTACCAGAGTATCACAGTGGAAGTAAAACATATAGTAAAAAGCTAAAGAAAATAAATAATTAGCCTACTGAAGATAAATAAATAAATAAATACATATCAATAGCAAGAAGTGTCTCATATACAAAATGATTTGGATGGTACAAGTATCTAGAAAGCATCCAAACAGGTACATGGCAATACTGTAAAATACAAGTATCATAAAAAAAATACCAAAAAGGTATCCCAACATCGCAAGCCTTAGCTTGGTCTTATGCTCCCCTGCTCCAAGCCATAATCAACAACCTGTACTAGGGAACTTGTCCCTATCATTACCTGCAATCATATAATCTGTTTGGGTCCCCAAGGAGGCCCAAATATGGTGTGAGATAAACATCCCAATAGGGAACCACCTAGTTCTATACAGTTTTAACATCAATTCTACAAAAGTTATAGCATGTGTAAACAACCAGTAAGTATGTGTGTATGCCCATGACATAAGTCTACTATATCAAGAAAAATCAAACAGACTTCAAGGCTACCTACAAAAAATATTCAGCTCCTAATAAGACATATATAACCAAGTAATAAGTAAATCACATGGCCACACTATACATCCATTTGTATCCTGTAACCCACAACTAAGTTGTATAAAGAAATCAAGTATCTCACGGTCATGTTGTATAGTGAAGTAGCATCCCACAGGCACACCGTATAGTGAAGTAGTAGACCACAAGGGCCGGATCCAAGTTATCAGTAGAGAAAGTCATCTATGTAATAATATCTAGACCACGGAGGGCCAGATCCAAGGAGCATGACCAAGGAATCCCATCGAGTCCCATGGGCATCCCTAGTGGAAACTCAGTTAGGCATTGGTTGGGGTCCTAGGAGCATGGCAATAGAAAATCCTACACGAGCCCAAGCAAGTCAGATCCAAGGGGTATTAAGGCCTGAGGTATCCCATGGAATCAAGACCTAAAGGGTAGAATCAACCCAAGGAATCCACTACCGCATTCTAGATCCATGGAGAGTAGTTCAAGGCATCTATCAAACCATTCATTCAAGCATTCAAGAATTCAAAATTAAACATTCATAACATGTCAGTATACCCAATCACATCACCAAGCATCATCCATGAGTATATCTAGTCATGTAAACCATTTATCATTTACCAAGCATATGGGCCTAACCTCCCATATAAACCATTCAACATTCCATTAGTCATTTACATATAGGTATGCCCACCCATATTATCCATTTAACATGACCAACTATCAAAATAAAGGAGGCATAACATGATATTCAAAGATAAAGGAGTCATTACATCTTCTAAACAAGATACTCAAGTTATCAATGCATTAACATGCTTCCTCTAACTATGAAAGCACTAGCACACCCCCTTGGGTGGTTTAAATAGGCATAAATATGTAATTCCTTAAGTTTCACCCCTTGGGTGACCTTGAATCATGTAATGGGTGTCAACACACACAAACAGAATATACAAGAATCCTTAATAGGTCCAACTAAAACTACAGAAATCAATTCACTCAAAAACGAGGCCTCTCAGAAAGTCAAATGGGTGACATATCAGATGAATGCCTGAAAAGTACAAGAAAAGTTGAAAGAAATCATAGACCACCTACCTCTCCTCAGTAGTAGATATCTCATCCATTATCAAGTCCTGATTCATCCTAGTTTGGAAGAAATATGAAGAACGGACGAAGAACGGGATATTAGGGCATATGATCCTAAATCCAAATAGTGCAGTTGTTGTTCTGAAGAATCAAGAACGACTAAAAAAAATCGAGTACTTACCGATATGGTTCTAACGTGACAGATGGCACTTGAATCAAAGTTCAGATGGCTTCAATATATGAAAAACTAGTTTAGATTGGTTTTTAGGTTCAAAAACTTGAGGAAAGAGATTTTTCTATCAAAACATTATCTACTGCCTCTTATAAAAAAACACGATGGGCAAGTACGCAGTGTGTACCTCAAGTACACAGCATGCACTGTCCTCTTTATTTTTCTGAACTAAAAAAGGCTACACATTGTTATGGCCAAGTATACGGAGTTTAATTGAAGTACACAATGTGTACACCAAATATACGATGTGAACCTAGCCTTCATCCATGTTTCAGCATGTTTTCTTGTTTCTTTCCCAAAAACAACCCAATCGGCCCACGGCCTCGCCTAGGGTCTAAGCCAAAAAGGAAGGTAAACACATTTAACCCAAAAAAATATATGTGTTCCTAAAAAAACCTATAATCTTACAACATCATCCATGAATCAGGGAATAGTGTATTTAACTTATAATTTATATATACCGTAAATTACCATATTTCACTATTCACCAAAAATTCAACTATTTTAGAAAAATCCAAAAAAATTACCTTATCTATTTTTTCAATGTGTAGAGTTCAAAAATACACTCCATTTTATGAAAATAGTTTTCTAAATAAAATAAATTTAATTTTTAATTAAAATCATTATTTACTTGAAAAATATCGATTTTAAAATTATAACTGATTTTATGACACTTTGAAATTTTAGTTAAGGTATTATAAAATTATCTTATAACCATAGGAAAATAAAATATTAATTTATGAGTCTATTTTATGATAATAAATTTTCTTTTAAATCATAATATTAATTATAAAATTGTAAATAAACATTAATATGTTATAAAAATACCATCACTTAATTTATCATTTTTAAAACATTTATTTACATATAGTAAGATATAATTATATCATATTTTCATTTATGAGATGCCTAAATTTTATGTATACTTTCATAGGTAAGTTTACTATTCTATTATCTGGATTACTATTTATAATGGTCATGTTACTATTCGAAAGGGAAAGTTACTATTCATTCAGTATAGATTCCTTATTTTCTCCAGATATCACTTATTTCATTATTAATTTATGAGTATAATGTTTTTATTGGGATCTCTATGCTATGTATTCCATAATTATAAGAAGAGAAATAATTTCATTGATAAAATTTTGGTTCGTTGCGTATACGATACCAAATATATAATTTATATTTGTTGTAAATATATGGGAGTTTAAACTCAAGGAAATAGTTGATAAAGCATGTATTTTTCAATCAATTGATATAGCAATGAGTTTATATGTCAAAAAGTTTTGAATGTAAATAAATATTTCAAGCTCAGGTGGACCTAAGTAAAGGATGTGTATTTTCATCCATTTCTCTTATATGATAAGTGAAATTGTTTTTTAATAAATATTTTTTATGAACGATGTGAGATGACGGATTAAATACATATGGTTTATGATTTATAATGTTCTATAACATTTTTAAAAGGGAGTAAAGTATAAAATTAGTTTTATCCATTATAAAGGAGTTTATCTATTTTTTTAAAAACATAGGGTATGTGATCCCACCACCCTTCAGTAACATATTTTAATAAATAATATTATTTTAAAGAGAATACTCCAACCCCATAGAATATTATATAAGATATGTTGTTCAATAGTTTATTTATTAAATATTACCTCTTTGAGTAAATAAGTGTTATTTCCTGAGAAGAAAAAAATTATACATCTTAGCATAATATTCTAAAGTAAAAAAGTTTATAATAGGATAATGGGAGTATTTTTTGGAATTAGGAAAATTCAAGGATAAAAAATAAAATATTATTCCAGTCCTTATTCAAAGTGGATATTACTCAATATCCTAAAATACTTTAGGGTGTGACAGTAAATAAAAATGTAAATAGTTTCATTTAGTTACCATAAAGAGGAGAAAATAACATTATATTCTAAAGGAGTTTAAGATGTGCTAGTAAAGGAATAATGTAAAGAGTTAATTTAGTTTTCATAATTTATCCAAAGAAAAATTTTAGTATAAAGGTTTGATAATGATGGTGGTGATGAACATAGAAAGAGTTCTAAGTGGATAGCATAAGTTATTGATATCGTAGGCCTTCAGGCCACATGAATGCTAATGTACTAGTCAGACTACTAGGGACAAGGCTTCAGAGGAGGATTCAGAGCAGGCACATTCACAGGAGTAGAGCTAACCAGAATTGGAAGAATGAGAGGGTATGGATTTTCCATCGGTATCAGGCCTGTGTAGCTTTGCATAGGACAGCTAGCCGACCATCCCTATGAAGGTGGAGTGCTGATATCATGACACATGTTGGGGAGGAGCAGTTCCAAATTGTCTTGTCTGGGTGATTCCCTCTAATACCTACGGGTCATGTAATTGTCTTTGAGCCTTCAGGACTTGTGAGGGTTCCACCTCATCCCTTGAAAGGTGGATTATCAAAATATAATAAAAAATGAAGGCCTTTTCGCATTCCGACCTATTTTCAAGAATTTGAACCTTAGAAATATAATTTATAATTCACACCATTATTAAAATTTACACACTTCCAAGATGTTACTCACAAAAAGAGTTTATTTGAATAATTTTTTTATTTTCACATAAATATATGGAAGGAATTACATAGATATGTATTTAATTTTAAAAAATCATAAAAGTGCGGAAAAATATGACCAATCTGGTGGTCTGTCATTTGAGATATGATTAGATGACAGCTTATATATGGTTATGTTAATGTTCTTCAAGGAATATATGGATATAAAATATATCATGTTATATAAAATGAGGACTCTATATTATCATCCTTCATGTTGGCTACATATATTTCATGAAGTGAAATGATAATTAACCTCTTAAAGTATGACTTTAATTTATCCTTAACAAGTTTTCATCATGTAGTATTATAGGTTGTGATTAAATATTATGGTTATAATGAGTAGTGTTTTGTATAGATATATGAAATATTATCATGAGGCATAAAATGAGTTTTGTATACTAGATAACCCCCCAAGTATATACCACAAGGGGTGTCATATACTATATCTTTGGTATACTAGGGGTGAATATTTCATTTCATTATTTCCTTGTACCTGAGGTTGGAGGGATACCTTTCATGATAAAATTCATACTTTTATAGTTTTTATTTTCAAATCCTTGAAGCTTAGATGATCATAGGGTGGTTTTATATGTTTTTGTTCAACCCGCTGATTGAAACATAACCAAAATGGGATTTTTCCTCTCATATGACATATGGGCCTTCTCTAGGAGTATATCTAGGAAGTTTATGTTCATCCCTAGGTAATACATGTGATTTTATTATCAATTTTTATAAAGGTAATGTTATGTGATCATCCATATGGATGAATGAAATGTAATGTATTTATCGACCTAGTCATTATATACTCCGAGAATTAAGAACATGTGAGTAGGCTATATGAGATTGAATTAATTTGTGTCCCAAGTTTACTCGATGTCATATAAAAAGGGATCATATAAAAATGTATATTTGTATATATTGTAGTTGGTTGACACATGTATAGAGATACATGTGTTTAATGAAGAACATATCATATCCCTTTACATATTGAGTAATATTGAAGCATTTATAAAGGTTAGTGTTTTCTTACATTTATAGATTTAGAAATTAATTATTTTTCAATGCTATAAAGGAATTCGGGGTCACAAATTATGGTCATGTGAATGAGTATCAAGTTTATACAACTTTGAGAGTTACCAAAAAAAGTGTTTTGTAGGTATCATAAAGAAGTTATATAGGAATATTCATAGTATATTGCATATGATGTGATACAAGTTGAATTTATGAAAATATTTTCAAAAATATTTTTGGATATATTAAAAAGTATTTTTGGATATATTTTTATGAGTTTTTTCATATGATGTGACATAAGGTGAAAATTCACTAATTCTATGAGACTTTTAGTGATAGTGGGAGATTTTTATATATGTGAACTAAAATGATAACCATGATGTGGTGGTTTAGACTGCATCATGATCTAACTTTATGTTCGCCATGATATAGTGTGAGAAACTATGTTGTTATAGAAATTCATGAGGATTAGAATGTTATATAATAATCATTGGTTCGACCTCCACCATCTATCATAGCTATAATTCTCGGTTACAACCATCATGTGATGATGATTATGATAATTTTAGTCACATAACATGAATGTTTAAATATTAAACATTATCATGAATATTTAATCCAAACATTACAAAATTTGAAATGATTAATCAATTTATGAAGCACTCATTCAATATAGGATAAAATTTATGAGTTTCTTGATGAAAATATAAGCTAGTCCAATCTTCACAAGTGGTTTTCAATTCTATTATATTGAAATATAGTGTATAACCCCTTAAAATGATATCATTCTTAGATCTTTTTCTCTCACACCTTCAGCTAAGGTTGTAGCATACCATGGTGCTAAGAGAGGTCTTACATGAGTTTCTATTGATTACCACAATTCATAGATACCTATAAAGGTAAGAATCATTTGGTTGGTTCTCAGTGATCTAAATAAAAATATTATATAATGCTTCAATAGGTCATATTGATGAAGTAAAAGGTAAACCATTATTGTTCGTCATTTTATTATTTATTCTAAGTATATAGATAGATTATAATCTTAATGTTTCTTTGGATTTATTATTATATTTTGTTTAGGATGTTAGAAATACCTATGAAACCATTCATGGGGTTGGTTTCAGTAATAATTGCATTGAATATTTGGATGCAATATCTCTATGATGAGAATTGTGACATATATAATAAACTTAAGATCCTAATGTATATATTCACATATAAGGATCTCAACATGTTACAACAAATATGGTTAGATTTGATTAAAGACTATGACCAGTCAATCCATTACCATCCTAAAAGGAAAATAAAGTGGAAAATTATCTAATCAAAAAGATCTTGCAAACTTATCAATGATAAAGATTTAAAGGAATCTAATTTTATTAGAAATGCAAAGAATAGACATGAAAATCATAAAGGGAGGCACAACATCCTACTTTTCTCAAATTATTGCACAACTATATATCCTAGAAAAGACTAATGATTATCATAGGGATGATGTGGACATGGAAAAGATAGTTTAAGCTATAAATAAGGGTAAAATATAAGTGTTCAACATTGATAAATATGGAGTTTTATGATATAAGACATAATTATATATACCATAAAGACCTAAGATAATAAAGGACCTATTAGAATATTCCCATAAAACTGCATTATATATCCACCCAAGGAGAATAAAGTTGTAAAAAAATCATATAGATAACTTATGGTGGGATTATATGAAGAATGATATTATTTAATATTCATCAAGTTCTTATAATGATATCAAGTTAAGGTGAAAAGGAAAAGGTGCAATGGGATGATGTAACCATTACCCATACCAACATGAAAATGTGATAATATCACCATGTAATTTTTTAGGGGCCTCCCAAATACATGTTAAGGAAATAATTTTATGTGGGTTTTGGTGGATCATTTTGAAAATATGACTCACTTAATCTCCATTTGAGAATAATTCTTGCTCGATCAAATTACTGAAACTCTGTAAGACATGATCAAATCCTTATCTATATAATTTTAAGTAGGATGGGATCATCATATTCCTTTTATTGATTTATCATACAACAATATATTTCAATCAAGTATTCATATGTCTCCTTATTAATCTCTCTATTATAATAAGTGTAAAAATTTAACATTATGGGATGAAGTTGGAGAGAATTAGCTATTGGGACCTAAACTAGTTAAAGAAATAACAAAGAAGGTTGGATCTATTCAATATAAAATTAGTGAAACGTATAACCTATATAAGATATATCTTGATGATCATTAATGAGGCCTAGAATTTGATGTTGGAGATAATATGTTTTTTAATATATCTCTATGGAATATATTCATAAGATTTTTGAAGAAATAAAGCTAAAACCTAGATATATTTTCCCCATTGAGATTCTTGGTAGCATTGGAAATGTTTCCTATAAACTTTACCTTCTATTGAACTAATTTCAAGGACATGATGTGTTCTACATATCCCTCTTAAGGAAGTATATATTGGATACCTCACATATACCAAATCAATAGGTGGTGGTGTTGGAGCATGATCCCTCATATAATGAGCAGGCAGTGATGTTCTTAGATTTTTGAGAAAAAAATATTTAAAATAATAAAAATCACCTGATCAAAATGATTTGGAAAGACCATAAATATAAAGATTCAAAATTTGAACCTAAATATATAATTAAATAGAATTAACTTCATTTTATTTCATATTAGACTATGAATTGAAAGTTTGAAAATGAAATTTCTTAAGGGTAATGAATGTAATGACCAACACTTTTCTATATGAAATTTCCATTATTAATATATATGTGTGTAATGTTAGATATAATTTATAATATAAAATAATCACATAAACTCTATAATAAAAATGAACACTGTTTTATTTCATTAATATAGAAAATTACATATAAAGGATAAATACACTCCATAAAATTAAAAATGGTATAATAGGATAATAAAAATAAATAAATAATGTAATTGGAATTTATAAATCTATAGGGCCATGGTATCCTAGAAATATCACACCCATGAACAATATTGTGGGAAGGAAGAAACATTATAAATATAATTTTCATTTTTAAAATTAAGTATAGATAACATTGATAGAAAATTGAGTAAATAGAGAGTAGTTGAAATAAGTGTTGTTTATAGAATGTGTAAAATTATATGAACTTTGAAAATATGACTGTTAAAATAGTAACATAACGGTTAAAATACTAACCTGACCATTGTAATAGTAAAATGACCACTTGGGTAAATGGTGAATTGACCTTCTAAATAATATTTACCATCAATTAAATAAGAAAATATAAGTACTAAAATACCATTAAATAATTACTCAAATAGTGTATCAAAATGTAATTATAAGTATATATTCTTAATAAAACACATTTTACATTATTTAAAAAAATGTTACTAGAATTAAATATTAAAATTACCTAATTTAGGAATGTATTTTGGGAAAATAGATTTCATTTTTAGAATCACCACATAAAAATTAGGTAGGAGTAAATATTTTTAATTTTCTAAATGTAATGCCCCTCAAATTTCAAGGTGTATTTTTTAAATTCTCATAGGTCTCATATTGTTTTCATGATTCATGGATGTTGGAAGTGTTAGAGGGGTATTAGGGTTAGGAAATAGGGATTTAGGCATGGTTCGATGATGAAAATTATGCAGTGGGCACTATGTCATGACACATTGAATGGCATTATGTCATGACACATTGAATGGAACTATATCATGATATTTTTGATCTAACCAATCTATTTTAAGGGATTTGTTTTATTAAATGGTCACATTTTGAACTATGGTCATTTTAGATAGAGATAAAAATTTTTGGTTCTATAGTCATACCATAAACCATGACATGTTGATATCCACCATGATGCGGTCTTCCCTTGTAGATCTATAACTATGACAAAGTGATCTATTAACCATGTCATTAGAAAATGATTTTATGTTTCTCCCATAACAATTTTATAGTATTCATGGATTACAAAATTCCATGGTCTTATAAATTTTATAATCCCATATCCATTTTTCATAATAGTTTATGTCATAGTTTACAATACTCCATGAACCAAGACAGATTTGAACTTGTCTATGTATTGGTTTTTTAAATTATCATTTTCTAGTTTCTTTAATCATTATAGATTGGGTTCTATTATAGAGGTCAGTGGATGCATCAGTTTTACTTCAAAACCCATCATCTCATTTTATTCTTCTTCTTTTTCCATGGTAAACCTAAACAATATTGAATCTGTATCATGAAAAAAATAGGATAATCTTTCAATTGAATTTCAAAAAATATAAAAAAAGTGATTCAATATTTTATTCATCTCCCTCAAATGGTTTGGCTGATAATATGTTTCCTTCATTGAGTGATTTAGGTAAAATCCCCAAAATATATGGGAGTGAAGGTTGTTAAAGTAATTTTCCCACCTCTTAAATGTATTCTTGAGAAATGGCCATATGTACTTCAACATTTTCTTCATGTTTTTATACACTTTCTTCATGATTGTTTGGAGGGTTGTGGCTATCATGTCCATCATATCCTTCAGTTATCCTATCCCCCTTTTTTCTTATTTACTAGTTGGTCTAACAGAAAAGAATTACTGATAATTTCTTAGATCTTCCTCTATGTTGGTTCATCTTAATTTGGATGGTTTGGGGAGTACATAGTTGATATTTATTAACTTAATTGGTGCACTATTTTCTATGCTAAAAGTAATTTGTTTATACCAATTGATGCTCAATCCACTGACCTTGTTGCTGCCCCTTTGGATCCTATAGAAAAATAGATAGGTTAGTATTAAATAGTTTTGGAAGGTATGGTTCTCTGACCTCGATAGTAATTCTTTCAATCTATTTAAACTAGAAAAAAATGTGAGGATATATTAAATAATGTTCCCAATTTTATGATAAACAAGATTAGAATAAAATAAAGAAAGGAATAAAATAGAAAAGGAAACAAATAAAAAAAATAAATAAGGAAAGAACTAATTAACATTTTCTCTAAAGTAGTGTGTGATTAACATAGCTCCCTATTAACAGCACCGAGTTTGATAAGTCATCATTTTATAGGTCTTTAAAAATAGAATTTAAATCCCATATGTATAGAAAAAACTAACAAGAGGTTTTTCTATCAATTATATAGGTCTAGAACATCATTATTCGCAGACTTATGTTTTGATTTTTATTTTATGTTTAAAACATAACAGAATTTGGTTGATTTGAATTTTTGATTTTTTGAAATGAAATCAAAAGGAAATAAGAACACAAAGAGTTATAAATAATAGTATATGGTCCTAGGGTGAATTATAATGGGTTATCTCATTATTTACATTTTTTTAAAGCACTTAATCCAATAAATAGACTCAATACCATTCATCCACTTATCACACACTATTTTCTCATTTATGATAATATAAACCTACTAAAAGTCCCTTAAATAGATCACCAAATCATTTTTTTCTCCTTGATTAGTGATCAATAACACTTCTTAACTAAGGGAATGAACTTTCTTACACACTTAGAAATAACCGCACACCATTCATCCTCTCATATCATAGGACTCTAATTGTATAAAGTGTGATTTGAATAGAGGGAGATTTTGAAGTTCAAATATTTAGGACAATGGAATAGTGTTTATGGAAGATGGAGTAAAAAACACCACCTTATTCCCTCAGTTTCACTTCCATATATAACCATTGAAATAGATTTAGCAATTAAGAATATAAATTAAATAATTTCACTATGATTCCCCTTATAATTTACACAAGGGGTTTTTGTTACAATATTATGAAGTATGATATCACGGGTATTTAAAAGTGGTTAAAGAAACATAAATAAATGGGGGGATAATAATAACATCACAACACAGTTGAACAGAAACACTAAATTAATATTAAAAATAGCATAAATTACCTAATCCTGTCTAAATCAAGATGATTCTAAAGAAAAGGTCTTTAATACTTTTAAAAATTGGTAGGGAAAATATTTATAAGCATTGAGTTATTATTATCCCTCATCCTAGAATTAATCACCAAGCTTGGATCATCTCTACTTGTACAAGGTGAAGGATCTAAATTTCTTTAGGAATCCTCTCTCATAAATATTCTTATATCCAATCCAATCTCATGCTCATTGAATTTTTCCTTTGATAGATGCATGCCCTGTGGATCACTTGGAGGTTATTTTCCTAATTTGGTAAAATATCATAAATGGGTTTCAATCATTCCCTTTTCATTTTTGGAATTTATGATTTTAATCTTCACATGGCCTTAAATACTTTAAGTTTTACTAACTAAAAAATGTTACATGTGAATAGAATTGGGTAAGAATATATTATGTATTGTCTCCTCCAGCTTTTTGGTAATTCTAATATGTTTTAAATCCCCCTATAATATAAAAAATATGTTATGTATGATTTTCAACAGTGATAAAATTTCTTATGTATAATTCTTCTAGATTTTCACAAACTCTAACTTCTTACGTATCAGCTTCACCAAGGAAAATTTCATCACGTATCAAATTTTATTTAAATTTTTGAAAACTCCTTAGTGTCATATATCAATTTTAATCTTCTAAAATATTATACTTAACAACTTTTCATCCAGAAATATATTACATATCATCTCAGTTGTAATGAAATATATTATGTGTATTGAATATTCAAGAAAATATGTTACGTATGAATTTGTATGGGGGATAAATTTATTATTTATTCCTTGAATCCTTTAAAAAGTATGTTATATATCATTTATCCTTCCATAAATATGTTAATCATGATATATCTTTCTAGAAATTATGTTACGTATGGTCTTCTTATAGAAAAATATCATATGTATTGATCATTGTTCCTCAAATATGTTATGTATCATCCATTCATGGGGAAAATGTGTTATACATCACTTCCATGGAAAATTTTCCCTCTTCATAAGATAATTATGTTACATATCATATTTATATCATATAAAATGCTATATATCAGGGTAGTGAGGGAAGTACTTTGCTAAATTTTGAGCCTACATCCTCTCAAAACCTAGAAACCATAGAAAAAATACATTTTTAGTGTAAACCATAACCAAATTCATATCAAAATGATAAAATCACTTTAAAACCATTAAAATTATTCTATTAAAAATTAAATTAAAATTATAAAATACAATTAATGTATTTTTAATTAATTCAAAAAATTGAATAAAATAACTACAAAATAGATTTTATATATTTAAAAATTTAATTCTAGATTCACAAAAGTATTAAAAATGAATAATTAACCAAGTTTTTAACTAAAGTTTGTTTTTAATTATCATTAAAAACATATAAAAAAATTAAAAAATTTGTCTCTCATCAAAAATTATGATAAAACTCTTCCTATGAATATTTATATATCATTGAGGTTGAATAATTGATAATTTAAAGAAGAAAAATAGGTTGAGAAGAACAAGGTCAATGTGTTGCTTCAAGAGAAGATAGAAGTAGTCAAATACTTGTTCACAATTTGTTTTGGAGAAAAAATGTACACTATCAGGAGCCATTCTACCAATAAGTATACTTCTCGGGAATTTCAGGCGATAGCTTACGCTGGTGAGAGCCAATATAAAGAACCCATCAGGAGACAGCCAGTTATTTTTAAGAGATATCCCTCTACTATATTCACCAATGTCTAAGATTTTTAGGAAATAGAATATATTTTAATCACTTGTCTAAACAAGTGGAAATATCCATCTTGAACTCAACCTAAATAAAGCAAGGAGTAAGTACCTTCATTGGGATTGAACCTTATGAAAAAACCTTTTTTGTTTTACTACTCCTTTATTTTCTTTTATATGGGAAGAAGTTATACTTTAAAGAATGAGTAATTAGAGATTATAAGAAATAATATATGTTAATTTTAGGAGTTAATTGTGAAAATGACTATCACCAATTCACCCCCACCCTGAGTGATATATTCATGAAGTTGGGAAATTCCAGGGGATGGTTGGGTATATTGCTAATCATATCATAAGTTGAGGCTTGGCCAAGATGGGATTTATCCTATCATATGATGAGTATGATATATATGCCTTAAATTGATATATATTGATGAAGTGTGTGTGTACATACCAAGATAAGGTACATGTTATGTTCTTATCTATTTAGATGAAATCATGTGATATACTCATTTATCTAGATGAATGACACATGATGTGTTTATATATCTGGTCTATCTATACTCAAATAATCAATAACATATGAGTAGCCAATATGGTATATAAATAATATATGTTTCATGGTTAATCAATGTATTAGAAAAAGTAATTATATGATTATGTATACTTGTATATGATATAACTTTTGGATATAGGGGTGAAGATATATATGTCTTATAAAGATCATTTCAGATCTATTTGTATATTGAGTAGAATTAACTCTTTGCTAAAGGGTGTTATTTTGATTAAAATTATAGATTATGTAATTCATAACTACTTTCAATACTATAAAGTCTTATTGGGTCACACTTGCTTTGTTGTGTGGAAGATAATTAATTTTTGTACAAAACTTTGAGAGTTACCCCAAAAGAGTTTTTAGAGGATATCCAAAAGGATTTTTGGATGTATTTTTACATGTTATTGCATAAGATATAATGTGTGGTGAAAATAAATAATAACTTTTATCAAATGATTTTTTGAAGATATCCAAAATGAATTTTGAAATAATATTGAAATGGTTTTTTAGATATGATTTCACAAGTTATAACTGTAAAGACCCGGAAATTTCAAGGAAAATTTTTTCTTAATTTCTTTGGAATTTTGCGAGTGCACGGTTTCTGACCGAACCTGATTCTGAGGCTCGGTGTGCCCGGAATCAATTTTCGAAGTTTAGCTCAGGTACGTTCAATGAACGAATGAGCGCATTTTTCTAACATTTGAACTAGTGCTCGGAATCGAAATCTGAGGGCACTGATGAAACTGCAGCGCCGTTATTTCCTTAATAAGTCTTCTTCTAGAGTTGCGTTTTCGCAAGAAGAGTTGTTTAGAAAAATGAGAATTAAGTGTAAATTGAAATATAATTGTGTTACAATTTTATTTCACTTCTAAGTGGTTTAATCCCATTTTTGGGAGTTGGGGTGGGACCCACTTGATCCTAAACTCCTATTGAAAGGATATTAGTGAGGTGGGGCCCACATGAGCCCCACCCCTTCAGATTCCCCTTAAAATCCTTTTAAACCTCCTTTTTTGTTTTTAATGATGTGGATCCTCCTCTTCCACATTATTAATGTTGCCAACTTAACTCACCATTAATTTTGACAACTCAAGATTAATTAAGTGAATTCAACTTTTGTAAATTTGAAAAGCTTGGCTTGAGTTAATAAAATAATGTGGAACCTTATTTTGTTAAGGGTTGTCATTTGTGGTGTTGAGGGTAAGGGAAGAGAGCTTTGGAGTTTTAAAGAACTTCTTCTTCTTCGTCAAGGAACGTCGACTCGGCGACCCAGATTCTTCTGACTTCTTCTTCCTCCATGACAAGGGAGAAGTCGCCGACCACGGTGATCAGCACCAATGACAATATACCTTCCTTCTTCATCTCCGCAACAAGTGAGGAGATGTCATTTCCTCCTCGGATGCACCCCGACGTCCATGGAATCGACGTCCAATCTCTGTAACGCCAATATCCGTGACGCCCGACGTGCGACGTCAAATATCCAGGTAGGGGTTGTTTTTTGTTCATGGAATAATCTTTTACGTTCTTCATCTTTTATTTTGGGCTGCTTGTTATCAACTTAATGGAAGGAGGTCGGACCGCACGAACCCGGTCGACCCTCCTCCCACTTGGTTGTTGTGTTTGTTGCGGCTCGAAAGAAGGTGGCGCGGTGCAACGACACCGCGCGGAAACTTGGAGGAATGCAGCAAAGAACCGCGGCGTCGTCGCGCCGCGCCGGAGAACCACGAAGAGGCCGTGGCTAGAGCGGGGCTGCGGCGCCATCGCACCGCGCCGGCTGGACAAGGCCGCGGCTCAAAGCCATGGCGGTTCAAGGAGGGCGGCTGGAACCGCCGACCGCCGGCACATCGGAGGGGCGGGACCGCGGGGTCCCGCGGCAGCAGCACCGGCTGGCCGGACCGGGCCGGCCATTTCGGAAGAAGACCGGGGGTCGTAACCCCCGGCTGTCCAGGTGGCGGGGCCCCCTCTTGGGGGGGCATTGTTCAATCAAGGGGGGGTAGCCACTCCCCCCCTTTGCGTGTCTGCTCAGCCTGCGCCGAGCCGACCCAGCTCGGCCAGCGCCGAACCGCCCCGGGCCGGACCGGCCACACCGGGCCGGGCCGCCCCGACCGCACCGGGCCGGGCCGTGCCCTAATGGGCCGGACCTAGACCCGGGTCAGGTCGACCCGGTTCGGGCCGACCCAGGGGGTCTCGGGTCGGGTCGGTCTGGGCCCAAAACCCCCTAAAACCGGATAGGTTCGTTCATTTGCTCATATCTTGGGCTACGAACCTCCGATCGATGCACCATCAGTTGTGATGCGATCCTTGGATCGAGACGGTTGTTTTTTTATATTTCACTCAAGGTTTAGGAGAACTTTGGGTACGGCCAGGTTGGTTCGAACACGAAACCAACCGGGGCCTCGGAGCGGAAACGCTTATAACTTGAGCTCTGGATGTCCGATTGACGTGCCGTCGACTTTTTTGGATTCCACTTGATGAGACGGAACTTTTGGCATAATTCGCCTGAGGTTTGGACACAGTTGGATTATGGATGGGTTGGATTGAACCCAAAATCCAACCGGGCCCCTGGAACGGAAAACCTGATAACTTTCAGATCGGATGTCCGTTTGACAAACCGTCAGCGGTGTTGGTAATCTTGTTGAGAAACGGTCCCTATGAGTATACCCTATGTGAGTTCGGGGTACAGTTGAGATACAGTCAGGTTGGTTCGTACACGACACCAACCGGGCCCCCAGGACGAAAAGGCTGATAACACATAGACCGGGCATCCAATTAACGTGTTGTCTATTGTGTTGAGTTTCCTTTGATGTGGCTGACCCTTAGGATACTTCTTCGTAGAACCTTGTGATACTAGGAGTATCGACCAGAAGCTCATGGAGCAGACCCTCCCGGTGATGATCTAGCAGAGTGCAGAGACCTAGTAGTGGCTGAGACTTGACAACTGTTGATTGATCGTCTCGGAGTGATTCGGATAGCCTAGTGGGGTGCGCTTGGTTGTAGCAGCAGACCCACAAAGGAGGTGCGCTTGGTTGTAGCGGCAGACCCATGGTGGGATGCGCTTGGTTGCAGTGGCAGGCCCAAAGTACTCAACAGGTGGAGTACTTCAGTAGTCCAAGATTAGTGGGATGTTCTTGGTTGTAGAGGCAGGCCCATTGTACTCGACAGAGGAGGAGTTCTCCAGCAGTTGTGGTTTCGACATCATGAATAAAATCCTGGTTTGAGCTGAGTCTATGACCTTTTTGATTACCTCATGACTGAGATGGGTCACTTGATAACTTAGGTATAAGTATGGTCTTATACCTAAGTAAGGGTTATCTATTGAGATTCTGCTTTGTGGTTATCCTTGTTGGATTTAGAGAGACCTTGAGGGTCTCGGGGTCCATACTGAGTATTGTTATACTCACCCATGCATGGGCTATGCCCTCACCTCGTTGTGTTGGATGCAGATGACGGACAGTACTGACGGAGGTTGAGCGTTCGAGGATTGTACGTTACCCGGAGGTGGATCTCACGACGAGTCGGTACCCAGAGGTGGATCTCACGGCGAGTCGGTACCCGGAGGAGACAGACAGACGGATGATCAGACGTGGAGTGCTGAGGAGGACATCTGTACCAACCCTCAGGTAGGATCCGTGGTGGACGATACAGGAGATGCATGTCATCTTCCAGCTACTTGTCTTTTCTGTTGTACTTTACTTTCAGTTATAGTTGTACCTATCTGTGGGTCTTGTATTTTCGGACCCTTTGTACTTTCAGCACTTTTGTTACTGTTGTACTTAGTGTTTTCTTCCGCTTGTACTCTAGTTGTGTTTTTGTTTACGTTTATAAAGGCAACGCCTTCCTAGTTATAGGGATTTACGCCTTTGGTGCTAGTCGCCAGCCCCTGGCCTATGGAAGGCGGGCTTGAGGTAGTTACGACACGGGCCCCGGGGGACGGGTCGTGAAAAATTGGTATCAGAGGAGTCGGTTCTGCCGTAGAACTTATAAATATGATATTTCTTTTCTCTAAAGAAATCTTGTTAAGGGTACCGAGTGTGGTTTTCAGTTCAGGGAGTCCAGTGTTGGTGCGGGCGGCCGACGTGTCCATACACCAGGACCCTGACAACTGATTTCTGACTTTGTGGACGAAAACAATGATTGTGTCTGTGTTTCCAAAAGTTTTAAAGTCAGCTCAAACCAGGTCAGCTCACCAGGTATAAATCGTTGACCGTGTCGCATCTGTTTAGGATTTCTCCACGCAGACAATCAGTTGGAGTTCTGAGATAGTACACGATGAGGGCCCACCGAGCGATGAGGCTCCAGTGTGGGGACCTTTTTACTATATTGGCACCCTCGGGTGGTGTACCAGCAGCACCACCACCTTTTGGGAATTAGATTCCACTTTCCATACTAGCAGCTAGTGCACGCCGACAGAGCGTGTTGCATGAGTTCCAGCAGTAGAGGCCTCCGAGGTTACGAGGCGAGATAGATTCCCAGACAGCAGTGGACTGGCTGGAGGCGATTGCTAGAGTTTTCCGCCTAGCTGAGACACTAGTGGAGTGGATGGTAGACTTGGATACTAGTTTTTTCTAGTGAGTGACCATGAGGATGGTCCGCATAGTGATGAGGCTTTGGTACGTGGACCGATTTTTGAGATAGTGCCTTCGGGTAGTGTGTCATCTATACATTACTACCTGTTGGTCAGCAGTTACAACCAGCGGTACCGGTAGGTGACACATATAGGCTTACTGCCTTACACGTGTTCCAACATCAGATACCCTCAAGTTTCGAGGTGAACCTGACTCACAGGCGGCTGAGGACTAGCTTGAGGAGGTGGCTAAGAGTTTTCTAGAGCATATACAGCTTTGGCAGGACGACGTGTCGGTAGATGAGGATTCATCGAGGCGTACCGAACATTCCGGGTAATCGATGAATACGATTCGATCAGTGCTATAGAGCTCGGACCTCTGAGTGTGGTGTGTTTAAGGATATCTGAGCCATCACTTTTTCTTCTATGCATTCCTACTCATGTTAGGGTGCTAGAGAGAACCTTGAGGTTGAATGTTCTTTGGATGAATGAATACAGCTAGAGAATGTTATAAGTTGGAATGCGGCGAACTGGTGTCAGTCTCAGAGACTTGGGCGTGCGAATGTTTCAAGAAGAGGAAATGTTAAGGATAGATAAATCTACATAGCAACAGATGTGTAAGCAGATCTAGGAGAGCAGCATGAGGTGGTGTACTTTTCAACATGTTACAATCACCCACCTTTGTAGTCCCCGCCAGGCTCAGGGAGCTGGAGGGCAGGGGAATAGAATAGCTGCATGCGGTCAAGGAGTGTGACCCAAGGACTCTAAGAATGATTTGAGGTACTGTATGTGTCTACTACTAGCTGCCATATCAATAGACATAGGTACCAATCATTCCTTCCTTCCACGAATCTTGTCCCAGACCAAGAGTTTCCGGTAATCCGTAGACTTCACCCTCACGTCTGGAGATACGTTGGGAAGACTCTCGATAATCACAATTATGCCGACAGTGTGGTCTGACACTCGAGGTGAGAGTTTCGGTTGGAATCTCTTGGTGGAAGCATCGAGGCCTTACGACGTTGGTCTCGGTATGGATTGGATTCACAGTTCATGCTCAGATTGACTGTATTATGGGAAAAGGTTGTGGTTTATCTACAACGTTGGGATGGGTTTTCCGTGGTCGGCGAAAAGGAAACCCTAGGCAGCACAGGATAAACTCAGGGATCGGAGGGTGTGGCTGATCACTCTTGAGTCATTCAACCTTACCCTCGTGGCAGCAAGAGTTTTGAGTTTCAGTTCTAATCATGAAATGGAGGCCTGTTGAGTTCGAGGATGGCGATCACGTCCTTATATGGGTCTCACCTCGACGAGGTTTATGGAGATATGGTCGAGGTAGAAAGTTATCTTCGAGGTTCAATGGACCTTTCTATGTCCTCAGAAGGGTAGGCGAGGTGGTTTACCGCTTGACCCGTCCACCTCAGTTGCACCAGGTGCACGACAACTTCCATGTATCTCAACTGAGGAGATGTATGCTTGACCTGATGCATATCATCGACCATGGGGAGATAGACAATGGTGATGGGGTGACTTTTGAGGGGTTCTAGTAGAGGTTGAGGATCGATAGGAGCGGGTCCTATGAGGACGGTCGATTCCTCTTGTTCACTTTTGTTGGCATCACGGGAACCTCCAGGAGAGCACATAGGAGCAGAAGGCTCAGATGTGTGCTTAGTACCACTTTTGTTTCCCTAGTTTGTATTAAAGCTTTATGGGGACGTAAATCCCTAAGGTGGGAGTAATGTAAAGACCTGGAAATTTCAAGGAAAATTTTTTCTTAATTTCTTTGGAATTTTGCGAGTGCGCGGTTTTTGACGGAACCTGATTCTGAGGCCCGGTGTTCCTGGAATCAATTTCTGAAGTTTAGCTCGGGTACGTTCAGTGAACGAATGAGCGGGTTTTTCTAAATTTTGAACCAGTGGTCGGAATCAAAATCTGAGGGCACCGATGAAACCGTAGCACCGGTATTTTCTTAAGAAGTCTTCTTCTGGAGTTGCATTTTCGCAAAAAGAGTTGTTTAAAAAAATGAGGATTAAGTGTAAAGTGAAATATAATTGTGTTCCAATTTTATTTCACTTCTAAGTGGTTTAATCCCATGTGTAGGAGTTGGTGTGGGACCCACTTGATCCTAAACTTCTATTGAAAGGATATTAGTGAGGTGGGGCCCACACGAGCCCCACCCCTTCAAATTCCCCTTAAACTCCTTTTAAACCTCCTTTGTTGTTTTTAATGATGTGGCTCCTCCTCTTCCACATTATTAATTTTTCCAACTCAACTCACCATTAATTTTCACAACTCAAGATTAATTAAGTGAATTCAACTTTTGTAAATTTGAAAAGCTTGGCTTGAGTTAATAAAATAATGTGGAACCTTATTTTGTTAAGGGTTGGCATTTTTGGTGTTGAGGGTAAGGGAAGAGAGCTTTGGAGTTTTAAAGAACTTCTTCTTCTTCTTCGTCAAGGAACGTCGACTCGGCGACCCAGATTCCTCCAACTTCTTCTTCCTCCACGATAAGGGAGAAGTCACCGACCATGGTGATCATCACCAACAACAACGTACCTTCCTTCTTCATCTCTGCAATAAGTGAGGAGACGTCGTTTCCTCCTCGGACGCACCCCGACGTCCACGGAATCGACATCAGATCTCTGCGACGCTGATATCCGTGACGCCCGACGTGCGACGTCAAATATCCAGGTAGGGGTTGTTTTTTGTTCGTGGAATAATCTTTGTCATTATTCATCTTCTATTTTGGGCCACTTGTTATCAACTTAACGGAAGGAGGTCGGACCGCACGAACACGGCCGACCCTCCTCCCCCTTGGTTGTTGTGTCTGTTGCAGCTCGAAAGAAGGCGGCGCGGTGCAATGACACCGCGCGGAAACATGGAGGAATGCAGCAAAGAACCGCGGCACCGTCTGGCCAGGCTGTTGAGGCCAAACGAAGCCGCGGCATCGTCGCGCCGCGCCGGAGAACCACGAAGAGGCCGCGGCCGGAGCGGGGTTGCGACGGAGGGGCGCGGTGTCGCCGCACCGCGCCGGCCGGACAGGGCCGCGGCTCAAAGCCGCGGTGGTGCAAGGAGGGAGGCTGGAACCACCGGCCGCTAGCACATCAGAGGGGTGGGACCGCGGGGTCCCGTGGCAGCAGCACCGACTGGCCGGACCGGGCCGACCGTTTCGGAAGAAGACCGGGGGTCGTAAAACCCGGCTGGCCAGGTGGCGGGCCCCCCTCGTGGGGGCCGTTTTTCAATCAATGGGGGGAAGCCGCTCCCCCCCCCCCCCTTTGTGAGTCCACTCGGCCAGCGCCGAGCCGACCCCACTTGGTCGGCGCTGAGCCGCCCCGGGCCGGACCGGCCGCAACGGGCCAGGCCGCCCAGGCCGGGCCGGGCCGCGTCGGTGGGGCCGGGCCACGCCCACCGGGCCAGGCCGCTCCCTAATGGTCCGGACCAGGACCCGCGTCAGGTCAACCCGGTTGGGGCCGACCCAGGGGGTCTCGGGCCGGGTCGGTCCGGGCCCAAAACCGCCTAAAACCGGACAGGTTCGTTCATTTGCCCATATCTTGGGCTACGGACCTCTGATCAATGCACCGTCAGTTGCGATGAGATCCTTGGATCGAGAAGGTCATTTCGTTATATTACACTCAAGGTTTCGAAGAACTTTGGGTATGGCCAGGTTGGTTCGAACACGAAACCGACCGGGCCCTCGGAGCGGAAACGCTTATAACTTGAGCTCCGGACGTCCGATTGATGTGCCGTCGACTTTTTTGGATTCCTCTTGATGAGAAGGAACTTTTGGAATACTTCACCTGAGGTTTGGACGCAGTTGGATTGTGTCCGGGTTAGATTGAACCTGAAATCCAACCGGGCCCCTAGAACGGAAAACCTGATAACTTTCAGACCGGATGTCCGTTTGATGAACCGCCAGCAGCATTGGTAATCTTGTTGAGAAACGGTCCCTATGAGTATACCCTATATGAGTTCGGGGTACAGTTGAGATATGGTTGGGTTGGTTCATACACGAAACCAACCGGGCCTCCAGGACGAAAAGGCTGATAACACACAGACCGGGCGTCTGATTGACGTGTCGTCTATTGTGTTGAGTTTCCTTTGATGTGGCTGACCGTTGGGATACTTCTTCATAGAACCTTGTGATACTAGGAGTATCGACCAGAAGATTGTGGATCGGACCCTCCCGGTGACGAGCTAGCAGAGTGAAGAGACCTAGTAGTTGGCTGAGACTTGACGACTGCTGATCGATCGTCTCGGAGTGATTCTGATAGCCCAGTGGGGTGCGCTTGGTTTTAGCAGCAAACCCACGGCGGAGGTGCGCTTGGTTGTAGCAGTAGACCCGCAGTACTCGACAGAATGAGTACCTATGTAGGCTATGAGGGGGTGTGCTTGGTTGTAGCGGCAGACCCATGGTGGGATGCGATTGGTTGCAGCGGCAGGCCCATAGTACTCGACAGGTGGAGTACTTCAGTAGTCCAAGGTTAGTGGGACGCGCTTGGTTGTAGCGGCAGGCCCACTGTACTCGACAGAGGAGGAGTTCTCCAGCAGCCATGGTTTCGACATCATGAATAAAATACTGGTTTGAGCTGAGTCTATAACCTTTTTGTTTACCTCATGATTGAGATGGGTCACTTGATAACTTAGGTATAAGTATGGGCTTATACCTAAGTAAGGGTTATATGGTGAGATTCTACTTTGTGGTTATCCTTGTTGGATTTAGAGAGACCTTGAGGGTCTCGGGGTCCCTAATGAGTATTGTTATACTCACCCCTACACGGGCTATGCTCGCACCTCATTGTGTTGGATGCAGATGACAGACAGTTCTAATGGAGGTCGAGCGTTCGAGGACTAGACGTTACCCAGAGGTGGATCTCACGACGAGTCGGTACCCGGAGGTGGATCTCATGACGAGTCGGTACCCGAAGGAGACAGACAGATGTATGATCGGACGTGGAGTGCTGAGGAGGACATCTGTACCTAACCTTCAGGTAGGATCCGTGGTGGACGATCCAGGAGTTGCATGTCATCTTCCAACTGCTTGTCTTTTCTGTTGTACTTTACTTTCAGTTGTAGTTGTACCTATATGTGGGGCTTTTATTTCTATCCCCTTTGTACTTTCATCACTTTTGTTACTGTCGTGCTTAGTCTTTTCTTCTGCTTGTACTCTGGTTGTGTTTTTTTTTATGTTTATAAAGGCAACGCCTTCCCAGTTATTTGGATTTACGCCTTTGGTGCTAGTCGCCAGCCCCTGGCCTATGGAATACGGGCATGGGGTAGTTACAACACGGACCCCGGGGGACGGGTCGTGACAATAACATATTGTGTGATATAAGGTGAAATTATTTCTAGTCTATAATATATTAGTTCAAGCATAATATTAATAGAAATATTCACTAAATGAACCATCATATCATGGTTGTTTAAACCACACCATGTTATATGTTTGGATACACTATGTTATGGTGAATATCATCATGTTTTGGTGTAGTGCATGGAACTACAAGTGTTATGATACAATTCTCAGCTTTGAAATTTAATTCATCTCAAGCTATAATATTAAATTGATTCTTATATGGTGATATTATGAGGAGTTTTAACATCCAACATAATTGTTTAAAAATTAAACAATTATTCACAAATGAAGAATCATGAGTTATAAAAAATATGATAATTGAAACATTTATGAAAATTTTCTATTTAAATGGTTAAACATTTGGTTTCCTTAGAGTTTCCTTAGATGGAAAATATTAGTAGGATCATAGTTTTAAGGGGTATATAATTCCAAATCATTTAAATTTTTTGATTATCCTAAAGGATTAATCTTTCTAGCTCTCTCTCTCTCTCTCTCTCTCTCTCTTTCTCTAACTCCAAGGTTCTAGAAACTGTTAGGAATAGAAGATCCTTCCTAAGTGTTGGGTGGTTGTAATAGTCCATTGATACCCTTGGATGAATGAGTTCATTAGATCCTTCTTGGTGGTATTTATCAAGATTGTGTGGAAAAACCTGTATAGCTCGATTCATCAGAGAAAATTTACATCATTCTTTATAATTATTATTTATTCCAAAATAAATGGAAAGATATTTTGGTATAATAAGTTTTGGTTGATGTTTTCCATTGCATTGGGATAATTATTATCCACTCAAAAACTTTTCAAAAAAGGATAATAAAATATAATTCAACATTTTTTGTTTGTGACAATGTTATAGTATGGATATTAATTATAAGAATTAGTTGGTAGGTTATATAGATTTTGACTATACTGCTAATATAGACACATATAATTCCATCTCTGGTTATGTTTTTATTGCATGTGGTGGACCTATTTATTATAAATGTAATATGAAATTTTTATTAGTATTATAAAACATCGATACTAAATATATTTTCTTAACATAATAAATTAAATAAGTTATTTGGTTGAAATTTTTATTTATTTAATATTTGTTATATTCATGTAAAATCAGAATTTTTCATGATAGTCAATCTTTAAAACTACTTATAAATTATTATTTTCATATTAGATCTAATATTATAGATATAAAATTATATTTTTATAGATACATTATTGAATCTAGGATAGAATGTGTTAATAAGATACATAAAACTGAAAAATCATATGATAGTTTGATTAAGGTTTTTCATTATCAAAACTTATACACTATTTAGTTAATTTAAACATGTGCATAATTTAGTAACCTAGGTAAAAAAACGCCATGTGAATTCAAATTTTTTACATTTTTATTTTCAAGGTAAATAATTATGAAAATGTTTTTTCATATAATTATAAAATAAATTCTTCTACCATATATTTTTGGTTATTTATTTTCTTATGAAAATATTTAGTTTCTAAGAAAAAATTTTGTATTTGTTTATTTTTATATTGTATTCACTAGTCCCTTTAATATTTTATAAGGATTTATCTTATTCACCAGGCCTACACACCTTCTAAACCTCACCTGAGTTTCACAACTATTTGGTTGTTCTTTAGGATCCATGGTGATCCACTTTAAACATGGGGATTATCATTTATTGTTGATTGTGTTTCATCTTCCATTTGTGATTTATCTATTATGTATCTATTTGTTTGTTAATTCACTAATTTATAATAATGGATCTATATAAATCCCTAGATGACTTGTCCTTTTCCGTTGTTTTTCCTCATTTGGGCACCAGTGATATTCCATCATGACTCTTCCACCTATCTATTATCAATGGATCACTTTTATGATTCATGCCTAGCCTCTATATTTGTTACATATATTTGAAACTTGAATCCTCAATCAGTGTTTTGGATCTTCATTTTAAGGGATGGTTTTTGTGATTCGATTGGTTAATTAAAGAGATAAAATAAAGAGAAGGTAGAATTGTGAGAGCACCATTATCCTCACTAAGCTCTGGTTCAGCTATAGTGGTATGGAGATCAACCTATAGATACTTTTTCTTAGTGTAAACACTACAAAAAATGATTAAATGGTGGTGTTTTTTTAGTGTTGGTTTCTAAAACCACCATGAATTGATTATTTTTTTTAAAAATCATTGGTTTTATAAACTATCATTGTATTTGAAATATAAAAAGATTAAATATTTCATAGTGGTTTCTATCAAACTGCCTCTAAAAACTGAATACAACAGTGGATATTAATAAACTATCACTATATATTTTTAAAAAAACCTTAACCCCTTCCCCCTCACCCCCACTTCTTTCATGTGAACTAACTTGCTCCCCTACTCCCACCACCCCACAATATCTCCATCCATATTTACATTGACCAACTTTCAAGTCCACTACACTCATCACCACATTTGATCTCCCTCAGCACTGATGTCTATCAACCTTCTTCTCCCCTCTACTTTCCACCCTACAAGATCTCCCTTCATGCACAGATTCCTAACATCATCCATTGTTAATCCACCCATGCACCATCTAAAAATATCATCCCCCAATCTCCTTCACTCAAATTTGGCCCCATATCCCCAATTTTTATGAGGATTAATTTTTACTATAAATCTATAAATGTTCCCCAAATATTTTCTAATGTCATGACCCCCTCCCCACAAGGTGTACCCCTCTTGGGCTGACAATGTGAGAAGGGAAATCATGATCCACAAGTACCACCTCCAGTAGGCCATGGGTTGGTGAATAGCACCGAGGGTATAGTAAACACACAAATGGGAGGCATTACCCTCTAAGAGAACACATGCGAAAGAGATAGATAAGATGGAAACCAACCAACTCTAACTCGGACTAAAATATAAAAGAAAACCCAAGTAAACATATGTAATGTCATGAAAAACTACTACAAATGAAAGGGGAAAAACTACAAATACCCAAAAGAAAGTAAAAATAGCAGCAACCACGAAGCCCAAATAGCTCCTGCAACCCCAAACTAGTAGAAACCATCCTGATATCCAACCTTCTCCAAGTGACCCAAAAAATAGTTTATATATACATAGGGTGAGTATAATAGTATACTCAGTTGGATCCGCCCTGGAGCCTCTCTAGAAAAAGTTAAGAAAGCATGCTAAAGCACAGTGAACAACAATTGAAACTAACTCGTCACCTAAATAGTTATACTAAGTTACCAAACTCACTAGGGATATTCTCACCAATTATGGAATACAAGAGTATATAATATAATAAATAATATCAAGGGTACCATGCTACTACTTCCCCACTGGTTTTCTACTTTGCCCTAATGTCGCACGTCCTAAGCCATCTCTCTCCAAAAAGGCTTTCCCACAGACACCTAGGTGAAGCACCAAAACACGCACCTCATGCAACAAAACCACCATGTCCACATAAACAAAGTAACCAAGTAGTTTCTGGGAGACACCATAGCTTTCATAACGTGTATCATATATCGGTAATTATACCTCAAGCCATTATAGCCCACACACAAATTAAGGATCCTAAAGCCATCATAGCCTATACATGTTATGGATATAGTAGTCTATAGGAAACTATATCCAGAATATATGCATATGAATAACCATAATCCATTACAGCCCTCTACACAAAAATATTGGGAAAACTAACTGATATTTCTACTAGCACAAGTAACTACCAAGAGAAGAGAGTGGGGCCAAAGGGAGTAGTCATCCATCTATCCTCCCATCAGAATGTTAGGGAAAACATCCCCCCAGGGATCAGAATACATGGGGTGTCAGTTTTCCTAACAGATGGGGTGGAGTAGCATATAGAAACACAAAAATTATAGAATATACAATAGCTCACAACCAAACTATGGGCATAACCTAGTCTTAGACTCAACTGTAGCTAACGTCTCTCGGACTCCTGGATGCCACTTTTAAGACTAGGTATCCTATAAGCACACAACAATTTAGAGATCTTGATTACATTCCTTCATTCCCTTTTTATCAGTTTCACTTTATGTTCATTAATTCAATAAACATTAATTAACTATTAACAATTTCTACATTTTATTTCATTAGCATCACACCCAAAGTCCATTGTTCCTTTAAATTGAAACCTCAGCATTGTGTCCCAGCAAGTTCCAACCCCATGGGTAAACATCATTTATTAAATCATTTATTAACAACATTATTACTTTCCCATATTCCCAAGTATTCTAGAAAAACATTCTAAGGTGCTAAACACAAGGGGCTCAACATGGTGTGTAGGTGAACTACCTATCAAGTCTTTTCTACCTATAGAAAGAGTGTATACTTATCCTCTCTTGAGAAGCTAAACATGGAAAGCACGTGGCATACCTCGTGCGTCTTTAACCATTTTAGAAGAAGGGTAAGCAAGACCAGCTTCCTTGAGCAGTGGGGAAAGTAAAGAAGATAAATAAACAACAAGAAACAGTAAGCATCCAAAGACTCACATCCAGCCCGTTCCATCATCTCCAGTGTCCTCCCTAAAATCCACATGCATAAATCGATGAATCTCGCCACTCTAGGCGTCAACTGCTGCTACAATAAATAGGTATCCCTTCCCCCACATATCACAACAAACTTCTAGGCTTACATCACAACACAAGCAGCAGGAAAACAAACATCATATCAATCGGGCTCTTAGCCCTTAAACAAGCAAGAGGGTAACTCATAACCCAATAAGGAATTATCTTTTATCAAACAACCAGTTATTTAATCCATCTTTAATTAACCAATTTATTATTCTTAGGTTCCAACGTTAGGAAAACTAAACAGTAAGCTATCACAAATTTATTAAACAGGCATACTTCATCAATTTTATTAACATAAAATTACAACAACAACAACAACCAGATTCATTTACATGCCTCTTTATATTTATCCAAAAAATTATCAATTAATTCCATCTTTACGTTCATTACCAATTTCCATCATGAACGAAAAGCTAACAAAGAAATCATAGATATCACACTATCTAGAAAAACAAGAGGCAATAACATACGATTGGTATCAATTTATTTATTCAGTTCAAATATTTAATAGGTCAATTCCATTGTGATACAGTGGGATAAACCATTCTAACTCTGCAGTTGCATGTTAAAGAAAAGATAAGCAATGAATACTCTACCTCAAATGGTTCGTGATATTCTTTATACGAGAACAAGCCACACAACGGGTTACGATCTCCTCCCCCATGACAACTGTATCCACCCGAGGATGCAGAGACACCACCACATCGGTCAACACCCACGAAAATTATATTAGGAACATGGATGTAGCATTCCATAAAAGGGAAAAGAGAAAAAAAAAGGAGAAGAACCCAAAAAATTATGATAAAACATACCTTATATTGATGAAGGATCAACACTTGCTGCTTGAACCAAAATAGGTGGTGCGCATGCAGTAGGAAGAAACTTCAAGGGGAAATGATCTGAGGATTAAGGTTCAATCACACCGCTCCTATGGGAAGAAGGAAACGTTTGATCATCTCTCACAAGAGAACAAGAAGGTAGAACAAGGGAGGAAGATATCTCATTCTTTTAG
Organism: Viscum album; assembly: GCA_963277665.1. Taxonomy (NCBI): domain Eukaryota; kingdom Viridiplantae; phylum Streptophyta; class Magnoliopsida; order Santalales; family Viscaceae; genus Viscum; species Viscum album. The sequence goes on from OY728119.1 coordinate 1,291,606,789, forward strand.
AAGATTTAATGGAGTAGTGGTCAAAGATACATTGGATTTTTTATTAAAAGAGGATCACATTCAACCATGCGGTTTGACCAAGTAAAAGCATCCCGAGACTTAGGAAAATTAATATAGGAGTTATGGCCTTTGAATCGACCTTAGATCCCTTAAAACGATTCTTTAAATGCATTTTTACATCAAAGGAAATGTCAAAGGGGTAAAACCGTAGGAAGCTGGAAAAACTGTTCACGATCCTGGAAACACTGTTCATGATCCTGGAAACACTGTACATGATCCTAAAAACACTATTCATAGAATGACACACCGATGGTGATGGTACTGTTCACAGAACGACACGCCGATGTTGATGGTACTATTTATAGAATGACTCACTGATCTGATGGAACTGTTCACAAAACGACTCACCAATCCGATGGTATTGTTCACAGAATGACTCACCGATACCGGTGGTACTGTTTACAGAATGACTCACCAATCTGATGGTACTGTTTATAGAATGACTCACTGATATCGACGGTACTATTCATAGAAGGACTTGCTGATCCGATGGTACTATTCACAAAACGACTCACTAATGTCGATGGTACTATTCACATCGATCTCACTGATGGAAATGTTCACATCGATCTCACCAATGGAACTGTTTGCATCGGTCTCACCGATGGAACTGTTTGCATCGGTCTCATAGATGGTACTGTTTTCATTGATCTCAAGGATAGAATTGTTCGCATCGGCCTCACCGATGGAACTGTTCTCATCGGTCTCACCGATGCAACTGTTCTCATTGGTCTCACCGATGGAACTGTTATCATCGGTCACACTAATGTAATTGTTCGCATCGGTCTCACTGATGGAACCGTTCGCATCGGTCTCACTGATGGAACGGTTCGCAGAATTGGAAATTTGGAAAAGTGTTGGGGATAAGTCACCTTGAACTCCCAGAATACCTAAAACACCATATTTATATAGAGAAATGGACCAGATATGTCTATTCCATTACATGAAATTATATTGTTTTTATCTATTGTTGTTAGTGGGTAACAAATTCTTGAATGGGTGGGTGAAAGCATTTCTGGAATCTTCAGTCATCTTACACTGGTTGATTGTTTATTGGTTGTTTTAATCATTTTATGACTACCTTAGAAGGATATTTATAAAGGAATTATATTATTCATGCAATAATTTTATAGATCTATCTGATAGATCTAGTTTCCACATTGAATCTCTGTGATTATCTCTAAATTGTATATTAAAAAAGTATTTTTAGACACTTATTTAGGTAGTTTTCTTATGAAATTTAATTATGTGTTTTTTCAAGAATCATAACAAGAACTGATTATTTTTTATAACCTTTTTCATAAGTGATAAGTAATATAATTAGAATTCAATAAGTTTCATCAAAAAAAAATCTTGATTTAGGTATTTGAAGAAATTATTTATAATGGGCCTTGAATAAAAATTATATCATTTATCTCCTAAACAAAGTTTATTTAGGAAGCATCGCATGTTTTAATACCAACCTATCTTCAGATGATTTTTCACTCTTTCATAAGTAAGGTTTTGAATAATAATAGTGGCAGTTTTAATTTAAATAAATCAAAAGTACAAAACTAAGGATGGGATTAAGAATTTAATTTTGGTTTAGGATCATATAACAAATAATATGGAAAAATGTTATTATAGAGATATTTATATTCTAAAATAATATTTTATCCATACATATTATGTTCTGAGTTTTAATTTTTACTATAGGGTAGTGGGGTTGAGATTATATAACTAAGAATTATTTTATATTGGTTTTTATTTATTATCATATTTTTTAATGTGAAATTTCTTTAACAAAATATTTTTTAAATGAGTTTTAAAGGTTAAATTTCATTTCAAATTAATGAATTTTTTAAAGTAACCTTTCCTATGATAGTAATTATATGTGTGTTTGTGTGTGTATTATTTTACTGAAGTAGTATTTTTTTCATAATGATGTTATTAATTGATTATACTTGTTTGATTAAACATTTATTTTTATTTTTTTGAATGTATAGGGTGAAAAGTGATAATCTAATATATATATATATAACAACCCTGCTCTTTATTATAGATTTAAACATGATTTATTACATAAACTTTCACTTAAGACAACTCTGAGGATCAAGATGTCTAGTGTATTGGGAAATTAGGAACATTACATGACAATTTAAGACATAAAAATACAACGTATTTATTGAAAACTTATTTTACATGACCACAACATTACTTCATACTTATCATCGCATGGGATAACCTGAGGAAATACATAAGAAAAGGGTGGGCTATAAAGCCTAGTATGGGAGTAAATAAGGAATAACATGAAGAACAGAATACATGTTAGGCAATAGGTATATCAATCGATCATAAGAGAAATATGAACCTAAAGGCATGATATAGCGTGATTATCATAACATGGAAATGTGGAAACAACATACAACATGATATTATCATGAGCCAAGGCTCATTGCACATGGATTATCATGAGTAAACCCTCATTGCACATGAATTATCATGAGTGAACCCTCATTGCACATGAATTATCATGAGTAAACCCTCATTGCACATTAATTAGCACGAGTAAACCCTCATTGCACATGAATTAGAATGGGTAAACCCTAATTACACATGAATTATCATGATTAAACCCTCATTTCACATGGTGTATCATGATACTAAAAATTACCCAATGCATTGGAGCACAATCAGGGCGAACCCTTTATAAACATTTCATTTCATGCATAAGTGTGCCACATGTATCATATATTGTGGAATCATTCAACATCATAAGTTATTCCACGGTTTGGGAATGTGGAATACATACATTTAAGTACCATTAAATATGTATATGTTTATATAGGTGAATACCCTTGATAGAGAAATGGTTATGGTATTCACTACACAATGATTTTGGCTTGGAAAATCACGGAGCAATTTCAGTAGCATAACGGCGTGACATAAAAATTCATAAAAATGGTTGATGAGAGAGAAAGGGGTATCTCATAATATGTACATGAAATTTAAAGTAAGGGGTTTATATAGATACATTTCCCAGCATATGTAATTTTTAAATAGAAGGCGTAGCATAATAAAGAAACTTGAAGAAAGAGGAGAAATGGAATAACTCTTACGAAATTTTGGCATGGTAACAGGTGTACATGGGAGGGATTAATGAGAGAGAAAGAGGTATGTTATAATTAAAAAAGGGAGGGAAGTATGGGTGAGGTTTGAAATCATACCCCAACATTTTTAATTGAAAATAAAATGTTATAACAACATAAAGAAACTTGGACAAAAATGAGAAAGGAAGGAATCCCTTACGAAAATTCGACATGGTAACGAGTATACATAAGGGTTCATAAGAGGGATAAATGAGAGTTAAAGGGGATATAAAAATTTATATATCAAATGGTAATTAATTAGGATATATAAAAACATATCCCAATATAGTAATAAAATAAATTCAAAGACATAACATGAAAAGAATACTTGATAAAAGAGGAGAGTGGAAGATCCCTTACGAAATTTTGACATAGTAACAGCTTAGGTAAGGGTCAAAATGAGGGAGGATAAATAATCCCTCATTAAAATAACATAAAATTTATAGTAATATAATGATTCTAAAATAATGACATTATAACCATTCAAAATTACAAGAACTACTTTTGAATAAGATGTTTGAATTTGAAAGGAGGAGAGGAAAGTGAGGATCCCTTACTTGGAAGTGTGATCCCAAAAGCTTGTGAGAGGCTTCTTGAGAGAATGGAGGTGCATTTGGACGACTATAGGGAGTATGGGTCAGAGGTTGGTCGATCTCCAAATGGTTTTAGTGAAGAGGAAATTGGAGTTTGGGTGGGTTTATATAGAAAAGGAGAGGGAATTATTTATTATTTAGGTTTTGGACACTACACATTAAAATATTCAAAACTACAAACCATACCATGGTTTTTTCCCATGGTTTCTACAAAAGGGGAGTAGTATAAAATATTTTATAAGGCCAAGGTCCAAACATATTAAAATATTAGGCTTGCTTAAGTGGAGGTGAGTCACACTCTCAATGAAATCATTTTAAAATGTTAAGTCTTGGAGGGTCCACTAAGGCATTATAAAATTAATCAAAAAAATATAAAATAACAATATTTTAAAGGTAAAATATATATTGGATGAATATCCCTTTTATATTATTTTATTAAATCACTATTGTTTCATTATTATGTCATAAAACACATTATATATTTATTCAATATTTAATTTTTACCCAAAAATTTGACTGTCTCGGAAATTTATGAAAAATTAAACATTGGATAATTTTGAAATCCTAATTCCAAAAATAATATTTATTTTATATAAATAATTTTCTAAATATTTTAATTTTCACTTTTAAAATAAAAACTGATATTTACTAAAAATTGACTGGTTTTGAAAAAAACAGTTTATAACCTTAATAAAAATTACATTTGACTTCATAAAAATTATATACTCATTTATTATTCAGAAAATTAATTTTATAATAATATTTTATTAAAATATTAATTATTTCAAAAATTCATTAATTCATCAAAATAAATTCCTTAATTAAAAATACAATTTCTGTTTTGTCGTATAAAAATATAATTCTTATCAAACTGAATACTTAATATTTTATAGAATAAAAAATAATAAATATCATCATTTATAATTAAAATGAGTGTTCTTATAAAACTTTTATAATAACATTCTTAATAAAAACTTAGTTTAATATAATAATTTATATATTTCTAAAAAGTATTTTTTACCCAAAAAGTCAATTTATCTAATTCATTATATTTTTAAGAAAAACTCTTCTCATAAAGTAATTGATGGAATGAGAATTTTATTTATAAAATGGATTAAACAAAAAGTAACTAATACCTTGTTACATAACCCCTTATAACACTCTCATAAGACCTAAGGGTAATGTGTGTGATTTGATAGACTCTTGGGGTGGCTCAGATAACATCGCTCGGGTGGTAATCACTATTAACTTGTACTTATCACGTAGATGATTCCATTCAAGTTTAACGTGTTGGGTCTTGGATTGGGATTGGTCAAGAGAAACGCCTGGTGATGCTACCTCCTTCCTGAGCTCTGAAAAATGAGCTTTGTATGTCCTGAGTCTATTGGAGGAGGACATTACCTCCTTTCTCTGTGTTGAAAGGATTTGTTAAAACCATATATTTGTACTAGTCATGTGATCACTGTTCAATGGTTATATTATCAATGTTAATGATACTTAACAGTCATCTAAATCCAATGAGATAAAATAAATAAAAAGTACATGTGTTTTTTATATCCATAAGACATTTAATTAAATAAAAGAAAGGGAATTTTATTCATGAATGTTCAGGCCATTACAACCTTCCCCCATTAAGAAATTCTACCCTTGAAATTTTGTTTTACCACTCTAAAAAATATGAGGGTAACTTTGCCTTGTCACTTCCTCTGGTTCCCATGTTGCTTCTTCAAACAAGTGGTTTCTCCACAACACTTTGACGAGGCGCATTGTCTTATTTCGTAGAACTTTTTTCCTAAAATCTAATATATTCACCAGATTTTCCTCATAGGATAATTCATTCCATAATAGTACCACCTTTGGATTGAGTATATGCAATGGTTCAGGTATGTACTTCCTCAATAGTGATACATGGAATACATCATGTACTTGATAGAGGTTCGGTGAGATATATAGTCGATAGTTCATTGCTCTAATGCGATCAAGGATCTCAAAATGGTCGATGTACCTTGGAATAAGATTTCCCTTCTTCCCAAATCTCATAACTCTCTTTAATAGTGATATGCAGAGGAATACCATGTCTCCCACATCAAACTCTAGGTATCGTTGATAGTTGTCAACATAGCTCTTTTGTTGACTCTAAGTAGCTTTAATGTGCTTCTAGATGGTCTTAACCTTCTCCATTATTTCATTGAACCTTTCTAGACCTATAAGTTTTCAATCCCCAACTTCATCCCAACATGTTGGTGTTTTGTACCTCTTCCCATAGAGGGCTTCATAAGGATCCATTTGGATGATTGAGTGGAAACTGCTGTTGTAAGAGAAATCAACCAAAGGAAGATGTTGATCCCATCCTCCTTTGAATTCCATTGATCATGCTCTTAACATGTCCTTAAGTGTTTGCATATTCCACTCATATTATCCATCAATTTGAGGATGATAAGTCGTACTGATGTTCAGCTCAGTATTCAGAGCGTGTTGGATACTCTTCCAGAACTTAGAGGTGAATCTTGGATCTCGATCAGATAAAATCAATAGAGGTAATCCATGAATCCTTACCACTTATCTAATGTATATCTATTCCAATTGATCCAATGAGAAATACTCTCTAATTTCAATTAATTGTGCAGTATTTGTAAGATGATCCACAATAACCCAGATAGTATTTTTCCTTTGGATATATTTGAAAGTCCGGTGACAAAGTCCATGGTGATGTTCTCCCATTTCCATGTTGGTATGGATAATGGTTTCATCATCCCCTTATACGTTTTCCTCTCAACCTTAACTTACTGACATACCAGGCACTTTGGGGTATACTCAGTGATCTCCTTCTTTATGTTATCCCACCAATAATTATCTCAGAGATTTTGATATATCTTTGTGCTTCCTGGGTTAATGGAGAAATTAGAACTATGTGCATCATCCAAAATTTCATTCTTTAACTATAGATTTTATGGAACACATATTATTGACCCAAATCTCACAATTCCTTCTTAATTAAAATTTAACTCTGAGGATTCCCATTTTCTAATAGTTTCCACTTTCTTCTGAATCCCCACATCATCCTTCTGAGAATCCTTTAACCTTTCCAAAAGAGATGATTGAGAAATCATTTGTGAAAAGATTTATGATGTTCTCTTATTTATGATTCTCATGTCCATATTCATAAAATCTAAAAAGATTGGATCCTTTTCAATTTTTATCAATGAGAGAATTTTTGGGTTCTTTCTACTTAGAGCATTTTCCACCTTGTTCTCTTTCCCAGGGGGTAATGGATTGAGTATTATTAGTCTTTGATCAACTCTAACCATCCTTATTAGTGTATGTTCAGATATTTCTATGTGAATATATACTTGAGGCTTTTGTGATCAGTATATATTTCACACTTCTCCCCAAAGAGGTAATGTTGTCTGGTTTTTAATGTAAAGATCAATGCCACCTACTCCAGATCATGCATAGGATAGTTTTGATCATGAATTTTTAATTTCCTTGAGGCATAGGCAATGACTTTGTCTTTTTACCTCAAATTACATCAAAGGGAGAATTATAAAAATTTCAATAAGAACATTCACACAAACTTCAACATGTGATACTACACTTATATAAGTTTTTTCCCTAATTATTTAATATCAATTCTTCTGGGGACTCAATGTTCTTATAAAACATAAAAGATATACTAATATGACATGAATTTAAATACATTATGATGTACACTACTTTTAATTAGTGGTTACATGTAATTCATTCATCATTATCCATCTTAGCATAAGACTTCATGTGTTCCCTTGATCATGGATATAGTTTATGCTCATCATGCTTCTCAACCCTTGAAATAGGGCATTTTCTTGGGTAATTCCCAACTTCTCCATATTTACATCATAAAACTGTGTAAGATTCCTTAGATGGAACTTTGTTTCCATTGATCACATTATCCATTATTTTATGGAATTTTGATACTTTATTACCTTCCTTTCCACACTTAAAAATCTCCTAGTCCCTTTTTCACATTCCCCTTAGTTCCTATTTCCATACTTGTTTCATGAAGGAAATTAGGTCTTCTGACCCTTATCAGCTTTAGGAGGTGGACTTTCATGAGATTCCATCTTCCTCTTCCTTGATTTACTTGTCCATTCAACAATGTTTCAATTTTTAATCGTTATTTTTGATAGTTGGTTTGGCATAATAATGATATATCCTACTTGAGCTCCCATTTGATTGGGAATCTCATTGGTACATTCATCATGTTTCCCTTTGCATGGGTTGTTATCCATATTCCTCATATTACTGGCCATTGGCTATAATAAAAGGAAAATTAGCGATGATTATCTTAAAATTTTTAACACATAAATGGGAATCCAATGAAATTAAAGGTATAACTTATAAATTACATTTATTTCCTTAACTTATGAATTTATAGGATTAAATCTATGTTATATATGATCTACTTCCATGCATATATTCTTAGGGGAATTGTTTTATTCCCTTAAAAATGGTTTGTACTGAGCTTATGAATTTATCGAAGCATATCCCTTAGGAGTGTCGAACCAAGAGTGCAGCAAGGCCCATTTTCGTGCACTAGTTCTCGTTCGAGTCTTTCTCAAATAGATGTTTTTGGGTTTTACCCCTAGATAAATCTATGTCTAAGCCACCTCTACTTGTTTGTATCCAGATAGTGATGTATTTTCTTGATAAACCACTTACTCTATACCCACCAAAATTTAGGTATGTTTTCCTTATACTTAGTCTTATCCCTAAGGATTTCACTTGGGTTTTCTAATCTTAATCCCAAAAATAACTAAACCTATCCTTTGATACCAACTATAACAATCCTTATTTTTATTACATATTAAAACATGATTTATTACATAAACTTTCACTTAAGACAGCTTTGAGGATCTAGAGGTCTAGTGTCTTGGGAAATCAGGAACATTACATGAAAATTTAAGACATAAAAGTAAAACAACTTAATTGAAAACTTATTTTACATGACCACAATATTCCTTCATACTTAGCATTGCATGGGATAACCTGAGGACATACATAAGAAAAGGGTGAGCTATAAAGCCCAGTAAGGGAGTAAAGAAGGAATAACATGAAGAATACAATACATGTTATGAAATAAAAATATAAATGGATCATAAGTGAAACATGAACATAAAGGCATGATATAACATGATTATCATAACATGTAAATGTGGAAAAAATATACAACGTGATATTAGCATGAGCCAAGGCTCATTTCACATGGATTAGCATTAGTAAACCCTCATTTCACATGAATTAGCATGATTAAACCCTAATTGAATAGGAATTAGCATGATTAAACCCTAATTTCACATGAATTATCCTAAGTAAACCCTCATTGCACATGAATTAGCATGATACTAAACATTACCCAATGTATTGGAGTGCTATCAGGGAGTACCCTTTATAAACATGTCATTTCATGCATAAGTGTGCTACATGGATCATATAACATGGAATCATTCAAAATCATAAGTTATTCCATGATTAGGGAATATGTAATACATAAATGTAAGTAACATTCAACATGTATATGTTCATAAAGGTGAATAACCTTGATAGAGAAATAGGTATGGTATTCACTACATAATTATTTTGGATTGGAAAATTGCAGTGCAATTTCAGCAGCATAACGGCGTGACATAAAAATTCATAAAAATGGTTGATGAGAGAGAAAGGAGAATCTCATAATATTTACATGAAATGTATATTAATGTTTTAATATAGATATATTTACCAAAACATGAAATTTGGAAATAAAAGGCGTAACAAAATAAAGAAACTTGAAGAAAGAGAAGAAATGGAATAACTCTTACAAAATTTTTTCATGGTAACGGGTGTACATGGGAAGGCTTAATGAGAGAGAAAGAGACATATAATCATTCAAAAATAAGTAGGGAATTATGGGGGAGGTTTTAAATCATACCCCAACATTTTTAATTGAAAATAAAAATGCAATAACAACATAAAGAAACTTGGAAAAAAATGAGAAAGGAAGAAATCCCTTTAGAAAATTCGACATGGTAACGAGTATACATAAGGATTCATAAGAGGTATAAATGAGAGTTAAAGGGGATCTCGTAATTTATAAATAAAATGGATAGTAATTAGGATATATAATAATATATCCCAACATAGGAATAAAATAAATTCAAAGACATAACATGAAAAGAATGCTTGATAAAAGAGGAGGGTGGAAGATCCCTTATGAGGTTTTGGCATAGTAACAACTTAGGTAAGGGTAAAAATGAGGGAGGATAAATAATTCCTCATTAAAATAACATAAAATTTAGATAAATAGAATTATTATAAAATAATTACATTAAAACCATTCGAAATTACAAGAAATACTTTTGAATAATATGCTTGAATTTGAAAGGAGGAGAGGAAAGTGAGGATCTCATACTTGGAGGTGTGATCTCAAAGGCTTCGGAGAGGCTTCTTGGTAGCTTGGGGAGACTTTTTAAGACTCTAGGGAGTATAGGTAAGAGGTTGGTTGAGCTTCAAATTATTTTAGTAAAGAGGAAATTGGAGTTTGGGTGGGTTTATATAGGAAAGGAGAGGGAATTCTTTATTATTTAGGTTTTAGAAACTACACATTGAAATATTCAAAACCACAAACCATACCATGGTTTTTTACCATCGTTTCTGCCAAAGGGGTGTGGTATAAAATATTTTATAAGTCCAAGGTCCAAGAATATTAAAATATTATGCTTGATTATGTGGAGGTGAGTCACACTCTCGAGGAAATCATTTTAAAATGTTAAAATATTTTATAAGTCTTGGAGGGTCCACTAAGGCATTATAAAATTAATCAAACAAATAGAAAATCACAATATTTTAAAGTTAATATATATATTTGACGAATATATATTTTATATTATTTTATTAAATCACTATTCGGTCATTATGATGTCATAAAACACATTATATATTTTTTCAGTATTAAGTTTTTACCCAAAAATTCCACTGTTTCATAAAGTTATGAAAAAACACCATTGGATAATTTTTTCATCCAAATTAAAAAAATAATATTTATTTTATCTAAATAATTTTCTAAATATGTTAATTTTCACTTTTAAAATAAAAACCTATATTTACTAAAAATTGATGGGTTTTGAAAAAAAAACAGTTTTTAACCTTAATAAAATTTACATTTGACATCATAAAAATTATATACTCATTTATTATTCATTAAAGTAATTTTATAATAATATTTTATTAAAATGTTAATTATTTTAAAAATTCATTAATTAATCAAAATAAATTCTTTAATTAAAAATACAAATTCTGTTTTATTGTATAAAAATATAATTCTTATCAAACTGAATATTTAATCTTTTATAGAGTAAAAAACAATAAATTTCATCATTTATAATTAAAAGGAGTGTTATTATAAAATTATTATAATAACATTATTAATAAAAACTTAGTTTAATATAATAATTTATATATTTTAAAATTGTACCATTTTATCTAAAAAGTCAATTTATCTAATTCATTATATTTTGAAGAAAAACTATTCTTATAAAGGAATTGATGGAATAATAATTTTATTTATAAAAGGGATTACGCAAAAAAATAACTAATATCTTTTTACATAACCCCTTATAACACTTGCATAATAACTAAGGGTAAGGTGTGTGATTGTGACAAACTCTTGGGGTGGCTCGAATAACATTGCTCGAGTGGTAATCTCTACTAACTTATAATTCTCTCATAGGTGATTCTATTCAAGTTTAGCGAGTTGAAGCTTGGCTTGGAATTGGTCAATAGAAAACCCCAGTGACGCTACCTTCTTCTTGATCTTTGACAAATAATCTTTGTATGTATTGAGTCTATTGGATGAGGCAATCACCTCCTTTGTCTGTGTCGAAAGGATTTGTTAAAAACTTATATTTGTACTAGTCATGTGATCATTGTTCAAAAGCTATATTATCAATGGTAATAATACTTAATAGTCATAAAAATCAAATTAGATAAAATAAAAACATTTAATTCGTTTTCTATATCCATAAGACATTTATTTAAATAAAATAAAGGTAATTTTATTCATGAATGTTCGGGTTGTTACAATATATATGGATAAAAGTTAAAATAATTTACCTAAAAAAAACATGGTATTCTAATGGTTTGGAAGAATTTTTATATTATTCAATTGAAAATTGATCTTTGGATGGTATAATAAGATGTTTTTGTTCTAATTATAAATTTAGGTGATGGTTGAATAGAAATATAGTATATGAACACTTGATATTAAAACAGTTTCATGCTTGATATGTAGATTCTATTTGGCATGGTGAATATAATTTTATGGAAATTCAAAGTAGTTGTTATGTTTCCATGAAACACAAAGTGACTTGACATGGGAGAATTCAGTTTAAAACATGATAAATGACACATTTGTATATTCATGATAAAATGAACAAGATTATAAGAGATCAACTAAACATTTTTTTGATCCCAAGTTGGTTGATGTCACTCAAAACTTCAGTGACAAAAGAATTGAGTTTTATGAATTCTTTGAGGATAGAATTCAAGAATTGTACAAAGAATGTGTTAAGTATTTGAATCTTTGATTTATAATAAATTTTTATAGTATAAAGTGTCTATGTGAAATTACTTATAAAGTAATGTACATAATTTTATAGTTCTTTATGATAGATTTTAATGAACCTATGATCAGTTCTTCACTCTATGAGATAAATAAAATCATCAACAAACTTGGTATTTATTATAAAAATATATATACATTCCCTAATGATTTCATGGTTTATTGGTGTGAATATTGTGATAAACAAATAATACATAATATTCTTCACAATTATATTTAAATGAATGAGCTATAATGAGAGTGTGAATGAATGTAACACTAAGAAAAAGCAGAAGAAAAAATACCATGGAGGTATTTCATTACTTTCCTTTAAAATCATGATTTAAAATATTATTCATGTCATCTAAAACCACAAACGACATAAAGTGGCATACTTTATAAATTAAAAAGGATATCCTAATTAGACATCTAAAAGATTCCATGTCATGGATAATATTTGATTCATTATATTCATATTTTTCTTTGGATCTTGAAAATATGTGTTTGGTATTGGCTTTTGATGGTTTTAACCCTTTTGGTATTTTAAGTACCAATTATATTATATGGACATTTGTTCTATTTTCTTACAATATTCTACCCTAGATGTGTATAAAGTATAATTTTTTCATTATTTTGATGATTATTATATGAAATAAAAAAATTATAAATGAAATTGATATATAATTTCAACCTCTAATAAAATAATTTCAAGAATTGTGAAAAAAAAATCATAAATTATTTCTTACATAAATGAGAAAAATTTCCAAAATGCACATTGCCTTAATGTGAAAAATTAGTTACTTTCCTTGAATGATAAACTTGTCTAGTTGGAACACTCGTACGAGTTTAACTTGTCCAGTTTTTAATGTTATTTTTAACCCCATTGATTACCTCATTGTAGAAAATGGTTTTATTTGTGTTATTGTTGATTTATTGATGAATCTTATAAATTTTAGTTTAATAAGAAACAATTCAATATAAAATTTTAATTGAGAAAGACACTGAAGTTTTTATCTTGTTAAAAAAAATATGGGATAATTAATGAATGTTATTTTAGAATTTGTAAAATTTAATCAGTTGAAAGAAGGAGGAAAGGGTATGAGGTACAACATTTGAAGCATTCGGAACATGGTGGTGGAATAAAATGTGGTTGTTTTTCAAACTTCCTTATTAGGTGTATAGATTTCAATTTCATATATTGACAGAATTTTTATTAAGAAGAACACCTTACATTAGTTAATGAAAAAAGTAAATAAAAGGATTATCTTAATTCTCATAAATACTTGGAAGAAATAAATATAATGCATGGTTGGTGGGAAAATGAGAATGGGAAGAATTTTTTTGTTTTTTTGCAATGAAAAATCATGAAAAGGATATAATTTAATTCAAACTTTAAATAATAAAAAAGTATTATATGGATATTCAAGTAACATTTTAAGGTGTATTGACTTAAAACATAAACTTTTATATGGATTGAAAATTCAAGACTTGTATATTCTAATAGAGAAGTTTGTTCCCTTGGCATTGTGTAAAGTGTTGCCGAAAAAGTAAAAACAGTTATAGTTGATTTGTACACATTTGGACATATTTTCAAAAAAACTTTGAATCCAACTAAACTTTAAAAACTTCAAAAAAATAAGTTTAATGACTCTTTTTCATTTGGATATGATATCCCCCCGTTAATTTTTCACTATCATGATTCATTTGACTATTCATTTGGTTGAGGAAGCTAAACATAGTTTACAAGTACATTATCAATTTATGTATCAAATTGATAGGTAAAATAATATTATTTTTATTTTCATTTAAGAATTTAATTTTATTAAATCGGTTTTTAAATTTTTTTAATATGTTTCTTATATTTATTTCATCAGGTAATCAGGTCATTTGAAGTCATATGAGAGAAATAAATCTCAACCAAAAAGATTCATTACTAAAGGTTACATAACTGGATAGTGTATAACCTTCTATTCTAGGAATTTGGATAAAATTGAGTTAAGAATCAACTATTTTGTAATGGTTAATAACATCTCCAACAATTCAGATTATGAAAAATAGTCATCAGTTTTTCCAACACTATGTCATCGAGTTGTAAAGGGAACATATTTTACATTGACCAAATTAGATTTACTACAAGAACATAGACATGTGTTGACCAATATTCATATTTCATATTCATTCATTAAATAATTGATATTGAAAACCAAGAGACGACTGAGGGGTCCAGCTCAAAATGAGACAGAAATAACAAAATTTGTTACTAAATATATTATTGAATGGTTTGCCCATCGTGTAAATAAATACTCATATTCATATTAATAAAAAAAATTATTTAGTATATGTTAAATTAAATAGATTATATCCTCTTAAATAGATCATTAATTTTGATAATTGAGCTAATATGTTGAATGATTTAATGTTTTCAGCTTGAGGTCCTTTAAGGAAAGATTTTATGCCTAGAATATTGATGGCTTCAAGTTTTGTATGATTAATAACAAAGAAGGTCTTAAAACTCAAAATAGTAGTGTATTTACACTTTTAGAGGTGGGATACTATGAAAATTTGGTTGATGTCATCGAATTAAACAATCATGGTCAATTTTCAATTTTCATATTCAAAAGAAAGTGGGATAACACTCATAGGGGTATAATGAAAGATTAATTACATTTTACTTTTGATATATTCCCTTTATTAATGAATGTTGGTTAGTAGATGATGATGTACATGAAGTGTGGAGTTTTATCGTACACTTAAATCATAGATAATTATATTATATGGGTGATGAAGCTCAATTGGTATTTTTTGAGAGTGAATCCCATCAAAAATAAAATTTTCAAAAATTCTTCCCTAAAAATATTTAAATAGTATAACTTGAAATGGAAGGTGAAAATAAGTTACTCTTACCAATATATCTTGATAACAACAAGAATAGTGAATATGAATATAATTAAATGTATAAATTTGTAATGTTACTCTATTACACTTTCATATTTAAAATTTTTTTCTTGTTTTTAATGTATAAATATTTTACCTATGATATTATGTATATTATCTAATATGTTGTTAATATACATCTATCAAAGATAAAACATTTTATAGTAAAACCTTTAATTTATAAGGTTATTATGGTTTTTATACATATATATTGTTTTATTTTTTTATTTTTATTTTAAAATTTATAATTATCTTACATTTGTATTATTTTATATACATTGAATATATTATAATATATTTAAAATTTACGAATTCTAAGGATAAAATATTTTATCAATGAAATTACTTTTTTATTCCAAAGGATGATGGGCATAGTGACTATAGAAATTTTTAGTCTTATAACCCATCCTATTGAGGTAAATTTTAAACTCAATACATGATAATTTCTTTATAATATAATTTTCATTGATTTTGGTTTTGAATTAAATTTACCTGATAAAGGTTATGTGTTATTTTGGGATTGATTTTAAATATTAAGTATCATGTTGGAAAACACCTTTTAAATTTATCATTTGGGAATTAAGTGACTTAAAGTAAGTGACTTTAGATCATTGGTGTTTTCAATTGATATTTTATCCTATAAAGAATTTATAAAAACCATTTACCCAATGAATTTAAAATTGTGTTTAATAAGTAAAATTTAATTTATTAATGTTTATTTATTTTTTAAATCTGTTTATAGAAAATTATTTTTCTTTAAAGATGACCAGTACAAATATCCATGATATTTATCTTAATTAAAAAGGAATTTGGGCCACTGGTTTGGGCCTAAGAATCGCAGGGACTTCAGACCACCAAAGTACTTTCATCCACAGGTCCTTTGGGCCATAAAGACCAAGAAGAATCTTGGGCAGACACATAGGATCAGGCCCAGAAGAAGAGTTAGTGTAAGTAGAAACCAACAGAGAAGAGATAACTGGATTGGAAGAATGAGAGGGTATAGATATTTTCATCGGTACCAAGAACCATGCAGCTCTACATGGGTAAATGCTAGCCGATTAGTAATGAAAGGTGGGGAGCTAGCCACCTTCAATGATAGAGATGCTGGTGAGAGACAATTATATTGTATTTTGGTTGGGCCATTAGCTCATTAATTGGGCATTGTGCCTCTGGGAATT
The DNA here is from genome assembly GCA_963277665.1 of Viscum album. NCBI lineage: Eukaryota > Viridiplantae > Streptophyta > Magnoliopsida > Santalales > Viscaceae > Viscum > Viscum album. The sequence goes on from OY728119.1 coordinate 1,291,623,296, forward strand.
TAGGTCATGTATTGGGCCTTATTCCACTAGGCCTATAGTTCATGTAAGGGATCCCTATCAACCCATTTTAAAATTCAGTTATCCAAAATAAATAAATAAAAATCAAGGCCTTTAGGCCATTTAGGAATGGTAATTATTTTTTATAATTGACTAGAATGAGTTTAATTAGAAAATTCTGTATTCAGTTTTAAATGACCACATGAGATTTTTAATAACAAATTTTCAAACTATTTTCTTTAGTGGTTAGGCATGTTTGGTTGTGTTAATATAGTTTTATTGATGTTATTTTTAGTTTTTTAGTTTCAAAATTTACTTTGATGTGTTTTGTGGTGCATGTATTTGTTTGGATTTAGATTGTTTAATTGTTTTAAAGTGGTTTCATTGAAATGTGATTTTTTTTGTTAAGGTTGAGTTTGATATATATTTTTCTTCAAAATATTTTAATTTAATGGGAACTTAGTTAATTTAAAACTTTTTCATTTAATCCACAATGGTTTTTTTATTTGAAGTGTGTTTGGATTGTTAAGCCATGTTTGGTCTAAATCTATTTTCTATCAATTATGTTTCATATTCTTTTTCTTAAATGTTCTGGTTTTGTATTGAAGATGATAGATGCTTGCAGTGGGGGTGAGCCTTCTAGATAATGAGACTCTTCATATTACAGTGTTGATGCTTTATAGTTTTTCTGGTATGGTAAAGTATTATCATGGATTATACTGTATATGTTATTTATTATGCTCAATTTTCATGATTATTTTTTCAATTTATATAACGATGATGATGCAGTGGGTTTTGTGTATAATGAGCCTAGATATAACTATGGAAGTGGTTGTATGTCATGGATATAGTGGAGTTGTGGGAATGGATGGGTTGAGGGTGGATGTTTTTGTAACATAAATACATTGTCTTAATGATAAGTAAATCTTTTACTAATAGTTATTGAATGATTTTTATTTATATTGATCCCCTGAAGGGCATCGTTAAATTTAACGGAGATAATAAAATTTAATAATTTATAAATGACTCAAACAAGTATGACTAATTAACTAAATGCATAAATCAACAAGTTCAAGGTCGAACCCATGAGATAGTTAAATTAGATTTTTTGGAAATTTATAGTGATTGAATGGGTTGATTAAGAAAGAGAGAGTGAAGAAATTTGATTGGTTTTGAAATCATTTTGAGAAAGCGTGTTGGGTTTTTGTAGATTTTGGGTTCATGTGATAGTGAATTTAGAAATTAAAGTGATTTTCTATGATTTTTTTCATATTTAATATGAGTAATATCCTTGGTCTTGGTATCTCATTCTTAATTTAAAAATTTATATTTCCTTATGGTCAAGTACTTCAGGTTATTAATGAATTAAGTTATCTCAATACCATGTTTAAATATAATTACCCTAAACTATTCAATGGTCATGCTTAGCTCAATATAATTAGTTTTTAAATTTAAAAAATATTTTTCAGATTTTTAACCTAATGATTATGAGATAGGAAGAGGGATGAAGTTGAAAATGAAATATTATTACAGAAACCCAAACATGAACAAAATAATAAAATATAACTCACAGCACCCTCCCCTTCATCTATATAACCCAAAAAAGTTAGGATTTACCCCTCATACTAGTAATGAGGGAGTGAAAGTGTACAAGAAAAGAAAATAATTTTGTAAATAAATAGTGGAATAGAACTGGTGAAGGACTCTATAATAGCACACCACCTCACCCAAAGATCTGGTCTCTGAATGACTATTGATCCCTTTTGCAGCAGCAACAGCCTCTTATTTATTGGACTAAATTATGCTCATGTAAAATTTAATTGTCCATAAATGTGTCCATTAAATTATTTTGAAGAACATATCTAGCTTTCATGGGAGTCTTTGGTCAACGGGGTGGGATTCAATCAAAATTTGGCTGAGAAACAGAAGCAGAATTATTTCTCATCATGTGGTTCACAATTTAATTTCATCATTAATGCCATGAAATATCATGTTCAAACTCCCTTTAGAAGAACTAATGGAATGGCCTATCATGGGCATGATAATCTTCATGATTCTGTCAAAATTTGGCTGAGAAATAGAAGCAGATTTCTTTCTCATCATGTGGTTCACAATGTAATTTCATCATTCATGCCATGAAATATCATGGTCAAACTCCCTTTAGAAGAACTAATGGAATGTCCTATCATGGGCATGATAATATTCATGATTCAAGGTTTGAAAATTATTTCATGTTTTGAATGTCTTCCATACAGCTCCATTCTTCTCATTTTTCCTCCATCCTCCTCTCTAAGATATGAAATCATATCTTGAACTTCTTATGATGTGAATTGCGTATTATTAGCCTCTTTTTCTTGGATTCAAGCTTACATTGGATCTTACTAAAATATGAAAAAATCATTAAACTTTTTGGAAAGGGTTATCAATTTAATAAAAAAAACAATGAATTTTATTTTCAAAAAGATATGCATAAAATATTTATATCAAACCCCCACACACTTGAATTCAGGCTTGTCCTCATGAATGAAATCTCAACATACTACAAATTAAATTCACCCTACCATGATTTAAATTCAATGAAAATAAAATAAAGTTATTAAATGAGGAATTAAATGTTCAATCATCACATAGAAAAATTTCATCAACTCCCCACTTTTTAGAGAAGCAGGTCAATGATGTATTTTAGTCTTCTCATTTTAATTGACCATGCCTCTTCATCCTTTCATTTATATTTTTCAATTCATTATCAATGTGCATGCCAATTTTAATTTACCTCACTTTAAATATTTTCACTCATCATCAAGGTAAAAATGTAAATGGAGTTTTTCTTGTACCTTGAATCGTGCTCCTTATCATAGGCTTGTAATACATCTACTTTCTCCTCCCCATAGAGAAATAATCATAAATAATCATGAGGGATTCATCATTACGTTCAAATGAAACTGGGGATTTAGGGTAGGTGGGTAAATTGTTTAAAATAAGTAAATATCATAGAGAAGTTTAATCTCTAAAACACTCTGCATGATAATCAAAAATAGCTCAATGGAAATCTCTTTTATAAAAGTCATCACCCTTTCCCCCAAAAACTCAAAGCTAGATCATGAATCAATTAAGTGAAATGAATGAAACACCCACTTGTATTTTTCATTTATTTTTCAAAATTTTAGCTTAGGAAAAATTTCACATCCACCACACAACCCCAAATAATCTCCTCACAAAACTATTTTTAATATCTATAACAAGATCACCAGTCAAGAAGTAGTGATTTTTGAATTTCCCAAGACACAACCCATTTTTCAATTTTTTTTCAAGAGGGTGTGAAATGAATATAATGAATGAAAATCATGAAACTTTCCCCAAATACCATTAAATCACACCCAAACTTATCTGTTTCACCATGCGCATCCCTTCCACCATGGAACTATCTCCCCCACACTCATCTTTTTTATAATCATGCAAAAATAAAGTAGGGTAGGAAAGGATAAAATAGTCTTAAAACGTGGCACTTCCCTAACAAGGTTATTCATGGATTATATGAGATTAAAAAGGATTTATTTAAATGTGGGTATAGGAAAAATGGATAATCAAAATATTAATAAATTATATTAAATGTGGCCTTGTACAATCACATATTTGACAAGATGCAAAGAAATTTATAGAAGAAAACATGTCTGGGTTTTGGAAGAAATATGCTCAAGAAAAGAATTGAAAATATTAGGCACATAAAATGTCTAAAGAATGAGAAAAAATTATTTAGATAATCACTTATAGAAATTGATATGAATAATAAAATCAATTAAGATAAATTTTATAAATTCAAAGCACATAAAATCTCAAAAAAATCATTTACATAAATCAACAAGTTCCCATAAATCATGATTTTTCAAATCTAAATCACCATGTTTATATCTCCTTATTTATTCCCCCATTTTTCTCATTCAAATTTATTGACAAATAAAATTAAAAACATGACATGAAATTTAAATTAAGAATATTTTTTCTCCTAGATCAGTGTTTAAAGAAAAAATTAAAGTGCAAACATGTAGTTTATAGTTAAAAGATCTAAAAAATTAAAAAAAATTATGGTAAAATAAGGAATTGAGACTCATAATACCCTTCCAATGATTCTCCTAGGTTGGATTGTTTAGGTTCTATCTATAGCAGTTCATGATATGAATCAACAACTCATGACGTGAATCATCTACAGGCATTTTCTTTAGTTCTCTTCATGTTTCTTACATATGCCTTCATTTTGGACCTAAAAATGAAAAGAATCAAGTGAAATTATAGTATTTTTTAAATTAAATTTTAAAAAAATGGGGGGAGGGAGTGTACACCTAAAAACATAAAATTAAAAAACCTAAAAAAACTCAAGTTTCCACCTGGAAATGATTTTTTTTAACATCATTGGCTTGATCTTACCTCTTATCAACTCATGTGATAGGAGACTGGAAATATTTTACCTAGTATGGATCTACAAATGGCCTCATCTATGACCTTTCTATATAGGTCATCCCCTTTCCTTCCTTTAAATATATTTCAACTCTTCTTATGGGAAGCACCTACTCAACCTCTACTAGTCCAATCAACCAGTGTTTCTTAAATCCTAAGAAAATAAATGGAACATTGTGTACCATACATACCTACTAGACCTCTTTAAAATTAGTGTAATCAGCTACTCCTACAGTGTATTCTATTTTTTCTTTCTTCTTTTCAACACCTCCACTTTGAAATTTTTCTTGTAGAAAAGAATCCACCTCATAATTTTCTTCAGCTATAGAAACATCTTCAGCTTTGTTCATGATCTCCTCTTCCAGATAATTTTCATTCACATCATAATTCCTCATCTCCTTGTGAATATTGAAACTCAATTGCTTACTACCAACTCTTAATCATAATTCTCCACTTTACACATCAATGCTCATCTGGTTTCCAAGAAGGGAATTCCTAGGATGATAAGGTCCAATATTCCTCTCTGTCTAGCACTAAAAAGTCTACTAAGAAGTTGAATTCGTTAACTTTGACTATTATATCTTCAATAGTACCTTGGTGGTATTTCACCATCGAATTTTCCAATTAGAGTGCAACTCTTATGTTCTTTATCTTCTCCAACACCAAACACTTGACTATGTTGTGATAAGATAAAATCATGATTATCCACTAAATGAGGCTAATATTCATTGTTAATATATATAATATTCATGTGATTTATTATTCATAAACACCATTTTAGTTCATTTTACACTTTGAACATCATTTCACTTTATGATCGTAATTCTTTCTTAAAATGCACTATTATGTGGTACATTTTTTAACATCATTTAAAGTACCCAATGATTCATCTGATTTTAAGGAATCTAATTATATATAATTTAATTTTATATTTTGGTAAATTGATCTACACTTAAATATGAACATGTTTGATTCAAGGATCAATGGATAATTCATGGAAGATTATGGGGATATTTTGTGATGAAAGGAAACAATTATGGAGAAGTCAGATTAGACACCAGCCCACGGATGAGATTGTGGGACCGAAATTACGAACCCAATGAAGCCCAAAATTGGTGGGAGGATAGATAACATATAGAGTAAGAAATCATTCTTCATTAGATAGTGCTAATTCGGCTTCCATTGTGGTCATTTATGCGGACCAAGTTAGAGATAAAATTTGGGTCCATATTTTGCGGCCCATAAAAACAGCCCACTAATCTAATCATATCGCCGAATCTACAACTCCAAATGGGCCCAAATTTTTCAATAGGTTAGGTAACATCCGGTTATCCATTTTTGTCTTCTATGTCCCACTTTGATTCATCCATCTAGAATGTCTTACAAGCACATCTGTTCGGTGGATGAAAGCTGGATTCCACCTCAGGTCAAGTGTGGAAAAGTCCAAGTTCCACAAGCTTTCCACCACCCTAGGCCTACCATAATCAAGTGGGATACTTTATACTATTGGTGTCTCGTCCCAAGGCTTTCAAAATGCCTATTTAAGGCAGTTTAGGTGGAGGAATTTATCATCTTTGGTGCTTTGTTCAATTGTAATGTTATGCTGCAATTTTGTTGTCTCAAGTTTTTCTTTCACATGTAAGTTATTCAATTCACTTTAGTTTCTTAATAAAATATCTTCTTTTACTCTTATTATATTGTTCTCCATCTCACTTTGATACCTTTTCCTCATGTTTTGAATTTATTCACACCGAATCTTGTGAAATTATTCACACAATGGTGGAGTGATCATTTTATTTTTATTGTTTTCTTTACTTCCCCATTTCCTCCCTCATGAGTCTACTTTCTACTTCCATTGAAATCATGGGATCAATTGAGGGATAACCCACTTATGGGTTGATACAAGGGAGTAGAAAGGGTCTGGATTGGATGTTATTTATCACCCCATTAATGTATAATCATTTCTTTAATTGATATTTTTATTTGATGATTTTTAAACTCCATCGTCCTTGTTGAATTTAAGGCCACACACTTCATGTGCTAATACGAACCTTTACCTTGAAGTGCTCAAAACATTGATCCTTAAAGTGTATAGGTGATTATTATTAAAGGGTGTAGGCATTAAACCAGTAATTGATGATGTTGTTTTATCTTCTTAAATGAATCCATCTCAAATATAAGAAATTGAAATCATTGAAAAGGAAATACGTCCAATCAACCCCGAGCGATAACCTAGGATCAACTCATTATTTTAAATTGAATTCACGTAAATCTGTTATATATACTATAAACCCATATAAAATAAATACAATTTTTCCACTTCATAGTTGAAAACAATCCATAGAATGTACGTGTATGTAGGTTACTTCTTAGGTCTCTGAGGATTCGATAACCCAAGCTAAACTACAAGGACCGTTCTACCTTCATCTCTTGGGTAAATTTTAGCGAGAATCAAATTTTGGCACCATTGCCGGGGACCTAAGTTTTTTATCTTAGACATTAACCTCCTTTTTTTCATCCCTCTTCTCTGTTCTCACCCCCAAACTCCTATGGAATTCAATTTTGAACAAGTCCAAACATGGGAAACCTATCCCTACTTTGATCACCCAACCCCATGTGTGATGTACAATGACCATCCTAATTTATACTTGTGGGATCATCAACAACCAATTGAGACACAATGTTTTAACACCAATTCTCCAAAAAACATTCCGAAATTTAATGAGTTTCATTCCCCACAAATCCAGTTTGAACATCCTCCTATGGAATTCCAACAACATAGTTATCCTCCTAGAATAGACCATCTGTCTCAACCCCTTGTCCATCCTAATCCACATCCATTACTTGAAAAATTGTGTCAACAAATGGGGAAAATGAATTTTGAGGTTTCATCATTGAGGTTAGAACTAAAAAGAATTAAAAATTGTGAGGAACCCATCCCTACACAAACTTTCCCTTCCATAACCTTATGTAAAGTGTCTAGTTTCCCACAAACCTCTCATAAATTTATTGACGATAAAACCTTTGGATTTGGGGAAGATGAAGAGGATAAAGGAATTGTTGATGGGTGTTTAAATCAAGAGGAAACTTATTTTTTGTATTCACAAGAGGGAAATTTGACATCATGGATTGAATCTCGTGAATATAACTCCATTGATGATTTTTCAAAAACACAAATCACCAAACAATTAAGAGAAATCACAAACATTGAGTCCATACCCATTCCTGAAATTGATCTTTCCAATTTGGTGGTTGAATCTTATATTCAAAAGGAACCAATTCTGTTGAGAAATTTTGAAAATGAAACTGAGTTCAATTCAAAGTCCCTACCTATGTTTGAATGTTTTATCCTACTTGAACAGGAACAAAAGGAATTTCCATCCACCCTAAAGTTTCCATTCATTGGGGATAGCCAAAAACTTCCAGTTGTCACCATTTATTATCTTGAAACCAATAAAGAGGTAATGATTCTTAATTTATTATAAAATAATACAAAAGAAATTGAATCCATCATTTCTGATATTCCTTGGATTTACCTGCTCATTTTAGAACAGAGGTTTTTTCATGAAACAAATTATAAACATAGAATCAATTTCAACCTAGTATAAGTGGTGAAACATGTGGTCCTTAAAATGTTGAAAGTTGGTATTGGATAATTTGGGGGGTTCAAGTCGAGCTAACAATGTTAAACAAAGCGCTGCATGGGAGGAAACCCATGGTTTCCAAGTTTCCAATCATTTTGTTGTTTTAATAAAATTTATATTTTAAATAGGATTAAATAATCATTTTTATATTTAAAAAATAGATTGTTGACATGTTCTTCTATTATGAGTATGGATGGGTATGAAAGGGGAGCACCATATTCATCTGTGTCACGTGGTGTGATCCTTGAGTAATGCCTTACCCAGAAATTTAAAAAGAATACAATGTATCATCAGTTTATTTTATTTTAATGATTTTTGTAGGTTAAAATAAAAATACAAAAAATATATATATATATAATAATAAAAAAATTCCACATCGTAGGTCATGGGAAAAACCTCGTCACAGTCGGCGAAGCCGCGGGGATTCAAACCTAGGACCGAAGGGAGACAGGGGCATGCGCTTACCACTGACCTACAGCTTTTTGTGCTTCCTTATTCTATAATTTCTATATATATACTTATATTTTAATTTCTTTATTTTATATATATATATATATATCTATTGTTTTGTTTTGTTTTGTTTTGTTTTGTTTTGTTCGTTTTGTTTTTCTTTTTTCTAATAGGGAACTCTCCAAGTGACATGGATATCAAAGGATTAAAAGGGAGCAGCAAGAATTTCAACTTCAACCACCAGGTGACTTCATTCCATGACCCTCATTTTCAATTTCCTTTTTGAGCTTTCATTCTCTACCTCTACCCCTTCTAAATTTTCTTTTTTTAAACACTAGGGACAATGTTATTTTAAGTTGGGGGGGGAGATAAAATAAAAAATGATTTTGTCTAAAAAAATTATTGATTTGAAAAAAAATGTGTAAATGGAAGGAAAAATTCCTTTAACTTTGAACATGGTGATACACATTGAACACTTTGAAACTGAATATCAAATAATTTAGCATGCCCTGATTCTAATTTTAATCCTTTTATAATTTCATGAGCATAGATTTTGGAAAGTGTGGCTGTCCAATGTGATATTTCATCATTTATATTTTCATCCAAATAAAAAAAATCACAATGCACGTCCTTTGGATAGTGGGGTATTAGTTTGAGTTCATGGGGTCCCCCAAATAAATAGCATAGGTTTGGTGATAATTTTAGTTTTAATATGAGTATTCAATAAAAAAAAAATAATAAATTTGCACGTAGAGCAATGAAATGACCTAATGCGTGGCTTTCGGAACTTGGGGATCGTGAATCCATAGTTTTCTAGCCCAGAGTTAGTAATTTTATCTCTATTTTTGGTAATTTTAATTTGTTTTTGATTGAGTTAAATCGATATTATTCCCGAGTATGTGGGATTCACTTGGTTCCCTAAGGTCTTTGAGCCTGTGAGTCATTGGAAAAGTCTCTCTATAGGGGTTGACTCTTTTGAATGCAACTTCAATTACTATGGCAAAATTGCAAAAAAAACAAAAAAAAATATAATACAAAAAAAAATAATACTCATCTTAATATTGAAATGTGATTCCACCTAGCGCTTCTGTCATTTCCCCCTTGAATAAATATGAACCCCCATATCCATTGTGATACACAACACATCCTCATACTTAATTGATATTGGATGAAATAAGGAAATGAATTTGAACAAAGGAATGGGCTTGGGATTGGGATCTGCTCATGAAACTATCTTGTATTAAAATATTTTTATTGGTTTCATGATTGTTTGGTATAAGGGTTTTTGGTGACCATTGTGTATTAAAATGTTTTTGGAAAAGGGAATTCAAATTTCATATTGTTGAAATATATTTTGCTCGGGACTAGAAAAACTCAAGTTGGGGGGTGTTATTAGCCACTAAATGGGGATAATATTCGTTGTTAATATATATAATATTCATGTGATTTATTATTCATAAACACCATTTTAGTGCATTTTACACTTTGAACATCATTTCACATTATGATTGTAATTCTTTCTTAAAATGCACTATTATGTGGTACATTTTTTAACATAATTTAAAGTACCCAATGATTCATCGGATTTTAAGGAATCTAATTATAAATATTTTAATTTGATATTTTTTGAAATTGATCTAAACTTAAATATGAACATTTTTTATTCATGGATCAATGGAGAATTCATGGAAGAAGATGGGGATATTTTGTGATGAAAGGAAACAATTATGGAGAAGTCAGATTGGACACCAGCCCACTGATGAGATTGTGGGACCGACATTAAGAACCCAATGAAGCACAAATTTGGTGGTAGTATATAGGAAATATATATTAAAAAACATTATTCAGGATACAGTGCCAATTCAGCCTCCATTGTGGTCATTTAGGCGGCCCAAGTTAGAGATAAAATTATGGGCCAGATTCTGCGTCCCAGAAAAACAGCCCACTAATATAATCATATCTCAAAATATAAAACTCCAAATGATCCCAAATGTTACATAAAGTTAGGAGACATCCAGGGTTCCATTTTCGTTTTCTATGTACCACTCAGATTCGGCCATCTAGAAGGTCTTCCAAGCGCGTCTGTTCGGTGGATGAAAGCTGGCTACCACCTCGGGTCAAGTGTGGAAAAGTCCAAGTTCCACAAGCTTTCCACCACCCTAGGCCTACCATAATCAAGTGGGATTATTTTTACTGTTGGAGTCTCTACCAAAGTCTTCTAAAATTCTTATTTAAGGCAGTGTTGGGGGAGGATTTTATCATATTTGGTGCTTTGTTCAATTGTAATGTTATGCTGCAATTTTGTTGTCTCAAGTTTGTCTTTCACATGTAAGTTGTTCAATTCACTTTAGTTTCTTAATAAAATATCTTCTTTTCCTCTTATTATATTGTTCTCCATATCACTTTGATACCGTTTCCTCAATTTGTTAATTTATTCACACCAAATCTTGTGAAATTATTCACACAACGATGGAGTGATCATTTTATTTTTATTGTTTTCTTTACTTCTCCATTTCCTCCCTCATGAGTCTACTTTCCGCTTCCATTGAAACCATGGGATCAATGGAGGACTAACCCACTTATGGTTTGATCCAAGGGAGTATAAAGGGTCTGTATTGGATGTTATTTATCACCCCATTAATATATAATCACTTCTTTAATTGATATTTTTATTTGATGATTTTTAAACTCCATCGTCCTTGTTGAATTTAAGGCCACACACTTCATGTGCTAATACGAACCTTTACCTTGAAGTGCTCAAAACTTTGATCCTTCAAGTGTATATGTCATTAGTATTAAAGGGTGTAGGTATTAAACGATTAAGTGATGATGTTTTTTTATCTTCTTAAATGAATCCATCTCAAATATAAGAAATTGAAATCATTGAAAAGGAAATACGTCCAATCCACCCCGAGCGATAACCTAGGGTCAACTCATTATTTTAAATTGAATTCACTTAAATCTATTAGATATCCTCTAAAACCATCTAAAATCAATCTAAGTTGGCCACTTCATAGCTGAAAACAATCCATAGAATGTACATGTCTGTAGGTTACTTCTTAGGTCTCTGAGGATTCGATAACCCAATCTAAACTACAAGAACCGTTATACCTTCATCTCTTGGTTAAATTTTAGCGAGAATCAATTCATATATATCTTTTGGATACATTTATTTAATAATTATTAATGATTTATTTGATAATACATTGGGTTTTGGTTGATTTTTGTAAGGAATAGGAACTAAAGACTCAAAACAAGAGCTGTTGTAAAACAATAAAATCAGAAATTACACATCGTGTAAGATGTTCATGATGTGAATTCCTCAAGAATGGAACACCTACGAACCAAAGTACATGATGTAAAACTATTACATGATATAAACCCAATACATGTTGTGAACCCAATACGCAACATTAAAAGCTTAAAATCTATATCCCACCAAAGATACAAGTCATGAAAACTGATAGATCCAAGAACTTCATAGATATTTGTGGATCTAAATTACATGACGTGAATTCCATTTACACATTGTGTAAGTTTTGAGGTAAAAGTAACTTAAAGAATTGTCAGGATGGGAAACTCTTACACATCATGATCCACCTCGGTCTATATATATCATAGAACCCTCAACAAGTTAATGGGAATTAACATATGGTTGAACTTATTTATTCCATTTACATTTATTCTTAAATTTGTTCTAAACTTATTTTCATTATGTTTCCCTTGCCTGTTTTGTTAATACTTTGTTTCTACACATAATTCTAACATTTTTGGATTTCGTGCTTCTATTCCAAATATTGTTCCAATGTTCAAGTTTCAATTCCAATTGACGCTCAACTTTAATTATTTCTTGTTCTTTCTTTTCATTCATTCGAGTAAGTATTTGATTGATTCTTAATTTCTTTAAATTGGGGATTTCATTGATTTGAGTTTTTTAATTATTATTTTGAACATAATGCCTATTTTCATTATTTCAATTAATACCATCATGTGTATCTAATATTCATAGGGTTAGGGGTTGAGAGTAAGGGTGTATTTAAGCCTAATGAATCTCTAAATTAAAACTTTGTTAATTTGTTTTCCAGTAATTAGGTTAAAAAATAATTTTTAATCCCATTCTGTTTCATGACTCTGATCTAGGGAACTATAATCGAAATACCCTGACCTAATTGTAGTTGAGTAGGCTAGGACCAATATCATATAGTTCTTTATTACATATAATCTAAGTTTATTGCACATAGAATGTTGAATATCTCTAGACCATAGAGTAGTTTACATCTTAGGTAGATCCAATTGGTAGGACCAAAACCAATTGGTGACCTTGTCACTACTTCCCAACCTAATACATAGAAATATCCCAAGTTATATTTAGAATTATATTTTACCTAATCCTTGAAATTTACCATGATCCCTTATTTTTTATCTGAATTGAAACCAAGATACATAAATTTTAGTAAAACAAACCCTGTGAGAATTTGTGAGGAATCCTATGACAAGGTTATAATCACTAGTTTTCCATCCTGTCAGCTTGTCTCTATGGGTCTAACCTTGCATTCCCACTATGTTATACCTTTGTAGATAGTGTAGTTTGGGATAATGTAAATTTTAATCTGATCAACACCCATGCAGAATCAACAATGATGTACGGGATGATCAAATTTTGGTGCCACTGTTGAGAACCATTATTACCTATGAATAGTAATATTTTGTGTGAACATGGGATTAACTCACCCTCTACCCTTTCTTTTTTTACATGGACTAGCACCTAAATCTACTCTCAGTTGACTAGTACATGATTCAAGGTCCTCTAACTCATTCTAGGAGCCTGTACACTCATGAATTGATAGTTTTCGATCTTGAAATTAAGATATCTATCTTTGCACATCATCATTCCATCATGGTTGAGCATCATAATCTCTCACCACCTAAGAAAAAAATGTTCAATCTATGCCACCTGAATAGAAAGGAGATAAAACTTTGGTGTAGTAGAAAACCATTATGGACTATGGTTGGTCATCTATTAGTGGTGTTGTGCCTAGCATTGTACATCCTCCTATCTAGGTGCATACATTTTAAATTATACTTGGACTCATCCACATGATCTAGAACATGGGGTAGTTTAGTGGAATTCAAAGAGAATATCCCCATGAACATATATCAAATTTCATATAATTCTATGACACCTTTTGAAATTAAGGTGTATCCTATGATGCTATCAGACTTTGATTTTTACCTTTTTCCTTATACGATAGATCCAAGGATTGGCTCAAAATCCAAGTTCATGAGTCTATTAAAACATGGGATTATTTATCCAAGAAAATCTTAGACAAATATTTCCCACCTATATGAATTTGGAAGCTCAGTAATGATGTCCATAACTTCACCCAGGCAAATGGAGAATCATCTTGGGAAGCCTAGGATCGTTTTAAATAGTTGACTCAAAAGTTCTCAGATCATAAACTTGATGTGTGCATATAACTAAAAACCTTTTATAAAGGACTCAAAGCAGCTAAATATATCATAGTAGATGCCACTACTAATGGAATATTTATACTCAAAATGCCAGAAGTCGACATAGAACTATTAGACAAGGTCTCCCACAATTCCATTCTATGGAAGAGTGACTGAGGACCACCTCAATGCATAATTCATCGAGTGGGTGAGAATACCCTCCTTACTATCAAGGTTGAATCCCTTGTGAAAAATCTTAAGACTTTTCAGCTACCTACTCCACCACTTCCACCTCTTTCCACTATTATGGAAATCCAATCCTGTGAATTGTGTGGAGGTCCACACCCATATCAGGAATATAGAGTAGGAATGGAATAACCCCAATGTTAGGATTGTAATAACATCAATTACAATCAAAAAAAAATTCAGTAACCCCAACAATATCAATAGTAGTATTATCAATATAGTTTGGCTCAATAGCTGCAATAACCCAATCAAGGTTACTGTCAATAGAGGAGTGGAAAAGTACCACCATGAAATTAGGGACCACTTGGGTACCAACCATAGAATCTAGCTCCTTGACCACAACAAAAATTTCCAAAAAACCCTTTTCCCCCTAAAGATATGAAAGATCAACCTACTCAGCAATAAAATCTTTAGAAAACTCCACAAAGGAAGCTACAATAGGCCCCACCCCCACAATCAAATCTTGAAAATATTCTCACCACATTTGTTTAGAAGGAAGATCAGAGGATGACTCCCCAAGAAACTTAGATGTAGAATTGGAGGGGCTCCCTCCAAAATCTTGAGAACCAAGTGGGACAGATCTCCAAGACTCTATCATATTGATTACTAGATTCATTACCCAGTAATACCAAGACACATCTGAGAGAATAGGATGAGGTGGTCCATATAAGTGGAAAAGAGTTTAATTTTCAAAAACCATGCATAGGTGATCAAAATCATCTAAAATAACCTAAAACATGTGCTTCAATCATCAAAAAAGATATTAATGATGTTACACATAGATATGGACAAGAACAAAACCTAGAATCAGAACCAACTAAAAAAGATTATATACAAGAGAATACTAAAAAGGAAGATGTCTATGTGGCACTACCAATATATAAAACCCATCTTCCCTTTTTAGGGAGGATTAGGCAAAGAAAAATAGAGGTACGGTGCAAAAAAAATTAGTGATGTTTAAGAAGTTACTTATCAATATCCATTTTATAAAGTCCATCACTTGGATGTCTATATATTCCAAGTTCTTGAAGAATTTTCTCTCCAATAAAAAAGAAAATGTAAGACCTAGGAGTCATATTCTTGAATGGAGAGTGCTTCTTGGTTGTTTAGTTGGAGCTCCCACCAAATATGTAAGACCCCAAACGTTTCTTGATTCCTTGTACTATTGGGATGTGAAAATTTGGGAAATACTTGTGCGACCTCAGCATAAGTATCAATATCATGACTATGATTTTCTTCTAGAATTTAGTTCTTGAATATTTGAAACCAATGACAATTTCGCTTCAACTAACTGACTAATCAATCAAGTACCCTTGAGGACTTCTCGAGGATATTTTAGTGAAGTTCAGTAAGTTTATCTTTCTTGTTGATTTTGTTATCTTGGATATGGAGGAGGAATGAGATGTACCTATCATTATAGGGAGACCATTTATCACCATCAGGAAGGAATTGATTGATGTGAACCAATGAAGCATGATTTTTAGAGTTGGTGAAGAACAAGTAATATTTAACTTAGTGAAAGATTCCAGACAAGGTGGTGATTCATTTGATTTTCAGGACATCTTTCTCGTCGATAAGGAAGATGATTACATGACTATTGAGGATGAAAGAGAGACCCTATCTCCTAAATAATATGAGTGTAGTGATTATAAGGATGTATATTATATTGAGCCTCTGGAAAAGGATGTCATTCCACCATTCATACCCTCAGTCATCAAGCCACCAACAATAGAATCAAAGTCTCCACCAAACACATTAAAGTAATCAATCTTAGAAACTAAAGTTACACTACTAGTTATCATTAATTTAGATCTGAATCAAGTGAAATAGGAGAAAATAATTGAAGTCCTAAAAATACAGAAAAACTAAATTTCTTGGGGTGTGTATAATAACAAATGGGTTAACCCCACAATATGCACCCACATGATTTTGTTGGAAGAAGGTGCTAAACCAAAATGTTAACCCCATACGCGACTCACTCCACCGATTAAAGAAGTAGTCGAGAAGGGGTTATTGATGTTTATTGATGTTGTTATAATATTTTCCATCTTTGATAGTGAATGGGTGAGTATGCTTCAAGTTTTCCTAAAGAAAGGTATCTTGACCATTGTTAAAAATGATAAAGATTAGCTAATATCAACTCGAACCACTATTGGGTGGTGAGTATGTGTTGACTATAGAAATCACAACATGGAAACTTGAAAACATAATTTTTCACTCCCCCATAATAGATCATATTCTAGAAAGATTAGATTGTCATGAATTCTATTGTTTTTAGGATGGATATTATAGATACAATCAAATTACATTCAACCCAGCAGATTAATCTGAAACCACATTCACATGTCCTTTTAGAACATTAAGCTATAGAAGAATGTCATTTAGAATTTGAAGTGCACCATTGAAATTTTAATAGTTCATGACACATATTTTTTATGATATGGTGGAATAATTAATAGAGATCTTCAAGGATGATTTTTCTATTTATAGAAAATCTTTCAAAATTTTACTAAGTAATCTAGACCTACTTCTGTAGAACTATGAAGAGAAGTTTTTAGTACTAAACTAGGACAAGTTTTATTTTATGGTCTAAGGATTCATAGTACTCAAACATAAAATATCAAATAATGGCATGAAATTTGATCATGTAAAAATCAAGGTGATTAAAGACATACATGAACCAACAATGGTGAAAGATATCGTGAGTTTTCTAGGCCATGTGGGATTTTACCACCACTTTATCTAAGAATTTGAAAGAATATATCGCCCATTGACACACCTTTTATTGAATTACATTCCTTTTGAATTTACTAAAGAGTGTCAATGGGAATTCAAAACTTTGAAAAATAGCATGGTGGCCACTCCTGTCATAATATCACCTGACTGGGATAAGGATTTCAAATTAATGTGCAAAGCCAATGATTTTTCTATGGGAGATATTTTAGGGAAAAAAGTTAGACATGTCTTCCACACCATCTATCATGCCATTCACAATTGAATGAATCTCGGGTTAATTATACAACCATAGAGAAAAATTTTCTAGTAGTCATCTATGCTTTTGAAAAAATTTGTTCAACCCTTGTGCTTTCTAAAGTAGTGATCTATACAGATCATGTAGCACTGAAATACCTACTGAGTAAAATGGATGTCAAACCATGGCTAATATTGTGGATGTTTCTGCTGCAAGAATTTGAGATAGTGATTAAGGACACAAAAGGGACTAAAAATGTCATCACTGATTAATTATATAAAATTCCACTGTCGAGCATTAAATATGATAAAAATATGAGAATTGAGGTAGAATTTCCTAATGAAATTCTTTTTAATATAAATATGAAAGAAATACTATGGTATTATGATATTAAAAAATATCTTTCCCTAGGATCACTTTACCCTCACTTCTCCTACCAATAAATGAATAAATTCTTGGTTGATGCCTCATGTTATTACTAGGATGAGCCACTATTATTAATGTTTTGTGATGATGTTTTGATACGATGTTGAATCCAAACAGATAAAATTAAAATAATACTTGAGATGTGTCACACATTTACACCTAGAGTACATTATTGTCCTGAACTCATTGTGTCTAATATCCTACAAAGTGAACTATTTTGACCCACACTCCATCAGGATGTGAGGAGCTTTGTTCAAATCTGTGATCAGTGCCAGGGAATTGGCACCATTTGAAAATGAAACGAAATTCCCTAGAATCCTATCCTTGAATTCAAGATCTTCAATGTATGGGGAATTGATTTCATGTTCTTATTCCCTAATTCATATGGGAAATTTTATATCCTTGTCAGTGTGGACAAAATTTTTAAGTAGGTCAAATCGAAAACCACCACCCATCACACAGCAAAGGTGGTTATGAATTTCTTATAGAAAAACATTTACTCAAGATTTTGATTTCCCCAATTTCTTATTAGTGATTGGGGAACTCGGTTTACAAATAATGAGGTGAAATTATTTCTCAAAAAAATTATGGAATCCATTAAAATACGGGAAATCCCTATAGCTCACAGAAAAAAAAGGAAAGTTGAATTGTCTAATAGGGAGATTAAACAAATTCTAGAAAAGATAGTGACCACAATTATAAAGGAATAGAATCTCAAATTGGATGATGTACTTTGGTCGTATCGCATAGCATATAAAACACCCATTATCACTACTCTATTCTGATTTTTTTATGGGAAGTTATGTCACTTTTCTGTCTAATTAGAGCATCACTCTTATTAGGAAATTAAGAAACTAAACCAGGATGTTCAAAAATCTAGGGAACTTATAATTATACAAATTGAGGAGCTATAAAAGATTAGAAGGGATGGTTATTAAAATGAATGAATTTATAAAGAAAAAACAAATAAATTACATGACAAGCGCATTGTACGGTGGATTTTCACACTAGGGGATAAAGTTATGCTATTTAATTATTGATTAAAAATATTCCTTGGGAATCTGAAATCTCAATGGTAGAATCCCTTTAAAGTTTTCAAATTTTTCCTCTATGGGACTATTGAAATGAAAAGGGGTGAAGGACCACCATTTATGGTTAATGGTCAAAGATTAAAAATTTACCAAGAAAAAATTCAAGAAGGTTGTGTCCTTTCTTTAAAATTTATCTAATTTGAAGTCACTTTATAGCTCTTGAAGTTAAGTGAATCATTGACTATATGGTAACCAATAATAGTTTTAATAGGTTAAATTAGGTTTTCTGAATATTAAAAAGGCTTTGTAACATTGGATATGGGATATAGGTTTTACATAATACTTAAAAAAAATTACATCATGTAAACATTACATTAAGTGAAAATAGTGGGGTTGGAAAAAAATCATTCCCACATTTTACACATTTTGTATATAATACATGATGTGAAAATCATGGGATGTATTTAATTTATAAACTTATGGTTCATGGTCACCTCCTCCTCTTCCTTTGAACCCTGACCGCTGAGTTCCCCTCTCATGTGTGCTCTTACCCTCTCTTGTGTGTTCATCCTCCTCTTCTTCTACCCCCCCCCCCATAAAATTGAGCATCAAAACCCTCCTCTAAATTCCCTACCTTATCACTACCTCATGATGCAGTTTATAATGTCAAAATTGTAACACCCCAAGCTTCCATGGTACGCTTCTCTTTTAATAATGCAATAGCTTGCATTGTACGCAGGTTCGAGATTCTAACACACCGTGACCAATCAAAGTAGTCGTTATGAATAGTAATACCCACTTTTTGAATTATATAATTTTTATATTTCAAAATGGACTTCATTTTTGGATTTAGAATATCGAAATTAGCCTATGTTGAATTTTTGGTATTTTTTTGAGAACATCCAATTTTCGACGAATAGTGAAAAATACTTAAAAACAACTTTTTTAATCAAAATAATTTATAGTGATAAATTATAATATTGAGTGGTTCTAAAGTATAATTATAATATAATTTTACCATTTTATCCAATGGTGGTTATTATAATTAATTTCACTTTGAAATTGGAGATAAATAATTGTCAATCTTTTGATTGATATTGTTTCTTAAAAACACGCTACTTGTTTTGACAATGGGAATTAATTATAAAATTAATTAATGAAACTTATATGTTTTTAATTTTTTAAAATATTCGTTATTTTTGAATTTGGAATATCAATTATAGATTAGGGTGAATTTTTGGTATTGTTCTGAAAAACTTCAATTTTTGATGAAGTTTGAAACCACTAAGTGGTAGTTAAAAAAACTGATTTTTCGTTTAAATGAAAATTTACCACTTCTATGAAATGAATTTTAAAAATATGACATACATGGTTGTCATTAGTAAGTAAAATGTGGTTCAATGGGATGAAAATAATTTTTTGGTGAATAGTAACTTTTGAGTTTTGTTAACCGCGATTAAAGGTAATTAGGGTAATTTAAGGTAAAAATGAAATTATAAGAATATAAAAATATCTTGACACATGTCCTAATCTTATTGTATGAGTCATGTCAGACCAAGACAAACCATGGGATGACTTTTGGGACCCCATGGATCCACTTGTGTAAGATAATGACATTAATACCTTTTATTTAAAGTAAAAATAAAAATGTCACAAACATGTATTGTTTTACTAAAACAATTTTTAAAAGGGGTTATACAAGTAATATTTTTGACTATAAATATTCATTGGAAAGATAAAAATATTTCCTACATCATGGTAATTTTTTTATAATTTTTCTGAATTAAATAAATAAATTTATTTATGACACCATGATGATGCATCGATTACATCATTAATGAACGATTTAAATAAAATGAAAATATAAGGTCGAATCTAAGACATACACTTGTCTAAAGCCTATTGGATGGGTGGATTTAGAACCCTTATCACCTTATCCTCGAAATATATCATTTTTGGACCTTTAAAATCCGAAAATAATTTCATAATAAAGTAACATTTCATGACATTCCAAGAGTGCCCCTCCTCTCCTCTTATAAAAGGACCCCACCTCTACCACCTTATTCACACCTTCAAAGCCATTTGGCTCGGCAAACCTCTACCCAAATACCCTATAAACTTTCCTCCCTTAATCTTATAAGCCTTACCTTAGGCAAAAATCTCTTTAATAACCCCTTTTGGTTCACACCAAGGGGAGTTACCCGATTTAAAGGTAATGTCTTCTCTTATGTCCTTTTGTTTTATTTTGCTTCTTCAACCCCCTAAACTATTTTTATTACATTATTTTGTAACAACACCAGTATATTCAATATACTAGGATGTTTTTATGATAATTATTTTATTTACACATACACACACTCCCCTCTAATGGTTAAAGAACATACTATTTCTGTGGGTGGCGAATTACTGCCTCACGAAACGATGATTGTTCAATATTCTTTTAACACCTTTCATGGTGGCCATTAAGATGTCACTATATTTATATATGATATATATTATGTTTATGTTTTCCTTATTCTTCTTTATTTTTCATTTATGTCATACCTTTATGGTTTCCATTATGGGTAAACATGATAATTTCATTTTAGGAAGTGCGGACTACCGCCCCCTCAAAGTGATTTGAATCGCTAATGCCATATGTGGGACGTATAAAGGAAGGAGTTAAATGATATTATATATCATATTATATTGGAATTATAATATTCCTTAATATAATCATTATTTCATTCCATTAAATATTAAATAGAAATGAAAGTAGCATTCATGCATACGTACAGCTTACCGTCTCCATAAACGTTACATTTCATTTCTTACCTCTAAATGTTATGTAATGTTATAAATGCATGTATATAATGTATATATATGATATATATGATATATATGATATCAATATCATTAATATAATTCTAGAGATAGTGTATATTTTACCACATGAACAACTTGTAATTATAAGAAGTTTATTGTTGACTCAAGTACCAAAGATCGACAAAACGACCGTTATTAACTTAAATGACTACATAATTTTCATAACATGGTAATAGGTGATATAAAATGAATAATGAACTTGAAAAAGGTTCTTAAGAAAGTATATATTAACTCTAGTTTATTATTCAGGAGATTAAATAACGATCGAGTCAAGTCGTACATGAGGTAAGGGTTAATTCTACAACCTCTTCATTATTCAAGGTTGTTCATATGTAATTATCTACTGGGACATCTTTATCATCCACATCCATGTTTCTTAAAAATTCCTTTCAAAAAAAATTTAATATTTATTATACAATGGGTTAAAGTCATTTATACCCTTATTTTACCTTATACATTTTTTAAATGAATCTTTGCGTCATTTTCCAAACAAGGTACTTTTTGACATTTTTGACAAAATTAAGGTAAGAATGTTTTTTTTAACTTATACGAAAAGTGAGGCTATTTTTTGCCGTTATAAAATCGCTAAAGATTCCCTTACAATATTATAAGAATATTTTCAAATTAAATGTTTTTGTTTACAATTATGTGACTTTTAAATGATTTCAAAAAAGATATTTCTCTCAAATAGTTTTGATTTCATCTATGTCAACATCCTTTGATGGATTTTAATCTTATTTGAAGTTGATTTATTATGATTCAAAACTTCCATATTGTATTGAAGGTTTTGTGATATGTTTGACTGGGGATGTGTTATTTTTATACCATTCATGGTTTATGGAGAAAGTATTATCATTTCGTATGCTAGTTTTAATATGAATGTTTATGTTATGTTTAAACCTGTTCATATGAGGAATGCATTGGACTTAATAAGTGATGGGTGGAGCCCCCTATAGCTCCTTTATGAATCGGTAGGTTTCATGAGACAAACTAGTGTCTTGGAATGAGGCCTTGACAAAATATTATTTGTAGTCTTGGCACGAGGCCTTGGCTACGTTGTTATGATAGTCTGGCATTATGCATTCCATCATTATGAAAGTGGTTATTGATATTGCATGTGATTATTCTACTAGTATAATATCCATGTGAATAAGTAAATGGCATTATTTTATTTTATTTTTTCCATATTATGCTGAAGTTCAATTTTAAAAGGATTTTGTTTTAGTTATACATTGATTTAAATGTTTATGTTTATTTATGAAAGCTTCTGCTATATTTTTATCCTTACTGAGCATCTGAGCTCACCCCTTTCAATGTTTTAATTTTTCCAGGATGTGAAGAAGTATTTTATAAATGACCTGCAGTGATGGTATGAGGGGATATGAAGACAAGATGTTGTTGTAGTTTTGTTTTACTTTATGATGTAATGTAAGACTTATGAATATATCTAGTGTTTCCAAGGCTACTAAAATAATCGGTCTTTTGAGACATGATCTTTTGTGATCATGCCAATATTAAGTAATAATGCACCGACTCTGGGTAACTGAGGTCAGGGCATTACAGTTGGTATCAGAGGAAATTTAGTACTAACCTTGGAAGCTAGATTTATATAAACTTTTATTAGAGCACATAGCCCTAAGATAGAATTTTAGGATTAGTATAGAAGAACTTCCTAGAATTTTGGTATTATAGAGATTTTGTGAGTTTTCCGATCAATACATCCCTGCCTGGATACGAGCAGGTAGAGGCGGCTCTGGCACAAATGTACCTAGGGGTAAAACCTGAAAACACATCTTTGAGCTAGACTCGAACGTGAACTGGTGCACGACAGTGGGCCTTGCTGCACTCTTGGTTACGACACTCCCGGGGGATATGCTTAGGATAATTCTCATTTTATTTACCAACCATTATGAAGGGTTTATAAGTATATACTTCCTCAAAGAAAACCTTTTTTTTTATTATGGATTATAACCATAAACTGTTCAATTTATGTTAAGTGTTTTACAAGTATGGAATTATGTATTTCGATTCATAAACTAATATAGTTTATGACATTGTTTAGAAATGGCGTCTAGTGGAAGGAATGGAAACCATATCAATGAACACACTCCATGTACGGATTTCCCTCCTTCTCAAGATAATTATAGTAGAACTGGTGATACAACTGGTGCTGATCATCTTATCACTATACTGGGACAACTCACTCTGGTTATGAATAATAACCTTACTCGTATGGAGCACCCTGATCCGCAACATGGAGGATAAATGTAAGATCTCTTCATAAGGCAACAACCACTAACATTTAATGGGGGTAAAAATCCATTAGTAGCTGAGCAATGGATATACTCCTTAGATAAAATATTCCACGCCTTGAGGAGTGGTGAAACAGAAAAAGTTTTCATGGCAGTTTACCGCCTCACTGGAGATGCTGATTAATGGTGGTCATTGATTCAAAATACAAAGGAAGATGAATAAGTATAAATTATGGAATGAAGAGAGTTTAAAGAGATTTTCTTAGAAAAATACTTTCCTCATGACCATAGAGTGGATATGGAAAGACAATTTTTGAGTCTGAGGCAAAAGGAGGACGAGAATGTTGCAAAGTATGAGTCTAACTTTACAAGGTTAGCGAGGCATGATGCAGATTATATATATATCCCAAGAAGTAAGATTGATCGTTTCTTTGATGGGTTAAAACTGTTTCTTCGTTGAGCATTAGTATCACAATCTCTCTCAACATACGAAGATATAGTCTCATGTGTTATCAAGACAGAAAAGGAATTCTCTAAGTCTTATGACAACAAAGTAAAGTAAGAGAAGAAGAGAATGGTGGAACAAGAGATAGATAAAGGGAAAAAGGGAAATAAGGATTTTCCATTATGCGATAATTGTGGGAAGAATCACCCCGGTACTTGCCTAAAAGGAATGAAAGTTTGTTATAAATGTGGAGAAAAAAGGTCACCAGACTCGTGATTGCAAGGGAAAGAAAGAGGTTTTCAATGATGAATGCTACAATTGTAGAGAAATGGGGCATTATGCAAATGAATGCCCTAAGCGCCAAGGAAACTTACCTCATAAAAGGACAAGGGATCAAGGCCAAGCTTATGTTGTTACTACAAATGAAGTTGAATAATTATTGTATTTGTGTTTTTGGACTCAAGAACTATATTATGGTTATAAGAATAATGTGAAATATATATAAGGATTGTACTATAGTACTTTTTGCTTTTATTAAGTTTTTAATATGATGAAGGTAATCATATTTTTAGTATGTGGCAATAAGAGAAACTTTACTTTATTTGGGGAATCTGATGTTACAATTGATTTTGGAATTTAGAGACCTTTTAGAGAAAGTCTGGACATACGTATTTTGGATAACTATAAAGGTTGGAATGGATTAAGTTGAACTTTGGACAGTATTTTTTAAGGTTAAAACATTTCTGAAGATTATTTTTGGAATATTATAATACTATAGTTTTAGGAAAAGGAAAAACTACAGGTCGGGGGATAACCCGTCTCGTCGGACAAAGCTGCAGGAATCGAACCCACAACCATAGTGCGACAGGCCTTTATTACCTACCACTAGCCTAAAGGAAGTCCCTGATTATTACAAAATATTTTTCCTAATCTAAATGGTATGTGTTAATATTTGGAACCTTGTACGATTAGGATAAATATAATATTTTTTAGTTCTATTATCTTTTTGAGTAAAAGATGAGTTTGTGGTAGAAATTAGTTGAAGGTTGAAACTCTACTTGTCAAGTATATATATATATATCTTATTCTATGAAGAAATTAATTCTTAAACTTTAGGGAAGTGATATTAAAACAAAAATGTGTTATCCTAATACCTTATGTTTTGTTTAACTTATGATATTTTAAATCATCATAGATTGATGACTTTGAGGCCCTCAATTTTACACTTGTTTGTGATTGATGACCTCAATCACTCCCTATAAATATTTACGTTTTTCCTCTAATTACGTGTCTATAATTTCCACCAATGTTCTCCTATTTGAAACCCTAATTTGGGGGTGACTTTCTCATTTCCCTTTCCCTCTTATTAAAATTAAATTTTATTAACCCTATTTCCGATATGGGTTTTCCACAAAAGTATTTTCTATTTTCAACCTTTTATTTTCGAAGAAAAATTTCAAATTGTGAGGATGCAATTTATTTAATGAGGGAATAATTTAACACCCCAAGCTTCTATGGTACGCTTCTCTTTCAATAATGAAATAGCTTGCATTGTACGCAAGTTCGAGATTCTAACACACCGCGACCAATCAAAGTAACCGTTATGAATAGTAATACCCAATTTTTGAATTATATAAATTTATTATTTTAAAATGGACTTCATTTTTGGATTTGGAATATCGAAATTATCCTATGCTTAATTTTTTGTATTTTTCTGAGAACATCCAATTTTCGATGAATAGTGAAAAATACTTAAAAACAACTTTTTAAATCAAAATAATTTATGGTGAAAAATTATACTATTGAGTGGTTTTAAAGTATAATTAGAATATAAATTTACCATTTTATCCAATGTTGGTCATTAAATTAATTTCACTTTGAAATTAGACATAAATAATTGTCAATCTTTTGATTGATATTGTTTCTTAAAAACACGCTTTTTATTTTGACAACATAAATTAATTATAAAATTAATTAATGAAACTTATATGTTTTGAATTTTGTAAAATATAAATTAATTTTTAATTTGAAATATAAATTATAGCTATGGGTGAATTTTTGGTATTATTCTGAAAAACTACAATTTTGGATGAATAGTGAAACCACTAAGTGGTAGTTAAAAAAACTGATTTTTCGTTTAAATGAAACTTTACCGCTTCTATGAATTGAATTTTAAAAATCCGACATACATGGTTGTCATTATTAAGTAAAATGTGGTTTAATGGGATGAAAATAATTTTTTGGTGAATAGTAACTTTTGAGTTTTGTTAACCGTGATTAAAGGTAATTAGGGTAATTTAAGGTAAAAATGATATTATAAGAATATAAAAATATCTTGAAACATGTTATAATCTTATTGTATGAGTCATGGACCACAAAGAAAAACCATGGAACGATTTTTGGGACCCCATGGAGCCACTTGCGTAAGATAATGACATTAATACCTTTTATTTAAAGTAAAAATAAAAATGTCACAAACATGTATTGTTTTACAAAAACAATTTTTAAAAGGGGTTATACAAGTCATATTTTTTACTATAAATATTCATTGGAAAGATAAAAATATTTCCTACATCATGGTAATTTTTTTATAATTTTTAGGCATTAAATAAATAAATTTATTTATGACACCATGATGATGCATCGATTACCTCATTAATAAACGATTTAAATAAAATGAAAAGATAAGGTAAAATATAAGACTTAAACTTGTCTAAAGCCTATTTTATGGGTGGCTTTAGAACCCTTATCACCTTATACTAGAAATATATCATTTTGGGACCTTTAAAATCAAAAAATCATTTCATAATAATGTAACATTTCATGACATTCCAAGAGTGCCCCTCCTCTCCTCTTATAAAAGGCCCCCACCTCTACCACCTTATTCACGCATTCAAAGCCATTTGGCTCGGAAAACCTCTACCCAAATATCCTCTAAACTTTCCTCCCTTAATCCTAGAATCCTTATTTTATACATAAAGCTCTTCAAGAAACCCTTTTGGTTCAAACCAAGGGGAGTTACCCGATTTAAAGGTAATGTCTTCTCTTATGTCCTTTTGTTTTATTTTGCTTCTCCAACCCCCTAAACTCTTTTAATTCCATTATTTTGTAACAACACCAGTATATTAAATATAATAGGATTTTTTTATGAGAATTATTTGATTTACACATACACACACTCTTGTCTAATGGTTAAAGAACATATTGTTTCTGTGGGTGGCGAATTACTACCTCACGAAATGATGATTGTTGGATATTATTTTAACACCTTTCTTGGTGGACATTAAGATGTCACTATATTTATATATGATATATATTATGTTTATTTTTTCCTTATTCTTATGTATTTTTCATTTATGGCATACCTTTATGGTTTCCATTATGGGTAAACACGATAATTTCATTTTAGGAAGTGCAGACTATCGCCCCCTCAAAGTGATTTGAATCGTTAATGCCATATGTGGGACGTATAAAGGAAGGAGTTAAATGATATTATATATCATATTATATTGGAATTATAATATTCCTTTATATCATCATGATTTCATTCCATTAAATATGAAATAGAAATGAAAGTAGCGTTCATGTGTACGTACGGCTTACCGTCTCCATGAACGGTGCATTTCATTTCTTACCTCTAAATGTTATGTGATATTATAAATTCATGTATATACTGGATATATATGATATATATGATATCAAGATCATTAATATAATTCTAGAGATAATGGATATTTTACCACATGAACAACTTGTAATTATAAGAAGTTTATTGTTGACTCAAGTACCAAAGATCAACAAAATGACCGTTATTAACTTAAATGACTACATAATTTTCATAACATGGTAATAAGTGATATAAAAGGAATGATGAGCTTGAAAAGGGTTATTAAGAAATTATAGAATAACTCTAGTTTATTATTCAGTATATTAAAGAACGATCGAGTCAAGTCGGACACGAGGTAAGGGTTAATTCTACAACCTCTTCATTATTCAAGGTTGTTCATATGTAATTATCTACTGGGACCACTTTATCATCCACATCCATGTTTCCTGAAAATGCCTTTAAAAACTTTTTTTTTACTATTTATTAGAAAATGGGTTAAATTCTTTTATACCCTTATTTGACCTTATACGTTTTTGAAAGGAATATTTCCGCCATTTTCCAAACAAGGTACTTTTTTACATTTTTGACAAAATTAAGGTAAGAATGTTTTTTTTAACTTATACGGAGGGTGCGGATATTTTTGGCCATTATAAAATCTTTGAAGCTTCCCTTACAAGCTTATAAGAATATTTTCAAAGTAAATTTTTTTTTACAATTATGTGACTTTTAAATGATTTCAAAAAAGATATTTCTCTCAAATAGTTTTGATTTCATCTATGTCAACATCCTTTGATGGATTTTAATCTTATTTGAAGTTGATTTATTACGATTCAAAACATCAATATTATATTGAAGGTTTTTTGATATGTTTGACTGTGGATGTGTTATTATTATACCATTCATGTTTTAGGGAGAAAGTATTGTCATTTAGTATGCTAGTTTTAATACAAATGTTTATGTTATGTTTAAACCTGTTCATATGAGGAATGCATTGGACTTAATAAGTGATGGGTGAAGCCCGCTATAGCTCTTCGATGCATCGGTAGGTCTCATGAGACAAACTAGTGTCTTGGCATGAGGCCTTGACAAAATCTTATTTGTAGTCTTGGCACAAGGCCTTGGCTACGTGGTTATGATAGTCTGGCATTATGAATTCCATCATTATGAAAGTGGTTATTGATATTGCATGTGATTATTCGACTAGTATAATATCCATGTGAATAAGTAAATGGAATTATTTCATTTTATTTTTTCCATATTATGCTAAAGTTCAAGTTTAAAAGGATTTTATTTTAGTTATACATTGCTTTAAATGTTTATGTTTATTTACGAAAGTTTCCGCTATATTGTTATCCTTACTGAGCATCTGAGCTCACCCCTTTAAATTTTTTAATTTTTCCAGGATGTGAAGAAGTATTTTTTGAATGACCTGCAGAGATAGTATGAGGGGATATGAAGACAAGATGTTGTTGTAGTTTTGTTTTACTTTATGATTTAATGTAAGACTTATGAATATATCTAGTGTTTCCAAGGCTACTAAACTAATTGGTCTTTCAAGACTTGATCTTTTGTGATCATGACAATATTAAGTAATAATGCACCAACTCTAGGTAACTGGGGTTGGGGCGTTACAAAAATAGTCAACTTCATAACCCAATGTAAAGAAAATCCTCCTTCACCCAAGTGTTTGGTGCTTGCACCTCTACCGCCACTCACAGATCCTTCCCAATCATATTCTATGTCCAATTCTACCACTCCATCTGCCTCCATCCAGTCCCAATCCTCATCCATCCCATCCCAGGGTGTTTCCCCATACCTGTGCCTACACCTCTACCTCCACTTATTTTCACTCGAGCATCAGGTACACTTGGTCCATTTATAGTCTAAGCTTATGAGGACCAAAAAAAATCTATACTTTTCCACTCTTTAGAAGATCTGGGTGAATGAAGAGGTCCTCAGTCTCATTGGATGTATTCACCTCTCTAGAATCATCAAGGTATGTGATGAGATGTATCGGGAGTTATTCCTATAGTTCTTGGCCAGTATAGATCTTGACATGACGCATGCCACCTTTTCAATCAGTGATAGGCCTTGGGAGTTTACCTTGTGGGATTTCAGTATCGGGATTTATATCCACACCTCTAATTTCATTACTTCTCCTACCTACACTACCTTGTGTCTAGATTCGATCAAGGAGGATGTGGTAAGGAACAGGGCATTTATCGCTCGGGACCCTTAGAGATTTCACAATCTTCATGCGGTGAAGAGCACCCAACTGTTGAGTATAGAATTATGAATTCTACACTAGAATCTATCTCATGACTGGATAACCAGAGGTGATGTTCATGAGGAAATATCAAAATAGTGGTTATCATGTTATCCTATATAGTTAGTGTCCCTACCATCAACATGGTCCACCAGTTCACATTGTACTATGAGATCCAGGTGCAGAGGGCTTGTGGTACCTTAATGGGAGGTAGCAGCATCAACCATCTTGCCTGTCATCCCAACTCCTTCAAAATTGCTCATCATCTTGCATATCTTGGTCAAATGTATCCCATAGATCATATCATGCTCCAAAATATGGGGCTCTTGAGGAATATTGGGGGTACTAAACTTGGGCCCCCAAGTTTGTTGTGGTGGCCATTGAGGAGACATCTTCTGATGCACCAACTCCTGAGGTAGTTGAACCAACTTACACGCCTCCTAACCCAACCCCTTCCCAAGATTATGAGGCCTCTTACCCTACTTCCAACACTATCCTATCTTCCTCCACTACTCAGACTTCACCACCTTCCACCACTGCACCACCCCCTACCACTACTGCCCCTACCCCACCATTTCCATCCAACATCTAGCCTATTATACAATGCCTTAAGAGAAACAGGGATATGGTTTATTCCATTTTAATGCCCCTTTTACTAAGTAATTACATTTCACAACCCCCACCCCACCAAGAACCCCCTTGAGTTCAATGGTACAACCACTAGTTCCTATAAGAGGTTGAGGACATATGAGCTGATGGCTAGTATTGATTAGTTATTTTTTTCATCCTTTAAGATGAAAACATAATTGTTAGTTATTTATGGTAGGAAACCCAAATTATTATTTTTCTATGTTTTCTTTGAGTGCTTAGGACCTTTAATTTTTCTTCTTCTAGCAATTTTTGTTTATAATTATTTCAATACTTCATTGTATCCACTTCATGCATTTATCTGAGTTACTTTATCCTATTATTGACTTTGTGAACCTTCCCATTTTTCTACTTATATATTGATTAACCCCCGTGTACTAATGGTTTATCTAGTGCATGTATTTTTTTCTAACAGTTTTTACAGGTTCCCAGTTTCACAACATCGTCCATCAATTAACCCTATGGCATGACTTTCATTATATGGAGATCTTTATTACCTATTTTAAATTCTAAATTTCCATTTCCAATCTATCAATGATAGTATTACTATATCTCCCATGTCTCTTTCTATAACAGTGTGTAAATTGTTTCATTTTAAGTGTGGGGAGTCACTTTTGAGCTTTATTGTCTTTACACTTGGATTCTTTCTTGTTCTCATTAGTCTATGAGACATTTTTCATTGAAATAATGCTTTAACATAAAATCTCATTACACCCATTTAAATAAAATAAAATCTTTTGTTGTAGAATATAGATATCTATTTTTATTCTTGTTTATAATATTAGCATGATTTTTGAGTTGATTAATTTAAGTCTAATTATAGATTCTTGCAATTTATTTTGATTGAATTATTACTGGATACTATTCCCTGATTAATTGCTAGTTATTTTATATACTCCCATTCTCAAGAGGATTTTGGAACCCTAATTTCATATTCTTTTCTATTTATATTTATAGTGATATACTTTGGTCATGTAAACCCATCATAACTTTCATTGAGATCTTATCGAGGCTATGACTGAACAAGTACATTGTTAAAATGATTGAGGCATTATTTTTATTCATTTATCATGAGACCCACTTATACATCTATCATTATTTAGCCCATGGTATCCATGTATATCCTTGTTAGTATATATTTGTTCCAATCCTATTATCCCTTCTTTCCCTACTCTTGGTTTTATGCATGATTTTATTTTTGAACAAGTGTGAGAGAATTTTCATATCTACTATATAGAGTATGTTGATATTGAGGAGATGTATGATGGTATTTTTACCAGATTTTAATGACATGGTTTATGATTAATTTCAGTATTTTCTACTCATACCATGTTCCTTTAAAAAAGAAAAAAAGAAAAATGGATTGTATATTAGGAGGTTCAAAATCACCATTATCATACCAATGATTCTCACAAAAGAACATATGTTTTTAGGTGGTGGATGTGATACCTATCCTAAGAATGATTTTTTAAAAAATAAAAGGAAAAATATAAAGAAACATGGTACATTATTCATGATTTCTTGACATATTCATAGATACTCTTTGAATTTTTGGGAGTACGGAGACATTTTTTTCAAGGATGAGTTTTTTCATTGCATTGTTCATGATTATCGTGCATTATACTGTAGATATTACCCTATTTTTGAGCTTTATTTTTATCATCTACCCACCTGTACTCACCCTCAGAGACATTTGAACCTTATTTTTGAAGCCCTCATGATTGATTTTGTATTTTTATTTATAGAGTGGATATGTTAGAACCAATACAAGGCTATGGTTAGGAACATATATTCAGGGTATGATCATAAATCCAATTATATTTTACCTTGAGTGATGAGAGAAAATTCATGGTGAGGTAAATTGAAACATGGGTATAACTTATATAGGAATACTTGAAAATTTATAATTAAATTAATAAAGAATCTAAATAAATAACTTAACCATGCGGCATGACTAGTTTTATTGGCATGAGTGATTCTAGAGAACTTTCTTTTTTCACTTACACTTAGTTTTATTTTCCTGGTTGAAATGCATGTTTCTTGCTTAAAAATTATTTCATTTGGAATCCCCATTGATATTATTATTACTTGAGGAAAAGAAGTGTGGGTAAATTTTATAAGAAGAATTATTTTATATCTTTTGGATAAATTTATTTAATAATTATTCATGATTTATTCGATAATACATTCAGTTTTGGTTGGTTTTTGCAAGGAATATAAAATAAATTCTCAAAAAAGGAGTTGTTGTAAAATGTAAAAATTAGACATTACACATTGTATAAGATGTTCATGGCTTGGTATTCTTTGTATTATCCACTTGACTAGGTCATGGTTCCTCACATTAGGTCTAGGATAATATTGGGTTTAAGTTTATTCCAACAAAAGATCATTGCATTATCCGAGGTTGAAACGGACTCAAAAATTATTCACGACATCTTGTATGGCCTCTACCCTACTCCATGGTAGATTACCTCCATCATCAGAAAGTGCAGGGGTATGATCATCAATAGCACCAAAGTGATGCACTCCTAGAATGAGGGAAACCAATTTTCGGATCACCTTGCTTATCTTGAGTTCCTTGGATCTAACCCTGTATGCTTCTATAATGTGCACACTGTGAAACCTAATGGGGTTAACCTTGTCAGAGGGGGTGCCCTCAGCCTTAACCATTTCAGACCACCATAGGTCCCTTTCCTGTCGTGTGTTGATGGTGTCTCCTAGTGGTTTTCTCTTCCTTAATAAAATTTTAAATGATGATGACAGAACACCTACCATCCAAAGTACATGATTTGAAACCAGTACATGACGTGAACCCAATACATGACATGAACCCAATACATGAAGTGAAAATTTTGAAATATAGATCCCACTGAAGATACAAGTTGTGAAAACTATGAGATCCAAGATCTTCAGAGATATTTTTGGATATGAAGTTCATGACATGAATTCCATTTACAAGTCATGTTAGTGTTGAGGTAGAAGTTACTTAAAGCATTCTCATAATGTGAAACTCTTATATGTTGTGAGCCGCTAGAGTCTATATATATCGGAGCACCCCTGATGAGTTAAAGTTACTTCGCATATGGACACACTTCTTTATTTATTTTATGTTTCTTCTACACTTTTTTATGAACCTAGTTTCATTCTATTTCCCTTCCTTGTTTTGTTAATCCTTTGTTTTTGCACATCATTATAACATTTTCAGATTTCTCACTTTCATTCCAACTATTGTTCCAATATCCAAATTTCAATTCCAATTTTCATTCAACTTAAAATGTTTCTTATTATTTTTTATTCATTCATTCAAGTAAATATTTTCTTTATTCTTAATTGCTTTAAATTGTGGATTGTGTTGATTTGAATTGTTTAATTATTATGTAGAACATGCTGCCTATTTTTCTTCTTCTGATTAATACCATCATGTGTGGATAATACGCTTAGGGTTGGGTTGAGAGTAAGGGTGTCTTTAAACCTAATAAATCTCTAAATGAAAACTTGTTTAAAAATTTGGTGAGTAATTAGGTTAAAAAACAATTTTTAATCCTATTTTTTTGAATGACCTTGATCCAGGGAACTTTAATCAAAAGACCCTCACCTAATTGTAGTTGATATGGCTAGGACCAATAGCTTGTGATTATTTCTACCATAGTATCTAATATTATTTCACTTAGGTTTCTCAATATCTCTAGGCCGCAAAGTTGTTTTCATATTAGGTATATCAATTTGTTTGGACCAAATACAACTGGTTACCTTTGCACTACTTTGCAGCCTAAGTCATAGGATTATCCCAAGCTATATTTAGAATTATCTATTTCCTAAGCCCTGAAATTGACCCTGATCCCTTATTTTTTATCTAAATTAAAACCAAGCTACATAAGTATTTGTGAAACCAACCCTATGAGAGTTCATGAGGAATCCTACTACAAGTTTCTAATCGCTAGGTTTCCAGCCTGTCAGCTTGTTCTTGTGGGTTCGACCCCACACAGCTACTATGCTACACCTTTATAGCTAGTGTAGTTTGGGATAATATAAATTATAATATGATCAATTCCCATGAGGAATAAATTATGTTGTGCAGTCCAGTCATATTATAATACATGATTTTTACACTTTCACCTGGGTTACACAATGCTTTCTCAATTTTGTTTGACTCGATATTAATTACAATTGAAAATCTACATGGGTTTTTATGCTTTTTAGGTAATCCATTTGATACCACCTCTGAACACTCTTGTGTGAGTAGAATAGTGTCAATATTATCTATTTTTATTTTTTTGGTTCCTAGCTCTATCATAAATTTATCATATGTTAGCATGTTGGTGAGGGATTCTGTGAAAGGGATATTAATATGCAATTTTTTGAAATTTTCAAGAAACTTACCTCTTTATGTGTCGATTATTCCTTGCACTATCCACTTTGGAAAATGTAGTATTGGACTAAATTAAAGAGTTCTTCACTTTATTATTATGTGTATACTTTCACTTTCTCCTTACTCTTTTCTGGTTTTTCTTATTCTTTTTCATTTTTTACTTCAAGTTGTTCACTGCATTGTTTAGGATTTAATTCTATTTTTTCCCTACTTCTCAAAGTTATAGACTTTAGTCCTCCTTATGGGTTGAATTTTGTGTGGCCTTGCAGCATTCCTCATGGTCTCTATTTGAGTTTCTATGCAATTTCACCCACTTGTAATTCCATATTCCGTAGTTCAATCTTTTAATCTCTATAATCATCCTTTTGTTCCTTGATAATTTCTCCTTGATATTTTGAATAAGCAGTTAGTTATTTGATGGAAACTACAATAGTAGTCAAAAATGTAGATAAGGTCTCCTCTAATGTATGTAATTGTCTTTGTAGTGATGGCCCTTGATATGTTTGGAAGCTTGGTGCCCTCTATTAATACCCCTAACCTTGTTTTTTTTGTGGCGACCATCCATGAAATTGATTTTGATGAATATAATCAATGTAATTGACTTCTTCAGTGAATATATCTTGGGGTTGTTGTTTCCCCATAAATGTGCCCATATTTCTTTTAGAGATTCCATATAAGTCATCCTACAACTTTTGTTTTCGACCATGTGCACGCCTCTTTTTTGTGTTCCTTCATTCTCTCATTGGAAATTGTTTCTTGTCATCACATTCAATAAATTGCAACTCTCCTCTGGTGGTTTCTTCATTAATGATCTACTTATTTCAGCATCCATAATTGACATGTTTCCCTATGCAAGGCCTTTATAGAATTTTTGAATTAGCAATCATATCTAAATGCCATGATGTGGCCATTTTATAATCAGGTTTTTGATATGGTCTCATGAACTTTATAGTGATTTATTTTTATATTGGTTAAAATTAAGAATGATGACACAGATGTCCATAGATTTGGAGGGAGGAAAGAATTGGGTGAGAAAGCATCTTTCCAACTCATCTCATGTGGTGATGGAATGGGATGAAAAGCTCTAGATCCATTATTGATCTCACTCTTTTAAAGAAAATCAGAAAATTCAAAGTCTTACCGCATCGCTTGAAATACTATGAAATTGGAAATTATTGCAAAGCTCAAGGAAAAACCCTATATGCATGTTTGAATCTTCGTAAGGTAGTAAGAATAATTTCACCATGTTGGAGATCATCTGAATGATAGCGAACTTGGTCTCAAAGTGCATGGTAGCCACTAGTGGTATGAGTATGCTCAGATGAGCTCCAGTGTTCAATGGTATGTCGTAATCTGCCAGCTCTCATAGTCTAGGATCTCTTGGTTGCGCACCACTAGTAGCTTGATTTAGTCTTGCGCCAGCCATGG
Organism: Viscum album; assembly: GCA_963277665.1. Taxonomy (NCBI): domain Eukaryota; kingdom Viridiplantae; phylum Streptophyta; class Magnoliopsida; order Santalales; family Viscaceae; genus Viscum; species Viscum album. Next base: position 1,291,659,844 of record OY728119.1, read on the forward strand.
TCGCAACTACTTTTTTCTTCCTCAAATTTTGTTCAAACTCAAGATCAATCTAAAGGATATGTTTTCTTTTTTTCTAACTATGGTAATTGTGCATTTAATGATTCAAAACTGAAATTACAGTATGAAAACACCTAGTGAAAAAAGAAAATTGAAGTAATAAACATTAAAATAAAAATGATTTAAAAAATCCTAATCTATTTTGGTCACCGTCTCTGGAAAAGATGCCAGAAATTTGATGGCCCCAAAGGGTGTCGTTAAATCCTACATAGTTAAGAGAATTTAATAATTTATAAATGAATTAAACAAGTGTGACTAACTAAATGTAGAAAATTTTGAGTTCAAGGTCGAACCCATGAGACAGTGAAAGTAGATTTTTGGGAAATTTAAAGTGATTGATAGAGTTGATTAATAAAGAGAGAGTGAAGAAAGTAGATTGGTTTTGAAATTATTTTGAGAAAGAGTGATAGGTTTATTTAGATTCCAGGTTTATTTTCTAGTGAATTTAGAAATTAAAGTTATTTGTTATGATTATTATCAGAGTTGAGATGAGGAAGGTTTTTGGTCTTGGGATCTCCTCTTTAACAACTGCCATAGATCGGTGCAAAATCATCATCTTCTTTTATCATAGCTAAACAGAAAGCACTGATAAAATGGTTGTCTTTATCAACATTAGATAAAAGCGCTAATAAATGTTATCGGTGCTGAAAAAAGTGTTGATAAAGGTGTACCCTTTATCAGTGCTTTTTTTATCACTGATAAAGGTTGATCTTTATCATCACTATTTTGAGCGCTGATAAAATTTTTAATAAAAAATATTATTAATATATATAAAATTATTATATTTATATTCAAAAATAATGTTTATTTATATTCATTAATTAAAAAATGCATGTTTATAATTAATATAAATATGATATATTAATATATATTTTTTAATAATTCAAATATATATATATAGCATTTTAAAAAAAAGTATTTATAAGATTATAAATAAATATAATTATTTATTTATTTAAATAATTATAAAATTGTAATAAATTTTTTAAAATAATAAATATATTTATTATATTCAAAATTATATATTTATAATATTATATATATGTATATATATTAGGTTCTTGGGGGTACAATTACATTCAAACACACACAAGCCGAATAGGCAGGCCATAGCCCCCTCTTATAATATTATAATTATATATAAATACTTTTTAAATATATTTAATTATAATTATAATTATAAATTTATTTATTTATTTATTTATTTATTTAAATAAATATATGTCTCCAATGAAATGGGTCAATATATATATATATATATATATATATATATATATATATATATCATGAGATAATTATGATATTTATGGACATGATTGTTGTTATTTATGTTCATATATTAATGCATGATTATAATTGACACTATATGATTATAAGTTTATCTATGGTCATGATTGTTGGTTTTCTATGTTCTGAATGTTAAGATTACCCATATTATGATGATGCATGCATATGTTATGTATTCATGACTCATGAATATTCATTTATATATTGACACTCGTATTATTCATGCTTTCATATATGTGATAACTCATTTTTTATGATCTATACATTACTATGTATGATTCACTCATGTTATACCCACGAATTTATTATATTTTCAAAAATAATTATAAAATTACAATAAATATATTTAAATAATAAATATATTTATTATATTTATAATTATAAATTTTTAATTATAAATAAATACTTTATAAATATATTTATTTATATTATAATTTTATATATATTTATATATATATATTTAAATAATTATAAAATTATAATAAATATAGTTATTATATTTATAATTATATATATTTATATATAGACATAAATATATATAATATATAAATATGTCAAAAGCAGTACGGATCATGCATGAGGTATAATTATATAAATATATTTATAATTATATAGAAATATTTTTAAATATATTTATTTATAATTATATAAAAACATTTTTAAATATATATTTATTTATTTATATTTATAATTATAAATATTTATTTATTTATTTATTTAACTAATTATAAAATCACAATAAATATATTTATTATAATTATATATATATATATATTAATATATATATATACAAATATTTATAAATATATTAATTTATAATTATAATTATATATAAATATATATATATATACTTATAATTATAATTATAAATATATTTATTTATTTATTTATTTAAATAATTATAAAATTACAATAAATAAATTTATTATAATTCAATATATATATATATATATAATTATATAAAAATATTTATAAATATATTTACTATATTTATAATTTTATAAATATATGCAAATATTTATAAATATAGACAAATATTTATAAATATATACAAATATTTATAAATATATTTATTATATATACAATTATAAATAAATGTATATTTATTTATAGTTATAATTATAAATAAATATATTTATTTATTATGTATATAATTTTATAAATATATATAATAATATAAATAAATTATTAAGATTAGACCTTTATGAGTGTTTTTTAGCACTGATAAAAGTCTTAAGGGTTCTTATAAAAGAACCCTAATAGAGGGCGGTCACCACTCGCACCTTCAATCTTTTGTAGAACTAGATTATTGTCACCGTTATCATCAGACCCTACTACTGTCATCTGTCGTCTTCTCGAAAAATCGATCTCTCCAAATCTAAGGTGTGTGTTGTGATTTGTCTTGTTAGTGCCCCTATTTCTCCAGTCACACATCGTTGAACCCTACTTCACATATCTTCACTTCTTCTCGAAGAATCAAACAAATAACCCCAACACTGATCCACCCCTCCATGGCATTGTAATAATGAGGCATCATCATTACGATGTACCAATCCTGCACATCAATCCTCTCCTTGTGTAGTGCACTCCCTCTATCGAGCTCCCCTATGGATCGACTGCCCTCCCTCCACCCTGCAATGGACCAACCCAACACCCATCCTCTTTATTTCCTCTACGTCATAGGAGCCTGATGCCGCCTAATTTACACTTTGTTACACACCAGGATCGACCTGTAGGCACAACACATTAATAAAAATTGATCCCCTCCATCATCGTCTGATACACACACAACATAGTGAGATTTTCATTTGTCGAGATCTGCATTTTTTGTGAGTTTTGGTCCCACGCGAATTCATTCTTCATCTCCTTTGCAACAACCTCACTCTCACCCACACACAAATAATAGCTAAAACCAATAGAAATTTATAGTTTTTATTAACATTAATTATTAGTTTTATAAACTTATAAATAATAATCAATAGAAATTTTTAAATTTTTATATGTATAATTTGTTATATTTATACTTCTAGGTATAATTTTTATACTTATATATACATCTATAAATTATATAGTATATCTTATTATACTTAAATAATTTGTATATTAACTTTTTTTAAACATTTATAATTTCATAGGTGTATATGTTTTTAAATTTATATACCTTTATAAATTTTATAATGTATCATATTATAATAATATAATTTAATAATATTTTTTATTAAATATTTATACTTTTATAGTTTTATTCATTTATAAATTTATAAAATTTTATAAATTTTATAGTATATCATATGATACATATATAGTTTAATTATAAAATTTTATTAATTGTATATACTTTTATAGTTTTCTAGATTTATAAATTAATATACAATTGTAGTATTATTCATTATAAATTATTATAATTTTATACTTTCATAAATTTTAGTTTTATATATTATATTTGTATACTTTTATAAATTTTTAAAACTATATATTTCTATAAATTATGTATAATTTTATAACATATATGTACTTTTATATAGTTATATAAATTTATATACATTTATAAGTTATGTATATTTATTTAAAATTTATATTATTTAATAAATTATATATAATTTTATACTTCTATATGCTTCTATAATTTTATATACTAATATAAATATATATATATATATATATTTGTAATTTATACTTTTATACCTATATACTCTTTTCAATTTATCAATAGTTTAATACTTTTATACTTTCATAAATTCACTGTCAGTGTTGAAAATATTTTTAAAAATATAATTTTTTTTAAACCATTATTATATTCAATATATGTATTTTCTGTTATGAAAATGGTTTTCAAATAATATAGCTTTTATTTTTTCCATTATTACATTCAATAGTTGTATTTTTATCTGTTATTTATAATGTAAATGTGATTTTATACTTCATTTATACTCATACAAAAAGGGTTTTGATCATTAAAAATATGAAATAAATTATTGATTTATTTTTAATCCTTCATGATGATAGTTCCATCATTTGATCTTCTAATGACTCATTTATTTTACCATAAAATATTTTCATTCCTATTATCAAAAAGTTAAGAAATGATCAATGGGATTGTACCTCAATCCATCAACAATGATAACATCATTTGATCCAAAATTCTTCAATATAATTTGATCACGCATTCCATAAGATTTCTCAAGCGCATCAAAAGAACTTTTTAATATCATCTTTCTTCTTAGATGATATCATGGTTAGATTCTTATAAAGTCAACTTGTATCCCCCTTAAAATTGTAGTCTCTCTTTTACTGGAGAAAATACATATTTTACCAACATGTCTATCCAATGTGTTAGCATACTACTCGGTACCAACATCTTCCTTTAAACAAAAAACTCCATATCATTTGGGATTTTGGATTCTCAAAATCTTCTCATTGTATTTTCTTTAGATTTGAAATACATATATTTTCTTTAATTTTTTCATTCTTTTTAGTTTTCTCTTTAACCTTGAATTTTCCCACATTTATAGCCTCAAATTCCTTTTTTTTAATCATTTCATTGAATTTGGGATTTTTAAAATAATCACATGATGTATAAATGGGCATATCACCTTTATTTATTTATTTTTTTACTTTCTTCCCATTATTTTCATTTCTTCCACCAACTTTTATTCCTTCTTGGGTATCCATGAAAAGTTTCCACTACTAATTTAGATAATAGTTATGTTGTTTTTGGGAAAAATCATCATTTTCCATAGATTTAGAATGTTCTCCAATATACTTGACTGGATTTATAATCTCAAAATAAAATTTATTCAATGAATTTTTAGCTTCAATAAACTTTTCCTCAAGGAATTTAGACTCCTCATTCATGAAAAAAAAATTATATAGTAATATCAACTTTCATCCCTACTTATTTAAGGATTTCATTATGATCATCCATATTCCTTGTGAAATTCAATTTCATCTCTGTAATCTCTTTTAATTTTAATTTATAAAGAGATCTCTTCATAGATTCATTCTCATTTCTCAAAGACTCTTCTCTCATTCAATCTTTCCATTTTCTTTCAAGAAATTCATGATATCCATCTTCAATTGAACATTTTATGGGAGTTTCTTTTTCAATACCCTATTTATTGATTCATTCTCTTTGATTTGGTGTTATTTTCTAAGGGGATGAGTCTTAGGAAAAAAATTCAATAATAACTATCATCCTCATCATCTTTATCTCCCAAAAAGTTATTATTTCATTTTGTTACCTAGGACTCATCCCACATCTATTCTAGACATGCACCTATGTTGTTTGAACTATTTATAATAGTAGTCATCCCATACTAGTGGAGTAATTCTTTTCTTAAATTAAATTACCTATTTCCTTCAAAGCATGATGAAATTATTTGAAACATTCAAATATTGGGTTCCCCTTATTTGAAAGGGAACTTTTGTGTATTTATTTATTTTGTTAAATATTAATATTACCAAATAAAATAGGATAGATATGAGTAGAAAATAGATGGATTCTAATCGTATAACAAAAGAGTATGAATATGGGGTGAAAGAGTTCATCAATTTTGTAAAACATCATGCAGATGACCCCTCTTGAATCCTTTGTTTGTGTTTACATTGTTGTTATTTAAGTCTAATTAGTCTAAAGGAGTTATAATAACACTTGATCTATCATGGAATAGATTGAAGTTATAATTTTGGAATAAACATGGGGAAAAAGAGAATATAGCTAGTGAATGAGATAACACTATGTTTTATGGACCATCTGATATGATTAACAGTGTGTACAATGAAGAAGACTATATCAAGTATGTGATTATGGGTGTGAATGATGATGAAGATAGTATTGAGGAAATGACAATGATAATTGAAGATGAACTTCGTGATTGTTAAAAATTGTTTCAGAAGTTAAAGAGTTTTCCAAAGATGTCATTGTATGCTTGTTGCACTAAATATACAGCACTGTCATCTCTATTGAAGCTGTATAATTTAAAATCTAGCAATGAATAGAGTGATTCTAGTTTAATTGAACTAATTTCTCTCTTGAATAATATTATCCTAGAATATAATGTGCTTCCTAGCCGAACATATGATGTTAAACAAATGCTATGTTTGATGTGTATGATCTCTAAAAGAATACATGTTTGTACAAATTATTGTACACTGTTTTATAAGGATCAAAAATCACTTAAAGAATTCCCAAAGTGTGGTTATTCTTGATAAAAGAAATATGAATCAAGTCCTACAAATTTTTTTGGTACTTTCCAATCATTCCAAGGTGTATGTGCCTATATAGAAGTGAGTAGGTTGTAAGGTAATTGACATGGCACACAGATACAAGAAATAAATATGTAAAGCTTCATCATCAGGTAGACTATCCTTAGTGAAAGAGAATTGGTTGTGAGTATCCTAAATTTAAAAATGAGCCAAGAAAAATTTGTCTTGCATTATTTATTGATAGAGTGAATCCCTTTGGTTTTCAAAGTATCACTCACAATACATGGCCAGTTATGTTGGTAAATTATAACTTGGAACTATGGTTATGTATGAAATGGAAATACATTATGTTATCTATGTTTATATCATGAAAAAACAACTAGTTAATGATATTGATGTTTATTTGGCTTCATTGGTCAAATATTTGAAATTATTTTGGGACTCAGGTGTTATGTTGTATGATGCTTACAAAAATGAATATTTCACATTGAGATTCATGTTGTATGGGATGGTAAATTACTTTCCTGCTTATGTAAATTCTTTAGGATATAAGGAACTAAAGGGTGTACCATTTTTGAACAAGTTACATGGTCAATTAGGTTGAAACATTCATTGAATACTGTGTTTATAGGACATCGCAGATTTTTACCTCGATGACATAAGTACCGATCTTAGAAGACATTATTCGAAGGGAGTTTAGAAGAATGTACAACATTATCTCCACTAATAGGTGATAAAATGTTTTATAAATTAAAATATATGGGCAATTATTTTGGTAAAACTTTTTCAAAAAACCTTATGAAAACTGGTTGGAAAAAGATATCATTTTTTTAATTATCGTACTGAAATTTTCTGTATGTCGGAAATTTTCTTGATGTTATTTGTGATGAAAAAAATGTATGTGATAGTGTCATTGGAACATTAATAAATGAACCTGAAAAAATAAAGGATGTAATTAAGGCTATGTTATACATTATTGACATGGGAATACAGGAAGATTTGGTACCAGTGAAGGGTAAAAAACGGACTTTTCTTCCTCCAACTGCTTACACTCTTTCCAAGCATGAGAGACATTAGTTTTGTAATTTATTGAATTATGTAAAGGTTTTAGAGGGGTATTCATTGAATATCAAGAATATCATGTCAATAACTGATTTAAAGTTAAAGGGTCTAAAATCACATGATTGTCATGTTTTGATGTAAGATCTAATTCATGTATCTTTACATTGAATTTTTTCCAAAAATGTTCGTTATACATTAAACAAGCTCTATTTATTTTTCAAATCTATATACAGAAAAGTTATAGACCTAAGAAAATTACCAACTATGGAAAAGAAAATTGCAGGCATATTATGTGAATTGGAAATGTTCTTCCCACTATCATTCTTTGATATAATGGTTCACTTGGTGAGAGAGATTCAACTATATGGTCATGTGAATTATAGATAGATTTACCTCATTGAATGATATATAAAGATTTTGAAAAGGTATATCAAAAATCAAAGTCGGTCATAGGTTTGTATTGTAGAGCGATATTTTGTTGAGAAATCCATTGAATTTTGAACCGACTACCTATCCGGTGTGGAAAGTATTAGTCTATCGAAATCTCATCACACTGGGAGGCTTGTGGGTGAAGGAATTTCTAGAATATATGTTGTCACAATCAATATTACAAATCAGGAGCAGACCCACCTATACATTTTGCATAATTGTTTAGAGGTTTCCCCATATATTGAAACCCACAAATAAATTATTAGTCATTTCAATCTATCAAGGGATGAAATATGGATATCAAATACACATAATAAATAGTTTATAGGATGTTTTCATGACTATATTTTTAATGGTTCAAATGAAAATACATATTAAATTTTAGAACAACTTCATTGTCTAGCCAGAGGACCAAGTGTGTATATATTGTCTTATAATGGTTATGTAATTAATGGTTATGCATTCTATATAAATGAACATGATGAAGGCAATACCATGAAAAATAGTGAAGTTACACTTATGACTGAAGCGATGCATGTTTCTAGTACTAAGGACAGAAATCAAATTTATATAAATATATCATACTTTGGAATTATCAAAAAAATATGGGAGTTATATTATACAACGTTCCATGTGCCAATTTTTCAATACAAGTGGATTGATAATAAGAGTGTTGTTAAAATAGATAAATTGGGATTTGTAAAAGTAGATTTCATTAAGTAATGGTACAAAACAAATCGCTTATAATGGCATCACAGGAAGTACAAGTATTTTATATTCTAGATCCCACAAACCAAAAGTGGTCAATTGTTCTGTTATCAACCAAAACTACTAAAGGGTCAGATGAAAATTCAACTGAGGATGACCCTTTCATTGGGATGTCGCAATAATTTTGTAGTGGTCTCAATATAGGTGGGGTTCTATATATTAGTGGAGACCATAATGAAGGTATTTGGATACTTGATAGAGGGTTCAAATCCCTTCAACCTTTAAAAAAATAGTTCAATAATCTGGTTATATTATTTTATAATATACATTGTGTTACCTCGTGTTATTATATGTTCGCTTCTGCGTTTATGTAATCTAAATTAAATGTTAAATCACTTCTGTAGATAATGACTTATGTATATTTTGATGCTCCCAGTCCTAAGGAACAATAGGTTTCTCAAACTACTGCTACTCCCGGTGTAGAGGAACAATGAGCTTTTTCACTTGTTGATGCTACTAATCTAGTGAAACAGTAGGTTTCTTAACCTACTACTTCTCCCATTGTAGAGGAACAATTACCTTCTACACATATTGATTCTACCAATCAAGAGGAACAACATATTTATGATGTTAAACCCAAGGAAATGGTTGACAATGAAGAACTGATGTCGCAAAAAAAATGGAGCGTCATAGCGTGACGGTGTTAAAAAAATTATTAAGGCAAAAGGAAAATGCATCAAATTTGAGGTCAAATGGAATGCGTGCGGCCAGCCTATTAAACCCAACAAGGCCATGTTCAGTTGCTTCATTGGGATCATCACTCGGTAGCATGTGCTGATAAATGTAGATTCATGGAACCATGTCATGTCAACGCTTAAGACACTTATTTGGGAAGATATAATAGTAACATTATGATATCCTTTCTTTATTTTACTAAAAAATAAAATAATGAAGCATTGATTTACTCTTCATAATCCCTTTCAGGGTTCATTTATAGTATATGATTCCCATAAGAAATTTTTATTAATGCTTTCTAGAAATACTCACATAGTCTTTCACACAATTCTAACAAAATTTCATCTTAAAGATATTGAAGGGAAAATAAACCCACATCCACTGCTTATGTCTACAAACCTAATAATCCAAGAAGCGTGAGATGCATTTATTATTCTTCATGGGGTGATATCTTTTTAGGTACATTGTGGCTGGTAATACATTGTTTGGAAATATGTGTATTTATCACTTTGATTGAGAATTTTTTATTTATAAAATAGAAACTGAGTTCTGAAAAAAATAACGGGAAGAAAAACCAATGTACCCCAACCGTAAAGATGGGATAGGGGTATGACTCACTTGAAAAAAATGGGTACATATTTTAAATCTACCGTAATACTTTTATATGACATGAAACAACAATATAATTATATTCCTTTGTTTATATAAAGATTTATGAATCCAAATCTAAAGGCACTTTCATCCCACATCATGTGCTATTGAAGGATGAATTTTTAAGTAAAGATAGGATACTAATAGATTAAAAAACACAAAAAGTGTAGAAATTGTGTGTAATTATTACATAATAAAAAAATCTTTAAATCGTTATTACATAACAATGATTACTTATTTTTATATTTTCTGACTTAGACACAGGAATCATCAACACCTATACCGGATAAACACCAACTATAAATGTCCTTAGAGAAGTGAGAATATTATAGTAGCGTCAGTGGTGTGGGTTTTGGAGTGATACCCTAAAAATATTTTGAGAAAAGAAAATAGAAGGAGGATAACTATAAAGAAATGGAAGAGATGAAGACAAGATTAGTTTCCCTTGAAGAAAAATTTCATTGGCATTCAGATTTGGTAGAAAATTTTATGGCGGAAGAAAAGATAATAAAAAACTCAATAACAACCACTTCATGAAGATCTCACCCCACCCCCATCGGCTTTGAGGTGAGTCATTCCCCTTAAAGAGTTATCTTAGATGATTTAATCAATATTCTCATAATTTTTTCTCTGAAATGTAAATCAGATAGACACTGATACCTTTCCTGTACTGATATTCTATAGAGTGAAAATGATTGTGATTTGTATCTATCAACATCCATCCATCACCTTGTTTTGAGGGATACCATGTTCAATATCCAAGAAGACAATCCGTATAATAGACCACTTCCAACAGGTCATATGAGAGTTGAGATTACCATAGCTCATGAGTCGAGTGTCGAGCTACCTATTCCACTTGATGACGTAAATATTTATATGATTGGCCAAGATGTTGGAACATTCAAAGCATGTCCATAATATCTTTTAAAAACATGTTGACAAGGAGGTATTCATTTCTAATTAAATTTTCATGCTAAACTTTTAACAATTAATGAAAAAGGTTTGAATCGATAAATGTTATTATAGTTGGACAAAGGGAAGGGGGTGAAACAAAAGGTCAAATCAAAACCATCTAAAGGATCGACCAATCGATCGAAAAGATATTCAGAAATCACCTTTACCCCACCCATTCAATATTTTCATATGTACTAACATTGAAGGTTCATGCAGATACAAAAATACAAAGTGGTAGTAATCACATAGTTGGTTTTGAATAAAAAATATACGAAGAGGCCATTACAGACTTCATTGCTCTTGAAAATTTAAATGAAATCCTCAAGTATGAATGGCTAGGAGTCTCAATTGTAAATGTATACATGAGGTGTTTTTTCATGATTTTTTTTCCAATAACCGGTTTACTATGTAAATTGTGAATAAATATATTTCATATTTTTTGCAGGAATATATATCAATATCAATTGATGGGATTACCCAATAAAGGTAAATATGGAATCATTAGTCCTCACATCACTTCTAATGACCAAAGGAAAATTGAATAAAAAAATGGATGAAATAGTGGAAAACTTTCCAAATTGTTGGAAAGTAAACTTGTGAATGAAAGACTTTTTTTAATACCAACAATGCAAGGGTAAAACTATATGATTTAATCACATTAAATATATTTTCATTCCTTTAATTACTTATTCTTTTTTATTTTTTTAGGAAACATTGAGTACTCATTGCAGTCAATTTGGATACTCCAAAGATTTGTCTTCTGGATTCAATACATGGATACCCAAGAAACTAACCACATGTGATAACATTTTTCAATTTATAATACACTACATCCAACATTTTAAAAATAAACTTCAAGTTATATATTTTATATTAAGTTTTAATGAGAATTATGTTCTGATAGGGTAGTGTTTAAATATCATGAAAATCATGGCATGAGGAAATTCTATGCGCATAAGGATCATGTCGACTTCTATAAGTGGACAGGTATCGGGGTATATATAATAATATTTCACTCTAAAAACACATATCAAAAAAATTACTTATTTTTCTAAATGTTTATTCAATGTCGGAAATAAACAAATAGAAAATATTGTGGTTATTATGTTTGTAAATTTTTGAGATATATCATATACCATCAACAAAATAGCATCCCCAAAGAGGTATTTTTGAAGATAATTACAATTTCATTTAAAATATTTATTAATCCTTTGTGTATTTATATTTTTTCAGTGATACTATGACTATCAAAAATCCTCATATTCACAAGATAAGATTGATTTGTTTAGAAATGAATTTTCAACATACTTGATGGCAGAATGTACACATATGTCATGAATATGTGACTTCATACTTATTATTTAGTTGATTTTCTCATAATTTTATCTACTTTTTTTAGTTAATTTCTTCAACATTTCTATCTAATACTTATTTTGTTAATTTTCACAGAGATCATAAATAAATGACCATGTGTGAGATTGGACTTTGAGACTGCCACTGAAATAAAGACAACAAGGAAATGGCTCAAGAATGTATACAACCATTATGAAAAGGTGAATTCCTACTATATATAAAAAAATAAATAAAATTCAATGATAAGGTTAAAGTGTTTTTTAATAAACTATGTTTGTCCTCATAATATTATTTGTTCTCTACTACATTAACATAATCTAAATTAAATGTTAGACTACTCATGCATACAATGTCTTCTACACATGATGATGTTACTAATACTGTGGAAGAACATAATATAAAAAAGGAAACTCTTTGGAAAGATATAAAGGTAATGTTACGATACACTCTCTCTATTTTAATGAAAAATATAAAATGAAACGTTGATTTAATTTTCATTATTCCTTGAAGAGTTTTTTTATTTAAGAAGATTTATATCCATATTTCATACCTTTATGCACCAAAACTTCCATATACTTCTTATCCCTCAAAACCTTTTCACCTTTGCAGTGTTGGAATTTATCACTTTCCTTTAAGTTCCCTCAACTACCTTTGCAAGAAGAGAAATGGAACAGCCTCTACTCAATCACAAAGACAATCTTGATTTTTTAACAGTAAAATTATTTTCCATAGAAGTAATTTATTTTTTCATATTTATGTTTAATTTATTTATTTTTAGTATTACTCGTATAAAATTATTTTCTTATATAGGTGGATTATTTTGTTCAAGTTTGGGTGGTTTTTTTGAAGCTACTCATGCTTGTGAGAGATTGGAATTTGAGGCTGCAACTGAGATAATAACAACAAGGAAATGGGTCTAGAATGTTTACAACCATCATGAAAAGGTAAATTCCTACTACTTATTTAATTAATTTTGTAATCATTTTATCTACTATTTGTAAGTTAATTTAATTATCATTTTTATATAATACTTATTTAGTTTTTTTTCAATGATATTTTAGGAATTTATATTTTGATTTCAACTATCTTCAATAATCTAGAAAAGATAGAACATATTCCTTTCTAATGGAAGATGAAACAACATGTTGCCTGAAAAATAAGTGTTTCAGGGATTATGGGGTTTCACTTCCACCAGATTGGAATATGTTCTCTCTTTTCTAACTTTTTGTAGATAGTTGAAAGCAAAAAACATATTTCATACTCAATCATATGCAACTCAATATGATATACAGTGTTCTTAGTATGACTCGGACTGCATGTTTTTAGTTTATAATTTATATTTTAGTTCAAAATGCACATCACATACTCAAGTGTGTGTTTTAATTTAAAATTGACATTAATTTTCGTAAAAATAACAAGTTACATATTGAAAACTAAGAAAAAAAAATTGTATTGTTTTTAGACTTTAGTAAAATTATCCATAAGTCATTTTTGATGTGTAAAAATTAACCTCACCTCAATCCGACCTACAGTGTGACCGGTATAACTCCAAATGTGTCTTTTTAATTAAAATTGACATTAATTTTAGTAAAAAGAAGTGACATATTGAAAACTGATAAAACACATCCATATTGTTTTTATACTTTAGTAAAACGATCTATAAGTCTTTTTTAACGTGTAGGAAGTGACCTCACCTCAATATGATGTACGGTGTGATCGATATGACTCAAAGTGTGCCTTTTTATTTAAAATTGACATTAATTTTAGTAAAAATAACAAGTTACATACTCAAAATCAATAAAACACATTCGGATTGTTTTGATACTTTAGGATAGTGATCCATAAATCATTTTTTATGTGTATGAATCAACCACACCTCAATCCAATGCATTGTGTGACCAGTATGACTCCAAGTGTTCCTTTTTATTTAAAATTGACATTAATTTTAGTAAAAAGAACATGTGACATGCTAAAAACCAATAAAACGCATTCATATTATTTTGATTCATTAGTAAAACGATCCATAAGTAATTTTTGATGAGTAATAATCAACCTCACCTCGATCCAATGCATGGTGCATCCGATATGACTCAAATTGATCGTTGTTAGTTTAAAAATGACTTTTTTTCAAAACGTGTGTCACCCACTGAAAACTAAAAAAATGTTCTCTGATTGTCATGATAATTTAGTAAAATGATTCATAAGTCATTTGTGACATGTATAAAATAGTCTCATGTCAAACTGATACACGATGTGACTGATATGAATCAAAGTGTGTGTTTCCAGTTTCAATAACATTTTAGTAAAAAGAACAAGTGACATTATGAAAACTAAGAAAATGAGTTCAGATTGTTTTAATACTTCAGTAAAATGATTTGTAAGTCGTTTTTTAAATGTAGGAATCAACCCCACCTCAATCTGATGCACGTTGTGATCGGTATAACTCCAAATGTGTCATTTTATTTAAAATAGACATTAATTTTAGTAAAAAGAATGAGTGACATACTGAAAATGAGAAAATGAATTCATATTGTTTTGATATCTTGGTAAAATGATACATAAGTCATTTGTGGTGTGTAGGAATCAAACACACCTCAATCTGATGCATGGTGTGACCGGTATGACTCAAAATGTCTGTTATCAGTTTATAATTGACATTTTAGTTCAAAACCTATCACTCAATGAAAACCAAGAAAATGATCTCCGATTGTCTTGATAATTTAGGAAAACAATTCATAAGTCATTTTTGATGTGTAGGAATAAGTCTCACATCAAACCGACACACGATATGACCAGTATGATTCAAAGTGTGTGTTTTTAGTTTCAAATGACATTTTAATAAAAAAACACAAGTAACATACACAAAACTATGAAAAAGCATTTGGATTGTTTTGATACTTTAGGAAAATTATTCATAAGTCATTTATGATGTATATGAATCATCCACACCTTAATATAATTCATAGTGTGACCGGTATAATTCCAAGTGTCTCTATTTATTTAAATTTGACATTAATTTTAGTAAAAAGAACTAGTGACATACTGAAAACCAATCAAACACAATCAGATTGTTTTGATACATTAGAAAAATGATCAATAAATAATTTTTAGCATGTAAGAATCTAATTCACCTCAATATGATTCATGGTGTGACTAGTATAACTCAAATTGTGTTTTTTATTTAAAATTGACATTAATTTTAGTAAAAAGAACAGGTGACACACTGAAAAATGAGAAAAAATATTCAGATTATTTTGATACTTTAAGACAATGATCCATAAGTCATTTGTGACATGTAGGAATTAACTTCACCTTAATCTGACGCACAGTGTAACCGATATATCTCCAAGTGTGTATTTTTATTTAAAATTTACATTAATTTTAACAAAAAGAACTTTTGATATACTAAAAATCGAGAAAAAGCATTCATATTGTTTTCATACTATAAGAAAATGATCCATAGGTCATTTTTGGTGTGTAAGAATCTAATTCACCTCAATCTGATGCACGGTGTGATCGGTATGACTCAAAGTGTCCGTTATCTGTTTAAAATTGACATTTTAGTTCAAAACGTGTGTCACTCACTGAAAACCAAGAAAACACTCCAATTGTCTTGATAATTTAGGAAAACAATTCATAAGTCATTTGTGACGTGTGATGAGAAGTATCACGTCTAACTGACACACAATGTGACCGGTATGACTCAAAAATGCATGTTTCTAGTTTGAAATGACATTTTAGTAAAAAAACACAAGTGACATACTAAAAAACAACCAAACGCATTCAGATTGTTTTGATACTTTAGGATAATGATCCATAAGTAATTTGTGATGTGTAGGAATTAGCTGCACCTCAATCCAACACGCGATGTAACCAATATAACTCCAAGTGTGTCTTTTTATTTAAAATTGACATTAATTTTAGTAAAAACAACAAGTTACATACTAAAAATTGAGCAAACACATTCATATTGTTTTGATATTTAGGACAATAATTCATAAATCATTTGTGACATGTAGGAATCAATCGCACCTCAATATGACACATGGTGTCATCGGTATAACTCCAAGTGTGTATTTTTATTTAAAATTGACATTTTATTAATGTATTCTTTCATATTAATTTTTAATCTATTTCATTATAGTATTACTAACATAATATTTGTTTTCTTATATAGGCAGATTCTTTTTCTCGGGTTGGGGTGATTTGTTCGGCAACTGATACTATGTTCGGATTTTTTTGAGAGGGGATCACGGGTGTCAAAAATGATGAAACATTAATGTTTTTAAATGTTTATGGATAGTAATTGTAAATGTAATTATACAAAAAAAATTGTTTGAAATGTATATAGTAGTGTTTTTTTTGTATTTGTGATGTAAAATTTATTTAAATTAAAATATATATTTGTATACAGGTTATAGGTATTTGATGTAGTGTGTTATTATTCAAACAACGTATTGCACTAGGTTGAATATTTATCGACGCTATTTCTAATGCTGATAAAGGGGACCCCCCCCCCCCCCCCCAACAACAGAACTGAGGACAACATTGCTTTGTTAGTGCTGTTGAAGTCCTATTTTCACGCTATTAAAGGGTTTATCTTATAGATTTTGGGCGTAGTGGAAGCGCAGTTGGGCCGGAATCCAACTTTAATTTTTACCATGATCAATGATTATTCCAAGATAAATACGATGATGAACGCTAGTCTCCATGGAATAGAATCAAATATTTAGATAAAGAAGGAAGAGGCATGAAACCTTTAGAGAGGATCTTGCACATCATGTTCATAATTAATTTAATTAATTTCATAAAGAAAATAATACCAGAATCTTCGGTATTTTCTTCATTGATGATGTTGATCATCTGAAATGAACCTTACGGATTATCTCATTGTGCATGTAAGGATCCAAACTATAATCCCTCTAGCGGTGATCCACACGTGCTCTGATAACCTCTGATCGACACTTCTCATTCTCCAGGTGCTAGCGCGGTGAAGCAAGTGTCTTGTGTCGGTTGTTCTTGATCTCTTGTTCTTAGGCCTTAAAGAACATCTCTCATTATTGAGAGGGGGAAGAAGAGAATCCGAGATAGAAATTGTTTGGATCAACAATTCTGAATTCACTAAACTTGTGGTGTCATGTGTATTCTGGCACAATAGGTGTACTTGTCTATTTATATGCATGGAACTTCAGTTACAATATTTAATTGCATAACAGCAATTAAATACATTCATGAACTTAGAGAAAACTCATGCTCATAATAATATCACGTCATTATTTATGGTGTGTCAACTTATACAAAACAGAATTATAAATAAAATTCAACATCACAAAATAATAGCAGCATCATTATTATTTTAACTTGTGCCAACTAGTTAAATAATTATTTACCATCGTGCAAATAATTATTCTACTACCGGATCGGCCTTGGTTCGCTCGAACTCTACTTCCATTTATTGAACACCCAAATAAATAAATAAATAATTTATTCTCTTAAATAAATATTTTATTTACAGACTAGTAAATAAATATTTATTAAATGTTTACTAAAATAAATAAATATATTTTATTTAATTTATGCGATCATTTTAACTTGAATAAAATTATTCCACGGTCTTGAGAATAATATTTATTTCATTAATTAAATTCAAATAGAATTTAACTGAGACCACAAAAAACACTTAGTGTGTGGCCCTCTAGGATTTTGTCTCGTTGGCATTAGGTGGGCTTACCTAAAGTCCAAGAGTAATGTCTAGAAACGGGTCAAGGAACCCAATAGAAAGAACATAAAGTTGCAAAAATGACATCCACATATGAATGCTCACTGTGTAATATAATCCCTTTGTCGCAATATCTCATCAAGCAGGTTTCATGATAGTGTCATCAACTTTTATGCTTGATACGTTTTTCTTTGACTACCTAAAATAAACTCATCATTACACCATGGCTATGGAATTTCACATGACAGTTCTATTTAAATCAAAGGGATGAGATATCAACTTCCATAAATGGAAGGGACAAATCCTTCCTTGACTTATCCACTAATAACATACCACTCGTGATGCACCCAACGTACCCTAATTCCTGCCAACTATCTACGTGACAGTTTTTGTCAGTAAATCAAAGTGCACAAGTCATGACACGTATTAATGATAATCTTAAAGTCTAAGGATCATTACACACGCTCTCAAATAGAAATATTTGATGACACCAAAACATGCGTAATTCCTACTAGTGGGTATGTTCTCATAATCTCCTATCTTGTAGATTACCAAGTGTGAACTTCATGAGAAAAAATCTCATCTACTTACGAGTACTCGCACCTGACAGTATGCATTCTATGTGTCCTATCATAGTATTTCATCCAACCGCAGAACTATATTTAAGAATATTGTTATATCATTTCAAGGTTATCATCATAGTGGGGAACTGTCATGACCTTATCAATGCAACAAATACTCTAGAACATTATTATATCATAGCCATGGAGAACAATGAAAAATATTTAATAATACATTAAATACCCATGTAATAAAAGTAAAATCAGTTGGTTCTAGGACACCAACTCTTAAAAAATCTCACTTGTACTAGAGCCAACTACCTACGACTTTTAGTCCACTAGACCTCACATGGTGATCTTGTTTCTGCTGAGTCAAGGCTTTAATCAAGGGGTCTGCCACGTTGTCTTTCATGGAAATACTGTTCACTGCAACTTCACCTCTCTAAGAAAAATCCCTCAAGAGATGATACTTCTGAAGTATGTGCTTCATCCGCTGATGTGACCTTGAATCTTTTGTGAGAGTCACCGCGGCAGTATTATCATAGTACAGTGTGATGGGGTCTTTACTACTAGGTATCACATCTAGCTCCTAGATGAAGCTTCACATCCAAACTACTTCTTTAGCTGCCTTAGAAGCTGGGATATACTCGGAATCTACTGTAGAATCTACAAACACACTCTGCTTTGAGCTCTTCCAGCTCCCTTCACCTCCATTAAAAGTGAAGATGTATCCCGTTTGCGAATTCATGTCATCTTGATCAGTTTGGAAAGTAGAATATCCTCTGATGACTAGTTCCTCATCTCCTCCATAAACTAGGAACATATCCTTAGTATGCCTCAGATACTTTAGGGTAGTCTTGACTTTCATCCAATGGTGGTCACCTAGGTCAGCTTGATATCTGCCTACTACACTCAATGCATAGGAAACATCCAACCTAGTACATAGCATAGAAAACATGACTGAACCAATCGTTGATGCGTATGGAGTCCTTGTCATTATCTCTCTTTACTCATGTGTCTGAGGACACATTTTCTTGGAAAGATGAATGCCATGTAATGTTTCACTACTGGAAATGGGGTTTTTACCCACGGTTCTTTACCAATGGTTTTCTTAAACCGTTGGTAAAGAAGGGCTAGGAAACCCTTTTCCAACAGTTTCATAAAACCGTTGGCAAAGGGGTGTTCAACTTAACCTTCCCCAACGGTTTTAGTAAACTATTGGGAAAGGGTGCCCCTTTACCAATGGTTCAATATAACTGTTGGGAAAGGGTGCCTTGGACAGCCCTTTTCCAATGGTTTTTAAAAACCGTTGGTAAATCTTTACCCCAAATACACTCGGGCCGCTGCTCTCCCCCATTCACGACAGAACCCTAAATCTCTACAGCGCTCTGCTCCTCTCGTGACTTCCCCCATCTGAACCAGTGAAACTCCATCTGAATCATCTCAAATCAGGTATTTTATTATTTATACACATAAAATATTTAACTGATACCCTTTTTTATTGTTATTCATCTAATATTTTAGTTTTAAGTTTTGATTTTGATGTGTATATCATTTTTTTGTGTTTTGATTTAATCTAGACTTTCTCCATTCCAATCTGGATTCCATATTTTCTAAGTATGTGTTTTTATGCCTTTTCTTCATCTTGTAATTAATTGTTACTTGGAAATTTATTTATATGTGTTTATTAATTTTCCTGTTTTCACTATAGAGGATATATGTTGAGACCTTTCAATGTTGTTGTGTGATTTCACCCTGAAAATAATAAAATGAATGAATATTTGGTTAATTAATTAGTTTCCCATGGAATATCATTTGTGTTATAATGTACATGCTAAATAAAGGGGTAATGTAATAAAAGACATTGAATAAATTGTAGAAGTTGGGGTATGTTGCTTCTATGAGAGGTTTTTTGTTGTGTTTCATTGTATGTTGTAGGCTATTGTATGGTGATTGAGGTGACCAGTTGGTCTTTGTGATATGTGGGGTTGTAATGTGATGGTTAGTGGGCATGGATGTGACATGTGAAGTTGTGTGATAGTGATGATGTGTGGTGGTGTTGTGTCATGTGGAGGTGTTGTGTGATGAGGTTGTGGTGTATGATTTGGTGAGGTGGTTTTGGTTGTGCGGTGGTTGTGATGTGCAATATTTTTGTTGTGATATGTGGTTGTTTTGGTGAGATGGTTAGCCGATGTAACATGGAGATGATGGTTATTGTGAGATGGTGAGCTGTTGTGTGGTGGTTTTATTAGTTTCCTGGTTATCTATGGAATAAATTATGCTGTTAAAATAAAAAAAACAAGATAGTAAATAAATGAGATGGAATAGAAATGGATGTGTGGTAAACTAAGTGTTTTTAGGTGAGATGTGATGTGATAATACCTGATGCTAGCACTAAATGCTAGACCTTGTGAGGGTGGTGTATATGGGGATGCATCCCAAGCCACATCAAAGATAACTGGTATGTGATGGGATATCTTTGGAAGGTATGGGAGAATATGACATTCAACATTGAGGAGTGAGAGCGAAAATTGGC
Source organism: Viscum album (assembly GCA_963277665.1). Taxonomy (NCBI): domain Eukaryota; kingdom Viridiplantae; phylum Streptophyta; class Magnoliopsida; order Santalales; family Viscaceae; genus Viscum; species Viscum album. The sequence goes on from OY728119.1 coordinate 1,291,681,100, forward strand.
TGGGAAGTAGCAGTGGGGTTCGTTTCTTTATTTTGATCATGATGTTATATTACTATATTGGATGAACAATTTGGCAAGTGATCCTTGATGAGGCTGAGTTGGTTAGTTGACCTATTTAGGTTCTTGTTGGTTTTACATTTTTTCAATAACACATTAGTATGTTTTTTTCACATGTGTAGTTGATACCTTGATTATTTCTGTCACGACTCGTCCTCGGGGCTCGTGTCGTGACTACCCCAAGCCCGCCTTCCATAGACCAGGGGCTGGCGACTAGCACCAAGGCGTAAATCCTGGTAAAAAAAGGGAAGGCATTGCCTTTGTAAAGTAAACAAACACCACAGAGCAAGAAAGCAGTAGAAGTAAACACTACGTAAAAACTGAGTACAACAGTAAGTGCGGAAAAGTAATGGGCCAGAATACAAACCCAAACTGAAACTAAAGTACAACTGGAAAGGGAAAACAGAAACTGAAAAGTAAAGTCGCAGCCTCGATCCGTCCACTGGACTCCCACCTGAAGGGTGAGTACAGATAGTCTCCACAGCTCCTCGGGTCCAACCGTCCACTCTGAGTACGTCCGCCAGTGGTCCACCTCCAGGTACCGTCCTGCCCCGCAAGCCTCAACCACGATCAGGGATGTCCGTCGTCTGCAACCAACACAACGTAGTGCGGGCATAGCCCGTACAGGGGTGAGTATAAGCTACTCAGTAGGGACCACGAGACCCCCGAAGGTCACCCAGAATCCACAAAGGATAATCCACAAAGGAAAGATACAATCACAAAGTAACATCTGAAACTGCTTAGGTATATGCCCATACATATACCTAAGTCATCAATTCCAAGTTCGGCTCCAAAATCCGAGCCCAAGTACAACCCAGTCCACACAGGAAAGAAAAACGTAAATCCACACAGGATAGCACAACACAATCCACATAGGAAAGCAAAACAGGATTCAGCTCACATAGGTATACATCTTCGTATGACAATAGAGATGATCAGAGGTAGCTACTGATTCATCTAAGTCGTCAGACCCACAAAGGATCGATAGGTACTAACCCCCGCAATACCCACACAGGATCGATAGGTAACTAACCCCTGCAAAGACCCACATAGGATCGGACCCACACAGGATCTGTAGGCGCTGGCTCACACAGAACCGCTGAGCGCTGACCCACACAGGATCGGTAGCACTGATCCACGTAGGATCGCTGAGTGCTGTAGTCGTCGCCTTTGAATCCACTGAGGATCTCTGTACAGTCGTCGTCATCGTCATAGTCGCAAACGCAGCCAGCTCTAGGGTTCCTGCACACAGCAAGATCGTTCGGGAGGGTCCGCTCCACGAGCCGAGAGGCTGATACATCAACTGACACAAAGTCCGGAGTTGATGTATCCAAAAGTTCCGTATCGTCAACAGGAACTCAGCGTCACAGACGGCGCGTCAATCGGATGCCCGGTCCGGAAGTTATTGGCTTTTTCGTCCCAGGGGCCCGGTTGGTTTTTAAGTCAAAACCAACCCAACCGTACTCCACCTGCGTCAAAATCTTGGGCAGAGTAAGCCAAAAGATCCATCTCACTAAGAGGAAACCAACAAAGTCGACGGCACGTCAATCCGACGTCCGGAACTCAAGTTATGAGTGTTTCCGCTCCGAGGGCCCGGTTGGTTTCGTGTACGAACCAACCCGGCCGAACTCAAAGTACTCCGAAACCTTGAGTTCAATATACCAAAATGACTGTCTCGATCCAAGGATCGCATCTCAACTGACGGTGCGTCGTTCGGAGGTCCGTAGCCCAAGATATGGGAAAAAGACCGAAGAAGGTCCGAAAACGGGGGTTTCGGGCCCGGACCGACCCGGCCCGAGACCCCCTGGGTTGGCCTGAACCGGGTCGACCTGACCCGAATCCGGGTCGGCCTGGCGGGGAGAGGCCCGGCCCGGCCCGGCTGCCGGCCTAGCGGTGCGGCGCGCTGGCGTGCGGCGCCAGCTGGCTCGGCCGAACGGCCGAACCGTTCGGTTTGAGGGGGGGCGCTGCCCCCCCACGTTTTGTAACTGTGGCCCCCCTTAATGGGGGCTGCTAGCTGGCCGGACAGGGGTTTGAACCCCCGACTTTTCCTTTCCCGGCCCGCCCGCCCTGGCCGGCCGGTTTCTGCCACCACAGGACCGGCGACGGTCGGTCCCCTCGCTGCTCCGACACCGGCGGCCCGCTTCCGGCCACCGGTTCCCATGCTCCGCCGCGGCCCGGTATCGGTCGCGGCCTTCATTAGTCCGGTGCAGCGCGATGGCGCCCCACCCCTCCGCCGCAGCCCCGCTCCGGCCGCGGTGCTTTTGCGGTTCTCCGGCGCGGCGCGACGGCGCCGCAACTTGGTTCAATTTCACGGCGCAGCGCGACGGCGCCGCGCATTACTTGTCGCACGATCCCGCGCGGTGCGACGACACCGCGCCATTCCCGTTCCAACCACATTAGAAACAATAACATGGATAAGGGAGGAGGGTCGGCCGTGTTTGTGTGGTCCGGCCCCCTCTCCTTAATCGATAGCAATTGGTCGTATTTACACGAAGAATGACAAGGTAGAATTCACGAACAAAATAAATAAATAAACCCCTACCTCGAGCATAGCTTGAACGGAGGTTCGTCGAACAAGGATTCGTCGCGGAATAACCATCGCAGAAAGAGACGTCACGAAAGAAGACGTCGACGGTGTCGTGGTACACGGCGTCGCGTAATCGGTTTCTGAGAACTCGGCGTTCTTCGTCGGAGACCGTTGTGTTCTTCGCGTTCTTCGTCGAAGACGAAGAAGTTCCTCAAGTCCTTAGCCTTTTTCTCCCCAAGACTCCACCACAAAAACTAACCCAAAATAAATTAAGCCCTCACTTAATTTATTAACTAGACATGAGTTTTAATTTCAAACCCACACACACATTAAACTCACTTCATTAATAACATAAGTTATTAATACTTAAGTTATCAAATTTAAATGTGAGTTGAGGGAGTTAAGGAATGTGAAGGGGTGGGGTCCGTGTGGACCCCACCACCCTCATAACCTCCATTGGGAAGTTGGGTAGTTACCCAACTTCCACCCAAAGCTAAAAACTATCAAGAGAAAATAAAAATTGTAGTTAAATTATTAATTAAACTTCCACAATTTTTATCATCTTCTCTCGAGAAAACGCAACTCCGAAAATGGCGTTCCTAAGAAATTACCGGTGCTACGGTTCCATCGGTGCCCTCGGAATTCGATTCCGAGCACCGGTTCAAAAGTTAGAAATTCCCGCTCATTCGTTCACTGAACGTACCCGAGCTAAACTTCAGATAGAAATTCCGGGCACACCGGGCCTCGGAATCATGTGTCGTTAGAAACTGTGTTCTTTTAAAATCCCAAAGAAAATTAAGAAAAAAAATTTCATTGAATTTTATGGGTCTTTACATTACTCCCACCTCAGGACTTTACGTCCCCGTAAAGATACATCATAATCTAGGGAAAAAAATGTGGGTATTGAGCACGCATCTCAGCCTCCCGCTCCCAAGTGCTCTCCTGGAGATTCCCGTGCTGCCTTGTGATGCGCACTAGAGGAATCGACCGTCCACGCTGGACCCGCTCCTGTCGATCCTCGATCTCCACTGGGACCTCTGTAAAAGTCGCCCCATCATCATCGTCTAGCTCCCCATGGTCAATTATATGCGTCGGTTCGTGCACGTATCTCCTCAGTTGCGATACGTGGAAGACGTCGTGCACTCGGTGCAATTGAGGTGGTAGATCCATGCGATAAGCTACCTCGCCAATCCTGCTGAGGACCTGGAATGGTCCGATGAAGCATGGAGACAACTTGCCGCCTCGGCCAAATCTCTGTAATCCACGTCGAGGTGAGACACGCAAGAAGACGTGGTCGTCATCCTCGAACTATAGTGGCCTCCGCCTCCTGTCAGCATAATACTTCTGTCGGCTCTGAGCTGTCCTCATCCGCTCCTGGATGACCCGTCCTCGGGGCTCGTGTCGTGACTACCGCAAGCCCGCCTTCCATAGACTAGGAGCTGGCGACTAGCACCAAGGCGTAAATCCTGGTAAAAAAAAGGGAAGGAATTGCCTTTGTAAAGTAAACAAACACCACAGAGCAAGAAAGCAGTAAAAGTAAACACTACGTAAAAACTGAGTACAACAGTAAGTGCGGAAAAGTAATGGGCCAGAATACAAACCCAAACTGAAAGTAAAGTACAACTTGAAAGGGAAAACAGCAACTGAAAATTAAAGCCGCAGCCTCGATCCGTCCAATGGACTCCCACCTGAAGGGTGAGTACAGATAGCCTCCACATCTCCTCAGGTCCAACCGTCCACTCCGAGTACGTCCGCCAGTGATCCACCTCCAGGTACCGTCCTGCTCCGCAAGCCTCAACCACGATCAGCGTTGTCCATCGTCTGCAACCAACACAACATAGTGTGGGCATATCCCGTGCAGGGGTGAGTATAAGCTACTCAGTAGGGACCCCGAGACCCCCGAAGGTCTCCCAGAATCCACAAAGGATAATCCACAAAGGAAAGATACAATCACGAAATAACATCCGACACTGCTTAGGTATATGCCCATACATATACCTAAGTCATCAATTCCAAGTTCGGCTCCAACATTCGAGCCCAAGTACAACCCAGTCCACATAGGAAAGCAAAACGTAAATCCACACAGGATAGCACAACACAATCCACATAGGAAAGAAAAACAGGATTCATCTCACACAGGTATACATCTTCATATGACAATAGAGATGATCAGAGGTAGCTACGGATTCATCTAAGTCATCGGGCCCACAAAGGATCGATAGGTACTAACCCCCTAAAGACCCACATAGGATCGATAGGTAACTAACCCCCGCAAAGACCCACACAGGATCGGACCCACACAGGATCTGTAGGCGTTGGCTCACACAGAACCGCTGAGCGCTGACCCACACAGGATCGGACCCACACAGGATCGGTAGCACTGATCCACGTAGCATCGCTGAGTGCTGTAGTCATCGCCGCCGAATCCACTGAGGATCTCTGTACAGTCGTCTTCGTCGTCACAGTCGCAAACGCAGCCAGCTCTAGGGTTCCCGCACACAGCAAGCTTGTTCGGGAGGGTCCACTCCACGAGCCGAGAGGCTGATACATCAACTGACACAAAGTCCAGAGTTGATGTATCCAAAAGTTCTGTATCGTCAACAAGAACTCAGCGTCACAGACGGCGCGTCAATCAGACGCCCGGTATGGAAGTTATTGGCTTTTTCGTCCCAGGGGCCCAGTTGGTTTTTAAGTCAAAACCAACCCGACCATACTCCACCTGCGTCCAAACCTCGGGTGGAGTAATCCAAAAGATCCATCTCACTGATAGGAAACCAACAAAGTCGACGGCACGTCAATCGGACGTCCGGAACTCAAGTTATGAGCGTTTCCGGTCCGAGGGCCCGGTAGGTTTCGTGTACGAACCAACCCGGCCGAACTCAAAGTACTCCTAAACCTTAAGTGCGATATACCGAAACGACCGTCTCGATCCAAGGATCGCATCTCAATTGACGTTGCATCATTCGGAGGTCCGTAGAGCAAGATACGGGCAAAATACCGAAGAAGGGCCGAAAATGGGGGTTTCGGGCCCGGACCGACCCGGCTGGTGTCCTCACTGCGAGGATCACCATGAGGTCTTCTGGTGTCCTCACTAACCTGAAAACCCGTACAACTGCCTCCAGCCAGTCCTCGGCTGCCTGGGGGTCCATCTCCCCGCAGAACCTGGGCGGTCGCTGGCACTGAAACTCGTGCAGTGCACTAAGGCGACGTGCATCGTCAGCGGCTGGGGATGGTAGCATCGGTGGCTCGGCGGGTAGAGGTAGCATCAGTGCCTCTGGTGTCAAAGGGCCCTGTACCGAGGCCTCGTTGCTCGGTGGGTTGTCGTCACACACAACTCTCGGAACCCTAGCTGGCTGCCGTCGTGGGGCCATCCGGAAGAGAAACAGGTGCTCCATGGTCAGAACAGTATACCTGGTCAGCTGACACAAAGTAATCACAAAGAAAACTTGAATACACATGCAATTAATGTTTTCGTGCATTAAGTCGGAAATCAGAAGTCAGGGTCCTGGTGTACGGATACGTCGGCCGCCGCACCAACACTGGACTCCCTGGCCTGATAACCACACTCAATACTCTTAACACTATTGCTTCACATAGAAAAGATCAAAGTCCTGAGTTCTGTGGTAGAACTGAACTCCTCTGATACAAATTTGTCACGACCCGTCCTCGGGGCTCGTGTCGTGACTACGCCAAGCCCGTCTTCCATAGGCCAGGGGCTGGAGACTAGCACCAAGGCGTAAATCCCGGTAAAAAGGTAAGGCATTGCCTTTGGAATGTAAACAAACACCACAGAGCAAGCAAGCAGTAGAAGTAAACACTACGTAAAAACTAGGTACAACAGTAAGTGTGGAAAATTGAGTGGGTCAGAATACAAACCCAAACTGAAAGTAAAGTACAACTCGAAAGGGAAAACAGCAACTGAAAGTAAAGCCACAGCGTCGAGACGTCCACTGGAAGTCCCACCTGAAGGGGGAGTATAGATAGCCTCCACAGCTCCTCGGGTCCAGCCGTCTACTCCGAGTACGTCTCGCCCAGTGGTCCACCTCCAGGTATCATCCTGCTCCGCAAACCTCAACCACGATCAGTGTTGTCTGTCGTCTGCACCCAACACAACGTCGTGCGAGCATAGCCCATGCAGGGGTGAGTATAAGCTACTCAGTAGGGACCCTGAGACCCTCGAAGGTCTCCCAGAATCCACAAAGGATAAACCACAAAGGAAAGATACAATCATGAAGTAACATTCGAAACTGCTTAGGTATATGCCCATACATATACCTAAGTCATCAATTCTCGATCGGCTCCAACATCCGAGCTCTAAAACAACCCAGTCCACAGAGGAAAGCAAGACGTAAATCCACACAGGATAGCACATCACAATCTACATAGGAAAGTAAAACAGGTATTAGCTCACACAGGTATACTTCTTTGTATGACGATAGAGATGATCAGATGTAGCCACTGATTCATCTAAGCCGTCGAACCCACAAAGGATCGATAGGTACTAACCCCCGCAATGACCCACAATGGATCTATAGGTAACTAACCCCCGCAAAGACCCACACAGGATTGATAGGTAACTAACCCCCGCAAAGACCCACACAGGATCGGACCCACACAGGATATGTAGGCGCTGGCTCACACAGAACCGCTGAGTGCTGACCCACACAGGATCTGTAGCACTGATCCACGTAGGATCACTGAGTGCTTTATTCGTCACCGTCGAATCCACTGAGGATCTCTGTACAGTCGTCGTCGTCGTCACAGTCGCAAACGTAACCATCTCTAGGGTTCCCGCACACAGCAAGCTCGTTCGGGAGGGTCCGCTCAACGAGCCGAGAGGTTGATACATCAACTGACACAAAGTCCTGAGTTGATGTATCCAAAAGTTCTGTATCGTCAATAGGAACTCAGCGTCTCAGACGGCGCGTCAATCGGACGCCCGGTCTGGAAGTTATTGGCTTTTTCGTGCCAGGGGCCCGGTTGGTTTTTAAGTCAAAACCAACCCGACCATACTCCACATGTGTCCAAACCTCGGGCAGAGTAATCCAAAAAGTCCGTCTCACTAAGAGGAAACCAACAAAGTCGACGGCACGCCAATCGGACGTCCAGAACTCAAGTTATGAGGGCCCAGTTGGTTTCGTGTACGAATCAACCCGGCCGAACTCAAAGTACTCCTAAACCTTGAGTGCCATATACCAAAACGACCGTCTCGATCCAAGGATCACATCTCAACTAATGGTGTGTTGTTCGGAGGTCCGTAGCCCAAGATATGGGCAAAATACCGAAGAAGGTCCGAAAATGGGGTTTTCGGGCCCGAACCGACCCGGCCCGAGACCCCCTGGGTCGGCCCGGCGGGGCGCGGCCCGGCCCAGCCTGGCTGCAGCCCGGCCCGGCCCGGCTGCCGGCCTGGCGGTCCGGCGCACGACGCCAGCTGGCTCGGCCGAACGGCCGAGCCGTTCGGTTTGTGGGGGGGGGCGCATTTTGTAACCGCGGCCCCCCTTAATGGGGGCCGCTAGCTGGCCGGCCAGGGGTTTGAACCCCCGTATTTTCCTTGCCCGGCCCGCCCGCCCCGGCCGGCCGGTTTCTGCCACCACGGGACCGGCGAAGGCCGGTCCCCTCCCTGCTCAGACACCGGCGGCCCGCTTCCGGCTTCCGGTTCCCATGCTCCGCCGCGGGCCGGTATCGGCCGCAGCCTTCATTCGTCTGGTGTGGCACGACGGTGCCGCAACCCTCCGTCGCGGCCCTGCTCCGACCGCGGTGCTTTTTCTGTTCTCCGGCGCGGCGCGACGGCGCCGCGCCTTGGTTCAATTTCACGGTGCGGCGCGACGGTGTCGCGCATTACTTGCCGCACGATCCCGCGCGGTGCGACGGCACTGCGCCATTCCCGTTCCAACCACATTAGAAACAATAGCTTGGATAAGGGAGGAGGGTCGGGCATGTTTGTGCGGTCCGTCCCCCTCTCGTTAATCGATGGAAATTGGTCTTATTTTCACGAAGAACGACAAGGTAGTATTCACGAACAAATAAATAAATAAACCCCTACCTTGAGCATAGCTTGAACGGAGGTTTGTCGAATAAGGATTCGTCGCGGAATAACCGTCGCGGAAAGAGATGTCGTGAAAGAAGACGTCGACAGCGTCGCGGTACACGGCGTCGCGTAATCGGTTTCCGAGAACTCGGCGTTCTTCATCGAAGACCGTTGTGTTCTTCGCGTTCTTCGTCGAAGACGAAGAAGTTCCTCAAGTCCTTAGACATTTTCTTCCCAAGACTCCACCACAAGAAACTAAGCCAAAATAAATTAAGCCCTCAATTAATTTATTAACTAGACGTGAGTTTGAATTTCAAACCCACACACACATTAAACTCACTTCATTAATAACATAAGATATTAATATTTAAGTTATCAAATTTAAATGTGAGTTGAGGGAGTTAAAAAAAGTGAAGGTGTGGAGTTTGTGTGGGCCCCACCACCCTCATAACCTCCCTTGGGAAGTTGGGTAGTTACCCAACTTCCACCCAAAGCTAAAATCTATCAAGAGGAAATAAAAATTGTAGTTAAATTATTAATTAAACTTCCACAATTTTTATCATCTTCTTTCGAGAAAACGCAACTCCGAAAATGGACTTCCTAAGCAATTATTGGCGCTACGGTTCCATCGGTGCCCTCGGAATTTGATTCCGAGCACTGGTTCAAAATTTAGTAATTCCCGCTCGTTCGTTCACTGAACGTACCCAAGCTAAACTTCGGATAGAAATTCCGGGCACACCGGGCCTCGAAATCATGTGCCGTCAGAAACTGCGTTCTTGTAAAATCCCAAAGAAAATTAAGAAAAAAATTTCCTCGAATTTTACGGGTCTTTAAATTACTCCCACATCAGGTCTTTACGTCCCCGTAAAGATACATCATAATCTAGGGAAACAAATGTGGGTACTGAGCACGCATCTGAGCCTACCGCTCCCAAGTGATCTCCTGGAGATTCCTGTGTTGCCATCTGATGCGCACTAGAGGAATCGACCGTCCACGTAGGACCCACTCCTGTCGATCATCGATCTCCATTGGGACCTCCGTAAATGTCTCCCCATCATCAATGTCCAGCTCCCCATGATCAATGATATGTGACGGGTCGTGCACGTATCTCCTCCGCTGAGATACGTAGAAGACGTCGTGCACCCGGTGCAACTGAGGTGGTAGATCCAGGCGATAAGCCACCTCGTCAATCCTGCTGAGGACCTAGAATGGTCCGATGAAGCCTGGAGACAACTTGCTGCCTCGGCGAAATCTCTGTATACCACGTCGAGGTGAGACTCTCAAGAAGACGTGGTCACCATCCTCAAACTTCAGTGTCCTCCGCCTCCTGTCCGCATAAGACTTCTGTCGGCTCTGAGCTGTCCTCATCCACTCTTGGATGATTTGGACCTTCTCTGTCATAGCCTGGACCATATCCGGTCCCACAAGTGCTGACTCCCCAGGGTCTGTCCAGCACAAAGGAGATCTGCAAGGTCGGTCGTACAACACCTCGTATGGTCCCATCCCGATGGTGGAGTGGTAGTTGTTGTTGTACGCGAACTCCACCAAGGGTAGGTGGTCCTCCCAGCTGCGACCAAAGTCAAGGACACATGCGCGGAGCATGTCCTTGAGATTCTGAATGGTCTTCTTCGTCTGACCATCCGTCTGAGGGTGAAAGGTGGTGCTCAAACGTAGCTGCGTCCCGAACGCCTCCTGCAACCCCTTCCAAAGCCGGGAAGTAAAGCGAGCATCTCAATCGGAGATGATAGATGATGGAACACCGTGAAACTGCACAATCTTCTGAATGTAAAGTCACCCCAAGCTCTCCACTAAGCTCTGCTCTCTGATGGGTAAGAAGTGTGCCGACTTGGTGAGTCGTTCGACAATCACCCAAATGGAGTCGTGACCTCTGGAAGTGCGTGGAAGTCCAGTCACGAGTTCCATAGATATCCCGTCCCACTTCCACTCTGGGACCTCCAAGGGCGGTACCAAGCCTGCTGGTACCTGGTGCTCTGCCTTCATCTACTGGCAGGTGAGGCATCGAGAAACGAACTCTACCACAGCCTTCTTCATGCCTGGCCACCAGTGCTATCGTCTGAGATCCTGGTACATCTTCGCCACTCCAGGATGTACCGCCAAAGGGGAAGTGTGATACTATCTCAGCACCTCCTCTCGCAAAGAAACTAGTACCAAGGTACATCCTCTGAAAAAGACGTCATGCTCTCCTCCTAAGGAGAAAACATCAGGTGCTTGTCCTGAGGATATTTGTGCACGCCGCGTCTCACAGTCAGCGTCCACATGTTGTGCCTCTCTGAACCGTTGTAGTAGTGGAGGAGTGATTGTGAGTGACTGAAGGAAGGATTCTCCATCTCTATCCACAAATCATATCCGCAAAGCGGCTAGCTGCTCTGTCGCCTCCCCAAGTAGCTGAATGCTCGTCCTCCTGCTGAGAGTATCGGCTACCACGTTCCCCTTCCCAGGAGTATAGACTATCTCAAAATCATAGTCCTGGAGGAACTCGAGCCATTGCCGCTGTCTCAGGTTCAGGTCCTTCTGAGAGAAGATGTACCTGAGACTCTGATGGTCAGAATAGACTGTAAAGCGCTCGCCCATCAGATAGTTTCGCCACATTTTCAGAGCGAAGACCACTGCTGCTAAATCCAGGTCATGGGTATCATAGTTCTGCTCATGCGGCCTCAACTGACGTGATCCATAGGCGATCACTTCCTGCTCCTGCATTAGGACACATCCAAGTCCGGTCCCTAACGCATCGCAGTAGACTACGTACCCTACTCCCTCCTCTGGCAACCTCAAGATAGGTGCGCTGGTCAATTTCTGTTTCAGCACCTGGAAGCTCTACTGACATCTGACTGACCACACAAAGGGTTGCCCCTTCCTCCTTAACGTTCTGCAAAGCTACAAAGATTTATCCTTTGCCGAAAAGGGAAATCCGGTCTCATCCCCTGGATGAACCACGTTCCTTGCCTAATACAGTCAATCTCGTCATGATTAGTTAATTCATGGCATGGATGACATCGTAAGGCCTCGACGCTGCTACCAAGAGATCCAACCGTTACTCTCGCCTCCAAGGGTTGAGTCACACTGTCGGCATCAATGTGTGGTCACTAGGTCTCCTCCAGTGAGAATCTCCCAAGTGAGGGTCAAGTCAACAATTTTTTTAACCAGCACCTCTTAGTATTAACAAAAAAAAGACAAGAAAGCAAACGTCACTATTGCAAGCGTCATTTATTACTTCAACTCAAAGTACAAGGACACAAGGCAACACAAACAACGAAGATAGAGGCATAATGGGCAAAGGCCTCTATGCCTGGAGCTAGACCCGCACTTGTCCACCTGCTTCCGGAGTTCCATGATCGTAAGCTTCAGCTGCCTGAAGTTGTGCTCTCCCCTGAGGTCGGGGTGGACCTCCTGGTGGTGGTGGTGGTAGAGCCTCAAAGCGTCGCCCACCACCTGCTGCTCGGCCAGCTCCTTTGCCTCATCCGCCTGCTCCATGCAGACCACCACGGTCGAACCTCTGTCTCTGCCTAGGTGGTTCCTCAACCGTCTGTTGCTCCTCTGCATGGCGGGTCAGGCAGTCACAAGCCATGTGGCCCTGCCCGCCGCATGCATAGCACTGTCTACCACTCGTAAGACTGGTTCTGCTGTGTGTGCCCCGCACCTCCGAGCCAGTTTCCTATGGTCGTCCGCCCAATGACCTGGCCCGCTTGGACCTCTACGACATCTGTCTACTTTCGGATGCAGAAGACTATGCCACGTGTCGTCCTGCGGTAGCTCTCGCCGCTGGTGTAGACTCAGCAAGAAAACCCTCGATCAGAAGGGCTCGCTCCAGTACTCCTGCCTAAATTGGAATGTTGAGGGAGATCAGCGATGCCCTGATCTCCTGCCTCAATCCATGCTCGAAGGTCCAGTCTCGGAGGAATGGGTCTCGTATCATGTCTGTCGAGTAGCATGAGGGATCAGTAAACATCACCGAGTACTGGGCAACCATCAAGCTGCCCTACCGCAGCTGTAAGAGCTCCTGGATGTGCACCGCACAGAGGGTGGCTGGGACGAACTCCGAGCGGAATAGGCTCTCAAAGTCCGTCCAGAGGAGAGATGCCTCGTCATGCACCTGGAGCATCAAGCTCCACCATCTGTCTGTTTCCGCGTGCAGTAGGCTCGCTGCGAGGATCACCATGTGGTCTGTTGGTGTCCTCACTAACCTGAAAAACCGTACAACTGCCTCCAGTCAGTCCTCGGCTGCCTGGGGGTCCGTCTCCCCGCGGAACCTGGGCGTTCGCTGGCCCTGAAACTCGTGTAGTGCACTAAGGTGACGTGCATCGTCAGCGGCTGGGGCTGGTAGCATCGGTGGCTCGGCGGGTAGAGGTACCGTCGGTGCCTCTACTGTCAAAGGGCCATGTACCGAGGCCTCGTCGCTCGGTGGGCTGTCGTCATGCACAACTCTCGGAACCCTAGATGGCTGCCGTCGTGGGGTCATCCTGAAGAGAAACAGGTGCTCCATGGTCAGAACAGTATACCTGGTGAGTTGACACAAAGTAATCACAAAGAAAACTTGAATACACATGCAATTAATGTTTTCATGCATTAAGTCGGAAATAAGAAGTCAGGGTCCTGGTGTACGGATACGTCGGCCGCCGCACCAACACTGGACTCTCTGGCCTGATAACCACACTCAATACTCTTAACACTATTGCTTCACATAGAAAAGATCAGAGTCCAGAGTTCTGCGGTAGAACCGAACTCCTCTGATACCAATTTGTCACGACCCATCCTCGGGGCTCGTGTCGTGACTACCCCAAGCCCGCCTTCCATAGGCTAGGGGCTGGCGACTAGCACCATGGCGTAAATCCCGGTAAAAAGGTAAGGCATTGCCTTTGGAATGTAAACAAACGCCACAGAGTAAGAAAGCAGTAGAAGTAAACACTATGTAAAAACTGGGTACAATAGTAAGTGCGGAAAAGTAAATGGATCAGAATACAAACCCAAACTGAAAGAAAAGTACAACTCGAAAGGGAAAATAGCAACTGAAAGTAAAGTCGTAGCATCGAGCAGTCCACTGGAAGTCCCACCTCAAGGGTGAGTACAGATAGCCTCCAGAGCTCCTCGGGTCCAGCAGTCTGCTCCGAGTACGTCTCGCCCAGTGGTCCACCTCCAGGTACCGTCCTACTCCGCAAGCCTCAACCACGATCAGCGTTGTCCGTCGTCTACAACCAACACAACGTAGTGCGGGCATAGCCCGTGAAGGGGTGAGTATAAGCTACTCAGTAGGGACCCCGAGACCCCCGAAGGTCTCCCAGAATCCACATAGGAAAAACCACAAAGGAAAGATACAATCACGAAGTAACATTCGACACTGCTTAGGTATATGCCCATACATATACCTAAGTCATCAATTCTCGATCGGCTCCGACATCCGAGCTCTAGAACAACTCAGTCCACACAGGAAAGCAAGACGTAAATCCACACAGGATAGCACATCAAAATCCACATAGGAAAGTAAAACAGGTATCAGCTCACACTGGTATACTTCTTCGTATGAGGATAGAGATGATCAGATGTAGCCACTGATTCATCTAAGCCATCGGACCCACAAAGGATCGATAGGTACTAACCCCCGCAATGACCCACAAAGGATCGATAGGTAACTAACCCCCGCAAAGACCCACACAGGATCGATAGGTAACTAACCCCCGCAAAGACCCACATAGGATCGGACCCACACAGGATCTGTAGGCGCTGGCTCACACAGAACCGCTGAGCGCTGACCCACACAAGATCGGTAGCACTGATCCACGTAGGATCTCTAAGTGTTGTATTCGTCACCGTCGAATCCACTGAGGATCTATGTACAGTCGTCGTCATCGTCACAGTCGCAAACGCAGCCAGCTCTAGGGTTCCCGCACACAGCATGCTCGTTCGGGAGGGTCCGCTCCACGAGCCGAGAGGCTGATACATCAACTGCCACAAATTCCGGAGTTGATGTATCCAAAAGTTCCGTATCGTCAACAGGAACTCAGCGTCACAGACGGCGCGTCAATCGGACGCCCGGTCTGGAATTTATTGGCTTTTTCATCCTAGGGGCTTGGTTGGTTTTTAAGTCAAAACCAACCCGACCGTACTCCACCTGCATCCAAACCTCGGGAGGAGTAATCCAAAAGATCTGCCTCACTAAGAGGAAAACAAAAAAGTCGATGGCACGTCAATCGGACATCCGGAACTCAAGTTATGAGTGTTTCCGCTCTGAGAGCCCGGTTGGTTTCGTGTACGAACCAACCCGGCCGAACTCAAAGTACTCCGAAACCTTGAGTGCGATATACCGAAACGACCGTCTCTATCTAAGGATCGCATCGTAACTGACGGTGCGTCGTTCGGAGGTCTGTAGCCCAAGATATGGTCAAAAGACCGAAGAAGGTCCGAAAATGGGGGTTTCGGGCCCGGACCGACCCGGCCCGAGACCCCCTGGGTCGGCCCGAACCGGGTAGACCCAACTCGGGCCCGACTGCCGGCCTGGCGGTCCGGCGCGGTGGCATGTGGGGCCAGCTGGATCGGCCGAACGGCCGAGCCGTTCGGTTTGCGGGGGGGGCGCTGCCCCCCGCGTTTTGTAAACGCGGCACCCCTTAATGGGGGCTGCTAGCTGGTCAGCTGGGGGTTTGAACCCCCTGCTTTTCTTTGCCCGGTCGGCCTGCCGGTACGGCGCGCTGGCGCACGGCGCCAGCTGGCTCGGCCGAATGGCCGAGCCGTTCGGTTTGCGGGGGGGGGGGGGCGCTGCCCCCCCGCGTTTTGTAACCGCGGCCCCCCCTTAATGGGGGCCGCTAGCTGGATAGCCGGGGGTATGAACTCCCGGCTTCTCCTTGCCCGATCGTCCCGCCCCGGCCGGCCGGTTTCTGCCACCACGGGACCGGCGACGGCCGGTCCCCTCCCTGCTCCGACACCGGTGGCCCGCTTCCGGCCGCCGGTTCCCACGCTTCGCCGCGGCCCGGTATCAGACGCGGCCTTCATTCGTCCGGTGCGGCGCGACGACGCCGCACCCCTCCGCCGTGGCCCCGCTCCGGCCGCGGTGCTTTTTCAGTTCTCTGGCACGGCGCGACGGCGCCGCAACTTGGTTCAATTTCACAGCGCGGCGCGACGGCACCGCGCATTACTTTCCTCACGATCCCGTGCGGTGCGACGGCACCGCGCCATTCCCGTTCCAACCACATTAGAAACAATAACATGGATAAGAGAGGAGGGTCGGACGTGTTTGTGCGGTCCGGACCCCTCTCGTTAATCGATAGCAATTGGTCGTATTTTCACGAAGAACGACAAGGTAGTATTCATGAACAAATAAATAAATAAACCCCTACCTCGATCGTAGCTTGAACAGAGGTTCGTCGAACAAGGATTCGTCGCGGAATAACCGTCGCGGAAAGAGACATCGCGAAAGAAGACGTCGACGGCGTCGCGGTACACGGTGTCGCGTAATCGGTTTCCAAGAACTCGGCGTTCTTCGTTGGAGACCGTTCTGTTCTTTGCGTTCTTCGTCGAAGACGAAGAAGTTCCTCAAGTCCTTAGCCTTCTTCTCCCCAAGACTCCACCACAAGAAACTAACCCAAAATAAATTAAGCCCTCACTTAATTTATTAACTAGACATGAATTTGAATTTCAAACCCACACACACATTAAACTCACTTCATTAATAACATAAGTTATTAATACTTAAGTTATCAAATTTAAATGTGAGTTGAGGGAGTTAAGGAATGTGAAGGGGTGGGGTTCTTGTGGGCCCCACCACCCTCATAACCTCCCTTGGGAAGTTGGGTAGTTACCCAACTTCCACCCAAAGCTAAAAACTATCAAGAGGAAATAAAAATTGTAGTTAAATTATTAATTAAACTTCCACAATTTTTATCATCTTCTCTCGAGAAAACGTAACTCCGAAAATGGCGTTCCTAAGCAATTATCAGCGCTACGCTTCCATCGGTGCCCTTGTAATTTGATTCCGAGCACTGGTCCAAAAGTTAGAAATTCTCACTCGTTCGTTCACTGAACGTACCTGAGATAAACTTCGGATAGAAATTCCAGGCACACCAGGCCTCGGAATCATGTGCCGTCAGAAACTGCATTCTTGTAAAATCCCAAAGAAAATTAAGAAAAAAAAATTCCTAAAATTTTACGGGTCTTTACATTACTCCAACCTCAGGGATTTACGTCCCCGTAAAGATACATCATAAACTAGGGAAACAAATGTGGGTACTGAGCACGCATCTGAGCCTCCCGCTCCCAAGTGCTCTCCTGGAGATTCCCGTGCTGCCATCTGATGCGCACTAGAGGAATCGACCGTCCACGTAGGACCCGCTCCTGTCGATCCTCGATCCCCATTGGGACCTTCGTAAAAGTCTCCCCTTCATCAATGTCCATCTCCCCATGATCAATGATATGCGACGGGTCGTGCACGTATCTCCTCAGCTGAGATACGTGGAATACGTCGTGCACCCGGTGCAACTGAGGTGGTAGAGACAGGCGATAAGCCACCTCGTCAATCCTGCTGAGGACCTGGAATAGTCTGATGAAGCGTGGAGACAACTTGCCGCCTTGGCCAAATCTCCGTATACCACGTCGAGGTGAGACTCGCAAGAAGACGTGGTCGCCATCCTCAAACTCCAGTGGCCTCCGCCTCCTGTCCGCATAAGACTTCTGTCGGATCTGAGCTATCCCCACCCACTCTTGGATGATTTGGACCTTCTCTATCGTGGCATGGACCATCTCCGGTCCCACAAGTGCTGACTCCCTAGGGTCTGTCCAGCACAAAAGAGATCTGCAAGGTCGGCCGTACAACGCCTCGTATGGTGCCATACCGATGGTGGAGTGGTAGCTGTTGTTGTACGCGAACTCCACCAAGGGTAGGTGGTCCTCCCATCTATGACCAAAGTCGAGGACACATGTTTTGAGCATGTCCTCGAGAGTCTGAATGGTACTCTCCGTCTGACCATCTGTTTGAGGGTGAAAGGTTGTGCTCAGAAGTAGTTGTGTCCCGAACGCCTCCTACAACCCCTTCCAAAGCCGGGAAGTAAAGCGAGCATCTCGATCGGAGACGATAGATGATGGCACACCATGAAACCGCACAATCTCCTGAACGTAAAGTTGTCCCAAGCTCTCCACTGAGCCCTGCTCTCTGATGGGTAAGAAGTGTGCCGACTTGGTGAGTTGGTCGACAATCACCCAAATGGAGTCGTGACCTCTGAAAGTGCGTGGAAGTACAGTCATGAAGTCTATAGATATCTCGTCCCACTTCCACTCCGAGACCTCCAAGGACTGTACCAAGCCTGCTAGTACCTGGTGTTCTGTTTTCACCTGCTGGAAGGTGAGGCATCAAGAAACAAACTATGCCACAGCCTTCTTCATGCTTGGCCACCAGTACTATCATCTGAGATCCTGGTACATCTTCGCCACTTCAGGATGTACCGCCAAAGGGGAAGTGTGATACTCTCTCAGCACCTCCTCTCGCAAAGCAACTGGTACCAAGGTACATCCTCTGAAAAGGACGGTGTGCTCTCCTCCTAAGGAGAAAACATCAGGTGCATGTCCTGAGGATATTTGTGCACACCGCGTCTCACAGTCGGCGTCCTCACGTTGTGCCTCTCTGACCCGCTGTAGTAGTGGAGGAGTGACTGTGAGTGACTGAAGGAAAGCTGCTCCATCTCTATCCACAAAGGATATCTGGAAAGCAGCTAGCTGCTCGGTTGCCTCCCCAAGTAGCTGAATGCCCGTCCTCCTGCTGAGAGCATCGGCTACCACGTTCCCCTTCCCAGGAGTATAGACTATATCAAAGTCATAGTCCTGGAGGAACTCGAGCCATCACCGCTATCTCAGGTTCAGGTCCTTCTGAGAGAAGATGTACCTGAGACTCTGATGGTTAGAATAGACTGTAAAGCGCTTGCCCATCAGATAGTGTCGCCACATTTTCAGAGCGAAGAGCACTGCTGCTAACTCCAGGTCATGGGTAGTGTAGTTCTGCTCATGCGGCCTCAACTAACGTGATCCATAGGTGATCACTGCCCGCTCCTGCATCAGGACACATCCGAGTCCGGTCTCTGATGCATCGCAGTAGACTACGTACCCAACTCCCTCCTCCGGCAACCTCAAGATAGGTGCGCTGGTCAATTTCTGCCTCAGCTCCTGGAAGCTCTGCTGACATCTGACTGACCACACGAAGGGTTGCCCCTTCCTCCTTAACGTTCTGTAAATCTGCAAAGATTTATCCTTTTCCGAAAAGGGAAATCTGGTCTCATCCCCTGGATGAACCGCGTTCCTTTCCTAATACAGTCAATCCTGTCATGATTAGTTAATTCATGGCATGGATGAATTCGTAAGGCCTCAACACTACTACCAAGAGATCCAACTGTTACTCTCGCCTCCAAGGGTTGAGTCACACTGTCGGCATCAGTGTGTGGTCACTGGGTCTCCTCCAGTAAGAATATCGCAAGTGAGGTTCAAGTCAACAGTTTTTTTAACCGACACCTCTTAGTATTAACAAACAAAAGACAAGAAAGAAAACTTCACTATTTCAAGTGTCTTTTATTACTTCAACTCAATGTACAAGGACACAAGGCAACACAAACAACGAAGATAGAGGCATAATGGGAAAACGCCTCTATGCCTGGAGCTAGACCCGCACTTGTCCACCTGCTTCCGGAGTTCCATGATCGTAAGCTTCAGCTGCCTGAAGCTGTGCTCTCCCCTGAGGTCAGGGTGGACCTCCTGGTGGTGGTAGTGGTAGAGCCTCAAAGCGTTTCCCACCACCTGCTGCTCAGCCAGCTCCTCTGCCTCGTCCGCCTGCTCCCTGCGGACCACCACGGTCGAACCTCTACCTCTGCCTAGGTGGTTCCTCAACCGTCTGCTGCTCCTCTGCGTGGCGGGTCGGGCAGTCACGAGCCATGTGGCCCTGCCCGCCGCATGCATAGCATTGTCTACCACTCGTAAGACTGGTTCTGCTGCGTGTGCCCGCACCTCCGAGCCAGTATAATGTGGTCATCCGCCCGATGACCTGGCCCGCTTGGACCTCTGAGACATCTGTCTACTTCCGGATGCAGAAGACTATGCCACGTGTCGCCCTACGGTAGGTCTCGCCGCTGGTGTAGACTCAGCAAGAAAACTCTCGATCAGAAGGGCTCGCTTCAGTACTTCTGCCTAAGTCGGAATGTTGAGGGAGATCAACGATGCCCTGATCTCCTGCCTCAATCCCTGCTCGAAGGTCCGGGGCCGGAATAATGGGTCCCGTGCCATGTTTGTCGAGTAGCGCGAGAGATCAGTAAATCTCACCGGGTACTGGGCGACCGTCAAGCTGCCCTACCGCAACTGTAAGAGCTCCTGGATGCGCACCGCACGGAGGGTGGCTGGGACGAACTCCGAGTGGAAGAGGCTCTCAAAGTCCGTCCAGAGGAGAGATGCCTCATCATGAACCTAGTGCATCAAGCTCCACCATCTGCCTGTTGCCGCGTGCAGTAGGCTCGCTGCGAGGATCACCATTAGGTCTGCTGGTGTCCTCACTAACCTGAAAACCCGTACAACTGCCTCCAGCTAGTCCTCGGCTGCCTGGGGGTCCATCTCCCCACAGAAACCGGGTGGTCGTTGGCGCTGAAACTCGTGCAGTGCAATAAGGCGACGTGCATCGTCAGCGGCTGGGGCTGGTATATTCGGTGGCTCGGCGGGTAGAGGTACCACCGGTGCCTTTGCTGTCAAAGGGCCATGTACCGAGGCCTCGTCGCTCGGTGGGCTGTCGTCACGCACAACTCTCGGAACCCTAGCTGGCTGCCATCGTGGGGCCATCCTGAAGAGAAACAGGTGATCCACAGTCAGAACAGTATACCTGGTGAGCTAACACAAAGTAATCACAAAGAAAACTTGAATACACATGCAATTAATGTTTTCGTGCATTAAGTCGAAAATCAGAAGTCAGGGTCCTGGTGTATGGATACGTCGGTCGCCGCACCAACACTGGACTCCCTGGCCTGATAACCACACTCAATACTCTTAACACCATTGCTTCACATAGAAAAGATCAGATTTCTGAGTTCTGCGGTATAACCGAACTCCTCTGATACCAATTTGTCACGACCCGTCCTCGGGGCTCGTATCGTGACTACCCCAAGCCCGCCTTCCATAGACCAGGGGCTGGCGACTAGCACCAAGGCGTAAATCCCGGTAAAAAAAAGGGAAGGCATTGCCTTTTGAATGTAAACAAACACCACAGAGAAAGCAAGCAGTAGAAGTAAACACTACGTAAAAACTAGGTACAACAGTAAGTGCGAAAAAGTAAGTGGGTCAGAATACAAACCCAAACTGGAAGTAAAGTACAACTCGAAAGGGAAAATAGAAACTAAAAGTAAAGCCGCAGCGTCGAGCCGTCCACTGGAAGTCCCACCTGAAGGGTGAGTACAGATAGCCTCCACAGCTCCTCGGGTCCAGCCGCCTACTCTGAGTACGTCTCACCCTGTGGTCCACCTCCAGGTACCGTCCTACTCCGCAAGCCTCAACCACGATCAGCGTTGTCTGTCATCTACAACCAACACAACGTAGTGCGGGCATAGCCCGTGCAGGGGTGAGTATAAGCTACTCAGTAGGTACCCTAAGACCCCTGAAGGTCTCCCTGAATCCACAAAGGATAAACCACAAAGGAAGGATACAATCATGATGTAACATTCGACACTGCTTAGGTATATGCCCATACATATACCTAAGTCATCAATTCTCGATCGGCTCCAACATCCAAGCTCTAAAACAACTCAGTCCACACAGGAAAGCAAGACATAAATCCACACAGGATAGCACATCACAATCCACATAGGAAAGTAAAATAGGTATCAGCTCACACAGGTATACATCTTCGTATAGTAATAGAGATGGTCAGAGGTAGCTACGGATTCATCTAAGCCGTTGGATCCACAAAGGATCGATAGGTACTAACCCCCGCAAGACCCACACAGGATCGATAGGTAACTAACCCCCGCAAAGACCCACACAGGATCGGACCCACACAGGATCTGTAGGCGCTGGCTCACACAGAACGACTGAGCGCTGACCCACACAGGATCGGACTCACACGGGATCGGTAGCACTGATCCACGTAGGATCGCTGAGTGTTGTAATCGTCGTCGTCGAATCCACTGAGGATCTCTGTACAGTCGTGGTCGTCATCACAGTCGCAAACGCAGCCAGCTCTAGGGTTCCCGCACACAGCAAGCTCGTTCGGGAGGGTCCGCTCCACGAGCCGAGAGGCTGATACATCAACTGAAAAAAAGTCTGGAGTTGATGTATACAAAAGTTCCGTACTATCAACAGGAACTCAGCGTCACAGACGGCGCGTCAATCGGACACTAGGTCTGTAAGTTATTGGCTTTTTCGTCCCAGGGACCCGGTAGGTTTTTAAGTCAAAACCAACCCGACCATACTCCACCTACATCCAAACCTCGGGCAGAGTAAGCCAAAAGATCTGTCTCACTAATAGGAAACCAACAAAGTCGACGGCACGTCAATCGGACGTCCGGAACTCAAGTTATGAGTGTTTACGCTCCGAGGACCCGGTTGGTTTCGTGTACGAACCAACCTGGCCGAATTCAAAGTACTCCGAAACCTTGAGTGCGATATACCGAAACGACCGTCTCGATCCAAGGATCGCATCGCAACTGACGGTGCATCGTTCGGAGGTCCGTAGCCCAAGATATGGGCAAAATACTGAAGAAGGTCCGAAAACGGGGGTTTCGGGCCCGAACCGACCCGGCCCGAGACCCCCTGGGTCGGCCCGGATGGGCGCGGCGTGATGGCGCCGTGACTTGGTTCAATTTCACGGCGCGGCGCGATGGCGCCGTGACTTGGTTCAATTTCACGGCGCGGCGCGACGGCGCCCGCATTACTTGCCCCACGATCCCGCACGGTGCGATGCACCGCGCCATTCCCGTTCCAACCACATTAGAAACAATAACATGAATAAGGGAGGAGGGTCGGCCGTGTTTGTGCGGTTCGGCCCCCTCTCGTTAATCAATAGAAATTGGTCATATTTTCACGAAGAACGACAAGGTAGTATTCACGAACAAATAAATAAATAAATCCCTACCTAGAGTGTAGCTTGAACGGAGGTTCTTCGAACAAGGATTCATCGCAGAATAATCGTCGCGAAAAGAGACGTCACGAAAGAAGACATTGACGGCATCGCGGTACACGGCATCGTGTAATCTTTTTCCGAGAACTCGGCGTTCTTCGTCAGAGACCATTGTGTTCTTCGCATTCTTTTTCGAAGACGAAGATGTTCCTCAAGTCCTTAGCCTTTTTCTCCCCAAGACTCCACCACAAGAAACTAACCCAAAATAAATTAATCCCTCACTTAATTTATTAACTAGACATGAGTTTTAATTTCAAACCCACACTCACATTAAACTCACTTCATTAATAACATAAGTTATTAATACTTAAGTTATCAAATTTAAATGTGAGTTGAGGGAGTTAAGGAATGTGAAGGGGTGGGGTTCATGTGGGCCCCACCACCCTCATAACCTCCCTTGGGAAGTTGGGTAGTTACCCAACTTCCACCCAAAGCTAAAAACTATTAAGAGGAAATAAAAAGTGTAGTTAAATTATTAATTAAACTTCCACAATTTTTATCATCTTCTCTCGAGAAAACGCAACTCCGAAACTAGCGTTCCTAAGAAATTATCGGTGCTACGGTTCCATCGGTGCCCTCAGAATTCGATTCCGAGCACCGGTTCAAAATTTAGAAATTCCCGCTTGTTCGTTCACTGAACGTATCCGAGCTAAACTTCGGATAGAAATTCTGGGCACACCGGGCCTCGGAATCATGTGCCATGTACCGACCCGGGCTTGGGGTAGTCACGGTGTGCCCCTGGCCTATGGAAGGCAGGCTCGTGATTGCCCAACCCGCTGTGCTGAGGAGCAACAGACGGTTGAGGGACCACCGAGGCAGAGGCAGAGGGTCGACCGTGGCGGTCCGCAGGGAGCAGGCGGACGAGGCAGAGGAGAAGGTCGAGCAGCAGGTGGTGGGCGACGAATTGAGGCTCTAACACCACCACCACCAGGAGGTCCACCCCGACCACAGGGAGCTGGCGGGCAGAGACAGGCACAGCTCCAGGCAGCGGAGGCCTATGACCACGGCGCGCCCGAGATGATTCGAGGTACTATCTGTGTCTATTCCACCCTTGTTGTAGTTCTTATAGACATAGGAGTGAGTCACTCTTTCATAGCCGCTACCCTTGTTCGGAGCTCAGAGATTCCGACAGAGCCGTTGGCTCAATCCTTACGGCTAGAGACTCCTACAGAAGCAGACTCGACGATTACGCACTGGTGCCGGCAGTGTGAGCTTACTCTAGGAGGCGAGAGCTTCGGCTGGGATCTTCTTGTAGCGGCGTCGAGGCCTTATGACGTCATCTTGGGCATGGATTGGTTATCTACAGTCCATGCACAGATTGACTGTATTAGGCACAAGGTGCGATGTCTACACACCGATGGGAGAAGGTTCACCTTCACCGGTGAGAAGGGAGCCTTTGCAGCACAGGATGGACTCTCGTAGAGGAGAGGACAGCCCATCACTCATTAGTTGGCTAGTCTCATCCTAGGAGCAGTTGACATGCAGAGTCCTGGTTTTCCTGCAGTGGTAGATCAGTATGCGGACGTCTTTCCCGACGACGTTCCAGGACTACCTCCTCGCAGAGAGGTAGACTTTTATATTGACCTGTACCCCGAGACAGCCTCGATATCGACTCCAGCATATCGGATGGCCCCCACCGAGCTTAGAGAGCTACGGGTACAGTTGGAGGACTTGCAGGGCAAGGGGTTCATCCGACCCAGTGTTTCACCCTGGGCTTCCCCGATTTTGTTCGCCAAGAAGGCGTACGGGAGCTTGCGACTTTGTGTCGACTATCGTCGCCAGAACCAGGTGATAGTGAGGAACAAGTATCTGCTACCGAGGATTGATGACCTCTTCGATCAGCTCAAGGGAGCACGGTGGTTCTCAAAGATAGACCTCAGGTCAGGCTATCATCAGTTCAGAGTTCGAGACGAGGACGTGCAGAAGACGGCCTTCAGGTGTCGGTATGGCCACTATAAGTTCTTGGTTATGCCATTCGGCATAACCAATGCTCCAGCAGTGTTCATGGTCCCCATGAACAGGATCTTTCAGCCATACCTCGATCGATTTGTCATGGTCTTCATCGAAGACATTTTGATTTACTCGACGACTGAGGAGGAGCACGCCTACCACTTGTGGGTTGTGCTAGACACACTCCGAGAGCACCAGCTTTATGGAAAGCTCTCGAAGTGTCAGTTATGGATACGTGAGGTCCACTTCTTGGGACACGTCATCTCTGAGGCGGGATTTGCGGTGGATCTTGCGAAGATCGAGGCAGTGCTAGCTTGGGAGCCACCCAGGAGCATGACGAAGGTGTGGAGTTTCTTGGGACTAGCTGGATACTATCAGAGATTTGTGCCAGACTTCTCCAGAGTTGCGGCACCACTCTCAGCTTTGACAAAGAAGGAGAAACCCTTTGTGTGGTCAAACAAATGTCAGCAGAGCTTCCAGGAGCTGAGACAGAGATTGACCAGCGCACCTATCTTGAGGTTTCCTGAGGAGGGAGTAGGGTACGTAGTCTACTGCGATGCATCAGGGACCGGACTTGGATGTGTCCTGATGCATGAGAGGGCCATGATTGTCTATGGATCACGTCAGTTGAGGCCGCATGAGAAGAACTACGCTACCCATGACCTGGAGTTAGCAGCAGTGGTCTTCGCTCTGAAGACATGGCGACACTACCTGATGGGCGAGCGCTTTGCAGTCTTTTCTGATCATCAGAGTCTCAGATATATATTCTCTCAGAAGGACCTGAATCTGAGATAGAGGCGATGGCTCTAGTTCCTCTAGGACTATGACTTTGAGATAGTCTATACTCCTGGGAATGGGAACGTGGTAGCCGATGCTCTCAGCAGGATGACGGGCATTCAGCTACTTGAGGAGGCGATAGAGCAGCTAGCCTCTTTGCAGATATCATTCGTGGATAGAGATGGAGCAGCCTTCCTTCAGTCTCTCATAGTCACCCCTATACTACTACAGCGGGTCAAAGAGGCACAGCGTGGGGACGCTGACTGTAAGATGCGGCGTGCACAGATATCCTCAGGACAGGCACCTGATGGTTTCTCCTTTGGAGCAGAGCAATAAGTCCTTTTCAGTGGACGTACCTTGGTACCAGTTGCTTTACAAGAGGAGGTGCTGAGAGAGTTTCACACTTCTCCTTTGGCGGTATATCCTGGAGTGGCGAAGATGTACCAGGATCTTAGACGATAGCACTGGTGGCCGGGCATGAAGAAGGTTGTGGCAGAGTTCGTTTCTCGATGCCTCACCTGCCAGCAGGTGACGGCAGAGCACCAGGTACCGGTAGGCTTGGTACAGCCTTTGGAGGTCCCGTAGTGGAAGTGGGACGGCATATCTATGGACTTCGTGACTGGACTTCCATGCACTTCCAGAGGTCACGACTCCATTTGGGTGATTGTCGACTGACTCACCAAGTCGGCACACTTCTTACCCATCAGAGAGCAGGGCTCAGTGGAGAGCTTAGGACGACATTACGTTCAGGATATTGTGCGGCTTCATGGTGTGACATCATCTATCGTCTTCGATCGAGATGCTCTCTTAACTTCCCGGCTTTGGAAGGGGTTGCAGGAGGCGTTCGGGACACAGCTACGTCTGAGAATAGCCTTTCAACCTCAAACGGATAGTCAAACGAAGAGGACCATTCAGACTCTCGAGGACATGCTCCGCGCATGTGTCCTCGACTTTGGTCACAGCTGGAAGGACCACCTACCCTTGGTGGAGTTCACGTACAACAACAGCTACCACTCCACCATCGGGATGGCACCATACGAGGCGTTGTACGGCCGACCTTGCAGATCTCCTTTGTGCTGGACAGACCCTGGGGAGTCAGCACTTGTGGGACCAGAGATGGTCCAGGCCATGACAGAGAAGGTCCAGGTCATCCAGGAGTAGATGAGGACAGCTTAGAGCCGGCAGAAGTCTTATGCTGACAGAAAGCAGAGGCCACTAGAGTTTGAGGATGGCGACCATGTCTTCTTGCGTGTCTCACCTCGATGTGGATTATGGAGATTTGGCCAAGGCGGAAAGTTGTCTCCACGCTTCATCAGACCGTTCCAGGTCCTCAGCAGGATTGGCGAGGTAGCTTATCGCCTGGCTCTACCACCTCAGTTGCACTGGGTGCACGACGTCTTCCACGTATCTCAGCTGAGGAGATACGTGCACGATCCGACGCATATCATTGACCATGGGGAGCTAGACGTTGATGATGGGGTGACTTTTACGGAGGTCCCAGTGGAGATCGAGGATCGACAAGATCGGGTCCTACGTGGATGGTCGATTACCCTAGTGCACATTAGATGGCAGCACGGGAATCTCTAGGAGAGCACTTGGGAGCGGGAGGCTCGGATGCGTGCTCAGTACCCACATTTTTTTCCCTAGCTTATGATGTATCTTTACGGGGACGTAAATCCCTGAGGTGGGAGTAATGTAAAGACCCGTAAAATTCAAGGAAATTTTTTTCTTAATTTTCTTTGGAATTTTACAAGAATGTAGTTTCTGACGGCACATGATTTCGAGGCCCGGTGTGCCCGGAATTTCTATCTGAAGTTTAGCTCGGGTACGTTTAGTGAATGAACGAGCGGGAAATTCTAACTTTTGAACTGGTGCTCGGAATCGAATTTCGAGGGCACCGATGGAACCACAGCGTCGGTAATTGCTTAGGAACACCTATTCCGGAGTTGCGTTTTCACGAAAGAAGATGATAAAAATTTTGAAAGTTTAATTAATAATTAAACTGCAATTTTTATTTTCTCTAAGTGGGTTTTAGCTTTGGGTGGAAGTTGGGTAACTACCCAACTTCCCAAGGGAGGTTATGAGGGTGGTGGGGCCCACACGAACCCCACCCCTTCACTTTCTTAAACCCCCTCAACTCACCATTATGTATGACAACTTGTCATGAGTTAATTAGGTGGAAATAATTCAAACTCTTGAAATTCAAACTAATGTCTAGTTAATAAATTAAGGGAGGGCTTAATTTATTTTGGGTTAGTTTCTTGTGGTGGAGTCTTTGGGAGAAAAGGCTAAGGACTTGAGGAACTTTTTCATCTTCGACGAAGAACACGAAGAACACATCTGTCTCCGACGAAGAACGTCGAGTTCTCGGAAACCGATTACGCGACGCCGTGTACCGCGATGCCGACGACGTCTTCTTTCACGACGTCTCTTTCTGCGACGATTTTTCTGTGAAGAATTCTCATTCGACGACCCTCCGTTCAAGCTACCCTCGAGGTAGGGGTTTATTTATTTATTTTGTTCATGAATACTACCTTGTCGTTTTTCGTGAAAATACGACCAATTGCTATCAATTAACGAGAGGGGGTCGGACTGCACAAACTTGGCCGACCCTCCTCCCTTATCCATATTATTGTTTCTAATGTGGTTGGAATGGGAATAGCGTGGTGTCGTCGCACCGCGCAGGATCGTGGGGCAATTAATGCGTGGAGCCATCGCGCCGCGCTGAGAAATTGAACCAAGTCGCGGTGCCGTCGCGCAGCGCCGGAGAACCGAAAAAGCACCGTAGCCGGAGCGGGGCCGCGGCGGAGGGGTGTGGCGTCGTCGCGCCGCACCGGACGAATGAAGGTTGCGGTCGATACCGGGCCGTGGCGGAGCATGGGAACCGGCGGCCGGAAGCGGGCTACCGGTGTCGGAGCAGGGAGGGGACCGGTCGTCGCCGGTCCCGTGGTGGAAAAAACCAGCCGGCCGAGGCGGGCCGGCCGGGCAGGAGAGGATCCGGGGGTTCAAACCCCCTGCCGGCCAGCTAGCGGCCCCCATTAAGGGGGGGTCGCGGTTACAAAATGCGGGGGGCTACCGATCCTGTGTGGGTCCGATCCTGTGTGGGTCTTTGCGGGGGTTAGTTACCTATCAATCCTGTGTGGGTCAGACCCTTCCTGGGTCATTGCGGGGGTTAGTACATATCGCTCCTTTGTGGGTCCGACGACTTAGATAAATCAGTGGATATATCTGATCATCTCTATCGTCATACGAAGAAGTATACTTGTATGAGCTGAATCCTGTTGTGCTTTCCTATGTGGATTGTATTGAGCTATCCTGTGTGGATTTACGTTTTGCTTTCCTGTGTGAACTGGGTTGTTCTTGGGCTCGGATGTTGGAGCCGAACGAGAATTGATGACTTAGGTATATGTATGGGCATATACCTAAGCAATGTCGGATGTTACTTTGTGATTTACATTTCCTTTTTGGTTTATCATTTGTGGATACTGGGAGACCTTCGGGGGTCTCGGGGTCCCTACTGAGTAGCTTATACTCACCCCTGCACGGGCTATGCCTGCATTACGTTGTGTTGGTTGCAGACGACGGACAGCATTGATCGTGGTTGTGTCTTGCGGAGCAGGGGTGTACCTGGAGGTGGACCATTGGGCGGGACGTACTCGGAGCGGACGGCGGGACCCGAGAGTTGTGCATGACGACAGCCCACCGAGCGACGAGGCCTCAGTACAGGGCCCTTTGACAGCAGAGGCACCGGCGGTACCTCTACCCGCCGAGCCACCGATGCTACCAGCCCCAGCCGCTGACGATGCACGTCGCCTTAGTGCACTGCACGAGTTTCAGCGCTAGCGACGACCAAGGTTCCGCGGGGAGATGGACCCCCAGGCAGCCGAGGACTAGCTAGAGGCAGTGGTACGGGTTTTCAGGTTAGTGAGGACACCAGCAGACCTCATAGTGATCCTCGCAGTGAGCCTCCTGCACGCGGCAGCAGGCAGATGGTGGAGCTTGATGCTCCAGGTGCACGATGAGGCATCTCTTCTCTGGACAGACTTTGAGAGACTCTTTCGCTCGGAGTTCGTCCCAGCCACCCTCCGTGTGGTGCGCATCCAGGAGATCTTACAGCTGCGGCAGGGCATCTTGACGGTCGCCGAGTACTCGGTGAGATTTACCGATATTTCGCGCTACTCGACCGACATGGTACGGGACCCATTCTTCCGGGCCCGGACCTTTGAGCAGGGATTGAGGTATGAGATCAGGGCATCGCTAATCTCCCTCGGCATTCTGACTCAGGCAGGAGTACTGGAGCGATCTCTTCTCATCGAGAGCTTTCTTGCTGAGTCTACACCAGCGGCGAGACCTACCGCAGGGCGACACGTGGAGGAGTCTTCTGCAGCCGGCAGTAGACAGATGTCACAGAGGTCCAAGCGGGCCAGGCCATCGGGAAGACGACCACAGGATATTGGCTCGGAGGTGCGGGGAACACGCAGTAGAACCAGTGTTACGAGTGGAATATAGTTCTATGCATGCGGCGGGCAGGGCCACATGGCTCGTGACTGCCCGACCCGTCATGTAGAGGAGCTGCATACGGTTGAGGAACCAGCTAGGCAGAGGCATAGGTTCGACCTTGGTGGTCCGCAGGGAGCAGGAGGACGAGGCAGAGGAGCTGGCCGAGCAGCAGGTGGTGGACGACGCTTTGAGGCTCTACCACCACCACCACCAGGAGGTCCACCCCAGACCTCAGGGGAGAGCACAGTTTCAGGCAGCTGAAGCTTACGATCATGGAGCTCCGGAAGCAGGTGTACAAGTGTAGGTCTAGCTCCAGACATAGAGTCCTTTGCCCATTATGCCTCTATCTTCGTTGTTTGTGTTGCCTTGTGTCCTTGTACTTTGAGTTGAAGTAATAAAATATGCTTGCAATAGTGACGTTTGATTTATTGTCTTTTGTTTGTTAATACTAAGAGGTGTCGGTTAAAAAAACTGTTGACTTGACCCTCACTTGCGAGATTCTTACTGGAGGGGACCCAGTGACCACACACTGATGCCGATAGTGTGACTCAACCCTTGGAGGCGAGAGTAACGGTTGGATCTCTTGGTAGAAGCGTCGAGGCCTTACGACGTCATCCATGCCATGAATTAACTAATCATGACGGGATTGACTGTATTAATCAAGGAACGTGGTTCATCCAGTGGATGAGACCAGATTTCCCTTTTTGGCAAAGGATAAATCTTTGCAGCTTTGCAGAACATTAAGGAGGAAGGGGAAACCCTTCCTGTGGTCAGACAAATGTCAGCAGAGCTTCCGGAGCTGAGACAGAGATTGACGAGCATGCCTTTCTTGAGGTTGTCGGAGGAGGGAGTAGGGTACGTAGTTTAATGTGATGCATCACGGACCGGACTTGGATGTGTCCTGATGCAGGAGCGGGTTGTGATCGCCTATGGATCACGTCAGTTGAGGAAGCATGAGAAGAACGAAGCTACCCATGACCTGGAAATTAGCAGCAGTGGTCTTCGCTCTGAAGATGTGGTGACACTATCTGATGGGAGAGCACTTTACAGTCTATTCTGACCATCAGAGTCTCAGGTACACCTTCTTGCAGAAGGACCTGAACCTGAGACACCGGCGATGGCTCGAGTTCCTCCAGGACTATGACTTTGAGATAGTCTATACTCCTGGGAAGGGGAACGTGGTAGCCGATGCTCTCAGCAGGAGGACGGGCATTCAGCTACTTCGGGAGGCGACAGAGCAGCTAGCCGCTTTGCAGATATCCTTCGTGTATAGAGATGGAGCAGCCTTTCTTCAATCACTCACATTCATTCCTCCACTACTACAGTGGGTCAGAGAGGCACAGCGTGGGGACGCCGACTATGAGACGCGGCGTGCACAGATATCCTCAGGACAGGCACCTGATGGTTTCTCCTTAGGAGGAGAGCACGACGTCCTTTTCATAGGACGTACTTTGATACCAGTTGCTTTACAGGAGGAGTTGCTGAAAGAGTTTCACACTTCTCCTTTGGCGGTACATCCTGGAGTGGTGAAGATGTACCAGGATCTCAGACGACAGCACTGGTGTCCGGGAATTAAGAAGGCTGTGGTGGAGTTCGTTTCTCAATGCCTCACCTGCCAGCAGGTGAAGGCAGAGCACCAGGTACCAGCAGGCTTGGTACAGCCCTTAGAGGTCCCGGAGTGGAAGTGGGACGGGATATCTATGGAATTCGTGACTGGACTTCCACGCATTTCCAGAGGTCACGACTCCATTTGGGTGATTGTCGACCGACTCACCAAGTCGGCACACTTCTTACCCATCAGAGAGTAGGGCTCAGTGGAGAGCTTGGGGTGACTTTACGTTCAGGAGATTGTGTGGCTTCATGGTGTTCCATCATCTATCGTCTCTGATTGAGATGCTCGCTTTACTTCTCGGCTTTGGAAGGGGTTGCAGGAGGCCTTCGGGACGCAGCTACGTTTGAGCACTGCCTTTCACCCTCAGACGGATGGTCAGACGAAGAGGACCATTCAGACTCTCGAGGACATGCTCCGCGCATGTGCCCTCGACTTTGGTCGCAGTTGGGAGGACCACCTACCCTTGGTGGAGTTCGCGTACAACAACAGCTACCACTCCACCATCGGGATGGAACCATACGAGGCGTTGTACGGCCGACCTTGCAGATCTCCTTTATGCTGGACAGACCCTGGGGAGTCAGCACTTGTGGGACTGGAGATGATCCAGGACATGACAGAGAAGGTCCAAATCATCCAAGAGTGGATGAGGACAGCTCAGAGCCGGCAGAAGTCTTATGCGGACAGGAGGCGGAGGCCACTGGAGTTTGAGGATGGCAACCACGTCTTCTTGTGAGTCTCACCTCGACGTGGTATATGGAGATTTGGCCGAGGCGGCAAGTTGTCTCCATGATTTATCGGACCATTCCAGGTCCTCAGCAGGATTGATGAGGTGGCTTATCGCCTGGCTCTACCACCTCAGTTGCACTGGGTGCACGACGTCTTCCACGTATCTCAGCTGAGGAGATACGTGCACGACCTGTCGCATATCATTGATCATGGGGAGCTGGAAATTGATGATGGGGATACTTTTACGGAGGTCCCAGTGGAGATCGAGGATCGATAGGAGCGGGTCCTAAGTGGACGGTCGATTCCTCTAGTGCGCATCAGATGGCAGCACGGGAATCTCCAGGAGAGCACTTGGGAGCGGGAGGCTCAGATGCGTGCTCAGTACCCACATTTGTTTCCCTAGATTATGATGTATCTTTACGGGGACGTAAAGCCCTGAGGTGGGAGTAATTTAAAGACCCGTAAAATTTGAGGAAATTTTTTTCTTAATTTTCTTTTGGATTTTACAAGAACACAGTTTCTGACGGCACATGATTCTGAGGCCCGGTGTGCCCGTAATTTCTATCCGAAGTTTAGCTCGGGTATGTTCAGTGAACGAACGAGCGGGAATTTCTAACTTTTGAACTGGTGCTGGGAATCAAATTCTGAGGGCACCGATGGAACCGTAGCACCGGTAATTGCTTAGGAACGTCATTTTTAGAGTTGCTTTTTCTCGAGAGAAGATGAGAAAAATTGTGGAAGTTTAATTAATAATTTAACTACAATTTTTATTTCCTCTTGATAGTTTTTAGCTTTGGGTGGAAGCTGGGTAACTACCCAACTTCCCAAGGGAGGTTATGAGGGTGGTGGGGCCCACATGAACCCCACCCCTTCACTTTCCTTAACTCCCTCAACTCACATTTAAATTTGATAACTTAAGTATTAATAACTTATGTTATTAATGAAGTGAGTTTAATGTGCGTGTGGGTTTGAAATTCAAACTCATGTCTAGTTAATAAATTAAGTGAGGGCTTAATTTATTTTGGGTTAGTTTCTTGTGGTGGATTCTTGGGGAGAAAAAGGCTAAGGACTTGAGGAACTTCTTCTTCTTCGACGAAGAACGCGAAGAACACAACGGGCTCCGACGAAGAACGCCGAGTTCTCAGAAACCGATTACGCAACGCCGTGCACCGTGACGCCGTCGACGTCTTCTTTCGCGACATCTCTTTCTGCGATGGTTATTCCGCGACAAATCCTTGTTCGACGAACCTCCGTTCAAGCTACGCTCGAGGTAGGGGTTTATTTATTTATTTGTTCGTGAATACTACCCTGTCATTCTTCATGAAAATACGACCAATTGCTATCGATTAACAAGAGGGGTCCGGACCGCACAAACACGGCTGATCCTCCTCCCTTATCCATGTTATTGTTTCTAATGTGGTTGGAACGGGAATGGCGCGGTGTCGTCGCACCGCGCGGGATCGTGCGGCAAGTAATGCGCAGCGCCGTCGCGCCGCGCTGTGAAATTGAACCAAGTCTCGGCGCTGTCGTGCCGCGCCGGAGAACCAAAAAAGCACCGCGGCCAGAGCGGAGCCGCGGTGGAGGGATGCGGTGCCGTCGCGCCGCACCGGACAAATGAAGGTCGCAGCAGAGCATGGGAACCGGCGGCCGAAAGCGGGCCGCCGGTGTCGGAGCAGGGAGGGGACCGGCCGTCGCCGGTCCCGTGGTAGCAGAAACCGGTCGGCCGGGGCGGGCCGGCCGGGCAAGGAAAAGCCGGGGGTTCAAACCCCCGTCCGGCCAGCTAGCGGCCCCCATTAAGGGGGGCCGCGGTTACAAAACGCGAGTGGCACCCCCCCCCCCCCCCCCCCCCCCCGCAAAACGAACGGCTCGGCCATTCGGCCGAGCCAGCTGGCGTCGTGCGCCAGCGCGCCGGACCGCCAGGCCGGCAGCCGGGCCGCGCCGCGCCGCGCCCAGCCAGGCCGACCCAGGGGGTCTCGGGCCGGGTCAGTCCGGGCCCGAAACCCCCGTTTTCGGACGTTCTTCGGTCTTTTGCCCATATCTTGGGCTACGGACCTCCGAACGACGCACCGTCAGTTGCGATGTGATCCTTGGATCAAGACGGTCTTTTCGGTATATTGCACTCAATGTTTAGGAGTACTTTGAGTTCGGCCGGGTTGGTTTCGTACACGAAACCAACCGGGCCCTCGGAGTGGAAACGCTCATAACTTGAGTTCCGGACGTCCGATGACGTGTCATCGCCATTGTTGGTTTCCTCTTAGTGAGACGGATCTTTTGGCTTACTCCGCCCGAGGTTTGGACGCAGGTGGAGTACGGTCGGGTTGGTTTTGACTCAAAAACCAACCAGGCCCCTGGGACGAAAAAGCCAATAACTTTCAGACAGGGCGTCGATTGACGCGCCGTCTGTGACGCTGAGTTCCTGTTGACGATACAGAACTTTTGGATACATCAACTCCGGACTTTGTGTCAGTTGATTTATCAGCCTCTCGGCTCGTGGAGCGGACCCTCCCGAACGAGCTTGCTGTGTGCGGGAACCCTAGAGCTGGTTGCGTTTGCGACTGTGACGACGACGACTGTACAGAGATTCTCAGTGGATTCGACGGCGACGACTACAGCACTCAGTGATCCTACGTGGATCAGTGCTACCGATCATGTGTGGGTCTGATCCTATGTGGGTCAGCGCTCAGCGGTTCTGTGTGAGCCAGTGCCTACAGATCCTATCGTCTCGCCGTGAAGTCCACCTCCGGATACTGACTCATCATGTGGTCCACCTCCGGGTACCGTCTAGTCTCGAACACTCGACCTCAGTCAGCTTTTCCCGTCGTTTGCAACCAATACAACAGGGTGCGGGCATAAGCCCGTGCAGGGGTGAGTATAATGATACTTAGTAGGGACCCCAAGACCCTCAAGGTCTCACTAAACCAAGAAGGATAACCACAAAGAAGATCTCAACAGATAACCTCTTCTTAGGTATATGCCCATACATATAACTAAGTTATCAAGTAACTCATCTCAATCATGAGGAACACAAGGATTAAGAAATCAATAGATAACCACCACCCAGGTACATGCCCATACATATACCTAAGTTATCAAGTGACCCATCTCAATCATGAGGTAAAACACAAAGGTCAAAGACTCAGCTCAAACCAGGATTTTAATTATCGAAACTGTAACTACTAAAGAGACCCGTCTCTGGAGTGTACAGTGGTCCTGTCACGACTCCGAGTTACTGCTCACTAACCTAAGACTGCTGAGGTACTCCTCCTGTCGAGTACCGCGGGTCAGCCACCCAAACACAGTAGTGCTTCCCGCCGGGGTATGCCACCCAAACACAGTAGTGCACACCCCCTAGTAGCCTGCAGAGATACTCTCTGGACGAGTACCACGGGTCTGCACTGTCACACAGGTAGTGCTCTGTCCGCCATGGGTCTGCACCCAAACAAATTAGTGCTCCGTCCACTGGGCTAGTCGACTCACTCCAAGTCGATTCGGTCAAGCAGTCGTCAGGTCTCAGTCGGCTACACGGTCTCCGTACTCCGCAGGCTCGTCTCTGGAAGGGTCCGCTCCACGAGCTAAAGGTTGATACTCAAAGTATCTCAAAGTCCCACGAAGAAGTATCTCAAAGAACCGCTTCGTCATAGGGGTCTCAACGCAATAGATGGTGCGTCAATCGGACGCCCGGTCTGTGAGTTATTAGCCTTTTCGTCCTAGGGGCCCGGTTGGTTTCGTGAGAGAACCAACCTGGCTTTATCTCAACTATACCTCGAACTCTCATAGGCTATACTCATAGGGACCGTTTCTCAACGTGATCACCAACGCCGCTGACGGTTCGTCAAATGGACGTCCGGTCAGAAAGATATCAGTTTTTCCGTTCCAAGGGCCCGGTTGGATTTCGGGTACAATCCAACCCAGCCACTATCCAACAGCAACCAAAACTCAGGCGAAGTATGCCGAAAGTTCCGTCTCATCAAGAGGAATTCAACGAGACAGACGGCACGTCAATCGGACGCCCGGTCTGTGAGTTATTGGCTTTTTCGTTCCAGGGGCCCGGTTGGTTTCGTGAGCGAACCAACCCGACCACACTCCGACGGCGTCCAAACCTCGATCAGAGTAAGCCAAAAGTTCTGTCTCATCAATAGGAATTCAACGAAGTTGACGGCACGTCAATCGGACGTCCGAAGCTCAAGATATGAGTGTTTCCGCTCCGAGGGCCTGGTTGGTTTCGTGTACGAACCAACTCGGTTGAACCCAAAGTATTCTGAAACCTTGAGTGTGATATACCGAAACGCCCGTCTCGATCCAAGGATCGCATCGCAACTGACGGTGCGTCGATCGGAGGCCCGTAACACAAGTTATGTGCATCCGACCAGAAAAGATTCGGTATTAAGGGGTTCGGGCCCGGTCCGACCCGGTCCGATACCCCCAGGGTCGACCCGAACCGGGTCCGGGTCCGGCCCTCTTGGGCGCGGCCCGGCCTGGCCTGGCGGACCGGCCGGGCAGCTGGCCCGTCCTGGGCGCGGCGCACTGCGCGCGCTGGCCAGGCGCTCGGCCAAACGGCCGAGACGTTGAGCGGGGGGGGGGCCTGCCCCCTTGGTTTTGTAACCGCAGCCCCCAATTAAGGGGGGCCCGTTGAGCTGGTCGTCGGGGGTTCGTAACCCCCGTCCTTCCTTTGTCCGGCCGGCCCGCTTGGCCGGCCGGTTTCTGCCACCACGGACCGGCGACGGCCGGTCCCCCCTGCTCCGACGCCGGCGGCCTGGAACCGGCCGCCGGTCACTCTGCTCCGCCGCGGCCCGGAACTGGCCGCGGCCTTGGTTCGTCCGGCGCGGCGCGACGGCGCCGCGCCCCTCCGCCGTGGCCCCGCTCCGGCCGCGGTGTCTTCGGGTTTCTCTGACGCAGCGTGACGACGTTGTGTCCTTGTTCGATTTCACGGCACGGCGCGACGGCGCCGCGCATTTCTTGTCGCACGATCCCGCGCGGTGCAACGGCAGCACGCCATTCCGTTCCAAACCACATTAGAAACCAACATGGATAATGGAGGAGGGTCGGCCATGTTTGTGCGGTCCGGTCCCCTCTCATTAAACGATAGCAATTGGTCATATTCCACGAAGAATTTCAAAGTAGTAATCACGAACAAAATAATCAAAATAACCCCTACAGTTTTCCTGCAAACAAGAATTCCCAACCCGCAACATATTCTTCGCGGATCGACTTGATGTTTAGTTGATCCGCGTTCTTTGATTTAGAAGGAAGTAACATGGGGTTCATTAACATTCACAAAACAATTCTCTACCTCGAGCGTAGCTTGAATGGAGCATTGTCGAACGAGGATTCGTCGCGGAAAGAGACGTCGCGAAAGAAGACGTCATCGGTGTCGCGGTAAGAGGCATCGCGGAAGGAGACGTCGACCTCCGAGGAATCCAGCGTTATTCGCGTTCTTCGCGTTCTTCGCATTCTTCGACGAAGAGGATGAAGAAAATCAAGTCTCCCTTAGCTTTTCTCCCAAATCTCTCAAGCAACAAGCCTCCAACCCCAAAATAAAATAAGTCCCTTACTTATTTTATTAACACATCTTAAGGTTTGAAATTTAAGAGTTTGAAATTCAAACACTCACATTAAACACACTTCATTAATATCATAAGTTATTAAAACTTAAGTTATCAAATTAAATTGTGAGTTGAGGGAGTTAAGGAATGTGAAGGGGTGGGGTTTGTGTGGGCCCAACCACTCTCATAACCTTCCATGGTAAGTTGGGTAGTTACCCAACTTCCACCCAAAGCTTAAATCCACTTAGAGAAAATAAAAATTGTTGTTAAATTTTTATTCTATCTTCCACAATTTTTATCAACCTCTCTCGTGAAAAAGAAACTCCGGAAAAGGTGTTTCTAAGCAATTACCGGCGATGCGGTTCCATCGGTGCCCTCGGAATTTGATTCCGAGCACTGGTTCAAAAGTTAGAAAATCCCGCTCGTTCGTTAACTAAACGTACCCGAGCCTAACTTCGGAAATTAATTCCGGGTACACCGGGCCTCGAAATCAGGCGCCGTCAGAAACTGCGTTCTTGTAAAATTCCAAAGAAAATTAAGAAAAAAATTTCCTTGAAATTTCTGGGTCTTTACATTACTCCCACCTCAGGTCTTTATGTCCCCATAAAGCTTCAACACAAACTAGGGTCACAAAAGCGGTATTGAGCACGCATCTGAGCCTTCTGCTCCCATGTGCTTACCCAGGCAGGGTCTGAACCACACAGGATCGATAGGTAACTAACCCCCGCAATGACCAACACAGGATCGGACCCACACAGGATCTGTAGGCGCTGGCTCACACAGAACCGCTGAGCGCTAACCCACATAGGATCGGACCCACACAGCATCTGTAGCACTGATCCACGTAGGATCTCTGAGTGCTGTAGTCGTCGCCGTCGAATCCATTGAGGATCTCTGTACAGTCGTTGTCGTCGTCGTCACAGTCGCAGCCAGCCCTAGGGTTCCCGCACACAGCAAGCTCGTTCGGGAGGGTCCGCTCCACGATCCGAGAAGCTGATACATCAACTGACACAAAGTCCGGAGTTGATGTATCCAAAAGTTCCATATCGTCAACAGGAACTCAACGCAACAGACGGCGCGTCAACCGGACGCCCGGTCTGAGAGTTATTGGCCTTTTCGTCCCAGGGGCCCGGTTGGTTTTTAAGTCAAAACCAACCCGACCATACTCCACCTGTGTCCAAACCTCGGTCGGAGTAAGCCAAAATATCTGTCTCAGTTATAGGAATCCAACCAAGTCGACGGCACGTCAATCGGACGTCCGGAACTCAAGTTATAAGTGTTTCCGCTCTGAGGGCCCGGTTGGTTTCGTGTACAAACCAACTCGGCCGGACCCAAAGTTCTCCGAAACCTTGAGTGAGATATACTGAAACGACCATCTCGATCCAAGTATCGTATCGCCGCTGACGGAGCGTCGATCGGAGGTCCGTAGCCCGAGATATGGGCAAAAGACCAAAAAGGGTTCGAAAACGGGGGTTTCGGGCCCGGACCGACCCGGACCGAGACCCCCTGGGTCGGCCCGAACCGGTTCGACCCGACCCGGGTCCAGGTCGGCCCGGTTGGGCGCGGCCCAGCCCGGCTCGGCGCGCTGGCGCGCGGCGCCAGCTGGCTCGGCCGAACGGGAATTGATGACTTAGGTATATGTATGGGAATATACCTAAGCAGTGTCGGATGTTTCTTCGTGATTGTATCTTTCCTTTGTGGATTATCCTTTATGGATTCTGGGAGACTTTCGGGGGTCTCGGGGTCCCTACTGAGTAGCTTATACTCACCCCTGCATGGGCTATGCCCGCACTACGTTGTGTTGGTTGCAGACGACGGACAGCGCTGATCGTGGTTGAGGCTTGCGGAGCAGGACGGTACCTGGAGGAGGACCACTAGAGGGACGTACTCGGAGTGGACGGTTGGACCCGAGGAGCTATGGAGGCTATCTGTACTCACCCTTCAGGTGGGAGTCCAGTGGACGGATCGAGGCTGCGGCTTTACTTTTCAATTGTTGTTTTCCCT
Source organism: Viscum album (assembly GCA_963277665.1). NCBI lineage: Eukaryota > Viridiplantae > Streptophyta > Magnoliopsida > Santalales > Viscaceae > Viscum > Viscum album. Next base: position 1,291,720,958 of record OY728119.1, read on the forward strand.
TTCGAGTTGTACTTTACTTTCAGTTTGGGTTTGTATTCTGGCCCATTACTTTTCCGCACTTACTGTTGTACTTAGTTTTTACGTAGTGTTTACTTCTACTGCTTGTTTGCTCTGTGGTGTTTGTTTACTTTACAAAGGCAATGCCTTCCCTTTTTACCAGGATTTATGTCTTGGTGCTAGTCGTCAGCCCCTGGCCTATGGAAGCCGGGCTTGGGGTAGTCACGGAACGAGCCCCGAGGACGGGTCGTGAAGAATTAATTCCGCGCACACAAGACCCCCTGGGTCGGCCCGAACCGGGTCGACCCGACCCAGGTCCGGGTCGGCCCGGCTCGGCTTGGCTGGGCGCGGCCCGGCCTGGCGGTCCGGCGCGCTAGCGCGCGGCGCCAGCTGGCTCGGCCGAACGGCCGAGCCATTCGGTTTGCAGGGGGGGCGCTGCCCCCTGCGTTTTGTAATCGTGCCCCCCCTTAATGGGGGCCGCTAGTTGGCCGGCCGGGGGTTTGAACCCTCGGCTTTTCCTTGCCCGGCCGGCCGGTTTCTGCCACCATGGGACCGGCGACGGCCGGTCCCCTCCCTGCTCCGACACCGGCGGCCCGCTTCCGGTCGCCGGTTCCCATGCTCCGCCGCGGCCCGGTATCAGTCGTGGCCTTCATTCGTCCGGTGCGGCGCGACGGCGCCGCACCCCTCCGCCGCGGCCCTGCTCCGGCCGCGGTGCTTTTGCGGTTCTCCGGCGCGGCGCGACGGCGCCGCGACTTGGTTCAATTTCACGGCGCGGCGCGACGGCGCCGCGCATTACTTGCCGCACGATCCCGTGCGGTGCGACGGAACTGCACCATTCTCGTTCCAACCACATTAGAAACAAAAACATGGATAAGGGAGGAGGTTCGGCTGTGTTTGTGCGGTTCGGCCCCCTCTCGTTAATCGATAGCAATTGGTCGTATTTACACGAAGAACGACAAGGTAGTATTCACGAACAAAATAAATAAATAAACCCCTACCTCAAGCGTAGATTGAATGGAGGTTCGTCGTACAAGGATTCGTCGCGGAAAGAGACGTCGCGAAAGAAGACATCGACGGCGTCGCGGTATACGGCGTCGCGTAATCGGTTTCCGAGAACTCGGCGTTCTTCGTCGAAGACCGTTGTGTTCTTCGCGTTCTTCGTCGAAGACGAATAATTTCCTCAAGTCCTTAGCCTTTTTCTCCCCAATAATCCACCACAAGAAAATAACCCAAAATAAATTAAGCCCTCACTTAATTTATTAACTAGACATGAGTTTGAATTTCAAACCCACACACACATTAAACTCACTTCATTAATAACATAAGTTATTAATACTTAAGTTATCAAATTTAAATGTGAGTTGAGGGAGTTAAGGAATGTGAAGGGGTGGGGTTTGTGTGGGCCCCACCACCCTCATAACCTCCCTTGGGAAGTTGGGTAGTTACCCAACTTCCACCCAAAGCTAAAAACTATCAAGAGGAAATAAAAATTGTAGTTAAATTATTAATTAAACTTCCACAATTTTTATCATCTTCTCTCGAGAAAATGCAACTCCGAAAATGGCGTTCCTAAGCAATTACCGGCGCTACGGTTCCATCGGTGCCCTCAGAATTCGATTCTGAGCACCGGTTCAAAAGTTAGAAATTCCCGCTCGTTCATTCACTGAACGTACCTGAGCTAAACTTCGGATAGGAATTCCGGGCACACCAGGCCTCGGAATCATGTGCTGTTAGAAACTACGTTCTTGTAAAATCCCAAAGAAAATTAAGAAAAAAAATTTCCTTGAATTTTACCGGTCTTTACAATTTCCTTACTGATTATACAAGTTATTCACACCCTAAATATACAATTTTTTCCAAGTTTCTAGGAGGACTTTGGGGACCATATTGGACATTAATAGCTCGGATTATATTTTTTGTTGAGTCACTATTATATGACTTATCTTTTGGTACTTTACTTTGGAGACTTTTACATGTATCAAGTTACTTTATTGATGTATTTTTGGATGGTATTGGGTTTACTTTTATATTATCTTCGGAAAATTTATTTATATGTGTTTACAAGCCATGAACAACCTATTAGTGTAGAAGCCTAAAATTTATTCACCCATGGGGTGCGCTTGACTTGGGGAAGTAATTGGGTAATGAAAGGTATGGCCATAAAGGTGCCAATAATGAGTTATTAAACATGAGTGAATGATTTGGGATGTATATAACACATAATGGGACCTTAGGCATGTGCCTCTTATAGACCTAATGAAAATGAATATAAATAAATTTTAATTTAATTTATGAGTACTTCTTCTTTACATTATTTTAATAGTTCACTACATCGACTAGAAACTTCTTCCTTTATCGTTTACTTAAATGTATTTTCTATTAAAGTTCAATCCTATTGAATTGTTTATGACAAAATGACTTATATAAATTCTTTTTACAGAATGTACAGAAGTTGGATGTATGAAACCGATCGGATCTCAAGCGATTTTCAAAACAATTTGGAGAGCTTTATAGATTTTTCATTTCACAATGCTTCAGATAGAGGTCGCATACACTGCCCATGTTCCAATTGTGTTGGTAGACCTTGGTTGAGCCGTGAAGAAGTCAGCTACCACATAACCAAAAATGGTTTTCAAGCAAACTACTTTGTGTGGTATCACAATGGGGAGAAAATTAAATCTCAAATTGGTGATGATCGAAATGAAAGGACTAGAATGGAGAATTTGTTAGATGATCGGTTTTCGTTTATTCGTCATCATGAAAAAGAAAGGATTTCAACTCAAGAAGACTTCGATATGATGACAACTGATGCATCTAGTGAAAATGATGATATTGATAGGGTGAAAAAATTGAATAATGCTACCACGACTCCAATATATCGACAATGTGATAAAATGAAAAAGCTGGAATTTTTAATCCGATTGTTTCATGGGAAAACTATGTATGTGATTTCTAATACAGCAATCGATTACATTCTTACCCTCTTGAAGGATTTACTTCCAGATGATGCAGATATTCCCTCAAACCACTATATGGCATGGAAATTAGTTGAGGAACTTGGATTTTCAAGAAACAAAATTCATGCTTGCCCGAAAGATTGCAGTTTATTCTGGAAGGAAACCGCTGAACGAAATGATTGTATAAAATGTGGCACATCCCTATGGAAGTCAAAATCTAATGGAACACCATCCCGAGTTCCACAGAAAGTAATGTGTCACTTTCCATTGATCCCCGGACTCCAGAATATTTTTATGTCTGATGACATATCAATAAAAATGAGATGGCATGATACCGAGAGAAAGAAGACTAATGATGAGTTGGTTCATCTTGAAGATGGATTTGCATGAAAAATATTTGATTCTCGACATCCTAATTTTGCAGCTGACGTGCGTAATGTGAGGTTGGGTCTTTCATGCGACGATTTTAATCCGTTTGGGTAGATTCTTACTTCGCACAGCACATGGCTAGTTTTTATACACATTTATAATCTTCCCCCATGGTTGTGTATGAAAAAACCTTTCACTTTCATGAGTATACTCATATCTGGTCCTTCTGATCCCGGAATTGATATTGATGTATACATGAAACCTTTAATAAAAGAGTTGAAACTTCTTTGGGATGTGGGTGTTCTCACATATGATGCATGTTCGAAAGACATATTTCATATGCGTGCTGCGCTTATGTGGACGATCAATGATTTTCCGGCTTATGCAATGATGTCTGGATGGAGCACGAAGGGAAAAATTTCATGCCCAGTTTGTATGAAGAATACACGATCCAGAAGACTGAAACATCTCTGTAGTTTTAGTTTTATGGGACATCGACGATTCTTTCCAAATGATCATCCATATAGAATGAATCATCTAAGATTTTATAATACCATAGATACCGATGATCCACCTTAGTGTATGTCTGGAACTGATGTTCTTAATGAATTGAAAGACTTCAGTTTTTCATTCGGGAAGGGTTAAATGAAATCTGGAAAGAGAAAGAATGTTTCCACTGAAACCTGTTACAATTGGAGGAAGAGTAGTATCTTTTTTGATTTTCCTTATTGGTCAACCAATTTGTTACGTCATTACTTAGAAGTAATGCATATTGAAAAGAATATATGTGTAATGTTGCTTTTGGTTCTTCTAAATGTCAAGGGGAAGACAAAAGATGATTTATGATCTCGGCGTGACTTGGTGGATTGGGGCATCAGACCAGAATTGCATCCTGTGCGTATCAATGAAAATAAATAGAAACTTCCATGTGCTTCTTATGTGATGACACCTATGAAAAAAAACAATTTCTGGAAGTATTAGAGACTATTAGAGTTTTTTATGGCTATTCAAGCAACATATCTAAACGGGTCAACAGAAGAGAGTTGAAGCTAAAATCTTTGAAGACTCGTGATTATCAGGTTCTACTACATGAGTTGCTTCCAATAGCAATCTGTCATATTTTTTCCAATAATGTAAGGGTGACTGTTATTCGGTTGTGCCATTTGTTTAGAGATCTTTGTGCTAAGAAGTTGTCCAAGTCTTTCTTGCAAAAAATGTTGAAAGATGCCCCATTAATTTTGTGTGAGTTGGAGAAAATATTTCCTCCATCATTTTTCACATGCATGCTGCATCTGACTGTCCATATTCCCACTGAAATACTTCTCGGAGGACCTGTTTCTTTTTGTTGGATGTATCCAACTAAAAGAAATATGTACACATTAAATTCTTATGTCTGAAACAGGAATCATCCCGAAGGTTCTATCATGAATGGTTACTTGGCTCAAGAATGTATGGATTTCTTCTCAATGTATTTGTCTGATCTTACTACAAGAATGAACAGACCAATGAGAAATGAAGAAGAACAGTATGAGAAAATTGAACCTAGTTTTCCATCACTTCCTCAAATAGGAGGAATTCATGGATCATATACATTGAAGACATTAAGCCATGAAGAGCGGGAGATGGAACATCGCACAGTTTTGTTCAACTTTGATTTGTTCAATGACTATATCAGGTAACTAAATTGAATATGTATATCTTAAATATATATATGTTAAACTATTCATATTTTTTATCTACAGGGAACATAAAACAATGATAAATAGGAAGCATTGTTCTTTATCTTTGAGAAGGAGAGATACTTTTCATAGCAAAGAGTTTTCTGCTTGGTTAAAATTGAAGGTAAAAATATTATTGTTTAAAATAATTATACCAATATTTAATTAAGTTTAATAGTCATTTATATTGCAGATATTGAGTTTTTTTTTATGACTCTGTCTCTAAGGAAATAAGAGCTTTGGCTTTTGGTCCTAATACTGTGGTTCATGACTGTAAATCAATTGTTATCAATGGGTACAAATTTATTGTCACTAAATGAGCAAAGAACATGAGAACACAACATGATGGTGTTATGGTTACTTCCAAAACATATTGTTATTACAGTTCATCAGATAGTAGACCGCGATTTGAAAATGTGGGTTATTATGGAGTCGTTGAGAAAATAATAATATTGGATTATTACTCTCATGGACGAGTCACAATGATGAAATGTAATTGGTTTGATTCGATGACGAGACAGGGCACATTTATTGATGATTGTGGATTTCGATTAATTAATATGACTCTCACTCTTGCTACCGAAGAACCATATGTGTTGGAATCAATGGCTAAACAAGTTTTTTATGTCAAAGACCAACTTCGACCTGAATTTGGTGTCATAGTTGAAGTAATTCCAAGACATATTTTTGATGATGGTGATGATGGAGTTGAAACTATCCCTAGTGTCATTGGAAGCAATACATTTATTTCTTTTGATGACTCCAATAGCACAATTGTCAGAGTTTATTGTGAACCTGAAGTTGTGGTTGAAAATATATAGAATCATTCATCCATGTTCTCGATTCTTTTGGTTTACCTCGAGTTGGGTTATTAAGGTTGGTAATATTCAAATTGATTTAGTATTGATCACAAATATGTTTTAGCTGACTTTACCATTATGTGAATTTTCAATGTTTATTGGTTGTAGTTTTATTTGAATTTCATTTTCTAATTTGGAATTAAACTATATTCAAACCTAGTCAAACAATATTTCTAACTTGGTGAACATTACAACTTGTATGATTTATTAAATCCATTCAAGCTCTTCTAAAACAATTGATATCAAAATTACCAATGATTCCCCCTATTCCCTTATATATTTAGTTTTTTGGGTTACACATTAGTTTCCTTTTTCTAATTAATTACATATTTGTTTTCAAAAGCAGAAAATGCATCCAATTGAAGAAAGACGAAGGAAAAAAATGATGGAGAACAATCATCAAATGGTGGAGTTGGGAATTCCACCATTACTGCCTGTAGTGTGTACTTTATTTAAAATATATATATTTAAAGAATATATAATGTCATGTGATTAATTTTTTTGTAAACATTTTTGTAGGATCCACCTATACGTCGACAGTTATTCGACGAGGAGTCTAGTACTGGTCCTAGTACTCAGGCTGGTGGTACGAGGAGGGTTCGTACCAGAGGTGGACGAGTAGCTTCGCGTACCCGACTAGACCATGCCCCTCCCACTGACATGTCATCCTTCCCACATTCTGATCTCGGTGTTCCGTTAGGGACACACGGGATATTTATCCCTCCCATGTTTTCTCCACCTTTTGCATCTTCTGGCCCATCTTTTCCATATCCCATGATGATTCCCACTCCCCAGTCAGAATCCGGTCATACAGCTGTCCCATCTTCTTTTCCTTCTACTTCTGTCTCTCCGAGCTTCTATATTCCATCGTCTTCAACTCTTGTTCCACCACAGGGTGTTCCATCAGTTTATGTGGATCCAGCAGCGCTCAGCGATCAGACTGGCACAGGTATATTTATAGAACCCTAATAAATTTTTATAGCAATATTTATTTTCATTATAACATGTTTTGATAAAATATTTGTTTTTCTTTCATGACAGATACATCTACTGATAGGAGTTGGGGGCGGGGGTATACACGCATGTGTGAGGTGTGGAACCGCCACACACAGGTTATGGTGGATTACAATAAAGACAACCAAATGGTTGAGAAAAAATGGCAGCAATGTCGGAGTTTTTTGGCGACACTTTCCAAATACTCCAACATCATTCCTGTCAGCCCACTATCGTGGAGACATTTTCCACATGAGGTCAAGGATAGAGCTTGGGCAGAGATATGGGTAAAAAAATCTGTTGTATTTAATTCCATTAATTATTTTTGTATTTATATGAATTAATATTTTGATGTCAGCTTCGATTTAATTTTCCCGATGGTGAGGGTGCATGACCGGAATGTCTAAAGGATTTAGGTGAGCTTTGGAGAGCCTACAAGCATGATTTGTATATTGGCTGGCGTGCTAGAGTTTGCACTGAGTTAGAGGTGGTACCAGTGGTGGATGATTGTCCTATAGAGTAGTATCATCAGATGATTACTCATTGGACGACTACTCAGTTTAAGGTATTAATTACATTTGAGGTATTTAAATAATAACTTTAATATTTTGAATTAATGCTATCTTTTTCATTATCGAATTTTATTTAGGAATCATCTGGAAAAAATAAAAAAAACATTGATGCAAAAAAATACCTCCACACACTGGGACGTACTACGATGCCTGATCATGAGAGGAAGCAAGTATGACAATTGTTTATAAGTTTTATTTACGACTTACACTTTCTTTTATTTCCTCAATTATTTAATCATTTGATAAAGTTTTCATATAACTTTAGTTTTCAATGTCATTGTAGAGGAAAATACAGAATATTGAAGGACGTGTGCCTCGAGAAAAACTGTTTTGCTCAAGTAGATGGAAAAAGGATGGAAGTGCCGCCAACGAAGCGACTCAGAAGCAGATTGTAAGTTTTAATCTGTTGATTTTATATTTTAATATCTACTTTGTAACGTAATAATATATTTATATTTGTAACAGGCTACTTTAGAGGCCCTCGATGCCTAAGAACCAGACAATTTTGGGCCAACTGATCACTTACATCAGGTGTTGGGAGAGGAGCATCCTAGCAGAGTATGCTGCCAACCTAGGATAGCCCCGAAGAGGTATTGGCCCTCCTTAGGTACGAGTTTTAGTGCCACCGAGATGCAGAAAGTTAGTGAATAGGCAGAACAGGCTGACAAAAGGACCACAGAGATGGCAGAACAATCTTCTAGGGAAAACAGTGCATTTATGAAATTTATTGAAGTTCTACGTCTAACACTTCCACTAGAGGCCAGCCCAGCTTTTGATGAATAAATGTCATCGATACATTCTATATATGGTGCACTAGGTGCCAGTTCTAGTGGTGGTCAAGACGATGTCCATCCTGACAATGATGATGGTGAGGAGTCTGATGCGGAAGAGGAGGGAGAGGAGGAGGGAGAGGCGGATGGCGAGGGTGAGGTGGAGGGCGAGGGTGAGGAGGAGGGCGAGGAGGGGGAGGACGATGATGGGGACGAGGACGAGGGTGATGATGATGGTGATGATGGTGATGGTGATGTGGGACAAGTTGATCTGTTACATTTTTGACTAATATTACTGAGATTTGATGTTTAATCTATTCTAGTTTTCGGTTTTATCCAGACCCGTAGTATAGTATTGGAGTTGAGTTATTTTTATATATTGTCTATTTTCATGTATGTTGATGTCTTTTTGTGTGTTTGGGAACTCCCTGGATAGCCCCCCTCCTTCCTGGACCCTGGAAAACCCCCACCATCCTCCTTGGACCCCGAACATCCCCTCGGACAGCCCCCCCCCCCCCACCCTCCTCCCTGGACCCCGGACAGCCCTCCCCCCCACCCTCCTCCTTCATCCCCGGACAGCCCCCTGGACACCCCCCGGACACCCCCCACCCCACCCTCCTCCTTGAACATCAAACAGCCCCCCAAACACCCCCTGGACAGCCCCCCCCCCCCCCACCCTCCTCCTTGGTCCCCAGACAGCCCCCCGGACAGCCCCCCCACCCTCCTCCCTGAACCCCGGACAGCCCCCCCTCCTCCTTGGACCCCGTACATCCCCACGAACACCCCCCAGAAAGTCCCCCGCACAGCCCCCCCACCCTCCTCCTTGGTCCCCAGACAGCCCCCCAGACACCCGCCGGACAGCCCCCCCACCCTCCTCCCTGGACCCCCAGACAGCCCCCCTACCCTCCTTGATTTCACATGCCTTTTTTTATTTCTCTGATCATGCAATATTATTTAGGATTATTCCATTTTTGTATGTCTTTAATTATATGAATGTCTTGGTAAGCTTATTAGCTCATGCTCATCAAATGCATGTGATGATATGATTTAATTTGAATACAAATATTTTTTGTACATTCTCCATGTTATGTGAATTATGCCTTGTTTGATTTGGTTTACTTGTCAATTGTTAGGATAAAACATGGGTTACATGTTAAGGACTCATGGACATGCTTAGGGAATTTAGACTTGAAATTCCAAGATGTATGCTTTGGTTTCTAGGTGAGGGTTACTAGGATGGTTTCTATTACTCATGAGTGATATTGGTTCCTTGAAGATAAACCGAGGACATGTCTATTTTGTAAGATGGTAATACCATGCCTCAGGTGTGGCCGGTAGCACTCTAACTGTGTCTCTTTTGTTTAAAATGGATGGGATTTTAAGTGAAAAGAACAACTGGCATACGAAAAACTGACCAAACGCATTCGGATTCTATTGATACTATTTCTCAACAATCCATGGGTCATATGTGACATGTACGAGCCAACCCCGACTCAATCCAAGTCGCGGTGTGGTCGGGATCACTCTAAGTGTCTCTCTTATGTTTAAAATGGACAACATTTTAAGTACATACGGAAAACCAACCAAACGGATTCTGATTGTGTTGGTACTTTAGAAAAACTATTCATGGGTCATATGTGACGTGTACGAGTCAACCCCACCTCAATCCGAGATGTGGTGTGGCCGGAACCATTAGAAGTGTCTCACTTTTGTTTGAAATGCATAGCATTTTAAGTGAAAAGTACAACTGACATATAGAAAACTGACCAAACGCATTAGAATTGTGTTGATACTTTAGGAAAATGATCCATGGGTCATTTTTGACGTGTACGAGTCAACACCATCTAAATTCGAGGCGCGGTGTGGCCGGTAGCACTCTAACTATTTCTCTTTTGTTTAAAATGGATGATATTTTAAGTAAAAAGTACAACTAGCAAGAGTAAAATCGACCAAACGCATTAGGATTATGTTTATACTGTATCACAACGATCCATGGGTCATATGTGATGTGTACGAGTCAACCCCGGCTCAATCCGAGTCACAGTGTGGTCGGGATCACTCTAAGTGTCTCTCTTATGGTTAAAATGGACAACATTTTAAGTACATGTGGAAAATCGACCAAAAGGATTCTGATTGTGTTGATACTTTAGCACAATGATCCATGGGTCATATGTGACGTTTACGAGTCAACCCTGCCTCAATCCGAGATGCGGTGTGGCTGGCACCATTCGAAGTGTCTCACTTTTGTTTGAAATGGAGAACATTTTAAGTGAAAAGTACAACTGACATACGAAAAACTGACCAAACGTATTCGAATTGTGTTGATACTTTAGGAAAATGATCCATGGATCATTTTTAAAGTTTACGAGTCAACCCTTTCTAAATCCGAGGTTCGGTGTGGCCGGTATCACTCTAACCGTGTCTCTTTTGTTTAAAATGGATGGGATTTTAAGTAAAAAAGAACAACTAGCATGCAGAAAACCGACAAAACGCATTCATATTCTATTGATACTGTATCACAACGATACATGGGTCATATTTGACGTGTATGAGTCAACCCCGGCTCAATCCGAGTCGCGGTGTGGTCGGGATCACTCTAAGTGTCTCTCTTATGTTTAAAATGGACAATATTTTAAGTACATACGGAAAACTGACCAAACGAATTCTGATTGTATTGATACTTTAGAACAACGATCCATGGGTCATATGTGACGTGTATGAGTCAACCCCGCCTCAATAAGAGACGCGGTGTGGCCTTCACCATTCGAAGTTTCTCACTTTTGTTTGAAATGGATAACATTTTAAGTGAAAAGTACAACTGATGTATGGAAAACTGACCAAACGCATTCGAATTGTGCTGATACTTTAGGAAAATGATCCATGGGTCATTTGTGACATGTATGGGTCAACCTCGTCTAAATATGAGGTGCAGTGTGGCTGGTAGCACTCTAACTGTGTCTCTTTTGTTTAAAATGGATGAGATTTTAAGTGAAAAGAACAACTGGCTTGCGGAAAACCGACCAAACGCATTCGGATTCTTTTGATACTGTATAATAAAGATCCATGGGTCATATGTGACATGTACAAGTCAACCCCGGGTCAATCCGAGGTGCATTGTGGTCGGGATCACTCTAAGTGTCTCTATTTTGTTTAAAATGGACAACATTTTAAGTACATATGGAAAACTGACCAAACATATTCTGGTTGTGTTGATACTTTATCACAACGATCCATGGTTCATATGTGACGTGTACGAATCAACCCCGCCTCAATCTGAGGTGCGGTGTGGCCAGCACCACTCAAGGTGTCTCTCTTTTGTTTTAAAAGGACATCATTTTAAGTGAAAACATCAACTGACATACGGAAAACTGACCAAACGCATTCGAATTGTGTTGATACTTTAGGAAAATTATCCATGGGTCATTTTTGACATGTACGAGTCAACCCCGTCTAAATACGAGTCCCGGTGTGTCGGTAGCACTCTAACTATGTCTCTTTTGTTTAAAATGGATGGGATTTTAAGTGAAAAGAACAAATGACATGCGGAAAACCGACCAAACGCATTCAGATTTTGTTGATACTTTAGGAAAATGATCCATGGGTCATTTGAGACATGTACGAGTTAACCCCATCTAAATCCGAGGTGCGGTGTGGCCGGTACCACTCTAACTGTGTCTCTTTTGTTTAAAATGGACAACATTTTAAGTACATACGGAAAACTGACCAAAAGGATTCTGATTGTGTTGATACTTTAGCACAACTATCCATGGGTCATATGTGATGTGTAAAAGTCAACCCCACCTCAATCCGAGACGCGGTATGGCCAGCACCATTCGAAGTGTCACACTTTTGTTTGAAATGGATAACATTTTAAGTGAAAAGTATAACTGACATATGGAAAACCAACCAAATGCATTCAAATTGTGTTGATACTTTAGTAAAATGATCCATGGGTCATTTGTGATGTGTACGAGTCAACCCCGTCTAAATCTGAGGCATGGTGTGGCCGATAGCACTCTAACTATGTCTCTTTTGTTTAAAATGGATGGTATTTTAAGTGAAAAGAAAAATTGGCATGCGGAAAACTGACCAAACACATTCGAATTATGTTGATACTGTATCACAGCGATAAATGGGTCATATGTGATGTGTATAAGTCAACCCCGGCTCAATCCGAGGTGCAGTGTGGTCGGGATCACTCTAAGTGTCTCTCTTTTGTTTAAAATGGAAAACATTTTAAGTACATAAGGAAAACTGACCAAATGGATTCTGATTGTGTTGATACTTTAGCACAACGATCCATGGGTCATATGTGACGTGTATGAATTAAACCCACCTCAATATGAGGCGCGGTGTGGCTGGAACCACTCAAAGTGTATCTCTTTTGTTTCAAAAGGACATCATTTTAAGTGAAAACATCAACTGACATACGGAAAACTGACCAAACTCATTCTAATTGTGTTGATACTTTAGGAAAATGATCCATGGGTAATTTTGGACGAGTACGAGTCAACCCCTTCTAAATCTGATGCGCGGTGTGGCCGGTAGAACTCTAGTTGTGTCTCTTTTGTTTAAAATGGATGGGATTTTAAGTGAAAAGAACAACTGGCATGCGGAAAGTTGACCAAGCGCATTCGGATTTTGTTGATACTTTAGGACAATGATCCATGGGTCATTTGAGACGTGTACGAGTCAACCCCGTCAAAATCCGAGGTGCGGTGTGGCCGGTACCACTCTAACTGTGTCTCTTTTGTTTAAAATGGACAGAGTTATAAGTGAAAAGCGCAACTGGAATACGGAAAACTGACCAAACGCATTCGGATTCTATTGATAATTTATCACAACAATCCATGGGTTTTATGTGATTTGTATGAGCCAACCCAGGCTCAATCCAAGTCGCGTTGTGGCCGAGATCACTCTAAGTGTCTCTCTTTTGTTTAAAATGGACAACATTTTAAGTACATACGGAAAACTGAACAAACGCATTCGGTTTCCATTGAAACTTTAGGAGAACGATCCATGGGTCATATTTGATGTGTATGAGTCAATATCTCCTCAATCCGAGGCATGGTGTGGCTGACACCATTCATAGTGTCTCTCTTTTGTTTAAAATGGACATCATTTTAAGTGAAAACAACAACTGACATATGAAAAACTGACCAAACGCATTAGAAATGTGTTGATGCTTTAGGAAAATGATCCATGGGTCATATGTGACGTGTACGAGTCAAATCCGCCTCAATATGAGGCACGGAGTGGTCGGCACCACTCAAAGTGTCTCTCTATAGTTTAAAATGGACTTCATTTTAATTAAAAACAACAACTGACATACGGAAAACCGACCAAACGCATTCAGATTATGTTGAAACTTTAGGACAATGTTCCATGAGTCATTTTTGACATGTACGAGTCAACCCCGCCTCAATCTGAGGCCAGGTGTGGCTGGAACCACTCAAAGTGTATCAATTTTATTTGAAATAGACAACATTTTAAATGAAAACAACAACTGACATACATAAAACCGACTAAACGCATTCGGATTCAGTTGAAACTTTAGGACAACGATCTATGGGTCATATGTGACATTTATGAGTCAACCCCACCTCAATACGAGGCACAGTGTGGCCGAAACCACTCAAAGTGTCTCAGGTTTATTTGAAATAGACAACATTTTAAATGAAAACAACAACTGACATACAGAAAACCGACTAAACGCATTCGGATTCAGTTGAAACTTTAGTACAACGATCCATGGGTTATATGTGACTTGTACGTGTCAACCTATCCCCAATATGAGGCGCGGAGTGGCCGGTACCACTCAATGTGTCTCTCTATAGTTTAAAATGGACTTCATTTTAATTGAAAACAACAACTGACATACGGTAAACCGACCAAACGCATTCGAATTTTGTTGAAACTTTAGGACAACAATCCATGGGTCATATGTGATGTGTACGAGTCAACCGCACCTCAATCCGAGTCGCAGTGTGGCCATTGTAATGCCCCGACCCTAGTTACCCAGAGTCGGTACATTATTACATAACATTGGCATGATCACAAAAGATCAAGTCTCGAAAGACCGATTAGTTTAGTAGCCTTGGAATAACTAGATACATTAATAAAGTTTACATTACATCATAAAGTGAAAACTACTACAAAAACATCTTGTCTTCATATCCCCTCATACTATCCCTGCAGGTCATTCATAAATTACTTCTTCACATCCTGGGAAAAATAAAACATTTAAAGGGGTGAGCTCAAATGCTCGGTAAGGATAAAAATATAGAGGAAACTTTCATAAATAAGCATAAACATTTAAGGCAATGTATAACTAAAACAAGAGCCTTTTAAAATTGAACTTCAGCATAATATGGAAAAGATAAAATGAAATAATGTCATTTACTTATTCACATGGATATTCTACTTGTCGAATAATCACATGCAATATCAATAACCAATTTCATAATGATGGAATGCATAATGCTAGACTATCATAACCACGTAGCCAATGCCTCGTGCCAAGACTACAAATAATATTTTTTCAAGGCCTTGTGTCAAGACACTAGTTTGTCTTATGAGACCTACCGATGCAATTTTTTTAGAAGATACTTACGTTTAAAATTGCTCAAATGTACTCCAGTGTTTTTCTGAAAACATTATGCAAGCTTCTGAAAAAAAATAACTAATTGTGAGACTGCTCGACTAATTACAGGTCATGATGGGTCCACGCCCAATCTCTTCCTGTCTACCACACTCGAGAGTCAGGTTTTCTGAAGAAAAAAAATTAAGCTTGCGTTAAATACGTATACATTTGCACTGGATTTTCATATATTTGAGAGAAATAACTCTTTTTTGAAATCATTTAAAAATCACATAATTATAAAAGAAAACTTTTATTTTGAAAATATCCTTATAAGTTTGTAAGGGAAGCTTCAAAGGTGTAATAATGGCGGAGAATAACCACACCTGCCATATAAGTTAAAAAAACATTCTTACCTTAGTTTTGTCGAAAAGTTCAAAAGGTAACTTGTTTGGAAAACGAAGGAAAGATTCCTTTCAAAAACGTATAAGGTCAAATAAGGATATAAATGACTTTAACCCATTTTCTATTAAATAGTAAAAATGTTTTGAAAGACATTTTTAAGAAACATGGATGTGGATGATAAAGATGTCTCAATGGATAATTACGAATAAACAACCTTGAATAATAAAGAGATTGTGAAATTAACCCTTACCAATTTGGTAACTTACGAAACATACACCCCATGAAAGAGGTATCATACAATGAATATGTAAATACACATAAATTAAAGTGTATTACACAAATAATACAATTATGGGTAGTACATGCACCACACAAAAGGTAATAGTGGCAATATGACATGAATCTCACGGGAATAAGGAGTGAGATGAAAACCCCTTACCTTGTATTTTCCTTGGTTGAGGGTAGGTTAACCTCCTGTATAATGGTGAAATAATTGTTATTAAATTATAAAAGAATCATATACATTAATATGATATCATATATGATCTTTTAACATTGTTTTGTTAATAATATCTTAGTATTATCATCATTTCGGGTGTTAACTTACTCGTTTTCTTTTATATGTTTTGTTACATAAGTCGTGTTTGTTATGGATTGGTTGTATCTTATTCATATCCAGAATTATATCAAGTCCTTAAACATTATTTTTAATCATCAAATGAGAATTAGACTTGAATGGATACGATGGGGAATGAATCTCATCGCGTTCGTGGAGACGGTAGTCCGTACGTACGGACGAGCGACAATATCATTCTTTTGATATTAAAATAATATATAAATGGATGGTATATAATATATAAAGAATCATTATCATGTTATATTTATTATTTACATGAATTAAACATCATTATTATACCCATCCAAATAATAATGTATTGAATAACAATTACACCGCATCGTGGAGACAGTAGGCCGTACGTACGCACGTATGGTGAAATGTCATTCGAAGGATGGATAAAATAATAAATAGGGTTATACCATATTTATAATAACATCACAGTATATAGAAGATACTGGAGTTATTATTTTATAATGGAAATAACAAAGAAAGAAGAAGTGGAAGAAGAAAGGAACTTGAAAGAGGGTGGTGAAAACATTACTGCTTCTTCGGGTTCTTCCTTTTGATTTGATCGAAAGGACTCCTTAGGTTGGATTTCTGATCAAACTAAGTCCTCTAGGTTGAATTGAGGGAAGTTGAGAGAATAATTGGGCAGGTTCTGGCTGAAAAAAAAGGCTTTGAAGGTGTGAAAAATTGGTTAGAAGTGGTGTCCTTTTATAAGGGGGAGGAGGAGCTCTTTAGGAAAAACTTAAAGCATTATTTTATAATAAATTCATATTTGGTTTATAATGGCTCCAAAGTGGATTATTAAAGGTCTAAGGTGGGTATTGGTCAAAATTATTTCAACCAATAGATTTTAAACAGTTTTGGGTCATTATATTAACCTTATCTTTTAGTTTTAACTCTTAGTTAATTAGTTTGACATTTACCATGTCACTTTGTATTTTTATATTATATAGTTAATAAACTTACTATATACATCCAAGAGACCCCCAAGTGGTCCATTAATGATACACCTATCATGATATAAGTTCTTTGGCCAGACCTTAGATTTTTAGGAATATAATATCAATTAATAATATAATATTTGTTTTAAAAACTCTTTTATGTCAATTTTGACACTATTGGGTATTTTGTTTTTGATAATTTTATAACTGCATTATTACTTAGAAAAAAATTTATATAACCAATCCTAATATGTCATATTAACCTATAAAATTATTGGAATTCATAAAAAGACTCAAATTACCTTTATTTTGATATTTATAATATCAATTATTTTAATATTTCATTAATTAGGTAATTACTGCATCACCATTGTGTCATAAATAAATTAAATTATTTAATGTCTAAAAATTATAAATAAAATACAATTATGTAGGAAATCTTTTTATATTTATAATGAATATTTAAAATTTAATTTATCGTATGTATAACCCTATATTAAAAATGTTTTAGTAATTAAACTTTGATTTTAACTCTTTTAACTCTTCTTTGAATTAAATAATAATAAATGTTCTAATCTAATCCAAGTGGACCTAAATGATAATATTTTATTCCTAAGGTTGTTTTTGGTTGAGATAAAATTGTCCAATAGAATTAGGACATGTGTTAGGGTAATATTAATATCATTTTTACCCTTAATTACCCTATTTACTTTTAACCGTGGTAAATAAAAGTAAAAAGTTACTATTCACCAAAAATTATTTTTATCTTATTGAACCACATTTTACTCCTTTATATTAACCGTGTCTCTTGAATTTTCGAAATTACACTCACAGAAGTGGTAAAATTAAGTTTTATGTGAATTTGAAAATTCTCCTAGGAGGTGGGTAAAAGATGGTGAAAAGTTCAATAAAAATTTTATATATCTAAAATTATTCTAAACTAACTCCAATGAATTACATTGAACTTATATAGGTATTATGTATCTATTTTGACCTTAATTAAACTTAAATAAAATAAATAATTATTTAAATAAAAATTCGGTTTTAAACTATAACTCAGTGTTTTTTCACTATTCATCAAAAATTGAATGTTTTAAGAAAAATACCAAAAATTCACCCTAAGCTAATTTTGATATTCTGAATCCAAAAATGAAGTCTATTTTACTAAATTCAAAACATATAAGTTTCATTTATTAATTTAAAATTAATTCCCGTTGTCCAAACCAAAAGTTGTATTTTAGGAAATAATAACTACCAAAAGTTTGACACTTGTTTATGTCCAGTTTAAATGTGAATTTATATCAAATGACCAACATTGGATTAAATGGTAAAAATATAATATAATTATACTCTAAAATCACTCAAATTCATAATTTATCACTATTAATTAATTCGATTAAAAAATTTGTTTTTAATTAAAATTTAGTAATTTTCACTATTCATCAAAATATAAAAGTTATCATAAAAACACCAAAAATTTATCAAAACTAAATTCTTGTGTCCCGATTCTAAAGAAGAAGTTTATTTTGTCAAATTGAATATATAAAAGTTTCAAATATCGGATTTAAAAAGGCTTCGCCATTAAAAGGCGGTAAAATTGCATTTTTTGAAAAATACTTCTTTTATTTGAAAAAAAAAGTATTTGTTCTTACATTATGTCTAAGAAACTCATAATATGGATTCTAAAATTATAATTATTATATAAAGTTCAAAATTCAGTTAATACTATTCATAACTTCTTTTGAATGACTTGTTTTGTAAGTCATGGTGTGCTAGAACTCGGTGTTGCGTGTAGTGCAAGTTATTGAATTACTTTGAAGAAATAACGTACTATGAAATCTTGGGGTGTTACATTCTTCCCTCCTTAAATAAATTTCATCCTCGCAATTTGAAATTATTTTTCGAAAATAAAAGGTTGAAAATAGAAAATACCTTTAGGAAAACCCACATCGGAAATTAGGTTAATAAAATTTAGTCTTAATAAGAGGAAAATGGAAATAAAAGGGTCACCACCAAATTATGATCTCGATTAGGAGAACATTGATGGAAATTAGCAACATATAATTGGAGGAAAAACGTAAATATTTATAGGGAGTGATTGAGGTCATCAATCACAAACAAGTGTAAAATTGAGGGCCTTAAATTCATCAATCTATGATGATTTAAAATACCATCAGTTCAACAAAACATATGGTATTAGGATAACACATTTTTTGTTTTAAGATCCCTTCACTAAAGTATAAGAATTAATTTCTTCATAGAATAAGAGAATAAGAAAAATATATACTTGACAATTATATTCCCATCCTTTAACTAATTTCTACCACAAAATCATCTTTCACTCTACAAGATAATAGAACTTAAAAATAATATTCTATTTATCCTATTCGTATAGGGTTCAAAAAAAATGAATTCTTCTACCATATTTTTTTAAAAAAAGACTACATTATTCAATCCAGGACATCACATGGGTCAGTGGTAGGTGATACACCCTTATCGCCCTTTGGTTGCGGGTTCAAGTCTCGCGACCTTGCTGGACGCGATGGGTTGCCGCCCGACCACCGGGTTGTCCTTTTATGGCAATCCAAAAATAGTCTCGAACTATAATTATACAAAATACTTATATCCAAACTCATAGTCCAAAATTTATAAGGAAGGTAAACACAATGAAGATCTTTTTTACCCCATAATAGCATGTGAATGTCTTCATCATGTATTCTTTTAAAACACTGAAACATCCTGAATTACCATAAAACTTTATTGATTACATTCATGCTCCCTCATTCCTTATAGAATATTGGATATACTTCATCCATCCAAAAATGTTTTAAACTCCAACAATGATGGAATATACAAATCTTTAATCGGTTTCAAGGCAATCAAGAATATCCAATATAATTTACCAAATCAACCATATCTTATTCCAAAATTAGTACCTCAATATTAGGACCATATTAAGGCTTATCTTTCCTTAAACCATGTAATTTCCAAAAAGATTAACTTGTTGTAGAGTCACTTTTCTTAGTACCATAAAATCTCAAATCCTCAATGAAATAGTACTATAGTACAATAATTATTTATTTCCAGTACATCATTGATACAACACTTCAATGAAATAATTCCAAAATAAAAACATAAGAACACTAGTCATTCCTCTTTATCTGTGGTAGTATCATAACTTGATTATTATCCAATAGCATCATTTGCAGCATAGTCTGATGACTGGGACATTGGTTCGTGTAGTGTCCAAACTCCTTGAAGATGAAGCACTGTACATTTGAAACCTTTTTCTTACCCTTGCAGTCATGTACTTGGTGTCCTTTTTCTCCACACTTATAACATACTCTCATTCCCTTCAAGAATTTTCCAAGGTGATTCTTTCCATAGTTATCACATATGGGAAAGTTCTTCTTTACCTTCTTCCCTTTATCTGTCCTTCTCTTTACCATCCTTTCCTTCTCTGGCTTCCCTTCAAAGCCATAGGACTCCGATAATTCTTTACTTATCTTATCAACACATGATACTATTTCTTTATATGATGATAATACATGGGAGACTATTTCCATTCTAAATTCTAGCTTAAGACCATGAAAGATATGACCCTTATTACTATTTGGATCATGCTTATTGTTGGATTTCTCATTCCTTGTACTGGATGTCATTTCTATACAATAGCATAAACTAGGTCAGTTTATGAATTGCAATGAATATTTACAAACTTGTAAAATACCTAATGTAAATTGAATGGTTTATGGATATAATCCATAATCATAAAGATGTTTTCATTGAGGAAGTATATACTCATAAACCCTTCATAATGATTTGTAAAGGAAATGAGAATTATCCTAAGCATATTCTCCGGGAGTGTCGTAACCAAGAGTGCAGCAAGGCTCGTTGTCCTGCACCAGTTCTCGTTCGAGTATAGCTCAAAGCGGTGTTTTTGGGTTTTACTCCTAGGTACATTTGTGCCAAAGCCTCCTATACCTGCTTGTATCCAGATAGGGATGTATTTCTCGGAAAACTCATAAAATCTCTACAATACCAAAATTCTAGGAAGTTCTTCTATACTAATCCTCAAAGTCCATCTTAGGTTTATGTGCTCTAATCAGAGTTTATCTAAATCTAGCTTCCAAGATTTGTACTAAACTTCCTCTAATACCAACTGTAACGCCCCGACCCCAATTACCCAGAGTCGGTGCATTATTACGTATCATTGTCATGATCACAAAAGATCAAGTCTCGAAAGACCGATTAGTTTAGTAGCCTTGGAAACACTAGATACATTCATAAGTCTTACATTACATCATAAAGTGAAAACTACTACAACAAAATCTTGTCTTCATATCCCCTCATACTATCCCTGTAGGTCATTCATAAATTACTTCTTCACATCCTGGGAAAAATAAAACATTGAAAGGGGTGAGCTCAGATGCTCAGTAAGGATAACAATATAGCAGAAACTTTCATAAATAAGCATAAACATTTAAGGCAATGTATAACTAAAACAAAAGCCTTTTAAACTTGAACTTCAGCATAATATGGAAAAGATAAAATGAAATAATTTCATTTACTTATTCACATGGATATTCTACTAGTCTAATAATCACATACAATATCAATAACCACTTTTATAATGATAGAATGCATAATTCCAGACTATCATAACCACATAGCCAAGGCCTCGTGCCAAGACTACAAATAAGATTTTGTCGAGGCCTTGTGCCCAGACACTAGTTTGTCTTATGAGACCTACCGATGCAATTTTTTTAGAAGATACTTACGTTTAAAATTACTCAAATATACTCCAGTGTTTTTCTGAAAATATTATGCAAGCTTCTGAAAACAAAATAACTAATTCTGAGACTGCTCGACTAATTACAGGCCATGATGGGTCCACGCCCAATCCCTTCCTTTCTACCACACTCGAGAGTCGGGTTTTCTAAAATCATTTTTAAGCTTGCATTAAATGCGTATACATTTGCACTGGATTTTCATATATTTGAGAGAAATATATCTTTTTTGAAATCATTTAAAAATCACATAATTATAAAAGAAAACCTTTATTTTGAAAATATCCTTATAAGTGTGTAAGGGAAGCTTCAAAGGTGTAATAACGGCGGATAATAACCGCACCTTCCGTATAAGTTAAAAAAACATTCTTACCTTAGTTTTGTCGAAAATATCAAAAAAGTAACCTATTTGGAAAACGACAGAAAGATTCCTTTCAAAAACATATAAGGTCAAATAAGGATATAAATGACTTTAACACATTGTCTATTAAATAGTAAAAATGTTTTGAAAGACATTTTTAAGAAACATGGATGTGGATGATAAAGATTTCCCCGTAGATAATTACAAATAAACAACCTCGAATAATAAAGAGATTGTGAAATTAACCCTTACCAATTTGGTAACTTACGAAACATACACCCCATGAAAGAGGTATCATACAATGAATATGTAAATACACATAAATTAAAGTATATTACACAAATAATACAATTATGGGCAGTACATACACCACACAAAAGGTAATAGTGGCAATATGGCATGAATCTCACGGGAATAAGGAGTGAGATGAAAACCCCTTACTTTGTACTTTTCCTTGGTTGAGGGTAGGTTAACCTCCTGTATAATGGTGAAATAATTGTTATTAAATTATACAAGAATCATATACATTAATATGATATCACATATGATATTTTAACATTGATTTGTTAATAATATCTTAGTATTATCGTCGTTTCGAGTGTTAACTTACTCGTTTTCTTTTATATGTTTTGTTACATAAGTCATGTTTATTATGGATTTGATGTATCTTATTAATATCCATAATGATATCAAGTCCTTAAACATTATTTTTAATCATCAAATGATAATTAGACTTGAATGGATACGATGGGGAATGAATCTCATCGCGTTCGTGGAGACGGTAGTCCGTACGTACGCACGAGCGACAATATCATTCTTTTGATATTAAAATAATATATAATTGGATGGTATATAATATGTACAGAATAATTATCATGTTATATTTATTATTTACATGAATTAAACATCATTATTATACCCATCCAAATAATAATGTTTTGAATAACAATTACACCACGACGTGGAGACGGTAGGTCGTACGTACGCACGTATAGTGACATGTCATTTGAAGGATGGATAGAATACTGAATATGGTTATACAATATTTATAATAACATCATGGTATATAGAAGATACTTTAGTTATTATTTTATAATGGAAATAACAAATAAAGAAGAAGTGGAAGAAGAAAGGAACTTAAAAGAGGGTGGTGAAAACATTACCTCTTCTTTGGGTTCTTCCTTTTGATTTGATCAAAAGGGATCATTAGGTTGGCTTTCTGATCAAACTAAGGCATCTAGGTTTAATTGAGGGAAGTTGAGAGAATAATTGGTTAGGGGTTGGCCGAACCAAAAGGCTTTGAATGTGTGAAAAAATGATTAGAAGTGGTGTCCTTTTATAAGGGGAGGGGGAGGGGCTCTTTAAGAAAAACTTAAAGTATTATTTTATAATAAATTAATATTCAGTTTATAATGGCTTCAAAGTGGATTATTCAAATTTTAAGGTGGGTATGGGTCTAAATCCTTTTAACAAATAGATTTTAGACAGGTTTGGGTCATTATATTAACCTTATCTTTTAGTTTTAACTCTTAGTTAATTAGTTTTACATTTACCATGTCACTTTGTATTTTTATATTATATAGTTAATAAACTTACTATATACATCTAAGCGACCCCCAAGTGATCCATTAATGATACACATATCATGATATAAGTTCTTTAGTCGAACCTTAGATTTTTAGAAATAGAATATCAATTAATAATATAATATTTGTTTTAAAAGCTCTTTTATGTCAATTTTGACACTATTGGGTATTTTGTTTT
The DNA here is from genome assembly GCA_963277665.1 of Viscum album. Classification (NCBI taxonomy): domain Eukaryota; kingdom Viridiplantae; phylum Streptophyta; class Magnoliopsida; order Santalales; family Viscaceae; genus Viscum; species Viscum album. Next base: position 1,291,744,660 of record OY728119.1, read on the forward strand.
TGATAATTTCATAACAACATTATTACTTCCAAAAAAATTTATATAACCAATCCTAATATGTCATATTAACCTATAAAAGTATTTTAATTCATAAAAAGTCTCAAATTACATTTATTTTGAAATTTATAATATCAATTATTTTAATATTTTATTAATTAGGTAATTACTGCATCACCATTGTGTCATAACTAAATTAAATTATTTAATGTATAAAAATTATAAATAAAATACCATTATGTATGAAATCTTTTTAGCTTTCTAATGAATATTTACAATCTAATTTATCTTATTTATAACCCTATATTAAAAATGTTTTATTAATTAAACTTTGATTTTAACTCTTTTAACTCTTCTTTGAATTAAATAATAATAAGTGTCCTAATCTAATCCAAGTGGACATAAATGATAATATTTTATTCCTAAGGTTGTTTTTGGTCGAGATACACTTTTCCAATAGAATTAGGACATGTGTTAGGGTAATATTAATATCATTTTTACCCTTAATTACCCTATTTACTTTTAACCGTGGTAAATAAAAGTAAAAAGTTACTATTCACCAAAAATTATTTTTATCTTATTGAACCACATTTTACTCCTTGATATTAACCGTGTCTCTTGAATTTTAGAAATTCCACTCACAGAAGCGGTAAAATTAAGTTTTATGTAAATTTGCAAATTCTCCTAAAAGGTGGGTAAAAGACGGTGAAAAGTTCAATAAAATTTTTATATATCTAAAATTATTCTAAACTAACTCCAATGAATTACATTGAAATTATATAGGTATTATGTATCTATTTTGACCTTAATTAAACTTAAATAAAATAAATAATTATTTAAATAAAAATTTGGTTTTAAACTCTAACTCAATGTTTTTTCACTATTCATCGAAAAATGAATGTTTTCAGAAAAATACCAAAAATTCACCCTAATATAATTTCGATATTCCGAATCCAAAAATGAAGTCTATTTTACCAAATTCAAAACATATAATTTTCATTTATTAATTTAAAATTAATTCCCGCTGCCAAAAATCAAAAGGTGTATTTTAAGAAATAATAACTACCAAAAGTTTGACACTTGTTTATATCCAGTTTAAATGTGAATTTATATCCAATGACCAACATTGGATTAAATGGTAAAAATATAATCTAATTATAATCTAAAATCACTCAAATTCATAATTTATCACTATTAATTAATTTGATTAAAAAAATTGTTTTTAATTAAAATTTAGTAATTTTCACTATTCGTCAAAATATGAAAGTTATCAGAAAAACACCAAAACTTTATCAAAACTAAATTCTTATGTCCCGATTCTAAAGAAGAAGTTTATTTTGTCAAATTGAATATATAAAAGTTTCAAATATTGGATTTAAAAAGGCTTCTCCATTAAAAGGTGGTAAAATTGCATTTTTTGAAAAATACTTATTTTATCTAAAAAAAAAGTATTTGTTCTTACATTATGTCTAAGAAACTCATAATATGGATTCTAAAATTATAAGGATTATATAAAGTTCAAAATTCAGTTAATACTATTCATAACAGCTTTTGAATGGCATGTTTTTTAATTCATGGTGTTCTATAACTCGGTGTTGCGTGTAGTGCAAGTTATTGAATTACTTTGAAGAAATAATGTACTATGAAATATTGGGGTGTTACGGCCGGGATCACTCTAAGTGTCTCTCTTTTGTTTAAAATGGACAACATTTTAAGTACATACGGAAAACCGACCAAATGGATTCTGATTGTGTTGATACTTTATCACAACGATCCATGGGTAATATATGACGTGCACGAGTCAACCCCGCCTCAATCCGAGAAGCAGTGTGGCCGGCACCACTCAAAGTGTCTCTCTTTAGTTTAAAATGGACTTCATTTTAAGTGAAAACAACAACTGACATACGGAAAACCGACCAAACGCATTTGGATTATGTTAAAACTTTAATACAACGATCCATGGGTCATTTGTGACGTGTACGAGTCAACCCCGCCTCAATCCGAGGCACGGTGTGGCCAAAACCACTCAAATTTTCTCTCTTTCGTTTAAAATAGACTTCATTTTAAGTGAAAATAATAAATGACATGCGGAAAACCGACCAAATGCATTCGGATTCCGTTGAAACTTTAGGAAAATGATCCATGGGTCATATGTGACGTGTACGAGTCAACCCCGCCTCAATCTGAGTTCTGGTGTGGCCAGCACCACTCAAAGTGTCTCACATTTATTTGAAATAGACAACATTTTAATTGAAAACAACTACTGGCATACGGAAAACCGACCAAACGCATTCAGAATGTGTTGAAAGTTTAGAACAACGATCAATGGGTCATATGTGACGTGTACGAGTCAACTCTGCCTTAATCTGAGGCATGGTGTGATCGGAACCACTCAAAGTGTCTCATTTTTTTTTGAAATAAACAACATTTTAAGTGAAAACAAGATATACAGAAAAATGACCAAATGCATTCTGAATGTGTTGATGCTCTAGTACAACGATACATGAATCATATGTGATGTGTAAAAGTCAACCCTGCCTCAATCCGAGGCCCAGTGTAGCTGGCACCACTCAAAGTGTCTCAGGTTTATTTGAAATGGACAACATTTTAATTGAAAACAACTACTGGCATGCGGAAAAATGAACAAACGCATTCTTAATTTGTTGAAACTTTAGCACAATGATCAATGAGTCATATGTGACATGTACGAGTTAACCCCTCCTTAATCTGAGGCATGGTGTGGCCGGCACCACTCAAAGTGTCTCATTTTTTTTTAAATGAACAACATTTTAAGTGAAAACAATAACTGACATACGGAAAATCGACCAAATGCTTTCAAAATATGTTGATACTTTAGGAAAATGATCCATGGGTCATATGTAACGTATACAAGTCAACCCCACCTCAATTCGAGGCATAGTGTGGCCGGTATCACTCCAAGTGTATGTATTTTGTTTAAAATGGACATCATTTTTAGTAAAAACAACTGGTATATGAAAAACCGAACAAACGTATTTGGATTCTGTTGATACTTATTCAGTTTTTTATGTATTTTATTGATAATTGATAATTAAATTATGTATGTATTCAATTATGATTCTGTATTCCACATATAATTATCATCTGAATTTTAAATTGAATTCTAAATCAATTATGTATGTTTATAATTACGTTATGAATTATGATTTAATTCTGGATGTGTATAGTTCAAGAATACATTATATGTTAAATGTGTATGAATTTGTTCTCTATATGTATGTCTTAGTTTGTTATTACAAGTATAGTAATTGGAAAGGAGCAGAATGGAATTTGCTGTGCAAAAATGGAGGCTGTTGTGCAAAAATGGAGGCTGTTGTGCAAATTACAGGTTGCTCTGCAATTTGCACAGCATAGCCTATGCCAACGGTTTCAAACTGTTGGCATAAGCTTGTAATAACCATTTCCCAATAGTTTCTAAACCGTTGGGAAAGGTTTCTATGGATTTGTTTCCAACGGTTCAATGAGAACCATTGGAGAAAACCTTTCCCAACAGTTCTAAAACCGTTGGGAAAGAGTTGATTTGTTTAGTTTTACCAACGGTTTGGTGTAAACCGTTGGTAAAACTTATGCCAACGCTTTAACGAAACTGTTGGCATAGGTTAATTTTCCTAACCTATACCAACGGTTCTTTGTAAACCGTTGGGATAGTTTTTCCCAATGGCTTACTTCCCCAAGGTTTGCAGAACCGTTGATATAACATATACCAACAGTTCTGCAGGCTTTCCCAACGGTTCTGAACCGTTGGGAAAGACCCCATTTTCATTAGTGCTGGAAACAACCCCCTCTTGGATTGTTCCACATTGAATCTATTCAGTATCTTATCAATTTATGTACTTTGACTTAGGCCTAGCAATATCTTGGATCTATCACTATGGATCTTGATCCCAAGAATATATTTTGTCTCTATCAAGTCCTTCATGGAGAAGCATTGATTCAACCATTCCTTAACAGACTGTAAGACTGGTATCTCATTTCCAATAAGTAATATGTCATCAAAATATACTATCAGGAAAATGACTGCACTCCCACTAAACTGTTTGTAAACACAAGGCTCACATTTATTCTTGATAAAACCAAATTCCGTTATGGCTTCATCAAAACAAATGTTCCATGACCTAGATGCTTGCTTTAATTCATAAATGGATTTCTACAACTTGAATACCTTATTGGAATCCTTTGGAGTCACAAACTCTTCAGGTTGTGTCATATAGATATCTTCCTGGAGGTTCCCGTTAAGGAAGGTTGTTTTGACATCCATTTTCCAAATCTCATCGCCATGGTAAGCCGCAATGGAAAGTATAATTCTGATGGATTTTAGCATTGCAACTGGTGAAAAGGTTTCATCATAGTCAATTCCTTGATGTAGTTTAATCCCTTTTGCAACCAGTCATGCCTTATAGGTACTGAATTGTCCTTCCATGTCAAGTTTCTTCTTAAATACTCATTTTCAACCAACAGGCTTTACATCAACTAGAGGGTCTACCAAAATCCAGACTTGGTTTTGATACATGGAATCCATTTCAAAATTCATGGATTCTTGACACTTGGCAATGTCTGTGCCACTTACTACTTCCTTGTAGGTCAAAGGATCATTCTTATCAACTAATAATGAGTCACCATCCTCGGTAACTAAAAAACCATACCATTCTAGTTCTCTAACCTCTCTTGTACTCCTACGCATTACTTGTGTCTCTGGAACAGATACTTCCTCCATGAGGCTTTGTGGAATTTGTTCCTATACCAACTCTTGTGTACCTTGAGCCTCGACTTCATCAAAGTCTATCTCGCTCCCACTATCTCTTTTAGAGATGTGCTCCCTCTCGAGGAATATGGCATGTCTTGCTACTGTAACTTTTTTTTATGAAGGGTTGTATAGGTAATATCCCCTTGTTTCCTTGGGGTATCCTATAAAGGTATACTTTGTGCCTTGGGGTGTGATTTTGTTACCTGAAGAGGCCTTAACAAATGCTTCGCTACCCCACATGTTGGTCGGAGTGGATACTCAAGAGGGGGGTGAATTGAGTTCTAATTAAAATATCTGTTAAAATATTGTCTATTAAAATCCCCCAATTTATAAAGCAAGTTAAATTGTAGTGAATTTATACAGATTGTAAATGTTCACTTAGCTTCTCAAAGATTGATTAGGTCTCAGTTAATTTAACCACAAGATTAAAATAACTTTTGAAACTAACCTACTGATTTACAATAAGTGTAAACACTTGCTAATTTAACTATCAAAGTAACTTTAAAATGGTTTTTTATTTCAAAGTAACTTTAAAATGGTTTTGTATTTCAAAGTAATAGCAGCAGAATATAAAAGATATATGTAGTATACTTTAAACTTAAACTAAAGATGCACAGTAGATATAACAAGAGGTTCAGTCTCATGCTGAGACTTAGTCCTCTCAAATTTATATAAATTTGATCCACACCCTAGATCGGGGTTAACAACAGTTTACAAAACTGTCCAGGCCACGCAGGGACCTCTACCATAGTTCTTTGTGGGAAACAAAACAAAGACCAGGCCACACAAGGACCTCTTCCACAGTTGTCGTGGGTAAACAAGAGTTAAGAGTTTTGGAGTGAGGATTTTGATATCCTCCAGTTCAATGCAGGAGACAGTGTGTGTGTGAGAGATATACAGAGTACACCACACTGCTCGAAAGTAAATAAACAAATCACTTAGAGAGAATAGATAAGATTTTAGAAAGCTCTAGTGATTAGCAATGCAGCTCTAGACTCGTTGGATTCAGCAGAAATGCTTCTGATTCCTTCTTTGATTTTTCTGTTGAAAAACAGAGTGTTGTAGTTCAGCTTGTGTTCTACACGAGTGAAGATGTTCTCTTCACTTCAGTTCCTCCAGTAGTGTAGGATTTCATGTGTTGGAACTTCTTTGAGGATCGTTCAATGTCTTCTTCACAGTTGTGCTCAGGATTGTTCTTTTATTCAGTACAGAGCACTTCGCGTGTGTTGTAGAATGTATGTCGAGGTGACTTCTTCTTTTTATTCCATGAGCACCGTCCATAAGAATGAATCCATTTCCATAAGTACGAGGTACGGTTTCCTGACATGCCAACAACTATCATTAAATAACATTAATTGCATTAAAGACATCAAATATGACTGTTAGCATTATTTAAATAATATTGAAAAAAAAGTTAAGAAATGGTGTCATAGTGATTATGTAAACGGTGTCTTCTTCATGGTATGTGCTTCACGGTATGTGGTTCACGGTATGTGCTTCACGATTTCTGGGTCACGGTGTGTCCTTCATGGTGTCTGGGACACGGTGTGTCCTTCAGGGTGTCTGGGTCACGGTGTGTCCTTCACGGTGTCTGGGTCACGGTGTGTCCTTCACGGTGTCTGGGTCATGGTGTGTCCTTCATGGTGTTTGGGTCACGGTGTGTCTATCTGACTGTGACTGTGTCTTGCACACAGTCTGTCTTACTGTGTCAAACATCACGGTGTCTCTATACTTGGACAAATATCTGTATTTAGACTTAAACAGTAATATGCAGAATATAGATTTAGCTTAATTATTAGAGAGTAAGAGAAATTAAAACATGAATATAAAGGCTTGATAATATAAGTGATATTTGTGTTCATGCATAAGACTTGTAAATAATAAAGGGTGTAATTGACATCAATAAGATTTGTTATCATTAATGTGTAGTTATTATTGATATTGAAGAGCATTAACAAGATGTTCAATTAAGATTGAGATTAATTAACAGTAATAGGATTTGTGATCATGAAAACATGATTAATACATGATGAGTCCAACAATCTCCCCCTTTTTTATGATCACAAATCATGTATACGTAAAATAGAAAAGAGATGAAACATTAGAGAATATAACAGATTCGAAAATTAGAATACTAATACTTGTACTTTTACTTGGACTTTTTCTCCCCCTTTTGGGATTATCAAAAAGTATATAAAGTGAAGTGAAACACTGCTTTTTTCATTAAAAAGGTTTAGAATAAAACATACAGGAGAAATAAAAACAGTAAACAGCAAAAGATATCCCATCAAAAAGAGAACAGGCACTTGACTCTTCAGGGATCGACCTTTTCCTTGCCTTTATCAGCAGCAGGAGCTGGGGCTGATGTAGAAGAAGGCATAGATGTCGTAGACAAAGAGGGTAAGGGTAGACCTTCAAAAATGGAGGGATCCAAAGATGGTGCAGTAGAAGATCTAGTCTGTGGTTGGTCTAGAATGACTGGCCGGATTTGAGAAAGAGCTTGGCTGACTGACATGACAGTGGAGGTGAGGGAAGGTAGACCAGGTCTAAGGGGTGCATCAGCTAGAGCAACAATAGCAATACTCTACACATGAAGATATGGCTTCAAAATATTGATGAAATCGATAATGATTTCTCCACCATATTGCATAGCCTTTTCAAAATCGTCCTTATTCTCCATGAATTTGTCCAACAATCTGGTGAACTCTGTAAGCTTCTGAACTTGAGCTTTAAAAGCTTGATTTACCAGAGGGATTTTCAGGTTTTCCACAAGATACTTAAAGTGATTTATCATATCACTTTTAGAGAAAATCCGGGTAAGATAAAAATCTATTTTCTTGGTAATATCCTGTTGAGCATCATTGGCTATCTTAGAATGGATCTGGACAAGATCAAGTGCTCTATCACTGTTCTTCATAACTTCATCCAGAGGAGATAGATCTAAACCACTGAAAACATTCTGAATTTCTTCCTTGATTATGGATCTAAACATAGAAGCATCCAAAGAAGGTGTGGAGGTCTGACCAGAGGGATAAGAAGCCTTGGCAGCTTTGGTTAGAACATTGAGTTGTTTTAAAACTTTCTGCAGACATCCAATGTACTCATCTGTGAGCTTATTCAGATTTTCTACAAGCTCCCTCATGCATTCCAGCATTTTTGTGTATCTTTTTCCAATATTCTTATCAAAATACAGTAGATATGGATGCACTTGAGACACAATCTCTCTAGCAAGGGTGGAATCAGTTGGTTCAGAAGAAGCAACAACAGGTGCAGGGGTAGAAACAGGACCAGGCACAGGCTCTGATCTTGAAGATGGTTCTGATTGCAGGTTTTCCACCAAACCTTTCAAATTTGCAACATCAGCGCTAAGCAACCTATTTTCAACCCTGACTTCTTGAATCTCACGGACCATCCTTGGTTGAATATGCAAGATAATGTTTTCCAGCAGAATTGAGGCATCTTATTGACTTAACTGGGTCACAGGACGAGGTTGAGTGGATAAAATATTCTCAACACCAGCCAAGATAGTCTCTCCAAAGACTTTAAAATCATCCTTAGTTACAAAAGAGTTTTTCTCAGGTAAGAGTGCAGGTGAAGGTAGTGGAGAAGGTTCTGGTTGCGGTTCAGATTCATCTTCAGAATCAGATTCTGATTCAGATTGAGGCTCTGGTTCTGGTTCTGGTTCTGGATCTGGTTCTGGATGAGCTACAGACTTCAGTTGAAACAAATAAGAGAGATCTATACCAGTTTCAGTCACTTGTTGTGACTCACTCACTTCATAAAAACTTGGAAATTCATACCGATTGTATAAAAAATATGTGACAGTAGGTTGAGATGTTTCAGTAGATATAGCTTCTATAATATCAAGGTTTTGAGGTTCCTCCCCCTCAAAATGTGCTTCCATTTCAAATTCTTGAGGCTTAGGAAATGGGTTATGATCCACAGGATCATCTCTAATCTCTTCAGCAAACTCTTACCTTGCCAGCTGAAAGGAAATTTCCATCCTCTCTTCAGCAGAGGGTATGTACTCAGGAACCGATTGTTCCACTGGTTGTGTTTCCAGACTTGCTTCTTTTTCAACAGGAAGATCCTCTTCAACAGGATCTTTCTCCACCATTTCTTGTTTCTCTAAATCAGGAAAAACCAATTTTATTGCAACCGTAGGATGAGTTTCTGTATTGACATCCTCACTAGAAGTAGGAGCTTCTTCTTATCTAAAACCAACAGCAACTTCCCCTCTTAAAGTTATTTCAATAGGAACATCAGCAGGGACAACAGTCCTTTCTTTCTCAACAGGAGATTCTTCCTATTGAGGTATTTCAGCCTCTTCTCTAGGTGGTACTTCAGCTGCCACTTCCTCTTCTTCTTCTTCTTCTTCTGAATATTCAGTCACTTCATCTGGTTCCAAACCAAGATCAGCTAGGTTCTTAGGTCTTCTTGGATAATCAACTGGATTAAAATTCTTATACAATTGACCATTATCCTCAACCCATTAATTCTTCCAGGGGTTCCAACTAATCTTCATCCTTCTGGTGATAGGCTTGGATAAGAAAAAATCAAAGTCCTCTAGATTTTCTTCATTCGGTCCAACAACTCCTTTTGCAACTAGCATGGCTGAAATCATCCTTGAGTAAAATAAGGAGGTGGATTTGGAAGTGACTTTAATCAGCTCACAGATATGGTTAATAACATACTTGCATATGTTGATCTTATGGCCATTCTTCAACAGGTGAATCAGGAACACATCCTGATACTTCATCACAGCAAAATCCCATTTTCTTGGACTAATCAAATTTTGAACAAACTTGAATAGTATTATAGTTTCTCCATCTAGCTCTACAGCTATTGCCCTTCGCTTGGTGCCATTACCAGTTATGGTTTCCAAGGCATTTTCCAGATCAAATATGTCAGATGATAGAGGAGGGTCTCTCTGGTAATCCTCACAAACTCCTTCATGAGGAATCCTTAGGCATGCAGCCCACAACCTCGAAGAGAATGAACACTTTTGTCCATTTATCCAGCTTGTCACCATAAATATTTCTCCAAAATTGAAGGAAAAATTCACATAATGGTAGAATTGAGATACCAACCTTGGATAAATTGGTCTATCATGTCCAGAGAACCATTCAAGCCATCCTTGTTCTTTTAAAACTTTCAATACTAACGACTTGCTAGACAGCAGCCACTCAAGGAAAATATCTTTTTCAGGAACTATTGTACGGTTAACAAGGTTTGGGTTCAGGAGTACTTCAGGTGATATCCTCGGTATCCTCTTATGTTTCTTAGAGCGGCGCTTCTCAGACGAGGGTGAAGACGGACGCTTCATCCTTGGCATCCACTGAAGGTTTGGGCGAGAGAGGAGAAGGTTTTCAAGAATGAGAAGATTCAAGAGAGATTTCGGGTAAGGAATCGAATGAAACCCTTAAGTTTTATCATTTGGGAATGTCAAACGTCACAAAAACAAAGACGCGGGAAATCAAATAGCGGTGAAATAAAAATTACCGCGATACGAGTTAAAATAATAGTAAAAATAATCTTCACGGTGAGACCGTGAGTAGGAATTACGGTGTGATGAAAAACAGTCATCACGGTGAGACAGTGACCATTCTAAGTAGTCACGGTGAGACAGTAAGGTGACAGACCGTGAGTACAAGGTGTTAAACTGTGAGACTGTAAGCATGAAACAGTAACTATAAAACAGTGAGCATGAAACTGTAAAGTAAAATACAGTAAAGTATTAAACATTAAGATAGTAAGATATCTATTTATGATTAATCATGCCAAGATCATGTATGATGTAGTCTAATCCCTTAGAATTTAATGGTTTAGTGAATATATCAGCAAGTTGATATTCAGTACCAATGAATTCTAAAGTAATATCACCTTTTTGATAATGATCACTCAAAAAGTGATGTATTACATCAATATGTTTTGTCCTGTAATGTGAAACAGGATTCTTAGAAATGTTAATAGCACTTGTGTTATCACAATTTATTGGGACATATCTGAATTGATATCCATAGTCTAGTAATGTGTGCTTCATCCACAAAATTTGTGCACAGCAACTGCTAGCAGCTATGTATTCAGCTTCTGCAGTACATAACGCAACAGAATTTTGTTTCTTACTACACCATGATACTAGTGACTTGCCTAAAAGGTGACACGTTCCAGAGGTTCTTTTTCTATCCAACTTACATCCAGTAAAATCAGCATCAGAATAACTAACTAATTCAAATGATTGTCCTTTTGGATAGAACAGTCCTAAATTGGGAGTATGCTTGAGGTATTTGAAAATTCTCTTTACAGCATTTAAATGTGACTCTTTAGGGTTTGCTTGAAAATGAGCACACATACACACACTAAACATAATATCAGGACGACTAGCAGTCAAGTAGATTAGACTTCCAATCATTCCTCTATAAGTGGTTTGATCAACAGATTTACCATCTTCATCAAGATCCAACTTACAGATGGTACTCATGGGAGTGTCACTACTTTTTGTGCTATCCAATCCAAAACGTTTTAAAAGATCTCTAGTATATTTACTTTGAGTTAAAATAATTCCATCATCATTTTGAAAGATTTGAAATCCAAGGAAAAATTTGAGTTCTCCCATTAAACTCATCTCAAATTCATTTTGCATCATTTTAGAAAAATCAGTACATAGGAAATTTCTTGAAGATCCAAAAATAATATCATCTACATAAATTTGTACAACTAAAACATCTTTAGAAATTCATTTTATAAAAAGAGTAGGATCAGCTATTCCTTTTGTGAAACCTTTAGAAATTAGAAAAGTACTTAATCTATCATGCCAAGCTCTTAGATCTTACTTTAAACCATATAAAGCTTTTGATAATTTGAAAATATGATTTGAAAAATTAGGGTTTTAAAATACAGGTGGTTGTTCAAAAAAACATCCTCAGCAATATATCCATTTAAGAATGCACTCTTGACATCCATTTGATATAGTTTGAAATTTAGATGTGCTGCATAAGCAAGTAAAATCCTAATGGCTTCTAGTCTAGCTACAGGAGCAAAAGTCTCCTCATAGTCAATTCCTTCCTCTTGACTATAGCCTTGTGCAACTAATCTAGCCTTGTTTCTAACTATATTTCCAGATTCATATGCTTTATTTCTAAACACTCATTTAGTGCCTATGGTAAGGGTGTCCTTGGGTATTTATACTAGTTTCCAAACTTTATTTCTTTCAAGCTAACTGAGTTCTTCTTGCATAGCAATTACCCAAAATTCATCATTAATAGAATCATCGATGTTTTTAGGTTCAATCTGTGACAAGAAGGCTTGATGTTCAACCTGATTTCTAAGAGAAGCTCTAGTCTGTGTCCCTCTACCCAGATTTCCTACAACAGCATCTAAAGGATGATTCTTTAGAATTCTAATTGATCTAGTAAAGGTAGGACTATAAATTTTAGGTTCATCTATAGGTTTTGGTTCATTAGGAGCAGATTCTAGAATAAGTCCAGAACTGGTTGTCTTTACAGTAGGTTCATTGATTTTATCATTAAGGTTGAGAACAGATAAATCTTATTCAAGATTTTCAAGAGAGGTTTTAGACTCATGTGGATCAGTTTCATCAAATTTGATGTGAACAGATTCTTCCACACACTTGGTTCTCTTATTGAAAACTCTATAGGCTTTACTAGTTATAGAATATCCTAAAAATATTCCTTCATCACTCTTAGAAGCAAACTTGTCCAGATTATCCTTTGTATTGAGAATAAATAATTTACAGCCAAAGACTCTAAAGTAACTAACTTTAGGTTTTCTATTGTTCCAAAGTTCATAAGGGGTATTTTTTAGAACAGGTCTGACTAAGACTCTATTAATGATATAACAAGTTGTATTCATAGCTTCAGCCCAAAAGTAAATAGGCAGGTCATACTCATTAAGCATAGTTCTTGCAATTTCTTGCAGGGTTTTATTCCTTCTTTCTACTACACCATTCTGTTGAGGTGTCCTAAGAGCAGAAAAGTTATGATTATATCCATTGTGTGAGCAATAAGATTCAAAGTCTTGATTTTCAAACTCACGGCCATGATCACTTCTCAAAGTTTTAATCTTAAGTCCACTAATATTTTCTACAGATTTGGAGTATTTAACAAAGTAAGAATAATCTTCACTTTTGTGAGCTAAGAAGTATACCCAAGTATATCTAGAAAAGTCATCTACTAGGACATAGACATAGTGCTTCCCATTTAAACTAGAAACTCTTGATGGTCTAAACAAGTCCATGTGAACCAACTCGAGTGGTTGAGAAGTTGAAACTTCTTTCTTTGGTTTGAAAGAGATTTTTTGTTGCTTTCCCTTTTGACAGGGATTAGACACTTTGTCATTTGGAAACTCAAGTTTGGGTAAGTCTCTAACTAAGTTCTTCCTGGTCAGTTTTCTAAGTGAGTGTATATTGCAGTGTCCTAATATCCTATGCCATAACCAAGACTCTTTATGAAAATCATTTAAACAAGTAACATTTTGCTTAGCTAGAGAATTCAGATCAACAGCATAAATATTCTCATTTCTCAAAGCAAAAAATACTAAAACATTTTTAGAATTAAAAACATTACAGGAATCATTTTCAAACTTGACATTAAAACCATCATCACACAATTGGAAAATACTTAACAGATTATATTTAATTCCATCAAAAAATAAAACTTTAGAAATTAAAACTGAATTAGTGTTGCCAATTTGGCCTAGGCCGATGATCTTTACTTTAGAATTATCACCAAAGGTGACATAGCCTCCATCAACATTTATTAAACTCTTGAAGCATGAGTAATCCCCAGACATATTTCTTGAACATCCACTGTCCAAATACCATGTCTTCTTATGGGAACTCTTTAAGTAGGTTTCCTACAAAACAGTTTTAGATAGAATATGATTTTGGTACCCAGATCTTCTTGGGTCCTGACAGGTTAGCAATCAATGACTTTGGTACCCAAATTTGTCTTATAGGTCTCATATAATTTATAGAATCAAAAGATTTTGAGGGATAAACTCTATTTTATTTATAACTATGTGACTAACTAGTTGAAGCATATGAATGTCCAGAACTAGAACTAGCAGTATTCTGTCCAGAGTTAGGAATAAATCTATTCTTAGTAATCTGTCTCTGTCTAGGTTTTTATCCTATTCCATTAGTGTATTTAGGTGCCACTTTCTTTCCTAGCATTTGAGTTAGAGTGTTCTTTCCATTTGTGAACTTCTCTAAGTCCTTTCTAAGTTGTTCATTTGACATTTTCAGTTCAGTGTTTTCCTTTAACAGTTGATCATTTTTCTCTTTTTCAATAGTAAGTTCAGTTTTAACAGTTGTAGTGAGAGCATGTTGTTTCTTCAATGATTTGTATTTATCCTTAAGTTCATTCCATGTCTCTTCCATCATATTAAAATATTCAAATAATTCCTCACTAGTCATGTTTTCAGAATCCGAATCAGATTCAGTTCCAGAATAATAGGAATTTAAAGCAGGAGTATCTAAGGTTACCTCAGATGTGTTTGTCATGAAACACATGTTGGCATGTTTCGTTTCAAAATCAAACATTTCAGATTCACTTGTGTTGTCTTCAGAAGCACTCCAGGTAGCCTTCATAGCTTTCTTGTACTTACTGTCCTTATAGTCATATTTCTTCTTGAATTTTAGCTTTGGGCAGTCTGCTTTAATGTGTCCTTTTATTTTGCACTCATAGCAAACAACTTCATCACTTTTATCTGGATTTTTCCAGTATTTCTTCCAATGTCCCTTATTGTCATAATTTCCCTTGTAATTTGATTTTCTGAAAAATTTCTTCTTCCTATAAAATTTCTTAAACCTTCTGGGTATTTGATCCATTTCAGCATCACTATCAGAGTCTGAACTTTCACTTGTTGAACTGTCAGTTTGTATTTGAGATTTTTCTTTGTCCTTGCTCTTTGAAGCAGTAGTCTTGAAAGCCACTGATTTCCTTTTTGGTTCATCATCTTCCTCTTTATTCACCTTGAGTTCTTCCTCATACATTATACGTTTACCAATCAGCACTTTGACAGGTAGAGCTCCAATGTCACATGACTCTCTGATTGAAACAGATGTGTCTCTCCATCAGTCTGGTAGACACCTCAATATCCTCATAATTTGTTCATTTGCTGGAACAGCCTTTCCAAGTGAATTCATTGTATTGACTATCTCATTGAACCTGAGATACATATCAGAAATGGGTTCATCGGATTTCATTTTAAAATTATCATATTTAATAGTATATGTATTTAATATCATTTCTTTAACATTGGTTGTTCCCTCATGAGAAACACCCAAAGTATTCCATATTTCAAAAGCAGTTTTACAGGAAGATATTCTATTGAATTCTTCATCTCCTAAAGCACAGTATAGGGAATTCATAGCTTTACAATTATTATTGTAAGTAGTCTTTGTAAGTTCATCCCAAGTTGTTCTTTCAGTTTCTGGAATTTTATATTGAGACTCTATAGCAGTCCAAATATTAAAACTCATACTTTCCAAATGAATTTTCATTTTAAGCTTCCACTGGGCATAGTTTGTACCATTAAAGAAAGGTGGTCGGTTAGTAGCAGCACCCTCTAGTCTATTGTCCATAGCTATATTTTAGAAGCGAAATTTTAAAGAGATAAAATTTAGAACTAACAAAAATTTAAGATCTTTAAAGATGCAACTAAAATCATAGTTGAAAAACATATTTTTTTAAAATCTTTGAAAAACAACAACCTTTGATACCAAATGTTGGTCAGAGTGGATACTCAAGAGGGGGTGAATTGAGTTCCAATTAAAATATCTGTTAAAATATTGTCTATTAAAATCCCCCAATTTATAAAGAAAGTTAAACTGTAGTGAATTTATACAGATTGTAAATGTTCACTTAGCTTCTCAAAGATTGATTAGGTATCAGTTAATTTAACCACAAGATTAAACTAACTTTTGAAACTAACCTACTAATTTATAATAAGTGTAAACACTTGCTAATTTAACTATAAAAGTAACTTTAAAATGGTTTTGTATTTCAAATTAACAGCAGCGGAATATAAAAGATATATGTAGTATACTTTAAACTTAAACTAAAGATGCACAGCAGATATAACAAGAGGTTCAGTCTCAAGCCGAGACTTAGTGCTCTAAAATTTATATAAATTTGATCCACACCCTGGATTGGGGTTAACAAAAGTTTAAAAAACTATCTAGGCCACGCAGGGACCTCTACCACAGTTCTTCGTGGGAAACAAAACAAATACCAGGCCACACAAGGACCTCTTCCACAGTTGTCGTGGGAAAACAAGAGTTAAGAGTTTTGGAGTGAGGATTTTGATATCCTCCAGTTCAATGCAGGAGACAGTGTGTGTGTGTGTGTGAGATATACAGAGTACACCACACTGCTCGAAAGTAAATAAAAAAATCACTTAGAGAGAATAGATAAGAGTTTAGAAAGCTCTAGTGATTAGCAATGCAGCTCTGGACTCGTTGGATTCAGCAGAAATGCTTCTGAGTCCTTCTCTGGTTTTTCTGTTGAAAAACAGAGTGTCGTAGTTCAGCTTGTGTTCTACAAGATTGAAGATGTTCTCTTGACTTCATTTCCTCCAGTAGTGTAGGATTGCATGTGTTGGAACTTCTTTGAGGATCGTTCAATGTCTTCTTCACAGTTGTGCTCAGGATTGTTCTTTTGTTCAGTACATAGCACTTCCCGTGTGTTGTAGAATGTATGTCGAGGCGACTTATTCTTTTTATTCCATGAGCACCGGCCATAGGAATGAATCTCTTTCCATAAGTATGAGGTACGGTTTCCTGACATGCCAACAACTATCATTAAATAACATTAATTTCATTAAAGACATCAAATATGACCGTTAGCATTATTTAAATAATATTGACAAAAAGTTAAGAAACGGTGTCACAGTGATTATGTAAACGGTGTCTTCTTCACGGTATGTGCTTCACGGTATGTGGTTCACGGTATGTGCTTCACGGTGTCTAGGTCACGGTGTTTCCTTCACGGTGTCTGGGTCACGGTGTGTCCTTCACGGTGTCTGGGTCATGGTGTGTCCTTCACGGTGTCTGGGTCACGGTGTGTCCTTCACAGTGTCTGGGTCACGGTGTGTCCTTCACGGTGTCTGGGTCACGGTGTGTCCTTCACGGTGTTTGGGTCACGGTGTTTCCTTCACGGTGTCTGGGTCACAGTGTGTCCTTCACGGTGTTTGGGTCATGGTGTGTCTGTCTGACTGTGACTGTGTCTTGCACACAGTCTGTCTTACTGTGTCAAACATCACGGTGTCTATACTTGGACAAATATCTGTATTTAGACTTAAACAATAATATGTAGAATATCGATTTAGCTTAATTATTAGAGAGTAATAGAATTTAAAACATAAATATAAAGGCTTGATAATATAAGTGAGATTTGTGTTCGTGCATAAGACTTGTAAATAATAAATGGAGTAATTAACATCAATAAGATTTTCTATCATTAATGTGTAGTTATTATTGAGATTGGAGAGCATTAACAAGATGTTCAATTAAGATTGAGATTAATTAATAGTAATAGGATTTGTGATCATGAAAACATGATTAATACATGAGGAGTCCAACACCACACATGTAAATTTGATAACATGGCTTTTTTCCACTCCAAAACTTGTATGGAATACCATTTTATCGATTTAGTTGGTACTTGGTTTATTATGTGTGTCGTTGTTTGTAACGCATATCCCAAAAAGGATAATGGAAGACTCGCATGACTCATCATTGATCTCACCATGTCCAACAGGGTGTGGTTCCTCCTTTCACTCACACCATTCCATTGGGGCGTGTTTGGAGGAGTGAGTTGGGATAGGATCCCAAAATCTCGTATGTAATCAATGAAGTCTTGATTAAGATATTCTTCACCTCAGTCTGAGCGTATTTTCTTAATCTTCTTACCAATCTGGTTCTCAACTTAATTCTTGTATTCTTTGAACTTATCAAAAGAATCTGACTTATACCTCATTAAGTAGATATATCCATATCTACTAAAATCATCAGTAAAAGTTATGAAGTATGAGTAACCTCCCCTTTCTTCAACTGGAAATGGTACACACACATCAGTATGAACCAATTCAAGAAGTTCTTTAGCCCTTTAACCTTTCCCACTAAATAGGGATTTGGTCATTTTTCCTTTTAAACATGCATGACATACGCCAAGTGGTTTTAGTTCGAAAGAATCTAAATATCCATCTTGATGTAACTTTTTCAAGCGTTTCTCATTTACATGACCTAGTCGGTGATGCCAAAGTTAGGTGTGGTATGAGTCATGTAAAGTATATTTATTATCGATTGTCATTACTTTTTTTGTGTAATCCAACACGTAAAGACCGTTGTATAAATGTGCCCAACCAAAACAAATGATATCTTTGTAAAAGAAGAAACATTCATTTCCAAACTTGAAAACAAATCCATCTGTATCTAATCTAGATACAAAAATAATATTTTTAGTAACATAAGGCACATAATAACAACCCTTTAACACCAAGATCATCCTAGTTAGCAACGTGAGGTGGTAGTCCCCGATAGCTACAATAGAAAGTCTGGCTCCGTTGGCTGCTCGTAGATCTACCTCCCCTCGGTCAATCTTCCTGAATCTACTTGGTTCCTATATTTGGATACATATGTGAGCACCACAAGTTGTATCTAATATCCAATTTTTAGAAACAGATAGATTGAATTTGATAACAAACACGCCTGAAGCTTCCCCTTGCTTCTTAGGATAGGTGCAGTTCTTCTTCCAGTGGCCCTTCTTGCCACATGCGAAACAAACAGCCTCTTGTTCCCTTACCACCCCTTTTATCTTCCTTTTCTTGGAAGGCTGTGAAGAAGATTTGGGCTTAAAGTTCTTCGCCTTCCCTTTCCTCTTATTCACCATAAGGACAGAAGGATTTTCACACTTCATATCTTTTTCCACTTGGTTAATGAGGATAAGAAGATCAGATAGAGACTTCTCAATGTTGTTCATATTGAAATTGACAACAAAGTTAGAGAAGCTATGGGGGAGTGATGCGAGAATGAGATCATTGCCTAGTTATTTAGGGAGTCTAAACCCTAGAACCTCCAGGCACTCAATGTAGCCAATGAGCTTGACTACATGAGGCCCAGCTGGGGAACCTTCTCCAAGCTTACTCTAAAAGAGTGCCTTAGAGATCTCAAACCTTTAATGTCTTGTTCTCTCCTGGTAAATACCACAGAGGTGCTCGAGCATGATATAAGCATCCATGTTTTCATGAGACTTCATGATCTCACTAGACATTGATGATAACATCAAAAATTGAACGCCGACCGTGTTGTTCATATGTTTCTCATAGACCAGTAAATACTCATCACTTGGCTCTTTGGAAAGCGGATCAGGTAATACTGACTCCAGCACGTAAGACTTTCATTCATGGTGTAAGATAACCCGAAGGATTCTAAACCATTCCTAGAAGTTACTACCAGTAAGAATGTTGTCTTTATCCAGAATTGATCGCAGGGATAGTGTGGTTGACAAGCTTGTCATATTTATTCTACAATTAAAAGAGCAGATCATTAGTACTTTCTTGATTACATTTTATGAGAAATATTAAATTTTATTAAGTCTCTCACTATTTTATCAAGTCCCAATGGCCCTCACTATTGAACTCAGAATGTCCAGTTTCCATGACATTCTAGTGGTAAGGATCCATATTACCCTTCACATAACCCCAACAAGGGTTGGTCAAGCTATTAAAAGGTATTTAGGTAGGCAGGTCTTTACCAACTGCGGGATTGCAGCTCCTCGATCTGTTGAGTGGACTCCCCAATCCTAAAATCATGACTTTTGGATTTCCTCAACTCTTGCCACTACTATTACACCAATTATAGCAAGGGCTACTCCTCTTGATGTAATATGGTTAAGTCAACTCAAAAACTTTCATAAGGGATTCCTGTATAAAAGTAAGTGTCTCAATAAGGGTTGGTCAAACACATAGTTTTATTGAGTTTTTCCCTTAATCAAGTAATAGAAGGCTTCGTCTGACTTAATACTTTATTTGAGGTATTTTCATCTCTTATGTGTGAATTGATTATTATCATTATCACATGATTTTTAATATTAAGTGGAAATTACTTAAGTGATTAACCATGTCTTGATAATATTTACGTATAAGTCTGGTTTATTTTAGTTCCATCTTGCATGCTTGTTTAATTCATTAATTATGTGATTGTGGCAACACATCCATAATGATAAACCATGAAACTGACATAATTAAAATAAAGGGCATGATCATGAGATTTTCTAATGGTTATTTTATCTAGCAGTTGATAAACTAACCCTGACCTAGGGGAGAAACATCTTGAACATTTTGGGTTTGTGTTTACAGCTTTCCACCTATCCACTTTTGTATCTCCTGGGATTGGTTTTGTCTCAACTCCAACTTGAACTGCCTCCACTAGCTTGGGAGTTCCATCCATTACATATGTCTTTTTAAAAAAACCCACATGCAGGTGAGGGGTAAAAAGGGGTTTTACATAAAAGAAACTTTGGGCACGCAAACCCTATATATTAATGAGGAGAAGGCTCACAGGACAACAAATTTAATTTAAATAAATTAATTAAAAGGAACCATCCACATAAAAAGGTCTTGGTCTAGATCATGATCATCCATACAAGCAACAATATTTACGCATAAATAAACTAGCATTAAATTCTTTAATCGTTCTTGTTTAAGATAAATCACGCTCGAATCAATTAATTATCATCTTTAATTAATCAATCCTTTTATCTTAAACCTTTTTATGGATTTCCTTGAAATTCTCATCCATCATAGTTTTAAACAAATAAATTCATTTAAAATTATCTTTGTACTTAACTTGTACCTTGGAGGAAACCCAGTGAATTACCATTTATAACTACCCAATGAGTAGAAATGAACATTACGTAGATGTTAAATTAAACACATATATATAAAACACCTATCATGTGTTATGCCTCAACTTTACGCCCGCACTATGGTACACATATCAAGGGTTTGTATAATATAATAATAAATTTTAATAGATCTGTGTAATTTGGATGAGTACACGACGTGTAGTTCTGACTACACGGCATGCACTATTGTTCACTATCCATCTGAAGTACACGCCCAGGGAAATGGCGTGTAGATGTACTTCGTAAATCTTCGGAGTACACGGCATGTTCAGTGGGTTACACACCATGTAGTATCCGTGTTACACGGTTTCCAGCCCAGCAAGCCGTGTATGGGGTACACGGTCCAACCCTAACCTAAAGGGACTACACGTCGTGTCCAGTGGACTACACGACGTGTAATCTGGAAACCGTGTGCCACATGTTCCTGGTCAACACATAGAGTCATTTAAGACTTAGAAAGACTCCAACACACGTATTGGTTTGGTGAACCAATCGGATGCATTGAATCTTGACTACACGACATCTACTACCAAATACACGCCGTGTGTTATGGTGTTATACGGCCAGGAAGCTTTGGCACCTCCGGATGAGATCCTCTATTTTATTTTAATCAAAATTTAAAGAAAATATCGTTTATATAAGGTTAACGAGAAATGAAAGAGGAGGAACAGATCTCGAGATTCATATTTGCTGAATGATTAACTTGAATTGAAACAACTAAATTATTAAATTTGTAAATCATCAACAAAATATTTAAATAATTATAAACTATGATGTAACCGCTATGATACCACTTGTAGGTTCTGGGCGCAACGGAAGCGCGGTTGGGCCGGTACCCAACTTTAATTTTTACCATGATCAATGATTATTCCGGGATCAATACGATGATGAATGTCAATCTCCACAGAATAGAATCAAAGATTTAGATAAAGAAGTAAGAGGCCCGAAACCTTTATATATGATCTTTCCAATCATGTTTATAATTAATTTAATTAATTTCATAAAGAAAATAATACTTGGATCTTCGGTATTTTCTTCATTGATGATGTTGATCGTCCGGAATGAACCTTTCGTATTATCTCATTGTGCTTGTAAGGATCCAAACTAGAATCCCTCTAGTGGTGATCCACATGTGCTTCGATGGCCTCTGATCGACGCCGCTCGTTCTCCGGGTTCTAACACGGTGAAGTGAGTGTCTTGTGTCAGTCGTTCTTGATCGCTTGTTCTTTGAGCTTGAAGAACGTATCTCGTTCTTGAGAGGGGGAAGAAGAGGATTCGAGAGAGAAATTGTTTGGCTTAACAATTCTCAATTCACCAAGCTTGTAGTGTCATGTGTATTATGGCACAATAGGTGTACTTGTCAATTTATATGCATGGAACTTAATTTACAATGTTTAATTGCATAATAGCAATTAAATACATTCATGAACTTAGAGAAAACTCATGCTCATAATAATAATATTCCGTCATTATTTATAGTGCGCCAACTTGCACAAAACGGAATTATAAATAAAATTCTACATCACAAAATAATAGCAGCATCATTATTATTTTAACTTATGCCAACTAATTAAATAATTATTTAACAACTTGCAAATAATTATTTTACTACTGGACCGACCTTGGTCCGCTCGAACTCAACTTCCATTTATTGAACACCCGAATAAATAATTAATTAATTTATTCTCTTAAATAACTATTTTATTTACAAACTATTAAATAAATATTTATTAAATGTTCAATAAAATAAATAAATATATTTTATTTAATTTATCTGATCATTTTAACTTGAATAAAATTATTCCATGGTCTTGAAAATAATATTTATTTCATTAATTAAATTCAAATATAATTTAACTGAGACCACCAAAAACACTTAGTGTGTGACCCTCTAGAATTCTTTCTCATTGGCATTAGGCGGGCTTGCCTAAAATCCAAGAGCACTATCTAGAAATGGGTCAAGGCACCCAAGAGAAAGAACATAAAGTCGCAACAATGACATCCACATACGAATGCTCACTGTGTAATATAATCTCTTTGTCGTAATATCTCATCAAGCAGGTTTCATGATAGTGTCATAAACTTTTATGCTTGATACGTCGTTCTTTGACTACCTGAAATGAACTCATCATTACACCATGGCCATAGAATTTCGTGTGATGGTTCTATTTCAATCAAAGTGTCGAGATATCAACTTCCATAAATATAAGGGACAAATCCTTCCTCGACTTATCTATTAATAACATGTCACTCGTGACACACCCAATGTACCCTACTTCCCGCCAACTATCTGCGTGATGGTTTTCATCAGTAAATCAAAGTGCGCAAGTCGTGACACATATTAATGATAATATTAAAGTCTAAGGATCATTACACACACTCGCAGATAGAAATATATGATGACACCAAAACATACAGAATTCCTACTAGTAGGTTTGTTCTCATAATATCCTATCTTGGAGATTACCAAGTGTGAACTTCATGAGAGGAGATCGCATATGCTTACAAGTACTCACACCTGACAGCCTGCATGCTATGTGTCCCATCATAGTATGTCATCCAACTGCAGAACTATATTTAAGAATATTGTTATAGCATTTCAAGGTTCTCATCGTAGCGGGGAACTGCCATGACCTTATCAATGTAACAAATACTCTAGGACATTATTACATCATAGTCATGCAGAGCAAAGAACAATATGTAATAATACATTAAATATTCATGTAATCAAAGTAAAAACAGTTGGTTCTAGGACACCAACCCTTATATATCTGTAGTGGTGAACACAAAAATCCACTTTTCTTATGCTCAAGTGCTTCAGGTTATTAATGAATTAAGTTATCTTGGTACCATTTTTAAACATAACTATCCTAAACTTTTCAATAGTCATGTTTTGTTCAAGATAATAAGTTTCTCAATTTAAAAAATTCTTTCTAGATTCTTAACCCAATGATCATGAGATAGGTAGAGGAAAGAAGTTGAAAATGAAATAAAATTATAGCAACCCAAACATGAACAAAATAATAAAAATATGATTCACAACACCCTCTCCCTTCATCTACATCACCCGACACAAGTTGAGAGTTACCCTCTCATGTTAGTCATGAGGGAGTGAGAGGAGAGGAGAAAAGAAAGGAATTGCAGAAAGAAATGGTAGAGTAGAATCGATGAAGAACTCTACAGCAGCGCAACACCTCGCCCCAAGCTCTAGTCTCCAATTGATTATCGATCTCTTTTACAGTAGTAGCAACCTCTTATTTATAGGCATAAATGATGCTTGAGTTAGCTTTAATCCTCCATAAATGCGGCCTTAAATTCCTTTAGAATCAATCCCGGGTGCGCATGAGAGTCTCTAGTCAACGGGGCGGGATTCGGTCAAAATTTGGTAGAGAAATGGAAGCAAATTTTTTTCCCATCACATGGTTCACTACGTAACTTCATCATTCACACCAAGAAATAATGGTTTGAATCCCTTTGAAAGAACTCACGGTCTGGTTCACAACCTCACTTGAGCATGAAAATCATCAAGATTCACAACGTGAAAATGATGTCATGCTGTGAATGTCTCATGTACAGTGTCATTCTGCTCGTTTTGCCTCCAGCCCCCTCTTCAAACTGCGGAACCATATCCCAAACTTCTTATGACGTGAATTGGGTATTCTTAGCCTCTTTTTCTCAACTTCAAGCTTCCATGGGATCCTTCCACAATATGAATGACTGAAAATTATTTTTTTATTATAATCAAAACACTTTTGAGGAAAAGTGAGAAACCCCGAATCTGAATTACAAACTATATGAACCATAAAACCCAGACCAAACTAAAGGGACTGCCCCTCCCTAGCCAATAAAAAAACGATGAAAAACCCTCACCATTGCTTGACCACTCAGCAAGTTGTCCCACGCATGAATGCACGGGCCCGAAACCGATGGTGAAGCCATACCCTCTCAAGTTTTTGAATGGCATGCACTGGTGAAGATTTAAGCTTTGATCCCCATCTGGAGCAGGCCCCTCAGAATGCTGTTAAAACACCTCCAAGCAACGTTCAAAAACAAACAAAATCTTCTCCAAAATCCATAGAACCCGAACCAACATGCTTCCCAATAACTCAAAAGATTCCACCCATTGAATCAGAATCATTGAAGGATAGTTTTAGATTAACAAAAACCATTTCCCTAAAAAAATTCCAATAGATAGAGGATGCTTGGATGCTTGGGGTAGTTGACATCCGATTTTCAATTTCTGAAGCCAGCTGATCCCAGGTCTGTATGTACTCCTTGAGGTCGATCTTCCCTTTATTGAATCCCCCCACAAGAATTAGGTCCTGTTTATCAACCTAGGAGTATTGTTCCTCATTGAGTGCCACCTTTAAAGACCTCTCCATCATGTTAGTTGCTTCCTCTTCAGACGCATTCAACAATAATACCTGGTTGACCACCTCTTCTTCAGAGCTTAGCAATAATTCCAGAGTCTTCTTATCCACAACCTCTGATTTTGATTTTTTGGAATTTATTTTATTTGCAGACTAGGTCTTCAAGGGAGGAGGTAACAAGGAGTAATCTTTCCTATTTTTCTTCCTCCTATTCGTCCTGTTACTCCTCAGGCTTGCATCTTCCCCAACCAATATAGAAGGATCAGTTCCATTTGTTTCTACCGTGTGTTCCCCGTCTGAATCGATCGGGAAGCTGAGCTCAGAACACGAACCAGCCTCTGCAAGACCTTCAAAGCTATTGTTCAGCTTAATTGGGTTGAGGGTCCTTGAAAAATCACCCCTGGCCGCCCAGCACTGACAAAACTATCCAGTTCCTTCCTTCCCTTACTAGAAACAACCTTACCCGACCTTAGCACCTCCGCATAGGAATCAAACGCCTCATCCACCTCTCCCCTTGCCCTCTGTTCTATAGCAGTTGCACCCCCACCCGATGGTCTTGCCTTACGAACAACCTCATACTAAGCCAAACCCTCCCCCACTTTAACACCTTCAAAAGGAATCATCTCCTTGCCATAAGAAGGTCTTGTAAGATCCTGCTTCAGCCTGTTAAAAACTTCCAAGACTTTTGGATTAACCACCGGTTACAGTGCCTTCTTCCCCGCAGACGCATCATGACTAGCCTTTAAAGACCCATTGGGTATCAATGGGTGAAAGTCAGACCACTTCACCTCCATAGGCATCGAAGACTAGGGCACATCCACCCCGCCCAAGTTTTTAGTGTTGAAACTCCTCCCACTACCTTCCAAACCCCTAGACAACTGTTTTGGTGAGCCAACCACTTCACGGGCCTCTGAAACAATACCATTTCCTATACTCACATTCCTAACAGGCACAAGATTGCGCCGTCGACAATTATCCGAAGAATGTCCCAGTCGATTGCAGGTAGAGCAGAAATCCACCCAAGACTCGTAGACAACCCGCTACTTGCACGCGTATTCCTCACCAACTGTAACCCAAATATACTCAAAATGAATCCTTGAAACGTCAATTTCCACACACACTCACGGATTGACGGGATGACATTGTGATTCGGTTCGACTATCCGAACAGAGAAATCTACCCACGAGATTACCAATCATCCTAATGACAGAAGGATTTTGAAACGACAAAGGTAAATTCGGAAAACTCACCCAAACCGCAAATGTAGGAGAATCGCGCTTCATATGAAAGTCGAAGGTCCAACGAAATAAGAAGAACCAATATTTGTTGAAGTTGTGGGGTGCATTCGACCAGGCAAGGATGAGGTCCTCCTCCGAGGCAAATCGAATCATTATATGTTGTCTTTCCAACAAGCCCATCGTCGCCCTCTCCTGCAAGTTCCAAGAGTCGAAGACGAACCGGTCAAACAAATCTACCGAGGGTCGCCTATGATTAAACCGAGCCACCAAGGTGAGGTTAAGAAGAGCTGAGGTTTCTGTGAACTCCAAATTTGACAACTGAAGATTTGGGAACCCATCAACCAGTTCTAGGACTTTAGGGCATAATGAGGCTTTCGGGAAAGAAGGCAAAAAACCATGGTTAGAAAAGGGGTGGAATGTTGGTCCGGCTTTCATGAATGACGTCGGGTGTCCCTCCCCCTCCGGGAGGGGAGGGACCGACACGGAATCCATCGTCGGCACTATGGTGGAAGCATCGTCGCCGCCGTCGCTACGGGAGAAGAGACACAATATGAATGAATCATTAAAATCCTGGGCAAGAATTGTCAATTTAATAACAAAAACAATGAATTTTATGTTCAAAAACATATGCATGAAATATTGCCATCATATATGTGTGTTGAATGTGTCGATGTTCTGAATATGTTGTTTATGTTTTTTAATGGATTACTATTTATTTAAATATTGGCAATGTATGTGTTGTATATGTTGTTTATATATGTCGTATATATTATTTATTGAAATTTCATTTTATCGTTTTCTTTCCCTTTTAGGAGTGGTTTGGATAAACTGTTGTAAAATTATTTAGCGGCAGTTGCACCAAAATGAATTTTTAAATAAAATTAAATTTATAGTTTGGTAAAATCGCCGGTCAATCAAACATAGATTACTTCAAACCGTTGTTAGTTGATTGTTGATAATGAAATATGATGTGATTTATAAAACTGTCACCAAACAAATTAGTGACAGTTAAAACCATTGCCAATTTGAAAAAAAAAACATTGTTGGACCAGGGTTTTTCCTATAGTAATATCCTGCAAGGGGTTTTGTGACAAACTTACCATTAAAGATTTGTGTTTCGATCATCCATTCTCGAAATGCAACCAAGTTCTTAGTAAGAAAAACTCGGCTTTGTAAGCATCTTTGACGTCTTTTTTTAGTTCCATTGCAAATCATCTTATGTAATGGTGTTCTTGATTTGTATTTGTCATGTGAGACCATCCTGTTTGGGAGTATATGTTAATTCCATGAGGTAGATTTGATACTTTATTTTCGGTTATACCAGAAATTCACTTTGAATGGTTTTCTTGATTGTTCTCGTTCATGTATTCTTGTTGTTGATCCATGATGTATTTTGATTTTTTTTTCTTTCTTGCATGATAGAGTTTTGTTTGTGGTGTTCTCATGGTACACATGTTAGAATAACTCACATGATTTAATTTAATATTATTATAATGGGATATTAAGGGATAAAATTGTCAATTGATGGACTTTGACAGTTAATTAAGTAACCACTCATATAACTGCTTTATCCCTATTTAAAGGGTCCTTTCCTTGCCAATTAAGACTCGATCTAATTCTGGTACATTCCATCAATTTTTGCTACGGAAGAGAAAAGAGGCAGAGGATAGAAATCCTTTTAATTGGGAGAAAATCAAGGAGATTCAAATCTAAAAGATCTCATGGATCAAGGTATGTTTTATCTTATTTTGAATTCTGTTCATCTATGTGATAAACACATATTTTAAAGATCCTAAAATAAATGAAATTAATTTACATGTGGTATCAGAGGAGGGTTAAGAAATCTGTGTTTTTTCCATGTATAAATTTATTATGTGTTGCGTTAAAATAAGAATCGAAAATCTGGATTACATTCTGCAAGTAACGTGTTACGTTAAATCTAAATTCTTTTCTTCTTATTTTAAATGGTTGTTAATATTAATAATAATAGTATGTGGTGGAATTTTTTTTGAAACCCGAATATGGTGTGCAATTTATTATTATTATTATTATTATTATTATTATTAAATGAGAATATGTTTCCTCTCTTCAATCATGGGGTGTTTTGTAGTGTTGTTTCATTGTTTAATAATCGTTGTGCAATTATTTTTATTATTTTTAAATTATGAAATCCGCTATGCATTTGTTTTTCTCTTCCCAAATATGAAGTGCCTTTTTTTGGAAATCTCAATATGCTGCATCTTCTCCTTGATTTTAGATTTTGAAATCTCCCTTTTAGTTATTTATTATCTTTGATAATAAAATGAATTTTATATTTAAAATCGTTTTAATGATTACCTTTACGAAATGGTTTTAAAGGTGACGTGTTAGCATTTATTTATATATTTATCAGCTTTTTGTCATGGGTTTTCAAACCTTAACAAAATTGTTATAAAAATAATGATATGTCATTATTTGAAATAATTATTGGAGTTTTAAATTTGACGCCAAAACAAATTAAATAAAGAGTAAACAAAATTTTGGATTTATGTTTATTAAAAAATTTATAACTATGTTATGATTATGATTTTTTTTTTGAAACAATATTGCATGAGATTTGTTAATCACCAAAGTGGTCAAATCATAAAGTTAAAATTGTTTCAGAAATTATGTTAAAATGATATATATTGATTGCTCATAAATTTGATACTATTATGATATTTTATTAGTAATTTAATTTCATTATTATAATATATTTATTAATTGCCCAAAGGCAATTTGCATATTCTTATAATTTATGAATATAATTGTTGGTAATATATATTATGCATTATGAGATTTATTTATATATCCAAATATAATAAATAAATCTAATTGATGCATATATTATTTCCAAATAAAGTTTTTTTTATTAGTATCAATTATGTTTGTGTATTAGTGTTTTACCCAAAGGAGAACACTAATACACATTTATGTTAAATAATTTGTCTGGATCATTGTATTATTATTATTATTTCAAAGCATTAATTTTAAGCATGTATTTATTGCAGTTAGTTTTTCATCATCATTGCACTCACAGACATCATATGTTCCGATCTTTAATGGATTAAATTTCTCTGATTGGAGTGAGCAAATTCAATTTCACTATGGTGTATTGGATATTGATTTAGCACTCTGAGTAGATAAACTTGCTACTACAACGGATGATAGTAGCGATGATGATAAAGTATATTATGCATCATGGGAAAGATCAAACAGATTAAGTTTGATGTTCATGCGAATGAGCATAGCAAGTAACATCAAGTCAGGTATCCCTAAAACTGAAAGTGCTAAAGAATTTATGAAATTTGTGGGAGACCGATCTCAAACTGCTGAAAAATCTCTTGCTGAGACATTAATGAGTACATTGACCACCATAAAGTTTGATGGTTCTCGTACCATGCATGAGCATGTCATTGAAATTACAAATATTGCAGCAAGACTTAAGTCTTTAGGAATGGAAGTGGATGAAAGTTTCCTTGTACAGTTTGTCCTAAACTCATTACCGTCTGAGTATGGACCATTCCAAATGAACTACAACACCATGAAAGATAAATGGAATGTTCATGAATTGCATAGTATGTTAGTTCAAGAGGAAACACGTTTATTGAGTCAAGGAATCCACTTTGTCCATTATGTGCATCATCAAGGAGGAAAGAAGCATGGAATACAGAAGCATGGAAAAGGAAAGGGAACATTGAAGGTTAATGAGTCTTTTAGCAAGAACCAGAAGAACGCAAATAAAGATAAATGCCATTTCTGTGGGAAAGTTGGACATTTTCAAACGGATTGTCTGAAACGGAAGGCTTGGTTTGAAAAGAAAAGTAAGCAAAATGCTTATACATGTTATGAATCAAACTTAGTTGAAGTTCCACATAATACATAGTGGATTGATTTTGGTTGTACGACTCATGTTTCTAATACAATGCAGGGATTCCTTTCAACCCAAATCACAAGCCCAATTGAAAAGTTTATTTTCATGGGGAATAGAGTGAAGGTTCCAGTTGAAGCTGTCGGGACTTATCGTTTAATCCTTGATAGTAGATATAGTTTGGAATTATGTGAAACCTTTTATGTACCTAGTATATCTAGAAATTTGGTTTCTTTGTCAAAACTTGATGTTGCTGGATACTTTTTTAATTTTGGGAATGGATATTTTAGTTTGTTTAAGCATACACGCATGATTGGATCTGGTTTATTGTATGACAGATTATATAAACTAAATCTTAATAATATGTATGTTGAAACACTTATGACCTTGCATCATGATTCTGGTACTAAACGTGGTTTAGTAAATGAAAAGTCTTCTTATTTATGGCATAAACGTTTAGGTCATATTTCCAAAGAAAGATTGGAGAGATTGATTAAGTTTTAAATCCTTCCAAAATTGGATTTTACCGACCTAAAAATTTGTGTGGATTGTATTAAAGGAAAACAAACAAAACACACAAAGAAAGGTGCCACAAGAAGTACTCAACTCCTTGAGATCATACATACTGATATATGTGGACCTTTTGATGTCAATTCTTTCAGTAAGGAAAAATACTTTATCACCTTTATTGATGATTTTTCATGTTATGGATATGTCTATTTATTGCATGAGAAATCTCAAGCAATAAATGCCTTAGAAATTTATGTGAATGAAGTTGAGAGGCAATTAGACAAAAATGTGAAGGTCATGAGGTCTGATAGGGGTGGTGAATATTATGGAAAATTTGATAAAAGTGGACAAAACCCTGGTCCATTTGCAAAGTTTCTAGAAAGTCATGGCATATGTGCACAATACACTATGCCAAAGGCATAATAGAACATTAATGAATATGGTTAGGAGTATGTTAAGTAATTCTTCTTTACCCTTATTTTTGTGGATGTATGCTTTAAAAACTGTCGTGTATTTACTGAATAGGGTTCCTAGTAAAGCAGATCCAAGGACTCTTTTTGAACTTTGGACTGGTAGGAAACCTAGTTTAAGACACCTGCATGTATGGGGTTGTCAGACAGAAATAAAAGCATATAATCCACAACAAAGAAAACTGGATGCAAGAACAATCAGTGGACATTTCATTGGTTATCCAGAGAAATCAAAGGGGTGTCGATTTTATTGTCCTAACCATAGTATGAGAATTGTTGAAATTGGAAGTGCTAGATTTATCGAGAATGGTGAATCAAGTGGGAGCGAAGCTCCACAAAATGTGGAAATTAAAGAAGTTAGAATTCAAGTTCCGTTTTCTTGTATTCCAACTTCACATGTTGTTGTTCCTCAAATTATTGCATCACAAAATAATCAAGTATAACCACAACAGAATGTTTCCCAAATTCACAATGAAGGAATGGTTGAAGAACCACAAGAAATAGTTTTAAGAAGATCCCAAAGGGAAGGAAGGTCAGCTATTTCTGATGATTATGTGGTATATCTGCATGAAATAGAAAATGATATTGGCATTAATAATGATCCAGTTTCATATTCTCAAGCCATCAAGTGTGATAATTCTGATAAATGGTTAGATGTCATGAAGTGTGAGTTGAATTCCATGAAACAAAATAAAGTGTGGGACCTTATGGAATTGCCTGAAGGATGCAAGAGAGTTGGATGTAAATGGGTCTTCAAAACCAAATATGATTCTCTCGGTAACCTTGAACGTTACAAGGCTGGACTTGTTGCTAAAGGATTCACTCAAAATGATAGTGTAGATTATAAGGAAACCTTCTCACCGGTTTCTAAGAAAGATTCTTTCAGAATTATTATGGCATTGGTAGCTCAGTATGATTTAGAGTTACATCAAATGGATGTTAAAACAGTCTTTCTAAATGGAAACTTAGAGGAAGATGTATACATGGATCAACCAATGGGTTTTTCCATTGAAGGAAAGGAACACATGGTATGTAAATTAAAGAAGTCAATATATGGACTTAAACAAGCTTCCCGACAATGTTATATTAGGTTTAATGATACCATTGTATCTTTTGGATTTAAGGAAAACATCGTTGATCGGTGTATATATCAGAAGATCAGTGGGAGTAAATTTATATTCTTAATTCTATATGTTGATGATATATTGCTTGCTGCAAATGATCTTGGTCTATTATATGAGACCAGGATATTCCTCTCTAATAATTTTGTAATGACAGACATGGGAGAAGCTAAGTATGTGATTGAAATAGAAATATTTCGTAATAGAACTCAAGGTATATTGGGCTTATCTCAATACATCATTAAGATTTTAGAGAGGTTTAGGATGGAAAAATGTTCAGCATCACCGGTTCCAGTTCAGAAAGGAGATAAATTTAATCTCAATCAATGTCCTAAAAATGATTTGGAATGAAAACAGATGGAAGAAATTCCTTACGCATCTATTGTTGGAAGCTTGATGTATGCTCAAACATGTACAAGGCCAGATATTAGCTTTGCAGTCGGTATGTTATGAAGATATCAAAGTAATCCTGGACTCGATCATTGGAGAGCTGTAAAGAAAGTTCTGCGATATTTGCAAGGAACAAAGGATCACATGCTTACTTATAAAAGATCCAATGATCTTGAGATGATTGGATACTCTGATTCAGACTTTGCTGGTTGTGTTGATACAAGAAAGTCCACTTTTGGTTATGTGTATCTTCTAGCCGAAGGATCAATATCATAGAAAAGTGAAAAACAATCGGTTATAGCTGCTTCGACCATGGAAGCTGAATTTGTAGCATGCTTTGAAGCTACAATTCAGGGTACGTGGTTGCGGAACTTTATTTCAGGACTTGGAATTGTCGACAATATCGTTAAGCCCTTGAAAATTTATTGTGATAATACAGCAACAGTATTCTTTTCCAAGAATGACCGATATTCCAAAGGTGCTAAACACATGGAATTAAAGTACTTTGCAGTTAAAGGAGGAAGTTCAAAAACGTAAACTGTCAATTGAACATATTAGCACAAATCTTATGATTGTCGACCCTTTGACGAAAGGGTTGCCGCCCAAGACATTTACTAGACATGTTGAAAGTATGAGCATTATCATTGAGTAGGTTTCATTGTATATATTGAATGTTATGATTATTACAGTTGACACTTGGACTTATAAATATTTTGATCACGTTGCCTGTTTTTCAATAAGTATACATGATTGGATTGAATAATGATAGCAGACACATTCTTTAATAAAGACATTATTGTTGGACCAATTATATATATATATATATATCCCATTTTAATTATGATATGAAAAATGCTCATAACGTAGTACATGGAATGGAGTATATTACTAGAGAATATGCGACTGCCATGACTCGTGTGGACATTATCTTTTATTATGATGAATGTTGTATACATGATAGAATAGATATAAATGCGCATAAATGACCAATTGAATATTAAATATCATAAAGAAATATCAAATGAGTTAAGTGGGAGAATGTTAGAATAACTCACGTGATTTAATTTAATATTATTATAATGGGATATTAAGGGATAAAACTGTCAATTGATGGACTTTGATAGTTAATTAAGTAACCACTCATATAACTGCTTTATCCCTATTTAAAGGGTCATTTCCTTTCCAATTAAGACTCAATCTAATTTCGGTACGTTCCATCAATTTTTGCTACGGAAGAGAAGAGGCAGAGGATAGAAATCCTTTTAACTGGGAGAAAATCAAGGAGATTCAAATCTAAAAGATCTCATGGATCAAGGTATGTTTTATCTTATTTTGAATTCTGTTTATCTATGTGATAAACACAGATTTTAAAGATCCTAAAATAAATGAAATTAATTTACAACACACATCAAAAATGATAGAAACATGTAAAATGTTTGTGTTGTTTACTCATTATGCATGTTTCTAACAACTTTAAATGTTGTAATCATTGTTTAAATCACTTCAGATATGTTTTGTTTGCTATGTATATAAAATTTATTGTTTGTTTTTATACATTCGAATTTCTTATTTTCATGATTTCATACTTTATTTTAAACGGTATCAATAAGCCATTGTGTATGAGTATAAATTGGGAACAAGAAAACCCCACCCAAAAAACACACCCCAATAAACCAGATTGCATTGTATAATTTAAACAATATGATACCATCATTTTTTTACAACCAAATGAGATAATTGGTTGACCTTCGGTATCACGATCCCTTGTTATCAGAGCATTGTAAATATTTGACATTTTGTCCGGATGAAAATCCACGTAACACTCATTTGTTTTAACCTTATTTCTTGACGAGCAAAATGTCAACAAATTGTTTTAAAAATATAAACTAAGATTGCCCTGTAATGTACATAATCTAAAACCTTTGGATTCACTATATTTTAATCTTATTTTAGCCCAAGAGCACGTCTCACACGATGATTTGGTTATAGGATACATGGCTATACACCATTGATCCATCAGCAAAGTTCAAAGATATACCAGAATCTTACCTACATAAACTTTATTCTATTTTATATTTTAAGTTCGGTAGTGGGCGGATTATAATAATAATTGTAAAATACTTTGTCAAACGTTCTTTAAAATATGCCTTTGTTCTAAATTCAAAGGGATGGCGTCAGGAACATCCTATGGCCGCCACGCGCACCCAGCTCGCAGCCAAAACAGGCCGAATGATAGACACAACTTTGCGGCGGCGTGATTGGGCCACCAATAATGGGCCAGATCCACTCTACCTGGACTGCACCCACTCCCATCACTTTAGGATGATAAAATGCCCCCACCGTTGACCGTAGACGAAACGAATCACAAAATTGGGCGGACCCTCCAAAGGAATATGCGGCTTCGTGTGGTGAAAAAATAAATAAAAATAAATAAATTCAACCCCGATGCGATGGCTGTGTGGTGTGGCATAATTGGAGGGCCCATCTGAGTGGGCCGGGGGGACCATCCCCGCTTAAATTCCGAGGGTACATTCGTCATTGCAAAGGCCAGGCTACCTATTGGGCCAACAAACCCGTATTCATATAATATAATAGTATAACCAACCGTATTTAATACATCCCCCCGGTAAAAAATCTAGAGGCGGGGCCCAGCATGGATCCTGCCCGGCCCATGGTGGCCGGGTAGTGGATCTAGATATTTATCTCCATGATCGATGGGACTCATGTCGCCCCGCAAGGCCATTTGGGTCCGCGTCAGCGAAAAAGGGCGAGCCCGACCACGTGTCACCACGCTGGGGGATCAGGTGCCCGTGCCCCCCAATCGCAGTCACAAACGACAATACAAAAAACTGCGGCCCAGAAAATCACCACGCGACGGCGGTAGCGGCGGCGGCGGCGGCACGGCGGCGGCGGCGAAGGGGTGAGAGGCGGCGGATTGGTGGGCCAGCGGCAGGCGGGGAGGGTTAGTTGGGTTGAAAAGAAGGGGGCGCGTAGTTGAGGATGGCTGCGTCGATTCGGTGTTTATCTCGGGTGGCGAAGGCTTCCAACAGCGCCCCGTCTTTGTAGAAGTGGAAGAGCGGCACCACCTGCATTAATTCTTTTTATCAAAAACCATATTTTCTTTAAACCATTAATATTGGGTTGGGATCGGTCGGCGGACTTAGGATACCCAAACCCAATTAAATTAATTATTATTAATCTATCAATTATTAAATAATAGTAAAATTATAAAATTTATTTATTTATTTTGAATTCAATTCATATTAGATTTATAAATGAATTCTAAATTTGAATTCAATTAAATTATTTATCATTAATTCATTAATTATATATTTTAATAAAATTATAAAAGATATTTATTTACTTTGATATTCATTCATTTTAAATTTGTAAATGAATTTAAAGTTTTTGAAATTATAAATAGATATTTAAACAAGCTAAGAGTAGTCAAGGGAGTTACGGTCCAAACACCCCAAATTTCACGGGTACACGGCCAGTTGTCATCCCTAACTATATTTGATCACATTTTTTAAAAAGTTTTTTTGTTTTCTTTTGCTCATCACAAGTGATCTTTTTAAATGTGATATTGTGACAATTGTTTTTACAAAAGGAGTAACATTTGTTTCATTTAAAAAAAAACACTAACCCATAAATTACTGAAGGATTATAAATAGCAGGGAAACACACTGTTTAAAACATTTATCACTACTCATAAGCATTATAATTAAACACACAGAACTTGTGTCAAAAGATGGGTTCAATGAGAGCAGAAAGTCATGGAAATTTTCAGATTAAAAAAATACAGAGAGGATCCTTACCTTAATTCTGAGTTGTTCAGCAAACTCGGAAGGTTCATCATATTCGTTCATCACCTACAATAGGCAGCACATTACTAACCCTCAGTTTCAGGCATGGTCAAAATTAGGTACTTTGAAATGCACTAAATTCATGTCATACTCACATTATGCTTTAAGAAGATGACCGGAGCATCTCGTTCGCCCGAGCCCCGGCATAATTTAGCAAATCCCTGCTCTATGTACTTGCAGCTCCCGCAAGATGTCTTGAAAAAATCTACCACCACCAATGAATCGGTTTCCTTTGCCCCCTCTAGGATTTTGTGAAATTCTTCAACAGTACTGAATTCTTTCACACAATCAACCGGGCAGAGGTCGTCATCCTCATCAGGTAATTCTCCTTCAATGCTGTCATCCACAGCTTTGATTTCTGCAGGCCCTAATCTATGGCTTAATTCCCGCAAGCCCAGTCCAATAATTTTAGGGATGTAAAACCGTCTCACCCTTGAAGCACCAGATCTAACAGGACTTCGATCAGGAGGCGTGCCAAGAACCATGGAGGAGATTTCCGAAAACAGCTGTCTACTAGTGTTCTTTCCAAAACTGAAAGAAGATGGACAGGAAAGAACAGTCTGCCCTTGCATGACAAAAAATGTGGTCTATGTAGTCTTTGGGTCCACTAACTCGACAACAACCCTTTTTTTGTTGAGGATGATTACCCTATTGGATGTACCCAATCTCCAAAAATTCATCATACTGCTGGCTGCTCATACTCAAATCTTCTAATTAGAGTCATCGTGAGCAATGACGGAAGCAGGAAAAAGAAAACAAAGAAAAAGAAAGTATCAGATACATTTTCACAGCGGCAAATACATAAATCTGTAAATGGAATCTATTAAAGCTGCCAATGACCAAGAATATTCATTTATTTTACACGCTTCCATTTTAGATCTACAACAATGTAAGCTACTTGAAAGACAGAAAATCCACACTGAATGAACAAATTTTGCAAATGCTGACTGAAAACAATTTTCTTACCAATCTAATTCCCAATTTCAGGGAAAAAGATTGACAATAATGGACTGCTTCATTTGTGGGCTCTATTGGCAAAACTGTGATTTTTCATACTCAGATGTAGTTTCCGTGATAGAAACCTATACTCTCGAAGTTATTGGCTTGAAATAAATAGCAATCAAGAATAATATTATCAATGGTAATAACTGAAAAGTTTTATATTATAATCGGATGATGAGCTGCGGAGGGCGATAATAACTGGCCAACAAATTGCTGTTTATTGATTGTTTTCATTCACTGGTTGTCTATTATTTGGTTGTGGCTAATACTAGCCAAACACTCCACGCTCCAGCGATAAGACCACGACTAACTTGTAGGGACCACTCCCAATTTGGGAGTGATTGGTGGAGTCTCCTTTGACGGCAACCTACCCAGGCGGCTGGAGAAGAATTCACCAAGGTGGGCAGCCTTCATGGACCTCCTGCATGCAGCGTGAGGAGACTTCTTAGGGGTAGATGAACCTACCCCAACAACTAGAGATGTTTTGGGTTTTTCCCTCTCTATTTAAATGGGATCCAATCTCATTGTTTGTATGTGGTGTAATGTGCTGTAATCCTCCGTTGAGAACCGGAGAGACGTGAATAGAGGAAGAGCCCCTGTTTCTCCTGTGGATGTAGGTCATACGACCGAACCACGTTAAAAATTCGTGTGTTGCTCCGTTTGATCCTCGCTTTGTGTGTTTGAGGTACCACGCACCTCCGCTGCGCCCCAACATAACTGACCGGCAATGACAATGGGGGAAAGGGAGGCCACTAGGTCTTACGAATTCAGCAAAATTATCATGAGTGGCAAGCTATCACAGATTCTTCAAACTAAAGCAGACAAAAATAAACCATTGGTGGTTCGGTTTGATCAATAACACAGACTGGAATGCTGACTAAACAAAACTGAAGTAGTCACACACATGCTGCATCAGCAATTCACAATTGTTACGGCAAGTTCGGGCAAAAATCTGTTCCCAGGAGTTATTCCAGTGACACCGCAAGTGCCTTTGAAGCAGTCGACATAACTAATCATCATGCCGGTTTTATAGGGATCAATTATGCAATTGCGGACAGGTTATATGACGACGTATGTTCGGGCTAAAAAAGGGAGACCACAATACACGAATCATAAGATTCAGATAAGACCGAACAGTTAGAGCTAAAAAGATTATGAACAGTGAACACACTAATTACAGTTCCTAAAAACGAACATCGTATATTCAGTGTGTAAATGTGATCGCAAATGAAAGTGGTTGCCATAGGTAAATGCGAAATGCCGATGATCAAGGATAAAAGTAAAAGGGAGATCGACTTACAAGCAGAGAAGAATCAAATTTCGAATGATTAGGGTTATGTTTCCGCTGGATTGTCTTCCAGCACCTGGGGCCCGAAAATGGACGAGGTGATCAGCGATCAACCAGTGGCTGCGCCGCGCTCGAACGACGGAGGTAGCGGGTAGTTGAGTTGAAGGGAAAATTGTGGAACATAGAGCAAATTGATAAGGTACACCTGTTCATCTCATTATTATTTCACATAAATCTTAAAATAATAAAAACATTTTAATTATTTCAATGTATATATTTATTTATTTATTTATTTTATATATATACCCGTGGGCATCTCTTCCCTTGCTACCTTGCCATCCAACCAGCTGCTTTTGTTTTATTGTTTTATTGTTTTATTCTTTTTTCTGCGAATCCTGTGAGGCTTATCCCAGTGGTTCTGTTCCTCGGGCGTTGTTGTTAGAATGAGTTCGAGCCGCTCGTGATGTATATATGTTTTCATTTTTAGATTGAAGTTTAAATTCAAAGTTTAAACCTTTTTTTACCAGTAATTTCAAATATTAAAATAAATGAAAAATAAACTTGTTGCGATAGTATCTTTCAATTACTTAAATTATATTTAATAGTTCACGCCACACCAATTTTTTTTTGTCTTTTTTAATTATTTGATTTTTATCACTTATTTTCTATGTTTATTAATAACAAATCATTTTGTATATTGTTGTTTTTCTCCTAATTAATTATTTATTTTATATCTCTATTTTTTAATAACATTTATTGTTTATATATGTAAAGTTCCGGATTTTCCTAACTCTTGCTTTATAGTTTTGAAGTGATGGGGGTGTTGGGAGTAACTTTGGAGTTG
This sequence comes from Viscum album, assembly GCA_963277665.1. Taxonomy (NCBI): domain Eukaryota; kingdom Viridiplantae; phylum Streptophyta; class Magnoliopsida; order Santalales; family Viscaceae; genus Viscum; species Viscum album. The sequence continues at coordinate 1,291,784,357 of OY728119.1, forward strand.
GATTGGAACGTTTCGTCTCTTCTCATTGGCTTAAGAGGACGGCGAGACGTTACTTGACTTTAAGCGACATCACCAAGACGTCAAAGGTTGGCAATAAATGTCAAAAGACTTCAATACAGGTGGAGACGATTTGTCTTTTAAAAATAAAATAACTAACCAAACAAGACATAAACAAACAACCACCATATGATGCATGATAACAATGAAAGACAACTCAACGTTTCATTTATCAAAATAAAACTAAAACCAAGTACCACAACGGAAGACTCCAATATCAAAGTAAATAGCGGAAGACAAAATTCAAAGACTTCAATGACAACTCCAAGCTCCAAACATGTTCCATGCTCCAACTCCACAACAACCTAAGTATAACAAAGTACTGCTAAAGATGTATGATACTTTACCTTTGCTCGTATCTCGATAGAGGATATCTACAAAAACACTTAAGTGCCAAAGCAGGGGTGAGTACTAAAACTCGGTAGGTTTTCCTTGATGACTTTCCAACTCACGACACTAGGATAGAACATGTTAGCCCATTTATATAAGACAATTTATATAAAACAATTTCTAAAACAATTTATATCAAAATATAAACAAAAGTCACAGTAAACAGTTTTCCAAGGAAAGCGCACAAGCAATTCTTTAAATCAATTAACATTCTATTTTGATATACTCATTCCATGGTTCACAACACACCCACATATGCATGATTGTTTGACATTTCCATACTCATGAGCAGTCTCTCGTCCAATCACCTTGTGTCCTACTGACACACGCCCCTGATCTAGGGTAGTGTACCTTGTACCTCACCGGTACACGTCCCTTATTCAGGGGCACGTCCAACATGAACTCACACAAGAACCATATATGCCAAAACCATTTGAACCAAATCATTTCGAACCATTTCAATAAAACTTCATTTTTATTGAAAACATTTCCAACAAGTCATTTCAAAAATCCACCAAAGCCATATTTTAAAATAAACATTTTAAAATCAAGAAACCAAATCACTTTGCACAACCAATTACCATGATTCCACAATTTCATCAAAAACCATAAATCGTCACTAAAGAGGATTTATAACATGTTTTGCACCACAATTTCACAATCAAAACTAAACAATTAAATCAATTTAAAACTAAGCCAATCAGTTCTAGCAAGAGAAATTGAGAGTGAAGCCACCTACCTCGATAGTTTTGGTGAAAACAATAAACGACGCGAAAAATGCCAATGAAACTAGGTTAAGTCTCCACGAACCCACCTCAAATCTCCCCCTATCATAAACCAAACCAAATCTATACATATTTGGCATTCACCACCTTAGATCCACCCACAATGGGCATAGATCTAAGAATCTGAGAGAGAGAGAGAGAGAGCGAAGTAGATCTTAGAAACTTATCAAGAACGATCAAGAACGAAACCTTACCGCAAGAATCTGGCTTTAAATCATCAAAGGAAGCCTTCGAATCACCTTCAATTCGATGAGAGAACCTTCCTTGACCTTTGGGAAGAGAGAATACCGAGTTAGGGTCACATAGGAGGAAAAACGAGGGAGTTAGAGGGTAAAACGAGTAAGATCCACAATTTTAGGATCTCACCTTTAACCTGTGCACGATTAGGCAAACAGTGTGCTAACCGCGCATTAGCCACTGCCTCAAGGGTTGAACCTCACACGGTTGGCTCGCACAGTTTCCAAACCATGTGCCAGCCATGCCAAAAACCCAATGTCCAACATAACACAGTTTCTCCTAGGCTGTCGCACGGTTTGGAAAAACCATGCGCACTCTGTGCGCCTTCCAGAACTAGAAAATATGGATACCGCCACACTTGTGTTGCCACAGTTTAATTAACCATGGTTGTAGAGAAGTATTCACCCATGGGTTTTATGTGAATCGTGGCCACATCCCGCTATGTAACCCGAACCTCCCTGCCTCTCGCGATCCTCTCACGATCGAAGCCCTCTCCCTGCCTCGTGCGATCGAAGCTTTCTCTCTGCCTGCTGCGATCGAAGCCGTCTCCCTGCCTGCCACGATCGAAGCCCTTCGGACGATCAAACCCCCCACTGCACTCATGAATAACCCTCTCTCAGACGATCTCTCCCTACTCTCGCGACATAGGCTCACACAAAGGAAGTCTACCTGTTCCTTCCTCTCACAAAATCCTACCCTCTCTGGATTTGTCAAAGGAACCCTACCCGCCCCTACTTTTGCGAACGAACCCTATTTTCTCCCTTCTATCGTGATTCACCCATTCTAGCAGGTGAACTGGTAAGGGTTACTCCAAACCAAGGATACCCTAATTTGAACTTTTTTTCATTTGATAAACGCTGCCATTGGTTATTATTAGAGATCCATTCACTTGGAAATGTTGTTTTGGTTGAAGGTTTACATATTTTGGTTTGAGGAAGCTATTGTTTGAGAATTTATGAGCAGAACTTGTTTAATATATTTAATTTCTATGAGTAGATTTGATTTTTTTCTAATGATTTAGTTACATAGAGTTATAATGATGAAGATCATTATATCTATGTGAAGAAGTTTTGAACGCATTCCAGAATATTTTGAAGTGTTTTAGAGGATCTAAAAATGTCTAGAAAAATTTGGAAATTCTATGTATTAGGATATTGATGAAGTGAAAAAGAAAATGATAGGTAATATATTACCCTGTTTTAGAAAATTGGCAAAGGATATTACCACTAAGATGACATCCATCAAAATTTCACAATCTTTTAGAAACCTCACTACCACCCAGACGAATCCTACATCCATTGCTCTAATAAAACCGAAGAGTCCTTAGAAATTTATCCTTTAGGGTAAATTTCTATATTTTGAGAACATTCTTTACAAATCCTAATAATATTCAACCTAAAGACTACTTCAAGGGATTCATGGTATCCTAAAAAACATTGGAAAACATCACCCACTATACTTCTACTATATTTAATGCTCCTATTCATTCTTTAATCTATTCACCCATGCCCAATTAAGGCATAATATTGTCACATTCTCTCATGGACTAATGTTTTTGTGGACATATATTCAATATTCCAACATCAAACTATCTTCTATAACCCTAACACTCTATATTCAAGCAATATTAATATATAATGGTACTTTAGGTTGATGTGATTCATCCTCACATAAAACACTAACTTCTAGGCCAAATGAATCACACTCAGATTACCAAAGTAGAGTGATTAATTTTTCTAGATGCTTTCAAGCTCCACACATAGAAATTTAGTCTTGGTAGAAATAGAATTTGAATATAAGATAGATAAATCTTTACTAAAATTGAACTTCATTATAGATCAGAAATACAACCTTCCAATCTTTAAAATAGAACAACTTCAAATCTAGAGAATCCAATCAGAGGTGAATTTGTCTCTAATACCAACTAAAGGGGACTGGTTGTGATATGAACCACATTGAGCGGGGGTTGAATTAATTTTGGTGACTTTTAACTACCTTTTTTGTACTTTTAAAATTTTATCCCTTTCTTTTTACCTCTATCACATTAGGTGAGTGGTTCTTTTGTTATCTCTTTCCTTCATTATTTCTTATATCATAATCAAACACACACACACACAAGTGGCATATTAATTTCTAAGTTTCACCTCTCAATATGATAAGTCTAATCCTTAGTGTGATTTGGTAACACCTAAGGTCACAAAACCCATTAGTAAATACCTCTGAGCTTTAAACTATAGTCTCATGACAGTATAGAGTGTGTATACTACACACTTATTTGGTGTTTCCCACACCCAGGTACATCTCATACCTTTATAATAAATATAGGGGTAACAACAAGACATTGTAACACCAATTTAGAATACATCCTTATTGTTCATGTACTACTCCTTTCTTCTTCTTCTTCCATTGCACAATAGCAAGCCACTTATTTTATTTTTATAAATATCACTATATAAAAAACTCTTCTTCTTTATAGTATAAAACTGATATTCTATAACTTCTTCTTTATATTCCATCCTATATAAACTGAAATACACATAACTCTTCATCTCTCCCCTTATTTCATGCGTGAACTAGGGGAACATATCTCTTCTTCTTATAAACTTCATGAACTACTTGGTTACTTCTTCTTCTACCTCTTCCCACTTTTTTCTCTTCTTTTTTTTCAACACAAAGAGCACTAGATCTTCCTATTCTTTTTAACTTTGACACATAGTGGTTCTTCAGAATCGAAACTATGTTGGGTCTTATCACTCTTTTAAATAGTGTATAGAAATTCTTCTCTCTTGAATAATACTGGAAGACGTCCACTTGTATATATTCAGAACTACTTGAATATATATCAAATATAGCAGCACTGATTTCTTCTTTTTTAGCATTCACTAAACCACATGAATAATTTGGATTCAAATCTCCCAAATTAATGGATCTAGAATTTTACACTCCATATCTTTATAACCATTTGTTTTGGGTCTTATCACTCTTTTACATAGTTCATATGAATTATTCTATCTTGAATAATAGTTTCAAACTTTCATATGTCTCTATTTCGAACTACATGAATATATATCAAATATAGCAGCACTAATTTCTCATTTTTCATCATTCACTAAACTACATGGATATTTTGGATTCAAATAACCCTGAATTATTGGATCTAGAATTTTGCACTCTATATCTTCATAACCATCTGATAACTACATGTAATAATATCAAAGGAGTTGGGGTGGGGGGGGGGGTGCAGTGGGGGTGAAGGGGGTGGTCAAAGGAGTTGGGGTGCAGTGTGCAGGTAGGGGGGTGGGCAGTGGGGGTGGGGGGGGGGGGGGCAGTGTGCAGGTGGGTGGGGGGGGGGGTGGTGTAGGTGGGTGGGGGTACAGGTGGGCGGGGGGGGGGGGGGGGTGCAGGTGGGGGGGGGGGTCGGTGTGTGGGTGGGGGTGGGGGGGGGGAGTGGGGGGGGGGGGGGAGTGGGGGGGGGGGGGGTTCAAGGGAGTTGGGGTGAAGGGTGGGGGGCAGTGGGGTAAAGGGGGGCCGGGGGGGGGGGGGGCAGTGTGTAGGGGTCGATAGCTCCATGCATTTCTTGGGTAAATATTTTGTTAGTTTCTACCTGTCTGTCCTAACTCCATGCATTTCTTGAAAGAACAGACTACAACTGAATGTCTTTTATCTGTTTCTCCTACTCCCACACATCTACCGCCATAGTTTATGAAATCACAACAAGACTTACAAAAACTCTATAAGTTTTATGAGATTCCCATAAGTAGTCTTAAAATTTTTAGGACTTAGCCAACTTTTATCTTCCAAATATAATTTATAGATATCTTTAATAAAACATAGAACTTATTCAATTCACCTCAAATCATCTCCAAACACTCCAAATCAACTTTTCTCCTCTCTCGCGATCGAAACCCGCCTCTCACGATCGAACCCATTCTGCCTTCCCCTTTCCCTACCTCTATCGTGATCGAACCCCCTTCCTCTTTTCCTTCCTCTTTCACGATGGAACCCCCCCTAACTAGCCCCTCCCCTCCCCCCCACCAACCCCCCCCTGCCCAGCCCGTCCCTCTCTCCCCCTCCCCCTACCCATCCCCACCCTCCCCCTGCCCAGCCCCTCCCCCCTCCCCCCTCCCCCACCCTCCTTGCCCAGCCCCTCCCCCCTCCCCTCCCTACCTAGCCCCTCCCCCTCCCTGCACACCGACCCCTCTCTTATACACGTATTACAACCCAATATTCTTAGAAAAACCATCCTTAATATATAAACCCCATGGTCCACTCTAATTGTGTCATTCTAATATGATGCATTGCACACGAATCCAACATTTGAATCATTTTCCACTATATAAGTATCTAAGAATGATACCCTTTGTATGTATTATTATATTTTCATTAGGATATAAAATGTTACCTCCCCTTGTATCTCATGTATTTTAGTATCTCATGTATTTTAGTATCTAATTTTTAGATAATGTAAATCACTGATGATTATGATTTATTCATTTAGAATATTTACCAATATCTAAAAATCTAGGAACTTGCTAGAAACCCAAGGTTGACCTGTCATGGTGTAATAATTGATAGTAAGAGATTTCATTATGTATTATCTTAACATGACATAAATATTAATTAGTGTATATGGGTATAGTTCTTATATGATTATGATTTAGAGATCTCATATACTTTAGTAAATGATAATGTTATAGTTGATGCATTAAGCCTGAACATTTACTTATGTTTCTCAAGAAGCATGTAAGGAATAAAAGCCTATGAATGAGTCCATATACTACTTTTCTTAAGCATGAATGAGTTTCAGTGTTGTTATTTACAATCAAAAAATTTACTAACTATTTGTTTATTCATATTAGAATGGATATAAGCTGGATGTATAATGTTGATCAGATCACTGATGAGTTTCAGAAGGAGTTGGAATATTTTTTCGATTTTGCATTCAACAATGGTTCTGACGGTGGATTGATTCGATACCCATGTTTTGATTGCATTGGAAGACCATGGTTAACAAACGAGGAAGTAAGTTACCACATCACAAAAAAAGGTTTTCAAAAAGGATATCATGTTTGGTATTACAATGGAGAAAAAGTTCAAATGGAGAATGACGTTGATTCATCTGAAAGGATCAGAATGGAAAATTTGATTTCTGATCGGTTTCCATTTGCTTCTCAAGCCAACACTTCATGTAGAGCAGTAGAAGAGAAAATGAATAGAGGAACACAATTTTTATCTAATGATCAGAATGATGACGTTGAGCGTGTTAGAAAGTTGTCAGAAGACGGGAATACCCCAGTTTACCAGTCACGTGAAAAAATGACCAAACTAGAGTTTTAATGTGACTGTATCATGGGAAAAAAATGTATGGATTTAGTAATACTGTGATCGACTATATACTTACTCTTTTTAAGGACTTTCTACTTGATGATGCATGTATTCCTGAAAATGATTATATGGCATCAAAGATAGTTGAATTTTTTTGGATCTTCAAGTACGAAAATCCACGTATTCCCTAAAGATTGTTGGCTATTATGAAAGAATAATGTCGAGTTAAATGAGTTCAAACAATGTGGTACATCAAGATTGAAGACTAATAAAGATGTAACTCAATCCCGTGTACCAGAGAAAGTGATGTGACACTTTCCATTGATTTTCAGACTTTAGAAACTTTTTATATCAGAACAAATGGCTAAGAATATGAGATGGCATGAAGAAGAAAGAAATAAGGATAATGATGATAGAGTTCATCCTGATGAAGAGTTAGTGTAACGACCGAAACTTTTTGAATAATATATTAATTTACTCTTATCGATTTAATAGAGATGTTAATGGTTAATGCAGAAAGAAGAGTCGATGGCTTCATCCAGTAGACTCGAACCATATGAAGCCCACTTATTAGAGCTTGGGAAGGAGGTGGCATCTTTGAGCTTTGCTTTGGACCAAGCCCAATCTGAACTCCAGCGTGTCAAGATTGAACGGAACCGCCTATGGGAGAAGTTCAAGTTAGTGGAGATTACTACTAGGGAAATGTTATCCAAGCCTCCCCAAGATTCTCTCACCTTAGCACACCTTACATTTAGGTCTTATGCTGGTGTTATAAGGGGGCTATGTAACGAGACCGTAGCTTCTTTGTGTAATCCTTTGAGATAAATAAAATTGTCGATTTCTTCCTATAGTGAAGTTAGAGATTTTTTAGATGTCTGGATAAATATAGGATGTATCTTATGAATGAATTTTGAAAAAAAGGGAAATTTCAAAATATTTTTGTAAACCTTAAATAATTAATGACGTGTAAGGATTTTCAAAAAAACGGTCTTCTGCAAATGTGTTCAGTAAGAAATTTAGAGTCTAATAAGATCAACTTAATTTTTAGTGAATAGTAATTTATGAATAGTGATGTTATGCTTAGGATTAGTAATGTGACCAAATGGATTAGTAATCTCACTTAAAGAAAGTATTAATATAATTTAGGCATCTTAATTAAGTAATGTGATTCAATAAAATAGGTAAATAAATGTTTCAGAAATTACTAGTTAAGTATTAGTTTTTTGGATTGAATAGTGTTTTTTATTTATGAATTAAATTAAAAATATTTAGAAATTTTTTTTTATAAAATAGAGTTCATTTTTTAATTCAGAGCATCAATATTATGTTAAGGTGAATTTTTGGGATTTTTCTGGAAAAGTTGAATTTTCGGTGAATAGTGAATTTTCAGTTTAGAGTTTCGGGTGTTTAATGACATCATTAAGGATGTAATAATTATGTAATAATTCTAGTCGACTTATGAATAGTAAGATAAGGTATGAGGTGTCCCAAGTGGCCAATACCATGGGCAAATACCATGGGCAAGCCCATGGTATTTCCAATACCACTAATGACGTGTCCCTTGGCCATTAATGCCTTGTCCCCTCACTTCCCCTATAAATACCAAGACATTCTCTCATCCTTTCCATTCCAAAATCATCCTCAACAAAGTTCTGGTATCCTTACCTCCCAAGGAGTCCTCCTAAGGTTCCCTCAAGGCCCTCAAGGTCCCAACCTTTGAGTTTTAAGAGTTATGTTTTAAGGTAAGGGATCCTACCTCTCTCTTTCTTTCCTAGTACTCTCTTTTATGTCATTATTTTATGATCCATGTTCTTATGTTGGAGGATGTTATTTTATATTAATCCTACTTTCCTTTTTATTTTCATATTATGATAGACCCCTTCTTTCCCTCATCAATTCATTTTAAGAAAGTTAAAGTGGCGCCGTTAGGCTGCCGAATTTTTGAGGGGATTCTTTCACCCTTCTCGTTTTCAAGTTCTATTTTCATGTCAAGTATTTCATGTTCCTTTTATTATGTTGGGGTATGATATCTATATCTATAATACTGATATTTTATGTTCATATTATGAGAGATCCTATTTGATCTCATCAATTCAATTTTTGAATTTTTAAGTAACGCCGATAGGCTTCCGAATTTTCATAAGAGAAATCTTATTTTTTTTCTTCCTTTCAAGTTATTCATTTCATATGGTATATCTTTCAAATTTCATTAACATGTTCTTATGTCATTTATATTCTATCCCCTACTGTGTTATGGATCATTTATGAGTGGGTGACCCATGTCTCCTCCCTTTTCAATGTTTTCTAAAACCCTATAACATAGCTGTTATGCTGCAGAATTTTCATCTCAAAATGTCTCTCTCTCTTTTTCTCAAATTCATTTATTTTATTAAGTGAATACTCAAAACTCTTTTTTCTACAGTGGTATTCACATATATATCAAAATGTTCTATTTTAATTCTGGGATGTACATACATTAAACCCTCTTTCCTTTTTCGTGGGTTAAAAATAACATAAAGATCATGTCTTAAAAGCAGTTTTTAAAACGTTATGATTATGAAATAAAACCCATTTCTTTTATTCTATATGGGTTATTTATGAAATGTTTGATGATGATATATGTGGATCACATGATAATAAAGTCAAATTTAAGGTTATGCCCTGATAGCGCTCCAATTCATTGGGTAATTATGTAACCACTGGAGATTACAATTTTAATGATACCTTGGTGAATAACCTTGGTAATTTCAAATGATACCTTGGGGATGGACCTTATTGATATGTTCATGATTTTCTAAGTTAAATGTTTTAGCCACATCTTCAAGTTATGAATCATGTTCTTTCCATTATGATATTCCTCATGATCTCTTTCTCATTCCTTAAAGATATTTCTCATGACTTTATTGATGTATCTCAAGTTCACATGCAAAATGTTTCTCTTGTTTTCCCTTACTAGGCCTTCTGCTCACCCTTTCCTTTGATATATGCTCCTAGGTTATGAGATGCTATAATGAACCTAGGATGGAAAATGAAGAAGCCTTTCAAGTGTTTAAGAAGAATTTTTTTTATGTTGTCATGTATTAAGTTCCTGGTTTTCAAGACACTAAACCTTAAAAATCCTCGGTTTTGTATAATGTAATGAAAGTTTATGTAATGAAAAAGGCAGGATGCCATAGTTGGTATCAAAGGACACTTTAGTTATTTGTGGAAATTAGGATATGAAAACGTTAGGAAGAACCCTATATAAACTTTAAATATAGGAAATATTCCTGGTATTTTAGTGAGTATAGAGTTAGTGGTTTATCAAACAAATAAATCCCTATCTGGATACGAGCAGGTAGAGGCGGCTCTGGCACAGATATACATAGGGGTAAAACCCGAAAACACCACTTTGAGCTAGACTCGAACGGGAACTGGTGCACGATAACAGGCCTTGCTGCACTCTTAGTTACGAAACTCCCGGGGGATATGTTTGGTTAATCACAAGCTTTTTATGAATCATTATGAAGGAATTATAGAGAAATATAATTGTTTAAGCATGATGTTTTAAGACATAGAATCCTTTATAGTCAAAATATTCGTAAATGAAACAAGTTTCTCACTAAGGTTTTATTCTTTTAGAAAATAGTGGGCAATAGGAGGAACCGTGCAAATGGTGACCACAATGCACCATGTGCTGACGACCCTCCGATGGAAGCCGGAATGGAAACATTCATGCGCATGATGAACCAACTGACTCAAGTTATGGGAAATAACTTGAAGCAAGCTGAGAGGCCGATCTCACCATGAAGGGAATAACATTCTGTTGAGTCCTTTATGCGTCAACGACCACCAACCTTCAGTGGATCGACTGACCCATTGGTTGCGGAACAATGGATAAGTGCAATTGAAAAGATATTCTATGTACTCCATTGTTCGGAACAAGAAAAAGTCACCCTTGCTGTTTACCGCCTAGAGGGAGAAGCTGATTAGTGGTGGTCGCTGATAAAAAACACGAAGCCAAGAGGAGAGATGGAAGCTATGGAGTGGGAAGAGTTCATGGGAATATTCTTTAATAATTATTTCCCTCATTCCATGAGAACGAGAATGGAGAAGGATTTTCTTGAGCTAAAGCAGAAGGAGGAAGAATCCATCGGAAGCTATGAGATAAACTTCACCCGACTTTCACGATATACCTCTAGCTTTGTCATGAACCCTAATGTAAAGGTTGATAGATTCTTTGGTGGACTACGACCTCATATACGGAAGAATCTAGCCAACAGGGACTATGATAGCTATAATGAAATAGTTCGAAGTGATATGAAAGTCAAACTGGAGTTTGGTGAGACACAATGGTCTCACAGATCTAATGAGAAGAAGAGAGCTCTAGAACCAAGCCTGGGAAGAAGTTTTGATCAGGAAAGAGGTGGAAAGCAAATGCAACATGCCACATGAAATAAATTTGGGAAGAAGCATTCGGGGAACTGCTTGATCGGAAGTGGTAAGTGCTACAAGTGTGGAAGAGAAGGCCATATTGCTCGGAATTGTCGTAGTGATGTGAAGCCTCAACTTCCCAACACTAATGACAGAGGAAAGATAGTTCTGGCCCTACCCGAAGTCCAATGCTTCAAGTGTGGACAGCTTGTTCACTTTGATAATAACTGTCCAAATCCGAGGGCAGTGGAGGGGAATCACCATCATCCTCAGCAAAGGCCAAGGGAGAAAGGTCATGATTTTGCTATCACAAAAGCTGAAGTTGAAGCTCCGAATGATGTGGTAGAAGGTACTCTTGTTTTCCTCTCAAAACTAGCAAGTACTTTGTTTGATTCTGGTTCTATGCATTCCTTTATTTCCTCCAAGTTTGCAAAGAATATAGAATCAATCCCTGAACTGCTAGAGGTAGAGTTGTCAGTCAAGACTCCAAGTGGGATTATCCATGCATCAATAGTGTTTAGAGACTTTAGTGTTTACTTTAGTGAGCAAAATCTTATCGCAAATCTATTATTCATTCCCATGATGGAATTCGATGTTATACTAGGGATGGATTGGATCTCAAAGTATAATGCTAAGATCAAATGCAAAAGTAAGGAAATATTAGTAGTCTTGAATGAACGACATACAATTATCTTCCAGGGAGAGATATCCCGACCTGATCTTTGTCTAGAGGCACCTCCTATAGCCTTCTTTATGGAGTTAATCGGTGAGGATGATGAAGGAAAAGGGAGTATACAAATAGAAGATGTTCTGATTTTTCAGGAATACATGGATGTATTTCCTGAGGAGTTACCTGGACCATCCCCAGAAAGAGAGGTAGAGTTATACATTGAACTCGTACCTGGATCTCAACCGATATCAAAAACCCAGTATAGAATGGAAAATATAGAGCTAGAGGAGTTAAAGAAACAACTCCAAGATTTGTTGGAGAAGGGGTTTATCCGACCGAGTGTGTCTCCTTGGGGAGCAAAAGTTCTCTTTGTGAAGAAGAAGGATGGATCAATGTGGATATGCATTGATTATAGAGAACTGAACGGGATCACAGTGAAGAACAAATACCATCTTCCAAGAATTGATGATTTATTTGACCAACTTCGTGGGGATCAATTCTTCTCCAAGATTGATCTTTGATCTGGTTATCATCAATTGAGGGTGAAGAAGGAAGATATTCTAAAGACTGCCTTCCAGTCAAGATATGGGCATTATGAGTTTACTGTTATGACCTTCGGCTTGACTAATGCTCCTGCTATTTTCATGGATTTGATGAATAGAGTCTTTAAGGACTACCTTGATAACTTTGTGGTAGTTTATTGATGATATTTTGATATATTAAAAAAGTCGTGAGGAGCATGAAGATCATCTGAGGGTTATTTTGAAAACTCTGCAGAAGGAGAGACTCTTTGGAAAGTTCAGCAAGTGTGAGTTTTGGTTACAACAAGTGGCTTTCTTGGGGCACATCATAACCAACGAAGGAATCTCAGTTGACCCTACAAAGATAATGGTTGTGGAGGAGTGGCCTCAACCCACAACAGTAACTGAGATTCGTAGTTTCCTTGGTTTATCAGGATATTATAGGAGGTTTGTGAAAAACTTTTCACGACTTTCTAATCCACTAACCAAGTTGACTCAAGAAGGGGTTAAATTCATCTGGACAAAGGAATGTGAGGAAAGTTTCTGAGAGCTGAAGAAGAGATTGGTTACTGCACCTATATTAACACTACCCTCTATCGGAGAAGGATTCATTATTTTTAGCGATGCATCTCTAAAAGGGCTTGGGTGCGTCCTCATGAAAAATGACAAGGTCATTGCTTATGCATCTCGACAGTTGAAGATTCATGAGCAGAATTATCCTACGCATGATCTAGAGCTAGCAGCAGTTGTTTTTGCTCTAAAGATATGGAGGCACTATCTTTATGGGGAGAAATGTGATATATACACCGACCACCAAAGTTTATAGAATATTTTCATGTAGAAAGAATTAAACATGAGACAAAAGAGATGGTTGGAACTTATTAAAGACTATGATTGTTCAATTCATTATCACCCTGGAAGAGCAAACAAAGTTGCAGATGCATTAAGCAGGAAAGACCCTGTTGTTCTGGCAATAATGAGGATCCTAGGAGATCCCTTGATTAAGGATCTAGTAAAGATGGACATGGGAATTTTAAGGGAAGGGACATCATCAACCCTATCCCAAATGATTTCTCAACCTTCATTACTAGAGAGGATCAAGAAGGCCCAAAAAGAAGATATTTTGTTGCAGGAGAAGTTTGAGGCTGTGAAGGATGGGGAGTTTCCTGATTTCAATATTGATCAAGAAGGTGTATTGAAATTTCGTACAAGACTATGTGTTCCATCTATTCTAGAGATAAAGAAAGAACTGATGGATGAAGCTCATAGCTCTACTTTCTCTATACATTCGGGAAGCACTAAAATGTATAGAGACCTTTGTGATCATTATTGGTGGGATAACATGAAGAGGGAGATTGCTGATTACACTACAAGGTGCCTGGCGTGTCAACAAGTAAAGGCAGAATGACAACTTCCTAAGGGGGTATTACAACCACTACCCATACCAGCATGGAAGTGGGATAATATCACCATGGACTTTGTCATTGGTCTTCCAAAAAATTCCAAAGGACACAATGCGATATGGGTTATTGTGGACCATCTCACCAAGACTGCCCATTTTATCTCCATTCAGGAAGATTTATCTTTGGATCAACTTGCCAAGATATACATGAAGGAAGTGGTAAGGCTGCATGGGGTACCACTATCCATCGTATCTGATCGTGATCCAAGATTCACATCAAAATTCTGGAGAAGTCTTCAACATGCTCTGAATACTGAATTGAATTTTAGTACGGCCTATCATCCTCAGACTGATGGCCAATCTGAAAGGACTATTTAGAAACTTGAGGACATGATGAAATTATGCTCAATGAAATTTAAAGGTGGATGGGATCAGCACCTACCATTAGTTGAGTTCTCATACAACAACAACTTCCATTCAAATATTCAGATGGCACCCTATGAAGCTCTATATGGAAAGCGATGTAGAACTCCTACTTGTTGGGATGAAGCTGGTGAGAGAAAGATTCTTGGGCCTGATCTTGTGTAAGAGATGGCAGAGAAGGTTCATGCCATCCAACAACACATAAAGGCTGCTCAGAGTCGGCAGAAGAGCTATGCTGACAACCGTCGAAGGGACTTGGAGTTTGGTGTTGGTGACAAAGTCTTCCTTTGAATTTCTCCATGGAAGAGAGTCATGCAGTCTGGGAAGAAAGAGAAGCTCAACCCTGGGTACATTGGCCCCTATGAAATCCTTGATCGCATAGGAGCAGTGGCCTATCTTCTAGCACTTCCACCGAACCTAGATCAAGTTCACAATGTCTTCCATGTATCTCTCTTGAGGAAGTACATACCCGACCCTTCACATGTACTGAACCCAGAGGTGGTACAACTAGAACATGACCTCTCTTATGAGTAGCAGCCAGTGGAGATCTTAGACCGTAGAGACAAGGTTCTATGCAACAAGACTACCCACCTTGTGAAAGTGTTGTGGAGGAATCATAAGTATGAAGAAGCGATGTGGGAGCCTGAGGAAACAATGAAGCAAAAGTACCCCCACCTTTTCGACTAGGCCTTTGGATTAAAATTTCAGGGACAAAATTTCTTAAGGGGGGCAGAATGTAACAACCCAAACTTTTTGAATAATATATTAATTTAATCTTATCGATTTAATAGAGATGTTAATGGTTAATGCTGAAAGAAGAGTCGATGGCTTCATCCATCAGACTCGAACCATATGAATCCCACTTATCAGATCTTGGGAAGGAGGTGACATCTTTGGGCTTTGCTTTGGACCAAGACCAAGCCGAAATCTAGCGTGTCAAGCTTGAACAGAACCGCCTACGGGAGAAGTTCAAGTTGGTGGAGATTACTACTAGGGAAATGTTATCCGAGCCTCCCCAAGATTCTCTCACCTTAGCACACCTTACATTTAGGTCTTATTCTGGTGTTATAAGGGGAAATGTAACGAGACCGTATCTTCTTTGTGTAATCCTTTGAGATAAATAAAATTGTGATTTCTTCCTATGGTGAAGTTAGAGATTTTTTAGATGTCTGAATAAATATAGGATGTATCTTATGAATGAATTTTGAAAAAAGGAAAATTTTAAAATATTTTTTTAAACCTTAAATAATTAATGACGTGTAAGGATTTTCAAAAAATGGTCTTCTACAAATGTGTTCAGTAATTTAGAGTCTAATAAGATCAAATTAATTTTTGGTGAATAGTAATTTATGAATAGTGATTTTATGCTTAGGATTAGTAATGTGACCAAATGGATTAGTAATCTCACTTAAAGAAAGTATTAATATAATTTAGGCACCTTGATTAAGTAATGTGATTGAATAAAATAGGTAAATAACTATTTTGGAAATTACTAGTTAAGTATTAGTTTTTTCAGGTGAATAGTGTTTTTTATTTAAAAATTAAATTAAAAATATTTAGAAAATTATTTTTATAAAATATAGTTTATTTTTGAATTCAGAGCATCGATATTATGTTAAGGTTAATTTTTGGGATTTTTCCAGAAAAGTTGCATTTTCGGTGAATAGTGAATTGTCAGTTTAGAGTTTCGGGTATTTAATGACATCATTAAGGATGTAATAATTATGTAATAATTCTGGTCAACTTATGAATATTAAGATATTGTATGAGGTGTCCCAAGTGGCCAATACCATGAGAAAATACCATGGTCAAGCCCATGGTTTTGCCAATACCACCAATGAGGTGTCCCTTGGCCATTAATGCCTTGTCCCCTCACTTCCCCTATAAATACCATGCCATTATCTCATCCTTTCCATTCCAAAATCATCCTCAACGAAGTTCTGGTCTCCTTACATCCCAATGATTCCTCCCAAGGTTCCCTCAAGACCCTCAAGGTCCCAACCTTTGAGTTTTAAGAGTTACGTTTTAAGGTAAGGGATCCTACCTATCTCTTTCTTTCCAAGTACTCTCTTTTATGTCATTATTTTATGATCCATGTTCTTATGTTGGAGGATGTTCTTTTATATTCATCCTACTGTATTTTTTATGTTCATATTATTAGATACCCCCTCTTTCCCTCATCAATTCATTTTAAGAAAGTTAAAGTGGCGCTGTTAGGCTGCCGAATTTTTGAGGGGATTCTTTCACCCTTCTCGTTTTTAAGTTCTATTTTCATGTCAAGTCTTTCATGTTCCTTTTATTATGTTGGGGTATGATCTATATATCTATCATACTGATATTTTATGTTTATATTACGAGAGACCCCATTTGATCTCATCAATTCAATTTTTGAAGTTTTAAGTAACGCCGATAGGCTGCCGAATTTTCATAAGAGAAATCTTATTTTTGTCTTCCTTTCAAGTTCTTCATTTAATATGGTATATCTTTAAAATTTAATTACCATGTTCTTATGTCCTTTATATTCTGTCCCCCTACCGTGTTATGGATCATTTATGAGTGGGTCACCCATGTCCCCTCTCTTTTCAATGTTTTCTAAAACCCTGTAACATAGCCGTTATGCTGTAGAATTTAATCTCAAAATCTCTCTCTCTTTTTCTCAAATTCTTTTATTTTATTAAGTGAATACTCAAAGATTTTTTTTCTACAGGGGTATTCAAATATATATCAAAATTTTCTATTTTAATTCTGGTATATACATACATTAAACCATCTTTCCTTTTTCGTGGTTAAAATGACATAAAGATCATGTCTTAAAAGAAGTTTTTAAAACGTTATGATTATGAAATGAAAACCATTTATTTTATGATATATGGGTTATTTATGAAATGTTTTATGATGATATATGTGGATCACATGATAATAAAGACAAATTTAAGGGTGTGCCCTGATAGCGCTCCAATGCATTGGGTAATGATGTAACCACTAGAGATTACAATTTTAACGATACCTTGGTGAATAACCTTGGTAATTTCAAATGATACCTTGGGGATGGACCTTGGTGATATGTTCATGATTTTCTAAGTTAAATGTTGTAGCCACATATTCAAGTTATAAATCATGTTCTTTCCATTATGATATGCCTCATGATCTCTTTCTCATTCCTTAAAGCTATTTATCATGACTTTATTGATGTATCTCAAGTTCACATGCAAAATGTTTCTCTTGTTTCCCTTACTGGGCCTTCTGCTCACCCTTTCCTTTGATGTATGATCCTAGGTTATGAGATGCTATAATGAACCTAGGATGTACAATGAAGAAGCCTTTCAAGTGTTTAAGAAGAATTTTTTTTATGTTGTCATGTATTAAGTTCCTGGTTTCCAAGACACTAAACCTTAAAGATCCTCAGTTTTGTATAATGTAATGAAAGTTTATGTAATAAAAAAGGCGTGATGAAATAGTTTGCATGGAAAAACTTTTATAGGTTACATCCTGATTTTGAATCTGACCCATAGAATTTTAGATTGGGATTGTCATGTGATGGTTTCAACCCATTTAAGCAGATGCATACTACACATAATACTTGTCCTGTTTTCATTCATATTTATAATTTTTCATCATGGATGTTTATGAAAAATCCAGTTACTATCATGAGTATATTGATTTATGGACCCAATGATCCTGGAAATGACATTGATATATATTTTCAATCATTAATAGATGAGTTGAAGGATCTTTGGACTGTTGGGGTGCAGATATATGATGAATTTAGAAAGTATTACTTTATGTGTCATGTAGCATTATTATGGAAAATAAATGATTTAAATGCATATGGAATGATTTATGGTTTGAGTACCAAGGAGAGATTATCTTTCCCTATATGTATGGAAAATACACGTTCTAGGAGATTAAAGTTTTGACGAACTTTCAGCTTCATAGGGCATCAACAATTTCTACAAATGGATCATCCATACAGAAAAAATCGAAGACAATTTGATAATTCCATAGAGACAGATGAAATACCTCAATGAATGTTAGGGGGTGATATCCTTAAATAACTTGATAGTTTGAACTTTTTCTTGGAAAGGGTCAGTTAAATTCCAACAAGTGGAAGAATATTCTTTTTAATTCCAACAATAATTGGAGAAAGAAAAGTATATTCTATGAGTTTCTGTATTGGTCATCAAATTTGCAGCATCACTACTTGGATGTAATGAATATTTAGACAAATGTGTGTGAAATGTTACTTGCAATGCTTTTAAATGTAAAGGGAAAGACAAAAGATGATTTGCCCTCATGTTGTGATTTAATGGATTGGGGTATAAAACCAAGACTTCATCCTGAGTTAATTGGTCATAATAAGTGGAAAGTCCCTTTTTCTTGTTTTTCGATGAAAAATGTAGAGAAAAAACAATTTCTTCAAGTCTTGGAAAGTTTAAAGGCTCCAGATGGTTATTCGATTAACATTTCGAAATGAGTGAATAAACGAGATGTGAAACTAAAATCCATCAAAACCCATGACTACCATGTCCCGTTGCTTGAATTGATTCCTATTTCTATTTGAAATTTACTATCACATAATGTCAGGGTCGTTGTGATTAGATTATGTCACTTTTATTGTGATCTTTGTGCTAAAATATTAAACAAAAGTGTTCTGAAAAAACTACAAAAAGATGCACCAATCATTCTTTGTGACTTGGAGAAAATATTTCCCCCATTGTTTTTTACATGTATGTTATATATGACCATGAATCTTCCAACAAAATTTATTTATGGTGGTCCTGTTTCTAGTCACTGGATGTATCCGATAGAGAGAATGATGTTTACATTGAAATCTTATGTGAGAAATATTAATCAACCTGAAGGATCTATTGTGAAATGTTATTTAGTACAAGAATGCTTGGATTTTTGTTCAATGTATTTTCCTAATGTCACCACTAGATCTAATCGGACCATGAGAACTGAAGATGAGCAATATGATCCCATTGAGCCAACATTTCCGTCACTTCCCCAAATAGGGGGGATATCTGGATCATCCAAGTTGTGTACTTTGAATAGGGATGAGTGAGAAATGGCTCATCGTATAGTATTATTTAACTATGGTGTGGTTGACGATTACATCAAGTAAGTAAAATTATAAATATATATATATATTTTTTTTGTGTATTTTTTTCATAGTTCTTGATATCATTAAATTTTTATATTTTCATAGAACATAGTGAAATTATAAAAAGAGCACATCACTCTTTATCTATTAAGAGGTGAGAGAAATTACACAGCAAATAATTTCCTGTTTGGTTGAAGTCAAAGGTAAAAAATTATTTTTTTATATTACCAAATCATTGGTAGTTGTTCAATATTAATTATCGATATATTTTAGGTCCAAAGTTTACCGATGGATGATGTATTTGTTGAAATAAGGGCATTGTCATTTAGTCTGAACAATGTGGATCGTGATTGTAAAGTAATGGTTGTCAATGGTTTTAAATTCATTATAAATAGTTGTGAAACAAAGATGGAAACACATCATGATGATTTCATGATAAACACTACAACGGATTGTTATGCTAGTGCATCGGACAGATAACCTCGATCAGAAAATATGTCGTATTATGGGGTTGTTGATAGAATATTTTTATTAGATTACTATGAACATGGTCGTGTCGCTATGATGAAATGAAAGTGGTTTGATTCAATGACACAACAAGGCTTGTATATAGATAGTTGCAGTTTTAGAGTGATTGATATGAAACGTCAGCTGCGAACAGATGAGCCTTATATTCTTGCATCACAAGCTAGAAAAGCATTTTATGTAAATGACCCTTTAAAACCGCAATTTGGTGTTATTTTTGATGTTATTCCCAGACACATTTTTGATGAAGGATTAGATAATGGTGATGTTTTGGATGAACCAGTTGGTATTCAATCAAATATATCATTTGATGATACAGATGATTCAATTGTGAGAATGGATTGTGAATCGGAAATTATAAAAGATAATGACTAGTGTTACATGTTGAATTGTTAAGTTGAAATGATGATTTTTATCCATTTTTACTTGTTGAAAGGCTAGTTTATTTTTGTTTACTAATAGTATTCATCTAAAAGAAACATAAGAAATAAGGGCACCATGATATATAATCATACTCTAGGGTGAACTACACTTCTAGATCATGAACTGTCACAGGTAATATATGATTTAACATTGAATATACATTTATTTTTTCATTGATTTATATTCAATTTTCATGAAGAAATGGGCATTAAATTTCAAAGGACGTGTTCCCTGATCATTATTGTTTTTTTCTAGTAGGGAAAAAAGATGGAACTGCTGTGAATCAGGCAACGTAGGAAAAAATTGTAAGAACGTTTTTAATTTTTTTGCTTTTAGTATGCAGTTTAATTCACTGAAAATTACATGAGTTGTGTTTTCCTCGTATGGAATGAGAATTATTGAGTCAATTATATCACTTGTTCCTATGGTATTATATAGTACAATACATTATCCACCACTCTCTTTAGTATTCATAATGATGATTTAATAAGATCAATTCTTTATAAGGTTTAAAAAGGACATATAAAATCCATTCAATTCTTGATAAGGTTTAGACTCTCAAATAGGTCCATAAACACTACTAATATATCTATAAACCCAAAAAACATCCCAAGATACTTATATAAGTTATACTAACTCTTAAAAGTAGTATAAATAATATAAAAGGACATACGCTACTTATGTTTTGGTCTAGATTTCATCAAAAAAGGAGGTTGTAGACATTTTACTCATAACACATATGAGAATTTCAATGGACATATAGCTGAACTTATTTATTTATTTATTATCTATTAAAATGGTAATGCCCTTTTATAGGATGCTCTTCAAGCTCTAATGGAAAAGGAACCAGACACATTTGGACTAAATGATTATTTACATCAGGTTCTTGGCAACGAGTACAGTGGCAAAGTTCATTGTAAACCCGAAAAGAAAATCATGCCATCTAAATATTGGTCATCATGTATTGAAACTTGTAGAAATATTGTAGGAATGGTTATCGAAGAACAATTATATGCTTCCATTGAGACAACAAAGCAAGAAGTTAGACAAGAGTCTCAAAAGACGCAGAAAAAAGAAAATGAACAATTGTTCAAGTTGATATCGGCTATATTCTCTTCACTTATTCCATAGGGTGAAACAATAGTGGATGGATGTTTATCGAGTTTGTGCTCAATGTATGTGGATGTCGATGATTATGTAGCTGAAGATGCTGGTGGAGAGGCTGAAGATGCTGCTGATGGTGGAGAGGATGAAGATGCTACTTATAGTGGAGAGGCTGAAGATGTTGCTGATGGTGATGATGATGATGCTGATGGTGGTACACACATTGATGCTGTTGATATCGGTGCTGATGATGAGGAGGATTCACATGACATTTTGGAGCGACATTATTGACAGTTTTTGTATCTATCATTTTTTTCATTGTTTATAAAATTTCAATTTTATATGCATTAATTGTTTATTATTTATGTGGAAATGAGATGCTGTAATGGTTTTTGGAATTCGTTGTAGGTGTATGTGTATGGCGTATTTGTATACTGCAGGTTTGTGCAGGGGGGAGGGGGGACTAGTAGGGGGGGGGGGGGCGATCAGGGGGGTGAGGGGGGGGGGACTGGCAGGGGCAGGTGGGGGACTGGCAGGGGTAGTGGGGTGGGGGTGCAAGGGGGAGGGATTTGGATTCAATTCACATAAATGTTATATAATCAATATTCATTTCTATAATAACACAATCAAGCCTCCTTTCTAATTTTTTTTGAAATTTATTCTCTGTGTACTGAGGGTTGGGTACAAGCACATATAAAAAAGGAAAAGAATACTTCATTGAGCTCCAAAAGCACAAGAAGGAATTTCTGTGGGTCGACGATGAAGATGGAAATGCAATTGAGCTTTCATTCAGCAAAAAAAAATATAGAAGCTAGAAGGTTTTTATAATATGCCACTATTCTCACCTGATCCTCTCTCCCGAGTGAGGTAAGTCCTCGCTTAGGGTTTTCCCTTCCCCGAGCGTGATTCTCCTTCGCGTCAGAGCTCCCTTCTTCCACTGGTTCTTTTTCTTTCCACTCATATCGTCCTCTTTCTGCATCGGGTTCTTCCAAGCCTCTCTCTTCCACCTTTCCTCTTGGTGTTGCTTCACGGTGGTCCTTTCCTTGTCTTGGTTGTGGTTTGATGGTCTGGTGGTCCTTTGGCCTCCACTTTCTCAGATCTACCCAGATCTGACTCATCCGACACAATTTTAAGGTCGCAGGTTTGGGGGTTTTTCCATGACTTTGCAGGTGAGGCGATGGCGGGGGCTGCAGATGACACTTCACTGGAACTATTATTCCCCATCTCTCTTGATCCAGACCCCCTGGTCAACTCGACGTGTATGTACAGATCAAGATTTGTACATGATGAAGATTTGGCTTCAGGAGGAGGCCATTCACTGTAAGTTTCATCCGATGATTTCTCTAAATGATGAAGATTGGTTTTCTGGTGGCAGCATGGACTCTTCTATGGCGGTGACTGAAGATCATTGTGTGGCTGTCAGACACATTGGTGATCTCTTGGCTCTTCTGCAGTTGGAGGTTGACTGATCTTGGTTGGTTTTTCATCTTCACTGGAGATCTGGTTCTGGTTGACGGACGACGATGCTATCTGTTGATGATTCAGGTGATGTTTGGTCTGTTTTTTGTGTTTTTCTGTTTCAATTAATTGTTGTCTGTTTACTTTGGTGGTTGATAGTTTGTCGAAGTCTTTTGGGGATTGGAAACTATTTTAATCACATTTGGTGCAATGCAGTTTTTTGTATTGCTGGGTGGGCGGCCTCAATTGAGGGATGGGTGTGTTGACAACCATCATCCAACCGTCTGTCTCTTGGAAAGATGGGTTCCTTATTTTGGTCTTGGTTCGTGTTTTTGGTCTTGAGTTGTGTTTCATCAAGTTGACTTACTGTGATTTTTTCACAAGCATTGTCGGGTGGGCGGCTTGTTTGAGAGATAGATGTACTGGCATCTATCGTCCGGTCCTCCCTCTACATATTTATGTGTGCGGGAGGAATTATGTACCTCGTTGTGCTGCCAGCACAGTGCAACTGCTTGGTAGGGGGGGACACTCTCTCTTTGACTAATCTCACTATTTCAATTCCTATCGGGATGGTGGGGGGGATGAAACTCTTTTCCTTCCCTTTGAATTTTTCTCCACTTTGATCATTTTGGTTCGCTTTCATCCTATTGGGTTGATTCATTTGGGTTTGTTGTCATTGTGTCTATAATGGGTTTCCTCTTTTCCCATTCTATAAAAGAGGATTTGATTTTTTATATATTGGGGGATCTGCCTCATTCTCTTTAAAAAAAATATAGAAGCTAGAAAGAATTAGCTTCAGCAGTTTGAGGTTCGGAATTGACTTTGACAGGTGATTTCTAGGGTTGTATGCATCTTACCTTATTATATTATCTGTTTCTGTAGGCTGGAATTTACCACTAGAAGACCAGCCTTGCTGGTACACCAGAGAAAATTATGCTCACCCTCAAATCCCAATTTTCATTTTTCAATGACGATTTTTAGGTATTTACATTGATATTTTCCTTACAGTTTGATGGAACTTCACCTGAATCTGATGTTTTTGAGAGCTGCACAGAAGACTCTCTAAGGTGATGGTAGATATGGGCCAAAAGCCTTCCAATCAGGGAATAATGTGCACCTTTCTAATATCCAATCATCAAAGGTAAATATTGTATTTGATTTTTTTATTCCATTCTAGTTATGATGATAGGAAAAATCTTTTGTTTGTAGTTCTTGGTGCATTATGATATTCCTTATTTTAGCCTATCTCCACATGTTAAAAATTAGTATATTTCCTTGATTCTGAGACATGATTCTCTTGATCAAGAAAACATTTCGAGCCTTAGGGTTAAAAAAAATATATTCATGCAATCCTTCCTATTAACAATACTGGTTTGTTTTTTATAACATGCTATCTCAGTGGGGGTAGGGAAATAGGGAGACTGATAGGGGGGATGGGGGATGAAAGGGGTGGGGGTGAAAGGGGGTGTGGGGCAGGGGTAGGGGTGGGGGACTGGCAGGGGTAGGGGGGGACTGGCAGGGGGGAGGGGATTCATGGGGAAGGGCAAGGGGGGTGGGGACTAGAAAGGGTAGGGGGACTGGAAGGGGGGGGGGGAAGGGGTGGGGTTCAAGGGGGAGAGGGCAAGGGGGGGGGGGACTGGAAGGGGCAGGGGGGACTGGAAGGGGTAGGGGACAGGGGGCAGGGGGGACTGGTAGGGGGTGCAAGGGGAGGGGGGAACTGGTAGTGGGGGTGGGGGAACTAGGGAGGGGGACTGATAGGGGGGATGGGGGATGAAAGGGGTGGGGGTGAAAGGGGGTGTGGGGCAGGGGTAGGGGTGGGGGACTGGCAGGGGTAGGGGGGGACTGGCAGGGGGGAGGGGATGCAAGGGGAAGGGCAAGGGGGGGGGGGGGTGGGGGGGTGGGGACTAGAAAGGGTAGGGGGACTGGAAGGGGGAGGGGGGGGGGGGTGCAAGGGGTGGGGGGGGAGGGGTGGGGTTCAAGGGGGAGAGGTCAAGGGGGGGACTGGAAGGGGCAGGGGGGACTGGCAGGGGTAGGGGACAGGGGGCAGGGGGGACTGGTAGGGGGTGCAAGGGGAGGGGGGGAACTGGTAGTGGGGGTGGGGAACTAGGGAGGGGGAACTGAAGTTATTTTTTTATACCATATAAATGGGTGGGGGGGGGATTAACAGGGGAAGGGGGTGGGGGACTGGTAGGGGTAGGGGGACTGGTAGGGGGAGGGGGGGTGGGGGACTGGCAGGGGCAGGGGCAGGGGGGTGGGGGACTGGCAGGGGCAGGGGGGATCGGAAAATGTAAAATGGAACATTTAATGATGATCAAATTTTAGATTATGTTTGGTATTTTCAACTCCATGATAATTTTTACTTCTCTCCATGCTTAACTTGTAGATATTATATTTGTTTAGAATTAATGTTATGGTATTCTGGGAATGTGCATGCTTTATGCCATATTGATATCATTTGCAAGTTTTGATGGACACATTACATGTTTTGTTTGTTGAAATTTGTTTTGAATTTTAATTAGTTATATTCAAGTGCACTGTCAAGATGAATTATATTTTCTAAATCTTGAGTTTTCTACTGGTTTCAACTATTGTATATATGGGAATAAGATTCTAATAGGATATTATTTTCTGGTTTACAGGTGATTCAATTTTTATACCAGATTTGTTCAACAAAGATAAAGAGTAAAGAGTCTTGGGATTGGAAGCTTTCACTCAGGGGAGTATTCAATCTCATTTACTTTTATGTTGTCTCTTCTTTTTACTTAAATTCATAATGCATGATGAGTTTATTTGTCACTACTTTCTTGTTTTATTTTGATTATTTGTTTCCATATTCTTTTACTATAGGTTGTGTGTTTATAGCATACTGCAACTGAGTTTGAATATGTTTGCTTTACTGGATTTTTTGTTGATAATGGGATTCATCACCCTCATTTTTTTCTTAAGTCATATGGTACTGTAGTGGATGAAGATGGATGTTTATATTTTTTATCTGAAATAAATCAAAATTTTCTCTCTAGGGGGGGTGCAAGGGGGGTCGGGGGGGGGGGGGGGGGTAGTGTGCAGGGGTGAAGGTTGGGGGGGGGCAGTGTGTAGGGGGTGAAGGGGGAAGGGGGGGGTAGTGTGTAGGGGGTAGTGGAGGTAAAGGGGGAAGGGGGCAGTGTGCGGGGGGGGGGGGGGGGGGTAGTGTGTAGGGGGTAGTGGGGGTGAAGGGGACAGGGGGGAAGTGTGTAGGGGGCAGGAGGTGTAGGGGAAGGGGGGGCTACTATAGGGGTAGGGGGTGCAAGGGGGTATTCAGGGGGTGAAAGGGGCTTTCTAGGGGGCGCATGGGGGTGAAAGGGGGGTGTCCAGGGGGTGCGAGGGGTGAGGGTGCAAGGGGGAGGGAAGGGGGGGGGTTAGGGAAGGGGCAGGGGGGGGGACTGGAAAATGTGAAATAGAATATTGAATAATGATCAAATTGTAGATTATGTTTGGTATTTGCAACTCCATGATAATGTTTACTTCTCTCCATGCTTAACTTGTAGGTATTATATTTGTTTGGAATTAATGTTATGGAATTCTGGGAATGTGCATGCTTTATGCCATGTTGATATCATTTTCAAGTTGTGATGGACACATTACATGTTTTTTTTGTTGAAATTAAATTTGAATTTTAATTAGTTATATTCATGTGCACTATCAAGATGAATTATAATTTCTAAATCCTGAGTTTGCTGCTGGTTTCAACTATTGTATATATAGGAATAAGATTCTAATAGGTTGCTATTTCTTTGTTTACAGGTGATTCAATTTTTATACCAGATTTGTTTAACAAATATAAAGAGGAAAGAGTCTTGGGATTGGAATATGTCACTCAAGGGAGTATCTTAACTCATTTACTTTTCTTCTCTCTTCTTTCCGCTTAAATTCATAATGCATGCTGAGTTTATTTTTCACTGCTTTTATGTGTTGTTTTGATCTTGTTGGGTGAATAGCATGCTGTTTTCATATACTGAAAGTGAAGTTTATATCAATACAAATAAAATTTTATTTAATTATTATACATGCTATTTCTGTAGGGGCATTTGGGGGGGGGGGGTGTTCAAGGGGGTGTAAGGGGGCTATCCAGGGGGTGCGGTGAGGGGGGGGGGGGGGGGGGGGGGGGTGTTCAAGGGGGATATCCAGGGGGCATGGGGGTACATGGGGGTGTTGGGGGGGGGGTGCATGAGGTCTGTCCAGGGGGTAGGGTGGAATGGGGGTGCAGGGGGGTGTCTGGGGGGGGGGGGGTTGCACGAGGTTTTTCCAGGGGGGCATGGGGGTGTTCAAGAGGGTGCAAGGGGGTTTTCCAGGGGGGAATGGGGGTGTAGGGGGCTGTCCAGGGGGGCTATGGGGGGGGGGTGTTCAAGGGGGTGCAAAGGGGCTTTCCAGGGGGGCATGGGTGTACAGGGGGGTGTCTGGGGGGCATGGTGGTGCAGGGGGGGGGTGGTGTTTAAGGGGGTGAACGAGGGCTGTTTAGGGGGGGTCTAGGGGGGGTGCAAGGGGATGTCAAGCTAGGGGACTGATTTTTTTATACCATATAGATTACATCTCCATCATTTTAATCATGGAATTAGGGGGGGATCTTTCCACAGTTTTCATCATGGCAGTAGCCCCCTACTGCCACAATTTCAACCATGGAAAGAGGCCACCTAATGCCATAGTTAAAAAATATGAAAATGGTCTCTAATACCACAGTTAAAACTGTGGAAATAGGCCTCTACTGCCATGGTTAAAACCGTGGAAGTAGGTAAGACCTACTGCCATGGCGATAACAACCACAGTTTTCTAAAATCATGGCCATATGCCATTTCCACGGTTCTAAACCGTGGCCGTAGGTTAATTTTCTAGTTGTTTTACCCTTTACCTATGTCTCACTGTGCACGGTTTCCTGTAGGTGTTTCATGGTTTTCCCAAACCGTGCACCAACTATGCACCTGTAGAAATCCCCAAAATCACTCTAAAAGTTCTGCAAACATTCCCAAACTCAACCCAAACACTTTATATACTTAAAATACATAAAAGAAGGGTTAATTAAATCAAACTAGGGGTGTTATATTCTCCCCACCATTGATATTTCTGTCCTCGAAAAGTAAAAAACCATTGTTGTCCTGAAAGAGTTCTGACCATTGATCTTTCATTTCCTTCTCATGTTCCCAAATCTCTTTCTAAATCTGACCATGTTACTAAAAAACCCATACTAGATCGATGCTTTTTCCACATAAGTCATTATCTTGCCTATCCACAATCTGCATTGGCATGTGCATCAACAAGGCATCCAAATCTAGGTCAATGTGATCCCATCCAATCACATGGTCAGGATCCTGCTGATACTTTTTCAACTGAGATACACAGAACACATTATGCACCGCATTGAACCATAGTAGTAATGAAAAATGATATTCCACCTCCCCAACCCGTTCTAGTATCTCAAAAGGGCCTATTTATCGAGGAGATAACTTTCCCTATTTCCCAAAATGATGATGTCCAAGCCTTAGAGAGATATTTAAGAACACATGATCACTCACTGCGAACAACAACAACCGTCGACAATGATCCACATATGATTTATGATGACTCTGATCTGTTTCCATTCGTTTCCTGATCAACTGAATCTTCTCCGTTGTTTCTTAGATAAGGCTCAACCCAACTTGTGAGGTATCACTTGTTTCCACCCATCAAAGTGGAGAATGATAAGGACACCCATACAATGCTTTAAAAGGAGCCATATGCATCAAGGCTTGATAACTGTTGTTATACGAGAACTCCACTAACGACATGTGCTCTTCCCATGAGCCACCAAAATCCATTACACAGGCCCACAACATGTCTTCCAATGTTTGTATCATCCTTTCAGATTTCCCATATGTTTTAGGATGATACACTGTACTCATGGTCATCTGAGACCCAAGATATTTCTGTAAGAATTTCTAAAAACACGACATAAACCTTAGATCTCTATCTGATATGATTAAAGATAGTATTTCATTCCTCTTTACCACTTCCCAGATATAGATTTTTGACAAGTCCTCTACCATATGAGATTCATGAATAGGAATGAAATGAGATGACTTCATGAGATGATCCATTATCACCCATATGGCATCGTGTTTCTAAACCGTTCTTGGGAGACCTGTTACAAAATACATAGCTATCTGCTCCCATTTCCAAATAGGTATGGGTAACAACTACAACATACCAGATGATCACTGATGCTTTGCCTTAACATGTTGACACGTTAATCATCTTGAAACAAACTCAACCACCTTCTATTTCATGCCGATCCACCAAAACTGTACTTTCAACACTTTATACATTTTCAGTATTCCTGGATGAACTATTGGGTACCGGGACGGCGCAGCAGAAGCTGGTGGGCCGAGAATTTAAAATTTTCTTCATCACCAAAGTGACATAATCCTATCAACTCTGGTGATCTTGTCCCAGTTTGGTCTGAGGATCTTGCAAGGTTTAACCAGAGCACAAAAATAAACTGAACATGTACCTAGTTCGGATTTTACGTGTGCAAGTCCATCACAGGATGCCGATGATCGTTGCTCAAAGACTCCGACATTGAATCCCTCTAGATTATCCACACACGCCTATAGAATCTTCTCATGTGCTGTTCGTCGAGATCTGGGTGCTAGAAGGAATCTTCGACGCTCACTTCAGCGTAATGACGATCACTACAAGGGAAGAAGCTTCAATTCGAGATGGATGAACTTGAAGATCTTCCTTCTCTTGAGAGACTCTCTCTCTAGATTATAGGAGGAGAGATAAGCTCTCAATCCCAACACATGAATAGTTAATATGGGAGAGCCTCTCTCTCACTTATATAGGGAGTGTTTAAAACACGCGGTATGGATTCCCGACCCCCGTGTAATAAACGTCTTCTATATAAGTGTTATAAATAATTATTTATGATAAATAAAATTATGCCATAAATAATATCTATAATTTATCACTTACTTGTAATATATAAATATATTACGTGATAAAATTGATTCTTTAAATCGACTCGCACCTCCTGCTAATATTAAACGAACCTAGGATATAAAAATCTATTCGAATAATATTAATACGTGTATTTACTATATATATAACTTGTAAATACATGTTATAAAAAAATTCAATTAATTATTATAAACTTTAATAATTAATGAATTTATTTATTCTTTAGTGATCCATAGAACTTGGATAGTGCTCGGACCCTTTGGTGGGGTCCACCAAGTTCTATATTCCTATTCCCAGAATATGGAAGATTCTCAAGGCACTATTGTGTGCGACCCTCTAGGACCTTACCTCAATAGCAGTGAATATTATTCACCAACCTAGAGTGGGGTCTAGCAACCCATCGAGGCCCCTATATAGATAAGGAAAAGTCAAAGCAACGACTGCCTTCCTATAAACATGGTCCATGTAATAAAATATCTTCGTCATCAATATCTCAATAAAGCAGAATGCACACTAGTGTCATCATTCTTTATTTTTCTTTATTTTGTTTTTTGATTTTTCCGGACGGTCTTACCTTCCCACTACCATGGCCATGGATTTAATGAAGGTGCAACCATCCTAATCGACCAGGCCCAAGATATCTCTTCCTGAACTCAGAAGCGACAAATCCTTTCTTGATCATTCAATCAATTCCATTCCATTAATGACATACCTGATACAAACTACCTCACCACGAATTTGTCACCATGGTTTTTGCCTTGCATCAAATGTACGTACTTAAATTCATTGACAATGATCTCAAGTCTAAATACCATTGCACATTTCCATAGATATGAATGGCCAATGACAACTAAAACATGTGGCGTTCCTATTATGTGGGTCTGTCCTCATGATCTCAACTACTAGAGATCATCAAGTGTGAACTACATGTGAAGAAGTCTCAATGCTTATGATCCCCCAACACCTGATGGTCACACATCATCTGTGTCTTTTCAGAATGATGTAACTAGACCATAGGACGTTACTTTAAGATTACTATCATGGCATCTTAGGGTTATCATTATAGCATGGGATCTACTATAACCCTTTGATGCGATAGGTAATCTAAGGACATTTCCATAAACAAAGTGGATGCATAAGTATCTACACTATTATGGAAAGATAAACACATGTATTATAACAAACTGAATACATGTAGCGGTAATCAAAGTACAAAACAAGTTGGGTATAGGGGACCGACTTTCAACACTCCCACTTGCACTAGAGCCAACTGCTAATAGGTTTCAATCCGTTAGCTCTCACATGTGAATCATGCTTCTGCTGAGAAATGGCTTTAGTCAGGGGGTCTTCCATGTTTTCCTCTGTGGCTACTCTGCTAACTGTCACTTTACCTCTTTGAGTAAAATCCCTCAAGAGATGAAACTTTCAAAGAATATGCTTTGTCCTCTGGTGAGACCTGGGATCCTTGGAAAGCACCACTGCAGTAGTATTATAACAATATACTAGAACATGGTCTACACTGCTAGGTACAACACCAATGTCTGAGATAAAGCTTCATATCCAAATTGCTTCCTTTGCTGCATCGGAAGCTGCAATATATTCAGACTCTGCTGTAGAATCATTAACCACAACTTTCTTTGAGCTTCTCCAGCTCACTACACCACCATTCAGGCAAAAGATGTAGCCTGATTGCGATTTCATATCATCATGATCTACTTGAAAACTAGCTTTAGTTTATCCCCTCACAACTAGTTCCTCATATCCTCCATACACTAGGGAACATATCCTTAGTACGCCTCAAGTACTTTAGGATAGTTTTAACAGCTTTCCAATGCAGCTCTCTTGGATTGACTTGATATTTACCCACCATGCTTAAAGAAAAGGCGACATCAAACGTAGTACATATCATGACATACATGATAGAACCCACTACCGAAGCATAAGGGACTCTACTCATTTTTTCAATCTCCTCCTGTGTTTGTGGACACATTCTCTTGGAGAGATTTACACCATGTGACACAGGTAACAATCCTCTCTTGGATTGTTCCATACTGTACCTTTTGAGTACCTTGTCAATATATGTACTTTGACTTAGCCCAAGAAGCCTTTGAGATCTATCTCAATAGATCTTGATCCCTAGAATGTAGGCTGCTTAACCTAAGTCTTTCATGGAGAATCATTCATTTAACCAACTCTTAACAAACTGTAAGACTTTCACCTCGTTTCCCATAATTAATATGTCATCAACATATAATACTAGGAAAACTATGGAATTACCTTCAACCTTTTTATAGACATAAGGATCAATTTCATTTTTGACAAAACCAAAATCTCTTATGGCCTCATCAAAACAAACATTCCATGATCTTGATTCCTTCTTCAATCCATAAATGGATCTCTGTAGCTTACATACTTTATTGGCATTCTTTGACTTGACAAACCCTTCGGGTTGAGTCATATAGATGTCTTCAACCAACTTACCATTTAGAAAAGAAGTTTTGACATCCATCTACCAAATTTTATAATCATGAAAGGCTGCTATTACAAGCAATATTCTGATGGATTTAAGCATTGCTACTAGTGAGAAGGTTTCATCATAATCAATGCCTTGACGTTTCATGAAACCCTTTGCAACCAGTCTTGCTTTAAAGGTATTAACCTCACCATCCATGTACAAATTCTTCTTAAATACCCATTTTCATCCAATGGGCTTTACATCACCTGGAGGTTCTACCAAAATCAAAACTTGATTTTGGTACATGGACTCCATCTCATAATTCATGTCTTCTTTCCATTTAGTAGCTTCTTTGCCTTCTACTTCTTCCTTGTAGGTTAGAGGTTCATCATCCTCAAGGACTAATATGTCACCTGAATCAGTGATAAGAAAACCATAATGCTATGGTTCTCTATCTCTCACGTAGACCTACGTAATATCTGTGTCTCAGGAACAACTTCTTCTTCCACTTGTTCTTGTAGAGATTGTTCCTCTACCAACTCTTGTGCATCTAGAGCATTAACTTCATCGAAGTCAATCTTGCTCACACTATTTACAATAGAAATGTGTTCCCTTTCAAGAAACGTGGCGTATCTTTCCACAATAACTTTTATATCTAAAGGGATATATAGGTAGTATCCTCTAGTTTCCTTAGGATAACCTATAAATATGCACTAGTGCTTCTGGATGCTAATTTGTCACTTGGTAAAGTCTTGAAAAATGCCTCGCACCCCCATACACACATGTGTGTCAGGTTGGGTTTATTTCCATACCATAACTGATATGGAATCCCATCTGCAGCTTTAGTTGGTACTTGGTTGAGGGTATATGCTGTTGTCTGCAAGGCGTATCCCCAAAAGGATAATGGAAGGGTTGCATGAATCATCATTGATCTGACCATGTCAAGAAAGGTCCTATTCCTCCTTTCACTAACACCATTCCATAGTTGTGTATAAGGAGGAGTGAGTTGGGATACTATCCCACACTCCTTCAAGTGATCAATGAAATCTTGGTTAAGATATTCTCCGCCTCGATCTGAGAGAAGTGCTTTTATCTTCTTACCAAGTTGGTTTTCTAATTCATTTTAGTATTACTTAAATATCTAAAAGGAATCTGACTTATACCGCATTAAGTAGATATAACCATACCTACTATAGTCATCGGTAAAAGTAATGAAGTATAGAAAACCACCCCTTTCCTTTACTGGAAATGGACCACACACATCAGTATGTATTAATTCCAGTACTGCATTGGGTCTTTCTCCCTTTACTGATAAAGGTTCTTTGGTAATATTTACTTATAAACAACCTTGAAAAACATCTAAGGGTTCTAACTATACTGATTCTAGATACCCTTCTTGATTTAATCTTCGTAATCGCTTCTCATTAACATGACAAGCCTGAAGTTCCATAGGCGGGTGATATTTGAGTCATTTTGGTTGTTTTTTTCATTGATTTCCATTACTGAGTTCTCCAGTTCCAACATATACAAACCATTGTTAAGATGTGCCATACCATAACATATGTTATCCCTATAAAAGAGACAACATTTATTTCTAAACTTGAAATAAAAACCCATAGTGTCTAGACTTGACACAGAGATAATGTTTTTGGTAATAGAAGGTAAATAATAGCAATTGTTTAAAACTAGAATCAAACCAGTTGGCAAGGTTAAGTAATAGTCTCCCATTGCTAAGGCTTCCAGACTTGCACCATTTTCAGCTTGGAGATCCACTTGACCTTTTGCAATCTTCTTTAACCTACTTGGTTTTTGTATATGAATACAAATGTGTGAGCCACATGCTATATCCAATACCCAACTTGTAGATAAATATAGATTACATTCAATGACAAAAATACCTGAAGTAGAAGCATCAACTTGCTTCTTCTTCCCAGCTCTACAATTCTTCTTCCAATGGCCTTTCTTGCCACATCCAAAGCAGACATCTTCCTGATCATTACTTTGACTCTGAATATTTGGCTTCTTTGCAAGACGATGCATTGGTGTCTTTGGCCTTGAACTGGCCTTAGACCCCTTTTCCTTACCCTTGTTTTTCTTGTTCACCATAAGGATAGATGAATTGATATTTTTCATATCTTTATCATCTTGGAGAACTAAATCCAAAAGGTCTGGGAGCGACTTTGTCATATCATTCATATTATAATTGACAATAAAAGTCGAGAATATTGATGGTAAAGAGGCAAGAATGAGATCCACTGCTAGTTCTTGGTTCAGTTTGAACCCAAGGGCTTCAAGCCTCTCAATATACCCAATCATCTTAAGTACGTGAGGACCGTCTTGGTGCCCTTCTACTAGCCTGCACTTATAAAGCGCACTTGAGATATCATACCTTTCTTTCCTGGCCCTCTCCTCATAAAGTTCTTGGAGATGTGAAAGCATCTTGTAGGCGTCCTCATCCTCATGCATTTTTTGCAATTGGCTGGACATGGATGACAACAAGATGCATTGTACATCAAGCGCATCGTCTACATGCTTTCTCCATTTATCTTTTTCTGCATTACTTGATCCCTAAGGAGGCTCATTAGGAATTGGGAATTCTGGCACATATAACTTCCTTTCTTGGCGTAGTACTATGCGCAAGCTCTCGTACCACTCCTGGAAGTTATTGCCAGTCATGATATTTTCTTTATCCAAGATCAATCATAGTGATAAAGTACTTGTGGTGTTAGTGATTTCCATTTTGAATCTACATCAGATAAAAATTTAGCAGTTAGTACTTTATCTTGATTACCTTTTTACATTTATGATTAATAAATTATTATATCATTTTAATGTCTCCCACTATTTTAGCGAACCTTAATAGCCCTCACTATTAGATTCGGAACACTCTATCGCTTGAGTATTATAGTGGCAAGGATCCTCGAAACCTCCCTCGTAGTCTATAAGCTAGGGCTACGCCACTACTTGGAGGGTTTCAAGGTAGGAACTAGGCTGGCCAACCACTTGTTCTTATGGTTCCTTGTGTTATTGAGTAAACTTCCATCTTTTGGAATCTGAACTTGATTCCCTCAACATCTTGCCTCTAAAGTGATAGAAAGTTAGATAAGGCTAATCCTTGACTACTCACTTTAGTTAAGTCGACCTAGTTCTCTCATGAAAACACCCTGGTAGTAAGAGGTACTCTCAACTATGGCTGACGAGCACCCCAAACAGCCGGTTTAGTTTAGATGTGAGAAATGTAAGGAATTTATTGGACTTAATATATATTTTGAGAGATTTTTATACTTATTGATGAATATAATGATTTTCTATTTATTATGTTCAAACTGGGTTGTCGCGCGCACAACTGAACATGCAATAAAATATAATTCATCACATCTTTATGCATTTTATCTTGTTTACTATTCTATGTGATCACGTAATAATCATGCAGACGCATAAAATAATAAACTATGTATAAAGTAAATCATGCAATCCGAATGGTCTTGAGCATTATATAAAGATCGATCCATAATGAATCAATCTTGACCTAGGGGAATCCATACCTGAGTCGTGACTTGAGTCACGTCACAACTTTCCCAGTGTCATGATCTTGTCTCCCGTCTAGTTTACCACCTCGTCTTGGTGGGTTCTGCGTCTCAGATCATAATTTAATTACAAATATACCCACCCACAGGCGAGGGGGTCTAGGGGTACAAAATACATCTTGTGCATTGGACACGCATGCCCTTATACATATTTGAAATTAAAAGGAAGATTTGAAGTAGCTTCCCTGGTGAGGTTCGAAGGGAGTGGGAGGAGGCCGGGCAATAATCCGGCCAGCCGCATGGCCGACAGCCCGCTGCTCCGGTGAGCCGGCGAGGCGGAGGCCTGGTCCGACATGGCCTGGACCGGCTACGGCCTGGTCTGGCGTGGCCGGGACCGGTGGCGGCCGGTGCGGGGCTCGGCCTGCACGAGCAGGAGGTCCGGTGGCCGAGGTTCGGGAGTGGCGCGATGCGGTGGTTCGGTGGGGCTCAACCTGAGGTGGCGCGATACGGAGGTCCAACGACTGGGGTTCAGGAGCGGTGCAGCGCGATGGTCCGATGGGGCTCAGGGTGGTAGTTCGGCGCGGCTTAGGGTGGTGCGATGAGGTGTTCCGGCGGGGCTCGGGGAGGAGGTCCGACAGGGCTCGGGGTGGCGGTCCGGTGGGGCTCGGGAAGGAGGTCCGACGAGGCTAGGGTTTCTCCCTCAAGGGGAGCAGCCTCCTTGTGTGCCGCATGAAGGAGAAGACCCTTTTGGGTCTTCTATTTTTTATTTTTTTTAATTTTTCCTTAGGAAAAAGTTGCCACCACCATTTTTTTTAAATAAAAATAAAAAGGAGGAAGACCCCAAAATGGGGTCTTGGTATCCCCTCCCCTTTTTTAATAGACTTTGTGAAAAATATTTTCCACACCCCTTTTGTGGAAAATATTTTATAATAAAATATTATATGATATTTTATAATAATAAAATATTACATTTAATTTTATCTCAATAATGATTGAGATTAACATCAAATGAATGAAAAAACTATGACGTCAATCTGATTAAATTTTTTAAACGATCATAGCTTGATCATTTGAAAATGAAACAACACGCAGTAGGATCCGAATGAACCATTTTAACACCCCACACTTAAATTTAACGTATCTTAATATTTTTGACTCAGAAAAACCTTGCGATTCCCTCTGATACCACTGTTGGGTACCAGGACGGCGCAGGGGAAGCCGGTGGGCCAAGAATTTAAAATTTGCTGCATCACCAGAGTGACATAACCCTGTCAACTCTGGTGATCTTGTCCCAGTTTGGTCTGAGGATCTCACAAGGTTTAAGGAGAGCAGAAAAATAAACTGAACATGTACCTAGTTCGGATTTGACGTGTGCAAGTCCGTCGCAGGAAGCCGACGATCGTTGCTCGAAGAATCCAACGTTGAATCCCTCTAGATCATCCACACATGCCTCTTGAATCTTCTCGCGCGCCATTCGTCGAGATCCGGGTGTTAGCATGAATCTTCGACACTCACTTCAGCACAAGGATGATCACCCTAAGGGAAGAAGCTTTAATCCGAGATGGATGAACTTGAATATCTTCCTTCGCTTGAGAGACTCTCTCTCTAGATTCCAGGAAGAGATAGAAGCTCTCAATCCCAACACATGAATAGTTAATATGGGAGATCCTCTCTCTTACTTATATAGGGAGTGTTTAAAACACACGGTATGGATTCCCGACCCCCGTGTAATAAACGTCTGCTATATAAGTGTTATAAATAATTATTTATGTCAAATAAAATTATGCCATAAATAATATCTATAATTTATCACTTACTTGTAATATATAAATATATTACGTGATAAATTTGAGTCTTTAACTCGACTCACACCTCCTGCTAATATTAAACGAACCTAGGATATAAAAATCCATTCGAATAATATTAATACTTGTATTTACTATATATATAACTTGTAAATACATGTTATAAAAAAATTCAATGAATTATTCTAAACTTGAATAATTAATGAATTTATTTATTCTTTGGTGATCCATAGAACTTGGATAGTGCTCAGACCCTTTGGTGGGCCCCACCAAGTTCTATATTCCTATTCCCAGAATAAGGCAGATTCTCAAGGCGCTATTATGTGTGACCCTCTAGGCCCTTACCTCAATAGTAGTGAATAATATTCACCGACCTAGAGCGTGGTCTAGCAACCCATCGAGGCCCCTATAGAGATAAGGCAAAGTCAAAGCAACGACTGCCTTCCTACGAACACGGTCCATGTAATAAAATCTCTTCGTCATCGATATCTCAATAAAGCAGAATGCACACTAGGTCATCATTCTTTATTTTGATTTATATTGTTTGTTGATTTGTCTGGATGGTCTTACCTTCTCACTACTATGGCCATGCTTTTAATGAAGGTGCAACCATCCTAATCAACCAGACCTGAGATATCTCTTCCTGAACTCGAAAGCGACAAATACTTTCTTGATCATTCAATCAACGCCATGCCATTAATGACATACCCGATACAAACTATCTCTCCATAACTTTTTCGCCATAGTTTTCGCCTTGCATCAAATGTACGTAATTAAATGACATCCATTGACAATGATCTCAAGTCTAAAGACCATTACACATGTCCGTAGATAGGAATGACCAATGATACCTAAAACATGTGGTGTTCCTATTATGCAGGTCTGTCCTCATGATCTCAACTACTAGAGTTCATCAAGTGAGAACTTCATGAGAAGAAGTCTCAATGCTTATGGGCCCCCAACACATGATGGTCACACATCATCTGTGTCCTTTCAGAATGATGTGACTAGACCATAGAACGTTACTTTAAGATTACTTTCATGGCATATTAGGGTTCTCATTATAGACTGGGATCTACTATAACCCTTTGATGCGAAAGGTAATCTAAGGACATTTCCATAAACAAAGTGGATGCAGAAGTATCTACAATATTATGGCAAGATAAACACATGTATTATTACAAACAGAATACATGTAGAGGTAATCAAAGTACAAAACAAGTTGGGTATAGGGAACCCAATTTCAACATGAACAACCCATATTGAATGGTGGTAAGCATTAATAAGTTGTTCCTAAAAAGCTATAGGTACAACCATCTAATTTTTGAATCATAACACTGAACTTTCATCCAGCTTCCATCCCTCAATGGCCTCTCCACCATTGAGTTTTGAACTCATCACAATAGATTCTGAATCAGACATCTGTGCCTCTTTAACCATCTTCACCAGATCAGGTTTCAAATAAATAGGAAAGAAAAGCACAATATTAACTCAGTATTCACATTAAAAACTCATGTTGGTTTGGACCGACATCAACTGCCACTCATCTGAAGATTCTTTTTTCAACCTTGCATACAACTTTCTACTCAATGTATCGACCACCAAATTTCCTTTCCCCGATGTATACATCAAGTCAAAGTAAAATATTTAGAGATAATCCATCTATATTCTTTTTCTTAGATTAAAATCCCTTTATGAGAAAATATGTTTCAAGATTTTATGATCTGTAAACATAGTAAATTTCTCACTAAAGAGGTAGTGATGTCAAGTCTTTAAAGCATGGATGACTGTAGCTAACCCAAAATTGTGTGTTGAGTAGTTCTTCTCATGAACTCACAACTGCCTTAAAATATAGGCAACAACATGGTTTACTTGCACGAGAACACACCTCAACCCTGATCCTGAAGCATCACAATACACCATGTACCCTTGTCCTGATTATGGAAAAATCAAGATCAGTGCAGATGTAAGGCAAACCTTTAGCTCTTGAAAAGATTTTTGGAATTCCTCACTCCATTGGAATGGAGTGTTCTTATTTTTCAAAGTTTTCAAAGGAAAATATAGTCATGAGAAGTCACAAAAAAACATCAGTAATAACTATCTTGACCAAGAAAACTCTATATCTCAAAGGCATTCTTCAGTGGTTGCCAAAAGATAACAAATTCTATTTTCTTCAGATCCACCGAAACACCTATTTTAGAAATTACATGGCCAAGAAAACATACTTCTTGTATCCAAAAATCAAACTTTGATAGCATGGAATACAACTGATGATCTCTCAAGATTCTCAACACTATCCCCAAGTTTTTCTCATGCTCAACCCTTTTCCTTGAATACACCAAGAGGTCGTCCACAAACACCACCATGAAAGAATCCTGATATCATTGAAATATATGAGTCATCAATAGCATAAATACTGTTGGTTCATTCGTAAGACCAAAAGTCATTATGAAATATTCATAATGGTCATATCTTCTTTAGAAATGTTTCTTTAGAATATCCTCTTTCTGGACTTGCAATTGGTAATATCCTAATCGCAATTCAATCTTAGAGAACCACTGATCTCCCCTTAATTGACTGAATAGATCATCAATGAATGGAATTGGATACTAATTCTCTATCACAACTTGATGAAGCTTACAATAATTCACACATAGCCTTAGATTTCCATCAGCCTTGTTAATGAACAAGGCTGGTGCTTTCCATGGAGACATGCTCGGCCGAATGAAACCTTTGGTTTCTAGCTCTTCCAATTTCAATTTCAACTCACCTAATTCTGTTGGTGCTATTGGATAAGAAAAAAGTGAGATAGTACTGGTACTTGGGAGGAGATCAATCGTAAACTCCACTTCCCTTACCGGTGGTAACCCAAAGAAATTTTTGGGAAACACATCTGAAAATTGATCCATGACTGCTAGAAAACTATTCCTCTTGATCTCATCCATTAATTCCAAATACAACACTACCATCTGGTATGATATCATTCCAACTTCTGGTTCTAACAAGCTCATTTCACCTACCTTTACATTCCTTTCTCCTCTAAAGAGATGCTCGATGCCATCCTCATTCACAAAACTCACTATTCTGCTATAATAGTTGATGTGAGCCTTGAAAATTGTAAACCAATCCATACCCAGGATTACATCATAGAAATTCATCTCTAGCATAAAGAAATACCATTTCAGTCCAACTCCATCAACAATTATAGAACATGCTCTACATAGAAAGTCTCTATATTATCTTTGACCAAGAGGAGTTTGAAGTTTTATCACATAGGGCATCATCTCAAGTTTTAAACTTAAAAAATCAATAGTTTGATAATAAATAAAAGAATGAATTCACTAGTATCAAACACCACTTGCATAAGGGTACAACTCAAAAGAATCGTACCTCCCACCATAGATGGTCCAAACTGATCATCCACCATAACCTGTTTAGCTTCGTATAACTGATTCATCACAACACTTTACTTCTTATTGCCCTATTGAGATTACCCTACTCAAGGGGTCATGGTATCCTTAGAATCACTATGGATAGATATGTTATACTAATGGGATTGATTCTGCTTCCCTCACCCTGTCAAAGCATATGACGCCCGCGATACCTGATAAGTGTCTCGAGCACCTGACCTCGGAGCATTGTGACAATAGCATTGAAGATGCCCCATCTGGTTGCAGTTGTGGAATTATCTAGGTTGTTTCATACACCCTCACTTTATGTGGTCAAGTGAACCACATTAGAAACATCCTACCTTGCTCTTGGGTCATGGAGGAAGGTTCATTGATCAAGCCTTCTGATTTTGGTTTATGCTCCCACCTTGGAAATCGGTGTCCTTATTCCTCTTGATCCCAGAATTAGAGTTCCCACTATTTCCCATGGGTATCAACATGCTACCTCCTCCCATATATCCTGATATGTCTCGTTCAACCATCGTCTCTCTATTCACTATCTATGTATAGTCTGTAATAAAAATCAAAACTATCTTCAAGAGAATCTCCTGTATCATCCCCGATTCAAAGATGTGTGCCTTCAAGGAAGCACTAGTAGTAACCTCAGGCAAAAAGTGAACCAAATTCATGAATTTAGCTGCATACACCATGATAGATAGGTTTTCTTATTTTAGGCTGAAGAAATATATCATTCTTTGAATCTTGAACGTGTGAGGATAGAATTTTTTGTTGAAAAATTCTTTAAAATCCTACAAACCAAGGCCTTGATCCACTTTAGCTTTTATAGATAGGTCCCACCACTGATGTACAAGATCCTCTAGTATATATGTTGCTAGCTTTACTTTCAGCTCCACTAGTTTGCCTATGAAATCGAAGATACAATTCATCATATTTAGCCACACCTCCGCTTTTTCTGGTTCTAAATCACCCTGAAAGATGGATGGATTCTACTTCTGAAACTAGACAGAATAATCCACTTATCTTGGCTCATCCCTTAAATTCCTTGTTTCCACCACCTGAAATGCTTGGATGATACTTTGAACTAGTTTTTAGTTCACCTGGGGCTCAGGTGAAACCATGTTTAATGCAGCTTCTTTCAGTTGGTTTTTACGATGCCTACCAGGTTCCATTTTCTAGAAACACAACAATGTCATAAGTATCACTCTCTATCAAATGAAGGCTTAACATTTCAAATTCTACCACATCATTCTATCCCAATAATTCTTTCCAAAATTACCCTTTACTATGTTTAACCATTTTTGAAAAAATTCAACCTGATATTGAAAATCAAACCATTTTCAAAATGCCACAATCATACTCTTTTCAATGTATTTCATTTGAAAACAATTTCAACATTTTTCAAAAATTATTTCACATTACACCGAATCATATATCATTACTAAAAGGGAAATATTCACTCCTAGTGGGAAGTCATTCCTATGCATGTCATTCTTGTCTCATTGGATAAATCCATGACAATGAGATTCCAATTCCTATAAGTGTCTCCAAAACAATTATATACACAACTCCCTAGTAACTTGAATTTTAGCATAAAAAGGTTAGCTACATCTTTTTATGCTCTACACTTCAAGTCCTGACAATCCTACTCCTTTCTATGATCCCAACTCAAGGAATAGACCATAATGAATTTTTAACTCTAAGACCAAGAAAACCGATAACCACTTGTTCCACAAAGAAGGACCAATCCAATAACAATTTTAATATCCCACCCCTTCTCATTGGCTTGATAGGGTGGTGAGATGTTACTTAGCCTTAAGCGACATCTCCAAGATGCCAAAGGATGACAATAAATACTGAATTTCTTTAATACAGGTGGGGGATGATTTTCCCTTTACAAATAAAACAACTAACAAAACAAGAGATAACCAAACAACCACCACATGATGCATAATAACAATTAAATACAACCCAACATTTCATTTATCAAAATAAAACTAAAACCAAGTACCACAGTGGAAGACAACAATATCAAAGTAAATAGTGGAAGACAAAACTCAAAGACTCTAATGATAACTCCATGCTCCAAACATGCTCCATGCTCCAACTCCACAAAAACCTAAGTATCATGAAGTAATACTAAATATGTTTGATACTTTACCTTTTCTCATATGTCAATAGACGATATCTGCAAAAGCACCAAAGTTCCAAAGTAGGGGTGAGTACTAAAACTCAGTAGGTTTTTCCTGAGGACTTCCCAACTCATGGCACTAGGATAGAACATGTTATCCCATTTATTTAAAACAATTTATATAAAAAATTTTAGAAAATAGTTTATATCAAAATATAAAAAAAATCCACATTAAACAGTTTTCCAAGGAAAGAAAATAACTAATTCTTTAAATCAATTAACGTTATATTTTGGCATACCCATTCCATGGTTCACAACACACCCACACATGAATGGTTGTTTGAAAATTCCATACTCATGATTGGTATCTCATCAAATAAACTTGTGTCTCATTGATATATTCCCTCGATCTAAGGTCACATACCTTTTATCCCATTGGTACACATCTCTTATTCAGGGGAATGTCGAACATGAACTCACACAATAACCATGAATGCCAAAACCATTTCAACCAAACCATTTCAAAACATTTCAATAAAACTTTATTTTTTTTAAAAACCTTTCCAACAAGCCATTTCAAAAATTCAAAAAAAACCATATTTTAAAATAAAAATTTTAAAATCAAGAAACTTAATCGCTTTGCACAACCAATTAACATGATTCCACAGTTTCACTGAAAACCATAAATCGCCACTAAAGAGGATTTATAACATGATTTGAACCATAATTTTACAATCAAAATTAATCAATTGAACTAATTTAAAACTAATCCAATAAGTTCTATTAAGATAAGTTGAGAGTGAAGCCACCTACCTAGAGATTTTTGGAGAAAATGATAACCAATATAAAAAATGCCAACAAAACCGGGTTAAATATTCACAAACCCACCTTAGATCTCTTCCCCCATAATAAACCAAACAAAATATAAAAATATTTGGAATTAACCACCTTATATCTACCCACAAAGGGTGTAGATCTAAGAATATGAGAGAGAGGGTGAAGTAGATATAAGAAACTTATCAATAACGATCAAGAATGAATCCTTACTACAAGAATCTAGCTTCAAATCGACAAGGGAAGCCTTTTAATCACCTCTAATTCTATGGGATAACCTTCCTTGACCTTTCTTAAGAGAGAATATTGAGTTAGGGAAGCATAGGAGAAAAAATGAGGTAGTTAGAGAGTAAAATGAGTGAGATCCATAATTTTAGGATCTCACCTTTAACTCATGCATGGTTAGTCTCACGTTTAGGAAAAACATGCACTAACTAAGAGTTATCCACTACCTCAAGGGTTCAACCTCATATGGTTGTCTTGAAAAATTTATAAACCATGTGCCAGCCATGCCAAATCCCACTGTCCAACATATCATGGTTTGGACAAACTGTGTGTAGCCTATGCGCCTTTCCCTTTTCCTCTATCTCGCTATGCACAATTTCCTATAGGTGTTTCACG
Organism: Viscum album; assembly: GCA_963277665.1. Lineage (NCBI taxonomy): Eukaryota > Viridiplantae > Streptophyta > Magnoliopsida > Santalales > Viscaceae > Viscum > Viscum album. Next base: position 1,291,828,940 of record OY728119.1, read on the forward strand.
GTTTTCTAAACCGTTCACTAACTATGCACCTATAGAAAATCCCAAAAAATACTTCAAAAGTTCTTTAACCCTTCCCAAACTTAACCCAAACACTTAATATACCCAAAATACATAAGAATGGGTTAATTAACTCAAACCGAGGGTGCTACATGGATGATATAAAAAAAGTGAAGCTTAAGATGAAAATTAATCTAATCAAAAGATCATGCCATAACATTTTACATTAATCTATGATTTATTGCTGGGTGACATGTGTTCTAGTGGCATATGTTAGAGTTGAAGAAGAGGCATCACCTCTAGCCGTTGCATATATTTATTTCATTTGTTATCTATCTTGATTTGAAATGTGTCATAATGCCTTAGGGTGGAGTATTTAATGTTGCATTTAGTTATTATGAGCGAGTGGTTGTGTTATAGTATGGGTCCATGAGATTCCTGGTGTTTGAGTATTGTGCGTTGAATACTTTCATTGCGTTATGATGTTATTTTTTAGATTTTAGGTTTAAAGTATGGGGTAGTTATAGAATTCATAAGATTCAAGGATTGTGTCATGAAAGTTAGAGGCTTTGGTGGTATCATCAAAATTAAACTGCTTTTAATCAAGAGATATGAGGGGATTAAGTGACAAGCTTAATGGGACATCTCAACGCCCATTAACATCAGAAGAAAACATGAAATCCATACCCAAGATCCTATCGAGATAAAACAATATAATAAAATAATAAAATAACAATACATTCATACCTCACTGTCCATGATTTTTATTTTCATTGTCTGTGAGTTTAATCGAACTTTGCAAGCAAAAATTTGTAATGTATCAACCCAAATCACTCTATAGTAACCTGATTAGTTCGTTTCATGACCTCAAGTGTTCCTTCATATATATTAGAGGCTTCTGACTAGAAACTAAAGTCTAAGGTTTTACCATAAGAAGACTATACTCTCATATAAGAGTAAATAAAACAATGTAAATAATATACAAGCAGTCATTACAATGCCTAAAAAATAAATAAACATTATAATCCAAGACAAACATAAATAAATAATACAACACACTATCAAAATGACTCCTATAAAAATAGGCATCAACAAGATCTCCCATAGGCAGATCATATGCATCCCAGAATAAAATAAATAAAACTAAAAGTTAGAGCCATGATGCCTTAGGGTGGAAGGATTTAATGTTGTGGCTAGTTGTTATGGGTGATTGGTTGCATCATAGTATGGGGCCATTATTTTCCTGGTGTTTGAGTATTGTTTGTTGAGGATTTTCATTGTGTTGTGATGTTATTTTTTGGATTTCAGGTTTAAAGGACGAGGTAGTTATGGAATGTTGGGCATGTATTGTCTCAACAATACTCTATAATTTATGATGATTTTGATGTTCAGGAATACCCTTGTTTGTTTTCTAATGAAGTTTGATTGAATGAGTTTTTAAGAATTTATATACGGGTTAAAGCAATTTGAAATTACAAGAATTACTCTGGAAACACCATTTCAAACTCTACGTTCGATAAATGAATATATGGTATCAACCCTATGTTATGCTGAAAAAGTGAAATGCTTGCGTATGGTATCAACCCTATGTTACGCTAAGAAGTTAACACTTGCATATGGTATCAAACCTACGTAGCGGTAAATAGTTTGCATTTGGATTGACATCCTTACGTTCAGAGAATCATCAAAAGTATGGATCAACAACCTTACATTGGAGTCCAGATTTACTGTTCATACCCTACATGCAGAAAAGTTGAATGTATGGTTAATCAATGCTATGTTCGGGATTTTATGTTGACAAGGATAAAGGTATGGATTATCATCCCTATGATACTTTTTTTTCCTACATTATGTTAATGTTAAAGTATGGTTAAAGAACCCTACACTACACAAAGGAACCCTATGCTATGCAAAGGAACCCTATTATATGCATCTCAACCCTACGTTGTGTTCTCAACGGCGAAGTTTTTCAAGACACATTTTCAATTCGATATTGCTGCAATGGTCAAGTCAAAATTAAAGACAGATTCAAGGATCATTTTTATTATTTTAAAGAACCATGTTCATTAGAGAAAATCTCTCCTATTTCTATGGGAAGTTATGAATCCCTTAGTCAATTAGAATTTGAAATTTTGTGATCAATCAAGATATTATTTTGGATTTTGAATATCAAAGAAATTTTTATGTTCTATACATTATTTAGTAGTATCAATTAAAATATATACATATATATGCGTGTGATAAGTGATTCACATATGGGATTGCATTATTGAAATTATCTTTTACAGTGCTGTTGTAATGAACATTTGATTCTGAAAGAAGCTACACTTTGGAGATATATATGTTCAATATTTTACTGCTATAAGATCACTACTACTATATAGTTTATACCTTATTGAATATATTTTTTCAACAAGGATCATTTCATACTATTTCATTCTTGAAGATATTATTTTCTAAATAAGAAGATCCATCAATTGTTAGTTTTTGCTGCTGCAACTATGAATAACAACCTGAACCTTTCAAATCAAACTCTTTTGATTTATTGGAGTTTAAACTGCTCATACTTAGTTGTGGAAAATTATCAGCTTCTTGATCTAAGATATGAATAATTGGTTCTATTCTATAGAACTATAAAGCTTTATTATTAGTATTATTGTAAAGGTGTCAACTGCCTGCACTCATTTGTAAATTTATGGTCTTGTGATAAGAGGACCATTCTATTGAAATTTACCAAGATCACAGAGAGAGTGATTGGTAGAGTGGACTAGGAGATCTTTGTGCCCCGAACCACTATAAAAATTCATGTTCTTTATTTTTTTTATCCACTTCATATTTTCATACAGAATAAAAACACTGCATATTCTCATAAATTACAGTGGGTGTCAAAATCCAGAATTGTGGAAGATTCTTTAGAAGACAAAATTCACCCCCCTCTTGTGTTACTTTGTATATTTAGACCTAATATAGAATTAATAGGATTAAATGAGTGTGTATTGAAAGTTTGAGGCTTTGGTCATTGCGGAAAAATAAAGTTCACTATGCCAAAATGTGCTTTGGTATCATTAAAATTAAACCATTGTTGATCAAGAGATATGAGGGGTTTAAGTGAAGAGATTCATGGGGCATCTCTATGCCCATTGACATCGGAAGAAAATGTGGAATCCATACCCAAGACCCTATCAATATAAAATTATAGAATAAAATGATAAAAAAAATATATTCATACCTTATTGTCCATGCTTTTGATTTTCATTGGTAGTAAGTTTTATTGAGTCCCATAAGTAACAACTTGTAACCTCCCAACCCAACTCAATCTATAGTAATTAGATTAGTTCATTTCATGACCTCAAGCATGCCTTATCGTATGTTAGAGGCTATATACTAGTAAGTAAAGTCTAAGGTGTTACATTGAGAAGACTATAATCTCACATCAGAGTAAATAAAACATCGAAAATAATATACAAGTAGTCATTACATTTCCTAAAAAAATAAATAAACATCATGACCCAATCCAAAAATAAATAAATAATAAAACACACTTTTTATAAGACACACAAATAGTCAGAAATTAACAATATCTCTCATGGGTAGATCATATGCATCCCATAATAAAATAAATAAAACTGAACTACCATAACCTAGTTCTGAATACCTGCCTGATCATATCTCTTAACTCCATCCAAGCTATCTATCTCGACCGTGCAACATTGAGCCTTTGGCATACTTGGACTTGCAAACATTGGATATGCTCGGGTGATAATGTGTTAGGGTTTCCCAAGCATGGTGTGATTAAATCTCAATAGACCACCACCAATTATGTCTCTAACATAACCAGTAAATATAGTGTATTCACAATGTGATATGACCAACATAATAAAATAAAATATTAAAGCATAATAAATAATCATTATCGATCCTTGGGTTCTATGGTAATACCCATGACCAACCATGTATGCTTCAACCAATACAATTTCTCCAAGAAAATCACACAACCATAAGGAGGAAACTTGTCTTTCCCTATAATTAACGAGCATATATCATCTGGGGGGAATAATACCCCACCAAGGAATCAATAGGCATATCTCATCAGGGGTAATAACATCCAACCCAGGAAATAGTATAAATATATCATATTGGGGAATAGTATTGGTTAGAGAAAATATGGAAAGATGGGGGGGGTGAATTTCCCTTTTAATAATTTAAAAGCATAAGTAAAAGATAAATAAAAAAATTGATTGAGTGATTGTTTATTAAATCAATATGAGTAATAAAGATAATATCAAAGTAAATTAAGCATGAGAATGATCAAATAGAATTTATGTAAGTATTATAATCAATGATAAATACTACAATGCAATAAAGTAAATAGAGTAAAAACACAATTGATAAGGAGTTATACTAAATCTCAATGTGAGTATAGTGACCCAAGCCTTTTACACATATTATTACATGATTTTAAAACATAAATATCCAATGAGTATAACCCAAATATCGTGAGGCATAGTGTATTTTGAAGACTAAGTTCATAATACATTTAAAGAAAAATAAAACATGGAATCCTTATTTTATTCCCCATAATGAGATCCTAAATCCATTTGAGCTCCTAAAAATACTTATGATAACCTAGGGAATACATAAAAGAAAGGGGAGATCACAAAATCCTAGTAAAGAAATAAACATGATAAAGAAACATAATGCGTGAATCAAAGGTATAACATGATATCATAAAATATAAGGCTCATGAGTAATCACATAGAATCATAACATAAATAACATGATATCATAAGATCATAACATAGAAAATGTGATAGAAACATATAACATGACATAAACATGATTCAAGACTAACTACCTAGACAACATCACATGGTGGACAAAGTACCATAATAGATTAGGTTAACTCCCTAATCTCATACGTAACATTTCATGAGACAAAATATTTAACCAATGTATTGGAGAACTATTTGGGTGAACCCATCATAACATGTATATGATTATTTGTTCCACAAAATGAAATCAATCTTAAGGCATAAATGTAAAAATTACCCATGGAAAGAAATGTGTTGCATTTGAGAAAAGAACTTATGATAAGTATTAAACCATCAAAGAAAGGGAGAATAAGATAGGTATATATGTGAGATACATATATACAAAATTTTGAAACATTTTATAACATTAAATAGATAGAGAAATTGAGTTAGAGAGACAATGGTCATAACCTGAAGAAAAGGGTGGTTTAGAGAGATCCCTTACCTCAAGCCCGACTTGTCACACAGATTATTTATCTTCATGAATAATAAACTCATATTAATTATTTACTTACTTAATAATACTTTTAAATTTTATTATTTGTTTTATTTTATTTATTATCATTTTATATTCAATTACTTAATCATTTAGGTTCATATCAGATGTTTTGATGATATTTGACTCATATATCCAAAATCACTTTGGTTAGTCGACTAAGGTCAAAGAAATTATTAATTCATAATTTAAAGAATAATATTAATGATATAATTAACATTTTTATATATAAATTATACTTTTAAAACCAACCATGAAATATGGTTATGTAAAATGAACTACGTTACAATCATGGAGACGACAGACCATACATATACATGAGTAATGTTCCCATTTTTTAATGACCATGATGAAAATAAAGTAAGTGTTATTTTATATTTTCATAATTATAATTATATCATAAATATTATATTAATTCTTTAAATACACTTATATATACCATACATGTGATGTGTTAATGAAAAACAAATCACATCACTTCGTGGAGGTGGTAATCCACATGTACGGAAGAATGGAGTTATCATCTTTCAATGAATGGAAATTTTAAAAAATATATGATATATTAATTTTTCAAAATTATAAATATGTCATTAATATAAAATATATACATTAAATTCATCATCAAAAACATTCATAAATGTTTATGATGGAAAATGAATTACATCGGTTTGTGAGACGGTAGTTCATTGTACAAACGAACAATGGTTTTATTTCTCATTTGATGGAAGAATAGATTGATGCGGGTTATTAAATTAACATAATAACATATAATTATATGGTATACAATTATTACATTATATCAGCATGGTTTAATAATTTTTGTAGGATGTGGAAGAAGAAATAAAACAAAATTCTCGATTAAGAATGATACTCTTCTTCAGAAAACCTCTTTACTTTTGCACCAAAAGGCTTCATAAGAGGGGTTTATAATAAAAAAATGCCTCTAGGATGTGGTAAGGGAAGTAATTATGGGATTTGGAAAAATTTTGGTTGATACTAAAGGATTTTAAGTTTATAGAGGAGAGTATAGAAGATTGATTTTTATAAGTGAGAAGGAGCGAAATTTTTGTAAATACCCAAAACTATTCAATAATGATAAGTTACTATCAAGAAAAATGAATCAAAAATTAATAAATAATGTATTAGAGGCAAGATAATGTCTATAAAAACCTATAAAATTAAAAAATAAACATTTTTTAAACATGTTATTACATTTACCTTTATGGTTACTCACTTTTAACATTTTAGTTTTCACTATGCTAACTAGTTTTAAACTAGGTAATTTATCCTTTAAGACAAAAAATAAAACTAGCCTTATTAGATAATTTGGAACCAATGATTCTAAAAATTAAATACAATTTATCAAATAAAAATCCTATGTTTTAAATAATTATTTTTAACACAAGCGCATGTAATGCGTAAAACCCCATTTTAACCATAATCACAATAATTAATTTTTACTGTTTTTGTTATTCACTATGGAAAAACATTTAGTTGAAATTATTAACTGATATTAATTATTATAATTCAAAATATTTAATCCATTTTATAAAATTAAATTCACATAAGTGTAAAATTTAAATTTAAAATTAAACCCGCAAAATGCGACGAAAAACGGTTTTTTAGGAAAATACATTTTTTATTTAATAGATGATATTATATTAACTCTATGACAATAAATAATCATTATATGAATTTAAATTAATATAAATAGATATATAATATATATGTTTAATTTAAATATTTCCTTAATAGGTTAATTTTAATTAATTAAAATGGATAAACTTTATGCACATTAAAAATAGTTTGTAGGAAACCGTGTTTTTAAGCATAAAAGAAAACATATTTTTTTGAAGAATAAAATGTATTCATTAAAAATTGAGTGCTTATTTACTAGGAATTTATCAATATATTTATATTTATTAGTACCTTTATATATATTTCATAAATCATTTAATCCTATTTATACTTGTGAATTTAATGGCCAGGTTATAAAAATCACATTTAAATAATGATGAACCAATTAGGCTTGATGTTTTGTGTCATATATTGATAGTCATGAGCCATGAAGGTCGTTTTTTTCCACATAGGTGTGTCAGATTAGAAATTCATATGTGTCCCAAACTTTAATAACTACTTGGGCATAGTATAGTAGAAGTCCAGGGTTGATCCCACGAGGAGGACACTATTCTGTAGGGAGAATAAATCTAGTCTTGAATACTTTGGAGGAGTCCTTACTAGTTTGAATAATGTTTGGGAGTTTTCTAACTATTTTTGGGTTTTACTTCAATTGATTAAAGAGGGGTCGGGATCAAGTCCGAGTATCTAGATAATGGTGATCCTAATTCTAATCTTGGCAAAGTCCTAACTGCTTAGTCTGTGAAGAAAGCGGTAGTTGCTAGTTAACCTTAGTCCAGTATTTTAGTTATACCTAGGATGTAACTATTCCATGGTCAGGAGGCTAGTTACAGTCCCAGATGCATTAAGTTCAGCTTCTATTTTAGAAATTTTCCTAAGCTAATGGTTATATTCTTAGTTTACTCTAATTAAGATAGGGTCATTTATTTTACTGTCCGATGGTCACAGTATAGTTGAAAAAATGGGGTTTGGCCATTGGTTTATATCCTAATTACTAATCCAATTAGGTTTTCCAAGTTTAAAACTAGAGGTTTATTTAAGAATATAGATACATTGAATCTTGATCCCTACCCTTGACGCGTTTAGCTACTCATGATGGTAATTAAAGCAATAAAGGGAATAAAAGAAATCATGATAACTATGATAATGGAATTGAATTGAATAAACATGTAAGGATAAGAAATAAAAATGCAATAATACTTTAAATAAAACCTTACTTGAAAGGAACAAAATGGAAATGAAATGACACGAGAATTGAAGGCATTGAAGAAAATGAATCCATGGTTCTTTGATTGAAAATGTAAAGGAATTACAAATAAATAAAGTGTTTTAAGAGTGAAAAGAGAAGAAAATTTTGAAGGGTGTCTAAAAGGGAGAGAGAGATAATCCCATCTTTTTTGTGTGTATGACCGAACTACTCCTTAAATTGGCAAAAATGGTCACCATGTGTACTTAATTGTTACGTTGTAAACCCTTGATCTGCGTTACTTCAACCAGGATCTCCAGCATGGCATGTAGATCTTCTATAGATTAATGAAGTTTGACCATGGTCATGTCGTGTACAAGTGGTTCAGGATGTGTAACCCATGGCCAACTCACTTTTAATATTTAATCCTCACAACTTTATCAGTTTTTGGTTTCACTTGAGTTACGACTTGTAGGAGGGATTCACGACGTGAACTGGAAATTTCTTCAGTCTTCGTGGTTAGTCACGAATTGGCTTCACAGATTGATTCAGGTTGTGATCATCAAGTACATGATGTGAACTTGTCCATCATGATGTTTACTTGGCCATTTTTTGTAGCTTTTTTGCCTTTATTTTTTGGTTATTATGAAGCTCTATTTCCAGCAATATTGGATATCCACCATGTGAATTATCCAGTAAATGAATAAAAACAATGGAAAAGTGACAAAATATATATATATAACATTTAGGCTTATCATATATGCTATCAAACATTTTTTTTTATTTTTTTATTAAACTCAAGATGTTACATTCTTTTCCCCTTAAGTAATTTTCCCATCAAAATTTCATGTTACATACTAAGGTGAAAACAAGTGATGGTACTTCTGCTTCATGGCTTCCTCTGATTCCCAGGTTTCCTCTTCGTATTTATGGTTTCACCATAGTAATTTGATCAGGTGAGTTATCTTTTTGTGTAGAACTTTATCTCTATGATCCAAAATCATCATCGAATACTCCTTATAATAGAGATCATTTTCCAGCTGCACCACCTCTAAATTCAGTACATGTGAATAATCTAGTATGTACTTTCTCAAGAAGGATATATGGAATACATCATGTACTTGATAAAGAGTTTGTGGGAGTTCTAGTTGATAATCCACAACTTCAATGCGATTAAGAATATCAAATGGGACAATGTACCTAGGGGATAAGCTTTCCCTTCTTCCTAAATCTCATGACTCTCTTCCATGGAAATATGCAGATAAACACTTTTTCACCAACCTCAAAATATAAGGCTCATCAACTATTGTCAGTATAACACTTTTATCAACTCTGAGTAGTCCTGATGTGCTGGTGAATAGTATTGACCTTTTCTACCATTTCCTCAACCATCTCAGGCCCCAATATCTCACGTTCACCAAATTCATCCCAACATATAGGTTTTCTACATCTCTTCCCATAAAGGTATTCATAAGGATCTATTTGGATGCTTGAGTGAAAGATATTATTATACAGGAACTCAAGAAAAGGAAGATATTAATCTCATCCTCCTTTGAAGTCCATCAAGCATGCTCCCAAAATGTCTTAAAATGTACCAATAGTCCATTCATGTTGACCATCAGTTTTGGGGTGACAAGCTGTACTGGAGTTCAACTCAGTATTTAGAGCATATTGAAGGAACTTCTAGAATTTAGAGGTAAATCTCAGATCTTAGTCAGATACAATCAATAGTGGTGATCCATGAAGCCTCACCACCTATTTGATGTATATCCTTATAATTTGATTGAGTGATAAGTCCTTTATAATTAAAATGAAGTGATCAATCATTGTAAGACGATCCAATACAACCTATATGATATCATTTCCTCTTGATGAATTTGGAAGACCACTGAAAAATTTCATGGTGACATTTTCCCATTTCCATATAGGTATGGGTAATGGTTGAATCATCCCATTAAACTTTTTTCCTTTCATAATTTACTTGCTAACATACCAGACACTTTGATGTATATTATGTGATCTACTTCTTTATATTGTCTCACCAATAGTTCTCCTAGAGATCTTGATACATCTTTATGATCACTAGGAGGATAGATAAGGCCAAGCTATGTACATAATTCAAAAACTATTTTATTCTTAGTATTTGATAGTGCACATATTCATTACCCAAATCTTACAACTCCTTCTTCATCAATTTTTAACTCTGAGGATTTTTATTTTATTATAACTTCCACTATCTTCTGAATTTCCACATCATCTCTTTAAGCACCCTTTATCTTCTATAAAAGGGATGGTTGAGAAATAATTTGAGAAAATAATGATGATTTTTATTCCTTTATGATTCCCATACCCATCCCTTTCATGTCTAAGAATACTGAATCCTTACCAATTCTCATTATTGATAAAGTTTTCAGATTATTTCTACTTAGATCATCTTCCACTTTGATTTCTTTACTAGGATTGTAAAGGATTGAGAAGTCATAGTCATTGATTATTTATAACCATATTTATTGTATCATATTAATCTCCTTATATTTAAATATATATTTTAGGCTCTTATGATCCATATATATTTCACACTTCTCCCCATAGAGATAATGTCTCCAGATTTTCAAAGCAGTGATCACTAAAACGAACTCCAGATCATGTGTTGGAAAGTCTTATTCATGAACTTTCAACTACCTTGAAAAATAGGCTATCACTTTATCATTATGCATCAATATACATCCCAAACCCTTCTTAGAATCATCACTATATACCATGAAAATTTCCCCACTTGAGGTCAGTGTGAGGACTGATGTAGTGATAAGCCCATTTTTCAATATCTTAAAGCTCTATTTGTATTAAATAGTCTAGAAAAAATGTACCCCCTTTCAATTTTTCTTAGTTATAAGGTTTTAAAACCATGATAAGTTTCTAAAAAATCATCGGTAATATACAACTAGTCCAAGGAAACTATGAATCTCTATTATAGATGTTGGTATGGGCCACTCCTCAATTACATTTGTCTTAGAAGGGTCCATAGATATCCCTTTTCTTGTGATAATATACCCTAAGAATTATACTTCATACATATCTCACATTTACTGTACTTTTCATAACTTATCTTTTCACAAAGTCTTTAGCATAAGATTCAAATTCTTATCAATCTCCTCCTTACTATTGAAGTATATCAGAATATCATCTATAAATACTACCACAAATTTGTTGAGGTAATATCTAAATACTATATTCATCAAGTCTATAAAGGCTTATGGAGAATTAGTGAGTCCGAAAGGCATCACTATGAACTCATAGTTCCCATACCTTATTTGAAAGGCATTTTTGGGAATATCTTCCTTCTTCACCTTTAATTGGTGATATCCTGACCGAAGGTCCACCTTATAGAAATATTGGGCCCCATGTATTTGATCGAACAATCCATATATTTGTGGTAGGGGATACTCGTTATTTATGTTTATTTTATTGAGTTTGGAATAATCAATGCAGAGGCACATTTACCTATCCTTCTTCTTGGCAAAGAGGACTAGCACACACAATGGTGAAGCACTCAGACATATAAGACCCTTTTCAAAATACTCTTGTAACTATTTTTTCAGCTCTTAAAAATCAATAGTGGAAATTATATAAGGATTATTTGATATGGTTAAATATATAGGTATAAGTTTTATAGAGAACTCAACCGATCATTCAGGATAAAGACCAAGAAATTCTTCAAGGAATACATCAGTAAAATCCCTCACAATAGGCATGTATTCAATCAAGATTATCTCATTTATCTCAATAATTTGAGCTAGATATTATTTCTCATAAGGAAATAATATCTATGCTTGAACAAAATATTCTAGGGGAGATTCATTATCCTCCTTACACTTGAATAGAATCAAAGGATGACTTAGGATGTGCATAGTGATCTCCTTCTCTCGAAAATTGATGTTGGATTCATATAAGGGAAACCAATCTATTACTAATATAGAATCAAACTCTAATAAAGTAATTAAGATAATATTTTTATAGAAGATTCAATCCAAAAACATTGACTAGGTAGGAGTTATATACTTGAGATGTGACAATTTATCCATTTTCTATTCTCTCAGATAACTCAACCCCCAAGTTTTGAGGTGGAATTTGAATAGTTATACTAAACTTATAAGATATGAAATAATTCATAGAACTAGAATCAAATACTATGTTTTCTATTATTAAATTAATAACCAGCATAACTTTCACCACATCATTGTAGGGATCCACCTTAACAGTAGTGATATCATATTCCCTTATTTATTCTTTAGTCCTTTGAGGTTATTTTAATTTATTTTATATGATAACCCTCATCTTAGGGAATTATCTTTCATAATTCCCATGTTCCTTATAGTTGAAACACCATGCCACATACTGAGTGTTGATACAAACATTATTTTATTCTTACACATTAGTGGGTTTATTCATTTCCCTTAAACACTAATTAGCATAATGCTCCTCTTTTCTACATTTGAAACATCTTATAGTTCCATTGAGATAGTTTTCAGGGTGCTTCTTCCCACACCTTTGGCATGTAGGATGTTGAGTTTTCTTTCCTCCATGATATTTTTCTATTGATAGTCTCAAAGAAAAATCAATTTTATGTTTTTTTCACCAATCCCATGAGACCACTGAGAGTCACTAGTCTCTATCTATTGATAGTCTCAAAAAAAAAAAAAAATCAATTTTAGGCATATTATTGGGGAAATCATCTCAATGCCTATCACATTGGTTCTTTACACAATTTTTCATATTTCAATCCATTAAATAAGAAAAAAAATGAGAATACATTAACATACAAAAATATAAGAACATGATTAATGATATAACATGAAACATTCATACCCTCAACAGAAAAACATTTCAGAATATAAATTTCATTTAAAAGAGTTCGATCAATTTATTGGATAGTTTGATTTTACATATTTACTACCCCGTTTTGTTGAGGGATTGAACAAGGAAATAATGATTATATCCTTTGGAAGAAAATAAATAATTAAATTAATTATTATCAAATTCTATTCCATAACCACTATGAATTGAAATAATTTGAAAACCATTTTCATTTTCAACCTTTTATGAAAACTTGATGAAGGATTTGCAAGATTAAATTTTATGAGTTGAGAAATAATCCCAAGTGAATCTTGTAAAGTTGTCAATAATTAAAAATTATTGGATTTTCCTCATACAATTTCAATTCAATAAGGTCTAAAAAGATCAAGATGAATTAATTCAATATCCTTTTAAGACTAAATTCTTTTTTTCGATTTAAAATAGGATTTGTGTTGATTACCATATTGAAAATCCTCACAAACCATGTAATATTTGGAATGAAATTTGAGAAGATATTGAACTAGTTGATAATGGTTGAGTTTTATGAGAGAGTGTGAGATATAATGACTGAGGTGTATGTAATTCCCTAATATTTTATATGTATTTCCTTTGAAATAAACTCCAAGTATCTGTTATCCTGTTTTACATGCAACCCTGAGTCTATATGAATCGTGATATAGTAAAACTTTATAACCTAGATGTTAAATTGAAAGGTTTAAATAATAATAACCACTTTATAAAAATATTTATAATGATTTTAAATAGTGTAAATATAATTCATAATAAATAAGTACTCAATTTTCTGTAAAGTCATTTTACAATTTAAAAATATGTTTTCCTCAAAAATGCTTTTTATCACATTTTTTTCATGTGAACATAATAATTAATTTATATAATTTTTTATAAATTATATTTTAAGAAATTAATACCATTTTTGAAATCATCATGTCAATATTATCTTAGGGTGAATTTTTAGGTTTTTTCTAAAAAGATTTATTTTTCAATGAATAGTGAAAATATTGATTTTTGTAAAATATTTCATTTCATTTCAGGTAAAAATACCATTATATTTAAAATTTGAACTTAATGTAACATAATTATCCTTTAATTATAAATAATATAATTAAATACATAGGAATCATCAATATAATTCATTTTGGTATATGTTCATTTTTAGGATTAAAACACATTTGTTTAAAAATTGTTTTTACGCACGTAATGTGTTTTTATATTAATAAATTAAAGTAGTCTCTTTTTATTAATGGTTTTAATGATATATATATATATATATATTATTCAATATAATATTTTATCATTCACTTGATTGTTTTTACAAGGAAAGGAATGGAAATAAATTAAGTTTTATGCTTGAAAATGCATTATTTTAAAACGGGTTTTCATTGCGGTTTGCACACTTAGTTAAAATTAAATTCTCAAACTTATAGAAATATAATCTAGTAAAATGGATTCAATATTTTTAATCATAATAATTAATATAATATAATAATCCCAAATTAATTTTTGGTCATAGTGAATTTTAAAAACAGTAAAATTTTGTTACAATAGTTAAGGTTAAAATTGTTTTACCAGGGGGGTAAGACAAGATATAAGGGTAGTATTTCCACAAAAACTTATTAAATTTTTATTTTTTTTGAATATATTTAAATCTTATATTATTAAAACTTCAAATATTTTACCATTTTGAACCACTTTCCATTGAAAGTGGCCTTATATAATTGAAATATTTGAAGAAATTCCATGTTTGTCTCTCCCCTCACTTATACAAGGGAACCTATCTTACTCCATTTTTATACCATTTGAGGCTTATATATTTAAAAATACCTACTGAAAAACCATCCTATATTCCTTCACTTTATCCTTTATCTCTTGGTCTTATCCTAAGACCAATCTTTTAAGTCTCAAGGTGTAAGCTGGAGGAGGTCTCTTAAAGAATATGTATAAATATTAACTAAGCTCTTTTAATTTTTTTCTTAAATATTATATAAACTTGTTTTATCCTTAAAAACATGATTAATCTAGTATAATAAATATATTTATATGTTATTATGATAATTTTACAACCATTTACCACCCATTCTCTATCAAATGAAAAATAAAAGTATCACTTGTGAGTACGCGTGGACTACTGCCTCCATGTAGCGATATAATTCATCTTCCATCACCATATTTAATGTATGGTTATTATGTTGAGTTTAATGTTTATATATTATATTTATGAAATAAATTTTCTTCTATAATTATAATATAACATCTACCTTCTTACCTACCGATTCTTCAGAAAATGATAACGTCGCTCGTGCGTATGTGTGAACTACTGCTTCCACGAAGCAATGTGATTCGTTATTAATTTAATTAGATAGTAATAAGAATATATTTAATATATATATATATATATATATATATATATTATTTTTATTATATAATAATGATTCTATAAATTTTAATTATCATTTACCTTTCTTTCTCTCTATCCACCGAAAAGTGGGAACATCATTCGTGTGCACATACGAATTATCGTCTCCATGAAGTGATGTAATTCATTTTTCATGAAAAATTAATATGAATGGTTATAAATATGTATATAACGAATGTATATTATATTTATATCATGATTAAAATTTTGGATATGGAGGAACCATAATTAAAGTTTAAGGACCATGACTGCCTTTTAAGAACATACATGAAAACAAAGCATTTAACACTTGAAATGATGAATTTAATAGATAATTGTTAATAAAAGAGTGTTGAAATGATATAAGTGGAAAATATATGATATTATATGTACTTATATGATTTTTTATATAATTATAATAAATCTAAATTTATTATATAGGAGGTTAGAGTGATTACGAATCAAGTCAGATATAAGGTAAAGGTTTCATTCGAGTTAATAAAATCCTAAGAGATGATGGAGTTAATAAATTAATAAGAGATTATGAGGTTAAATATATGTAAGTTAATCATAAGATAATTTTTTAAATGATCGGGTAGTCATTTCCATTATGGGAGTTTTCCCACAATGATAGTCTTTAGAGTGAAACTTGACTAAAGAAGTTATTTTCTATGTTTATGTGAATGCCACAAACTTATGTATTATGCTTATGATATGAAATCATGGATCCTGATTTATTATTTATGATTATACAATCTTATGTATTATGTATTTTTATTGATAAAAATTTATGAAATGATTCATGATTATGATCTATGAATTGTTGGGTATTATTTTCTAATGTTAAGCTCATGTTCTCATACCCTTATGCTTATCTTATGCTCACTTATAATAATTAATTAATATATCCTACATTTACCCTTACTGTGTATCCAATATCACCCTTTATTATGCTTACTTTACCTAGGTTATGAATAAATTTTTTAAGTAGGGTATGTCTAAGAAGTGTACTATGTGGGAAGATATTTATGGGAGATGTTGAAGATAATTTATGTACTAGTTGTTTATGTATCCAAGTTTCTAAAGACACTAAAACTATATATTTTTGGTATGGATTGTATTTTTATATAATTAATATTCCTCTAATAAGAAATAGTATTTATATATGAAATTTTTGGGAATCTATAGTTGGTATTAGTGAAAGGTTTAGTTACTTTTGGAAACTAGGATGAGGAAACATTAGTGAGAACCCTTAGGATAAGCCTATGTATAGGATAACATCCTAATTTATGGTAAATAAAAGAGTGTGGTTTTCCTAGAAAATACATATTTTATTGATACTAGAAAGTGTATGTGTCTATGGAATAATATACACCTAGGGGTAATAACTCTGAATGGGGAAAATTGGATGTTAACTCAATCGTAACCAGTGCACAATGAGTGGGCCTAAGACTGCACACTAGATTAGAAACTCTCGAAGGATATGCTTTTCTTAATTCACATTTTATTTATAAACAATTAAGAATTATTTGAGTAGATAATGACAATGGATAACCTAGGTTAAACCTAAGGTGTCCTATATTGAAAAAAAGGTGTTAAGATTTTGACAACCTATAAATGATTTTCATGATTATATGATCTCCCACTATGATTATTTATGCCCACATTATTCATCTTGGTTTTATTAAGAGATTAAATATAGAATGATAAAGTTTAGGTGGTAACAGATATACCCAAATACTAAAATACCCTATTTTATAATAGTCATATGAGTTCCTATATATCATGAAAAGTATCAAGGAATGTTAATTAATACCCTCAAGGATTAGATGTTGAAATAACAGTAAAAACTATTAATGGTATAATGATATAATCTAAAGTCTATTATTATTATCTAATTAAAGTTTGTGAGAATTCAATCCCTAAAAATCTTGTTATTCTTCCTCTAGTTGAATTTTATGTGATTTTGGGCATGGGTTAACTTTCTTTGTGTAACAACCCCAAATCCAGTAACCCATATTCAATGTCTATTTTATTACATTCTCTTAGATATAAAGGATATAGTCACAAATTACTGATCAATTTAGTAGTATTGTATAACTATAAACATACATTAAACCCATTTTACATCAGGGATTAAATATAAAACATAACAAAGGTAAATGATCAACATCCTTGAAACTCATTCCAAGAATTCATCTTTATATCCCAGGGAAAGGAAACAAAATAAGAGTGATCTCAAATGCTCAGTAATGGTTATGTATACTGGAATTTATCATTATTAAATAATGAATAATCAATATAGAAAGGTAATTGAATAAAAACACATTCCATTTAAACTATAACTTGAGCATGAAATGTATCCATGGAAAATATCAAGGCAGTAATATCATGGATATTAATAAATGAATTATCAATGAAGGAAATTCATAATTATTGGATATCATGATTTTATAAATCATGATACCTATACTATCAAGAATTTTCACAAGATAGTTTAAAACTATGTGTACAAACCCATTTAATTTGGCCAACTGATTTGTCTCATGAGATCTGTTGATGCATCAAGGGGTTATCTATTACCGGGACCCACCCGTCACTACATGTATAATGCATTTCTCATATATTTAATGATAAATTCAATTAATAAATAATATTCCTTATAAAAAAATATCCATATTGGCCACTTCGGTGGTGGTGTGGTGGTAAAGGAGAGTGGTACAACAACACCGTTCTTTGGGAGGTTCAGGGTTCGAATCCTGGGAGTTCGATTTCAGGGTAAGCCTCTCCATTGGGATCCACCCGTCTTTCCTGGTCGCTCAGTCTCAACTGGGTGGAAAAAATGAGGCGCAACCCAATGTACTGACAGATTTCTTTGACTAACCATCACCAATAGGGCTGTCACCCTCCAGGACACTCTGCCATCTCAGCTGGCAACATCTCCTTCCCTGGCTTGGGCTCTACCTCTAGGAAGTGACCTCTTTGTGGGGGAGGGGGGTTACCATGTGTGGAGGGTTAGAAAAGGCCACACATGGGAATTCCCTTTTAAAAAGTAAAATAAAAAATATCCATATTGAGTAACAAATACAGATTTATCAATATTTCCCCATTCAATCAAATCTACATATGTAGAAATGGTATACAGTTTAGAAAATTAACATATCCATGATACAAGGAATATGGATATTTAAGATAAATTAATTTCCAATGAAAAATGATAACAAAAAAGTGAATATTTTAAGGATGGTATAATTCCAACATATCATTATTGGATCATAAATAAAATAAAGGGTTATTTTTATTGATGAATAGAAATACTATATAAAGATTAAAACATTCTTAATGAAAATAACCTTTCCATTTTTAAATCACTTATTAAAAAAACTATACAAATATAAAGGAAAAAATTTTATTTTAAAATAATATTGTGAAATTATAAAGTAATATTTAAATAAAAGAAGAGTCATGATGGTGGCGAAATTTATTCATGCTGTATAAGTTAAAAAAATATTCCTTTCACAATTTTGTAATAAAATCACCTCATTTTGAAAAAAGATAGGAAGATTCCTTTTAAACCATTTCGTAAAAATGTCAAAAATGGGTTAAAATGTCATTTAATAAATCATTTTAGAATATTAAATTTTTTTTGAAACATTTTAAAGAAAATATAGACATGGATAAAAAATATACCATATAAAAAATAAATAAGATTTATTTTTTTTAAAAACTTTTCTTTTCATGATTCAAGTTACAAAGGGAGAAAAAATAGACAAAAATATAGAAAATACTTAAAAGAATAAACTTGAAATGAAAATTTAATTATCAATAATAAATATATATTTATTTTAAATATACTAAGGGGGTATTATATACACCACATAAAAATAAACACGTGCATAATACCAAACATGTCTCAATGGAATGGAAATTGAGACAAAATCCCTTACCTCATGCTTCCCTTTAGTTGAGAGTTCTTTAATATCATTTATAATGGTTTTAAACATGTTTTTTAATTATACTAGAACCATATTTATATTTATAATATCATATATAATCCTCTTATAATATCTTATTACCCATTTAATATTTCATTAATACCATCATTTTAGGTGTTACCTATTTCATTTTCTTATGCATGTTTTGATAATGAAATTTTGATTATTATGAATAGGTTATAGTTAAATAATATATATAATGGTATTAATGTTATAAATATTATTTTTATTCATTATAACATTTTTTTTAGAATTATTCTTTAAATTTGGGCATGAAAAATGAATCACATCGCTTCGTGGAGACAGTAGGCTGTACGTACGCACGAACACTGTTATCATTTCGATAGCGGTGAAAGGGTAAATAATTGGATGATATATTTATTTTAAAGAATAAAAATAATGTAATAATTATTATATAGATTCATTTTTTCTATCTTTATGACTATAAATGTGAGTCGGTGATGTAAAACAAATGACATCAGATCGTGTGGCGATAATCCACCGTACACACGAGCAATGGTTTTGTTTTCCATTTGATGAAGAAGGATATGGATAAATATTATGACATAAACATAATAATATATCATTATATGTTATATACTATTTTTATTATATTTTAATTTTTATAACATAATTTATGGTGGTAAAATAATAAGTAAAATGGAAAATCTTTGTTAAAATGATTACCTTCTCTTAAAGATACCTCCTTTTTATATCTTCTTAAGGGCCTTAGAATTGGTATTATGGGTAGAATAGAAGATTAAAAATTTGGATAATGATTTTGGGGAGGTATTTTTAGTATTTTTTATTCTAGATAGATGTATCAAATTGGTATAAATAAGAGAGGGAAGGAGTCTGCTTTTATAAGTAGGGGAGATGACACACTTTAAAATTTCAAAAAGAATAAAATATATTAATTTATTACTCAATAAAAATGGCTCCAAAATGATAAATTAAAAATATTAAATTATATAGGGTCTAAATATGTCAAAAAAATATAAATTATACAAAGTTTTATGTTATTTTAACCCTTATCTATTTATTTAAACCCCCGGTAAACCTATTTTTAACCTTAACCGTGGTGGAAAATTTTATTGTTTTTACTATTAATTATAGAAAAAATGAAATCATCATCATTAATAAATTTTGGAATGATTATTAAAAATATGGAATCAATTTTATCAAATTAAATCCACATAAGTGGTAGTATTAAATTTAATGTTAAACACGTAAAATGTGACGAAAAAAAGTTTTTGAGAAAAATGTATTTTTAGGTATAAAAACATTTTATACAAAATTATAGTATAATATTAATTAAAAAAATAATTGAATTATTAATAATATAATTTAATAAAGTTTTCTCTTAAACCATTTTATTTTTTTACTTTTTAAATTCTTGAAACAAAAAGTCAGTTTTCAATAATAATCAGTATTTTCATTATTCATTGAAAAATCAATCTTTTCAAAAAAAAATCACAAAAATTAACCCTAAGATAATTTTATATGATTATTTAGAAAATTAAGATAATTTTATCAAATAAAATTTCTTAAATTGGGAAAAATTAATTATATTATTTTCCTACAAAAAGAAATACAAATCATATTTGAAGAAAACATGTTTTTAAAGAATAAAATGACATTACAAATAATTGAGTGTTTATATCCTAAAAATTATTCAATAAATTTTTATTGATTATGAAATTAATATATATTTTAAAATGAAGTTATTTTTATTCATACTCGCTAATTCAATGACTAGGTTATAATGGTCATATTTAAATAATGATATTTCATGGATCGATTAAGCTCGGTGTTGCATGCTGTTTATGCTATCAAATATAATATTCTTTTAAATTATTGGGATATTATATTATTATCTCCTACAAAAATTTATTCCTTGAAAATTTCATGAGTATTACCTTCTAAAAAAATGAGTTTTGTTCTTCTTCATAGCATCCTCTGGTTCCCACGTTGCTTCCTCTATTTTACAATTTATCTAAAGTACCTTTACCAGCTAAGTCATTTGATTCCTCAATGCTTGTTCTCTAGTGACAAGAATGTAAATAGGATATTCAAAATAAGATAAATTAGTTTCTAATTATATTTTTTCATAGGTGATAACATGCATTGAGTTTGAAATGTACTTCTTTAACAAAGATATATGAAACACATCATGTACTTTAGGGAGGCTTGGTGGAATTGGAAAATGGTAGACTAAAACTCTAATTATTTCTAGAATTTCAAAAGGTATGATGTACCTAGGGCTTATTTTTCCCTTATTACTAAACCTTATAAAACAATTCAATGGAAATATCTTCAATAAAACATTAACTCTCACTTGAAATTCTAAATATTTCATCCAGTTATCAACATAACTCTTTTGAATACTCTAATATGATTTAATATGAGTTTGAATAGTTTTTACCATTTCCATTATCTCCTCAAAAGTTATAGTCCTACAATCTTCCTTTCAAAAAAATCATACCAACAATTTGGAGTATGAAATCTCTTTCCATATAATTCTTCATACAATGCCATTTAAATACTTGAATGTAAGCTATTATTATAGGAAAACTCCATCAAAGGTAAATAATAACCCCACACACCTTAAAAGTCAAGTGATAATGATATCATCATGTATTCCAATGTTTGGATAGTCTTTTCAGACTATCTATCAGTTTGAGGATGGTAGAAATTTCTCTAATAAAGTTCAGTATCCAGTGCCTTCTATATATTTATCCATAATTACAATGTAAAATGAGGATCATGATAAAAAACAATTGAAACTGGTGAACCATTAAGTCTTACAAATTCATTAAGATAGAGTTGGGAAAGGTGATCAAGAGTTAAATCTTCTCTTATAATAAGAAAATGTGTATTTTTGGTAAGGTTGTCAACAATAACCCATTTTGTATTATTCTTCTTAGGAGTATTTAGTTGTCTAGTAAAAAATTCCATAGTAATATCATCCCATTTAAACATAGGAATTTATAGAGGTTACATTATTCCTCTAGGATATTGTCTCTCAGACTTGATCTATTCAAACACCAAGAATCTTGATATATAGTCCACAATTTTCCACTTCATATTATCCCAACAAAAGTGTTACTTAAAATCTCTATACATCTTAGTGATATCGGAGTTTATTTATAAATTTTAGATATAAAAATCATCCAATAATTACCTTTTCAACTTAGGTATAAAGGGAACACAAATCCTATTTCAAAATTTCATAATTCCATCTTCATATATGAAGTCTACCAATTTTCCAACATTAACAACTTTAATTTTCTTTTGAAAATTCTCACCATCAGGCTGAGAAATTTTTATATTTTCCAATAAATATGGTTTAATAGTCATTTGAAAAAGAAGTTATGTCTCCCGTTCCATAATAATTCACATATCTATCTTTACTAGATCCATGAACATATGATCCCTATCAATCATTATTTTGGAAAGAACTCTATGATCCTTTTTTATCAATGAACATTCTACCTTATTTTACTTCTCTAGGTGACAGAGTATCATGAAATAAGAATCGTTTAATATCTTGATCCATAAACTTTGCCTCATGTTGATATCTTTCTATGAGAAGATATATTTCATACTCTTATGATATGTGTATATATCACATCTTGCACCATAAATATAATGTATCCATATCTTCAAATAAAATATTACAACTACTAACTCAAGATCATGATTTGGATAGTTCTGTTCACGATTGTTTAACTTTATAGATGCATATTCAATAACTTTATCATTCTTCATAAGGAAACAACCAATTACCTTTATACAAAACTACATATCACAAATCCATCATTTATTGATGGTAGATTAAAAATTAGAGCATTCACCAATATTCTCTTCAATTATTAAAAATATTCTTCACATTCCTTTATCTATATAAACTTAACTCTTATACATGTAAGATTGGTTAACAAGTTATCCAATCTAGCAAAATTTTGAACTAATCACTGATATTAACCTTCTAAACCAATGAAACTATGTAACTTAGTTATGTTTATTGGTACAATTAATTCTTTGACTACCTTTATCTTCATAGGATGAACTAATATTCCATCCTTGGAGATAATATGGCCAAAAAAGAAACTTTCTAAATCCATAATCCATACTTTCTAAATTTCTTATATAATTATTTTTTCCTAAGATCCTTAAGAATTAACTACAAGTGATTATCATAGTCCTCATAAATTTTAGAATATACCAGGATATAATCAATAAATACCACAAAAAAATTATCAAGATATGCCTTGAATAATCTGTTCCTTAGATCCATAAAAACATTGGGTGCATTAGTTAACCCAAATGGAATTACTGTAAACTCATAATGTCCATACCAAATTCAAAATGTTGTATTCTGAATATCTTCCTTCTTTACTCACAATTAATGATACCCAGAATAAAGGTCAATCTTTGAAAAATATTGAGCTCTATAAATTTGATCAAATAATCTATAAATATGAGGAAAATAATACTTTTTCTTTATTATAAAAACATTTATTTCACTATAATCAATTCACAACCTCATATATCTATTTTTATTATAAACAAAAATAACAAGGGCTCCCCAAGGTGAAACAATATGGTGTATAAATATCTTACCAATGAAATCCTCTAGTTGTTTCTTCAACTCTACTAATTACATAGTATCTATTCTATATGAAGTTTTTGATATAGTTCTTCTATCAAGAATTAAATCAATGAAAAACTCAACTTCCCATTATAGTGGATGTTCATACAATTCATCAGAAAATACATCAATGTATTCCTATACAATAGGTACATCCTCAATTTGAAGATTAATCTTTTCATATATAGGTTGTTTCTACTCTTCTTCCCTAATAATTTCATTTAGAAGATCCATTGGAGGTGGATCTAGACATTACTCATATAATAAAGTTTTCCCTCCAAAAATAAGTAATTTCACATCTTTATCATGAATCAAAATTTTATTCTTATTAAAATAAAAAATTTCATCATATTTTGAAGGAAATACCATAAAAAGGATTATATAAAAGTTGACCATAGTTATGATAATAAATTCATCAAATAGGGAATGCTTATGTGTCATAATGGGAACTTATTGACACATATTTGTTGTAGTGAGGTTTCTACTTTGGTTTTTAACTGGAAATTACTTTATTAAGGTGTGAGGGAAATGTTTAATTTTCTTAGAAAATTGGGTAGATATAAAGGAGTGAAAGGATAAAATATCAAATAAATCATTAGCTAAATTTGAAGATATTAATAAATTATTTTCCACCATATATTTAAGAACTTCCACTTTAGCTATAGTGATCTCGTAAGCTTGGCCTTCTCCCCTTTTCCTCTTCTATGATAGGTTACCTTGATTCTTGGGACATTGGTTTGAATAACACCTCACTTATTTATATTTTAATCACTAGATAAAAGTAGAATATTTCTTATCCTTACATTCATGATCCATATGACCCTTTCCACTGCACTTATAACACACTTCCATACCATTTAAGCATTTTACAAGATGTTTCTTTCCACAAATTTCAAATGATGGAAATTAATTCACGATATTATTCTTTGATGCATACCCTTTTACTTGGTGTTCATAATACCTATTATTTTCTTAATTTCCCTTGAATATATAAGATCTAGAAAATTCCTTTTCTATATTGATGGAACATAATACAATTTCATCATATGATGAAAAAGTTTGGGAAACCAATGCACTTTAGAGACTTGTATTAATACCTTCAATTAAATGGTCAATCTTGGTATCCATATTATGTATATAATTTGTAGCATACCTTGATAGTCTCATAAAGGTATCCTTATACTTTACAACACTTTATTTCTCCCTTTTCTTTAAGTTGAGGAACTTTCTCTCTATTTCATTTCTTTTATTATGAGGGAAATATTTATCAAAAAATATTATTTTAAAATCTATAAATTCCATACCTTAGATTTCTTCTTCCTCACTATTATTTTTGATCAACAACCACTATTGGTCAGAATATCCATTAAGGAAATATAATTCTAGTATAACTTTTTCCCTTTCACCACATCCTAAATTCAGCAATATCTTCTCAGGAAACTTAATTCATTGCTCAGATACCACAAGATTTGTAGTTCTACTAAAAGGCGAAGGATTATATTATATGAAACAATCCAAAATCGATGAATCATGATATGAAACAATAGGTTCCTCCATTCATGAAAGGTTATTTTTCACAACCTGAGTAAGATTCCTTAATATGGTCATGATTTTCTCACCTCCAACACTAGTTGTATTAGATTGCTCGGCAGGGGGATTTCTACACTGGCCACGAGTATTGATGTCATTCTTCCTTCTAATCACTATTTATAAATAGTTACATATACTAGATTAGTTCATATAATTATGAATTACAATATGTAATTCTAAATATAAAGTAAAAATTAACATAAATATAAAATTTATGCATTATTAATCTCAGAATTATAAAATTCATTTCCTTGGGAACATTTTCAAATACTTCATAATGGTTGGTAAAGAAAATTTTAATTAACCAAAGAATATCCCCCATAAGTATAAAACCAGGTATGTAGTAAGGCCCATTTTCGTGTACCATATAATACTTTAGTCAATCTTGATGCACCTTTTTTTGAGTTATTACCCCGAGGAACATTTATGCTAGAACCACGTCCACTTATAGTATCGAGACAGGGATGTATTACAAGGTAAACCATATAATATTTACCTTAACAAATATTTAGAATGTTCTTATATACTTATCCTCAAAGTTTATCATAGGATTATCTAATATTTTTTTTTCTTAATCCAATTCCCAAAGTTTCTATTAAACTTACTATGACACCAAATGTAACAACCCCAACTCTAGTAACCAAGAGCCAGTGTCTATTTTATTACATTGGATTAGATACAAAATATATAATCCAAAAGAATCAACCATTTTAGTATTCTTTTAGAACCATCCACAAATATGAAACCGATTTTATATTATGGATAAAATATAAAACACAATAAAGGTAGATGCTTAACATCCTTGAAACTCATTCCAAGAATTCATATTCATATCTCAGGGAAAGGAAATAAAAAAAGGGTGAGCTCAAATACATGGTAAGTGTTACGTAAAATAGAATCTATAATGATTAAATAATTAATAATAAATATGAAAAGGTAAATAACTAAAAAAACATGACATTTAAATAATAACTTGAGTATGAAATGCATCCATAGAAAATATAAAGGTAATAATCTCATGGATATTAATAAATGAATTCTCAATGGAGAAAATTCATAATTATTGGATGTCATAATCTTAGGAATCATGATAACTATAATTTCAAGACCTTTCACAAGATGGTTTAAAACTATAGATAGAAACCCATTTAATCTGGCCAACTGATTTCTCTCACGAGACCTGTTGATGCATCGAAGGGCTATATATAATCAGGCCCTACCCATAACTACATGTCCAATGCATTTCTCATATATTAAATGATAAATTCAATTAATAAAAAATATGAATTATCAGAAAATATCCTTATTGAGTAAAGGATACAAATTTATCAATATTTCCCCAATAAATAAAATCACCGTATGTAGAAATGGTATACAGTTTAGGAAATTAATATATCCATGATACAAAGAATATGGATATTTAATATAAATGTAATTTCTAATGAAAAATGATAAAAAAAGTGAATATTTAAATTATGGTATGATTTTAACATATCATTAGTGGTAAAATAAAGGGTTTTTTTTATCATTTATGAATATAAATTCCATAAAAAGATCAAAAAATTCTTGAGGAAAAGAGCCATTCCATTTTGAAATCACATTTTTTAAGAAAATGTGCATATATAAAGGGAAATTTTTTTTTTGAAAAGAACCTTATAAAATTTTAAAAGAATATTCAAGTAATGTATTAGTAATTATGGTGGAAAATCTATTTAATCCATATAAGTTTAAAAATATTCCATTCACACTTTTGTAAGAAAATTACCTCATTTAGAAAATGATAGGAAAGTTCTTTTTAAACCATTTTGTATAAAATTAAAACATTTTTTTAAAATGTAATTTTATAAATCATTTTATAATAGTATTGTTTTTGAAATTTTTTTAAAGAAAATATTTACATGGAATAAAAATATACCCAATCAAAAATAAATAATATCAGTTTTTCTTCTAAGAATTTATTTGCTTGATTCAAGTTCCAAAGGGAGAAAAACTAGAAGAAAATATAAAAAATACTTAAGAGTACAATTTAAATGAAAAATTAATTATCATGAATAAATATATATTCATTTTAAATACCTAAAGATTTAGTATATACACCACATAAAAATAAACAGGTGTATAATAACAAACATGTCTCAATGTAGTGGAAATTGAGACAAAATCCCTTACCTCATGCTTCACTTTAGTTGAACATGCTTTAATATATCCTATATAATTATTTTAAAATTTTATTTATTTATACCAGAACCATATTTACATTTATAATATCATATATTATCCTCTTATAACATCTTATTACCCATTTATTAATAATATTTCATTAATACCATAATTTTTGGTGTTAACTGTTTTGTTTTATTATGCATATTTTAACATGGAAATTATAATTTTTGTGAATAGAATATAGTTACATAATATCCATAATGATATTAATGTTACAAATATTATTATTATTCATTATATACATTTTTTAAAATCATTCTTGAAAGTTGGGCATGGAAAATGAATTACATCGCTTCGTGGAGATGGTAGGACGTATGTACGCATGAGAAACATTATAAATTCCATAGTGGTGAAAGGGTAAATAAGTGGATGACATATGTATATTAATATAATTTAATAATTTTTATATATATTCATTTTTTCTATCATTATGACTATACATGTGAGTCGGTGATGGAAAAAAAATGACATCGGATCGTGAGGTGGTATTCCGCCGTACACACGAGCGATGATTTTGTTTTCCATTTGATGGAGAAGTATATTGATAAATATTATTCCATAAAAATATAACATATTATTATATGGTATATACTATTTTTCTTATATTTAAATTTTTAGGACATAATTGAATGTGGTAAAAGAAGAAGTAAAACAAAAAATACTCGTTAAGATAATTACATTCTCTTAAAGATATATCCTTTTCATATCTTCTTAAGGGACTTAGAATTGGTATTTTGGGATGAAAAGAAGCTCTATAACATTGATATAGATGTTGGGGAGGTATTTTATAAGGTTTTGGTCAAGATATATGGTTCAAAGTGTTGTAAATAAGAGAAGAAAGGGGTGTCTATTTATAAGTTAGGGAGATGATACACTTGGAATTTTCAAGAATATTAAAATATATTAATGGATTACTCAAAAAATGGCTCCAAAATGGACCATTAAAGAATATTAGATGATATAGAGTTTAAATATTTCCAAAAAATAGAAATTAGACAAGTTTTTAGGTCATTTAAGTGCTTATCTCTTTTTTAACCCCCGATAAACAAGTTTTTAATCTTAATTGCAGTGAATTTGTTTTACTATTTATACTATTAATTATAGATAAAAATTAAATTTGAATCCTTAATAAATTTAGGTATGATTATTACAAATATTTAATCCATTTTATCAAATTAAAACAATAGAAGTGTTAGAATTTAATTTAAATTTAAACCCATAAAACGTAACGTAAATCGATTTTTCATAAAAATTTCTTTTTAAGTATAAAAATGTTTTTATACTATATTAAAGTATAATACTCATTAAATAAAACATAATCGTATTATTAATAATATAATTTAATAAATATTTATTTTAAACTATTTTAAAACAAAATTTAAATTTGTAAATTTTTGAAATGAAAAGATAGCTTTCAATAATAATAAGTATTTTTCAATATTTATTAAAAAATAATTTTTTTAGAAAAATCCCAAAAATTTACCCTAAGATAATTTTGATATGATGATTTAAAAAATAATTTAATTTTATCAAATAAAATTTCTAAAATTGGATAAAATAATTATATTATTTTCCTATAAAACATAATACAAATCATTTTTGAAAAAAACTTGTTTTTGAAGAATAAAATTACATTAAAAAAAATTGAGTGTTTATCTCCTAAAAATTAGTCAATAAATTTTTATTGAATATAACCTCAATATATATTCTAAAAAGTGTTTAATCCTATTCATACCTGGTAATTCAAAGGCTAGGTTGTAACAGTCATATTTAAATAATAATATTTCATGGTTCATTTAAGATTAGAATTGCATGTTATATACACTATCGAATATAATGTTCTTTTAAATTTTTGGGATAACACACTTTGTATAAAGCCCATATCAATTACTAAGGATGGGAAGTCAAATTTGATATTTTTAACCAACCTATGATTGTATATCAGTGTGAGGATAAATATGAACTTCCAATTGAAATTATATTCATTGCTAGGGTATTTATTCCTATTCAAAGGGAGTATTCGTATCAAATGGTTGGGGATAAAATAAACATAAAAAATATATATATTTTTATGAGAGTTTTTTGATGTATTTTCAGAAGAGTTTCCCAGTCTTCCACTAAATCATTAAGTTACTTTTTCCATATAAATCATAACTAGTGCTACAACAATTTTAAAGACTCCATATAGAATGGCCCCAATTGAGTTTTAATAATTGAAGAAGCAACTCCATGAGAATATTGATAAGGGATTAATTCATCCAAATTCATCACCATGAGGTGCATTTGTACTTTTATTTAATAATAATGATGGATTAATGAGACTATGAATTGATTATCAGAAACTTGATAAGATCATGATCAAGAATAAGTATCCTTTTACCCATATTGATGATTTTTTTATCAATTATGAGGAGATCAATATTTTTATAAGATAGATCTTCAATCTAGATATTATCAGTTGAGGGTCAAAAATTAATACATGACCATGAAACATTTATATTCGAGTTATGGAAACTATGAATTCCTAGTAATTCTATTTTTAATGCCCCTACTATCTCCATGGATTCAATAAATAGAATCTTTAGATATTACCTTGATCAGTTTGTGGTAATACTTATATACAATATTATTATATATTCCAAGAGCAAGAAAGAGTATTAGGTTCAATTGAAAATTGTACTGAAGACCCTAAGGAAGGATAAGTTTTATTAAAAATTTACCAAGTGTGAATTTTAGCTAGAAAAAGTTTCATTTTTTGGTTATATAATCTCAAGTGAGAGTATATCAGTGGATCCATTAAAGATAGAAGTCATTGAACATTGTACCACACTAACCATTTTCCATGATATCCAAAGTTTTCTTGGATTGTATGGATATTATCAACACTTCATGATGTATTTCTCATGGATATCTAATCCAATCACCAGGTTAACTCATAAGGGAGTTAATTTACTTTATATTGATGAGTGTAAATAAAATTTAAAGGAAATAAAGAGAAAATTGGTCTATATACCGTTTCTCACAATACCCTATAGTGGAGAAGGGTTTGTGATTTTTAGTGATGTATTGAATAAAGTGTTGGAATGTGTTCTCATGCATAATGATATGGTGATAGCTTATTCATATTTCAAATTGAAGGTTCATAAGAAAAATTACCAGACTCATGATTTGGAGTTAATAGCAGTAATATTTATATTAAAGATATAAATGAATCAAATTTATAGAGAAATGTGCGACATATATATTTATCATAAAACTTTAAATTATATATTCACCAATAAAGAGTTGAATATGTTCTGAAGAAGATGGTTGGAGTTGATTAAATATTATAACTACTCAATACATTACCACACTAGGAAAGATAACAAGGTGGCTGGTGCTTTGAGTTGAAAGTATCATGCCAACTTATATATGATGATGATCTCAAAAGATCTAATATTTTTGGATTTTCAAATAATGGACCATGAAATCTTGAAGAAAGGAAAGAAATATTATCTTTATAAAATGAGAGTTCAACTATATATCCATGTGAAGATTAAATAGGCACAAAGGGAGGATGTAGAGCTACAAAAGAAGTTAAGAAGTGATTTTAAGTTCAACCTTGAATGTGATGAAATATAAAGGTTCAATAACCAAGTATGTGTCCCATAAATACCATAATTTAAGAAATAGAAATTGGAATAAGCTCACAACTCCTTATTCTAGATTCATCTTGGAAGTACAAATATGTATTGTGATTTAAAAGAGTATTTCTATTAGGAAAGCATGAAGAGAGATATATTAGAGTATTTATCTTGGTGATTCATATTTTAGTAAGTTAATGTTGAGAGAAAAAATTCTAAGGGGATATTACAATGATTACCCATGACATATTAGAAATGGTAAATAATCACTATGGATTTAATCATCAGACTCCCTAAAACATCTAAAGGCTATAATGATATTTGGGATAAAGTCAACCGATTTATGAAGACAACCCACTTAATTTATATCAAATAGTATTTCTATATTAATTATATTTACAAGATATATATTAAGGAAGTGATAAGGTTGTATGGAGTACCACATTCTATTATATCTAATAAAGATCTATTTTTTACCTTGAAGTTTTAGAGAAGTCTTCAGCATGCTCTAGATACAAAGTTATGTTTCATCAATTCCTATAGTCCTCACAAATATGGTAAGTCTGAAAGGACCATTAAAACCCCAGAGTATATGTTGATATCATATTCCATAGATTTTAAAGGTATTTGGGATCAATACCTTCCTCTATTTGTTTTTTTTGTTATAATAATAACTTTAACTCGAGCATTAAAATGGATTTTCATGAGTCCTCTATGGAAATAAGTGCAGAACTCTGATATGCTGGGATGAAGTTCATGAAAAAAACTAATGGGGCCTTTTATATCTTAAAAAATGATATAGAATATTATATTCATTTAGAA
Organism: Viscum album; assembly: GCA_963277665.1. Taxonomy (NCBI): domain Eukaryota; kingdom Viridiplantae; phylum Streptophyta; class Magnoliopsida; order Santalales; family Viscaceae; genus Viscum; species Viscum album. The sequence continues at coordinate 1,291,861,242 of OY728119.1, forward strand.
TCACATTAATGCAACTTAGAGTCGACAAACAATTTATGCTGATAATCATTGATGATATCTAGAATTCAATGTTGGTGAGAAGGTATTCAAATGAATTTATCCATGGAAGAAGCTTATGAGATTCATAAATAAGGGAAATATGATCCCTTGGTATATTTCTCATTTTGATATTATTTATTGTATTTAGATGATTTATTTTCACTTGGCACTCCCACTAAACCTCTTTCAAGTTCATGATGTGTTTTATATATCTCTTTGGAGGAAGTACATACCTGATCCTTCACATGTACTGAACTCAATGGTTGTACCATTGGATCATGATATTTATTATGAGTAACAACTAGTATAAATTTTGGATCATAGAGATAAATTTCTACAGAATAAGACTACACATATAGTTAAGGTTCTTTGGAGGAATCTAATATTAAAAGAAGCTATAAGGGAAACTTATGATGTAATGAAACATATATACCCTAATTTTTTTATCATAGGGATTAAATTTCTAGGGAGAAATTTATTTTAAGGGCGGTGGATGTAACACCTCAATATTATATATATATTTTATTTTAAATAAACTTGAAGTATTTGGTAGCTTACCTTACACGCAATCCCAAGTCTATATGAATCATGATATAGTAAATTGTTATAAAAAATTTTTAAATTGGAAGGTCTAAATAGTAATAAACACATTATTAAAATTATTTATAAATGATTTAAATAGTGAAAATATAATTCATAATAAATAATTATCCAATTTTTAGTAAAGTCATTTTATGCTTCAAAAATATGTTTTCCTTAAAAATGAGTTTTATCATATTTTGTTCATAAGAAAATTATAACCAATTTAAAAAATCTTTAGAAATTTTATTTTAGGAAATGAATATAATTTTTTAAATAATAATGTAAATATTATCTTAGGGTGAATTTTTATGTTTGTTCTAAAAATATTTATTTTTTAGTGAATAGTGAACAATATTCATTTTTTTTAAAAATATCATTTATTTTCAAGTAAAAGTCCCATTATATTTTAAATTTAATATTAAATTAACCTAAGTATAATTTAATTATAAATAATATATACATATGAATCAAAAATATACTTTACTTTGGTATAAGTTCATTTTTAGGCTTACAAACACATTTGCCTAAAAATTGTTTTTATGCATGCAATGTGTTTTTATCTTAATAAATTAAAATAATATATTTTTATTAATGGTTTTAATAATATATATAGATTATATATTTAATATAATATTTTATAATTAATTTTATTGTTTTTACGATCCAAGGAATGGATGTAAATTATGTTTTATGCTTAAAAATGCATTTATCTAAAACAGGTTTTCATTGCGATTTTCGTGCTTTGTTAAAATTAAATTCTCCCAATTATAGAAATTGAATATAGTAAAATGGATTCCATATTTTTAATCATAATAATAAATATAATTTAATAGGTTCAATTTAATTTTTGGTCATAGTGAATAGTGAAAACAATAAAATTTTGTTACCATGGTTAAGGTTAAAATGAGTTTATCGGGGGGGGGGGGGGGGGGGAGGGTAAACCAAGAGATAAGGATAGTATTTTAGCCCAAAAATTATAATTTTTTATTGGTTTAATATATTTCAACCTTATATTATCCTAACTTTGAATCCTTTTCCATTCAGAGAAACTTTCCCATGAAAGTGACCTTATATAATTGAAATCTTTTAAAAAATCACATGTGTGTCCCTCCCCTCAATTATAAAATGGAAAATCTCCTCCTAAATTATTAACACAATTTGAACCTTTTATATCAGACAATAAATGATCCAAAAACTTCCTAGATTAATTATATTTTTCATATATATTCTTCTATTCTTCTAAGACCAACCTTTCAAGTCTTAATGTGTAAGCCAAAGGAGTTCTCTCAAAGAAGAGGTATAAATCTTAACCAAGATATTTCAACTTTATTTTTTCTTAAACCTTCTATATAATTATTGTTTATATAAAAACATGATAAATAAAATATCATAAATATACTGAGATGTTATTATGATGACATCACAACCATTTACCACCCCTTATCCATTAAATGATAAATAAAAGTATCACTTGTGTGTACGTGTGGACTACCGCCTCCACACAACGATACAATTAATTTTACATAAACATATTTCTTGGATCTTTGTTATTATGGTTTTACTATTTATTTACTATATTTATGAAATATTTATGCTTCTATAATTATAATATAATATCTACCTCCTTACCTTTTGATTCGTTGGAAAACAACAACATCGCTCGTATGCACGTGTGGAGTACCGCCACTATGATGCGATGTGATTCATTTTTCATTTAAAATTTACATGGATGGTAATAAGGATTTATTTAATATATATATATATATATATATATATATATATTATAATTATGATTCTACAAGGGTGAATTATCATTTACCTTTATTTCATTCCATCCATTGAAAAGTGGAAACATACCTCATGTGTATGTATGAGTTACCATCTCTATGAAGTGGTGTAATTAATTTTTCATCAAAAATTAATATTAATGGTTATAAATATATATAATTAATATATATTATATTTATATCATGATTAAAATTATGTATATGGAGAAACTATGATCAAAGTACAAGGACCATAACTACCGAACTAAAACATACATGAAAAGCGAATCAGTTAACACTCGAACTGACGAATTTAATAGATAATTGTTAACAAACAGGTATTGAAATTATATAATTGGATTATATATTATATTATATGTAATATTATTATTTTTTATATAATTATAATAAATCAAAATTTATATCAAATCAGATATAAGGTAAGGGTTTCATCTCAATTTATCTTTATCGATGCATGTTTTAATGTTATGAAATGATTTATTATTTATATGGTGTATATACTACCCAAGAATTTATTTTTTTAATAATACAAGATTTAATTCAATGTATTTACATAGCCATATTATTTTAAATATCGTAATGAATTTTTATTAAAAAATTTCTTAATCCATGAGGGTTAATTGTCTCAGTTTTATTTCATTGAGACATATTTGATGTTATACACCTATTTATGTTTATGATGTGTATATAGTGATAAATTAACATTTTATATCATGCATAATTATTAATTAATTTTATTTAAATTTACAATTCAAATTATTTTATTCATGGAAATTTGATTCAAAAGTTACCAAACTGGTAAGGGTTTACCATCTCAAATTTTCTTCTTTGGGGAATATGTTATGTTATACAACTATATTATTTCATGAGGTATATATAATAAAACTTTAGTATATTATATCATGAATATTACTATTTTTATGGTATTTAAAGATTCATTTTATTTTATTTATTTCATGGGGGTTATAAATCAAAAGTTACCAATGCGGTAATAGTTTTTTTGTTACAATCTCTTTTTACCAGGATTGTTTATGCTTAAATTTACAATGATAAAATTATATGATATATCTCTGAAAAATATTATGTATATTATTATCCTATATTTATTTCTTTATATTAAAAATTTTCATTTTATTTTCCTCTCTTTAAGTACTCAAAAGACTGAAATAATGTTTTTAATGAAAACATAATTTGTTTCCCTCTTCAGTCGAGAATATTTTCTTCCCTATCTATATTTTATTTAAAATGATTTCAAGAATGTTTTTAAAATTATAAAATGATTTATTAAAGTCATTTTAACCATTTTAAACTTTCTATAAAAATGTTTTAAATCAATATTCTTATCATTTCTGAATGAGGTAGTTTTGCGTTTTTTCTAAAATTGTGAAAGGATTTTTTGTTTTAATATACACTATATTGATTAATTTCATATATATTATAAATTATATTTTATTTTAAGTTTTATTTATATTTTTCCTTATTTATTTTCAAAGAAACGTTTTTTCTTATTATTTTTAATTTTTTAGATTTTAAGTAAGTGATTTCAAAATCAAAAGTGTATTTTCCTCAAGAAATGTTATAATGAACCTTTAAAGGTATTTTCATCTATTTATATTTATTATTATTTATTGAGGATATGATAAAATGTTACAATATTTATTATTTATCTATATGGTTTATGGTTATGAAATATTGATAATTTTTTTTAATTTTCCACAGGTTAAGCTTTGATATAATAATAAATATTTTCAGGATCTTGTGGAATACTTGTTAATGGATAATGATTACATGATGAATGGTTCTATTATAGAAAAAGGATGGGTGGGTACATTATAACCCTACAATTCATTGGGTAATGATGAAAGATTTGAGAAACTCTTAAGAGACAACAGATTTAATAAAATCCTAAGATACGAAGGAGTTAATAATCTCCTAAGAGACGATGGAGTTAACTGGATGGAAGTTACTCATAAAAAAATGTTGTAAATAATTAGGTAGGTATTTAATTCATGTGAAATTGTCCTCAATGATAGTATTATTATTGAATCTTGACTAATTAAGTGAATTTTCATGCTTATGTGAATGACTCAAACTTATGTATTATGCTTATGATATGTTCTCATGTATCATGATTGATTATTTATGATTCAACACTCTTATGTATCATGTATTTTGATTGAAAAATTATTATTCCATGATTCATGATTATGATATATAAATTTTTATATATGATTTTATAGTGTTAATATAATGTTCTCATACAATTATACTTATCTTATTCTCACTTATGATCATTGATTGATATCTAATATGTTTTCCTTTACTAAGAATCTGACCTCACCCTTTCTTATATTTTATTTCCCTAGGTTATAGAGAAAGGTTTTAAGTAGTTCATGTCTAATAAGTGTAATATGTGAGAAGATCTTTGTGATAGATACTGAAGAACATTTATGTATCACTTGTTGATGTATCTAAGTTTCCAATGACACTAAACCTTTATATTTTTTTTGGCATGTGTCATATTTTAGTGTAATTAATATTCCACTAATAATATGTAGTATTTATGTATAATTTTTTTGGGTCACTATAGTTTCTATAACAATACCATGACTCGCTCACTTTTACGCTCAAACATTTAACATTTTTGATAGAATTATATTTTAAATTAATTATATAGACATTTTTAAATTGAGATATAGTAAATAAAAGTTTTTATTTTTAATAAAAAACATTTCAAAAATAATTTTTTGAAATAGATTTTAAAACCGATATCACACAATTTAGTAATGATTATAATTTTTTATCCATTTATGAGTAGTTTTTATAAGGGTTGATTTGAAAATATCAATAGTACTTTCATTGATTATATTACCCCAAGATCATCACTAAAAGTAATGTGGACTTATTAGAATTTATAGTTTTGATTGAATTTAGAGAGTTTTCTACACATGTGTCTCGAGAAACCACTATCTATATACTATAGTGATTTTGGAATGTATAAAATTAAACAGTTGATTTTTTTATTACCCACACAAATTTTGATCCAGTTATATTATCCAATAAAGATTTTGGAATGTAGATTTTCTTTATAGGTTTTATTTTAGGAAAATTGAAGGAAATATGGATTGAATTTTATCTCCCATATCAAGAATTTTTTCAGTCACATTCATAGATTAAATGACCAATTATTTCTCAATAATTACATAACTTATCTAATAATAAACCTTTAAAAAAATCAGGTTTCATTTCTTTCATGATTGGAGAAATTAAAGATGAACTACTCCTTTCCAAGTTTTTGAGGTCCCAAAATTTTATTTAAATTTTATTAACCTTGAGTGAATTTGAAAAGATAAATTTTAAGGTATTTAATGGTGGATTTGAGTTTATCACCATCAAATTTATTTTTTATTTTTATGGAATGACCTTATTTTTCTTTTAATATAATATCATTTTCATTTTGGAAAATGGTATTTTTCTTAAACAACTTTCTTATATTTATTTTCAAGATCTTTATATAAAGAACCAAGTTGATGAAATCAATTTTCAAAATAATATTGAGCATATTTTATATCTTCATAATTAAGGTGACTAATGGTGTAATAAGAATATGATAAGTGGGAAGAGTTAGGAGAGTAGGAAGAAGAATATGAAATAATAATATGGATACTAAACTCAACGTATTCATCAACATATTCCATAAGGCACATGGGGATTGAGTCATTATAAGTGTATTAGTAAGATAAATTCAATGAGTCATTTCTTACACTTCATGTTTTTACTTTTAAAGCATTTTACCTTGATTTTTTTTATTTTATCTTTTTTTTGTAGATAAGGAACTCTGAACTGATGTTACCTTTATTTTTTTCATTCATAACATGTCACTTATTGTTCTGCCTTTTGATTTTTCTTCTTAGATTGGTGACTTTTCTTCATGAAATTGTTCATGTTCTTGGAAAATTGAGCATGTTCTATAACTTTAACTCCAGATATATCATCATTTATAGCTTTTAAGGTGATGATTTTCTTTATTTATTTGAATTAATTTTCATTCTTATCTACTTTTAATTTCATTCTTAATTTTTACGTCATTAAGGATCGAATGAGTTCCTCGAATTCCATTTTTTTCATATCTTTGGATTCTTGAATGGGTGTGACTTTGGAAGCACATGTGATATGTAAAACTATAATATTTTCTTTATGATAATTTATATAGATAAATTAGAACTAAAGGAATTTATACCATTTCAAACATGAGGAACTATTATAAACATAATAGTAATATACTCATTAGTTTGTATAGATAAACTTTTAAAATCATGATAATACATATCCAATCTAGTGTCCTCTACTTTATTCATGACTTCATGTGTGAATTATAATAATTTCTAATTTTCATAATTTACTTTTCATGTGATAACATGAATAAACTTATTATGATCAAGACTAAAATGTATTCATAGAATTGCTATCGAGTTTAAAATTATTAACATAATTGGGAGTTCATTTTTTATTCATATTCTTTTGTTGGAAAATAATCATGCATTAACTTTTTCAAAACAGGATAAATAATAATAAAAATAAAATTTGACATCTAATTATTCCAATTAGAATATTTTGTGCCATTAAAAATAGGATCATGTGAATTGGAATTAGATTCCATGATAAAATTGATATTTGAATTCAATTAATATTTGAAAATTAAAATCTGAAAATAAACACAATTTTAAAAATAAGATATTTTTTTGATAAAAAAACAAAGTCTCATTTAATAAAAATTGTTGGTTAGAGATAATATGGAAAGACGGGGTGTGAATAGACCTTTTAAAAATTTAAAATAGGAATTAAAAGATAAATCAAGAAATCAATTGAGTGATTGTTGATAAATTCCATCCGAGTAATAAAGATAATATTAAAGTAAATTAATCATAGAAAATATCGAATCAAATTTATGAAATTTTATGAATTGATGATAAATGATGTAATACAATAAATTAAATAGATTAAAAATACAATTGACAATGAGTATGTCTAAAGATTTATGTGATCACCTACTTTTCCACCTATACACTTAAGAGTTAATATTATTAATCCCTTGATCTTAAAAGTGATAAAAAACCCATCCCTCTTAAATTTTTGGTTTGTAATAACCCTCTTGAGCTTCACTGATAGCCAAGAAACCCATCCCTCACTTTTTTGGAGTGAGAACCCATTGGTGAAAGGCGATGAGAGGAGAGAGTTTTGCTTTTGCAAACCCATTACAATTCCACTCACAAATTTCATGAAAGTATGATTATAATTAAGTTGAGATATTTGAGATAAATCATGAGAGCCTTGAGAGATTTAAAAATAGAATTTGGGTCTTTTAGAGTACTTGATAATTATATCGATTTAGGGTTAGATAAATCATTGGAGAGCATGGTGTGACTGATGTATCTTCCAAGGGGCCAAGGGACCTCTTTTATAGGCTTTAAGAGGTTTGGGAACCTTCAAGAATTTTTTGGGTGTAATGAATCCATAAAATACTACCATAATTTCATTTTTGACTGAATTAAATGCACCCTCAGAGTGGCTGCCTCGATGCCACCAGATACCTGGTAGCCTCCACCGGGTAGCTAGTGGCCTACCTAGAGCTTCTTGCTACTAGAAGTCCTCCATAGACTATTTTATAAACCTTCACTGGGTAGATGGTGGACTCCTAGATATTTTGATTCTACTTTATTCCCCATTGTTTAACCGGTGGGTCTTCTGGATAAAAGGGATGCTTCCATCATGGAACTAGCGAGCTTGTGCTATATGCACACCACTATCTTCATGTGGAGCCTCCTCCACTTACATATATAGCCTTATAAAGATCTTATAAGATGAATCAAAGGTCTTTAAAGATGAATATATATATATATATATATTCCTTCTAAATAATAATTAAAAAATATATTTAAGATTTAATGAATTACATCACTAGATATTCAATAAAAACACTAACAATCACTTAAAAGAAAATGTTAGAAACATAGATGAGTGTTTTTTATCATGAAAACATCATGAGAGAGAGTGGTACACAAAATAATACCCCACCTAGGAATCAGTAGGCACATATCATCTTGGGATAATAACACCTCATCTAGAAAAAAGTAGGCTCATATCATATGGATAAAATAAATCTCCACCTAGAAAATAGTAGGAATATATAATTTTGGAAAAATAACACCAAACATAGGAAAAATAGTCTCATATTATCTAGGGGGAATGAAATCCCACTTTGGAACTTGTAGTCCCATATCATCTGAGGGTAATAGTTCCCTACCTAGGAATTAATAGTGATATATCATATGGGGAAATAAAATCCCACCTAGGAATTAATAGTCATATATCATCTAGGAGGAATAAAACCCACTTAGGAATTATCCAACATATTAGGGGGGAATAACACCCCACAATAGATACATAATCCATAATATTATTAGGGGGAATAAATCCCCACCTTCGAAGCATAATCTATAATATCATTTGGGGGAATTGGCGCCTCACCCTGGAAACATAATACATATCGTCATCAGAGGAATACTACCTTCCCATAATCTAATACATAACATAACATATATCATGCATCATAGTTGGTGGGAGAGTCCCCTACCATCCACTACCATGTGCTATTCTCACACGGGTTAAAAAATCATTCAAACCCATCACAAATCTCCTAGGTTTTCCTCTCAATCACAAAACCTAAACATGTCACCATATACAACTAATATATCACCACACTAACCTTCTTGAACTAACCCTCAACACAAGAATATGGAAACTATTGTGGTCTCCTAAGTTATATCTTGGTCCATACACACCACCAAAGTACCTTTCTCTCTTCCCAACTCTATGGTCAAATCCTATCACTCATAGTTTATAAAATTCCTCAATATAAATCTTTTCACATCCAGGTCTAAGCATAAAATCTAGAAATACAACAAATTCATCACACGAATGGGATTTTATAATGCCCATCACACTATCAAGGTCAAGCTAGGTTAGTCCTCTCACTAACCTATACACAAAACCTTTACATGGTGTCCTCACTAGGATACACACACATAATAGTGGAATAAGAACACTCACCACACACCCAATAATTTATACATGAGGCTCTCATGCAATCCATGGTTCTATATGGTCTACACCTAGGCCAAATATTCTAAATCCATCACTCTCCCTTATGTGGAGAGGACTAAGGGTATCCATCCCAAGGTCTGCTACATTTTATTTATCTTATGGTACCCCTATATGGTACCCCTATATGGTCCACACATCTCATCCCACATATTTATAATTAATTCCATGACCATTCGTGATCAAGACCCCAATATAGTGTTCAAGGGTCCATCGTGAACTTTGAAAATTATATTTTATTTGAGAGAGTTAAAAATAAGTAATTAATTTTCATTTCAAGGTCAATCACAATCACACAAAGATACCACATGTCACATGCACATAAAAAAATGAATAAACCTTAGAGATATGTCTAGGTACCTACCCCTACCTAAGTGTTCCAATGGTAGGTTTCTCACCTTGGATCTGGGAGATCAGAGGGTTGGTTCTTACTGGATTTCTTCCAGGATCATAATTTTGTATCAAAAAATATAAACCAAAAAACCATGAAAAGGCATCTGGATACGATTAATTTTTACCCAGTCAACTATAATATCTCATAATGAAACCCGAGGTTTGGTACCCACAACTATGGGGAGAGGGATATACTAAGATGTTCTTGGATTGTAATAGGGGTTTGGGGTTTCTGTACAAAAAAATATGTAGGGATCACCTACCTCATTCCTGGAGTTAATCTATTTTTTCAAGCTCAACCACCCTTTCCTAACCTATTCCAAGAACAATTTTACATCTCTTATTAATAATAAACCCTAAGTTCATCAATAATCATTCCAGGATTCACAAAACAATTTATAATCATTTTCAAAATTAATTTCATAATTAATCCATAGAAAATAATCAAATAATTACTCATAGGGTGACCTATCATGGATAAACCCTTGAAAAAGGGGTTCACAGCACTCATGGTATCCACAAAATGAGAAAATGAACCTAGACATGATGTAGTTTTACCCAGTAAATTTCAAGATAATATAATGATACCCAAGGCTTGGTACCCCCAACTATGGGGAGAGGGTTATGCTAAGAAGTTCATGGCTTGTAATGGGGGTTGGGGTTTCTGTACAAAAAAATGTGCAGTGACCACCTAAATCATTCATGGAGTTAATACCTTTTAGAAAGCTCAAAAACCCTTTCCTAATCTCTTAAAATCCCAAATGGACATCTCTTATTAATAAGAAACCCTAACTCTATCAATAATAATTCAACGAGTTATAAAAAAATTTATAATGATTTTCAAAATTCATTCCATAATTAATTCATAGGGAATAATCAAATAATTACTCATCGGGTGATATCTCATGGATAAACCCTTGAGAATAGGGGTTCACACCACCCATGGTATCCACCCAGACCTTCATCACACAAAATACCTCAGGTATTATTCTAACACATTCCTTAATTTTACCCAAAACATCTGAAATCCCAAAATAAATTTAAGGGAGTGACATACCTATTTGAATCTGTATAAAATCTAGTGTGATCATCCTCAAGTGATCTCTTTTATCCAAACCAAAAAAAATCCCCTTCATATCAAGATGATTCCACCATGATTTGGTGTAATTGTCTTTAACAACTAATCCTGATTACAAAAAATCATCAGTGAATAAAAGTTGAATAGGAAAGGAAGAATGATAATAAAAGGGGGGTTTAACTTCAAAAATCCACTTGAAATAGATGTATGAGGAACTTAGAAGAAAGGAGGATGAATGGAGGATATCCCATACACATCAACTAAACCAAATGGGAGAAAATAGGGATCTAAACTAGTTAATTCAAAAATGGGAAAATGTATAATTTCATTTTTTATGAACCTAACTAAGTAATATAGTTTACCAAACCATACACCAATACTGTAGACTCTAATGGAGATGAGTCTTATTACCTCACATGGTTTGTCTACTTAGTTTATCAAACTATGCACCAATCATGCAGGTTCACTTATATTCATAAGGTTTTTTTTCATGGTTTTACCCAAACCATGCACTAAATATGATCTATTATATGTAAGGTTTCTCACATGATTTATCCTTAAGAAAAAAATAACCCATATGATTTTCCTTGGAATGCAATATTTTTCACATGGTTTCCCCTAATTGTGTGGTAATCGTGTAATAGAGGAAAAACCCATAAAAGTTAAAATTCAGGCATAAAACTCTCAAAAACTTACAATAACCTAGAATTAAATAATATTTAATGTAGCAGTGGAAAGGAGGTGTCACAATTCCACCCACTTGATTTTATAACTTACAAGGCCTCCCCAAATATACCATCCATTTAAATTTGGTAGAAAACCTACCCCTTAACTCAGCCCAACTCTAAATGGTAAATTCTCAACCTATTCTGATACACTTGGTACCTTTATGTTGTCTTAATAAAAATGGTCAACCCAAGGTTCAACCCAAATCACTATTTATAACTTCCCAACTATATATAGAAACCCAAAAAATTTAAATATAAAGATTTTAGGTAAAAATTAAAACATGGTTGGTTTTTTAATAAAAATTTAAACCAATTCATGGATCAACATTGGACAGGGTCCTATAATGTCACCACCATAACACTTCTCATACCCTATTAGTCTCCTCATGCATATTTTGTAAACTTTCATAATCTCCAAATCTCAATGCACAACCTCAATCATATATATCCCACTGATTATGGTCTCTCTAACACTACACTACTCAAAATCTCAATATCTCGCATGTCGTGGTAAAAATTATTTCCCTAAACTCCATGAAAATTCCCCATTTGTAATATCACTCAAGAATTTTTAAACTATAGATGTTACAACTCAGGAGTTGATGTTACTAGCATACATAAAACCATCTCTTGCTCAATGTCACACCCAAAAGTCACTCAACCATCTTTATTAGAATAATTCATCTCATTTCTAAGAATATATCCATATCACAATCCCCTACATCATTACACATGTCAATATTCTACGAACAAGCACTAACATTTCCATAGAATCAGTTATCCTATTAGTATGTTTCTTGAAATACATACGTGATCATACCACCTGACCACCATCCCACATTTAAAATCTATATATTACAAAACATACTAAATCATATTGATTTACATTGACTAATACCCTATATTTGGTATTTTACATTTACCACATATAACCTATCTGTAAGAACCCGGATCTTCGTTTTCAGGTATGCTTTCTTTTTATGGAGTTTTAAAGGAAAATGAAGTTTCTGGAAATTTTTAAAGTACACACCATGTACTTTCTGAGTACATGCAGTGTACTCTTTCCCCGCTCGAAGCCGTGTACTGGCCGTGTCCGGGCCACACACATGGTGTGTAGGGGTGATGTGGAGGCCAATTTTGGCAGAGTATGGAAATACCTAGTACACGTCGTGTTTACCTTTTTGCCCTTGTTGTTTTTCTTCCTTGCTTGTATTCTTGTGTAGAGTTAAATTAATCATGTTAGAGGATAATTTGTTATGCTTGGATGTTTTCCCATGCTTTTCTCTGCTTACGACCTTTGGGTCTTGTTAGCCTTTAACCGTTATGACCCTTGCCATGCCTTGTGTCTATAGGATGGAGTGTTTTGTATAACATGCTTGTTGTCCTGTAGAATGTTATCCAATTAACTCTATAGGTTCATTTTGGCCTTATAGAATTATCATGCACTAACTGGCACGAGTCTGTGATAACCTAGTGCTATAGACTATAAGGGATATACCGAGTGAGCTTCCCAGAGAGTCCTTGACATTATAGACTACAAGAGGGTAGATTGAGTGAGCTTCCTCAGTGAGTCTTAGACATTATAGGCCATAGGGGATAGACCAAGTGAGCTTCCCAGAGTGCCTTCAGATTTTATATACTATAGGAGGGTAAACCGAGTGAGCTTCCTCAGAGAGTCTGTGGTATACCTGAGGCTATAGGAGGAATTGACTGAGACAGCTTCCTTAGAGAGTCTCTAGACCTTGGGGCTAAGAGGGTTAAGCCACATGATCTTCCTTATAGATTCCCTAACTACCCTAGAATATAAGGGGAATTGACCGAGTGATCTTCCCAGAGAGTCTCATAAATTCTTATGACCAAGCCAGAGGGGTTAGGCTGAGTGAACTGCCCAGAGGGTTGTGGTACTTCTTGGTTAGGACCAGAGGGGATGGCTGCGAGTACTTCCTAGAGGGTTTCCTGTTTGTGTTAGCTGATTTTCTCACTGCTGTTGTTGGATGTGGATCGATTACTGTTGTGTATCGTCCTGCTTCACTACTTACTGTTTACTGCCTACTGCTTGCTATTTCCGTTTACTTCTTATTGTGCTTTTACCTGTCATATACTCACTGACTGTTAGGTACAGATCTTCAGGTGGTTTCCTAATGGGATTTTATCTCACACCCTGTTTAGGCCATGCTTTTGGGCCCAATCAGACTATGTTGTTGTAGGTATAGACAAGGGAAAGCGCCCATCGACTTCTGGTACTTGATTGCTCGGAGAAGGAGAGCATGGGACCAAGATTTGGCTTGCGATGTTGAGGAGATGTTTACATTTCTTTTGTACTTGTTTTGGTACTGTGGTGTTTGCATCATTGTGACTTATTTGGATGCTTTCCTAGAGTTGTATCTTGTATCATTCCATATATACATATGTGCTCCAGTTTGTTGATTTAGTCTTTTGCTGTTTATTATTGTTGGTTATTCACTGCTTCCGCTATTGCATGTTTATTTATTTCCGCTATGTACTCTTCCAATGATGGCATAGTTTCCCCACTATCACACCCAAGGCCCTTGCTGCTAGTCGGCAGCCTCTGGAATTTGGGGAAATGCTCTTGAGGCCATGTGACCAACCGAGTACGGGGTGCCTCTAGGTGGATTTTGGAACCAGGACGTTACAAAGTGGTATCATATGTATTATTTTCTCTTGATTTACTGTTTGGAGACTTTAGCCCGAGATAGGATGGATTCAGTACTTGGTAATAAGCTGTGCCTGGGAGTAGCTAACCCATGTACAGGGAAAAGCCATACTACCTCGTTTATTGTAGTTTTCTAGTTTTGAGATTTTACAGTTGATATGATTTCACCTAGAGGGATTCACATGCTTTTTGTTGTTATTGTTTTGACTATTGCGGTTCTATTTCTGTCTAAACCCAATGAGATGAGGGTATGCCATCTCATGCAACATATAGGCACTTATAGGGATCACATGCCATGCATTCTTTCCATGTCATCTAGGGTGAATTAGCGATTGCATGCTGTTGTGATAGACTTTGTGTAGATTATACATGCTTTTGTGATAAATTCTTGATAGAATCCCTGTTGTTGTGATAGAGAAATTGATTGTGTTTCACTTTTCTTAAATGAACGCTAAATTCTGATTCTTGAGGTGTTACGAGCCCTCTTGAATCAGAAGTTGGTGGATCATGATCCTGTTTTCTCTTGTACATGACTGTAGGAGATTCCAAGCTTTGATTCTCGGAGAGTATGGGCCCTCGCGGATCAGAATTTGGCACCTCTTTGCCTTATTTTCAGTGTTTCTGGGATTCTATGCAGTTTTTGAGCTACTTCCCAGAAAAACCCAGAATACACGACGTGTACTTTTTGGATACACGCTGTTTAGTTTCAGGCTGTGTCACTGACCGTGTGAGCAGAAACATGGTGTCATGAAAATAACTTCAAGAACACGCCGTGTATGGCAGGTACACGCCATGTAGTTTAGATCCATGTACCTGGCCGTGTCACTAACAACACGAGCCGGTGAAGCTCGAGTAGAACACGCCGTGTTGGTAAAGAACACTCCGTGTAGTTTTGTCCTAGGTACCTGTCCATGTCATGAACAACACAGGTCGGTGTTATCTTCTCCTATAGACGCCGTTTTTGTTTGGAACACTCTGTGTAAGGGTTTCCATGTAGACGACTGTGTAACTAACAACACGGGCCGCTAAGACCGTGTCTAGTACACGCCGTGTCCCTAGGGAACACACAATGTAGTCTGGGGTTAGTTGGACCATGTGGGTTAGCCGTGTAAGGAGACTCGGGCATAGGTTTAGAGTTCAAGTACACGCCGTGTGTGGGAACAACACGCCGTGTAGTTTGGGGTGTTACACGACTAGTAGTGGCAAGAGTACACGCCCATGTTAATGGATTTAACGAACATGCCGTGTAGTTTTTATACACGCCGTATAGTCGTGTTTTGTAAAACTTGATAGTTTCTTTCCCCTATTCCCATCTTGTACTCCTGTGTTTCCAGTCTTTGTTAATCCTGATCTAAGGTGTGCTTTTAATCTTTCAGAGCTATGCCTCCGAGACGTCCTCCGGTCGTGTGTCAGTTTCCAGACGGTGACCAGACACCGGATATGGCCGATCAGGAACCTCCTGTTGATCCTCCTGCTATGCCAGCCTTGGAATCAGCAGTTATACCTGTCATAGGCGCCGATGCGCAGTTGAGGGAGGATTTCCTAAGGATGATGCAAACTTTTCAGGGAACGCCGCCTCCTGCCCCGTCGATGGCTGAGTTGATGAGGGTTTTCCAGTAGCAGCATCCTCCTACTTTTTCAGGGGATGGAGGACCCCAGGCTATAGAGTCGTGGTTCGAGGCCACCCTGACTATCTTCGAGCATCTGGAGATACCCCCGGAGAAGAGGGTAAAGCTGGCCACCTATATGCTCCAGGAAACCGCCAATAGGTGGTGGGAGGTGATCTCGTAGTCAGGATGCCAGCAGAGTATGTCACGAGATGAGTTTCAACACACCTTCTATGAATACTTCTATCTGGAGACCCTGAGGGCCGATCGAGCCCGGGAGTTTATGAGTCTGCAGCAGGGTACTCTCTCTTTCATAGAGTACTCATCCCGTTTTACTGAGCTGCAGCGTTTCACACCGATCCCAGCAGGTGATGAGTTGTTCCTTGCTAGGAAGTTTGAGGAAGGTCTCAGGCAGGAGATACGCTCCCAGGTGAATATCTTTCAGTTGAATTCTATATCCTTCATTTTCAACTAGGCACTAATTACTGAGTGCAATATGAGGGATTCTGGAGCAGTGAGCCAGGGCGGATTGACATCCAGAGCTGGTGTTCCTCCTATGGATAGTAGGAAGCGTCGTAGAGAGTCTTCTCGAGGAGATCGAGGTTCGCGGGATGCGTCTTATGGAAGCCAGGTTGTATGATACCAGTGCGGTAAGAGTGGGCATACTAGGACTCAGTACCAGAGAGATCTGATGGAGTGCCGATCTTGTGGAAAGATGGGCTATCTTCAGTGATTTTGTCACATCTTCTCACCTTCAGCTGGTGGTAGGGGTTCCTCTATGACCCCGCATTCTGGAGATGCTTCACCAGTTTCCCACCAGTCTGGGAACTGGAGTTCTTCCAGCCATTCGGGCCGAGGTGGAGGTCGCAGCCGTGGTGGTCAGTCACCAGGTCATCAGTGACAGTAGAGTGGATCAGCTCAGAGTGGTCATCCAGGGGCACAGGGCTACGGTGCAGTCCAGTCTTTCACCATGGAGCAGACCTATCAGGAGAATGATCCCGACCATTCTACAGTTCGAGGTATGATCTTAGTAGCCTCAGTTTTATCTTCATCTCTTTTCGATACTAGTGCTTCACATAGCTTTATCTCTATTGCGGTTGTGGAGAGCCTTGGGCTCTGTATCTTTTCATCTGCCGACTTTTTGACTCTTGACACGCTGTTGGGAACAAGGACATCTAGCGTACGTCAGTGCAGAGAGTTCCCTTTTGATGTTGCGAGGTGTCACTTCTTATGGGACCTCTGTGTCCTAGAGATGTCGGGCTATGACGTCATTCTCGGGATGGACTGGTTGGTTCTTTTTCAGGCATTCATCGATTGCTATCGCCACAGGGTGAGCTTCATATCACCAGAGGGAAAATATTTTCTTCATAGAGGTGAGTGGGATGTCCGGGCGGGTAGAGCTGTACCCGAGCATCATGGGCTAGGGAAAGTTACAACCCAGATTGTCAGTTTTTATCTGGATGGATAGGGGACTTCACAGTTAGACTTTCCCCCAGTGGTGGATCGTTTTAGGGATGTTTTTCCAGAGGACTTTTCAAGGTTGCCTCTGAAGCGTGAGGTAGAATTCTCTATTTAGCTCGTTCCAGGAGCAGCACCAGTGTCCATTCCTCCTTATAGGATGGCTACACCTGAATTACAGAAGCTCAAAAAGCAGTTGGAGGAGTTGCAGACAAAGGATTTCATTTGAACTAGTACTTCTCCTTGGGGTTCGCCTGTCCTGTTTGTGAAAAAGGAAGATGACACCCTTCGGCTTTGTGTGGATTATCGGAATCTGAACCAGTTGACGGTCAAGAACTGATATCCCTTGCCGAGGGTATATGACCTCTTTGATCAGCTTCGAGGATCCCGAGTGTTCTCGAAGATCTACTTGAGGTCCAGTTATCATTAGTTTCACGTTAGACCATTAGATATACCTCTTACAGCATTCAGGAGAAGGTATGGTCTATACGAGTATACATTCATGCCGTTTGGTCTCACGAACGCGCCTGTAGTTTTCATGACACTAATGAACTGAGTGTTCCATCCGTACTTGGACTCCTTCATCATGGTCTTCGTGGACGATATCTTGGTGTACTCTCACACTCGACACGACCATGCCACACATCTTGAGATCATTCTGAGTACACTGAGAGAGCATCGACTGTATGTTAAACTCTCGAAATGCCACTTTTGGATGGACCAGATTCACTTCTTGGGTCACATCATCTCAGAGACAGGAGTTTCAATGGACCCAGATAAAGTGAGAGCTGTAGTTTCCTGGTAGTAGACGAAGAACGTCTTTGAGGTACGAAGTTTTATAGGGCTGGATGGATACTACATGCATTTCATACAAGACTTTTCACGCCTAGAAGCACCATTGACAGGTCTGACCAAGAAGGGGGTGAAGTTTTTATGGTCAGATTCTTGTGAGTCATCCTTTCAGGAACTGAAGGGGAGGTTGACGTCAGCACCGATACTAGTCTTACCGGAGCCGGGAAAGGGATACATTGTTTACTGTGATGCTTTAGGTATCGGGTTGGGAGATTTTCTTATGTAGGGAGATGGAGTCATTGCGTATGGGTCTTAGCAGTTGAGTCCACACGAGAGGAATTATCCTACGCACTATTTGGACTTGGGAGCCGTTGTTCATGCCTTACGCTATTGGAGACACTACCTTTTGGGAGAGCACTTTGTGGTTTTCACCGACCACAAGAGTCTCAAGTACATCTTCACTCAGCGTGATCTGAATCTGAGACAGCGCTGGTGGGTCAAGTATCTTCAGTCCTTTGATTTTGAGCTTTCCTATACGTCGGGAAATGGAAATGCAGTAGCAGACGCGTTGAGAAGAAGAACTCAGATTCAGGTAGTTCAGGAGGCCAGTAGTGAGTGGCAGCTTATGGATCTGTTCTCTGAGATGCACTTGGAAGTGCATGATAGGCAGAGACAGGCTGTCCTATCTTCTGTAGCTGTTACCTCTACACTTCTTGATCGGGTACGAATGAGGTAGCTATCAGATTCAGAGACCTTAGTCCTGTGGGAGAGTGTGTCAGGAGGGGACCCTATTCCTGGATGGACAGTGGGCAAGGATGAGATCTTACATTTCTAGGGACGCGTATGGGTGCCAGCAGACATACGTGGGGAGCTGATGCGGGATTTTCATTCCTCAGTTTGGGCAGTTCATCCTGGCGTCACCAAGATGTATCGTGATCTACACCGTCAGTACTGGTGGCTAGGTATGAAGAAAGATGTTGCTGGTTTTGTCATGAGATGTTCTACTTGTCAGCAGGTGAAAGCAGAGCATCAGTGACCAACAAGGCTGTTACAGCAGTTACCCATTCCCGAGTGGAAGTGGAACGATGACGCGATGGACTTCGTGACCGGGATACCGAGGTCACCTCGGGGGAGTGATGCTGTTTGGGTTGTCATTGATAGGCTTATGAAGGTTTCTCAATTATTTCCAATCAAGGATACCTTCAGTGTGGATGATCTGGGATGGTTGTAAATTCGAGAGATTGTACGTCTACATGGAGTTCCACACTCCATTGTTTCAGATAGGGATGCGTGCTTTACTTCTCATTTCTCGCAGGGACTTCAAAAGGATTTGGGTATGCAGGTACATTTGAGTACAACATACCATCCCCAGACTGATGGACAATCTCAACGCATGATCTAGGTGCTTGAGGATATGCTCCGAGCTTTCATTCTAGACTTAGACGGTTCTTGGGAGAAGCATATTCCTCTTGTCGAGTTCACCTAAAACAATAGTTTTCAGGAGACCATTCATATGGCACCTTACGAGGCTTTGTACAGTAGGCCATGCCGATCACCCTTATGCTGTCTTGAGGTAGGAGAAGTAGCTTTGCTGGGACCTCGTCTTGTTCAGGAGACCTCAGAGCAGATAGAGCTGATTTGGAAGTGGATGACTATAGCACAGTCTCGACAGAAGTCTTATGCTGATCAATAGAGATGACCTCTGGAGTTCGAGGTCGGAGATCAGGTTTTCCTGCGTGTCACACCGAGGTTGGGACACAAGAGGATTCAGAGACAGGGTAAGCTTTCACCGCGATACGTCGAGACATTTGAGGTGTTGGAGAGAGTTGGGCCGGTTGCCTATCGGTTGCAGCTACCTCAGAGGTATCGGGATATGCACAATGTCTTCCACGTCTCTCAGCTCCGACGTTACTTTTCAGACCCGTCACATGTCTTCCAACCTGAGGAGGTTGAGCTTGAAGCGTATGCATTGTTTGAGGAGCATCCTATCTGGATTTTCAATCGCAGTATGAAGGTCCTCCGAGGCCGGTCTGTTCCTCTGGTATGGGTGCTATGGTAGCACGGACGAGTACAGGACAAGACTTGTGAGAGGGAGGCCGAGGTTCGATCGTAGTGGCCAGAGCTGTTCGAGGATTCTTCTTCTATGCCTCTCTAGGGAAATTCGGGGACAAATTTCTTTAAGGGGGGAAGTTTGTAAGAACCCAGATCTTTGTTTTTAGGTATGATTTCTTTTTCTGGAGTTTTAAAGGAAAATTAAGTTTTTGGAAATTTTTGAAGTACACGTCGTGTACTTTCTGAGTACACGCCGTGCACTCTTTTCCCACTCGAAGCTGTGTACTGGCCATGTCCGAGCCACACACATGGTGTGTAGGGGTGACGTGGAGGACAATTTTGGAGGAGTATGGAAAGACCTAGTACACGCTGTGTACTCTAAAATCACACACCGTGTACTTTATTTTTTATCACTAAACGGACCGGGGTCACGCCCGATCGCCATAAACGTCTTCTTCTAGGTCTAGTTCGACCGAGAGATGCCGTACAACCACGCAACTTCTCCGGATTCCCAAGCCTCCATATGTTGGCCGATTTGACCACCGTCGATTGCGTTGGAACCGCAGCGATGACTTCTTCCTTCTTCTTGAGTTTCATTCCTTGATTCTTACTCTTTCTCAAGTTATTGTGGTTTGAGTGTTTTGGACGTTTTCTCAGATCTACAATGTTCAAGGGAGAATCAGTCATCATGGTTCAAGTATATCGATCTCCTAGGATCGAGGTAGGTGGTTTGTGCCTTACCGTTCAAAGTCTTTGAGTTTTATGTGAAAATTCCACCAATACCCGTGAACGGGGTATTGCGTGTTTACCATTTTTCCCTTGTTGTTTTCCTGCCTTACTTGTATGCTTGTGTAGAGGTAAATTAATCATGTTAGAGGATAATTTGTTGTACTTGGATGTTTTTCCCATTATTTTCTCTGCTTACGACCTTTGGGTCTTGTTATCCTTTAGCCATTATGACTCTTTCCATGCCTTGTGTCTATAGGATGGAGTGTTTTGTATAACATACTTGTTGTCCTGTAGAATGTTATCCAAGTAGCTCAATAGGTGTACTTTGTCCTTATAGCATTATCATGCACTGAATGGCATGGGGCTGTGAGAACCTGGTGCTATAGACTATAAGGGATAGACCAAGTGAGCTTCCCAGAGAGTCCTTGACATTATAGACTACAGGAAGGTAGACCAAGTGAGCTTCCTCAGTGAGTCTTAGACATTATAGGCCACAGGGGATAGACCGAGCGAGCTTCCTAGAGTGCCTTCAGATTTTATAGAATACAAAAGGGTAGACCGAGTGAGCTTCCTCAGAGAGTCTTACCTTGTTTGATTTCTCTTTAATAACCTTCCCAGTCTAGAGGAGGAATTGACCAAGTGAGCTTCCTCAAAGAGTCTGTGGTATACCTGAGTCTATAGGAGGAATTGACCGAGATAGCTTCCTCAGAGAGTCTCTAGACCTTGGGGCTAAGCGGGTTAGACCGTGTGATCTTCCTCAGAGAGTCCCTGACTACCCTAGACTATAAGGGGAATTGACCAAGTGAGATTCCCCAAAGAGTCTCATAAATTCGTATGACTAAGCCAGAGGGGTTAGGTTGAGTGCACTGCCCAGAGGGTTGTGGTACTTCTTGGTTAGGACCAGAGGGGATGGCTGTGGGCACTTCCCAGACGGTTTCCTATTTGTGTTAGCTGATTTTCTCACTGCTATTGTTGGTTGTGGATCGATTACTGTTGTGTATCGTCCTGCTTCACTACTTACTGTTTACTGCCTACTTCTTACTATTGATGTTTACTACTTATTGTACTTTTACCTGCCATATACTCACTAACTTTTAGGCACAAATATTCAGGTGGTTGCCTACTAAGATTTTATCTCACATCCTATTTGGGCCATGATTTTGGGCCCAAACAGACTATGTTGTTGCAGGTATAGACAAGGGAAAGCACCCTTAGAATTCTGGTACTTGATTGCTTGGAGCAGGAGAGCATTGGACCAAGATTTGTCTTGCAATACTGAGGATATGTTTACATTTCTTTTGTACTTATTTTGGTACTATGGTGTTTTCAGCATTGTGACTTGTTTGGATACTTTCCTAGAGTTTTATCTTGCATCATTCCATATATACATATGTGCTCCAGTTTGTTGATTTAGTCTTCTGTTGTTTATTATTGTTGGTTATTCACTGCTTCCGCTATTGCATGTTTATTTATTTCCGCTGTGTACTCTGCCAATGAGGGCATAGTTTCCCCACTATCACACCCAAGGCCTTCACTGCTAGTCGGCAGCCTCTGGCGTTTGGGGAAATGATCTTGAGGCCATGTGACCAACTGAGTACGGGGCGCCTCTGGGTGGATTTCTGAACCGGGACGTTACACTATCCACTTGTATTCAGGTTCCATTATAAAATTACAACTACTATGGTTGGTTACACTAGCACATCTCTCCTCAAGTTTACAAAAAAACTACTCATGATGAGTGTCACACACTTAGATCATCTAGGGTACACTCCCCACTATATTTATTTCCTTAACATTTATCCATGGGTATAAACTTGAACGATATCTATCGTCAACTAAAAATTGACACTCACGAGCCCTCCCCACATTCTATGAATAGTATCGTTGTTCCTTGTGAAACTACTTTCCAACTCTGCTAATAATCCATCACCATAAAACCAGTCCCAGTAGATCTAAATCAAGGTCTATGACCTCGCTCACCATAATAAAAACTTTTCATTCCATCCCACTATGGTACCTACCTAGTTCCTCTAGTGTCTCACTATCATTTTAGTCCTCAAATCATCATAGTTAAGGTATTCTTGGAATCCTCAGCCATCTCACCAAGCCACCCATCCCTCAAAATTTCAAAAGACCCTATTTTTATCATTTTTTATTTCATATTTCAAAAAAAATTCACAAATAATTTCTCATATTATCTGACCATACCGATATATATACTATCTTTATGATGCCTCATTCATTCCTCTATCACTCCAGTCACATCCTGATGCACCAAAATCCATTGTCCAATCACACCTGACTACACCCTAGATTAACCCCTGATCTAACAAACACATGCCATAGTGTTAATAGTTAACCCCATTTATACTATACTTGGTCACAAAAAGGTGTACCACACAATTCCACCATTATCTTATATGTGATAAACTTCCTCATATGATCTTCCTCTGAGACCATCACACCCATAACTTAACTTTACATAATCAAGGAACTAAGGAGTCCTAAATTCCATCATAACATACTGAAATCTCTCAAGGTCCTAAACATAAATGGGTCTTAAGAAAAGAAACACACATATCCTAAAATTCCCTACCCAAACACTAGGATGGCATAAAATGAAACCATTATGCATTTCATTCATCATTGTGACCTTACCCCAAGAGTCACATAAATTACCAAACTCAATCTCCTTATTTAAAATATTTTCCCCAAAATCCACCCATAGACATGTCCCACATGTCATCCAAATCCATTCATGCCTAATAAACTATCCAAACTCACTTCATACACATTCTCATCTCATCTATTCTTGGCTCACTTTCACAATGAACTAACTGACCATGCCTCTCATGCATGTCAGACCCATCACAACATAACTAATACCTATGCTTTCCATCTTGAAAATAACTAACCAACCTAGGTTAACCTATATATCTATTGGATTGCCCACATACATAATTAATAATCTCATAAAATAATATAAATCATCATGCTATTTAGTTATAACACTCATCTCACTAAAATCCTAAGTCTTATGTCATGGTTAATCAGTTATCCCTCATAACCCATAACCACATCCCACATGGGTCATGTCTCACATAGAATCATCTTCCCTAATATATTATATATCACATGGAAACTCATAGAAAAAAAAAATCCTCTCTAGGGTTCTCATATACACATACATTAAGATTATGATACTCAATCCACTACCCACATTAGGGTACTAATACTCATTAGGAATCCACATACCAGACTACCCCCTGAGGATCAAGATAATACACACGTATATATATATACATACGAAATCAACCTATGATGATTCATATCAATTATATCATACTTATGGTTTAGTTAAATGAAATTTATTCATAAATTTTAGAGGAAAAAACTTTATAATTTTCCATTGGTACTTTATTTAACTAACACTCTATGATAAAAATAATGGCCACCCACCTACATCAATTAAAAAATATAGTTTGGTTAAGTATAATTCAACCGAGAAGCTATATATCAAAACACCATATAGTTTTTTTGGAAACTTTAAGTAACTGAACCTATTTTCATTTCTATATATTTTTCTAGAACCAATGTCTCAATTTTACACAATTATATACATGTCATGTGAACTTGCATCCTTGATATGATGAATGAGCTCACACCTATTATCATTCCAGGACAAAATAAAAAACCAAAAACCAAATAAATTTATAATATCATTTTTAGAAAGAATTAACTCAGTTATAACAATGAAAACCAAAATAGAAATCCCAAATCACTGGTAACTTAGACTTCAGCTCGTACAAGTGCTGTACAGGAACATGACATAGAACCCATCCTAAGTTCCAAAAAGTCCCATCTCCTATCTACCATATCAAATATAGTATAAAAAATAAAACATTAATTTGATACCAATTTATAACATCCACCAACCATCTCACTCTACATTAACCAAACTAGGTACCTTTGTGACCTCAGGCATGCCTCCCCATATACTAGAGGGTGTTAGTTAGTAGCGAATGTCTAAGGCAGAGTAAAGAAAATAGTAAAAATAATATACAAGTAGTCCTCACAATGCATGAAATAAACATAATGGTCCAAGACAATAAAAATAAATTGTACAACACATGCTATATCAGATTAACTATCTAAATGAAACATAGTTAGGAAGACATCAACAAGATATTTTGTGGAAAGTTCATATAAATTTTAAAATAAAATAAATAAAGTAGAAATACCACAACCTAGTCCTGAGTCCCCACCCAATCCCATTTTCTAACTCTGTACAAGATATCTAGATTGACCATGAAACAGTAAGCCTCTGTCTTACCTGAACATTTGAACAAGGTATCTACTCAAGCACCACAGTGCTTGGGCCACCCAATCAAGGTGTGAGAAAAACTATGTAGGCCACCAAAATGGTATCTCTAACATAACCAGTTGATATAGTGTATGAAAAATGTGATTTTTATAACAATTAAATAAAGTGTGTAAGTGTAATAAATAGTAATTGTTGATCCTAGGGTTCTAAGGTGACACATATATAGTATTTACCACACCCTCTTCAACTAATGTTGAATATATCTGAGAAAGTAACACAACTAAAGTACCCAATAGAATTATTGAATAAGTTTGTATCTTTTATCAACCATGTGGTAGAAGTATTTAAGAGTGATATGGGTTGATTGCAGATTTATTTAATTTTTTTGAGCATTTTATGATATGATTTGATAAATTTTGGATCAATTATTAAATTTTTAAGTTTTTGTGAATTTGAAAAAGTATGAAATTTATAAGGTTTATTTCTAAACTTTGTAAGGTTCAATCAATCTTTATAATGTTGACTCAGATTTTAAAAATAGAAAAGTAAAAACTTTTTAAGGTTTATTTTGAATCTTTATAAGGTTCCTTTTAGACTTCGTAAGGTTTCCTTGGAGTTCATAAGGTTTACCTTATACTTTATAAGGTTGAACCTGTACAGAGTATTGAAAATAAAAAAAAGGAATAAACTTTATAAGGTTTTTTAAACTTCATAAAGTTTATTTAGAGACCTCATAAGGTTAAGTCCAACTTTATAGGGTTCATGATTTACTTTATAAGGTTCATCTTGAGGAACTTATGGTTAATTTACTTGGTGAAAATCCACTAAATACTAGAGGAACGTAAAGTTCATTTACCTTTTGAAAAAATAGTAAGAATAAAAATACTTATCTAGACTTAATATATTAAATATCATAGGTAGATGGTAAAATATACAATTAAAATAGAGATATGTGAATAATTTAAGGAGATGATTGTGGCACAATATTCATGGAAATTTCAAATTCAAATATTTGAAAGAATTATTCATGATAAAATAATCTATTTTATAGGAAGATATTGGCTAAAAAATATTATAAAAATGTTTTCATATTTTATTATATAAATATTATTCACATATTTATGTAAATATAAAAGTATAAAATGAAAAAAGAGAAAGGTATCAAAGTTTAGTGAATAGGGAAGTTGATACTACAAAAAAGAGAGAGAACCGCTGTATCAAAGGGAAAAGAAAAATAAGATATAAATAAGTTTTACTCTTTATTTGATCATCTTTGTTGAGGAAATACAATAATGTTTGTGATCATTTGGAGACTTATTCATGAGAAGGAAGAAGGAAGATATGTCTGTGTATTCTTTCTCACACTCATCATCCATTCTAAAAGCTTGAGGAGGTAATCAAACATGCATGATATTTAGGTTATATTTCTATAGAAGTCAAATACACAACCTAAGGAAGAATATTTTATTCTAAAATGTAAAGAAATCCTAAAATTCATTGAAGTTATTGTCTACACTTAAGAGTAGAGGAAATTTTTGAATACCGGTGGTTCTAGTATAAACAATTCCCTTTTTATTGCTATATCCCTATTAAAATTCAAGGATTTATTCTAGACTTATCTTGTACTAGAATAGATAGACCCACAAGAGTCAAGTAAGAACACTACCCTTATTTTGTAATCAATTGAAGATTATAGTGATAATCTAAGTGTCATAACTTGACCTGAACCCAATAAGAAGCAGGTACACATATTATGACCTAAACTTGTAGAAATTATCATGTTATTTGTATTTTCATAACATATTGCATATGAGTGAGGGATAATTTAAATAATATAGGATCAAGACCATAAAAATCCACAAAGTTTAATTTGTAAAGAATAAATTGTAAAAATTATACCACTAATTTAACCCCGTAATGGTACTTAGGTTGACCTAAGTACTTCAAGAGGTATTAAATCTAACCAGGTTCCCGATACGATCCTACTTTTATCAATGTAAAGTACATATATTAAGAATTATACCAATAATAGATATTTTTAAATCTTTTTATGGGAATAACTTTCATGAATGGAAGAATATAATGCTTCCCAATAATCTATCTCAAGGCCTTGGAGTAAGTGATATTGTGATAGTGGGTTTCTACCCTTTGGGAGAGATTCTCCCCTAAAACTTGCAAACAAGTGAAATTAGAAGTAGATGTAAAATCCAAAAATAAAATTCTTTTATATCTAGAGTGAAAGAGAAGAGGTTTGTGAAACCTTAAAAAAGGGGAGGATAACATAAAGAAGTCACAAAAGGGTGGGAATCCCGTACACTAAGACACTTGAGATGATATATTTAGGTTCATGTTGGATAATGAAGAAAAAATTCAATAAACGAAATATTTAATTCATCAAATTAACTAATTATTATATATGAATGACTGATTTTATATTCATCAAACACAAATTAAAAGTAGTGGAAATGTTTAAATTTTCTAGGAGAATAGTTGAGAAAGAACTGGGGCTATGTATGAAGAAGCCAAGATCTGATAATGGAAAGAAGTTTACTTGAAAATAATTTGAATACTACCTTGAAAATCATGGAATTAAACATCAATATAGAACTACCTGCACACCCCAAAAAAATGGAGTAGAATAAAGAAAAAACAGAAGATTGGTTAAGATGGGGGGATCCATGCTAGAAAAGATCAGCATCTCAAAGCTCTACCTAATAGAGGATATATACATAGTTTTTTATATTTAAAACAAGTGTCTACTGAGGCCAAATTTTAATATTAACTTTAATGATATGTTATATGAGAAGAAAACAACTATGCACTACTTAAAAGAGTCTGGAAGTCTTGATATTATGAATATTAAAAACAAAAATTTGGGAATGTTAGATGACAAGGTCAAGGAAGTCAATGGAGAATAAGAATGAGCCACATGTTTCTAATATTGAATTTGATCAGACCAGTGATGAATAAGAGACTAATAATGTTTAGAAATAGATGTATTAAAAGCTAAATAATCACAATGAAGTATAAAATATAATTGGAGATCTAATTACTCTAGTTTATACTAGAAGTAGATTTAGGATCAATAACTAAACAAATATTATCTCATAAATAGATCCAAATTTAGCTGCTAAAGATATCAAGTATATAGAATGGATTAATTCTATGAATGATGAATTGGACCGTATTGAGATAAATTCCACTTGGGATCTTATCCCTAGACCAAAGAATAAAAATTTAATTTGAACCAAGTGGGTATTCATTCTCAAAACTAATATATTTTATATTTTCAGAAAACCCAATTTGATAGGGTTGAGTGTGAACCTGGATAGTTCCAGAATAGTAAACCAAATCCATCCCAAAAAATAGATTCAAATTTAAATTTCAAAATTTAAATCCATTTATATTGTTACAACTATCAATTTCTTTGACTCGAACACATCTCCAAGCTTCCAACTTTCCATACTACCACCTAACACCTCAACAATGAACCCGCATCACCATTGCTTCTAGCACAACTCCATCAGAAGAACATTCCATTGAATAATTAGAAACACCATCTCAGATCCATCATCATAAAGATAGAATAGAAAAGATCTTCATCGTGGAATGTACATGAGAAACAAAATCACCGGACCACCACCAAATAACCAAAAAAACCACCACTATCTTCATTACTGAAGCATCAATAGTAAGAGAAACTAAACCCCACCGGTAGACTGAGAAACACGCCATAAAACACAAAAAAACTGTGAGAAAACACCAATGAAAACTCACAACAAGGTAGACCATTTAACATCACCAAACTAAAAAAAATCTGAGGATCCATTATAGAATACACCCACCACCCTAATAACTCTCACCCCCACTCCTCTAAAAGAGAGTCTATGATTTAAAAATAACCTGTTCGTCACTGGTTCTAGAGGAATTACATCATTGATTTGGGTTGGAAGAATTCCCCCTAGATAGAGGGGACTACTAGAGTTTATGGCTACAAATACTTAGGACTGAGTCCACCACTGATTAAATACCTCTAAATTGGCAACAAAATAGGAGAATCAAAAGCGATTGATGAAAAAATCGGCAAGACACCGCATAGCAGGGAGCAGGGGTGTGAGTTAGAAGAAGAAGTATATATTGATAATAATAATGGATTTACCCTTAAAAAATATTGAAAAAAGGTTTAAAAGATAAATACTGATAACTATGGGATAAAATAGGATCCTAGATTCTAGTATTTGGAGCTATATGACTTTTTTAGAGAGATGAAATTCATTAAAGGAAAGGTCAAAAACAACCTTTATGCGAAGGAGTTAGAAATAATAATTCTCATAATAATTTTTTTATATTGATGATATTATTTTTATATATGAAAAAGATAGTTCTTATAAATAATTTTCTAGATAGGTGAATAACTAGTTTAAGATGTCTATACTGGGAGAATTAAGGTATTTTCTTGGATTGAAATTGCTACAAAAATATGAGTTTAGTTTTCTTAACCAAGAAAATTATGGAATAAAATTATTTAATAAGTTTGGAATGAAATAATCAAAACCAATATCCACACCCTTATATGTTGGGATGAATCTTGGAAATAATTTTTAAGGAGAAATTGAAAATAAAAGAGAGTTATAAAAATTGATTGGTAGTCTACTTTATCTCATTTAATCCAGACCTTATATTTTATATGCAGTGAACTTGTGTGAAATATTCTAGAGTGATACTAAATAGTCACATATAATTGTTACTAAAATAATTCTCAACTCTATAAAATAAACCATGAACTTTGGGATGATGTACAAAAGAGGTGAGCACCTGAATCTTTATGGATTTAATAATACTGACTAGGCAGGTGATTGCGATGATAGAAATTCTACTTCATGTTGGATATTTATTCTAGGAGGAATATTTGTAAGATATCACTTAAATAAATAATATTTTGTTACATTAAATACTATTAAGGCAGAATATGTGTCTGTTATAAGTTCTTACACTAAGATGATCTAGATGAAAGAATATCTAGAATATTGAAATACCTCTTAGAATTTCATCTGATAATAAAATTTCTATTGATCTTTCTAAAATTACAATAAAATACTCATGATCTAATACAATTGAAATCATGTTTCACTTCATCAATGAGAAGGTAGATAATAGTGATATAAATATAGAGTTTATTCCAATCCAATACCATCTCGCTGTCATATTCATTAAAACAATGCCCATTGATAGATTGGAGACTTTGATGCTAAAAATGAGGGTTTATCCATTCTCTATTACTTGAGTAACTTTGGTTAAACCCATACTTATCATTGGATTCTTTTTTAAAAGGGGAATAAAGAGTGAAAAACTCTTTTCAATTATTCATGTATCCAAGAACCACTATTATTGTAAAAAGGAGGAGTAAAATCATTAGTTGTGAGTGTATGAATTGAGGGGGAAAGCATTTAAATTACTTGATGAAACATTTATTTTAATAAAGAGATGAAATTATCTCAAAAACATTACTTTATCTTATGGTGTGGTTTCAAAATTATTCTCACTTGAGAGAAGATATAAGTTAATGCTTCCTGTATGAATTATTGAAGTTTCCTAAAGAGTTAAAAAATGTTGATAACAAATCCAAATGGGGAGAGAAAAATTTCAAAATGTAATTATTGAAGAAGGTCATATTTGTTTTCAACCATGTGGTAGAATTATTTAAGAGTGATTTGGGAATATTTTTAGTTGAGTTTAAGTGTTTGAGATGTTTTTGAGATTATTTGAGAAGTGTTGTATTAATTCTAGAATATTTAGGTTTTAGTGAATTTGAAAAAGTAAGATCTTCATAAGGACCATTTTTTAATTTCATAATGTTAACCGAATCTTTGTAAGGCTGAATCAAATGTGAAAATGGAAAAGGATAAAATTCACAAGGTTTATTTTGAATCCTTTTAAGGTTCATTTTTGTCTTTTTAAGGATTATTTAGAGTTTATAAGGTTCACCTTATACTTTGTAAGGTTTAACATGTACAGAGTATTGGAAATATGAGAAATGCATGATCTTTGTAAGGTTGTTTTAAACTTCATAAAGTTCATTTTAGGACATGATAATGCTAATTTTGAATTCATAAGGTTCATGTGTGACTTCTTAAGGTTTATCCTGAGGAACATAAGGTTAATTTAATTTGTTAAAAATTAATGAAGACCTGAGGAATTTAAGGTTAATTTACTTTTTAAAAAATTAGAAATTTTAATGATTCTCAGTTGGACATTAGATCTTAAATCTCACATAAATTTGGTCAAAGTTGTGACTCATGTAGAGATTTGTGAAGAATTAAAGGAGATATAAATGGAATGATATTAGTGGGAATTTCAAATTCAAATATTTAAAATTATTATTCATGATAAAAATGTAATTTTTCATGAAGATATTGACTAGAAAATATTGTGCAATGGATAATCAAGGATATTTTCCATATATTATTATGGAAATATTATTCATATATTTTTTTAATATAAAATTATTAAATGAATGATAAATTTATTTAATTTTAGATAATTGAGAAGCTGATATTATAAAAAATAGAAATAACTACTATATCAAAGGAAGAAGAAGAAGATATTGAAAAGAGATACTCTTTATTTGATTATTTATGTTGAGGAAAGAAAATACTATTGGTGATCATTTGGAGGATTATTCATGATAAGGAAGAAGGATAATAAGTTACTACATGATCTCACACATATATAATATATTCTAAAATATTGAGGAGGTAGTATAACGTTCATGATATTTTAGTGATAGTTCTTGGGTAGTTGAATATGGCATTCTGCATTTTTGTTACATAACTTTTCATTTCATTTTACAAACAGAGGATCTTTAAAGTCTAGTGTCTTGGAAAAAAGGTACATAATACATGAAAACATATAAAATTATTTTAATCATCTTGAAATTATTCTTGATAATTTCATATTAAGTACAATTACTACATCTCATAACCTAGAGACATACATCAAAGGAAAGGGTGAGAAGAAGGCTCAATAAGGAAAACAAGTGGAATAATTTATATGTGAACTTGAATGATATAAATAAGAACATGGGGAATATAATAAAGGCATGATAAAGAGTTATATCATAATAATAATAAATTTAAACATAAATTTAGAATGTTTATAAAAAATTTAATTAATACATTCATAACCATATCACCAAGATCCATCCCCAAGGTGTTATAAAAATTACCAAGGTTATTCACCAAGGTATCGTAAAAATTGTCATATCTAGAGATTAATTTCTTTACCCATTGCATTAGAGTGATATCAAGGCACAACCTTAATATGAATTTATTTTCACGTGATCCACATATATCATAATCAATCATTTGATAAATAACCCATAGAGAATAAAATAGATGGGTTTTATATCAAAATCATGGCGTTTTAAAAAGTGCTTAAAAACATGATCATTACATCATTTATAAACCATGGAAAGGGAACGAGGGTTTTATGTATGTAAATTTAATAATAAAATATATAATTTTTATGTCTTGATAAATACACCAGGAAATAAAATAGTTTTGGGTATTCACATAAATAAAATAAGTGAATTTCTTGAGAAAAAGAGAGAGATTTTGAGATGAAAATTATGGAGCCTAACGGCTATGCAACATGGTTTTAGAAAACATTAAAAAGAGAGAATAAAGGGGTAAACCATTCATAAAAGACTCATAATATAGTAGTTTTAAAGAATAAAATATAAATAAGAACATTTTATGGAAAATTTAAATACATACCACATAGAAGAGAACTTGAATGAAAAAAGAAGTTGAGAATTTCCTTACGAAAATTCGGCAGCCTAACGACGTCGCTTAAAAATTCAGAAAACCAGTTGATGAGAGTGGAAAGAGTCTCTAATAATTTGGAAATAAAATGGAAAATAATAAGGATACATAATAACATACCCCAACATAAGAAAATGGAATTTAAAAGATAACATAAAATAAGTCTTGACTAAAAGTGAAGGGTAAAAGGTTCCCTTACCTTGAAGACTAACTTAAAAAGCTAGAAGGTTGGGACCTTGGGGGGATTAAGGGAACCTTGGAAAGACTAAATGGGAGGTAAAAAATATTATATATTCATTGAGGAGGAATTTTTAATTAAATTAATGAAGTAATGGGTTGGTATTTATAGAAAAAGTGAGGGAATATTTTATTAATTTATAAGGGACACCTTATTAGTGGTATTTGCAAAACCATGGTCTTGACCATGGTATTTGCCCATATTTTTGGCCACTTGGGACACCTAATATAATATTTTATTACAAATAAGTTAACTATCATTTTAAATTACATATTACATCATTACAATGTCATAAAACACACCGAAAAATCAAACACTGTATTTTTACTATTCACCAAAAATTCAACTGTCTCAGAAAAATCCCAAAAATTCACCCTAACCATTTTTTGACATATAGATTTCAAAATTAAACTCTAAAAAAATCAATTTCATTTTAAATTATATTAAATAAATAAAATACTAATACTTAACTAATATTTTCTAAAATATTTATTTACTCATACTATGATATAATTATATCACATTACCACTTAAGATGATTGAAAAATATTTATACTTCCTTAGGTGAGGTTACTATTCCATTTACCAAATTACCATTTATACGGGTAAATTTAATATTCCAAAGGGTAAATTTACTATTCACCAAAAAATTATTTTGACCTTATTAAACCACAATTTTCACTCTAATTACAACCATGTATGTCGGATTTTTGAAAATCATTTCACAGAAAAAGTTATTTAATAATAAAATATATTTTTTACTATTCATAAAAAAAACCATTCATCTAATACTATTCATTAAATACTGAAAAATTGAAACTTCTTAGAAAAATTCTAAAAATTCAGCCAAGGTTAATTTTGACATTTGAAATTCAAAAATGATGTTTTTTTACTATAAAAATTATCTATATATGAGAAATCCTTGAAAAGTACAATTTTTTTACATCTAAAATCAATTTATTGAATTTTTCTTAATTAAACATATATTTTATCAAGTAATTATATTCTTAAAATAGGAATGATGAAATAAAAATTTTATTTATACAAAAGGATTACACAAAGTAACTAAGGCCTCGTTACATATCCCCTTATAACACCTGCATAAGACCTAAGAGTAAAGTTTGCAATGATGATAGAATCTGAGGGAGGCTCAGAAAACATTGCCCAAGTGGTGATTTCTATCAGCTTGAACTTCTCCCATAGGCGATTCCGTTCAATATTAACATGTTGAAGCTTAACTTGGTCATGGTTCAGGGAAAATCCAAGTGACACAACCTCCTTCCCAAGCTTCGATAGATGGGATTCGTACAACCTGAGTCTACTGGATGAGGACATCGAATCTTCTTTCTGTATTATTTACCCATTATTATTTTTATTTTAAACAAAATTTATAACACTAAAAATTATTATTGTTTCCAATGGTCATATAATGGTCAAAACTTGATGGTTACATTTCAATTATACTTATTTAGTTTTATTGATTATGACACAGTAAAATGTACATTTTTAGGAAACAAAGTATTATTCAAAAGTTTGGGTTGTTATATTGAAGACCCAACCCAATAAATAAGATCTTATTTTCAGATTTAGAGACATAATAAAATTAATTAAATATCTTTTTCACACTTAAGATCATATAAAATTGCTAAGGACTCATGGTTTTAGTATAAAAAAAACCTTTCTTATACCATCACTCTATAAATATTCAAGGATGATTATGCACTTATCTTTTACTAGAATAGAAACCCTCATAGGAGTAAATGAAGAATAATCCCCCTATCTTATAATCAACTTAAAATTATAGTGATAATATAGGCCTCAGAACTCAACCCGATCCTAGAAAGGGGTAGGTACCCTCATTGGGACCAAAACCTGTAAACATTCCTATGTTATTTTCACTTGCATAACTTTTTTGCATATAATTAAGGGATAATTTAAAGAAGATAGGATACAAACCTTAAAATTCAAGAGTCTAATTTTTAAATAATAAATTGTAAAAACTATACCACTGATTCAACCCTCTATTTTCATTGGTACTTTAACTAATCTGGATACTTCAACAACCAATATGGGGAACCATGTCCTACCCTAGAATTAGTAGGAATATATAATCTAAGGAGAATTGCATCCCACCCTAGAATCAAAAGGCCTATCTCATCCATGAGAAATAATTCCCCACTCAGGAGTATGCATATATCATATGTGGGGATTACACCCAAACCATGAAATAGTAAACATATATCATCTAGGGGAATAACTCCCCACTTAGGAAAGAGTAGTCCCATATAATTGGGGGGTGGGGGTGGGGGGTGGGAGGGGATAATTAGATACCTAGGAGTCCCATATCTTATGGAGGGAATAACTTCCCACATAGGAAACAATATTATCATATAATCTAGGGAGAATAACACCCCACACAAGAAACTATAGTTCCATATCATCTAGAAAGAATATCACCCCATCAAGGAAATAGTAGCCTCATATCATCTTGGTAGAATATTGCCCCACCTAGGAATCAATAGTCATATATCATATTGGGAGAATAATAACCCACCATGGAATCATTAGACATATATAATATAGGGGAATATCTCTCCACCAAAGAATTATCCAATATATCATCAAGGGGAATAACACCCATCCATGGAAACATATATCATACCATTATGGGGGAATAACACAACACTTTGGAAAAAAAATACATAATATCATTAGGGGTAATGGATCCAATATATGGAAACATAATCCATATAGTCATTGGGGTAATAATACCTCCTTGTAATCTCATACATCACCCAACTTATGTCATGTATCATAATTAGGGGGAGAGGTGATCATCCCACACTACCATGTGCTATCTTCACATGGGTTTACCACTCACTTGAACTCATAAAACATATCCAAGGATAGCCTATCAAGTTCATAATTGATACCTATCACCATATCTAACTAGGATATCACCATACTAGCCTCATTATATTAATCATCTATAGGGTTAAAAAGAAACCATAGAAACCTTTACAGAACCCTAAGTCACATCTTGGTTTGGAGGAAAAAACATCCCTCAACAGAAACATACTCACATCATGGCCTAATAATCCACTCTAATGATACAAGATATGCACAAAAAAGAGATGAAATAATTCCTATCTCATTTTTAAGGTTGATCTTGGTTGGTCCTCTCACCAACATACATATAAAGATTTTCTATGGTGGAATCACTAGGATATACACACATACTAGGGGAAGAGGAACACTCACCTCACACCCATTCATCTAGAAAAAATTCTCTCAAAACTCCATAGTTTTATATGGTCTACTCCTAGGACAACTATTTTAAATCCGTAACTCTCACCTATGCAGAGAGAAATAAGGGAACCCATCCTAGGTTTTTCAATGTTCCGGTCATCTAATGGTACCCCTACAAGGTTCATATATCTCATCAAATTCATTTATAATTAAGTATAAAAAAATTTAATAATAGGACCCCAATCTAGAATTCAAGGGTCCATCATGTCTCTTAACACTTTTAATTTATTCAAGGGAGTTAAAAATAAGAAATTTATTTTCATTTCAAGGTCAATATCACATAGGTGGTGAGACCACATATCACATGCACATAACAAAATTCTTAAACCTTAGGGAAATTTTTAGGGACCACCCAACTCATTAAAAATGTTTTTCCCTTTTGATAAACTTATCCACCCTCTCCTTAGTTTGTCCAATCCCAAATAGACGTTTCCTATCAAAATGAAGCCTTAACTCCATAAATATTCATTTAGTGAGTTATAAAATAATTTATAATAATTTTAAAAAATCATCCTATAATTAATTGATAGGGTATAATCAAATAATTACTCATTAGGTGATCTTATGTGGATAACCCCTTGAGAAAAGGGGTTCACATTACCCTCAGTATCCACCCAAACTATTAGCACAAAAAATATTTAATGTATTATTCCAAAAAATTAATTAATTTTACTAAAAAAATGGAAAGGCCAAAATAAATGTATGGTAGTGTTGTACCTATTTGAATTTGCATAAAACCTAATGTAATTATAATACTGAGATATCCTCTATCCAATACAAACACCCTATTCATATTGAGTTGATTCCACCATGCTTTTGTGTAATTATCATAAGAACCTAATCATAGTTATGATAAATCAGGAGTGCAAAAGAGGAACAAGGAAGGAAGAATGAAGAAAAAAAATATCTTACCTTCTAAAAACCACTTGAAATTAAATGGGGAGGATATTGTTAGCAAGGATGAATAAGGGAGGATCTCATATATACATCGGATAAACTAAATGGTAGAAAAGAGGTGTCCAAAGTAGTTAAATAAAAATTGGAAAATTGGAATTTCAAATTTTAATGAACTTGGGTAGGCCACACTCTTTGGATACATAATTTAACAAACCATGCACAAATTGTACAAAATCCACTGGAAACGAGGTATACCCCCTCACAAAACTTTGACATATGATTTACTAAAATGTGAACCAATACTTTAGGGTCACCCCATATATAAAAATTTTCAATACAGTTCTCCCTAAACTATGTAATAACTATTCTTTGTCAAACTTAAGGCATCCCACACGATTTATTCTTATCCAAAATTCACCTGCATGATTTTACCTAGAATGTAGAATTTTCCATAGGGTTTTACCTAACAATACAGTAACTATTAAACATATAGAAAACTCATAAAA
This sequence comes from Viscum album, assembly GCA_963277665.1. Taxonomy (NCBI): domain Eukaryota; kingdom Viridiplantae; phylum Streptophyta; class Magnoliopsida; order Santalales; family Viscaceae; genus Viscum; species Viscum album. Next base: position 1,291,899,419 of record OY728119.1, read on the forward strand.
GTTAAACTTCAAACATAGAAAATCCAAAAAACTTATAAATAACTCACAATTTAATAATATTTAATGAATTAATGAAATGAGGGCATCAAAATTATCTACAATTGATTTTAGTACCTAAAGAGCCTCCATAAACATACCATCTATTTTTTTGTAGATAACCGACCCCTTAAATTTTCCCAATTTCTGTGGGTAAATTCTTAACCTATTTTGATACCCCAGACTCCTCTATGAGGTCCCCATACACATGGTTGACCCATGGTTCAATCCAAATCACCATTTACGACTTCCTAGTTATGTAGAAAATTTAAAACCATTTATATATATATATATTAGGAAAAATTAAAACACAATCTATTTTTTATTAAAAATTAAAGATTGTCCATGCATTAACTTGGTTCATGGTGTTACATAACCAACAATTTCATTCCTTTGAAAGTATCTACCATTCACTAGAATCACCAAATGATTCAGTGGGGCCTTCTTTCTACAAAAGGTGTGTTAACACCTATTTATTGAAATAAAATAAAGAGAATATATATTGAAAGAGTTTTATCTATGTGAGAATAATATACAGTGTCCTAAATGAGGTATATGAATCACATTTATATAGGCCTCATTAATTGAATAAAGTAGACACTTGAAGCCACTAAATTTCAAACATCTTGAAATATCAACCATTGATATTCTCCTCATTTAATAATCCAATTATTAAACATATTTAACAATAAATGTTTTATTTACACATCATTATATAATGTCTTAACACGATAGAATAAATTCAATAACCATCAATAGATTATTTTTTAATGATATAAAATATAATTCTTCTTATACACATGATGTGGTATTGAATGCCACCTAAAATCATATACCATGGTGTGGTGACTTCCTCTAGGTTGTGGTTAATGAATTAGTTCATAAAACTTAATAATATCCCACTTGCACTAAAGTTTTCTAGTACTTATGAAAAAAATTATAACTATTTGTGAATCCATCCAAACTCTTTTGGATATGATTATCATAATTTCTCTCAAATTTTGGACAAACAATTTTTTCAAAAAATTAATCCCCATTCCAGGACCTTATGTGTGACCTTACAAGACTTTATAACATTGATTACAATTTTTAATTCCCTAATCCATATTTGTATTAAAATAATGGTCTATATAAAAGCATCAATGATACTCAATCTATAAAGGGGTCTGGCATTACCTTGATCAAACACACTCATATCTCTATATGAACATGTCCACCATAGTATCTATCTATATAAACCATATGCATTCTCATATAATCCCATTTTCTATTAAATTGAGTAACCAATAGACATGGAACATGTAATCTAGTATAGGCCAACTCATACATTCACAATTCTTCAAAATAGACAGACCGATTTAAATGAATAAAACATATGTAATTCATATAAGTATTCAGATGACATGTCACTAAAAAAATAATGGCCATGAATTTAGTCATTATTATTAAATAAAGAGACCAAATATATTTGATTAACATATGAGTGAAAAAGCCCATATTTGTTAAGCTCTAATCAAAGACATTATCAACAATATACCCAACCACCCCTAATTATCTAAACCTAAAAGATTTCATAAGAAAGGTATCAATGTATAAAGGTTCTCAAGCTTGGTATCTCGCGATACTCAGTTATTGGGGATTCATAATATATATACACCTATGAGTATATCAATAACAGTATGAAATTACATGTGATATTATTTAGTAGTCTAGTCTAGATAATAAGTCTCAAATTATTATCTCATGAGTCTATTTTATGCATCATATATAACTATTTGTATGAAATAAATGAATATAATCATGATAATATTGACTTATAATCATAACCCCTAACACTCTTTGATGATAATTGATTAGGGAAAACATGAATTAATACTTTGAGGGGATATTATAATTCCAAAATTCATGTAATATAAATATAATACACATGAATGAATGATAAATTGGGAATAAATTTATTTTAAAACCATGATACATTTTATAACCATTACATCCAATCTCTCATGTATTTAATACTAAGAAATTAAATATGACCCTCATGTTTTTTATAATCTAATATTTTTGTCAAAGGATTTTCTATATTTTCATTTATATCCACCAAACAGTTCTATACATCAACCCTCTTAATGATATCTCTAATGAGATAGTATTAAATAAGGATGTGTTTGTTCCTTTGGTGAAATCGAGTTTCCTTGTTCTGAGAAATAGATCTATTATCATCATAATAATGATTAATTTATCCCTAAATTTTAGGAACCACCCCATTTTTAGAAATCAATTTATTAATCCAAAAAAATTCCATTGAAATATCTATTATAGTTATGTGATCTTCCTCTATTGTCAAGTCCACTATGGTGGCTTGTTTGGAACTCTTCCAACTAATTTCTCCACCCTTAAAGAAAATCAAAAAACCATATTGAGATATCATGTTATCTTTTTCAGATAAAAAACTAGCATATATCTAACCACTTATATTGATATCATCTTCACCTCCAAAGACTAAAAACACATCCTTCTTTTTAAACAATTAATGGTATTCTAGACTATAATCCATTAATTCTAAATTATCCACCACCTTGATCTAATTAGAGAATCATAATACCTTTTTCCCAGATGATTTTGTACTTTGTTTTGAAACTATTTGAAATTTTCATAAGTTTCAAACTTGTATATCATTAGAAACACACAACTATATTGACTAATGTCATCAATAAAGGTTATGAAGTACCTATAACCACCACTTTCTTGAGTATTCATTGGTCTATATACATCATTATGTATAATATACAATATCCCTCTATCCCTATCAGCTTTTCTACTAAAAATTACTTTGGTCATTTTACCTAATAAAAAAGATTCAAATGTGTCAAATGCTTCATAATCGAATGAGTTCAACAGTCTATCTCTATGGATTATTTGAATGTGTTCCTTATTTATATGTTCAGGGTAAAAATTATAAAGGTAATTGGGATTGGAATCAACCTTGAATTTATTATTATGAATATTATAGAATTTATTATCCATTTATAGGATATATAAACCATTAAAAATATTCCCAATTCCATAAAATATTTCATTTATGTATATAAAACCACTCTTGTTCCTGATAATGAATGAAAAAACCATCCTGTACCAATAAGATATAGAAATAAAATCTTTATTTATGGAAGGAACATAATAATATTTTTTTAATACAAAAAATAATCCATTTTGTATGCTTAGATCATAAGTTAGAGTTATATAAATTTATTTTTATAACATTCATATCCAAATACTCAGAATTATACTCTTTAAGAACACTTATCAACCTTAGATACCAATATAATATTATTTTATAGGACATAACTATAAGAGACCAAAAAAATGATAAACATGATTTATGACACAATCTACAATAAATACATATATGTGGGTTAGTATCATGTTTTATGTCATTTCATCAAGGAATTTAAATTAAAGTACTACCACTAAAACAATGACCCCTTACATTACTGTCTTTAGTGGGAAACATCCTTATTTTACTATATAATTAATCTAATATAGAATTTCTCTCATCAGTTAGCTATTTAAGTAGTAAATAATTCCAATCATATAATATATGACTCTTGGATATTTGAGTGGACAAAAATTATTCCAAAATTCATCATATGGATAATACCTAACTCAATTCCTTCGATATTTTAATCCTATTAGGGTTTCCCAGTTATGTGTAACCCAAAGCTCACAGTTGAATATGGGAACCTAATCCTATTATGGTCACCCATACATAGTATTCCTTACATAAGATAATCCATGGGTATCCATGTATTACACAACCTACCTAGTTAGATGATTTATTTCTTAAAATGTTTTTACTTTAGAAGTAGTCTCACACTTTGTATTTGAGAGTTTTTTTAAAGACCAAATAATTTAATATAAATCACATGCATATTAAAACCATAATTATTGCATCCCATGTAGTATTTATTATATCATGTTTTATTCCTTTATGTATTCATTATTATAATGATTTAGTTTTTTGTAATCTACATTCCATCCATTAAATTAACATGATTAAACCATATTAATGTATACCTCTTTACAAAACTCATAGTTTGTGTCACTCATCTAAAAATATAATCCAAATATATTTACACATATCCAAATTCATCACACGCATAAGTCTTATGAAACTATTTTCATGTAAAATTTTAAAATTATATGAAATTTTAAATATGAGTATGCTTGGAACCATATATATCCCACCCCCACTTTTTTAGACAAGGTATAAGGATCTATGATAGTGGAAAGTATAACCCAAAGTCCTTTTACCCAAGGATAATTTACCCAAGAGAGATTTAAAACCCTTAATAAATCTAACACCTAATATGTATAAAATATAACCAAGATATAAATTAAACCTCATAAATTCAATTACAAACTAAAGTTAGGGTAAAAGAAAAATAAATCTTATGTTATTGTACGTATCATGGCATGAAAATTTTATAAGAAGAAGTTTAAAAAATTTAAACAAAAGCATAAACTTTTCACATCATATAAGTAATTTATATACCTAAATAATTAAATATAAATATCCTAAATAAATTAATAATTTAATTATTTAACATGATATAAACAAAATTAGACAATAATATTTAATAAACCACTTTTTACATAGTCTAAAATCACATAGGTCCATGTCGATGATGGTTTTTGAGAATTTTAAAAAATATATAAATTTCCTTAAAAATTTCCTCAAAATGGATTTCTCCATGGTATAATTCATTCTATTTTTTTCTTTTGAAACCCCATTTATTATATGCATTTAAGAATCCATTTTAGACAGCTAAAACAATTTGGCCAAGGTGTTTTGAGTAACCAATTCATTTTGTGAAATAAATTATAATTTTTTACTATGTTATAGTGGTATTCATGGTGAATATTAACCATAAAACAATATTGATAACCAAAATATAGAGTGTAATACCACAATATTGAAAACTAATATGGGATACCATCCAACGCGACATCTGACTCAGTTCGAGACATGACCTGAAGGGCGTTCCAGATCCCCACATGTTGAAAACTGGTGCCGAGCATCAAATAATCCAATTTGAATGATTTAGCCCAATGAAAACCAGGATCAAATAAATAAAATTAACATGAAGAATAATTAACAATAACTGAATATCAATAAATATACAAAAAATATGAATACAACAAATGGAAAAAATAGAAACTGAATACAACACTGAGACCAAACCAAACTAACATGGTCTCCACGTGACCTCTTGGTCATCGGAAACCACAAGACCAAACTACTCAAAGTGACACCAAACTAGAAACCTTCACCTGCAAAAATCTTAGGTCTACCAATGCTGAGTAGAACAAGTAAGGTGTGAGCTAAAATAGTTCAGAAGGAAATCACCATAGAGTCCATCCATTTCTTTTCCTGAAAAATTATAAAAATACTAGTTTGAGATACATTCAGAAATAGTATTTTACATATTTTAAACAACTAAATAATATTTCCACATATTATATTTTTAAAAAAACACACACAACTTCCCCTTTCAAAAACAGTTTCACATTTTTACAATCTAGTTCAAAACCAAATCCCAAAATACAATCCATACCAAGTGAGAAAAAGAGGGATAAGCAGAAAGTAAATGAAATGAGACAACTAATAAAAACTAATAGGGTGAATATCCACATGAAAATAAATAAATAAATAAATAAACAGAACACATAAATAGATAATCATGGTAATTTCCTGAACATCCCTAGAGTGATCCCTGGATGTACTTGGTTTGGACTCACCTACCGACATATGGTGCAACTCCATAGTTAATAACCAACTTGCTGCTCTAAACTAGAAAATCCACTGGAACATCCTACCAAGCCCTATAAAGTCTAGGGGGGCACCAACCCATCTAATTGGGGTTGACAAGAATCCTTCACTCAACTATATAAAAGATGCCTAGGAATCCCATGTTTTTTATAGTGATACATAGTGGAAAGAGAGGCCCTCACACAGGTGTCTTACCTGACCTTCCACCACCGTACTTGTATACCCCAACTACTGACACCACCCACATGATAACCCACATAAGGTAAATCCTCCACAGGTGTTTCTATCTTTCAATAATCCATACATAAGGGCCAATCGGGCTGCCACATCATATAATTTGGAATAACCACTTTTCTAAAAATTTTAAAATACCAAATGAATTTTATATAACCTGAATTTAAAAAAAAATTCCCAATGCATCTCAAGTTCCAAATTGGCCTCACATTTCCAAAAACCAATTTCATTCCCAACACATTTAAAAAAAACTAAAATCACACAACACACATAAGTTTACAAATATACCTTTAGAAATAAACCATGTTCTGAGGTTACAAACGAGCCATAGTTTCATACACTACACAATTACCATATCATGCCTCAAAATGCCAAATGGAAAAGTATTTGGAGAAAACATTTGAAACCAATTTTAAAGACACAAGGAGAGCCAACACATCACTTAGAAACCAAGAAGATATTTTGAGAAAAATGGGATCACTCTTAAGTGTCATCTTCATTTGAATTCCCATCCATGTGTGCACCCCATACACCCATGGATGTACCAACATATAATAATACACTTTAAGTGTCCATAAAATCATATAAAAACATTTTAATAAAACATCAATTTCCCTTAAACCAACACAATGAGTCACACAATTACAATATCACCAATAATAATTTAAAAACTAGGAAAATCTTTCCAAAACATTTTACCACAAATCATTATACCATAAAGATCCTTCTAAACTATAAATCATGCCCAATTTATAATTTCAACCAGGCTATAAAAACATAATCGAGGCTAAATAACACCATAAGTTCTCAAAATCACTTTAAAACTCAATTGGAATTTTAGAAAACACCTTGTGTGTATGTAAATACAAGAATATTCAAAGAAACCCTTTGGAAAACCATTTCGTACCCATTTTCCTTCATAAAACTACCAAAAAAATTCATGCTAAGAAATCACAAGAAATATTATAAAATTTTAAAATCATTAAAAGAAATATCAAGTATAAATGTAATGGTCTATAAAATAAATATATGGAAACACCTACCTTAATGATGTGCGAACGTAATGAGACATTGGGAGAAGGAAGAACCAATCACGAGAGATGATCCACAAAACCAAATATGCAAGAAATAAAACCATACACCAACACCAACCCTTAGGATTCATCTAAGAAGTAAAACCCAACAATAAAGACTAAGATCTCAAGAGGCAAGGGATAAGAGAAGAGGAAATTGACCAAAAAACAAAAGAAACATACCTAGGGACCTTCAAGAAGCATCCATGGAGGTTGGGGAGAAAGGTAGTTGGGTCTCTTAGAGTCCCTTGGTGCACCTAGGTTGGATAAGCGGAGGAAAATATGAAATGGGTTTAAAATATTAGAGTGATAAACTTAGAATTTCAAAATTTTAAGAATATTATAAGCTCACACGGTTTGGATAGTTTTTCAAACCGTGTACAAACCCTGTGGTCACCACTGTCCAAATGGAAAAAACCTCACACACAGTTGCCAAAATATTTCCCAAGATATGTTAAACCCTTGAACCTTACCCCTATACCCCAAAACAAGCCACATGGTTACCTAGGGGAAGATACATAGTTTCCCCTAATCATGCACTAACCATTCACCCCTTGTCACCAAGACCAAAATTTCCATTTTTCAATAGAAACTGAAAAATTTAAACTGGGACTCAAACCCAAACTCAACAAAAGGATCCAAGGCCAAGGTAGGAGTAAAATAAATGTATTTACAAGGTTGGTTTGTGACAATTATCCTGACCATAAACACATTCTTCCCCCAGAAAGTCACCCATCCAAAAGGAAAACAAAACTCGATCCCAAATCTAGAAATATATGAACAAGACCCTGATCCACAGGGGACATTTCACTTCACAAGTCATACCTGACCATCTCTAGAGAAAACCATATCATGAGGAACAATGGGATAACATGAGAGGGTTCCTCCTACCATAATAACTCAAATAACACCACCAACATTGAGATCTAAACATGAAAACACCGACACGAGAAGCTCAATATGAATTAACAAAATCTTTTCCATATAATCTAAACCACACCACCACCAGAACCAAGAGTGGGAAAATGGAAATCCCCACACAAACCAAAAACCCTCAATACAATGGGGAAACCCATGAAATAATATCGAACCAAATGGAGAACCCAAACACAAACTACAATTACAATTTCCACAAGCACAAATATCTCTAAAAAAGCACAAAAAAACTAGAACTTATTCACTAAAATTTTAACCATTTATAAATTCAAATCTAAGGCATAAAATCAAGATTTCAATAGAATAGGACCACCGAGTCTCTTATATAGATAAAATAAACTGATAATGAGAAGGAAATTATAATAGGAAATCTAAACCATCTTTACTTCAACACTAGTGACATAAACTAAGACAAGGTTCCCCACACCCTCAACAGTCTCTTGAATGTACACAAGCTTCAATATGAGGCCTGTGGCCAGAGCCCTAATGACTGAATCATACACTACCTCATAGTCAAGTGATAACATCCTCTAATAAAGACTTATTCTTTAGGTAATGCTTACTATAAACCTTCTCTAGATGACCAAAATGACCGTAACGATGGCATACCCTTAGAGGATTGTGAAAAGATGACTTAGCATGACCTAAATGACCACACTAAAAGCATATGAGCGAGTGGTCAGATGAATGAGAGGGAAAAACCAATAAAGGAGACTCCTCAAAGACAAGTTCCTTCAGTATGAACTCCTCACCATATGGGGAATCTACATGAGCAACAAGAGATGAAAGATTGCCCACTTTCACTCCAGAAACCAACTCAGCTAGGAATGATTCATCCACTAACTTCTCAAAAAAAAGATCCCTGGAGGATATGGATCACTCCTTTATCTCTGGATTAAGGCCTATGATGAAAATAGAAGCCTTCAAATGATCCTACAATGCTTTCTTTGAAGAGAAAGAAACCATATCCTTGAATTAGTCAACATAGGCCTTCACTACCCACTGGACTTGTTGAATACTAAAGAGCTCTTCCACTTTATTTGTCTTCACCTCATCATGTATAAACCATTAGAAAAAACAAACTTGAACAATTCCCACATCATCCCAACATGCATCGATGATAGAGAGATCACCTTCCACTGGTCCAAAGATGGACCCTCAAAGAAACCTAGAACAACATGCACTCTCATATCATCATGAGTTCCAAAAACTCTAAAGACACTCTCAACTTCCTCAATCCATTCCAATGGATCTAACATACCTAGATCACCATGATAGATAGAAAATAATCGAGAAGAACCAAAAATTAGGAAAAACCCACTAGAAACCTTAGGGACCTTTCTAGACGGCATATTCTGAATAGAATAAAAACATATAACTAAAATCAACATCAACCAAAACTTAACCAAGAAGGGAATCTCAAGACAAAATTATGGGCTCACCAGTCAAACACATACAAGAACAACCAAAATCAAATTTTTAAAACCACCCTTTTCATTCCAATTTTAAAACTACCTTCTTTCAAGGCCACTTTTCAATTCCAAAATCAATTTTTCATAAACAAAATCTTCTTCTCCAAGAAAAAAAAATCCCCAAAACCATTTTCCATTTCAAAAATCATTTTGGAAAAAACATGATAAACCCTTGATTTTAAATAATCACCCATGGCATCCTACAAACCATCACATACACATTCATTCGACTTCCACCGATATCATCCTTTCACACATGCCAACATGAACCTTTCATATATACTCAAACATGTGAAAATATTCATAAAGAGTACCAAGGGTCACCCATGCCATTTTATTATCAAATTCAAGAATTCACCAAATTTTTAATCCCAAATACTTTCCCTTTAAAGCCCATTTCATCTTTAAATATGAAAACACTTTAAAGAAATAATTTTCATTTAAAAAACCTTTTTCATTTTAAAAGTTTACTCACATCAGTTATGACAAAAAAAACTTAACTGACAACAAACTACCAGATTATAGAACTAGTATCTGTGCCTAACATGGAGACATGGTTAGTGGGACATACCCCAATTAATCATAAACAACTAGAAGGATATTGAACTTTGTACTTGGACCCCACATGGGTCACTAATCCATGTGAGATCACGACATAACACTATCTCACATTCATTGTCATTACTCATTAAAAAAAACTAAGAAAAAAAAAGACTCAAAACCTGGACTACCCCTGATAACTCAAGGATCAAAATGAGCAGGGGTTTATGATTTCCTTCCCATAACTACCTCTAGAGTCCTGTTAGTACTAATATCCAACTAAAAGACACCATAAATAACAAAGAGATTACTCTGATACCATTTTTTCATGAACCAAGCTGGGATTCCATCCAACCCAACATCCCACCTAATCCAAGACATGGTCTGAAGGGTGTTCTCGATCCCAATGGGATGGAAACTAGTGATGGGTGTAATGTCTCGAATTTTTCCATATATTATTTTAGTATTATGGGAATTATTTTGAGACCAGGCTTTGAGACGTCGTCCAGTTCCGAGGCCCGGTGAGCCTAAAACAAATGTTTGAATTTAATTAAATAATTAAATAATGCATGCGTATGGTTTTCCTGAAAAACTGGAATAACTACTGAATTGGTGCTCGGATCAGAAATCTGAGGGCATTGTTGCATTCAGACCATCAATTTTACCTTAGGCGAGACCTAGCATCGGCTGGCGCATGTCAGTGGTGAAATCTAGTTTTTGGACGTAACTGTAATAAAATATTTAATCAAAATATTTTATAAAATATTTCTCCAGCAATTTTTTTTTAATTTTTTAAGTAAATATTTCATAGGGGATCAGGGTTATAGATCTCATAACCCTAAATTTTTCCTGGAGGCTCTGGAAAGCTCTAGAGGAAACCCCCAACGAGGCGACAACGTTCTTGACGAGTTTCGCCGGCGACGACAAAGCGGCGACAAGATCTTTGCCAACGAACTCCGCAGATCTAAGTAGGACGTTTTGATTTTGGTTTCCTTTCCCTATTATTGATTCCTACGATTAACACAGACTAATCCACGAACATATTATCCCACGGATCGATTGTATTTGCGGGATGGGCTTTTTGCGGGGATTTTGGGGAAGATCTTAATCCTTGTAATTTAGATATGATAATTGTTTTGAGGATAGTTCTTATGGGAACAGATCGAGGCTAGAACGAACAATGGATGACGTTCATTCCTCATTTTGTTTCTTTGTGAATCCTTTTCCCCATTATTTTTCAAATGAGTTCTTCGTTCTTCGCGGGATAAGAACAACGATCGGGAGAAATCGCTCTTCGAGCGTAATTTCATCGGAATATCATACATTGTTCGTCGAGCCGATTGAAGGCCCGAAAGGCTAGGGTGTTGGGATGACCCCCAATCTTGAGTTTCGCGGTGAACATATCATGGAAAATGAAACTGGAAGATCGGTCGAGGCGAGCGGATGAAGAACAATGTTCTGGATAATTATCGACTACACGACGTATAGTATGGGCTACACGACGTGTGTTCGTCGGCGGACCACCTGGCATGTACTCTGGGAGTACACAGACATGGGTTGGGTACACGGACAAGGACATGACATGTATACCCTTCCCCGGCCAGACCCGACCAGATACACGGGATACCCCATGTACTGGTATACGGGCAGAGCGACATGGGTTGAGGCCGTGTACAAGCACATGGCCAGCATACACGGAGCGAGCCCCAGACACTCGGAAACAGCGTGTAATCCTTCTACACACAGTATAGTCACATTTTATACAACAAGACTTAAGACACGAGCCATTTTATACGGGAAGTACTCAGAGTCAAGGAAAACGACATGTGACCCTACTACACACTGTGTATCCTGTTTTACATGGCTTGAGCCATTTGTCTTCCATGACTTGTACTTTCTTTCTTGGGGTTCGTACCCTTCGTCTTTCCCCTAAAGGTTTTTGGTATCATTTCTTATATACATGAGTATGATCCCTTCAGCAGGTCTTCCTGAATAGAGTTGTTGGAATCCCCTCTGTGAGACTTAGATCCAGATCCTCTATTCCTTCCTGGTACCCTAGGTAGAGTTCTTGGTATCGATGTGACCTACCTTACCTGGGCGCCGATCCTCTGCTTAGTGGATTAGTTCAGACTGAGTTGTTGGAATCACCCCATAGCTATTGGTTGTGATCCTCATATGAGTATCATATTCTTAAGTACTTGTGGAGTGAGTTATCTCAGAACGAGTGCATCGTATCTCTCTCTTCAGACCTAGGAGTGTGTTCTCCCTATTACGTTCTTAGTGGAATCTTCGAGCTGGATCTTAGTGGTGGTTTTGCGACAGTCGATCGTGTATGAGTATATCTAGATATTCTTGTTATATGTTCTGTAAACATATATTGTGTAGAGCTGACAATATCATTCCTTTTTGGTATTTACTTTGTTATATTCCATTGTGGTTTTCGGGGTGTCCTACTGGGTATTGTTATACTTACCCCTGCACGGGCTTTGCCCGCACGTGTCGTGTCTTGTGCAGACGAGCGAACCTTTGACAGGATTCTAGGTGGACCAGGACCGGATGGTGCTCAGTGAGATTAGGCAGACCGAGGTGTGTTCTTACGGCTACGGATTGTAGTCCCAGTACCTTTCTTTACAGGTTGGACTTTGTTGCATACTTTCTTTTGGTGGGATTGTACTTTTGGCCCTGGGTTTTACATTTCTGTACTTTACTTTCCTATCGTACTCTATTGGTTGGGTTTATAGTGTATGCATACATTTCCATTTTAGTAGTTTTTACTTTTCAGCTTTGTGGGCTTGGAGATGTGTGTGTGTGTGTACATGTTTATAGGCAATGCCTCCCATTTTAGTGACATGCCTACTCGGTGCTAGTCACCAGCCCTTGGACTATTGGAGGCGGGCTTGGGGAGTTACGATAAGGGCCCCTCTAGGACGGGTCATGACAGAGTGGTATCAGAGGCGGTCGGTTCTACCTTAGGACCGAGAGTCTGTGAGTTGGTTTGGGGAAATAGTGTTAAGTGTTTCGAGTTCGGCTTTCAGGCCAGGGACCCCAGTGTTGGTATGGGTGACCGAAGTATCCATAAACGAGGACTCTGATAACTTGATTTTTGACTCAGAACATGAGAACACTAGTTTCAGGGGAAAATAATGGTACATGCATCATATAAGAATGGGTTGTGGTTTCCATGTCCTTCTTGAGTCAGCTCTCTAGATATAATCAATAATTGTGATGCAACTTGTTTCTTTACAGGATGCCTCCACGACGCACACCCACTAGGATCTAGCATCTCGATCAAGAGGATGACCCCCTCAGTGATGAAGCTTCAATACAGGGACTAGATCCCCCGGTTTTACCTCCGGGTGGTGTGCCAGTTATTCCACCACTCGTGGAGCGGTGTTTAGTGCCTGTTATACTAGCAGAGGAGGAGCATAGGCTGAGAATACTCCATGAGTTTCAGAGATAGAGACCCCTCAGGTTTTGAGGCGAGCCTGACCCTCAGGCAGGTGAGGACTAGCTTGAGGCAGTGGCTAGAGTCTTCCATTTGTTCAGGACACCAGTATACCAGATGGTGATCCTAGCGGCGAGCCTTCTGCAGGGTTCGATAGGGCGATGGTGGAGTTTGGTTATCCAGACTCATAATGAGGTGACTCTTGCATGGTCAGAGTTTGAGCATCTCTTCAAAGAGGAGTTTTCATTGGTTACCCTAAGAGAAGTACGTATATAGAAGTTTCTTCAGCTTCAGCAGGGGACCATGAGGGTGGATTACTATTCATCGAGGTTTACCGACCTCTCACGTTACTCTATGGATATGGTCAGGGATCAGTACTTCAGAGCTCAGACTTTTGAGAAGGGCTTTCATAGAGATATCCGAGCTAGCATCATCCCTATGAGCATTCATACTTTTGCTGGGGTGCTCGAGTAGGATTTGGTGGTCGAGAGCTTCTTAGCAGAGTAGAGACAGCCAACAGTTGTTAGTAGTGAGCGAGTTGGAGCAGAGACCTCAGTAGCAGGGAGCCAACGTCAGGGACCCAGGCGTGGGAGACATTTTTAGAGGAGATCCCAGGACAGAGGATCTGCTGTAAAAGGTTTGCATGATGCATCCATCCAGCCTCGAGAGAGGCAAAGCTAATCATGTGATGGCGGGGTACATCTCGCTCGAGATTTTCTGACCCGCCATACTACTGAGAGGGGAGCAGTGGATGGACCACCGAGGTAGAGGCAATGTGTGGAGTAGACAGATCCGCGGGGTGGCGGACGTGGTAGAGTAGCTGAGAGAGTAGCTGGAGGTGGTTGGTGCTTTGATCCTTTACCACTACCACCCCTAGGAGGTCCACCCCAAGCTCAGGAAGCTGGTGGACAGAGGCAGGGGTAGCTGTAGGCAGTAGAGGCTTATGACCTAGGTACTCCCGGAATGATTAGAGTTACAATCTGTGTCTTTTCTACTTTGGATGCCGTACTGATAGAAACATGTTCTAGTTATTCTTTTCCTGCTGCTTATCTTGTTCTAGACCTTGGGATTCCTGTTGAGCCGTTGAGTCGACCCTTATGCTTAGAAACACCAACTTGAGAAGATTTAGATATCACACACCTTTGCAGACAGTGTGACCTGACCCTTGGAGGTGAGAGTTTTGGTTGTAACCTCTTGGTGGTAGCGTCGAGGCCTTACGATGTCATTCTTGGTATGGATTGGCTATCCACAGTTCATGCCCAAATTGACTGTTTTAGGTGAAGGGTGCGGTGTGTCCGTAGTTATGGAGCAAGGTTCTCCTTTTTCGGTGAAAAGGAGACCCAGGCAGCGCAGGATGGACTCGTGCGTAGGAAGGTACAACCGATTTTACATCAGTTGGCTAGCCCAGGCCTTGGCACTACAGATGTTACGAGTTTCCAGTTTCCAGAATTAGTGGATGAGTACAAAGACATCTTTCCAGGGGATGTCCCCAGACTACCTCCCCATAGGGAGATAGATTTCTGCATTGAGTTGCAACCCGTGATGACACTGATATCAGAATCAGCATATCAGATGGATCCTACGGAGCTTTGTGAGATGAGAGTGCAGTTGGAAGACTTGCAGAGGAAGGGCTTCATGAGACCCAGTGTTTCACCCGGGGTGGCCCCAGTGTTGTTTGCAAGAAGGCATATAGGATCTTGAAGCTGTGTGTGGATTACTGATGCTTGAATCAGGTGACCGTGAATAAACAGTATCCACTACCGAGGATCGATGTCATCTTCGACCGGTTAAGAGGGGAATGATGGTTCTTGAAGGTTTATCTATAATCAGGCTATCACTAGTTGTGAGTACGGGATGAGGATATACCGAAAACGGCTTTCATATGTCTCTATGGTCACTATGAGTACTTAGTGATTCCCTTCGGCATGACAAACGCCCCGACGATGTTTATATGACTCATGAACTGGATCTTTCAGCCCTATTTAAATCGGTTCATTGTAGTCTTTATCGATGATATCCTTGTGTACTCTGCGTCCGAGGAGGAGCATGCGAGGCACCTAAGGATGGTTCTGGACACACTCTGAGATCACCAGTTGTACGGGAAACTCTCAAAGTGTCAATTCTAGATACATGAGGTCTAATTTCTGGGACACATTATCTCAGCAGATGGTGTAGCAGTGGACCCAGCCAAGGTAGAGGAAGTGTTAGCATGGGAGCCACCCTGGAGCATGACAGAGGTGTAGAGTTTCCATGGGTTGGCCTGCTACTATCAAAGATTCATTCCTGATTTCTCTAGGATTTCAGCACCCATGACATCTTTTACCCGAAAGGGGTAGCCTTTTGTGTGGACCTAGAGATGCCAGCAGGCTTTTCAGTAGTTGAGACAGATTCTGACGAGCACCCCAATCTTGATACTACCAGAAGAGTGTGTCGAGTACATAGTATTCTACGACACCTCAGGAACTGGGCTTAGTTGTGTCATGATGCAAAGGCAAGCAGTGATTGCCTATGTCTCACGTTATTTGAGTCCACATGAGTAGAACTACGTGACCCATGATCTTGAGTTGGCAGCGTTAGTCTTTGCATTGAAGATGTGGTGGCACTACCTGATGGGTGAGTGGTTTATCTTCTACTATGATAATAAGAGTCTCAGATATATCTTTTCTCATAAGGATATGAATTTGAGATAGAGGTGGTGGCTTGAGTTCCTCCAAGATTATGACTTTGAGATCATTTATACTCTTGGGAAGGGGAACGTTGTGGTAGATGCTCTCAGCATAAAATCTAGTTCGCAGTTTCTAGATGAGGCGACAAGTCAGTTGGCCTATTTACATTTATCCTTCATGGATAGAGGTGAGGGAGCTTACCTACTATCGATGGTTGTTACCCATCCACTCTTACAGTGAGTCAGGGAAGCATAGCTCGAGGACTCTAGCTGTGAGACTCTACGTGCTCAAATATCCACAGGTGATGCTACTGATGGATATTCAAAAGGTGGGGAGTACGTTTTTCTTTTCAGAGGGTGTACAGTAGTACCAGTGACGTTACGGGAGGAGGCTCTGAGGGATTTCCATACATCTCCTTTGGCGGTGCATCCAGGCATGGAAAAGATGTACCAGGACCTTCGACGTCAGTTATGGTGGCCAGGAATGAAGAAGAGTGTGGCATAGTTTGTTTCTCGGTGCCTTACTTGTCAGTAAGTAAAGAATGAGAACCAGGTTCTAGAAGGTTTGACTCATCCCCTTGAGGTTCCAGAGTGGAAGTGGGATGGGATATCCATGGACTTCGTGATGGGTTTACCACGTACGTCCAGGGGACATGATGCCATCTGGATGATCGTTGACTGACTCACCAAGTTGGCCCACTTCCTAGCCATACGGGAGCAGAGTTCATTAGAGAGTTTGAGACGCCTCTACGTGCAGGAGATAGTTCGACTTCATGGAGTGCAATCAATGATCGTCTAAAATTGTGATGCTCATTTCACATCCCGTTTGTGGAAGGGATTTCAGGAATATTTTGGGACTCAATTATGCTTGAGCACAACATTTCATCCTCAGACTGATGGCCAGACAGAGTGGACCATCCAGGTTCTGGAGGATATGCTACAAGATTGTATACTTTACTTCAGTCATGGCTGGGAGGATCACCTACCCCTGGTGGAATTTTCTTATAACAATAGTTATAATTCGACTATTGGTATGGCACCATTCTAGGATTTGTACTGGAAACCTTGCAGGTCACCACTTTGCTGGACTGACCCAGGAGAGTTAGCACTCATGGGCCCAGAGATGGTGCGAGCTACTACGGAGAAGGTGCAGGTCATCTAGGAGTGGATGAAGACTACACAGAGTCGAAATAAGTCTTATGTAGATAGGAGACGAAGGCCCTTGGAGTTTGAGGAGGGAGACCATGTGTTCCTTCAGGTCTCACCTCGACAAGGATTGCAGAGATTTGGCCGAGGCAGAAATATATCTTTGAGGTTCGTCGTCCCTTTTCAGAATCTGAGTAGAGTTGGTGAGGTGGCGTACCGCTTGTCTCTACCTCCTCAGATGGACCGAGTATACAACGTCTACCATGTGTCGCAGCTACGGAGGTATGTGCATGATCCATCACATGTTATCGATTGGGGCGAGCTGGACATCGATGATGGAGCAACCTTTCCTGAGTACCCAGTGGAGATCAAGGATCGGTAGGAGAAGATCCTTCGTGGGTGAGCTATTCCCTTGGTGCATGTCTGGTGGCAGCACGGGAATCTCCAAGAGAGCACGTGGGAGAGGGAGGCTTAGATCCGTGCGTAGTACCCACATCTTTTTGAGTAGCCTTTGTTTTGGTTTTTCGGGGATGTAAATCCCTAAGGTGGGGAGGATGTAATGTCTTGGATTTTTTTGTATATTATTTCAGTATTATAGGAATTATTTAGAGACCAGGATTTGAGACGGCGTGTAATTCCGAGGCCCGGTGAGCCTGGAAAAAATGTTTGAATTTAATTAAATAATTAAATAATATGTGCATATGGTTTTCCTAAAAAAGTAGAATAACTCCTGAATGGGTTCTCGGATTAGAAATCCGAGGGCACCATTCCGTTCAAAGCAGTGAGTTTACCTTAGGCGAGACCTAGCATCGGCTGGCGCAGGTCGGTGGTGAAATCTAGTTTTTGGACGTAACCGTAATAAAATATTTAATAAAAATATTTTATAAAATCTTTATGAAGCAAAATGTTTTTAATATTTTAAGTAAAGATTTTGTAGGGGATCAGGGTTATAGATCTCATAACCCTAAATTTACCCTGGAGGCTCTGGTAAGCTCTAGAGGAAACCCCCAACGAGGTGACGATGTTCTTGACGAGTTTTGCCGGCGATGATGACACGACGACCAGATCTTTGCCAATGAACGCCGTAGATCTAGGTAAGACGTTTTGATTTTGGTTTCCTTTCCCCGTTCTTGATTACTATGATGAATTCGGACTAATCCACGAATAGATTATCCCGCAGATCGATTGTATTTGTGGGATGGGCTTTTTGCGAGGATTTTGGGGAAGATCTTAATCATTGTAATTTAGATCTAATAATTGTTTTTAGGATCATTCTTATGGGAACAGATTGAGGCCAGAACGAACAACGGCTGAGGTTCGTTCCTCGGGTTGTTTCTTTGTGAATCATTTTCCCCATTATTTTGCCTACGTGTTCTTTGTTCTTCGCGGGATAAGAACAATGATCGATTGCACCTTCGATCTGTGGCGTAACGATTCGAGATTATAGATCCAACACCGGGATGAACCAACAGAGCTGCGATGATGATGAAGACAGATGGATCTAAGCGATTTGGGAGAAATATCTCTTCGAGCATAATTTCCTCGGAAGATCATACGTTGTTCTTCGAGCTGATTGAAGGCATGAAAGGCTAGGATTCGATGATAGGGTGTTGGGATGACCCCTGATCTTGAGTTTCGTGTCGAATGGATCATGGAAACGGAAACTGGAAGATCGGTCGAGGCGAGTGGATAAAGAAATGAGTTCTGTATAATTCTTGACTACATGACGTGTAGTATGGGCTACACGATGTGTGTTTATCGGTGGACCAACTAGAGTGTACTTTGGGAGTACACGGACACAGTTTGGGTACACGGCCAAGGACACGACATGTATACCCTTCCCCGGCCAGACCCTGCCAGATACACGGGATACCCCACGTACTGGTATAGAGGCAGAGCGACACGGGTTGAGGCCGTGTACGAGAACATGGACAGCGTACATAGAGCGAACCCCAGACACTCGGACACGGTGTGTAATCCTTCTACATGCCGTGTAGTTACATTTTATTCGACAAGACTTAAGACAAGGGCTGTTTTACAGAGGCAGTACCCAGAGTCAAGGAACACAGTGTGTGACCCTACTACACGCCGTGTAACCTGTTTTTCATGGCTTGATCCATTTGTCTTATGTGACTTGGACTAGCTTTCTTGGAGTTCGTACTCTTGGTATTTCCCCTAAAGGTTTCTTGTTTCGTGATAGTCGATCGTGTATGAGTATATCTAGATATTCTTATTATATGTTATGTAAACATATACTATGTAGAGATGACTATATCATTCCTTTGTGGTATTTCCTTTGTTATATTACTTTGTGGTTTTCGAGGTGTCCTATTGGGTATTGTTATACTCACCCCTACACAGGATTTTACCACACGTGTCGTGTCTTATGCAGACAAGCGAGCCTTTGATAGGATTCTAGGTGGACCAGGACCGAACGGTGCTCAGTGAGATCAGGCAGGCCGAGGTGTGTTCCAATGGATACATATTGTAGTCCCAGTACCTTTCTTTATAGGTTGGAATTTGTTGCAGACTTTCTTTTGGTGGGCTTGTACTTTTGGCCTAGGGTTTTACATTAACGTACTTTACTTTCATGTCGTACTCTGTTGGTTGGGTTTATAGTGTATGCCTGAATTTCCATTTCAGTAGTTTTTACTCTTCAGCTTTGTGGGATTGGAGATGTGTGTGCGTGTGTACAGGTTTATAGGAAATGCCTCCCATGTTAGTGACATGCCTACTCGGTGCTAGTCACCAGCCCCTGGCCTATTGGAGGCGGGCTTGGGGAGTTACGGCATGAGCCTCTCTGGGAAGAGTCGTGACAATGTGCATCAAATAATCCAATGGGAAAAATTTATCACAAAGAAAACCTGGATAAAATAAATAAAATGAATGCACATAAGCACTAACAATAAATGAATATCAATAAATATACAACAAATAAAAATAAAATAGATGGAAACAAAATAGAAACTGAATACAATACTGAGACTGAACCAAACTAACACGATCTCCAAACAACCTCATGATCACCACCAACCACAAGACCAACCTATTGCAAGAGAAACTGAACTAGAAACCTGCACCTATAAAAGAGCTCGAGTCTACCGATGCTGAGTGGCACAAGTAGGGTGTGAGCTAAAAAAACTCAGAAAGAAATCGCCATAGAGTCCATGCATTTCCTTTCTTGAAAAATTTCACAATAACTATTTTAAAATACAGTCAGAAATAGCCTTTTAAATATTTTAATCCACTAAATTGAATTTATACAAATTATCTTTTTAACACAACACACACAACTTCCCTTTTTAAAAATTATTTCACATTTTCACGATACAGTTCAAAAACAAATCCCAAAATACAGTCCATACCAAGTGACCAAAAATAGGTCTAATAAGAAAGTAAATTAAATGAGAAATCTAATATAAACTAACAAGGAGAATATACACATGTAATAGAAAAATAAACAGAACACATAAATAGATAATCATGGGAATTTCTGGAACATTCCTAGAGCTATCCTTGGATATACTTGATTTGGACTCACCCGCATGCATATAGTGAAGATCCATATTCAATAACCAACTAACCTCTCTAAACTAGACAATATAGTGACATGTACCACATATCCCTATGAAGTCAAGGGGGTACCAAACTATCTAATCAAGGTAGACAAGAAACTGTCACTTGACCCTCTAAAATATTCCCATGAATCCCATGATATTAATAGCAATACATAGTAGAAAGAAAGGCCCTCGCACGCATGGACCACCTAACGTACCGCTACCACACTTTCCTACCCCAACCACTGATAACACCCATGCGATAACCTACATCAAGGAAATACTCCATAGGTGGTCCCATCTCACAATAATCCATACACAAGTGCCAATCGGGCTACCACATCATTTGAGTTTCAATAAAAATTTTCCCAAACATTTTAAAATACCAAATGGATTTCACATCACATGAATTTTAAAACAAAGATCCTAATGCATCTCAATTTCCAAAAGGTCCTCAAATTTCTAAAACCAATCCCATTCCTAACACATTTTCAAAACCAATCCTAAATTACAAAACACACATAAGTTTCCAAATAGGCCTTTAGAAATCAACCATGTTCCAAGGTTCCAAACATGACATAGTTTCATGACCCACAAAATTACTATGTCATGCCTCAATATTATAAATAAAAAAGTATTTGGAGAAAACATTTGAAACTAATTTTAAAGTCACAAGTGAGAACTAACACACCACTTAGAAAGTAAGAAAATATTCTGATAAAAAGGGGATCACTCATAAGTGTCATCGTCATTTGAATTCCCATCCATGTGTGCACCTTAGGAACCCATGGATGTGCCAACATCTAGTGACACACTTCAAGTGTCCATAAAATCATCGATTTTTTTTCAAGAAACACCACCTACCCTTAAACTAACACAAAAAGTTACACATTTACAATGTCACTAATAAGAATTTTAAAAATCTGGAGAATCTTCCCAGTTTTTTTTTACCAAAAATCATTATACAATAAAGAGTATAAAAAAATATATATCACGACCAATTTATAATTTAAACCAACATATCAAAACATATTCAAGGCCAAATAACACCACAAGTGCTCAAACACACTTTAAAACTCAACTAGAATTTTAAAAAACACCTTGTATGCATGTAAATAAAATAATAGTCAAATAAACCCTCTGGAAAACTATTTTGTACCCATTTACCATCATAACAATTCCAAAACAATTCATTAAAAGAAATCACAAGCAATATTGTAACATTTTAAAAGCATTAAAGGAAATATCAAGCATCAAATGAATGTGGAAGAAAGGAAATAGATGGAAATACCTACCTCAATGACATGAAAATACAACGAGACATTGGGAGAAGGAATAAACAAGACCAAGTGAATATCCACACACCCTAACATCCAAGAAGTTTAATAATACACAAACACTAACCCTTTGGGTTCATTCAAGAGGTAAAACCCACCCAGAGAGACCAAGATCTCAAGAGAGGAGGGAGAAGAGAAGATAAAATTGACCAAAAATCTAAAGAAACATACCTATGGACCTTCAAGAAGAATCCATGGAGGTTGTGAAGAAAGGGAGGGGGTATTCTAGAGCCCCTTGGTGAGAATAGGTTAGATAATGGGAGGAAAACCTGAAATGGGGTTAAAATATCAAATGGGAACACTTGAAATTTACAAATTTTAATAATTTGGGCAACTCACACGGTTTGGACACATGGTTTTCCAAATCACATGAAAACCATTCAGTTGAAACTATCCAAATGGATAGAACCTCGTGCATAGTTTCCACATAGTTTCCCAACCCATGCACAACCCGTACGCATTGCCCCTCGACCCTCAAACGAGCTACACAATTACCTAGGAAAATCTGTACGGTTTCCCCTGATCAAGTGCTAATTTTTCACCCTTATTTCCAAGACCAAAACTTTAACTTTTCAATAGAAACTCAAAAATTCAAACTGGGACTCAACCTGAAACTCAATGAAAGGATTAAAGGCCAAGATAATAATAAAATAAAATAATTTCCAATGTTGAGTTTTGAAACAAAATGCTCTTTTTTATATGATTTTTGAACAATGTCCTAAAAGATCATTTTAGGTTCATTATTTTTTGATCAAGTAAAAATATAATACAAATAACTTTTTTAGAGGCCAAATTATGGATAGAAAGATCAAGAAAATAACAAGTATTTTAAATGGGAAAATCCATGGTGCTAGGGTAGAAACCAATTCAAGTTCTCTTAATAGATCCTCACCCCATTGAGTTATCATAGTAGTTTCTTTGATACCATTGATGGATTTAATGGTAAATATTTATTCCCATTAGTAGTGAAATAAAAAATGAAATCAAAACCCCTGATCCTACTGATATAAAATAATAAAATGAAAATCCATACATACCACCCTATCCATGCTTTCAATCTTCATTGGTAGTGAGTTTGATCAAGTTTCCTAAATAATGACCAATGAGTTCTATACTTTTACGATATCCACTAAAAATTAGAATCAATAAACACTTCATAAAAACCTCCTTTATATAAATAATGTTCTATCACCTATTCCTTGAAACAAAATGGATTGAAGAGAGATTTATAGAGTTTTGGAAATTTGAGAATAATTTATAGGTTCTAAAATGAGGTCTTTAAATCTCCTTTATATAGGACTCATTTATTGAATAAAGGATCCTATTAGAGTTACTAGGATCTAAACTTTTTGAAATAGACAAAAATTATAATTATTATCATTTAATAATATAATTGTTAAAAATAATTTAATAATCAATGTTTTATCTATATATAATCATATAATGTGTTAATAGGCTGAAATAAATGTGATAACCATAAAGGTATTATTATTCAAATATCAAATATCATTGTTTATATGCACATGAAATGATATTGAATACCATATAAATCATATAACATGGTATTGCGAATTTTGCTATATCATGTAAAGTGATTTAGTGTATAAAACTCAACATTAAAATATGCCACACCATGATTTTTGGACTTTTCAATAAATACAACCCCCTTTAATTGTAACGTTGTGAATTATGCCATGTTTTTTGGAAGCCCCAATTTTAATTATAAATTTTAAAAGATTTATGAAATTTATTTTATTTTTTCTATTTCTTATCAGATTTTGGATATTCTAAAAATTTCTTAGATGTTTTGGAATTATCTTTTGTCCACTTCTTATTTTATTTTATCATAAGAATGGACTTGTATTAATCCAGGTATTCATTTCTTGATTTTACCTTCTTTAAAAACCCTTATTTCTTCTTAGGGTTCCTAGGGTTATTTGTGAAGTGTGGAGGTGATGGAGGATTAATGTGGTGTGATTGATTTTATATTTATTTTGGTGATAATAATATTTTATCATTGGAATTTATCTTTTGATGATAAAATGAATAATTATTTGATTCAAGTTAGATTTTTCATATTATCTATAATTTATTGATGTGATATTAGCATGATTTAGTTTATATTTGGATTAAGAGATGAAACTGACCTTAATGAAGATAAATAATTTAATTAAATCAAGTGGGAATCAATTTGAATATACTTTATATGATTTAACTTATGATATCTTGATTTATGTGCTAAGCATATTGTTATTAAAGTTATTATTGATGTATAAAATTATGTTTTAAATTGTATAGAATAATTATATGATGGTAATATAATAAATAAAAAAATATGAAAAAATATTTATTGATTTTATTATATTGAAAACTAGTGGTAATTAATGTGGATTTCATAAGAGCACACCAAATTTTGAAAATTTGTAATTCCTTACTCTTCTAAAACTAGGTAGTATTGTGAGAGTTCAGGGTAAAAACTATGGGAATCATTTTTCAAATAGAAAGTATATATTATCTAAAATTTATGAAATTTTTAATGTTTATTTAAAATATTGTGATAAATTAGAATTGTATGAGTTTAATAATTACTTGAATAAGAGTGATAATGGGACTTTAGATTCAACTTAATGTTTTAATTATAAAAGTATCCAAATATTTTTTTGAATCATATTGAATTTTTTCCAAATATATACATGTAAAGATATGAAGGGGGATAATTCTCACTATTTTGAATATTTTCGACCACCTAATACTAATTTCACATTATTTCTTAGGAACTAATGTTTATAATTATAAAGAATAAAACTGATCAAAAACACTTTCAAAACAATTCTTTATATGAAAAATAAATCATAGTATATCATCATTCTAACTTTAGTAAAATCACCTTAATAACAGGAATATTTTTATTCAACAATGGTTGAGAAAATAAAATTTGAGCTTCATCCCAGCCTCAACATTGAAGGGTTTAACCATTAATTGATGTGGCCAGGAGGTATGAATTATATGAAAAAATGTAATTCATATCCTTGATCACGTAGTGTTGATCCTTAGTTATTGAATTCCACATTCTATTGAAATTTTCATCCCCAATTGAAAAAATCTATCCCTTGTATATATCCATAATACTTATTTATTATTTTCATGCCATAATGATTGATTTAAATGTGCTTTAAATATTTTGGCACGATGTCATTCCAAAGTTTCTTAACCCCCATTCTAACATCTACAACATAGGTCAACATGCATCGTTTAATTAATCCTCTATCATTATCTAAAAGATAAAAATCGCATGATCCTATGCCAGCTTATTATGATAGTGTATCGTTTTGTCATGAAACCTCACACGGGTCTTGTGCAATTAACTAGCCCCAAATATCATTTTTTGAAATTCAACATGACCCTATAATGATATATGGATTTTAATATTCTTAATGAAAGATAGGGGTCAGTTAACCTTTTTTTTGTGGGACTTTGGATTTGAAATTTTGAATCTGGATCGATGATAAGATGTTTTGATCAAGTTTATAATTATTTTTGGAATATTTAGATGGTGTAAGTATGGTGAAAAAACACATGAAGTGGGATATTGGGTGTTAGTGGAGGGAATAGGGGAGGGAAGATACTATTGTCCATTGATTACCTAGTTAGATTTCATAGGTTACCTGGTATAGGTCGAGGGGTAGGGGTTCCACTAGATAGTCTATTAGGTGGATGGTTCCCTACACCAGGTACCCAATGGAGTCATTAGGTACCCTATGAGGGTAGATTGAGTACCTAATGGAATTATACCATATTTTTCTAATGGGTTTAGAATTTTTATTTTAATATCATTCCATTATTTCCAAAATTTATTATTTTTGTTAAATTGGTCACATATTGAACATTTTGGCTTGTTGATTCTATAGAGATCTAAGAAGCGACCTAATAATAAACAAATATTATTGTGGGTTTTTGATATAAAGTGGCCACATTTTTTTGGGTGATTTGATTTGAAGAACTCAACACAATAAAAATTTAATTAATTTGATCAATAAGGATGGGTTGATCCTAATCTATTACTAGGGATTTATTGGATGTATCACTTTTTGGAAAATTTTAGTTTCATTAATTCATGATATATGAATTTAATAAAATAATTCTCACTCCATCATTCACAGATTTAATACCTATAAAATTTAAATTCTAATTATTTAAACCTTATAGAATCATTTTTATGAATTTCCTATGTTATAAAATTGTATTAACATTAATTTTTTTTTATTTTTTAAATTATGTAAAGATGAAAAAATCAATTCATCAAATTAATAAACTATTTAAAAGTTTAAATAATGATAAATAACATCCAATCCATCCCATGAAACCTCATAAAGTTAAAATATATGAGGTTTATCTATTAATTGATTCATATTTATAAATATAAGATGAATGTTGAATCATAGTGGAAGGATTAAAGAGTAGAAAATAATCAAATAAAAACCAGTTCTATTGTTTTTTGAATAGATTTAGTCCTTGAAACTAATGGTTTTACAATGATAAATAAGATGAGAATAATATAAAGGAGGTGGAATAATTTTTAATAAAACATGAGTGAGGATTTAGAAAATTATAGTTAAAGAGAAAGACTACAATAATAAAATTATAGAATAACATTACAAAAAATAACAAGAAACAAAATCTCCCATTTATTTCATCAAATATACCTTAAAAATAGGTTTGGAGAGCCTCTGGTTAACCTCCCAATTTGATATTTATCATCCATTTTTTTATAATTTTAAAATATTTATTTTATTCATTCTAACATGAGTTTTAAAAAGAAATAAAGTATTTTACAAGTTTTAGTCTTGTACTACATGTAGAAGAAAATAATGGTGTTGAGTGAATGTTAATTTTGTTTATTATTTATTCAAATATTCCTTATGTTCATTGTATTTATTGTGAATTGATTTTGGAGAAAAATACACATTAGTATGAGTTGGGAAATGGATTATATGTTGAGAAGTATAGTCTCACAAAGTATTTTAAAATAATTATATTG
This sequence comes from Viscum album, assembly GCA_963277665.1. NCBI lineage: Eukaryota > Viridiplantae > Streptophyta > Magnoliopsida > Santalales > Viscaceae > Viscum > Viscum album. The sequence continues at coordinate 1,291,926,728 of OY728119.1, forward strand.
TTCTGTTTTCAAAATTGAATAATCCTTACACTTGATTTTATGTATTAAAAAATTTACAAAGTCATACAGGATATCTAAAATGTCCTATGTATTTTTGAAAAGTCTTAAAAAATGTTTTTAAGGTCAGATAAAAATTCAAATGTGGATATAGGAGTCTAATTGAATGTCAAGTATTATAAAAAATTTTCTTAAAAGATTCAAAAGTATTACACAGAGGACTAAAGTCTTATTAAATATAATTATTATGATAAATAAACTATTGTGAGATAATAAATATTATGAGAATTATAGAAGTCTTATATAAATCTATTTCTTATATAAATAAAAGACTTATAGATTTTTTATATTTATGAGAATTATATCTTAACACAAATTCTATCTTTCAAAATATTTTTTATCTTATAAACTTTCCATCTTATGAAAATCAATGTATTATGACATTTAGAGGCTCATAAAAATTTAGTAACCTATAAACTGAAATTCACACATGATTTCATATGATTAAACAATTTATTTTTCATAAACTAAAAATATGCTATACATTTCTTATTTTTTTCATATTTCAATCCACTGCATATTCATGTTACTTGTTTTCATTATTTTATTTATTTTATAATTAATAATTATTTTCATACTTTATAAAATACATAAGAATTGATTTATACTTAATTAATTAAAGATCATAAGGGAGGAAGCATATTTAATATTTAGGTTGTATATTTGTAGAAGTAAATTTGAAATTTAAATTTTAATTGTATTTTTACCAAGATATTAAAGATGATTATCTTAGAATTATTAAATATATTTAATGTTGATTATAAATATTTATTTAAAGGGAGTATTTATTAATATAATTAATTTTTCATTCTTTTATTATTTTAATGATTTTATATGTAAACTTATTTTTTTTATAGATTTTTAAAGTTGATTCCATCTCTCAAATAGTTCATTATCAATGAAATAGAAAATTTTAGATGATGTTTAGGAAATGAAAAAAAATACAATGGTTATGTATGAAACCATTATTTTTGAATGTTTTTTTCATGAAGATACTTTATAAAAAGAGTTTGATAGGACCAGTACAAATGGACTTGGATGAATTTAAACTACTGTACACATAAACATATAAATTTTTATATGTGATTTTTTTAATGATTTAAATCATTAAAGTATAAACTTATAAGGAGAAAAAAGTTTGCACTTCCATGAAATTCAGAACTTCACTATCTAAACAGGTTTTTGTAGTGTTGTATTCTTTCCATATATTTATTATGTGCATTAAAGACGGTTTATAATTTTTCATTAAAAAGTAGGAATAGATAGGTTATACTACCCAATAAATGGTATGTTGATTTGTGTCTCTAGGTTAAAAAATGAAGGACTTTTCTTGTGCCACCATGTATAAAAGACATCACTTTTTGGGTTGTGCATCTAGGGTGAAAAGGAAGGTCTTTGTTTGTGACTCCATGTCATAAAAGTAATTATAACGGGTTGTGAATCCCCATTAAACTTCACGATGTGTTTCTTGTGCCTAAAATAGAAAAGGAAGCTGTATTTTTTTTGAATACCCATAAAAATCTAGGTCACTTTATAGCAGATTCCATAATCTTACATTGAGAGTGTGAAGAGTAGACATATGATCACTTTGATCAGAACTATTATAAGAATTATTATGTTCATATTTTTATTTTTTGTTGATTAATTTATTTAACTACGATATAATTTTAAAATTTTATAAAATTTTAATTAACCCCATATATATTATTCTACCATCTCACTATATAGGATAAACATCCTAAAATTAGGCAAAAGGGTGGTGGAAAAGTTGGAAGTGAATTGAATTTCCATCATTCCCAAGATTATGTGCATGATCTCTCTCCCTATATTACTGTGATAGAATGACATTGAATATAGATGAATTAGTGTGATTAATTACCATATAAAATGTTTCAATAACTATACTTTAGATCCTCATAAAATTTCAGCCTAATTAGATAAACCATGGAGAAGTTATGTAAGAAATTGTAGGATGTTTTTTTGGGCTATGAAATATGTCCTAGAATTTTATTTTAAACTTATCGGGTCTATATCAACTTCAAAACAACCAAATTATCTTGGTACATAGTTTAATGAAATGTTCCTTAATTTAATATATCCAAATTTAACATTTAAACAACATTGGAATTGAATTTTGGGTTCCATATCCATTTTAGTGCTCGGGTGTTAGGTTTTTCTTCCCAAAAATTTCTAGATTCGAGGTCCAAAATGATTGACTTACTTTATGAATCTTACACTACTCTATAAGGACAAAATCTTCATCATGGTTTGGGTAAAATTATCCTTAAATTTAAAATGTAATGTAATATAATAGAGTGCTATATAAGGTATTTTTAGGTAGGTTAAGAATATTTCATTTAAAACAACAATTTCACATATGATGAGAAATGAAGTTTAAATTATAAAATTCATTAACCTAAAATTTTATAGAAAACAGATCACATGAAAAATATTCCAAATTTAGATAAAATTATCCACTTTTAGTGGCTAATCACATGACCCAACTTGAATTTTTCTACTCCTTATAAAATTACCAGCTCATAATGATCAAAATTCAATTCCCCTCTCTAAACACATTTTAATATACTATGTTTACCAATAATAACATGCATCAAACAATCATTAAGCCCATTAAAATCCTTTAAAACAATCCATGCACGCAAGAATACCCCAATACCGATCCAATTCCTTTTTGAAAGTTTTCTTTCAAATTTATTAAATTTAATTAAGAAAACATATGTTTTATGAATCTCAAAATACATGGGGGTTTATTTTTATTAAAGGGAAGAAATTTGGAAGCACTGTGTGGGAATAAAATTTTAACCTTAAGAAAAGTTTGTAATTTTTTATTTTCAATTTTTACTACAATAGAGATCAATATCCTAACTCTGGGTAAGAAAATCATGGAGTGACTATCCCTAAGTGTCAGATGCTACAAATTTGGAAAATATAATCCTCTAAAATATTAATAGAAAGCCTAAATCTATTGATGAAATATATAGATTCACTATCCTAAATTTTTGGATGCAAAAAATTAAATTAGTATATTTATCTACATAGATAATATTTTTTTTTTAAATTTGTAATTTTTTAGATACTCAAATTAAACTTAAAATGAAAACACAACCTATGCTAAGATAAATAGACTCCAAGAACTCAAACCTACACCCCAAAATACAAAGGCTATTCATTATGATTTTTTTAAATTGATTAAAATGTATATAGTGAAAAACAACATCATATAACCCTGCTTAACAAAATATATTCCCATGAACTTAAACTTTATTAAATATTAAAATAAATTCATGAAAAATTATTTGACATTATATTTTAATAGTCAAAATTTATATTATCACATGAAATTATAAATAATTTTTTCATTTAAGATCAATTTTTTTCCATGAAATTTTTTTTCACCCCAACACAGAATTTCAGTACCCTTAGTTTTAATATAGAAAAAAATATGAAGGTGTAATCAAATAGAGTAAATAATTTTGAAAATAAAATTTAAAATGATACCATGGAACAAAATCAATTGGATTGAAGATGAATACCAAATAAAAAGAATTTTATCATTCAGGATCCCTATAAAACATTGAATCCTCATAGATAATTGAATATTGGATTTGAGATTTGGGAAGTATGTGTTTCAATTTTAAATCATATAACTTCTTCATCTCATGAATATCACATAAAAATAGTATTATAACACCATGGATACTCAAAGGTGTTCCTTTAACTAAAATAAATAAAAACCAAAAATATTTTTTTTCTTTTTTATTAAAAACAAAAACAAAAACATAACTTTATACAACTAAGAAAAATCTAGGATGCCTCTAAAAAGGAACACATTTTAAATTAATTAGCTCATTATGGTCCCCTAGATGTATCAAATGTTTTTTCCTCCATTGATTACCTTATTTAACTCATATTTAGTTATATTCATGTGCTATAATTATATGAATGGATTTACCTTATGAACATTTACCTTAAATATATTATCACTAACAGGATCCTAAATATAAAATTCTCCATATGGGTTGAAAATATACACCATACTAGGCTTTAACCACATTGAACTCAACTTCCCCAGGTGAAAATAAATTTTGGAAGTGTAAAAGAGCACACATTTTCCTGGTTCAAAGTGTTTTTATTTAATATTAATATATTGGTAGGCTTAAAATATGGATTTATTAATCCTTTAATTTTGATAATCCACCATCTTAAGTTCCTCAAGTTCATTAAGGTTTTATTTTTACTTTTTTATAGCTAAGGAAAGGTTAGAATTCACATTTTTGATTACCCAAAAATTCATGATCACAATTTTAATTAATAAATGGAAATATTTTCCATAAACTAATTTATATGATGATATAGATATGATGGTTTTATATGTGGTATGGTATACGTAAATAAAATTAAAGAGTGTTATGGACCCATATTTCTTAGAGGGGTTGATTATTTTTTCAATAATTTTATTTATTTCCCTATTTTCTAACTCAGCTTGACCATTATTTTGATGGTGGTAGAAGATGGAATTTTTTTGAGAGATGCCATAATTGTACATCAGTTTTAAGAAGAAGTGATTAGGGAAATGGGTTCCATAATAATTAGTGATAGCTCTAGGAATTTTAAATCTATAAAATATTTTTTCATTGAAAAACTAATCCATAGTTTTATGATCCTTGAATATGGTGGGAATGTCCTCAACCCACATAGAGTTATAATTAATAGTTTTGATGATGTATATTTACCCGCTAGAGGTTTGGAGGGGTATCATGGGGTCCCATAAAATCAATTTCTCAATAACTAAATAAATATACTTTCCAAATGGTATTAAGGGGAATTTGGTTCCTTTTAGTGATGGGTATTAATTTTTAACACCAAAGAAAACTTTGGAAAAATTTATAGAAATATATAGTAAATATAGTCCAAAGTAATTTTTTTAAAACATTTATAGTGGATTTATTTATATAAACGTATCCACCACTTGCCCCGCCATGGAAAAAATTGAGAACAACCTCTTGATCAGCATCTAGGACATATCTCTTAATGAAAATTCCTTAAAATTTAAATTTTTTATTTTTTAGGAAAAATAGTTTTATGGGCTTAGTGTGAACCCTCACACAATAACCCTATCATTATAGGTTGAAATTAATAGAAATCAATAAGGAAGAAATCACCACTGTTAATGGGACCCATTTTCTTAGGATTTAGAAGAATTAATTTAATGCGGGGGACCTAATCCCTTGATGTTCAAAATTATTACTACCTTAGGGAGAGCCTAGAGACCTTTAATATCTCTTAATGATCTGATTTGGGGAAAACTCATAGAGATATGAATCTTAAAACACATAGTTTTTTTCATAAAAAAGAGTTTACTTCTAGACTGAGTTCCTTAGAACATGGTAATGATTCCCATTACCGAGTAGTTTTCTATTTCAGCATACCGTGTAAAATCACTCAAAAAATAGAGATTCACATTATGAAATAAATTAAAAACAAAAATATAAGATGGATCATATTTTAATTCCAATATAAAAAGACATCTAACTACAAAACAGTCAACTCAGGTAACAATGTCGGCTTCAACTTGATCCACAGTACACATACCTCTTTAGAGAATTGATGCTCGGAAGCCTCTATATGAGGAAAGGTGACTAATGTGATTCCTATAGTCAGATCAATTAAGGATGACAACTAGAATTCCTTATTGCAGCCTTAGGCCCCTACTGTTCCTTCCTCCAAGGCAACACCTCAAGGTAAGTCCTCAGAGTCAATTAACATTTTTCCTTCACCTAACGAGGATAATGATGGTTAGATATTAAAAATTAGAGACAAAAATCATGTTATTATATGATTGGATGCAGTTTCATATAGACTTTATCTTTGTCTTCACTCCATTATTGTACATGTGGTGCTCTCTAAAAGGCATAAACCATGGAAATCTAGTGGTTTGATAAGAAAAATATCTTTGATTTGGGGATTTTAAAACTAGAAGTTCATTTCAGTGGGACATATATTATTTCAACTTTTATTTCCCAATTTGGAATTGATGAAGAGTTCATGGGGTTTTGGTTCGATTTCCTTGAATCCAGGTGTTCTGAGAATTCAAGGATGGAACTATTACTTTAACCCCTTTGTGGTTAGGAACATTATCACTTGAGTTTGGGTTAGATTTTATGGTATTAATTGGATCTATTGGCATCCAAAAATATTGTTTGATTTGGATTCATCAATTGGAGTTCAAATTAAAATGCATAGAAATATAGAAATGGCTAGTTTCAATTATTTTTCTAGAGTATTCGTGGAATTTGTTTTGAGTATAATTCTAACTAGGAAGGTGGTGTTATCCACACAGAATGAAAAACTTGAACATTTGTGTTATTTATGACAAGCTCCCTAATTTTTTATTTTCTTGCAAGGAAGTTGGTCATTATAAGAATTATTGCAGTAATTCCATAATCTACACAAGTTTTCTTAATAGTGGGTACAATGCCTCTATGTTCAAGAGATCGCCTAGTTAGGTCAAAGTTATTTGTATTTCTAGATACCCCATGCCAGTGATAAGAATGATAATGCATTAGGGAAGTTTCCTATTAATGCTGACTCTTTGGCAGATGGTCCTTTGAATCCACATGAATTTATTGGTTTTGAGAATTATCTTAAAGGGTAGGCCTCCTCTTTAGGGTCGATACTGAATTCATAATAGTTTCAATATACCTATAAAGATGATCAATTTGAAGATGAGGGGAGTCTTGGAGCTCCCCCAGGTGCTGTTGAAGCTGGGATTCATCATGGCACTGTCCAGTCACAGATAGAAAGGCTTTCCTACATATAGTCCTATATTCTCAGACCTAAAGTGAGGGTATTCAATTAGATAACCTGTAGTATATTACTCTCAATCAATCTACTGATCAATTTCAATAGAAAATAAAAAATATATTCAATTCTTCAAAAATATATGATAAATGGGGGAAAATATCTGATGATGAAAGGTTGAGTGATATCACTCCCCTTAAGGCTATGTATAGTATTGAAACCTCATTAAAATGTGATATCATTTATGGTAATAAAAAGGTGATCAATAGAGGGTTTCACTCCTAATATTACTAAGAGAAAGCCACAGAAGGACTATTCTAATCTGCCAAGAACTGTGACCACCAGATCATCCTCTAAGGATATAATAAGGAATTATGCAGAGATCCTTAAGACTTACCATTGAGGTAACTCTCAATTTTAATGGGAAACTACTGATGACTATGATTATGAAAATTATTTATCATACTATGATATGTAATTACATTGTTTCTTGGATGAGGGAAACTCCCTTTGTTTGACCCCATCTATATCTTATCTATTTTTTATTTTATTTTTAATAAATGTTCATAATATTTTCTTCTGGTTAGACTTGTTGGCTAATCTTTCCTTAATATATTGTTTTTGGAAAAGGGATTTCTATTTCGAATGATATTTGAAAATAGTGTTGGGGGATCCTAATATATAGGATATAAACTTATCTAAGGAAAATAAAATATCAAGAAATAAGTTTTTCATTGTAGTTTAATTTATTTGTGCCACATTCAATTATTTTCTTGTATATTCAATGAGAAATGGAGTTTTGTACGACCCTTGTTCTATGATAGCTTCTACCATAATGCCACCCAAATTACACCTGATTTTAAAAGGAAGGTCCCAATAAACATCTTTCATTATAGGTGGAGATATAAAGTATGATTTGAGATTTGATAAGGAATCCTCATTTATTTACATCCAAATAAAAGGAACATATTTGGCGAGTAAGTCATAAAAGGGTGATGCAATAAAGATGATGTTCCTAAGGAACCTTCTATAGAAATCGGTATATCCTAAGAAATAATTTAATTCTTTGAAATTATCAGAGATAAAAGGTGATGAATGAAATCCCCCATGGCTGACACTTAGTTTCTCAGTTTTTCTTAAAAGTGTTTGAAATAAAAAATTTAATTTTTAGTTAGTTAGAGAAAATTCCTATCATGCACCACTAGAAGGTACTGGGGGAATTACACAACATAAAAGACATTAATTTTAAGGAAATAGTTCCAAAATAAAAATTGAAGGCTATTATTTCTTAGACTTCTAAAGAAACCTAGATCTAACTATACTCTGAATACCTATCTAGGAAGTATTAAAACTTATGTACCACCAATTTATCAAGGAAATTATTAATAAAGGGAAAAGGAAAATGATACTTATTAGTACACATGTTCAAATACCTAAATTTATACACACTATCCATCCACTACCCACCCTTATAGAGAGGTGGTATCGATCATCATGGGTTATAATATTAATTCCATCCTTCTTAGGAACCCGTTGAATTAGTCTTACCCACTCACTCTAAAAAACTAGGTAGATAATACTGATTTTATACAACTTAATAATCACTACCATTATATTTGGATTGAATATTTATTAGAGTTAATGTTAATGTTTATAATATCTTTCAAGGATAATAGTATGGGTCTTGATGAGTGGGATATTCCCAAAAATATCAAAAATCATCTATCCAATTGATTTCTTATGAGTTTTTATGACATAAAGAAAAATTCTATCTTGGTTGGTATTAAGAGAAGATAATATTAAAAGATATAGGGTTTGGTTTTCCCATAATAATACATTCTTAAGGGAGGAAGGTAGAACCTTTAGTTAAATCTTAGTTTAGGATAAATTACTTGAGATATATTTGGATTTAGTGTCAATATTAGTTTCATTTTCAAGAATTCTATGAATAATTGGTTCCATTAGAACATATGTTTAATCCTATAAAATGGTTGATTAAATTATGGTAATGGGTATAGAATTAAATATCATGATTTCCTTAAGGGTTTCAATAATTAGTGATCTAAAAAGATCATCACATGATTTATATGAAAGATATTTTATCCAAAAAGACAAATTTCAATCATATAATTAAAGGTAACTAATATCCTCCTTTATTAAACATCCTTAAATAATTTTGTGACATTCTTAAGGTCCAATTTCAACACCACCTGTCTAATTCACCATATAAACCTGCTCATCATAAAAAATCAGAGAGATTTCATTATAGATGTTGAGATCAAGGATTATGTTCTCAAAGGTTATGGTCATGTTCCCATTCCTAACCTGATTTTATGAATTTATTTTTTATAGGAAGGGATGTCTAATGATGATATGGGTTTGTTTCATTAGGCTTAGGTTTGAATTATTTTCAAGGATAATTAAGTAGGTAGGTTAAATTAAAATTTCATTTTTAACTATAAAATCTGTTAAGATATACTTAGGTACTCAAACACCATGATCAGCAAGTTAGAGAGTTATTGATGTGGGTTGAAAAAATTCAAGCCCTCATTAAAAATACATGAAAAATTAAATGAGGTTAATACTAGATGTTAGATAAAATATATCTTTGAAAACATTTTTCTCTCCTAGTTAACATTGACGTATTGAAAAATGGGACCCTTCAACTTAGGTGTCATGGTACTTGGATAGTAGTGATCATATTAGTAGCCAAAATGACTTGGTTTTTATAAGATAATTTTATTTTGAAAGTAAAAAAGTTCTCAAGTTACTTGGAGTATGCAGGTAAGGTTTGGATTGAATTAAGAAAGGGGATATTTATTTTAATATTAGAGAATATTTTCTCTAAAATTTCACGCAGCTTAGGTCTGTATTTTCCCCTTATTCTTTGAGGGAATGGAGAAACTTTCTAGACTATTTCGAAATTTAGTGGTTAATCTATATTATCATTATATTTATAAGATTATAATAGAAATTATTCAGCATGATCATTTGAGGTAAAAGCCTTAAATACTTTAGGAATCTTCAGTTTGGGTTTTCAATGGTTTTCCCACTCCTCAACACAGTTAAAACTTATAGTGATTCAAGAGAGGGCTATATACAAATAAATTGTCCCCTTAAGGCTGAGGAGGGGAAAGCCCAAGTGGACATTTGTGACTTATTGTTTTTTTTTCAATTCTAATTTTCGGGTTGAAACCTCAAAAATCCATTTTCCACATTTTCTTACATAGTTTCTAAAGCAACAAGAGATGAATAAATTGGACATGGGGTTAATATAGTAGGGTTATCCTAGGAGGATATTTATTTTAGAAACCCAAAATTTCTAGACATTACAAATTTACCTCTCTAATATATGTATGTAATGTATAGAATAAATCATACACACAGAAAATATCATTCTATTAAATTAGTATAGAACATTACATATTAAGTGTAAATATGAACTATAAAATTTAAAACAATAAAATAAGGTAATAAAAACCAATAAATAATAAAACTATAAGGTAATATTCTAGTCTTTCGTGGTCACCTACAATTATCAAAGGCATGAATAAAACTGTAAAAATAAAACAAACTATTAAAAACAATTCTGACATATTAAAATTAAATATAAATAACTTTGATTAAAAATGAGAGAATGAATAATGAAGGAAATGATAAATATTTATAGGAAGTACAGTGATTATATAACCATTGGGAATAACAAACGATCATTGAAATGGTAACTGATCCGAAAAGAATAGTAAAATGCCTAAAAATTAGTATCTATAGTGAGTAAGAAAACCAAATATAAATATTATAATTATATAAAAATAATTCTCAAATTATATAAACTAAAATAAAAATAACTTTAAATTTTATTAATATTTATTTTAGCTTAGTGATTAAAATGTTAAATATTATAATAACATTTAATTTTCAAATTTTGAAACCTACTTTTAAAAAAAAACTTCTTATTAAAAAATATCAATTATATAATAATTATGAATTTTAATAAATATAAATTCAATCAATCTTGATAAATGAAACAATATTTATTAATTATAAAATTGTTTTTTTTCATTTATTATATGATTTTATTTAAAAATTAAATATATAATATTTAGGATTTAAATTTGATAAAATAAAATTATTTTTTTTAATCATCACATCAAAATTAGGTTAGAGTAATATTTTAGATTTTTTTCTAAAAAAGTTGATTTTTTGGTGAATAGTAAAAAAAATAATGTTTTTAGGATAACCATAAGATTTATCACATCATCATGATATAAATATAAAATAAAAAATTATAAAATATTTCACGTCACCTATTTAAGGAGTAATATAGTACATTTAAAATAATTATTTATATATTTTAAAGCCGAAGATATATTTTACTTTAATAAAAAAACTATTTTTATTATTTACCTATAATAAATTATTTCCAAGATTATATTCAATTTTAAATGGATTTTCATGTCAAATAAAACTCATTTTTTTAATCATAGACCAATAAAAGTCACAGGAATCAATACTATTGATAGTCTTTGGCCTAAATGATAAAATAATCAGCACTTTATTCTAAAATACCTATAGTATATATAAACGCCCCTTCTCCACCCCTTTTTTCACATTTCAAAAACTAATTTCTTAGAAAAGAACCTACTAAAATACATCTCTACACTGCCCTAACTATGTCCCTAAGCCCCTAGTTTGACCAAAATTCTATCCATCAAAGGCTTTAGGATCAATCCAAAATAGGTGATTCAAGGCATGATGCTAAGGTTTCAAAACCCGTGTTTCCATTTCAATTCTCCCCATACCCATTCCATAACATTAATTAATCAATAAAATTAACTTTAAAATTGTGTATTTAAACTGAAATAATTATCAAACTCTAAAATAAACTATTTTCCCTCTTCTTTTTACAAGTCTCTTAACAACATTGTTTCATCCATGATAGTTCAGTGCTACCTAACTGAATGATGATATTTTATTTTTTGCTCATGCATTTCATGGATATTCCAAAAAATGATCTAATAATTTAATATAAAATAATATTAAAATAAAATAATTTATTATTATTATAAAATGATAAAATATTAATGATAATATTTATATTAAATGTAATTATTATAGTCATTTTAATCATAAAAAAATAATCTTATTGAGGAATATTCCTTGAATTGTAACTGTATACTAATATATTGAACTCCATAACTTCTATAAGGATATGTTTCACATTATATAACAATTTTTAAGCTTATAAAACTATTATATTATAACTTTTAACTATTCCATCCACATTGAAGTAGTTTTGGAACCATAAGCCGAACAATATTGAAACAGTCGACATGAACAATATTAAGTTAATAAATGAGTAACAAGTGATAAAAATATATTATAATAGATGAAATAAATATGAAAGGTTTTTAAATAAAATAATTAATGGATGAAAATTTACTATTTATGAGGTTAGTTAAGTATTTTAAGTAAGTTAGGACTCAAGGTAAAGGTTCTTTTCCTATTCTCCTCAATCTAAGGGTTATGTTCTCTGTCACCCTTTATCTCTCCTTACTCATTTTTATATATTTATAATATTATTACATTATATCCTCTATGTTTCTTCTTTATTACTTTTTTAGATGATATATACATTATTATTTTCCCTTTTTATTGTTTCCTTAAGTATAACCTTATGATGGTTGTAAGGAATGATTTTCTAGTTTCTATCTCTTATTCCCTAAATTATTTGTATATTAATCCACTCTTTAAATATTATTATTTTTCTATAATTTTAAAATAAACCGCATTTTTTAACATAATAAATGTTGGATTATTTTATTTTTTATAGAAACTCTATTTCCTTATCCCTTTTAAAGAATATTTTTCCATTTTCTTAAAGGTTTACTAAAAGAGATTGATTTCATGACTTATTCATAATATTTTCTTACTATTTTATCTTAACTTTAAGATTTATTTTCATGAAAAATGATCCCTTTTTTATAATCAATTCCCAATATTCCTTAATCCATTATTTTTTAGGTATCATACATGATACATTGATGGGTAATGATTTATGTACTTTTCAGGTTACCCATTTCTTCATCCTCCGATCAATAGGGTAATTATTTGTATCTCATGAGATCCTTATGCATGGGTGTTATACAGGTAAATTTCTCCATAATTTTATCCATGTACATGATGTAGTCAACTTTTTACAAAATATTATGCGTGGTCTTGATACTATTAAATTTTTTACATAATGTTATGTTATCTTAGTAACGATCCTTTGATTATATTTTTGATGATATTTCTTATGTTTATGCCATTTTTTATAATTCTAATGTTTTCCGTGATCTTATGATTTTATAATCCCATGACATGTTTTTATACAATGGATTATAATCCTTCCTTTATTGTTTCATGATATGATTATTAATTTTCATGATATCTCACCCCATTTTTATCTTATTTACACCCTAATTGAGCTTTATGAATCACCCTTTCTTTTATGTATTCTCCCAGGTTATCCCTTGTAGTAATAATAGTATGGTGAGATCTAAGATAAAGTTATTAAGATTGAAATAAAAGACTATATAATTTATTTGAGAAGTTTTATTGTGTATATAATTCCTCAAATATTCTATAACTCTAGATTTTTGGGAGTATTTTAGGAATTTTAATACTAAAAATGGTTTAATTTATGTGTATAGAATACATGTAATTATATTTATGTTTTTTGAATTACATTAACGGATGTTTTAATTGTTATTTTTATGATTAAAAATGGTTATGGGTTGGAAAGGTTTGTGGAGGGTAAGGATTTAAACCCTATGGCTGATTGGGTTGTGGATTATCCCACCAATTAAAGCATGGATGATCATTTTACCTTGGATTAAAATTGTTTTGGTACCATTGATTCTAAAAATTTATAGAATTTAACTCCATAATTGGTCATTTTTAAAGCAAATCCTTGATTGAATGAATGGTTGAAAAATTATCAATCCTATTTTCATGTTTCTCAAAAATTATACAAAATGGGTCAATAAATTGAAATTCATATACTTTCCTAATATCTATATCCTTGACCTTATTATATATGGATGCAAGTTTATCCCCAAGGATTTAACTATCTCTAAGATTCTATATCCCACTATATTTGGTATGCCTCTCATAGTAGGGAGAGGTTCACCTTATTTTTATTTATTTTATAATACCCTATAGAGAATTGTAATCATGATTCAAGGATTGTTTTTAAAGGTATCATTACAAATCATGTCAATGTATTGTTTATTTCTATGAAATGACTATTCATAAAATATATTAATTTATTATAATATTGAAAAAACATGGTGAGTTACTATGTGTAGGGTATCATTAAAAGTTTCCCAAGTTTCCTAAAAAGCATCCCCCTCTTTTTCAATAATTTTTTAATACACTTTTTAAGTAAAACTGTCTTATAGTGGGGAATTGTTTTTTATAAAAATCCATTTGTAATTAGTTCCATTAATGGATAGATTTTGTTCTGAAATTATTTAAACAATTCTTAGTTAAATCATTTAGGGAAAAAGGGAAATGCTTCTTCACATCTAAATCTATTTAATGTGGGTGGTACATGGTCTCAATGATGTTATTAAATTAATTATCACAAAGGAAAGGCATCTATAAATCCATCCCATATATGGTAGAAATGTTTTTTAGTACATGAGGTTTTCAAACATAGTTATATTCTCGTTGGGTTTTATGTCTGATGCATGAGGGGGTGTTAGTCCAGGTAGGAATGAGGTAGTCATTTAAGGTTTTATCAACTATATTCCCTAAGATAAAGGTTGTGTCATTTAGATTTTCTATTTTATTACTTCCCTGGTATAATATAGGGTTATGTGTAAGATCATCCATATTATTGAACTCATTTTCATAGTCTAGAGTCTTAATAAAATTTAGTTATAAAGGTAGACATCCCCTAGGTACAATTGATTACCCACCCCTAAGATTCTCCAAACCAATTATTAGTTTCAATGGTCTGAGGAATAATAGGGAATGGATAAAAAAGATGATATTATATGATAAATAGGGATAAAAATAGAGAAATGGGGTGAGAAAAAAATGAGTGTCTAAAATTACTTACTTGGGTACCTTATAACTATGCCAAAAAAAATTTCACCAAAATTTACCCTATAGGTTGAAGTAGTCACTTGTAGAAAAATTAGGGATGTAGATTCCATAGACACCTAAGAAGTGATTTAAAGACACACAATGTTGTTAAAGGTTTTGGATATAAAGTGTGAAATTATTTGTTGTGATTTGTTTTAAATAATAAAACAAAATAATATTTTGATTATAGATATTAATAAAGATGGGTCTATCCTAGGTTGTTTCTAGAGCTAAATTGGATTGATTAATTTTGGGAAAATTTTAGTTTTATTAATTCATAAGAAGTCCATTCATAAAAATAAGTCTCAATTCATCATTCATAGATTTATTTATAATAACAATTCAAGGATAATAACTAAAACACCTAGAGAATTATTTTCAAGATCACTCCAAGGTGTAGGATCATGTGAGAGATCAAAGTATACAATTTTTAAAATTTTAAAATATGAGAAGAACTAAGTCATAAAATAGAAATATAAATTTAATAAATTAATTATAATTTTAAATAACATTAAATGAAATCCAATAAATTCAATAAATTTTTTTAAATTAAACCCATACTACGGATATACTTCAATTGATTCAAAGATCACAATGGAAGATCAAATTTGACACATTGAAGTTGGATTAATGAAGAGAAAAAAATCAAATAATAATTACCCCCATTATTGTGTGAATAGTTTCAAAACATTTAACTGATTTTTTACACTAATAAAGATTATTAGAAGAATATAATTATCAAAGGAATAATTTTTATTTAAAAAATGTCTGAGCTTTGAGAAACTTATAATTGAAGAACAATCTTATGAAAAAATGAAAACATAACATTACAAAGAATAAAAAGAAACAACATCTTGTATTTCCTTCCTTAAATATAGATTAAATATTAGTATATTAATCCCTTGTTTGAGCACCAAATTTGAAAATTTTATAAATCATTAAGGTAGGGAAAATAGTGACAGAAAAGTGGCTAAATAATCAAATTTCCTCCATTCCTAAGGCATCACACATCCTTTCCCCCTCTTTTTGATATTTCCTATAGAATCTCATAAAATTTCATCTCAATTTGATTATCCATGAAAAATTTATTCATTAAATGGCATGATGAATCTTTGGTCCATTAAATATTATAGACATTTTTATCTCCAAAATGATTTTTCATAGATCACCTTTAAAAAAAAATTATCCTGGTCTATTATTGAATGAAATATTCTTTATTATTTCCTCTATCCACTGAAAAAGTTTGAGTTTAAATTTTTTTGAATTATGGTATCCACATCCATTTTTTTTCTTGGGTTTTGGGTTTTATTTATATATAATCTTATGTATTTGAGGTGAAAATGATCATTTTCACTTATGAATCTCCCATTTCTCTATAAGGAAAAAAATAATCCAAAATATTTGTGTAAATAGATCCTAAAATTTCATATTTAAATTATTATTAGAGAGTTTTGAAAAAGTTTGTGTTTAAATAGGTTTATAATAATTCATTTTAAGTAATAATTACACATATGATGAGAATTGATGTTTAAATTTTAAAATGAATTAATCTTATATTTTATGAAAAACGAATCATATGAAAGTTTAAAAAATTTAATGAAAGTTTTCCACTTCTAGTTGTTAATTAGTGTCCTATATTTATTGTATGTGGAAGGGTATTGGGGGTGGTAATTTTTGGTTATTCAAAACCTCTCCTCTCCCCCTTTTCCCCACTCCCTTGGCCCACTTGGTTTCCCATTTATATAGAATCTAGGTAAGATGATCTAATATTCCATCACATCATCCTCACCTTGTTCTTATTTAATTTTGGTGGTTTTGGTTAGGGTTTAGGTTTTACATTATATCAAAGAATTGTGAGATCAATTCCATATCAAAGGATTTCCATATGCAATTCATAGAGGAGGTATAAAATATTTTTAGCTATTAATCACATGCCTTTTATCTCGAGTTCTATATTACTATTGATATGATTAGGTATTTTTGTGAGTTGGTTTAAATTATCCATTAATTTATTATTTTTAATTGTGGATTTCTTGTTTTATAGGCTCGAGTATGTGTTTGGATTAAACTACACCCCATTTCTCATGATTATGATACTTTTACATTTCTCAATGAGTTATAGGTGCTCAGAGGATCGTAGTAGATAATAAAAGATTAGTATGGTTTATGTATCACAAATCAAGGTATGAGGAATTTAAATTTCTAAGCCTCTTACTTATTTTGTGATTTTATGTTTTTGTGCTATCATTATGGTTATTTTTCTAATTCTTCAGGAATTATGTAATCATGACCCAGAAAATAGGATGATATTTTTTCAGATTAATTGTCAACAAGGTCTACATAGTGTACTAAATGGTTCATTGGTGGTGCCTTAGTCGAACAATTTCCGGTGGACCATTTTATAGTTTTGGGGGTGTGGGTTGGATTTTAAAAATTTATTATGTTTCCTTTTTAAAGTTTTTTTGGTTAAAATTGGAATTTTACAGATAAATAATTTTACCTTTAAATATAGATTTAAAGTGATGGTAATGTGAAAAATGTGTTTTATAAAGTGAATGGTTTTGAGATGGAGTTTATAAAGAAAGTGTTGATTTAAGGTGTTGATATTGAAATGGTATTTAAATCTAAAAGGGGGGTTGAATAAGTTTTTAAAGAAAATCTAAAGGGCATGTTTGAGACTTTTTTTAGTCTATTTGACCTCCTGAGGATGAAAAACTATCATTCAAAGATTATATAATCACATATATTATTCTTTATTATGGTTTCCTAGTTTATTGTATTTGGCTATGTGATAATTCATTCTAGTATAACATCCCTGGGAGGAACATTCCCTTGGATTATGGGTTAGTTAGTCTAGCCGAGACACTAGTTGGGTTTATTACCTTTAGATACCCTTGGGATATATGTGAGTCATGGGTAATGACTTGGTGATGGGTGAGTTTTTCACCATTGTACTTTAGGTATTTTTTATTCTATAATCATTTTTACCAAAATAATTTGTTTCTAAGAGGATAGCCTTGTGATTGACCTCATTGGTTAAGGTGGAAGTTTGTCCCCGGGTGCTTGAGTGATGACTTTGGCTAGGTACATGAAGATACAACATTATGGGCATGATGATTCTTTGTATGGATCTAGATATGTATTTTGGAGATACAAGATAATTAATATATGTAATTGATAAGAATATTGTGATTTCCCTCCTATTTGACATTCACTTATTCCATCTGTGATATTGGGTAACTAGGTACATAACTTGAGTGGTAGTGTGGCTTGTGTGATTGACCTATTAATGGAGCATTGATACCTATGTTAGGTGACATATAGTATAAACTTATAGGTCAAAAATTATCTTGAGGATATTTTTTTTATGTGGTGTAGTCATGTACATTATTGATTTCCTAGTTGAGATACTACTCACAATAGATGTCACTCTTCCCCGTTGGCATCTCGGTGTGGATGAATGAATGGTGTGGCTTTAGATTCAATGTTGGTTGACCTTTGGGAGGTGATGAGAGAATACATGAAATAGTAAAACCCATATCTTTTTATGGAACCATCTAAGGTAATACCATGGCTATGAAACACACCTTGTTTTGTGTTGATGACAATTGATGTATAATATGAGGGATTAAGGTGAAACTAAAGAGCTATAACATTATGTTGGGAGATCCAACCTCTAGGATGAAATGAAATATATGGGATCAAGCCATTGGTTCTCTATGTGTAGTGTGGTAAATAGATCTATCAAGGATTGATGAGGTGAGATGGGGTAAGGTGTGAGTGTTGGGATATTTATTTCTTATATTTTCTCCTCATTCTATATTTTTCTTATTAATTTATTTGGGATTTTTTAGACATGATTTGATGGTTGAACCCTATTTGATTTCTAGTTGCTGTATTCATTATACCATGATATTTTGAGGTTGGTTGTGGTTTGGTGGTGAGATGATCGATGGGTGTGGTGGGACTCTGATGGTTGAGTTTAGTAGATACAGTGAGATATTTATGGTGGTTAAATCTAATAATATGAAAGATGTACGATATATATCATTGGGTTATGATGGTGTGGATATTATCAATCATAGGAATGTGGGTCTTAGATTGAGTTGGGTAGTATCAATGGGAGTATTTGGGGTGTGTGTGCTTTCTATCCATGTGAGAAAAGGTATGGTTTACATGTGTTTTCATATGTTATGTTTCATAGTGGGTGAGTTTCATTGACCACTAGACCACAAAATCTCCCAAGATTTACATTCATGTCTTTTGATTATAGAAAAACTCAGTGTGTTAAGAAAATTGAGAGAATCTGACCAGGTCATTGTAATCACCCTTACTCACATACATGCCATGGGTTTCAATATACATGTGTATTATTCATGTATTATTTCAAGCACATGTATCAAATTGGAGCTGGATGCATGGATCAGAATGAGTATAGTATTGGAGGATAAAGATTTAGTGGGAGTTAGACATATGAGTTGGTCTGAATACCATTTCAACTTGTATATTTTAATTTTATTTATTGTACTGCATCATGATATATTATTATGCTAACATGTTATTTATTTGATGATTTTTGTGATGTGTATATATTGTCACATATCTATTGTGTTTGATGCATCATATCGAATATCCACTAATTTAAATTTCAGGAAACATGGGATCTCCTGACTCCCTATTTATTATCTATAGGTTTTTTAAGATATCTATTATAGGGACATGTCATGGTGATTTTTTGGTCGATTTGGGAATGACACTTAAACTTTACATTTTGGGGACTGGTTTCCCCATGATTGTTTTTGGACTTAGTCTATAGTTGGAATTATATTGCATATGAGGAGGTGAACCTAAGGTCTTGTAATTCCCCTTGATTAGTGTCCATTTAATTAGGTCAGAATTAGGCATTATAAACTGGAATTAAAGCATTTTTTTATCTTAGATCAGAGGTGGAGATTGGATGTTAAAACTTGGGAGGTAGGATAGTACCATGACTAACCTGTATGACTTCAGTTGAAACCCCTGTTACTAGAGGATGTCTAGAACCATAAGTTGGCACTCTATGTTTGAGTCAGCTGTTAGAATGAGAATCCCAATATGGAATGAATGAGACTTGATGTGGGTCATAGGGATCAATCTGGAGCTAGTGGTATTTTCCATGCATCTTGATAATGGAATAATTAGGGCATGATACACTCAATAATGGACGGTGTCATGAGAAATATTACCTCTTTGAAATCCACTATTAATTAATGAAATTTATAATCTATTTTATTTTTTATCTAAGATATTATATTGTGTGATTGGATTAATATAGATTCAAGGGGATTTTTTTATTGATTATTTTTTGTACTTTTCAATTTCTATAGGGAAATGGTTTGGGGGTGGATTTTAGATGAAAGCCGCATTTTTGAATGAAAAATCATATGGTGGAATGAGGAATGAGTAAAATGATTTTTTATTTTTGACTTTTAATAAATCTTAAGGAAATATATATTTTTAAATTTATTTTTAAATAGGATCGGTTTTCGAGTTAAAAACAAGCTAGGTTTGAGATTTTAGGTTTTTGTGGTTTTGTATGAAAAAACTTGGATTTAAAGACCTTGAACTTAGTAGCCCAAATTTATTGGTTAATTTATAAAATTGGTACTAGGTACAAGAAATAAAATCCAAAATGAAAAATAGTTTAGTATTCTTGTAAAAGTAGATACATACTTAAATCTAACATCACATTTGAAACCATAAAATATAACATAATATTTTATTTGATAAAATCAATATTCCGTCTAGTATATCCTTTTATATCAATCATATTCAGTTATTGGAATCCTATGGAAATGAAAAAATCAAAATGGAGAGCTCAGATTCTTAGTTTGGGTATACGTGCAATATAAGCTAACATGGAATAAATGAGGAATCAATAATATGGAAGGAATAAGAGATGATCAAATAATTCCATATAAATAATCACATGAGCTTGAAAATTATCCAAGGATATCATAACTATTCAAATAATCACATAGACATAAATAACTGATTTTATAATGATGAAATGTATAATTTTAGATGTCTTAATCTTACCATAGAGGCCTCCTGCCAAGACATCTATATAAATGGGTAAGGCCTCAGCCAAATAACCAACTTGTTTTCTCTCATGAGACCTACTGATGCATCATGGGGATATATAATTCTAGGACCCACTTGTTACTTAATAAGTCCAATGTGTTCATCAATGAATAAATAATACAACTGAATCATCATACCTGAAAAATCAATAACTATCCATTTTGGAAGAACTAGCATACACAATGTCTATACTTATCTTAGACAAACAAATAATAAATAATCCATAGAAATATATATGATGGTATCGTTATATTATATCCAAAGTAAATCATAATATTCAATAAATTATTTTGGCATAGATAAAAATACTTTAAAAATATCACTGGAAAATATCTTTAAGAAAATACCCTTTTCTGTTTGAAATCACTTTTTTAAAATTTAAAAAATTCCCAAATATTAATGAAAAAATTATCTTTAAAATAAAACTTTAAAAAATTTCAAGTAAGCTTCAAATATTTGGGTATTCATGATATTATTAATTTTTTTTCATGCCTTGTACGTTAAAACGTATATTTCTTTCACATTTTTGGTAAAAAGTCAAAATTATATCATTCAGAAAATGAAAAAAAATATTTATTTTAAACCATTTTGTAAAAAATTTAAACATGGGTAGAAATATAATCAATTAATAATTTTATAATATTAAAAATATTCTTTAAAACATTTTAAAGAAAATATGGATATTGAATAAAAAGATTACCGACCGAGTAGAAAAAAGTTGGTTTTCTTTAAAAACATTATTTTAGTATTTTGAGTACTTAAATTGAATAAAATGGAAATAAAAGTTTTAATTTAACAAAATAAATATATGAAAATAAAATATATTGGTTTTAAGATATAAATGTCAAATAATTCCTCTAGTAGAGACTTAAATATAAAAAATACCTAATAATTATGAGATTGTGAAATACACCCTTACTGCTTTTGTAATATTTAAATCATAACCCCCATGAAAGAAATAACATCAAATGAAACTTTAAATGCAATGAATAAAAATGTAAAAATTATATATCATATCAAAGAGTTAGAATATGCACCACATGAAAGAAATAAGTGGTGAATATGACATATGTCATATGGAAACAAAAGTGAGATGAGAAACCCTTAATCGAGGTCCAACTTCCTTTGAATGTGTTCGAACCTAATGTATAAAAAATATAGATTTATTATACATATTTTTAATAAACATACTATTATATATAATATCATGTATGATTTAATTTTTCCTTTTTTCATCTATTTATTAAAAATCCTTTATTTAAATCACTTTTCTTGGTGATAACTGCTTTGTTTTTCATGTATATTTTGGTTTAGTAGTTTTGGTTATTGTAATTTGATCATGGTTAAACAATATCTTTAATTTTAATTATGATATAAGTATAATATATATTAATTATATATATATATATACAATCATCCATAAAATGTAGATAAATAAAAACGAATTACATCATTCATGGAGATAGTAATCCATACATAAGCATGAACACTATTTTCACTTTTCGATAGATGAGATGAAATAAATATAAATAATAATTAACATTTAAAAAAATTTATTATATCATATATATGTATTAAATATACCCTTATTACCAACCATGTAAATCATAAACAAGAAAAATCACATCACTTTGATGGAGGTGGTAGTCCACACGTACGTCCGAGCGACATTATCAATTTTCATTTGATGGGAAAGAGGGTGGATAATGGGGGTTTCATAATCATAATAAAATTTAATTATATTTACAACAATTAATTTATTATTTTATGATAAATTCTATATTATTAGAGGAGGTAAAATAAGAAGTAAAAAATAAAGTGATCGGTTAAGGAAATTACCTATTATTTAAATAAAACCCTTTATACATTATCTTAAGAACTCTAGGGTTGGTATTTTGAGAATAAAAAACCTCTATAAAATAGATAATGATATTAGGTAAGGATTTTGGCAGGGTTTGGTTAAGGTAGATAGCTCAAACTTATTCGAATAAAAGAGAGAAGGGGTTCCCTTTTATAATGAATGGAAAGGACACACATAGAATTACAAAAAAGATTAAAATATAAATAATTAATTCTCAAGAAAAATTCATATAAATAGAAAAATATTCTAATAAAAATGGGGTAAGTTTTAAAAATCATTAAAATATGAAATTTAGATTGGTTTTGGTATCATTTTAAATCTTATATTTTTGTTTAATCGCTTGGTTAACCAATTTTAATTTTAATCATGGGAATAAATTTTTTATATTAAAAGGACACAATTTTACTTATATGGTAACAATTGGATCATAAATTATCATGGTCTGAAATTTTAAACCATGGATCATCCTAATTCTCCTCTTTCAATATTTTTATGATTTTTAATTAATTTAATTAAATATTATTATCTTAAATTTCTATTAATATAATTTTAAAAACTATTCACATAATTTGGCTTTGAAAACAATATGATAGTAATGGAATTATAATATAAAAATTTAAAAAATATTTGATATATTATTTTTATCTAATTTTTTTAAATACAATAATTCACCAAAATTATTTTACATTAATATTTGTAAAATAATTTATTTTATTTTTTTATTAATTGAATAAATACTATATTAGTGTTGCGTAAGAATTTAGGGTAATTATTTAATAACTAAAAATTATAAATAAATTACCATGAAAAAAATTAATTTATATTTCAAAAAAACATTTATAACTTAACTTATCTACTTTTTATCCTTATATAAAAATTTTAGTGAAAATAAATTCAAGAGAGTGACATTTTGTGTTTACTCTTTCCTTAAATTAATATAAATGTCATAATCAAAGAAAAATGGTAGTAAGTATATATATATTACATAATTGGATAAAAATGGATGAAATACACCCATCCAATAGGATAAAGGCTGGTTTTGGGTTGATTTTGAGACCTTATATTTTGGTTTTAACCCTATTTTACCCATTTTACCCTTACAAAGGTGACAAATATTTACCATGGTTACTAATAATACAGAAAAAATAAAAGGGATATTTTACCAAATTTAAGACACGTAATACAAATTATGGTATAAATTTATAAATATTTAATCTCTATAATTTTTAGAAATCAATTTTAATATAAATATGTAAAGCGTAGTGAAAAATAGTTTTAGAAAACAAAGTTTTTAAGCATAAAAAATAACTTATATCAAAATCATAAATATTGCTGATTAAAATGTTAATTAGATTATTCTAAATCAAATGTATTACATGTCACTTCAAGATAAAATCCAAAATATAATGTAACTTTTAAATTAATTTAAGTAAAGACATTATTTGAAAAATATATATTTTTTTATTATTCTCGGAACAATCAATCATTTTAGAAAAATACCATAATTTTACCCTAAGTAAATTTTGGTATTATTTTAAAAAAATGAAGGTTATTTTTTAATATACATTTTATAAAACTGATACAAATTAATTATATTATTTTTTCACCAAAATCAATAAAAATTATTTTTGATGAAACATATTTTTAAGAATAAAATGCCTTTAATAAAACATTTAGTGATTATTTCCTAATTTTTAACCAATAAATTTATATTAATTAGGTTATATATATATTTTAATGAGTCTAATATTATTCATAACCACCAATTCAAAAACTGGGTTATAACAGACATATTTAAATAATAAGATTTCATGGTTTATTTAAGTTTGGTGTTTCGTGTTGTATATGCTGTCGAACATTGTGTTATTTTCAAATATCATGGTTTCCCATTCTCCCCCCTTTAATAAATTTCACCCTTAAAAATTTAAACTGTTCTTGGTAGTCAAGGTTATACCTTTGTTGAAAACCCAAATCATAAAAAGTGTTAATAAAACTTCTTATTAAAAGAGGGAAAAGGAAATATGAAGGTCATCTAGAATGACACATAACTTGGTTTACAAATAGGATAAAATTAATGGGAAGTGAATATATGGACACAAATGAAAAATAAATATCCTAATAATGATGTAGTGTGATAAATAAAATTGATCGTAAGAAATTGAATTATCATGAGAAATTTAACGACCACAAAACCATAAATCAATAAAGTGTGAAAGAGATGATTGATTCATTGGGATGAATGTAATAAAACAAAATTTTCATTTTAATATCATTTTCCTATATTTTAGGAATTCTTTTACCATATATTCTTAATAAAATAAGTAAATATATGTTCTTTACAGGTATAATTTTATCCTTTAATCAATTTCCACCACAATCATATATTTTTTTCCAAACAATGAGTTTTCAAAATTAATTTTTAATGTTTGAAGCACTAAAATAAACTTCTAAAATATCATATAACCCATAAAAGGATAACATTTTATTCTTTATGTCTTTATATATTAACCAAAACTGAAATTTTAACCACAATGTAAGATAATATTCACAATTTAAAAACCTTCATATGATGAAATAATATATTTTACTTCAAAATGTTCACAATCACAACAAAGGTTCAACCTAGATTATTACACAAGTAAATAAATCTAAATCCTAATTAAAATCAATAACCTCAAAATTAAATAACATTTTAACCTCAAAGGTGACTCATACCTTTTAACTTACATCCCCAAAAATTTAATTGCATTCTTCCAAAATAATCTTTAATGTTAAACAACAAGTTAAACATAAAGGTTACATATACATCAAACTAGTGAAGCATCCCCAAAAATATCATTAATAACCATGATAAATCACTATATAATCTTATAATTTAGTGAACTTCACAAAAAAATATGATGAATAAAATTTACATACTAACCTGAAAGGTAATCCTTATCTTGACAATAAATATCTCAGAAAATATTACATTGTCAATGAATCACTTTTTAACCATCAATATTATCTATACCCCACTATAAAATAGACCATAGTTAAGTTAACATCAAATCATCTACTAAATGAAATTTTTTCTTAAACCCTAATATAATTTTCTTCTTAAAACCTTTAAAAGTTTCAAATCACTTCAAATTTCCATCACTTAAAACATTAAAATGGGTATATATGATTTTAAACTTATGATCAAACTTAAACTCATAAACCCATGATAGTATCCATAAATCTTATGTAACATATATGATTCCAAAAAATAAAACAATTATTATTCCTTAAATAAAATCAACGAACATTTCCATAATCCAAAAATGAAATAATTTTTATCAAATATGACCTAAATCACTTTTTCATAAAATTACTAACCGATTTCAAGGTCAATAATACTCTCTAATTTACTTCATAATTATCAATCATATATTTATCCCAACTAAACATCATCACATTACCACTAAGTCAATATTCTTGGTTATCAGTCATTTTCAACATATGTTTTCAAATAATTAAAGAAAAAATAATGATGAAAAATACTTATATATCTCATGATTCTTATATACAAAATATTATTTATATAACACTTCTACAACATAATTCTAAAATACCAATACATAAAAACTTCAATTATTTTCATGACATAGGTCCTTCCATGGACTAGAAGTTAACCCTTTGATTAGGTCATTGGTTTGGATAATTCCCATATTAACCACACATAAGACATTTAACTATAAATGGTACATTGGGATGAAATTCATATCACTCCACCAAACTCTTAATTTTTCATTAATTTTTTTTGATTTATAACCTAATTTTATATAAATAATTCATTTTCCCATTTTTGATACATTCTATGGGGTTTCCCTTTCCACATTTCTCACATAAAGGAAATTGAGCTTTTGATCCTCTATGGTATCCATTGCCTGGGCTCTCAAAAAACTCTATTCTTATCTTATATTGTGAGTTCAAGAGTTGGATTTGGTGTAAGTTGTTAATCATATATCGTGATAAATAAATAAGTATAATCGCAATATATCTCACTCTAGTAATCATCCAATTTTGTTTCTCATAAATGCCGCATTATCCATCACATACAGTGTTAACATGATTCCTCATGGTTCCATCCATTGAATAAAACCAAAAATCATAGTATGAGAAATGATAATCATGAAAATAATTTATAGGATTTATAAATCATGACACCTTCTTTTGAATCTAAGATACCTTGGATTTAACCTAGGTAATTCATGATGATCATCAATTCAAATCCTTCATAATGGTTTATTAATAAAATTTGAATTAACCCAAACATATCCTCTAGGAGTGTCAAAATAGGTTCATAGTGAGGCCACAATCATTGTGCATGAGAATGATGACTGAGATATACTTGACCATATCTTTTTAGGGTTATTAACCATAGATGCATATATGCCAAAACCACATTCACTATAGTATCTATACAAGGATGTATTATTAGGAAAAAATACAATCTCTACCTTATTAAAATTTTTTGGTCCAAAAGGGACCTAGATACCCTGTGGGGGGGGGGGGGGTGAATCAGGGTATGGATATTATTTTCAAAATTATTCATACCCATTGGATCTTGACCTCTTTATTTTAAGGGTCACTTTGTCTTCACTTATGTGTTAATGTTTATGTTATTATTTTATTATTTATCTAATGATGATGCTCTGAATGTAATGAAGTAAAGCAAGAATAAGTACACAACGATTTTTACTTGGTTAACCCTCACTAGGATACATCCAAGGACCCTACAAAAACGTTGTACTGATTGTACCAAATTAACTAAGGATCACTGCTAATAATGATGGTTCAAGATAGATCTCATCTATACCTAGGTTCAATTTATTTATAAGGTTTGGGGTCTGCTCACTTCATTCCCATGGGTCACTTCCTATGTATCTTTTTATAGCTCATTGTCGGTGGAAATGATCACCATCTTCCTCTTACTTCACTCACTGCTCTTAGAAGGGATCCAATCAAAGTTTATGTACCTATAGGTCCATTTTATCACCACTGATGAATGCATCCTCCACTTTATGTATATGCTTTATTGTGTTAGGATGTTATGACTCTGAGTATGATATACTATATGATACCAAACTTAGGATCGAAATAAGAATGAGATTCTTAGACACAAGAGGGGGGTGAATTGTACCTTTTAAAAATTACCTAAGGAAAATTTTCGGATGGTTATGTTTAACAAAGTTAAACAAGATAATTCACAAGACCTCTATAAGTTATAATCACTTACTAGATTCCAGAAAATTAATTCCAAAAATTAAACTTAACCAAAAGTTACAAATATTAAGATTCTACCTTAAATCGTATAGAATCTAACTAAATCAGAGTACAAGTAAGGAAGTATAAGAAAGTTATACTTTCCTTAGCAATACAAAATGCAGCAGAAAAAAAAGTAGTAAAAATACAAGTAACAAACAATAACTATTTTAACCCAAAGAGAATTCTATAAAACAACCTTGGATAAAGGTCCCTTGATTTATACTTTCAAGCAAGTCTGTTTTACCCACACCAGGGTAAGCCCTCGATAAGAAGATCGGAGTCTATCTTTCTATCCCTGTAAGCCCTGAACTATCAGGTAGTCAGAACCTCTGTCTTCCTCAGAAAGGAAGAACTCAAATTCAAGGTGTTGGAACCTCTATCTTCCTATCCCTGGAATCCATTAATTGTAATCGGCAACAATCGGAGTCGCACGAATCAAGTCTGCACAAGGAAAAGTTTTAACAAGCCATTCAAACTTTCTGCACGAAGCTTGAGAGTTTATAAGAGCATCTCTCTCTAGAAATCACTTCAACAACATGTAAGCACAAGTTTTGTCAAAGTTGTAGCTTCTTTTCAAATGATCTCCTATTTATAAGCGAAGCTCCAACGGTCGGCTCCCTCCTCTAACAGTCATATTTCTCCTTGAATTTCAGAGGGACCTATACATGTGTCACTCAACCAACGAATAGTTAATAAATGAAAGCACGCCATCGTTTTGTAATAAAAAAGTGTAAGTATAAGTAAAACTAAAGTTTGGAATGTAATCAAATAAAAGTTTGGAGTCTAACCAAAATGGAATTCAGAGTGTATAATAAAGAGATATTCAGATTCTGTTTTGTAGGAATTCGGAACTTGAATTCTATAGAAATCTGGAGTCTGAATCTTAATGAAATTCGGAGTCTGGTTTCACTAGAATTTAGAATATGAACTTACAGAGTTCAGAGTCGAACTCATAAAAGTTCAGAGTCGAACTAGTAGAAGTTCGGAGTTGAACTTATAGAAGTGCGGAGTCGAACTCATAGAAGTTCGGAGTCGAACTCATAGAAGTTCGGGGTCGAACTAGTAGAAGTTCATAATCAGAATTCAGAGTTGAACTACATGAGAGTTCATATCAAGAATTTGGATTTGAACTACATGAGAGTTTATATCAAGAATTCGGAGTCGAACTACATGAGAGTTCATATCCAAAATTCGGAGTGGAACTTCATGAGAGTTCGTATCCAGAATTTGGAGTCGAACTATATAAGAGTTCGTATCCAGAATTCGGAATGGAACTTCATTAGAGTTCGTATCCATAATTCTGAAAGGAACTTCATTATAGTTCATATCCAGAATTTGGAATAGAACTTCATTAGAGTTCGTACCCATAATTCGGAATTGAACTTCATTAGATTTCGTATCTAGAATTCGGATCCTATAACAGAATTCTTCATATCTAAGTATTATATGATTATGAGGTTTTAGGTATGAATCCAATTTTTATACTTAAGAAAAATATTGATATGAGCAAATGAAAATATGGTAGGGGTAAATTCCTTTAGGAAGGAAATTTTCCTTATAGTAGTGAAATATGGTAGGGAAATTTTCCTTATAGTAGTGAAATATAGATTTGCTTAAGTATAAGGTGTTTGTGATTTTCAAAACAAGAAGGAATGGAAAATTCATAAGGAAAACCTTATTGACTCAACACATTGGAGTCTAACTTTTATCCACTAATGAATACTACTTTACCACAGTTGTAATGGGAAACCTAAAAACTTTCATGCAACCTTAGGTTGACTTTCACACTTCTTTAATCATGATGCACGAGTATCACCTTTATCATAAAAAACCAACTTATGCACTACTCCAAACATTTTTGACACACCCTTTTTATTCCAAACTTCCTATTGGCGCACAAGTTTCTTTTGGCACACAACTTCTGCGTAACTCACTACTTGCATGCAACTTCCTTCTTGACCGGATAATTGCATGACAACTCCCTACTTGTGAGACCCTATCTACTCACGCGAATAGAGATCCTATTTTATCTAAGTGTTGAGATTCTCTTAGAATGAGAGGTTAGCTACCTATTTATAGGCATTTTGGTAACCCTACGTGCATGGAACACAACTTCTTTCCAAGTGTGCTAGTCTCTTATTCGTGCAACCTCATCATTCATACAAATTCATAACTTTCATTAAACTCTTTAATTTTCCATATTTTTATGTTCTTATTTTGAAAAATGCATGGCACACAACCTTCCAAGGCTCCTAAAAACTAGTATGCAACTCCCTTTTCCAAATACACATTTCTCCATTCTCTAATTTTCGGACACAAAAATTTGGAAAACACTGGAAAACAGAGCCACATTGTATACATTATTTTTGTACTGACTCTAGATCATCACCCTCTTTGTCAAAAAACACAATCAACCCAAAAATGCTTCAATGTTACTGTGAGGTATTTTTTCCCAACAACCCCCCTTTGGGTTTGTTGACAACTCTTTCATAAATTGATAACTCTTTATAGATTCATCCATATTCTACCACTATTTTATTCATGTGATTTAGATAGAGATCAAAGATTTACTAAACACATAATATAATCCCACATGAGCCATAACCTGCATGAGAAACAAGAGTATAATGAAAAGTTCATCAATGAACCACTCCATTCCTAAAATTATTCAACTACATTCATCACAATATCCATATATCATGATATATATCATTTGATCGATCACTTCTATCATTATAAAATTTAATACTCTCCCTACCTCGTTACTCCCCTTATATCACTACTCCACCTTTCAGCTTCTCCCCATGTCTTGAATAAGACATTTTCTCCCTTTTATAGCCACAATTTCTCCCTCTTTGTCAACGAACCTAAAGGTCACTTCATCAATGAACCCGAAGGTCACGTTATTGTGATATGAAACAGGGTAAAGAATACATATTAGTACATTAGATAAAAATAAACCATAGCTGGAGGAGATGGTAGGGGTCCTGCATCCACACTTTTTCAAGTGAGGGGATTCTAATGAACTTATAGAGCCAGTCAATGCCTTTAAAAAGCTTATTTGGTTAAGGACTTTGTCAGAATATCAACATTTTGTTTTTATATAGAAACATACTCCAACTTCACATGCCCTTTACCCACCTTATCCTTGATAAAATGGTATTTTATTCCAATGTGATTTTTCATTGAGTGATGGAATTTATTTTCTCTAAGATTTATAGCACTCGACTTATCATACTATATTACGACCAAAGACTTCACTTAAACTCCCATATCATCAAGCTATTGCTTCATCCACAATGACTACGTGCATGCTTGAGTATCCAAAATATATTCATCTTCTATGGTTCTCAATGAAATGAAATCCTATTTCTTTATTAACTAATAAATACATAATCCACCATGATAAAAATAACCTCCTGACATTTATTTCCTATTATCTTCTGATCCAACCCAATCTACATCTATATATCTGAACAACTCTTGATAATATTTTTCACTATACATAAAAATGAAATCCACCATTCCCTTGATATAAAGAAGTATTATTTTCACTGAAAGCATGTGGATTTATTTTCAATTTCTTTGATACCTTGCTGCTTGGCATGTAGAAAAAAAATATCAGGTCTTGTTGGTTTAAAGCATAGTAGACTACCAATTATTTTCCTGTATTTTGTAACATTAACTGCATTGCCTTCATCATATCTTGACAGTTTCATTCGAGTAGCCACCAGAGCCATCATCTCGTTGGAATTATCTATTCCAAATATTTTCAAAACCTCATTGGAATATTTAGACTAAAAAATGAATGTTCCATTCATTCCTTGTGTTACCAGCACCATCATCCTTTGATCACTATCATTGTTCACATATAGATTGTAATAAACTCCACCACAATGGAAATTGAGATTCTTTAAAAATAGATATAGTCTTGAATACCATGATCTTGGTGCCTAATTCAACCCATATAACTTTGTTATCATATTCAAGAGTGAGTAAACTATATAGATTCTCAATGTAAACTTCTTCTTGCAGAAACTTATTCAGAAATGTTAACATGACATATACCTGGAAAACTTTGAACTTTCATTGCACTACTAAGGATAAGAATATTCTGATTATTCATAACCTTTCAATAGGTGAAAATGGTTCATCAACAAAGATATATTCTATCTGGAAGTACACTTTTCACACTAGTCATGCTTTTTTTTGAATAATCGCACCATCTTCATTGATCTTGTTACAAGAGACCCGTTTAGTTTTGATGACATTCTTACTTGATGGTATTGAAAAATATCCCAAGTCAGATTCTTTTCTATTTAGTCAATATCTTCACTGATAGCCTGAAACAAGTTCTAATCTCCATATTCTTCATCAAAACATTTAGGTTCTACCTATGATAGGATAGATGCTTGCTGTAATGAAATCATTCTTTATGCTTAAACTAGCACTGCTGGATCACCAATGATGTTCTGCTTGTTAATTTTAGGTCAACTCTTTAGTTCTAAAACAGATATAGATTTTACCTCTTCATTATCATCATCCTTATCTTCATCTAAATCATCATTTTATACTTCTACTTGCCCTAAGTTTATTACCTTCTCGTTGCTTCCATAAGGGAACTATTCACTATCCTGTTAAAGATTCTGTTCATTATCTACTACAGTGACATCATTGCTTTCAAATACCTAGGAAGCCTCATGTTGAAACATTGTTGATATTCTCTCATAGCTCATTTTTATCCTAAAAATAGTTATCTGATACCATATTTTTAGAGAAAAATAGATAATTATGGAACACATGAGTTTTGCTACTTCTCCCCCAATTATTCTTCTTAATGTCAGGCAACATAAATTTTTTTCCTTTATATCCCATTGAGATCTTTCATATGATTAGGATATTGAATTATTCCCCTATTATGTGAAAATATTCCTATTTTTGGGCCCAATTTTTTGACCCACAACCATTCTTCTTTTCTTGTATCATTTATTCTCATGTGGCACTTTGTAATGAGACATTAAAAAAACCTAAGCCTACAGAGTCATAATTTAGTGTAAGAAACAAGAGATAAAGTTAATAACACAGTCACTATCTATTGATCTTAATTAATTCCATAAATTTCAGGAATCAAAAAACCATTAACTACTTTCAAGGAATTATTCTAGATTAATTATTCAGCTCTTGTGATTGGTTTGAATTAGTTGAAATTCTAGAGCACATGACATCACCATTTTTCATTTTTTAATGACACTTCCCCTTGTATTGTATCTCCCCTTGAACCAGAAACACTTGAACATCAGTTAATAACATTTATACATAGAGGGATATGGGATTCTTAAGAATCATTAAGAAGAGGATTGTGGTTGATCTTCATGGATCATACCTTTGATACTTTCTTACAAATCATTGTATTATTATTGTGCTTGTTCCAACTTCCCAGCCAACCTCAACTATTCTGGCCATATAACTAAACACTCTTTACCCACATTCCGAGTCTTCTTATGATATTAGGGTTCTTAGGGTTTGTCCTTTTTCACAATTTTGGGTTTATACTCACTAGTATAAATTTCCTTCTTTGATACACCACACAAATTCCATTTTAACGATTCTTTCTATAAGTAAGAATCTCTCCAATGTTCTTCTTATCTTGTTTCTTCTCCCATTAGAGTCTCTTTCTATTGCATTCAATTTTCGCCTTATATCATAACATGCAAATTTCTCGAGGCATTCTTTATTCATTTTTATTTTTTCAGTTACCTGAGTCAAATTACTCATATGTTCTGGGAGCGAGTCCTTTAGTGAATGTACATTTTTTCTCTCACAACTAGAGTAGATCCTCCCACTTTCTTCTAGGTTTGTTCACATTCATTCAAACAGTTTTGTTGTGATTGAAACCTAGGAGTTGATTGATACACCTTTCTTTAAAATTATTGTGTATCCCCAATAATTTAAACCTATTTTTTGACTTATCATTTTGAATTCCAATATAGGATTTCTCAATACACACCACCGGAGTTGGGGATATACTTTAGAGTTACATTTCCTTCCTTACTTTCTTCCATCTAGAATATCTTTCCAAATTCCAATTATTAAAATATATAAAACATATCCTTTTAAAAACATACCTCGTGTAATCATTTATCGGCTGAGATGTTGATAAATATTGAGTTCTTCTTCTAACATTGATCTATTAGGATTCTTGACACATATTCATGGTGTGTCCTAGTCTTCCAAAATTGTATCATTTAATGGATACTTTCTTCTAAGAGAACATTATTTCAGTTTTCTCAAGATGCTTATTCTTATTCTCATATTTAGGAATATTTCTGCCTTCACAATTAGAAATATAGTCCAAGGCTTCAGAAAAAAACTTAAAGTATAGCCATACATCCCACAGAAATAGCACATGATGTCATCACTTCTTATACAAGTCTTTTTAGTTTTATCTTTATCACCTACATGAATTTTTCTATTTATGGAACTATTCACATATCTCTTCCAATCATGCATGGGAGAGGGTTCATCATATCCAATTATTGATTTTCCCAAACTACATGGAATTTGGGAAGAGGCAATCCTTTCATGTTTCTAATTATAAATAGAATATTTTCCTTTAATTTCATTATCACCTACCGAAGTATTGTCAAATATTATATGCAAATAATATTTTAATTTGGGCTTTCCTTTGGCATTAGATTGCTCCACTTCTTTCTTTATTGATTCTATCTCTTCTCCTAATTGTTGGATATTCTTATCCCTTGATTCAAGTCGAGCATTCAGTTCTCTCTTGAGATTATTCCCTTCAGTCATCTCATCTTCTAATTCTCAAGAGTGGTTATCCATCATGTCAGATTCCTTCATTATTTTAGAATTCAACTAAGCAATAGAATCATTACAGTATAAATTCTACTATTTTAGAATTTGGTTCTCCTAAACTAGTTTAGATAGATGTGTAGAAAGATCATCATTTTTCGCTTTTAGATTCTGAATTCCACCTTACTTCAGTTTCTTTCCCTTATCATTAGCTTTGAGTTTTTTTATCTTTATAGACATATTTTTCATTTCTTCATATTGGGAATCATTATTCTCCTTCAGATTAGTAGCCACATTGATAAGCCTTTGATTTAACCCTTTTATCATATTAACTTCAATTTATAGCACTTAGATTCAGATATTTTTAGATTTAATTTCATCATCCAATTTATGATCCAATGCATTTCTTACATGGAAAACTTATACTTTTGGTCTTCCTGTGATTTCTTCTTTATCAGTTATTCTAGTATCACAAGGAATATCAGATTCTTCACTCATTCCAGTAGCATCATTGAGTGAGTGAACACAATCACTATCTGATTTATCAAAATAATTATTCAGTACACTTCTTGTTCCCTTAAATTGAATCACACATTTTCCATAGAAACTTCCACACTAGATAATTTGACCACACTTCTAATTATTATTTGAAGTTATTCCTTTTTCTATGGAACACCAAGATAAGAGCAGACTGAATCTTTAAGTTCAACAATCGACAACACTAAGTCAGAGAAAAAAATATGATAAAAGAAACCTATGCACTGATACCAATTGTTAGGTCCAAAAGGGTCTTAGATACCCTAGGGGGGGGGGGGTGAATCAGGGTATGGATATTATTTTCAAAATTATTCCTGCCCTAGTGGATCTTGACCTATTTTTTATAAGGGTCAATTTTTTTTTTCACTTATGTGTTAATTTTGATGTTATTATTTCCTTCTTTATATTATGATGATGCTTTGAATATAATGAAGGAAATAAAGCACAAGGACATGGTGATTTTTACTTGGTTCACCATCACTGGGCTACACCCAATGAGTATACAATGATGATGTGCCGATTGTACCAAATTCAATAAGGCTCACTACCAATAATGATGGTTTGGGATAGATCTCATATATACCCTTTCTCAATACCTTTACAAGGTTTTGGGTCTAATCACTACATTCCCAAGGGTCACTCTTTATCTCTTTCTCTGGCTCACTACTGGTGGAAATGATCATCGTCTTCCTCTTCCTTCACTCACTGCTCTCTAAAGGGATCCAATCACAGTTTATAGACTTATATTTCCCTTCATCACCACTAATGAATAAAACCTCCACTATATATAGATGATCTGTTGAACTCCAAATTTCATCCACTGATTAATAACACTTTACCATAGCTGTACTGGGAAACTTCAAACTTTTTGCGAAAACTTAGGTTGACTTACACGCTTCTTTAATCATGGAACACAAGTGTCCCATTTTTCATAGAAAACCAACTTGCACACTAATCCAAAATTTTGTGACACACCATTTTTATTCCCAACTCTCTATTGGCATGAAACTCCCTTCTGGCATGCAACTTTTTCATAATTCACTACTTGCGCACAACTTCGTTCTTACCCAACTACTTGCGTGGAAACTACCTACTTACCTAAACCTCTCTAATTGCATGACCAGATATCTAGTTTTATCTAAGTGATGATATTATCTTAGGATGATGGGGGTAGCCACCTATTTATATGCATTTTGTAGACCCTGCATGCATGCCATGCAACTTCTTCCCAAGCACGCTAGTCTCTAATTCGCGCAACTTCATCTTTCACGTAGCTCCATAACTTGCACCCACTCTTTCATTTTCAATATTTTAATGTTATGATTTTAAAAAATTCATGGAACAAAAATTTCCAAGGATCCTTGACACTGACTCAAAACCACCTTTACCAAAAATACTTTTCTCCATTCTCAAATTTTTGAACCCAAAAATCTAGAAAACACTGGAAAACAGCACCACCCTGTATATGCTTTTTTTGTACTGCCTCTAGATCATCACCCTCTTTTTCAGCAAACACAATCAACCCAAAAATGATTCAGTGTTACCTTGAGAGATGTTTTACTAACACAAATTTTATAATTTTATCCTATACTTAGACTTTTCTTCAAATTCCATCATAGGGTTATGTTCCCTAATCTATGTTTTCGTAAATCTAGTTCCCAATGTTTCTAATAAACTTATCTAATACCAACTGCAAAGAACCTGAACCTAGTATACCATAGATGGTGTTTACTTTAATACATTGTTATTAGATACAATCATTCATATCCTAAAGTACTGAATAGTTTAGTATTTTTTAAAATCTAGAAACATACATAAATATGATATTATATTTGTAAACATAAAATACAACAAAATATTTTCTTTGATAACATCATTATTACCTTTAGATCATCTTTTCATAACAATAATAATTCACTTTTAGGAATCCTGGTGAAAGGAAACATAAGAAAGGGGTGATCTTAGATTCTTAGTAAGGATACGAGTATAATAGAAGATAACATGGAATAAATAAGGCTTTAATAAAATGGTAGGAATAAGTGATGATCAAATAATTCCATATAAATAATCACATGAGCTTGAAACTTACCCATGGGTATCATAACAATTCAAATAATCACAAGTAAATGAATAACTTATTTTGTATAATTCATAATTCCAGATATCTTAAACTTACTATTGAGGCATTGTGCTAAGAAATATACATAAATGGGTACAACCTCAGCCAAATAACCAACCCCTTTTGTCTCATGATACCAACCAATGCATTTAGGGGATATATAATTTTAGGCCCCACCCACCACTTAATAAGTCCAATGCATTAATTGTATGAATAAACAATACATATTAATTAACATTCCTTAAAAATCAATAACTTTCTATATTAGAAGAACTAGAAAAAAAATATCAATACTTACCCCAATGAAACTGATCATAAACCATCCAGATAAATATGGTGGATGGTATTTTTAGATTATATCCTCAGTAAAACATAAGATTCAACCAAGAATGTTGACATAGATGAAAATACATTAAAAATATAACTGGAAAATTTCTGAAGGAAAATACCCTTTTCAATTTGAAACCACTTATTTAAAATCTAAATTTCTTCCAAATATTAAGGGTAGAATTATATTTGAAAAGAAACTTTGAAACTTGTAAAGGAATATATAAAGTATTTGTAATTCATCATGGTGAAAAATTCTGTTCATACTGTGTATATTAAAACATAGATTCCTTTTACAATTTTAGTAAAAAGTAAAAAAGTACATTTCTTAGAAAACATCATAAATATTCCTTTTAACCAATTTTTTAAAAGTTTAAAATGGGTAAAAATTTCTTTAATAAATCATTGGATAATATTAAAAACATTATTTAAGTTGGTTTTACTTAAAAACATCATTTTGGTATATTGAGTACTTAAAGAAAGAAAAGTGAACTGAAATATTTTAATTTATATAAATAACCAGTGTAAAATAAAATATATTGTTTTTATGATATAAAGATCAAATAATTCCCCAAGCAGAGACCTAAACATAAACAATCTCGAAGAATGGTGAGATTGTGAAGGAAACCCATTATGCTTTGGTAACATTTGAATCATAGCCCCTATGAAAGAAATAACTTCAAATGAAACTTCAAATAATATGAATATAAATGGAATCATGATATATTATATCAAATTGAAAATATATAAACCACATGATAGACACAAGTGGTGAATACAATATATGTCTTATGGTAACAAAAGTGAGTTGAGAAACCCTTACCCCCGGTTAGAATTCATTCAATGTTTTAGAATCTGATATATAATAAATATATATTTAATATAAATCTATTTCATAACCATAACCATATAAATAAAACTATGTATAATTTACTTATAACCTTTTATCACCCATTTATGAACAATTCTTTATTAAAATTACTATTCTAGATAATAACTACTTCATTTTTCATGTATGTTTTGGTTTATCAGTTTTGGTCTTTATACTTCGATCTTGGTTCCATCATCTCCAAAATATTAATCACGATATAAATATCATATATATTAATTATATACATAGTTATAATAATACAAAAAAAGTAGATATAGAAAAATCAATTACACAATTCATGGAGATGGTAGGTCGTACATACGAATGAATGATATTTTCACTTTTCAAAGGATCTAATAAAATAAAGTTAAATAAAAATTAACCTTTATAGAATCATTAGTATATCATATATATATCATATATATGTATTAAATATATCCTTATTACCATCTATGTAAATTGGAAATGAAAAATGAATCACATAGCTTTGTAGAGGTGGTAGGCCACACGTACACACAAAAACATTATATTTTTAATTTGGTGGTAAAGAGGGTGGATAATTTGGGTTTAATGATCATAATAAAATCTTAGTATATTAAGGATAATTATGTTTTTTATGATAAATACCATATATTTCAGTTAAGGCGACTACCTCTTCTTTGAGTGAACTCCATTAGATATCCTCTTAAGGACCATAGGGTTGGTCTTTGGGAAGACCAAAACCTCTAGAATGTTTCTAAGGATCTTGGATCAATATTTTGGTGAGTTTTTTTTGATATATATATGGATCAATGTTGTGTTATTAAAAGAGATAAGAGGTTCCCTTTTATAAGGTAGGGAAAAGAAACACTTAGAATTATAAAATTATTAAAATATTACTAAGTCATAAACAATAAAAATGCTTCCAAATGGTCATAGATTCAAATAAAAAGAGTATAAAGTAACAATATCATCATAAAATGAAATTTATATATGTTTTGTGTCATTTTAAACCTTATATTTTAGTTTAGCCCCTTGGTCAACCAATTTTAATCTTAACTATGGTAGTGAAATTTTAATATTAAAGGGTTTTAAGTTTACTTATAAGGTACAAATTTGATCATAAATGAACAAGGTATGATATTTTCTCCCATTTATAATCCTACTTGTCCTATTTAATGATTTTATGATTTTTAAATAAATTAATAATTTTTTATCATAAAATATTATTAATGAAAATTTAAGAACAACTCACATTATTTGACTTTGAAAATAACATGATTGATATGGAATTTGAATATATATATTTAAAACATCCCTAATATGTTATTTTTGTCTAAAAAATTCTTATAACACAATAATTCAACAAAATTATATTACTTTTAATATTTTTAAAACCATTTATTTAATTTTTTTATTAATTGAATAAATACTATATCAGAGTTACATAACCATTTAACGTAATTATTTAATCACTAAAAATTAAAAATAAATTAAAATAATAAAAAATTAATGTATATTTAAAATAAACACATATAACCAAAATTATCCTCTTTTTATCCTTATGTAAAATTTTTAGAGATATTAAGTTCAAGTGAGTGACATTTTGTATTTATTCTTTCCTTAAATTATTGTAAAGGATATAATAAAAAATGGCACTAATTTTCAATATATTCAAGACTTGGATGGAAATTTTTGAAATAAAACCATTAAATAGGATAAAGGAGAGTGTTGGGGTTGATTCTAAGACCTTATCTTATGGTTTTAATCATACTTTACTCATTTTACCATTACTAAGGTGACAAATATTTACCATGGTTACTAATCCTAATGAACAAAATTAAAAGTTAAATATTTACCAAATTTTAACCTCATGATTCCAAATTTCGTATCAATTTCTCAAGATTAAATCTATATAATTTAAATTTATAAATTTTAACATAAATGCCTAAAAAAAACTAAAATTAGTTCATAGAAGAATAAATTTTTAAGCATTAAAATTAACATAGATAAAAATAATAAATATTTCCGATTAAAATAGAAATAATTATATTATTTTGAC
Source organism: Viscum album (assembly GCA_963277665.1). Classification (NCBI taxonomy): domain Eukaryota; kingdom Viridiplantae; phylum Streptophyta; class Magnoliopsida; order Santalales; family Viscaceae; genus Viscum; species Viscum album. The sequence goes on from OY728119.1 coordinate 1,291,967,727, forward strand.
TTAAATGGATCATATTTCTATTCAAGGTAAAATAAAAAATATAATGAATCTTTCAAATTACTTTAGGTAATGGCAGTATTTGAAAAACATGTATTTTTCACTATTTACTGAAAAATCAATCATTCTAGAAAAATCCAAAAATTTCAACCTAAGTTAATTTTCATATAATGATTTAAAAATGAATTTAATTTTTTCAAAAAAAATATAAAAAAGTTTCAAAAATTAATTATATTATATTATCACAAAAATAAATACAATTTGTTTTGAAGAAAATGTATTTTGAAGAATAAAATGTCTTTAATAAAATATTGAGTGCTTATTTCTTAAGAATTAATCAATAAATTTGAATTGAGTAGGTAATATATATATATATATATATATTTCATAATGCAGTTAATACTATTCATACACGCTAATTAATTGTCTTGGTTATAATGGTCATATTTAAATAATAATATTTCATTATTCTTTTAAGATCGGTGTTGCGTGTTGTATATACTATCAAACATAGCATTATTTTAAAATATAAGGGTGTCATATTGTATTCCAACATGGTTTGGGAAAACTCAATTGAGTTTTGGTGTGTATTCAATGTTTTTAGGGGTATTTTAGAGTACTTAATTAGTGGGTATGACTAGGTTGTGGGGGTTTTTTTTTCTGTATTTGGATCAGGAGAGACTTGGTGGTTTTGAATTGAGTGCTTTCCAATATGTAATGTGATATTTTGAGGGATAAACATGTTTTAGTCCCAATGTGAGGATGTTGATGTGGGGTTCAAGTAGCTGAATACGAGATTAAGCTGTTTCATAGTTGGGACCACTTGATTTGTTTTTGTTTCAATAGGATATTTTGATGGTGGGGATAATCATGATATTGGAATGACATTTAATAGTAATACCTTATAATGTGTAGTTCTATGAGGATAGATAAAGGTTGATGTTAGTGCCTTGAGAGTTTATGGGTATGTGCGCACAAAAGCTCAACATTATAGTGGTAAGTTTGACTAGAGTGATCAGGTGAGTAGGATTGGATTCTAAGATCATAAATGGAAAACTCAAAGTAAAATGATGCTAGTTATAAGATGATGATAGTGTTTTTATTATAAAAAGTATAAATGATTAAGAATCATGTCTTTCCATGAATAGAGAGTTTGGGTGTTGGAGTTTCACATTAATAGTGATATTGTAACTTATAGATAGAATGTTTCAGGTTAGTAATGAATAGACAATTGTATTATGTCAAGAATTGTGGTTAAAGGAACTCTTTGGATTCTCATGGATAAGAACTTTTTTGATTCATAGTTTGTAATGAACTAAAAATTTTAGTGTCAATTATTCACGACAAGGGTAATTTACATGTTGTTTTAGTGGATGGGTGGATTTGAAAAATTTAATTTGGATCAATGGAGGGAAGTTTTGATAATTTTTATAATGATTTTTGGGATGTCTCATGGGTGGGAGTTCGTTGAAAAAAAATACTTGAAGTAATATCTCTGGTGTCAGTAGAGGAAATGGGGGATAAGGATGAATATTTAAGGCCATCAAGTGCTTAGTTGGATGTCATCAAGTAGTCTATAGAGTTACATGGGCTAGGTTTTCCCTAAATAAGCTACTAATTACTCAGTGGGGTCACCAGGTACCTGGTGATGTCAAACTAAGATCTTGGTGGGATTTCCCCTTGTTTTCTTAATGAGGTCAAAATCACCATTTGAAGATCATTCCCCATCTATCTTGTATATAGTAGGTTCTCAAGGGAGGCCATTTTTGGTTAGTAAAACCTTATCCTCTCCCCTATTATTTCCCCTCTTTAGTCCTACTTGTTTTCCCCTTGATTATATGTTCTTTTGGGGCCATTTATATTGGCGAATCCTAGTAAGATGATATCCTCTTACTCTCCTTCATCATTTACTTGTTATTCTATAATTTTCATCGTATTGGTTGAGGGTTAGGTATGATATTATAGTAAATAATGGTGGAATCAATTTTATATCAAGGGGATTTCATATACGTATGTAGAGGAGGCACGAGAGACTTAGAATTTAATCATTCCATGTTGTTTTTCTTGAGGCATGTCACCCTATTGATTTAATTAAGTCTTTTAATGAATTGGTTATTGGTTTTAATTTTTCAATTAATGATTTTACATATTGTAGGATCGAGTTCATTTTAGGAGTGGACCGCACCTCATTTCCCATGTTTATAACATCATTATTATACCAAATGAGTTTGGAATTGGTTATGCCAACATAAAAAATTCTAATTTTAAATGTTTGGTTCATTAATTTAATAGTGTTTATGGATGAGATATGTGTTTTTTCTTGTGGTAGATGTTATGATATTTTTATGGTTTATGGATCATTAATAAATTTAAGATACCTTCAAATTATTGATACTCTTGATTATTTAGTGATTTTAATTTTTATGTGCTATCATTATGATTATTTCTACAATGTTGTATGAATTGTGTGACAATGGTATATAAAAGGGACAGTCTCACATTATATTTGTAAGATCCCATATTTTTCCAGGCATATTCCTCAATGAATATTTCATTTGAGCCTTAGTGGACAAGTCTTGTTCAAAGATGGAGAGACTTTGTTGTGGAAAGTGACTTAAATTTTAGGGATGATTGTTTTTTTGAATAAATAGAGACTTGGGTTGCGAGGAAAATTGAGAAGACCATAGAGGATCCAAATGGGGAGTGTTTTGTGTTTTTATGAATTAATGGAGTTGATTATAAATGGTTCAAGTGTTTCCAATAGTTCTTGGTAAGTTGATAATTCTTAAAGGGGGTTTGTGTTTTATACGGAAATTGGGCTAAAAAATTGTTTGTAGAATAGTTACACGTCATGTAACTATGATACACATTGTGTAATTGTTGATAGAAACATTTTTTAAATTGATTAATGATGTGAAGTGGTTACAAATCATGAACCAATTACATGTCATGTAATGTTTGGGATAAATAAATATTCAGTTGTGGTAATGGGTTTTTTTGAATATTCTTTTAAAAATAAATACACGTCATGTAACTATATTATACACCTTGTAATTTCCTATGAATATTTTTAAAGGGTTTTGTGTGGATGCTTTTTCCATTCACCTCACACACAACTCATTCCTCTCGATCCTAGTGCATATTCCATGCAATTTTGGAGCACCACTCTTCATTCCAGACATCTTGATCATGCATCCGATCATTGGTTAGTAGTTTTGGTTCAATTTTCCCTTCTCTCCCTTTATTATCTGGCCATTGTTGTTTGATCTTCTTGACTGTGGTTGTGGTTGGTTTTTATCTTGATCTTTTTTGATCTAGGATCCTTCTTACAATCATCTGCACCTTCTTCCTCATGGGTGATTGCTATTGGAAGCATTGTTTGATCATCAGTTAAAGGTAGGGGGTCTAAACCTTAACCCTATGGTTTGATAATTGTCAAGTACATGAAATATTTCAATTAATCCAATATATATTTCATTTAATTAATTAAAAGATGAATTAGATTCATTCCTTGGAGTCCCTTTGGATCCAATTGGTATTGACCTGTCTTATGGCTAACGTTTGGGTGAGCGACCCTTGATTATAATTTAATTGATAAATGGATTATAGTGTGTTTATCATGACATAGAATTTGGGTGATTTCTTGATTTAGATTTAGCTTGGATTATACTGATTATTGAAGTGAATAACGTATTATTGGTTGAATACCAAATGATAAATGAAATGTGAAATTGAAAGATGAATGGTAATTTTCATAATTAACCATTGAGACTGATGATGTGATATTGTGATATCCCTGTTGCTATGATATGTGTAATGAACCAGGATTTTATAAATGAAATTTCCCTTCTTATAATTATATTATAAAGTATGAAACACATACATCACATAAATAATCTAATAAAAACATCATTCCCATAAATGAATAATTAAGTAAGTGACATTCATAGAAATTAAGGAACCTATACCGATGAAATAATAACATGACCGTTGGAATAGTAATATGACCATTAGGAATAGTAATATGACCAATAGAATAGTAAACTCACCTATGAATATATATATAAAATTTAGGTATCCTATAAATTAAAATATGATATATTTATATCATGGTATAAGTAAACAAATGTTTTAAAAATGATAAATTAAGTGTTTTTTTTTATAAAATGTAAATGTTTATTAAAATTTTATAATTAATATAATGACTTAAAAGAAAATTTATTTTCATAAAATATATTAATATATTAATATTTTTTTTCTTATGATTATAAGATAATTTTATGAGATCTTAATCAATTTTTCAAAGTGTCATAAAATTTGTTATAATATTACAATTGATATTTTTTGAATAAACGATGATTTTAATTAAAAATTAAATTTCTCATATATTTAAAATAATTCTCATAAAATGGAGTCCATTTTTAAAATTTACACTTTAAAAAATGGCTAGGGTAAATTTTTGGATTTTTAAAAAATAATTTAATTTTTGGTGAATAGTGAAATACAGTAATTTAAAGTATTTAATATTTTAAGATAAATACATGAATTTTTGAGTCATGGATGGTGTAATCACCCATAAAATATAACTAAAATTTTTTAATTACTATAATTAGTCACAGGAATCAATACTATTGATACTCTTGATCCAAAATACTAAACCAATGAATAAAATAATCAAAAACACTCATCTACTCCCCTATAAATACCACCCCTCACCACCTCTTCTCATCACATATTCTAAGCCTTAGATATTGTTAATATTATGAAAAAATACTCTACCAATCATCTTCTTCACATCTTGTTTTTTCTTGTCTCACAAAAAGAGCATTTCTAAGTTCCTTAAGGAGGTTCTGAAGGAGATGATATTCAAGAGGTAAAACCCTCTTTCTTTCTCTTTTTTTCTTATCCTCCTATCACATACCCTATCCAAAGTGACATGATAACTCCATTATTATATATATAATTCAATTTTATTGTGTTAATGTAATACCCATCATCAAATCTCTTCTTCTTTCCATTTGTTCTAGAAATAAAAACATCGTCTTTAGGGTGTTAATTCATTGCCTTCATGGATGGCGAGTTTTTGTTTTTCATTACTGACATAAAGGCTAGTTATAAAACCATTTTTATGGTTAAAAAATGTTATAATAATTTTATTAAAACTTATTTAATATTATGGAACTTTTATAGAAACATAATATTAAATAAAATGATACTTTTTCGTGATGCTCATAAAAAAAAATTGCCAAAACAAACTAATCATTTTTCATTAGTATTTTATCTAATGAATCATACTCATGTAAAAAAATAAAATGATATATGTAAACATTTAAAATTATGTGAGTGAATTAATACAATATAGTTTCACTTCTAGATAATTTTTATAATTTGAAAATAAATTCCATAATTATACACAGGCCAACCAACCATGAAACCATGAAACGAACGCTCCCGAAACGAAAAAATTAAACTCTATAAATCATAAAAATATCTATAAATGAACATAATTAAACTATAATAAATAAAATATATTTTTAATAGTTTCTTAATTAATTAATTAATGGATCTAATTTGATTATCCATGACATTAAGTGAAAGTGTAGAACACTTTCATACATAAGGTAAAATATTCTCCCTGAACCCCCATTTTCCTTCAGGTTACACACACACACACTCTATACTCCAATATAATTCTTAATTATTCTTATGAACTCCTCATAGATTATGTTTTTATGTTCCAAACACATGTAACTAGCTCAATTATTCTTTATTTTATGGGTAAATACATGTTTTGTAAAGTTCTCTTTTCAATTCCTCCCGATAAGCAATCCCGATTAAAGGGATCTTCCCAATTTCTTACCCATTTAAAAACACTGTATAGTCTATTTTAATCCACCAATATTTTTATAAAATCACCATTTTTATCATGAAAAATTAAATTTGTTTATTTTTGGTTTTATGAAAATAATTATTCCTTTTCCGCTTTAAAGAATCTTTTATATTTTCCCTTAAACTACACCGAGATGGTTCATTTCTAAAGTTTCCTAAACAATATTTTTACATATTTTAACTTTAGTTGGAAATAATTTATCATGATATATTCCTATTTTACCTTATGAATTTCCAAGTATGATTTAAATCCATTCTTTCTTGTACACCATTAGGATAAACCCCTTGGTTATGCTTTATGACATGATTAAAATACCATTTATTTACATGGATAACCATTATGTTTATTCCTTATGATTGATTATTAATGTGGAACAAATATAAATGAACATTTTATGATGGGTGAACACAATTAGTGATCTAATAAATTGGGTAATGTTTAGTATCATGAAACATCATTCTGGGATAGGGATTAAACATAATTCCTTTATGGGACTTTGTCTACCATGTGATATAGTCTTGGAAGTTAGCCCTGACTCTTGTTTATGTAATTTTATATATTTATACCACATTCATATGTATCCATGATTTCATTATACCATGTTCTATATGTTATGATTCCGTATTTTTATTAATGTTCCATGACTTTTTATGTCATCATGTTATGCCTTCTAATTCATGTGTTATGCTTTATTTACATATTTATTACCTTATTGGGATTTTTAGATTATATATTTTATCATGTATCCCCCAAGTTACCCTACTTAGATGTAAGAGCTCAAAATAAGTTGGTATCTCATTATGTAGTTTAAATATAAATGTCTTTATTTTGGTTTCATGACTTCTAATTATGTACCCATTCTTCCAAATACACTAGGATTTATGATCCTTGGTTTATATTTGATGATTAATTATGCTTAGAATCATGTAATAATATATGTAAAATTCTAGGGTAACTATAGTTGGTATCAGGGAATGATCTAGTTATTTTTGGAGATTAGGGCTAGAAAATTTTAGCAAGAACCCTAGGGATAATTCTACCACTATGGATAACCTAAACAGAAACTTATGGAATAAAAAGTTGGGATATACATTTAATTTAAAAGTTTATCCTTTAATATTCCATCCTAATTCCCGAAGGCCTTATATTTTTTATTTGATAAAGCCCCCTTTTAAGGGAAGAAGGTGGGGAACCCTAACAGACTCCACAGACTTAAGACAAATCACACCCGAATGGAAAAAAAGTGTAAAACCAGATTGACAACAAGGAGATAACCCTAAAAATCATTCTAACATGGTGAAGCTCTCTACCATTGTAGGGTGATTTGGCAAGAAATTTTCCTATGTTAAATCACATGACCGATCTGATGGCTGACACCATACCCTCTCAACAACCAAATCTGTAAAGCACTGAAAAGATGAACCTCTGGCTCTGGATCCTCATATGAGGAATGTTATAAGTGGTCGAGTTCAGTTACATTTAATTCTCACCTTCAAGATAAAACTAATAACAATTTAAATTATTCAAACATGAGCAGCATAATACCAAAATTCAACATCATCATAAAGCACTTCATGAGTTAGCTTCCACCCCACCGCGCTCCTATGACTCCCATACACCAAATAATTGAATTTTTGAGTAATTACTAATGTAAGAAACCATTATATAACACTAAAATTCTCTACTTACAAAATCTATTCCCAATAATTAACACTATTGATATTCTTGAACCAAAATAATAAACAAAGGAATAAAATAATAAAAAAGACCCATCTCCACCAACTATAAATACCACCCCTCACCACCCTTCTCTTAACAACTTATAATCCTTGGATATTGAAAATATTTTGACCAATTACTCTCCCAAGACTCTTCCACATGTCCTGGTTTTATTGGTATCCCCAAAAGACCATTTCCGAGTTCCTTAAGAAGGTTCTCAAGGAGACGATTTTCAAGCGGTAAAACTCTCCTTATTTCTCTTTTGTTTTATTTTCTTTTATTATCATTCAATATACTATCCTATACAAAGTGAAATTATAACTGTAGTATCATATATATAATTTTATTGTGTTAGTGTAATATCCATCACAAAATCTCTTCTCCTCTCTAATTTTTCTAAAAATGAAAACATCATCTGTGGGGTGTCAATTCACCGCCTTCATGGAAGATGAGTTTCATTTTTCATTACCGAATTCAAGGCTGGTAACAAAACCATTTTTATGGTTAAAAAAATATTATAATATATTTATTAAAATTTATTTAATTTCCTGGTACTGGTACGTAAACATAATATTAACTAAAACTATACTAGTTCCCAATGGTTGTAAAAAACCATGAAAATAATCTAATCCTTCTAATGAATCATCCTCATGTAAAAAAATAAAATGATATATGGGGAAATTTAAATTTATTTAAGTGAATTAATACCATAAAATTTCACTTCTGGATAATTATTCCATTTTAACAATAACTTCCATAATTATACACAAGCGAACTGACCATGGAACCATGAAATGTATGCTCCTAAAATGACAAAATTAAACTTTATAACTCATCAAAATAACCATAAATGAACATAATGAAATTATAATAAATAAAATATATGTATAATAGGTTATGAATTAATTAATTAATGGATATAATTTTATTATCCATGACATTAAGTGCAAGTGAATAACACTTTCACTCCTAAGGTAAGAGATTCTCTCGGAACCCCCATTTTTTCCTTCAGGTTACACTTTCTCTCTCTCTCTCTCTACCCCAATGTAATTTTTAATTATTATTATGTAATCCTTCTACATTATGTGTTAATGTTCCAAAAATATATAACTAGCTCAATTATTCTTTATTTTATAGGGAAATACATGTTTTCTAAGGTTCCCTTTTGAATTCTTCCCGATAAGCAAGTCCAATTAAAGGGAACTTCCCAATTTCTTACCCATTTTCAAGTACACTCCATAATCTATTTTAAGCTACCAATATTTTTATAAACTCAATATTTTTTATCATGAAAAACTATCTTAGTTCATTTATGGTTTTATTCAAACAATTATTCCTTTTTCGGCTTTAAAGACCTTTTTGTATTTTCCCCTTAAACCGCACCAAAGTGGATCATTTCTAAAGTTTCTTAAATAATACTTTTATATGTTTTCACTTAATTTGGACATAATTTATCATGATATATTAATATTTTACTTTATTAATTTCTAAGTATGATTTAAATCCATTATTTCTTATACACCATTATGATACTTTCCTTGGTTATGCTTTATAACATGATTACGATACCCATTTCTTTCCATGGGTAACCATTATCTTTAATCCTTATTATTGATTATTAATATGGAATAAATATTAATGAAAATGTTATGATGAGTTATCCCATATATGGCTCCGATTAATTAGGTATTTTTTAGTCTCATGATACGTCATGTTGGAATGAGAGTAATCCTAATTCCTTTATGGGACTTTGTCCACCACATGATATAGTTTTGGAAGTGAGCCTTGACTCATGTTTATGTACTATTATATATTGCTTCAAAATTCCTATATATCCTTGATTACATGATACTATGTTCTATATGTTATGATTCCATATGTTTATTAATGTTCCATACCTTTTTATGTCATCATGTTATTCCTTTTAACTCATGTGTTATGCATTATTTCCATATTTATTCCCTTATTGGGTAATTTAGCTCATCCCTTTATTCATGTATTCCCCCCCAGTTATCCTATGAATATGTAGTAGCTAAAAGGATGTTATGAGATCATTATATATTTTAAAAAAATATTTCTTTATTTTGGTTTCATGCATTCAAAATATGCACCTAATCTTCCAATGACACTAGGATTTATGATCCTTGATTTATATGTGATGTTAATTATGCTTAAAATCATGTAATATTATATGTAAAAGTCTAGGTTAACTATAATATGTATTGCGTTAAATGATGCAATGATTATATTGGGTGTTGGCATAGTTGACATGCTAAAATGCATATATAATGGGCTATTCCCAGTGAAACATGCTGAAATGCTTATATATTGAGCTATGCCACAGGACTTTCTAAAATGATTATATAGAAGGATATGCCTAGTGAAACATGATTAAATGATTATATACTAATCTTAGACCTGATAAATGATGAAATTCTTATATATTTGGCTCATCCCTGATTAAATGTTGAAATTCTTATATAGTGGGTTTTGACCCAGATTTGTGTGATTTATACCTTGGTTATAAGGTTATGTTTTACCATGTTTATATGGTTATGGTTGTAATAGTTGTAAGACATGATCAGAGATATTATGGAATGGTGTCGAGGCAGGTTATGTTTTACCATGGTTATATGGTTATGGTTGGCATGGTTGCAAGAAATGCTTATAGATATCCAGTATGGCACCAAAGCAGGTTTATGTGGTATTGATTTAATTGTTTAATTAATTAATACACTTGTTTATAAAATTATTTCATACACTTATTATCAGACTAGTTATGTTTAGATATGGTGTTATTTAACTACTAAGTTATACTCACACCCTATTTGGGCTATCGTTTGATACCCGAGCAGATTATATGGATATAGGCTTGGACAAAGAAAAAGGACCTTGCTATTTATTATCATTGCTGGATGGAATGGGGTTGGGAGATGGGGATAACATGGGGTTATGTACTAGGGACTTTGAGTCTTTATTTGAGTATTATATTATTTTATTTTTATTATTTCTATCATGATATTTAGTTACATTGTAGAACATTATTACACAATTCCTTTATTATTTATTGGATTATTCAGTTGGATTTCCTTGTTGGTTTTCCACTATATTATAATTTTTTCCATTATCTTATACACTCTGATGTTTATTTATTATTGTTATATGATTATTAAACCATGTTATAACTCTTTAACTAGGGGGTATTGTATCCCCATTATACTTATCACACCCTTACTTCTAGTTGGCAGACTCTAGCGTATGTGGAGGCAAGATTGAGGTCTCTTAACCAACCAATTTTGGCCACATGAGAGAGTGCCAGATTAGGGGACATTACAAAAATGATATTAGAGGACACCAAGTTTTTTATATTTTATTTAATATTTAGGTAAAGTTAAAAAGGAGACTAGGATGTGTCAAGACTTGGTAATGATCTTGTTCATGGGAGTAGCTAACCCATGTATGGGTGAAAATATGAGTTCTTAGGGGTGGATTTCTATTTATGTTGTTTGATTGTTATAGTTAATGTTATTTCATCCTGAATAATTTACATGTCATGTGAGGTTATTATTTTATGATGTTATTGGTTAATGATATTTATACTCATGTCCCAGTATGGCCCAAGATAAGTATGAATGCATCATAATAGGAACATAGAGATATATATTGACATGAATTGTTCATGATAAGGTCATATTTTTTTGATTGTGATATATAATTTACTATTGAACAGTGATATGAGATACTAGTTATATTTTATAAATGAAATAAATGAACTGTTATGTTAGGATAAAACACTTTTAAGACATGATTAGTGATACTAGGAGTTAGTGGTTATTTTTTTCTGCCTATTGAGGTTGAACTAGTTTTCTAATCTAGTGTTCTACAGTGCATGTTTATATTGTAGAGAAAATGCCTTCACATCATATTTGATTTGAGAATCAAGAGAGTGGAAATACGAAGGATCCTAATGCAGCTAAAAAGGATCTTCCTATAGTTCTTGAGGATCTGATATGTGTTCAGCTTCACGATAGCTTCATGGGGGTCATGAGTTCCATGTAAAGTAAGACTGTTTGCACCATGCCCTTGATGTATGAGTTGAAGAGAGAGTTATAAATGTTTCATTTTTCTATATTTAGTGGGTAGGGAGGATCCTAGGTAGGCGAGTTCTATATTGGTTTAGTCCAGATGATCTTTAAGCATCTTGATACACTTGTAGATAAGAGGGTGAAGCTTGCTGTATATATTCTTCATGGACCAACCAAGAATTGGTGGGACATTATGGAGGAAGATGGGTAGCATTATGAGATAACTTATAAGGAATTCAAGATGAAGTTATTGATACATTTCTATCCTGATACATTGATGGATGAGAAGGCTCAAGAGTTCTTGAACCTGACACAAGAGGGCATGTAAATGGTTGACTACATTGGACATTTCACTAACTTGCAGTAATTTATGATATCTTTCATAGCTGATGAGATCTCTAGGGTGATAAATTTTCATGATGGTCTTCACTATGAGACCAGGTCACATGTGATGTGTTCTGTATTATCTATTTTACAAACATGATAAAAAAGGAACTCATCACCAAAGAGATTCTGAGAGAGGACCCAAGAAACGACCAGACTATTTTAGCCGGGAAAACTATGAAATCTTCTTTTAGTGGAAAAAATCATCGCTATGACAGTTTTCTCCAAGGAAATAGTAGGAAGAGTAATCAGGGTAGTGGATATTCATCTTAGGACCATGTTTTGTTGCAACGATATTAGTGTAGAAAGATGGGCCACAAATGGCCTCAGTGTCTGTACCAAGCTTTGGAGTGTCATGATTGCGGAATATTAGGCCACTTAAAGAGGTTTTTTAGGGGCATGCAGTAGCATAGAAGTTTAATGGGAACAAGAAAAGTACCAGTGTCTAGGAGGGACTCAACTAATCCTTAGAAGGCAAGTATCTAGAGTTCCACAAGATGTTCCGGTCAAGGTAGGGAATGTGTTACCCCAGTGAAGGAGTGACAGTACCAGGCAGAGGGTATAACCCAAGGGAATCTGGCTAGATCCTAGAGTAGAGGGGTTGGTCAGCTATATGCTATGAAGACTACTCTATCTAGTGTTTATGCTGGAACATCTACTGTTAGAGGTTTGATTCCTGTATCATATATCCTTGATTGCGTTTTTTTATACATGAACATCACATTACCTTTTATCCAATGTTTTTATAAATGTTTTGGGATTGTATGTGTAAAATATTAGATGATGTTTTAACCATCGACACACCTTTGGGAGTGTAATCAAAGAATATCAAACATTTCAAGGCATGTTATCTAGAGATAGATTGTTAGTGTTTATTTTGGTAACCATTCATGTTAGACATTACAGACTTCAATTTAATTCTTAGTATGTATTTTTTAGTTCTATACCAGACTCATATAATCTATTACCAAAGGAGAGTTACTTTTATATCTTCAAAAGGAGGTATCTATTCTCACCAGGGTGAGTGAGATCTTTAGGTTGGTTGTGTAGGACCAACTTAGGGTAGATTGAATTGTATCCTGGATCAGATAGACAATAATTCCAATATTATAGTGGAATGTAGTAGGATTATTTTCCTCCAGTGGTATACCATTTTTAAGATGTATTTCCTGATAAGTTTTAGGGCTTATTAATTAAGAGAGAGATCAAGTTTACGATCAAGTTGTAACATGGAGATGAGCCAATTTCTTTTCCACTATATAAAAAGGAACCAATAGAGATTCGAGAGTTAATAGTTTAGTTGGAAAATTTGGAATCTAAAGGTTTAATACAACCTAGTACATCCAATTGAGGTTCTCTAGTTCTCTTTTTCAATAAGGATGATGGGACTTTGTGATTTTGTATGGATTATTAGAGAGTGAAGCATATGGTGGTCAAGAACTGGTATCCTCTTCCATGCATCTAAGATCTCTTCAATCAGATGAGAGGTGCTGAGATCTTTTCAAAGATTTATTTGGGATTTGGATACCATCAATTGAGGGTGAGACCATCAGACTTACCTCATACTTCTTTTAGGATAAGGTTTGGCTTATATGAGTTTTTAGTGATGCCGTTTTGTTTGAATAATGAAACAACAATATTCATGGTCTTGATGAATTGGATATTTCATCGTTTACTAGAATAGTTTTGTAGTGGTTTTTGTTGAAGACATTTTAGTGTACAACCAGTCAGAAAATGACCATTCCAAATATCTTTACATCATCTTGAGTACATTGAGAGAGCATATTCCACACACCAATCTAAAAAATGTAGTTTTTTGGATTGATAAAGTGAACTTGTTGGGCCATGTAATATTAAAGGTACAAGTTTTAGTTGAACTAGAGAAATTTGATTCCTTTGTATCTTTGGAGCAGCCTAAGAATGTATTTGAGATTAAGATCTTTCTGGGTTTAGTAGGTTATTATTGTAACTTTATCCAAGACTTTTCCCATTTGTAAGCATTGATGTATTGGATGACCAAAAAATGAGTGAAGTTTTTTTTGGTTTGATTCTTTTGAGAGATCTCTTCATGAGATGAATGGAAGGTTTGCCTCATAGTCTCATGAAAATTTAACCAAGTTTTTAGGGTTGAAGTGGTTTCTTGTAGTATGGCTTGGGTTATCGAATCCTTAGAGGCCTAAGAAGAAACCTATAGACTTGTACATTCTATGGATTGTTTTTGGATATGAAGTGGAAAAATGTTGCTTGTTTTGATATGGTTTAAATTAACACTAATAGATCTAAGTGAATTAAATTTGTGAGAATGATTTGATCCTAAGTTATCTCTTGGGTTGGTTTGGATGAATACCTTTTTAAATTATTTCAATTTCTTTAACTTGAGAAGGATTCATTCAGTGAAATAAATATACCCTCATAACTTACTAGTTTAACACCTTCAGATACACATGATAATCACTTATACACTTATAAGATCATTTTCATGAGCACTACAAAGTAAAGGATCCTATTAGCATGTGAAAAGTGTGGTGATAAAATTCATTAAAGAAGAGGAAGAAAGAAAATCATGGAATGAAAAACTGAAATAAAATAAATGATAAAACATTTATAGAGTTTTAAATAAAATACAATACAAAAACTTTATACTCCCTTGGATCAACCCATAAGTTGATTATCCCTCCATTTATGCTAGGATCTCAATGAAAGTGGGAAGTAGACTCATGAGGGTATAACTAAAGAGTAAAAATTGTGAAATAACGATCACTCCACCATTGTGTGAATAATTTAACAAGTGTCGGTGTGATTAATTTCACACCTTGAGAAATTTTTATCAAATTTATATGAATAATAATATAATAATATGATTATAATAACTTTTATTAAGAAAATAATGTGAATTAGAATAACTTACATGAGAAAGATATTCAATTACAACATCAAATTGTAAGCATAACATTAAAATGAAAACATGCACCACTCAATCTAAATACTATAACAACACTTACTTAAATAGGAATTTTGGAATCCTTGGGTTGATCCTATGTTAGTAAAAGTAATCCTAATTAATGGTGGTTGGCATATGTGGTTGGAGAGTTAATATAGAGAAGAATTTTTCACCCTTGACAAAAATTCGAGCCAGCTTGCATCCACCAAAGATATGTGACAAAAAGAGCATCTATGTGGATTAATTGGGATGGGAAACAGAAGAAGAAAATGAACATCAGGATTTTCCATGACATCCTTTAAAATTTTAGTCCAAATTTATGACTTTTTAGATATGATTTTAATGGTGGGATGTTTTCATGTAACACTGAATCTGAACCAGAATTTCATTTTCAACATGGTCCACTTAGAACTCCCTTAAAAACTTATAATTAGCTCTATTCACTATTTTATGAAACGTTCCTCATGATTTTATCTATCTCCAGTTCATATTTTAGCTTAATTGGGGTTGAATATTATCCAATAAATTATTTTTATTAGGATTCTACCTAGTTCACTTCACTCAGAATGTTCGGGGTTCAAGGCCAGTTTTGGCCATCTTCCTAATTGAATCTTCAATAACTCCAAAAGGATAAAAGGTTCCTCATATAATGGGAGACCTTAAATTGAAATATGAAAAAAATAAAGTTTTTATTTTATTTTAGGAGGTGTTAAAAAATGTACCAAGTAATAGTGAACTTTAAGAAATATCAATAATCATAATATGAAATAATGTTTAATTTGTAAAATTCACTAAAAATGGTGTTTACGATTAATGAAAAATAAAAACATTATATATAATAATAATGAACATTATCCTCTTTTAGTGTCTAATCACACCCCCAACTTGAGTTTCTGTAGTCTCAAAAAAATAATCTAAAAAATATGAAATTAATATTCCCTTTTACAAAAACATTTTAATATATAATTCTCACCAAAAGACCTCATACCAAAATATTATTAAACACATTAAATTATATTAACACAAGATAGGTTCACAAGTGTATCCCAATCCCAAGCCAATTCCTTTGTTCAAATTCAACACCACATTTCAACCAATTTAAATAAATCATGATGATGTGTTGTACATCACAATAGACATGGGGGTTTAGTTTTATTCAAGGGGGGAAATATGGAAGCTCTATGTGGAACCACATTTTAATATTAAGATGATTATTAATTTTTGTTGAAATTTGAAAACATTAATTGAAATATAACTCAATCTACTCACCCTATGTAGTGAGAATTTACCAATGAATCCAAATCTCAAAGACCTTATGGCACCAAGTAAACCTCACATACTCGTGAATCATCTTGAGTTAAATTAATAAAAAAAATTAAAATTACAAAAAATAGAGTTAAAATGAAAACTCTGAGCCAAAAAACTATGGAGTCATGATCCCCAAGTTACGAAAACCACATATTATGTCATTCCATTTCCCTACGCACAAACTTATTATTATTTATTTTTTTATTTTTTTACTGATTTTTTGAATAATCGTTTTAAAATTGAAATGATAACCAAAAATATTCTATATATTGAGGGACCCAATGAACTCAAACTAATACCCCAAAATCTAAAGGATGTGCGTTGTGATTTTTTAGAGGATGAGAATGTAAATGGTGAAAATTACATTAGAAAGACACACTTTTCAAAATCTATTCTCATGAACTTAAACATGGATTAAAATCATAATCAAGGAATGAAAAATTATTTGTTATTCAATTTAAAATTTAAAAATGTGTATTATCATATGAAAGGTTAAATAAATTTATCCTTCCATTTATGCACACATAATTTTCTTTGATACATACAATTTTTCTTTCTTTATTTTCTCCCTCCCCAACATAGAATAACATTTTCCCCACTCATTAAAGAAAAGAAAATTTAGAAGGAGGTAGAGGTAGATGAGAGGAGTTTTAATGGTTAATTGAAATAAGAAACATGGAACAAAGTCATATGATGGCTGAAGTTAAAGTTCATGATGGTCCTGATTACTCCTTTGATTTTCATACCATAAGGAGAAAACTCATCAATGATGAAATTTTATGTTTGTACACCTGTAAAAAATAATATTTTCCTAAAAATTCATCAATCTCATCATACCCTAAATTTTACACAAATATAATTATAACACAATGGAAACCCCTTGAGGTTTCCTTAACTAAAAATAAACAAAGACAAAAAGAAAGGGTAAAAAACACAGCTGTTTACTTTATAACTCCAAACATCGAGTCAATATACATGTGAAAGTCACATTAAATCTTGTAAAGCACTTTTTTTAATGTCATAATCTTGGAATGGACCCTAAATATATCAAATTTTTTTTGGGTTTATAATTTTTATCAGTTAAATCCTCATATGTTTCTTGTTTATTGAATGATTTAATGAATGATTTTAAACTATGAACATTGACTTTGAATACATGACCACTAGTGGGATCCTGAATCTATACTAGGTTATATATATAGAGGTTTTAATTTATTTATGGAAAAGGGATAGGGTTTGAAATATTTTAAAAAATGGGTCTTTAGATGCGTGAACACTATTCACGCATCTTCTTCTCTGCCGGATGTGTGAACGGGGTTTACACATCCTTCAACCTATATTTGAAGGATGATTGAATGAGGTTCACACATCCAGTTGAGAAGATCTATAAAATGGGGTCTCCCCCCCCCCCCAAATTTATTCTTCTCCTCTAGAATTTGCTGCGAATCCTTGCACAATTTCTTTCTCAACAAATTTTTGCTTCTTTTAATAAGGTAAAATTTATATTTAAATTTTCAATTGTTTAATTGTGTTTATTTATTTCATTTGTATGATTTGTTTATTTGATTTGTGATATTTAGAAACTAGTGTTTTTTTATGTTTTATTTCTTTCATATGTATTGATGTGTAAATTAGTGTCTTTTGTATGATTTAATTTATGAACGATGTGTTTATTGTATGAATTCGTATTGAATGTTTATGAAAATTAAATATGTTATAAAAAATGTTATTTTGAAAGTAATATTAATTTAAATTATAATATTTTTATACACTATTAATATAATTTGTGAATAATATATTAGTTATATGTATCAAATTTAAATTTATTAAAAAATATATAGAAAACTTTTTCTGTTAATGGAATAAAAATAGTTTTGTATAAATAATTTTTTTTAAATTATATTAGTTATAATTAAACTTATTAAATATAAAATAGGTGTAGACATTTAATATGTATTTCATATAGTAATAGATATAACAAGTATACCCTAACACATGGTAAGTTGTGTGATGACTGATCATGAGATGACCGCCCGATGCATAATTGAAATTGCATGTCTTGTTTTGTAAATATGGTTATCAAATTTGTAGTAATTGCATTTATTTTTCTGTATTGAGGACATGTGAGTCATCCTTGACTAAGTATGTAAGGACCTGTGCGTCCGCTTAAAAAAAGTTATGTATTTCATACCCCTATACCCCCACACATGCATGTGAGTAAATTTGTAATTAAAAGGAAATCAACAAGAGGTGTCCCTGAAGAGGCGTCCCCGGAGAGGTGTCCCCAAAGAGGCATTTGAGAACAAGCATTCGACATGAGGTGTTACTATTTGAAAGGAGACTAACGATTGCTAAAATATTTGATAATAGAGACTCTCTGAGTCTACCCATAGGTTTTGGTTAGTTTATCAAATAATGATAAACTAATCATAAGTCTCAAGATATAGTCATGATTAATTATTCATAACTAATTAAAATATATAACGTTATATTAAATAATGTAAAATATTGATGTAGAATATAATATTGTATTAATTATTTTTTATAGGTAATAATGTCTGCGCAATTATATTGCAATAGTGAGACCATTTATACGGAGCAGGGATTTAGCTATAGTGTGCCACCTATCAGAGTGGTAAATTTTCATGGTTGCATGACATTGGATGTAGTTCACAATAATATTCATAATTGGTTAAAACTGAGGGTTGATAAATCCATTTCTTCAATCACATATCAAAATCTATAACATCCTGAACGTTTCTGGCACATTGAGTACCCTTTGGACGATGATGATGATTAGAAGGATGCATCTTCCTTATTTAGACATCAGTGTGCTAATGGTTTGATGGAGTTGTATGTGGTGATTTTTGATATAGATGTGGTGCAACTGACTACTACAGAACCGTGTTTTGTGAGCTCTGTACAAGTTGGTCCTTCACATCATTATTTTTCATTGTCTCTTTCTTATTTGAATCCATGAATAGAAGAAAATTATGAAGAATATGATCAAAATTTAGAAGGAAATGTAGATGACATCCCTTTGTGTGCTGATATAGTGAATGAAAGTTTATCTGAGGAAGAAGAATCTAGGGAACCATTAGGAGATTATGTGGGTGAGGGTGATGTGGGGAATGAACATTCTGAGGTTCCTTTGAGAGATGTGGGTGAGGGTGATGTGGGCAATGGACCTTCTGAGGTTCCTTTAAGAGACAGACATCCATGAAATCCACCGGTTAGTGGTAATCATCCTTCAGTATTGAGTTTCTTTGTTAAAGTAATGTCTCGTGAAAAACATTTTGATTGGGATGTCATTACACCAGCTTCTGAATTTCCTGTTATTATAGGGAATAAGTATACATCAAATTACAATTCCATCTACGTCGAGCTAGAGTTTGAAATTAAATTGGTCATGAAAAATGTGATAAAGCAATGCCACATTGAGTGACATTTCACATTTGTGGTTGATGAGTCAAAGAAGAAAAAATATATCATTTGTTGTAAAAAATATGGTCCATAATGTAAATTATTATTAAGGGAAATATTTGATTAATTTTTTTTCATGTTGAAGGATAACCAACTTAGAAGGGCCACACACTTGTGTGCATCCTAGCTTGTCATAGGATCACTCTTCCCTTGATTCAGAGTTTATATTAAATGTTATTTGTGAGATGATACAAACGT
Source organism: Viscum album (assembly GCA_963277665.1). Classification (NCBI taxonomy): domain Eukaryota; kingdom Viridiplantae; phylum Streptophyta; class Magnoliopsida; order Santalales; family Viscaceae; genus Viscum; species Viscum album. Next base: position 1,291,987,732 of record OY728119.1, read on the forward strand.
GTCAGGATGTTCCCATTACCCTTGTTCAGGAAAGAATTCAACAGTTTTATAACTATAAGATATCATATACCAAAGTATAGAATTCAAAACAGAAGGCAATTGTAAATGTGTATGGTGATTGGGATGAATCTTATGATATGTTTCCATAACTTATGGAATTGTTATCTCTCAAAAATCAGATTTTTTATCAGTTGGACACTGTTGAGTATGTATCCCCCAATCAATGAGTTGATCGAACAAAGGTGAAGTTCAATAGGGTTTTTTGGGCATTCAGGCCAATCATTTTTGCCTTCCCCTATTGTAAACAGTTTATTCAAGTCGATGGTACTTTCTTATATGGAAAGTATACAAGTGTTCTACTCATTTCTTCCACACAGGATGGTAATCGTTCTCCTCTGCCACTTTCTTTTTCTATTGTTGAAAAGGAGAATTTTGAATGTTGGAGCTAGTTTTTGGCATGTGTATGTGTTCATGTCACACAAAACCATGACGTGTGTATAATATCTTATCACCATCGAGTGATTATAGAGGCCATGGTTAGGGCTGGGGTTTCATGAACTGAACCGAATGCTTATCATCATTATTGCATTAGACATATTGCAAGTAATGTGCATAAGCATTTTAGAGATGATGCCATAAAGAAAGCGATCCTCAAGTTGGGTATGTTTTTATAAACTTATTTTTTTTAAAAAAAATTTGTTGTCCATTTTAATATATTATTATCTTATGGTTTCAGAATATGATCCCCAACAAGAAAGGTTTGATCAACACCTTGAAGAGATTCGAACTACTAATGAAGATATGTATGAATATATGATGAATATCTCAAAGGAGAAATGGTCATTAGCATATGATGGTGGCAGAAGATATGGCCATATAACCACTAATATAATGGAGTGCATAAATGGGGTCCTCAAGGGTGTGCGCAAACTTCCTATCATAGGGTTAGTGAAAGATAAATTTTATAGATGTGTTCACTACATTGTTGACTAGTCCCAAAAGGCCTATCAGGGGATGGAAAATGAAATGCGTTTTACGCAGTATTTTTAAAGTGATATTGATTTGATACTGAATGAGGCTTCAAGATGGACTGTTCTAGCCTTTGATAGGAAAAAGACGATATTTCAGGTAAGATTGTGCTATGACCGGGCTACATGCAGTAGTGGTCGAGTGTTTGTAGTGATGTTAGATAACAGATTTTGTGATTGCAGAAACTTTCAGGCATTTAGATATCCACGTGCACATGTTATCGCATCTTGTACTTTAGTAAATATATCATGGGAGCCATATGTTGACCCAGTGTATCACATGAGAAGTTTGGTGAATTGTTATAGTGTAGCTTGGATGCCTGTTGGTGACTTTCATTCTATCTCATTGCATGCTGATTAGCCAACCATCATCCCTGATATTTCCAAGTTTCACAATTTGGTTTTATTTTCATTTATAATTTTTTCTATGTCAGTCGTTTTTTAAATTATTGGCTTCATACTACTAGGTTACGGCCTCGAGGAAGACCAAAATCAAGTCAAATTAGAAATAAAATGGATTGGACTCGACAACGAGGAGGGATAATACAATGCGGTATTTATCATGCAGAAGGACATACTCATAATAGATCTCCCCAAGTGGTAGCACAGAGGTCCACATCTCTTCATCCATGATCGAGTTTGTGTATTGTATCACTGATATGTGTATTTTGATTTTTATGTGGAAGTTTCAGTATTGAATCCTTTTATTTATGACTTTCTCTATTTCTAACATGTTTCAATTTTGGTTTGTCTCGTTGTTTGATTCTCAAATAAAGAATTTTGTGATACTCAAACTATTCAAAAAAACAACATAGAATAAAAGAACTAGCTCCTGGAAGCCACATGCAATGCTTAGAAGACCTCTATAGGTTTTAATTAATGCAGACCTCATAAATATTGAATCTCAAAATTAGGTAATAGGGTGATTTATTTAATTATGGGATTGGTCAAGTAATACAAACACTAATCCACACATAACAAATCAAGTATAAATCGAAAATATTAACACAATCATTTTTCATTTCATTGTTCTATATTTATTTAAATAATAGTTTATTTTTTTATTGAATTCACTATAATAAAGTAACGATGATATAATTTGTGCAGATGGAAGATTTTCCATTGCTCAAATCTCAGGATACTCATGTATCATGACTAATTTTAGAGGGATGTCCAGTGCCTCCGTTGAGTGTATGTAGATCTCACCATTTCCATCAAACCGTACCACCTCCTGCTATCATCCCTTATCTTCGTCGTGCTGGATTCTATAGCGTAGCGATGTGCGACTTCACCTTTATTGATCATCATATCATTACTACGCTTATATATATATAGAGGCCAGATTCACATACATTCCATTTTAGAGCAGGGGAGATGACTATTACCCTATAGGATGTGGCCATTATGTTGGGCCTCCCCATCGATGGTGCGACTCTGACTAGCTGAGTTGGAGCATATTTGTCGGAGCTTGTTCATAGAATACTAGGAATAGAGGTACCTGATGATGGAAGGACCATCATTGGTGGTCGATTACGCATGTCTTGGTTAGACCATCACTTCACACAGTTAGCAGAGGAAGCTAATGAGATCACCGTGCTGCGATTTGCATGTGCATATATTTTGAGGCTGATCGGTGGCACACGTTTTTTTGATCACTCCACTACTTTTTTACATTTGATGTAATTATCTTTTTTGGAGGATTTGGATGAGGCTAGTCGATATAGCTGGGGGTCTGCTTGTCTATCATATACATACAGGGTGTTATGTAGCACACGACGCATTGATAAGATGCAGATCACAAGATGAATGGTTCTTCTACAGATGTGGGTATGGGAGCACATCCCTCGTTTAGCTCCACATGCTCATGTGCCACTACCAGAAGATATTGTAGCTGAGTCTCTACGTGGACGTTGGTATGTTATTACTTCCTTATACTGTCTAACTTTATTGTATAACTTTCTATTATGAAATGTAAATATAACAATATTATCTACAGGTGGAGTCAAGCACATCAACATTCATATTCCCCTAGACACGACTTCCACACCTACAGACTTATGTTGGACAACATTCGACCACATGATATAAGTGATTATTATTTATATTGTTAAATATTTATTCTTTAATATACATGTATTCATTAATTAATTGATTATTTATTTTTTCTTTTAGATTTTATGGATTCCATATACAGATGCTACTATCTAGAGTCTTCCACCGTACTGTACGATGATGCTTGCTATCAGCTCCTATAAGGTTCCATTGATTCATTTTCATATAGTCGAGTGGCATCAGGCTGACAAAGTTATGAGGTAGTTTAGATTCTTTCAGCCTATTCCTGACCCGCCCAGTCAGTTAGATTCACTGCATTCCCTAATGATGTCAGGGAAGAGAGATTTTGATTGGAGGAGATACCACACCAGATATATTGATTTATGGGATAGACGACAGGACTTCCAATTGCGAGGGACAGGGACAATGCATTTTCATTTGGGGGGATCAGATGGATTATGCATCTTTGTACTACAGGTCCCTAGTTAGATTTCTGACATGACACAGACGAGGATTTCATGAGCTGGTATACATAGTTCCTTCCACAAGTCAGTGAAATTTTTATTCATATTACTTAACAACATAATTTTTTTCATAGGATGCTCGTATCTGTCATCTACTACACATGTTTGATCCAATAGAGCACACCGTATTTGACCCAGCATATTTTCACACCCTTGTATATCAGTTTATTCCTTCGATAGACGAGATTTATCATGGAATTTTCTTTGATCCACCACATGCTGAGGAGGATGTGGAGCCTGCTGAGGCTCATATAGATGTACCAGGGGGTGAAAACCCTGTTATGGATCTTTCCATTTCACATGAGGAGGATGTTCAGATTGATCAGTCAGATGCTTATATTCCACAGGAGGAGGGTGTTCTTCATGATCAGTCATCTGCTTCTCCAGCTTCTCAGGCTCAGCCATAGGTAGATACAAACGATGACTGGGTTGAGCTTGATTCTTTATTACAAACATCCTCAGCACAACAACCATATTATTTGCTTGTTGGTGAGAGTTCCATCCAGCCTCCACTATCATTAGATGTGGGACAGGGTACATACGGTGAGACTGTACATCCACCGCCTGTCACATAGGAGGATGTGGGGGTGGATGCTGAGGATGATGTGCAGCGTATGCCAGAGCGTAGACAGATATAGACACGATGTGGATGCGTCCAGTATACACCTGGTTGTGGGACAGAGGAGCATCCATGCCAGAGGCGTATATTAGGTTGATTTGTGATTTACAATACACTATGTATGTGCATTACTATTAGCATTTATGGAGTTTTAATTTTTTCAACAAGTGTCTTACTATCATCAAATTATCTTCCAAAATTAATAATTTCTATTTGGAATTCATTAATAAATATTAATACTCTGGATGAAAAGATCTATGAACATCAAAAAATCTTGACAAATATTATTGATCTAAATTATTTAAATCTTAAAATCATGGAACATGATTCTTTGTTTAAAAAACTTAAATTCCATAAAGAAGAATTTGAATTAATAATGAATAATTGTGAAGAGTAGATGATTACGATTGAAGATAAAAAAACCACAATATGAGATGTATGGAATTATAAGTTCATTTGGTCAACTTTGAGAAAATACATATTCAAACTTTATAAAAGGAAACATGTTCTACTGGTACACAATCTTTACTGGAGGATTTTACTGTTAAAATACCTCCATCATGTGATAAAATTATGGACATAATGAAAAAGATTGATTTAATATTCTTATAAAATAATAAACAATACTTAATAGGGTTAAGAATGTGTTAAAATATCTAAGAATAAGTATTTAAGAAGATCATCCATGGTGAGTTTATATAAGATTTCAAAACTGATGTTTATAAGCGTTTCTCTTTAGGGGGAGGTAAATGAAGAAATATTAGAATCAAATATAATTACTACAGAAAATTCAGTAAGATCATGTTATTGAAATATAAATGTTTTTCTAAATCACTCTTCCTTTGTTAACAAAAAAATACTGAATAGAAAGGGGTTGTAATTGAATTAATCAAATACATAAGAAAATTTTGCATCTAAATAAATGATGATTTTTTTAACCTTTATGTAGGATGCATGAATGGGGTTCACACATCCTTTAGAGACTTCATAAAGGATGCGTGAACCCCGTTCACGTATCTACCATTTCAAGGATGTGTGAATGGGGTTCATGCATCCTTTGAAGACGGGATTAAGGATGCATGAACCCCATTCATGCATCCGGCCAAGAAGAAGATGTGTGAATGGGGTTCATGCATCTAAATATGAATTTTTAAAAATATTTCAAACCCTATCCCTTTTCCATAATTTTTTTTAAAACCCATATATATATAAAACCCCCTAATGAGGGTACACATGATTCATTGTATAAGGACCTGACCATCTAGACCTTAACTTTCTTGGGTGTAAGTAAAGTTTGGAACTATACAAGAGCACTAAGTTTCCTAATTCAAAGTGTTTAGATTTGGAATTCCTATATTGGTAGGCTTGAACTCTAGCTTTATTGATCCTTTAATTTTCATAATCCTCCATCCTATGTTCCTCAAGTTCTTTAAGATCTAATTTCCTCTTTGTTTCAGCCAAAGAAATGTAAAAGTTCATTTTTTGAATTCCTAAAAGGCATTATGTTCAATTTAAAAAGGTAAATGGAATTATTTTCCATAAACCAACTTATATGGTGACATACCAAAGGATAGTTTTTAATGCACTATGATATGCCGAAATATTATCCAAGAGTTTCTTAGACCAATATTTTCTAGAGGGATTGGGAGTTTTTCAAGAATTTTATTAATTTTCATATTTTCCAACTCATCTTGACCATTGGTTTGAGGATTGTAGGAAGTGTAAACCTTGTGAGAAATACCATACTCAGACATGAGTGTTGAGAAGGGAAGGTTGTGGAAATGGGTTACCTGATCACTGATGATAGCCATATGATTTCCAAATCTAGAAAAGATGTATGTTTTCAAGAATCAGATCACAACATAATGGTCATTAGAGTTGGTGGTAATGGTATCTACCCATTTTGAGACATAATAAATAGCTAAGATGATGTAGAGATGTCCCATAGATTTTAAGAAGGGTTCCATGAAATCAATTCCCCAAAAATCAAATATTTCAACATCTATAATGGTAGTAAAGGGAATTCAATTCCTTTTGGTTATGGATCTTAATTTTTGACACCTTGGACAACTTTGGAATAATTTTTATGAATCCCTAGTGAGGTTATACCTATAAAAACCACTTTGGAGGACCTTTTTAATGGTTTTATTTGTGGAAAAGTGGCCTCCACATGACTCTGCATGACATAATTTTAGAATTGAATATTGCTGAGACTCAGGAACACATCTCCTAATGATTTAATCAGGACAGAACCGAAAGAGGTATGGATTATAACACACATAGTATTTTACATCAGAAAGATGTTTCCTCTTAGATTAGGTCCCAAATAATTTTGGAATGACACCCATAACCAAGTGGTTTTATATTTGAGCATACCATAGGAAATTACTCACAGAATATAAGTGATCATTGGGAAATGAATCATAAACAGAAAGGTGATGTGAGTTTTCTTTTAATTTTAACCTAGATAAGTGATCAGATACAAACTTTTCAATACCATTTTTATCCTTAATAGTTATATCAAACTCTTGAATAAGGACCCACCTAATCAATTTATCCTTGACATCTTGTTTTTGGGAAAGGTATTTGAGGACCAAATGTTTTGTGAATACAATGATGGTGGATACTAATAGATAGAACCTAAAATTTTCTAAGTAAAATAAAATAACATGAAAATATTTCTCATTGGTGGTGTATTTTATTTTTTCATCATTTAAATATTTACTTGCATAAGAAATGACACATGGGGTTTTATCACAATGTTGTCCTAAGATAGATCCTATAACAAAGTCACTTCCATCACAAATGAGTTAAAAATAATGTTTAAAATTGGGAGATTACATGATAGGTGAATAGATAATAGATGACTTGAGTGTTGAGAATGATTTCCCAAAACTTTATTTCCATATAAATGTAGCATTTTTACTAGAAGAGTACAAAGTGTTCTAGAAATGGAGATCAAATTCCTAGTGAACCTTTTATAGAAACCACCATGTACTAAAGAGTACCTTAATTACTTGATATTTTTTGTACAGGGAAGGTGAAAAATTATATAAAACTTATCTTTATCAACTTCAATCCCTATACCAGAGACAAGATGGACCATAACTAGTCCTTTCTTTACCATGAAATGGAATTTTCCCCATTTTAGGATGATATTCTTATCCTAAAATATTGAAAAAACCCTTTAAACATTTAAGATTCATACATAAAATGTATCCCTGAAGATAGATAAGTCATCCATAAATACTTCTAAACAATCCCCCACAATTTTAGAGAAGATTCCCATCATGCACCACTGGAAGGTACCAGGGGAATTACATAACCAAAAGGTGATGTTATTGAAGGAAAAAGTTTCAAATGGATAGGTGAAGGTTGTTTTTACGTGATCTGATAAAGAGAGCACAATTTTATTGTAACCTGAGTATCCATCTAGTAAATAGTATAACTGATGAACCTCCACTCGCTCGAATCTGATTCTAGAATAATACTATGATTTAAAATGAGTGGGATAATCCCAAGAATACCAGAAAGAGTCCATTAAATTGCAAGAAAATAAGGGAATACTATCTATATTACCCCTTATATTAGAATGTAATAGTTTCTAAAAAATTCACATTTCTTGAGAGAGAGAACATATCTAAAAGAGATAGTGGGATAAAGGTATATTTCAATGAAATTGAAATACACGATACATAGTATCTAGCATAAGAACAGATTCCATAAGGCCCAATGAAATCTGATGTTCCAAAGGCACTAGTACTATGTGGGAACACTAAATAAGTCATGGAACTAGATAGATAAGGTTTTATGATCAATATGGATCATGAATCATTTTTAGTTGATAATAATGACCTTGTGTTATATAAATAAGTAAGTGTCTTAGAATCTTATACATGATAAGAGGCTATAAATTATGAGATGGATAATGTGTATCAGAACCAATTATGGGGTTTTTTATATTCTCCATTTGATTTATATCTCATTGGTTTCAAATGGGAGTTTAAGAGGAAACTTGACATGTAAGTCAATTTTAGTACCTATAAAGCTAGACTGGCTTATAAAGAGTTTAAGAACATCCTGAAACTGACTATGGTGTAACATTTTCCCCATTTTCTATACTAAAATCCATCCGAATCATGATATCTATAGTAAATTACCATTATTATGTGATTTTCAAATGGATTTCAATTTTTTTCTTAATGGAAACCATGTGGAAGATGTCTATATAGAAAAACCATAGGGGTTTTTGAATCCAAGAGATTTCAATAAGGTATGCAATTTTCAAAGATCCATTCATGGATTGAATTAAGAATCTAGATAATGAAACTTTAAAGACTTGGAAATCCTGTGGAATTTTTTTTCTTAAATACACAGGAATTTTATGAGTCCGTAGTTTCTGACGACGCTTGATTTCGGGGCCTGGTGTGCTCGGAATCATTTTTTGAAGTTTTTTTCGGGTACGTTCAGTGAATGCACGAGCGAGATTCTATATCTTTTGAACTAGTGCTCAGAATTAAAATATGAGGACACTGATGAACTCACATCACCAATATTCACTTAAGGAGACCTTTACTGCAGTTGCGTTTTATCGGGAGGAGAAGTTATAAATTGAGCTTTCTAATTAAAATTAGAAATAAAATAAAAATGTGTGTGCAACACATTTTTATTTGAAAAGTGGTTAAAGTATCTAGGTGGAGGTTAGGGGTGGGGTCCACCACACCCTAACCTCCCTTGGGAGGATATAACTAGGGGTGGGTCCCACACGAACACAAACCCCTCAAATCCCCTTGAAACCCCCTTTGTAACTCTTGGACTCCCCTTTGTATTAATGAAACCACCTCTCTCCTCTTTAAATTTTGAAAACTCTCCACCTACCACCTTCTCTCATTAATGTGCCAACACCATCAAATTAATTAATTAAGCTCCCTCAATTAATTGATTAATTTGAATTGTTTTGAAATTCATGGAAATATTAGTATTGGGGAGCCTTTTTATTTTATTTGCCTTGGAAAATATTCTGTTGGGAGACTTTGGGAGGATTAAAAAGAAAGTGTTCTTCCACGAAGAACGCGAAGAACGCTCCACGTCTCGAAGAATGTGAAGCAACTCCTTCTACCTTCTTCAACTGGGGCAAGAACATGAGGCGACGCCCATGAGGAACGCCGTCTTCCTTCCTCTTCCTCCACATCAAGGGAGAAGACGCCGCCCATGAAGAATGTCGCCAACAACGACGCTTCCTCCTCGGACAGACCCCGACGTCAACGAATCGACGCCATCAACAACGAATGAACTTTGAATCGAGGTAGGGGGTTTTGTAAAATTGTAAATGAATAAAATTATACCCTCATTCTTGATGTATGATTTGGTTCATCTTTGGCCATTTTTTATCACCTAACGCGGAGGGTGCGGGCTGAAGAAACACGACTCGACGACCCTACGTTGATTCTTGTTTGTTTTGGCGACAGAGGTGGTGTTGGAAGAGGCGACGAAGACTAAAGTCGGTGGCGACCGGAGGCGGAGGCAACTGGAGGCAGTGGCGGCCGCGCGCCGACTGTGTGAAGAGACCGGCAGCCGCTCGGGCAGTCCGGTCCGTGGGATGACCGGACGGCCAATCCGGCCGGCCTGCTGGGAACCGCTGAACCCAAAGGTGCCGCGCAGTAGAGGGAACTGCGGCCCGCAAACCATGGACCACTTGATGGATGAACTGGCCGGCTATGGACAGCTGTGCATAAGACTGCGATGTCGCCTGGAGCCGTGCTTTGGGGAAGAATGTGGTGCCGCGCTGCGGAGAAGACCACAACCTTCAATCCGCGGGCCGCTCGGCGGGCGAACAGGCCGAACGCTTGTCGACCGGGATAAAGTAAACTGAGGTGCTGCGTGGAAAGAACAGCGGACCGCTGTGCAGGCCGCTCGTGCCAGACAGAACTGGCCAGCTTCGGCCGGCCGGACAGGGAGAGCCGGTGCTGCGCGGCTTCGCCGGGCGAACCGGACCGGCCCCCACCGCGGGTCGGGTCCGCTGGTGGGTGGCGCCCCACCGGGATGGGCTGAACCCCCAGCCAAGTCGGAACCACCAAACCGGACTGGGCCAATCCCCAGCTGGGTCGGACCTACCGAACCAGGTCAGGCTGACCCGCCAGCCCACTGGGCTTGACGGGCCGGGCCCGTTTCGCTTAAACATGAATAATTTCTAGACCGCGCATCCGATCGACGCGCTGTCTGCAGCACTAGGACCCTTATGAAGAGGCAGTCCTTTTGAGTTAATCTAAGTGAGTTTTGAATGAATTTGGAAAATGGCTGGGTTTGGATCAAGCGTAAATCCAACCGGGCCCCTAGAACGGAAAAGCAAATAATTCTCAGACTGGGCGTCTGATTGACGTGCCGTCTATCGCGTTGAGTTTCTTTTGATGAGACAGAACTTTAAAAAACATCAACTCAGGAATTCGTGATAGTTGATGTATTGACTCCCCTTTTTCTCGAGGAGCGAACCCTCCCGGAATTGAGCGTGCTGTGTGCGGGAACCCTATAGCTGGCTGTGACTACGACAACTACTGTATTGGAATCCTCCGTGGGTTCGACGACGACAACTACTGTACCAAGATCCTGTGTGGGTTTGACAGTTCTTACTTCTGTTCCTGTATCCTGTGTGGGTTCAACAGAATAGCTGGCCTGTATCCTGTGTGGGTCTGACAGCTTAGACGAGATAGCTGGCATGTATCCTGTGTGGGTCCGATAGCTTAGAGTAGATAGTTGGCCTGTATCCTGTGTGGATCCGACAGCTTAGACGAGATAGCTGGCCTGTATCCTGTGTGGGTCCGACAGTTTAGCTGGTCCTGTATCCTGTGTGGGTACAACAACTTTGATGATCCAGTGGCTAAATCTGATCATCTATATCTCTCTACTATTTTGGCATACCTGTGTGAGCTGAGTCATGTCTTTCAACTATTATCAACGTGGTGATTGACTTTACTTCCTTTGTGGATTTGGTTTGTGCTTAGGCTCGATTGTTGGAGTTGGAATGAGATTGGTAACTTAGGTATATGTATAGGTATATACCTAAGTAGGGTTGGTTGGTACTTCATGATTGTATCTTTATTCTTTTGTTTATCCTTAGTGGATACTATGAGACCTTGCAGGTCTCGGGGTCCCTACTGAGTATCGTTATACTCACCCCTGCACGGGATATGCCCGCACCTCACTGTGTTGGATGTAGATGATGGACAACGCTGACCGAGGTGGAGTGTACGAGGACTGGACAATACCTGGAGGTGGACCTCACGGGGAGTCGGTACCCGGAGGAGGCAGAAAAATGTAGAGCACTGAGGAGGCTATCTGTACCTACCCTTCAGGTAGGATCTGTGGTGGACGATCCAGGAGCTTCTTGGCACCTTCCAACTGTTTGTCTTTTTAGTTTTACATGTTTGTCCTTTCATTGTACTTTACTATTGGGCTTGTATTTCTGGCCCTTTTACTTTCCATCACTTCTTATGTATTCAGTTGTTACTTAGAGTTTGCTTCCGCTTGTTCTCTGGTTGTGTTTGTTTGCCGTTATAAAGGCAATGCCTTCCTAGTTTAGTGATTTACGCCTTTGGTGCTAGTCTCCAGCCCCTGGCCTATGGAAGGCGGGCTTGGGGTAGTTACGACATGGGCCCCAGGGGACGGGTCATGACAAATTGGCATCATAGGAGTCAGTTCTACCACAGAACTTGGACTATTATTCTTTTAATGGCAATAGTGTTAAGTGTTTTGAGTGTGGTTATCAGATTAGAGAAATAGGTGTTGGTGCGGCAGCCAACGTATCCATACACTAGGAATCTGACTTATGATCTCCGACTCACTACATGAAAACACTTATTGCGTGTGTGTTTACTTTGAAACAGTTTTCTTCATGATTACTTTGTGTCAGCTCACCAGGTATACTATTTTAACCGTGACACACCTGTTTCTTTTCAGGATGGACCCCAAAGGCAGCCAGCTAGGCTTCCGAGTTTCATACGAGATTTTAGCCCACTGAGCGACGAGGCCTCAGTGCAGGGCCCCATCACAGCGGAGGTACCAGCAGTACCATTACCAGCTGGGCCACCGATACCACCATATTCAGCAGCAGACAGTGCACACTGCCTGAGTATGTTGCACGAGTTACAGTGCCATAGGCCACCTAGGTTTCAGGGAGAGACGGAGCCAAATGCAGTTGAGGATTGGCTGGAGGCTGTCGTGAGTGTTTTCAGATTGTTAGGGACACCATCTGACCACATGGTGATCCTTGCCGTGAGTCTCCTGCATGCAACGGCAGGCAGATGGTGGAGCCTGATTCTCTAGGTGCATGACGAGGCATCATTACTCTGGACAGACTTCGAGATTCTCTTCTGCTCGGAGTTTGTTCCATCCACCCTTCATGTGGTGCAGATTAAGGAGTTACTTCATCTATAGCAGGGAAACATGACAGTAGCTCAGTACTCAGTGAGGTTCACCGACCTCTCATGCTACTCCACGAATATGGTGCAGGACCCGTTCTTCAGGGTCCGAACCTTCGAGCAGGGACTCAAGCATGAGATCAGGGCTTCGATGATCCCCCTAAGCATTTTGACACAGGTGGGGGTACTGGAGCGAGCCATTCTAGTGGAGAGTTTTCTCGCAGAGTAGTCATGAGCGGCGATACCCACCATAGGGTGACACGTAGAGGAGTCTTCTGCAGACGACAGTAGACAGATGACGCATAGGTCCAAACGGACCAGGCCATCAGGTGGGTGACCCCAGGATACAGGTTTGGCTGTGTGGGGAACATGAGATAGAGTCAGCTATACGAGGAGCAGGCAGTTCTATGCATGTGGCGGGCAGGGCCACATGACTCGTAACTGCCCGAACCACCATGTAGATGAGCAGCAGACAGTAGAGGGACCTCCTAGGCAGAGGCAGAGGTTTGACCATGGTGGTCCACCGGGAGCAGGCGGATGAGGCAGAGGAGATGGCCGAGAAGCGGTGGTGGACGACGTTTCGAGGCTCTACCACCACCACCACCAGAAGGTCCACCCTGACCACAGGGAGTTGGCAGACAAAGGTGGGCTCTACTCTAGGCAGTCGAAGCCTATGACCATGGCGCACCTGAGATGATTCGAGGTACTATCTATGCCTACTCCACCCTTGCTATAGTACTTATAGACATAAGTGAAAGTCATTCTTTTATTTCCACTACCCTCGTTCAGAGCTCGGAGATTCCGATGGAGCCATTGGCTTGATCCTTACGGCTAGAGACTCCCACGGGAGCAGACTCAACGATTAGGTACTGGTGCCGGCAGTGTGAGCTTACTCTAGGAGGAGATATCTTCGACTGTGATCTTCTTTTAGTGGCTTTGAGGCCTTACGACGTCATCTTGGGTATGAACTAGTTATCCATAGTTCATGCTTAGATTGACTGTATTAGGTGCAAAGTGCGGTGTATCCACACGGATGGGACCTGGTTCACCTTCATCGACAAGAAGGGATCCTTTGAAGCACATGATGGACTTATGAAGAGGAGGGGGAAATCAATCACACATCAGTTGGCTAGTCTCATCCTCAGAGCGGTTGATGTGCAGATTCCAATTTTTCCTGTTGTGGCGGATCAGTACGTAGATGTTTTTCCTGACAACGTTCTAGGACTACCTCCTCACAGAGAGGTAGACTTCTACATTGACCTGTACCCTAGGACAACACTGATATCTACTCCAGCATATCGGATGGCTCTCGACGAGCTTCGTGAGCTGCGGGTACCGCTGGAGGAATTGCAGGGGAAAGGATTTATCTAACCCAGTGTTTCACCCTGGGCATCACCGATTTTGTTCGCCAAGAAGGCGGATGGGATCTTGCGACTGTGTGTCAACTATCGTCGACTGAATCAGGTGAACGTGAAGAAAAAATACCCACTCCTGAGGATTGACGACCTGTTTGATTAATTCAAGGGAGAATGATGGTTCTCGAAGATAGACCTTAGGTCAGGCTATCACCAGATCAGATTTCAAGACGAGGATGTGCAGAAGACGACCTTCAGGAGTCGGTATGGCCACTACGAGTTCTCGGTTATGCCCTTTGGTGTAACCAAATCTCTAGCATTGTTCATGAGTCTCATGAACAGGATCTTCCAGCCTTACCTCGATCACTTTTTCATAGTCTTCATCAATGACATACTGATTTACTCGAATTCTGAGGAGGAGCATGCCTACCATTTGCGGGTAGTACTGGATACACTCAGAGAGCACCAGATTTATGGTAAGTTCTTGAAGTACCAGTTCTGGATTCGAGAGGTTCACTTATTTGGACATGTCATCTTGGAGACTGGAGTTGCAGTGGATCCAGCGAAGATCGAGGCAGTACTTGCTTGGGATCCACCCGGGAGTGTGACAGAGGTGCGGAGTTTTCTGGGACTGGCTGGGTACTATCAGAGATTTGTGCCCGAATTCTCCAGAGTTTCAGAATCGCTTTCAACATTGAATAAGAAGGGGAAACCCTTTTTGTGGTCAGATAGATGCCAGCAGATCTTTCAATAGCTGAGGCATAGGTTGATCGGTGCTCCCATCTTGAGGCTACCAGAGGAGGGCGTTAGGTACGTAGTTTACTGCGATGCATCAAGGACCAGACTCGGGTGCGCCCTGATGTAGGAGAGAGCAGTGATCGTGTATGGTTCACGAAAGTTGAGACAACATGAGCATAACTACACTACCAATGACCTAGAGTTAGCAGTAGTGGTCTTCACCTTGAAGATGTGGTGGAACTATCTGATGGGAAAACATTTTACAATCTACTCTGACCACCAGAGTCTTAGGTACATCTTCTCTCAGAAGGACCTAAACCAGAGACAACAGAAATGGCTTGAGTACCTCCAGGACTATGACTTCGAGATAGTCTATACTCCTGGGAAGGGGAACATTGTAGCAGATGCTCTAAGAAAGAGAGAATACATTCAACTGCTAGGAGAGGCGACAGAGAAGCTAGCCGTGTTACAGATATACTTTGTGGATAGAGATGAAGCTGTCTTTCTGCAGTCTCTCACACTCACTCCTCCACTCTTTCAGTGATTTGGGGAGGCACAACGTGGGGGAATTGACTGTGAGACACGACGTGCTCAGATATCCTCAGGGAAGGTACCTGATGTATTTTCTGAAGGTGGGGAGCACATCATTCTCTTCAGAGGATGTACCATGGTACCAGTTTCACTATAGGAGGAGGTGTTGAGGGAGTTCCACACTTTCCCTCTAGTGGTACATCCAAGAGTGGCGAAGATGTATTAGGACCTCAGATAACAGCACTGGTGGCTGGGTATGAAGAAGGCAGTAGAAGAGTTTCTCTCATGATGCCTCACATGTCAGCAAGTGAAGGTGGAGCACCAGGTACCAGTAGGCTTGGTACAACCCTTAGAGGACCCAGAGTGGAAGTGGGACGAGATATTCATGGATTTTATGATGGGACTTCCACGTACATACAGAGGACACGACTCTATCTGGGTGATCGTAGACCGACTCACCAAGTCGGCCAACTTCTTACCGATCAGAGAGCAGGGCTCAGTAGAGAGCTTGGGATGCCTCTACATTCAGGAGATCATACAACTTCATGGCGTGCCATAGACTATCGTCTCCGATCAAGATGCTCGTTTCACTTCCTGGATATGGAAGGGGTTACAAGAGGCTTTTGGCACGCAGCTTCTCTTGAGCACCACCTTCCATCCTCAGAAGGATGATCAGACTAATAGGACCATTTTGACTCTCGAGTACATGGTCCGTGCATGTGTCCTCAACTTTGGTCACAGATGGGAGGATCACTTACCCTTGACAGAGTTTGCGTACAACAACAGCTACCACTCCACCATCGAGATTGAACCTTATGAGGCACTGTACGCCTGACCTTGAAGATCACCACTGTGATGGACTGACCCAGAGGAGTCAGCACTTATAGGACTAGAGATGGTGCAAGCTACAACAGAGAAGGTGAAAATCATCTAGGAGCGGATGAAGAATGCACAGAGCAGACAGAAGTCCTATGTTGATAGGAGACAGAGACCACTGGAGTTCGAGGATGGTGACCACGTCTTTCTACAGGTCTCAAATCGTTGAGGTCTACGGAGATTTGGCCGAGGTGGAAAGTTTTCTCTGCGATACATTAGACCTTTTCAGGTCCTCATCAGGGTAATCTAGGTGGCTTACCGCCTGGCTCTTCCACCTCAGTTGCACCGGGTGCACGAAGTCTTCCATGTATCTCAGCTGAGGAGATATGTGCACGACCCGTCCTACATCATCGACCATGGGGAGCTGGACATCGATGACAGGGAGAAATTCATGGAGGTTCTAGTGGAGATTGAGGATTGACAGGAGTGGGTCCAACATGGATGGTTGATTCCTCTGCTGCGCATTCGCTGGCAGCATGAGAACCTCCAGGAGAGCACATGGGAGCAGGATGCTCAGATGCATTCTCAATACCCCCATTTGTTCCCTTCATATGTGTTATATCTTATGGGGATGTAAATACCTGATGTGGGTAGAATGTAAATAAGCGTAAATCATGTGGAATTTTTTTTTTCATAAATACACGAGAATTTTACGAGTCCGCAATTTCTAATGGCGCTTGATTCCGGGGCCTGGTGTGCCTGGAATCATTTTCTGAATTTTTTTTAGGGTATTTTCAGTGAACGTATGAGCAGGATTTTATATCTTTTGAACTGGTGCTTGGAATTTAAATCCGAGGACACTGATGAACTCACAGCGCCGATATTCGCTTAAGGAGACCTTTACCGCAGATGCATTTTATCGGGAGAAGAAGATATAAATTAGAATTTCTAATTAAAATTAGAAATTAAATAAAAATGTGTGTGCAACACATTTTTATTTGAAAAGTTATTAAAGTCTCTAGGTGGAGGTTATGGGTGGGTCCCACCACACCCTAACCTCCCTTGGGGGGATATAACTAGGGGTGGGGCCCATATGAACACAAACCCCTCAACTCCCCTTTAAACCCCCCTTTGTAACTCTTGGACTACCCTTTGTATTAATGAAGCCACCTCTCTCCTCTTTAAATTTTGAAAACTCCCCACCTCCCACCTTCTCTCATTAATGTTCCAACACCATCAAATTAATTAATTAAGATCCCTCAATTAATTGATTAATTTGAATTGTTTTGAAATGCACGACAATATTAGTATTGGGGAGCCTTTTTATTTTATTTTCCTTGGTAAATATTCTGTTGGGAGACTTTGGGAGGATTAGAAAGAAAGTGTTCTTCCACGAAGAAAACCTTTCTCTCGACGAAGAATGTGAAAAACGCTCCACGTCTCGAAGAACGTGAAGCAACTCCTTCTACCTTCTTCAACTGGGGCAAGAACATGAGGTGACACCCACAAGGAACACCATCTTCCTTCCTCTTCCTCCGCATCAAGGGAGAAGACGCTGCCCGCGAAGAACGTCGCCAACAACGACGCTTCCTCCTTGGACACACCCTGACGTCAACGAATCGACGCTGTCGACAATGAACGAACTTCGAATCGAGGTAAGGGGTTTTGTAAAATTTTAAATGAATAAAATTATACCCTCATTCTTGATGTATGATTTGGTTCGTCTTTGGCCATTTATTATCACCTAACGCAGAGGGCGTGGGCCAAAAAAACACGGCCTGATGACCCTACGTTGATTCTTTTTTGTTTTGGCAATGGAAGTGGTGTTGGAAGAGGCGAAGGCGACCAAAGTCGATGGAGATCGGAGGTAGCGGCAACCGGAGGTAGCGGTGACCGTGCGCCGGCTGCGTGAAGAGACCGACGGCCGCTCGGGCCACCCGGTCCGTGGGATGACCGGCCGACCAATCCGACCGGCCCGCTGGGAACCACGGCACCCGTAGGTGCCTCGCAGTGGAGGGAACCGCGGCCCTCAAACCGCAGGCCGCTTGCTGGATGAACCGGCCAGCTATGGTCGGCCAGGCAGAAGACCGCAATGCCACCTAGCGCTGCGCTGCAGATAAGACCACGACCCGCAACCCGTGGGCCACTCAGCGGGCGAACCGGCCGGCCGCCTGCCAGCCGGGATGAAGGAAACCGCGGTGCCTCATGGGAGAAACATCAGCCCGTTGTGCGGGCCGCTCGCGCCGGACAGACCCAGCCGGCTTTGGCCGGACAGGTAGGGAGAGGCGGCACCGCTCGACGCTGTTGGGTGAACCGGACCTGCCCACTCCGCAGGCCGGGTCCACTGGTGGGCCGCGCCCCACCGGGCCAGGCTGACCCCCTAGCCGGGTCAGACCCGCCAAACCGGGCCGGGCCGACCCCCAGCCGGGTCGGACCCGCGGAACTAGGTCGGGTTGACCTGCCAGCCCACTGGGCTTGACGGGCCGGGCTTGTTTTTCTTAAACATGAATAATTTCTAGACCGCACGTCTGATCGATGCACCGTCTGCGGCACTAGGAACCTTGTGAAGAGGAGGTCCTTTTGTGTTACTCTAAGTGAGTTTTGGAAGACTTTGGAAAACAGACGAGTTTGGATTGAGTGTAAATCCAACCGGGCCCCTCAAACGGAAAAGCCAATAACTCTCAGACTGGGCGTCCGATTGACACACCATCTGTCACGTTGGGTTTCTTTTGATGAGACAGAACTTCAGGATACATCAACTCAGGACTTCAGGATAGTTGATGTATCGAAGACCTTTTTTCTCGAGGAGCAGATCCTCTCGGAATAGAGCGTTATTTGTGTGAGAACCCTAGATCTGGCTGCGACTATGACAAATACTGTACAGGAATCTTCCATGGGTTCAACGACGACGACTACTATACCAGAATCCTGTGTTGGTTCGATAGTTCTGACTTCTGTTTCTGTATCCTGTGTGTGTCCCAAAGAATAGCTGTCCTGTATCCTGTGTGGGTCTGACAGCTTAGATGAGATAGCTGGCCTATATCCTGATTGGGTCTGACAACTTAGACGAGATTGCTGGCCTGTATCATATGTGGGTCCAATAGCTTAGCTGGTCCGGTATCCTGTGTGGTTACGACAACTTAGATGATCTAGTGGCAACATCTGATCATCTATATCTCTCTACTATTGTGGCATAACTGTGTGGGATGAGTCATGCCTTTCAACCATTATCAACGTGGTGATTGACTTTACTTCTTTTGTGGATTTGGTTTGTGCTCTGGCTCGAGAGTTGGAGTTGGACTGAGATTGGTAACTTAGGTATATGTATGGGCATATACCTAAGTAGGGTTGGTTGGTACTTTGTGATTGTATCTTTCTTATTTTGTTTATCCTTGGTGGATATTGTGAGACCTTGCAGGTCTCGAGGTCCCTACTGAGTATCGTTATACTCACCCCTACATGGGCTATGCCCGAACCTCGTTGTGTTGGATGCAGATGACAGACATCGCTGACCGAGGCAGAGTGTACGAGGACTGGATGGTACCCAAAGGTGGACCTCAAGACGAGTCGGTACCTAGAGGAGACAGACAGACGTGGATCATTGAGAAGGCTATCTGTACCTACCCTTCAGGTAGGATCTGTGGTGGACGATCCAGGATCTTCTAGGCACCTTCTAGCTGTTTGTCTTTTTAGTTTCACCTGTTTGTCCTTTCATTTTACTTTACTATTGGGCTTGTATTTTTGGCCCTTGTACTTTCTAGAACTTCTTCTGTATTCAGTTATTACTTAGTGTTTGCTTTTTCTTGTTCTCTGGTTGTGTTTGTTTGCAATTATAAAGGAAATGCCTTCCCAGTTTAGGGATTTATGCCTTTGGTGCTAGTCGCCAGCCCCTGGCCTATGGAAGGCAGGCTTGGGGTAGTTATGACACGGGCCCTGGGGGACGGGTCATGACAGAAACATTCACTTTGATGAATCCATAGAGAAATTTGGTTTCATAAAGAATGAATACAAGACTTTTTTATACAAGAGGTTTAGTGGGAGTGAAATCATTTTACTATTAGTATATGTTAATTACATATTACTAATTATAAATGAGATAAATCTCTTATAGTTTGTTAAGATATGGTTGAACATATGCTTCTCCATTAAGAACTTAGGTGAAGTGGCCTACATTACTTGAATCAAGATCCATCACAATCAATCTAATAGGATTTATTGACTTAGTTAGGGTACATATATTGATAATATATTGAAGTGATTAAATATGGAATATTTTAAGAGGTGATTTTTTTCTAGTGTCACATGGAATACATCTCTCCAATAATATATTTTCTCAAACATAAGTAGAGAGATGGAGGATGACCATAATTCCTTATGCATTAGAGATATATTCATTCATGTATTCTATTAAATATACTAGGATAAATTTTCTATGACTTGTGAATGGTAGGAATATATCAAGAAGATTTAGGATACTTCCATTGAATGGAATTCAAGACTATATTAAAGTATATAAGTAATACTATGGATATATTCCTAGTTTATGGAGGAGATGAGGAGTTTTTCATCAAGGGATATACATATTATAGTTTTTAGATAGACCAATATGTTTTGAAATTATAATTAGGATATGAATTTATCCTCAATGGAATATTTTTTAGATAGAAGAGCACAATGTATCCTATAGTCATTGATTGTACAATCCATTCTAAGTATATTTTGGTTTATAATGCAGCTAAAAAAGTAGTTTGGATATTAAAATTCATCCAGAAGCATGATGTAGTACCTAATAGTAAATATTTTATCCTAATGTATTATGATGATGATGATGATGTGGTGGGCCTCTCCAAGGATCCAAAGTCACATCAATAGATGAATCATATACTTTGGAAGTATCACATCTTGAGTAATTTTTCTCAAAGGGGCGAGGTTAGAGTAATTAGTGTTCTATGGTGGATAACAAGGTGGACCCATTGAATAAAGACTTATCTTAGTATGAATATTAAAATTATCATGTCTTGTGTGATAGATATCTTGATAGAGCATTAATACCCACAATAGGTGATGTCTAGGATGACCTTCTATGGGGTGAGGTCATATATGTTATTGATTTCTTAGTTGTGATACAACTTTATATATATTTTTTTATTCCTCATGGTATCTATATATAGATGGATTATTGATGAGGCCCTAGGATGGATGATGGTTGAACCTTTGGAGGTGATGTTGGGCTTCATGAAATAGAGCTATCCTAGAACTTTCTATGGAACCACATGAGGTAAGACCATGTCCATGGCACACACTATTTATTATTGATGATGGTTGATATATAATATGAAGGATCCAAGTTATTCCGGATAAATTTATCATCATTTAATGGGATCCAACCACTATAACAATATGTGATACATGGAATCAATCCAGTGGTTCTCTATGGTTAGTTTGGAAGATAGCTTTAGTGGGGATTGGAGAGGTCATATGGGATAGTTCTTCGACATTGGGTTTTTTATTTATTACAGCTAGGCCCTATTATTTATTTATCATATTGTTTGGTATGGTATTTTATTCTGATGTGATTTTATGGATAAGACCTATTTGATTTCCCATTGTTGTATTCCTTATATCATGATATTTTTGGGTAGGTTATAGGTGATTTGTGAGATGTATGAAGGGAAATGTGAGACTTTGATGAGTGATATTAGTGTATATGGTGATACCTTTATGGTTAATACATCTAATAAGATGATAGTGGCGTGTTATTATTTATTGGGCGATAATGGTATGCATGTTATCTATCATAAGGTGGGTCTTGTCCTGAGTTGGGTAGTATCTATTGGAGTTGGTTCCATAGATCCAACTTATATGTACTTGATTTCATGTATTCATTATCTTGAATATTAATAAAGTTTCTTATCACATAATGATTTTTTCATTGCATGAAATATTATGTGATAATTTCATAAGAATATCTATAAAACTGAAAGGTCATATCTATTCCATAATACGATGAGAACCCAGAAGTTTCATGATAGTATTATTTAATAAATGTTTTATGGACAGATGATATCATTTTATGGGACACAAATGACACATGATATCAGGGGTGGAGACTCATCAGAATTTGAGGAAACCTATCAGGGTGTGTTCCCTTAGTACCTTCCAAATAATGAGATTACGATAACAAGACCTGTTAGTAAGAAATAAACATATTACGTGTAATTGGATGTTTCTATTAATGGATGTGTGTATTGATCCTTAGGTTTTAATATTATCTTTTATGAATATCATAAGTTGTATACTTTTGATATATTGATGAAAACCATAAAAACATATGCTCATGGAGAATTTTTATATGTTGGCTATTCCATGAGTGATATTTCATTAATGGATAACATGAGAAAATATTTTATCCCTTCCATCCTTTGATAAAAGTTAATATCTCAAACCCTTTGATGGAAATTAAACTGCATGGATAAATCCATGGCCATGGTGTTTTATGGGCATGGTTAATTCTAGAAAATACAAGAAAGAGACATTGGGAACATAGGTTGATGAGACCAGTATGCAACCTCTATGATTAAGAGATATGAAAATAAAGAGATTACATTATATAGTGGACTTTCATAGGAGGATGTATGTCATTTTGAAATTAACTTGTTTCTCTATGGGTTCCCTAACATATTGCTAGATGCTAATGTTAGAATTTAGGTGGTTCTACCTAATGCCACTCAGAAAGGGCTATGGAGGGTGACACAATAATATTATCCAAAATCTCAGTAAAATTCAATGATGAACTTAACAAGTTAGAATAAATATAATTTATATTATGTGGTTTCATAATTATTCGTGTTTGGTTGGTCATCAATATTTAATTATGAGTTGTTCGAAAGAATAAGTGAGTTAATTAATAATAAATATTTATTTTTAAGGTTTGGTGAATATAATATTTATTATATAATATTTATCAATGAATAATATAGTGATATTTATTTGTTAAATAAATATTCATTATTCAAGTTTTGGTAAATGTCGAGGAGAATAAGTAGACCACACTTAATGATCTTATTAGAAGTAATAAAAATGAAATTTATTCATTATTGTGATATTAAAATGTAAAGATAGTAATAATATAATTATTATTTAGACAAGGGGTTCACTAAGAATCAACTTAGAGGAAAGGGTCTTGTGTTTATGTTGTTAACCCTAATCCTGTCGTAATAAATATATAATCATATCACTTTCCATAATGACTCTTGTTGTGAACAATGGATAAATATAGTGACTCTATCAAACCCTAGAGTGATATATAGAGATCTATAGTTCTCTCTTCTCATCCTCCTCACCCAATCCATTAATAGAACACCAATAATTATTTGAAGGGAATTTTACTATGATCAACCATGAACAACACAAGTGATTGGGAATGACCATGCTAACACCTGATGATTCTATGATGATGTTCCAAGATTTTTGTGCATGTGTAGATCACAACTAGAGGGATTATTCACTTGCACCCTACAACAAAATAATGGTACGATGAGATCAAGTATACAATGTCATCAATAAAAAGAGTTACAAGTTTATGTAATTAAAAATCTATTTATAAATTAATTATAAATTACATGTTATGATCCTCCTCCTCTAGTTAATTCATTAAAAAGTTAATTAATAGGTGATTTAAATCATTTGATTATGAAATCATTAATCATTTATAAGAATTATTTTCATAAATTAAGACTAAAAATTCAAGTTGGCCATGCCATACAAGTTCTTTTTCTATCCCCAAAACCTTTAAGTGGTATTAGAGCAGTCACATGGTTAATTTATAATTATTCATTAATCACTTATTGAATGAAATGTTTTTGAGATTTATTATATTTAGGAAATATTCATTCTTATAACTAGGACAACATTTTCTCTTACCTTTATTTATTCTCACTCATACAACTAATAAACGTGCTAATTTTTAATGAATAGAAATCCAAAAATTCCATCTAGAGATTCCAAAGGCTCTACCCAGACAATAAAAATTTACATGACATGTACCCAAAAAATACACATTGTGTATCCATGTTTTTTTAAAGGTCGGAGTCAAAGCCTCATTTTATGATTAAAACAAAGACCTCTTTTTTTGGGTAGAGGGAGACCCATTACATTTCCTGAAGGCCCAAGGCCAAGTGGTCTGAATACAAGGCTTGAAAGCCCATTTTTTTTCCCAAAAGGCCCTTCAGTGAACAATACTACTACAGTACCCAAGCTGCTATAGTACCTGCTACAATACCACTGCCTCTACAGTTCTTAATAAAGTTCTTCCACCGCTATAGTGTCACCACTGTTACAATCCGCTGCTGCTACAGTACCATGCTACTGTTCTGCTACAATACCCAATATTTTTTCCCTTCCCAGATTTGATCCTAGGTCTTTTGGATGCCAATCAGGAGCCTGTACCACATGGGTATAGGATCATTGGCACACTGTGTATCCATGTATTTAGACTGTATCTCATATATTTATTAGATCATAATGATAAAATCAGACCAGTGATCCATTAAAAATAGATTAGTGTGTTGATCCAGACATGATGGAATACGGTTTTAAGAACCACATGTTCTGTAACATGCATACACGATGTGTCATCCTCATGTCAATGTAATGGAGAACATGGGGGATCCAAGCGTTTCATGTATCTACTATATGAAATAAGTACTAAAAAACCATGCAACTTCGAGGCCATATATCATATAGAAAGATAAAATTTCATATAGAAAGTACATGTCTGTTGTAGGAAATATGCTTAGTCCCTAGGTGTTTATAGTGGACATGGGAATAAGAGACCACATTCCATGTAACCATGTACACAAACTACAGTCTACTATATCCATTATGCTTAATTTAATGCAGAGAGAAGAATTAATTATATTATTATACCTATTCGCATGTGTTTGATGTGTCATTTATTTTACAGTACATTCCATTTCATAGTATTATTAATTATATATTGAATTAATTTTTATGTTAACTTATAAACTAAAATTTGTGTATAGTATTTACTTATAGTGTATTATGTGGACATCAAGGGAATCACATGCAGTGTAATTTACATGTGCTTTGTGTGTCATTTTTGTTGTAATAATGGGCATCCTAGACCTAACTTTATCAGTACTTTTGATTATCATTTCATGTATACAGTTAGATATACATGATGTTCTCTTACCATTATAGTGCAGACAGTTTTGCATCAACTATTTAAATGGTAATTTCTATAGATTAATTTTCATATCAAAATGTTATAACTCCTAGGATATAATGATAACCTTGAGATACGATGACATTAATCTTAAATATATGTCCTATGGTTTAGATACATCATAAAAGCTGTACATAGTAAATTTTTGATTATCAGGTGCTGGGGGATCATTAGAATTGTGACTTATTCTCATGAAGTTCACACTTGGTGATCTCTGGTAGATGAGATAACGAGGAAAAACCCACCAATAGGAACACCACATGTTTCAAGTGTCATTGGATGTTTCTATCTATGGACATGTGTATTGGTCTCCTTATTTGAGATCATTATCAATGTGTTCCATTTG
Source organism: Viscum album (assembly GCA_963277665.1). Lineage (NCBI taxonomy): Eukaryota > Viridiplantae > Streptophyta > Magnoliopsida > Santalales > Viscaceae > Viscum > Viscum album. The sequence continues at coordinate 1,292,013,402 of OY728119.1, forward strand.
ATAGGATACTTTGATGCAAGGAAAAAACCATGATAATGAAATCATGGACAGGTAGTTTGTGTTGGGTGTGTCACTAGTGGTATGACATTTATTGAATGTTCAAGATTGAATTTGTCGCTTCCAAGTTTAGGAAGTAATATATCTTAGTCCTGGTTGACCAGTATGGTAGTACCTTCATAAATCCTTCATCAAGGTAGTCGATGGTAAATTCGTCCTGTTAAACCAAAAAATAATAAAACAAGAAATGATGATGACATAAGTGTACATCATTCTTTATGATATAATTAAAGAAAAAGATATTATATTACACAGTATGTGTTTGTAGGTTGGTTGTCGTAATTATGAAAATTTCTAATCTCTTTAGGGGACTTGAAAGGTTTCTAGACTCCACTCTTGGTCTCAGACTACTATTCACTACTATCGAGATATGTTCCCAAAGGGTGATACAAAATAACAAATTCAAGAATCTACCATATTTTGGTAAATAGGTATACACGACATGGTGGGCCCCACCACAGGGTTTGAGAGTTTTCCAAGTTATCGATCATCGATAAATAAATAAATTTATTATTATTCAAGTTAAGAATAATTGGGTTGAATATTTTTATTAAAATTATTTATAAGTATAAGTAAATATAGAAAAAATATTATATGAATGAATATTATTTTAATATTCCAGGTTTTTTTAATATTAGCAGGGATTACGATTTGAGTTATATGGATCAGTTTTATCATATAATATATTGAATATATATTACGGGTATGTGATAAAATATAAATAATATTTTTTATATAGTTTAGTTTGACATAATTATTTATTTCTTTTTTAGTGGGAATTTTATTCCCGAGGGCCAAGGAACCATTTTTTGGTATTTTTCAAACCCACTATATAAGCAGGAGAGAGGAATTCATTTGGGTGATCTGTTCATTTCAACGAATGATAAATTATCCATCCTCCCACTTTATAGAGAGAGAAATTCTTTCTCCGAGCACTGATATAAGAATGCCTTCAATGGATCGAAGACATGGGATCAAGGTGATTATTTTGACGCCAAAGGATTTGTCAGAGGTTCATGCTAGCACCTAGATTTTATCAAATGGCGAGCGCGTGGATTCTTGGAGTGTGTGTGGATGATTTAGGGTATTTTGACTTCATATCCTCCAAAAAACGGTCACCGGTGATGAGATGAAGTTGTTCATGCTTTGTTTTAGAAAAAGGTATATGTTCCTTTTAGTTTATATTCTCTTTTTAATTCACGCAAGATCCTCAGACTGTATCGGGGCTCGGATAATTAGAGACGACAAGTTACATCACACCGACAATGAACAATTTTAAATCCCAAGCCCACTTGCATCTACTATGCTTCCCGGTACCTTCAAAAGGTATAATTGGGATCTAATAAATTTTTTGAGCCAAGAAAATTAAATTAGATTTAAATTAAAGTAGAGGGGTTGAAATGAGACCCAATGAATGAAATTTCAATTTGGTCTTATCTTGGATGACCAAGTTATGACCATCTGAATTTTTTTATAGATCGAAAGCGGTGGTGTTTCGAATGATAAAATTTGAAAAAAATATAAAAGTTATTGTTAACCGAAGGCCGTCAGAAGAAATGTTTTCTAGAAACCCTACTATTTTGGGAATGTTTTCAAGTGGATGGAAAAGTGTTTTCTGGTTCTATTGGACACTCCCATCCTCAAAGGAGGTCCCTCTTGGGAGATTCACTGGTGCACCCCCGAGGACTATGACCTCCTCCTCTACAGGCCACTCTATTGAGGCTGGATCAGTTTGCATGCTTCCCAGCTCCCACCTTCAGCCTGATGTGACCAGCTCATCGGCACCCCTCGTCACTAGGTCACCTCCTCCTGCCAACTCACCAGGTTCTACCTCGCTCGGTGGCCACAACTATGCCTAGAGACCCTTAGATGTTCTTCCTAGACACTCTCCTTGCCCATGATTGCGTGTATTCCATCGCTGTTAGCGGCTAGATCCGACTAGATTCTATCCAACCATGTTGGTCCTAACTTCATGCCGCCTCACTAGGAATCCATCACACTGCTGAACTGAGGACTCCACAGTGAGAACCCCACCGGAGACACCCCAGGTGTGTTGTAACTCCCCTCACATAGGTTATTTCAGTTCAGTTGGACTCGAACCGATTTTCAGCGAGTCAAGGGGTTGGAGTGGTGGTTCGATCGATCCAGAAAGGCTATGTATTAGCCCGTCTAGCCCAAAATATCTTTGAAAATGCTTTTCAGAGCCTAGAAAAAGACTACATGGGGTGAATGTCTTATTTAAATCCATTTAATTTATTTCAATACCTTCATACTTTAATTCATTGTAATTTAAATTTGTCTCACTTTGAATTTTACCCACCAACCGGTCTTGAACATTGAACAGCCTGTGAATGTCTAATTCACTTAATTATTTATTTAATTGAATGTGGTCATTGTAATTAAATATGATGCTCAAAACAATGTATTATTTTTCGGTCAATATGTATAAGGTCCCACACATCCAAATTTATCTGTTGTACATTATTCCCCTATCCCCCCTTGCCTATAAGCGAGTACATTTTTACTTTGATAAAGACAATGTATGACATGGACCCTACCAATATGTGGCAGTACTCCAAAAAATAAGCGAACAAATTGAATGGGGGATGAGCTATATCATGTGTCATGCTACGACTGAGGTATGATACCCCTAGGTCATGGTTAATCCATTGAATTTAAATGGATCAACCAATTTTAGATTTTCAAGATCAATAGGGTATTTATTTCCCTTTGATTTTTTTATTTTATACATTTCCATGATAGTAAGAAATATATAAAATAATAAACAATAAAATTCCTAAAAAAGTGATAGATGTTTTTCTATTAATATTTAGTTGTGAGAACAACAACATAGTATGAACAAGATTAATAGAAATGAATTACATTCATAAAGAAAAATATTAAAAAACCCTCAAATAAATATTAAGTCGTAAAACATGTTCATCATTTAAATTTGAATAAAACCAGGTGTTCGGGTTGATTGTCCGCCAAAGTTTAAGGTTCCTCTTACTACGATGGAGTTATTATGAGAGGGATGGGTTGAATTAACTAATGTAGGTAGAAAAAAATTATCTAAAGCTGGCTTGCTGCATCTTTAGAGGCCAGTGTTGAGTAAATAAAGTTTAAGATTTTAGAAGCTGAGACTTCAGTCAATAAATCATGGAACCATGAGTTAATGTGATTGGACAATCAAACAGCTACCTTGAACTCTCTATGTAGTGGAATAGAAAAATATTTTAGACTATGAGGGGAGGTTCAAGGATATTTTCCACTAGAATACTCAAGCAAAAAAGTATTCTGATTCTAGTACAAAGGGTTCGTATAATTCAATAAAATAGTGGGACACATTTAATGTTTTAATTAATTGGAAATTTCTAAATCTGTAATCAAGATAAAAGTAAAATCTGCTAGATTTTATTTTTTGTAGAAAATGTAAATTAACACTACAATAAAAACTGTGATAAAATTGTATAAAGTTAAAGCCCCATCCAGTATGAGTTTCCAAAGGGTAGTATAGGTACTTGTTAACAATACTACAATATTGAAAATTCAAGGTGATGGTGTCCCTAATACCCGTTAATCGACCTCAGGAAGTGAGGGTGTTTTAAATATGCTTAGTAGAGACTCATTCATGAAGCATATGATGTCAATTTCCCCAGTATTTCATCAAATTAAGATGTTAGTTTTGGATACAACATCAATACATGAATGATATTACATTTTGTCTCATCTCTGAGAAACTTATGAGAAGAAAGTAAAGCAAGATATGAATTCATGATAATGACACTGGATATGTGTAATAGAAAGATCGATCATGAGTCATTCATATTTCATTTTCACCCATATAAATTAATTTCATTTAACATTACAAATGACTAGTAAATGGATAAAAATGCTTCGTTGCCTTTTGGGTAAGGTTTAACAAGTAAATAAGAACATAAAGAAAGCATAATCCACAGTTCTTATGGTGAAAAAGTTGAAAGACAAGAAAAAAGGCCCATAGAAAAAGAAAATCCAAAGGCTAATTCACAACATCCTTCAACTAAAAAGGGTTTATTATTAAATATAAGGTTATTAGTTTTTCATGACATGAAATAAATATTTGAAAGTTTAATGCAATGAACTGAATCATAGAATAAATTATTCTCTTCCTCTTCTGGTATATTAATAAAGTTAAAAGTAATGTTATGGTCATACTTCTTGGGTATTAAATACAATATGAATATTACATATTTGTATTTAAATATAGTAACCAAGTAAGTATAGAAATGTTACTATAAGTAAGGTATGTTCTTTGAGTAGCTAAGAAAGGGTGGTTCCTAAGTCAGCAGTGAGAAGAACAAAACTTTTAATTTCCAAGTGAATGATTCTAGTATAAATTTTATTGATTATAACCAAAACATTTATCTCTCATATCCTTTGGACACAAGGAGACATTATTCCAGTTTCAGAATGAATTGTTTTCATGGTGTCAACTACTCTAGTAATAGTTCAGTGATACATAAATCATATGCAATACAGGCTTAATATAAAATGTAAGACTTATATACCCAATTGTTTCAAGATAATTATTTTTCAACTAAAACTTAAAGTGAATGTCAAGGATATACCCACTATGGTATTTAAACTTAGTGGAGATAAAAACTTTAGGTATTATCTATGTATATACATATTTGGTTTTACAAAAATAAACCTTTATAGACTAAGGTAATCTATAACAATTTAAGAATTAGTTCAATAAGAAAGCGTGAAATTTTCCAAGGGTATGCTAGTGGTAAATATACTTCATTATATTATTTTAAGAGTTTATTAAGGAATGAGAAAGTGAAGAATGATATATGTATGGTTAAATAATATGAGTATCTTTGGAATGGAATGCTGAAGAATATATTGACCAAGCATTCATCGATCATTATATTGTATCATGGAATAATTCCTCAAAATACATTACCTTATCCACATCAGGTCCTTGATGAAGATAAGGAGGATTGATGATGAGTATTAAATGTTATAATTGATCAATAAAATGTTGCATGGGGAAATTCCTAAATGAATATTTCCTTTTATGCATCATAGTCATGATGTAAGAATAAGGAGCATCAATGTTGATATATATTATCATTGTAAAAACATGCATTATATTTCATGAAATACTTCGCAAATAATAGAGAAATACCATAACCATATTCCAAATATCATGAAAAATGGATATCATATAAGTCATAGTATGATCTAAATTCGTTATGTTATTGGAAAATGTTTTTAAGATGCAAAGAGTTTGTTGAGGATATAAACAAACTTGCATTAAGAAAACACAATGTGCATCTAAAGTAATTATTCTATGGTTTCTTATGATATTAAATATATACCTATAATAGAAAAGTGATAGTCAAGTTATAGACTATATTTCTATTTTAGAGTGCACATATATATTTGAGATAGTGGGATCTAGATTGACTAGGATTTAGTCAATGCCAAATAAGTAGAAATGGTTGTCATAGGAATGAGTTTCATAAGATTTGTGTAAAGGAATGTTTCCAAAGACACATACTTTGTAGCAAGGTTAAAACGATAGGGATGGTTTTATATTCACCATGACCAATGATACATTATTCATTGAGGATAAAAATTCTTACAAGTAAGAAATATCTGTAAATTAGATGAAATTTACAAGATCAATTAAAATTCTATATTGGATTCCATGTGTCAAAGTATAGGGGGATTATTATTTTGAATAATATAGTGGGTATTCAAGTAAGATGATACATGGGTGGTACAAGTGTTGTACCAATAAGGATCAATTGGTTATAAAATTTTATTATGACTAAATACATTAGAATTTTACTTGTCATAGCTGTGTTCTATGATTATTTTATTATGAATTCAATGTCAAGACCACCTATTGTGGAAGGTGTCTATATGGCACAACGAGAGAGGGATGGTGACATCATGGAATTTTAATAAGGGGTGTAAGTTAATAAAATATATTTTAGGATTAAATTAAGAAATAAGATATTATAACATTCAATTGGGATGAATATTTTCAATGTGTCTACAAGAGTTTTTAGGGAGTACTATGGTTTTCCAAGTAAAATATTTTTATAGCATATGGAAAACAATTATTTTCCTTATAGTTAGTTATGATCCAGATGAAATAATCTCTCTATAGATTGACTTAATTTAGAAACCTATGTTATATGGAACAAGATATACTGTGGTAGATTTAATAGTTTCTTAGACCTATTCAATCATACATATACTAACATGGTATTGAGAAATAAAAGTTGGAACAATTCGAGAGATAATTATTACCAATTTCATAAGGAATAAATCTCTTCAATAAGAATTTCATATGCATAGGAGGAGATTAAAGTGGTGAGTTTAATACCATATTCTTATGTGATGGATTAGTCACATATTCCATGATATTTAAAAGATATAATATTTCTAGTATATACTTTATGTTAGGAAAATATCAATTATATCCAAGAGAACTACAAAAAAAGCAGTCCGAAAAATAAAATTATACTCGAACAAGTACAAAGGATATGTACCTAGTATATTGAGAGGAAATGATACTAGATTTTAGTAGACACAAACTGGAATTCCTTAGATCAATGTGATCTAATATTGCATTTATGACAATGTAACGAGAGATACAAGATCATACATTCTAGTGGTAGCCACACCTACAATTTCTGAGTATGTTGCAGCTTCTGAGGCAACTAAGAAGCAGTGTATTATATCCAATGATTTATTCTAGTTATTGGAATCTCACTTAGTCAGAAAAGTTTAATCATTATGAAAATTATATTACTAGTAACAACTAAGATGTCATGTTTTGATAGTGTAAAAAGGATCTATACTCAAGGTTTTCATATCTTGAGAAGTTTTACTCAAGGAGGTGAGGTCTCACATAGTAGAATAACCCCATAGTGGAGACATGGAAGACCCATCAACTAAAGCTGTAACTCATCATAAACATGATCTTAATCATGTGATAACTAACAAGAATAGTTATGAAGTTGGATCAAGTGCAAGTGGGAGTTTTGTAATAGTGAGATCCCTATACCAAACGTTATCAGTAATTTATATTACCATTTTATGTATATAGTTAGATACACATCATGTTATTTTACCATTATAGTGTATCCAGTTCTGCATCCACTATTTAAATTCTAATGTCCCTAGATTAATTTTCATATCAAAAGGTTATAATAGATCATAGGATATAATGAGAACCTTGAGATACTATAAAATTAATCTGAAATATATGTCCTATAGTCTAGATATATCATACTAAATGAAAATAATTGATGTTTGACTATCAGGTTATAGGGTCTCATAAGCATTGAGACTTCTTATCATGAATTTTACACTTGGTGATCTCTAGTAGGTGGGACCATGAGGACAAACCCACCAATAGAAACATCACATGTTTCAAGTGTCATTGTATGTTCCTATCTATGGACATGTGTATTGGTCTCATGAATTGAGATCATTATTAATGTGTTTCATTTGATCATGTACTTTGTTGCATGGAAAAAACTATGATAATGAAATCATGGTGAGGTAGCTTGTGCGGGGTGCGTTATTTGTGGTATGGCATTGGTTGAATGATTAAGATATAATTTTTTGCTTCAAGTTGAGGAAGTAATATATCTCAAGACTGGTTGATCAGCATGAAAGATAAAACCTTGTCCAAGGTAGTTGATGGTAAATCCGTCCATTTTGATCAACACATATTCAAGTAAGAAAGGGCAATGACACAAGTGTGCATCCTTCTTTACGGGATATTTAGAGACAATGGGATTATGTTACACAATATGTTTTTGTTGGATGGTTGTCATTATTATGACTATTACTTATCTATTAAGGGGACTTTATGGGTTTCTAGACTTTTCTCTTAGTCTGTGAATACTATTCACTACTATTGAGATAATGGCCTAGAGGGCCACACACAACTAAGCATTCAATAATCTTCCTTATTCTGGTGAATATGTATATAGGATATGGTGGGACCCACCATGGGGTTCGAGAGTTGACCAAGTTATCTTTCAACAATAAATAAATAAATTCATTATTATTCAAGTTAATAATAATTAGGTTGAATTTATTTATTAAAATTATTTACAAGTTTAATTAAATATAGGAAAAATACAATATGAATGAATATTATTTTAATATTCCAGGTTCATTAAATATTAGTAGGAATTACATGTCAAGTTATATGATACAATTTCATCATGTAATATATGTAATATATTTTAGAGGTATATTATAAAATATAAATAATATTTATGATGCAGTTTAGTCTTCCATAATTATTTATTTCTTAATTAGAGGGTGCTTTGATTCTTAGGGTCGAGGAACCCTTTTCGAGTATTTTCTTAACATGCTATATAAGTAGAAGAGAGGAGTTCATTTGGGTGATCTGTTCATTCCATCATATGAGGGATTCTCTCTCCTACCACTTTCCAGAGAGAGAAATTGTCTCTCCAAGTACTGATCCCAGAATTCCTTTGACAGACTAAATGAACAAGATCAAGGTGATTGTCGTGAAACCACATGATTTGCTAGAGGTCCATTCTAGCACCTAGATTTAAATGGAGGTCCATGCCACATATATATAAATCATGAAATATGTTTTGTATTCTAAGGGAATGCACAAGAATAAGGACCATACTGGGTAGTTTGGATGAGTACATGTTGTTGCCTCAAAAATTTAAATAAAATTAATTTATTTAATTCGTTTAAAATTATGAATGATGGAATTTTAAGGGTACTCATATGATATTAAGATATATTGAATTAATTAGATCAATTCATGGAACTTAATCTTAATTAAATAATGAATTAATGTAATTGATGGATAAATTGAAAATTTATGTTTGTTTCATGATATTTGGATGGTCATGAGGATAGACCATACCTATGCATGTGATTAGTTTCATTTTAATCCATTATTTCCTTTAAATTAAAATAATTTTCTCTGAGTCATCCCATCCTTATTATTATTTAAGGTCTAATTTCTCATGGTTTATTTTATGTAGAACCCCATTTATCCAATAAATTAGATCCCATCGTCTATGTGTGAGTAAAATCTTATAAAGGATGGAGCTACTAAGAGAGAGGAGGCAATACAAGTCTTATAACCACGAAAAACCAATCCAGGCGATACATAGAAGCCAAGGTAGAATGCTGCAACACAAACCAAGCTACGGTTCTAGGTGTTTCCCCTAGGGTCAAGGGTTAGTTTATCACATTATAGATAAACTAACCATTAGAGAATCTCATGATCATGAAAATTATATTTTATTTCTGTCAGTTTCATGGTTGATCATTTGTGTTTATGGATTTTGGGTGATCACTTAATAAATGAATGAACGAGTATAAAACATAGAACAAAACTAAACCTGATTATGTATAATTTTTATTAGAAATGGTTAATTATTTGAGTAAAATCCACATAATATTAACAAGGCATGTGATAAGATAAAAAAAGTATTTACAAATAAGGATAAAAAATCTCAACTAAAATATTAAGTCAGTATAACCTTACATTATTTAAGTTAGAAGTCAAACCCATAGTTCAAAGTGATTGACCGAATCAAGTCAGGGTTATTTTTATTATCAAGGTATTTTTAGATTGATGTTTTGGGTTGAATTAACTTGGTTCACATCAAGGGCTGACTACCCAATTCAAAATTGGAGTAACCAAGAGACAAGGATTGGAGAAATATTTATCAAGGATTTCAAGATCATGGAATCCACTCAATAGTTCAAGAAACTATGAGTTATTGTAGTTGGCGAGTTACACCTACCCAGAACCCTCCAAATAACTGGTCTGACCCAAGTTTTGGTTATGAGAAGGGAATATGGGTCCTTTACACTATAATTTATACATAAGATGATATTATGAAACTAATGTTGAGGGATATTACGTTTCAAAAAATAGTCAGAGATTAATAAAATTTAAATTTATTAATCCGATTTGATAATCAAGAAAGTACTAATAATATTCTTTTTAATTTTTATGAAATGGAAAACCATGGAACTTTGAAAATATCACTAAGATCCATTTTAGATATGGGAAAACTTCTCATTGATGTTAATTTCAAAAAATGGTATAGGCTCTTACATGTTATACTATACCATGAATGAAAATTATATATGCTATAAACCCTACTTCCCAAGTCACTTGTGAATGAGGCTAATGAGGAAGAAGTGTCTCTTTGCCTAAAACATGTGGATGATTCAATGGATATCCAATATTTCATTCCATAATCTATGTCCAATGAGCTTTTGAAGAAATATGAGTATATGTATTCCAATGAAATCATTTCCCACCATTATAATCTCTATTAGGAGAAGGCTAGATAAGAGTGGTATGAGATCTCTAATGCACTGTTCACATGAAAGCTTGGAGAGATAGTGCCAGCTATCCTCATGTAGTTAAGATGACTGGATACATAGAATGCTTAGAAAAATTGGGGTTTAATATACTTTATTATTTTTTCATAGATTTCATTTAATCCTCACTACCTAAAATCTTCTCCAGTTTCATTGTGAATTATAATATGAGTAATAATGAGAAAACTCTTTCAAAACTTCTTACAATAATTCTACAAGTTGATTAAGAAATGAGGTGTGAAAAATATATGGTCCGTATATGAATAAGAAAATAAATATAAGGAAAAGGGGTTGAATACTCATTCAATGTCTAAGGATCTAGAGCACTGTCCTTATAAGAAGAAGAAGACAAAGAGGCAAGTAAAGGAGTAGTATATAATATGTTTTTCATGTGGAAAGCAAGGCCACATGAATATGAACTACACCCAACCAAAGATTTAAAGGGAAGCCTCAGATGCATTTGTTATTAATTATAATATTTCTATATCTACAATTTGGGTATTAGATACTACTTTTGGTGCTCAAAGTTTTATCCAAATACTAGAACCAATTTGAATTCAAATGGTTACCTGAGGCGAGGTGGATCTATAGGATACCGATGGGGTGGTGATTGATGCTCTATCCATTATAGAATACAATCTCATATTTCCAACATGGTTGATTTTTGTTTTAATGAACTATTATTATCTTCATAGGGTTACCAGAAACATCATAGTTATTTATTTTTTAGACATGAATGGATTTATTTTTATTTTTGGAAATAATAGTTTATACTTCTATAAATACAACATATGTTATGGTATGGAACAATTTAATACTATTATTTATGTATTAAACTATGAAAAAATAAATATTATAAATTGATAAAAAATCAAATTTACACGAATCATTTCACACCCATTTGTGGAACCACCATCTTGGTCACGTAAATGAGAAGCATTTGATAAAGCTATACCAAGATGGATACCAAGACTCTTTTGAGATTAAACCCCTTGAAAGATGTCATGATTGTTTAAAAGACAAGATGAACAAAACACCATTTGGTGGTCGAGGTGAAAGGACTATATAACTTATAGGATTGGTATATAATGATGTGTATAGGAATTTTTGAGTAGAATCTATAGATGTATTATCATAATTTATTTCTTTTACCAATGACTTGAGTAGGTATGGTTACATATACTCGTTGAGGTATAAGTCTGAATCCTTTGTGAATTTTATAGAGTTCAAGAATGAAGTTGAGAATAATATTGGTAATAATATGAAGAAACTTCCATCAGATTGAGGTGGTGAATATCTTAGATAATATTTTATCAAAGTTCTACAATATCATGAAATTTTATGTCAACTCATTCCACTTTGTACATCACAGTAAAATGGTGTTAGTGAAAGGAGGAACCACACCTTTATGGACATTGTAAGGATAACAATGAGTCATGAAATCCTTCCATTTCCTTTTGGGGATATAAATTACACAAGAAAATATACATACTAAACTACGTACCAACTAAATTGGAAAACTGTATTCTCTTTGATTTATCAAGCAGAATGATACCCATTTTGTCACATATTTTTTCATGGGGTGTGAGGAATTTTTAAGTCCAGAAAAAGAAATAAAATGCCACCCCAAGTCATGTAGTGTATCATTATAGGTTATCCTAATGAAATGATAGGTTAATACCTATATTTTTCCTCAAATAAAAATGTTATTGTTTCTAGGAAAGTTTCATTCCTTGAGAGGAATCACATCCTAAATTAGGATTGTGGGAGAAAGATTGAATTTGATGAAGTTGATACTAAAAATAAACAAGATTTATTATGGGAAACAACTACATGGGTCATTATAGAATATCAAGTTCCTAAAATAAAACCACTATATAGGATCACTAGAGAGGTTAGATAATTAGAAAGATATGGTTTTCTAGTCACAAAATATAATGAATCATTATTGTTTAACAATAATGACCCTCTATCCTATAAGAAGGTAGCAAAGAACTCATAAGTTATAAATGAAACAAATTCATGAATTATGAGATGTATTACTTGTATAAGAACCAATTTTTGGTCATGATCAATACACTAGTTGGTGTAATTCCTATTGGGTGTAAATGGAAATTCAAGAGAAAATTAGACATGGAAGGTCAGTTTAGTACCTATAAATCATGACTAGTGGCTAAAGGGTTTATAAAACATTATAGAATTTAATATTATTAATCCTTTTTACTAGTTACCATGTTTAAATCCATCAAAAATCTACTTTCTATAGAATCTTTCCCTGACTATGATATTTGGAAGATGGATGTAAAAATAGTTTTCCTTAATAGGAACCTTTAGGAAGATGTGTATATGCATGACCATAAAAGTTTTTGACTTTAGGAAATTTCAAATACTTATTCAAAATTTGTAGAGACATTTATGTATTAGAGAAAGTATCTAGTCCATGAAATATTTAGTTCGATTAAACTATTAAAGAATTATGATTCATTAAGAATGAATGAAAACCATGTGTTTATAAGTGATTTAGAGGGAGTACGACAATTTTAATAGTTTTATATGTTTATGCCATATTATTAATTTTAATTGAGATACCTACCTTAATTGAGGTTAAGGAATAGTTGAGAAGGTGATTCTCTATGAAGGAATTTCGTGAATCTATCAGTAACCGACCCATTGGGACCTACCAAGATGGAGATAAGATGAGTGTGACACCACGATCCCACATCCAACAGGACATGGGTTGGATAATAGTGTTGATAAGTCATATCACTGAGATGAGAGGCCTTATAATAAATACCGATACAAAATAACACAAAAAAATCCATGAAATAGTACAAATATAAAGGGATAAACTAAATATCTTGAGTGTGAACCATGCATGCATAACCTCTAGTAAAACATCCATGTATTACAATATATTAAAAAAGTGAAAAGGGGTAAAATACATGTCCAACCATAAATTAATTCCCAACCTGAAAAAATTGGAAAAAGGGAGACTGAAGAGAGCCTGACTCACAATATCCAAGACCAACCACTGAACATGGTTAACACTAATAGGTAAAACTATGCTCCAAATCCCACTGCACCAAGGTCACCACCAATAATTTTTTTGTTTTCATAAAACGAAACACGCGCAGGTGAATCCTATTTAGTTATGAGTATATACATACCCAATATCCCCCCAAAAACCAAGAAGGGAGTAATAGAAAGATACAAGAGTTAACTCGAACCATATGTAAGAGGTAAATGAAAACCTAATACACATATATGATTATAAACAAACCTAGGAAAGAGAGAAAGGGGATATCCATATCCATAGCATGAATAAGAATGAAGAGTCTTCCTTAACCTCCAAAGGTCCATATCTAATGGACAAAATCATGAGAATCTATATAATAATCCATGTAAAGGGCATGTACCACACCACTTTTCTCCATAACCAAGGTGAAAAAATATCCACTGGGAGACCTGCTCCCTGCTGGAGCTTGAGGACCTGGGGGGGGGGGGGTTTCTCCTTATAGAGAGAAGACCCACACCATATATAGTATGTTGGTTTCCAATCCTACCTATGAAAAGAGAATGGGGGACCCACTCCCTGGTGAGATAGTGGGGTTATAAACCTCGACGTATCTATGATAAACTGACTCGATAACTACCATTGTCCAAGCATTGCTGAAAGAAGAGTTTTTCTATTAACACCTCATTTCATATATCTAATGAAAAAATGAAGGCTTCCATCACATTCTACATGGAAAATTTCTCAATATAGGATACTCATGGGCTCAAATCAGAGTTCTAAAGGAATATATACACAAGGTGTAAGATTATAAGGGAGGTACATGGTGTGTACCTTGGGTCACATGGTGTGTGAACTCACCTACACATGGAATGGATGGCCATATGGTACTATATGTCATGTAAAGTTGGTACGTGGCATGTCCTAGCTATCTGAAGCCCATCTGTGTCCTTTCATCCCATTCCTATGTACTTCATCCTCTGCCTGTATACACTGACAATGTTCGGGTACCCTGGCTATGTTTGAGTACACAACCATGCTTGTGTACTCTTAACATGCTTGTGCGACTAGCCATTCTCATGCCTGTGTACCCTTAGGGTACACTCTAGCCCACCAAAACCAGGTTATATGGAGTGTATGTTTCATACATGGTGTGTGATACCTAACTTCACATGAAAATATATTAATCTTAGCTAGGGGACTATATGGTGTGTGTTCTTAGACTATATGCTGTGTATGTCAAGATTTTCCAGAATCCGAGAAACTTCACACATATTTATTCCACATCAACACCACCCCCATTTCGGCTATGGATATTACCGTTAAACATGGATATTGGGTAGAATGAACCCTATCATAACTTGTGGAAGGATTCCACCCCCCCAAATCTTCTTACAAAGAAATCCTGTCACACCACTCCTCCATATACTAGAACCCATGAACTAAGGACTCTTGAGCTTCCTATGATCCATCCAAATTTTCCAAAAACACTAAAAATAACTTCTATTGTGCTCTCAATACTATATCCCAACCTGTAGAAACAAACTAATATACAAAATGATGGATTCATAATTATCAATTCTCAGGTATTCATCGAACCACTATCCAAAGGATCACTAATGATGATCACATGAAGAAAAAAGGGAGAAAATAAAAAAACACAAATGAGAGGAATGAACATGGTTATTTTTCAGGTTGGACACCATTATTATACGAAGAAAATGATTATAAAAAGGGATAAATTTAATAAAAGAATAATTTGTCTATTCTGAACAATTAATATCAATGAAAACCAAATAAGATAAATAATCCATGCTTTGTCAAATAAAACAAGGGTGGGAAACAAAAAAATAACGACTCCAACCTCAATTTGGATAGATCGTTGGTGAATAATAGGTCCTCTAGTGATGAATGAAAATATTATACTTTGTTCATCATCCATATCTTGATTCACATTGATAATTTCATTCTCAATATTTGATCCCCATTCAACAATGATAACATGGTTAAACTCCTACTATAATTAACCCAAGGTTATATAACTAACCCTAGAAAAATATCATAAAAATTTATTAATAGTATATAACTTAGTTCATAAGTAATTAGATAATATAAAAAATATAACTATTAATTTTATTTAATGCACCGCCAATGGTTTCCCTCAACTTAAAATCTATCACTGACCAAATTTATGTCACACCTAGTATAAAACCCACATTTCAAAATCAACCATTGTCTTATATTTCCCATCCAAAGTCCAAAAAAATGGGAAAACTTGTTATTATAAAAATATGTACACTTGTGCTTGAATATATATTAATATTTTAAATATATTAATTTTGTAACGCACAGACCCTAGTTACCCAGAGTCGGTGCATTATTACATAACATTGAAATGATCACAAAAGATCAAGTCTCGAAAGACCAATTAGTTTAGTAGCCTTGAAACACTAGATACATTCATAAGTTTTACATTACATCATGAAATAAAAACAAAAACAACATCTTGTACCCATTGAACAAACTTATCCCTTAGACTATCCCTGAAGGTCAATCATAATACACTTCTTCACATCCTGGAAAAAATAAAACATAGAAAGGGGTGAGCTCAGATACTCAGTAAGGATAACAATATAGCGGAAACTTTCATAAACAAACATAAACATTTAAGTCAATTTTATAACTAAAACAAAATCCTTTTAAACTTGAACTTCAGAATAACATGGAAAAAATTATATGAAATAATTCCATTTACTTATTCACATGGATATTCTACTAGTCGAATATTCACATGCAATATCATAAACAATTCCCAAGGACCATAACATAATCGTATCACATAAAACACGCAGAAAGGAAACATAAAATTTACACATTTAAATCACAAGATATCAATAAAACATATTGATTTAATAAAAACATTATGAAAACCATTTTCAATACCAAAATAAATGAAAAGTAAAAGATGGTATTTATTTTTCATTTAAAAAAAATTATGGCTTGTAGAGGAAGCAGAAACTCAAATAATGGTCACGGTGGCAGAGAAGTCATTGCTGTCACATACGTACGCCAAAACATTCCTTTTGTCATTTAGTAAAAACGCTTCATATAAAAAGATTCCTTTGGAATAAAAGTAAAAGTCAAATGGGTTTATACACCGTATAAAATAAAGTTGTGTATAAAACAAAATATTCCTCAATGAAAGGAGATTGAGACGAAGTCCCTTACAAAGATCATTTTGTAAATAAAATAGTTCTATTATGTGTATTCAATATAAAAACACATAAATCAAGTATAAATACATAAAAATTAATTTCTCACATAATCAAGGAATGACATAAACAAGAAAGAGAAGATCAACCCAATGAACAGAAATTGGGTTTAGAAGTTTCCTTACATGGTGTCCGACTTGACTCGATTGTTCTTTAATCTCCTGAATAACAAACTATAGTTAATTTATATTTTCGTAAGAACCTTTTTCAAGTTAATTATTCCTTTTACATCACTTATTACCATGTTATGAACATTATGTAATCATTTAATTTAATAACGGTCGTTTTGTCGATCCTTGGTATTTGAGTCAAAAATAAACTTCTTATAATTACAAGTTGTTTATGTGGTAAAATATCCATTATATACATAATTATATTCATGATGTAGATATCAAATATATCATATATATCTAGTATATACATGCATTTATAATGTTACATAATATTTAGAGGTATGAAATGAAATGCATCGTTCATGAAGACGGTAAGCCGTACGTATGCATGAACGTTACTTTCATTTCTATTTCATATTTAATGGAATTAAATCATAATGATATAAAGTTATATTATAATTCCAGTATAATATAATATATAATATCATTAAATCCATCCTTTATACATCCCACATATGGCATTAACGATTCAAATCGCTTTGAGGGGGCGGTAGTCTGCACTTCCTAAAATGAAATTATCACGTTTACCCATAATGGAAATCATAAAGGTATGCCATAAATGAAAAA
This sequence comes from Viscum album, assembly GCA_963277665.1. Classification (NCBI taxonomy): domain Eukaryota; kingdom Viridiplantae; phylum Streptophyta; class Magnoliopsida; order Santalales; family Viscaceae; genus Viscum; species Viscum album. The sequence goes on from OY728119.1 coordinate 1,292,030,897, forward strand.
TACAGAAGAATAAGTAAAAAATAAACATAATATATATCATATATAAATATAGTTACATCTTAATAGCCACCATGAGAGGTGTTAAAAGAATATTGAACAATCATCATTTCATGAGGCAATAATTCGCCACCCATAGAAATAGTATGTTCTTTAACCATTAGATGGAGGTGTGTGTAAGTGTAGTTAGAATACTTCTCATAAAAACATTCAAGTATATTTAGGATACTGGTGTTGTTACAAAATAAAATAATAAAAAAGATTTTAGGGGTTGTAGAAGTAAAATAAAAGAAAAGAAGTTAAGATAAACCGTTACCTTTAGTTTGGGTAAATCCCTTTGGTTTGAACCAAAAGGAATCTTGAAGTGCCTTATGACTAAGGTAAGGATTATAGGATGAAGGGAGTAAAGTTTATAGGTTATTTGGGTAGAGGTTTTCTGAGCCAAATGGATTTGAAGGTGTGAATAAGGTGGTAGAGGTGGGGGCCTTTTATAAGAGGAGAGGATGAGCTCTTTTGGAGAGATTGAAAATATTATTTTATTATAAAACGGTTTTCTGATTATAAAGGTCCAAAAATGATATATTTAAAAGATAAGGTGATAAGGGTTCGAAATACACCCATCCAATAGGTTTTTTACAAGTTCAATTCTTAGATTTTACTTTATCTTTTCATTTTATTTAAATCATTCATTAATGAGGTAATCACTGCATCATCATGGTATCATAAATAAAATTATTTATTTAATGTCTAAAAATTATAAAAAAATTACGATGATATAGGAAATATTTTTAGCTTTTCAATGAATATTTATAGTTTAAAATATAACTTGTATAACCCCTTGTAAAAATTGTTTTAGTAAAACAATACATGTTTGTGACATTTTTATTTTTACTTTAAATAAAAGGTATTAATGACATTATCTTACCCAAGTGGCTCTATGGGGTCCTAAAAATTGTCCCTTGGTTTTTCTTGGTCGGCCATGACTCATCCTATTAGAGTAGGACATGTGTGAAGATATTTTTACATTTTTATAATATCATTTTTACCTTAAATTACCCTAATTACCTCTAATCGCGTTTAATAAAACTCAAAAGTTACTATTCACAAAAAATTATTTTCATCCCATTGAACCACATTTTACTTACTAATGACAACCATGTATGTCTGATTCTTGAAATTTAATTCAGAGAAGTGATAAAGTTTCATTTAAATGAAAAATCAGTTTTTTTAACTACCACTTAGTGGTTTCACTATTCATAAAAAAATGATGTTTTTCAGAACAATACCAAAAATTCACCCTAAGATATAATCGATATTCTGAATCCAAAAATGAATTCCATTTTGAAATATAAAATTTATAAAATTTCAAAAAGTTGGTGTTACTATTCATAATGGCTACTTTGTTTGGTCGCGGTGTGTTAGAATCTCGAACTTGCATACAATGCAAGCTATTGGATTATTGAAAGAGAAGCGTACCATCGAAGCATGGGGTGTTACATTCTCCCCTTATTCAAATAATTTCATCCTCGAAATTTGAAATAGTTATTCGTGAATAAATGGATAAAAATAGAAGAATACCTTTGTGGAAAACCCACATCGGAAATAAGGTTAATAAAATTTAGTCTTAATAAGAGGGAAAGGGAAATGAAAAAGTCACCACCAAATTATGATCTCGATTAGGATAAACTTGGTGGAAATTAGAGACACATAATTGGAGTAAAAACGTAAATATTTTTAGGTAGTGATTGAGGTCATCAATCACAAACAAGTGTAAAATTAAGGGCCTCAAAGCCTTCAATCTATGGTGATTTAAAATATCATCAATTCAACAAAACATAAGGTATTAGGATATCAAATTTTTTTAATATCCCTTTCCTAAAGTTTAAGAATTAATTTATTCATAGAATAAGAGAGAGGTATATATATATATATACTTGACAAGTAGAGTTTCAACCTTCAACTAATTTCTAACATAAACTCATCTTTCACTCAAAAAGATAATAGAACTCAAAAATATTATATTTATCCTAATCGTACAAGGTTCCAAATATCAACACATACCATTTAGATTAGGAAAACTATTTTTTAATAACTAGGGACTTATTTTAGGCTAGTGGTAGGTAATAAAGGCCTGTCACACTATGGTTGTGGGTTCGATTCCTACAGCTTTGTCCGACGCGATGGGTTATCCCCTGACCTACAAGTTGTCCTTTTCCTAAATCTATAGTATTATAATATTCCAAAAATAATCTTCAAAAATGTTTTAACCTTAAAAAATACTATCCAAAGTTCAACTTAATCCATTCCAACCTTTATAGTTATCCAAAATACCCTTGTCCAGACTCTCTCTAAAAGGTCTCTAAATTCCAAAATCAATTGTAACATCAGATTCCCCAAACAAAGTAAAGTTTCTATTATTGTCACATACTAAAAATATGATTACCTTAGTCATATTAAAACCTTAACAAAAAGTACTATAGTACAAACCTTATATATATCACATTATTCTTATAACCAGAATATAATCCTTGAGTCCAAAAACACAAATAAATTAATTATTCCACTTCAACTATAGTAACAGCATAATATTGGCCTTGATACCTTGGCCTTTTCTGAGGTAAGTTTCCTTGGAACTTAGGGAATTCATTTGCATAATGACCAATTTCTCTAAAATTGTAGCATTCAACATTGACAACCTCTTTCTTTCCCTTGCAATCACGAGTCTGGTGACCTTTTCCTCCACATTTGTAACAAACTCCCATTCCTTTTAGGCAAGTACCGGGGTGTTTCTTACAACAATTATCACATAATTTAAAATCCTTCTGTTCTTTTTTCCTTCTATCTGTCTCTTGATCCACCATTATCTTATTCTCTTGCTTTACTTTGTTGTCATAAGACTTAGATAATTCCTTTTCTGTCTTAATAGCACATGAGGCAAAGTCTTCGTATGCCGAGAAGGATTGTAATACTAAAGCTCGACAGAGAAGTGGTTTTAACCCATAAAATAAACGATCAATCTTACTTCTTGGGTTATGTATATAATCAGCAACATGCCTCGCTAACCTTGTAAAGTTAGAATCCTACTTTTCAACATTCTCGTCCCCCTTTTGCCTTAGACTCAGAAATTGTCTTTCCATATCTGCTCGATGGTCATGAGGAAAGTATTTTTCTAAGAAAATATCTTTAAACTCTATCCATTACATACTTGATACTTCTTCATATTCCTTTTTATTTTGAATCAATGGCCACCATTGATCAGCATCTCCTGTGAGGTGATAAACTGCCATGACAACTTTTTCCCTTTCACTACTCTCTAAAGCCTGAAATATTTTCTATTGGGAACTTATCCATTGCTCAGCTACTAATGGATTTGTACCCCCATTAAATGTTGGTGGTTTTTTCCTCATGAAGTGTTCTAACATTGATCCTCCATGTTGTGGATCAGGGTGCTCCATATGAGTAAGGTTATTATTCATAACCTGAGTGAGTTGTCCCATTATGGTGATAAGCTGATCAACACTAGTTGTATCACCAGCTCCACTATAATTATCTTGAGTAGGAGGGAAATCCCTACATGGAGCGCGTTCATTAATACGGTTTCCATTACTTCCACTAGGAGCTATTTCTAAACAATGTCAAAAACTAGATTAGTTTATGAATCGAAATACATAATAACAAACTTGCAAAACACTTAACATAAATTGAACAGTTTATGGATATAATCCATAATCATAAAAATGTTTTTTTGAGGAATTATATACTCATAAACCCTTTATAATGGTTTGTAAAGAAATCATTAATTATCCTAAGCATATCACCTGGAAGTGTCGTAACCAAGAGTGCAGCAAGGCCCATTGTCATGTACCAGGATACCCCGGGTCAAGCCCGAAACTCCTTGTTAGAGTTTTCAATCCTAGGTACATCTGTGCCAGAGCCACCTCTACCTACTCGTATTTAGACAGGGATGTATTGCTCAGAAAATAAAAAAAATCTCTACTTTACCAAAATTCTAGGATGTTCTTCTATACTAATCCTCAAAGACAATCTTAGGGCTATGCGCTCTAATCAGTGTTTACCTAAAACTAGTTTCCAAGGTTAGTACTAAACTACCTCTGATACCAACTATAACGCCCCAAAACTAGTTACCCAGAGTCTGTGAATTATTACATAACATTGGAATGATCACAAAAGATCAAGTCTCGAAAGACCGATTAGTTTAGTAGCATTGAAACACTAGATACATTCTTAAGTTTTACATTACATCCTAAAATAAAAACAACAACAACATCTTTTTCCCATTGAACACACTTATCCCTTAGACTATCCATAAAAATCAATCATAATACACTTCTTCAAATCCTGGGAAAAATAAAACATAGAAAGGGGTGAGATCAGATGCTCAGTAAGGAAAACAATATAGCAGAAACTTTCATAAACAAACATAAACATTTAAGTAAATTGTATAACTAAAACAAAATCCTTTTAAACATGAACTTCATAATAACATGGAAAAAATGAAATGAAATAATTCCATTTACATATTCACATGGATATTATACTAGTCGAATATTCACATACAATATCAATATCCACTTTCATAATGATGGAATGCATAATTCCAAACTATCATAACCACATAGTCAAGGCCTTGTGCCAAGACTACAAATAAGATTTTGTCAAGGCCTTGTTCCAAGACAATAGTTTGTCTTATGAGACCTACCGATGCATCAAGGAGCTATAGAGGGCTCCGCCCATAACTTACTAAGTCCAATGCATTCCTTATATGAAAAGGTTTAAACATATCATAAACAATGCCCAAGAACCATAACATAATCATATCACATAAAACATGCATAAAGGAAACATAATATTTCCACATTTCAATCACAAGATATCAATAAAACACATTGATATAATAAAAACATTATCAAAACCATTTCAATACCAAAATAAATGAAAATTAAAACATGGTATTTATTTTTCATTTAAAAAAATTTATGGCATATAGAGGAAGCCGAAACTCAAATAATGGTCACGGTGACGGAGAAGTCGTTGCTGCTGCATACGTACGACAAAATATTCATTTTTTCATTTAGTAAAAACGCTTCGTATAAAAATATTCCTTTGTAATAAAAGTAAAAGTCAAAGGGGTTTATACACCATATAAAAGAAAGTTGTGTATAAAACAAAATATGCCTCAATAAAAGGAGATTGAGACGAAGTACCTTACAAAGATCATTTTGTAAATAAAATAGACCTATTATTTGTATTCAATATAAACACACATAAAGAAAGTATAAATACATAAAAAATCATTTCTCACATAATCAAGGAATGACATAAACAATAAAGAGAAGATGAACCGAAAGAATAGAAATTGGGTTAAGAAGTTCCCTTACCTCGTGTCCGACTTGACTCGATTGTTCTTTAATCTCCTGAATAACAAACTATAGTTAATTTATATTTGATTAAGAACCCTTTTTGAGTTAATTATTCCTTTTAAATCGCTTATTACCATTTTATGTACATTATGTAATCATTTAATTTAATAATGGTCGTTTTGTCGATCCTTGGTACTTGAGTCAAAAATAAACTTCTTATAATTACAAGTTGTTTATGTGGTAAAATATCCACTATCTCCAAAATTATATTTATGATTTAGATATCATATATATCATATATATCCATTATATACATGAATTTATAATGTTACATAACATTTATAGGTAAGAAATGAAATGCACCGTTCATGGAGACGGTAAGCCGTACGTACGCATGAACACTACTTTCATTTCTATTTCATATTTAATGGAATGAAATCATAATTATATAAAGGTATATTATAATTCCAGTATAATATCATATATAATATCATTAACTCCATCCTTTATACATCCCACATATGACATTAACGATTCAAATCACTTTGAGAGGGCGGTAATCCGCACTTCCAAAAATGAAATTATCGCGTTTGACCATAATGGAAATCATAAAGGTATGCCATAAATGAAAAATACATAAGAATAAGGAAAACATAAAAATAATATATATAATATATAAATATAGTGACGTCTTAATAGCCACCATGAGAGGTGTTAAAAGAATATTGAACAATCATCGTATCATGAGGCAGTAATTTGCCACCCAAAGAAACAATATGTTCTTTAACCATTATATGGAGGTGTGTGTAAGTTTAGTTTGAATAATTATAATAACAACATCCAAGTATATTTATTATACTGTTTTTGTTACAATATAACAGAATAAAAAGAGTTTAGGGGTTGTAGAAGTAAAATAAAAGAAAACAAGTTAAGAGAAATCGTTACCTTTAGTTTGGGTAACTCCCTTTGGTTTGAACCAAAAGGACTCTTTAAGTGACTTATGCCTAAGGTAAGGATTCTAGGATTAAGGTATGAAATCTGATAGGGTATTTGGGTAGAGTTTGGCTGAGCCAAATGGCTTTTAAGGTGTGAATAAGGTGGCAGAGGTGGGGGCCTTTTATAAGAGGAGGGGAGGGGCTCTTTTGGAAAGATTGAAAATATTATTTTATTATTAAATGGTTTTCAGATTATAAAGGTCCCAAAATGATATATTTTTAAGAAAAAGTGATAAGGGTTCGAAATACACCCATAAAATAGGTTTTTTACAAGTGAAAGTCTTAGATTTTACCTTATCTTTTCATTTTTTTAAATCGTTCATTAATAAGGTAATCGCTGCATCATCATGGTGTCATAAATAAATTTATGTATTTAATGTCTAAAAATTATAAACAAATTACCATGATGTGGGAAATCTATTTATCTTTCCAATTAATATTTATAGTCTAAAAGATAACTTGTATAACCCCTTGCAATTTTTTTTAGTAAAATAATACATGTTTGTCACATTTTTATTTTTACTTTAAATAAAAGGTATTAATGACATTATCTTACCCAAGTGGCTGCATGGGGTCCCAAAAATCGTCCCATGGATTTTCTTGGTCTTAAATGAATCATCCAATATGAGTAGGACATGTGTCAAGATATTTTTATATTTTTATAATATTATTTGTACCTTAAATTACCCTAATTACCTCTAATCGCGGTTAATAAAACTCAAAAGTTATTATTCACAAAAAATTATTTTTATCCCATTGAACCAAATTTTACTTACTAATGACAACCATGTATGTCATATTTTTGAAATTAAATTCATAGAAGCGGTAAATTCTCATTTAAACAAAAAATTAGTTTTTTTAACTACCACTTAGTGGTTTCACTATTCATCAAAAATTGAAGTTTTCAGAACAATACAAAAAATTCACCCTAAGCTATAATTGATATTCTGAATTAAAAAATGATTTCTATTTTAAAAAACTAAAAAAATATAAGTTTCATTAATTAATTTTATAATTAATTCTCGTTGTCAAAACAAATAGCGTGTTTTTAAGAAACAATATCAATCAAAAGATTGACAATTTTTTATGTCCAATTTCGAAGTGAAATTAATTATAATGACCACCATTGGATAGAATGATAAAAATATATTCTAATTATACTTTAAAACTACTCAATATTATAATTTATCACCATAAATTATTTTTATTAAAAAGGTTGTTTTTAATTATTTTTCACTATTCATTGAAAATTAGATGTTCTCAGAAAAATACCAAAAATTCAACTTAGGCAAATTTTGATTTTCCGAATCCCAAAATGAAGTCCATTTTGAAATATAAAATTTATAAAATTTCAAAAAGATGGTATTTCTATTCATAACAGCTACTTTGATTGGTCGCGGTGTGTTAGAATCTCGAACTTGCATACAATGCAAGCTATTACATTATTGAAAGAGAAGCGTACCGTGGAAGCTTGGGGTGTTACAAATTTCGGGGTCCTATGACACTCAAACAATATGCTCACTCTGAGTGTGACATTCTGAGCCTAGTCCACTCATAAGTGACCTAACTTTATGGCCACATGGCCTCAAGAATACCTCCCTATATTATAGAGGCTACCAAATATTAGTGAGGGTCTATGGTGGTATAGTGGGGAGACTATATAATCTTTATCACTGTAGAGCACAATGGTGGTAATAATAAATAAAGAAAAGGAAATAGACAATGAACAAAAAAGGAAGTAAAAAATATAGATAAATGTAAACAAAAAAAATAAATATCTAGTGTCATATATAAAATGGTGATGTCAGGATGCTATACAAAAATGGGAGAATGGGAAAACCAGGAATAAAGGATACATAATACTTTCTATATAAAAATATAGAAAAGACAAAAATCTAATCTCCATACGCATCATGAGAACTAGCTTAGTCCTCTTCTCTAGTACTCTTTCATAGAATATTAAATTGAAGCATCCATAACTTGGAGATTTCATTTGTCCCTATATGCATCCATGTTGTCTATTAGGGTACCAATTAGTGGCCCAAATAGGGTGTGAGTAAAACTCAGTTGGCACCACCAATGATGTCTATAACAAATCCAACATGTGAATTTAACTATAAGAGTATGAAATATAAACAATAATGAGTGATTACTGTAAAAAGAAGTTGTTATACAATCCAGTCTACAAGTACAAGCTGTGAAAGGGGAAGTATATAAATGAGGAATAACTATATATTGAATGTAAACTGAGTATGACCACCAACCTTAGAATATTACGGATATATTAAATTATTATAACTACATGGACCAGGAACCAAAGGCCAATGACCAAGGAGTCCTCTTCGAGTCTGAGTAACTTATCCAAGGTAACTCAGTGAAGACTTGATTAGAGCACAAGGAGATAATATGAGGTTGTCCATGTCTGGGGACATCAAGCCAAATCTAAGGAGCTAATCCAAGGCATCCAAATTCTATAATATGTGAGTGGTTCCTCGTGCCATACCACGATATTCCCCTTTGTCACCATACTTCATTATTCATAATCAGCGCCATATCGTGATATCCATGGAAAAATATATTATATATGGAATTAAAGGTACAAGTTAATTCTCATTCCATTTATCTATTCAATTAAATATTTTCATTTCATACTCAAATCACTTATAAGTGATTAAAAGGTCCATGTTAATGTGCATGGAAAATTACAAACCATTTATATAAATAAGAATAATCCAATAGATTATCAATCTCATTTATTTCATTTTATTAAACTTTTCATTTATGAAAGAAAAAGGGGGAAAAGTGGTATTGAACCATTTAATAGATCATTTACTTAATTTATCACTTCTACTAACATGTGGAAAGCTTCACACACCCAATGGGATGAATTAGTCATAGAAATTTAATCAAACCCACTTAAAGGGGCAGTATTGGTTGAGGTTAAAAACCTACAACCATGTAAATGGGTCTAAGAAACATCAAATCATGGTTAAAAAAATTTATTTAAGGTATTACCTATTTTAGGGGAAATGTGTGTAAAGTCTAATGTTCAAAAAATGATGACAAATTATAAACATAATTATGTTTTGAGAAAGGTTATAGACCTCCTACCTTAATATAGATATCGACTCATCATATATTATCGACCTCTAATTGAGGATATAATGAGATAAAATGGAGAAAATTGACAAACACCCTAAAAATAAGTCATATTATCTCTCTTAAAGATCATGTCAAAGAAAAGGAGAGAAAATAATAATTTAAAAAAGAGGAACGTTATACTTTACGAGGGTAATAAAATGAATATAAATGAGATCAATTCAAGTGTCAGATAAGAGAGATATATCAAATCCTATAGGAGTGGTGGAAAGGGGCTCTCATATGGTCTACTGTGCGTGAAATGGGAGAAGAAAATAATGGAAGGGGGTTAATGGAAGAGGAAAAAAAATGGTAAAATCACACATTTAAAAGGGTTTCATGGGTTGCATGATTGGTTAGTTAAAACATTCACTAAATGTGCATTGAGAACTTTCCAAGAACCCAATCCTTGCTCGGTCTAGGAATTGTTATACAAACCTTGCACACACTATGTATAGCTACTATCTAAGAAGCCACCCCTTGGAAAGTTTGGGTGTATGCTTAGAAAAACAATGTTTAAACCATGTTATTATGCACGACAATTTATTATAGGTTTTTTTGTGTCTATGAAGCCTCCCTCACATAGTTTACCTGACAATGCACCTCTATTTGGGTCTGCATAGTTGAGCATCACAATTTCTACTAACTGTGAACCTCTTCCTATTTCTCTAAAAACTATAACTCCAGTATCTAATCTAAGACTTAATTCCCCCAAAAACTCTATGAACTTATTAGTTATTACCATATAGATAAAAAAATATTTTTCCTAAAAAGAACATGATTCATAAATTATAGAAAAACAGGGATATTACAACCTCCCCTCATTAAAACAACTCATCCGTGAGTTTGTAGGAGGTTAGTTGATTTTGTTGAAGAATAACTCTAGATAATGAGAACACATATTAGAATCTCGCTGATAGGTATCTTACTATACATTACAATGATACCATTGCACCTGAACTAGAGGAACTAACCTTCCTTGAAGAGCCTTCATACTATAATTGATGTATGAATATGATACTTTTCAAAATAAGTATCATCATCCAACTCAAAATACTCATAATAAAAAACCAGATATGGATCAGAATGATAACAGTTAAGATGTAAAATTTGGAAGACATCATGCATATCCCAAAACCTCTATGGTAACTCTATACTACATGCTACAAGACCAACTATCTCTAATATCTCAAAAGGCTCAACAAATCTAGGTTCTAGATTCCCTTGTCTATGAATCCATCAATGAAACAATCTAGGTGAAACATAAAAGAAGACCTTATCTCCCACCTTAAAATCTAGAGGTCATCGATGGAAATCTACAAAAGACTTCTTTCTAGACTGAGCATTATCCATATGTTTCCCGATAAGCTATACCTAATCTGATGTATCATAAATAAGACATTGTCCATGTAATGCTACCTCACTTTCCTCTAACTAGCACAGAGGTGATTAGAATGACCTACAATATATGGCATCATAATAATCCATCTATATAGTCACTTTGAAACTATTGTTATAAGAAAATTTAGAAATTTGTAAATTATTCTACAAAGAACCTCGAAAATCAAGGATTAATTCATGAAATATATCCTCATGTACCTGTATAGTATGCTAAAATTGACCATTAGTCTAAGGGTGGTATGCGGTTCTCATAAGTACCTATAAACCCAGATCCCCATGTAATCCATACTAGAACCATAATGTGAACAGATTATCTCTATCTGATATGATGTTCCATGGAACCCCATGAAGGTATATAATCTCATGGAAAAAAATCCTACCTAGATCATCCATTGATAAGGTCTTCTGACAGGAAAGAAGTGGGTGACCTTTATCATCCTATCCATAATCACCCATATTATGTAATAGCCTCAAGTGTAATTTGGTAATCTTATAAAAAAATCTATAGTGACATCATACCATTTAAACTTTGGGATAGGCAAGGGATGTAAGAGACTATCTAAACACTGGAATTCCACCTTCACCTACTGACAAGTGGAACACTGAGTAAAAAATCCAACTATCTATTTCTCTATACTAGGAAAAAATTACTAGAAACATAAGTCATGGTATATCATCGTAAGATTAGGATTCACTACCCATTTAGATTCATGATATTATCACATAAATTCCTCTCACATGTCTCAAATTTATCTCAAAAAGACGATCCATAAACTTCCACTTGCTACTGGATTCCTGAACAACCAATGTCTAAGTCTTCTAGCTCAAAGAATCAACCAATTAATTTCCTTTACCAAGCATATAAGCATGGTCAAAATAAAAAAACCAAATTCATTCAACCCACCTTCACTATCCAAGGTTCAAATCACCTTGGGTGAATTTTTATTTTTGACTTTAATGGTTCTTGTATACTACAAACCATTATCCTAACAAATAATGTCTATAACCATGCTAGGAATGAACATCTACATCTTGATCAAGATTTTTCATTTGGTAATTATGCTCTTAAGGACTCAAATGAAGAGAATTTTACTCAAATACTCATTCCATTTGAATTAAAAGAGCCCCAACCCAATACCTAATGTGTCTCAGAAAACTATACAGCCTTTTCCAAGATTAGGAAAGATCAATATTAGCATTGAGTTCAAACTTCTTTTCAACTTTTTAAAGGCGTTCTCACAAGATATATACCATATGAATTTGACATCTTTCTTGGTCAATACTGTAATAAGTGTTGCAAGTCCTGATAAATCATTAATAAAATAGCTATAGTAACCAGATAGACCTAGGAAACATTGAATATCAAAGACGTTCTTAGTCTACTCATAGTAAACAATACCTCTAATCTTCTTTGGATCTGAAGATACTCCTAATTTGGATATGATGAAACCCTATAATTGAACCTTATCAATATAGAATTGGAATTTTGTGATCTTATAATAAATATTATGCTCTCCCAGTGTACTCAGTATGATGTCAAGGTTTTGGGAATGATAATTGGGAGTTTGAGAGGATATGAAGATGTCATCCACATATACTACAATAAAAGAATCTAGGTACGAGTGAAAAAAACGATCTAATAAAGCCATAAAAAATGAAAAGTGTGTTTGTTAGACTGAATGGCATTACATGATATTTATAAAGGCCATATATTATTTAGAACATTATATGTGGAATATCTGAGGTCCGAACACATAACTAATGATATACTAAACTCAAATCAATATTTGAGAAGATGATATCTCCTTAGAGATAATCAAAGGATATTATCCATATGAGGATTTGGGTAATAGTACTTTTCCATAAGCTGATTCAACCACTGGTAATCCCCACACAGCTTGATGTTCCCATCCACTATCCTAGCCAAAATCATGGGTGAACACCAAGGAGAAGTATTGGGTCAGAAAAACTCTTGGGCTTCCAAGACCTCTAACAACATCTTAAGTTCTTGAATCTCAATAGAACCCTTACTGTGGAGAGGAATAGATACCAGATTCACTCTAGGAACAAGATCTATAGTAAACTCTACGTCTCTCTCATGAGACAACTCAGACAATTCATACAAATAAACATCCCTGATCCAATCTACCAATGGAAGAAAAATAAATTTTCATAATCCTCGATCATTAAGAAATATACTATAAACTGACATTGACACTCCACCCAACCCATGAAAATTAGGTACAACTCGACTTGACTGATATTCTCTTCTCCTTTATGAACATATCCATCACTTTCCGGGGATATAAAAGACACCCTTAGATAATAGTATTCAATATGAGTGAAATAAGGAACCAACCAATTCATCTTGAAAATTACATAAAAAACATTTATCTCGATGATGAAAAGATTCCATAAGAAATGGTAACTGCTGATATTGAGGGGAAACTCCTTGCATTAGTGTACACTTTTTGACCATATCCCCAATAGAGTATTAAGAGTAATTACTCTATAAAATTAATCAATTTTGAGACTTAGTCATTTCATAATATCCATAGATATAAATGATTGTGAAGAACCTATATAAAGTAAATCATACACTAAGGTAGATTCTACCAATATTGTACCTCACAATATAGATGGTTCAAACTACACCCTCTAGGTGTAGGATATACAATATATAACTGGCTAGATTCATGACCCTGAGTTATAGCCTGACCTCCCCAGGTAGGTATGCATTTCTATCACTTCATATCATAATTCTATCTTCCCCGAAAATGACCACTACCTCAACCTAAATAGATGATAGTACTTCAAATTACTACCTATCATAGAGCTACATACCCCATCCCTGAGCATGGAGTTAGTGCCAATCCATTCCCACTAGGAACATATGGAAATGTCCTAAAAAATCTCAAAAGATGGACCATTATGCTGTAGGATCTACACTGAAATGGATATCTACCACATTGAGGATTTATATGAACCAACATACCACACTGATGACATAATATAAAACCACCAGTATATACACTATGACTGGTACTACCCACATGAGAAGACTTGAAATAGAACTTCCTGCCACTAGAATATGCACTAACCGGTCTAGAAGATGAACCACCATGCCATGTACCTTTGTCTTATCTAAAATTATGATTGGAGATAAGGTCTTGGTTTACTATCTCAGATATAGTGTAAAAAAAATACATTCACTTGAGATCAGATGATTTACCTAAGACTATTATTAAAATGTATATCCCTTGATAATTCTTCACCAGTAAGATTTGGTGGAAGGTACCGGAGGTTAGTGGAGAAATATTAATAGTCCATGAAGGATATAATTCACTGATACAGGTGAAAAAACTCCCCAACTTGATCAAACCTAATAGTTTCTAGGTAGAAATAATCATATAAACTAGATTGGAAATCCCTAAAAAATGTGCCTCAGTGATGATATTCCTTGTTTAAAATATCCCAACATTGTTTAGTGTATCCATGAATAATGTAAGTCTCGAGATTGAAACAGATTTATAGAGGAATGTCCAAATTATTTAATATAGATAAAATACCTCTATTCATTACTCATTCGCCCAGGGGCCACAATCCCCAATAATAGTTGATGGATTCTAATACTAGAACTCTCATGTCAACTCTAACACAGAGGGTACAGATCATAGAGCTCCCTCCATCAACTTCACTAGCCAAAGAAGACCATCTCGGAGCTGAGAATCATTTCCCAATGCATACATAAGAGGTGTTACTACTGGAGGTTCCACAATTAGAACTACTTTTGGGTCAGTTCCCACTACTTTAGGTGCATGGTCATCATCACCTTCATAAATTTCAACTCAAGGAAATCATGAAATAATATCTATATAAATACAAAAAATGCCTCAAAATGAGATAAAGATGAAAAGAAATATATTTATAAGAAAATGTGATAGGTACAAGGCCTTCAATGCTCTTGAAAACACTAACTAAACAACCCTCTACTAAGGCCAATTCAGTGTGAAATTCAACTCTTTAATCATAAGGTTTCATTATATTGAGTTTCAATTCCATGTTATAGAGGAAAAAACCTTTAAGTTATAATTATAATCCCCATTTAATGGGAAAAAAATTCATTTATGAGTCAGGATTGAACAAATTTTGCATTTATACATGGTCTGGTTAGATGAATTTCCATTCACAAGTTATAAATTCCTAAGCTTTATAAGTTACAATTAGAATTAGTTTAACTACAACTAGGTTTTTACACCTGATATCAAGATTTAACGATTAAACAAATGATGGTTTAATTATATGGATCAAAATTACCAATTTATAGAGGCACAAAATTTATAAATTATAATTGATATCCATTTAATTGCAACAAACCAAATTTTTATCCCATTTAATGAAATTTTTGTGGCTTTAACATGTCATAATTGTCTAGTTAAGGTTCCAACATAATGCTAAGTGGGAAGAAACCATTTAGTTTTTTGCGTACACTTTATGTAACAAATTATTTCTTCTTTTAAAGAAACATTGACACATTTACAAGTATAACAATCAAGGTGCATGTGAGATGCAACATGCAATGCATGGAATAAAATAAACATGGCATGATGTATCCATAAAATTTAAATCATTAGGTGACTAAAATGATGCAAGAACAATGATTCATTTCCATAGCATGCCTAGGATAAAAATACATAATCACATCATACATTAGGAATCATGTGCATCACCCAATGTTGAGAATAGTTAAATATAATAAGAAAAATCCAAACAGCAAGTACCACCCCTGGAAACTTGAACTTTTTCATATATATGGGTTAGTTATTCCCAATAAAAGAATCATTACCAAATTAAAACACTTCTCAGTCTTATCTACCATCCCCAAATAGTAAGGTAATGAAACGATATCCTTTTATACCACTTTGGGACATCCGGATTCTGGTCCACTCATAAGTGACCCCACCCGTTAGTCACATGGCCTCAAGAGTACCTACCTATACACTAGAGTCTTCCAAATAGCAATAAGGGTATATCATGGTATAGTAGGGAGACTATACCCACTTTATCAGAGTGGAGTACAACAAAAACAATAATAAAAAATGCAATAAAAATAGATAATAAATAAAATCAGAATCATACTATCCAGATAAATCTAAACTGACAAATCAATATTTGGTGTTATATACAAAATAATTGTGGAATGATGCTATACAAAAATGGGAGTAGGGGTAAACAAAGAATCATTCATAAAAAATACATGCTATATAAAAAATATACCAAATGACCAAAAGATAATCTCTAAAATAATCATGAACACTAGTTCATTCCTATAATCCTATACTATTTCCTAGAATAGAACAATCAAATTTCCATATCTGGAACTACAAGAAAACCACCATTTAGCGGCAATTATTTTTTCATGTAGCAGAGGTTTAAACCGCCGCTACATGGTTTGGCACCAGTTTATAGAAACCGCCACTAAATTTGGAGTCAACAAACTATTAGCGGTGGATATTTCCATTTAGCAGCTGTTTAAGGGAAGCATCGTAGATGCCTAATTTTTCTATAGTTTTACTGAGTTTAGCGGCTGTTATAACCGCCTCTAATAAAATAAAATCCAGCGGCCATAAAAACACCGCTAAAGTCACGAGAACCACCGTGGAATGCACGCAAGTGATGCATCTCTGTAGTGTCGGTTAAAAATGCCGCTAAATGTAAAAATACATATGTTTAGAAGTGGTTAAAACTGCTGCTAATGTCTTACATGTATACTTTTCGCGGTGGTTAAAACCGTCGCAAAAAGATGACCAGAAAAAAAAATTTCTTCTTCCACTGCACCCCTACCCTGAAAAAAAATCAAACTAGAAATACCAATAACCTAATAGATTAATAAACTCAAAATTTAAAAAATAATGGAGAAAACTAGTAAAAAATTTATGGTTGTGATGCTTGGAAAATATAGTGGAACATCATAAATGGATATGCGTAGTGAGAAGATCATAGATTTTCTATTATTAAAACTGATGAATCTAGTTGAGAAGATCTCTTGACGATGCCAACACTTCCCTATGTAAAATCATTCAGTTCCTTATTTTCATAATTCAATTCACATTAAAAACAACCATTTATATAGTAAACGCCATTTATATTAGGTTTTCATTTTATTATCACCTCTACCTTTTCATCAAGATAAAAAACATACATATAATTATTCAAGAAAAATAGAGACACCTTCAACTAAATGTTCTGAAAGAGAAACCCTCTTCATGATATCAATTATGACTAAATTAGTCATATATTTAATCATCTCAATGAAATAGTTAACATATTAAATCAATATATGATTCCCTTATAAGAGCTCACCACATTCATTATTTAAGGATAATATTTCTAAATAAACAAATTCATGGAACGTTATTAATATTGGGTCTTTTGTAACTCAATATAAATAATGGTCTTTAAATATTTACAACTTAGAACCTAGAGGTTGAATGTGGTGAACTTGATCATGTGAAGGCATAACACCAACAACCAGGTGGGACATTACAACAATTACCTATGTCCATGAGGAAAAGGGAAGATGTTGCGGTGGAATTCATGGACATGTTACTAAGGCTGCCTCATAGTTGTGATGTGGTATGGGTTGTTTTAGATAGGCTCATGAAATTCTCTCATTTCCTACCAACCAGGGAGACATTATCATTTTATGATCTTGAGATATTTTATATCCATGATATTATTCACCTTCATGAGGTTCCTCATAATATGGTATCATATAGGGAAGCCCGGTTTACATCTCAGTTTTGGAAAGTCTTACTGAGGGTGTTGGATACCTAGATGACTCTAGATATAGAATACCGCCATCAAACTAATGGATAGTCATATCACATTATATAGGTTCTAGAAAAAATTCATAGATATTGATTCCTTTATTATAGGGGGTTTTGGGAGAGGCATATACCCATGCTTGAATTAAACTACAGTAATATCAATTATGTGACTATACAGATTGAACCTTATGAGGATTTTTATAGTATGTCATATCAATCACCTATATTTTAGTTAGAGGTAGTATAGGGGCACTTTTATACTATGTCTCTTGTATAAAATTTTAGAGAATGTCCAGTTGATCCAAAAGAGGATGTCTACTGCACGACCTAAATAGAAATTCTATTTTGATTACCTTTAACAACCTCTATAGTTTTAGTTCAGTGATCATGTCTTTTTACACATCTCACCATATATATTACATAGATGAATTAAGATATAGGGAAGATTTAAAAGTAATATATCAATCCATTCATGATTCAAGAGAGATTCGGGCTAATTGCCTATTGTTTTCAGTTACCTTAGTGTTACTGATCCATTCATGACATCTTCCATGTATCTGAACTATATCATTATCACTTAAACCAATCTCACACTCTTCATCTGGATGATTCTAAGATATAGGTAGAAATATCCTTTATATAGAATCAGGTTTTTATTTTCAACTAGATAACGAAGGATATCTAAGGTCAATTTGTTCCTAAAGCATGTATGTTATGGAAACAAGATTGTGTATAGGACAAGAAATGGGAGAGGGATGCCATTGCACATACATATTTTCTAGAGTGATTATTAGATAATTATTGAGAACCCTTTTATGGGAAATTTGAAAATTAATTACATCAAAAGACAATTGGGTTTTCCTTGAGGAACAATTCATTGTTTTGTTTCTAAAATCAGGTTTGAGTTATGTTTTTTAGATTATAACCAAATGTTTATACCATGGGATGATTGAATTGTTTTGGACAGAAGGAATTAGTTGGATGAAGTCTTGTTATAGGCTAAGAACATGTTTATTATTTTAAATTATATTTTTTATTCAATACATGATATATAATGGATTGAAAGTTTGAAATCATGACGTGTAATGAGATTTCCAGGGAATGAAAAACAATTTGCTAAATACATCAACAATGGGTTTAACTCCTAGTCATCCAAAATATCAACTACCAATTCAAACATAGGCCTAACTAGAATGATGTATACCACACTTGAGAAATCAAGACATGAAAGGAAACATCAGAAATCCATAAAATTCCTAAAATGAAACATGAGAAATCAAGAAAATGTTAGGACATGAAAATGTTTTGTGGAAACTATGTGCCACACATGTTGCATATACAAACCAAATATTCCCATATTTGTTAAAAACATCAACAATACAACTACTCACGGTCCGATGATGCATTGTCACCCTCTCCACCTCTATCTCCACTTTTTGCTGTCACCTATAAGAACATTATATTGAAAATTAAATACTGTTGCATATTTATATTAAAACTTAAAACCAATTAAAGTTTGAAAACTAAATGATTTTTATTTTTTATGATTTACCTACTAACCACCAGTCGACGCACTACCACCGGGGGCATATCTGCTCATCTACTGATGTATATCAGTCATTACTTTCTACAAAGCGGATATCTGAGCCCCGTGATCTTGAACTGTGGTTCATAGAGAAACAATTTCCCTCTGAGCATATTCAGGTATGGATTGACTATAACCAGAAGTAGATGCAGCTGGAATCCTTGGTGGCATACTAAAGACCTCAGATAGTACGATTCTGAAACCCATCCCGCGCACTCTACCAGGATGCTTCTTCCCAAGGACTTTAACAATTGGGTCATCCTGGGAGACTGGGTAGGAAATCCCAGGATTGGCATCCCATAGTTCTTTAATTTTTAACTTGAAATCAAATATCAATATATATTAACACAATAAAAACTGATAATAAGTTATTATAATAAAAAATTGACTTCATACCCCAACTTCTTTGGCATGCTCATTAACAAAACTTACATCTGATTTTTTGTGAACATCCAACCACAGTTCAGTTCGGGATGCTTCGTGCCCTAAAATATGTGAATGCATTAAGAAAATATAAATAAAAAATTCAATATATTAAACAGATAATATTTTCTTGTAAATATTTAAACTAATTAAAAGATTACCAATGTCATTCGGCTTCTAGAAAAGATTTTTGAGCCCACAGTGTGAGGGATGACTTGCTTAGCCCGATTTGATGCATTCTGTCTTGAGAGATCCTGAAATAAATAAAATTCAATTTAACAGTAATGTATTCAATGTCATATCTTCTTTATATACATGTATAAATTTAAAATTAGGATAATATAATAATATATATTTTAATACCATCCGCCTCTCATCACGATGTCTGTCAACAAAAACATTCCACTGTTCTTTTGGTACCCCACTGGGTAGCTTCTAATACATTTGTTTCATACCAAGATTTTTCAACGTCCACTTCTGTTCTATCACATCAACAACTATAAAGTGGAAGAACATCTATATACAGAAATTCATTTTGAAACATATTAGTAACATGAAATTCAATTAAACCATAATGTAATAAAATTACCTTTATTTTGAGAATAAAAAACTTCATTTTTCCAACTTGGAGGCATATGTCTCCAATCATCATAAGAAATAGGAAGGGAAATGGGCTCCGCTACCAGGTGGCCTAGAATCTGGCCAAGTAACCCCATGGTGTCATCTGTAGGGACCCCAAAATAATCCAATGGCATGACTATATTCTCTCCATTCATATTCCAAACATGAAAATTTTAAGTTTTTCTCCATGGTTTAATTTTTTTCATCTTCAATGAGCAAACAATTAGTGTAAACAAAATGCAATAAATTTATTTAATTAAAATTTGTACCTATGACACTGACACTCCAGTATATCCGTGATGAACTGGAAGGGGCGTGTCGCCTCCCCACTGCTGAGGCTTCTGAAGGGGGAGTCGATAACTCAGCCTCTAATGGGACACCCAAAGATGGTGTGAGAGATGGTGTATGGGGAGATGGTTCAGGGGTGTAGGCAGCTGGTGCCTCACATGCCGTGGGGAGGGAGCCAGATGGATCGTCATCTATCGAAGAACTAGATGAAATAGTGTACCGCTTCCTCCTTGGAATTCCTATCATTTAATCAAATAAAATTTATTTCAGAATATATATTTCAAAAAAATTATGCAGAAAAAAAATTAAAAATGATAATAGATGCCCTGTACTAACAAAAAAAAATAACAATGATAATGAATGACTGTAGAAATGAAAAAAGTGGTTACTGAAAGAATAAATAATTATACATACAATCATTTTCCCCTTCAATCATGTCAGTTTCCTTCTCCATTGCTTCATCCACTTCATTCATCCTTTCTAGAATAATATTTTCAATATCATGATGGACAAATAATTCTGCTTCCTGTTGTTGATGAAATTCAATTTCAAAGGTCAAATCTTCCACTTCATCACCCATATCATACAAATCTCTTTGTATTACATGAAAAACTACAATCCACCCTTAATACACAACATCATTCACATAATATACCATTTTTTATTGCGATACTAAGATATATGGATCATGAAGTTCATGATCACCAACATCCATCAAGCGAGAGAAGTTCACAGAATTAAATTGCAAGGAATCTCTTTTAACACCTCTGATAATATTGACCCATTTTCATTTGAATAAAACAATATAAAAATGTCCACAGTAGTTTAATTCAATAATATCATGCATCTTTCCATAGTATCCTACTTCAGAAAATGTAAATATACCACTATTCTATGTTTTCAAACCCACTTCTCGATCTACTATACGAAATCTAAATCCATTCACATTATAAGTGTCAAACTTTCTAACTTGTTATATAGGACCTCTTTCAAGAAACTTCAAATCTTCTGACAATTATGCTTGAGTATTAGTATTCATGATCTAAAAAAAGAAATATAATTTAATACATTTATAAAATGTATGTGTCAAACTAATATTCGTATTTATTGCAATATTTATGAACTTACATGTCGTGCAAACCATTCTACAGGCTCTTTATTCACAGCTTTCATTATATCTTTCTCATTTCATGTTCGGCCTCTCATTCGTATCTTTGTTTGTATCCTCAAATCTTCAATAAATGGATCTGCAATTTCACTATTCAGAAGCACATATCTATGTGCCTGTAATAATTCCAATTCTGTCAGTGTCACATTTGAGTTCCTCCCAAGTGATCGGCCAATAGAAGGAAATATTTTTGATTTCTGATGCATTTGAGATTGAGTTGATGTGTCGTCAACATGTACAACTCAATTAAATCTTTTCTCAATATAATCCAAATATCTGGAACAAAAGGTAAGACACTCCTCATTCAAATAGCCTTCAGCAATAAAGCCTTCTAGTTGAGATTTATTTCTCACGTATGCTTTCAAATGCCCAAGATATCTGTGAAATAAAATAATAATAATATGCATTTATTTAAATGCCAAAAACTTTTTACTTAAATGAAAATCATATAAACAAAATACCTCTCAATTGGATACATCCATCGATAATGAATGGGGCCTCCTAATTTAGCTTCCTCAACCAAATGAACAGTTAAATGCATCATGACAGTAAAAAATGATGGAGGAAAGATCATCTCTATTGAACAAAGGGTAAATAAAAACCCTTCCTGGAGGTTGTCAAGGTGAAATGGATGTAGATATTTCTCACATAATTGCCTAAAAAATGTGCATAATTGGAGTACACAAACATAATTTTTTCAGGTAATAATGTACGCAATGTCAATGGTAGTAACTGTTGTAACAAAATATGTGAATCGTGACTTTTCAATCCATGTAACTTACGATTCTTCAAGTCAACACACCTCAATATGTTACTTGAATACCCATTAGATACCTTTACATTCTTTAAAATTCGAAGGAATATATCTTTATCTATATTTTTTGTTGCAAAAATGGTCGGAGCATACTGTTCATTCTCATATGGCTAGAGATCACATTTTATGTTCATTAATTGTAAGTCTTTGCGTGCATTGAAATGATCCTTCGACTTTCCATGGTTATTAAGTAATGTGAAAATAAAATTATCACAACCATTCTTCTCAATATGCACTAAATCAAGATTGTGCCGCAACAAATTAAATTCCAAATAAGGGATTTTGAAGAATATACTTTTTTTCTTCCATTGTTGCGTTCTGATTTCACCTGACGATGCACTTCAGACCCGTTTTACGCTATCATTCAAATGACTAACCTTCCCAAATTCTGTTTCAACATTTTCAAGATGTGTCAATATTTCATAACCAGTTAACAACTTTGGAGGTGGTCTATGATCAATGGAACCATTAAATTTTGATATGTTCAGCTGAAATCTATGAGATGCATCGAGAAATCTTCGATGGCACAAGAAGCACCATTTTCTACTATGAGGTCTCCGTTTGGGCTCAAAATCAAAGTTACAAACGGGACAAGACAAACCCATGTAAGTGTTCCTACCAGATAAATTCCTAAGCCCAAGGAAGTCACTAATGGTCCACATTAAAGCAGCATTCATTTTAAACATTGTTTTAGAAGAAGCATCAAATGTCTCAACACCGTTACTCCATAACTCCTACAATTATTCAATCAAAGGCTATAAGTATACATCAATATCATTTACAGGCATTTATTTTCCTGGAATAATCATTTAAATGATAAAAGATGTTTGTTTCATACACATCCACGAAGGCATATTATAAGGGATCAAAACAACTGACCAAATGCTATAACTGGCACTCAAAGTCCCAAATGGGTTGAATCCATCAGCAGCCAATCCCAATCAAACATTCCTAGGATCATCTGAGAAATCTAGATGTAATGAATCAAATTTCTTCCATGATTGAGAATATCATGGATGTCTCATTAACCCATCATTTTTTTTATCTATAGAATGAAACTTCATGTGTTCGGCGGTTTTCGATGACATGAATAATCTTTCCAATCAAGGATTCAAGGGAAAGTAACGCAAAACCTTGGCAGGTGTGTTTCTTTTATTCTTCTCCATGAAATTATGTTCATTCATACTTCCAACATCACCCTTTGACTTCCATCTAGAAGAAGAACATTTCTTTCAATTATGTCTACTTGAATCCTCTCCCCAATAAAGCATTCAATCATTAGGATACACATGTATTTTTGTATAATTCAGACCAAGCTTGTTAATAACTTTTTTCATATCATAAAAATATTCTGGGATTTTTGCTTCAGGAAATGCATCACGAATCAATTCCAATATCATGGACATTGCCTTATTTGTAATTCCACATAGACATTTAATATGGTATAACTTCAGCAGAAATGAAAGCTTTGAATATTTCAAACACCCACTATACAACTCTTGATTTCCATCGCTAACTAAATCATGAAACACATTTTCCCCAGTGATGTTTTCTCTTACATTTGGCTCCATAAAATCAAGAGGAGGATCCAATGATATGTTACAATCCTGATCTGCTTGTGTTATAGTCTCAAAAACATCACTTGTCATGTTGTAATTTGTAGCACCCTCTTCTGGTTGTTCTGATATGTTTTGATGTTGATAGTGGTGTCTTGTAGTGCCAAATGCATCATTTATGAGGTTTTGCATTTCATTTTCCAATGTCGATAAACTTGGGACCTCATTCTATGGATTAACATCAGTTCTCAATATTTCTGTAATGTTCGATTCTCCATGCCAAACCCAACACAAATATTGACCAGGGAATTGCTTCAGTATTAAATGTTCATAATGTTCATCTCTCTTCAACCATGTTCTAAATTTACATTTAGGACATGGATGTCTTATTCTCACTTCAATGGATCGATTAGAAATTGAAAAATCTAAAAATTCATTCAAACCCTTAACATACTGAGGTGT
Organism: Viscum album; assembly: GCA_963277665.1. Classification (NCBI taxonomy): domain Eukaryota; kingdom Viridiplantae; phylum Streptophyta; class Magnoliopsida; order Santalales; family Viscaceae; genus Viscum; species Viscum album. The sequence goes on from OY728119.1 coordinate 1,292,055,556, forward strand.
GTTCCTCGGTAATGTGATCTATCTTTTATCCATGTATATTAAAATGTTCCTACACAATAATAAAAAAATTAAAACACATAGTTACTACTAAATAGATAAATAGATTCATATATAAGATAGTGTAAGATTACAGAAACATAATATAATAAATATGATCCCCTGAGTTAGATATGAACCCTCTAGTGTTTGGGATAGGGGAAGTTTCTTTGGTAAAGAGAAACAATGTGCTAACAATGCCATATTACTCAATTACCACATGGTCAATACTAAAAGTTATGCTAAACAGTATTCCTATCATGTTTCTCCCAAATCATTAAATTTTCAACCCTTCACTTTTGAAATACTTTATAATATCAAAATATAATATAAGACAACAAAAAATAACATAATCATAACTTGGTTGGAATCACATTTCATGAGGAAAAAAACAATGTTTCCAATCTTGATGAAGAAGCATAGAAATATCAGGATGTAACCCTTAATTGGTCGTGATTGTGTGACTCTAAATCAAAAACCAAATGGTATGGTATTCATGACCATAAACTAAATGACCCATGTTCCAAGACCGTATATAACTCCTTCAACCTAGGTAGTAAAAGTGGGACATCCCTTATGCCACTGCTTCCATTTATGATTAGAGAGTGCATATATTTTCCTCTTGATATCACACAACCAAGCACTAAAATAATATCAAAGAGTGAAAAACCCACTATTATCAAAAACAATGGTCATTAGTTTTATTGAGTTATATTTAATTATGAGATCATCCATATTCATGATACCATATTTTACCAATTCATATTAGGTTAACATGAAACATATCTTCATGTAGGCTACCCCAGTTTATGGTCCACACATCATAAAATTAAACAATGTGCACCTGGGTCAAAATTTTCTAACCTTAAAAATCATCTATATCGGTACAACTTGCATGAAGTAAAACTATATAAGTAAATAAACACAAAACTCATCATGGTGAGCAATTTTAAAGATAAACCTAGGTAAAAATTGAGTCTCCACTAACTGGATATGATGCTAACCTAATCTAAGTTAAGCATTTGGAATTGAAAAATGGAAGAAATTCTGTTAGGTTGAAAATACGTAAAGGGAAACCTAATAAGAAGACAATTCCTTTTGAACTAGGCCTCCCCAATACGAGGGTCATGAAAAATTTAAGGTGATAAAATAAACGAGTTAAAGCTTGTGGGGTTCATAATATTTTTCTAGAAGAAGTCAGGCTGTACTCGCTAGTCCCTTTTGACTATGAAAATTTTTAATCATTCACTTGTTCTCTCATCCCCAGTTTATTAGTCCAGAGGTATATTTATGAAATGTGTGAAGAAATAATTTTGGGGTGGTCAAACCCTTTTAAACATTAGAATCCACACTCTAAATCTACCGCTTTGCGATCCTTATCATATTTAATGAACTATTTTATCCAAATGGACTAAAAAAAGTGTTATAGTGATGGTATTTATGCCTATACCCATCCATGATCCATATAAAGGAGGAACTAATTCATCCAAATTAACTAACTATAGTGGTAATTTGATGGTAGTTATGTCTATATCCATCTATGATCCATGATCAAAATGAAATAATTCAACCAAATAGACTAAATCTAGTGTTACATTTATTGTACTTATGCCTATACCCATACATGATCCATGAAACCGAGGAAATATTTCTGACTAAATAATTTTTGAGAACCATATTTAACTTTATGAATTACCAATTCAATGTTCAATTGGTTTTAGATTATTTTAATGACATTTCCTCCAAAAATTTCATAGGATATTATGAAGTGTTAATCAAGCTAAAACAAAATCTACGGAATGGATGACAATTAAGAATAAAAAAAATCTTCATTCATTAATAAAAACAAATGATAAGAGGATCCATATTCTAGAGTATCTCTTCGACATTACATGTAAAGAAAAATGATAAAAGCAACTATAATATACCCAAATCATCCAAATCTAAAAAATAATCCAATTCCTGATGATAATTGCTGATGGACTATTGAAGGTTAATTTGTTTAATATATTTCAATTTATCCAATGGATGTGTCTTCTTAACATGGGGGGTTAGTTTTAAACTCCTTCATATAATGGGATCAATCCTTATGTCTGCTGATAGTAGCTACACCTACACCCTTTCCACATGAGCCTCATGTTCTCGTGGTTTTTCTATCTTCATATCTATTCAATCATGAGGCCATGCTTCTTCAATAGAAAAATTATGCAACCACTGAATGGAATCCTCTATATCTTTGTCTTGATGGTTAGAAATATTGAATAAGAGGAGGCTATATTCTTGGACTACCTATTCCTCTCAGGAAGTGAGAAAATGATGGATAAGAGCATATAAGTTCCATTAATTGAACCCAATTGTGCCCAAGACATAAAAGAGTTGGAGAAGAAGATCCACTTTATCAATATTCTCCTCTATCCCCATGATGATAGAAAAAAATTGGCACCAAACACATTTTATCACAGCTTAGTTTATTACAGTGATGTTGGGATCCAAATACTATTTACTTGATTCTGTAAGTAGGAAGCTAACGATACTGTAGAATCCTACCTGTTTTATCCCCCATGAAGATACTATAAACAAAATGTATGTAGGAAGATAACTATACTATAGAAGCCTCCCTATTTTATCCCCCCATGAAGCCACTATAACCGACCACCACTATGGCTCCCCACAAACCGAGTTGACCCTCCCCTATTTCATATAGGGAAACCCCTACATCAAAATTCCTTCTAATATGGGTGTTTAAGAGGTTATTTATATATTTCACTAGCTTGAGGTGACACCACACCCATGGTGATTCTAGACCATATCATTTTAAAGTTATCTAGACAACACCACTCCCAGAATTCAATCTCTAAAAAAATGGGTAAACTAAAAAAACAGCCTTAAAATCATTAAAAAATAAGAAAATTATTTCATGGGGTGTAAAAATCAACCCCCTAATGACACATTATTTCCATATAATTTAATTAGTAGAAGTTAAAATTCAAAATGATATAACCCCATGATACCTCATTTCAAGAGGTGGTTGGGTGGGAAAACAACTTGGGGGTATCTGAGAGAATTAAATCTAAACAAAAAACACATCTAAGAGGATTAAACTATTCTATAAAATTTCCTCATAATCTCTGATCATATTAAAACAATAAGCATGAAACACAAAACCCATAATAGGTAGAGTCATAGCATATATCTCTGCCCCATTTAGGGATAATCTAGAATGGTGAAATTTAGAAAAAACATACACCTCGTGAAGAAAAACAACCAAGAACTTAAATTCCACCAAAATCCCACAAACCCTAAAACTATCCCTAAAATTAACTTCCATTAAAGATCCCAAATTTGAAATCTAAAGTGAAAAAAAACCCATAGAAAATTCAAATTAATAACAACCTTTATTTTTTTACCCAGGTTGCAATGCTCTACATTGTCCAACTAGAACCTCAACCACATGGTCTTCATGTCACAAAAACCTCAAAAAGATCAAAACCCTCATGTTCTCAATAATATAAATTTTTATATTAGTTATGTGAGAATGATTTCATATGTATTATAATTCCCAACCCATCTAGAACCAACCTCCACAAATCTCAATCATAAGCACACACAACCTTCATGTGGAAAAAACCCAAATGAATGAGGTATTCACAAGACCAAAATTCACCTCAAACTACCTTATGAAATCTAAAAAACTAATTAAAACCGAAAATACTATTGAAAGAGGGAAACCTGGGGAAACCTGAGGTCGCGGGGTTGCCGGGGTTGCAGGGGGCCGGGGTCGCTGGGGTCGCGGGGTTGCCGGGGGCCGGGGTCGCGGGGGAAGCAGGGGAAGTAGGGAGAAGCGGGGTTAGGGTGGGGGAGAAGGGTCAGCAGTGTAAAAAAAATGTTTCACGTTGGTTTATTAGAAACTACTGCGAAACCATTTTTAAATAAGGTTTAGCAGCGATTCCCAAAACCGCCGCTAAAAAACCACCTCTAAATCCAATTTCTGTTGTAGTGTGGGTGATTTCATTTTTCCATAACTGTATCCATAAAGTCTGTATGGGTACTAATCAGATGCTTGAAAAGGGTGTGAGTAAAACTTAGTATGCCACCACCAACAATGTTTATAATAAATCCATCTTGGGAATATTACTATAAAAGTGTTCAATATAAAAAATAATGATGTATTACTATAAAAATGGTGGATATAATCCAGCCTATATGTACAATATAAGATAGGGGCAGTTTATAATTGAGTAATAACTGTATGTTGAATATAAACTGAAAATAACCACTATACTTTTCATACATTGGATATATCAAAGCATTATACCTACATGGGCTAGAAACCCTTGGCCAATGACCAAGGCATCCTCTTTGATTTCAATGAACTCATCCATGGTAACTTGGTAAATACTTTACTAGATCCCAAAGAGCTAATATGATGCGGTCCATATCTAAGGACATTAAGCTGGATCCAAGGTGATAATCCAAGGAATCTAAATTCTAGAATATGCAAGTGGATTATCAGTACCATACTGTGATATTACCTATCGATTCCATACCACATTATCCTTCATCGATGCCATACCATGATATCCATGGTCAGAAATCATATATAAATAATCAAGTGACATGTTAATGTATATTCCATTTATCAATTCAATTTGTTTTAATTTCATAATCAACTCACTTTCAAGTTATATAAAGGGCCATGTTAACATCCATACCTAATTATAAACCATTTATATAAATAATCATAAGCTAAGAGATTATCCATCTCATTTCACAGTTCTCATTTAGTTTATTTTAATTAAATTTTCATTTATAAATGAAAAGGGGCCAAGAGTGTTATTAAACCATTTAACGGTTCATTTAGTTCATTTTCAACTTCCATTAACATGTGGTAATATCCACACACCCAAGGTGGTGGACCAGTTATAAAAATTTATTTGAACCCACCTGAAGGGGTTGTTTAGGTTGAGGTCAGCAACCTCTAACCATGTAAAGAGGTCCAAGGAACATCAAATAATGGTTTAAATAATTAATTTAATGTATTACTTATTTTAAGTTCAATATAAGAAATTTATGTGTATAGAACAATGGAGACAAATTATAAACACCATAACTTTTAGGGAAAATTTATATAGTACCTAAAATAATATGATTGTTGACTCCTCATCTAGTATCAGCCTCAAATTTAGGATAGAATGAGATATAATTGAGAAACTAGACAAACACCCTACAAATAGGGCATATTAGCTCACACGAATATCATGTAAAATACGGGGAGAGAAACTACAAAAATACATAAGAGGAACCTCAAAATTACCAAGGGCGATCCAAAAAAACTCATGAAGATCAATTTAGAAGTCAGATGAGGGAGATAGCTCAAATACTATAGGAGAGTAGGAGAGGAGATCTCATTCAGGTTGGTGTATGTGAAATGGAAGAAGAAAATAGGATAATAAGGCTTAAAGGAAACATGGTCAAAATGGTAAAATAACTATTTTCAAAGGGGTGCATGGTTTTTTTACACGGTTAAACAAACCATTCACCAAACATGAATTAGACACTATTTAGGCACCCAATCCCCACTTAGTATACACACATAGTTATAAAAACCATGTGCATACCATGAATAACTACTGTCAAAGAAGCCACCCTTCACATGGTTGAGGTGGACGATTAGATAAACTATGAAATTCTCCTATATAATTTAATTCAAGTTCTATATGGGCAAGTTCACACCCTCACACAGTTGAACTAACTATGGACCTCTATTTAGGGATGCAAGGTTTTAGCACATGATTTATACTTACCATGCACCAACCAAGTTCCTCAACTTATTTATCCATAAACTACAACTCTTGGCCATGATATGATCTTATATGATCTTGAAAATTCCATGAGATCTTTTAGAATTCCCATATAGATAAAATAAAATATTTATATTCAAAATTATAATATCCATACCTCCTAGAAAAACTGGAATCTTAATTTATGGCCAACATGCATGTATTTTAAGGTTTTTTTATCTGATGGTATATTGAATTGTGCAAATTTGAAAATTTTTATCATTCTAGTATTTATGTGTTTAATGAATTATTATTTAGACAATTTTAATGTGCTTTATTTTCATGTTACTGCCTATATGACACTATTTTAAGTATTTCTTGTAATGTTGTATTGATCATGCTTAAACTTGTTATAAAATTCATTGAGTATTTTTATTATGTTTCACGGATCCTTGTTGTTTAATGTTTTATATAGGGGTAGTTAAAATTGGTGAAAAATCCTAAATATCATATATTTTTAAAAAATTAAGCAGTCACTGTTAAATGTTTCTAAAATTAGGATAATAAATTAAGGGGAGTTTAATTTTTCTCAACTATTTGAAGTTCTAGAATTAGCTTTATTATTTCAAAAATATGTGTTAAATGTTTCTCTCTTTGATTAATTTTAGAGGTATGGTTAAAAATTTTCATCATTTAATTACCTAAATACTTTTTGATATTTTTTTGAGTGGGAGTTAAAATTATCTTTATTTTTAATATTAGCATGAGATTATATGTTTATCTTTAATGTATCCTTGAGTATAATTGATTTATATTATTAAGGGAAAGATTTTACCTTTTCTAAAAATATTTCTTACTACTAAAGCATGATGTGTTAATTATATATAACTTTAATGCATATTTGGATTTTTTCTTAAAACTATCACAGAATAATGTTTAATGTGTTAACGGGTTAATATTTTAAATGGAAAAAATACTCAATTATTACATAAATTAGAATCCTTTTAGATATAACTTTTTATCCATTTTAATGAATTTTTTTTTTATAATTATTTTTCAAAAAATAGATTTTAAAAGTTTCATGTATAATCCTATTTCATAACCCTTTTTTATTATTTTCTTATTCCTTTTTGTATAATATAATCTTCATTGGATTAACAATTTTGATCATTACAAAAATGAGGAGAGTGAGTTAGAGTTTTATAATTATCAAAAAGGGGGATAATGTTGAGAGGATTATTTTTATTTTCATTTTGTTTTGATAATTACATATTCCTTTATTTGTTTATATTTTTTATTCTGGAACTTCTTACATTTTATTTTTGAAGAATGTTGGTTAGAATAGATTCTCTCAGGCAAAAAGAATCCTAGAAATCAAAAATATGGAAATCTATTTTACTAACTCTCTATATATTGAATATATATAAAGATAAAGTCCCTAGAATTTCATAAATAAAATTTTTCTAGAAATACAAGAAGATTATTGAGGATTTATTAGACTACATTGAAGGTTGAATCGGTCATTTGATATTGATATTCTGGGTCTGAAGTTTCTGTAAGTATTCAGTCCTAGAACAAATCTTCAAATTATTGTTACTTTAGTTTTTTTGTTATATATCAACCTAGGGTTATTAGAATTTCATGATACTTATTGATATGGATAGAAAATTAAAATATCTAAATTCCATTCTACTATAAAAAGAGATGATAATATTGTTTGTATACTCCAAAAATTCACCAATGTTCTACAACTCTGTAATTTTCTAGATTATGTGTGCTTCTATTTTTCGATGATAACTGAAGATAAAAACCTCAGAATTGTATTATTCTTGTTAGGATGGAAATATTAAAATTTTATCTACATTTCATTCTTTAATGATGATGTTTTAATCAGTTGTTTGGATACTCTAAAAAATGATCTAATTCATTGAAACATTTTCAAAATTCTACAAATTTTATAAAGTTACTCCTACTATGTTTTGATGATATATTTATATAAATTAGTTGTATTGAAGTGTTAATATATACACTGTAAAGATATGTAATTTATGTAAATATAATTTAATTGGAAAAAATTCTTAATCCGTTGTTTATAATCCATAAAAATGTACTCGAATTTACAATGTCAAGCTTCCAGGTATTTTTGTGAGTTTTTGATAAATGAAATTATCTTATACAGACATTTGAATTATCAATCCGGAACATTAGAATTATCTTTCCCAAATAGATTCTAGAGAAATATCTTACATGGATTGAAGAAAATTATCTTAAATGGAAGATAAATATCTTACTCAGATTGTATTATATTACATAGGAATCGTCTTATGAATCTTCCTGAAGAATTATCCTACGTTGTATGAGGATTATCCAAAAAAATATCTTATATACATGACTGAACTCAAAATAGAATTCCATGATATCATATTATTTTAAACACTATAGTAAACTCCATATCGTCTTCATGAAACCCACATCGTGTAGAAGCATGTTCTTAATGTGGCTGAACATATGCTGTACGATTTTAGTAAACCAGAATCTATGTGATGAAGTAATGAAATTGATAATGGAATAACTACAATTAGTGTTAAGAAACTACTTTAAGGATAATGAGTTTCATGAATTAAATTAACTTAGTTTATCATTCTTGAAATTATAAGAAATTATATAGGAACTCAACTAGCTTATAGCATGAAACACTACAATTGAACTTGGCTCAATCTACAGAGAACTCATATTATTATGTGTATGAAGCATTGAAGATTTACATGAAGACTTATCAATAATGAAAAATCAAGTATTTTTTCTTGGTTATGGAAAAAAACTTACTAAGTTTCAAGTAACGGTACTTTATCTACAGTTTTGAGATTATAATTTCCTGCAACCATATATGGTTCATTATATATGATTTGCCAGATGTATGTTGATTTATACATTATTAAGAATCTTTAAAAAGTTTTTTTCACCGTACCATGAAATTACTTGTGATTTATTTAAAAGTCATATATTTTTTAAGGATTTGTTTACCATTGCAACATTATGGAAAAAGGTATAGTGCTTTCTTATCATCAGTATCGAGATCTTTTACCTTTGCCAAATCTGTAAACATATTTAAGGATAAAAAATATGATCCAATAGATCATGATATACCAATTATTATGAAGATTATTAAGAAAATTTTAGGTTTGAAATATTTTCAAAATATGGAATATTTATTCATGATGGCTATCTGATTAAAGAAAAGTAAAAAAGGTGGAAGGAGAGAAAAAAATGTGACAAATAGAATTTTATCGATATATATTTTTTGGGATTCTCAAAAGAAATAGAGAGTATTGTGTGTGATAGAAAGTAAAAATAGAAGTGTTGTATCATTTTGATAAACAGAAATTCCACTCAATAATTTTGAATAGAAAATTGAAATACACTGTATATGAATTATTCTATGAGTATTAAGGAATAAAGAAAAAGAATACATGTTCTAAAGAATAAAATATTATTATGCTACTGTTATTATAAAAAAGAAGATGAACTACATCACTGTATTTACTTATGTTTATAGAAAAATAAGTGTATATTTATTTAATATCTTTTCAGCACTATTGTGAATTGTTGAATATCCTTATCATCTGTCAGCTATGAAGGCAACTGTGTGTTGAAGACGTATCAAACTTCTACATATTATCTATTTTCTCTAAGTTCCAACTACCTGTACTCAGTTGTGTTAAAGTTTCATCTTATTTTACTATGTTTTTAAATATCCTAGTTATATAACCTGAAGTCTTAGTAAAAACCTTCTAACAAGTAATAGTTCCATGAACTCAATCCAGGAAGTCCCTAGGAAAAGTAATAGTTCTAATATAATCAACAAGCTCATGGAGTAGAGTGTTTATAGAGTGGACTCAAAGATTTTTGTTCCTTGAACCACTATAAATCATTGTGTTCTCATCTATTTATTTTCTTATATTACCACTTTATTACTCTCTTAAACAAAGAGTATAGAATAAAAATTTATTTAAGTGGGAGGTTTAAATTGGATGAGATTTTTAAAGGGACTCAATTCACCCCCTCTTGAGTCTTCATCTACTCAAATTAGGAAAAAAAAATGATAACTTATTCAATAATTATTTATTTACTATCATATTATATGATTATTATATGTAGAGATTCCCTTAGTCTCTATCATTTTATACCTCCTTGATTTTTTCCTCAATATTTTTCTTCATAATAAAATTTCTAAATCATGAGTAACATAAAGTAGTGAGAATTACAATAAAAGTATATTTATTCCATTCCTTGTTGATCTATATACATGGGTTGTATTTTATTTTAATATTTAATCATCATTAAAAACTTATTTTAATAAAATAATTTAAGTGATCATATATTCCTGGGTGATTTTTTATGTTTTTTCCAAATAGGGACACTGTTTTCAAAACTCTTCTTAAATTTTTTTGGGCAGTGATTACAAAAAAAAATGGTGGAGAGACTTCCAAAGAGATTTAAAAAATTAGGAATAATTGATAACATGGATATTTCAAGTGTCTTATAAGTAGTTTTATAATTTATACTTTTTGGATAGAAATGAAATCTCAACACTATAGATCACACTATAACACATTTCACGTCCAATTAAATTTTCATGGTTGGAAGAGTGATTTTATTGAGAGGAATGAATCCACACTAAAATAAACTTATGAAAGATTAAATTAGGACCAATATAAGTTTAATTAAAGGCTAAAAAAATATCAATGATATTGAAGATTAAATATTAATAGACTAAACTATGATGATATATTTCATGACCTGACCCATACTGAGCTCAAGCTGCAACTACCCTAAGCCTGCGTCCATAGGCTAGGGGTTGATGACAAGCACTGAAGGCACAACTAACTCAGGGAGGAATTTTCCTAGGAATCTTGTACACACACACACAAACATGAAATGAAACCGTGTATATGGAAAGTGGGAAAGGATATAACTGCTATAAAGTAAAGTAAACATGCATGGACCTCTAGACAATACAATGTACGGTAGTGAAAACTGCAGGGTAAAAAGTGGAAAAATACACTCCCAAAATAGAAATAGGTCCAACCATAAAACAATTGGTAAAAGAGTCTAATAAGAGATCCCATATCCTAAATCCCAACCCCAAAAACTGTACGTGGTCCACACATCCCGTATCTTTATGCCCCTCAATAGTCACGATCGACCTATCCATCGTCTGCAAAATACCCAACCAGTGTTGGGAAAATCCCATGAAGGGGCGAGTATAAACATGTTGAGTAGAACACCCCAAAAAGGTGAAGGGGGAAGAAGTAAGAGATACAACTAGAAGAAGTAGTGTAGGAAAAAGGTATAGTAAATGTGGACAGAAGAGTACCCAACAATAGATATTATCATTCAAAGAAATACTAATGAGGGAGTAAGGGGATCTCCATCTCACAACTCATCCCAAGAAAAGTGATTAGCCCTCAGTTTCAAGGTAAAAAACACCTGAAATGTCCCACACCTCATCGTAACTAACTAAGAGGCATAAGTAAAAGGGACTCAAATCACCAAACCTCGATAATATCTACTTTGGGCGGCACTGACTCGCTCACACGGTTTTGGGTAGCATCGCAAGGACGCGCCTTGGTGGGGAAAGCGCCCATATTTCTCATGATTCCTTAGGTAAACCAAACCACACCTTATCACTCTACTGCATAGGCAAGGGTCCTGCTCTAGTAGTCATCGAGGAACACCACTTCCCATCCCCATTGGAGGGTAAACTCGACACAATCGTTGGGGAAGGCCACTTCTTAGCCTCGCTTGAGGGTATGCCTAGAACTATCATCAGGGAACCCCACTTCCCAGCACAGTTGGAGGGTAAACTTAGAAGGACCATCAGGGAATGCCAATTCTTAGCCCAGTTGGAGGGTAAACCCGGAACTAACATCAGGGAATGCCACTTCCCATCCTAGTTGGAGGGTAAACATAGTACTATCATCTGTGAGCCTGTCTGTTCACCACCGTTATCAGGTGTTATCTCTATATATGCCAACCCAAAACTTCCACATCATATCTAAAAAGATGCTTCTAAGGGAAAAATCTCATTCTAAATAGAAAATCACTTAGGATAGGCATATCATAGGCTGAAATCTGAGTTCAAATGAAGAAGATACAAAGGATTAAAGAAAGATCAGTAGAGATCAGAGAGTACACAGCGTGTGAGGATTTTACAAGGCGTGTGGTCCATCTTTGTTTCCTGGCCATATATTTGGCCGGACATGGGTTCTATCCCATGTAGGCGTACATGCCGTGTGTGGGGACTACATAGAGTGTTCTTTTTTTCCGGTGCCGAGAAGTGTCTACTGGCCTTTTCCATGTACTTTGGACTCCTTGTCTGTGTATGTAGACGCTGAAAAAGTCCATAACTCCCGGAGGAAGTTTTGAAGTGACGAAGAGAAGTCATATTCGGAGTCAGAGGCCTGATCTGGAGGCCCGAGAAGCGGTGCGCGAAATAAAGGAGGATCCACGCGAAATAATGTTGTGTGCGCGCAGTTTCCCCAGGATTCACGTAATCGAGCCGATGAGGTGCGCAATATTTGCGCGCCCCGGTTCCGCGCGGCGAGATTTTGCACGCCGATGACTCCCGGTGTGGAAGATTTCGCGCGCCGCCTGGATTTTGCGCTGTCTGGGTCCTATAAATAGAAGGCGACCCCCGACTGTTTGGGGGTTGAGGAATTCGGATCTACTCTCGGGCGCGCAATTCAACTCCCCCTGCGCACAATATAACTTCCAGGTAATATCTTTTTTCGCGCAACTTTTCCCCGGGGATCACCTTTGTGCGCAACTCCACCGGTTTAAGTGAATTTGCCCCCTCCTCCGGGTTCCTTCCTTGCGCGCAATCTGTGTTTAGTGCGTGCAATTCCCTTCCGTGCGTGCAATACCCTACGCGCCATTCCCTCTCCGCGTGCAATTCCCTGGCTCCAATTGCGCGCCATCCCGATGTTTTGTGCGCAAACCTTCTCTTTGCGCACAAAACCCATGACCCTTCACCTTGACGCCCCTTGGATGCCTTTCCGCGCTGACACGTGATGTCTTCCCTACCGGGCCTGCGCGCCATGCGTTGTTTTCCCGAACGGCCTTCCAGGCTCATGCGAAGTAACCTCAAGGTCCCTTGGGCGGTGTTTCCCATTGCGTTTCTTTTCCTTATGCTTCTCCGCATAGGCACGCTAACGACTATTTCTTCTTCACATAGCCACGCTAACGTGGACCCCCCAGTGGTTCGCCCTGCGGCCCCCCTTCACTACGGCCTTGCCGATGCCTTCCCTCCCACAAGGGGTAGAGGGAATTGGTAATGTAAGCCCTAGGGGTGTGGAGAGAACCCACCTCTTCCAAGCTGTAGGACGTTAAACTTCTAAGCACCTCGTCCTTAACGCATGACGTTAAACTGTGGTCCGACCCCGTGCTTCGCACGCAGGGTCCCCCCAGCTCGGACATTTTTTACGCCTCTCGTCTCTACAGGAATGGACTCTTCCTCGCATGGAATGAGATCCTCCTTGTCGGAGTGGTGTTTGTCCACGGGGGAAGGGCTGCCTCAGAGAGTAAGCCCCTAGTCTCTATTATGGAAGGTTGCACCCGTGCATCTCCGTACTCCCCCCTGCCAAGGCCAGTGGAGTCCTTTTCACACTGTGCTTTGTTTCACCATGGGCCTCCACCCTGGAGTAATCCCTGACACTAAGGGCCTCTAACCATGCGTAAGCCCCTATTTCCTCTTTGGGCCGCTCAACGCGTAAGCCCCATTCCACTTCTCACGGATGCACCCTTCGCGACATGATCGTCTGGTCCCTGCTGCCTCTTGTTTCCCACACCAAGCATGAATCACGTGGGATTAGAGCACGTATCGACCATGACATCCTCCCATGGGCCACCTCAGAGCGTAAGCCCCATGCCAGCGAACTACGTGGACCTTGATCCGTACTAACGTATGGTATGTAGGAAGCCTCCACGGGGTTCAAGCCCACCACCCGGTTGTTCCGACCTCTCCACGTCGGTTCCCTATCCACCATGGACCGCCTTAGAGCGTAAGACCCATACCCACCATGGGACGCCTCAGAGCGTAAGACCCATACCCACCATGGGCCGCCTCAGAGCATAAGCCCCATGCCAGCGAACTACGTGGACTTTGATCCGTGCTAACGCATGGTACGTAGGAAGCCTCCACGAGGTTCAAGCCCACCACCCGGTTGTTCTGACCTCTCCACGTCAGTTTCCTATCCACCATGGGTCTCCTCAGAGAGTAATCCCCATACCCACCATGGACCGCCTCAGAGCGTGACCCCCATACCCACCATGGGCCACCTCAGAGCGTAAGCCCCAAATTCCTCGTCCCGCATGACGTTAAACTGTATGACCTCGCCCCACATGCCATTAAACTATATCTTGTCCCGCATGATGTTAAACTGTATCCCCCCTCTTGGGCCATCTCAGGGCATAAGCCCCATGCCTCACTCCATCATCCATCCTGATCCTTACCCGGGCCGCCACATCCCGGTGAGATCATGCCACTCCACCCCACTCCATAGTATCCGGGAAGCTGCCCACGTGCTGGCCCTAACATCGGTGTTCCCCCTAGGGGGGTCCTTTAATCTGATCCACTCCCAGTGTTTCGATCAGTCCGATCTGTCTCCGTAAGACGTTAAACTCGCGACATACCCCGTGTTAAACATGAGAAGCTGAGGAAAACCTCAGATGGTGCACATTCCCAACGTTCGATGTGGGATGTCTCGGGCTTCCGTGCCCTTGAGAAGCCCTGTGATAAGGGTCAGAAGACAGACATGCCGATCGCCAACATCAAGACATGCCAACGACACCCCAGTGTGACCTTTCTCCTCACCGAAGGTTGCTTCCCTGACAAGGCCCCTTGGAGCATCTTGACAGAAGCAGCGTAATTAACTGGAGTCCATGCAGATATGGAACCGGGAATGAGCTTCACGAACCCGTCTTATATCTATGAGGGAGACCCAGATTAGGTGACGAGCTCAGAGGAGGAATCCAAGAAAAGAAGAACCAACATCCCATCATTTCGATCAAGGAGCAGACGTCCCTGAATAAGGAAAGGATGCTGCCCGCCTTTGGAAAGCGGGAATGCGGGGCTGCGAGCCGTGTGTCCTCCCATGCATGACGGACACACGCGCGCGCCTCGGCATAAAAGCGTCGGAAACAGAAAATGGTGAACTCGACGTGAAGCTCTTCTCCTAAATATGGGGACAGGTAGCGTTTGGGATGTCAGAAGATCAGCATGTCACCAGGTCTGGGTACCTATCACTGGGACGTGAAACCCGCCAGGGGTCGAGGTAGTCCGGATGTTGTGCACTCCGTTCCGCGACGTTGTCAGCATGGATCCCTCTCGTTGACCACGGAAGACGGAATGACGTTGGGCTATTGGTTGTCTATTTCTTTTCCTGTTAGAACTAATGGGTTCATCTCCTTGCTTACAGGAATCAGATCACTGCATCCGGAGCTCGATAGCCACTTGCCCACCGGCGCATGGGTAGGGGTAGTACCGACGCGGCTACCCCGCGCGGTCCCGTCTTTTCCACAGTCACTCCGGCTCCGATTTCCGCGACTGTCGGGCGCTCACGCCCCTCTCCCCATTAGATATCATCCAGTGAAGGGTGATCCATGACTTGGTTCGTAGGTACGATGAGGAAGGGATCATCCCCACTAGGGGCCTGACCTGTTTGGATCTAGAGGCGGTTGGGCCCCACTATCGCCGCCACCCCTAAGGGCCGCGCAGGGAGTCGCTGCTCCCCACTCTGACATTCAACCATTTCGGGAGCCTATCCCCGGAGTGCATTGACACATCCCTCCCCTATGCCAATGAGGTGGGGAATGTCCAGGTCTGCCCGATCGGAGACCCGTCTCAGGGGTTAACGGAAAGAACCCCCACCAGGCTGCGTCGACGTCATCGCCCGGCTCCTCGGGCCGAGGACCAGGAAATCTCTATGCCCTTACCACCAGCTCTATCCCATCCGACCCGATGCTAGCGTCGGGCGTGAGCAGAAGAGAATGCCCATCCTGGGGCACCAATCTCAGCAGCCACTGTGGCCCGAGCCACTGTTGACGCATCCTACAAGACCCGCGCACACGTTGAGCAGGGGCAGCCACATGCCCGACTGGGATCGAAACCCCGACCGCCCTGCAGGAAAGTTGGGTCGAATCTCCTGGTCGCGGGCACTGGAAATGGCCACCGCAGACCAATCCATGGTAGTGCCACCCATCATGAAGGCTCATTCCGTGCCACTGACCTGGAAAGCCGAAGGCTTCTTCGCGATGGCTATGCTCCGGGTATGACTCTTTCCAGCACCCACTACATTGGGTATGAGGTCACTCCCTGTACTGCCGGCCATGAGTATGAAGCCATTGTGTATCCAGTCGCTCACTCACATGGAGGTCCTCCCCATGTCCCTTTCGACATCTGTCCCGGTGCTTCTCACACCCTGGCCTTCAGTCCCCTCTGCCCCAGTTCTGTTCCGACCAGGGGACTCCTTGACGGAAATCATCCTTACCCTGAGGATCCACCCAGGGGCAGGAAGGCCGGGCGTCGTCGTCGTAAGAGGAATGTCAGGGGAGTCCGGACGGAAATTAGACCAGTCCGTTTCTCGGATTCTGAGGCAGAGTACGACTCGACGATGGGACCTTCCCCCCAACCCTTCGAGTTGAGGGCAGGGATGGGGACGCGGCATGTCAGTCTCGTACTCCCCGAATGCGAGATTCGTATGATTCCCTCCTCCCTCCGAAGGTATTTCCAGGAGGATGAGGACTTGGCGTACCCCCTGGGGTCAAACCCACAGTTTCCACTGGCCTCCCCGGAAGCACCTTCCGCCCTTGTCAGGGAGGGTGGGGAACTTTTCTGGGGACCGACGGAAGAGTCTCAAGACGACACACCCTCGGCGACCACCGGAGCTGTGACAGGAGGCCCATTCGCTGGCCCATCCTATCGCGATGTGGCAGCCAGGGCACTGAAGCCCTTGGAGGAATACTCAGAGATCAGCGATTCCCCGCCGACCAGCTCACTGGCCCGGTGGCCTACCTCGACGCCATTTCCAGTTCTCCGACCATCCTCGGTGAACGAGCAGAGGCAGCAAGGTCCGGACCCCGAAGCAGAGTCATAGAGCCTCTGGACCGTTCTTGCAGCAGGCCACTTCCCTGAGAAGTTTTGGCCGGTCGCAGAACCAGATTTTGATGTGCCAGAGTCACTCACCCCGATAGAGTTTTAATGCTTCCACTAGACTCTTCGAGTGACTCACTCCCGCTTTCTCCATCATCTAGCGCCTTATCCTGGGAGCCAAGCACATCTCGAGGATATCGGTGCGCAGTGCCGTCGGGTCGACCTAGCAGCGCTCCCTGCGGTTCGGCACCCCGAGTCATTAGGCCACCACGGGTCCCTCCAACAACAATGCATCCAGAGTTTTCAAGTACTCCGCAAAGTTATTGAGGAAGCCACCCCCCACGCGCACGTCCACGGATGGGGGCAGTTTTCTGCCCTTCTTTTCTATGCGATCCACTGACAACCCGATTCATTGGGAGGCCCTGAGGGAATGTCGCCAAAGACAGTGGCGGTCAACATATCTGACCTTTCAGATGAGGGAAACGGTGTGGATCCCCTCAATGGGGACTCACCCCCTGAGGACAAGCCGCTACTGGACCCATCTAGGAGGATTACTCGCCAACAGAGGAGCCTCCTAGGTCTCCATGTACCCACGAAGGCAGACACTGAGCCGAAACATTGGCAAGGGTAAAGAGCCCGTTGGGTCTGTCAAGCCTGCCGACCCATCTGCCTCGGTGCAGAAGTCAGAGGAAGACTCCGAGAAGGCCATGTTATGCTAGCAGCTTACTGAGAAAAAGAGGCTGGTTGATGAGATCTTGGCCGAACGCATTGCAGAGCGGCGACCTGACTATGGTAATCCCAGGTCAGGACAGTAGGGGCAGGAGCACCTACCCCTTATCGAGATTCCCCCGGGCAACCGAAACCATGTCGTGTTCACCGACAGGGGAGAGGCCAACGCCCATGGAAAGAGGGCGCAATACGTCTCTCCGAACCCTCCTGAGCGGTGGAATCACCTGGGGGACCATGCTCGGTTTCCTCCCGCTGCCCTGAGAATCGCTCCGCCAGCCACCCCGCGAGCTACTGAGCTTGACTACCAGATGGGAGATCCCGACAATGCGCTTGTGGTTAGAGATCCCCGTCAGGACAGGAATCCACATCCGAATGATCTGATGGAAGTACTCATCACCCGCTTGGAGGCCCTGGAAACTCGACAAGTGGCAATCCCACCGGACGGCAAGCCATACCCATCAGGGGTGGATGATATACCGGACCTACCGGGATTTGGGAACCCCACTTTTGCCCCCTTTAATGGGACCGAAGACCTACCAAAACACTTGGCCCACTTCAACTCGAGGTGCGGGCCTATGCTAGGGACTCCGACGCAACAGGAGACTGCCAAGCTCCGTTTCTTCGTTCAGACACTGGAAGGACTAGCATTCGTCTGGTACATCCAGCTCCCTATTGGATCTGTGACTAGCTGGGAGGACCTTTGCCAGCAATTCCTCTACCAGTTCAGTTCCACAACCTAGAAGACGAACATTACAGACCTCTTCAGGTGAAAACAATGGCCCGACAAGTGAGTCGCAGACTTCGTCACCCGGTGGAAGGGGCTCACGTACTCCCTTGACATGCCACTAACTCAGGAGAAATTACTGACGATGTGTGTAGGGAAAATCTAGGTAGAGCTGGTTCCTTCTCTGATCACTCAGAATTACCCTGGAGGGTTCTGGGATTTCTCGGACAAGGCTCAACGCCTCGAAGAAGCCCTGAAACAGGCCAGTTAGGCACGCTCGCTTCCTCCTGTAATCCCTGCATGGAGAGACGCCAGGGCCGAGCCCGCTGTTGTAGCCCAGATAGAGGCCCCCAGACAGCTGGAGCTGCTTCCAGTAAGGCTAGATCAGCAGGCTCATAGGGGTCCACCCCCACGGGCACAGCCTCCGGCCCAGTAGTGACCGCCTCAAAATCGGCAGGCGCCTCCACGTAACGCGCCACCGCCACCCATGTGAGATAATCCGGGTCTGCCTCCTCGACCTTCTCCTCCGGCCCCTGGCCATGGTCATCCCCCAAGAGCCCCCTTTCTAGATAGAAGGAATCAGACTTACTCGTTTGGCGAGGCCCAGGTCCCTGGTTATTTCCGTAGCACCTTGGAGCAGAGGATTGTGCGGCTGCCTGAGTGTAGGAAGCCAGAAGAGGCGTGTCTCACTGATCACCCTAACTACTTACCTTATCACCGGATCCTAGGACACACCATCCAGCGATGATATGTGTTCAAGGACTGGCTCCAAGACTAGATTGACAACAATATAGTCAGGTTGGGCCCAACCCTGGCACAGGTGGCAGGTGTCTTCGTGAGATCAGATGGCAGCAGTGACAACAGGGATGAGTGGGAACAGGTTTCCGACAGTGGGTCCCGGAAGTATAATGACTGGATGGCCCGTAGGACGATCGCCCATGCCCATGGCATCATCCGTGCCCGCCTGATTCATCCAGATCCCTCAGAGTCTGCAAGCGCCGCTTTGGCATTATCATCCCATCCTACCTCTGCCCAGAAGAGCAGGCGGTGGTGCAAGAAGAAAGAACGCGCCCTGCCAGTGCTGTCATCTTCTTGCATGCTTGGAAATTTCATGCCCCCAGAAATGGGGATCCCTCTGAGACCCCGTCTGGTAGTGGATGAATCCTCGAGTGAAATCCCAGGGTAAGCTTCGGTTAACACCGTAGAGTTGGTAAATCCCCTTTTGGCTCTCGATGATGAGGAACTCCGGGTGGACTCCCCCAATGTCCCCAGCCATCGCCAACGTCGGCGGAGTCGTGGCTATGTGAATCGCCGGGGCATGGCAGTCGTCACCTCCCATTAGGCCGTGAACGCTACCGAGACTAGGCAGCAGGCCCGGTATAGAGAGAAGCACACACAGCTCCCTCACCCGGTGTCAATAGGTTCGGCTCCACCACCGTTTGTGTTGCTGGATCAGGCGAGACCACCTCGTCCATGTTGCAGCTAGCCCTGCCCTACCGCCGGCCAGCTACATCCTTCCGTTCCTAACGCGGCAGCCACCTCCTGGGCTTCGACTAGTGAATGGCGAGACATGCCTAGTACCAGTCAGACACCGGTCCCACCGGCGGGACCCGTCATGCCTTCGATCGCAGAGCGGCCTCCTGTAAGCAGAAGCTCGCGTTTAGCTCAAAAGTTTGATGTTCTGAGGCACCTGACCGACATTCCAGCAAGACTTTCTATCCTTGAGGCCCTTCGCCTGTCGCCTGAAATGCGTGAGGTGCTCGCTGAGGCTCTAAGGAGCCCCCTTCAGTTTGAAACGGAGGTAGCGGCCGCAGAATCCTACCACACCGAGGTGATTGAGGACGCAGAATGTCAGGCAGTTATCTCGTTTTCCGATGAAGATGAAGACCTTCCCATACATGGGCACATCTGCCCACTATACATCACCGGCCAGTTCAATGGCGTGGAAGTCTTTCACTGTCTTGTCGACACGGGTTCTGGGATTAACCTGATCCCAACTCAGACACTGCGGAAACTGGGGTTGTCTGAGGATGATTTAACTCCCTCCGACCTCAGGATCCAGAGGTATGACAGGACCAAGAAAACTCCACTTGGCAAGATTCGTCTGAAGACCCAGTTCGGCGGCCTAATTGCCAATACCTAATTCATGGTTGTCTCTCAGGACACCGCCTACAACGCGTTGATGGGCTTGCCGTGGCTCCACCTTCACGCAACGGTTCCCTCATCATACCATCAATGCCTAAAATACTCCCTTAAGGGTCGAGTGGGCGTGCTCCAAGGAGATGCGTCTCCGTTTGCCTCTTTTGAAGCCCGTTACCTGGATGCTGACTATTACAAGAGCAAGGAAAAGCAGATCCTGACAGGTGAGGTTGAGCCCGCCACTGTCACGAGTGATCCCTGGGCAGGTTTGGATGACGCATATGTCTTCCCAATCCATCGGTTGGAGGCCACGACCCCCCGATATGGGAGAGTGCTTTGTTGTCTCGGGTACCGAAGGAAGGCATATTTCTGGGTCTAAGCGACGACGATAAATCACCTCGTACTCTTACACCAACCAGGTTCAGGTGATCCCCAGGCCTCTTACCCCTGTACGATATTGGGACATTGGGCTCATGGCAACGGTAGTACGTCATACACGTCTGTTTTGCCGGGCTGGAATTGACAGTCTCAAGACAATGCGTCACTACTGCTTTGATGTCGTAAAGCGTGGCCCCTTGGGCCGAAGGCCAGATGGGATTGGATCAACCGCCTTCATCGCCATGGTCTCCGCGGCACATGAGTCTCCCGTCGTGATGACCTCCACTGCCCAAGCCAGCGCCAGCTCCCCATCAGGGTCTGGCAGCCCTGAAACGGCTCCCCCCATGGATGAATCTTCCACAAGCGGAGATGAGGACATGGAAGATGCTCCTCTTGCCTTTGAGGATGGCGTCTCAACCATGGTCGACGAGTTAGTGCAGGTGAACCTCGGTAGCGAGGCAGACCTGAGACCCACATTGGTAAGCGCCGCTATGCCCCCCGAGGAACAGAAACAGTACATAGACTTCCTCAGACAGCACCGTGATGTGTTTTCCTGAAGTTATGACAAGATGCCGGGACTAGATCCCCAGGTAGCCGCCCACCGCCTTGGCCTCCCAGCAAACCGTCGCGGGTTCAAGCAGACTCTCAGAAAGATGCACCCCTCTCACGATGCCATGGTTGAGGCCGAAGTTGATAAGCTCATCAAGGCAAACTTCGTCAAGGAAGTCCAGTACCCCAGGTGGCTAGCCAACATTGTGCTAGTCAGGAAAAATAACGGGCATATCAGCGTCTGCATCGACTTCCGCGATCTCAATCGCCACTGTCCGAAGGATGACTTTCCCCTTCCCGTGACGGAGCTGTTGATCGATGCAAAGACCAGGTTCCAAGCCGTCTCCTTCATGGATGGGTACTCCGGGTACAACCAGATCTGGATGGCTCCCGAGGATGAAGAGTTCACTGCCTTCAGGGCCCCCAGGGTAGTTTCTGCTATTGGGTTATGCCCTTCAGCCTGAAGAATGCAGGTGCCACCTATCAACGGGACATGCACCGCATATTCAAGACGATTCTCGGGACACTGGTGGAGTGTTATGTGGATGATCTGGTGGTTAAATCTCGTCAGCGCCAGGACCATCTCAAAGACCTTGAGAATGTGTTCAGCTTCCTCCGTTCTCGCCACCTGAAGACGAACCTGTTGAAGTGTGCCTTCGGGTTCACCTCCGGAAAGTTTCTTGGCTTCGTTGTTAGGTATCAAGGCATCGAGATCGACCCAGATAAGATCAAGACCATCATTCAGGTGCCTCCCCCGAGTAATATTCGGGAGCTTCGAGGCCTCCAAGGCCACTTAGCCTATATACGTCGATTCATTGCGAATCTGGCCGGCAAGTGTAAGCCCTTTTCCCGGCTCATAAAGAAGGGCACCGTCTACGAATGGGACGCAGGGTGTCAGATTTCTTTTGAGGAAATCAAGTAGTATCTGTTTCACCCTCTGGTCTTGATGCCACCCGTTTGTGGAAAGCTGCTGGTCCTTTACGTGACCGCCCTGGAGCGATCCCTCGGTGCACTTCTCACCTAGAAGAACAATGAGGGAACAAAGAATAGCCTCTACTACCTCAGCCAAATGCTCCTCAACACGGAAATTAAATATTCCCTCATCGAGAAGAGCTGCCTGGCGCTCGTATTTGCCATGCCAAAATTGCAGCACTACTTGCAGCACCATGAGGTACAGCTGGTCTCTCGGGTAGACCCGTTGAAATACATCCTGAACCGAATTATGTTGACTGACCGATTGGCACACTGGGCGGTGATCCTATAGTAGTTCGACATTAGGTTTGTACATCAGAAGGCCGTTAAAGGATAGCTGTTGGAAGAATTATTAGCTGCCCACCCAACCTCTGCGGACCAGCCACTGGATCTAGGATTTCCTGATGAGGCAATCCTCTTAGTAGATCACGCCATCCCATGCTGGCAGATGCACTTTGACGGTGCCTCCCGAATCCCTACCGCTAGAAGGCTCAATGATTCTAGGATTAACAGAGTGGTCCTGGGTATCGTCTTCATCACCCCGGAGCAAGCCGTTCTGCCATATTCATTCCTATTGTCAGAAGGCTGTACCAACAATTAGGCAGAGTATCATGCCCTCATCACTGGCCTCGAGTTGGCTCTGGAGGTTAACGTACCCCATCTCTATGTAAAAGGGGACTCTGATCTAGTCATCAAGAAGGTCAATAGTGACTATGCTGTCAGGAAGCTAGAGCTCGTGCCATTGCTGGAGTGAACCCTCCGTCTAATGGCTAAGTTCCCCTCCCGGCTAGAGGTCGTTCACATTCCCCGGTCACAGAACAGTCGAGCAGATGCTTTGGCCAGCCTGGACGCATCACTCGTGGAGCCGAAACAGGATGAAATAATCATCCACGTGGCGCACCAGAGATTCATTGCTCCTGTTATTCCAGAGGGCGATCATGTCCCGTGAGTGAATCATCTCACCGCTGGCGCCCCTACGTCAGGACCCTCAGGGGCTTTAGGCGTGGTGATCAAGACAGTTCCTGACTAGAGGACACCCTTGGTTGAATATCTCCGGCACGACAATCTTCCACTGGACTGAGCAGAGCGAGAACAAATTCGACGCCGCGCGGAGCAGTTCACCCTTCAAAGCAGTCCCAGCCGTGAGTAGCTCCTTTACAGGAGCGAATTTGATGGCGTTATCCTCCGTTGTCTTCAAGGAGTCGAGATCCCACAGGTCATGAAAGAAGTGCATGCTGGTTCCTGTGGCGCCCACCAGGACGGGTCGAAGTTGTCCCACCAGATTCAGAGGCTGGGAAACTTCTGGCCCTCCATGATCCACGACTGCATCGAGTATGCCAAGAGGTGTCATGCATGCCAAGTTCATGCTAACTTTTTGCATCGGCCACCAGAGCCTCTCCATACTACCAAGTATTCTTGGCCCTTTGCAGTCTGGAGGTTGGATGTCATAGGGCCTTACCCGCCGGCGACGGCCCGCTAGTGCCGGTTCATCTTGACCGCTACGGATTTCTTCTCAAAGTGGGTAGAGGCAATCCTGCTCAGGGAAGTCAAGGCTTGTTCTATCGCTGACTTCGTGAGCTCCAATATCATCTACCAGTTTGGATTACCTCACGCTATCCCCACGGATAACAGAACCAACTTCCAAGCAGCCGAGCTGAAGAA
The DNA here is from genome assembly GCA_963277665.1 of Viscum album. Classification (NCBI taxonomy): domain Eukaryota; kingdom Viridiplantae; phylum Streptophyta; class Magnoliopsida; order Santalales; family Viscaceae; genus Viscum; species Viscum album. Next base: position 1,292,079,677 of record OY728119.1, read on the forward strand.
ATTGTACACCAAGTACAACATTCTCTCTAACCACACCTCCCTCTATCATGCGCAAGAAAATGGACAGATTAAGGCGTTTAACAAAACCCTCTCTAACATTCTGCAAAAAATGGTTGGTCAGAACAAGAAAAGTTGGCCGGACAAGCTCCCCAACGCCCTCTGGGCCTATAGGACGATGAATCGTAACTCCACCCAGGTGACTCCGTATTCCTTGGTGTACGGAGCTGAGGCCGTCCTGCCCATCGAGATCCAGTTGCCCTCATTATGCACGGTGTTCTACGACCAGCAAGCGTCGTATAGAGTTTCCAAAATCCGTCTAGTCGAATTGGACGCGCTGGACGAAAGTAGGCTTCATGCTTTACATAACATGGAAAGGCATCAGAGGAAGATGGCTCGAGCTTTCAATAAGAAGGTTTGCCTCCGCTCCTTCCTGCAAGATGATCTCGTGCTGGCTCTCAGAGCGCCAATGATTCCCGGCAGGAAACCACCCAAGTTTGAGCCCAAGTGGGTGGGGCCTTTTATTGTCCATAAGGTCTATCCCAATGGCACGTATTCCCTGGTGACTATGGATGGTGATCGTGTAACTCCTCCCACCAATGCCATGTTCCTCAAGAAGTACTTTGCCTAAGCCTTTTCTAGGTCCAACATGAACTTAAACGGTTGGTCCAACATGACCTTAAACTGTATGGTCCTACATGACCTTAAACTGCACCTGGTTCAACATGACCTTAAATTGTATGGTCCTACATGACCTTAAACTGCACCCGGTCCATCATGACCTTAAACTGCATTTTTCCCTACATCTGGGCTCTTGTGTCCGAGTTCTAAGACCTAAAACTAAGATCCGTATTTCGTCCAGCATGATGTTAAACTGCCTTTCCAGAACTACGTGCAGCTTGATTCTCATTCTAATGAGATACGTAGGAACGCCCATACATTTGATTTTGGGTCCAGCCCCAGGAATTACCAAATTCTGTCCTTTTTCAGGGTCTGAGTTCTAAGACCTAAAACTAAGATCCGTATTTCGTCCTACATGATGTTAAACTGTGTTTCTAAGAACTACGTCTAGCTTGATTCCCATCCTTATGGGATATGTAGGAGCACCCAGACCTTTCATCTTTGGGTCCAGCTTGAGGTCCGCTATCGCATATGTCTTGCCTTTGGGACCCTGACCATAGGATCGCGTGGCGTGGTATGGGATTATGTCCTCATTCACGTCGGGTTTGCAATAGCTGCACCACACACACCCTGTCCTCAGGATTAGCCCTCCTATGTCATGTTCCCCATGACATTAAAAGGTGACATCTAGAACTACATATGGATTGATTCCCATCCTTATGGGATACGTAGGACCGCCTGAACACCTAGATGTCAGGTCCATCCCCACCTCTTAAGAGATCCCACGATCTCCCGGTTGACAGGGTGTTTGGCATTAAGCCCCCCTCTTTTTCCCGGGGACCCGCCGTCTTTTGGCCGCTCTCAGACTGAGCCCTTTGACCCTTTCCGGTGGTCTACTAATGTGTTCAGAGTACTCTGGTCTAGGACAGGGAGTGTCAGATTTGACTTAGACAAGTTTTCTTCCACTTGTCAAGCTTCGTGTTCCCCTTCATTCAGCCCCACCATCCTTCACACCCGGAGGGAACCCCAAGAACGGCCTGGATACAACGCCTAAGGGCTCTCCTACCGTCACGGGCCAACGCCCCTGAGGGTTTTGGGCGACAAATTGATACAAATCCCATGTGGAGAATATGGTTAGCAGTTGATGCTCATTTGTTTGGACCTGCTTCTAGGCTAACGCGACAGGATGCTGTGTTGTGAACATGGTCAGCAGTAATCCTCGGTCGTCACGCCGGTTTCCTTGGGCCTTGAATGTTGGTGGCATGGTTCACACTGTGTTCCGCCCCCACCGTGTCAAGGTGGAATCCCGACACTCCTTGTAATAACCCTCAGTACACCCCCACACATCAGATAGACCGAGCTGCGTAACAGTGTCTCTCGGGGCTCCCGTGATCTGAGCGCTAGAGTATGTGCTTGGGTTTCTTCTCTATAGGTTGCGTACAGCTTGACCCTCATCCCCATGGGGAACGAGGAGTCCCCCAGACATTGCGTTTCAGGCCCAGAAAAGCTGGGAGATAGCATCTCTTGCCCCTCCCTGATTGTTGAACCCTCGTAGGCCCCTTTTTCCCGTGGCTCCTCTATCGGAACCGTGCGTAGTGATTGTACGGGATTACGCCCTCACCCGCATCAGGTATGCTGTATCGCATCACGTGTGTTCCTGTCGGTCCAAACCTTATGAACTTAAACTGTGTTGCCAATCCAAACCTTAAGACCTTAAACTATGCTGGCGGTCCAAACCATACGACCTTAAACTGTGTTGTCGGTCCAAATCTTATGACCTTAAACTGTGTTGCCAGTCCAAACCATATGACCTTAAACTGTGTTTCTAGTCCAAACCTTATGACCTTAAACTATGCTGATGGTCCAAACCATATGACCTTAAACTGTGTTGCCGGTCCAAACCATATGACCTTAAACTGTGTTGTTGGTCCAAACCATACGACCTAAAACTGTGCTGTCAGTCCAAACCTTAAGACCTTAAAATGTGTTGCTGGTCCAAACCATACGACCTTAAACTGTGTTGCCGGTCTAAACCTTAAGACCTTAAACTGTGTTGTTGGTCCAAACCTGACGACCTTAAACTGTGCTGTTGGTCCAAACCATATGACCTTAAACTGTGTTGCCAGTCCAAACCTTATGACCTTAAACTGTGCTGGCGGTCCAAACCATATGACCTTAAACTGTGTTGCTGGTCTAAACCTTATGAACTTAAACTATGCTATGGGTCCAAACCATATGACCTTAAACTGTGTTGTTGGTCCAAACCATATGACCTTAAACTGTGCAGTTGGTCCAAACCATATGACCATAAACTGTGATGATATCGTCCTAGCCGCACGACGAAAAATGGCACCGCATTGTGATGACCTCCCCATGGGGGACATCACACCAGGTATTGGTCGATTACCATGCTGCTTGTCAACGCCCGCTGTGGCTTGATTATTGTGGAGATGCCAGGAACTTCTACCCTAGGCCAGTCGCCCCACAAAAGATCATAAAGTGGAATCACTACCACATAATAATAGAATAAGAGATGTGTTTTATAACAAAGGAATATGGGAACAAGTTTTGGATCATATGGTTTATCCACATGATAAAAAAATAATTAGAATATTGTTTTAAGAATGAAGGATATCATGGTATCCCTAAACTCTCAGATGATTGTATCCACAGATTTGATACTTGTAAAAAAGGGAATATTATTCAATATACTTATAATATGAATGTTACTAAGTCATTGAAGTTTCATTATTTGGTTCATGTAGATATATATGGGATAATTTCACATATATACATATATATAAAATGGTTTTATGTTTTATTCATCAATGATTAAAACAATATTTCTTGGTAAATGGCGATACACTACAAATTCAATGTGTTCAAGTTTGTCACACATTATCAGAGTCTATATTAGAAGATGTTTGTAATGAAAATTAAAAAATTATAGACTAAAAATAGCATTAAATTTACTAATAAATATGTGGTAGAATATTTCAATAAGTATAGGATAATAAACTAAATTTGAGTAGTGAGGAGTCCTCAATAAAATGGTGTCATCGAGAAGAGGAACTATATCATTAAAGACATGGCTTGGATGATGCTCACTAAAAATGACCTACTAGTTATATATTTAAAGTAATTTATTTTAACATTAGTATACATTAATAATAAGGATTTTTTTCCTGATAAAGAAAATACATCAACAAAGATATGGCATGTGAATAGACCAATGCTGAAATAATTTTGAGTTTTTGGAAGGAAGTGATTTTTTCTCAATAAGGAGAAAAATAAAAATTTTAAATCCTATAGAGATGAATGATTGTTTATTATAAAATCATCCAAAAGTAATTTATAAAAATGTTTTAATAAAATAATTGAAAAAATCATTTCAATCCATGTTGTCATTATTGTGGAAAGTGAGCAAGATTCCTAAAAAAGTAATCATAATTCCAAAACCAATAATCATATTTTGAAGGAAATTGATACCAAAATAATAATCCTAATGAAAGTACAAGGGGTTTCATATGATTATAAATAAGAAACTAATGATGAGTAAAATTAAGAAATATTAGAATCTATAAAGAAGGAAATGAGTAGGGTTAAAATCAATATAGAAAACATCATTGGTGACCTGACATCTCTGGTACCAAAACATAAAACAAAATTCATTTCTATATCGAGTAGAGATAAATAATTTTTAGGAAGTTTCTATAGATTAAAATTGGATTAAAGTGATAAATGAAGAGCTTTCCCAAATTGAGAAGAATCAAACTTGGGTACTTGTTCCAAGGTCAGAAGACAAAAATGTCATCAAAACCAGGTGAGTTTTCCAAAATAAACTTAATGAAGGTGGTAAGGTAGTTAAGAAAAGGAAAATGGTGTGAAAAGGGTATTCCAAAATTATTGGGATTGATATAGATATGAAACTTTTACTTATAATGACTTGGTTTTTATGACTATTCTTAGCCTTAAAAATGAAAAGAGGATTCAAGGCTCTCCAAATAGTTTTCAAATCAACATTTCTTAATGGATTACTTGAAGAATAAGTATATATTGAGAATACAGATGGTTTTATTATTCTATAGGACGAAACTAAAGTTATATGATTTAATAAATAATTATATAGGCCGAAGTAAGAACTATGATCCTATTATTCTAGACTTGGTAAATATATGAGATATATTTGTTTTTGGTGAGGAAGAGTTAATCATAATCTATATATCAAAAAAGAAAATAATCCAAGAATGATGGTTCTAATTTATTTTGATGAAAAAAATATTTGGTTGTTAAAATGAAGTAGAATACAATAATTTTATAGAATTTATGAGGTGTGAGTTATATATGTTAATTATTTTAGAAATATAATTTTTCCTTGGTCTACATGTGACACAAGAAAATCATGGAGTTTTCATTTCACAGTCAAAATACACCTATGAAGTACTTAAAATATTTTTAATGGAATATTTTAAGGTAAGGACAATACCTATATCCACCCAGATAAGGTTTTCAAGGAATGATGGTGATGAGGAGGTTAATGTAAAAAAATATAGATAGATTATTAGTAGTCTATTATACTTAATTACTATATTAACTGATATTATATTTTCCACTTATCAAGATGCATGGTACTAAATTAATCCCAAATAGATCCACTTGTATGTAGTTAAAATAATACTATTATATGATAAACTCATGGTATATTTGGACTATTTTAAAATTCTATTTTACTATAGGATATATTGGGATTGATGGATGTACATTGGAATGGTTCAGTGGACGATCACAAGTTGACATAAGGATGTGGAATCTTTATTGGATGATTTTTTATTTCATGTCTATGTAATAAACAAGATTGAATTTCATTGATAACTATAGAAGATATGTATATTATGGAAACTCAAGCATGTAATAATTTTTTTATCTATAAATAAATATATTGAGGATGATCGAGTTTATGTGAAATATACAATTTAAATAAAGCAATATAGCTTTAGTATTATCAATCTTTGAAAAAAAATCCTATCTATCACTTAAGGAAAAATAATATTAAAGTAAAATATCACTTCATTAAATAGAATTTTGAACAAGGATTAATGAAGTTAGAGTATGTGTCTATAGAATTTTATTTTGTGATTATCCTGATAAAGGAACTACCCAAGGATGGTTTTAAAATACATCAATTATCTCTTGGTGTCTAACCATATCTATTATCCTATGTGTTTAGGATATGTCTCCCCCACTCCCTTATAATTTTTTTTTAATTATGGAAAGGCATGATGGTTATCATGGATTACTTTTTTGGATTTCTAATATTCTCTTGTAAACTTTAAAAGAAGTTCTAATTGGGTTTATTGAAAATAGTGAAGGGGTGGGAATGTACCTAGGTTAGAGACCACTCCCTAGTATCCTATTCAAACTCATTATGTAACCTACGGAATAACTTCCCATATGCCGGAGGCTACCAAAATCTTGCAAGGGCATATAGTGGTTCCATTGGAAAACTATAACCATATTTTAGAGTAAAAATAATAGTGTAAATAATAGTACATCATCTATAATAAAAATATTGAGTTCAAAAAATAATTAAACATACCCAAAAATAATTATGAATGTGGAAGCACACAATCATAAAAACACAATGTCATACCATTGTACAAAACTATTCACTTACTTGGATAATCACATGTACAAAAAATAAAAATAAAAATAATAATATAACACGATTATACTACCATCCCTAAGGCTCATACTATCCTAGTATCTAACTCTATATAAGATATCTTGATCAATCCTGAAAATATGGGCCTCTGTCATACCATCAGTGAAGTTGTCTAAGGTACCCATGTGCAATGTCTTACCAAGTAGGATGTGATCACAACTTAGTGATGAACCACCATCACACTTCTTATAATAACTAGTAAATACAGTGTACGTATATATGGTTTTCTCAAAAATAAATAAAGTAACTATGGAATCATAATAAAATAAACCATCGTCAATCTTTGAGTTCTAATATGAAACTCGATATCGTCTATACTTGCTTCGACCAATGATAGAACGATTATGAGCACATAGAATATTCATATAGATTATAACATGGTCAAAGGCCATACGTATTAGGTGCTATTTCCTAGGAAATCCAATAGTATTTGGCTCAATAGAATAATCTTATGCAGTATTCAAGGAATCCAATGTACATGAGTCATACTCACTATATTTTAGGTAATATCTCAGGCATCCAATATTAATCAGGCATAATCGCAGGATCCTATGTAGTATCTTGGGGATCATTTACATATCAAGTGTGCTCATTTTATCTTGTGGAATATTTCACGCATCTCATAATGTCATTCCTAGAGGGTGTGTAATGAACCTAACTTTTATAAATAAAATTATATTTGAAATTTAATTAAATTTATTATTATATATTTTGTATATAGAAAACACATGCAGTTATTTAGGTTTATTATATCTATAAAGTCCAGACCTTAAAACATTACATAATATTTAATTAAACGAATAATTTACATTGAGGATCTTTTCAGGTTTAGAGTTTCAGAGAATTTGGACATAACTATTACAACTCAAAAAAATTACAAAGTAGACACTTCTACTAAGTTTCCATTTTTCTTCATACATCAAGAACTCTTGAAGAAAAGAGTCATTTCTAGTTCCATGTTTAAGACAACATGAATTTTCCTTGATCCCATCTTTGACCCTATTCCACATTATGTCCTGTGAAAAACATTTCAAAAACTTGGGATGAGCATAAAAAGCTCAGTAAGGTATACACAAAGAAGGAAAACTGTTATTTTTTTAAAACAACAAGTAAACCATGAATAATTTAACATAAGTAATAATTTTCACCTTTTTGAAGTAGTAAATACACTTCACTGAATAAAATATCACTACTTACCCTTTTGTAACCAAAATATTACCATAAAACCCATATAAAGATCACATAACATATAAAGGTAACTTGGGACATTAACATACTTAAATGGAATAACCATATGGTCAACTACCACACATATCCTTAAATGGAATAGCCATACGATCAACATACATACCCAATGCATTGGAGGTTATAACGTAACCACCCGTCCTAGTTTTCACGGCACCACCCGTTATTTGGTTTATCACGTAACCACCCGTCAAATGTCCAAGTACCATTATAAAATCATAACACATAAAAAAAATATAAAGGAAAGAAAACATATCCACATTTTAATTACAATATATCACTTAAATATATTGACATAAAATAATCCTTTATAAAAACCATTTTCAATACCAAAATACTTAAAAGAGTATATGGTATTTATTTTCTTTTAAAGACATTACGTCTTGTTAAGGAAGCCAAAGATCAAATAATACTCGCAGCGATGAAAAGGTCGTTGTCTCCACTCACTTTAAAAGAAACATTGCTTTTTTTCATTTAGTAATATGCTTCATAGAAAAATATTCCCCTTTAAAAGTCAAGGGTTTTTATACAGCATATAAAAGAATGTCGTGTATTAAAACAAAATATGCCTCAATGAAAGGATATTGAGACGAAGTCCCTTACCTCGTGTCTGACTTGACTCGATCGTTCTTTAATATTCTGAATAATAAACTAAAGTTAAGTTCTAATTGCTTAAGAACCTTTTTAAAGTTTATTATTTCTTTATATCACTTATTACTATGTTATAAACATTATGTAATCATTTAAGTTAATAATGTCCATTTTGTCGATATTTGATACTTCAGTCAAAAATGAAAACCATATAGTTACAAGTTGTTCACATGGTCAAAAGTTCATTATATCCAGAATTTTATTTATGATTTAGATATCATATATATCACATATATCCAATATATACATGTATTTATAATAGTACATAACATTTGGAGATAATAAATGAAATGCACCGTTCATGGAGACGGTAAGCCGTACGTACGCATGAACGCAGCTTTCATTTCTATTTTGTAAATTAAGGGAATTAAAACATAATGATAAATAGTTATATTATAATTCTAGTATAATATCATACATAATATCATTAAATCTATCCTTTATACGTCCCACACATGGCATTAACGAGTCATATCACTTTGAGGGGGCGATAGTCCGCACTTCCTCGAATGAAATTATCGTGTTTACACATAATGGAAACCATAAATGTATGCTATAAAGTAAGAATACAAAAGAATAAATAAAACATAAACATAATATATATCATATATAAATACAGTTCTATCTTAATTTCAACCATGAGAGGTGGTAGGAGATAATCGAACAATCATCATTTCGTGAGGCGTTAGTTTTCCATCCATAGAAACAGTATGTTCTTCACCCATTAGATAGAGGTGTGTGTAAGTGTAGTTTGAATCCTTCCCATAAAACCATACTAGTATATTGAAGATACTAGTGTTGTTATAAAAGAAAGGAATAAAAAGATTTTAGAGGTTTGGATAAGAAAAATAAAAGAAAATAAAACAAAAGAATTTAAGAGAAACCTTTACCTTTAATTCGGGTAACTTACTTTGGTTTGAACCAAAATGGTTTGTTGAAGTGACTTCTGCATAAGGTAAGGCTTCTAGGTGGAGGATAGGTATGTGGGGAGCTTAATTGGGTAGATTTTGAATGAGCCAAAAGGCTTTAGAGGTGTGAGGAATTGGATAGAAATGGTCTCCTTTTATAAGGGGGAGGAGGGGCTCTTTTGGAAAGTGTGAAAATATTATTTTATCATATAATGGTATTCGGTTTATAAAGGTCCAAAAATAATTAAAGTTAAATATAATATGACTCATGGTCGAAATAAATTCATCCAATAATAATTGGACAAGTTTTTTTTTTATTATTTTAATAATTATAATCTTATTTAATTAAATGATTTATTAATGAGGTAATCGCTTCATCACTATTGTATCATAAATAATTTAATTTATTCGATGTCTAAAAATTACAAAAAAATACCATGATGTATGAAATATCTTTATCTTTTAAATTAATATTTTTAGTCAAAAAAAAACTTATATAACACCATTTAAAAATTAATTTACAAAGAGATATTTGTTTATGCCATTTTTGTATTTACTTTAAAATAATTAATCAAAAATGCCATTATCACTCCCAAGTAGCTCAAAGGGGTCCCAAAATCGACCCAAAGATGCCCATGGTCGTTAATGACTCAATAAATAAGGTTTGGACAAGTTTTAAGGTAATTTTAAATTATTATAATATTCTTTTTACCTTGAATTACCCTATTTACCTTTAACTGTGGTAAATAAAAGTCAAAAGTTTCTATTCACCAAAAAATATTTTCATCTTATTGAACCAAATTTTACTTACTAATAATAACCATGTATGTCGGATTTTTGAAATTAAATTCACAAAAGTGGTAAAATTTCATTTAAATGAAAAATTTTGTTGTTTTTAACTACTACTAAGTGGTTTCACTATTCATCAAAAATTGATGTTTTCATAAAAATACCAAAAACTCAGCCTAAGATTTATTTGATATTCATAATTCAAAAATGATGTATATTTTTTCAAATTCAAAACATAAAAGTGGCATAAATTAATTTAAAATTAAATCCCGTTGTTAAAACAAACAGTGTTTTTTTTTAAAAACAATAACTATCAAACGATTGACACTTATTTATGTCCAAATTCAATGTGAAATTAAGTCCAATGACCAAAATTGGATTAAATGGTAAAAATATATTCTAATTACACTTTAAAACCAATTAAAAATATAATATAAACATATAAAAAAATTAGATTAAAATGCAGTTTTGAATACAATATTTTTCACTATTCATTAAAAAAATGAACTTTATCACAAAATTTCCAAAATTTTACAAAAAGTAATTTTTGATGTCCCCATTATAAATAAAGATTTTATTTGGTAAATTAGAATGTATTAAAGTGACCAAGATGATATTTAAAGAGGTTTCTACATTTAAAGGCGATAAATCATCCTTTTAATGTAAATTATGCTTAAAATTAGATTCATTCAAATTTTAAGCCTCTAACTTTTTATTGGATAAATGAAAATACATTTAACAATCATTTATAATCATATTGTAGTTAGTTTTGTTCATTCCTGCCAATACAACGACTAGGAGTTAACTACTATTTAAAATAATAATATTATATTATTAGTGTGCAATGTAAGATTTCAAAGAAACCCGTTGTTGCGTATCGGGTATGCCATCGAACATAGCATCCCTTTTTAAGTAAAATTAATATTCAATTCACAAATATTAATAAATATGAAATATATCTAATTCTTCATTTACCTGGGATGTTACATCCTTCCCTCCTTTTGGGAATTACGTCTTCGCAATTTGTATTCACTTATCAAAATAAGTGGGGGTATTTATCCCTTATAGAATTTTCCGATTCCCACATTGTCTATTCAACCATATGGTTTTTCCACAAAACCTTTACCTAGTGAATTACCTTATTCCGCAACACTTTCTCTCTATGGTGAAGAATCTGGACCGATTGTTCCTCATAAGAGAGATTCTCTTCCAACTGAACTACCTCTAAGCTCAAAACATGAGATGGATCTGGCATATACTTTCTCAACATTGAAACATGAAAAACATTGTGTACCTGGGATAAACATGGAGGTAAAGGCACTCTGTATGCAACTGATCCAACTTTATCCCGAATTTCATAAGGTCCAATGAACCTCAGACTCAACTTTCACTTCTTACCAAAACACATCACACTTTTCCATAGATAAACATTGAGAAAGACATGATCACCTATCTCAAAAGAAAGATCCTTCCTCTAGTTATCTGCATAAATTTTCTGTCTGCTCTGAGCTGTTCTCATGTGCTTCTGAATCAACTGAACTTTCTCTACCATCTCTTCTACCAATTCTGGTCCCATCAGCTTCCTTTCACCTACTTCATCCCAAAAAGTTGGAGTTTGAAAACTCTTTCCATATAATACCTCAAATGGAGACATATGTATACTGGAATGAAAATTGTTATTATAAGAAAATTCAACCAAAAAAAGATGTTGGTCCCAAATTACCTAGTAATCCGGTGAACAAGCATGTAACATATCCTCAAAGGTTTGAATTGTTCGTTCTGATTGCCCATCTGATTGAGGATGAAAAGATGTACTAAAATTTAATTCAATACCCAACGAATTCTGAAGGCCTTTACAAAAGTTATAAGTAAACCGGGGATCACGATTAGATACAATGAAGAGGGGAACTCCATGCAACCTGACTATCTCTTTAACATACAATCGAGAAAGTTGATTTAGAGACAAAGTATCTCGAATAGGAAGGAAATGAGCAGATTTCGTCAATTGATCAACAATAAACCAGATTTCATTATTAAGTTAAGATGTCTTCGGTAATCCCACAACAAATTCCATGGATATATTTTTCCATTTCCACTATGGAACTAGTAACGGATGAAGCATCCCTTTCGGTAACTTCGACTCTGATTTAACCTATTGACAAGTCAAACACTTCACAGAAAAATCAGCAATATCTTTTTTCATTCCATCCCACCAGTAATACTCCTGAAGATCTTTGTAAATCTTAGTACTACTAGGATGAATTGAAAACGGATAGCCATGAGTTTCACATAACAACTCATTATTCAACTGTGAATCACAAGGAACACATAATCTCTTCCTAAACCTCAAACCACAATCATTATCAACGTTAAAATAAGTCAACTTACCCTTTTGAACCAACTCTACCTTTTTCTACAACTCACTATCTTCTTTCTATGCTTTCCTTATTTTATCTAATAGAGATGATTTCACTGACACTTGAAACAAAACAGAAGAATTTCTTGCACCAAAAACTTCTATTCCAAAGTTCATCAAATAAAAAAAAGGATCTCGTTCCAAACATATCATGGTTGATGAAGAATTAATTTTTTGACTCAAAGCATCAACCACTTTATTTGTTTTTCCCGGATGGTAATGGATCGTGCACTCATAATCCAGGATCAATTCCTGCCATCTCCTCCGTCTCATGTTCAATTATTTTTGAGTGAATATATAGTTTAAACTTTTTTGATCAACATATATGTCACATTATACTCCATACAAATTATGCCTCTAAATTTTTAGAGCAAAAACAACATCAGCTAATTCCAAATCATGTGTAGGGTGATTTAACTCATGAGGTTTCAACTGACGTGAAGCACAAGAATTTACCTGATCATTCTGCATAAGGATGCATCCATGTCCTTTCAACGAAGCATCACCATAGATATCAAACTCACCATTTCTAGATGGAAGTTCCAAAACTGGAGCATTCACCAATCTTCTTTTCAATTCCTGAAAAGAATAATCACATTATTTTGTCCAAATGAACTTAACACCTTTTCGAGTAAACTTAGTCATTGGACTAGATAACTGTGCAAAATTTTCAACAAACCTCTGGTAATAACCTATAAAACCAAGAAAACTAAGGATCTCAGTTATATTTGTCGGTCTTTTCCATTCTTCAACAACTTTTGTTTTAGTAGTATCAACAGTTATGTCATTTTTTGAAACAATGTGACCAAGGAAAGAAATTTTTTTAACCAAAACTCACACTAGCTGAATTTCCCATACAATTTCTTTTCTTTTAAGGTTTTCAAGACAAACCTTAAATAAATTTCATGTTACTCTTTACTTTTGGAATAAACCACAATATCATCAATGAACACAACCACAAACTTATCCAAGAACTCACAGAAAATTCTATTCATAATATCCATGAATACAGCAGGTGCATCAGTTAACCCAAAAGTCATAACTACAAATTCATGATGGCCATATCTAGTATGAAACACAGTCTTCGGAATGTCTGCTTCTTTCACTTTCAACTATTGGTACCCTGATCCCAAGTCAATCTTTGAAAAATACTGAGCTCCCTAAAGCTGATCAAACAAATCACCCATATGAGGCAAATGATACTTGTTCTTAACAGTGATGTTATTTAATGCTCTATAATCAATGAAAAGTCTCATTGAAACATCTTTTTTTAACAAACAAGACAGGATCACCCCATGGTGACATGCTAGGTCGAATGAAACCTTTATCTAATAACTTCTACAATTTCTTCTTTAGCTCTAAAAGTTTAATTTGAGACATTCGATAAGTGGGTTTTGAAATTGGCTTAGCATCAGGAACTAAGTCAACATTATATTCAACATCCTGATCAGGTATAATACCAGACAAATCATCAGAGAAATCATAAAGGTACTCATTTACCACTGGCACATCATTAATCTCAACACTTTCTTTATTTTCAACAATATGTGCAAGGTAACATTCATTTCCATCTTTTACTAGTTTCTCACCTTCCTGATATGTTATCAAAATCAAGGGTTCATTCTTGTACACAAACTGTAAATATTTCTGAAATGAAACCTCTTTAGCTTTGCAGTCAATATTAGCATGATAAACAGATATCCAATCTATACCCAAAATAACATCAAACTCTACTAGAGGCAAAATAATAAGGTTTATAGGTAGATTATTTCCACACAAAAGGACAATAATGTTCTTATGTTTTCATTTTTTCTCAAAATTTCTTCCAATTGTTTTTACTATAAGTTCCGTATTCATATCTTGAGATGGAATTTCCAATTTATTAGAAAACTTCTCAGAAATGAAAGAGTGTGTAGACCCTGAATCAAACAATACATTGTCATAATCTGAACAAACAAACAATGTACCTGATACTACTTCATTTGATGGACCAACATCTACTGAAGTAGTTACAAAAAATTTCACCACCTTTTTCTGCTTGTAGTCTGGCTGCTTTCCCTCAGTAGAGTTCTTCGCTGGACACTCATTTGTATAATGACCCATTTCATTACACATAAAATATCTTACTGATTTCTTTTCATTTCCTGCTTGATCATATTCCTTACTATAAAGACACCACCTTAAACAATACATAATCATGAATTAAAAGAATAATTCACATTGAGGATCTTTTCAATTTTAGAGTTGTAGAGAATTAGGACATAATTATTACATCTCAAAAAAATTACAAAGTAGACACTTCTACCAAGTTTCCATTTTTCTTCATAAAACAAGAACACTTGAAAAAAAGAGTCATGTCTTGTTCCATGTTTAAGACAACATGAATTTTACTGGATCCCATCCTTGACCCTATTCCACATTATGTCCTGTGGACAACATTTCAAAAACTGGGGATGAGCATAAAAAGCTCAGTAAGGTAAACAAAATGAAGGAAAACTGTTAGTTTTTCAAAACAACAAGTAAACCCTGAATACTTTAACATAAGTAATAATTTTCACCCTTATGAAGTAGTAAGTACTCTTCACTGAATAAAAGATCACTACTTACCCTTTTGTAACCAAAAGATTACCATAAAACCCATATAAATATCACATAACATATAAAGGTAACTTGGGGCATAAACATACTTAAATGGAATAACAATATGGTCAAATTCCACACATATCAATAAATGTAATAGTAATATGGCTGACTTCCATACCCAATGCATTAGAGGTTATAACGTAACCACTCATCTTGGTTTATCCTGACACCACCCATCATTTGGTTTATCACGTAACCACTCGTCAAATGTCCAAGTACCATTATAAAATCATAACACATACAACATATATAAAGGAAAGAAAAAATTTCCACATTTAAATCAAAATATATCACTTAAATATATTGACATAACAAATCCATTATCAAAACCATTTTCAATACCAGAATATGTAAAAGATTATATGGTATTTATTTTCCTTTTAAAAACATTACGACTTGTTAAGGAAGCCGAAGATCAAATAATACTCACCGCGGCGGAAAAGGTCGTTGTCACCGCTTATGTAAAAAACATTCCTTTTGTCATTTAGTAAAATGATTCATAGAAAAATATTACCTTTGAAAATTCAATGGTGTTTATAAAGCGTATAAAAGAAAGTCGTGTATTAAAACAAAATATGCATCAATGAAAGGAGATTGAGATGAAGTCCCTTACCTCGTGTCAGACTTGACCCGTTCGTTCTTTAATCACTTGAATAATAAACTAACGCTAATTTCTAATTTCTTAAGAACCTTTTTTGAGTTTATTATTCCTTTTATATCACTTATTACCATGTTATAAACATTACGTAATCATTTAAGTTAATAACATTCATTTTGTTGATATTTGGTACTTGAGTCAAAAAATGAACACCATATAGTTACAAGTTGTTCACATGGTCAAAAGTTCATTATATCCAAAATGATATTCATGATTTAGATATCATATATATAATATATATCTAGTATATACATGTATTTATAATAGTACATGATATTTGGATATAAGAAATGAAATGGACTGTTCATGGAGACGGTAAGCCGTACGTACGCATGAACGCAACTTTCATTTCTATTTCATGATTTAATGAAATTAAAATATAATTATAAATAGGTATATTATAATTCCAGTATAATATCATATAATATAATTAACTCCATCCTTTATACGTCCCACATATGGCAAGAACGAGTCATATCACTTTGAGGGGACGATTGTCTGCACTTCCTCAAATGAAATTATCGTGTTTACACAGAATGGAAACCATAAAGGTATGCTATAAAGTAAAAATACAGAAGAATAAATAAAACATAAAAATAATATATATCATGTATAAATACAGTTCCATCTTAATGGCCACCATGAGAGGCAGTAGGAGATAATCGAATAGTCATCGTTTCGTGAGGAGTTAGTTTGCCATCCACAGAAATAGTATGTTCTTCACCTATTAGATGAAGGTGTGTGTAAGTGTAGTTAGAATAATTCTCATAACAAAATCCTAGTATATTGAAGATACTAGTGTTTTTATAAAATAAAGGAATAAAAAGAGTTTAGGGGTTTGGAGAAGCAAAATAAAACAAAATGAAACAAAATAATTTAAGAGAAACCGTTACCTTTAATTTGGGTAACTCACTCTGGTTTGAACCAAAATGGTTTTTTGAAGTGCCATATACCTAGGGTAAGGCTTCTAGGTGGAGGATAAGGTTGTGGGGAGCTTAATTGGGTAGATTTTGGACGATCCAAAAGTCTTGATAGGTGTGAGGTATTGGTTAGAAATGGTCTCCTTTTATAAGGGGGAGGAGGGGCTCTTTAGGAAAGTGTGAAAATATTATTTTATTATATAATGATATTCGGTTTCTAAGGGCCAAAAATCATTAATGTCAAAGATAAGACGACTCATGGTCGAAATAAAATCATCCAATAATAATTAGATAGGTTTTTGATTTTATTTTAATATTTATAATCTTATTTATTTAAATGATTTATTAATGAGGTAAACATTGTATCATTATTGTGTCATAAATAATTTAATTTATTCAATGTCTAAAAATTATAAAAAAATACCATGATTTAGGAAATAGTTTTATCTTTCCAATGAGTATATATAGTAAAAAACATTACTTATATAACATCATATAAAAATTAATTTACAAATAGATATTTGTTTATATCATTTTTTTCTACATTAAATTAATTAATATAAAATTGTCATTATCAATTCCAAGTGACTCAAAGGGGTCCCAAAATCGACCTAAAGATACCCATGGTCATAAATGACTCAAAAAATAAGGTTTTGACAAGTGTTAAGGTAATTTTAAATTATTATAATAATATTTTTACCTTGAATTACCCTATTCACCTTTAACCGCGGTAAATAAAAGTCAAAAGTTACTATTTACCAAAAAAATATTTTCATCTTATTGAACCAAATTTTACTTACTAATAATAACAATGTATGTCGGATTTTAAAAATTCAATTCACATAAGTGGTAAAATTTCATTTAAATGGAAAAGTCAATTTTTTTAACTACTACTAAGTGGTTTCACTATTCATCAAAAATTGAATTTTTTCAGAAAAAATATCAAAAATTCAGCCTAAGATATATTTGATATTCCTAATTCAAAAATGATGTCTATTTTATCAAATTATAAACATAGAAGTTGCATTAATTAATTTAAAATTAATTCTCGTTGTTAAAACAAATAGCGTGTTTTTAAGAAACAATAACTATCAAAAGATTGATACTTGTTTATGTCCAATTTCAAATTGAAATTAACTAAAATGACCAAAATTGGATTAAATGGTAAAAATATATTCTCATTAAACTTTAAAAACAATTAAAAATACAATATATCCATATAAATAAATTAGAATAAAGCATAATTTTGAATTAAAATACAATGTTTTTCACTATTCATTAAAAAATGATCCTTATCAGAAAAATTCCAAAAATTTACACAAATTAAATTTTAATGTCAAAATTCTAAAGAAGGATTTTATTTGGTCAAATATAATGTATTAAAGTGACAAAAACTATATTTAAATAGGGTTCTCCATTAAAAGGTGGTAAATCGACCTATTAATGTAAATTATGCTTAAATTAGATTCATTCACATTTTAAGCCTCTAACTTTTTATTGTATAAAAGTAAATACATTTAACAATCATGTATAATAATATTTTAGTTATTTTTTTTCATTCCTGCCAATACAATGGCTAGGAGTTAACTACCATTTAAAATAATATTATTATATGATTAGTGTGCAACATAAGATTTCAAAGAAACCCGTTGTTGCGTATTGAGTACGCTATCAAACCTAGAAACCCTTTTAAAGTAAAATTAATATTTAATTCAAAAATCTTAATAAATATGAAAATATCTCATTCTTCATTTACCTGGGATGTTACATCCTTCCCCCCTTTTAGAAATTGCGTCCTCGTAATTTTTATTCACTTATCAAAATAAGTGGGGGTATTTATCCCTCATAGCATTTTCAGATTCCCATGTTGCCTCTTAAACCATATGGTTTTTCCACAAAACATTTACCTGGTGAATTACCTTATTCTGCAACACTTTCTCTCTATGGTCAATAATATGGACTGGTTGTTCCTCATAAGAGAGATTCTCTTCCAACTGAACTACCTCTGGGCTCAAAAGATGAGATGGATCTGGCATATACTTTCTCAACATCGAAACATGAAAAACATTGCGTACCTAGGATAAACCTGGAGGTAAAGCCACTCTGTATACAACTGATCCTAATTTCTCCAGAATTTCATATGTTCTATTGAACATCAGACTCAACTTTCCCTTCATACCAAAACACATCACTCTTTTCCATGGAGAAACTTTGAGAAAGATATAATCACCTACCTAAAAAATGTCCTTCCTCCGATTATCCGTATAACTTTTTTGTCTGCTCTGAGCTGTTATCATGTGCTTTTGAATCAACTGAACTTTCTCTGCCATCTCTTCTACCAATTCTGGTCCCATCAGCTTCCTTTCACCTACTTCATCCCCAAAAGCTGTAGTTCGACAACGATTTCCATATAATGCCTCAATTGGAGCCATCTGTATATTGGAAAGAAAATTGTTATTATATGAAAATTCAACCAAAGAAATATATTGGTCCCAAATTCCCTAATAATCTAGTGAACAAGAATGTAGCATATCCTCCAAGGTCTGAATTGTTCGTTCTGACTACCCATCTGATTGAGGATGAAAGGCTTTACTAAAATTTAATTCAGTACCCAATGACTTCTAAAGGCCTTTCCAAAAGTTAGAAGTAAACCCGAGATCACGATCAGATACAATAGAGAGGGGAAATCCATGAAAACTGAATATCTCTTTAACATACAACTAAGCAAGTTGACCTAGAGACAAAGTATCTCAAATAGGAAGGAAATGAACATATTTGGTCAATCAATCAACTATAACCCATATTGCATTATTATCTCGAGATGTCTTCGGTAATCCCATAACAAAGTCCTTGGATATATTTTTCCATTTCCACTCTGGAACTGGTTACAGGTGAAGCATACACTTCGGTAACGACCGCTCTGCTTTAACCCGTTGAAAAGTCAAACACTTCACCATAAAATCAGCAATATCTCTTTTCATTCCATCCACCAGTAATACCCTCGAAGATCTCTATATATCTTAGTAATACTAGGATGAACTGAAAATAGAGTGATATGACCTTCACATAACAACTAATTCTTCAACTGTGAATCACAAGGCACACATAATCTATTCCCAAACCTAAAAAAACACAATCATTATCAATGTTAAAATCAGGAAACTTACCCTTCTGAACCAACTCTACCTTTTTCTACAACTCGCAGTCTTCTTTCTGCACTTGCCTTATTCTGTCCGATAAAGATGATTTCACTGACACCTAAAATAAAATAGAAGAATTTCCTACACCAAAAACTTCTATTCCAAATTTTATCAAATCAAAAACAAAAGGATCTCATTCCAAACGTAGCATGGTTAATGATACATTACTTTATCGACTCAAATCATCATCCACTTTATTTTCTTTTCCCAGATGGTAATGGATTGTGCAGTCACAATCCTTGATTAATTCCAACCATCTCTTATGTCTCATGTTCAATTATTTTTGAGTGAATATATACTTTAAAATTTTATGGTTAGTATATATTTCACATTTTACTCCATACAAATTATGCCTCCAAATTTTAAAAGAAAAAAAAATAGCAGCTAATTCCAAATCATGTGTAGGGTAATTTAACTCATGAGGTTTCAACTGACGTGAAATATAAGCAATTACCTGATCATTTTGCATAAGGACACATCCAAGTCCTTTCAACGAAGCATCACTTTAGATAAAAAACTCACCATTTCTGGATGGCAGTGCCAAAACTAGAGCATTCACCAATCTTCTTTTCAATTCCTGAAAACAATCATCACATTCTTTTGTCCAAATGAACTTAACACCTTTTCAAGTTAATTTAGTCATTGGACTAGATAACCGTGAAATTGTTTCAAAAAAACTCCAGTAATAACCTACCAAACCAAGAAAACTATGGATCT
Source organism: Viscum album (assembly GCA_963277665.1). Taxonomy (NCBI): domain Eukaryota; kingdom Viridiplantae; phylum Streptophyta; class Magnoliopsida; order Santalales; family Viscaceae; genus Viscum; species Viscum album. Next base: position 1,292,100,164 of record OY728119.1, read on the forward strand.
TGGTAATATTTTTCGGTCTTGGCCATTCTTCAACAACTTTTGTTTTAGAAGGATCAACAGTTATGCCATTTTTTGAAAAAATGTGAACAAGGAAAGAAATTTTTTGTAACCAAAACTCACACTTGCTGAATTTCCCATAAAGTTTCTTTTCTTTTAAGGTTTGCAATAAAACCCTTAAATGACTTTCATGTTCCTCTTTACTTTTAGAAAAAACCGAAATATCATCAATGAACATAACCAAAAACTTATCTAAGAACTCAAGGAAAATTCTATTCATAAGATCCCTGAATATAGCAGGTGCATTGGTTAAACCAAAAGGCATAACTACAAATTCACAATTGTTATATCTAGTACAAAACACGGTCTTCAGAATTTCTTCTTCCTTTACTTTCAACTAATGGTACCCCGATCTCAAGTTAATCTTTGAAAAATACTGAGCCCACTAAAGCTGATCAAACAAATCATCGATATGAGGCAAATGATACTTGTTCTTAACAGTGATGTTATTAAATTATCTATAATCAGTGAAAAATCTCATTGGACCATCTTTCTTTTTAACAAATAAGGCAAGAGAACCCCATGGTGATGTGCTAGGTTGAAAGAAACCTTTATCTAATAACTCCTACAATTGCTTCTTTAACTCTAAAAGTTCAATTTGAGCCATTCGATAAGGGGGTTTTGAAATTGGATTATCATCAGGAACTAAGTGAAGAGTATATTCAACTTCTCGATTAGGTATAATAACAGGAAACTCATTAGGAAAAAATATCAAGGTACTCATTTACCACTAGAACATCATTAATCTCAACACTTTCATTATTTTCAATAATATGTGAAAGGTAACATTTATTTCCATCTTTTACTAGTTTCTTAGCTTCCTGATATGTTATCAAAAGAAAGGGTTCATTCTTGTACAAAAACTGTAAATCATTCTAAAATGAAACCTCTTTAGCTCTGTAGTCAATCTTAGCATGATAAACAGACAACCAATCCATGCCCAAAATAACATCAAACTCAAATAGTTGCAAAAAATAAGGTTGTAGGTAGATTCTTTTCGCACACAAGGACAAAAAGGTTCTTAGGTTTTCTTTTTTGTCTCAACATTTCCTCAAGGTGTTTTTACCATAAGTTTTGTATTTATATCTTGAGATGGAATTCCCAATTTATTAGAAAAATTCTCATAAATGAAAGAGTCTGTAGACCCTGAATCAAACAACACATTGGCATAATCTGAACAAAAAAACAGTGTACCTAATACTACTTCATGTGATGGCCCAAAATCTAATGAAGTAGTTTCAAAGGATTTCACCACCCGTTTCTTCTTGTTGTATGGCTTCTTTCCCTCTATTTCTTCACTATACACTCATTTGAATAATGACCCATTTCAGTACACTTAAAAACATCTTACTGACTGCTTTTCATTGATTGCTTGATCATCTTCCTTACAGTTATGAGCAATATGATCAGACTTACCACACCAGAAGCACTTTCCAGACTTTGATAAACATTTTACAGGATACTTTTTACTACACTTCTCACAATTTGGATATTTAATTTTCTTACCTCCAGGCTTCTTTGATGAATTCTTTCCCTTTTCCTGGAAACTGGGCCTCTTATTCTGTTGTTTGTCAAAGAACACCTGATCATTGACAAACTCCATTTCCACCTTCGTCGCACATAGAACAAGTTTTTCATAACTTTTGAACTCATGAGAGGATAATTAACTTCAATATCATGGATTCATTATTAAGTAAAATCGATTTATCTTACTATCAATATCTCAGATGAAATTTGGTGCATACCTTGCCAATCGAGTGAACTTTGCTTCATAAGTAGCCACTAAGTCATCCTCCTACCTCAGTTCCAGGAATTGTTTTTCCATCCTAAGAAGAACCACCTTAGGAAAATATTTCTCAAGAAACATACCTTTTAATTCATCCCAAAAAAGAGCATGAATCTCCTCACTATCCCTGATATTTTCACTATCAACCACCACTGATCAGCTTCACCTTCAAAACGGTAAGCAACAAGACTAACCTTTTAATGTTTTGAACAACCCATGACATAAAAAATTTTCTCCAGTGCTTTAATCCACCCTTCATCTAGAACAGGGTCAGATGATCCTCTGAATGTTGGGGGATGTTGCCTCATGAAATGCTCCACTACTGACATGTTCCTTTGTGGTTGATCTGCTTGATCTCGTGCATGAATACCACCACCATTTATAGCCTGAGTCAACTGTTCCATCACCGCAAAAAACTATTCAGTTCCCATTCTGACTATCTCAGGTTGCTGATTTGGAAGGTTTTCTTCCTCTTGATGTTGTCCCAACATAGCTTCCCTGTTTCCTCTACGGAAAACAATTCTAAATATAGAAATATCTTAGGCATAACAACATGGTAATCTGTAAATGCTATATCATTTCAATATTACTATAAATTAATTTATGAACATTTATTAAACAATAACCTAATTCCTAATGTTGTCTAAACCGACCTCTAAAACCAATTATAAGGACATGGCCTTAAACAATACATAATCATGAATTAAACGAATAATTCACATTGAGAATCTTTTCAGGTTTAGAGTTTTAGAGAATTAGGACATAACTAGTACATCTCAAAAAAATTAAAAAGTAGACACTTCTACTCAGTTTCCATTTTTCTTCATAAAATAAGAACTCTTGAAAAAAAGAGTCATGTCTAGTTCCATGTTTAATACAGCATGACTTCTCCTTGATCCCATCTTTGACCCTATTTCACATTATTTCCTATGAAAAACATTTCAAAAACTTGGGATGAGCATAAAAATCTTAGTAAGGTAAACTCAAAGAAAGAAAACTGTTAGTTTCTCAAAACAAAAAATAAACCATGAATACTTTAACATAAGTAATACTTTTCATCCTTATGAAGTTGTAAATACTCTTCACTGAATAAAAAATCACCACTTACCCTTTTGTAACAAAAAGATTACCATAAAACCCATATAAAGATCACATAACATATAAAGGTAACTTGGGATATAAACAAACTTAAATAGAATAACCATACGGTCGACTTCCACACATATCACTAAAAGGAATAGCCATACGACTGACTTCCATACCCAATGAATTGGAGGTTATAACGTAACCACCCATCCTAGTTTATCACGGCACCACCCTTCATTTGGTTTATCACATAACCACCCATAAAATGTCCAAGTACCATTATAAAATCATAACACATATATAATATATAAAGGAAAGAAAAAACTTCCAAATTTAAATCACAATATATCACTTAAATATATTGACATAACAAATCCATTATCAAAACGATTTTCAATACCAAAATACGTAAAAGAGTATATAGTATTTATTTTCTTTTAAAAAACATTAAGGCTTGTTAAGGAAGTTGAAGATCAAATAATACTCGCAGCGGCAGAAAAGGTCGTTGTCACCGCTTACGTAAAAAACATTCCTTTTGTCGTTTAGTAAAATTCTTTATAGAAAAATATTCCCATTGAAAGTTCAATGGTGTTTATACAGCGTATAAAATAAAGTCGTGTATTAAAACAAAATATGCCTCAATGAATGGAGGTTGAGACGAAGTCCCTTACCTCATGTCCGACTTGACCCGTTCATTCTTTAATCTCATGACTAATAAACTAACGTTAATTTCTACTTGCTTAAGAACCTTTTTTGAGTTTATTATTCCTTTTATATCACTTATTACCATGTTATAAATATTATTTAATCATTTAAGTTAATAACGTTCATTTTGTCGATATTTGGTACTTGAGTAAAAAATGAACACCATATAGTTACAAGTTGTTCACATGGTCAAAAGTTCATTATATCCAAAATGATATTCAAGAATTAGATATCATATATATAATATATATCCATTATATAATTGTATTTATAATAGTACATAACATTTGGAGATAAGAAATGAAATGCACCATTCATGGAGATGGTAAGCCATATGTACGCATGAACGCAACTTTCATTTATATTTCATACATTAATGAAATTAAAATATAATTATACATAGGTATATTATAATTCTAGTATAATATAATATAATATAATTAACTCCATCCTTTATAAATCCCACGTATGGCATGAACGAGTCATATCACTTTGAGGGGGAGGTAGTCCGCACTTCCTCAAATGAAATTGTCGTGTTTACACATAATGGAAACCATAAAGGTATGCTATAAAATAAAAATACAGAAGCATAAATTAAAAATAAAATAATATATATCATATATAAATACAGTTCCATCTTAATGGCCACCATGAGAGGTGGTAGGAGATAATCGAACAATCATCATTTCGTGAGGCATTAGTTTTCCATCCACAGAAACAGTATGTTCTTCACCCATTAGATGGAGGTGTGTGTTAGTGTAGTTCTAATACTTATCCTAAAAAAATCCTAGTATATTTAATATACTAGTGTTGTTATAAAATAATGGAATACAAAGAGTTTAGGGGGTTGGAGAAGCAAAATAAAACAAAATAAAACAAAATAATTTAAGAGAAACCGTTACCTTTAATTTGGGTAACTCACTCTGGTTTGAACCAAAATGGTTTGTTGAAGTGCCGTCTGCCTAGGGTAAGGCTTATAGGTGGAGGAGAGGGATGTGGGGAGCTTAATTGAGCAGAGTTTGGATGATAAAAAAGTCTTTAGAGGTTTGAGGAATTGGTTTGAAATGGTCTCCTTTTATAAGGTGGAGGAGGGGCTCTTTAGGAAAGTGTGAAAATATTATTTTATTATAAAATGATATTCAGCTTCTAAAGGTCCAAAAATCATTAATGTCGAATATAAGATGACTCATGGTCGAAATAAAATCATCCAATAATAATTGGACAGGTTTTGGATGTTATTTTCATATTTATAATCTTATTTATATAAATGATTGATTAATGAGGTAAACATTGCATCATTATTGTGTCATAAATAATTTAATTTATTAGATGTCTAAAAATTATAAAACAAATACCATGATGTAGGAAATCTTTTTATCTTTACAATGAATATTTATATTAAAAAATATTACTTATATAACACCAGATAAAAGTTAATTTACAAAGAGATATTTGTTTATATCATTTTTGTCTTTACATTCAATTAATTAATATAAAATTGTCTTTATCACTTCTAAGTGGCTCAAAGGGGTCCCAAAATCGACCCGAAGATGCCCATGTTCATAAATGACTCAACGAATAAGGTTTGGACAAGTGTTAAAGTAATTTTAAATTATTATAATATTCTTTTTACCTTGAATTACTATATTTACCTTTAACCGCGGTAAATAAAAGTCAAAAGTTACTATTTACTAAAAAATTATTTTCATCTTATTGAACCACATTTTACTTTATAATAATAACCATGTATGTCGGATTTTCAAAATTCAATTAATAGAAGTGGTAAAATTTCATTTAAATGGAAAAGTCAGTTTTTTTAACTACTACTAAGTGGTTTCACTATTCATCAAAAATTGATGTTTTTCTGAAAAAATACCAAAAATTAAGTCTAATATATATTTGATATTCCTAATTCAAAAATGATGTCTATTTTACTAAATTCTAAACATATAAGTTGCATTAATTAATTTAAAATTAATTCCCATTATTAAAACAAATAGCGTGTTTTTAAGAAACAATAACTATCAAAAGATTGACACTTGTTTATGTCCAATTTCAAAGTGAAATTAACTCCAATGACCAAAATTGGATTAAATGGTAAAAATATATTCTAATTACACTTTAAAACTAATTAAAAATACAATCTAAATATATAAATAAATTAGATTAAAACACAGTTTTGAATTAAAATACAATGTTTTTCACTATTCATTAAAAAATGAACCTTATCAGAAAAATTCCACAAATTTACACAAAGTAAATTTTAATGTCACCATTTTAAAGAAGGATTTTATTTGGTCCAATAGAATGTATTTAAGTGACCAAAACTATATTTAAATAGGGTTCTCTATTAAAAGGTGGTAAATCAACCTTTTAATGTAAATTATTCTTAAATAAGATTCATTCACATTTTAAGCCTCTAACTTTTTATTGGATAAAATTAAATACATTTAACAATCATGTATAATAATATTGTAGCTAGTTTTATTCATTCCCTCCAATACAACGGCTAGGAGTTAACTACCATTTAAAATAATAATATTATATTATTAGAGTGCAACGTAAGATTTCAAAGAAACCTATTGTCGCGTATCGGGTACGCTATAGAACATAGCCACCCTTTTAAAGTAAAACTAATATTTAATTCAAAAATATTAATAAATATGAAAATCTCTTATTCTTAATTTACCTAGGATGTTACACTTACAGTTACGTGCAATATGACCAGACTTACCACACCGGAAGAACTTTCGAGACTATGATAAACATTCTCCAGGATGATTTTTACCACACTTCTCACAAGTTGGATATTTAATTTTCTTACCTCTAGGATTCTTTGATGAATTCTTTCCCTTTTTCTGGAAACTGGACCTCTTATTCTATTGTTTGTTAAAGAACACCTGATCATCGACAAACTCCATTTCCACCTTCTCCGCACATCGAACAAGTTTTTCATAACTTTTGAACTCACGAGAGGCTAATTCTCTTTGATATCATGGATTCAGTATTGAGTAAAATAAATCTATCTTACTATCAAGATCTCGGATGAAATTTGGTGCATACCTTGCCAATCGAGTGAACTTTTCTTCATAAGCAGCCACTGAGTCATCCCCCTACCTCAATTCCAGGAATTGTTTTTCCATCCTAAGACGAACCACCTTAGGAAAATATTTCTCAAGAAACATACCTTTTAATTCATCCCAAACAAGATAATAAATATCCTCACTATCCCTGATATTTTTCACCATCAACCACCACTGATCAGCTTCACCTTCAAAATGGTAAACAACAAGACTAACCTTTTGATGTTCTGAACAACCCATGACATCAAAAATTTTCTCCAGTGCTTTAATCCACACTTTAGCTAGAACATGGTCAGATGATCCTCTGAATTTTGGGGGATGTTGCCTCATGAAATGCTCCACTACTGACATGTTCCTCTATGGTTGATCTGCTTGATCTCGAGCATGGATACCACCACCATTTATATCCTAAGTCAACTGTTCCATCACTGCAACAAACTGTTCAGTTCCCATTCCGACCATCTCAGGTTGCTGATTTGGAAGGTTGTCTTCCACTTGATGTTGTACCAACATAGCTTCCATGTTTCCTCTGCAGAAAGCCATTCTAAACATAGAAATATCTTAGGTGTAGCAACATGGTAATCTGTAAATGCTATATCATTTCAATATTACTATAAATTAATTTATGGACATTTATTAAAAAATACCCTAACTTCTAAAGTTGTCTAAACTGACCTCTAATAACAACTATAAGGACCTGGACTTAAACAATACATAATAATGAATTCAACGAATAATTTACATTGAGTATCTTTTTAGGTTTAGAGTTTTATAGAATTAGGACATAACTATTACATCTCAAAAAAAATTACAAAGTAGACACTTCTACTCAGTTTCCATTTTTCTTCATAAAACAAGAACTCTTGAAAAAAAAGAGTCATGTCTAGTTTCATGTTTAAGACAACATGACTTCTCCTTGATCCCATCCTTGAACCTATTCCACATTATGTCCTGTGAAAAACATTTCAAAAACATGGTATGAACATAAAAATATTAGTAAGGTAAAGAAAATGAAGGAAAACCATTCTGAACACAGAAATATCTTAGGTGAGGCAACATGGTAATCTTTAAATGCTATATCATTTCAATACTACCATAAATTAATTTATGGACACTTATTTAACATTAATCTAACTCCTAAAGTTTTCTAAACTGACCTCTGATACCAACTATAAAGACCCGACCTTAAGACATTACATAATATTAAATTAAACAAATAATTTACATTGAGGATCTAATTAGGTTTAGATTTTTAGAGAATTAGGACATAACTATTACATCTCAAAAAAATTACAAAGTAAACACTTATACTCAGTTTCCATTTTTCGTCATAAAACAAGAACTCTTGAAAAAAATAGTCATGTCTAGTTCCATGTTTAAGACAACATGGATTTTCCATGATCCCATCCTTGACCCTATTTCACATTATGTCCTGTGAAAAACATTTAAAAAATTTGGGATGATTATAAAAAGCTCAGTAAGGTATACACAAATAAGGAAAACTGTTAGTTTTTCAAAACAACAAGTAAACCATGAATACTTTAACATAAGTAATATTTTTCACCTTTATGATGTAGTAAATACTCTTCACCGAATAAAATATCACTACTTACCCTTTTGTAACCCAAATATTAAGATAAAACCCATATAAAGATCATATAAGATATAAAGGTAACTTGGGATATAAACATAATTAAATGGAATAACCATATGGTCAACTTCCACACATATCAATAAATGGAATAGCCATATGGACGAATTCCATACCCAATGCATTGGAGGTTATAATGTAACCACCAGTCCTTGTTTTCACAGCACCACCCATAATTTGGTTTATCACGTAACCACCCATCAAATGTACAAGTACCATTATAAAATCATAACACATAAAATAAATATAAAGGGAAGAAAACATATCCACATTTTAATCACAATATATCACTTAAATATATTTAAATAAAAGAATCCTTTATCAAAACCATTTTCAATACCAAAATATGTAAAAGAGTATATGGTATTTATTTTCATTTAAAAACATTACGGCTTATTGAGGAAGCCAAAGATTAAATAATACTCGCGGCGGTGGAAAGGTCGCTGTTGCTGCTCACGTTAAAAGAAACATTTCTTTTTGTCGTTTAGTAAAACGCTTCATAGAAATAGATTCCCTTTGAAAAGTCAAGGGTTTTTATACAGCGTATAAATTAAAGTCGTGTATTAAAACAAAATATACCTCAATGAAAGGAGATTGAGACGAAGTCCCTTACCTCGTGTCTGACTTGACTCGATCATTCTTTAATCTTATGAATAATAAACTAAAGTTAATTTCAACTTGATTAAGAATATTTTTCAAGTTTATTATTTCTTTTATATAACTTATTACTATGTTATAAACATTACGTAATCATTTAATTTAATAATATCCATTTTGTCGATATTTGGTACTTGAGTCAAAAATGAAAACCATATAGTTACAAGTTGTTCACATGGTCAAAAGTTCATTATATCCAGAATGATATTCATGATTTAGATATCATATATAGCATATATGTCTAGTATATAAATGTATTTATAATAGTACATAACATTTGGTGATAAGAAATGAAATGCACCATCCATGGAGACGGTAAACCGTACGTACGCATGAACACAACTTTCATTTCTATTCTGTAATTTAATGGATTTAAAACATAATGATACATAGTTATATTATAATTAAAGTATAATATCATAAATTATATCATTAAATCCATCCTTTATACGTCCCACATTTTTCATTAACGAGTCATATCACTTTGAGGGGGCGGTAGTCCGTACTTCCTCGAATGAAATTATCGCGTTTACACATAATGGAAACCATAAAGGTATGCTGTAATGTAAAAATAAAGAAGCATAAATAAAACATAAACATAATATATATCATATATAAATAAAGTTACATATTAATGTCCACCATGAGAGGTGGTAGGAGATAATCAAACAATCATCGTTTCGTGAGGTGTTAGTTTTCCATCCACAGAAACAGTATGTTCTTCACCCATTAGATGGAGGTGTGTGTAAGTGTTTTTATAATAATTCTCATAACAGCATCCTAGTACATTGGAGATACTGGTATCATTATAAACTAAAAGAATAAAAAGAGTTTAGAGGGTTGGAGAAGCAAAATAAAACAAAATAAAACAAAATAATTTAAGAGAAACCGTTACCTTTAATTTGGGTAACTCACAGTGGTTTAAACCAAAATGGTTTTTTGAAGGGCCTTGTACCTAAAGTAAGGCTTATAAGTGGAGGATAGGGATGTGGAGAGATTAATTGGGTAGAGTTTGGATGAGACAAAAGGCTTGAGAGGTGTGAGGAATTGGATAGAAATGGTCTCCTTTTATAAGGGGGAGGAGGGGCTCTTTAGGAAAGTGTGAAAATATTATTTTATTATATAACGGTATTCAGTTTCTAAAGGTCCAAAAATCATTGAAGTTGAACATAATAAGACCAATGGTCGAAATAAATTCATCCAATAATAATTGGATAGGTTTTTATTGTTATTTTAATATTTATAATCTTATTTAATTAAAATATTTACTAATGAGGTAATCACTGCATCATTATTGTGTCATAAATAATTTAATTTATTCGATGCCTAAAAATTATAAAAAAATACCATGATGTAGGAAATATTTTTATATTTAAAATATATATTTATAGTAGAAAAAAACATATATAACACCATTTAAAAATTAATTTACAAAGAGATATTTGTTTATGTCATTTTTGTCTTTACTTTAAATTAATTAATCAAAAATGCCATTATCACTCCCAAGTGGCTCAAAGGGGTCCCAAAATAGACCCAAATATTCCCATGGTCTTAAATGAATCAACCAATAAGGTTTGGACAAGTGTTAAGGTAATTTTGAATTATTATAATAATTTTTACCTTGAATTGCCCTATTTACCTTTAACCACGGTAAATAAAAGTCAAAAGTTTATATTCACCAAAAATTATTTTCATATTATTGAACTACATTTTACTTACTAATAACAACCATGTATGTCGGATTTTTGGAATTTAATTCACAGAAGTGGTAAAAATTTATTTAAATGAAAAATTAAGTTGTTTTTATCTACTACTAAGTGGTTTCAATTAAGATGATTATTTTGATGAATTAATGCATTTTTAAAATAAATAATATTTTACTTTTAATATTATGAATAAATAATTTTTATTAAATATAAATAATCATATGATTTTTCTGAAGTGAAATGCAATTTCTATAGGGGTTTGAAAAATTTAATTGTAAAAAAACCCAACATTTCTTAATAAATTTTGATTCCATTTTAAAAGTTAAAATTCATATATTTAGAAAACTATTTTGATAAAATTAATATTATTTCTGGAGAAAAAATATCAAAATTATCTTTTGGTGATTTTTTCACAATTTTCTAAGTGAGTATAATTTTTAGGTAAAATTTAAAAACAATATAAATATACACTGTGTTTTATGGAATCATAATGAACCAAAAAAGTATGTATTAGATATTATAAAGGGTATCCATGAAAAAATATATGTTTTCAATTTTAAAAAAAATGTAATTTTACATTTGTTTGATGAATTTTATAAAGCCTTTAGAAATCCTTCAAAACCTATAATATATTTTATGTTTTTAAAAACATTTCTTTAAGAACATGACTAAATTACACATCTCCAAGGGTAATATTTTAATATGTTTAGACCTTGTAATAATAAAATAATGGAGAAAACTCCATTTTACAAAAACCATTGGAAAAAACCATGGTAAGGTTTATTGTTTTTATTACTTTATTATATAGAGTCCAAAACCTAAGTTTGAGAAATAATAATGAATTCTCTACTCATTTACTATATAAACCCACCCAATATCCCATTACTATACACTAAAAAACCATGGATCACATCTTTAATATAAACTTCGCTCTATATATCCCTCTAAAGGTTACTCCAACCTCTCAAGAAGACCCTCCCAAGCATTTGAAATCACTCTCTCAAGGTAAGAGATCTTCCACTCTTCTTTTATTCAAGCACTTCTTTTATGTTATGACTCAAAAATTTAATTTTTTCTATTTTGGGTACATTTTTATACATCCATATTACGTAACTCTTTATTTTCATGTAATGATATACCCATTTAACTCTCATTAAGACCTTCTATGAACCTTTATGTACACCTGTTACAATGCTGAAATTTAGTAAGGGATCCTCCAATTCTCCACTTTATTCAAGAATCTTCAATATATTATGACTTTTATATACATTTCATAATGTAAGGATATGTTCTACCATATCCCACTTACTTCCCCTATTATTATTAAGTGATAAGAAACCCCTTTGACTCCCATTAATCCCTCTTATGAACTTTTGTATGCCCCCTTTATGCTGTTGGAATTTCACCGTGATTTTCCATGCCAAAACAATTATGTAGTGAATACCCATACCCATTATTCCCAAAGGTGTTCACCTTTATGAACTTATAATTAAATTATTAGGGACTTACATTTATTTATTCCACACTAATTAATTTTGGAATAAAATATTATTATAAAATTTTCCATGTTTTATGATCTATGCGGAATACTTATACATATGAATGGAATGAAAGTGACAGGTGTGCCCAGAACTATAAAAAACAATTCATTGGGTAATGTTTTTTTCTCCGAAGATGTCATGAAATGGATTAGGTAGTGAACCTAATCCATCATGATACGTTTTACATCATTATTCATTGGAGGTTATCCTTAACCTATATTTATGATGCCGTGTTTAAAGTTGTTGCAACATTTCCTATGTTACCTTTATGTTATCATGCTATATCATTCCTCATTTTTCATGTTTTTGATTCTCACCCCTTTTATATCTCATTTATATATATATTTTCTAAATTTTAAAACTTTATTCATGTTATTAATGTTTATTCCATTAGTGGTCTTTATAACTCACCCCCTTCTTATGTATGTCCCCAGGTTATCCCATGCAGTTTTAAGTATGATAGAACAATATCAGTATATTAAGTAATTTTTCAGTAGTGGTGATTTATTACCTATTTTAAGTTGTTATGTAATGTACCAAATTCTAAAGTACACTATAATTTTTGATATTATATGTTTTATTATGTGTAATAATAAAATAATGTGTAATAAAGAAAAGGGTTATCATAGGTTGGGTCTTAGGGAATTTAATAATCATCCCATATAAGAAACTACTAAATCTTATGTAATATCCTAGGCACTATAGGTATACATAAAATCCAAATCATAGGAAATAACCTAGGAATTACACATATTTGGAATTCTTGCAAGATCTCAGGGAGTATCCAAGGAATACTACATATCAGGTTCAAAGGAAGGTTATTGGAGAGTATCCCAAGAATCCTAGTAGTCCTCAAACATAAGTTGAATCCTAGATAAAAACTTGGGTATTCATTCACAAGACCCATGATTAGTTAGTCCCTCATATAATATCTCACTAAACATATCTCATAAGGGTTTTCCATCTATTAAAACTTATCTCACATAATCAATGTCAGTTATGTGACTGAATCCAAATACATAAATATATTATATCATTTTCATAATGTAAACATTAAATTTCTCAAGTAAACTCGAAAATCCTAAAGATCTTAAGGTTTAGTTTCATTGGTTATTAGGTACATACACATCATATTACACAATATTACTTCAACATCTTCCATAATAAACTCTACTTAAGACTACCTTTTATAAATTATACTATATATAATTTCTTTGATAATGGAAAAGAAAACAAGTATTCAATTCAAATTCTTAGTATGGGAAACTTATCAATGAGCCGCAATGGGTTAGATCATAAACTTTTGATAAAATATGAATCATAAGAGAAATATCTTATTCAAAGGACCTGGTAATCATAAGTGATAATGAAAATCAATGATGGAACATCAAGGATAATGATATGAGATATATGAATAATCATGGAAGCATAAAATATATACCTCGGATTGGAAATAATGAAATAATCACAATCCATTGAAACACAACATTACATCATGGAATAACATGTAAGTGTGGGATATACTATAAATGAGGCACATTATTATAAATATAGCACAACCATAAGAATAATAAAATAATGTGATCAAACCCAATCAATCCCATTCTTTTTGAAAAAACCTAAACATGTTCACGCTTTAAAAATATGTGAAAACAAAAATATTTACACACCTTTAATTATATCATGAGATATAAAACCTTAATAAATTCTTTTTAAGGCTATATAGTACCCCACACTTAATCATCCATAGATATGTGTGACATATGAAAAAAACCATTCTTCTTATCATAAAGAACCATGGGAAATAAAATGGGTTTCATAAAATCTTCAACTAGTATCACATAAAAATAATATAAAGAATTTGATTGGATGGAACCAAATTCCAATCACCCGAAAATATTATTTAATAATAAAATTTATAGGGTTATCAATGAAATTTTTTCATAGGATATTGATCCAATAGAGGAAAATAGAAGTTAAATGAAAATAATTTCTCAAAAAATTTTAATCATTTCATAAGTGGTGAAATTACAAGTAACTTTAGAAAACCAATTTTTATGGAAAAGAGAATAATTTTTGAACTTTAATCCTAAAAAGGATATTTATTAATTCATACTTGAAAAGTAATTATGATCAACCTAATAAATGTGATGTGGAAAATAAAAAATCAAGTTTAAAAGTGAAATTCCTTTACAATATCTTTATAGAAAACAACTTCATTAAAAGGGATAATAAATAACCTATTTAAATAAATTAAAGTGAAATAAAAATATAAAAAGTGGAAAAAATATTTGGGTTTCAAATTTAAAAAGGATGAAATTGATGGGAATAAAAAATATGTGCATAGAAGAGAAAATTATATTAGAATGGGCATAAGTTATTCTTAACAAGGTATCTTTTTTAGGGAGGTGGAAACTGATCAAAGGAAAATGATTTGATGAGAAAATGTGAACTATCAAGAAAAAAAGATAATACATCATATATAATAGAGAAATGTAAGAATAAAAAAAACATGGGATATTTTAGTCGAGTAAAGTAGTTTATGACTCAATGAAAGAAAATTGACTTGATAAAAACCCTTACCATGGATTGCTACTCCATAAAAAACATTCAAAATTACTATATAATAATCAAAATATCATTGATAATATATTAAATAAAATATATTTTTTTTTGAAATTTTTTAATAATATTTTATGTTCATTTATTATTTAATTTTTATTAATTTTTAGTTAATATTAATTATTGGGAATTAGTGGTTTTAACTGTTCTACGTTTGTTTTGACATAACAGTTCTAGTTTCACTATATGTTTATAAGTTAATATATAAAATGGTAAAGTTTCTAGAATTATAATATACATAGCAGGTTAGTATGTTCCATGTTCATTCTATGTAACTTTTAGGTATAATCTGTAACAACAAAATCTAAAACGTGTTTGTTTTAGTTTCCTTTATTATACAAATGATTTTTTTATTAATATTGAGTTTCAAATTTAATATTTCCATTCCAGAAACAATTTTCTTTTATTTTCTATTATTATCATATATTTCTAGAAATTAATTTTCTATAACAACTCATTATAAAAATTTATAGAATCAGTCATGTATGTGGTCAAACTGACCAAAACAAGAACAGACTAGAATTAATTGGATAAGTATGATTATGGAGTGATTATATTATTGTAATATCATTCCAAAATTTTTAGAAAAGAAAAAAAAATTTATTTTTAGATAATATTATTAGTTTTTAATATTACTTAATCATTCATAATATAATCATTATAATACCATTTGTGTAGGTTCTAAAATTGACCTAAAAAGAGAATATTATAATGATTGAATTAATATTAAAATTCTATTTAATAATGGTAATATTAATTTAATATAAGATTATTGATTTCATAAAATTTATATTATAGATATTATTAATATTTAATAATGTGTATAAGAATAATAAGTTGAATAATGACAAGATAGGAGAAAATAATTATGTAGAAGAATTTAATATTCTCTTAGAAACCTTCTTTATTTTGAAGGGATTTGGTACTATTATGAGTAATAGAATTGAAAAAATTGGGATAAGCTTATTTGTGAATTAAATTATGTATATTATAGGGTATAATCTGAATTTTCATAGTTTATTTGAAGGTCCGGTGGAAGGCCCCTTTTATATGTGAAAGGAGTGACTTTTTTGTAAATACAATTTCTTACTAGAAAATGGAATCACATATTCATGTAAAATGGATCCAAATATTAAAATAAGGTAATATAAGATGATTTTTCGTTGATTATAACATCATACACTCATTTCAAAATGCGTTTTTGTGATTTTTAACAGTTTTACTCTATGATTTAATAGTTTTTTCATTTTTAGCCTTTACTGTGGTGACAAATGTTTACTTAAGTAATTTATTTTTAAACTAAAAATGAAATTGAAAATTTAGCCTAATATGAAATTTACGATTTAAAATATTAAATATATTTTAACATATTTAATTTCTAAAAGTGATAAAATATAATTCTTAAATAATAAATGTATAACACATTAAAAATATTTTATAGAAAAAACATATTTTTATGTATAAAAATGATTTCATGATAAAACTTTTAAAGGTTAATAATTTTAATGTAATTAATTGGTTTATTATTAACCAAAGAAGATTTTTTTAAATCAATCTAAAAAAAATTATACCTTGCGAATACTTAATTAAAAAAAAGGACCATAATTGTTTTTTATTTGAATAAAATATAACTTTGGTTCCTAAAAGTCAACCATAGATTTCCAAATTCAAAATAATAGTGTTAAATTATTTATTTTACTCATTAAGAATATATTTTTACAAGACAAATGTTTAAATATATGTAATTCATGCTTGTATCATAATGATTTCATAAAATTTACGGTATTTTTAAAAACTGTATTTTTTACTATTGACAAAAAATCAACCATTTAATAAAATTACAAAAATTCACCCTATGAAAACATTAATACGAGGAATTATAAAATATTTTTCAATTTATCAAGTTCAAATTACAACATTGATATAAATTTAATTTAATTTAAGGATACATAATACAAAAAACAAAAAAATTTACAAAATCATTTTTATTAGAACACCTTTTCAAAATGCATAATGTGATAAAATATAAAATATATCAATAATTATATGTTTATATAATCCCAAACCTTAAATAAAAAAACCATAAGATATTTGAATAATATCTAAGGGTAATATAAGTATTAGTGGGAGTCATAGGTGGTGGTTCATCTTACATAGATATTGAAGTTATTTCCATGAGTTTGAACTTCTCTCAAAAAATATTTATCTCAAAACAAACTTATTGATGTTCGTCTAGGGATTGGTCTAGGGAAAACCCTAGTGATACCACCTCCTTTCCAATATCAGAAAAATTAAATTCATAAGGAATACTCATACTTATTGATTCTATTGATTCTTCTTTATACATTAATTTCATAATTTAGTTTTCTCTATTTATAGATTCAAATTCAATGGTTATGTTATAATAGTCATTTTCAGTTATTTTATATTGTTAATATAGCATGGTTAATTTTAGTTTTTAGTTTCATAATAAATAATCTATTCCATTTTTTTATTTTTGGAGAAATATTTAATGAAATCATGGGCTGTTACATTCTACCCTCTTAAATTAATTTCACCGTTGAAATTACCTTACTTGAATAAAGATAGACAAGGGTAATTTTGTTTTATTAAATACTCAGGTGTCTACCTAGATTCCTCAAACTTGTGTTACAATATAAAAATTTGGCCATATGGGTGGACATGTTCTCTATAACCTTATATCTTCGATCTATAATCTCAACTAGTTATTCCTCATGAAAGAGATCATATTACAACTACATGGCTGTTATGTTCAGTACATCTATATAAATTGGTATGTACTTCTTGAAAATCGATATCTGGAACACATCATGTACTTGGGAGAAGTGTGTAGGAAGTTCTAACTAATAAGATAAAACACTGAAATGATCAATAATATTGAAGGGGTCAATGTATTTAAGGATGAAATTCAACTTCTTCATAAATATCACAACCTACTTCCATGAAGATATTCAGAGGAATACTTTATCCCTCCCTTTATAATTAAAATATAATCATTACCAATATTTATTTTAATATATTTATACTTATTTAAAATGTCACTGAATGGTTTGAACTTCCTTTGTCATTTCTTGGAAAATATCAATTCCTATCATCTTCCTCTCTCCAAATTCATCCCTACACACTGGAGTCATACGTCTTTTCCCATACAGATCCTCATATGGTACTGTTTGAATACTAGAATATAAATTATTATTATATAAGATCAATAACAGGGGGAGGTGTGGATCTAAAAATCTATTGAAATCCATTGAATATGATCCTATTATATTCAATAGAGTTTTAATGGATCATTCAGACTAACCATATTTCTATGGGTGATAAGTAGTGTGAGAAATCAACTATATATCCAATTATTTTTGAATAATTCTCTTGAACCTCTAGGTAAACATTAGATATAAGTTAGATAGAGTAGATAGTGGTACTCCATAAAATATTACCACTTATATTATATATATCTTGGTGATTTGGACAAGAAATGAATCTTATTTTATGGTAATAAAATAT
This sequence comes from Viscum album, assembly GCA_963277665.1. Classification (NCBI taxonomy): domain Eukaryota; kingdom Viridiplantae; phylum Streptophyta; class Magnoliopsida; order Santalales; family Viscaceae; genus Viscum; species Viscum album. The sequence continues at coordinate 1,292,118,586 of OY728119.1, forward strand.
ACCAACTTTATATAGTGACTAACAGTAACCCAAACAGAATTATGGACTTTAGATGTCTTATGGATTCCTATGATGAAATCCATGGTGATTTTATCCATTTTGAAATTGGTATGGGTAATGTTTACATCATCCCCTTATAATTCTATCGTGAAACCTTAACTTACTAACATACTAAGAATTGATATAATCACTCTACAATTTCTTTATTCATGTTACCCCACTTAAAGTTTTTAATTAGATCTCTATAAAACCTTTTGATTCTTAGATAAATAGATAAAAGAGATCTATGCGCTTCATCCAAAATATACATCTTCAGTTTTGTTTTTGATGGGAAAGATATATGGGTCCCAACCTTATAACTCTTTATTTATCAAATTTTAACTCTAGAATATTTACTACCTCTTATAGTAGCTCCACATCATATTTATGGGCTTCTTTGATATTCACATGGATGGATGGTTAAAAATTCATTTGGTAAAGATATGATTTCTTCACTTCCCTTATGACTTAAAGATTATTATTTTAAAAATCAACGAGTATTGGGTCATTTTCAACCCACATCATGGATAAGGAATTAGGTTCCTCCCTACTCAGAGCATTAACTACCTTGTTGGCCTTCCCTGGGTGGTAATATATTGAGAATTCACAAAAATTGATGAATTCAAACCATATCCTTTGTCAAAAGTTTAACTAATTTAGTATGATTATATATTTCAATCTCTTGTGATTAGTTTATATATAACATATTTCACTATAGAGATAACTCCACCAAAAAATTAATGAAAATATCACTGCTGAAAACTCTCAATAATGTGTCATGTAATTTTTCGAATGAGTCTTTAATTTAAATGAGTAATTAGAAATTAACTTATCATTTTATGTGAGGAAACTCTCAAAACACTTAATAAAGCATCACTATATGTTACAAACCCTTATTCACTTTAGGTTAATGTAGGAATACATGTAGTGACTAATATCTAGTTAAGACCTTTGAAGATTTACTCTCATTATTCTATCTATAGAAACTTTACTCCTTTCCATGATAACTTGATTAGAGGATTGGATAATCAGAAGAATTTTCTCACAAACAGTTAGTAGTATCCTGCCAATCCAAGAAAAATTTGGATTTCTTCCACAATTCTTGATCTCAACCATTCTATGATCACATATGTCTTTGATTAATCCATAGATATACCATTGTTTATGATTACATGAGCTAATACTGATACTTTTTTGCATCTAAAATTCAAACTTTTCAAACTTGAAATACAATTTATCATTCTATAAGATATTTTTTACAATCCTATAGTGGTCATTATATTCTTCCTTAATCATAGAATATATAAGGATATCATCAATTAATACTACCAATTTTTTTTTTCAAGAAATCTATAAAGACTATTTTCATTAGATACATGAAGTTAACGGTGAAATTTTTAAGTCTGAATGACATCAGTATGAATTAATTATGTCTATATCTTTACGGAAGGATATCTTAGGTATATATTCCCTTTTAACCCTTAATTGATGGATTTTGGATTAAAGGTTAATCTTTGAGAAATATTGGGCTCCATGTATCTGATTAAATAGATCATCAATATGGGGTATAAGATACTTAATCTTGATCATGATCTTGTTAAGTTCATGATAGTCAATGTAGAGATGCGTTGATCCATCCTTCTAATTAATAAGGAGAACTGGTTCCCCCAATGGATAAGAACTCAAGATCATAAAACCCTTATCTATATTTTCTTGGAGGTTCGTATTTAATTAATATAATTCAATAAAATATATTCCATAAGGATATTCTGACATCATCGTAAAACTAATATTGAGTTCAATTACAATCTCAACCTCCTGATCTAGGGGTAGAACAAAACATTCCTTAGGAAATAGATCAACATATTCTCACAAAATATAAATATCTATGAGGATATATTCTTTTGAAAACATTTATGCTAAATTACCATCATTATTGGGTATTAAGACCCATACAATGGAGGTATATTTCATTAGAGGTTCTTAGCTATACTTGCACTGATGGATGATCACATGATGATTCATAATTTTAAATGTGACTTATCTGTCTCAAAAATTAAAATGGGATATATATATATAAATAGATCCAATAAATTCCTAAAATAACATCAAATTAAACCTAAGGAATAACAAAAATATTTTTATAAAACACATTCCCACAAACTTCAACTAGAGTGGACTGGTCTACTTGAGATTCAATTATCATGCCACCTAAAATTTTTACCAATAATTCAATATCTAATCATTGGGATGGTGATTTTATGTCTTTAGAAAACTTTATTGATATAAATGAGTGGGTAAAAATAGAACAAATTAAATAATTAATATTTTTACAGTAGATGATATGCGTACCTTTCGAAACTTAATTTTTGTGACCCAAATCATCAATTGTGATACCATAGAATTTCCCTTATTCCATTTGATTAAGAGTTTTATGATGTTGATTATTTCCATAAACCCTTGTATTGGGGAATTAATTCACATAATTTACAAAATTTTTCAATTTGAATCATTGTAGTGTGGTTGGATCATTCACTAGAGTTTTCTTCTCAACCATTGTGTTAATAGAACTCTTATAATTACTATGATAGTAACGGGCTTGGTGCCCTAGTTTACTAGATGTAAACACTTCCCTGACCCCTTAGGTAAATTTTCTAGGTTCTTAATCCCACATTTTTGATATATATATTGTTGTAATTTGTTTCCCAATTGTGACTTATCATTAGATATTCCATGATACTCCACTTTCCTTTTTTCCTCTAAAATAATTAGAGTCCTTAGTTTTCATCTTTATATTAGGTTAACATCGATCAATTTATTTATATATTACAAAGTCTCTTATATAAAATTACTTATAAATAAGAGGTTTTAAGATGATAAAGAATTGACACATCTTACTTTAAGATTCAGTAATAAAACCAATGTCACACCTTGCATGTCATGTGAAGTTATCCTCATAAGTACCATTGGATTCATCATCCTTTTTTTCACACTAGAAATTCCCATTCCATTTTCATGCAAAGTGTTCAGGGAAAATATTTGTTGAAAAATATTTCCTTAAACTCCTTCCATCCAATACAATCATATTTTTTCCTTTTAATTATATTTTTTGAGGTTATGATATTGGATAGCCTCACCATCAAAATAAAATATGACTTGAATAAATTTATCACAGTTAGATCACCGATTTAAAAAAATATTTTTTTATTGCATTAATCCATTACACAGAAATTAGTGGGTTTGAAGAACTACTAAAAGAGGGTGTCCATTTTACCATATAGGACATGATAAATTTTTTCTCCATATTTAGTGAATTTGGGAGCTCAACACAGTTCCCATTATTATTCATATATTGTGAAATTATGGAGACATTGACATGGGGTTTTGTGCCCCAGTTGCCATCCTATTTGGCTACACATTAGGATAATCACTGAATAATCCTTTTAACCCATTGTTAACTTGATTCCTCTAGTTTACAACCGGTAACTAAAATAAAGGAATTTTATGGATGGGAATTCTTATAATAGTTAAACTACAAACTTATAATAAATAACTCATCAATAATGTTTTTCCCTAACTTATATACTTTAAAGTTTAAATCTAGGTTATCCATGGTTATTTTCTCTTAGTTTTTCTAAAATAAATTTATTCAAACCTCTTTTAATAGTTTATAAATAAAATTCAAATTAACCAAATAAGATCCCACAAGAGTTTTAAAGTAGGTGTGCAGTTAGTCTTCTATTTTATGCACCAAGTGAAAATCGTGATAATACCCAACTAGCCTTTTCAAGGAAATTTACCCATGGAATATCTATGATAGATCCTATATCTAGTTGTTTATATCTATTAATGGATTCTATTTCTAAGAAATAACACACTCTATACTTAACAAAAAATTTAGGATATTTCTTATATTTTGTCTTATCCTTAGGGTTGTCAATAAATTTTACTAATCCTAATATTTATAAATAACTAAACCTTTATCTGATACCAATTGAAGTGAAAAAATATGAACACAAACATATTATAATAACCTTAGGACTTTAATAAACAAATATTACATAATTTTTGTTGAATATCGTTACATGCCATTACAATCTATTCCAAAGCTGTAAAAGTTTAGTGTATTTGTAAACTTGGATATATAAACAACTCATTAATAAGATATCTGCATCATCTCTCACTTAGTTCTTCACAATGAGAACCCTTATAATAAATATCATACTTAAAATCTTTTGTCATATCCTGGGGAAGGAAAACATAAAAAAGGATGACCTTATATGCTCAATAAGGTTAAGAAATAGATATATTAATGATCCTTTACCCATAAAATGTGTAAGGGTATAAAAACATGTGATTGAAATTTTAAAATATTACCTAACATATCATAGATCATAATCTAAAATCATGGAATTAATCTTGGTAGTTCATAAGACATGAATTGAAAGTAAATAAATGAATATTAGAAATAAAAGCATAAAATTAGAATAAGACATAAGTTTGTGGAATACACATAGTCATAGAAAATAATTTCCTTAGTAAAGGATCACTACCAATACAATAGTAGTGTATTGGGTTCACTCCCCATTTCATATTTTCTTTAATCAGGGTTCATCCTCAAGAATATCATAGTAGAAAAAGTCCCTTACTGAACTAGGTTCACTCCCCATTCCGGTCCTAATTATCTCATGAGATATCCAATATTTACCCAATGCATTAGAGGGTTATATACTTTGGGGTCCACCCATCAAATAATCATCATCCACACATATGTGTTCCATAAGATCATAAATCATTCTTCACATATCATAACACATATAAATGAAATAGGTTTCATAAAAATTTAAACAATTTATCATAGCACAACCCATGTAAAATAAACTGGTTTCATAAACATATCACCACCATGAAATTAAAACTTACAGAGAAATAATAAATATTGTATCCTGGGTTCACAAACCTAGTAAATAATAAGTAACATCAAAGGAATTTAACATATATAAACAATTCATTTAAAATAACACTGAAACATTTGTTGAGGAAAATACCATTTTCACTTTGAAATCACTTATTTAGAATCTAAAAATTTACCAAATATTAAAGGAAAATATTTCTTCAAAAATAACCTTTTAATCTTGTAAAATAATCTTTAAAACATTTATTAGTCATGATGGTTGGTAATTCTATTCATTCCATGTACATAGAAAATATTCCTTTCACATTTTTAGTAAAAAACTAAAAAGTACCACATTTAGAAAATAAAAAGAAGATTCAATTTAAAACATTTTTTAAAAGTAAAACATGGTTGAAAATAAATTTAAAATATCATTTTATATTTTTAAAAACATTTTTTATATTTTTTTATAAAAAAATAGATATGGAAGAAAAAATATTTTTGACTTAAGAGAGAAATAAAGCCAGGTTTCCTTAGAAATAATCTTTTGGTGTCTTGGGTTTTTAAAGAATGTAAAATAAAAGTAAAACATGTAATATAAAGAATAAAATATAGTATAATAAAATTCATGAGATTATTGAGATTTAGGTTATAAAATTTCATCATCAGAAACTTAGTCATAAATAATCATAGTAACAAATGATATTGTAACGTAAAACCATTATGTCATGTTAAAATTTCTTCAAAAGTGATCTAAATTCCTATATAATAAATTTAAATTTATTATAATTAAATAGCAGAGTCATGTATATACTTATAATATCATATATTATCCACTATAACATTTTGAAACTCATTTATCAACAATTCCTTATTAAAATCATCGTTTTGGGTGTTAACTTTTTCGTTTTACATGAGAATTTTGGTTTGGTAGTTTCTATAATTTTACTTTGTTCATGGTTCCAAAATATAAATAATATAAATAATTATATAATTAACATATATATTCCTTATATATATATTTATAGTCATTTATAAAGGGTATAAATCAAAAAATTAATTACACCCTTAATGGGGACGGTAGGTCATACGTTCACAAGAACACTATTTTCAATTTTCTACGGATGGAATGAAAGAAAGGTAAATAAAAATTACCATTTAAATAATAATAATTATATCATATATATAATATATAATCATTAAATATATCCTTATAAACATCTATGTAAAGTGGAAATGAAAAATCAATCACATCACTTTGTAGAGGTAGTAGTCCACACATACACACAAACGACATTATCATTTTCCAAAATATGGATAGGTAAGATGGTAGATTTGATATTTTAATTTTATAAGAATAATTATGTCATAAATATAATTTTTAAATATTAAAACCATTATAATCACCATCTATAAAATATGATGATAGATAACGAAATGTATCGCTATGTGGAGGCAGTAGTCCACACCAACACACAATCGATACTTTCACTTCCCATTTGATGTAATAGAGGGTGGATAATTATGGTTACATAATAATAATAAAATTTAAGTGTATTTAGGTTACAAAATTTATTATTTTATAATGAATACCATATATTTATAGGTGGTATAAGAAGAAAAAAATTTGAATAGGTCGGGTATGACAATTACCTTTTCTTTGGTAGGACTCCATTTGATCCCTTATTAAGGATCCTTTGATTGATATTATAAGAATACATGAACTCTAACTTCATGGATAAAAAATTTTATAAGGTAATTGGTTATTTTTTGGTAAATATATATGGCTCAAGTATGTGTGAATAAAATAGTGAATGGGTGTCCTTTCATAATCGCGAGGAATGACACACTTGGAATACTTAAATTATTAAACCATTATAAATTAATTTTCACAGAACAATGACTCAAAATTGATATAATTGGAATGTAAGATACATATGAGCCAATAAAATCTATTAAACTAATTTTTTTTTCATGTTTTGGTTTTGTTTTCACCCTTATCTCTTAGTTTTAACCCTCTGCTAACCCCTTTATCAATTACCGTGATATCAATGTTTTTTACTCTTTAATGCTCAATAAAGTTACCATAAAAAGACACATGGCCCATAAATGGAACATAATTGATATTTTAAACTATATACCAATGGATTTGTTGAATATATTAATTTTATCAATTTTAAATCATTTTACAAAATATTCTTTATTATAAAATACCGTTAATGTCATTTTTGGAATTACATGAAATATTGTAATATAATATGTGTCTTACTCATGTAAAATGGTTAGAAAACAAAATTTATTCAAATTATTTAATATATTGTCTCGATATAATCATAAAATGGAATTTTTAAGGGATTATATATCATTTTAAACCTTATATTTTGGTTTAACCCCTTAGTTAACCAATTTTAATCTTAACTCTTATAATGACTTTTTTGATATTAAAGGGTTATAATTTTACTTATAAGGTGAAAATTAGATAATATATGGACAAAGGATGAAATTTAATAACATTTATCATCATAATTTTCCTATTTATTTTTTTAAATTATTTTTTAAATAATTTAATAAAATATATTTAAAATAAAATAATATTAATGTCATTTAATTTTTTTCACATAATTTGAATTAGAAAAAACATGAAAACAATTGAATTTAAATATAAGACTTTTAAACATCTTTAATATGTTATATATAACTTATAAATTTATAGGAAACTTTAAATAACCTAAAAATATTACTTTTAAAGTTTTTAAAATCATTTATTTTCTTTTTTACTTCTTTCACAAGCACTATATCGACGTCACATAAGAAGTTATGGTAATTATTTCATCACTAAATGTTAAAAATAAATTAAAACTATAAAAAATTAATTCTTATTTAAATTAAAAATTTATAACTAAAAATTATTTTTTATTCCTTTAAAAAAATATTATAGATATTAAAAGTAAGAAAGTGACATTTTTGACGTTTTCTTTTACTCAAGTATTATAATGGTCAAAATCCAAGAAAAATAAAAAAGGGTTATATTATCAAAGTTTGATTGATTTTTGATGAAATAAACTCATCCAATGAAATAAGTTAAATAAGTTAAATAATTTTAATTATTTTAAGTCTTATCCAATTAGTTTTAAACATAACTAACCCATTTTATGTTTACTGAGGTAATAAAAATTTACTATGGTTACTATTCAAATGGAAAAAATAAAAGGTAAATATTTACTAAATTTTTTCCTTGTGATTACAAATATGGAATCCAATTCTATAGACAAAATTTTCATAAGTGGTAGAATTTAATTTAAAATTAAAGTCACAAAACGTAATGACATTCCGTTTTCCAGAATAAAACCTTTTTCAAGTGTAAAAGTTTTTATACAAAAATACAACATAAAATTAATTCAAATGACCTTAATTGGATTATTAATAATATAATTAAACTAATTTTAATTTTAAAATAATTATAATGAAAAATTGATCTTTGTAAATTCGCTACACAAAATGATAATTTTCAATAAAAATAAGTATTTTCACTATTCATCAAAAATGAATTTTTTCATAAAATTATATAAATTTAACTCTAAAATAATTTTGAAATTATTATTAAAAAATTAAATTACTTTTTTCAAATAAAATATATAAAAAAGTTATAAATTAATTATATTATTTTCACACCCAAGGTAATAAAAACTATTTTTAAAGAAAAAATATTCTAAAAATAGAACGACTATACTAAAAAATGAGTGCTTATTTCTTAAGAATTTATCAATATATTTTTATTAATTATTTTCATTACATAAATTTCAAAATTCAGTTACTTCAAATAATACCTTCCAATTAAAAAATATGTTATAACATTCATATAATAATAATATTTAATGGTTCGTTAAAGCTTAGTGTTACATGTTGTATATGCTATCGAATATAATGTTCTTTTAAAATATATGGGTGTTGAATTCTCCCCCATTGAAGAAATTTTATAATAAAAATTTTAAATTTTTCTATATAATCAAGGGTTTGATATTTGATTTTTTTTTAAAAAACCAACATCATTAAAAGTGTTAATACAACTTCCTCTTCATTGTAGGGAAAAGTAAATATTATGGTCATCTAGAATAACATGTAATTAGGTTTCCAAATAGGAGGAAATTTTGGGAAGTGAAAATATAGACATGAAGGAAAAAAGTAATGCCCAAATAATGATAGAGAGTAGAGAAAAATATTGATCAAAAGAAAGAGATTTATCATGATTAAGTTAATGAATGCAAAACCTTAAATTAATAAGGTGTGAGAAAGCCCATCAATTCATCAAAAATTAAGATAATAGGATTTTTTTTAAATATAAATTTCCTAGAGTTGAGAAATTACTTTACCATATATACTAACAACATAATGAAATATACTTACTTGAAAATTATAATTTCATTCTTTAATCAATTTACACCACAATATCATGTTTTTATGTAAATTGTGAGTATTCCAGAGGAATTTTTCATCATCAAAAACTAAAAAAACTTTATATTAAAAAGGATATAATTATATTCCTATTGTATTTAAATATTAAAATATTCTGTATGGTTTTCACAAAGTAATATAATAGATAATTTTTTATCCTTTTTATGATGAAATAATACATTTAACTCCAAAATATTCAAAATAATAACAAAGCCTTCACTTAGATAATTTCATAAATAACCTTATATACCAAATATAATCAATAACATAAACACTAAATAATGTTTGAACCTTAAAGGTGATCTCATACCTTTCAAATTATATCCCCAAAAATTCAATTACATTCATCCTAAATAAAATTTCATGTTAAATCACATGTTATACCTAAAGGTTACATATAACTCAAATCAATGAAGCATATCCTAAAATATAACTAATAACCATTATAAAACACTATATAATGTTATAATTTTTCAAAATTTGAAAAAATTTCTTGAATCAAATTTAGATACTATTTTGAAAGTTAATCCTTAGCTTGAGTTATGCCCAATGTTATGACCGATGTTAAAATTATAAACCCATAATTAAACCTCTAACTCTTAAGTTAACCAAAAAATTAATACATATGATCTTATTAAAATTGAAAAAAATCATTATTTCTCTAATAAAATCATATACTATTGAATATATTTCTTCAATAAAAAAATGCAGTAAATTTTATCAAAGAAGACCTAAGTCACTTACAAATTTTAAAGTTATTAATACTCTCCCATTTAATCCATCAATATCAATCATATCTTTCTACCAACTTATCATTATCACCATACCACTAAATTAGTTTTCTTTGTTTTTGATACCATTCAATATATGTTTTCAAATACTTCAAGAAATAGTACTATAGAACAATCCTTAGATGTTTCATTATTTATATATCTATAATATCATTGATATAAATATTTTACAACTTAATTATCAAGTTCCAATAAATAAACACATAATAAATTTCACTTAAATAATTATCATATAATATTTCCTTCCTTGGTCTATAAGTTAATCCTTAGATTAGGGAATTGTCTCAAATAATTACACATATATGACATTGAACTATAAATGAAACCTTAGGATGAAATTCATTTACCTCCATTTAACATTTCATTTTTTACTAGGAAATTAATTTCTCTTGGACCTTTTATTCTACAAATAAATAATCTTCTCATTATTATGAGACATTTACCTAATTGCATATTCACTTAAACCTAACTTGTAGGAAACTAGATCTTTTTAACTCAATGGTCTTCTTGAAATCCATTTTTCTATTGTTATGTGTGTTAGGAAACTCAAAAAAGTTTAGATTTTTAATCATATAATGATATAGAAAATTATGCTTAATCACATGGATTAATCATCCAAATCTTGTTTAATTTGGTTTCTCATAAGGGCAGTCATTTCAATGTCTATCACATTCTATATTAACATGAATCCTCATATATCTAGTTATTGATTAAAACCAAAAACTATAGTTTGAGAAATAATAGACTTAGTGAGGAATAATATAATCATGAAAAATAATTTATTGGATATATAAATCATGACACCTTATTTTCAATATATGAAAACTTAGGTTTAACTTAGGCCATCTTTAGTTATCATCTATATAAATCATTCAAAATGGTTCATAAGTAAAATGCGAGTTAACTCAAGCATATCCCATGGGAGTGTCAAACTTGGTGCAAAGTAAGGGAACACTCACTATTCACTAGAACTATAGCCACAATTTAATTTTACCAAGTCATTTCTAGATTGTTACCCCTAAAAAAATATGTTCAAAAAACCACATCCACTTGTAGTTTCCTAATAGGGAAACATTGTTAGGAAAATCACATAATCTCTATATTACCATAAGTTTAGAATGTTATCCTATTATTTAGATTATCACTGGGATTTTCACCAAATTTATATAATCCTAATAAATAAATATTGACTAAACCCTACTCTAATACAAACTATAGTGACCCAAACCTTTCAATCTTAAATATTACATCATTTTAGATGAATATTAATTATATAAAATTACTATTCAGAAAATAACTCTAAATATTTAGTGTCTGAAAAATTAGAAAAATAAACAAGTCATTCATAAGATATTTAAATTTTTCCCTACATTGTAATTTATAACTAGAACCCTTCTTATACACATCATGATTAAAATATTTCTTTATATCCTAGAGAATAGAAATATAAGAAAGGGTAAGCTCAGATGATCATTTAGGTTAATAAAGGGAGATATCAATGATTACTTAATTATAACATGTGAACAAGGTTATGAGAACATGATCATAAAATTTTAAAACCATAACTAACATATCATAGATCATAATCTTGAATCCTGGCATAAAGTTTGGTAGTTTATAAGATATGAATCAGAAATAAATCAAATAAAATGAGACATGAGAGCATAAAATTGGCACAAGACATAAGTTTGTCGCAGACACATAATCATGGAAAATATATTCCTTAGTCAAGTATCACTTCCAAGACTATAATAGTGTATTGGGTTCACTTAATATTCCATCATATGCTTAGTCAAGTTTTATTCCCAATAATATTAAAGTGGAATAAGTCCCTTACTAAACTGGGCTCGATCCCTATTCAGTTCCTTATTGTCTCATGAGATATCCATCATTAAATAATTCATTATAAGTCTATATAATTTTGGTTTCACATATAACATAACCATAATCCATTCATATGTGTACCATAAGATCATAAATGATTCATCACATACCATAATCAGTAGAAAGAAATGAGTTTGATAAACATTTCAACAATTCATCATAAGATAAATCATGACAAATAAATAGGTTTCATAAAAATCTCCTAATAATCATCTGTAACCACAAAAAGAAATAATAATGATGGTATACTTTGATAATTACCCTAGTAAATCATAAGTAACACAAAAGGATGTTAACATAGGTGAAAAGTTACTTTAAAATTTAATTGGAATATTTCTTGAGGAAAATAACCCTTTCAGTTTGAAATTACTTATTTAAAATCTAAAAATAACACAAATCCTAAGGATAAAATTTTATATAAAAATAAAATTTGATAATTATAAAGAAACATTCAAATAATTGAGCTGTCATGATGGAAGGAAGTTTCGTTCATGCTATGAATGTAAAAATAAGCATTCCTTTCACATTTTTTTTGTAAAACTATCAAAAGTACCTTGTTCCAGAAATGAAAATTTGATTTAATTTTATCCATTTTCTAAAAATTAAAATATGGGTAAAATATAATTTATTTAATAATTGTATATTATTAAAAACATTATTGAAAACAATTTAGAAAACATGGATAGATAATAAAAAGAATTTTTGACCAAAGAGAGAAATAAAGTTAGTTTTTCTTAAAAAAATATTTCAGTATCTCGAGTTATTGAAGAGAGGAAAATAGAAGGAAAAATTGAAATATAAGTAATTAAATAGAGTAGAATAAAATCTATTTGATTATTGAGATATTGGATATAAAATTACATCATAAAAAACTAATCTTGAACAATTTCATTAACTAATGATATTATAACATAAAACCCGAACCTGAAGTTAGACTTACTTCAAAAGCACTATAAATACCTATATAATAAAATTAGGTTTATTATAATTCTATATCATAGTCATTTACATAATTATAATATCATATATGATCCAAATATAACATTTAAACCCAAATTTATTAATTGTTTCTTATTAAAATAATCAGTTTTGGGTGCTAATTGTTTCATTTTTTCATGAGATTTTTGGTTTGATAGTTCTAGTAATTTTACTATTATCAGGGTTAAATCATATACCAAATTTGAATCATAATATAAATATAATATATATTAATTATTTGTATATTTATAGTTATTCATAAAAGTAAGATATAGAAAAATGAATTACACAATTTGTGGAGATGGTAGGCCGTGCCTACACATGAACACTGTTTTCACTTTTTGATGGATGGAAATAAAAATGTATATATATAATAATAATTAACCTTTACAGAAACATTATTGTATCATATATGTAATATAAATCATATATATTTATTAACTATATCCTTTTTATCATTCATTTAAAAAATAAATAAAAAATGAATCATATCACTTCAATGCGGTGACAATCCATAAGTACAGATGAGTGACGTTAAAATTTTCCAATGGATGGGAAGGTAAGAAGGTTGATATGATATTATAATTACAAAAAATTTATAATTTCACAAATATAATTTATAAATATTAAAACCATCATAATAACCATCTATGAATGATGGTGATGGAAAATAAATTGTATCTGCATGTGGAGGTAATAGTCCACATGTACGCACAAGAAATAATTTAACTTCTCATTTGATGGAACAAAGGATGGATATTTTTGGTTCCATAATCATAATAAACTTTTAGTAAATTTAGGATACTAAATTTATTATTTTATGATAAATACCATATATTTATAGTAGGTATAAGAATATATAAATTGAAAGAGTTTAGTCAAGATGATTACATCATCTTCAATAGGACTCATTTAGAGCCTTATTAAGGACCCTTTTATTGTTCTTTTAAGAAGATGAAAACTTTTAATTATTATATCAAAAATTTTATTTGATAATTGGGATAGGTTTAGTTGATATATATGGAGGGAGGAGGTATAATTAAAAGAGATAAGGGGGTTCCTTTTTTAAGGGAGGGAAAATAGACACTTGGAATACTTAAAGTATTAAATTAATATAAATTTATTTTCATATAAGAATGAATCAAAATTGAATAATTAAAATATAAAAATTTATGAATGTATATACTCTCATAAAATAAAATTTAGACTTGTTTTGGTTATGTTTTATCCCTTAACTATTAGTTTTAACCCTCCATTAATCAATTTGACAATTACAATGATATCTATGTTTCTTTCTATTTAGGGGTTTATAAATTTACCATAAAAAGAAAATTTACCCATAAATATACCATGGTTGATATATGGAACCATATAACAATCAATCGTATGAATATATCATTTTTATTAATTTTAAATAATTTAATAATTTTTTTTATTATAAAATGTCATTAATGCCATTTTTGAAAATACATGAAATATTATATTATAATATGTGTATAACTCATGTAAAATGGTTTCAAAATTATATAGATTAAAATAAAAATAACATATGGTATTAATATAATAATAAAATGAAATTTTTAAATGTTTATATATCATTTTAAACCTTATATTTTGTTTTAACCACACTGTTAACCAATTTTAATCTTTATCATATTAATGAATATTTTGATATTAAAGGGTTATAATTTCACTTATAAGGTAACAATTGGATCATAAATTTAAAATGGATTATATTTTTGGAAAATTTATCATTATTTTTTTACTCTTTAAATATATTTATGATTTTTTAATAATTTAATATAATATATTTTACACAAAATGCTACTAAAGTTAATTTAAGAACTTTTCATATAATTTGACATTGAAAATAATATGAAATAAATTGAATTAGAATATAAAACTTAAAAACAACTCTAATAAGTTATATTTATCTTAAAAGTTCATGGGGATCTAAAATTCACCCAATAATATTACTTTTTGAGTTTTTAAAATTATTTTCTAGATTTTTTTACTGCTTGCACAAGCACTATGTCAGCGCAACATAAACATTTATGGTAATTATATAATCACTAAAAATTACAAATAAATGACAATAAAAAAAATTAAATCATATTTTAAATAAATATTTATAGCTTAACATACGTTTTTTTATCCCGTTAAAAAATATTATAGATATTGAAAGAAAGAAAGTAATATTTTTTACTTTATGTTTTACTTAAATATTACGAAGTTCAAAATCAATGAAAAATAGAAAATTTCATATTTTAAAGTTTAAGATGAATTTTGAATCAATAAAATCATAAAATTAAATAAATTCAAGTTTTCAAATTATTTTTATTCCTTATAACCTTATTTTTTACCATTATTAACTAATTTTACTTTTATCGTGGGAATTAAAACTTACTGTGGTCACTATTCATAATGAATTTTTTAAAGGGACCTATTTTAAATATTTTAAATTAATGATTCCAAATATTGAATTTAATTTTCAAGATTCAATTAACATAATTAACATAATTTAATTTTAAATTAAATCCGTAAAACGCAATGAAAGGACATTTTCTAGAAAAAATGCTTTCTAAAGTATAAAACATCTTTATAATGAAATCCAACATAAAATTAATTTAAATGAAATTTATTGGATTATTAAAAATATAAATGAAATATTTTTACATTTAAAATCATTTTAAACATGATTAAAATTTTTAAATTCTTTAAACCAAAAGTTATTTTTCAATAAAAATCAGTATTTTTCAATATTCATAAAAAAATAAATCTTTTCAAAAAGATATAAAAAACTAAATATAAGATAATTTTGAAATTATTATTTCATAAATTATTTCATTTTATTTAATATCTTTTCTAAAACAGTCTAAAATTAATGAAATTATTTTCTTACAAATGTTATAAAAACCATATTTGAAGACAACATATTTTGATGAATAAAATTAATTTACTGAAAATTGAGTGCTTATTTCCAAAGTATATATCAATGATTTTGTATTGATTATGATCTTTATTAATATTTCATAATTTTTTACTTCTATTAATACATTGTAAATTCAATGACTATGTCATAACAATCATAAAGTAATAATATTTTGTTGTTTGTGAAAGATTGATGTTGCGTGTTGTATACGCTATTGAACATAGGATTATTTTAAAATATT
The DNA here is from genome assembly GCA_963277665.1 of Viscum album. Taxonomy (NCBI): domain Eukaryota; kingdom Viridiplantae; phylum Streptophyta; class Magnoliopsida; order Santalales; family Viscaceae; genus Viscum; species Viscum album. The sequence goes on from OY728119.1 coordinate 1,292,134,797, forward strand.
TGGGTGTTAAAAATATCTTATAAAATTTTCGTAACTTAAATATTACATTTATCATTTAATATCACAATCTTGAATACTGAAAGGTTTATTTTCTTTAGTGATAAGGTAGATAAACATTTTTTTACACAATATTACTTCAACATCTTGCATAATCATCTATATATAAAAATTCCATTTACACATATCCTTGCATAAAATTTCATTGAGAATGGAAAAAATAAGGGGTGAAATCGAACATTCAGTATACAAAATTTATTAATGATCCACAATGAGTTTGATCATTAACTTCTTAGAAAACATGAATCAGAGTAGAAATATCTTATTGAAAGGAACTTTTAATCATAATAGATAATAATAAGTGATTATTTAACATCATGGATAATTTAATGAGATAAAATAATTATCGTGGAAGCATAAAAGATATACTATGGATTGAAAACAATGAAAAAATCATAATCCATAGAGGCATAACATTATATCACAGTATAATATAGAAATGGTACATAGCATAAAAATGAGGAACATAATTAGAAATATTTAAATAACAGAATAATAAAAAAAATAGTGGGAAAACCCAATCATTACCACTCTTTGTGAACAAACCCAATAATTTCCACACTTTAAAAATATAAAAAACCCAACCATGACCATGAATTACTCTATCTCATGAGATATAAAACATTAATCAATGAATTGGAGGGATAAATAGGACCCCAATCATAATAACACACACACACAAATATATATGTGCCACATGAAAGTAATAATTCATTATATCATAATGAACCCTTGGAAAGAATGGGTTTTATAACATTTACAAATATTATTGAAAAAATGGTATCAAGAGTTGGATTGGATTAAAATGAAATATAATCACCACAAAATTTTATTTCATAACATAATTTAGAGGGTTATTAATTAAATTTTTCTATAGGAGGTACACCATAAAGATGAAAATAGAGGTAAAGTTAATTTTTTCCCAAAAAAACTTATGCGTTGTCATAAGAGTTGAAATTTCAAGTAACTGTCTAATTTTTTTAAGGATAAGATAAAAATTTTAAAAATTTCATCCTGAAAAATATATTTATTAATTTAGCATTTAAAAGTAATAATTATTAAATTAAAAAAAATTTAATGAAAAAATAAATATCAATTCATGAAAAAGAAATTTATTTAAAATATCTTTTCTGAAATACACACTGTTAAAAAGGATAATAAATATTATATTTAAATAAAATAAAGGGAAATATAAATATCAAAATAGATAAAACATATTTTTTTCCAATTTAGAAAAGAAAACATTTTAAAGAATAAAAAATATAGACATGGAAGAGAATGTTATGTTAGAAACCATTAGAATTATTTTAAATACTATAACATTTTTAGGAAGGGGAAAATTGATCAAAAAGGGATGTTTTGATGAGAAAATTTAAATTATATAGATAAAGAGAGTCACAAAAATATATAATAAATAAATACTATAGTAGTTAAGTAATGTAGATTATTATTCAATGAATGAAAATTAAGTTTATGAAAACACTTATCATAGATTCATTCTCTATCAGACACATTCTAACTTCCTATACAATGACCATAGAATCATTGATCATTTATTCGATGGCATAATTTTTTTCTTTATTTTTGAATAATATTTTGGGCTCATTTATTACATAATTGTTACTTGTTTTAAGTTAATATTAATTATTGTTAATTAATGGTTTTAACCATTCTATGTTTATTTGGGTATTACATTTACAGTTTTCATTCAGTGTTTATTAGTTAATCTTTAGAATGTTCGAGGTACTGGATAATATTTTTATATTAATATTATATGATAATAATTTATAGAATCATTCTTGTAGGTGGTTAAACTGACCAAAATGAGAATATGCTAGAATTAACTGGATAAGTATGATTACAGAATGATTTAATTATAGTATTATCATTACATTTTTTGAGAACATAAAAAATTAATAATAATTATTTAATATTACCAATATTTAATATTCCATAATCATTCATGATATAATCATTATAAAATTTTATGTATATGTGGTAACACTAACCCAGACATTAGCATGTTATAATGACTGAATGAATAAGAAAAATATATTTACTAATGGAAATATAACTTTACCAAGAGTTGAATGATTTTATAAAATTATTATATAGTGAAAAATTTTATTTTGTAATAGGTAAAAGAAGAATAAATTTAAGAATGATAGGATAATAGAAAATAATTATATAGAAGAAATGAATCATCTCTTAGAAAACTTTTTCATTTTGAACGGTTTTGGGAAAATTATATTGAAAAAGATTACAAACATGGGATAAGTTTATTTTGGAAGTAAAATTGGTATAATACAGGGGATAATTCTAATTTATAGAGGTTATTTTAATGGGTGGTCTTTGATTACTTTTATTGGTGAAGGGAGTGTATTTTCTGTAAATAAAACTTCTTATTATAAAATGGAATGTCATGTTAAAGTAAAAATGATCTAAATTTGAAAACATGGGAAGATAATATGAGGGTCGGGAAATAATTGTTTTATACACTCATTTTAAGATATTTTTTATATTTAATAGTTTTTCTACTTGATTTAACACTTTTACCATTTTATCCTTTACCGTAGTGACACATTTTTTAAAAAATAATTTATTTTTCTGAATAAAAATGGAATATAAAATTTATAAATATTTGAAAATTATGATTTAAAATATGAACTAAATTTTAATAGATTAAATTTATAAAATTTATAAAATTTAATTATAAAATAATAAATATATAACACATTAAAAATAGTTTTTAGAAAAAATCTTTTTTAAGTATAAAAATGAATTTTGGATAAAATTATTAAACTTTTTTTTCATGAAATTAATTTGTTTATTATTAACCAAATTATATTTATATGTATTTAAAATAAATAAAAAACATAATTATACCTTTTTAATAATTAATTAAAATAAAAGGAAAAAATAGTTTTTTATTAGAAGAAAATATAACTTAGGTTTTAAAAAGACAAGAATGGGTTTCTAAATTCAACATAATAGTTTTTATGATTTATTTTACTTCATAAACACATAGTTTTTAAATATAAGGGTTTCAAATATTTTTATTTCAATATTGTATCATAAATATAAAATAAAAGTTATTTTGTTTTTAAAAACCATATTTTTCTCTATTCACTTTAAAATCAACCATTTCAGAATATTCCGAAAAAAATCAACCAAGGATAATATTGTTATTATGAATTCAAAAATAATATCCATTTTATAAAATTAAAATTTTAAAAGTGATAGAAAAGAAATTTAATATAGGGACAGATAATGAAGAAAACAAAAATATATATAAAATGATTTGTTTTAGCACACCCTTTTAAACTGTATAATGTAATAAAATATAAAATTTATTAATAGTAAAATATTTATATCATCCAAAATCCTACTTAAAAGAATTAATATCTTTTCATATTATAAAAGGGTAATACAAAAATTAGTGGAAGTGTCATGTGATATTTCATCTAGCGTGGATCTCATAATGATTTCTAAGAGCTTGAAGTTCTCTCGTAAACCATTTCACTCAATCTGTACTTGTTAAATTTCCCATTGGAATTGGTCTATACAAAACCCTAGTGATAATACCTCATTTCCAAGCATGGAAAAAATGAGTTTTATATGTAAAACTCATACAATTTGACACCCATTATTATTATTTCTACATATATTTTGTAATTTAGTTGTCTCTATTTATACATACCAATTCAATAGTTATATTATAATGATTATATTTAATAATTTTTTTAATATATGATGGTTTTTTTAGAATAGTGTTTTTTATTTAATATTATTTTCACCATAATATTTATTTAATTATAAATATTTAATTATAAATATTTAATAAAATCATGGTTCAATACAGTTGGACGATCAAGTTCCCAACCAAAAAAGTACCACTATAGTAATAAGAGGCTCACACTATCAATTCAGGTTCTAAGGCGACACCCAAGTCATCCATACCCTTTTTCCTCATGAACCCTCTCAATTGATCAATATCTCAATGATGAACCCTACGAGGATCCCTAGGTCACATAAAAACATAGAAACCCTACTCAAGTTCAATTATCTTTTTCTTTTCTCTCCAGTAAATACCCAACCCTCAAAGTGAATAACATCTCTTTTCCTTTTCATAATCATCATATGACTTCACTGGACTCATAGGATATTCATACTTCCACCACTTTCGAGATATGGAACAATTATCATATCATATTTCAAATCATCCTTAGTCATTGCACACACACCCAACCTATCCATAACCTAAACAGTGTATATAAAATTTGGTATGACCATATCTTTTGTGAAGGACACTCACCCCACACTCTTCTTATCTAGCTCGAAAGTTATTAGGTATCTAATGGTTCTCCAATAGACTACTTGGGTCATCCATTTCCACTCTAATTCTCTTCCCAACATGGTAGAGTCTAAGAGAAACTCTTCTAAGGACCCTTATATCTCACTAAGTTCATTTATACCCCTCCAGCATCCTTATATCACATAAAAATCATTTATAATAATGACCTCTACCATCAGAAGTTGATGAATCAACTAGTTCCCAAGGTTTCCTTATATTCTTTGACATTTCATTTAATAGAAAGTTGTATTATCTTAAAAAATAATTAATTTTAAAATGGTCGATCACCCTGAGTGGTGAGAACAAATATCAAAAACATGTAAAAAAAATTCATAAACCAAAGGGGTATGCTCAAGGGAACACATACCTTAATCAAATAGATTACCTTTTTAATTAAATCCCAATGAATCTTTCATAATATGTTCCAATATCATATCAACTCTCAAGAACAGATCTCATGAATGTTTTTTAAATAAATAAATTATAACAATTTATAATTACTTTTAAAATTCAATTAAATTGAATTTAAATAGGAATAAATAGTAATAAATGCTTAAAATCTCATCGAGTGACATCCTCTTGCTGAAAACTAAATAAAAATGGTGCGGATCACCACTAACACACATTTGAAATTGAGACACAATATATCCCTAACAGTAATCACTAATTCATCCATAAATTTTATAAAACTTCAAAAAAAACCCCTAAATAAATTAGGGTAGTGACTTACCTCTTGATAAATGAGAAAAGGGAACATGTGACTCTCCTCCTTGGTCATACTATATCCATGTCGAGAAAAATATAAATTATTCAAGCCCGATAAATCCATGGTTTGATAGAATCAATGCCAAAAACATACCTAAAATTGTGTGAAATTAGAGATTATGTAGGGATACCAAAATGAGTGGAAGACGAAGGAGAGTCTCATCCATAATCTCCATCGAATAACATGAAGAACCACCCCTACTGTGGGGAACTGAGGAGAGAAATGAGAGGGGAGGGTCCAGCTGAATTTCCTTCTATGTGTCTCCACAGTACTGAATGACCATTAAATTATGGGTTTACACCACTAAGAAAAGTGGTTAGTAAACCATTACAATGAGAGAATAAGGACCACTATGTAATCCCCCTACTCAGCATCAAGCTATGCCATTCTATAGGGATCCATGACACAGTCCATCTTGGAAGTAACACATGGACCTGCCTCTTGAGTGGCCTCCATGGAATATCCCCCATGATATAGTGTAGGTATTTTCCACTAATTCATGTTGCGGAATGAACCTCTTGGTCATGGTGCATTCACCCCCTAGGTCAACCCAACAACCCCTTCCTTATCAATATAGGAAAACCCACTAGTTGTTCCATGGACTTCCTTGACTAGGGGCCACCAAGACATAATATTCTTCACTATGTTATAGTGGCTATAAATAGTTTAATTTCAATTTTAGGGACTCCTATACCCTACTCCATCAATCATCCGAGATCTCAAACCAATAAGTATGTCTCATTTTATATCCAAAAAATTCTCTTCCAGAAGTTTAATTACTCATATTCCTAATCTAAATTTTGGTTCTCAAAATATCCTCTTCTTTGGGGTCAATATTCAAATTCCTCTAGAATTTCACAACCCATAAATCACAGATCTATAAAACCTCCCCACTATAACACTTATCATATTTAAAAAAGTATTTGTGGTCTTCCAAACATTAATCCTAACAAACCATGTTCATAAATTTATAATCAACTCATCACGTTCAACCCCATATCATTAAATGAGTTTCTTCTATGAAACTCAAAACATGAGGTACTCTATTCATCCAAAACTGATCTAATTCTCATTTCTATCGTCAAATCACTGAGATGATTCTTACCTATGATCATCTATCCCGAGACACCATAGTTACATTAATTATTCATTCATAAGCCTATAGTTCTCTTCACCATAAGAATAATCTCATAAGGGATGGTTTTATGCCATGATTCTCCCCACCATTGGAATATCCTACCAAAACACATTTTAAATGGTCTATTTACTCCCTCAGTTCAATTTCCCAAACATCACACCCAATTTCAAGAAAAAATGCTTGTTGATCATCCTATTTCTGACCATTCTTAAAAATGATCAACTTCCCACCATATTGTTCCATCTCACTATTAATCAAGATTCCTTAACTCTTAAAGGAATCATGAGATTATCCAAACACCTACATTGGAGTTTTAACCTGAATCTCAGTGTATTTCCATGTTTGGATCCCTGAACAACCAAATTCACCATCATACTCCACTCGTGATTATAGAATCCTCTCTAATCCAACTCACATTCAAATCATATCTAAAACCAACTCAATCCTAAAGACAAAACTCAGACTATCCAATGCCACTCCTAAATCTCAAGTAGGTATTCAGAAAAAAACTACATAAAATTTTGTCTATATACACTCAAAAATCTAAAAACCATCTCAATCATCCAATGACCTATATCATCACACCTTAGACCCTACGAAAATAAGGATCATACCTTCATGACCAATGTACCAGTTCCAAGTATATGGATTCATGTATATAAATCCTTGAGAATAATTTCTAATATAAATCCAACATCATCCCTCCGTGAAAATACATTTCTATTCGCACACTCATTTTGACCATACCATTGTAACATGATGTGTCTATGATATCACCTATCACAACAGAGGGATATTCCTTACTCTCATCAAATATCTTGGAAACCATTCTCGCAAGTGTCTCATTGAATCACTACCCCTAATCTTATACATGACCACTTATCGATCCATAATCAATGGAAAATACATATAAATAGGGAATACCCCCTTGATATCATCTAAAACCAACAAGTTTATTCTCCCATACCACATTGTTACATAACCTGACTCATTATCCCATGATTCACACATCACTAAATATAGTATCACATGACTAACCACAAAACCTAATTCACTTCATGTTTGTATCATCAATACAATGGTATCTTGGTGTTTTCATTTCAATAATATTGACATCTCACTCATTCCATGAAAAACCACATGACCGCTCATCGTCCAAGCATCGTTCCAAAATCAAAATCATCTACTAGTCTCTTTAACCATTATAGATCCAACTATCTCAAATAATAATCCTCTATATCATTGAAAACCATAACTAAACTCAATAAGACATGATATCCAACCAATCCCACCATGTAAAATCTATCCTTGATAACAAAATTACCAGAAAATAGAGTTATTTACATCACAAAACTCAATATTTATCTATTTCAATACCATATATTTAGTAGCAAATCCCAATAACCTTTCTCATAACCCAATGAAACTACCCATTCTTCAAATCTCTAAGGCTGTCTTATGTTAGGGGTAACCCATATAATGGGTTACCCTTGTGTATCCCATATAATCTCAAAAAACTATAGGAAAATTACTTGCTACTCACTTATATAACATGACTCACCAATATCCCTAGCCACATCTCAAGAGAACTTAGATCTCTCACCTATCCCATAAATTAGTTATTATATAGGTCATAGATCAGGGGAAACCTCCCTACTCATGTTTCAATATCATAACATAGACCACTTTCCAAAATAAATCCTCTTGGGTTCTCATACACAGATTTATATATATATTCACACACACACATATATATAAGGCATCACATGACAAGTTATCATTCTATTAGGTAATTAATACTCATTGGGCATATGAATAAAATAATAATCCCTCCAATAGATTAATGTCACCCATATATTTATGATGACATCATCCTATAATGATATGTGTCAAGTATATTATAGTCACATGGTTCAGTTAGGTAGAATTTTATCAAGAAACTATATTGGAAACACTATATAGGTTGTTGTTGACAATTTGAATAATCAAACCAACATCATAATCATACTCAAGGGGTTCATTATGAGGGCATACAATGTCTTTATTGACCCACTATGGGTCACTATGCATCCCTTACACAAAGGTATTATAAAGTAATCCTCAAAGTGTATCTCACCATAAGATCCACATGACCTATAATCATAAGAAAAATATATAATGGTTTAACTGAGTAGAAGGATTCCAAAAAGTTTTATGGGGAAATTATATATAAATTGTTGTTGAAATTTAAACATATGTACACTCATCGCTAGTGATCTCAATAACACATAGTTTTTTGTATGTCATATGAGTTCTATATGCAAAAATTGACACATGTACAAATTCGTATTAACAATGGAAAAAGAGAAAAAACCCAATAAATCTTAAATCATAAATAAAAAAACCCAAGTTCACTATAATATGTGAAATCATTGAACATTAAAATAGAAAACCAATAACAGTCATCAAAGATCCTAGTAACCTAGACTTCCCATCGGTAAAGGTGTTCATGATACACCAATCAAAGTTTCATCACAAGATTTTTCACATTACTATATCATTATATACTGTCTTCCCAAATAGTAAGAAAAAATAAAACACTATGAGACCAAATTTTAACATACCCTGATAAGACACCACTCATCAACATCCAAGATGGAATCTCTACATGACCTCAAGAACACCTTTTTAAATACAAGAGGTTATCGACTAGATGTGGGGGTTTATAGTGGTATCATATAAAGAATATCCCACTATGTCAGAGTATAAGTAGCAACACAAAATAAATAAATAATCCATAATAATAAAGCATAGTATACAGAATAATAATACAAATCAAACAACAATAATGAATATGGAATCACACAGTTATATAGACGCATGGTCATGTTATCATAAAACAACCGGTAGCCTGCTGGGCTGATCATATAGACAAATAAAATAAATGAAATTAAATTAAAGGAGGCCCCACCACTATACCTAAGACTCATACCATCCACTATCTAACTCCATCTAAGTTATCCTACTTGATCATGAAATTCTTGGCCACTTCCCCACCCTAATAAAAAATCAGTGAAGTTTACATGGGCACTTAAGTGTCATGGCCACCCGAGTAGAGTGTGAGAAAAAATCAGTAGGATCGCACCAAAATTTTCCCTAGTATAACCAATATATACAATGTATGTGAAAATTATATTCTTAGAATAAATAAATTGACTATGAAAGTAGAAGACAATAAAACTTCATCAATCCTCAAGTTCTAATGTTAAAACTGACATCGGCCATACCTGCTTTGGCCAATATCGGTGTGTCTCTAAGCATAAAATATTACCACTCTAGTTCTTAATAGGTTAAACATTTATATAGTATTACAGATAACAATTTATTATTAAGAGGGTATTCTAGGATATTAAATAGTACGAGGCCCAACGGTTGGATCCTAAGAACCCCATAAAAATGCGGCATACTTGGTTGATCATAGTTAATATTTAATGAATCCCATAATCATTAAGTATACTAGATAGATATCAAGTATTATTATAGTCATCCTATATATAGAAGGTTAATCCACTATATACCAAGGAGTATACTAGGTATAATATATCATTTATTTTCTTACCAATCTATGAACATAAAAATGATAATGTCATTCGTGCGTACTTGTGAACCATCACCTCCACGAAGCGATGTGATTCGTTTTTCAACTCCATATCACATGGATGATATATATAAGTATATATAAATTATTAATATAGTATTTATTATATTATGATCATTATGAAATATAAAATAATAATTACTTTCTTTCTATAATGATCATTGAAAAATAGAAACATTACACATTTGTACATATGACCTACCATCTTTATGATTATAAAGCTGTTAATTTTTCATGACCATAGATAAATGAGTTTATTTTAATATATAATTAATGCATAAAAGTGATTATTATTTCATTAAAATTATTTTTTAGATGATGGAGTAATCACCACCCTGACTATTGACATCATACCAATGTCATTTTTGACTCATGTATGGAATATCATTAAAATTAAAAATGTAAACTTATATAATTAAGTAATTGTTATAACATGGTAACAAGTGAAATAAAAGGAATAATAAACTTTATAAATTTTCTCAATCAATTAAATAACTAACCTAAGTTTATTATTCAGATGTATAAAGAACGTAAGTGACTAATTAGACTCAAGGTAAGGGGAATTGTCTCAATATTCTTTCATTGAGGCATATCTTGATGTTATACACCCACCTTCTTTTATGATGTGTATATACATCCCTGTTGATGTACCATATCATGAATTTATTTATTCTCATATTATTTTAAGTTTTTTAAATTTTATTCTATCATAAGGCTTATGATTTAAATGTTCAGAGTGGTATGAGACACCTTGAATGTATAAAGATTTAATTATCAAATATTTTTCTCTATGTCAATATTCTTAATATTATTTTATATTTTTATTTAACTAAAGGATTATTATGGAAATTTTAATTCTATTTTAAATTTAATTCAAAGGATTTCAAAAATTAATCTTTTTATGTTTTTATGGAACATTCGACTTCCTTTACAAAAGAAAAAAATGAATGTTCTTTTTAAAGAATACAGTGAAAACAACTTCTCTTCCACCATGACCATTATTTTATATTTGGATTTATATGTAGGAATTCAATTTTTTGAAATAAAAATAAATAACTAATTTTCTTTTTTGGATATTTTATAATAAAAAATGGGATTTGAAATTGTATTGATTATTTATATAACAAGAAACGTTTTCTTATGAGTGAAAATGAAATTTTAAGAGTAAAATGTGGAAAATTACAAGATTTTATGTGTTATGATTATATAATGTTAGTTGGAAATTTTACGGGTGGTTATGTGATAAACCAAGGACGGATGGTTATATTATAACCTCCAATGCATTGGGTATAGAAGTCGAACATATGGCTATTACATATGTAAGATTGAGATGTATGGAAGTCAACCTAATGATTATTCCATTTATAAGAGTGAAAAGTAAAATTATGTCCCAAGTTACTTTTATGTATTTTATATGCTTACATTGGTTTTTAAGGTAATATTGTGATTAAAAAAAGTATGAAATGATATTATTTTCAAATTAATGTATTGAATACATATTAAGGGTGAAAAATATTACTTTATGATAAATTTTTCATAGGTTTTAATGTTTACCGATGAACTAATAGTTTCCTTCTTTTTATATCCCTTACTGGTATTTTTATTCTCATACCATATTTTTAATATTTTTCACAAGGCTTAAGTATTAGTAAGGATTTATATAGGTTATGTTTAATGTCATGTTTAATTTCATGAAGATTTTTCATAAAAGTTATCATGCTTTATTTTTAAATGTTTTAGATTATGGAAAAAATGGATAATGTTCGTAAGTGTGTACTTTGTATTGTTATGGTTTTGTTATGTATGGATTATTGCCTAATTATATTAATATCTAAACCTAAATATATCCTCAATGTAAAATAAATTAAAATTCTTTACTTAAATAAATATTATGTAATGTTTTAAGGGTGTGTCCTTATAGTGGGTATAAAAGGAGGGTTTAAACAACTTTAGAGATTAGGTTGTTTTATTAAGAGTTAGGGATATCATCATGGGTTTATAATTTCAAGGTTTATCATAAGTTAAATGTATTATAAACACATTTTTAGGCTTTATGTTTTGAAATTTATAGGTGACTAATCATATTTTTAAAGACATTTATTTTTGAGGTAATTATGGATTATTACTTTTTGGGATGAAAATGAAAGGTATGAGATACAATTTGGGGTTAAAAATGTTATGATTATTTTTTAGGACATTATAATATTTTGGGAGTATTATCAGAATTATAAAGTTTTAGATTAAGAAAAACCCATAGGATAGATGATAACCTGTTGTGACTGGTAAGGCCAGGAGAATCAAACCATCAACTGAAGGGCGACAAAGGTGCATCGCCTAACACTAGCCTACGTAAAGCCTTTATTAGTATGGATTTTTCATTTTATTTAAAAGATTTGATAGATGATTAATACATTTATTTTGGGAATATATCTTTTATCAAATATATTACCATGGGATTGGAAAATTATTTGGTAATTAAGTGATGGATATTATTTCAGAAGACATTGACTATTTTGGGAACACTATACGATCAAGTTAAAAAAAATACTATGAGATTTTATTTGAGAAGTAATGGCTGAATTATATTTTGGAAGAATCTATGATTTATTTTTTAAATTATATTAATTGGATATATTTATTGAATAATTATCATATCTTGGAAATTATGTGAATTGAGAAATTACATTTTTGGTATTAGACATTAAGAGTTATTGATTCTATTTAGAGATAAATGTAAAAATTTATCTTTGAAGGCTATGTGATCAAATACTTATTAATTTTTTCTTTAAATATTAGTTTGGATTATTTTGAGTAATTTAAATGATAGATATTTATTGAATGTTCTATGTTAAATTTTGGGTATTACAGTTGAATTTTGGAGATTGAATTAGTTTTTATTTATATAAGGTTTATTATTTTTAGGGAATTATCTTAACTTATAGTAACCATTTTGGTTTTTTTAATATATAAATACAAGATAAATATATATTTCATATATTTTTGGATTAATTTATTCTCTAGAAGTTTATTCTAGTGCTTTAGTCATGAAAAATTCATCTTGAATACTCATCATTTAGAGAAAATGATGAGTTTGTGATGAAAATTGATTAAAGTATGATACTATAGTTTTCAATTAACTATGTTTCCTTATGTTATTAGTAAATTGTGTAAAATAATTCCTCAACTATTGGAAAATAATCTTAAAAAATAACATTATTTGTTTACTTTTATTACTGAGAAATCCATGACCTTTTTAACACATGACATATTTATGGTTTTATGGTTGTTAATTTTCTCATGACCATGTTATCTATTACTATCCACCAGAACATGATAGATTATTTTATCTTACATGTCCATATTTTCCACCATGTAACCCTAGCATGCGTTAGCTTTGGTGATCTCCATACTTCCCTTTATATATTTTAATGTGGAAGTTTCATTAATCCTTTTTAGGATGTGGGATTGCAATAAGGGTATTTTGAAAAGTCAAAACATAGTTACTAATTCCAAATTTAAAATTTTGAGGAATAGTTTTAGAATGTAAAAATATAATATCTTGAGTTTTTAAAAGGAAACACTATGTTTCATTGTGTACAAGATACAACACATCAAGATTAAATGAACAATTAAATATTATTATTTAAATGTTACCATTATAACATAACTATTACAATAGAGGGCATGGAAATGATTATCTAAATTATGAAAATATGAAATATACATTTATATATAACCATTTAACCAATTAATTATAAATGAACGTAAACCCACTTTTAAAGTAACATGAAACATTTTTCTGAAAAACTATTTAAATGTGCAGAAGTTTGTTTCACAACAATAAATTATAAAATCACTATTGTAGGATAATATTAATGATATGTATATAATAAATATTATTTATAAAATTTAATATTCATATTATGTGTTTTCAATACATGATATAAGAACAAATTTAATTTTATAGATAAAAGATGTATTATTCTAAAAATGCATATTTGCCGCCTTTTGATGGAGGACTGGTTTTAAATCTATTTTTGACAATTTTAAAAATTATTTTTGACAAAATAAACTTATTATTTGAAATATTAATATAAAAATTTACTTTGGTTTAAATTTTTTTATTTTTTTGATAAGTTTCATGTTTTGATGAATATTGAAAAAATATAGCATTTTAATTGAAAACTGCTTTTTTGTCTAAATAATTTGTGGTGTTAAATTATATTATTTATTAGTTTTAATGTAAAATTAGTTTAATTTTATATAATTTAATACAATTTAGTTCATTTTAATAAATTTAACATTGAAATTGGAAACAAAAACTTTGTGAACTTTTGAACATTTTCACTTTAAAACCCCATTTTCTCATTCGTCAATGGGATTAATTTTTAATTAATTAATAAAATTTTTGTGTTTATAATTTTGAAAAATATATTACATATTTTTAATCATAATCTCTAAATTTAATAAATATAATCATTTAATTTTTGAACAAAATATTAACACTAACTTTGGTAATTTTTATTACAGAGATTTAGGGTAAATCAATTAATTAACGGTAAAAATAATATTATAAATATTATTAAATTACTCTAAAACTTATCATAATTTTAGTGTATGAGTATATTTCGTTCCTAATAATTACATTATCCATTATTAGTCCATTTATGGCCTTCTAGATGAGAAAATAACCTTTATAATAATATTTTCAAAGGAATGCCAATTTTGTCATACAATTTTTTTAAGAAGAGAAATATTTTCAATGTAAGTAATATAAGGGATATGTTCGAATGTAAATATTATTTTGAAATATTTTTTTATGTACATCATGTTAATTTATTTATAATTTTTAGTGATTAAATCATTACCTTAAATTGTGACACAATGATGATACAGTAATTGTTTAATTAAAGAAAATATTAAATAAATAATATTAAAAATACTCAAATAAATATAATTGGAAATGATTAATGTCATAAAATAATTTATTATATTACTTGGAAATGTTTTTGATATTTTGAGTTAGGGATTAATTTTATAAATCTTTAAACCTTTAAAGATCCTCAATGTGAAAGAAAGTAAAATTCTTGACTGAAATCAAGATTATGTAATATTTTACGGTTGGGACTTTATACATTCAAATTTATTCATAATACTTTATCCAAGTTTTTTATTCTTATTCTTTAATTATTACAATAATATAAAATATAAATTGTTTCCTAATATTTATCAATATCAATCTAATCATGTTTTACTACTTTAAACATCACTAATAGTGTTTAAATAATTCTTAACTTTATATGTTATTCATAGTTGTTACATGTTTAGCGGTATAACATTTGAATTTTATAAAACTTTATTCATAAAATCCTAATGACCCCCCTTTTTAACTTTATATCAAGGGAATTTATTTTCATAGTGAATATACTCCCCATGATTAAAACATTCAATTTATACCATAAGAGAAACATCATTCCCCTCCATTTAATTAACCAAGATCTTCATTTTTTCCTTGGAAATTTATCTATCCATTCCCTCCCTTTCAACACATAAAACATGTTCCTATTCATATGATACATTTCCTTTGGTACTTATTCTCACATTTTTTACATTTTGAAAATTGAATTATAATTCCTCCCTGGTTCTTATCACCTAAACTTCCACAAAAATATCTTTTTATCTTATTTTGTGTGTTATGAAACTCACCTAGGTTCATAATGATTATCATAACTCAAGATAGATGGTGAGGTATTACCATAGTTTTTTATACAAGATTTTAACATTCTTGGTTTCTTGTCCACAAAAACCACCATAGTTTCTTTCACACCAATTGTTTACTCGGTTCCTTCCTATTCCATTAATTAAAAATGAAAAAGTTTAGGGTGTATATGTTAAATAAAATAATAATAAACCATATTATGAATAAAATAAATAATAATACTTCCTTAAATATTTCACCTTCTATTTAAATCTTTTGGTTAAAAGTCTAATCCCCTAAATATTTCTTCTAAACATACTAACCATTAAGTTTATATAAGAATTAAGAATTATGATCAAATAACATCTTCACTTATAAAGTTACTTAAACACTTTATTTGATACACTATAAAACCTTATAATTTAATTAACCTATAATTAATAGATTTATAACAAGGCTTTACTTTCATTTAATTCTTTGATATTTTAGGATTATAGTTTTATTGAAATATAAAAACCGTTATATAAAGAGTATACATTTCCATAAAGTGTATATTGTTTCCACAAAAATAGTTTGTTGTGTTTACACTACCATTTTAATCCTTTACACACTTTCTTCTTCCATGAAAAGTCTTAATTACAATAAGGTAGACATTTTAATAGTTCTAATAAATCCATAAAATATGTGAAGTTTTTTAAAATGTTAGATGAGAAAAAAATGGTCAATAAGAGATATAAAATAAAAGGAAACCTGTTAGTAGTTTGAAAAACATGAAAACCCAAATAAAAGTTTCCCTATTATCATAATATAATTTGAGTTTTAAAAAACTTTACTTTCTCTTGAAATCAATATATTTTACCAAAGTTATTCATAAAAAAAATTTATAATCAAGAATAAAAGAAAAATCATAATCAGGAGGATTTGTTGCAATACATGAAAACTTTTCCTTGGAAACAAACCTTTTATCTAACAAATTCATAAACTTTTATTTAAATCATAAGATAATTTTATTATCTTATCAAATAAAAAATTTCAATAAGAACCCATTTTCAAGAATATAAAAAATTATTGTAACTAAGTAAAATTATCTTCTTATCAATCTTATAATCACTCTTAGAAATTGAATGACCACCATAGATTATTCCAATATGTATCTTTTGATGCACATATCATTAATCAATGCATTTGATATATATATCACACCCAAATATCCTCATAATTTTTTTGAGAACCATAACAAGAATAAAACACATAAAATATTGAATTTAATATATAAAAATCATAATAAACATCATTTGATATCATAAATAAAAGTAAATTCATTTATCATATAAAAAATGGGAAGAAATATTATTTTATTAGGAAACAATTCTAGAAAAATATTCCTATAATAATTTGAATAATTTCTTATTTTAAAAATAATACAAACATATATAGGAATATTGATAATTAATAATGGATATGATGGTGCAAAAAGGAGGTGATGCGGTAAATGTTAAAAAAATTCTTTATAATTTTATAAAGATTTAAAAAATACCCAATATGAAAAAATTGAGAAGATTAATTGTTAAATTTTTTTAAATAACATAAAAACTATTTGAAAATTACCAATATAAATATTTTATGTACATATAATAACATTGTTTAAACACTTAAAATTATATAGATATGAAATAGAAAGAGTTTCAAACATTAAAAACAAGGTTTTAAAAAAGAACCTCTTACCTCAAATCTTGAATAACCATGTATGTGTTTTATAGTCATGAGTAATAAACTTATATTAATTATTTAATTGATTATGAAAATTTCTAATTTTTATTTCATTATAATTATTTCTTTTATTTCATTTATTAACATGTTCTATTTAGTTACTAAATCACTAAAGTTCATATTAGATTTTTTGGGGTTGTTAGGTCCAAAACAACATTGGTTTATTAATAATGGTTAAAAGGGTCATGGTTCGATTATGTAATTTTTTTTAATCATGTTATGATTATAATTTTTATATATTAAATATAATTTGAAAAAAATCCATTTATGTTAGTGATGAAATATGTGATACATCATTCATAGAGGCGGTAGTCCACATGTTTGTTTGGGGGAAATTTTCATTTTTCTAATGGATAAAAATAAAATAAAGTAGATAAATGTTTACCATTAAATAATCATATGAATATTATCAATGTCATATTTATTCATTAAATCAATTATTATGGCCATCCATGTGAGATTGTAATGAAAAATGAAATGTTTCATTCATGGAGGCGGCCATCCACACATATGTATAAATGAAATTTTTTATTTTTTAACAAATAAGAGAGGAAGAAGAATTATAAAATATTTATAAAATAATAATTCAATCATAAATGTCATATGTATCCTTTAAATACAGCTTTATAACCATTTATATGACATGGTGATGAAAAATTATATACAACTATTCATGGAGGCGGTTGTATGCACGTACACACATGAAATATACTCATTTTACAAATGATATAAAAGTGGTAGAAAGTAGTTTTTTATATCAACTTAATAAAATTTAAATATATAAAATTTCTATATTTAATTATATTATGATGGTTATAATATATTTTCATAAGATAAAATAAGAAACAAACTTGAAAAAATTCAGTTAAGACTTATACCTCCTCCTTGGATATCTTCATTTGGATTACAACGTAAGCCTTGTAAGAGTGGTGTTTTGGTGACACTATATACACTAATATTTAGGGTGGAAATTTTGTATGTGACTTGGTTCTATATTAGAAGATCTATAGTGCTCAAATATTGTGAATAAGTGAGGAGAGGTGGTGTCCTTTTATAAGTGAGAGGAGTGTCACCCTTATAAATATTATGAACTTTAAAATATAACAGATTTATTTCTCCAAAATAGTGTCTCCAATTTAGACCAATATAGAGTATTGGATAATTCAATATCTATATGAACTTAACCAATCAAATTTAGAAAACCTTTATGGATATTTAAAACCTTGTCTCTTAGTTTAACCCCCCACTGTGGTCACAAACTTGTTACCATGGTAACAGTTCATTATGAAATAAAATAAAATTGAGATTATTAAATAATTTGAATATATTTATAATAAATATGGAATAAATCTTACAAGACTCAATTACCAAAATTTATAAAACTAACTTTTAAAATAAGTATGCATAACACAATGAAAAAAAAGTTTTAGAAAAATTCCCTTTTTAATCATAAAAATGAATTTATACCAAAATAAAGTATAATGTCGATTATAATAGAATTAATTAGATTTTCTTAATAAAATAATATTTATTTTACATTAAAACCAATCCAAAACTGAAATGGAACTTGTGAATACTTTATTAAAATATAATAACCAACAATTGTTTTTTATTTGAATAAAAACATTACTTAGATTTTGAAGATATCAAGATTTGATTTATAAATCTAAAATTATATTTTTAAATAGACTATATTACTTCATAACTATATATTTTCTCTATAAAAAACATTTCATAAAATTTTAATTGATTATTTTACCAGGGTAATGCCATAAAAGTGACATTATTTTCAAAATATATATTTTTCAATATTCATCTAAAACTCGAACATTTTAGAGAAATTACAAAATTTTACCCTAAGAAAAAGTTTATATTATGAATACAAAAAATGTTGTTTTTTTATCAAATGTAAATTCTATGATAATAAATTTATCATTTGAGTAAAAATACAAAAAATAATGAAAAACCGCTATTAAAGACGAACACCCTTGTGCACTTTATGTGTTCTTTACCTTATTTCATATAAGTTTCCAATGAGTGTTTATATATTTGTTTTTTAATTCATATAATCTTAATATATTGATGTTTCCCTTTATTTTTATAAATAATTATTTACTTTAGTTCATTTCTACATATA
Organism: Viscum album; assembly: GCA_963277665.1. Classification (NCBI taxonomy): domain Eukaryota; kingdom Viridiplantae; phylum Streptophyta; class Magnoliopsida; order Santalales; family Viscaceae; genus Viscum; species Viscum album. Next base: position 1,292,154,354 of record OY728119.1, read on the forward strand.
TCACATGCTATTCAATAATATATTTACTTAAATTGAGACACACTAAATTCTCATTGTGTTACTCTATTCCATATTAAATGTGACCAAAATCTCACCTATTCTCATGTTCACCCAACCTATAACCCTACCATATGAATCTAGACCCATACCTATGATACTGAATTATTTATGAGTGCATACTCAGGTGCTCATCCTTACTTTTCCTATAAAAGGAGTCCTTGAATCCTCAGAGAGGCAACACCACTACAGCTCCCAGAGGCCTAGTTTAAGTTCCCTATACTTCTATGGGCTCCTAAAAGTGATTATATATTAAAACAATAAGGTAATATAATTGATTACAAGATAAATACACTATTTCACCTAGTATCATTTCATTTTGAGCCTCACCCAAACCTCAAATTCCTTTCACTAGGGTGATATATCTTGATTCCCTAGTATTCCCATAGTGAAGTCGCACTTAGGGTTTTCCAAAGTGGAGTAACTCCCATATATTCCCAAAGTGGAATCACACATAGGTCATCCCAAAGTGGAGCCACACCCTCATCTTCCCAATATAAATTCATGAGCTATCTTATTGGGAACACATGGTCACCCATTCTCCCATGTCATATAGAAATACACCCATTTTACTAGGCTTACCATTTGGTCACCCAATCACCCTGATCTCTCATTTGGGAACACCTTTTCCCATGTCACCTACCTGAGCACCCATTATCCTAGGTCACCTAACTAGGTACCCAAGGGTCTATGCTATTCAGGCTCTACCCCTACATCACCTATTAGGATCAGTTATTGGATGAAGTATTTGGAATTAAACATGATCAATCTTCTTCCATCACCAATCCCATAAAAAATCATAAATTGAATCATAATTTTTTTTGGCCTAGGTCAACTAAGATTTGGGTTATGATACCTATAAACCCCACAATGAGTCAATATTATTATCTTGGTTTTAAAAAATGACAAAAGTTAAGATAATACATTTTGTGACTATAAATATCCTCATCCGATTCATATATTAAGTTAAAACAAAAAAGGATGATTTATTGTAAGTCACACACAAAACAATTTCTAGTTACTGTCTACCTTATAGTTCTCTATGTATGAATTTAAACTTTATAGAAGTGGTCATGGATGCATGATTATTAAATCAAATAGTATAAACCTTATCACATGGATTTAAAGGGTATAACATGTCTTGTTAAATGGAATTAAACTTTGTGAGTTAAATTACCTTAAAATGAATACACAGGAAGCCCCATTCATGGGCCTGATCCAAACTCCACAACACCTCCCGACTCCTTTCACTGGAGACCAATCCCTCCTGGTATGGTGATAATTTCTATAAATATTTCTAATATTTCATAAAACTATAGAGTATCCAAATACAAATCTAAAATAAGAGACAATATAAATCCCATGTGAAGTGTTATCATAAATTTATGTTGTTTGTTAATTAATTTCACAAAAGGGTAACCAATATTGTTACTAATATGGATTTCAAGAAAATTTATTTAATCTATAAAAGAGCCATAGACTAGAAAACAAGACCCCTCATGGGATGATTTCATCTCATATCCTCTCATATGAAAAAGGTTCTATCATCACTAGACTTACTAATCAAGAGGTAGCCTACATTTAGAAATATTGCGAGTTATATAGAACCCTAAATAAACAGAATTAGATTATTAAAAAAGAAGTAACATATATATATATATATATATTTGTTTGTGTTTGTGTGTGTGTGTTTTAATTGTTGGTTTCCTTGTGTTCGATAAAACTTTTTAATAAATAAATTGTTGATTTCTAAAATTGTGTTTTGAAATATCATAGATTATTGAATATCACTTTTATCATTATTTAAATGTTTTAAAATGTATAAAAGTTTTCAATGTAGTGATTAAATTTAATAATACTATGGGCTTGAGTTGCTGTGATTGAACTTCTTTTTAATTAAAATATTTTAAAGTAATGTTAAATGTTTTCTATAATTTGGAAAGTATTTTTATACTTGTGTTTCTTACTTAAATGTATTTGTCTTAACCCTTATTATTTTAATGAGAATCTACTTGTGCATTTGGTTATTAGACATGTATTTTGTGGCTTGTTTTTGTAGTCATAAAATAAATTTATATTACTTATAGTAGGTTTCTAGAATATAGATAAGAGAGTACTTCAATTTAATCATCACTAAATACGTTTTAGAGATTGTAATAAACGAATTATTTTAGTGGAAAACTAATTATAAATGGATTATCAATTAATTTTATGGATTAGTATGGTTTGGTTAATATTTTATAATGTATTCATTTTGAATGTGTTTACAAATTTTTTTTCTTTATTTTTTTATTCATCATGGTTTCATTAAGTAAATGATCACACATGTTACGATTTTTTGTATCCTTTTTTGGTTAGTTTTTTTATAAATAACCATAAAGATATGGATATTTAATTTCAATTAAAATTTTAAGAAAAATAGTTCTTTTATTATCCAAATTTTATTGACTATGATATTTAATGATTTGATTTCCTAAATTGATTTATTATTTTAATAAAAGGATACCATTGTGTGGTTTTTTGTGGTGGTGGTGGGGGGGAGGTGTCATATGTTTTTAGGTAGCACATATTTTAATTTCCCATATAGTAGCTGGTTGGTATATAATTAGTTTAATTAGGACTAAGTATTTAAAATATTATTTATAGTGTAATATATGATTTTCATACTTTATATCATCAATGAACACATGTAGTTTTTCTATAAGCATTCAAAATTATGGGTCTTTTTTCCAAGAATTACATTTTATGAACTTTTTATTTTAGTAAAATGTATTTATGATTATTATTATTTTTTAAACATTATCTTTTATTATAATCCTTGTTTGGGCAGTGTTAGAGTTTTCTTATATGAAATAATGAAAATCTTAATGTCTGGTTTGAGTTTAAAAGCTTGAATGGAAATCTTATAACTAATTTTATACATAAAGTTTTCTGGTTCTAATTTTCCTTTTATTTCAAATCATAATAGTTGATACTGATTTATTTGGGATTTAAAAATTGTTTTTATAGTGCCCTTAACCCTAGTTTCTTGAAGTCAGTGGTTACTTTTTTTTACATTGGACTAAGAATCAAGAAATCACAACACAAAGTACTAAATGGTTTAGTAATCTTATTAAAATAGATATATACTTTAAATTATCATTATATTTTAAAACATAAAATATAGAAATTATTTTCTTTGAGAACTCTATAATTCATCATACCATATCTCTCCATACCAATCAAAAAACACTTCCTAGTATCTTGAGAAAAATAAAACATAAGAAATAGGTATGCTTTGATACTCGGTAAGTGTATGCATACAATGAAATATATGAGTAAATAAGTTACAATTAATAATGAAAGGTAAATAATCAAAATACATGGAATTTAATTAATATATTTATCATAATATGGAAAGAATAAACGATGATCAAATAATTCCATATAATAATCAAATGAGATTGAAACATAATCACAAATTTTATAACTACTATAATAATCACATGTAATATCAATTAATGAATTCATAATAATGGAATGCATAATGTTGTATATCTTTAAAAAAATGTAAAACCCTCATGCCAATACTTCTAAGTATCAATGATTTGTTCCAAGTTGTCTTGCATAAATTGGTAAGTCCTCAACCAAATACCCAATATAATTTGTCTCATAAGAACAATCTATGCATTGTGGGGATATCTATAACTAGAAAGAAAATTTTACTAACTAATTCCAATTAATTACTCATATTAGAGGGGTGAAACATAATAAACATAAACATTATTATTTAATAATTAGCATATTAATTGTTAAGAATTAACCTTTTAAATAAACATAATCATAATACATCTAGACTAATACTAATGGCATCGAACTAGTATATACTCTATCAAAATAGTTATGAAACATCCAAAGAAGGATAGTATGATTACGACATATCTCTATTAAATCATAATTACAAAAACTGTTTTTATTTATTTGGTGAATATAAATACCATAAAAATATCATTAAATCATTTTTGAAGGAAATAACCTTTCTATTTTGAAAATAACTTTTAGAAACAAAATGCTCAAATTTTTTTTGAAAGAATTTTCTTTAGAAATAACCTTGAAATATTTTAAAATATGTTTTAAAAAATTGAGTATTCATGATGTCAGAAAATTCCATCCATATTGTACATGTTAAAATGATTCCATCCAAATTTTCGGTAAAATCCAAACAATCATTATTTTGAAAATGACATAAAAATTCATTTGAAAAATATTTCTTAAAAATTAAAAATGGGTAAAAATTTATTTAATAAATCAATTTTAAAAGTTTATTTTTTTTGAAAACATATTTGGATGATATGGGTTTTTATGAAAAAGGATTTCCAATAGATAAGCGAAATAAGTTTATATTTTCTTAAAAAAAATTTCAAAATCATTTTAAGTACCAAATAATGGGAAATTGGAACTATCACATGAAAAATATCATGAATATTCGTAGTTGATGAAAATATATTTATTTTAAGATATAAATATCAAATAATTTCCCTTGGGATACTTACACAAAAACAATCCCTAAAAATGACGAGACTATGAAATATACCCTTACGACTTTGGTAACTTCTAAATTGTAAGCCCTATAAGAGAAATAAAATTATATGAAACATAAAATATCATTAATATTAATATATTAATGATATAAAATATCTATGTATGTTTTATACACACCACAAAAAATAATTAAATGGTGAATATGGAATATGTCTCACGAAAGTAAAAGTGAGATGAGAAACCCTTACCACTTATTTGAAATAATTTTTACGTGTCTAAACCTCATGTATAATAAATATGGGTATATTAAACATCCATTACATAACTATACTAATATATATGATACCATATATGATTTACTTACAGTATTCTATCACTTTTTTATTAGAAATTCTTTGTTAAAATCACTATTTCGGGTGATAATTGCGTCGTTTTTTCATGTACGTTTTGGGTAAGTAATTTTGGTAATTTTAATTTGATCATGGTTAAACCATATACATAATTTTAAACATCATAAAATTATAATATATATTTATTATTTATTTATTTATAGATATCCATAGAAGTAAGAGATAGAAAATGGATTACACCATTCATGGATACGGTAGTCCGTACACATGCATGAATGATATATTTATTTTTATTGACAGATGAAAGGAAAATAAAATAAATATAAATTAATCATTAAATAATAATAATAATTATATATATAATTTATATTAATATAATAAATACTTATTACCATCCATTTGAAAATACAATGAAAAACATTTCACATCGATACGTGGAGGTGGTAGTCCACACGTACGCACGAGAGACACTATTGTTTTCCAATGGATTGGAAGGTAAGAATTTTTATGTAATATTTTATTTCTATAAGTATTTTTATATCATAAATATACCATATATTCATTAACTTTAACTTTAATATGTTTCATGTAAACATAAGTGAAAAGAAAATCACATCGCTTCGCGAGGCTATAGTCCATTGTACACACGAGCGACATTATCATATCCACTACGAAAAAGAAATTACAATGGTATGAATGATATGATAATTAAATAATTATAATAATGTAAAAAATATAATATGTATATGTTAAATCCAAAATAATATCATACATTGAATGGTTGTGATGGAAAATGAACTATACCGGTTTGCAAGGCGGTAGTCCTCCGTACGCATGATTGACAGTGTTGTTTCCAATTTAATGAAAGAGGATATGAATAAATTTTATGACATAAACCATATAACCTATAAGTGTATGGTATATAATTTTTTATTTTCATTTTAAATTTTTAAACATAATTTAACTTGTAAAAATAATAAATGAAATGAAAGTGATTTGTTAATACAATTACCTTATCTTAGAGAAATATCCTTTGGATATCCTCTTAAGAACCCTAGGGTTGGTCCTTTGTGAGGAAAACAATCTCTATAATGTTTCTAAGGATTTTGGGGAGTGATTTTTAGTTTTTTTGTGTGCCAAAGGTCCTGATAGGTGTGAGTAAATTAAGTGTTGGAGTTCCCTTTTATTAGTGGGTAAATGGAACCCTCTTGTAAATTACATGGAAAATTTATAAAAGAATCCAAAATGATAAAGTAATTTATAAGAAAAATGTTTCAAAATGACCTTATATTAATTTATGGTATGGATAAGGTCTAAATATTAACTTCCAATAATATTTTGTTTAATTTATTTGATCATTTTAACCCATATCTTCGGAGTTTAACCCCCAATAAACTCATTTTTACCTTAACTGTGATAATTAATTAATTTTTTCTATTTTTACTATTAATTTTGATGAAAAATTAAGTTCAATTATTATATAATATAAATTATGATAATTAAAAATATTTAATAAATTTCATAAAATTTAATTCATAAAATTTTTAGAATTCAATTTAAAATTACACTTGCAGACACGACAAAGAAGTGGGCTTTCAAAGAGAAAATTCTCATATGTATAGAAGGTTTTAATACCAAAATCAATATGAAACTGATTTCACTGGACTATGTTAAACTTATTATAATATTATTGAACAAATTTTACTTTAAAAATAATTAAAAATAAAATTTAACTTTGTAAATAATTTCAATGAAAAGGTAGTTTTCAATAAAAATGAATATTTTTCATTATTTATCAGATTCTTTATCTTTTAAAAAAATTCTCCAAAATTAACCAAAAGAAATTATTTAAAATTATATACAAAATTGAAGTTAATTTTATCAAATAAAATTTCTAAAAGTTTCAAATATTTTTTTTATTATAAGTATGCATGAACCGACAAAACCATTTTTTTTGAAAAATATAGTTTTTCAGCAAACATTTATTTTACTTTAAAATGATTCTAATTAAATTTTTAATCAATATATATCCATTTAGTTGATATTATTAATTTTTAAAAGATATAATTTAAATAATTTATTTATTATAATTCATACCATCCATCTTAATATCTAGGTTATAATGGTCATGTGTAAATAACAATATTTTATTATAGTATCTCATTTTATCTAAACTCGATGTTGTGTGCACTGAAACCTGTCAATGATATTGAATTTTTACAAAATAAATATATTTTAGTGTCCGGGGGTGTTTTATTTTCTTCTAGGCTTAGTGTTTTGTTTCACATTCACTATCAAACATGATTCCCGTATTTGAAATTATTGGGGTGTTACATTCTACCCCCTTAAATAAATTGTATCCTCATAATTTAATATTGATTTCAGTAATCAAGGGTTTGAAATTGGAATATAAATTATTTGGAAACCCAAATTGAAAAAATGGTTAATAAAATAGCCTATTGTTTAGAAATAAAATGAAGTTTGTTGTTCATCCAAAATAACACATTACAAGGTTTCTATGTTGGAGAACTTTAGTGGGAAATGAAAAATAGACATGGAAGAGAGTATTAATGCCCACAAACTAATATAGAGTGATATATATCATGGATAAAAAGAAAGTGGGTGATCCATATTGGTTTAATAATAATCAAATAATGAATATGACGAGTTAATGGTCCATTTTATTCTTTAGATATAAAGGTAACATGATAATATTTTTTGTTTCATGACCCATTTTACTACAGTTGATGAATTCTTTTATAACTTTGATATAGAACATTGGAAAATATAATTAAAATTTTATCTCTTGGTTTTTCTTGGATCAATTTAAACATAATTTCTTAATCTATGAAATTAATATCAAATATGAATTTTTTATTCCCAAATCACTAAAAATAACTTTTAATGGATCATAAGATCCAAAAAGAAGCAACCCACTATTACTCCTATATTTAATAAAACCAAAATGGTTAGAAAATGTTTTCAAATATAATATATTAATATATAATACCATAATTGTAGGTCCAAGAATTCAACATAATTTATTTCATAAATGGTTAAACTTAATACTCATCAAAATCATTTATGAAAAAAATTCAAAGTCTATTTTTTTAAGGAAGGTCATTAAATCGACATTATATTCCCAAGACATTATAATGTCGTTGTTAATGTCACATTATAAATATGAGAATAACTTGATCATAAAAAAACTTAATAAAATCATGAATAATTCCAATGATAAAATATTAGGTTGTCTAATATATTTCATAGATCCAAACATGCTATAAACTCCAAAAAATATAACATAAACCATCAAATTTGATATAGTGGATTAGATCATAATGTTTTGAAACATAATGTATAATCCCAAAAATATTGGAACAATTAATATAAATTGAAAACTTTAAGCACAAACAATCTCATAATATCAAATATGGTTTCTTTGGGTATATATTTATTTTCAAATCCTTTATAATGGTTTATAAAGAAAATGGGAATTTTCTTAAAAATATCCCCCAAGAGTGTTAAACTGGATACATAGTAAGACCCATTTTGATGCACGATTTGATGATTAGGTCAAGAACAATGCACCCTTTTTAGATTTATTACCCTTATGCACATATATTCCAGAACCACATCAACTTGTAGTATCTTAATTGGGGTGCATTACTAAAAAAACGTCATAATCTATTATTTACCAAAACATTAATATTTTCTTCTATACCTATCCTCATAGTCTATCATAGTTTTATATTCCCTAATATATGTTTTCCAAAATCTAGTTCCCAAGATTTTTACTAAACTTCCTCTAATACGAACTATAGTGACCCCGACCCCAATATCCCAAAGTTGGTGGTTAATTTATTACATTGGTATAAGATAAATTTAATTTCATCTCGATTGTCTAAGTAGTTTATTAGTATTCGTAAACTGGATAAATTCATGAAATAATCATTCAAGTGAAAATATAATATAAAAAAGTGTTTTCTTTCAGAATTACATTATTCATCATAGAGTATCCCTGTATATAAATCATTAAACACTTCATTGTATCATAGGGAAAATAAAACATTATAAATGGGTGAACTTAGATGATTAGTAAGGGTATATGTACCAAATAATCTATTAATTAATATTGAATAATAAATATGGAAATGTAAATAATTGAAACACCGAAAATTTACACAACATCTTGAGCATAATATTGTTGGAATAAAAGATGATCAAATAATTCCATATAAATAATCACATGATCTTGAAAAATACCCACAAATATTCTAACTAAAAGAATAACCACATGGAATATTAATGAATTAATTCATAATGATGGAATTTATAATTTTAAACATCTTAAATATATCATTATGTCCACATTCCAAGAATTCTCACAATCAAGGTCTCATTCCAAGACATATTACATAAATGGGTAATGCCTTTTCTAAATTCCAAATTTAATTTTTCTCAAGATACCTATTAATGCATCAAAGTGCTATTTATGATCAGACCCCACCCCTAAAGCACTATGTCATGTTCATTACTCATATTAAATCGATGGAACAAAATAAAAAGAAACATTAGTATTGAAAAAATATTATATGAAATGTTAATAACTACCAAAATTAACAAACATAATCATAAACCATATAGATTAATATTAATGATATCGAACTGGTAAATCCCCAGTCAAATTGATCATAAACCATTCATAAAAATCATAAGTTTAGTATCATTAAAACACATCCCTAGAATATCATAAGTACAATAAACAGTTGATGTCATTTATAAATATAAATAACATAATAAATCTATTAATATTTTTTGGGGAAAATAACCTTTTCATTTTTAGAATCACTTTTTAAAACAAAAAGTAAAAAAAAATTGAAAATAATTTTATTTAAAAATAAGCATGAAATATTTTAAAATAAGTTTTAAAACATTGATTGGTCATGAAAATAGAAAATTCCATTCATTCCGTACAAGTTGAAAAAGATTCATTTCACATTTTTGGTAAATTCCAAATGAGAATTGTTTTGAAAATGTCATTAAATGTTTATTTTAAAATATTTTTTTAAAAGTAAAAACTGGTAAAAATGTTTTTAGTAAATCAATTTTAAATGTTAAAAACAATTTTGAATTTTTTTATAAATCATAGGTTTTTTATTAAAAAGTATTTTTGACTGAAGAGAGAAATAAAGTCGTATTTTATTAACAGAATTTCTCAATCATTTTAAGTACCAAAGAGTTGAAAAAATGGTCTATTAATTGAAGAAGTTCATGTATAAAAATATTATAAGAATATATATATATTTTAATATATAAATATCAAATAATTCTTATGAGGGAGACCTTTACAAAAATAATCCCGGATAATGGTGAGATTGTAAAATACACCCTTATTACTTTTGGTAAATTCTGAATCATAAGACCTATAATATTAATAACATAAAATCAAACTTTAAATAACATAAATAAAAATATATTAATTATATAAAATATAAAAGTTTAAGTATAAACACTACAAAAAAGAAATAAGTGGCGAATATGGCATATGTCTCATGGTATTAAAAGTTAGATGAGAAACCCTTACTACTAGTTCGACTTGATTTGTATGTGTACAAAACTATTATATAATAAATATATGTTTATTAAATATAAATTAAATCAAAATACTCATATATATCATAAAATATATTTTTACTTATAGTTTCTATCAATTTTTTATTATAAATGCTTTGTTAAAATCACTATTTCAGGTGATAATTACTTCATTTTTCATGTATGTTTTGGTTCATTAATTTTAGTAGTTTTAAATTTATCATTGTTTAAACATATAAATAATGTTAAAAATGATATAAATATTATATATATTCATTATAAGTTTTCTTAGAGTAATCTATAAAATTGATAGAATGAAAATGGATTACAACATTCTTGGATATGGTAATCCGTACGTACACATGAAAACTGTTTCTATTTTTTCTCAACAGATGGAATGAAAGAAAAAAAAATATTAATTTAACTTTAAATAAAATTATTATGTTATATATATAATTTATATTAATAAAATACATCATTTTTACCATTCATATAAAAATAAAATGAAAAAAATTTCACATCTCTATGTAGAGGTGCTAGTCAACGAAAACACATGCGCAACCTTATTTTTTCCAGTAGATTAGAAGGTAAAATTTTAGATGTGATATTATATTTAAATAAGTATGGTTAGATCACATATATAACATATTTTTTACCTTTAACTTTACTACTTTTAATGTAAAGTGTAAGTGAAGAATTAATCACATCGTTTTGCGAGCTAGTAGTCTGCCGTACACATGAGTGGTGTTATCATATCAATCACGAAATGGAATGTAATAAGGTATATGTAGTATGATAATTAAATTTTTATAATAATTTTAAAAATATAATATATATATTTTGAATCCATAATTATATCCATCCTTTAATGGTGGTGATGGAAAACGAACTATATCAGTTTGCAAGATGGTAGTCTACCGTACACATGATAGACAGTTTCATTTCCCATTTGATGGAAAAAGAGATAGATATATATTATTCACAATAATAATAGCATTTTAGTTTATTTGAGATATTTGTGTTATTATATTTGATGTTTTAAGTCATAATTGGGGGTGGAAAATGAAGAAATTAAATGAAAGAGCTTTGTTGAGGCAATTACCTTTTCTTAGACAAACCTCCATTGGGTATCCTCCTAATTACCCTAGGGATTCTTTTTTGGGAGGACCAGAATCTATATAATGTGTATAAGTAGGTTTGGGATATATTTAATCAAATTTTGGTTTATTCAAAGGTATTTAAGGGTGTGAATAAGTGAAGGTAGGAAGTGTCCTTTTATAAGTGGGGAAAGGGAACCCTCTTGACAATTACTTGGAATTTTCCCAAAAGTATCCAAAATGATAAAGTTATACCCAAGAAAAATTATTGTAAATGTCCTTAGATTCATATTTATTATGTATATGGTATAAATATTATTATAAAATAATATTTTTACAAGTTGGTTGGTCATTTGTAACCCTTATCTTTTTAGTTTAAATCCCCGATAAAGCAATTTTTACCTTAACCCTGATAATTATTTTTTACACATTCACTATTAATTTTGATAAAAAATTAAATTGAAATTATTATATAATATAAATTATTATTATTACCAATATATAATCCATTTTTTCAAATTAAATTCATATAATTCGAAGAATTCAATTTAAAATTGTACCCACAAATTTCATGAAAAGCGAGTTTCCAAAGAGAAACTTCTCATATGTATAGAATATTTTAATTTAATAATTAAACATGAAATTAAATTAACTGAACTAATTTGAATTTATTATCATATAATTTATCTAATTTTACTTTAAAACCAATTTAAATTATAATATAACTTTTTAATAAATTTAAATGAAAAAGTTTTTTTCAATAAAAATTAGTATTTTCACTATTCATAAAAAATTTACCTTTTCATAAAATTCTCAAATATTCACCCAATGATTGTTTTTAAATTTATATCTAGACAATAATGCTAATTTTATCATACAAAGTTTTAAGTTTTTTTTAACAAATTATATTATCATAATTACGTAAGAAGCAACAAAACCTTTTTCTTAGAAAGATATAGTTTTTAAGAAATATTTATTTTTATTCAAATGATTACTATTTAATTTATAATCCATATATATCCATTTAATTTATTTTATAAATTTTATACAATATAATTATAATAAGTTATTTATTACTATCCACACCCTCAATCTTAACGACTATGTTATAATGGTCATTTATAATGAATAATATTTAAATAGAGCATCACATTTCATTTAAAATTAGTGTTGTGTGTATCACAAGCTTTCAAATAGATTGAATTTATTTAGAAAGAATTATATTATAAAGTATTGGGGTATTATATTATCTTATATGATTGTTTTTTTTGCGTAAAATATTCTATCAAACTTGATGTTCCTATTTTAAAATCTCAGGGTGTTACAATTTTAGTGTGATTTCTAACCAGGTAAGCTTAGCCAGAGGTAAACCTCTGACCATTTATTAATGAAAAGAAAAAGTACAGAAAGCAAGAAAATCACAACAACTCATACAGCTACAGATCATAGAAATCATCCCCATCACCATATTCCTGATGAAAAGTTTCATCCGTAGTCGCCGATTCCCACTCCAAGCTTTCATAATGACTCAGAATCTTTTCATACATCCTTCTCAGATTCAAATTCTCCAACGAGAGTAACGCCATCGGAGATTGCATTCCCTTTCTCACACCATTGACGGCTCTCGAAGAATTCACCCTCCCGGAGGAGGATCTGGTAAAACTAGGTTCGGTAGATGTGTTTTTTTGGAAAAAAACAAATACGGACAACATCCGCAGTCGCGGGCTCCAAAAATTCATCACCTCGGAACTCCAAGAAACAACACCTTCACTGTCGCCGTCGCATCCTCCCCACAAGAGAGAACAAACCGCACGGGCACACATTCCGTCGCCTCCATCCAAAACATCCACGAAGACTACACTCAATCCTCCGAATGACCAGATCTGGGAACGATGCGTCGTTCTTGAACCGCCGAGGCAAGGGCTCAGGCGCTGAATCAACACTGTGCCGCCAGACAAACACCAGTGCGCGCAAGGCGGGCCAAACAGAGCCTTCGCAGCAAAAAGATCGCCGCCACGAATCGCCGAGCAATGGAAGAGGAGCAGAGCCGTTCCGGGATGGAGAAGGAGGCGCGAGAGAAACCCTAGCGGTGATCCTCCTCTTACGGCAAGTGTCGCGACGCCGCATTGTATCAACCGAACTTCCAGAACAAATTCAACAAACAGAAATAAAAAAAACCCAAATCATCAAAACCACCTTCAAAAACCCAAACCATAAAAGATCTCCCCCCCTCCGGACCGCCCAAATCTGCCGCCGAACACGCCAGAAAGGAGCTGCCGGAGCCTATGCTGGGCCGCGCCGCTGCTGAAGTGAGATCCCGAAGTCGACGCTGATCCGCATCAAAGCGATGTGAAACCATCTCCGATCTGCGCCTTGGAGTGCACCGCCGAGCCGAGATCTCAAAACCGGACGCCACCGGAGCACCGCTGAGGCATGCTGACATCGCTGAGGCATGCTGATAAATGTGATATTAAAAGAATAATGGTGTTAGTTATTTCTTAATAACGTTTAAAATTAAAATTAATGAAATAGTTTTGTGAAATTATTCCATGATTGGTTTTAGTATGAATTCATCCTTTGATAAAAGATGAGATTTTAAGTTTTCTTAAGTAATATAGTTCTAAAATATATAGTTTTTTTATTAAACTCTAATTTTAGAAGATTTTATATTATAAATAAATTGTGTTATTGATTATATTTTATCTCTTATGGTGTGTTTAGGTAATATGAAATTGATTGTTTGTAAATATTATCAATTTTTTAATTTATCATGGTTGTAAATTAACAATGATATTGAGTTTCAATTTTCCAATTACTTATTTAATTTATATTTTTTTCTTTAAAGTAAAAAAGTATATATGGTGGTGATAATCCCCACCTATTTACAAGGTTTTAACAAATGTTTATTTTATTCTGTATTGATATTTTTTAGTATTTGAAGTTATAATATTTTAAATAAAGTAATTATTTCCAAGGAATGATTAAATAAATTTTCAAGGGTGGATTTTTTTTATAGTGGGGAGAATTATGATACCCACAATTTAATTTTCATATATCTAATTTTTTAATAATTAGTTAATATCTTAATATTACTTTTAAGTCAAAATTTTGAGATTTTATATGGGTTTTATATGTTGTGGAGTTAATGTAGACATGCTTGTGTGAGCCCCTAAAACTTACCGATGTAGATTTTAAAATTTAAAGTATTTTTTTTGTAATTTAATTTAAATGATATATATTTATATTTCTCCACCTCATGATATCCTCCCTCACTTGGTGTCTCCCACAAGATTCCTCCCTTCCCATTTTAATTCTCTATGAGATTTCATATCACTTTGAAGGGATATATCTTCCTAGTTGGTAGCTAAAAAGTCTTCCTCAATTGTGTGCCTATCCTATCCTATTCTTTTTTATTTTTGTTCTGCCATCACCATGTCTATGGTTGATATGGTTTCATCTAAAAATATCAATTGAGGGGTTTTTCTTTTTTATTGTTTTAAATCACCATTTAATGGTTTCTTCTTGCCTATATTGTTGGATTGAGGCCTTATCACTTAATTTTCTTTGAATATGGTAAGTGGATCCATTCATCTTAATATAAATTTGGAACCATGAGTGACTTCATTATTTTTAATAATTATATTTTAAAATATTTATTAATTTTAATTTAGTGTATTTTAAAGTGTTTATCTTGAAATTTATTTTTATAATTTGGACTTTTAAATATTTTAAAGACTAGCACCTCCTTCTATAAAAACCATGGACAAAAGGTGTTTTATTAAATACCACGTTTTTTTCTTTAATTAATTAATGAGACATACACAGGTTTAATTATTATATTTTTCAAATATTTTACATCATGTTTATAATAAATTTATCATGGTTTAAGGGTAGATTTAGTTGCTTGAAAGTCTAGTTTTTCTGTTAGTCAACCATATTATCTCTACTCTGCACTATTATTGAGAAATGTTTTGGATATTTTTTAAAAGGAAGATTTTTTTACTCTTTATTTTTAATTTAAATGTTTCATCCCTTATAAAGAATATTTAAAAAAATTTATTGATATTTATTATTGTGTTACCCTTTAAGTTTCCCCATTTATATTTTTCGGGTATAAACGAATGTGAAATATGGAATGCAATGTGGAAGGATTGATTATAGAGTGTTATGGTTATTATGTAATTAATACTATTACCTAAATATGATACTTCTATGAAGGGTGTTTATAAGTGAGGGTGTGATATGGTTGCAATTTATTCATGTTTTATTGATATGTGATATATTGAATTATATTACCTCTATATGTATGTATTGGGAAACCTTAGGTTTCTAGGTTAGAGATATAGTTACAAGTACTGAACTAGTATATGATCATGATTTGGCTAGTGGACCTAAGTTGGGATATTTATATCTTAAGGGGATTTTCCTACCAGTCAAACCAAGAAGGGAAAAATAGAGTATTGGGTAGTTAGATCACACTAGGAATATTAATTAGATGTATTTATCTATTTTTTTTCTTACATTACTTTTATGTATCATAGGTGTTTCCATAATGGTTGTTAAAATTACTTTTATACTTCTTACTTATGGTTATTTCATCAATATTCACAATATATTAATGGTTTTTTTTAATAACTTTTTTGAAATATTATTTATTTAATTGTTTTTGAAAGGGGTTCTAAATATTATTCGGATGAAACTTGTTCTTTGATAATGTAGTGACAATTAATCTAAAATTATACTTATTCATTTCCTTTCTAATCTATATTCATGGGTGGTATTTTCATTAATAGTTTATTCATTATTCCAAAATTATTTCAATAAAATATTTGAATTTTTCATATATTCTTGAGTAACTTTAAATGTTTTATCCAAACATGGACACTTAAAAGTAATATTTTAAATTAGTTCTATCATAGATAATTTTACTCTTCATTTCTAAATTAAAAAGTTTTATTTGGTCCAAAAGTAATAACTTGACCAAGTTAAAATAAATATTTTCATGTGATGATTCATTGTTATTCAATTTTAATTTATAAATAATAAAATTTTACCATAATATATGTATTTTAAACTAGCATCACAGAGATTTATTTTAAATTGTATGCATGAGATATAGGGATGATACCTACTAGGTAATATTTCTTACACCATACACACACACACACACACACACACACTCAGCAAGTGTATAAAGTCTTTATGATTTGTGATGTAGGTTTAGGTTGAGTATTGATTGGCTGTAGTAGTTGATCGATAAATTTTGGTTTGGATGTATGGGCCTGGTTTGTGAAGCTTGTTAACTTTTAACATCGAGATGAATGATTTAGAGTTTTCATATCAAATTGAATTTTTATTTCACTTCATGTATTGTAATGAACTAGCTTGAGTTGACCATTCACATATCCTAACTTGGCTCACTATAATGAATAAAGAGAATTTCCAATTATAATATCTTGATGAGTAGTACCAAGGTATAAAATGTCCATTGATGGGAATGATTCTATAATTTTAATCCAAATAAAAATCAAACCAATAACTACCATAAATCTTCCATGGCCCATCTATAAATTGGATTCCCATGCAAGTAAATAAATAGTTACAAAATACATAAATTAACAAACCTAGCATAATAGATTATAAATAACCGAAAACCCATAAACATCATTATATAATTGTAAATAAAAAATAATAAACTATATAAAAAATAAATCTAACATTATTTAGGTTGCAGGAGGCCGATACAAGATAACCCCAACATCCCTAAATGTCCAAAAAATACTCCCCATGTGATCTAACTTCTCATGACCCATGGCCACCACCACTAGGAGAGGGAAATGGATATCAAGAAGAGCCACCAAATTGAATTTTAATATTTCATTTACTTGTAACATAAAAAACCAAATATTTAATACACTTAATGGTTATATATATTATGTGTGGAAAATCCTAATATGATAACACCATGAATTTGTAAAAAAAATCACCATGAAAATCATTAGTTCAATCATGAGAAAAATGTTTTGAAAAATATTTCTTTTAATTTATATTATGAATCCTTTTGTTTACTTAAAATAATAAATGTTTTATGAATAACATGAAAAAGGTTATCATAAAATTAAAATGAGGCCAATATGAAATGAAAAACGAAAATATTTGAATAAGGAAATAGGCAAAAAGCAGTAACACATCTCATTCAAAAATAAAAATTGATCAAGGGAATAAAATGATGAGTCTATTTAAATTATGATTCACTATAGAATCACTTTCCAATGTACATGAACCGATTACCATTATATTCTCCATCTTGGACTGACATTGACACACAATCCATCCCTATCTGAAAATATAATCTATCTAATTATATCACTTGACCTACTCAAGAAACATTCCCTAATAAATGAAAAATCAACAATAAAGCTACTTTAGTCTATTTACACACTCACCCAAGGTCTTAAATATACACACACTAATCAATTACAAATATAATTAATTCCCATAATTACATAAATAATAAATTACCCATTATATGTTAAATTTATTTATGAAACATACATTGAAAATTCGTTTGGAACCAAATTATTCTTTAAAATTTTTTATAGAAATATTGGTGTGCTCAAAACTATTTAGAATATAAAACCATATGAAATCTTAAACTTCTTGAATACGCACCATGGAAAATATAAAATACTTTCCAAAATCCCTAAAAATTACAAATCAAGCATAACTGGTGAACCCAAAATAATAATAATAACATTAGGTGTGCCAAAGGAAAGACAAATTATATAGGGACACCTACCTAAAATATGGTGAAACCAAATTATAATTTTTTAAAATCACTAGAGATAAGAAACATATATCCTCAAGAACCTAATTTTTTTCATTAAATCCCTATCCTAACCCTAAGTTTGGTCCCTATGCACAGCTATAGATCCACAAATCAAATAAAGAAGAAGAATATAACAAGATAAGAGTATAAGAAAATAAATCTAGTGGAAAATGGGAATTTCCTTGGATGATCTCACTTAATACAAGGAAGAAAGGAGAAAGGAAGAATCATGGATAGAGAATATATATTTATGTAAATGGTGTGGGGTGATAAGGGAGATAACGTTAAAAATATAATATGGAATTTAGTTAAATTTATATTTTTTAGGTAATATGGTCATGTTTAATGGTTTGGAAAACCATGCGCCAATAATGCGAGAGAAACTAGAGTGAAATACCTTATATAATAGATATTCACATGGTTTGGTCACACATTTTATTCTAACCATGAACCAAACTTGTAAGTCATCCATATATAAAAAAATAGCCACACAGTTACCTATAAATCCCTCATAGTTATAGAAACCATGATCTTTCCATGAAAAATACCTATGGGGTCCCCTTTCATACTTCACATGGTCGGGTTCATTATTAGTATATCACGAGCTTATTATATTACTTAGTTTGTTTTCCATTATTTTCAAAATTCTTCCTCTAAATTCTAAGAACTCTAAAAATAAAAATAATAATATTAAACTCAAATAAATTCATACTAGTGACCCAACAGGTGTAACAAAATAAGTTTTTGAACTAGATAAAAATCCAATGGAATTTGAAATATAGCATTTACTGGATGTGTTGTTTTTGGAACCGAGCTTCAAAACACAATTATAATAGTTGATAAAGCTTTAAGTTATATTTTCGTTTTAAAGAAATTAAAGTAATTAAATTTTAAAAAATAATAAAAAATTAAATGATAATAAATGGAATGTAAAGAAAATATAGAAATGTTTTAATAATAATAATAATAATATTATCATTATTATTATTATTAGGGTTAAGTTATATCCCTCAAAGCGGGGTATCCCCCTTGTATCCCCTAGATCATGTGATGCACCCTAGGTATCCTTGGCCTCATGAGACACCTCATCCCGACTCCCTCTTGGTCATCAATTTCTCACAAGACTTATTCTAGTTTCTCATCCTATTATACATGTTAAGGTCTCCAGCTCTTCTTACTCCCTTTTTTTCTAGAAGTTTTCCCTCTTCCCATTGACCATTTTTGTTCAGCCTAACCCTAGGGTTAGGGATAACAAGGTTTTTGAGTTATCTACTAGTTTGGAAGTGTGCGGTGGGCCTCTCAAGACCTCTTTGTGTATGTTTTAGTGTTTGACACTGAAGGAGAGTTGTTTGAAACCACCTTATATTTTCATCTACTGTTCAAGGTAAGGTTCACATCCTCTTTTTGGTCTCACCCTTTTTATTTAGGTTATTTTAGTGGTTTTAAGTCCCTGGTTTTATGTTTAGTTCAACTTGTTCACCCTAGAGGTTGGTTCGAGTTTCCATAGTTAAGGGAGACTTAATGTGTATGAATAGGTATGAATATATATATGTATTTCCTCCGTTATATGTATATCCAGCCATGGTAGTGTGAATATATATATGTGGCTAGGTGTTCTTATTTATATATATGAAAAATGAATACGTGTGTGAGTGTAAATGGGTATATGAATATATAATCTATATGTAACAATCCCCTTGTACATATTCATACCCATCAGAATATGTACATAAGGGACAAATGTACTTATGTATTTACAATAGTGTATATTCTTGAAGGTGTAAAGGGGAAACTTTGAGTATTTTCCATCAAGTTCAAGGTGCTCAGTTTGATGCTCTTCCCGTGAGGTTGGGCCCCTTTACTTTTCCACTTTAAAGTAAAAAATGCACTATTTTCTTACTTAATTCTTCCATGATAATTGATTTGTGATCTTTGGATGAAATTATTAAACATTCTAAATTATTTTTTTGATAAACAAAGTCATGTTTTTATAATAAAACCCCTTGATGAAGGTGCAATTCCTTCTAAGATATAAATAGTGATTAGACTTTTATGCTTGGTTTCTGTACTTTGGTTTTCATTTTTCTTTGATGTCATGGTGGGACATGGCATGTTTGGAACATGGACTTCATTAAAATTATTAAATTAATTTTACTAAGTAGTTGGTCTAATATTCAATTCCCATAGTCACATTTTTGATTTCGTGTATGAAAATTGTAAACATTATAGAGTTGTTTTGTAATTTAATTTCTTAATAGATTTAATTAACGTATTAAATTAATTAACGAAGGAATTGTGAAATTGTAGAAATTGGGGATAGTTAATTTTAGAATTAATTATGTGATATATATATATATATTTATATATATTCTTATTTAAGATATTTAATTTTGGAATTAATTATGGGATAATGATATCTTGAATTGAGATAATTAATAGTGGAATTAGCTATGGGATTATGATATATTGAATTGATATAACTAATTGTGTAATTAATTATTGTATAATATTATTATTATTTGAGATAAATAATTGTGAAATTAATTGTTGGATATTTAAGTAAGGAACTGAATAATTAAATGGTTAATTAATTGTGGCATATGGGAATTGTGGGTATAATTAATTAGTTTTCAAATTAATTAAGGGGTTATTGAGATATATAATGTTTTCAATTTTTTATTATTAAATAGTGGATGGTAACATGAGAATTTATCTATGTATTATGAATGGTAACATGTTCATTCAATTATGTGTTATTAAATAGTGAATGGTAATATGTACATTCAACCAAGTATTAAGAATGTAAACATGCTCATTTAGTAATGTATTATTAAATGGTGAATAGTTACATGGACATTAAACCATGTATTATGAATGGTAATATTCTCAATAAATTATGATTTATTAAATGATGAATGGTAACATGGACATTTGGCCAAGTATTATGAATGGTAACATGCTCATTCAATTTTGTGTTATTAAATGGTGAAGGGTAACATGGAAATTGGGCTAGGAATTAAGAATTGTAACATGGAAATTAAAATGTGATATCCCTTGTGGATGGATTGGTATCTTGTATAGGATGAAGTAGGATATTCTTCAGGTGTCCCTTAGGAACCTGGATAGGTTGTTATTTATTTATTCAGTTCTGTTTAATATTTCTCTATAGCTGCACACTACCTTAATTTATATTCACTGATTAGATTAGGATAGACACCATGGGAGCTGGTCTATGAAGGTTGTTATCTCACACCTTACTTGGGATTCTATTTCATTAGGGTACTTGGGAAGACCTTATATTTGTAGGACCTAAGTTGATTGCTTGTGCTATTTTCTAGTACATGGGAGTTAGGAGCACAAGATCGAGCAGGACCTCCGGATGATACTGAAGATAGTCATTTTTACGTTTTTATTTCATTAAATTAGATTTTTTATTTCTAATTTTCACTACTTTTAATTGTAGAATCCTCTTTCATACATTGATTATTTTAATTTTTATTTGACCGCTTATATTCATTTATTATAATATACTTCCGCAACTGGCTGTTCTTGATTATGCTTCCACTATCTATTTTATATTTTTTATCAATGTGCATAATTTTATCTACGAGGGAATAGTCTCCCCATGAACACAACCAAGATCCTTTCTACTAGTTAGTATCCTCCAGTGTTTAGGGATATGCACTTGAGGTCATTTAGTGACCAGTCCGGCTATCAGTTTAGTGTTCATTCAGGCCAGGATGTTACAAAGTGGTATCAGAGCTTAACCTTTTTTATTTTGTCTTACTATTTTGGGTTGGTAGATAGGAGACTAAGAATATGTTAGATCTTAGTACATAGACATGCCTGGGGTTGATCACCCCACATACGAAAAATGACCAAGTGGCCAGGGTTGGAATTGATGTTCATGTTGTTTTCTATTACAATTGATTAGGAGTTCAACTTGAGTGAATGGTGTACTTTTTTATACTGATCGATTGATGATATTTATAAAAATTACTCTTGTACTAGTATGGAAAGGATGGAACATCACATGCATCATTATAGGCACATATGGATTGTCATGTCATGCATGTGCCATGCGATGTAAGTACATTCTAATTTGTAGATGATTTGGATTGTGTGCCTTGAGTGTTATACAATACCTTTATTTTCTTTATCATTCTTGTATACATAACCTACTTAGTTAATTATATTCCAAGGTGCCTATTTATCTAGAGTAATTCCAAGTTTTTATTGATTTTTATGGCATTCTACCTTTGTTGATATGTAAATGGTTGCGTGGACAAAAATATATTTGCCGCGATTATGCTAGGAGCCAAATTTCAGTTGTAAGGTGTATGGGAACATAATAACTGAGAAAAGGTAACCCGTGTATTCAATCCATTGTAAAATGATGTTAAATTTATAATGCTAAATGAATTGATTTTTATTAAAGGGGATCCAAATACCACCTATAGAGTGTATGGGAACTTTATGTATAGGTAGATGGGAACTCATATCATTGGAAAATTATATGTATATATGAGCATGTTGGGATTTTAGGTGGTTATTAATTTGAAAAATCTGTTTAATTTTAATCTAAAATGAGAATGGTTAACTGATAAATTCATGACTGTGCCCAAGTAGGTTAGTTGGGGAACGTTTCTTATGAGATAACCTTATATGGGTGTTTACAACTATGATTAATAAAATTCTATCGGGTTTCATTTACGATGTACCCAGGTTGGATTATGGGACCCTCGTAGGTTTCCTTATCTACTAAAAATGAATTAATATGATAAATTTCCTAATTATGATGGGATGTTGATAAATGTTTAATGTTTGGAAAAGGAATTTTGATATTTCTTTTCACTTTGACTCAGTTATTTTATTTAAATATATTTAATGTTTAAAATATTGGATATGAATTAGTGTAAAGACATGAAAATGGAACCTATAGAGGTGTCCTCATTTTAAACCTTCATATAAGGCCAGTTTAAACTTCTTCTTGAGTTTCCTTGGAATAGAAATGTGAGCATTTTCCATAGTAATTTCTATTTTATAGCAATGGCATAAATGATAGGTGTAGGGCCTAGTGATTCTAATAGCATGACCTAGTGATGGGGTCTAAACTTATGTTTTTGTAATGTGCTACCCTGAGGTAGGTACCCCCCTCAAAGATTAAATGCCTTGGTAGTTCTATGAGATTCCTATTATATGGTGTCATTCAAGTGCCATTGTCCCTAGTAGGACTGAAAGTTTCTGAATGACATCCTTGTTCGGACAAGTGGTCATGTTTTCCTTATCCTTGTTATGGGTGTGAGGATTGAGAAATTCTCGGTTTCATCTAGTTAGATGCGCCTTGTCCATGGTCATTCACTTGGTAGGTCACATGACACTATCTTCTTCCTCAATGATATACGAATTGGTATGTCTACATCCTGGTTAATGGTTGTATGGCGCAATATGACTCTCATCTAAATCTCTAGTGAAGGCCACCTGATACTTGAATGTATAGGGATGATAATACTATGGGTAGTGTTCAAGTTATTTCATTTACCGTGTGATCTCTGGGTAGTATGCATTCATGTACACGGTGCCTGTAGAGTTCAAGGTGATAAAAAAACTGTTTGAGTTCAGTTAAATATTGAGCCTTGAGTTTTTTAGTATATTATTAGGTCATATTTAGAATAGAATATCCTAGATGTTAAAGGAATCATGTTTGTTTCCATGTTTGGGATGAATTTATAGTGACATAGGTATTTTGATAAGACAGTTTGTTCAGTCTTGGATATATTGTCTAAAGTTATAACTTACATGAGCGTGATATAGAGGAGCATCATGTGCACATTAAATCTCTGTCTGGATATTTCATGCTTGTGAAGGGATTTCTTGTCTCTTCTTTCAATAAATAAAACAATTATAAGGTGGGGAGAACCTCATCAGCTTTGGTAAATATTTCTTTCATGGTAAGAGGAACACAATCAAATAGGACTATTAGGAAATGCTTGGTCTTTCTTTAATTCCTTGAAGGCTTTTAAGTTTTGAAATCATGTCAGAGCTTTCTTGGCTGCACAATGTTATTGTGGTTGGCTACGTACAAAACACTTTGGAAACACCATTGGTCATCGATGAATTTAGTGGTTAAGTTGAGCGATCATGTGCTGACTTAGCTGGTAAAGGCATTGTGATCAGTTTGGAATGATAATTCATTGTAAGGTGAAGCCGAGATTATTTTAATAGAATTCAAAAAATTGTGGTTCAACTGTTCTTTTTCTAGTAATTGGGTATGATTGACTAGAAACCATTTAAATCCTCTTAGTGTATTCTTCTTAGAGACGAGCATGTTCCCTACCTTGATGTCTTCCTAAATTCCCTAAGAGAGCATTGTTCTTATGCTGTGCTAAAGCATTAAAAGTCGTCGGGATTTTTTGGGTGGTTTTCTCAACATTTCATTATAATGAATAGTTCTTATCAAGTCTTTCATAGTCTTGGGTGATACTTGGGTTCCAAAGTAGGGACACCTTAGATGGATGCCCAAACACTAGCTGTTTTCTTTAACTTGACCACCTGGAGGATGTCGCTCTGGGATTAATCAATGATTTGACATGTACTTCTTAGTATTGTACCAACTTATCTTTGACAACATGGCATATGAACTTTGTTTGGTTAGTTCCTTAGACCCCACTTTAATGAGTCTGATGTTACCCTAGACTGGTAGTCAGGCTCAAAAGTGCTGTTAAAAGGGTTACATTTCCATTATAGGTCAAGATTACACCCATGTTAATGCTTGAGGGATGATAGAATGGATGGTTATGAGGTGGTGTGATCAAGTAATATCAATGAATTTGATTATGGACTTCGATAATCATACTTTCTATAAACACATGATGCCTTGGAAGAAGTAATTTCAATTTGGACTGTAATAAATTAGTCGTCTAAGCTGTGCATCTTGAGAATGTTCAGTTAGAGATGGCTTGACCTGTTTCCCTTCTTATTCTCTGAGTTTAGTTAGAGGTCCATTCGAATCTTGTCTCTAGGTTAAGGTAGGTGTGGTTTAATAGTTTATCCATCTCATTTTAGGAAAGTACGCACGATCAGTTTTGGTTAGGTCGATCGAGATTTGATTATCTATTATAATGAGTCCCCTAGTATGACCTCAGATGTGATCGGGTTCTCCATGTTAAATAAATCATTCCACAGTTTCTTTAGAATTCTTGGAGTTTTATTTGTAGGGTAGTTCTAATGGTTGAGGTGTCGTGAATTAGAATTGGTCCCTTTTTGCTGTAAAAGAATTAGGCGGGGAGAACCTTTGGCCATAAGTTTAATGAGATGATGATGTGATCATGTATCTAGCTAAATGAGATTGGGTATGTTCCTTCTCAATGCATTGGTTAGGAAACTATAATTGGATTAGGTTTTAATATCTTCAATGGTGTGTGTTTAAATGAATTCTCGAAGGTACGTTAGACATTTTCAAATAGAACATGACCATTTGAACAATACTTCATGACCTTTGTGGGTCAGGTGATGTTTTTTTGTTCCCAAAGGCTTCTCAGGGGCGAGATGTTCTAAGGTGGGGATGTTGTAACGGACTATTTTTCGAATTAGATGAAAATATATTTGAATTTGAATTTTGGAATTTACTGGATGGACCATTTCTGAAACCAAGTTTTGGAACACAATTCCAAGAGTTGGAACACCTTTAAGTGATGTTTTCTTTTGAAAGAAATTATATTAATTAAATTTAAATTAAAATGAAAATTAATTAAATGAGAATAAATGGAAAATAAATAAAATAAAGAAATGTTTTAATAATAATAATAATATTATTAGTAGGGTTAAGTTATTACCCTTAATGAGGGTCTCCCCCAGATCATGCAACGCAACCCCCGAGGTCTCGCTGGCCGCACCTGACACCTCCTCCCAACTCCCTCTTGTTCATCTATTTATAAATGGATTTATTCCGATTTACCATCAAATTCATTGAGTTATGGTCTTAGGCTCTTCATCCTCATTTTTCTAGATGATTTCCATCTCCATATCACCCAGTTTAGTTTAGTTGAACCCTAGGGATAGGGCTAACCAGATTTTTCGGTTTTCTTTCGGTGTTAGGGAATGCAGTGTGACTCTTGAAACCTATTTGTGTATGTTTTTTTGTTCTCTGCAAAATGTGAGGCATTTTGGACCACCTTCGGTTTTCCTCCATCGTTCAAGGTATGTTTTACATCAACTTTTTGATCTCACCCTTTTAATTTAGGGTCTTTTAAGGTTCTAAGTCCATAGTTTTATTTGCAGTGCATTTTTTTCACCTTAGAGGTGGGTTCAAGTCGGCAAAGATAAGGGAGACTTAACATGTATGCATAGGTAGGAATATATATATAAATTTTCTCCCATTATATGTATATCCAACCATTGAAGAATGAATATATATATGTGTCTAGGATTTCTTATGAATATATATGAAAAATTCATACGTGTGTGAGTTTAAATGGGTATATGCATATATAAGATATATATAAGGATCCCCTTGTACATATTTATGGCCATGAGAATATGTACATAGGGTATAGATGTCCTTATGTATATGTGTAGGTGTATATGTTCATATTCAAGAAGGAGAAACTTCGTTTTTTCACCATCAAGTGCCAAGTGTTGAGCTTGATGCTCTTCAATTGAGGTAGGAACCCTTTCCTTTTCTACTTTAAATTAAAGAATGCATTAGTTTAATGATTAATTATTCCTTGATAATTGAATTGTGATCATTGGATGAAATTCTTAAATATGAAAAATAGTTTTTTTGATAAACAAAGTCATGTTTTTATAATGAATCCCCTCGATGGAGGTGCACTATCTTCCAAGCTAAACATTAATGATTATAATTTTATGATTGGTTAACTTTATTTGATTTTATTTATAATTTGTTGTCATGTTGGGACATGGCATGTTTAGAACATGAACTTTATTCAAATTATTAAATGGATTTTCCCAAGTAGGTGGTCTAATATTTTATTCCCATAGTCATGATTTTGATTTCATGTATGAAAATTATAGAATTGATAGTGTAATTTAGCAATTTAATTCCTAATAGAATTAATTAATTTGGTAAATTAATTAATGAAGGAATTTTGAAATTGTAGAAATTTGGGATAATTAATTGTAGAATTAATTATGTGATATAGATATTATTATTTGAGATGATTAATTGTATAATTAACTATGGTATAATGATACCTTAAATTGGGATAATTAATGCTGAAATTAATTGTGGGATAATGATATATTGATTTGAAATAATTAATAGAGGAATTAATTATGGGATATTATTACTATTATTTGAGATAATTAATTTTGAAATTAATTGTGAGATATTGATGAAAGTAATTGAATAATTAACTAGTTAATTAATTATGGGATATGGTAATTGTGGGTTTGATTAATTAATTGGTGAATTAATTAATGGGTTGTAGAGGTATATGATGTTGTCAATTATGTATTATGAAATGTTGTATTATAACATAGGCATTCATCCAAGTATTATGAATGGTAATACGCACATTCAATAATGTATTATTAAATAGTGAATGATAACATGGAAATTTGACCAAGTATTATGAGTGGTAACATGCTCATTCAATTATGTGTTATTAAATGGTGAATGGTAACATGGAAATTTGGTCAACTATTACGAATGGTAACATGCTCATTAAATTATGTGTTATAAATGATTTATGGTAACATGGAAATTCACACAAGTATTAAGAATTGTAACATTATCATTTAATTATGTGATATTAAATGGTGAATGGTAATTCGAACATTCGAATAAGAATTTAGAATTTTAACACAAAAATTCAAATTTGATATCCCTTAGGGATGAATTAGAATCCAGAATGGGCCAAAGCAGGCATTGCTATCAAGTTTCCCTTAGGTAACCAGGAGAGTTTTTATTTAATTATTCAGTTCTGTTTAATATTTCTATATACCTTCACACCACCTTAATTAATATTCACATACTGGATTGGGATAAACACCATGGATTTCACCTAAATAGATAATTATCTCACACACTGGTCAGACTACCATTTCACTAGTGTACCCAAGTAGACATTATCTTTACAGGACCTAGATTGACTTCTTGTGTTATTTTATAGTACCTTGGAGTTAGAAGCACAAGATTGATCTAGAGATCAGGATGCTCATAGAGCTAGTTATTTGGAAATTTTATTTCATTACATTGTATTGTTTATTTGAAATTTTCACTTCTTGTAGTTGTACCATCCTATTTAAGAAATTAATTTTTTAAATTTGGAATTAATCACTTATATTGAATTATTATATTATAATTTCTCCGCTGTCTCTTCTTGATTATGCTTCGTCTATATATTATCTATTGTTTATCTTTGTGCATATAATGATTTATAAGATCATAGTCTCCCCACAGACACACCATAGTCCCTCGATGCTATTTGAAAGCCTTTTGTGTTTAGGGAGATGCACTTGAGGTCATGTGGTGACTAGTCTGACTACTATTTTAGTGGTCATTTTGGATAGATGTTACAACACGTGTAAAAATTATTTCTTCCATGGAATTTTTTACTCATAGAAACTTTTTAATTGTCTGGATTTGAGAAAAACATGTTATAGAGAACCAAGATAAAAAATATTTATTTTACAAAACATCTATAAGTTAAATATTTCATCTAAAAAATTATATCACACAATCCCAAGAACAAAAGGTTTAGTGTCTTTGAGGAATAGTTACACTAGCAACTTATCATACAATTCATGTGAACATTCCACTATAATTAATCCACACCAAACAATATTATAGACTTCTCATAAGTTATAATCATTTTCAAAACCTATGGAATGGAATCATATGAAAGAAGGTGATCTAAAATACCCAGTAAAGGAATAACTCAGCAATATGTCATCAAGGGTAAGATAAAAAACATGTGAGAAATCCAGAATATGGGATAAATATCTTATTAAAAATAACATGGAACAATAGTATTTTTTCAAAATTCATGATATGAAGACATATGTTGTCAAATAAATAAATATATATCACAAAAAAATTGTTCGGATACATGATATAATATATATGTTCTACGGAGAATAACATAATAATATAACATATAATTAGGGAATATACATAAGGCTAGGTATTCATATCATTGAGAACCTACGTAACCACATCAAGTTTAGTCTCATTTTTGCGATTAGATCCAATCCATATCATGTTCACACTAAATCTTGTGAACATAGTGAATGCACATCACGTTCACACTCAATATTATGAATGTAGATTATCCCCGTCATGTTCATGCTTAATATTGTGAACAAATGCAATCTGTATTTTGATCACACTTAATCATGTGAAATTATCTAATACACATAATGTCCATTCATAATGTTGATAATGTTGTTAACTCCATCATTTCCATTGTAAACATCTTTACCTTATGAGGTATAAAAACTTGACCAATTCATTGGATAAAGATATAGGATCCCACCCATCATCAGACATACATATGTATTACATAAGATACCAATCATTTAAATGTCATGAAAACACATGAGAAATAAAATAGGTTTCATTTATCACATTATAAAGAAACCATAGAAAGAAAAATGGGGTTTATAATACTTCAATATGGTATCAATGAAATTTAACTCAAGCATGTAAATAGTTGATATTAAAAACTAAATAACTTCAAAAAGTTATTTTATATGAACATTTATAGACCGATTCAGGAAAAATGACTTCCATCGAAATTAATCCTTAATAGATAAATAGTAAATCTAGTATTGAAACCATAAAATTGTATTTTACCAAATGATTTTATCTTTGGAATAAAAGATAGAGTTATGGTTACATGAAAAATTAATTTTTGAAAAGTTAAAGTGAAACCATTTAAAAAAGATTTAATTTTAAAAGGAATTTTAATAATTGAGTCGCAAAAACAATATAAAGGTTTCAAAAGGTGAAGTGAAAAATTATAAAAAACTTTTATATTTTAAAATAATCTTCAATAATTGAGGTTTGAAAATGACACAAAGGTTTCAAAAATATTAAGTGAAAATATTTTTAAAACTTTTACTTAATAATCCTCAATAATAGATATTTGAAAATACAGAATTTTTAATAAAAAAGAATGTAGAGTGGAAGATAAAACATTTGATTTTGAAAAGATGAAAAATATTTTGAATATTTTGAAAACCCACATCATAAAATGAGGTAGTAAAAATACATTTTAAAATAGGACAGGGAAAATATGGTTATCATAGTAGAAAACAAAAAATTATATTCCAAATTATAAAGTATAACATTGTTGGTAAAGGAAAATATAGAAAAGGAGGGAAAATCATCATTAAATAGGATTATATTTACATTCAACAATGATATAATTTCTATTTGGAATAAATTCATCAAGGATAATGATTTGAATTAAAAGTTTCATTTAGCAAGCTAAAAATCGAAATTAACATGAAATAAAATCTTAAGGTGGAATAAAACAATCTTGGATGAATGAATTTCATGAAGATACATTACAACTCAATGAAGGAAGTCACTACTAAAAATATGTAATTTAATAGCGCTATTAAAATAAATTTATCAGTGATTTAGAAGAGCTGATAATGTGAGAAATGTTAAAGGGTTGGCTTTAACATCACTTGAAAAAAGCACTATTAAAGGCCTCCTTTAACAGTGCTAAACAAAGTGATGATAAATTCCCCACTAATAAAGGCGGTAATTTTTTATTTGAACCTCCACCCACCCCTCCTTTTATATACGCTTCTAAACCCCTTTATTTTCACTTTAGATAATTCCACCATCCCACACACATCCCTTCCTCAAGCCAGTTTCAAACCCGAGACCTCCTACTCATATCCCAATGTCTTTTCCAGTCCCCTATGTTGTTTTTTATTCATTTTTATGATATATCTATATATTTATATATATTTTGTTATATTTTATAATCCATATAGTTATATATACTTTTATAAATATCTTTATATATGAATATATTTATATATATATTTTAAATATATATATAAATGATGCTGAAATTACATTGAATGTTAAAAAATAGGGGCTCCCCAACTAAAAACTCAATTTTGGAGGTATTTTAGGATTTGTTTAACCTTGAAAAAAAATAGCGACTAAGGTTAACGTAAACAATATGACATAGATATCATCGTAGGATTTGATTTGATATATGGTAGATCCCAAATAGGCACCCGAATCAAAAGTTATGAGTGTTTGAAGTTCGAGTTACATTTTCAACTTATTTTAGATATTTTATTAATTTTTTGTTTTTTATCTTAATATTGTTATAAAATAAACATTACATGATAATAATTAGAAAATTATTAATTAAAAATATTTTATAATTATTTTATAAGACATTTTCATTAAATTTCATATATATTAACTGTAATGCCTCTTTGGAATTATCTAAAACATATTTAAAAAATATTTAATATATAAATATCAATATAAATTTATTTATATATTATTTTGAATGACATTTTTGAAATATACCCTTTATTAGTGATGTTTTACTAGTGATGATAAGGGGTCCCATTTATCAGCACCTTCTTAATAGCACTGATAAAGGGGGGCCTTTATTATCATTTTTACAATAACTAATAAAGGGACCCCTTTAACTGTGCCTTTTTAAGCATTGTTAAATACCCTCTTTAACAACAAAAAAAAGCATTGTTAAAGACCCCCTTTAACAATGATTTTTTTCAATGATAAAGGGGGTATTTAACAACACTTTTTGATAGTGCTGTTAAAGACCTAGTGCTGGATAAACACATTTTTGTAGTAGTGAGTTGAGTTAAAAAACACATACAACATTAATATCTTTTTAATTCAAAGTCCAATGAAATATAGAACATGATATGTCTCAAAAACCCCATGATTTAAATGAATATGGTAAATTAAATTCAATCAGTAGTAATAAAACCAAATCAAATATTTCATGGTTCATAATGAGAAATATGTATTAAGAAATTAAATTTGAGTCACAAAAGCCTTACCTTGAATTCTCACTTAGTTGATCACAAAATAACCACACGTATAGAAAATTTAACCTTTTAAATTACATTTTTAGAAGCTTATTTGTAACACCCCAAGAATTTACAACATTTTACTTTTAGAATAAAATTATTTTTTTTATAGCATACTTTATACGCAACACCATGTTAATATTATTCTACATACAACAATGAGTTAGCTTGCGTTACACATAAAATTTAGTTTTACATCCTTTTAATGGTGCACCTATTTTAAAAATTATTTTTTAAAATTTTCTTATTCAAAATAAACTTAATTTTATAATTAATAATTTCAAAATTATATTTGGATGAATTGTTTTTAATTTTTCCGAGAATTTTCATTTTTTGAGGAATATTGAAAAATAATGCATTTTATTTAAAAAATTCCTTTTGGTTTAAATAATTATTAATGTTAAATTAAACTTTAATTTGGTTTTAAAAGTCATAGTTTATCAATTATATATCTAGTAATCCAATTTATTTAATTGGAATAATTTTTATATTTAATTTAGATATAAAAACTTATTGAAAATTTGAACATTTTCACTTTAAAAACCAACTTTCTCACCACGTCTTCAGAATTAATTTTAAAATTAAATTTTCATCTTCTGTGTATTGAATTTGGAAAAATAGATATACATGGTTTTTTTAATATTTATAGTAAAATAAGATCAATTTATTTTTTGACCAAAAATATTAGTTAAAGTAATTAAAATTAATTATAGCTATTAAGGTAAAATTAAGCTTAACAGGGGACTAAAACATAAACTTAAGGGCCAAAATGACCTAGACACTTGTACAAAATACTTTTATTCCAATAGTTAGACCATATCCCCTATTTTTTATAATTTTATGAGTTAGTGTGACAAATGTTCATAAAATTGACCCATATAATAAGTTATGTAAGGAAAAAAGACAAAAAAGGAACATTCCATACCTTTAACCTTTTTAAATATTTAAGGCATTAAATAAGATACATCGTTTCAGTTATATAAATTTTCTTGAAAGTTAAATGAGTTTTTTTATCAAGATAATTTAACTATAATTTTTTGAGATGAATTAGTCACATTAATCACTTAACAAACACTAAAGAATGGATTATTTAGTTAATAATTAAATAAAATAAATGATGCAAAGAACATTAAAAGGAAAGTAAATTTAAGGAAATATTATCTTCCATTACTTTTAACTGAATATATCATTATAAATATAATTTAAATTTTTATATTTTAATTCCATATTTTTTTTATATTATTGAATTATAATTAATTTAATAATGTCAAAATCAACATTAATGTTATTTTACAATAAATGATATTTTATTAAATGATTTAAAATTAATAAAAAATATAAAATTATACAAAGTGATTTTTAAGTGTTAATAAATATAAAATATGGTATATTTATGAAAAAATTGATCTTTTATAGTTAACCTATTGATACATAGATTAAAAATTTTTAGAGGTTAAAGCGGTGTTTTTTCACTTTATATACGCTTGTTTTAAAATTAATTTCCAAATAACATGGGATTTCTCATTTATAAATGATATATAATATTTATAATAAAATGGGACTACATTTTCTATTCAATATCAATTTAATTTTATCTTAATGGTCAAATTACTTAAAATATAAAACTAGTTACTTTAATAAAAACTAAAATGATAAAAATAATGCAACATAAAGACTAAGGAACAAAATGATAAAAATTATTTTATTTTTGTGTGGTTTGAGATTTCTAGACCATAATTCAAATTCACACCATTATTTTTCCATTTTTTATCAACATTAGGTAAGGGAGAGCTCCCAATAGAGTTTAACTTTTGGTATTTACAGGAATGCCACTCATCATCCACTATAAAAATACATTCACTCTTCCCCTTTCTCACACTACTCAAGCCTCTTTGGAGCTCCCAACCCTTGAAAACATAAGATAAAAAATTCCATCCCCTCAACATATATTCCTCATTTGCGGTTATAAAAACATCCATTTAAGATCTTTGGTTCAAACCATAAGGATTTAACTAAAAAGATGTAACATTATTTAACATGAATTTATGCTTTATTTCTTTATCCACCCCTTAAATTATTTTTATTACATGATTATATAATAAAATAAGTTTCCTAAATATACTGAGTTGTTTTTATGTTATGGGTTATACCTACAACTATATACACTTCCATCAAATGGGTAAAGGAATTACCATTTGTGTATGGAAAACTACCTCCTCACAAAATGACGTCGTTCATTTTTTCCTTTACCACCTATCATGTTTGGAAATTATGATGAAAAAATTATTTCTATATGATATATATTATAATTATTATGTCCTTATAATTTTTTAATTTTTATATAACACATACCTTTATGCTTTTCCATTTTGTGTAATTACAATAACTTCATTTGTGGAGGAGTGGACTGCCACCTCCTCAAAACGATGTGATACGTTCATACATTGCATGGAATGTATTAAGGATGGTTTTAATTAAAAATATGTGAAATAAATGAAATATATAGGATGTTAATTAGATAATTAACACTCTAGATATATAATATATTATTATCTTTATTACCCTTTTCACACACTAAAAAAAGTGATAACATCGTTCATGGACATGTGGACTACCGCCTCCTCGATAGGATGTGATTCCTTTTACATGAAAATAATTATATATATAAGTATATACGATCAAATAAGATGTTATTTAGGATATAATTATCATTCTGTAAAGATATACTTTTACTTACCTTCTTTCCACAATAATCATCTAAAAATGGGAACGTTACTGATGCATATGTACAACCTACTATCTCCATGATTGTAATGTTGGTTCATTTTTTATAACTATGCTTCATTATTGGTTTTAAAATTATAATTGATGTATAAATATGATAATTATTTCATGATTATTATTCTAGATATATTTATACAATGACCCGTTTTACCATAGTCAACTTACCAAATTTGTGTTTAACACATGAACCGAATTTGGTCAAAATAGCTAACGTAAACTAAATTGTTTAAATAGTTGTATAAAAAATTATAATAAGTGAATTAAAAGTAATAATAAACATTGAACAGGTTATGAATCAAGTTAATAATTAACATAAGTTTATTATTCACAAGGATACATGCACAAGTAACAAAGTAGACTCAAGGTAAGAGATTTTCTCTCAATTCCATTTCATTGAGGGATATTGTAATGTTATACACCTAGTTTATATTATATGTTGTATATACTGAACTTTGACATGATATATCATGAATATACTTATTATAATAATATTTTATGTTTCTGTATTGGTTTTACTCTTTGGGAATTACAATTCAAATGTTTCAAAGTGGTATGTTAAATTTTGGAATGTTTAAAGATTATTTTCCTCCAGAATTCTTTGTTAATCTTTCAACGGTATTTTCATTCATCAACATAAAAAACCTTGGTTATCACTTAACATAAATTGAGTAATTACAGAAAAATATTTATTATTTATTGAATATGGATATTTTATTGATAATAAAATTGATTATTCAATATATAATGAATGCTTTGGACATGTATGACATGAGTTTGGGACCATTTAAAGTAAGCCCATTAGTGAATCAGTAATCTTATAAGCCAGAATTTGTTGGTGAAAAACCCATTAAAATTTTTTACGAGAACAATAGATATGTTTCTATCCATATATTTAAACTATCTTATAAGAGGTCTTTAAAGTAGTATGCTAAACCATGTTGTGAAAGGTCTTGATGGTAAATGTATCATTTTCTAAGGAAACATGACGTCTGATAATTAATCATATAATTCATTCAGTTCTCAGTTATTATTATCCATTAATTTTTTTCTTTGAAATTATATATTGATGCATTTCATTTTCAGTTCGTTGATTATATATAATGTGTGTTCAGTTATTAATTTCCATATTTATTATGTTCATTGATTAATTATTGCTTCCACTATACTTTAGCCTTACTGATCATTAGATCTCAACCTTATTTTTTTATTTCCCCATATTATAAAGGGGAATCATTTGAATAAGTTTCAAGTATGTAGTTTATTAGATTTTGTTATATATTATGTTTTATCTTATATTTCCAAATATAAAATGGGTATCATGTATATAACCTGGTCTTTAAAAACTGCAAAAAATTTATGTAATTTAGGATTGTATTCCTTGTAATCATGCCAATTTATTAAAGTAGGGTACCAAATATAGGATTCTGGGGTTGGGGAATTATAGTTGGTATTAGAGGAAGTTTAGTAGAAGCCATGGAAACTAGATTTATAAAACATATATTAGGTACATAACCCTAAGGTATACTTTGAGGGTGAGTATAGAAGAACATCATAAACAAACCATGTTTATGATTATGAGATTAAATACACATAATTTATTCAATTTATGTTATGTATATTTATAGTTGGGGATGATACATTATATTTTATAATGATATGATCTATCTTAGTTTATATAATAATTTATAAATGGTTCATATAAGAATCAATGTGAACCTCACCAGTGCATGTGATCCAAAGAGTAGGAAGGATCGCGTCATTAATGATATTAATCCAATATATCTAAGGGAACTAGCTTCCCAAACATTATCATCATAAGAGGACATAATATCATGAGCTAATAAGACAACGAAAGAATGATCTATGTATTATGGATTTGGAGGAGAGAATGAGAAAAATAAGAACACTGAGAAAAAGATAGATAAAGTGAAGAAGGGAAAGAAATATTTTCCCACATGTAACAATTATAGAAATAGTCTCCCTTTTATTTTATTAAAAAGAATTATAATTTGATAATAATATGGAGAGAATGACTATTGTTCTTGTGATTTCATGGATAAAAATGGGTTCTAATGTACAATGATTTAACTACAAGGAGATGGGACACTATACAAATCAATGTATCTAGTGTCAAATGAATATACCCCAATAGAGGCAAATGGATATTAGTCAAGATTATGATACTACCATAGATGAAGAGGAATAATTAATGTTCATATGTTTAGATTAAAGAATTATTTCATTTGAGTGTTTTATCAATGATGTATTGGTTATAAGAATTATTGAATATATGAGGATTTTACTACAATACATTTTTGTTTAGGATTTGAGATTGTATGTTGAATGATACTAAGAAATTTTATTAGACAACTAGGTATACCTTTAATAAAACACATGGTTAAGGGAAATATACCCATTAATATGTTCTTAATGCTAAGATAATGATGTTAGAATAAAGAGATGATTTATGTGGATAAAGTAAAATGGATAGTACATAATACCTTGGATATGATTATTGGTTTATTGAAAAAGTGGTCCATGTCATCATTGATGGAGTGAAAAACAATTTTTTATTTAAGAAATACATCCAATAACATGTTTCTTACATAAGGAATAAGGAATAATGCATGTTTCAAATAATATTTTATGGTAATTCAAGTTTTTACCATATTTCAAGAGAATACATGATAATGGTGTTCAAATGTTTAATATGTGATGATTAGAGATATAATTCATGTTGTTTGTATTAATGGTAATTTCATTTTGTAAATGTATATACCTTATTTTTAAAAGTGATGGATCGTAACTATTTGGAATAGTTAACTATTTATGAAATGGTTTAAGTTGATCTTTGAATGAGGTTTTAGAGACTGATGTATTACTTCATAATATGAATTATCTTATGCTAAAAGATAAAGTAGAAATACTTATTGGTGTAATCAAAGGGAAATATTATGTTTATAGATGCATATATATATATATATATATATATATATATTATTAGAGTGTAAAATAATTAATCAACCCTAGGAAAAAGGGTCTTGGAAAAAAATGTTGTTATATTATCACATTTTTGATGAAATCAATGACCTTTATTCACACCTCTTGTTTATGGATTCTTGGTCAATAACTTTATCATGAACATGTTCTCTATCGCTCTCCACCAAAACTTGATAGTTGGACTATTATTCTATGTCCATGTTTTCACTAACGTTCTCATATTTGAAAAACTAGTTTTGTGGTGACTTTCACATTTTCCTTTATCTATTATTAATAATATGTGTTTTTAACCATATTAGCGATGTGGGTTTTTTCCAACAATAGTATTTTCAAATATCGAACCCTATATTATCGAGATCAAGTTAAAATTGCGAGGTTAAAATTTTATTATGGTGGAGAGAATGTTACACCCTAAGAGTTTATAATATTTTACTTTCCAAATAAATTTAATTTTATATCTATCATGCCTTATACACAACACCAGTTTAATCTTTTTCTACAAAAAAATTATGTTAGATTACATTAAATGCAAAACCAGGTTTTACCACCTTTTAATGGCGTACCTATTTAAAAAATAAATTTTGACACTTCTATAAATTTTATTTTTCAAAATAAACTGCATTTTTAATGTCACAATTACCTTAGGAAGAATTTTTGTTATTTTTCTGAGAAGTTTTATTTATTGATTAATAGTGAAAAATACTGCATTTTAGTTAAAAACCGCCTTTTCATTTGAATAATTATTAATGTTAAATCAGATTTTAAATTTGTTTTTAAAGTCACAATATATTAATTATAAATTTATTAATACAATGTAGAGAATTGAAATAAATTTTAAAATAGAATTTATATATAAAAACTTATTTAATTTTTGAACATTTTTACTTTAAAACCCTGATTTCTTATTACATATGTGGGATTAGCTTTAAATTTAATTCTTCCACTTATATGAATTGAATTTGGAAAAAAAAATATACATAGTTGTAATCAATATAATATTTATTATATTATAATATCAACTTAGTTTTTTACCAAAAGTATTAGTAAAAGTAGTTAAAATTAATTAAATCTATTAAGGGAAAATTATACTTAACAAGGGACTAAACAATAAACTTAAGTGAAAAAATGACCTAGAAACTTATCCAAAATTCATTTTATGCCAATAGTTTGACAATATAACCTATTGGTTCAAATTATATCAGTTAGTGGGACACATTTTCATGAAATTGACCCATATAAAATGTTAAGTAAGGAAAAAGACAAAAAAAGAACCTTCATTACCTTTAACATTTATAAAGCTTTAGAGTATAGAAGA
The DNA here is from genome assembly GCA_963277665.1 of Viscum album. Lineage (NCBI taxonomy): Eukaryota > Viridiplantae > Streptophyta > Magnoliopsida > Santalales > Viscaceae > Viscum > Viscum album. The sequence continues at coordinate 1,292,193,969 of OY728119.1, forward strand.
AGCTATATAGTTTTGGTTATAGAAATTATTTTTAAATTTAAATGAGTGGTTTTTATCATGAAAATTTAACTATAATTTTTAAATATGAATTATTTACACTAAACGCTTAATAAATTCTAACAGATGGATTATTTAGTTAGTAATAAAATAAAATAAATGATGCTAAAAACATTATAGGAAAGAAAATTTAATGAATTATTGTGTTCTATTATTATTTTAGACAAATATATAATGTTAAAAATCTTATAAATTAATATACTTTGATTCTATTATATTTTTGATATTTTTTTTATTAAAATTAATTTAATATTTTTAAAATCAACATTAATGTTATTTTTCAATAAATGATATTTTATTAAATGATTTAAAATTAATAAAAATTATTAAATTCTTCCAAGTTATTTATAAGTGTTTATAAATATCAAATATGGTCTATTAATGGATAAATTAATCTTTTATAATTTGAATATTGACCAATATATAATAAAAAATTGTTATCATGGTTCAGGTTAATGCTGTTTGCTTGCACGTTCCATATACTTATTTTAAAATTAATTTCAAACACAAATATGGTTTATATTTTCTAAACTAGATATAAGATTTAAAATTAATTGGTTCTATATTTTATAATAAATATCTCTTTAATTGAGTATTAATGGTTAACTCACTTATGACAGAAAACTAGTTACATTGATAAAGACTAAAAAGATAAAAATAATGAAACTTAAAGACTAAGGAACAAAATGAACAAAATGACTTTATATTTGTGTCATATGAGTGTATATAGACCATAATTACCATTTAATACATTATTAGTCTATTTATTAGAAAATTAGTTAAGGTATACATCCCATTCTTATCTATCTTTTGATATTTAAAAGAATATCACTCCACCCCAACTATTAAAAGGCATTCACTCTTCCCCTTCCCTACACCTCTAAATCCACTTTTTTTCATCTAAAACCTGAATAAATAACCTCCAAACATCTATAAAATCAACTTAGAGTCCTAAATTTTGGTATAAAACCATATAAGGATGCCCTTTGGTTCAACCCAAAAGGGGTTACCTGAAAAAGAGGTAACATTCTTCAATATTCATTTATGATTTATTTTTTTCACCACCCATTAAATTATTATTATTAGATTATTATATAATAAAATAAGTGTCATAAACATAAATATATGTTTTTATGTTAAGGTTTTTACCTAAAACTACACACAATTCCATCAAATGGGTAATGAAATTACCGTTCGTGAACGACAAACTACTGCCTCGCAAAAGGATTATGTTCTTTTTTCCTTTACCACATATCATCGTTGGGAATTATGATGGGAAAATTATTTATATATGATATATATGATATTTATTATGTATTTATGATTTTAAAATTTTTATATAAAACATAAATTTATTCTTTTCATTTTTCATAAATATGATAACTTCGTTTTGTGGATGCATGGACTACCCATTCCTCAAAGAGATCCGATACGTTCACACATTACATGAAATGTATTACAAATGGTTTTAATTAAAAATAAGTGACATTAATGAAATATATATTATATTAATTACATAATTATTTATCTGTAAATATAATATATCATTTAATTTATAACCATTTTCACACACTAAAAAAGTTATAACATCGTTCGTGGATGTGTGGACTACTGTATCCTCAACATAATGTGATTCATTTTACATAAAAATAATTAAATATATGAGTATATACGATTAAATAAAATTATATTTATTATATTATGATCATTCTATGAATATATATTGTTACTTTATTTCTTTTCATAATGTTCATCGAAAAATGGGAACGTTACTCATGTGTACATACGACCTACCGTCTCCAAGATTGTAACATTGGTTCATTTTTCATAACCATATTTAATGATCAGTTTTAAAAGTATAATTTATGTATAAATATGATAATTATTTCAGGATTATTATTCTTTATATGTTTATATAATTACCCCTTTGACCATATTCATCCTATCAAAGTCATTTTTAACACATCAACCGAATTTGTTCAAAACACTCGATGTAAACATAATTGTTTAACTAGTTGTATAAAACACTTTAATAAGTGAAACAAGAGTAATAATAAGAATTAAAATGTTTATAAAGAAATTCAATAATTAAAATAAGTTTATTATTCTGGAATATAATGACACAAGTGACAAGTCATATTCAAGGTTAGAGATTTCATCTCAATTTCATTTCATTGAGGTATATTGCAATTTTATACACCTAGTTTTTTTATATGCTGTATATACTTCCATTTGACATGTTATATCATGAATATAGTTATTATAATGATATTATAATTTTTTTTGATTTTATTCCTCCATGGGTATTATGATTAAAATGTTTCAATGTTTTATGTGACACTTTGGAATGTTTAAAGATTATTTTCCTTAAGAAAAATTTAATGATCCTTTAGTGATTTTTTCCATTAATCAAAATCAAAAAATTGGTTGTTACTTAAAATCCACTGGAAAATTATTGATAAATATATATTATTTAATCATTATAGATATTCTTTGTTAATTAAATCGATTATTCAATATATGAGGAATACTTTGGACATACCGACATGGGTTGGGGACAGTTTAAAGTAAGACCTCGATGAATCAGTAGTCTCATTAAATGAAATCACATGGAAAAAACACATAAAGTATGTTTACAATAAGAATATATGGGTATACACCGATAGATTTAAACATTATTATGAAAGGTCTTAACAATAGTACTAAACCATCTTATGAAAGGTATTAATAGTAAAAGTATCATGTTCCTAGGAAAGATGACCTATGATAATATGGATATCCTTTATTCAGTTTTAAGTTATTATTATCAAGGAATTTTTTCTTTGAAATTATATATGGAGGTATTTAATTCTCATTTCATTAATTATATGTCAAGTCTGTTCAGTTATTAACTTTCTATATTTCTTATTCTCATTGATTCATTATTTCTTCCAATATACATTACCATTACGAGCATTTGATCTCACCCCTAATTTGTTTTCCTTTCTGCATGTTGTGAAGAGGAATACCTTGAAAGTTTTTCAAGGATTTAGTTTATAATATTTTTAATGTATTATGCTTTATTTTCTATTTTCCAATGTAAAATGGGAATCATGTATATAATATGGTTTTCCAAAACTACTAAACTTTCAGTCCTTCAGGATTTGATTCCATATAATAATGATAATTTAATAAAGTAAGACACCAACTCTAGGATTTTTGGGTCATGGATTTGAATTATTCATGTCAACAACCTTTTATTAAATACATTTACAATTATTCTCTACATGTATATTAGTTATTTTTTATCTATTTTTCTCTATCGGGTGTGATTAATATTGATTTTTTTGAGCTAGTTTTAAAATATAGGTATTTTTATTCATTATTATATTAAATTTGACCATTAATAGAAAATAAATGTTAATTTAATTTACCATTTATTGTATTTTATTGACTTATAATTTCATCATATAAGAGTTTTATTTACAGATCTTGTAGAAGAAATTGACGATGAGAACGTTTCGGTGATTTTTAACAAATAAACAGTTGAAAATTAATTAATGAGTTAAACTTTTATACAACCCAAAAAGAAAAAAAATAATTATTTAATTATTATTATATAATATTAACTTTATGATATTATAATTTATAGAAATTTATAGTATTTTCATGTAGGTGGTTAATCTGACCTAACAAGAGTCTACTACAATCTATGTCAAGTATGGGTATAGAAGAGATCCTTTTCTTATAAAATCATTATAAAAAATTCATAATGAAATTATTTAGAATTTATTAATTTTAATAATCATATTTTGGAATAGTTTTCAGATGAGGGTAAATAAAAAATAAATTCTCACTTATAAAAAAACTGATTTTCCTCTTGGTATATTCGTTTTTGAATAGTAGTTTTATAATGATCTCTTATCGATAATATTTTATATATAATGAATAATATATATTTTAGAAATATAAATAATGAATTAAATAAAATATATATTAACTAAAACCATTAATATAACCATACTTGAATGATGGGGATGAAAAAAACGTGTCTTTTATGGAGGTTTTAGTCCAAACATACTCATGAGAAACACTTTAATTTCTTGAATAAAATAGAGGGGAATAGATAAAACCTATAAAATCAACATAAAAACATTTAAATATATTATTTATAATGATGTATTTATATTCATATGGTTATAATGGTTTTTTAGGAGCGTGGTTGATACAGATAAAAAAGGATGTTAAAGGGAAATAATACTTACATTGTGAATTTTGATATTCTCTTGTAGTATCCTTTTGAAATGAAGGTATCAAGGAACATTGTTGAGTATAAAGGATTACAAACGTGTAAAGGGGATATAATAGATGTAAATTGGGAATATTTTAATTTTAAATATTAACTAAAGATGTAAAACCCCATGTTTTTTATGAAGAAAGTTTCTTTAAAAATATTTTATTTCTTTGATATATTGTGTTAAACGCAACATTGGGTTTTAAAGATTCACAATACAATATTAATATTATTATTTAAAAATGAAAATTATAACCTCACCATTAAACTTGGTGACATGAATAGGAATAAATACATTTTTGATATTACATATAATGGTTTTATATGAAGAAAATTTTCGACACAAAAGTACTTAATTTTTTTATTAAAGTACTTACATGGTTCGAAAATACTTTTTTCCAAAAAAATGTTTTTATTAATTTTTTTGAATGAATAGTAAAAGTAATTTTTCATACATTTATAAAATTTATTTTGAAAAATAAACTTAATTTTATAAATCTATAAGTAAAAATTATATTTGAGTGAATTTTTAATAATTCTATGAAAAGATTAATTTTTTGATGAATAGTATAAAATACCGATTTTTATTATGAATTTTTTTTATTTAATGAATCTGAAAAATAAATTTTATATTAATATATTATTAAAAGTAACATTAGTTTAATTAAAAATTAAATAATCTAATTTAGGTTATTTTAATAAAATTAATATTTAATTTTGATACAAAAACATCTTTTACTTATGAAATCTTTTTCCAGTGGAAAACCACTTATTCATCGAATGAGTGGGTTTTATTTTAAATTAAATCAAGACAATTATTTGAATTTAATTTGAATAAATATATTCAATAATTGGAATAATAATATTTAATATTATATAACAAGGTTAATTTAATATTTGGACTTCATCGATAGTAAAAATTGAAAAAATTAATTACCATGGTTAAGGTTAAAACAGGTTTTAGAGGGTGTTGAAACAAAATATAAGGGTAAGTTTGCCAATAAAACATGTATAAATCATATTTTATGGAAATATTTAAATCTAATACTATACATAGGTCAAATATATATCCATAATTTTAAATCATTTAGTTTCACAGTGACTATTATTTTGGATTCTTTTGGGAAATTTTAAAGTCGTTTCAAAGGAGGTTACATTCCTCACTTATAAAAGGTTTTTTTATTCTCATATATTCAAAATTCAAAATAGATTTGGTTCAGACAATACTTGACCAAATAATTTTCTTAATTACCCACCCTTTTTCCTAAATTTATTATTTTTATTAATAAAACCTCGTAATATGGATTTTGATGCTAACCTAAGGAGATTGCCTAAAGAAGAGGTATCATTCTAAATTGATATTTTTTATTATATTTATTCATACATATCCTTAAAATATTAATAAAATATTATAGAATAATCTAAATAAATATATAATATATAGATATGATATTTATATCATTGTTAAAATCCTAGATATTATGTAACCATGATCAAGGTAAAAGTACTGAAAATACTAAAGAAAAACATACATGAAAAATGAAGAAGTTATTACCAAAAATTTGATTTTAACAAGGAATTGTTAATAAGAAGATTATAAAAGGACACAAGTAAATAATATATGGTGTGATATAAATGATAATGGTTCCATAATAAATGTATAATAATCCTAAAATTATTATATAGTAGTTTCAAACATGTATGAATAATGTCGAGACTTGAGGTAAGGGATTTCCAGTAACTCTTTTATTTCCTAGAGATATATTCCATATTCACCACTCATTTATTTTTTTGGTGTATATAATACACCTTTTAAATTTTATATCATGAATGTACTTATTTTCTTGATATTTAATTTTTTATTTGGTGTTATTCTTTAATGGTTCTTACGATTCAAAAGTTTCTGAAGTGGTAAGGGATTTGCGTCTCACTTTTATTTCTGAGGGACACATGACATATTCACTACTTGTTTCTTTTGTGTGGTGTATATACTAATTATGAATATATTTTATGATTATTGTCATAAAATTATGGGATATAACTATCAATATAATTTTATTTCTTTCATGGGTATTACGATGAAAATGATACCAAAGTGGAAAAGGTTTTATGTTAAAATATCATTATTTTTTGCGATTGTTTAAGATCAAGTTTCCAATGGTGAAATATTATGATATATCTTAGAATAAATACATTAAATTTATTATCCTATATTTATATAAGGAAAATATATATTTTAATTTCATTTTTATATCTTTATGTACTAAAGATTCCAAAATAATTATTTAAAAAAAAACCAAAATTATTTATCTCTTTAGTCAAAGATCATTTTTGTTCTACATCCATGTTTTATTTAAGTGTTTTAAATAAATATTTCACTATTATTCAAATATTTCTTACATAAATTAATAAAAATGTTTTAATTTTGACAAAATGTTTTTGAATAAATTTTCTATTTGTTTTCTGAATGATATACTTGTGAATTTTACCGAAAATGTGAATGGAATAATTTTTAACCTATATTTCATGAATAATATTTTTTGATATAATGATCACTAAATGGTTCATATATTTCTTAATAGGTTTCCAAGGTTATTTTTAGATATTTTTTAATTTATTACTTTAGTTTAAATAAGTAATTTAAAAATGTAAATTATATTTCCCTCAAAAAATATTCTAAGTAATATTTCTAAATCATATTCAATATAAGATGGAATTCATTGATATTTGTTTGGATTACTGGGGATTTGATCCAATGATACCATGTATACTATTTCTATATATGATTAATATTTATGGCAATAAGATTAGTATGGATCCCATTTCTTTTCCATGGGTTATTCCATGATAAATTAAAGAAATGATTATGAAACCTATTTCTTTTTCATGGATTATTTGTGAGGAATTAATGAAATAATTATAAAACCCATTTCATTCCCACATGTTATATTGTTATAAAATTCTTATGAAACCCATTTCATTTATATTGGTTTTGATACGATTAATGTTTTATGATCATATGGAACCCAAATATATTGATTATGTGATGGGCGGGACTTATATCTCCCTCCAATGCATTGGAAAATGATTAATTGTATACGATCTCTAAGGTTACATGGGTTGTTATCCAATAATTAAAAAATAGGTCACATTTGAGGTTATTTCAAGAATAAAAAAATATGGTACATGGGTGGTTATCCCAAGACCAAAATAGGGTACATATATGTTTATCTCAAGCTTATACTAGGTATATTTGTGGTTAGCCCAAGCCTAACATGTTATAAATGTCTTGGTAGGTATCCTTGACAAAAGGTTTTCTATGATTCTTTCTAATTTAAAAATCTATATCTTATGAAAATTTTATTCTCTCATGGATCGTGTGATTTTATTTTTTTATGTTTGTTTTATTTTTGACTTTGATGATTTATTCTATGACTCATGTTTATGATCTATGATTTGATGGGTATGTTTTTCAAATATTATTCTCATCTTCTCATACCCTTATGCACTTTTTATATTGGTATCAACCTTGTTTACCTGTACTGAGAATCTAAGACCACTATTTATTATGTTTTATTTCCCCAGGTTTAAAATAATGTTATTATATAGGATATGTATGAGAAGGTTTCTAGTTATAAAGAACTTAGTGAGAGATGATACAGTTCCCTTATAAACAAGTTGTTTATGTATCCATGTTTCCAGAAGCACTAGACCTAAATGACTATACCATGGATCATTATGTATTTTAATTAGTTCTAATATATTAATATGTAATATTTGTTTATAAAAAGTATGGTTTGTAATAAGAGGTGCATCATGTATTCAGTGTAAGTTATCTAATTTTATAGGTAAAAAAGAGGGATAAATCTTTTGATAAGAATGTTAGGTAAGAGATAAGAATAGAATTACATGAGAGTTAAATGAGTTATGTGTGGAAATGTTGGAATGAATTTAAAACCTTAAAGGATATTCTATATGGTCTAATAGTCAAATTTATCGAGTAAACTTAGAGCCACATTAGATTACCCACATTTAACACTTATTAATTTTTATCAAATATTTATCATGGTTATTATTTTATGAATTAAAATATGAAATGAAATTCCTTACCAAATTTAAATTTTATTAATCTTAATTAATAATCCATTTAATTTAATCTATTGTGTCAATATGAGATAATTAACTTTTAAATTTAAATATTTAATTTGTTGAGAAACTATTTTTATGGGAGAAATGTCATTTAATTCTTTAAGTGTTCTTAATATTATTTGAATTTAATTATAACTTAAATTAGAATTAATTCATTTTTATATATATTTAAAAATTATATTATAGTCTTAATTTTAATTTATTACATTAAAGTTAAAAATCAATATTTATAAAATTATCATTCCTTAAAAAATAAATTTTTTACTTTGGTAAATAATATTTATCTTAGTTAATTAATTTTAGGATTAAAAAAATTGTAATTATGAAAAAATATTAAAATATTGATAGGAAATCATACAATAATTTTATAAAATAAAATCTATAAAGGTTAAAAAATTTAATTTTAATATCAGTACACAAAACACATTAAAGTCATATTTAGAAAAATTGGGGTTTTATGCTTAAAATTTATGTGTGGTATAAATTCATCAATATCATTAAATTTCATTCTATAAGTTGGTTTATTATAAAATAAATAATTTTTACGTGTCTTTGAAATCAAGATAATACTTAATATTACCATTAAAATGTTTAATTAAATGAGAAGTCTTAAATATTTTTTTAAATTATAATAAAATGTTACTTATATTTTAAAATGTTGATCATATATTTCATAAGTTCAAAATGATATTTTAAAATAAATTGTCTTAATAATTAAATAAATATTTATAAAGGTTTAAAATATTTCAGGTATTTCTCATATATTGATAATTTCATAAAATTTACAATTTTGGTAAAAACTATAATTTTCACCATTCAATTAAAAAAAAATTATTTCTAAAAAATACCAAAAATTCATATAAAGATTTTTACTAAAATAACTAAATCAAAATTAAAATTAATTATTCAAAATTTAAATTCTTAAATTTATAAATTTATCTTTTAGATGAAAATAATAATATATAAATAAAAACTTATTTTATTTAAAAATGAGCTTTTAAAAATTCAAGTGTTCTTAATCCTATTTTGTAGGAATTTTAAATTGAATAAAATATTATTATTTTATAGAGATTTTATTATTCTTAAATATTCTTAAAAATATTCATATAATATGGCATGACTCATTTTAGTTTTATGTTTCATGTGAAGAAACCTGCTGAGCATAATATCGATTTAAAGAAAACAATATTCTAAAATATCTGGGTGTTACATTATACTAACTTAAATAAATTTCATCCTATAAATTTTTATTATCACTTACTAATAATAATACATAATTCTATTTTATGATATATTTTTCAGATAAATATCAACCTTTCAAACTTAATAAACATATGTTTTTTCCTTATAATAATCTTATCCCTAATATAAATTTTTTGTTTGAGTCATTGGAGCCAGGAGCCTTTTGTTATTTCTTATTAAACTTACATTAGAGAATTTAATTATGAAGTGTGTTAATAATCATCCTTTCACTGATAGACTATCAGTGGTTGATCTGAAATGTGATTTTATTATTAATTTTTTTCTTTAACTGGAGAGAAAAAATAATTTTTTAAAATGATGTTAACTTTTTTAGAAGGGAGAATAATATGATTTTCATGAATCAAATTTTAAAAAACATAAAGTTGGGATAAATTATTAATACAATAAGAAATTTTATTCATTTTTGATTCATTGGGGTAATGATTTAATATTATTAGAAAACTTTCTAGTCTAACTTGGGGTTCTAGAAAGGATTCTAATACCCAAAAATCTGAAGTGGAGGGTGAGTGTGCCTTTTACCCATTTATTTAATGAACTACCTTCAATATTAGAGTTTTTCCATTTTTTAGGAGGTCATTGATGGCTATTATCCTTTTCAGTCTAGTTTTAGATAATTTATTTGCATAATTCCCAAACTCATTGTATTTGAAGAATTAATGTGTGGATGGTGTATCAGTTGAGACTTTTATACCTTCCATTTTATTGGTCAACCTCTTCATCTATCTTCAATAATTACAAGATAAATTTCCAATAATTATAAAATCGAAACATTCTCTTTTTTAAGTGAGAAAATACCCAAGGTTTATTTTCCCATATTGTTGACACAAATAAAGTTGAATCTTTTTTTCCTTCATTATCATTGTCACTCGAGATTCAGTAATAATATATCCTTTTATTCTTTTGTTTGATTAGGAATTAAAATATATTCATGTTTTTCATTATGGTTACGAATATATGGTTTAGAATAATTACATGTTTTCTAACTCTAGCCTCTATACCATTAGGTTTCTTTTTGCGATAATATTTACATTATCCAAGACATCCATTATTAACTTTGTTTCTTTAGGGTTAAACCATTACTAAAATGAAATGGGTTAACATGAGTGATGAAAAATTAGAATCATAATATAATTACAATAAATAATATCATGAAAAACAATCCTTAAAATGTCTTACCATTGAAACCAATAAATTTTTTTTCCTTTACAACCTAAATAACTTTCGGTTCGATCTAGGTTTCTTTAGGCTAGGTTCTCTAATAATTCTCAACCTAATAATTAATCTTTCACAATATATTACAATGAGAAAGTTGTTAACTAAATAATATATCTTAAGAGTGTAAAACAACATGTAATGTTTGGAATCTGTTTCATGCAACGTGTGATGACTGAGTTAATACAGAATATACCCATTTCAGGGTTAATATCACTAGGTACATTTGTGATAGAACTTATATCCACATGTAGTATAAATATTGGGATGCAATTTCTAGGAAAACCAAACAATATATACATTACAAAAATTTCATAATTAGATCCTATAATTAGAATTATCCCTTATAATTTTCCCCAAGGTTTTCACTAAAGTTCTCTTATCCTATTCCCCAAAAATAACTTAACTAATCCTTACAAACAACTAAACCCTGTTCTGATACTGAATATAGGGATTGAGGATAAAAACATATTTATTTTTCATCAATTCTATAAGGTAAACATTACATATCTCAAAAATTTCAAAAATTTCCATGAAAGAAAGGTTTAGCGTCTTTGAGGACTAAATAGATAAAAAAATTATTCTATAACACTTGGGAACATTCCTCAATAATTGAGATATACTAAAATCTCTTCTACACATATCATAAATTATAATCATTTCAAAACTAATGGAATTAAAACATAATGAAGTGGGTGATCTCAAACACTCAATAAGCGAAAAACTCATCAACATTTCATCAATGTATAAATCATAGGAATGAGGGAAAACTTGATCACGGGAGAAACATCTTATTGAAAAAAATATGGAACAATATAATTTTTTCAAATTTCATGATAGAAGGACATGTGTTATCAAATTAAAACATTTTCTATGGAATGAATAGTGTGGAAACATGATACTATAAGCTGGTACCATAGATAATTACATAAGAATATAATATAGAATTATGTCATAGACATAACCATAAGTATTTATAACATTCAAAATATAGGTAAACCCATCAAGTTCAGATTAATTCTTGTGAATGTAGCCAATATTCATTGTTTTTTGGAACAATACCTTGATCATAGCTAATGCACCCCATGTTGACAATCAATCTTATGATCACAATTAATTTGAATTGAGTTCATGGTTAATACTACGAACATAGATAGTCTGTATCAGGTTTATTCATAATCTTATGAATGTAAAAAATAGGTATTAGGTTCATGATAACTATTTTGAATGTATTTAATACAAATTATATTCACACTCAATATCTTTACCTCACGAGGTAAAAAAACTTAAAAAATGAACTAGATGTTCATATGAATCCCCACCCATCATTATCCATACATATGTGTGTCATAATACATTAATTATTCTATATATCTATATGATCCTGGCGTATTGGAAGCACATCGTTGGGAGCGACCAACTTTTCTTTTGACATAATTGATGACCAATCTGAGATCAATACAATGATGAATGCCAGTACCATAGATTAAAATGAAAGATTTAGACAAAGAGAAGAAAAGTCCCAGATTTGAGAAAGAGTCTCTTGCACATAATGTTTATAATTAATTTATTAATTTTTGAAGAAATTAAATACCTAGGTCTTTGGTACTTTCTTAGTTGATGATCTTTGATAATTTAGATTGACCCTTCTGTATTGTCTTCGTTCCACTCATGAGGATCCAATGTAGAATCCATCTAACAATGATCCATATAGGCTTCAATGGTCTATGAACAATGCCACTCATTCTTTGGGTGCTAGCACGAAGAAGCGAATGTCTTACGTTGATCATTCTTGATCACTCATTATTTGGTATTGAATAACATCTCTCATTCTTGAGAAGGATATATGAGAGAAGTCGAGAGAGAAATTTTTTGGCTTAACAATTCTCAATTCACTGGGATTTGGCACAATAGATGTACCTTCCTATTAATTGACATAGAGTTTCGGTTACAATATTTAATTGTGAAACATAAATTAAATGCAATTATAACTATTAAAGAAAACCCAAGTGAGATAATAACAATAAAAACAACATTATTTGTGGTTCAAAAAAATGAATAAAAATAGAACCATAAATGAAATATAGTGTCACATAATAATAATAGTATTATTATTATTTCTTATTCCAACTAGATAAACATTATTTACTAACTTGTAAATAATTAATTTATCAATGGACATGGTCTTGATCCATTCAAAATCGTCTTCCATTTATTTAACACCTGAATAAAATATTTTATTCCCTTAATTTTATTTATTTATTTACAAATTGGTAAAAAAATATTTGTTAAATGTTTAATAAAATAAATAAATAAATTTTATTGAAAATATGGTGAATAAATATTTATTTAAATTATTCAATCATTTTAACTTGAAAAAAATTATTCCTCTGTCTTGAAAATAATATCCATTCCATTAATTAAATTTAAATAGAATTTAATCAAGACCACTAGAAACACATAGTACGTGACCCTCTTGGATTCTTTCTCATTGGAATTAGGCAGGCTTACCTAAAGTCCAAGATTACTATATAGTAATTGGTTAAGGAAACCAAGAGAATGAACTTAAAGTCACAATGTTGACATCCACATATAAATGATAACTTTGTAAAATAATCCCTTTTTCAGAATATTTCCTCAAGAAGGTTTCATGATAGTGTCATCCACCTATATGCTTGATATGTCATTCTTTGACTACCTAAAATAAAATCATCATTACACCAAGGATATGGAATTTAGGGTGACTATTCTATTTCAATCAAAGGGCTGAGATATCAAATTTCCTAAATGGAAGGGATAAATTTTTCCTCGACTTATCCATTAATAACATGTTATTCATGACAAAACCAACATACCCTACTTCCCACCAACATATAGCGTGATGATTTTCATCATTAAATCATAGATCATGAGTCATGACTCATACTAATGAAAATTTTAAAGTCTAAGGACCATTACACATGCTCACAGATAGAAATATCCGATGACACCAAAATATGCAGAATTCCTACTAGCGGCTCTGTTCACAAAATCTCCCATCTTAGAGATTACCAAGTGCGAACTTCATAAGAATAAGTCTCATCTAATTTTGATTACTCGCACCTAACGGTCTATATACTATGTGTCCCATCATATTATGTCATCCTACAATAGAACTATATTTAATAATATTGTCATATCAGTTAAATGTTCTCATCTTAGAGGGGAACTGCTTTGGCCTTATTAATGGGAAAAATACACTAGAACATTATTACATTATAGTCACGAATAACCATGAACAATAAATAATAATATGATTAATATTTAAATGCATTAAAAATACATGAAATCAAATTATAAATAATTACTTCTAGGACACCAACTCCAACAAAATCCCACTTGGACTAGAGCCATCTGCCTATGACTTTCAGTTCGCTAGACCCCACATGATGATCATGTTTCTGCTGAGTCAAGGATTTAGTCATGGAGTCCACCATGTTTTATTCCATAGAAAAACTACTCACTACAATTTCCCCTATTTGATAAAAATCTCTCAAGAGACGATACATCCATAGTTCGTGCTTTATCCGCTGATGTGACCTTGGATCTTTTTTGAGGGCGACTACTGTAGTATTATCGCAATAGAGTGTGATAGGATCTTTAATAATATAAGCCACATCGGGCTCTTGGATGAAGCTACACATATAAACTGCTTATTTATCTACCTCATAAGTTTTAATAAACTCATACTCTACTATAGATTCTGCAACCACACCTTTCTTTGAGCTCTTCCATCTCACCACACCTTCATTCAAAGTGATGATGTATCCCGTTTGTGACATCATGTTATCTTGATTAGTCTGGAAACCTACATCTTTATATCCTTTGCTGACTAGTTCCTCATCTCCTCCATAAACTATGAACATATCCTTAGTACACTCAGATACTTAAGGATAGTCTTGAATGCCATCCAATGGCGGTCACCAAGATCAACTTGATATCTTCATAATGCACTCAATGTGTAAGAAACATATAACCGAGTACAAATCATAACATACATGAATGATGCAATCACTAATGTGTGTGGAATACTAGATATTATCTTTCACTCCTCATGTGTTTGAGGGTACATTTTCTTGGAAAGATGAATTCCATGTGACACTGGAAACAATACCCTCTTGGATTGTTCCATACCAAATCACTTCTGTATCTTGTCAATGTATGTACTTTGACTTAGGCCCAACAATCTCTTGGATCTATCATGATGGATCTTGATCCCAATAATATATGCTGCATCACCCATGTCCTTCACAAAGAATCATTTTTTCAACCATCCCTTAACAGATTGTAAAACTGGTATTTCATTTCCAATAAGTAATATGTCATCAACATATAATATTAGGAAAATTACTTTACTCCCACTAAACCATTTTTAGACCCAAGGATCACATTCATTCTTTATAAAACCAAATTCTATTATGGCTTTGTAAAAATGAATGTTTCATGACCTGATGCTGGATTTATTAATAAATGGATTTTTGTAACATTTAAATATTATTGGCATCATTTGGAACCACAAACCCATCATGTTGTGTCATGTAGAAATACTCCTAAAGGTTCCCATTAAAAAGGTTATTTTTAAATCCATTTTCCGAATCTCATAGTCATGGTAAGAGGCAATGACTAGTATAATTTTGATGGATTTTAGTACTGAAACTGGTGAAAAGGTTTCCTTGTAGTCAATGCCTTGGAGTTTTTAAAACCCTTTTACAAATAGTCATTCCTTATATGTACTGACATGTCCTTCCATGTCTAGTTTGATCATTAATATCCATTTGAAACAAATAGGCAATACATCTACTATAGGATCTATAAAAATGAAGACTGGGTTTTGTTACATGGAATCCATTTCAAAATTCATGGCTTCGTTTCAGTTGACAACATCTATGCCACTTACTACTTACTTTTAGTTTATAAGATCATTATTATCAACTAATAATGATTCACCATCCTCAGAAACTAGAAACTCATATAGTTCTATTTCACTAACCTATCTTGTACTTCTATGAAGTACTTATGTCTCTAGAACAAATCTTTCTCCTAGGGGGATTTGTGGAATTTTCTCATGTACCATCTCTTGTGTATGTTGAGCATCGACTTCATCTAAGTCTATCTTGATCCCACTATCTATTTTGATGATGTGATCCCTCTCATAGAATATGGCATGTCCTTCCACTATAAATATTTTGTCTAAGGGGCTGTGGAGGAAATATCCCCTTGTTTTCATGGTGTATCCTATAAAGGTACACATTTTCCTCAAGGTGTGAGTTTTTTACCTGATGAGGTCTTAACAAACTCTTTGCTTCCCCACACATGTAAATTAGATAACATGGATTTTATTCCACTCCAAATCTCCTATGAAATACCATTTATCGATTTAGTCAGTACTTGGTTTAGTATGTGTGCCGTTTTTTGTAACACATATCCTCAAAAGGATAATGGAAGACTTTCATGACTCATCATTTATCTCATCATGTCCAAAAAGGTACGGTTACTCCATTCACTTACACCATTCCACTGGAAAGTACATGGGGGAGTGAGTTGGGATAGGATCCCAAACTCCCATAAGTAATCAATGAGGTCTTGATTAATATATTCCACACCTCTATCTGAGTAAAGTTTCTTAATATTTTTACCAATATTATTCTCAAATTCATTCTTACATTCCTTAAACTTATCAAAAGAATCAGACTTATACCTTATTAAATAGATATATCCATATATACTAAAATCATCAGAAGAAGTTATGAATTATGAGTACACAACCCTTTCTTCAACTTGAAATGGTCCACACACATCGGTATGAACCAATTCAAGAATCTCTTTGGCCCTTTCACCTTTACCACTAAATGGGGATTTGGTCATTTTTCCTTGTAAACATGCACGACAAACACCAAGTGTTTTTAGTTTGAAAGAATCTAAATATCAATTTCGATGTAACTTTGTCAAGCATTTCTCATTTACATGACCTAGATGGTGATGCCAAAGTTGGGTGTGATATGATTCATGTGAAGTAGCTTCATTATCGATTTCCATTACTTGTTATGTGTAATACAACGTATAAAGACCATTATATAAATTTTCCTTACCAAAACAAATGCTATCTTTATAATAGAAGAAACATTTATTTATGAACATGAAAATAAATCCATATGTATCTAGTTTGGATAAGGAAATAATTTTTTTGGTCATATAAGTTACATAATAAAAATATTTTAATATGAAGAAGGTTTCATGATAGTGTCATCAAACTATATGCTTGATACATCATTCTTTAAATACCTAAAACAAACTCTTCATTACACCATGGCCATGGAATTTAGGGCAATGGTTCTATTTCAATTAAAGGTACGAGATATCAACTTCCATAAATGGAAGGGAAAAATACATCCTTGACTTATCCATTAATAACATGTCATTCATGATGCACCCAAGGTACCCTACATCCCACCAACATATGGCGTGACATTTTTTGTCAGCAAATGTATGTGCACGAGTCATGTCACGTATTCATGATAATGTTAAAGTCTAAGGACCACTACACACACTCGCAGATAGGAATATATGATGACACCAAAACATGCAGAATTCCCACTGGAGGGTCTGTTCTCATAATCTCCCATCTTGGAAATTACCAAGGGTGAACTTCATGAGAAGAAATTTCATCTGCTTATGAGTAATCAAACCTGATGGTCTGTATACTATGTTTCCCATCATAGTATGTCATCCAATTGTAGAACTATATTTAATTATATTTTCCTAGAACTTCAAGGTTCTCATCATAGAGGGGAACTAGTATGACCTTATTAATGTGACAAATACTCTAGGACATTATTACATTATAGTCATGCAGAACAATGAACAATATATAATAAGATGTTTAATACTTAAATACATTAAATATTCATGTAATGAATCTATAGATAGTTGGTTATAGGACACCAACTCCAACCAACTCCCACTTGGACTAGGGCCAACTACCTATGACTTTCAGTCTGCTAGACCTCATATGATGATCATGTTTCTACCGAGTCAAGGATTTAGTCAAGGGGACTGCCACATTGTCTTCCATATAAATAATACTCACTTCAACTTCACCTCTTTGAGAAAAATCCCTCAAGAGATGATACATCCGTAGTATGTTATTCGTCCGCTGATGTAACCTTGTATCTTTTGCAAAATCCACTGTTGTAGTATTATCACGATAAAGTGTGATGTGATCTTTAATACTATGTATAAAATCTAGCTATGGGATAAATCTACACATCCAAAATACTTCTTTAGCTGCCTCATAAGCTATGATACACTCGGGCTATACTATAGAATCTACGATCATGCCTTTTTTGAGCTCTTCTAGCTCACAAAACCTCCATTCAAGGTGAAGATGTATCCTGTTTATGAATTCATGTCATCTTGACCAGTATTGACACTAGAATATTCAAATACTATGATGACTAGTTCCTACTCTCCTCTATAAATGAGGAACATATCCTTATTACACCTTAGATACTTAAGGATTGTCTCGACAACCATCAAATGGAGTTCACCTGGATCATCTTTATATATTCCTACCACACTCAATATTTAGGTGACATCTAGCCTATTACATAGAATGGCGTACATGAATGACCCAATCACTAATTCATATATAATCCTTGTCATTCTCTTTCTTTCCCCATGCTTCTGAGGACACATTTTCTTGGAACGATGAATTCTAGGTGATGCAGGAAAAAAATCCCCTCTTGGATTGTTCCATACTGAATCTCTTTAGTATCTTGTCAATGCATGTACTTTGAATTAGGCCCATAAATCTCTTGGATCTATCACAATGGATCTTGATCCCAAGAATATATGCTACCTCATCCATCTCCTTTATGGAGAATCCTTTACTCAACCATTCCTTGACAGACTGTAATACTGACATTTCATTTCCAATAAGTAATATGTCATCAACATATACTATTAGGAAAATGACTTCACTCCCACTAAACTGTTTGTAGACATAAGGCTCACATTATTTATTTATAAAATTAAATTATGTTATGGCATCATCAAAACGAATTTTCCAGGACCTGTATGCTTTCTTTTATCCATAAATGGTTTTTTTTCATCTTGCATATCTTATTGGAATCCTTTGGAGACATAAACCCTTCTGGTTGTGTCATATGAACTTCTTCCTTAAGGTTCCTGTTAAGGAAGGCTGTTTTGACATCCATTTTACAAATATCATAGTCATGGTAAGTGTAAATGTCCAATAGAATTCTAATGGATTTCAGCATTGCAAATGGTGAAAAGGTTTCATCGTAATCAATGCCTTGACACTGTTTAAACCCTTTGGCAACCATTCATGCCTTATAGGTACTGAATTGTCCTTCCATGTCCAGTTTCTTCTTAAATACACATTTCCAACCTGCATGATTTATATATAATAGAGGATCTACCAAAATTCGGACATGGTTTTGGTTCATGGAATCCATTTTAGAATTCATGGATTCTAGCCACTGGGAAATGTCTTTTCCACTCACTACTTCCTTGTAGGTTATATGATCATTATTATCAATTAATAACGAGTCACCATACTCAGTAACTAGAAAACCATAAATTTTCAGTTCTCTAACTTCCCTTGTACTCCTATGCAGTACTTGTGTTTCTAGAATAGATCTTTCTTCCATGAGGCCTTGTGGAATCTGCTCATGTACCAACTCTTGTATACCTTGAGCCTTAACTTCATCAAAGTTATCTTTCTCCCACTATCACTTTTGGAGATGTGTTCCCTCTACCATAATATGATGTGTCTTTCTACTATAACCTTTTTTTGAGGGGTCATATAGGTAATATCCCCTTATTTCCGTAGGGTATCATACAATGGTACACTTTGTTCCGCATAGTGAGAGTTTGTTACCTGAAGAGGCCTTAAAAACACTTCGCTTCCCCACACTTGTAAATTTGATAAAATAGATTTTCTTCCACTTCAAAGCTCATATGGAATATCATTTATCGATTTAGTTAGTACTTGGTTTAGTATTTCTTCCACTTTTTATAATGTATATCCCCAAAAGGATAATGGAATACTTGAATGACTCATCATTGATCTCACAATGTCCAACACGGTGTGGTTCCTCCTTTTTCTTACAACATTCCACTAGGGTGTGTATGGAGGAGTGAGTTGGGATATGATCCCAAACTCCTGTAAGTAATCAATGAAGTCTTGATTAAGATATTCTCAACCTTAGTCTGAGCATAGTTTCTTAATCTTCTTACAAAGATGGTTCTTAACATCATTCTTGTATTCCTTGACCATATAAAAATAATATCACTTACACCTCATTAAGTAGATATATCCATATATACTAAAATAATTAATAATAGTTATGAAGTATGAGTAACCACCCCTTTATTAAATTGGAAATGGTCCACACACATCGGTATAAACCAATTCAAGAAGATCTTTGTCCCTTTCACCTTTCCCACTAAATTGGGCTTTGGTCATTTTTCATTGTAAACATGCATGACATACACCAAGTGGGTTTGGTTTGAAAGAATATAAATATCCATCTTGATGTAACTTTTTCAAGAATTTCTTATTTACATTTCCTAACTACTGATGCTAAAGTTGTGTGTGGTATGAGTCATGTGAAGTAGTTTCGTTATCGATTACCATTACTTGGTCTGTGTAATCCAACACGTAAAGTTCGTTATATAAATATGTCTTACCAAAACAAATACTATATTTATAAAGGAAGAAACATTCATTTTTGAACTTGAAATTAAATCAATCTGTATCTAGTCTAGATACAAAAATAACATTTTTGGTTATAGAAGGCACATAATAAAAACCTTTTAATATCAAGATCATCCCTTTCGGAAAAGTGAGGTGGTAGTCCCCGACGACTATAACAGAAAGTCTATCTTAATTGGATTCTCATAGAACTAGATCTCCTCGATCAATTTTCTTGAATCTACTTGGTTCCTATATTTGGATACATATGTGATCACCACAGGGTGTATCTAATATCAAATTTGTAGAAACAAATAAATTGCACTCGATAACAAATGAACCTGAAGCTTTCTCTTGCTTCTTTAGTTGGGTGCAGTTTTTCTTTCAGTGGCCCTTCTTTACACTTTAGAAACAAACAATTTCCTATTCCCTTACCCCCCTTGATCTAACTTTTCTTGGTATGGAATGAAGAAGCTTTGGAATTAAAGATCCTTGTACACCCTCTCCTCATATTCATGATAATGATAGAAGGATTTTTAATCTTCATATCTTTGTTCACTTGGAGAAGGGGGATAAAAAGATTTGGTAAAAACTTATCAATGTTGTTCATATTGAAATTCACAAAAAAATGGAGAATCTATGAGGGAGTGATGCGAGAATGAGATCAATTCCCACTACTTCAAGGATTTTAAACCCTCTAACCTCTAGGTGCACAATGTAGCCAATTATCCTAACTACATGAGGCCCAGCTAGGGAACCCTCTCCAAGGTTACTCTAAAATAGTTCCTCAGAGATCTCAAATCATTCCTATCCTACTCTCTCTTGGTAAAGACCATGGAGGTGCTCAGGCATGATATATGAATCTGTGTTTTCATGAGACTTCACGAGTTCAATAGAAATTAATGATAACATCAAACATTGAACATTGACCTCATCATTCAGATGTTTCCCGTAGACCATGAACTCTTCATCACTCTCCTCTTGGGATGGAAGATCAGGTAATGAGAAATCTTGCATGTAATATTTTCATTCATGGAATATAATTACCCGAAGGTGTCTAAACCATTCCTAGAAGTTACTGCCAATGAAGATGTTGTCTTTATCCAGTATTGATCACAAGGATAGTGTGGTTGACATGCTTGACATTTTTATTCTATAATTAAACAAGTAGATAATTAGTACTTTCTTGATTACATTTTATGAGAAACAATAAATTAATTTTATTAAGTCTCCCACTATTTTATCAGTTCCTGATGGCCCTCACCATTAAACTGAGTATGTATGGTAGCTAGGATATTCTAGTGAAAAGGATCCCTATTCCCCATTTCATAACCAAAATAAGGGGTTTTCGAGTTATTTGAAGGTATTTATGTAGTTAGTTATTTTCCAACTGTGGTCTTACCACTCCTTGATCCATTGAGTGGACTCCCCACTCCTGAAATTCTAACATGGATTTCCTCAAAACTTGCCTCCAAATTTACACTAAGTCTAGCAAGGGCTACTACTCTTTATGTAAAATGGTTAAGTCAACTCGAAACTTTGATAAGAGATTCTTGTATAAAAGTAAGTGTACCAACAATGGTTTTTCAAACACATAGTTTTATTGAGTCTTTCCCTTAATCATGTAAGAGAAGGATTAGTATGACTTAATATTTCATTTGAGGTATTTTTATCACTTATGTGTAAATTTACATATTATCATTATCACATGCTAGTTAAAATTAGGTTGAACTTACTTAAGTGATTAACCATGTATTGATAATATTTACACATAATCCTAGTTTATTTTAGTTCCATCTTTCATTCTTGTTAATTGAATAATTATGTAGTTTTGGCAATGCTTCCCTAATGAAAAACCATGAAACTGAAATAAATAAAATAAAGTAAAGGTAATGATCATGATACATTAAAATGGTTAGTTTATATAGAGGCTGAAAAACTAACTACTATCATAGGGGAGAAACACCTTAAACCATTTAATGTTCATGTCTACAACTTTCCACCTTTTCACCTTTATATCTTATTGGATTGGTTTCGCCTCAGCTCCTTACGTGAACTGCATTCACATGATTGGGAGAACCATCCATTACATATTATTTTTAACTCACATGTAGGTGAGGGGTAAAATGTGGGTTTACATAAATGAAACCATGAGCACACATTCCCTACATATTAATTAGGAGAGATGGAAGACATACAAAAAATTTATTAAATTAAATGGAAACCAATCACAAAAAACGGTCTGGTCTAGTTCATGATCATCCACATACATGAAATGAATTATGTATTTAATAAAACTAGCATTAAATTCTTTAATTGATCTTATAAGACAAATCACGCTTGAATTGATTAATTATTATCATTAATTAATCAATAAATTTATCTTAATCCCTTTTTGAATTTCCCTGAGATTCTTATCCTTATCCTTGGAGGTAACACGGTGAACAAATGTTTGAATCTACATGATATGTAATTTTAAATATTACACAAACAAGAAAGTTTAAATTCTATGTAATTTGGTAAAGTAAATGGAATTTAGTTCCGAATACTGGCATGTACTACCTTCACTATCTTATCCAAAGTACACACCTAGGGACTCGACATTTGGGGAGTACTTTGAAAATCTTGAAGTAAATGGTGTGTCAAGTGAGCCACATATCATGTTGTCTCTGGGTTACATGGTTATGAGTTTTCTTAGCTGTGCATGAGATGCACTATTTGGCCTTTGACCTGATGAGACTACACACCATGTCCAGTAGGCCACATGGCATGTAATTCAGATGACAATGCATCGGTCTGACTTGGTCAACACAAGGTGTTAGAATTAACTACACCATATGTCGTTAGTTCACACATCTTGAGTAATTCCTGAATTACTCTTGATGTGCTAAACACAACTACATGAAGTGTAATCTATATTATACGATGTGTATGGAAGATTACACTATGTGAAATTCCAAATACATGGAGTGTAATCTTGTTTTACCTGGATAGACTCATCAGTTCCTTCTGATGAGATCCCCAATTTAATTTTAATAAAAACGTATTCATTTCTCTTATATCTTTGAGAAAAAAAGAGAGGAAGAATAGATCTTGAAATTAAGATTACAAGTACGATTAAACATGAATTAAAAAACTAAATTATTAAAGAGTAAATTACCAAATAATTATAAACAATGATGATCCACTCTAATACCACTTGATGGATTTGAACATAGTGGAAGACCAGTGTTGGTGTAAAGAAATGGAATTTGTATGTAATTTTTATTCAAATAAATGGAAATTTTACGAGTCTGTGAAAATTTAAGGCACGTGATTCTGAGACCCGGAGTGCCCGAAATGAATTTATGAACTTTATTTGAGGTTCTTTCAGTAAACATGCAAGCGGGTTTTCTAACTTTTAAATCGGTGCTCAGAATTGAAATATGAGGGCACCGTTGAACTCGCAACACTTATATTCACTTAAGAATACTTTGACCTCGATGACAGTTGGTCGAGGGTGAAAATTAATTTTTGGGTTTTTTGTGAAAAGAATAAAATAAAATGAAGTGTGTAACATTTTATTTTATTCTGTTTTGAAACTCCCATGTGGAAGTTTCACAGGTGGGGACCACCTGAATTAACTCCCATGATAGGTTATGGAGGTGGGGACCACCCCAGCCTAACCTCCCATGAGAGGTTATGGTGGTTGGGACCACCCAAGACATAAACCTCTTAAACTCCCCTCTTAATGAGGGAGAAACCTATCAACTCCCTCTTTAATGTGGAGGAGACTCTTGAGGTTCCTCCACATTAATTGTGCCAACACCATACATTAATTTTTCCAACATGTGTGTGTGTGCCAACATAATTTCTTCCTAAGTTAAATTATATTGGCACCTCTTTCTTTTGGTGGGAAAAGGAGAAGGAGAGAACTCTTTAAAGAATCCTAGAGAATCCCATCCTCCAATGAAGAACGCTCCCGCTGACGAAGAACGACTTTGACTATAAAGAACCAACGAACGATCCCGGGATCAGAGGCGTGTGGCGGGCACGACGAACGCCGATATCTTTGACTTCCTCCAACGTGGGATGTCTTCATCTACGACGAATCTATGTCCATACTTCCTTCTTGATCCAATGTCAAAGAACAATCAAAGGTAGGGGGTTTTTATTAAATTCTTGATTTCTCTCATTTAATTTTCCTCGTTCTTGGAATGCATGGAGAACATGGATCAACCAAAACAAGTTGATCCATGACTCATATTAAATTGAAGAGTTTTTCGTTACTGACTCCTAATTTTTGTTAAGCCGCTTGCTACCACTCTAATGTAGAGGGTGAATTCCAAACAAAAATGGACCTACCCCTCCACCATTCTTCCTTATTGTGTTCTTCTTGATGGAAGAACGTGGCTTACACCACGACGACAAACAAAGTGAGACGCCAGCTAAACCAACTGCCGGAGAAGGCATGACGCCCACCATCCATGACCGAGCCACTGCCTGAGCCGCTACCGCCATCCACAACTGAGTTGCCTCCCCATGGTCTCACCACCGGAGCCGCCGCCGCTGCCCATAGCCTCGCCGCTACCGCCTGTGGCCTCGCCACCGAGCTACGGCCGCTGTTCAGGACCGAGCCACCTCCGCCATCCGCAGCCAAGCTACTTCTTGCAGACTCACCACCTGAGCTTCCGCCTCCATCCCAGGTTATCAAGGTAATGCCTTACCAGTTTTAGGGATTACTTCCTTTGGTGCTTGTTGCCATCTTCTGGCCTATGGAAGGAAATATTGGGGGTAGTCATGGCACGAGCCCTGGGGAACTGGTCGTGAAAAATTGGAATTAGAGGAGTCGGTTCTACTGTAGAACATAGGGCACTGATCTTTCTTTTAAAGGCAACATTGTTAATTATAATGAGTGTGGTTGTCAAGTTTAAGGAATCCAATGTTGGTGCGGTGGCCAACGTATACATACCCCAGGACCCTGA
This sequence comes from Viscum album, assembly GCA_963277665.1. Lineage (NCBI taxonomy): Eukaryota > Viridiplantae > Streptophyta > Magnoliopsida > Santalales > Viscaceae > Viscum > Viscum album. The sequence continues at coordinate 1,292,219,644 of OY728119.1, forward strand.
CTTATGATTTCCAACTCAGTGCACGAAAACACTGATTGTGTGTGTGTTTTCAAAAGTTTTGTTTGTGATCTTTTGAGTGAGATCATCAGGTATAAATTGTTGACTGTGGTGCACCTGTGTCTTTTTAGGACTCCTCCACGCAGATAGCCATCTAGGGTTCTGAGAGTTGTACACACTGATATCCCACTGAGCGATGAGGCCTCAGTGCAGGGCCCTCTTTCTGTAGAGGCACCAGCGGAGGCACCGACAATACCATTACCCATTGGGCCACTGATGCCACCAGCCCTATCAGTGGAGGGTGCATGCCGCTTGAGCACGCTGTACGAGTTCCAGCACTAGAGGCCACCTAGGTTCAGGGGAGATAAGGACCCACATGTGGCTGAGGATTGGCTGGAGGCTGTAGTGAGAGTTTTTCTACTAGTAGGGACACCCGCTGATCTCATAGTGATCCTTGCCACCAGACTTCTATAGGTAGCAACAAGCATATGGTGGAGCTTGATGCTCCAAGTTCACAATGAGGTGACGCTTCTCTCAGCAGACTTTGAGAGCCTTTTTCGGTCAGAGTATTCCCCAGCAACTCTTCGCGTAGTGCGCATACATGAGCGACTTCATCTACAACAAGGTAACATTACTATTGATCAGTACTCAATGAGGTTAACTGGACTCTCAGGTTAATCCAAAAATATGGTGCATGACCCATTATTCAAGGACCGGACCTTCAAGAAGGGTCTCAAGCGAGAGATCAATGCTTCTATGATTTCACTCAGCATCCCAACGCAGGTAGGGGTGTTAGAGAGATCCCTCTTAGTAGAGAGTTTTCTTGATGAACAGTCCCCAGCAGCGAGACCCACCACCAGTCATCACGTATCAGAGTCTTCTGTAGCTTGCAGCAGACAGATGACACAGAGGTCCAATAGAACCAGACCTACAGGTGGATGACCACATGATTTAGGTTCGGTTGTACGAGGCACCCGAGGTAGAGATGGTCATTCCAGGAGTAGGAAATGTTACGCATGTGGCGGGAAGGGTCACATGACTGGTGACTATCCGACCCACCGTACGGATGATCAGTAAAAGGGTGAAGAACCAACCATGTAGAGATAGAGATTTGACCTAGGAGGTCCGTAGAGAGCATCCAGAAATGACATAGGAGCAGGTCGTGCAGCTGGAAGTGGGCGACGATTTGAGATGTTACCACCACCACCATCAGGAGGTCCACCCTGACCGCAAGGAGTAGGTGGATAGGGGAGAGCTCAGCTCCAGGCAGCCGAGGCCTATGATTAGGGAACTCCAGATATGGTACGAGGTATGATCTGTGTTTATTCCACCTTAGCTGTAGTACTTATAGACATAGGTTGTAGTCATTATTTTATTGCCACTACCCTCGTTTGGAGCTCAGATATTCTAATGGAGACTTTGGCTCGATCCTTACAGCTAGAGACTCCAACGAGACCAGATTTGAAAATTACGCACTGGTGCACGCAGTGTGAGCTTACTCTAGGAGGTAAGAGCTTTTGCTGGGATCTCCTAGTAGTAGCGTCGAGGCCTTACGACGTCATCTTGGGTATGAACTGGTTATCTATAGTCCATGCCTAGATTGACTGTATTAGGTGCAAAGTGTGGTGTTTTCACACGGATGGGACCAGTTTTACTTTCAACAACAAGAAGGGATCCTTTGCAGCGAATGATGGACTTACCTGGAGGAGAGTGTAGCCGATCACTCATCAGTTGGATAGCCTTACCCTCAGAGCGATTGATGTAGATAGTCCGAGCTATCTTATAGTGGTGGACCAGTACACTGATGTTTTCCCTAATGAGGTTATGGGTCTACCTATTTGCAGAGAGGTGGAATTTTACATTGACCTGTACCCTCGGATGACATCGATATCTACACCATCATATCGGATGGCTCCCGCGGAGCTTCATGAGCTGCGGGTACAGCTTGAGAGCTTACAAGAGAAGAGATTCTTTCGGCCTAGTGTTTCACCCCGTGTAGCCCCAATTTTGTTCACCAAGAAGGCAGGTTAGAGCTTGAGACTTTGTGTTGACTATCAACGTCTGAACTAGGTGACCATGAAGAATGAGTACCCACTTCTAAGGATTGATGATATCTTTGATCAGCTGAAACGAGCACGATGGTTCTCGAAGATAAACTTCAGATCAGGATATCACCAGATTAGAGTGCGAGACAAGGATGTGAATAAGAGAAATTTCAGATGTCGGTATGACCATTACGAGTTCTTGGTTATGCCATTCGGTGTGACCAATTCTCCAGCAGTGTTCATGTGACTCATGGACATGATATTTCAGCCATACCTTGATCACTTTGTAGTAGTCTTCATCGATGACATTCTGATCTACTTGGGCACTGAGGAGGAGCATTCCTATCATTACAGATAGTTCTGGACACACTCTGAGAGCACCATCATTATGGACAGCTCTTGAAGTGCCGGTTCTAGATCTGAGAGGTTCACTTTCTGGGACATGTCATATCGGAGGATAGAGTTGCAGTGGATCCAGTAAAGATTGAGGCAATACTTTCTTGGGAGCCACCCAAGAGTGTGAAAGAGATTCAGAGCTTTCTGGGTTTTGATGGATACTACCGGAGATTTATACTATATTTCTCCAGAGTTAGAGCACCTCTATCAGCATTTAAGAAGAAGGGGAAACCCTTAATGTGGTCAGAGAGATTCCAACAGAGTTTTATGGTGTTGAGATAGAGTTTGACTAGTGCACCCATCTTGAGGCTACCAGAGGAGGGCATAGGGTATATAGTGTACTATGACACATCAGGAAATGAGATTGGATGTGTCCTAATGCATGAGTAGGTGGTGATCATATATGGTTCTCGATAGATGAGATAGAATGAGAAGAACTATGCTAGCCGTGACTTGGAGTTAGCAGCAGTGGTCTTCACCTTGATGATGTGGTGAAACTATCTGATGGGCGAACGTTTTACAGTCTACTCGGATCACAAGAGTCTCAGGTATATCTTCTCTCAGAAGGACCTAAACCTGAGACAACAATGTTGGCTTGATATCCTACAGGACTATGACTTCGAGATAGTCTATACTTCTGGGAAAGGGATCGTTTTAGCAGATGCATTCAGCAGGAGATCTAGTAAACAACTGTTAGGTGAGGCGACGAAGCATCTGGTTGCTTTGTGGATATCCTTTGTGGATTGCGATGGAGCAGATTTCCTTCAGTCTCTTATAGTCACTCCCCCACTTATTCAGCGAGTCAGGGAGGGGAAGTGTGGGGACGCTGACTGTGAGGAATGACATGCTCAGATATCCCCAATATAGGCACCTGATGGATTTTCTGAAGGTGGGATCACATCATCCTTTTCAGAGGACGTACCATCGTACCAATGTCACTTCAGGAGGAAGTCATGAGGGAGTTCCACACATCCCCTCTAGAGGTACATCTAGAAGTGGCAAAGATGTACCAGGATCTCGGACGACAACACTAGTGGTCAGGAATGAAGAAATCAGTAGCAGAGTTTGTCTCTCGATGCCTCAATTGTCAGCAAGTGAAGGCAGAGCATCAGGTACCACCGGGCTTGGTTTAGCCTTTAGAGGTCTCAGAGTGGAAGTGGTATGGGACATCCATGGAATTTGGGACAGGAATTCCATGTATGTCCATAGGTCATGACTCGATCTAGGTGATCCTTGACCGAATCACCAAGTCGGACCAATTCTTACTGATCAGAGAGCAGGGTTTCGTAGAGAGCTTGGGATGCCTCTATGTGCATGAGATTATAAAGCTACATGGATTACCCTTGATGATTGTCTCCGATCAGGATTCAAGTTTTACTTCCCAGCTATGGAAGGGTTTGCATGAGGATTTTGGGACACAGCTTCATTTGAGCACTGCCTTCCATCTTCAAATGGATGGCCATACTGAGTGGACCATTCAGAACCTCAAGGACATGTTGCGTTCTTGCATCCTCAACTTTGGTCGCAACTGGGAGGATCACTTTCCTTTGGTGGAGTTTTCATACAACAACATCTATCACTCCATCATTGGGATGATTCCTTTTGAGGAACTGTATGGGCGACCTTGTAGATCATCTTTGTGCTGGAATGACCCACGGGAGTCACCACTAGTGGGAACAGAGATGGTACGAGCTACCACAGAGAAGGTTCAGATCATCCAGGAGCGGATGAAGACTGCATAGAGTAGGCAGAAGTCGTATGCCAGCAAGAGACAGAGACCTCTAGAGTTCGAGGATGGAGACCATGTATTTTTACGGGTCTCACATCGATGAGGTTTGCAGAGATTTGGACGAGGCGGAAAGTTATCTCAATGATTCATCAGACCTTTTTAGGTCCTCAGAAGAGTTGGTGAGGTGGCATACTACTTAGCACTTCAACCTCAGTTGCACCAGGTGCATGAGGTCTTCCATGTATCCCAGTTGTATTGATACATTCACAAACCTTATCACATCATCGACCAATGAGAGTTGGACGTCGATGATGGGGAGACTTTTACGGAGGTTCCAGTAGAGATTGAAGATCGACAGGAATGGGTCCTTCGTGGATGGTGTATACCTCTGGTGCGTGTTCGCTAGCAGCACGGAAACCTCTTGGAGAGCACATGGGAGTGTGAGGCTCAGATACATGATCTGTTCCCCCAATTATTTACCTAGTATGAGTTGTGGCTTAGGGGGATGTAAAGCCCTGAGGTGGGGAGAATGTAAAGACCCAGAATTTCCATGTATTTTTTTTTCAAATAAATGGGAATTTTATGAGTCCGCGAAAATTTATAGCACATGACTTTGAGTCCCAGAGTGCTCGGAATGAATTTATGAATATTATTTTGGGTACATTCAGAAAACGTGTGAGAGTGTTTTTATAACTTTTAAACCAGTGCTCAGAATTAAAATCCGAGAGCACCGTTGAACTCACAACACCGATATTCTCTTTACAAGACTTTCACCTCAACAAAAGTTGGTCGAGGGTGAAAGTTAATTTTTGGGTTTTTTGTGAAAATAATAAAATAAAATAAAGTGAGTAACATTTTTTTTGAATCTCCCATGTGGAAGTTTCACAGGTGGGGACCACCTGAATTAACCTCCCACAACAGGTTATGGTGGTGGGAACCAACCAAGGATAACCTCCCATGAGAGGTTATGGTGGAGAGGACCACCCGAGGCTTAAAACTCGTGAACTCTCCTCTTAATGACGGATAAACCTCTCAACTCCCTCTTTAATGTGGAGGAGCCTCTTTATCTTCCTACACATTAGTTGTGCCAATGTTATACTTTAATTTTTCAACATGTGTGTGTGTGTGTGCAAACATAATTTCATATTAAGTTAAATTATATTGGTACCACTTTATTTTGGTGGGAAAAGGAGAAGGTGATAAATCTTTGGAGAAATGTGGAGAATCCCATCCTTCAACGAAGAACGCTATCGTAGACGAAGAATGCCTTCAATTAAGAAGAACCAACGAATGAGACTGGGATCAGAGGCGTGTGGTAGGCATGACGAATTCTGATATCTTTGACTTCCTCCAATGTTGGACGTCTTCATCTACGATGAATCTACGTCCGTACTTCCTTCTCATGCCAATGTCAATTAACAATCCAAGGTAAAAGTTTTTTATTAAATTCTTGATTTCTCTTGTTTAATTTTCCTCGTTCTTGGAAAGCATGGAGAACATGGATCAACCAAAATGAGTTGATCCATGATTCATATTAAATTGAAGAGTTTTTCATTATGGACTCCTAAGGTTTGTTCATTTACTTGCTACTACTCTAACGCAGAGGGTGCAGGCCAAACAAACATGGTCCGACCCCTCCGCCGTTCTTCCTTATTGTGTTCTTTGCGATCGAAGAAAGTGGACTACACCATGACGACTAACAAAGTGAGAGGATAGCTAAACCGGCCACCGGAAAAGGCATGGTGCCCCGCCATCCATGGCCAAGCCACCGCCCAAGCCGCTACCCGCCATCTGCAGCCGAGCCACTGCCCCACGGCCTCGCCACCCGAGCCGTCGCGACCTCACTTCCTGATCCGTGGCCACCATCCACGGACAAGCCGCCACCCGAGCCTCCACCACCATCTATAGAAGAGCCATCGACCGAGCCACCACCACCATCTGCAGCTGAGAAACCGCCTTCGAACTCGCCACCCAAGCCGTTGTTGCGGTCCGTGGCCCCACCACACCTCCTGTGGCCTCACCGAGCCACCCCTGGGCCGATCCACCCTCGCAGCACCCTCCGCGGTTGAGACGCCCTCGCAGCCTTCCACGGTCCATCGCGACCTGCCGGGCCGCCCAGTGCAGGCCTGTCCGGACCCAGCGGGCTGGGTCAAACCCAACGGACTGAACCCCCTAGCACGCCGGGTCGGGTTGGGTCAGTCCGATCGTGTCGGACCATACCTCGACCCACTACAACCCATTTACGCTCTCTTGGCCACAACTTTGGCACCAGACGTCTGTTTGATGGACCGTCAGTGGCACTAGAAACCTTGGAGAGAGATGGTCCCTTTGAGTATACCCCATTGAATTTATTGTTTATGATGGGGTATGGTCTGGTTGGATCGAGCACAAATCCAACTGGCCCCCCGGGACTAAAAGGCTAATAACTCGCAGGTCGGGTATCCGATTGACGCATCGTCTATTACGTTGAGACCCCTATGACGTGACAAAACTTTGAGATACTTATTCGTGAGACATTGTGGTAGTTGGATAATCTACTAGTGTCTTGGGTAATAGACTCTCCCAGATGGGAGAAAACCTAGTACGAAAACCCAGTAGCTGACTGTGATGAGAAGAGTGTTTCTATCAAACCTGTGCGGGTCAGATCCTAGCGATCCTGTACGGGTTATCTCCTAGCAATCCTCTGCGGGTCATCTTCTAGTGATCCTATGCGGGTTAGCTCCTAGTGATCCTGTGTGGGTCATCTCCTAGATATCATGTGTGGGTCAACTCCTAGAGATCCTATGTGGGTAAACTCCTAGCGATCCTTTGTGGGTCAGCTCCTAGCAATCCTATGTGGGTCAGTTCCTAGTGATCATATGAGGGTCAGATCCTAGCGATCCTGTGTGGGTCAGCTCCTAGCGATCATGTGTGGGTCAGCTCCAAGCAATTCTGTATAGGTTATTAGCAGAGCCTTTTACTAGAATAAGATGATTCAATATTTATAACTAATCATCTCTACTACCATACCTAAAGATATACCTAGTGTGAGCTGAGTCAATACCTCTGTGTTTTCTTCATGATTGAGATGGATTACTTGATTACTCAGGTATATGTATTGGAATATTCCTAAGAAGGGTTATCTATTGATTTCATACATTTTGGTTTATCCTTAGGGGATTTTGTGAGACCTTGAGGGTCTCAGGGTCCCTACTGAGTATCGTTATACTCACCCCTGCATGGGCTATGCCTGCACCTTGTTGTGTTGGATGAAGACGACAGATAGTGCTGACTGAGGATGGGGGCACTAGGACTGGACATTGCTTGGAGGTGGACCATACGGTGTGTCGGTTCATAGAGGAGATGGGTGGACGTGGAGTGTTGATGAGGAGATCTGTACCTACCCTTTATGTAGGAATCGTGGTTGACGATCCGAGAGCTACTTTGCACCTATCAACAGTCATGTACTTTCCAGTTTTCCTTGTACTTTCCAGATGTGCTTGTATTCTGGCCCTTTTTTACTATACTCACTCTATTTACTATTCAATTTACTTAAGTTCATATCTTGCTATGTGCTTGGATGTGTGTTTACAGGTTATAAAGGCAATGCCTTCCCAATTTTAGGGATTATGCCTTTTGGTGCTCGTCGCTAGCCCCTGGCCTATGAAAGGCGGGCTTGGGGTAGTCACAACACGGGCCCCCGGGGGATGGGTTGTGACAGTTGAGAGGGCCCAACTTTTCTTTTTTCGTAATTGATAACCAATCCAGGATCAATACAATGATGAATTCCAGTATCCACGGATTAAAATAAATAATTTAGACAATGACAAGAAAAGTGCCATATATGAGAAATAGGATCATGGACATCATGTTTATAATTAATATATTAAATTCTAAAGAAATTAAATACCTTGGTCTTTGGTACATTCTTCATTGATGATGGTTGATCGTTCAGAATAACCCATCCATATTGTCTTCATTTCACTCATGAGGATCCATATTAGAATCCCTTTAGTGGTTATCCACACATGATCCAATGGTCTCTAAAAAACGCCACTCATTCTACAGGTGCTAGTGTGACGAAGAGAATGTCTTGCATCAATCGTACAAGATCACTTGTTTTTAGGTCTTGAAGAACATATCTCATTCTTGAGTAGGAGAGATAAGATGAGTGAAGAGAGAAAATGTTTGGATCAACGATTCTAAATTCACCAGGATTTGGAATAATAGACGCACCTACCTATAAATTGACATGGGGTTTCAGTTATAATACTTAATTGTAGAACAAAAATCAAATGAAATTATAACTATTAGAGAAAACCCATGCGCCATAATAACAATAAAAACACCATTATTTGTGGTATTCCAACTAATGAAAAATGGAACCGTAAATGGAAACCCATGCCACATAATGATAATAGTATTATTATAATTTCTCATGCCAACTAGTTAAAAATTATTTACCAAATTGTAAATAAATAATTTATCAATGGAAATAGTCTTGGTCCATTCAAACTCCTCTTCTGTTTATTGAACACCGAAATAAAATATTTTATTCCCTTAAATAAATATTTTTTATTTAAAAACTAGTAAAAAATAAATATTTATTAAATGTTCAATAAAAAAACAAATATATTTTATTGACAGTATTATGAATAAATATTTATTTAATAATGCGATCATTTTAATTTCAATAAAATTATTCCTTGATCTTGAGAATAATATTTATTCCATTAACTAAATTCCAATAGAATTTAATTAAGAACACCGGAAACACTTAGTTTGTGACCCTATAACATTCTTTCTCATTGGCATTAAGTAGGCTTGCCTAAAGTCTAAGATTATTGTCTAGCAATGGGTCAAGGAACCCAAGAGAAAGAAATAAAAGTCGCAATGATGACATCCACATAAGAATGCTCACTATGTAATATAACCCCTTTTTCACAATATCTCATCAAGTAGGTTTCATGATACTGTCATCAACCTATATGCTTCATACATCATTCTTTCACAACCTGAAATAAACTCATCATTACACCATGGCCATGTAATATAGGGCGATGGTTCTATTTCAATAAAATAGATGAGATATCAAATTCTATAAATGGAAGGGAAAAATTCTTCCTCAACTTATCTATTAATAACATGTCATTCTAGACACACCCAAGGAACCCTACTTCCCACCAACATATGGCGTGACTAGATTTTTCAGTAAATCAAAGTGTGTGATTTATGAAACATATTAATATTAATATTAAATTATAATTACCATTACACATGCTCATACATAGGAATATCTGGTGACACCAAAACATGTGGAATTTCTACTAGAGGGGTTGTTCTTATAATCTCATGTCATGACGATTACAAAGTGAGAACTTCATGAGAAGAAGTCTCATCCTCTTATGAGAACTCACACCTGATGGTCTATATACTATGTGTCCCATAATAGTGTTTTATCTAATAAAAGAACTATATATAAGTATATTTTTATATCACTTCAAGGTTCTCATCATAGCATAGATTTTCTACGACCTTATTAACATGAAAAAAACTATAGGGAATTATTACATTATAGTCATGCATAATAATGAAAAATATGTAATAAGATGTTTAATATTTAAATAAATTAAATATTCATGTAATAAAATTACAAATAATTGGTTAAAGGACACAAAATTTAACAAACTCCCACTTGGACTAGAGCCAACTTCCTACAAATTTTAGTTTGCTAGACCTCACATGCTGATCATATTTATTATGAGTCAAGGAATTGGTCAAGGAGTCCACCACATTGTCTTCTATGGAAATAATGCTCACTACAAATTCAACTCTCTGAGAAAAATCCCTCAAGAGATTATACTTCCATAGTATGTGTTTCATATGTTGATGTGACCACAGATCTTTTGCGAGAGCCACTACTGCCATATTATCACAATAGTGTGTGATGGGATATTTACTTCTAGGAACCACATCCAACACTTGGATGAAGCTCCACATCAAAACTACTTCTGTATCTTCCTCATAAGATATTATATACTCAGACTCTACTATAGAATCTATGACCAAACCTTACTTTGATCTCTTCCAACTCACAACACCTATATTAAAAGTGAATATGTATCCCGTTTGGGAATTCATGTCATCTTGATCAGTTTGGAAACTAGCATATGCATTTCTTCTTGATAATTAGTTCATCATATCCTCCATAAACTAGAAACATATCCTTAGTCTTCCTCAAATAATTAAGGATAGTATTGACTACTATCCAATTTTGGTCACCTGGATAAGCTTGATATCTTCCCACTACACTCAATGCGTAAGTGACATCTTGCATAGTACATAGCATAACATCCATGACTGACCCAATCGCTAATGCGTATGGAATCATTTCCATTATCTTTATCTCTTTATGCATATGAGGACACATTTCATTGTAAATATGAATTCCATGTAACGTTGGAAACAACTTCCTCTTGTATTGTTCTATACTGAATCTCCTCAGTATCCGGTCAATGTAATTACTCTGACTTAGGCCCAATAATCTCTTGGATCTATCATAATGGATATTGATACCATGAATATGTGCCACCTCACCCAATTATTTCACGTAGAAGAATTTATTAAACCATGACTTAAAATATTGTAATACTGGTATTTCAGTTCTAGTAAGTAATATGTGATCAACATATACTATTAGGAAAATGACTGTACTCCCACTAAACCATTTGTTGACATAAGGCTCACATTCATTCTTTATAAAACCAAATTCTGTTATGGCTTCATAAAAACAAATGTTCCATATCCTGGATGCTTGATTTAATCCATAAATGTATTTTTGAAACTTTCATATCTTATTGGCATCATTTGGAGTCACAATCCATTCAGGTTGTATCATGTAGAAATCTTATTGAAGGTTCCCATTAAGGAAGTCTATTTTGAAATAAATTTACCAAATCTCATAGTCATGGTAAGCGGTAATGGATAGTATAATTCTTATGAATTTCATCATTGCAACTGGTGAAAAGGTTTCATCATTGTCAATGCCTTGACACTCTTTAAACCATTTTGCAACTAGTCACACCTTATAGGTACTAACCTTTCCTTCCATGTTCAGTTTTTTCTTGAATAACCATTTTCAACGAATATGATTTACATCTACTAGAGGATTTACCAAAATTGAGACTTGGTTTCGATACATGGAATTCATTTTAGAATTCATGGGATATTTCCACTTGGAATCATTTCTTCCACTTACTACTTCCTTGTATGTTTGAGGATCATTATTATAAACAAATAATGAGTCACCATCCTCAGTAACTAGAAAACCATACCATTCTAGTTCTCTAACATCTCTTGTACTCCAAAATAGTACTTGTGTCTCTAGAATAGATCTTTCTTCCACATGGATTTTTATAGTATTCTCATGTACCAACTTTTTTTTACCTTGAGCCTCGACTTCATCAAATTATATCTCTCTCCCCCTATCTCTTTTGGAGATGTGCTCCCTCTTAAAGAATATGGAGTGTCTTTCCACTATAAACTTTTTTTTGAAGGTTAGTATAGGTAATATCCCCTTGATTCCTTGGGGTATCCTATAAAGGTACACTTTTTGCCTTAGGGTGTGAGTTTGTTACCTAATGTGGCCATAACAAATGCTTTCATTCCCCAAACATGTAAATTATATAACATGGCTTTTCTTCAACTCCAAAGTTTGTATGGAATACCATTTATCAATTTAGTTGGTACTTGGTTTAGTATGTGTTCTGCTGTTTGTAACGCTTATCCCCAAAAGGATATTCGAAGAATTTCATGACTAATCATTGATATCACCATGTCCAACAAGGTTTGGTTCCTCCTTTTGGTCACACCATTCCACTAGGGCATTTAAGGATGAGTGAGTTGGGATAGTATCCCAAACTCCCATAAGTAATCAATTATGTCTTGATTAAGATATTATCTACCTCAGTCTGAGTAGATTTTCTTAATCTTCTTACCAAGATGGTTCTCAAATTCATTATTCTATTCCTTGAACTTATCGAAATAATCTCACTTATATGTCATTAAGTCGATATGTCCATACCTACTAAAATCAACAGAAAAAGTTATTATGTATGAGTACGCACTCCTTATTTCAACTATAAATGGTCCACACACATCGGTATAAACTAATTCGGGAACCTCTTTGGCCCATTCAACTTTACAACTAAATGGGGCTTTGGTCATTTTTCCTTGTAAACATGTGTGAGATACACCAAGTGGTTTTAGTTTGAAATAATCTAAATATAACTCTTGATGTAACTTTGCCAAGCATTTCTTGTTTACATGACCTAGCTGGTGATGCCAAAATTGTGTGTGGTATGAGTCATGTGAAGTAGATTTGTTTTCTATTTACATTACTTGGTTTGTGTAATCCAACATGTAAAGAATGTTATATAAATGTTCCCTTCCAAAACAAATTCTATCTTTATAAAAGCAGAATCTTTAATTTTTGAACATGAAAATAAATCCATTTTTATATAGTCTGGATAAATAAATAATGATTTTGGTTACAAATGGCACATTATATCAACCTTTTAATATCAAGATCATCCTAGTCAAAATGTGAGGTGGTAGTCCCCAGTAGCTACATCAGCAAGTCTAGATCCATTGGCCACTCATAGATCTAACTCTCCTTGGTCAATTTTCTTGAATCTATTTGGTTCTTGTATTTGGATACATATGTGAGCACCACAGGCTGTATCTAATACCCAATCTGTAGAAATAGATAAATTGCACTCGATAACAAATGCACCTGAATCTTCCCCTTGTTTCTTTATATGGGTGCAATATTTTTTTCCAGTGGCCCTTCTTGTAACATGTGAAAAAAATATATTCTAGTTCCCTTACATTCCCCTTGATATCCCTTTTCTTGGAAGGGAATGAAGAAACTTTTGGCTTAAATATCTTTGTGTTCCCATTACTCTTATTCACCACAAGGAAAGAAGTATTTTCTCCCTTCATGTATTTTTACACTTGGCGAAAGAGGATATGAAGATTTGGTAGAGAATTGTCAATGTTGTTTATATTGAAATTCACCCCAAAACTGGAGAATCTCTAAGGGAGTGATGCAAGAATGAGATCGGTGCCCAGTTCTTCAGGGAGTATAAACCCCAGAACCTCTAGGAGCTCAATGTAACAAATGATATTGACTACATGTGGCCCAGTAGAGGAACCATCTCTAATCTTACTCTAAAAGAGTGTGTTGGAGATATTAAACCGTTCCTATGTTTCTCTCTCATGGAAAATTCCACAGAGTTGATCAACCATTCTATAGGCATCCATGTTTTCCAGAGACTTCATGAGTTCACTAGACAATTATGATAACATAAAACATTTAATGGCGACTATGTCGTTCATATATTTTGCATAGACCAAGAACTATTCATCACTTCCCTCTTGGGAAATAAGATCGGGTAATGAGGACTCCAATATGTAAGATTTCCGTTCATGGTATAGAATAACCCGAAGGCATCTAAACCATTCCTAGAAGTTATGACTGGTGAGGATGTTGTCTTTATCCAGTATTTATCATTGGGATAGTGTGGTTGATATTCTTGTAATTTTTATTCCACTGTGAAAAGAGGATTTAATTAGTACTTTCTTGATTATATTTTATAATAAATAATAAATTAATTTTTTTTAAGTCTCCCACTATTTTATCAATTCCAAATGGCCCTCACCATTGAACTCAGAATGTCTATTTTCTAGGACATTCTAGTGTCAAGGATCCATATTCCACTTCACATAACCCCAACAAGGGTTGGTCATGTTATTTTAAGGTATTTAGTTAAAAAGGCCTTTTCCAACTGTGGTCTTGCATATCCTTGATCCATTGAATGGACTCCCCAACCGTGAAATCCTAACTTTGGCTTCCTCAACATTTTCTACCAAATTTATACCAAATCTTGCAAGGTCTACCCCTCTTTATGTAAGATGGTTATGTCAACCCAAAACTTTCATAAGATCTTCCTGTATAAAAGTAAGGGTCCCAATAGGGGTTGGTCAAACACTTAGTATTATTGAGTCTTTCTGTTAATGAAGTAACCAAAGGTCTATTCTGACTTTATATTTTATTGAGGTATTTTTATCTCTTATGAATAAATTGCCTTATAATATTTATCATATGATTGTTAATATTAATTAGAACTAACTTAAGCGATTAAACATGTATTGATAATATTTATGGATAATCCGGGTTTATTTTAGTTAAATATTTCATGATTGTTACTTCACTAATTATTTATTCATGACAATACATCCATAATGAAAAACCATGAAATTGAAAGAAATAAATTAAAGTGAAGGGAATGATCATGATCTCTTCTAATGGTCAGTTTATCCACCTTTGTATCTACATGGATTGGTTTCTTCTCAGATCTTTACTTGGACAGCCTTCACAAGCTTGGGAACTCCATCCATTACATATGATTTTTAACTCACATTAATGTGAGTGGTAAAAAGGGTGTTTACATAAAATAAACAATGGTCATGTAGGTCCTACATATTAATGAGGAGAGATGTAATGCATGCCAAAAATTTAATTTAAAATAAATTAAAAGGAAACCAATCACATATAAAGTTCTAGTCCAGAACATGATCATCTACATAAATGCAAAGAATAACATATTAAATAAAACAAGAATTAAATTATTTAATTGTTATTATTTAGATTAATCTCACTCAAAGAAAATAATTATTATCTTTAATTAATCAATCATTTTTGATTAATCCTTTTTTGAATTTCCCTAAGATTTTCATCCCCAACCTTAGAGGTAACACAGTGAACACCCATTTGAATATACATGATAAGTAATTATAAACATTAGACAAAAATTAGTGTTTTAATGCTATGTAATTTAGTAATGTACACAACATGTAGTTCCGAATACATGACGTGTACAACCTTCACTATATTATCTAAAGTACACACCTAAGGACTCGGTGTGTGAGGCATACTTCAGAAATCTCAAAGTACATGGTGTTTCCAGTGGGCCACACACCATTTTTTCTCTACATAACACGGTTATCAGTCATCTTAGTCATGTATGAGATACACGGTTTGGCCCTTGACCCAAAGGGACTACATGCCGTGTCCAATGGTCCACACAGTGTGTAATCTAGCTGACCGTGTGCCAGTATTTCTAGGTCAACACGTGGTGTAAGAATTAACTACACCATGTGTCATTAATGACCATGGATTGAGTAATTTCTAAATTACTCCCAATACACTGAACACAACTACATGGCGTGTAATTAAGATTGCATGGTTTGTATGGAAGATTACACTGTGTGTATCTCTGAATACATGAATTTTATATCGTGGAACCTAGATATAATTTTCTATGCCTCCTGATGAGATCCTTGATTTAATTTTAATCAAAAAATTATTTTTTTCTGTTAGATCTACAAGAAATTAAAATAAGAAGAACATATATTAAGATTTATATTAGAATAATGATTAAACATGAATTGGAAATCTAAATTATTAAAGAATAAATCAAAAAATTATTATTTAAATAATTATAAATGTTGATGAGTCCACTCTGATACCACATGTGTATGACCCTCTAGGATTATTTCTCATTGGAATTAGGCAGGCTTTCCTAAAGTACAAGATTTCTATCTAGCAATGGGTAAAGTAAACTAAGAGAAATAACTTAAAGTCTCAATGATGGTATCTATATATGAATTCTTATTGGGTAATATAATCCATTTGTCACAATATATCATAAAAGAAGTTTCTTGATAGTGTCACCAACCTATATTCTAGATACGTCATTCCTTAAATACCTGAAATAAACTCTTCATTACACAATGGTCATATAATTTAGGGTGAATGTTCTACTTAAATCAAAGGGATGCGATATCAATTTCCAAAAATGGAAGAAAAAAATACTTCCTTGACTTACTAATTAATAACATGTCATTCGTGATGCAACCAATGTACTCTACTTCCCGTCAATATATAGAGTGATAATTTTCATCATTAAATCAAAGTGTGTGAGTTATGACACATATTAATGATAATATTAATGTCTAAGGGCTATTATATATTCTCATAGATAGGAATATCCCATGACACCAAAATATGCAGAATTCCTGTCGGCAGGTCTATTCTAATAATCTCTTATCTTTGAGATCACCAAGTGAGAACTTCATGAGAAGAAGTCTCATTCTCTTATTATTACTCTAACCTAACATTCAGTATACTATGTGTCCCATCATTGTATTCCATCCAACCATAGAACTATATTTAAGAACATTGTTATAGTACTTCAATTTTTTCATTATAGTGGGGAACTACTACCACCTTATTAATAAAGAAATACTCTAGGACATTATTACATTATAGTTATTCAGAATAATGAATAATATGTAATAAGATGTTTAATATTTAAATACATTAAATATTCATGTAATAAAAGTATAAAAAAGTTGTTCTAGGACACCAAATCCAACAATATCATGAAGTTCCATAGGAAATAAAATGTGTTTCAATTTTAACATCATAAAGAACCCATGGAAATAAAAATGTGTTCCCTAAAACTTTGAGATGATAAAACCAAAGTTAACCTCAAGAATGTAAACGATTGATGTGAAAAAATTAATCACCTAAAAAATATATCTCATAATAACATCTAGATAGGTATTTATGAAAATAACTTCCGTAAAAAATAATCCTTAAGCGATAAAGGGGAATGATGGATGAAAAATCATAAAAGTGTTTGTTTAGAAAATGATTTTATCTTTGGCATAATATATAAAGTTACAGTCACATTGAAAATTAATTTTTTAAAAGATGATTTAAAAAATAAAAGAGTTAATTTTAAAAGTAAATTTCTATAGTCGAGAGTTAAAAAATATATAAAGTTTTCAAAAGTATTTGTGAAAATACAATAAAAACTTTTACTTTTAAAAAGAATATTAAATATAGGAGTGTTGAAAATGTAAAAAAGGTTTCAAAAAGGTTAAATGGTTTTTTGGAAAACATTTACTTATTAATAATCAACAATAGAGCTCTAAAAATACGTAAATTTTATCAATGAGTAATTTTGAGTGAAAGATAAAAACTTTTATTTTGAAAGGATAGAAAAACGTTTAATTTTTTTGGAAAAATGTTTATTGAAAACCCACATAATAGAAAATAGGTAGTAAAACAAAAATTTAAAAAATTATAATTTAAATATGGATTTCATATGATATAACATTAAATTAGACTACAAATTATAAATAAGGACATTGGTGGGAAAATAATGTATGGACAAGGAGGGGAACCTACCATTAAAGAGTTTGAGAATTATCCTAAAAAATGATATTACTTTTATAGGGAATAAATACAATAAGGAAGAATATTTTAATCAAAAGTTTCATATCCCTAGATAGAAAGAGAAATTACTATGAAATAAAATCATTAGTTGGAAGAAAACAATCCTGAAATAAATAAGTTTAAGAAGATAGATTATAACTTAATTAAGGGATTTGGGTTAACAAAAACACTTAATTTTTTTTATATCTTTCGAATCAAGGAAAATTTCAAGAAAGAACATGATATGTTTATTCAAATACCATAAATTAAAAAAATATATTAAAGGTGTTAATTTTATCATAATCACACCATATAAAATATTTCATGCTGAACAATAATAAATACATCACAAGAAATTAAATTTGAGACCTGAAACACTTACCTTGAATTACTGTTTAGTTGGTCAAACTCTAGCCTCTGATATAATAAACATTACCATACCAATAACCTATTTTATGTCCTTATTCATGTACATAATTTTTTAAACACTTTATTTACAATTATTCGCAACATTTATATTAGTTAGTTTTTATATATTTTTCTATATTGGGTGTGATTAATATTGATCATTTTGAACTAGCTTAGAAATAGTAGTTTTATTGATCATAATTATCAAAAATATAATCATTAAAACATCATATAAGGTACTATAATTTGTGTTATAGTATAATTTATATACTTTTTTTAATTATATGATAGTTTTAGTTATGAATCTTTCATATGAAATTGGAGCCAATCATGCTTTGGTGATTTTAACAAATAAATAATGGTAACATAATTTTTCATTTAAATGTTTATACTAGAAAAAAATAATTATTTACATAAAAGTATAAAATATTAAGTTTAAAATTACAAAATTTATTGAAATTTATATAATTTTTTATATATGTGGTTGAACCTACCAAACAAGAATATGCTACAATCTGTGTGTGAGTATAACTTTGAAAGATATATTTTTGTTATAATTTCTTCATAAAAAATGTATAATGAAATTATTTATTTTTTATTAATGCAATTAATAGAATTTTTTAATATTTATAAGAGTAAGGTATGTGAACAATAAGTTTTCACTAATAAATAAATTTCTCTTCCTCTTGGAATGTTTATTTTAGGGAGTAAGTTTTACAATTATTACTTATGAATAATATTACATATAGAATGAAAAAAAATTAAATTTTCAGAATATAAATAATTACATAAATAAAATACACATTAATGAATCCAATTTCTATAATCATACTTGAATTTTGGTGATGGAAAATGATATGTTTCATTCATGGTGGTAGTAGTCTGTACACATGCATGAGCAACATTTCATTTTTTGGATTGAATTAGAGGGGATAGATAATGGTTATACCTATAATAAAATAAAATATATGTATATTTATTTATACTAATATTATTATATTCTTATGGTTAGTATTGGTTTGGAGGAGGATGTTTTAGAGGCATAATTAAAGGAAGTTAATGGATAAGTATTACTTACATTGAATATTTAGATCTTCTCATGATGTATCCTTTGTAAATAAAGTATTTGAGGAACTTTTTTGAGTATAGAGTCTTTAAAAAGTGTGTATGGGATTTTGGATAAGTTAATTTGGAAAAGGTTCATGCTAAAATATAACTAGAGGTGTTTCTTGAAGTCGGTGTAGGTGAAATCCTTTTATAGGTGAAAAGATGGACACATCTTTGAAAATATATGTTTGGTAAGGGATAAGAATTTAATTGAATGAGAGTTAGATTATTTAGGTGTATAAATGTTTCTGGAAAATTTAAATATGACTTACTAACCTTAAAAGGGTATTTTATATGGTCTAAGGGTCAAATTGATTTGGTAAAATTCGAGCCACATTGGATTTCCTAATTTAAAACATATTAATCCATATAAAATTTTAATATTGGTTGTTATTTTATTAATTAAAATATAAGATTAAACATATTACCAAATTTAAATGTTATTTATAATAATTTTAGATATATTTAATCCATTTGAATTTATAAATATGATAAAATTTACTTTTTAATTAAAACTTATAATTTGATAAAAAAAATTTGTGGAGAAATTTTCATTTTAATCATTAATTGTTCCTAATCTTATTTAACATTTATTAAAGATTAATTGGTTTTTAATTAACTTTTATACATTTTTAACTTAATTTTAGAGTATGAATTAAAAATATAATTATTTAATTTTGAAAAATGATATTGAGAATTGTACAATTCGTTGAAAAAAAAACTGCTTTACCTGGATAAATAATATATGTCTTTGTACCTTGATTTTATACCTAACAAAATTAAAATTATCACATAATATGAAAATGATTATTTAAAATATGAAAATAATTTTATCAAATACAGTTTCTAAAGTCTAGAAAATTTAATTTTTATATCAGTGCACATAACATATAAATTTTTTTTATAAAAAGTATGTCTTTAAGTTTATGAATTTTGTATAGTAAAAAATTATTAATTTCATTGAATTTAATGATATAAAATGTATTATTATAAAAAATTATAGGTAAATAGCTTCAAAATTAATGAAAAATTATATATTACAATTAAAATGTTTAATTAAAAGAAAATACTGAAAATAAAATTTTAATCAAAATAAAATTTTACTTTTGTTCTAAAATGTTGAATATATGTTTCATAAATTTATAATGATAAATTTAATAAGTTAGTTTTAGTTAATATATATATATATATATATATATATATATTATTTTTAAACTTCTATGTATTTTAAATTTATTGATAAAGTCATAAAATTTAAACTTTTTGTTAAATCTATATTTTTCACTATTCACTTAAATTTTAATTATTTTCAGAAAATCACAAAAATGAACATAAAAAAATATTGATTTAATTAATAAAGAAATTAAATTTATTTTATAAAATTAAAATTAAAATTTTATAAATTTTTTATTTGACTAAAAGTTACAATATATAAAGAAAAACAACATTTATTAAAAATGACATTTTAATACTTTGGATGTTCATAACCTTATTCTGTATGAATTTAAAATTTAGTATAATATTTTTATTTAGTAGTTGTTTTTATTATTATTAAATTTACTTACTAATTTTAATCTAATCTGTCAGATATTCTTTTATATTAGTGTTGCGTGTGAGGAGATCCATCAAGCATAATATTGATTTAAATAGAAATATATTCTAAAATATAGAGATAATATAGGTGGGGACAACGGTACATCAAAAATAAACCATGATCCCAAATCTCATGGCTATTTATACCACACATACACAACACATGTAATAATGTTATCGATTATATAGAATACCTTACATTCATTATCCATGGTACAAATAGTATTCTAAACAATAGAAATGTTGGGCTCTACCACTAATTCCTCCTAATCAATCATGTGGGATATATTTGAATGATACTCATATTGTTGGTATATATTTAATCCATCATGAATTTATGGCCTCAAATATAGTAATTTTAATGACCTAAATATTTATATATATAAATTTCTTTCTAAATAAACATGTGTATCATTTCTAGTAATATAGTATAGTATAAAAATGTTCACCAAATAAAAATAATAAGAATTACATATAGAGAATAATTAGGGTGATTATATTACCATTGGGTATTATGACTATTTTTCATCATGGAAATTTGGAAAAGAATCCATTATAAATAGACTATTCGAATTAGTTTATATTAATGGTAATAATTAGAGAAATTGATGTAGAAGAGAGGTGGGATAACCTAAACCATCAGGATCATGCCTTATTAAGCCCATTATAGTACCTTGGGAAGGAAGTAACTTCAATGATGTTCTCCATTGACCAAGCCCAAGCATAAATTTAACAATTAAGGCTTGAGCGAAATCATCCATGAGAAGATTTCAAGTTATTAGAGATCACCACAAGATATATTTTTTCTAAATCACCACATGAATTTATATCAATTAAAAAAATTATCCAATGAAATTATGATGGTGTAATAAGGAGTTATATATATAGTTTATAGGTATTACTGATGTGTAAATTCATTTACAAAGGATATTATGTTTACTCCAACAACATATTGTTTTTAATATTTGTAGTAAAATTATGTAACAGTGAAATTTTGTATTTTTTGTATCTCAATAAATAAAAATACAATAATTTATATGTTAATAAAATTTAATAAATGTGTTTAATGTGATAAAATTAATTTTTGACATTAATAAATAATAATTATATTTTTGGTAAAATACATATGTTTTGTTTTCAGTAAAAAATCTATAATAAAATTTCAAATACAAATAAAATTTTATTTCCATGAAATAGTTTAATGAAAAAATATATATTTATATAAATATTTTAATATTATTTTATGAAACTATAATTAATTTTTCTAGGTGTCTATAATTATATTGTTTCATAAAAACTATTTTTAAAAAATAAAGAAATATTTTTTAAATAACTAAATTTCTTATATTTAGATAATTATATTGATAAATTGACCATCATTTTTGGAATCTACAAATAAAAAAAAATTCTGTGAAGTTTTTGTATTTTATGTAAAAAATTAAATATTAAGGTGAAATAGTTAAATACCATACAAGTGTTATATTTTTTAATAGTATATATGAATAAATTTTTGATGTTTTAAGAAGTTTTTTGTATATTTTGTTGGATACTTTACTTTAAAATCACTTACTCCTTGCTATCAAGCTACAAAATGGGTCCCTTTTTGATGAAATAATATTTAATTATAATATTTTATTTTAAATACCCTCCTCAACACTTGTCAATACTACCCTCCCCAATGATTTCATTCCAATTTTAAAACATCTTAGCTCAATAAAAATCTATCAAAATTTATCCTAAATTCGCTCCCCAGCTACTATAAGTTATCGTCTCATAAAAATTCTCAAATAAATATCCTGAAGGTTTTTCCTAAAAGTGAACATCCAAAAGAAGAGGTAATATTCTCAATCACATTCTTCTAAATTATTTTATTGTTATACTACCTAAAATCTATTATATTCATGCTAGTTTAATAACAAATTTATTATAAATATTTTTATGTTTTATTATATTAATGGAATATCCATTATATAGCCTCCTCTCATTCTATTCTAAAATGAAACCAATGTTCATATTATGGATGGTTCACCACCTCCATGAACAACATATTTAATATTTCATCACCGCCTTCATGAGTGATTTTAATACTCATATTATGGTTATAAATAATCTAATTTTGTATATTATATATTTTTCATTTTTTTAATGGAGAAGCTTCAATAAGATTAAATAATCCTAAATAAGTTCAATAGGGTCAGAAACACCACCTAAATGGACTAATCGTATAATGATAATATTTTATAAAATGAGTCATACCTAGGATAAAATAAACATGGATATTTGAGACCATATGAAACTTAGTAATTAAAATGTAAATTTTTTTTTTATATTTCTGGAGTAATGGTCTCATTATATGAGAAATTTTATGATTTACGAAAAAATAATGCTACCTTATACCCATGTAACAAACACCACGAGAAGGTGAATATAATTATAATATAATAAAAAATGATTTTTAAATAAAGAATAAAAATAAATGAAATATACCTATAATATGTAATTAATCAAGTATTCAATAAATTTAATTTTATTATTTAGGAGGATATATGAATATACGTAATGAGTTAAGGACTCTAGGTAAGAGATATATTGAACCACCCTTATTATTTTTGGGTTACACATTCTCTTTCTTTTTCTACCTTTATATATATGTTCTTATAATGTAATAGTTCCATATTTTGTATATAACTTATTTACCTATTTATATATTTCTATCTTTATTACTTTAACTTTCATTTTTGGTTATAATACTTTTCTATTAAGTTCCCCTCTCAATTCCATCTTTTAAGCAAACTTGTTTATTGAAAACTTGTTTATTTCATATCTTTTCATGTACCACTTCATATAATGTTTTTAAACATCTATGATATCTAAAAACACTTACTTTTTATGTAAAACCATTTGGATTCATTTAAATTTTTTTGTAAATTATTATTCTTATACACTCATTAAAGACTCTTTACCTTTTTTCTCAATAGCCCTCATAAAATGTTCATTTACAAAAACTTACTCCTCCACTATTTTAATGTACTCAATTCACATGAACTTCATTCTCATGAAATATTATCCATTTTTCATTTTTTAACATCAAATAATTTTTTAATACATTCTTATATGAGATCATTTTATAATATTGCATTTTTTTATACTCTAAGACAAGATTATGTAACTCATTTCATTCTAATGGGTTCTTATTATACATATTTTATTTGCATGATTTCCTTATATGACACACATATGTATGTAAATTTAATGAATTCAACTATTGTTCTTGGAATTATACATCCCCATAATGTATTGATTTATGTTTTCATCTTATGAGATACAATGTATGGTGCACAACCAGTTTACCTAGAAAACAATGTTATGTTATCTTAGCTATGAGCCTTAACTTATGCTTATGATGTCACATTTTATGTTGTTTCACATTACTATGATTCAATTATCTAATGATATCATATTATTCATTCCATGATTCCATGTGAACATATAGGATATTTCTCTTTTATATTATCATGATATTCATCATGTTGCATATATATTATTTATCATCATGGTTTACTCTAATTATTCCCTTACTAGGATTTATTTCTTACCCTTTTACTTTAGGTATTTCCCATGTCTCTCATATAAATTAATAGAATATCAATTAGATTTAGGATAAAATTATGGATAATAAAATAAAGATAATGTGTTTTCTATTTAAGTTGATAGTTTAAGTATCTAATCTCTCAATTACACCAGGCCTTTAGATTTATGGGTGTTATTTTATTGGACTTTATGTTAAAAAATTGTGAAATATAATGAATAAAGGAAACAAATTTCTATATTCAGTATCTAAGAAATGTCCCATTATTGTTATGGATTATGACAAGGATACATTAGTAAACATTTTTGGGATAATTTTTAGGAAAACATAATTTTTTTAGTAAATTATTAATCCTCTGGTTTACTATAAATGAAATCCCTTTATAGATACAAAGTTGTAGATGAAATATCCAACAAAAATTAAAGTATGGGGAATAAACATGAAAATGTTTCTTAGGCATTAACATGATCATTAGTTATTGTAAAAAAAGTGGGAATAAATAAAAATCAAGTTTGACACTCATAGGGGATATGATTTTTTTAATTCATATGATATTTACAAACCATTATGATGTATTAAATATATTATAATAGAATTTTATGATGTAATATATAAATTTTCAGGTTAGATAAACTAATTGGAGAATTACCATGGATAACCGAGATTGAAACCTATAAATTCATAACTTAGTGTATGAATTTTATTTAGGATTTACTCATTTTAAGTAAATATTTTTCCTTTAATATTATTTTTAGTTTGAGATTTATCATATTTAATTTTCCTTTATTTTAATTAATGGATTTATATAGGAATAACCATGATAATACCTCATGTAATGGGATATGTGATGATTTCCCTAATGTAATTCTTATTGTAATGGGAGTGAGAGTTGAGGGATTTGTAGTTTAAATTGATGAAGTGATTTATGGTGTACACAATAAATTGAATCATATAGAACACCCTTATACTCAAAATATAAAAAAAGTTGTTGTTGGGTCCTATATATGAGAAAGGCATTCTACTTTTATTGGATCTTCAGATCCCCAAATCTTTGAATAATGGACTAATTCCATTGAGATGATATTATCATTCCTTTAGTTCTCTGAGAAAGAGAAAGTCACATTTTCTAATTATATCCTAGAGGGAGAATCCAATCTGTGCTGAACATTGATTAAGGAAAAAATTATTAAGGGAGACATTGAATCTATTAAATGGGAGGGAATCAAGAATATATTTTTTATAAATATTTTCCTCACACTGTCCATTTTTAAAAGATGAGAGAATCTCTTAGAATTAATAAAAATAAGGTTGAATCTATTAGTTATTATAAGGTAAAATTCAAAATCCTTGCATGTTATACCTCTAACTTTTACATTTAACGTTAATGTAAGTCTCAATTCTTATTTAGTATACCAAACTGAAGTCTTCAAACATATTTGAAAATTAATTACTTTGATAGCTATGATGAAATTGTGAATTATACCCATAAAGTTGATATAGAGATTAGTGAATCTCTATGGTCTCATGGGACTCTATATAATTATTAGAGGAGTCTAATTGGGAGTATTAATGGATAAATCCCATGGAGAAAAGAAAATCCCACTATCCACATGTTAACGTGAAAATAAGCATCTATGAAACTACGTTAGGGGAATAAAGAGATGTTTCAAGTATTGAGGGGAATCTGTCTAAGGAATACTAAAGAGAGATGAAGAAGCCTGCTAATGTTATTAAAGAAAATAAGGTTATAATCAATCCTCATCCTCTAGTCCAATGTCATAACTACAAGGAATATGGACACTACACAAGTCAATACCCTAAGCCAAGGTGTAAAAAAAAACAACCTCAATGGAAAATATAGAAAGGATGACCTTATTTTTTCCCCAATACTTAGGTGGATCCTGATAATAAAGTATTGAATGGTATGATAGTTATTTATTAAAAAATAGTGAATGTTATAATTGATTATAGTTTTATGAATTATTTCATACCAATTTATTTTTGAAGATCTATTCAAACACCAAATCAAAACATGAATACTAATTTATCAATTGAAATATAAAACAAGGGAATTATTTCATCTCAAGTATATAAATTTTCCCTTATTATCATACGGGGGATGAATTTACCAAGAAACATTTTCATACTCCCCTTATTGGAATTCAATTCCATATCAGACATAAATTGGATAGGGTTTTAAAGATCCACTGAAAAATGATGATAAAATGAAATCATTTTACATATACAAAATCATCATTCAATTATGTTCAAGTGAAATAGGGAGGATGAATTCCCTTTGGAAACTTATTCTCAATCATGGGTATTTATTACTTTGGATCAAGAATATCTTGCTTAGATTATTGAGGAAAATGAGAGGGTCATCTTTGAAGGAATTACCATTGTGATGAAATATGTTAATAGATTCCAAATGATTTTCAAATATTTATACTAATTGAGAGGTTAAGTTATCAATTAATATTATTCATAGAGATATTACCATATGCAATACTCTCTATATAATGAGTCCTATTTAACTAAAAGATCTAAAGAACAAATTATATGAGAATCTTGAAAATGGTTCCATATACCCACATGATTCAACATGGGGTGTGTTAATCCTATTTTTCAATAATAATTAGGGGTTAATGTGACTCTTCATTGAAAATGATAAACTCAAAAAAATAAAGATAAAGAATAATTATCCCCTTCTATGGATTAATGAATTTTTTTATATGTTATTTGGGACTTTTTTTACATCCGTAAATTTCTTCCTTGGTTAGGATATCATCAATTGAATATTAATAAGGAGGATAATCCTAATAAAACATTTCATACATGGTATATATACTATGAATTCATAGAAATTACCTTCAAACTAACCAATTCTCAAAAACAATTCATGAAAATTATGAATATAGTCTATATATATTAACTTTAAAAATTTGTGATAGTCTTTATTAATGATATTTTAATATACTCCAATAGTTAAGAGGAACACAAGGAGCATTTGAGTTCAGGTTGAGGAATTTGGGAATGGATATGTGTTAGACCACAGAATAATATTTGAGGTGTATTTTTCAGCTATTGGACATATTGACAATATGGTTTTCATTTTTGGAATTTTGGAACCACAAAAAAGGTTTTTGTGGAAGGAAACTAGATACCTGAGGAAATCAGGTATATGAGAAAATTGAGTACGTTTCAAGAAAGGATATATGAAATGGAAATTTGAGCTAATTGGTAATCAGGTATGAAGACAAAGTAGCTACATGAAACTATTATGTGTTCAAATTATTTATATGAAAAAATAGCTACGTAAAATTACAACGTAATCATATTAAGTATGGATCTAGAATGACTATTAGAATTAGAAGCATGGCCATAACAATTACATGATTTATTTATATAGTGTAATATTATGTTTTTTTACATAAGTTTAAAATACATTTTCTTTCAGTAAAAATCCCTTGTGTTACCCTAGTAAAAGTCTCTAAGGGTTTAATAAAGTCTCTAGGTTTATTTGGGATTTTTAAGAGCCTAGAGTTATAGATTTTTGGGGAGTAGGGTGAGGCGGACAGGTGGAACATGGTAATTAGTAAATTTGAGGCTCAACCATGTGACACATTAATAGAGTAATATGGTTCTTGAAACCATGAAACAAAGGCCACATGTGCATGAAAAAACTAAAATAAATTGAATAGGAAAGTTTCAAGTTTGGCATGTCTTTTTTATAAACATGTGATAAGGAGGAGCATTTTGAGAATTAGCTGTGCACGTGCTACATGTAGATTTTCTAACTATTTCCTTAGATGTGGGAGGCCATGTGCCTTTGGATAGTGGGTGTGTATGTTTTGTTCAAGGGTTGTCACACTGTGTTTCTAAACCATCCACCCTATTGAAAAGTGTAAAATTATACCTTTGTCCCTTTTTACCCTAAAAACTATTATTCTTCTCCTCCTTCTCACATTTATGTGAAATATCCCCATTGGATCCCACTAATTATTCCCTTGGATTTTTTATATCTTACTCCTTAGTAATATGAATTTATGTGTTGTATCACCCTAGGTTAGATTTTTATTCCACTTGTTTCTTACATTTATTTACTTTTCCATCACGGATTCTATTTCTATGAAATATTATATACACTTTTTAGGAAATTTTTATAGTCCCTTTTATTTCTATCATTCCATCCAAAATAGAATGCTGATACTGGATGAGGAGTCTTATACCCATATATGGTAGGTGGTATTACACTATTCCCTAAAATCCTAGTTGTTTATATCTTTTGTTGTTGTTCCACAAACTGGACTTTTTGCGCCTTGCGTCAAAATTAACATCTCTTCAATTTTCTAAGTAGGCATAAACTGATAGGTGTAATGAAACATTTCACATGGTTAGATTCTAAATACCTCTACCCAAACCACTCCCTTTGGATGAGTATGATTAAAGTTTATTCAATTAATGTCCTTCACTTGTATTTAAATTTTTTTTGAGGTGTTTTGTTTTCTCTATTTCTAATGAAATAATTAAATGGAATTTTTTGAAATGAAATGTGACTGATAATACCATGACACTTAGTCCTTTTTTTACTCATAAATTATGCATGGTTTATCCCTTAAAAATTAAGTGAAAAAATTGAATTAAGTGAATTATTAAGTGGTGTGGAATTTTCACTTTTCCCTTGATCATTTATAATATTATTCCATGATAGATATTTGGGTTTACATTCATAATTACTAGGATGTGATCACAGGACAATGGAATTATATCATGCCATGGTCAGTACTTGTAATTCATAAATGGGATACCTCTTAAGTGATAATAGGATAAAAAATTATATAATTCCATGGGAAATACTTGGATTACTATATGGAATGACATGTAATAGCTCATAGGATATATATAATTACATCATAACTTTAGTGAAACATATAATCTTATACAGAATTCCATAGATGGGCTCAAAGGATAATGGAATTATATCATGCCATAGGAAATAATTGTAATTAATAAATGTATTTCCATGGACGAGTTCATAGGACGAATTACTATACCATTCCAGGGATGATAAATGGGTTTATATATGGAATTCCTTGGATGGGATCATAGGATAATAAAATTACACAATGACTTGGGAAATACATCGATTCCTACTCAAAATGCCTTGGAGAGTCTAATTGAATAATTAAATTATTACATTTTTTTAATTATATAGATCATTTATATGAATTTATTATACATAGATTCTTTGGTTGTATTCCTCGAGTCCCTAGTATCTATTATATAACATATCAAATTCTCGAAGATATTAATGCTAAGGATGATGTAGGTATATTCGAAAAAATATATATAAAGAGCCCGGTCCATATATGGGTTGTTTACATTACCATTTAGATTTACTATATTGGAAAAAAAATTATTTTATATTTATATATTGGATAGTATTATATGTCATTAGTGCGGGCCTACTGAGTTTTGATTACACCATATTCGGGCCCTTATTTGGTACCTATACATACTTCATTGATGCAGGTAGGGATAAATGGAAGCATCCAACTTTGGATGATTGATTTTTGTAATAGGTTTGAGTATGAGAGACAAGGACTAATGTAGTCCTTTTATTCTATTTGAGTTTTTATTTTGGTATATTTTACACTTTGTTATAGAATAAAATTTTGTATGAATACTCCCTATTTTTTTTATATAAAATAACCAGTTTTGTATGTAGTATTGTTCTTTTTTATTTTTGTATTTATTATCTAGATGATTTACTTCCACATTCACCATTATACTGCTTTTACAGGTTTATATATTCCACTCTATTATTATTTACTTTGATAAAATGGTGTATATCCCCCCCACAATACCATCATATACCCTCACATCTATTCAGTAGACTCATAAATATATGGAGGTTCACTTGAGGCCATGTGGTCCTTAGGTTCGGTTACTTATGAGTGAAACGAGTCTAGGATTTCACAAATTTATATCATAGGTTATAATATTTTTCTTTAATATTTTGGGGTTGGTATAAAAGATACTAGGACATATTAGAACATTATAATAAGTCATTTTTGGGAGTATCTATCCGACATTTGGGTAAAAATCCATGTTTCAAGTGATGGGACTTGTTATTTTGGTTTTTTCCTATTATATTTGTACTATGTCACCATTGGGTGATGAAGGTGACTTATGAATTTTATTGTTATTATTTATTTATCCCCTTGGGATAGTATTTCAAGGGAGTATTGTCTCATGCATCATCATATACACTTTAGGTTTGTAATTTCATGCATTTCCCACATCATATTATGAGTGACTTGATTTCTGTACTAGTAATGACACTAAAATTTATTATATGAAATGGAAGAAATAATTGGTTACTTAAAGTGTATTCATCAACATAAATGGTATTTACCCACATAGATTGATGGTGGAAACCTATATAACTGATTATCACATATTTGATATATGAAACTATAGTTATATAAGCTGATACATTAGTTTATTGTGATTAAATGGATGCTAATTTTAATTTACAGTGGTTTTACTAAATAATGTGAGAATGGTGGTATATATAATCGAATCATCATATATAGAGTTTTTATATCCTAAAACTAGGTGTAAGTGTCTGGTTGTATTTACATGAATGCCAATTGTAACTTATAATGTTTAGGAATTTATAAATTGGGAATGGTAATTCGTTAAACTGAACTGTTTTATAAATATAAAAGTTTGTTAAAATCTATATCATGAATTAATTGGTTCCATTAAATGGTTATTAAAATTAAAAATTAAAGGTAATTTTAATATATAACATTCAATTGAATATCCATATAACATAATCCCTATGATTGGAACTTTAAATATTATCAATATCATGCCCTTAGATTCTGGTTGTTAGGTTAGTATATTTTGGGTGGTGTTACCTTATATCTATCTTTTTATCATAAGTAAATAATGTATGTCCTATTATCATGTTTTTATGTGTGTTCTTTAAATTTTAGATATATTCCTCCATGATGGACTTATATTATGCTCTAGGAAGGCGGAAATGACCAAACTCATAGAGTGGTGGGTACTGACCTCACTATAATAATAATAGTGGAAGACCCACTAGTACCACTTAACATGTTTTTTGGAAACATTAAATTGATTATGATTTTAAAGTATATTTATAGTATATGGAATACCCTAGGTCTTCTATGAAGGAGAGTTTATAGGATTAGAGAGCATATTTTTAATTATAAGTACTAAAAGAGGGGGTGGTTTTGAAATCTTTTTACGAAAATAAAAAAATTTAATGAATTTAATAGTTGAAAAACCAAGTTTATTTTGAAAAATATGGTAAATTATTAGTTTTGAGTTCAATACACATTTGGATTAATAATTTGGTCAAAATAAATTGGAATCCTGGTTAATTCCTGAGATTTTATTTCAATTCTTGAAGAACTAAACCATGACATAAAAATCATATTTCCAATGTCTATGACTTATGAATGGAATTAGAGATTCCGAATCAGATTGAAATATCAAGAAAGTGGGTAGTAAAAGGATTATTTTTTGTCCAATTAGAACACCACAAGTCATGCACTCAAAACCTCAAAATGATCTGTTAGAAATAAAGAGCACATCAATCACATGTATCAAAACAAGCATTCATAAATGAAATAATTTATGATACATGGAATGAAATGTTTTAACACCTAAATTAATCAAAACTATAATACAACATATTCATAAAAACTCCCTTGATATGAGTGTATCTCCCTCAAAATAAACACCCACTCTTTAGCCCGACATAGAGAGGAGGAATCTCAGGTGGATCTTCTTCTTCATCCTTGATCCACCTATTAGGATATAGGCCTCCAGAAATTCTAGGATGATGAGAGAAACCCTATGTAACTTCAAAATGATATCACTGTACTCCTTGGTTAAACTTACAAATGGAGTGACTAAGGTGATAATTTATAGAAAAAGTGGAAGGTTGTTTTGAGCACCCATATTTCATAAAACCACATAGCCCATGGGTTTTTGCCTCCATAAAGTATTATATCTCTTTTAAAAGAAATTATTTTTCCCAACCCATTTTATATCTTCACATAATGTTTGGAATTATTTAGAGGTCTACATATTGAGATAAGGATGAAATACAGAACCAATCTTTTGGCTTTGATTATATTTGATACCTTGGACAAATTAGTTTGTATTCCCCCCTTAATTGATGAAATGGGTGGGGTTTATTTAGAATAATTGTATCCCAATAATATTTAGACTAGCCCAAAAAATTTCATCCCTATTGTATGTACATTTTAGTTGCAGTATCAGTTTGAGTCCACTGGTGTGCTTGTAATCATGCATAGTTTGACCCATTTTCTTCAACTTTGTCTCAAGCCCTACAAATCACCTCCATATATAATGAAAACATAAAAACAAGTGAAATTTTTCTTTTTAACAGTGGTAAAATTTTAATCATTTAATAATAAATGAAGTGAAATTTGTTATAAAAATTGGAATTTATGAAACAACATTAGTTCAACATAGTGGTATAAGGGTGTAACTAACTGGTAAACTGATATGTGATCACACCCCTACACCTAAACAATTGAACTCATGGGATAATTCAAAAAAAACTTTTGTACAAAGATATTACTATATTCATGATTATTTAACATTGAATGAAAATTTTAATCCTGATAGTAATGTGATCAAATAAAAAATCACACCAATGAGATATTTTTAGTGATCATAGAAAAATACGTCTCAAAAATCGTATCGGAATTAAATTCAAGGATTTGAATGATACCATTTGGAGAAAATAATTAAATAACTCAAAAATTTCACTAAATCGCTGTGTGTGTGTGCGTGACAACAATTCCATACTATTATATCAACTTTTTATCTAGTAAATATATGTAATTTTAATTTTTTTCTTAGATGATTCTATCCACTGAACCTGCCCTACATCATTTTCAATCAAATTTCAAGACCCAATCACTTAATCTTTTCCCAAAATTAAAAATTAATCTTCCAAACTAGATATCCCCAAATTTTTTATATTTCCTCACTCCCCTCATTTATTATTTTTTTCTCAAAAGTTTCACTTGGAAAAAATCTCATGCTCCTCTCTCAACCTTTGTTTGATCTCTTTAATACACTAATTTTAATAGTTATAATAAGATGAACAGTCTAGTAAGAGTTATTTTTTACCTACGTAAGGCACAAACTATTTTTTTTTTGTGTTTTTTTGTTTTTGTTTTTGAGGGTATACTACAATCGGATAACAGGTTAACATGCATAGGTCAATCTAGTATAATAATGAAAAAGATTGGATATGGAATGAATGTATGGAAAAAAATTCAGAAATCAAATAAATGTTAACCTAAATTATATTCGCCTTCTATTGAGTAAGAAAAATTCACACTTCATGGTTGAGTGTAAAGATGTGTGATGAAATTAAGTGACATTATTATTACTTAAAATACTCACACAAAGGGTACCATTCATCCCAATAGTTTCAAAATGATACAATCATTTATATGATCAAAAAATAACAAATTTTCAAGAATAATTTACAATTTAATGTTAAAATAATTCTTAAATACACATTTCAACTGTGAATTTTTTTTGAATGTTAAAACAAATTGAAATAAATAAATTTCTCATGTATGTTCAATAATTTCCATAATTAAGCAGGAATCATTTTACATGATTAAGTCGGAATCATTTTCCATGATTATTTGGGAATCAAAAAATGAAAGTTCTAGCAAAAAAGTGATGGGGAAGGTGTTTGTGTGTGTGTGTGGGAGGGGGGGGGGTAACGTAACAATACTATGAAGTAAAAAAAAGATAAAGATGAAAGATGATGAAAATTCATAACTAACCTTGGAATGTACCTATACCCCACACCTAGAGTATGATGTGTCCTCACTGTAATAAAAATGAATGTGGAAAAATGGATAAAACCTAGATGATGTCATTTGTAGGCTACTTCTTGAACGTAGAGTTCCTTCACTGGGGACTCCAAAATGGATTCATGAAAGTGCTTTAGCTGCTGCTCATTCACAGTGAAGGTTTGTTTGGTTTCATTATTTTGAACTTGTAGAAAACCAAATGGATAAACATTAGTAATATTGTATTATCCAAAAAAAAACATGACAAAAGGTTACCTAGATATGAATTCAATCTTTCATTGAAAAGAAGGACCTTCTGCTCAATGTGGAATTGGTGATGAAGAATGGGATAGTCATGGATAGCCTTGGTTTAGTCCTTATAAATCCCATAGTTCTCATATGAATCGCTTATCATTTCCTCTATATCATGAATCTATAACTTCCTCTAGAAACCTACACCAGAAAGATTATAATTTCACTATTCAATGACCTAGAAGACCTAGTTCTCTATCTCAATAGGTTGGTGAAAACTCTTTCCAAAAACTAGCTGATATGGTGACATCCCAATGGGGGTTTTTAAAAGTAGTATGGTAAGCCCATAATGAATCATTGAGTCTAATAATCCAATCCTTTCTATTAGAGTGGACCTTTTTTTCAAGAGTTTTTACCTATCTATTCGACACCGCATCTTGACCATTAGTTAATGGGTGTTTTGATGTAGACACTCGATGTATGACCCCATAATAATGAAAAAGTGATTTCATTATTTGGTTGAAAAAATAAAACCCTAGTCATTGATGATGAACCTGGGTAATCCAAACCTACAAAAAAAATTGTGTTCTAAAAAATTCAACAATTGTGTTGGAATCATCTGTCCTCATGGAACGTGCCTCAACCCATTTTTACACATAATAAACTTCTAGATTAATGTACATATTACCAAAGGAATTGGGTAATTGCCCCATAACATCAATTACCCAAAAACTAAAAAATTTCATGGAAGAGCAATGGTTTTTATGGAATTTAATTTATTTTAGAGACATTCCCCATTATTTAAAAATAAGGAAATTTTTTATAGGAATCTTGGGTAACCTAAAATAATTTTTTCCAAGAGATAATAGAATTGAGAATGTTGCAAACAGTCAACTGGGGACCAAAGTGGCCCCCATAAGAAATAATTTTTTAGAACTCAAAGATAGAGTAAATCTCACTGTCGGTAGCAAATGCATAAAGAATTGACCGCTAAATTTTCTATAAAGGCAGGGGTTATCCAAAATGTACAGACATGACTAATGTTTTAAATGGCCAGCTTGGTTTTTTTTGAAATTAGAAGGAATTAAATATAATAACAAATAATTTACAATTTTGGAATACTAAGGAAAATCATTTTGTACTCGATATATTTAATCATTAAAAAATGTATGAGGATGGGATGATCCTACCGATATGGTCATCCACCACATTCTTTAATCGTTTTTTATCTTTAATTTATTGATTTAATTCCTGAAGTAGGATCATCCAATGAATGATATGTGGTTTTGACTATGGTGTCATAAGAAGATAGCGGAGGGCTGCATGTTCTGGAAATACAATGACATTAGACTCTAAAAGGTTTTACCTAAATTTATCCCCGGAAAACACAATGGAAAGGAATTATTTTTCAGTTGTGGCATAGTTTTATTAGGTAGGGTCCAATGTTCATGGGGAATAGTATATGAAATGTGTATCTTGATTGACTTTTTTTATTATATTTCTCCAAATACATAGTTAAATGCATCACACATGAGCTCAAATGGAAAATCCCACTAATGTGGTTGGATTCCTGAGGGTAATGTGCAACTGTATTTTAATTTGTTAAAAGATTTATAAAATTATTTATCAAAAACAAATTATTTTTCTTTTTTAGAGTAAGAGGGAGAGGGGGAGTAAAATATTACTAAAACCATGATTGAAATCACAGTAAAATCTATCATGAACTAGGAAATTTTGCACATCCTATACTTTTTTGGGGAATGGTAGGGAAGAAATGACTTCCACTTTTGATTTATCTACTTGGATACCATCCCCAGAAATGAAATATCCAAGTACTATACCAAATCACACCATGAAATGAAATTTCTCATAATTTAATATGAGATTATTTTAAATATAACAACATAGTAATGAACCAAGACTACTTAAACATTCATCAAAAGAGGAGCCATATAGAGTGAAATAATCTATGAATACTTCAATTAAATCCTCTAGAAAATATGAAAAAAATACTTACCATGCATTGCTGAAAAGTACCTGGATAATTGAATAGGAAAAATTGCATCCTTCTATATAAAAATGTGCTAACTAGGAAAGTAAAGGTTGTATTTTTCTGATCCTTGAGGAAAATCTAGATATGAAAGTACCAAGAATACCCATCAATGAAATAGTACTGGGACTTCCCCGTGATCCTCTCCATCATATGGGAAATTAATGATCATGGGAAATGTTCCATACTAGTGTAATGATTTAGCTTGTGATAATCTATATAGACACACTAACTATTTTCCAAATGATTTGGAACCAATTTTTTGTTTTCATTGTTAATTATAGTAAGTCAATTTTTTGGGAACAACTTGCACTGGAATGACCCTTTGGCTGTCATATATAGAGTAAATGATTCATGTATCTAGTAATTTGGTTACCTCATTTTTAACAAAATATAGGAGGTTTGGGTTTAGTCAATGTTGTTTCTAACTTACTGGTTTAGACTCATCATTTAGTAATATATGATGTGTGAAAATCAATGGGATAATACCTGGAATATTAGAAAGTGCCCATACCAAAGCTTGTTTATACTCCCTCAATGGTTCAAGTATTTGTAATTCATGATTTGGATGGAATGAACTAGAAATGATGACATGTAGATTATTTCAATTCTCAATATAGGAATAATTTATATTTTACTGCAGTTATTTAAGTTCCAATATTGGGGGATCTTATATTTATGGGAGTGTAAATAAAATTGATAGGTTTTTGATCTTATCTAACTGCTCAATAATAAAATTTTTAGATAAGTAATGAAATTTTACAAGTTTATTAATATCATCAATGGTCATGGGATCTTCAATTCTAAAGATATATACTATTAAAAATATTCATGACATTCTTGTAGACCACTAAAAAATTCAATGAATGAATCATTAACAAGAATGAATTTCAATGATAAAAAATCATAAAGGGGATCCGGGAAAAGAAAATAAGTTTTTTCCAAGGAAGATAGTACATCAATTGAATTAACATAAATAGAGGAATATTCTTTTGATGGGTGATTCAGGGAATCAAGGATGTTAAAGTGGAAAATTTCAGCACCAAAATCTATAGATAATGTTCCATTATGGACATTAATTAAGGTTTCAGTAGTTTCTAAGAAAGGCCTCGCAAATATAATTGGGGTGTGTACATTCATCAAACCATCTTCCATTTTAATCACATAAAAACCAGAATAAAAAATTTAAATTTTCACCCTCACAAGAACATCCTCTAACACACAAGCGAGGTGCGAAGTACTGCATTTTTCCAGCTGAACAACTATTCCAGTGGTCTTCAGTGCCCCAATATAACAACCCTGCTCTTTATTTCACACATAAACATAATTTACTACATAAAATCTTCACTTCATTCAACATAGAAGATCAAGAGTTCTAGTGTCTTTGGCACTTAGTAACATTACATAACAACATAAAACACAACATCTTTATTGAACACTTCTTTTACATGACCACGATATTCCTTCGTACTTAGCATTTCATGGGATAACCTGAGGACATGGATAAGAAAAAATTGAGATATAAAGCCTAGTAAGGGAGAAAAAAAGGATAACATTAAGAATAAATTACTTGTTAGGAAATAGGCATATCAATGGGTAATAATAGAAACATGAACATAAATGCATGATATAGCATGATTATCCTAACATGGAAATGTGGATACAAAATTTAACATGATATTAGGATGAGCCAAAGCTCATTGCACATGGAACATGAGTAAACCATCATTTCACTTGAACTATCATGATTACACCCTCTTTTAATTTGACGTATCATGATACTAAATTTTTTCCAATGCATTGGAGCGCTATCAGGGCACACCCTCCTTAATCATTTGATTTCATGCATAAGTTTTCCGCATAGATCATACAATATGGATTCATTAAAATCATCATTTATTCCACGATAAAGGAAGGTGGAATTTATATAATAATCTCAATAATAAATAAGTAAATGTGTATAAATGTGAGTAGGCTTGATAGAGAAATGGTCATGGTATTCACTATACAATGACTTT
This sequence comes from Viscum album, assembly GCA_963277665.1. Taxonomy (NCBI): domain Eukaryota; kingdom Viridiplantae; phylum Streptophyta; class Magnoliopsida; order Santalales; family Viscaceae; genus Viscum; species Viscum album. Next base: position 1,292,258,048 of record OY728119.1, read on the forward strand.
GGCTTCGAAAATCGCAGTGCAATTTTGACAGCATAATGATGTGACATAAGAATTCATAAATATGGTTGATGAAAGAGAAAGGGGTGTATCATAATTTTTAAAAGAAATTTACAGTATCTGGGTCATATAGATACATTTCCCAACATATATAATGGAATTTAGATTCATAATACAAAATAATTTTTTGAATATAAATGAGGAGAGAGAAATCCCTTATGGAATTTTAGCATAGTAACAACTGTACATGGGAGTCATTAATGAGAGAGGAATGGGTATCTCATCATTAAAAAATAAATAGGAATGTATGGGATAGGTTCAAAATTATACCCCAACATTTATAATTAATAAAAATGGTAAAATAACATATTGAAATTAGGAAAAAAATGAGAAAGGAAGAAATACCTTACATGGTAGTGTGAACCCAAAGGCTTGGGAAGGGCATGAGAGAGGCTTCTTGGTAGCTTGGGGAACCTTTGGAGGATTATAGAGAGGGGATTTCATGGGTTGTTTTATCTCCAAAGGCTTTGGTGAAGAGGAAGTGGGAGCTAGGGTGGGTTTATATAGGAAAAGAGAGGGAATTCTTTTTTATTTAGGTTTTGGGCACCACACATTAAACTAATCAAAAATAAAAACCAAACCATGGTTTTTTCCCATGGGTTTTTCCAAAGGGGAGTGAAAATAATATTTTATAAGTAAAATTTCAGAACTTCTTAAAATATTAGGCTTTCTTATGTGGATGTGAGTCACACTCTCAAAGAAATCATTTTAAAAAGATAAAATGTTTTACAAGTCTTGGAGCAGCCACTAAAGCTCTGTAAAATAAATCAAACAAACCTAAAATGAAATTATTTTAATGTTAAAACATATATTGGCAGAAAAACCTAGTTATAGTATTTTATTATATCACTATTGGGTCATTATGATGTCCTAAACACATTATATATTTAAAGTGTATTTAATTTTTACCCAAAAATTTGACTGTCTCATAAAATTATGAAAACTTCACCATTGGATAATTTAGACATCTTGATTCCAAAAATAATATTAATTTTATCTCATTTTTTTAAAAAATTTTATTTTTTTACTTCTAAAATAAAAACTGACATTTATCGAACATTCATGGGTTTTGACAAAAACAACTCGGACGCCTTAATAAAAATTACAATTTTATACATAAAAATTATATGATCATTTACATTTAATAAAAATTAATTTAGTAATAATATTTTATTAAAATATTATTTAATTAAAAAATCTATTAATTCCTCAAAATAGATTCCTTATTTGAATATTAACTAAAGATACTATTTGTGCTTTAAAAAATATTTACAAAGTAACAATAATAAAATGAATATATATTATCTATACAAAAATAATGTACATAATCATTGTGCTATAGTATTGGTACAAAACCCTAATAAAACCTACATAAGACCAAAGTGTTAGGTGTGTGATAGTGATATACTCTTGGGGAGGCTCAGATAACATCACTCATGTGGTTATCTCTATTAACTTCCACATCTCCTGTAGGTGGTTTCGTTTGATCTTAACGTCTTGAATCTAAACTTGGTCTTGGTCAAGATCGATTCCCAGTGACACCACCTCCTTTCCGAGATTCAACAAGTGGGATTTGTATGGAGAAATTCTAATGGATGAGACCATCTCTTCCTTTTTCTGAGAAAATTAGATTTGTTAAAGCACTATCTTTATACTAATCAGGTGATCATTGTTCAATGACTATATTAGCAACAGTCACAATTCTTTACGGTATTTTTAAATCCAAATTATAAAACCAAAGAAGTTCATATGTTATATAACCATTTTACATAATAAGACATTTAATTAGATTTAGAGGAATTTTTATTGATAAAAGTTTGGGTCATTAAACCCAACCTGAAATGAAGAGAAAATGGAGCAAGACATCACATTTATATAAGCACCCAAATCAAGAAAAGCATTGAAAAATAAATAATCCCCTATCGTGTATGCAGTCAAGAATGATCCAAGATCATTGATTTTTTTTAAAGTGATGGATCTATCAATGCTGATACGTTCCTGCCCAATCCCACCTTCTCATCACATTGAATTATCATTTTTTGTTTACACATATCCTTAAAAAACTTGGCGTATCCTGTAAAAATTTTCATGATAATAATAAAGGGGATATTGACCTATATGTTTTTGAAAGTATCCAATATTTATTTATGATGCCCAATTTCTTTTTTTTCTTGGCTAGGTGGACCTTTATGGAAATGGAAGAGGAATGGGTTGTCTTGGTGGTTCATTAAATGAAACATTATTTCCATTGGAAGGGGTTTTCTCTAGACATGGTTTTTTCTCATTTGGACCATTTTCAATGGTTGGGATAGTGGATTCCTCATTAGGGGATGAATCAAATAGAGGGGTTATTTGGATTTTAAGTTATGTTCCACTCTAAAGAGAGATAGGAATGGAATTTCTCTTATCCCTAAGTTTGACTAGTGGTTGATAGAGTAATTATCCTAAACCATGACTTTGGATTTCCCCACAGAGTTGGTGAGTTAGAGTAATTTGGTTTTTAGGTCTTGTATATATGCTTGGGTGGTTTTTTAGAATTGGAGACCATTTTCATCCATTTGTTTCATCATGTATTTTTAGATAGGATCATATTTTTTGGTTATTTTTGGAAAGGCCATTTAAGTGGTAGAGGATTTCACGGTGGTTTTGGTGGATAAATACTCTTACCTGGGTGGTTTTGGAATTTTTGAGGTTGGTTTGAATAACCCTTACCTATTGGTTTGGTTGTATTTCCTCCCAGAGTTAGATGGATAGTATGGTCCCTACCTAACACATTTATTATAGGGGAATACTAGAAAGATTTCCTCTCAACTCTCAGATGTATCTGTCAGTTGAGGTAATTGGTCAGAATAATGGCTATTGAAAGAATAGATATCATAATAGATGTTATTATAAGATTGGTATCTCCATTGGGAAAGGGAAAGTTATCAAATAAGGGTACCTACCTCTTCAAACATTTTATCCAAATTCTTCTCAAATTCAGTACTTTTTACCTCATGGACACCTTGAATAGTTACACTGGTCCTTGAACCAAATTGTTGAGTATTATACGCCATGTTCTCAATGAAACACCTTATAACGATTGAGGTTTTATCATCTATCACACCACCTACAATAGCATAAATCATGTTTCGATCAATACGAATTAAACATTCATGAAAATACTATATTAAAAGTTGATCACTTATTTGGTGGTGTGTGAAACTTGGACAAAGCCTTTTAAATATTTACAAGTATTCTTGATGTGTTTCCCCCTATGATTTTATAATCCCACAAATTTCTTTCCTTATTTTTGTAGTTCAAGAGGCTGGGAATTTTTTTCAAGAAAAAGCAATTTCAAGTTATCCCATCCTTTAAAAGGTTAATTAACTTAATAAAACTAATATTTTTCAATTCCTTATAATTAAAAAGGGAATTAAATATGATTTACTTGGTCTTCATCCACATTATCATGTTTTAATGTAGAAAACACAATATTAAATTATTCTAAATACTTATGTGGAACTTTTCTAGGAATTCCATGAAATCATTACAATAAGTTAATTAAACCATATTTTAGTTCAACGTTTGGTGTTTCACCTTTTATTTGAATATAAGTGGGTTGGATATCAACTTTAGTTAAAGTTATTTGTGTTAATGTCCAGTTATTTTCATCCATACTATACAATTTTATTATAGTTTTAACATGGGTTTCAAAATAAAGATAAGGATCAAGAAGAGTTTCAATATTTTGGGTGTGCTCCTTCAAAGGGTTCTCCTATGTTTAATGGTGTTTTGGACGTATGATCCTCTTTGGTTCATATTTGAAAGGTGGTAAATATCTCAGGATAGAACACATCATGCATAAAACCTACACAATTAATAAATTAGAACGCAAATATGTATGTAAAGTTATAAGATAAAAGAAATAAATATTCACAAAATTTACAAAAAATATTATAAGAAATACACACTAAAAACTAAAGCGCCCTCGAAAATGGTGCCAAAATTTGAATATGTGTTTAAAACATGTAAAATTTAATATTATTTTAAAGTTCATTTATAGTATAGGGAAGACCCTAGTTTGTCTCTAAAATATCATTGATAGGATTAGAGTATGTATTTTTAATAAAAAGTACTAAAAGAGGAAGTGGTTTTGAATACAGTTTTAAGAAAATAACTTAATTTAAAGAGTTTAATAGTTGAAAAACCTAGTGTGTTTTAAAAAATATAAGAAAAATGGTTTGTTTTGTGTTTGCTAAAAACATATAAAATTTATAATTCTTAGATATTCATTCATTTTTGGAGTAATTTTTGGATGAAAATAATTTGAATCCCAATTAATTCCTAAGATTTTATTTCAATGATTGAAGACCTAAAACATGACATAACAATTGTATTTCCAAGGTCTAATACTTATACAAGGAATAAGAGCTTCCAAATCAGATTGAAATCTTAATAAAGTGGGTATGAAAAAGATTTTGGTGTTTTCCAATCAAAACAACACAAGTTATGCACTCAAAACCTCACACTAATAAGTTAGAAATAAAGAGCATATCAACCACATGTATCAAAACAAGCATTAAAAAAGGAAATAATTTAAAAAAATGAATTAAATTTTTTTAAAACAAAAATTAAACCTAAAAAGTAGATAATATATGAATCCTTACTCCCTTAACATGAGTGTATCTCCCTGATAACAAACAACCACCATTTAGCCCGACATTGAGAGGAGGAGGAAGCTCAGGTGGATCTCCTTCTTCATCCATGATACCCTTATGAGGATAGTGAACTTTAGAACATATAGGATGAGTAGATGAATCCTATGGAGCTCCAAAAAGGTATAACTTAACTCCTTGGACAAACATACAAATGGGGTACCCAAGTTTCCAATTTATAGGAAAAGTGGAAGGTAATTTTGGGAACCCATATTTCATAAAACCAATTAGTCCATGGTTTTCATAATCTAAACAGTCTTATATCAATTTTGAAAAAACTGAAAACTTTTTTTCCACACCTCTTGAATATATTAAATTAATTTTTAGAATCATTTGGGGGCCTACATCTTTTTATATGAATCTAATACCAAACTAATGTTTTGACTTCAAGAAGATTCAATCCCTTAGACAGATCAGTTTGGACGTACCCTTAATGGAAAATTTGGGATTGGGTTTCTTAATGATAGTTTTATCCCACTAATGCTTGGACAATCCCACAAAATCGTTTCCCAATTTCATGAATGGTTTAGTTTTGAGTTCTATTTGAGTCCACTTGTGTGCTTGGAATTATGCACAGTTTGGCCCATTTTTCTACAACTTCGTCTGGGCCCTATAAATCACATCCATGTACAATGAAAACATTAAAAAAGTAAAGCATTCATTTTAATAGTGATAAATATTAAATTTTAGAATAATAAATAAAGTAAAATTTGTTATAATAATTATAATTTATGATACAAAATTAGTTTAACACAATGATGTAAGGGTGGAAGTGAATAGAGAATCATTATGTGATCAACTACTCGTTATACCTTGGATGGGCACTGATTCTTAGATTTGGGGGGGATTTTTAGGATTAGTGTAGTTTGTTGAGTGGGATCCATGATCGACACTCACTATGTCAGAGTTCACATTAGAGTTTCAATATTAGTGTCCAACTACTTTCTTGGGGGATGGTGGCCCCTAGGATTATACATCATGGATAATAGCCATTGTTTCTATATTTGAGAATCGAGAGACACCTATGAAAGGAGAAGTGAACATTTTAGCATACATACTTAACAAATCACCCAAGAGGCAGTTTGATGATTTGACCCAGGAAGATAATAATCTGGGTATTCTATGAAGGGAATTATAGATTAGTTTTTATGATTACTTATACCTAGATACATTGAGTATAAATGAGATAGATAATTTATGTGTTTGGGGGTAGGGTACAGTTTCTTTTATGTACTGCTCATCTCATTTTACAAAGATCCAACATTTCATTCCTACTCCTATCGATGATGAATTGTGTACGAAAAGGTTATTTGATAATAGGATAAGAAGGCCATCTGATCTTAGGTGAATGTATTCTATTTGACTAACATTTTTAAGATAGTGAAATAGTTCCTCTTCTCTATGAATAACTTGAGGGATGTGAATGTTTAGGGGCATGGTGGTATAGTTCCTAGACAGGGCGGTGGTTTATCCAAAGTTATAAAACATCACCTTTAGTTTTCTCACAAGGGAAACCATTACTAGTGTGTAGAAAATCATAATTACATAGTGCTCTACCGGTTTGGTGGTCCATACCACACAATGAATCAGTTTGGTAGAGACCCAGTATAGTGTTGAGACTATATAAAAATTGACCATCATGATCATTTTTGAAAAACCCTTCCACCTATTCCCATTGGGAGAGGATCTAAAGTAACTCTTAATTATGAAGTGCGATCAGTATCTCCACTCTAGGTCGGGTGATAGAGTAATACATACCATCTAGTCCATGGAGTTGAAACTGGTCAACAAACCAAGACTTAGGATATGCAGTGCCAACAGAGAGGTCCCACTCAAGGTATCTAAGTTGTATCTCGTGGTTGCAGATCGATCCATATTTTTCTAGTACATCCTACACATGTGGACCATATTTTTTGGATATCTATAGTATGACGTATGGTTTTAGAATCGTACACATTAATATCTAATATATGTGACACTAGAGCATTTCCTTCATTCAAATATACTATTTTAGTGAGTATCCTTGGTTTTGAGAGAAAATATATATGTGGGGTGATGAATATTAATACCCTGTTAAGAGTATGACATAAGAGTGTTCACCTATGAAAGGAGTGTCCTCTTGAGATAAGTGGTATTGTTTCTTCTGAAAAATCCTCATTATAGAAATGATAGTCTTTGATATAATTCCTGGGATGGAATGGTAATTTCAATATCATACTCATGTTGTTGTATTTCACTATAGGGTGTATTTTACATCACCTGAGGATGGTAACTATGTTCAAAAAGGATAATGGGATGTCCAGGACGGTCAAGCTAGACTAAAGAATCATGGGATGGGTGGAGTGTCACCTTTTTCGTGATGATCACATGGTATGTTAAGATATCTTTCCTCTAGTAGTGGATCATTTTTTAGATGTTATAACAAAATTTTTTTGGGTTACCTCTAAAGAGAGAGGTAGAGTTTTATATCAAGATTTTACCAGGAGTAGTAGCCATGTCCATTCCTCCATACTAGATGGACACTATCAAGCTTCAAGAACTAGTGAGGCTATAAGAGGACCTAGAATCCAAGGGGTTTCTTTAACCCAGTAGCACTACTTGGAGTTAAACTATTCCTTACACAAAGAAAGTGGATGAGAACCTCAAGAAATGTGTGGATTACTAGTGGTTGAATCAACTTATAGTTAAGAACCGACACCCACATCCTCATATAGATGGTCTCTTTGACCATATCTGAGGAACCAGGGTATTCTCATAGTTTGATTTGAGACAGGGATGTCACTAGGTAAGGGTTATATCCCCATATATACAAAATAAAATATTCAATAGTAGATATGGACTATAAAAATACTTTGTAATTCTGTTCGATCTCACAGATTCACCAGATATCATTATGAACATGAGTAATTGGTGGTTCCACTTGTACTTGGAATCATTTGTCGTAGCTTTCATGGATGATATCTTAGTGTATTATAAAACTAGAAATAATCATTCCAAACACATATAAATAATTATGAGTATACTAATAGAGCATATTTTATAAGAAAAGATCATAAAATTTCACTTATGTATTGATAAAGTTCACTTCTTGGGTGATATCATATCTATATTAGGGGTATCTTTAGATCCAGGGAAAGTGGATGATGTAGTTTCTTGGAAGAATCCCAAGAATGTTTTTGATATTTAGAGTTTCTTTGGGATAATTATTTAGTATATTAATTTTATCTAGGATTTATCATTCCTAGAAACTACTGTTATGAGCTTTACTACGAAAGATTTTAATTTTACATGGTCTAAATATTTTGATAAATCTATTGTGGAGTTAGAAATATTGACAACCTTAGTTATAATCCTAATTTTTCTAGATCCTAGTAGAGGATATATATATTATTGTGACTCATTAGGCATTAGGCAGAGAATTATTTTTATGAAAGGGGAACAAGTCAAGGCATATAGGTCGGGATAATTGAGGGTTCCAAATCACACTTACCTGATACATAATCTCGTGTTAGTAGTAGTTTTTTGTTGGAACCAAGGATTTTCATTTTTGGAAATGAAGTATGGTTTGTGTTTTTTTCAATCTTCCACATAGAAGATCAGGGAGTGTGAAAGAAAAGGGACCTTCCAGTTCAAATTCACTACAATATTGAATGCGGAATCGTTTTCTAGTGTTTTAATAATTTTGGGGGTCCAAAATTTGGAGGATGGATTTCATTTCAAAAAGTGGATTACTATGAAGGTATTATAAATATATTGAAATGGTATGAGTTTCAAGAATATGGGATTCACTATTTGTGATTCAAGAAGTATCAAAGATCACTGATGATGATCTACACGACATCAACTATCGTCACGAACGATGAAGAATTAGAGCATCACAAACAATGATGGTGATCTCTGAGATTATGAGAATTGGAGCTACATAGTGGTGTGATGGTTTTGATGAAAATCACCATGATTACGAGGAGCATCATGATTGGGGAATTTACTTAGAGTTTTGAAACAGAAGGAGATACCAAAAAATATTTTTGAAAGATCTCGGAAATCCATGAAGAGGCAGCAGAGAATCGTGAAAAGTTGAGCCTATAAATATGAGTCTAGCCCATTCACTTTGTACAAATATTTTCATGGAAAATTTGAAAACGTTTTAATTTTGTGAATCTAAGGGAGCTTCACCAATATGGATTTCTATGCAAGATTGAGAATCGTGAAGAGATTATCTGTATTGATTGGTGGCAATGATTTTGAATAAAGGGTGCTTCATGATGATAGGGTATTCTATGTTGACTCAGTGAGCTTCATGAAGGATATTAGTCTGTGAAGTTAGGGGTGTTTCATGAAGAAATATTTTTCTATGAAGGAAGGGAGCTTCATAAAGGGTTGAGCTTCAAGAAAAGTAGTTTTTTAACATCTGTTTTTAAGTGAAAAGATCATTCAAAGTTAATCAATCCAGGTATAAAGTGAAATTTGGGTCTCATTCTAGATAAGGATAAAGAATTTAATGTTATTTCATTTAGGTGTGCTTCAAGTTGATAAACCAAGTTAGATATCTCTCAAAGTAGTGATCTAGGGGGAGTCAACAGAAGTGTTCTGAGGGACACAATGTGATAACCCAAAAAGATTTTAAAGGAACTATTCATAGCATAAAGTGACTGTGTATGAAGTTTTTTATTCCACATCTAGTTCAGAATAATGGATTTATGTTTGACCAACACACTGTCGTCATATGATCCTTAGACTAGCCCTTAGTGGTGAACCATGTATAATTACTATGTTATATTTCTACTTGTTAATGTTTTTATTACTGAACATTAATATCATATAGGTTTAATATGTTCCTATCAATGTGGGGATAAGACCCATCACTTGAGAAGCAATATTTGAAACCCGGATTCACCCCTCCCCTCTTAGAGTGTTTCAGGGTCCTTCAGTTTCTTATAATTTATGTTCCCGAAGAAAATATTTTTTAGGGAATAGTTCATTTTAAATATTGATAAAAAAATCATTAAATAAATATTCTTAAAATATTATTTGAACCTCAGATAGTGAAGAAAATTTGAATACCTTCAGTATTCTAATGTTGATCAAGATTATATGCCCCGAAAGGGAATTGTAGTTTCTAAGGCTTTGAGATGAAAAACTCATAAATATATCATTCATGAATCTAGTTGTAAATTTTAGTTGATGAATATTATTTATGAGATTCATATACAAGATTATGAGTGTTAAATGTATCCTTTTATTGTGGACTTATTATTCGCCTCATCACTTATGGATTGAGTGAAGATAAGGAAACTATTTGATCCTAAAAGACTATTTCTTGGGGAAGGTGTTTCAGGTGGGGACCACCACCTGACTGGGTTTTCAATGAGGTTGATATCTGCATATACATGTATGTGTCTAGGTTCTGAAATATGTGTGAGAATAATTGATGGAAGAGTCTCATGCCTCAAGATGGGTGGTTCTTCCTAGACTTACCAAGATGTATCATGACTTATGTCATCAGTTTTGGTGGCTTGGTATGAAGAAGTAGATAAATCGTTTTATTACTCGATGTTCCACTAGTCAGTATGTGAAGGGGAAAACCAGTTTTATTCCAGTATTTTCCATATACTACCCATTACAAAGTGTAAATGTCATTTTATAACTACGGATTTAATATTTAGGTCATTGAAAACACCTTGATGTAGTGATGATACATTTATTATCATGGACATGTTGATAAGGATCACCCACTTCGTGTCTATTAGGGAGACATTTTTAGTGGATGAACATGGAATACTATATGCCTATAAGGTTATATTAATTCATGCTATTCCACATAATATTGTTTCAAACAAGTATTTTGAGTTTTATTAGTGATTACATAATGATTTGGGTTCCCATGTACTTATTAGTACAATAATCAACCCTCAGACTGATGGTCAGTCTAAGTGTACTATACATGTATTAGATGACACGCTTCGATCAGTTTTCCTTAACTTTGATATTTTTTGGGAGAAGAACTTACAAATTAGTGTTTTTTCTTATAATAATAGTTTAGAAGTAATTATTGAGATGAATCTATAAAGGTATATCTATAGTTAGACTTTCCATTCACCCTTGTTCTGGTTATAGGTAGGAGCAGTAACATTATTGGGACCTCAACATGATCAAGATACCTCATAACATGTTTATTTGATTATGAACTATTTATATTTATATCAGTCTAGGCATAAGTACTATGTTTATTGTCACCACTGAACTATGGAATTTGAGGTTGGAGATTGTGTCTTTTTTAATGATTCACTTAGATTAGGATATTGATGGATTTAAAGATAGGAGAAGTTGGTACCTATGTTTGTTGGACCATTTGAGATCCTAGAGTGATTCATTCCAGTATCATATTCGATATCTATACTATAGAGGTACTATAACTTACATTATTTCTTCCATGTTACTCAAGTTCACCATTAATATTAAAACCTATGTCATACTTTTTATCATATGGACATTGAGTTAGGGACATATAATTCTTTTGACGAGTATCTAGTTCATATCACTGAACATAGAAAAAAGGATCTTTGAAGTTGGAAAATTAATTTATAATGACTGTTATAGTAGTATGTTTGTAAATAAGATAATACCTAGGACCGAGAGTCTGACGTACTTGTTTAGTGGATGAAGTTATTCTTGGATTTAAATCAATCACCCTCATGGAAATTTTGGAACAAAATGTTTTATATAGGGGAGTTTTAAGATCATGGTTTTCTCATTAAGTACAAATCCCCTTTATTTAAATAAAAAATATATTATTTTACCCTAGAAAAAGTTTCTAATAGACTAAGGAATATTATTAGGGTGTCATATCTTGTTCAAAGCTTGGAGTTATAGTTTTTGGAAGAGTAGAGAGAGACACATGGTTAACACATGGTTAGTAGAAACCATGTTGCTCAAACATGTGACCCATAAATGTTGGAGCACAGTTAATAAAAACTTCAAACAAAGGAAATATGTCAATGAAAAACATGAAATAAATCATATAAGAAAGTCACATAGTTTTTCTAACCATACAACTAGTCATGTAAGGGGATAAATCATTTTGGGAAATAGCTCTACAAAGGTGCACATGATTTGTCTAACCATGTGATTAGTCATATTAGAAAATGTTCCTTTTTTATATTAGGGGTGAATTATTAGAAAAATATTCATATAACTGTGTGGATTATCCGTTCACCCTATTAAAATGTTTTAAATTACCTTTTGGACCCTATTCTTACCGTAATACTATTCTTCTTCTCATCTTTCTCCCATTCACATACAGCTGCCCCTGTTTCCTCCCTTCCTTACCCTCAAGGATTTGAGCTATCTCACTCATTTGAGATCTAAATCTGTCACCATATATTGTGTTGGGTTGCCCTTAGTTAGTCTATGATTCCTATTATTTATTATCTTAGTTTACTTTACTAGCTTGGATAATTATTCCATGTGATCTTATATACCCAATCTTTGAGGTTTTATATACTTGCTCTAATTTCTCTCATTCCAGACAAAATAAAAGGCCGATAATAGACAAGTAGTATTCTTCCTATATAAATTAGGTGGTATTTTACTTTTACCTAAATGTATATTTGTTTATATCTTGCACCATTGTGCCACATTCCATTCTTTCCACACATTTACTCTAAAATTAATATCACTTTGATTGGTTAACTATGCATCGATTAAGAATTACTATATTACCTTTTACATTGTGAGAGGCTAAATACCGTAACCAAAACCACCCCCTTTGGGTGATTTTGAATAAATTCTATTTGATTACCGTTCCTTCCTTGTATTTAAACCACCCATTGAGGTGTTCTGTTTTTCCTCTTGCTAATGAAAGGATTAAATAGAATAGTTTTAAAGGAAATGTGAATGGTAAGAAAATATTACATGGAACTTTTATTACTCCTTACTCATGCTTTTTTTATCCCATAAAAATGAAGTGAAAAATTTTAATTATGAAAATCATTAAGTGGTGTTGAATTTTCCCTTAGACCTTGACCATTTTTCATATTATGGCTTGAGTGATACATTGTTTTCGACTCGTAATTCATTAAAAGGGATCATAATACAATGTAATTATATCATTTTATGGGAGATACTTAGAATTAATAAATTTAATGCCTTGTATGTGATCATATGGTAAATAATTATATCAATCATTGGGTGATACTAGTATTCCTATATTGAATTCCATGGAAGGGATCATATGAAAATGGAATTACATCGTTCCTTGAGTGATAAATGGATTTCTATATAGAATTACTTGGAAATTATCATTGGAAAATGGAATTATATCATTCTATGGGTGATACATGGAATTATAAAATGGAATTTTTTGGATAGTAACATAAGAAAAATTATTAAAATTCCATGGGTGACTCTTAAGTTTTTTTATATAATGCCTTGGATGAGGTCATATGATAATGGAATTATATCATGCTATGAGTGATACGTAGATTTATTCATAGAATTTCCTAGAAGGGATAATTGGAAAATCTAATTATATCAGGCCCAGTAATTATATGGATATTTTAGATAAATTTATTATACATAGAAACCATGGTTTTACACCTTAGACCCTGAGTATTTATTTTATAACATGTCAAATTCTAATATATATTGTAGTTTAGGACGATGAAGATATTTTCAGATAGGCATCCATGAAAAGAGAAATCCTGACATGGTTTGTTTACTTTACTATTTAAATTTATTATAATGGCATAATTTTCATTTTATATTCACATACTAGATAGTTTTAGACACAATTGGTGGTGGAAAAAGGATTTTTACTCACACACTATTCGGGCTGTCATTTGGTACTCGGACAGACTTAACGACTTTAGGTATGGATAAAAAGAAGTGCACAACTTTATATTTGTGATTTATTTCCTAGGTTGAAGTATGGGATTAGAGGATCGAGCTAGTGCATGGGATTCTATTAGAGTTTAGCTTTTGTCATTTTTAGACTTTTTTATAGCATACAATATTGTATGGATATGCCCATTTTTTTTATAAACATTGAATCATTATTTTTTTAAGATAATATTCGGTGTTATTTTGATATTTATTATCTAGATGTTTTACTTCCACTATTTACATTATAATACCATATATTTTTTTATTCTTCACTACTATGTTGCACTTTGATAAAAAGGGGTATAGTCTCCGCACTATACCATCATAGACCCCCACTACTAGTCAGAAGCCTCTAAAATATAGGGATCCCCGATTGAGGACATGTTTTCCTTAGGATCAATTAGTTATGAGTGAACCAAGCATGCGAAATCACATGTTAAAACATATTCTACTTGGGAAAAGAGGGTATGTGACCATCCTCCACAATAGGCTATGTCGGAATTTGGTAATGTTGAGTTTGGATACATGATTATTCTACTCTGTGGAGTCAGCTAAATTTCAATAAGGCTATATGAAGATGGATATATAGACTATACATGATTATAAGAGAAAGTAGGGTGATCCCTTACTTCCATCAGTTGCATCCATGAGTGCAGTTACATGTATCTGGAGGGTCAACTACATTTGATGGTGGTTTCAAGATTGTAGGGACATAAAGAGTTTTAAATATAGGTTCCATGATCATGGTGTAGTGAAGATTCAATTTTCTATATTTTATAGGAATACATGCTATTTAGGTAGAGATATTTGATTCAAACTTATTGTGGGGTGTGGAAAAAGGATATTCTTATGATTTCCCAGTAAAACATAGTGGATAACCAGGGCCATCCTTCTTGGGGATATTCATAGTTTTATAATAAATATTCTCTTATTCACATTAACTATTTTTATTGTGTTTTTATTATCTAATGAAAACTATGAATTTTAGTTTTGGTTTAAAAGAAAAGTAATATAATGAAATAAAATAAATGTATTGAAAAACTAAAATAATACAAATATAAAGTGTGAGTTGAGATTATAAAGAATGTACTTATATGTGGGTTTAGTTTGAGGTTCCTTAATTAATATTGATTAATTTTTTATGTTTAGTTTAATATTTAAATCATGGAATATCATTCATAAAATAATACCTTTTTATTTATTGGTTGTGAAATTTTGAATGCTAATGAAAACTATATTCCAACACATACTATAATTAAGGTTGATGAAAAAACTCAACAAAGAGTGTGGAACCTTTTAATAAACACATCCATTTTATTGCGTTTCATTAATTTAATGACTCAAATACACCATATAAAAATCTTATGTTCAACAGAATAGAGGGAAATTTTTTAAACAAAATAGATGAAATGATTTTTGAGATCCATTTCATAGAGGAAAACTGTGGCACCCATACATTCCACTCTTAATCGCCATAAAGAAATTCAAAATAGTAAAAACATATTTTATAATTTCGGAACACATAACCTACCATGAGGCTAAGACTTGGGTCAGCATCCCATTATATAGAGTAATGGATAACTTGTTGGAAAGAAGAGAAGGGAATTATAAATTAAAATAATAAATAAGAAGAAGAATGAGAAACACATCAAAAGAATGTGGGTGATTCACATGAATATAAAAAATAATGCCTAAATTATATTAATAAAAAAATCTATGCAATAATTAATGTATAAATAAGACATTAGAAGAATAAAAAAAATACAAATAAAGAATAACAATGAAAAAAAACATCTTGTCCTTTCCAGCGTGTGACCTCCTTTCTCTAGGTATATTAGTATTTGGTGACTACTCTTCTATTTATATAGAAGTATTCCTTGTATCTCCATCATATATTCAATTTTAATATGGTTAATGATTTATTCATTTAAAATTCACATTATCTATTTTAATAAATATTTTTATTCTAAAATATCTCTTTTATAACATGGTTTTAATTTTTGTAGTGTAGACCAGCAAGACATCATGCACTTTCTCTAATGAATTAGAGTGAGTAAATTTGGAATTTTTCAAATATTAAGTTTCAATTATTTAGTTTTTGCAGTAACAATCAAAGAGGTGAAGGCAATTGTAAATGGATCCTCCTCAAAGTCATCTGATCTTTATAGTGGTTGGATGCCTTGAAATGTATTTCATAGAAGTTATCCAAGTTGAAAGAAGCAATCCATGGTGGCCTATAGATTCTATAGTACTATATGGTTCATGTTGATATATCTAGGAATTGACCATGGTGTCTTAGGTGAGAACATGTTACGGTGGGATAGTGTCGAGCAGCAGAAGCGATGATGAGCTGTGTTCGATGTGGTGGAGCATATGAAAGAGGTGGGAAAAATAATTTTAGTTAAAATGAATGCTACCCCAACTTTTACTACCCCACATCATAAATCAGGTTTCCTGACCTCCACTTAATAAAGAATCCTATTGCTTCAATATCTCATAATCCTACTATAGGGTGGGATCCTAGTAACATATCCAATCACATATATTGAGCCATGAAACCCATGTGAGATTAATCCTACCCTATGAACCTACAGTTTCTTCCCCATAGGTTTGACCACCACCTTCATTGGCTAACTCTCCCTTTGGATTTTCATGGTTGACCGACATAGTAGGGTTATCTATGTGGTTTCTTGAACCCTTGAGATTGAGGGATATCCAACTGGATAAGTTTTTACCTAAAAATCATTAAACACACAAAATAAATATCTAGAAAATAATATTCAATAAGATACATCCTGAAAAACACATATTTAGATTCATTTTAAATTTTTATTCCAAATTTCCCATATATTAGTAAATCATTGAATTAATTTGGAATATTTATTTAGTACCATAAAAAATAATTATAAATTTTTAAAATAATTTCATGGATATTTATGTTCATAAAATACCCCCACACATAAACTATGCTTATCCTCATGCAATAAATACCAACATTGAATTTATGAGGGAACCAATGTTACCAATACTTATAATTAAAAGCTAATTTTTTTTTAATAATTATCAATTGAAAAATAAATTTTTTATATCCTATATAAGATATCAATTAAATTTCACACTTTTCAATTAAACAACACATCCATGTATTTTACTTTCTCTCTTTTGAAAATAAAGTAACCTCTCCTTTCATTCATTCAAGTTCCCTAATTTTTTATTATTAAACATGGAAAATCTTGATCTACCTCGATTGAATCTTTTCTATCATCACTCATGATAAAAAATGAAATAGTGTTATTATCATATCATTGGAAAATTATCCTTATAAATAGGATTGTAAGGGAACTTCTTTATGCACTATGTAAAGAAAAAATACACATGAAATCACAGGGACTTGAAATAAAGGATCAAATGACTCCAAGGATTATGGTTGGTAGAAATTAATGTTCAAAATAAGGGATAAAATGAGTATTTTTTCAATTTTATCATATTTCATGACATCAAAATGTAAAAGATCACCATAATTATACCCTTAAAATTATAACACCCAGTTCCCAAGATCAATGTAATGGTCATGACAAGTGAAGGCATATTGAATGATGTGCACCTTCTTGCATTTTTTTCTAATTTATTTACTTTTTTAAAACAATTTTTTCTTATTTTTTTTAAAGTAATGTTTAGAATAAACCTCACATCCACAACCTAATCACATACAATAAAATCATCAAACTAGTAATGATGTTTTTTTCCAAGTAAAAATGCATTCCTATTTGTTTCATTTGTTTTATTTTTCTTATTTTTTACATTCTTTTTCTTTAAGAAGGAAAAATAATTAGAGTTGAGTGAATGAATCAAAAACCTCTCTTAATACCCAAAATTAATCATCCCCACTCATTTTCATTACAAATTAGTAAAGCCCCTAACCATGACTTCCTTCACCCCCATACTTTAACATTTAAATATCATAAAAATACTAATAGAAGGGTGTGAATGGATAAAAATGGATTGAAACATGGATTATTCATAACAATTTCATTCATGGTTTCTATAGGATAAGTAAGGGTTAATGTATAATGTGGTATCAAGGGAAATTTGTTTTCAGAATTTTTAATTTTTTTACTCTGTCAATTACTTTGACAATTTTCAATTCTAGTTCTAGTAGGTTTTATGCCCCAAGATCACTCAATAAGTATGCTCAAGATAATTTATGAAGTACTTGGTCTAAAAATCCTTTATGGGATGAGAAATTTGATTTGGGGAATCTACACTTATCATGAATAATAATAGAAAACAAATTCATATGAATTTCATAAATTCAATGCCTGAAAAAGTATAGGGAAATTTCATTTACATGAATCACTTAATACCATCAAATCATGAGTCATGATTTCAATATCCATGTTTCAATATAATAATTTAATGATACACCCTAATAATTAATATGTTATTATAATTGAAATATAAAACATGGAATCATTGGGTTCTTAAGAAACTCATGTCTCCTAGATAAGTCAATTAACACATAAATTCAAATCATGGGCATTCAATATCCAGTTTTTAGCTCAAAATGGATTTTATAGTAATATGGAGAGTTTAATAGGTATAAAATGTTAGAATAAACTTCCTATTATGTGAATATTTATTCCTCATATTTTATTACTTTTTGTGGATTCTTTGTGCGATTGTGGTCCTAAAAAATTAAATCACTCAATTAAGAACACTGATCATTCCATTAAAGCTAAAAAAATATGGGATTAGGGAAACATGATAAGATAATCCTAATAAATGAAATATAATGTTTCTAGGAATCTGGTAAAGATAAATATAGGTTTAATCACCCATGTGGACCCAATATGTTTTCATTATCCTTAAGGGAAGTACTAACTTTCCTCCATAATTGATTAGAGGGTGTAGCTTCTTAGATTTGAACCACCACATGTGGATTTTCCTAGCTTCCATTTCTTCTTTGTTGTTAAGGAGTCCATGATAGAGTACACTAAGTCCATCCCCTTAAGTATAAGGTATAAATTATATAGAGATTTTAGGATGAGGTACATATCATTCTCCTTTGTTGATACTTTTGGAACCTCCTCTTACATGTCCAAGGATTTCTGAATATGGGTTGCATGAATTTCAATTTCAAAAGGAAGGTTCAAATGTATTTTAATTTGGAAAGAATTTAAACATGAAAAAATAAAATCAGAATTCTCCCTTTCAAATAGGGAAACCTTCATCTTATTTTACTTTAGAAATACCACTGGTCTCCTCTTTTGAGCATCCTCTAAGGGATGCTCAAAAAAATTAGGGATCTCCATGTGTTCATCAATAGGTGAATGTACTTGTTAATCACCTTCCTCCAGAACAAGTGATAGATTTTTAGAATCTAAAAATAAAAAATAGTGGGAGTTAATTATGAAAATATATTAAATAAAATCAGTAAAAATAGAGTTTATGAAATGATATACTCCCTGTGTTAGTTCAGTTACAATATCTTTTTAAATGGAGAGTGTCTCTTATATTTGAATTGTAGAAAGTGGAGGTAGGTTATTGGGATCCTCCATATATTCTTAAAATCCCCCCGCATGGGTGGTATATTATTCTATATATAGGTACTGGTACAAATGTTTTGGTGATTCTTATTTATATGTTTTGATATAAATTTTCATTTCATCATCTCACTGGTCACCAAAAAAACTGATCATGAAATTGTTGATCTCTCATGTTCAAATCATCACGTGAGTACTCATCATCAGTCCCTGAATCTTGGGCCACTGGATTAGGTTCGAGTTTCTCCTCCTTGGATGAATGAGAATATGAATTTTTCAATTCTATCTTATTATCCAAGTCTTCACTTCACCGATAATCCTTTTCAATTGGGATTCTAATTTACTGTCACAATCTTAATGCTCCACCAATATATATTATTCAAATAAGTTGAGAGGAAACAATGAAGAATCTTGTTAATTCTCGACCATTTATAATAAAATTCTAGGATGTAATCCTAGAGTTTGGTTAATAATTTGGAAAATTCTTCAATGATTGAGTACAAGAGGGTTTATTTATGTTCCTAGATGATGTACTTAAATTCTTCTATGAAGAAAATTTGGATTTTTCTCCCCTAATCTATATATAAAATAAGAAAACCCTATCATTCATAGAATAGGATGAGTTAATTACTGGTTATTTCACTTGTGAGTAGTCATTCCACATAGAATGATTACCATTTGGATACATTATGTGAAAACTAATTAATTAATTTTATTTAATAATGAAAATAATGTAAAACTATCTGTATTGTGAAAAAGAAAAATGTAAAGAAAATAATTGTTTATCTCCCTAACAACAATGCAAGTTTTTATGCACACCTATCATGCGGTGTGGAAAAAGTTTTATTTATGATTTCTGAGTCTAGTATAGTGGTTAACTAGGGTTATCTCACTTTTGAAGATTCATAGTTTTCTAATAACTATTTTATAATTCACCTAAACTGTTTCTTATTGCATTTTTATTATTTTATGAAAATATTGTTTTTTTATTTTTTTGGAAAAAATAATGCAATTTAATAAAATAAACAAAGTGAAAAACTTAAAATACTCTAACATGCTATAAAATAAGAGATTATAAACAAAGTACTTGGATAGAGGTTTGGTTTTGGGATCTATACTTATTCTTCTTTTATTGCATAAATTTATCTTGATGGTTCCATTGTGAAATTTCATTCATGAATTAATATCCTTTTGTTCATTGGTTGTAAGATTTTAAATTCCCAAGTAAACTATATTTCACCTACTCCTACAATCAAGATCAACGACACACCTCAACAAAGAGTGTGGCACCTATAGGACTCACCTCCACCTTTTGTCATTTAATCATTTTAATTACTCAAATCCATCATATGAAAACCATGTGTTCAATATAAGGTTTGAAAATATCAAAAAAATGATTTTGAGATCGATGTTATGGTGGAAAACTGCTACACCCATACATATCACACATAATATCCACAAACATATTCAGAATATTAAATAAATATAGTGCATAATTCATGAACACCTAACATCCTTTGATGCCAAGCCTTGAGTTAGCCTTCAATTACTAGGAGTAAGAGACAACTTGGTGGAAAGAAAAAATTAAGAAAAAAAATAAAACAATAAGAAGAAAAAAAGTGTTAAACACAACTAAATAATGGGGATGATTTACTTGAATTTAAAAAAAAATTCATGAAATATATTAAAAAAAGAATCCAAGAAATATTTTTAGTATAAATAAAACTTAAGAAGAATAAATTAAAAATAAAAATAAATAAAATTAAAGAAGAGAGAAATATCATCATGGACCCTATAGTATGTTTCCTCTCTTAACCATATCTCTCGGTAGTGAGTAATTACTCATCTATTTATATGGGATTATTTTTATGTATCTCCCTTGTATCATCACTTTGAATCGGGTAAAGGCTATCCTTCTTTCAAATTCAGATCATCTATTTTCATAAATATTTTTCTTTTCAAAAATATCCCATAGATAACATGGTTTATTTTTTATAGTCTGGAACAATGGGGTATCATACACTTTCTCATATGCATGGGAGTGAGATGATGTGGCATGCATCCATGGTGAAACATCAGTTCCTTGGTTGGGGTACCGACAACATCAGGGGTAAAGCCAGCAGAAAATAGATTCTCCTCTAAGTCATCCAGCCATCATAATGGTCAAATTATTTTAAATGGTTTTAATGGAGGCCATAAGAGGTGAATTAAGCGATCCATAGTGGTATTGAGATTTTCTAATACCATTTTGGTTTGATTCGACATCTCTAGGAATCATACATTGCATATCTAGCAAGAATAGGCTGAAACAGACCATTGTTGAGTAGTGAGAGAGGAAAAAGGGTATTTCCAAGATGGGGGAGAACACGACCGAGGTGGGGAAACAAAATTTTAGTTAAAATGAATAGTACCATTACTTATCTCATCTCATATTGTAAATTTTGTCTCCTGGACTCCACTTAATAAGGAATATTCTGACTTTAGTAGCTTAGAATCCTACTCTGGGGTAGGCTCTTGGTAACAAATACACTCACATATATTGGGCCACACGGTCCATGTGGGATTTGGGCCACCCTATGATCTCATGGGTTCTTCTCCATGGGTTTAATCACATCCTGCCATTGGGAGGATCTCCCTTGGGATCTTCTTGGCCAACCATCCTTGTAGTACAGGATATGTGTCTTGTGAGGGATTTGAGGTTGAGGGATCTTCAGCTGGATAATTTTGT
This sequence comes from Viscum album, assembly GCA_963277665.1. NCBI lineage: Eukaryota > Viridiplantae > Streptophyta > Magnoliopsida > Santalales > Viscaceae > Viscum > Viscum album. The sequence goes on from OY728119.1 coordinate 1,292,279,956, forward strand.
ACCAAAAAATCACTAAACACAAATAATGAATTTTAAAAAAATATTAAATAAGATATATAATTAAAATACTATAATTAGATTCATTTTAATTCTTATTTCAAATTTCTCATATTTTAGTAAATAATTAAATTACTTGAGGACAACCATTAACAACCATAAAAAATAATTAGTATTTGTTTAAATAATTTCATGAAAATAAAAGTGTATAAAAATTCTTAGGGAGTTATTTGGATCAGAAATATATTTTTAGTTTCAACTTGAGATACATATATAAATTTAAGAGTATTTTATGTCCCTGAAAATAGATGTTTCATCAGATGTGGTAATGAAGCCACAAGATCAGAAGATCTGCATAAGATGATTAATTACTCAAAGGAAGAAAAAAAAAGAGATAAATGGAGGGAATCATTTGAGGATGTACTCTAGGAGGGTTTTCCTGATATCATCTTTAAGGTTGAAGGTCAAAGAAGGTTTTAATCTAGGATCCCAACTCTTTCTATAAGTCAATAATATTTATTCTGAAGTTAAAACACATATTTAGTGAATGTCCATATCATCTTTTTGTGATGAAGGAAACATTAAATATATAGATAAGTTGGTTCCTTATTTAAGGAGAGCAGTGATTTATTCAAATTTTTGTGGTAGTGAACTAGGAGGTTTAGGGAGACTGCTCCAAAATTGTACACATGAAAGCTATGATATTTAGTTATCTTAGTGCACAAGTTCATTTCCATGCATTCTCCATAGACTAGAACAATGTGGGTGAACCATGTAAAATATATTTTTTGGTTTACTGCTTTCATTTCTCATTGAGAGCAATGATAGTGAGAATTTAAGGTGTTCCTCTAGGTGAAATAACAATGTCCTACTTAAAGGAAGAATTATTTTTAACTTCTATACCATGATTCACCTCCTCTTACGGTGTAATTTACTTTAAGGGTTTAAATAGTGGTATACAAGGGGTGTTTACTATTCTTCTCTCTTAGAAACATATAAATAGTTATCAATCATAATGGTATACCCATACATTAAGGTAGTAACTTCATGTTGTTAAAAATTCACATGCCACATTATTTTATATCTTTTGGAATGACATTTATACAACATCCGTGTATGGAATCACTAGCAATATTAATATCGATTCTATGATAGAGTGAGATTACTAATAAATGGATTCAGAATCCAAATCCTTAAATTCATTGGGTAGTCCTCTCACACAACCAATATTTTAAAGGTAATTTCCTATAAAACCACTCATGTTATGTGGTAAAGGATTCTAAATATCTATGAATGGGATTAAATGTTTTTTGAGGAAAACCATTAGGTTCTGTGGTATAGATAGGATGTTTGGAGAATGAAATCCAATGAGATTGTTGATGATTTTTCCAATCATCTAAATGTTGTTGTTGAAGATATTCAAGGCCTTACTGAAGATCTCAAAGAGAAAAATATTTTAATGAAAATCATTAAAAGACTCTCTCCACAATTCAATGAAAATATGTCTGTTCTAGAATACAAAATACAAAATATATTTTTCTTGAAAATTTTCACAGTACTCTTGTGGCCTATGAAATGAAAAATTAATTTAATTAGTTAAGAATAAAGAAAAGTTCTTACTAAGTATACTTTTAAAACATAAATATAATCTCAATCAATGTGGGTTGAGATGTTGAGGATGATGATGAAGTTATTTCACTTATACCATTTAATATTAAGAGAGGAAGAAGAAAATTTATGGGTAAGATTTCCTTTATCACATCGGTTATTTAATAACCGCCATGATAAAGTGCTGATATTTCCTTTGTCACATCGGGTTGATTATAATCGACGTGATAAAGTGTGTCAGATTCGGTTTGCACGTCGGTTATACAATAACCGACATAAAAACACCAATCTCTATATATTTTACGTCGGTTATAAAATAACCGACATCAAATATCGATCCTGATCGATATACCCCAACGGCTATAGAATAACTGACGTGATATATCGATCATTATAGATTTTCACGTCGGTTATATAGAACCGCCATGAAAAATGCCGACATGTTAAACATTTTTTCCACTACTGGATTTTTTTATCTATAGAAATTCCTTAAAGAAGTTACTTGGTTGTGTAGTAATTAAAAATGATAAATTTGTATCCGATACCTCTAAAAAATTGAAGATCAGTGAGAAAAATCATTATAAGAATTACCTGAGGTTAGTTTTGGTAATCATGGCATTGAATATTTAGAGGAATTATCTTTACAGGAAGAAGTGTGGCATATAAATAGATCACAAGATTTTGATGTGTATATTCACATTGAAGGAAATCAATATACCCAAATGATGATGATTAGATCTTATCAAGGATTATGAATTCTTAACCCAATACCATCCTATAAAGTTGAATAAATTGGATGATGCTCTAATTATAAAAGATCTTGAAACCATATCTATGATAAGAATTGAGAAGGATCCAATATTATTAAACATACACATGATAAATAAAGGAATCACATAGGAAGGAATATCGTCCTACCTTACTCAAATATTTTCTCAACCATCCATTTTAAAGAAGATTAAGGAATATAAAATAGATGATATAGAGAAACAAAATAAGGAATATATAGTAAGAAAATATAATTCATTATTGTTCATCATTGATAAAGAAGGATTTTTGTGTTTTGGGTCATGACTATGTGTATGATGAATGCATGAGATAAAAAGGAATCTATTGAAAAATTATCATTGATCCATATTCTCTATACACCTTGAGAGCACAAATATATTTAGATATTTTGTAGATCCTTATTAGTAGGAAAATATGAAGGATATTTTGGAATATACATTAACGTGTCTGGTATGTTAGAGAGTGAAGTTAGTTGATAACAAATCCAAGGGGATGATGCAACCTTTAACCATACCTCTATGGAAATAGGATAAAATCTCCATGGATTTTTTCATGGTCTTACAAACAATCCTAATGAAAATAATTCCATATGGGTGGTAGTGGAACATCTCAAATAATGGCTCACTTTATCTCTATTTGAGAATAATTCTTACTCGATCATCTTGAAAATATGTACATCAAAGAGTGGGGAGTTTTCATGGAAAACCAATTTCAATTATACATAATTGAGATCCAAAATTCAACCCAATGTTTTGGAAGAGTATTCAATATACTATAAACACATATTTAAACGTTAGTATGGATATCAGCCTCAGACGGGTGACTAATATAAATGGACTATTCATACACTTGAGGATATGTTGAGATATTTCTTAGCGATATTAAAGGAGGATGGGATCAATAACTTATGTTGTTTGAGTTCTCATATAATAATGGGTTATACCCAAAAATTCAGATGGATTCTTATGGAGACTTTTAAAAGAATAAATGTAGAAAACCCATGTTATTTGATGAAAATTTATAAACATAAGAAACTCGGACCTGAATCTGTTGATGAAATGAAAAAAATGACAAGGATATTAAACAACATATCAAAGATTAATAGAGTTGAAATAATATCTATAATGACAATTTCTAGTGACATGCAGAGTTTGAGGTTAGAGTTAATGCGATTTTCTTTATAACTCCATGAAATAGAGTCATGGGTTGTGGGAATAAGTGAATGCTAAGTCCTTGAAATATCAACCCTTATGAAATTATGGATCAAATAAAATTTGTGGATTTTTAACTAGATCTCCAACAAAATCAATCTCACATGCTTTACACATTTCTTGTATCATAATTAAGGAAGTTCATAAAATATACATCACACGTACTAAATCTAGAGGTGGTACAAATAGAGATTTATCCCTTTTACATGAAGCGGCCGTTAACGATCTTGGACTACAAAGAATAATTTTTATGTAATGAGATAAATAACTCGGTAAAATTCCTTTAGCAGAACCATAAATATAATAAGGCAACATGAGAACCTAGGGTTGAAATATCACAGAAGTACCCTAATCTATTTTCATCTTAGTTTGTGAAATGAAATTTCAAGGGTGAAATTTCTAAATTGGGGACCAATTTAATGACTTATGATTTTAAAAATGGAAACTACCTTATAAATTAATATCTATGTGTCATATATAGTAAAATTGAATAACATAAAATGAATACAATAGTACCAAAATAAATTAATTACATTTAAAGAATAGATATGGTCATAATAAAATTATAGGGTATTATGACCGTTGGAAATTATGAGTGTTGAAAAAATAACCTTTAAAAAGATACCATTAGAACTAGAGTATATTATGTGTAATAGTGAAAGAAAATTGATGCAGTATAGAGGAATGATGAAATCAACCAGTAGGATCCCTCTTTATAAATCCCATTTATCAAAGCTTTGAAAAGAGGTAGCATCACTAATATTCATCATTGACCATGCCCAACAAAAAATTCAACATTTAAGACTTAGTAGAATAGTCAAAAAGAGAATTTCAAGTTAGCAGATATCACCACAAGATAAATTTTATATAAACCACCTGATGAATAAACCAAAATTGCACTCCTTACCCTATGATATTATGCCAGTGTAGAAAACTGTTATGTATATAGGGGACTTGTAATATTAGTGTGTAAATTATTTTATAAATGAAATGGAGTTAACTCTGATACCATATAGTTTATGTAAAAATTTGGTATGGGTGAAATTTATTGATTTTTTATCTAAATAAATAAAATTATGAGAATTTGTATCATAACAGAAATGAATTAAAAGTGTTAAATATGATAAAATACATATTATATACAAATAAATAATAATTATATTTTTTTCAAGATAAATAGTTTTTATTTTCTTCAAAATTAAATGTTTATAATAAATTTAGATATATAAATAAAATTTAAATTTTATAAAGTAGTTTCATAAAACAATATCTATTTAGATAAATATTTCCATACATTTTATTATACTATAAATAAATTTATTAATGTTTCCGAAATTTGAAAATGTCACAGTAACTTTTTTTTGAATAAATATAGATTTTATTATAAAAATAAAAATCTCCTATTCATAAAATTATTTGGATTAAATGGATATCATTTTTAGAATCAAAATTTTAATAAATTATTATGGGGTTTTTATTTTTTATATAAAAATTAAAATATGAAGGTGAAATAGTATAATATCATACAAGTACCGTATAAGTACTATATTTTATCATAGAATATATGATTAAATTTTTGAATAATTAGACGTTATATTGGTATTTTATTGAGATTTTTACATTATAATCATTGTCTCTTTAAAATTTATTCACAAGATGGGTCAATTGTTGATGAAATAATATTTTATTCTAAAATTATATTTTAAAACACCCACCTACACCCATTATAATTACAACATCCTCCACCCATTTATCTTCACTTTAAAAATATTTTATGTTACCAAAAATATAGATAAATAAATTTATAATGAAATCCCCATGTTCTAGATGTTCCGATCCCACAAAAATATGATTGTTTGGAGCTCTAAGGTGTAACCTAAGAGTGTAAATCCAAAGGAAGAGGTAATAAGTTCAAATAAATTCTCTTAAATTATTTTATTCTTATACATCCTGAAATATATTCTATCCCTAATATTAAAATAACATCCATATTATCAATATAATAAAATTCTATTATAATAATGGACATCAATTATCTAACCTCCTCTCATTCATCTTTAGAATGAGGAGGTAGTTCTTATTATGGTCGGTTAACTGTATCCACGAAAAATGTATTTCTTTTTTCAGAACCGCCTTCATGGATGACTCTAATACACATATTATGGTTTTAAATGATTTAATAATAATAATATTATATATATATATTTATTTAATTTTAAAAATGGGAACATATTGATAAAGTTATATAAAACCAATTAAGTTCATCGTCGTTATAAAATTTTCATAAATGAACTAACCGTATAATGATAAAATCAATACTAAATGAATCATCACTATGTCAAAAAAACATATAAATATTTGGTACCATATAAATCTTTTTAATGAAATGAATATATTTCCATTAAACTTATGGTATTTTAGAATCATTATACAAGAAATTTTATAACTCTTGATAAGGAAATGAGATCTTAGATCCATGTAAAAGTCATCCGTAGAGGATGTAAATAATCATAACATCATAATAAAATGATTATATAAAAACATAAAAGAAAAATAATAAATTAAATATAATTTAAAAATATTCTAAAAAATTTATTTTATAAATTTAATTTTATTATTCATGAGGTTATACGAACACACCACATGAGTTAAGGACACAAGGCAAGGGATCTTCGGAACCACCCACATTACATTTATGTTACAAATTATCTAATTTTATATCTTTACCTATATCCAATTCTATTGTACTACTACCACATATATATATATATATATTCCTTATATATATACCTAGATTAATTTTTGATTAATTTTTGGAGATAAGACATGTTCTTTAAGTTCCCTTCTCAATTCCTTCTTTAAATAGACTTATTTAAAGGGACCTTGTTTATTTTTATATCTTTTAATTTACCAATACATATAATGATTCTACAATTATATGACATATAAAAATATATTTTTAATTAAAACCATTTGTATTAATTTCTGGTTTTAATTAAATTTTTATTATCTTAACATCTTTAAAGAATCTTTACCATTTTTCTTAAAACCTTTATTATGCATTTCATTTTCAATTTTACTTCTCCACTATTGTTTTATATTTTCTATGAAATTAACATAATTTTCATAAAATATACCCATTTAATATTTTATTCGTTTCAAAAATCTCTTTAATACATTCTTCCATGATAATATTTATGATATTTTAGTTGGTTATGCTCTAAGATAGGATTATGAAACCCATTTGATTTTCATGGGTTTTTTCTTAAGCTTATTCCCTATGTATAATTTCTTAATGTGGAAAAAATATAAATGTACATGTTATAAATGTGTTATTAAGCCTGAAATTTTACACCCCTAATTAAAATTTTAATGTTTTTATCTCATGAGATACCATTTATGGTGATTAAGAAGCCATCTTACCACACAATGTTATATTCTCGTGGCTATGATCCTTATCTTTTTTTATAATTTCTTATTTTATAATGTTTCCACATTCAAATTATGCCTTCATATTATTATATAATATTATTCATTCCATTATTTCATGTGATCATATGTGATCCTTATCTGTTATATTATCATGATATGACTCTTATTTCATATACATTAAATATCATCATGCTTTACTCAGATTATTCCTTTACTGAACATTCTAGCTCACTCTTTTCCTTTATATATTTTCTTAGAGTTTTATATATAGTAATATAAAATAAATTATATTTAAAGTCAAATTATATATAATTAAATAAATATATTGTGGTTTTTGTTTATGTTTGTATTTTATGTGTATAATCTCTCCAAAACAATGGGCCACTAATTTTCAAGTACAATTTTTTAGAACTTTGAATTAAAAAAAAATCCTCAAATAAAATGCACAAGATACTTGGGATGTGAGACCCACCGGGTTAATAATACATATTATTTTTATTTTTTATATTTTTTATATATTTATTTTTAGTGTTCTTGGGATTTGGGGGTTGAAGACCTTTTTTTTCAGAACAGAATGAGGTGCATAGTTATAACATAGTTATGAGTATCCACATAGATAACCATGCAAGATGATTGTTTTAGGGATAGATAATTTTTTCATTATTTCTGCACAATTTTTATAATAATAAAAAAATATCCAAGAATCATACATCCTTGATTTGTGGAGTCAGTGAATCCCACACTACTGTCTCACAATTTTTTAACTTTGTGGCCAAACCTTGAAAATATTCCATCTCATTAATATTTGTTGAATTTACCTAAATTTTATTATTATTTTTTACCCTAAACTCACCCCTATTTCTCCCCATTTGCATGAAGCCATCCCTATTGTATCTGGATCTCATATTCCCATCATTTCATTGGTGATTTTTCCTTGTATCATAGTTTTTTTCCTGAGGTATGCCTTTATTCTCTAGATTTATTCATCCCCACCCCTGTAAATCCTTTACTTCTCCATTTTCATGGTATTGTAAAACCCCATCAGGACATGTGAAAAAATATAGGGATTTGGATGTGTGATTCACGCTACTTATTAGCGGGTTAGGAGTGTGATGACCCCTCTCTTTCGATTATAGTGATATTTTGAGAAGGTGATATATTCGTATATGATTTCAGGGTAGGTGTATCTAACTAGTGGTTATTTTCAATGGAATACCTTTAGTTTCTGATCCATTATGTATTTTATTCAATAAAATTCCATTAATTATATTTATAATGGTGCTTTTTAATACCATACCCAGCTCATTTTATATAGTAGTTGGACTAGACCACCACATGACCTTTGGTGAACCTCCCCATATGCTAAAGGCTACCAACTAGCAGTAGGAGTGAATAAAAATACCATTTGGAGACTATACACGATATATCAGAGTGTTCATTGAGAAAATAAATAACCCAATGTAATACACATTAGAGAATACTAAATATAATAAAATAAAAACAAATCCATAATAAATAAAATGCTAAAACATGGGCATATGAGACCGACCACCCACTAGGCCAATCACATAACCTCATAAAAAATAAATAGAATATAAGAGGGACTCTACAAAATTACCAAACCATGGAATATTAGAGCCTACTATCCTACTCAATCTATTTCATCTCAACCATATAAAACTAGGCCTCTACAAAACCAGTACCTATAACAAAGTGAGTCTGCTTAGGTAGCCAATACAATGCCGACTAGAGTAGGGTGTGATTACATAACTTAGTAGGGAATAACAAACGTATTCTCATACTAAAGAATCAATATAGTGATACACGAATAAGATATTCTCAAACTTAATTAATATACCACTGAACAAAATAAATAAAATAATCCAGACTACATACTTTAGATCAATGATGTAATTTCTTTGATCATGTCATGGTGGTCGTACCAATATATAACACCACTTACCTAAGAGAATTATCATAAATTCTGAGACAATTTTAATAATCATAATCAACACTCAGTTCTATAACCCATATCATTCTTACCTACTTTGGACAATGTTGGATTGTCTCTAAGAATGAGAATAACTTATGGAGATCCTCCATCATTATCACTCTCACACCTCTATTATGATGGGAATTGGACCCTAGGGAGTCACCCAAAATCCCTCACCCTAAAACCCTCAGCATGAACCCTATGAAAGTACTTAGTAGTTCGTAGTGTCATGTCAATGCTTGATTCAGAGGATGTATAAGGCCCTAAGAAATCCTTTTCATCCAGGCATGACTGATTTCTTAGTGACCAAGGAAATCAGAAGGGAATACCCTCCAAAGATCCCATATTTAATCTCCTGGGTATCCAATATCTCACAGTTCTTCTACTAAACCATTACTAGTGCATCCACCTGATCCTAGGGGGAAATCTTAGGAATCGGTTGAGGGGTCCCAATAGTCTCCTTGGGATGTACACTACACTTTCTCACAGTTATAAACCCACCTAATACCCCACACCACCATTTGAATCCCAGGAATTATTATAATTTTCAATGGTATACTTTTATCTTCTTCAGAATCCCAGCATATGGGAATTAAAAATGGTAATATAATATTAGAGGAACCCTAGAAATATTGGGAATTCTTGTATAGCTTTCTATACAAGATTTGATGATGGTTTTGGGGAACCACATGTAGGAATACACTCTTTCATCAACCTAGTCATTGGGTGGTAGATGAGTTCATAATACACTAAAAATATACCATGGTACTAAATCCCAGATATATTGGGTATCCCTAGGTCTCATCTTTCACAATAAGTGATTCCGGACCATCCTGGGAAATAAAAATAGTTTTAGGTAAAATGGAGGAATCCCATGAATTCTAGGAAATCAAATAATATATCAAAATAAATTAAAACATAACAATGGTTGGATGAATTCCCAAGACCATTACCATCAACCACCAACCTTCAGGATTACATGTTTAGTTTATGTTATGAGGTGAAACTCAATACCATCTATACCCATAATCACATACCACCACCCAGGGTCATCTCTCAAAGGGGCACTGATAAGGCCCCCCTAGATCATTACTACAATGAAGGAATCCCACTCATGATCCCCAATATCAATAAAGATATTGGGCCAGTACTGGGAGGTCAGAGGACTTCCCATTTGTCTAAATTATCATGGTTATATCAAGGACTCAACTCTATCAGGGGTATTCCACTTCGGTGGAAGTATTAATAGAATTCTTAATGCCTATCACTATGCCCCGATTCACTCGAGACTAGTTAACTAACCCCAACCCATGTATATTATATTTATGGTTGATCCAAATTGGATAAAATCAACTCACAGGTCCTCACTCAACCTACTAGTGAGATCTATCTCAAGTCTCATCACACCCAATCATGGGGTGTACAAGAATCCTATTACCTACTTAGTCCAAGTCTCAACCATTAACAACTATGGAATATAACCTGTTCACAAGGTGTACAATGGCAATGGAACTTTAATTTCTCATCTATGAAATTTTTCACAAGCTAAATAATTTAAATTAAATTCCCATTTAATTTAAATTAACCAAAATATATAAATTATAAAATTCATTTAACAAAATAGGTAAATACCCTAATTAAAATGATCTAACATTAAAATATTACATAATCTTGAGTTTTAATCAAGAATTTACATTATTACACATTTAGGTTCTTTTTGGTTTAGATTTTTAGATAATTTTTTCATCACTCTTACATAATTAAATATTACATTACAAAGTGAAAACTTCAACTTAATATCTATTTTTCCAAAAAAAAAACATTGATAATATACTATGTCTTTGTTTTCATGAAACATCTTCAACATTTTCATCTTGAACTCATATTTGTCCCTAATAATCCATTAAACCCTGTGAAAAATAGTTTAAAATGTTGTATTATCAAAAAAATTTCATTAAGGGATATAAAAATAAACAAAGAAACTATATTAGTTCATTAATACTTATAAAAATTTTATTTTTTCAAAATAAACTTTGGGTCTACAATATAAATTTAATCTCCAAAGAAATCGAATTCTATTTCAAAATAATTTCATAAATAATTTCATATTAAATCTTTAAGGAAAAATAATACTCATAAATATTTCTTTTAAATCATGAAAACTCATGAAAACATTTTCACAAAGTTATATTTTTCACCCATAAGAAGTAACAAATACTTTTATTTGAACATAAACTCTTTAGCATACATTGTGAAAACATAAGATTCACATAAAACCCATTGAAAGAGTAGATAAAAAATATAAGAAACAAGGGATATCATTTTTCACAATACTATTACAAATGGAATAACTAATATGGCTGAATTCTATAGCTAATTCATTATAGGGCTATCACAGACCCATTTATCTTTGGTTTATAATGAAACCACCCGTCCTTGGTCTGAAATGGAACCACCACTTTTATTTTAGAAAAAATCCAAGAATTATCATAAAAATTCACAAGAAGCATAAGAAAATCATAAAACATAAAATCATTCTATTTCTAACATTAGAGTCATAAAAATAATTTTTTCACCCATGAAAAACAAATCTTTATATTGAAATATTCATTTCATCTTGAAATATTGTTTGAAAATAAACAAAATATAGTGAAGGAGGGTTTTTATTTGAAGAAAACATGGAATATTATAAATAAAATTAATTATATAATAACAATTATGGTGGTGATAAATGTTTTTGTCTCAAAATATGTTAAAATTAAAAATTATTTTTGTCTTTTAAAAAGAAAATCAAAACGTTTCGTATAAAATATGAAAAAAGATTCATTTTGAAAACAATCAAATGGAAGTAGAAATGAGACCTTGAATTTTATTTATAAATTTTTATGTCCATATAAATATACCAAAAAATTAATTTTAAAAATATGTCCATGGATGAAATATTTTTAAGGGAAACTTTGGAAGATGATTTTTTAAAAGGAAGTCCCTTACTTTGAGACCGACTAACCACTTATGTTCTTTATATTATGGAATAATAAATTTATTTTGACTATTTACATTCTTAAGAAAATTTTTCATATTTATTATTTATTATTTATTTTTATTATCTTTTTTTATTTAATTACTTAATCAATTAAGTTCACGTCGAGTGTTTTGATGGTATTCGGCCCAAATGTCAAAAATAACATTGGTAGGTTGTCTATTTTCAAAGATTCCATTATTCTCTATACTACAGAATAAAAATTATTGAAAAATTATAATTTTTATTTCAATTATACTTCTAAAACCAATCATGAAACATGGTTATACCAAATTAATTATGTTACATTCATAGAGATGGTATGTTATATGTACCCTTGAGTAACGTTTCCATTTCTCAATGATCTTTATGAATTGAAGATAATAATTATTTTATATTTATTGATATATAATTATATTATATATTCCATATTATTTCTCTAAATGTAATTATATATATCATACATGTGACACGGTGATGAAAAAATAATCACATCTCTTCAGGGAGGTGGTATTCCACACATACTCATAGAAAACAATATCATTTTTCAATTAATGGAAAGGTATAAAAGTAAATAATATATTATAATTTTATAATTATAAATATTTCATGAATATAATAAATATTAATTAAATATATCTTTAAAACCATCCTTATTATGAGGTTATGGAAAACAAATTATATTGGTTCATGAGACAATAGTCCACAATACACACAAACGATTATTTCCTTCCATATTTGATGGATGAGGAGACTGATAATGATTATTCCATTAAAATAATAAAATAATAGTATATTAGATATAATGGTATTATTATCTCAGAATTATTGAAGAATATTTTATGAATTTATAAAAATTAAAAAAAAATGAAAATGCTTGGTTAAGAACTATACCTCTTCTTCAAACTACCTTTTAAGGTTGACACCAAAATAATTCCTAGGATAGTTTTATGAAAAAACTAAGGCCACAATAACAAGGGTATGGAATTAATATAGTTATTTTGGTGGGTATTGTATTAATAATTTTTTTGATGTGTGAAGAAGGAGGAGAGTGGGATCCCTTTTATAAGATACATGAGGGGTACTCTTGGAGTTTGTTAAATTATTAAATTAATATAACTTACTTTTCACCTTAAAATGGTTTAAAATTGATAATATTATATGATAATATGAGAAATAGTCTAATATTTTTCATGAAATAAAAATTTTATGTCACGACCCGTCCTCGGGGCCCGTGTCGTGACTACCCCAAGCCCGCCTTCCATAGGCCAGGGGCTGGCGACTATCACCAAAGGCGAAAATCCCGATAACTGGGAAGGCATTTCCTTTATAAATGTAAACAAAACACCACAGAGTACAAGCAGAAGTTAAACACTAAGTACAAAGAGAAGTGCTGAAAGGTTAATGGGCTAGAATACAAACCCAAATGACAGTACAAGTACAACTGAACAAAGTACAACAGAAAAAGACAACAACTGGAAGAATGGAAGTGGCTCCTGGGTCATCCTCCTCGGATCCTACCTGAAGGGTAGGTACAGATGGCGTAGCTCCTGGATCGTCCACCACGAATTCTACCTGAAGGGTAGGTACAGATAGCCTCCACAATGCTCTCTCCCGTCAACCTCCTCCGAGTGTCGTCTCGCCGTGACGTCCACCTCCGGATACTGACTCGTCGTGTAGTCCACCTTCGGGTACTGACTCGTCATGTAGTCCACCTCCGGGTACCGTCCAGTCCTCGAACACATGGCCTCCGTCAGCACTGCCCGTCGTCTGCAACCAACACAATGAGGTGCGGGCATAGCCCGTGCAGGGGTGAGTATAACGATACTCAGTAGGGACCCTGAGACCCTCAAGGTCTCACTAAAACCAACATGGATAACCACAAAGAAGATCTCAATAGATAACCTCTACTTAGGTATATGCCCATGCATATACATAAGTTATCAAGTAACCCATCTCAATCATGAGGAAACACCAAGATCATGAAATCAACGGATAACCACTACCCATGTATATGCCCATACATATACGTAAGTTATCAAGTGACCCACCTCAATCATGAGGTAAACACAAATGTCAAAAGTCTCAGCTCAAACCAGGATTTTCATTATCGAAACCATAACTGCTGAAGAGCCCAGTCTCTGGAGTGTACAGTGGTCTTGTCACGACTCCGAGGTACTGTTCACTAACCTAAGACTGCTGAGGTACTCCTCATGTCGAGTACAATGGGCCAGCCACCCAGACACAGTAGTGCTTCCCGCTGGGGTATGTCACCCAAACACAGTAGTACACACCCCCTTGTAGCCTGCTGAGGTACCTTCCGGATGAGTACTGCGGGTCTGCACTGTCACACAGGTAGTGCTCCGTCCTCCATGGGTCTGCACCCAAAGAAAGTAGTGCTCCGTCCACTGGGCTAGTCGACTCACTCCAAGTCGAGTCGGTCAAGCAGTCGTCAGATCTCAGTCGGCTACACGGTCTCCGTACTCCGCATGCTTGTCTCCGAGAGGGTCCTCTCCACGAGCTACAGGTCGACACTCCAAGTATCTCAAAGTCCCACGAAGAAGTATCTCAAAGGACCCCCTCGTCATAGGGGTCCCAACGCAACAGACGATGCGTCAATCGGACGCCCGGTCTGGGAGTTATTAGCCTTTCCGTCCTAGGGGCCCAGTTGGTTTCATGAGAAAACCAACCCGACCGTATCTCAACTGTAACCCGAACTCTCATAGGGTATACTCATAGGGACCGTTTCTCAACGTGATCTCGAACGCCGCTGACGGTTCGTCAAACAGACGTCTATTCTGAAAGATAACAGCTTTTCCGTTCCAAGGGCCCGGTTTGATTTCGGGTACAATCCAACCCGGACACTATCCAACAACAACCAAAACTCAGGTGAAGAATGACAAGAGTTCCGTCTCATCAAGAGGAATTAAACGAGACAGACGGTGCGTCAATCGGAAGACCGATCTGTGAGTTATTGGCTTTTTCGTTCCAGGGGCCCGGTTGGTTTCATGAGCGAACCAACCTGACCACACTCCGACGACATCCAAAACTCGAGCGGAGTAAGCCAAATGATCCGTCTCACTTAAAGGAATCTATCAAAGTCAACGGCACGTCAATCGGACGTCCGGAGCTCAAGATATAAGTGTTTCCGCTCCGAGGGCTCGGTTGGTTTCGTATCTAAACGAACCCGGCCAAACCCAAAGTATTCCGAAACCTTGAGTTCGATATATCAAAATGACCGTATCGTTCCAAGGATCGCTACGCAACTAACGGTGCGTCGATCAGTGGTCCGTAGCCCAAGATATGGGAAAAAGAAAAAAGAGGGTCCGAAAATGGGGGGTTTGGGCCCGGACCGGCCCGGCCCGACCCCCCCTGGGTCGGCCCGGGTCCGACCCGGCTGGGCCCGGCGCGGCTCGGCCAGCGCGGCCGGGCGGAAGCCGCGGGCGGGGTGCGCGGCTCCCCCCCCCCCCTCGCCGCTAATTAAAGCCGGGGGCGAACCGCCGCCGCCGGCCTTCTGGCGGCGCGCCGCCATCGCCTTCCGCGGACCACCGGACGCGCTCCGGTGGTCCGTTTCTCTTTCCGTCTTCGCCAACGGTCCTCCCGGGACCCGACTTTCACTGCGAAGGGATTCAAACGCCATAGCGGCCTTCTTCGGCATCGTCCGTCGATCCGCACATCGATAAACAAGCTACGGAGGGTTGTCGGGCCGTGTTTGTTCGGCCCACGCCCTCCGCGTTAGGTGTTATAAATTTGTCAAATAATAAACACATGATTTTAATCATTGACGAGGGTTTAATTTATCCAAAATAAATTATACGAACACCTTGCAATCAAAAACCCACGCACGAGAGTTTAAAATTTGAATGCGCGGCGTGACGACGTCGCGCATTCTTGCCGCTCGATCCCGCGTGGCGTGACGACGTCGCGCATCCTTGCCGCTCGATTCCGCGCAGCGTGACGATGTCATGCATCCTTGCCGCTCGATTCCATGCAGCGTGATGATGTCGCGCATCCTTGACGCTCAAGTCCACGCGGTGTGACAACACCGCGTTAATTTCATTCGAGCCGCAACAACAAGAAAAACAATAAGGGAGGGGGACGGCCGTGTTTGTGCGGTCCGGCCTCTTCCCGTTAACTGATATCATGCGGTCCAAATATCGCAGATAAAATACGGAAGAGAATCACGTAAGGAAAATCACGTAAACCCCCTACCTCGAGCGCGACTTGAACGAGGTTTTCATCGTGGAGAAATTCGTCACAGAGAAACCATCGCGGAAAGAGGATTTGAAGACGACGTCGGGGTGCGTCTGAGGAGGAAGCGGCGTCTTCTCACGTGTTGCGGTGGAGAGGAAGGAAGGCACGTCATTGTTCTTCGTGGAAGAATGGTGTTCTTCGTCGGAGACCGATTCGTTCTTCACGTTCTTCGTCGATGAAGAAGAAGTTCTTCATGCCTCCAAAATCCTCCCAAGTCCTCTCCAGCAATAAAGGAACTAACGCAAAATAAATTAAGTCACACTTAATTTATTAACTCAACATGGCTTTTGAAATTCAAGTGTTTGAATTTCAAAAACTCACATTAAACTCACTACATTAATGTCATAAGTTATTAATCTTAAGATAACAATATTAATGTTGAGTTGAGGGGGTTAGAGGATATGAAGGGGTGGGGTTCGTGTGGGCCCCAACACCCTCATAACCTCCCAAGGGAGGTTGGGTAGTTACCCAAATTCCATCCAAAGGATTTAAAAACTTAGAGTAAAATAAAGATTGTTGTTAAATTTTTATTTTTAACTTCCAAATTTTTTATCAACTACTCTCAATTAAATGAAACTCCGGAATAGGTGTTCATAATCAAATACCGGAGCTACGGTTCCATCAGTGCCCTCAGAATTTGATTCCGAGCACCGGTTCAAAAGTTAGAAAAACCCGCTCGTTCATTCACTGAACGTACCCGAGCCAAACTTCGGAAAATGATTCCGGGCATACCGGGCCTCGGAATCAGGCGCCGTCAGAAACTGCGTTCTTGTAAAATTTCAAATAAAATTAAGAAAAAATTTTCCTTGAAATTTCCGGGTCCTTAAATTACTCCCACCTTAGGGATTTACGTCCCCGTAATGCTTCAACACAAACTAGGGTCACAAAAGCGCTATTGAGCACGAATCTGAGCCTTCCGCTCCCATGTGTTTATCTGGAGATTCCGAGATGGCTATGAAAACAGACAATAGGAATCAACCATCCTCATAGGACCCACTCCCGTCGAACCTCAAACTCCACTGGAACCTCCGCAAAAGTCACCCCATCATCAAAGACCAGCTCCCCATGGTCAAAGATTTGTGTCGGGACGTGTCACGTATGTAACCTATTTTAGGGTTATTTTAAATTTATTTTCCAATCATGATTTGTTTTGGTGGTTTCCAAAGGTTTTATTGAGAATAGGTGAGTTTTCATGAATTGGGCCAAACTGCGAGCCCAATTCCAGATTTAAAAATAAATTTTGTTTCATTTATAACTTTTTCAATTTTTAATATTTTTGACTCATTCAAACTTCTAATTGTTCTACCCTGATATAGTAACCCCACATTTAAATTTGGGGCTTTTATAAATCCATAAGCAAGGATGATTTTTGTTTTTATTTGAGAATTGGGCAAACCCGAAGGCCCATTTTCCTGTTTTAAATTGTTTCATTAATTTATTAATATATTATTCATTAAAATGGATTTTTCGGTGATTCCACCTCCCTCACGACCCTAGGAAGCCCATGCGCGCTCCCATTTCCTTTACCACCACTTTGGAGATCTATGTCATCGCGATTTGGTGCTGACATTCTTGGGGTTTCTAAAATCGGGCAGATTTGAGGAGGTAAGTTCATTCCATCAGAACTCTCTCAATTCTTACTCTTTCCCCCCCATTCCAATTCCTATATTATCTCATAATCCCTGTTCGAACTTCCCTAGAATGGTTGGATATTTTTAAATTCATATTCTGGTGGAGTTTAGGTCGTTTTCTCGAAGATTATTTTGGGTAATGTTTCTCTTTTCAATTCTTCTCTTCTCCTTAGGGTTTGCACCCTATATCAATAGTTTATAGAATGTCCAGAACATAGGGTTCAAACATATGGTCTTATTTGGTATCTTTTTGGTCAATTTTTGGTGGTCTAGGTCTGGATTTATATTCCATGATGTGCGGCGGTGGTTCCGTTGATGTTTCGCACCATGTTTTGAGGGTTTCAACATAAAAGGTAGGTGATTCCATGTGTAATCATTTCTAGATGAGTTAGTTTTCTTGAATTACTTATTATTAATTTAATAATATGTTGTGTGTTGTGCGGGAACTGTTTATTTTGTATTTGGTAAAACATTTGTTTTTATAGTTTCATTTTAGTTAAAAAACATTGGGTGTTTTACATGTGCAACCCTTTGGGTATTGTTTGGGTGTGTTTTATAACATATGAAATTGGTTTAATAAATCTTGTTTGGGCTGAAAATTCTGAGTTAGTAGGGTATTGGTTTTCCATTAGGATTTAAAGAGGTTTCTTTTAATGGTTTTAAGGTGTAAAGCCTTATTGTACTTCTTGGAAGTGATTTTGAAAACGTGTGCTTTTCATGTGGATCTTTTGTGGTATTGTTTGAGGTGTTTTTATAACACACGAGGGTAGTTTAATAAATGTTTTTGAGGATGAAAATTCTGTTTTTAATTTGTATTTGTGTGATTTTTTCCTTGAAATATGGTTTTGAAATGAGTTTTTTTTGTGAAAAGATTTGGTACACTCTTTAGAATTGTTTTATGAATGTTTTGAATGGTTTAATGATTTATGTAAGATGTGAAACCATATTGGAAAACTATTTTGGATTGTTTATACTTTCAAATGGACCATTTTAAATAGTAATAGTTATGTTATGTTATGTGTATCCTCTTGGAAATGTTTAATAAAAATGTTTAATGGATTTACTAAAATGTGAAAGAGGTGTGAACGTTATATGGGTTGTTTGTGTGAGTGCAATGTGAAAAGTGGATTTTGTTTATAAAACGGGTTTTAGGAAACATGTGAGTGGGATGTTATGTGATGTTTAGTATATTTGTAGGTATTTTATAAAATTGATAAAGGATGTGTTGGATTGTGAAAGTTATGCAAAAAGTGTTGTGGGCTATTTTGGTGCGGGTTTGATTTCAAAATGCATTTGAATGAAAAGTGGACTTTTGTGACTTGTGTTGTATACATGTGGGATGTTTGGTGAATTTATGATATGGAAATGATATTTTCATGTGAAATGTATATTCATTGACTTGTTGAAATTGTTTGAGCACAAAGGGAAAACCCGGGTATCTAGGTGGGTGGGCGTGTACTAGTATGCTAGTGATCCCGTGGGATTTGGCCTCAGTTTCACTTAGCAGGATTGACACTTACAACTCTAACTAAACTAAGATGATGATGATTTGGGACCACTAGTTTATGAGTATGTTCCCTACTAGTGGCTCGTGCACGAGAACAGATATTTGTGATGGTTACTCTCACCGAGATACGAGGTACCTAGGACCCACAGCTAACTAGTGCCTTGGGGTTATTTCCCATTGCTTGTGCTCACTGGATATTTTGTGCTTACCGTCGGCATACGGTACATTTTGATGGAAAATTCAGTAGCTTTGGTGTTTATTTTAAAAAGTGTTAATCCTTTAAAATAGCCCACTTGAAAACTATTCTTATTCAATGTTGCAGCTTTTAGAAATTGTAACTAGCTTTTCATGTTTTTGAAAACTTGCATGATTTTCGTCTTTAAATGCTTATTATATGGAATCTCTTAGTGGTGGTATCCTATTGGGATTTGGGTCACACCCTACTTACACCCTTGGGTGTAAGTAGACTTGGTTATTTTGTTGTCGCAGGTTTGGGTATAACTTTTGTGCCAACAGTTCGGGTTTCCACCGGTCATTCATGATGCGGTGTTGTGCAGATGGCTTGAGGAAGATGCCACTTGCCATGTTGAGGTTCTTGGGCTTTCTTTTCTTGGGTTTGTACCTTTGTAATAATCTTCAAACATTGTTTAAAATTGTGCAATTCAGTTCTGAATTTATTAAAAAGATGTTTCGGTTTGAAAAATCCTGATTTGGTTTCTTGGATTCATTTGATGTTTCAAGTATAAAAACTCGGGTAAATCGTTCCCAATTTTCAGTTTTGATACCCGGGCACTTGTGCCAGCCCGTGGGGATCGGGAACACCCTTCGGGACTTTCCACGGGTCAGGTTGGGTGCCAGTTTTTGTGGCGACCAGATTATTTTCGTGACAAAATGGTATCAAAGGAGGTTTTGGTTAACTCTTTGGGTCATGTAATTTAGGGAACAGTCGGGATAGATTAGAGTTAGAATTGTTGGGACTTTGTAGTTCGGTTATGGGTAGGGTGCCTGATCACCACACCTCATGAAAGGATTCGAGTCACCAGGGGAAGTCGGGATTTATCTATGTTCTTTGTTTTTCTTGGTTTAATGATGATTAGGGGAAATGAAAAGAGGGTTGGGTTAATGGTCTCAGTGATCTCACAGGGCCTAGAAATCCATGTGGAGCCGGGGATATTCTCTAGAACACTCTCTGTGACAGTGAAGTGATTGGAATATGGCCGCCAACCATATTTCCAATTCACCCACTGAAACTAGTTTCCTCTCAGATTGTTTTGTACTATAGTTTTGCAATCTTGGAACTTTGGTTTTAAAAGGACTTGGTTTTAGGAAGTATAAATTTTTTCTGAAATTATTTTCAAATAAATAAGGAATGTATTGATTTATGAAATGGTGGAACTGAATTTTTAGATTTTTTTTGAAATGGAAAATGGTATTTTTACACCTCTTTTGAAAGCATGAACTATATTGAAGTTGGTTTTGAAAAGTGTTTACAATAGAGTTTTCTAAACAGTCAAAGAGTGTTTTAATGGGATGAGATGTTGTGAAATTGATGTGAATATATTGAAAGTGAGTTATTTTCTAAATGGTTGTGCATTTCTGAAAAGTTGTGTAAGATGTGAGTTGGAATTTGAACTCGTGGTTAGCGGTTTTGAGAAAAAGGATGTGTTGGTTGACCATTTTGGTTTTGAAAAGTGGAAAGAATTTTTGTTTTAACCTTTGGAATTTTCATGAGAAACCACATGCATGGGGTTATATGGGAAGAGGGATGGTTGATGACATGACTGGATGAGTGTCAGGATGGATATGAGGAGGGTGCCTGGTGTGGCATAGAAACATGCATGTGTAAGGGACATGGGGTACCATTAGTGGATGCGCTAACCGCTGAACCATTTGTTTTCAAAGAAATGTTTTTAAATAAAAAAAACATGATTTCTTGATGATTTTTTTGGATGGTGTATATTATGTGTTTTCGGAAAATTTTGATGTTGTGGGATGTTTTGAGTCTAAGAACCCCTCCTATTTGAACTGTGTTTTGGGTTTGGGTTTGGTCAGTAAGTTGTGTTGTAGGGACGGTTAGTGGTCTCTTTTGAAAAATGTTTCGGGACGACTTTACGATGGTTCCCTACATGTGTTTGGATATGGTTTGTGGTATATCTTGACCAATGGACTATCTTGTTTGGGTCGTTGGGTTCAATCATTGGATAAGGTACACCCTCATTAAAGGTTAGTGCACAATTGAAGTGCAACCCGGATTGTTTCTCCGTTTGAAGACCCTCTAGTTGACCAATATAAGGGATTTTTTCTTGAGATTTCTAGATTGAGTCTACACCCATTCCTTTCGTTGATTTTTAGATCCTCTTATAATGGGAGAGTTCTCTTGGAAGGTTGAAAGAGACCTTAGTTTCTTAAGTTTCTTGATTCGTCGAAGGTGGATATGGTCTAGGGTTGTTAGTGTGGATGATTGTCTCGATGGTGTCTAAGAGGGCCTTTGGGTTCTTTAAAGTTTCTTTGAATCATGAGTTCATGTTAAACCACTGGTGTGGGAAATATGGTCATGATAGGATATTGTGGACACTTTCCATAATTTTGTGTTGTTTGGGGATGTTGTATAAGGTCCCTCTCCATGAATTGTTTATATCAGTTGAAATGGTCATGTTTGGTGATGCCTTATGATATCATGTACTCGATTGACTGTATAGGTGAAAGTAGTGAATTCCACTGAGAGTCCCTGTTATGTTGGGAAAATGTCTCCCTTGGAAAAACATTAAAATCATCTATTTTAGAGGAATGTGAGTGTAGGTGTTCTTTACTTCTATTGTTTCTCACCTGAAGAATCAAGTTGTGATGTGTGTGAATCTTCTTAGCCCTTGTTTCAGTGAAATATCAGGATAAGGTAAAGTGAGTTTGGAATGTGTTATGTATAGAAAACTTATTTGGGACTGCGGTGTAGTTTTTAGTGGCACCGAAAAGATGAATTCTCATTCAGTGGGTTTCCAAATATTAACTATGAGGCCGAAGATGCTTCAATCATTTGAGCTCCAGCCATAGGTCTCGGAGAGAAGCTGGCTCGTAGTCAGGGGAAATCCTAGGGACATTTAAACCCTTGTACAAAGTCATATCATTAGAATGAAAGATGGGAATAGTTCAAACTTATAGTTTTGTCATGGTTGAGCACATAGTTTGTGCACGTTTAGTAGTGGTCGTGTGCCAGGAAGCCATGTAGAAAGAATTATATTCATAGTTAGCACACAGTTTCCCAAACCATGCGGACTAATTCTACGCCCTTCCTAAATCCTTAATTTCTATTTGGGTCTTTCTGTGTCGGCCCATGCTGGTCGGTTAAGATGGTCAGTTCTTATGATGGGGAGACCCACTATGATTCTCATGAATGTTCCTTCATAAACATTTAATGGAATTATATCCCTTGTACTAGAGAATATGTTTGGGCCTCCCACTATTAGTGTCTTGATTCTGTCTCGTGAAAACAATTTAAGTTTTCTCTTATGGTGGGGAGCCCATTTGTGTCTCTTCATACGAGTAACTCATATTTTTTTTCCTTGGACATGTTTGGGAAGTAGGTATTATCATTCGAAGAAATATAACTACCTACATATTCATTGGGTAAACATTGATATTGGAGAGTTTCCAATGGTTTAGTTATAGTAGGGAAGTGTAACCTTGTTCAATGTTGTTGTTTTTTTTGGGTAAATTGATTGAGTATTGTTCATATTGTTTTTGAGGAGTTTTCATTTGGGATAAAGCCTGAATGTACGTGATTGTTTCAGGAAAGTGGTGTAATTTTGGTTTGTGAGAGTATTACTTCCATCATTGATCACTGGAGGTGTTTTGAACTTTGGGGGTGAAACCTGGCAAGGGTGTACCTATTGGTTACTAAGTTGGGTTTGGTTGTTTCTTTGACCTTGCTGTGACTTTCCGGGGCGGAAAGTTTTCAAGGTGGGGAGAATTTTCACGTACGTAACCTATTTTAGGGCTATTTTAAATTTATTTTCCACTCATGATTTGTTTTGGTGGTCTCCAAAGGTTTTATTGAGAATATGTGAGTTTTCATAAATTGGGCCAAACTGCGAGCCCAATTCCAGATTTAAAAATAAATTTTGTTTCATTTATAACATTTTCAATTTTTAATATTTTTGACTCATTACAACTCCTAATTATTCTCCCCTGATACAGTAACCCCAAATTTAAATTTGGGGCTTTTATAAATCCATAAGCAAGGGGGAGTTTTGTTTTTATTTTAGAATTGGGCCAACCCGAAGGCCCATTTTCCTGTTTTAAATTGTTTCATTAATTTATTAATATCTTATTCATTAAAATGGATTGTTCGGTGATTCCACCTCCCTCTCGACCCTAGGAAGCCCAGGCGTGCTCCCATTGCCTTTCCCCCCCACTTTGGAGATCTATTTCATCGCGATTTGGTGCTAACATTATTGGGGTTTCTAAAATCGGGCAGATTTGAGGAGGTAAGTTCATTCCATCATAACTCTCTCAATTCTTACTCTTTCCCCCCCATTCCAATTCCTATATTATATCATAATCCCTGTTCGAACTTCCCTAGAATGGTTGGATATTTTTAAATTCATATTCTGGTGGAGTTTAGGTCGTTTTCTTCATGATTATTTTGGGTAATGTTTCTCTTTTCAATTCTTCTCTTCTCCTTAGGGTTTCCACCCTATCTCAATAGTTTATAGAATGTCCAGAACATAGGGTTAGAACATATGGTCTTATTTGGTATCTTTTTGGTCAATTTTTGGTGGTCTAGGTCTGGATTTATATTCCTTGATGTGCGGCGGTGGTGCCGTTGATGTTTCGCACCATGTTTTGAGGGTTTCGGCATAAAAGGTAGGTGATTCCATGTGTAATCATTTCTAGATGAGTTAGTTTTCTTGAATTACTTATTATTCATTTACTAATATGTTGTGTGTTGTGCGAGAACTGTTTATTTTGTATTTGGTAAAACATTTGTTTTTACAGTTTCATTTTAGTTAAAAAAATTGGGTGTTTTACATGTGCAACCCTTTGGGAATTGTTTGGGTGTGTTTTATAACATATGAAATTGGTTTAATAAATCTTGTTTGGGCTGAAAATTCTGATTTAGTAGGGTATTGGTTTTAAATTAGGATTTAAAGAGGTTTCTTTTAATGGTTTTAAGGTGTAAATCCTTATTGTACTTCTTGGAAGTGATTTTGAAAACGTGTTCTTTTCATGTGGATCTTTTGTGGTATTGTTTGAGGTGTTTTTATAACACATGGGGGTAGTTTAATAAATGTTTTTGAGGATGAAAATTCTGTTTTGAATTTGTATTTTTGTGATTTTTTCCTTGAAATATGGTTTTGAAATGAGTTTTTTTGTGAAAATATTTGGTACACTCTTTAGAATTGTTTTATGAAAGTTTTGAATGGTTTAATGATTTATGTAAGATGTGAAACCATATTGTAAAACTGTTTTGGATTGTTTATACTTTCAAATGGACCATTTTAAATATTAATAGTTCTGTTATGTTATGTGTATCCTCTTGGAAATGTTTTATAAATTTTTTTAATGGATTTACTAAAATGTGAAAGAGGTGTGAACGTTATATGGGTTGTTTGTGTGAGTGCAATGTGAAAAGTGGATTTTGTTTATAAAACGGGTTTTAGGAAACATGTGAGTGGGATGTTATGTGATGTTTAGTATATTTTTAGGTATTTTATAAAATTGATAAAGGATGTGTTGGATTGTGAAAGTTATGCAAAAAGTGTTGTGGGCTATTTTGGTGTGGGTTTGATTTCAAAATGCATTTGAATGAAAAGTGGACTTTTGTGACTTGTGTTGTATACATGTGGTTTGTTTGGTGAATTTATGATATGGAAATGATATTTTCATGTGAAATGTATATTCATTGACTTGTTGAAATTGTTTGAGCACAAAGGGAAAACCCGGGTATCTAGGTGGGTGGGCGTGTAATAGTATGCTAGTGATCCCGTGGGGTTTGGCTTCAGTTTCACTTAGCAGGATTGACACTTACAACTCTAACTAAACTAAGATGATGATGATTGGGGACCACTATTTTATGGGTATGTTCCCTACTAGTGGCTCATGCACGAGAACAGATATTTGTGATGGTTACTCTCACCGAGATACGAGGTACCTGGGGCCCACAGCTAGCTAGTGCCTAGGGGTTATTTCCCATTTCTTGTGCTCACTGGATATTTTGTGCTTACCGTCGGCATACGGTACATTTTTCTTGAAAATTCAGTATCTTTGGTGTTTATTTTAAAAAGTGTTAATCCTTTAAAATAGCCCACTTGAAAACTATTCTTATTCAATGTTGCAGCTTTTAGAAATTGTAACTAGCTTTTCATGTTTTTGAAAACTTCCATGCTTTTCGTCTTTAAATACTTATTATATGGAATCTCTTAGTGGTGGTATCCTATTGGGCTTTGGATCACACCCTACTTACACCCTTGGGTGTAAGTAGACTTGGTTATTTTATTGTCGCAGGTTTGGGTATAACTTTTGTGCCAACAGTTCGGGTTTCCACCGGTCATTCATGATGCGGTGTTGTGGAGATGGCTTGAGGAAGATGCCTCTTGCCATGTTGAGGTTCTTGGGCTGTCTTTTCTTGGGTTTGTACCTTTTTAATGATCTTCAAACATTGTTTAAAATTGTGCAATTCAGTTCTGAATTTATTAAAAAGATGTTTCGGTTTGAAAAATCCAGATTTGTTTTCTTGGATTCATTTGATGTTTCAAGTATAAAAACTCGGGTAAATCGTTCCCAATTTTCAGTTTTGATACCCGGGCACTTGTGCCAGCCCGTGGGGATCGGGAACGCCCTTCGACACTTTCCACGGGTCGGGTCGGGTGCCGGTTTTTGTGGCGACCAGATTCGGTTCGTGACAGGATGTGCATGTATCTCCTCAGCTGAGATACGTGGAAGATGTCGTGCACCCAGTGCAACTGAGGTGGATGGGTGAAGCGGTAAACCACCTCGCCTAACCTGCTGGGGACCTAGAAAGGTCCATTGAACCTCGGAGATATCTCGCTGCCTCGGCTACATCTCCGTAAACATCGTCGAGGTGAGACCCGTATAAGGACGTGATCGTCATTCTCGAACTCAGAGGTCTCCAACTCCTGTTTAGAACAGAAACTTAAATCGACTTCTACCACGAGGGTAAGGTTGACTGACTCAAGAATGATCGGCTGCACCCTCCTATGCAAGAGTTACCCTGCACTGCCTGGGGTTTCCTTTTCACCGACCAAGGAAAACCCATCCCGACGTTGTAGTTAAACCACAACCTTTTTTCCTAATACCGTCAATTTGTGTATGAACTGTCCAGTCTATACTCAAATCAACGTCGTAAGGCCTCGATGCTACCACCAAGAGATTCCAACCGAAACTCTCGCCTCGAGGGTCTGACCACACCGTCGGCGTAAGTGTGATTATCGAGTGTCTTCCCAAGGTATCTCCAGACGTGAGGGTCAAGTCCACGGCTTCTGGAAACTCTAGGTATAGAACGAGATTTGTGAAAGCAAGGAATGATTCATATCGACGTCTGTTACTACAACATCTAGTAGTGGACACAGACTGTCCCTTGAATCATTTTTAGTGCCATTGGGTCACACTCCTTGACCGCATGCAGCCGCACTCTTCCTCCGCCATCCAGTTCCCTAAGCCTGGTGGGGATAACTAAGGTGGGTGGTTGTATAGCATGTTAAGATGTACACCACCTCATGCTGCTCTCCTAGATCTTCCTCCACGTTTTCTGCTTCACAGACTCATCTCTCCTTTAAGATTTCTCTTATGGAAACATTTAACATGCCCGAGTCTCCAAGACTGGTGCCTGTTTCCTATTTCTTACTGCACTGTGCAGTCTTCATCCGCTCTTGGATGATCTGAACCTTCTTTGCCTACGATCTGAAAGAGCTTCTAAAATTTCTCCTTTGCCGAAAAGGGAAACTCGGTCTCATCCCTTGGATGAACCACAACCATTGCCTAATATAGTCAATCCTGACATGAATGATGTATTCATGCCATGGATGACGTTGTAAGGCCTCGACGTAACTACCAAGAGATCCAACTGTCACTCTCGCCTACAAGGATCGAGTCACACTGTTGGCATCAGTGTGAGGTCACTGGGTCTCCTACAGTAGAAATCTCAAAAGTGAGGGTCAAGTCAACAGTTTCAATCGGGACCACTTAGTATAAACCAAACAAAGGACAGGAAATAAAACATCTCAAAGATAAGTGTCTTTTTATTATTGCAGCTCATAGTACAAAAACACGAATACAACATCAACATGAAACTAGAATTACAAGGGACGTATCCACTAGTTCCGCTCTTGTCCACCTGCTCCCGGAGCTCTACTGCCTTGTCCACTGCTCGGCTGTTGCTCAAGCACTCGTCGCTGCTTCTGCCTCAGTGGCTCCTCCAACGCCTGTAGATCAACTGTACGAGGAGTCGGACAGTCACATGCCAGGTAACCCTTCCCGCCGCATGAGTAACACTGTCTGTTTCTGGCATGCCTGGCTTTGACCCCACCCCGGGTGCCCCGCACCACCGGTCCTAAAACCCGAGATCGTCCAACTGCTGGTCTGGTCCTCTTAGACCTCTGCATCATCTTTCTACTGCCCCCAAATGACTCGACTACTGATCGAAAAACACGCGCCAAACGCAGAAGCTCCTATACACGCTCGGGGTGTAGAGCTACTGGCATAAACTCCATCCTGAAGAAGGCCTCGAAGTCTTCCCATGCGAAGGTCATCCCGTCGCAAAACTGAAACAAGTGGCTCCACCACCTGCCTGCTGCTTCCTGAAGGAGGCTGGCAGCAAAGATCACCATGAAGTCTGCCGGCGTCCCCACTAGCCTGAGGACTCTCACCACAGCCTCCAGCCAAACCTCAGCCTCCTTCGGGTCCATCTCTCCCCAGAACCTGGGTGGCCTCTGGCGCTGGAACTCGTGTAGCGCGCTCAAGTGGCGTGCATTGCCTATTGCTGGGGATGGTGGAATCGGTGGCCGAACGTATGGTAGTACCGCTGGTGCCTCCGCTGGTGCCTCAACTGCAAGAGGGCCCTGTACCGAAGCCTCGTCGCTCGACAGGCTATTAGTACACAGATCCCTCTGGGCTCTAGCTAGTCGTCCGAGAAAAGGCATCATGAAAGAAACAACAGGACACGGTCAAACGATTATACCTGGTGAGCTGACCTGGTTTGAGCTGATATTTAAATAAAACTTCTAGAAACACACATGCAATCAGTGTTTTCGTGCACAAAGTCAGAATTCAGTTGTCAGGGTCCTGGTGTATGGATACATCGGCCGCCCGCACCAACACTGGACTTCCTGAACTGAAAAACACACTCGGTACTCTTAACAGTATTTCTTCATAGAAATAAAAATATCAGAGTTATAAGTTCTGCTGTAGAACCGACTCCTCTGATACCAGTTTGTCACAACCCGTCCTCGGGGCCCGTGCCGTGACTACCCCAAGCCCGCCTTCCATAGGCCAGGGGCTGGCGACTATCACCAAAGGCGAAAATCCTGATAACTGGGAAGGCATTTCCTTTATAAATGTAAACAAAACACCACAGAGTACAAGCGGAAGTAAAACACTAAGTACAAAGAGAAGTGGTGAAAGGTTAATGGGATAGAATAGAAACTCAAATGACAGTACAACTACAACTGAAAAAAGTACAACAGAAAAAGACAACAGCTGGAAGAATGGAAGCGGCACCTGGGTCGTCCTCCTCGGATCCTACCTGAAGGGTAGGTACAGATGGCATAGCTCCTAGATTGTCCACCACGGATCCTACCTGAACGGTAGGTACAGATAGCCTCCACAATGCTCTCTCCCTTCAACCTCCTCCGAGTGTCATATCGCCGTGACGTCCACCTCCGGATACTGACCCGTCGTGTAGTCCACCTCCGGGTACTGACTCATCGTGTAGTCCACCTCCAGGTACCGTCCAATCCTCGAACACTCAGCCTCCGTCAGCACTGCCCGTCGTCTGCAACCAACACAACGAGGTGCGGGCATAGCCCATGTAGGGGTGAGTATAATGATACTCAGTAGGGACCCTGAGACCCTCAAGGTCTCACTAAAACCAACAAGGATAACCAAAAAGAAGATCTCAACAGACAACCTCTACTTAGGTATATACCCATTCATATACCTAAGTTATCAAGTAACCCATCTCAATCATGAGGAAAACACCAAGATCATGAAATCAACAGATAACCACTACCCAGGTATATGCCTATACATATACCTAAGTTATTAAGTGACCCATCTCAATCATGTGGTAAACACAAAGGTCAAAAGTCTCACCTCAAACCAGGATTTTCATTATCGAAACCGTAACTACTGAAGAGCCCAGTCTCTGGAGTGTACAGTGGTCCTGTCACGACTCCTAGGTACTACTCACTAACCTAAGACTGCTGAGGTACTCCTCCTGTCGAGTACCGCGGGTCAGCCACCCAGACACAGCAGTGCTTCCCACTGAGGTATGTCACCCAAACACAGTAGTGCACACCCCCTAGTAGCCTGCTGAGGTAATCACTAGACGAGTACCGCGGGTCTGCACTGTCACACAGGTAGTGCTCCGTCCACCATGGGTCTGCACCCAAACAAAGTAGTGCTCCGTCCACAGGGCTAGTCGACTCACTCCAAGTCGAGTCGGTCAAGCAGTCGTCAGATCACAGTCGGCTACACGGTCTCCGTACTCTGCACGCTCGTCTCCGGGAGGGTCCGCCCCATGAGCTACAGGTTGATACTCCAAGTATCTCAAAGTCCCACGAAGAAGTATCTCAAAGGACCGCCTCGTCATAGGGGTCCCAACACAACAGACGGTGCGTCAATCGGACATCCGGTCTGGGAGTTATTAGCCTTTCCGTCCCAGGGGCCCGGTTGGTTTCGTGAGTGAACCAACCCGGCCGTTTCGTGAGTGAACCAACGCAGCTGACGGTTCGTCAAACGGACGTCCATTCTGAAAGATAACTGTTTTTCCATTCCAAGGGCCCGGTTGGATTTCGGGTACAATCCAACCCAGCCACTATCCAAAAGCAACCAAAACTCGGGCGAAGAATGCCAAGAGTTCCGTCTCATCAAGAGGAATTCAACGAGATAAACGATGCATCAATCGGACGCCCGGTCTGTGAGTTATTGGCTTTTTCGTTCCAGGGGCACGGTTGGTTTCGTGAGTGAACCAACCCAACCGCACTCCGACAGCATCCAAACCTCGAGCGGAGTAAGCCAAATGATCCGTATCACTTAGATGAATCCATCAAAGTCGACGGCACGTCAATCAGACGTCCGGAGCTCAAGATACAAGCGTTTTCGCTCCGAGGGCCCGGTTGGTTTCGTATCCGAACCAACCCGGCCGAACCCAAAGTATTCCGAAACCTTGAGTGCGATATAAAAAAACGACCGTCTCGTTCCAAGGATCGCTACGCAACTAACAGTGCATCGATCTGAGGTCCGTAGCCCAAGATATGGGCAAAAGACCAAAGAGGGTCCGAAAACGGGGAGTCTGGCCTCAGACCAACCCGGCCCGACCCCCCCTGGGTCGGCCCGAACCGGGTCGACCCGACCCGGGTCCGACCCAACTGGGCCCGGCGCGGCCCGTCCCGACCGGCTCGGTCCAGCCCGACCGGCCGGCCGCGGCTCGGCCAACGCGGCCGGGTGGAAGCCGCGAGCGGGGTGCGCAACTCCCCCCCGCTTGCTGCAAATTGAAGCCGGCAGCGAACCACCGCCGCCAGCCTTCCGGCAGCGCGCCGCCATCGCCTTCCGCGGACCACCGGACACTCTTCGGTGGTCAGTTTTTCCTGCCGTCTTCGCCAACGGTCCTCCTGGGACCCGAGTTTCACTACGAAGGGATTCAAACGCCATAGCGGCCTGCTTCGTCATCGTCCGTCGATCCGCACATCGATAAACAAGCTGCGGAGGGCTGTCGGGACGTGTTTGTTTGGCCCGCGCCCTCCGCGTTAGGTGTTATCAATTGTCAAATAATAAACACATGATTTTAATCATTGACGAGGGTATAATTT
Source organism: Viscum album (assembly GCA_963277665.1). Lineage (NCBI taxonomy): Eukaryota > Viridiplantae > Streptophyta > Magnoliopsida > Santalales > Viscaceae > Viscum > Viscum album. Next base: position 1,292,311,441 of record OY728119.1, read on the forward strand.
ATCCAAAATAAATTATACGAACACCTTGCAATCAAAAACCCACACACGAGAGTTTAAAATTTGAATGCGCGGCGTGACGACGTCGCGCATTCTTGCCACTCGATCCCGCGCGGCGTAACGATGTCGTGCATCCTTGCTGCTCGATTCCGCGCAGCTTGACGATTTCACGCATCCTCTCCGCTCGATTCCACGCAGCGTGACGATGTCGCGCATCCTTGCCGCTCGATTGCGCGCGGTGCGACATCACCGTGTCAATTTCATTCGATCCGCAACAACAAGAAAAACAATAAGGGAGGGGGATGACCGTGTTTGTGCGGTCCGACATCCTCCCGTTAACTGATATCAAGTGGTCGAAATATCGGGGATAAAAGACGAAAGAGAATCACGTAAGGAAAATCACGTAAACCCCTACCTCGAGCGCGACTTGAACAAGGTTTTCGTCGTGGAGAAATTCGTCGCAGAGAAACTGTCGCGGAAAGAGGATTTTAAGATGACGTCGGGGTGCGTCTGAGGAGGAAGCGGCGTCTCCTCACGTGTTGCGGTGAATAGGAAGGAAGGCACGTCGTCGTTCTTCGTGGAAGAATGGTGTTCTTCGTTGGAGACCGATTCGTTCTTCACGTTCTTTGTCGATGAAGAAGAAGTTCTTCAAGACTCCCAAATCCCCCCAAGTCCTCTCCAGCAACAAAGGAACTAACCCAAAATAAATTAAGTCACACTTAATTTATTAACTCAACATGGCTTTTGAAATTCAAGTGTTTGAATTTCAAAAACTCACATTAAACTCACTACATTAATGTCATAAGTTATTAATCTTAATTTAACAATATTAATGGTGAGTTGAGGGGGTTAGAGGATATGAAGGGGTGGGGTACGTGTGGCCCCCACCCCCTCATAACCTCCCAAGGGAGGTTGGGTAGTTACCCAACTTCCATCCAAAGGATTTAAACACTTAGAGTAAAATAAAAATTGTTGTTAAATTTTTACTTTTAACTTCCACAATTTTTATCAACTTCTCTCGAGTAAACCCAACTCTGGAATAGGCGTTCATAAGCAAATACCGGCGCTACAGTTCCATCAGTGCCCTTGGAATTTGATTCCGAGCACCGGTTCAAAAGTTAGAAAAACCCGCTCCTTCGTTCACTGAACGTACCTGAGCCAAACTTCGGAAAATGATTCCGGGCACACCGGGCCTTAGAATCAGGCGCCGTCAGAAACTGAGTTCTTGTAAAATTCCAAAGAAAATTAAGAAAAATTTTTACTTGAAATTTCTGGGTCTTTAAATTTTAGATGTTTTGATTATATTTTTACACATATATTTTTTAACACTATATTAACCCTTTTGATAATTACACTAATATCAATGTTTTTACTCTTAAAGGGTTAATATAGTTACTATAAAAAGAATATTGGATGCTATATGGACCATTATTTTCATTTGAAATGATTTCCCAAAAAAATTTATAAATTTTTTTTTAGTAATTATAAATCATTTAATAAAATGTTATTTTTTATACAATAACCTTAATGTCAATTTTGGCACTAATATATTAGTTTGACTTTTCAAAACTGTAATTAAACAATGAAATTAGAATATAATGAATTTAAAACTATATAATATTAAATTTTTATATATAAAAACTCATGTAATACAAAAATTCATTCAAATAAAAGTACTTTTATCATTTATAAATTATATTATTTTATTTTTCTCTAAATTAAAAAATATTGTATCAACATTGCATAAGAATTTATGATAATTATTTTATCACAAAAAAATTAAAAATAAATCATCATGATAAATAAAAATCATTTATATTTAAAAATAATATTTATAACCTAACTTTTTTTATCCCTAAGTAAAAAATTAAAATATAATAAAACAAAGGGAATGAAAATTTTGACTTTTCTTTACAAAAATATTATAATTTTCTCAATCGTGGATATACAAAAAAGGTAATATATTCAAATTTTGGTGGATTAAAGACAAAATATACTCATCTTATATAATTAAGTAAAGTTTTAGTGTTACTTTTTAGTTCTTATCACATTATTTTTACCCTTAATTAACCAATTTTACCTTTTCCACGGTAGAAAGATTTACTATGTTTACTATTCATAATGACTAAAAATAAAAGGAAAATATTTTAAAATTTTAAAAATCCTTATTAGAAATATGTAATTCATTTTTGAAGATTCAAAAAATATAAGTGGTAAATTTTAAATTAAAATTAAACCCACAAAACATGAAGAAAAATAGTTTTCGCGAAATATGAATTTTTAAGTATAAAAATGTTTCTAAACTAAATTTAAGTATGATATTAATTTAAAATAATGTTATTGGATTATAATTAGAAAAGGAACTAAATTAATTTTAAAATCAATCCAAAATATAATTTTACTTTTTTAAATACTTTAAATGAAAAAACAGTTTTTAATAAAATAAGTATTTTCCCACTATTCATTGAAAAATAAATCTTTTATAAAAATTATACAAATTTAACCCGAAGATAATTTTTATATTATGATTTAAAATATTATGTTAATTTTATCAAATACATTTTCTAAAAGTTCCACATGATAATTATTATATTTTCTCACAAAAAAATAAAAACAAATTTCAAAGAAAAGATATTTCTTGAAAAATAAAATGACTTTACTAAAACTTATGTGCTATATTCTAAAATTTTATCAATAAATTTTTATTGAGTAAGAAATATATATATATATCATAAATCATTTATTCTTATTTATACCTGTTAATTTAATGATTAGGTTATAAAAATAATATTTAAATAATAATATTTCATTTTTTTATGGTTAGTGATGCATGTAATATAAAATATCAAACATAATTTCCTTCTTTTAAAATTAAATGATGTTAAAATATCGCCCCTTTAAATTTCAACCCCACAATTTGAACTTGATATCAGAAATCAAGAGTTTGACATTTTAAAATACCTTTTTTGAAATCCAAAATTGTAAAAATGGTTTAAAATACCTCCTCTAGAAAGGTTGGAAATATAAATACAAAGGTTGTATAGAATAACACATAAAGAGGTTCCCCAAATACTGAAATACCTCCAAAATATCATTAATTAGTTAATCAAAAAATCACTTTTTCATCCACTTGTTATCTACATAATAAAACATATGTTCCCAGAATTAATATAGTCATTATATTTCAAATTTTTTAAATTGAAAAACAATTTAATGATAGATAGAACATCACATAGGATAGTGTTACATGATTCTCCATTGTTTCCCTTCAGTTGTGGTTTCAAGACCCATGACCTTTTTAGATGCCATAGGTTTTAACCTAGTCCATGGGTTGTCCCTTTTTACAAATTTATTTTAATATAATTGTTATAAAATTCCCAAAATATGTTAAACATCATAAAAAATAACATTAATTATAAAAGATCATATAAAAACTGAAAGTTATTAATACCTTTCAACTTATTTCCATAAAATTTTGATGTATTCTTCCTAAAATAAAATTTTCAAATATTGAACTTAAGGGTTATATATACCTCTAACATCTACCAAAACATAATAATTTCCTTCCATGGTATTCACATCACATAAAACCTCAAATGGGGTATCTAATACTCATAACTTATGATAAAACTTAAATCTACCATTACATCATAACTATTGAATCCCTATATGTTGAAACCTTAATAATTCAACATTATTTATAATCAATTAACCATGATTTTTTATATTATTCCATAATACTTTCTTCCTATAAAAAATATGAATCATTTCACAGGATTCAACAATATGAAAACATAATACAAGATATAACCCATACCTTTAATTAGTGTTTTTTAGTTTTCTAATATTTAACAATAACAAAATTAGGAATTTCTAAAAATTCAACTATATGGTTTGGATGATCCATTTCATGAGATTCCCCCATATGACGTCAATTTTTATGATTCCCATACTCCCTACATTTAAAATATTCAATTGATTCCTTGGATACAATTGTATTTATCTTCCTAGTTTTAACTGAGTACTTATTTTTTCTTTGGGATATTCTTTATTTATAACGTCATTTACCATATAAATAACATATTACCCTTAATTTAAAGCATTTTACTACGCAAATCCTCCAGAATTCTCGATACAAAGGTTATTAAATATTTTAGCATTTATGATATTTATCACCTGGACATCCATGGATCATCATTTATATCATATTTTATGCATTTGGAAATTCACCTATAATTTTTTTATAATAACACATGTTATTCAATTAAGAATTACCATAAGATTTTTAAAAATAACCACCATTTAATTTGGTTACTCATTAATACATCCACTAAATTTTCTATCACAACCAGGGTTACTCTTGTTTTGGCAGGATCCATCCATTTACTAAAACAAAAAATGATAGCCTGAGAATGTCCTAAAAAACCATATTATGATGATGATAAGCACTACGATACCCTTAACCGTGTTATCTTAAAATATTTTTATTAAACTAAAATAAAAATAATTCTCCCAAAAATTTAAAGCATTGTGGTAATAGAGTTATGTTAAATTTTGATCAAATAACATCATATCCTCAAAAGTTATTTAAAGCTTTACTCTCATACCAACTATAAGGAACAAACAATAAAAAATTACATAATATTGAGTTTCAATTAGGAATTAAATTTCTTAAAATTTTAATATATTTCAAGATTAAGGTTATTGAGAATTAAATCATAACCTCGACATAATTAAATATTAAATCAATATGTGGAAACTAACAGTTCGTGTCTATATTACCCACAAAATAATACTTTTAGGATATAACATGTTTTTTTTCATGAAACATATTCAAAAAATTTATATTGACATCAAACTTGTACCAAATTATCTTTAAAAATCTATGGAAAATATTTTAAAATGTTGTATTAGTTCAAAAATCCCAGTAATATAAATAAAAATAATTAATGAAAATCAGTTTTTCCATGGATATTTACAAAAAAATTCCATTCTCAAAATAAACTTTTGGGTCAAAATAAGAATTTTGTATCAAAGAATTCACATTCTCTACCCAAATAATTTCTTAAAACATTTCATAATAAATGTTTAAGGAAAAATAAAACTCATAAAGGTTTGTTTTCAATCATGTAAAACACATCTTTTTTTTTCAAAAATTAATATTTTTCACATAAGAAAGAGAAAACACTTTTCTTAAGAAATAAAATCATTATATTACCATTATAAATCAACGTATTTACATAAAAAATATAGAAACTCTATAAAAATAGTGTAGGTAAATTTAGATATAATTTTAAATATCACTCTTACACATGGAATAACAAATAGAGTCGACTTCCATACCCAATTCATTGGAGAGAAATCAAAGACCCACTCGTTCTTGGTTTATAATGGAACCACCCTTCCTTGGTTTATTATAGAACCACACATACATGATTTATAATAGAACCAACCATCATTATAACAATTAAACAAAGTATAACATAATCATAAAACATAAAATTAATAAATTTTTAATATTATAATCATACAAATATTCTTTTCACTCCTAAGAAAACATTTCCAGAAATTGAAATATCCATTCCATTATAATTTTTTTTTGAAAATTACTAAAATATAAGATAAGTGGTTTTTATTTGATGAGAATATGGAATATAATAAATGAATTAAACTTTAAAATAATGGTTATGGTGGCGAGGAATGTCATTGTTAGCATATATGTTAAAACAGAACATTACTTTTGCCTTTTGTAAATAAATTCAATACATTTAGTATAAAATAGGTAAAAAGATTCGTTTTTAAATTAATTTAAAGAAAATAAAAAACTAGAAAAGAGTAATTTTTAATTAATTTATGTCCATATAAATAAATTAACATTGTAAATTAAAAATATATGTACATGAAAGAAAAAGAGATTGAAAGGAAACATTAAAAGAGGATTTTTTAAAAGAAATCCCATTACCTTGAGTCTGACTCAACATGTATGTTATTTAAATTATTTAATAATAAAATTGTATTTAATTACATAATAAACAAAGTTCATCTCGAATGTTTTGATGATATTTGGACCATAAGTCAAAAATGACCTCATAAGGTTTACTATAGTCAAAAAAGTCATTATTAAATAATATCTAGAATAATAATAATAATTAAATAATTATAAATGTTATATATCAATTACAATTTTAAAAACATTCCTGAATGGTGGTTATGTAAAATGAACTATGATATGATCATAGAGATGATAAGTCGTACATACGCATGCGTAACATTTCCATTTTTGAACGATTAGTATGGAAAGAAGGTAATTATTGTTTTATATTTAAATAATGATAATTATATAAAAAATTACATATCATTTCCTTAAATATAATAATATATATCAAACATTTTATGTGGTGATAAAAAAAATTACATCGCTTCATAGAGGTGGTAGACCACAAGTACACATGAACGATGTTAACATTTTTCAACGAACGAAAAGGTAATAAAGTAAATAATATATTATCTATTAATAATTATAAACTTATAATTAATATCATATATATATATAAATATTAAATCCACAATTACAACCAGACGTAAGAATAGGTGATGGAAAATGAATATCATTAGTTCACGAGGTGGTAGTCCTCCGTACAGACGAATGATGGTTTCAATTTACGTATGATGGAAGAGGATATTTATATAGGTTATTATAATTAATTAGAAATATATAAGTATATTATAGATATTTTTGTCATCATTAAATTATTTTTGGGAATAAAATTACAATGTTTTAAGAAGAAAAAAAACAAAAGCACTTGCTTAAAAACTATATCCCTTTTCAGACAACCTCTAAAAGTTTACATCAAGTTAATTCCTAGTATGATTTTATGATAAAAAATTTATTATAATAAATGGATAGGTTTGTAATAACGGTATTTTTTTTTCATTTAATGGACCAAAATTATTTTTTAGTGTGAAGAAAAGAGGAGAGTGGGTTCCCATTTATAGGAGAGGGGAGTGTCACACTTGAAATTTCATAAAGTATTAAATTAATATAAATTAATAATCACATTAAAATGAATAAAAAATGATATTTTTAAAATATATGATTAATATTTTTTAAAATAATCTCATCCAATTAAATTTGGGCGAGTTTAAATTATATTTTTTGGTTTATTGTTTAACACTCCACTAACCTTTTTGACAATTATGGCGATATGAATTTTTTTACTCTTAAGGGGTTAATATTATTACTATAAAAGAAAAAATTTGTCCAAAAATGGACCATGGTTGATATTTTCATATATATACATAAAATAGTGTTTAATTTAATATTTTTATTAATTTAAAATAATTTTATAAATAATTAATTATTAAAAAATAACATTATTATCAATTTTGGTACAATTCAATTTATTAGACTTTAAAAATTAAAAGTATACAATGAAATTATATTATAGTGAAATAAAACCTATATAATATGTAATTTTTATATTTAAATATCATTGAACATAATTATTTATTCAAATCATATTGTTTTTTATATTTTAAAATCATTCATCTTATTTTTCTATTAATTTAATATTTACTATATTGACGTTGCATCGATATTTAAGGTAATTATTTCATCAATAAAAAATTAATAATAAATTATCCTGATAAATATTAATAATTTACATTTTAAAATAATATTTATAACTAAAAATATATTATTTCTACCCCTATTTTAAAAATTTAATGATAATAAAATAATGGGAATGGAATTTTTGAGTTTTCTTTACATAAAATATTATAAAGGTAAAAATCATAGGGACATTGAAAAAGAGTAACATATTATAATTTTTGTATTATTATATATAAAATATAATCATAAAATAAAACTAAGTCATGTGTTAGAGAAAATTTACGGTCCTTATCACATTATTTTTACCCTAAATTAACCCAATTCACCATTATCTTGGTAAGTTTTCATTATGATTACTATTCACAATAAATAAAAATAAATAGGGAATATTTACCAAATTTATAACTCCTAATTCAAAATATGTAACACACCTCTCAATATTTAACACATATAATTTGGAAAATTTACTTTAAAATAAAACCCATAAAACACAATGAAAAACAATTTCTCAGAAAAATGACTTTTTAAGTACAAAAATGTTTTTATACTAAATACATGAATAAAATTAATTAAAAAATTATAATTGAATTATTATTAATTAAAATTAACTAATTATATTTTAAAAACAATCAAAAATATAATGCGAATTTCTAAATACTTTAAAAGAAAATATTGTTTTGAACAAAAATCATCTTTTTTCAACTTTTCCTTGAAAAATCAAAATTTTCAGAATATTATAAAAATTTAACCCTAATATAATTTTTATATAATGTTTTAAAAAACAAATTTTAATTAATAAAATATAAATTATAAAATTTATAATAATTAATTATAATATTTTTTTTTCATAAAAAGAAATAAAACCATTTTTGAAGAAAACATATTTTTTTGTAACGAACTAACTTTTTCCCAAGGTACGAATCATTAGTTTTTCATTTTATATGTCTTAAATGGTCCTAATGAGGTATTATAATCATGATAAGGAGGTAATAGGAGTGTCTGGGGCTCGTCCGGTGCCTGAAGCCTTGAAATGGGGAAAGCAGACTAGGCTACACAGTTTGTCTACAACCGTGGGACCCAGGCACACGACCGTGCGACTGCAATAGTAAAGTGACTAGAGCCCATCATCATGGTAAATGAATGGTTAGTAAAGCTGTGAACAATGGTTTTTAGGGAAAAATTAATATTTCCCTTCCCTTTATTTAAGTTTTAGCTTTTCTTTTTCTCCACTACCCACAGACAGAACGCACACAACTTCTTCCTTTTGAAGCTCAAACCCTCCTCCTTCTTGATCTCTTTATAATCTTTCATAAGATGACTGATTATTGATATGATAGAATCATATGATATTCCAAGGTATGTATAACCCTATGTACTCCTCTTTTCTTAGAAAATGTCTCCATCTGTTGTGCTATTTAGATGCAGGATCATTCGCCCTATTTTCAGGGCATTGGACTGGAACTTAGATCTACTCAAAACTGTTTTTAATTTGAAGTTGATATTAGGTGAGGCATAATATATGTCCCTAATTCAGGTGGTCACATTGTTTTTCATTTGAGTTTTGGTCGTTTCGTATTTATTCCATCATTCCATGAGCCGACATTTGTCGAGATCCCTTGTTGTGTTGATTCCTTTATGTCTAATTGGGCCTAGTATATTGACATAGGTTAATTGTGCCCTTTTTATGGGTTTGGATATCACTTGAACTCTATATGGAAACTCATATGTGTTCCACCTTGTAAATGGTCATGTTACCATAGTGGGCCAAAATGCTTATAACTCAATTTAGCTCCCTGCTTGGTGTTTAATTGTGTTGACCATTATCCCATATGTATTTGGTGTATACCAAGGTTACATAATGGTTATTAGAGACTTTTGGAAAAGAATTGGCCAATTGGGCATGAGATTATTTGACTTAGACATTTGGAGCTTAGCACCATAACTTGATATGGATTTTCCATGTTAGGAAAATTGGATGGGTGGCTTTGTAGGTTGGCTCAGATGATATCACCTAAAACTTTTAAATGTTTTTGCTAAAATATAATGATTTAAAGGGATAGAATGGCCTTTTGATTATCTTGATTTATTATAAAGGTATTGCACAATTGGTTTGATTTTTTTGAATTTAATGATGTAATATGGTTTTACATAGATTATATATTGTAAATTCTTATGAAATTTCTATGCTCATGTATAATTACATAAATGTGTGGATGTGACACTTTTAAACCCCATGCCACATATGAGATTTATGGGTGGGAGGCATGCTTACCCCATTCCATTGATAATTTCTAGATATGTATAGATGGGAGGTATTTTTACCCCATACCTGTTATAATCTCTGTATGGTAGGGAGGCATTCTTACCCATTTCTTGTATCTTCTACAGGTAGGAGGCATTATTACCCCACACCAGGTATGGTATGTATATATGGATGAGAGGCATGATTACCTCATGCCAAAGATAAGACCTGTATATATACGTACGAATGATAGGAAATCTTACCTCATTCGAGTAATAACGTTTATATATATATATCAATATATATCAATATATATACATGGTGACATTGTTAGATATACTAGATGTGAGATGAAGCATGTAGACCCACTTGGAATCCATTAAGAACCTGAGCAGAATGTAAATTAATTATTATCCATTATCTTATTTTCCCATTGTTAGCTGCACGATTTTTACTTACGAGGACCACTTAGATTAAACGTATACACCGTCAGTGGTGTCATACTGAGATTTATCTCACACTCTACTCAGGCTGCCTTTGGCACCCAAAAAACTATTTACCTACAGGTATGGATAGATCCCATCACCAGTATTTTGGTTGTTGATACTTACTATTTAGTTAGATCCTAAGAGTAGAGGAATGAGCTTAGGCTCAAGATGCTATGGAGAAACTTTTGGATTTTGTTCTATTTTGAATTTTTGTATTGGTATGTATTTTTCCAATTTCCTATTCCCATTTTTTACTAGCATTCTATGCATGCATATCTGTATCAGACACAACATATGAGGCTTTTGTTACATTATTCTGTCTTATACTATACCTATTTTCATTTTTTTTGTTTATTGTAACTTTATATTTGGTTATTCTTCCACTAATATATGTTGATGTTACATCTACTGTGTACTTTGACATGAGGGTATAGTCTCCCTACTGTTTTACCTTCACACCCCCACTGTTAGTCGGTAGCCTTTGGCATAAGGGGAGACGTGGCATGGCGAACTGGGCTTAGGGCACGGGTTAAGTGGCAGTCGGGTATGGGATGTCATAAAGTGGTATTAGAGAAGGTTCCATTTTTTTCTTTAATATTTAGATACAATATATTGGAGATCATGAATGATTGGGACTTGGTCACAAGCCTGCTTGGGCATCGCGAACCCTTGTATGGGGTAAGGTCCAAGTTGCTTGAGGTACTGTTTTAATTGATTAAGCTATTTAAAATTGATATCATTTCACCATCAGGTGCATCACTTGTTTTGGGATGTTATTGATAATGATTATATTGAAATTGTGATTTTATTTCTCATCCTGATGAAACGAGGGTTACGTATTAGATCATGCATCACTATAGGCACAATATGAATAAGCCACACATTTTTCCATGTCACATTTACCTCTTTAGTAATTATTTTTTTGTTTCATATTAATTGTTCCATGACTTATATATATGATTATAATTAATCTTTTAGACGTTTTTGGACCATTAGATGGTGGAAGTTTAGTGGGTTCCATTTTTTGGTTCATGAGGTATATGGGACGTTATGGATCATAAAATGGACTCCCAGCTAGATCAACCATTTTAGGAATGATTTAATCACATGGATAAACACAATTTAAATTAGAATGATATCTAAGTGAGTGTTTTCTTTTGGTTCATAAAGTGTATGGGCCCTTACGGGCTGAAAAATAACATATCATTGGATTCAGCTGATTGGAATGACCTTTAACTTGAGAACATACTTAATAGTGTTTGTTCTCTATTCTCATAACCTTTTATGGACTATTCCATCATCTAGTACTGGATTTTGGAGTAGGTAGAGAGGTGTGCTTGTTCTTATAGGATGGTTCTAGTACCTATCCTAGTTTCATTAAATAAATCTTCTAAATTTCTTATTTTCCCTATGAGATGTTCATTTGAAATTGTAGCATTATGCTTCCATGATGTCCTCATGCTGCATGTCTTGAAGGCAGAGATGATCATGTTACTAAGGTGGAAGACCTTAAGAAGAAAGTTTTTCTTCTTCTCAAGAAACCTATGGCTCCTCCTCCTATTCCTGAGTTGGGTTCTAATGCCCAATTTCGAGAGGGTTTATTACATATGATTCAGAATATTCAAGGTGGAGTTCGACCTGCTCCAAGCATAGAAGAGTTGACTCGCGATTTTCAGTAGTAACATCCTTTTACTTTCTCAAGGGATAGAGGACCACTTGATGAAGAGTCTTGGATCGAGGAGAATCTTTCTATTTCCAAGAACCTTGTGTCACCTTTAGAGAGGAGGGTCAAGATATATGCTTACAGACTACGTGAATCAGCCAAGAGGTGGTGGGATGTCCTGACCCAGGCATGCCAGCATAGAGAGATGGTTTGAGACAACTTACAGATTATATTCTAGGAAAAAGTATTTCCCAAGACTCCAAGGGATAACATAGCTAGTGGTTTCATGAACCTGTAGTAGGGGACCATGTTTGTTATAGATTACTCATCCCGTTTCACGGAGCTGCAACATTTCACTCCTTATCTAGTAGCTGATGATCTGATGGCTATGAGGAGATTTGAGGATGGGTTGTGTTATGATATCCATCCACACTTCAATGTGTTCATAATGATTAAAATTTGTGAGATCATCAACTAGACCCTAATTATAGATCGAAATCTTAGAGTTAATGTGGGAGAAATCCAGGGTGGTTCATCACCTAAGGCGTCCAATGGATCTTCTTCTGGGAGAAAATATATTTTTCATACATTCTCATGGAGATAACAGGGGTTGGGATCCTTTCACTGGAATCTCCCCTATTTTTTATATGCGTGGGGTTCATGGAAAATTCAAGATACAATACACAAAAAATCTAGTAGAGTATAGAGGTTGTGGCAGGATGGCCCATCTCCATCATTTCTGCATGGCTATTCCACCAACGCCTAGAGAGAAGTGATCTAAACCTAGTCATTTATTTGGAGAAGGGTCAACAGGATCATGATAATCGAGCAGTTGGGTAACCACCAATCGATCATGCTAAGGTGGTGGTCGAGGTAGAGGTAACCAGGCCTATGAATCTCATCGTTAGCAGAGTGAAACTGCTCCAGACAATAAGTCAGTGAATCAGGGCCATGGTACATGCCTATTACATGAAATCCAACATATGCCACATGATAATAGAGATGGAATATCTACAATACAAGGTAATATTCTAGTAGCCTCCACTTTAGTATCTGCTTTGTTTGATATAGGTGCATCCCACTCATTCATATATGAAGTAATCATTGGGAGTTTGGGCCTTGACATTGAGTATTATCATGGTTTCATGATTCTAGTTACACCCTAAGGTATCTGTTCATAGGATTTTTAGTGCTATCAAAATTTCCCACTTGAGATTGGTGGTTACCTTTCCATATAGAACCTATACGTTCTCGATATGATAGGCTTCAATGTAATCATCGAGATGGACTGGTTAGTTCCCTATAAAGCCCGTGTTGACTTATATCATCGAAGGGTGATGTTCATATCACTAGAAGGTACTATTATTGTACATAAGGGAGAATATAATCTTAGTGCAACACGAGTGAGACCTGAGCATTAGAGGTTGGGTAGTGTTACAACACAAGTCACCAGTCTTCACTTGGATGAAAAATGGTTAAAACCCACTATTTTCCCTCTGGTAGTAGATCATTTTAGTGGTGTTTTCCTTGAGGACTTCTATGGTATTTCTCTAGTGCTAGAGTTAGAGTTAACTATTAAACTTGTTCTAGGAGAAGAACTCATGACCATTCCTCCTTATAGGATGGCGCCTAAGGATCTTCTAGAACTCAAGACTCTACTAGAGGATCAAGAGGTGAAAGGTTTTATACACACCAGAACATCTCCTTGGGGTTCACCTATCCCCTTTTCCAAAAAATAGGATGATATCATTAGTCTTTTTATGGATTATCATCAGTTGAATCAGATGACTATCGAGAATCAGAATCCATTTCCAAGAATAGACGACCTCTATGATCAGCTTCAAGGAGTGAAGGTTTTTTTGAAGATAGATATGGGGTCATGCTATCACCAAGTGAATTTCAGGACATCATACATACCTCTCATAGATTTTAGGATTAGGTATGGTCTATATGAGAATTTAGTTATGCTATTCGGACTTACTAATGCATCCACTATCTTAATAGAACTGATGAACCTAGTGTTCCACCCATATCTGGATTATTTTGTGGTCGTCTTCATTGATGATATCTTTATGTATTCACGCTCCATAAATGACCATGCAACCCATATGGATATTGTTTTTAATACACTAAGAGAGAACCAAATCTTATCTATGCTCAGTAAATGCCACTTCTAGATCGATAAATTTCACTTCCTGGTTCATATCATCCCAGAGATAAGAGTTTCAATCAAGACATAAATATTGAGGTTTGTGGTTTATTAGGAGAATCATAAGAATGTATTCGATATTAAAATCTTCTTAGGGATATTTTTATATTAAAGATGTTTCATTAAGTATTTCTCTTGCCTTTCAGCGCCACTTACAGGCTTAAAACACAAGGGTGTGAAATTCAAATGGTCAGAATCTTTTAAAGCACCCTTTCTGAAGTTGAATAGATAACTTACTTTCGTATCGATATTGATTATTATAGAGATAGGTAGGGGTTATATATCCTATTTTTATGCATCAGGTATCGGGATTCAAGTTGTTTTGATGTAGGATAAGCGAGTCTTTGCGCATGTTTCTCATCAGTTGAGGCCTCACGAGCAGAATTACCCAACACACAAACTCGAGCTCACTTCTTTTGTTCATGACTTACGATGTTGAAGAAACTATTTATTTGGAGAGAGTTTTTGGGTTTTTATAGTGTCCAAGATCCTATAATACATATTCACTCAGTGGGGTTTGAATCTTAGGCATTGTAGGTGAGTCTATTACCTATAATATTTTGATTTCAAACTTGCCTAAAGTCTTGGTGAAGGGAATTCAGTAGCCGAAGACCTGAGTCGAAGGACTAAGACACATGTAGTTTAGAAGTCCAGTGATGATGGAATTTTATGGAATCATTATCATAGATGCATGTAGTGCTTCAAGAGGATTGGGGTTAGACTATTCCCTCAGCCTTAGCAGTGACATCTACTCTTATGGAATGAGTATGATCAAGATAGCTATATGATCCTAGAGGACTTATCCTATGGGAAAGTGTTTTAGATGAAGATACAGATTATGGTTAGACAGTCGATAGGGGTGATACAATATTGTTTCATGGGTGTGTATGGTTCCCAACAGACATCGAAGAGGAGCTGATGAAGGATTTCCATGCCTCAACATTGGAAGTTCACCCAAGAGTCACCAAAATGTATCAAGATCTACGACATCAATAATGGTGGTATAGTATGAAATGAAAGATAGCCGGTTTCATCATGTGATGTTCCACCCTTCAATAGGTGAAGGTGGAACATCAATATTTGGTAGGGATTTTTCATTCATTTTATATTCCTTAGTGGAAATGGGACGATGTTTGGATGGACTTCATAACAGGTCCACCCAGATCACCTCATGATAATGACGAAGTGTGGGTTGTAGTTGATCGTCCAACAAGGGTCACACACTTCTTACCTATGTGAGACACCTTCTCTATAAATGATATGGGAAGACTATACGTTAAAGATGTGGTACGTCTTCATGGGGAACATTGTTCTATCATTTCTGATAGAGATTCTTGTTTTACCTCATGTTTATGGTAGGGGTTATAGAAGGAATTAGGTAAGAGGGTACATTTAAGAATGGCCTACCACCCAGAGACTGATGAAAAAATAGAACGTACAATTCAAGTACTAGAGGATATGCTCCGCGTGTGTCTAGTTGACTTTGGGTTTCTTGGGAGAAACATATTATCCTCACCAGCTTTTCTTATAATAATAGCTTCTAGGATACCATTGGGATGGATCACTATGATGCCTCGTAATGCAGGACTTGTTACTCAACTCTGTGTTAGCTCGAGATAGGGGAACCAGCTATTCTTGGGCCTCATCTCATGCATGATTCTTCAATATTGGTATAGCCGATCAAGAAGAACATGTTGAAAGCTTAGTACAGACAATAGTCTTATGCTAAAAAATGATGATGAACTCTTGAGTCCAAGGTTGGGGACCAAGTTTTCTTGAAATTCTATCTAAGAATGGAAAATAGATGTATTCAGAAGTAGGGTAAGCTATCTCTGAGATTCATTGGACCCTTCAAGGTTGTGAATAGGATCAGACAAGCATCTTACAAGTTGGAACTACCTCATAAATATAGATCAGTGCATTATTTTTAGATGTATCTCACATTGACCAATATTATCTAGACACATCTCATGTATTTTAGCCTAATGAAGTTGAACTAGATGTGGATGCTTTCTTCAAGGAGTATCCATTTCGTATTGTTGATCGAAGCATGAAGACACTCTAAGGATGTTTTTTTCCTCTTGTACGAGTGATATGGTATCTTATCCAAGTTCATGATGAGACATAGGAGCAAGAAGTTGATGTATGATCAAATTGATTGAAACAATTTTCTTACGGTACCTATTTACCCTTAGAAGGACAACTTTGGGATGAGTTACTATAAGGAGGGGTGGTTGTAATGACCCAAATATTGACCAAGGTAAAAATAATTATTTTTTCATTTTGGATGTCTTAAATGGTCATAATTAGGTCTTATAATCAAGAAAAGGAGGTTACAAGAGCATTTGGGGCTCATCCAAATCCCAGAGTTTCAAAATGGGGGAAACAGACTAGGCCACATGGTTTTCCTACAACTGTGTGACCCAGGTTCACAACCATGCGACCATTGTAGTAAAGGGACCAGAGCGCATCTTCACGGTCTACACACAGTTAGAAAATCCTTGCACATAATTCATGTGTTGTTCCCAATAAGATAATGGGTTAAAAATGGTTTTTGCATGGTTTGGACAAACCATACGCAGTGGTTATTGGGGAAAAATTACCATTCCCCTCCCTTCATTTATGTTCATACATTCTTTTTTCCTCACCTCCAGTAGACAGAACCCATGCACCTCCTTCCCTTTGAAGCTCAAACACTCCTCCTCCTTGATCTCTTGCTATTACTCTATCTGAATACCGATTCATGATTCGAGAGAGGCATTGGATATGCAAAGGAAAGAATAACCCCATGCATTCTTCTTTTCTCTGTGAATCCTCTCACCTATTGTGCTCTTTAGATGAAGCCTCATTCAACCTATTTTCAAGGTGTTGGACTGGAAATCATATCTACTACAACCTATGTCTAATATGATATTGATATCAAGTGAGGCATCTTATATGTCTATAGGGTAGGTGGTCACATACTTTTCTATTTGATTTTTTACCATTTCATATTTATTCCGTCATGTCGTGAGCCAGCCTTTTCTAAGCTCTCTTATTCTGTTGATTCCATCATGTCTAATTGACCATAGTGTGTTGAAATATATTAATTGGGTCTTGTTGAGGGGATTGGATATTATATGAACTCTATATGCACAACTATTGACGTTCCACCTTGAAAGTGGTCAATTTGGCCTAGTGGGCCAAAATGCTTAGAATTCAATTTAGCTCCCGGGTTGGTTTTTTATTAGATTGGCCATTTTCATATTTTTATTTGGTATATACCAAGGTGCCTCAATAGTTATCAAATCCCTTTATAAAAGAATTTTCCAAATGGGAATGTGAGTATTTGACTTCATCAATTGGACCTTGACACCTTGACTTGAAAATGATTTTCAATGTTAGGAAAATTGGACAATTAGATTTTTAGGTTTTCTAGGATGAGATGGCCTTAACCTTGTAATTTTTTTGGATAAAATAGAATAATTTTAGGGGATGGAATATCCATTCCATCATATTGATTTATTATAAAGTAATTGCATAATTAGTTTTGTTGTTTTGAATTGAACGATGTAAGATGGTTTTCCATACATTATATACTATAAATACTTATGTCTTTAGTATGATCATGAATCATTATGTAAATCTGTGGATAGGAGGATTTGATACCCCATGCCACATATGATATGTATGTGTGTGAGGAATGCTTACCCCAGGCCATTGATAACTTCTATATATATATGTATGATAGGAAAGCTTATCTCGTGCCAATTATAATCTCTGTATATATGGGAGGCATTCTTACCCCCATGATAGTATCTTCAATGGGTGGGAGGAGTTCTTACCCCATTCTAGATATGGTATGTATGTATGGACGAGAGTTATTATTACTTCATTACAGAGATAACCCTTATATATATACATATGGACGAGTGGCATTCTAACCTCGTGCTAGTGATAACCTATATATATATATATATATATATATATATATATGTCAATATACATACATAGTGACTTGGTATGATATTCCAGCTGTGATATGAAGTTGGTGGACCCACTTGGTATCTTTTAGGAACCTAAGTGGGAGGATAATTAATTATTATCCACGGTCTTATTTTCCCATTGTTAGCTGCACATTGTTTACTTACTAGCGCCACTCAGATTACACTTAGACACAGTTGGTCATGGCCTACTTATATTTCTCTCACACCCTAATCAGGACTCCTTGTCACTCCAGAATACTATTTTCATGTAGGTATAGATAGAGACAATCACCACTCTCTTGAGTATTGATTCTTACTATTTATTTGGAGCTTAGGAGCAGAGGACTGGGCTTAGGCTTGAGATGCTATGGAGCAGGTTTTGGAATTTCTTCCATTATGTAATTTTGTATTTCTATGTCCGATTTCTGTTTTATGTTCCCATTTTGTACTAGAATTCCATTCATGCATACCTATATCAGAAACTTCCTATGAATATTTTTTTACATTATTCAGTCTTCCAAAGTATCTATTTACTTTTCCTCTATTTATTGCAACTTTTTGTTTGGTTATTCTTCTACTACTGCATGCTGCTGTTACATTTTCTGTGTACTCTAACATGGGGGTATATTCTCCCTATTTTTTTACCATAACACACCCAATTCTAGTTATTATCCCATAGAATATGGTGAGACTCACTAGGGGTCATGTGGCCAACTGGGCCTGGGGAACAGGTTAAGTGGTAGTTGGGTCTAGATGTCATATTTTTGAAGATTAAAATGAAATTACTAAAAAGAGAGTGATCATTTACTATGAATTTTTCAACACATTTGTATTGAAGAGGATACACACCCACATATATATATATCATAGATTAGTTATTATTATTCATAATTTCTAATTTAATGACTATGTTATGATAATCAAATTTAAAGATAGATATTTCATGGTTCGTTTAAGCATGATATTGCGTATTGTATATGCTATAAAACATAATTTTATTCTTCAAAAATATATGACGTTTACACTCAATGGGATGACCACATGTAACACCCATCATAAACCAAAAGTATAATCCATAGGATGAGTACTGAGTACCCCTACCTCAAACAATATTTCACTATTTATTTACAACGGTCGGTAGTAATTGCTAAATCCCATCCAACCTCACCCTTGATCACCGATGATCATAAACAAAACATGATTCACTAACTCAATATATCCATAAATAATAAATTAACTATAACATTTATAATTAATTAATTGATTCAATTCCAAATCTATATTAATTCAAAAAACTCACCATGCTTTATTCGTACATAAAAACCTCAAGCCACAGGGTGTCAGCTACCCCCAATACACCCAAAGTCCAAAAAAATCCAAATCCCCTTCCATCACCACTAATAAAATAAAAAAATTATCTAAATATGTGAAAAATCTATGAAAATTATTATTCAAAACATACTTAATATAATCTTTGAGAAACTGAGTGAAAATGGCATCTGGAGATGCAATCATCCAAGGCTAAAAAAACCCCATGATAATCGGTCAATTCCACCATGCTCCATTGGAGTCTCCAAAAACAACCAAAGATAGAGAACTCATAATCAGAGGTGAATGAACAATAAAATTAAGAGAGACCAATAATGGGAAAAACATTCCCCAAATCAAATGAAGAATCCTCAAAAAACCCTTACATCAAGGAGGAAACAAGGGGATAAAGGGTTTCAGACCCCCTTCCCATTCACCAAAAATAGGGAGGAGGATGGGGTTCCCCTTAAAAATTATTTGGGGGAAATATGGTAAATCTATCACTAAAAATAACATATCGTCTATCGAGTGTCACCCCCACTTAGAGGGGTGCAACAGTCTATCCACCTGTTAGATAATTGCTACTATAGTTTTTTTAATAGCCTGTTCTGCCACCCAACTTCTCCCTCTACCCACCAGATACTCCTAGGACATCTTATAAATAAAAATACAGGTCCGAAAAAACATTTTTCAGGGGCTTTTTATTTTGGAATTCCATTTAGATCCTGATACAAAATTTTCCCCGACCAGTAAATTAATAACTCAAATACCTTATGGAATTTCCATCCTATTCGTACACATGGGGGTTTACAGTCTCCCCACCAAATTACTTCTCATACTAAAGAAATATCATTGAGCGTACTATCAGTGGTTGGGACACACTTTTTTTTCAATTAATAAAATAGTGGTTATGTTCTAACCTAGAATTCCCAACACACACTTCATGTACATCATACATCTCAAAGCACTCAAACCAAAAAAACTCACTCCAACGTTCAAATTCATTATCCAAACACCAAGAAGACACTCTACCACACAAATATATCATGAGGAACTAATAAAATAACCATCCAATTGATCAATAGTTTATATAAATCCACACCATAAGTCTCAGGTTATACTATCCAATTCCGAGCCATGATACCAATCTACATCAGAATCGCCTATCAAAACATGATCTTAGTAGTCCACTAGAATGCCTAAAAGAGTTCTAAAAATAAAAAACCTAAATATAAATGATAATAGTCTCAATTTTTTTTGTTATACTCTAATTCCAAAAAACCCAAGACAAAAACAATTCATATCCACCATCTACTCATTACATGAACACACTGAACTCTCCTTGAAAAAACTAGAAAATTATCAAAACATACCTATAATATCAAAAATGATTCCCTAGATGTTTTCTCTAGCTCACCACATCCAAAACATAAAAAACTTTCTCATAGAAAATCTTCTAGATGACTTGCCTAAAAATTATTGGCCACCCTGGTCAAAGCACTGTCAATTTGTCCAATCAAGATGCCTTAAATCCTAGAGGCACCCCAAGACCATCTCATTATATCTAGGGAAGTCTCAACCGAACTCTGATGTGATCCCATGGTATAATTCTCAAATGAAAAATTCCACTATAATTCACTATAAACAATCACCAAATACTTAATGACCTGATGACTTTCATACCATTTCAAAATTACCCCAATCCCAAAAGGAAACACTAAAAATCAATATGATATCACATCCTAATTCACTTTTTAAAATTCTCTAAAAGAATATGGTTTAATTTTTCCTCATAGATCACCATAATCCAAATATCCAAATTCCCATCTAATGATTAGTCCCATCACAATAAAATTAATAATACCACACGATGTTTATATCATCCACAAATGACATCAATCTCCCCAACACAGCAGTGATCCTGTAGACACATTATTGAATTAAATGCTTGATCATTATTGCCCACATTCCATTAATCCCCAAATGTAATTTCAAGAAGTGATGAAATTATCACATTTCAATGATCTATTAAAAAACACCATATTCATCACCTCTTACTAAATCATGGGAATATAATCTATGAAAACCATCAAAACATTCAATCATAATTAGGTTTACACCCTTAACAGAAAAGGGTTCACTCTCCACAATTTGGATGACCTTATTCTTCTCCTCAAGCACCACCTTAATAGGTTGAATAACTTCCTCCATGTCGCCCCTCCCAAACAATGCTCATCCAATTCTTGGAATATAGAGCCAAAAAAACCCCACTAAAACCCGACGACCTTTGGATCATTAATGACCATCACTAGTTTTAAATTCAATATGTTCCATGCATGAACATCACACGATAACATAACTTCATCTGAACCCAAATGTATGAATTCACAAGTACCAACAAAAATACGAAATGTGACTCAAATTATATTGAGCCTCACACCATTAAAATTAGTCTCTCACACCTAAATACAAATAATTATACCTAAGCTTTCCAGTCTCATCAAGCGGTGATCTCCCTTGGCACTGCTCTTCAATCTTGGGCACTAAATTTTTTCCTATTTCTCATTGTGTAGATTATTTTATAACATATTCATTTATAAAAACCATAATACACTACCTATGAATTCACTATGATGCTAAAGTTCTTATAGAAGTAATAGGGTCAGATGCCTTAACAGTCCCACAATTCAAGGCTTGTCATAATCCATAGATTTTGAAATCAATGTATTTTTTATAAAAACCCCATGGAACCAACATGAAAATATAATAAACCTCATATAAACTTTCGTGATCCAATCTAAACACAAGAAAAATACTTATTCCCCTCCACCTATAAGGAAAAGAAGTTATCGGTCTATCCCCTCTCATGGGTTACCCTTTCACATAGATTGAAACTCACCCATAAAATAATGAGTTACATCTGTAGGGTATCTATGTATCTCATATATCTCTAATGGTTAATAATGAAAGTAATATATATCTCCCAAGAAACAGCATATTCCTATCTTAGAATCTCATGGTAATTCACATTCCAATCCACCCACTCATGGGTCTCATATAAACATTGATATCTAATTTTCCCTCATCAAAAGAATCAACCCACCAAACATTGATTATAATTGATCATACACCTATGAGACTACTTCCCCACGAATAGAGGACTCAACTTGGGTCATAAACACATAACAACATTCCCTTTATGATCTTTTATAAGGGGAATCGAAATTAGTGGCTCAGTTAAAGTTAAATTATATTTCAAGCAATATAGATTGTTACTAGAACCTTAAGTAATTGAATCCAAGCAACATCAACCCACTAGGGGTTTTCCACTATCAAACCATTATCCTTATTAACTTTAAAGATCCTTCTAATGTACCATAAAACTAGGGTATAAGTCATCCTCATCAACAAGAATCAGACCAAATAATCCACAAGACATACTATCAGATAGAAATAAATTTAAAAAAGGAAGTCCTACTGAGTAGAATAACACCACGTAATTATACGGGAAATACACTGTATGAGAAGTTTTTGACACTTTAAGTAGCAAACCCTCTTGTTAGTGAAACAGTTAAATGAAAAATTATTAACATTTCATGTGAATCCTAGATTCAAAATCTTGATTCATGATACATCTACTACCTCTATGGTTGAAGATCCAAAGCTTATAACTCGTCTGTTGTCAATATGCCAAGATCCAAAATCTGATAAGTCAATATTAATATTAAACATCATGTGCATCACCCGAGGTAAAAATCATATCATTAAATCAAAAAAATCTAGAACATGAAACCCATCCCTAGAATCTAGGACTTACAAACAAAAAATGGTTTCATGATGCACTCTCTTGATATTAATCATAGGATCTAAAACATCCCTATATCTTCTTAATATTATATCCAAAATAGAAATAAAAATAAAAAACCCTTGAAATGACTTCATAATTCCAAAATCTGGGTCACTCTACAAAATAGTTAGACCAGATCTCAAAGAGGCATTAGGCTCACCTCACTATAGTCCTGAGGATTTAGACTTTTTGCGTCGGTCTATAGGAATACAGTGGGAGGATTATACCCCATATATCAAGTTGTGCACTCAAAAAAGAAAAAACCATTATCATATATGTTAGATTATGAAGAATAAAATAATGAACTGCTCAATACATAATAAATAAATTATTACACATGGGAATAAAAAACTAATAACTCACTAGGCCGATCATATAAATTGATAAAAAATAAATAATTTAAAAGAGTGGCTCTTTGAGATCACTTATCTATACCAATCTCATCCCCTGCCCTATTTGGGATTCTTAAAATCAACTATGTGAACTCGATACTATTCCCAACCACTACTTGTAATCAAGTGAGAGTATACAAGGGTAACCAACATAATGGAATCTCGAGTATGGTGTGAGAACAAAGCTCAGTAAGAAACCTACAACCTTATCCATTACTAAACCATAAATGAAAGAATATAATCTTCTAAAATGTTATGAAAAAATAAACATAAAAAAATAAAATAAATAAAAATTACTAGAATACATGCATTATTTCGATTTTGGAATGGCTTTGAGCACCTCCTGATGACCATTCTAACCAGTAACAACACTTTCCCTCTGGAATTATCATAAATCCTATGACAATCCCAACAACTGTCATTGATCCTCAGTTATACAACCCTGATTAGACATACATGCTTTTTCCAAAGTCTAAGTGTCTATAAGAGTGAAAATCACCATAGGTTAACCAATTTCCTCATTCTTGGGATCCCATGATCAATGTAATCTCTCACATTTGTGACCAGGTTTAAAATTTCATACGAGTTCAAACTTTTAAGATTTAGTGGACATATAATATTTTAAACTATGTTTCAAATCGAGAATTTGGGTGTTAGAACAATTAAAGGTGTTTTCTTTGGATGATTTTTAGTTATCAGGAGGTTACCCAAGAGTTTAGTAAAGTGTTTAAGTGTTGGGATCCAAAAGAACCGGTTTTGGGGAAGTAAAATGAGGTTCACAGTTTGTGTATAGTTAGTTTAACTTTACAGGACAACTATGTGGGTCAATTATGAGGTACCTTTTGTTATGGAGAATGGGTTTCATAAATTGTGAAACCCTCGAGGAGTAACCATGTTTTAAGCTGAAGGTGTGAAGGGGTAACCCATATGGGTTGCACTTGGTTTTTCCAAGACATGTGCCTAGCCTACACTCTTAGTTCCACTTAACTAGTAGCACCACATGGTTGGTGCACGATTTGATCAATTCACGAGACCCAAAAAATGTGGCTAAAAGGATTATAGGAAGAGGATCCCACATAGTTAGAACATGTTTTTCTAAACCATTTGTCTCTTTAAAAGATAGAAAAGTCCATTTCTACTCCTTTTTAGTCTGCCTCCTTGTTTCATTCCTCTCTATGCATAGTGCCCCCTCTAATATGGGAGATATACCTTGGAATCATATTATAAAATCACGTATATACTTCATTCATTGTCAAAATTACGAATTTTTAATATCTTTGGATAATCATTAGCCAGTCATTGACTCATCATGATTTTCTTTTCCTTTTATATTTATATAAGGAATGCTAAACCAATGTGATCTCTTTTTCCCTATTCTCAGGGAGATTGAAAATTACTCCTTTTTATTACATTGAATCATAAAAGGATGTTTGATATTATATTATTGGGACATCCTTAGAATAATGTAGGCAGTATATATGCTTTCCCCTTAAATTCATTCCATTTATATAATTTTTTCGTTGTTTTGCATACAAGAATTTTCAAGCATCTCCTCCAAAATGTGAAATGTTTTAAATTAAATTCATAGACTACCTTGTGATGTGTTTTAGCCCCATTGATATGGTTAATGGTTTTAAATTCAACCCAAACCACCACTTAAGTTGCTTTTAATTACAAATACCTAACATTTTTTTATTTTCCATATATTAGAACCACCCCTTGGGGTGTGTTTAATTCCTTGATGTCATAAGTATTTGTTTATTCATAGAATAACCTTATTAAGTATGTTGAATTAAATCTATTAGATGTTAATTTTTAATTATGTTAAATTAATGAAATGGTGATCATATTATAATTTATAAAAAAACTAGATTTTGAGGTGAGTTTTCATATTAATTAAAATGTGAATTGATCAATGAAATGTTACTTGATAACTTATACCATGGAATGGGTTATTCCTAAAAACATTATTATTATTGTCAAATGAAATGGTCCATTGTTTTAACATAAATTATTAAAGGTATAATATCATTTATTGGTAGTATTTACATGAATAAAACAATGGCTAATAATTAATTTTAAATTATTTATACTAAGGTTCCATAACCCTTGAGTGATGCGAGTAGCCTTATTGTAGAACATCCAGATTATGGCTAATACGGTAAGTGGATTCCTCTATATTGTATTCACTTGGATGGAGTCTATTACTTTGAGATAATGTAACACCCCGAGATTTTATGAGATATATATTTTTAATTTCTTTCATATCTTATGTTGTAAGCTACAACAATATTATCTTGCAATATACGCAACACCATATTAGCTTGCAGTATACACAACAATATTCTTGGATTGTGTTACACATAATTTCATGTTAGTTTGATAGTAGTTATTCTACGCATTATTGAATATATTTATATATATTCAATTTATAAATGAAATATGGTTGGATTTTGTTTTACGCAACAACAAAGGAGTCTTTCACTACACACAACCCTGACTTGGCTTGCGTTACACGCAATCACGACCTCCCTCGATAGCGTGTGTAGTACGCAATAACGAGTTTCACTAAACAACGATATATTGTTATAATATTATTATGGACTATCCTCTATGAATATTATTAACTTCATTTTTAATTTTATAACACTATTATTCATCTTACACATTTTCTAAAACATGGTATGTGAACAAAATAAAATTTTCAGGTAAAATAAGTATTTTTAAAAAAATGCAGTTTTGCCGCCTTTTGATGGCGCACTCACTTTAAATCTAGTTTTTGACATTTTAATAAGTTAAATTTGACAAAATAAAATTCCTCTTTGGAATCAGGATATAAAAATTTACTTTGGATAAAATTTTCATATTATTCTGATAACATTCATATTTTAATGAATAGTAAAAACACACTATATTTTAATTCAAAACAACTTTTTTCATCGTAATAATTTATATGGTTAAATTATAATATTGAATGATTTTAAAGTATAAATAGAATATATTTTTACCATTTAATATAATTTATGCCATTATCATTTATTTTACATTGAATTCATATGTAAAATCATTTCAATCTTTTGCAATGTTTTAATTTTTAAAACTCATTTTCTTAACAACGAGATAAATTTTAAATTAATTACTACAAATTTTGTGTTTTGAATTTTGAAAAATAGATTCCATATTTTAATTCAGTGGGACCAAATTATGTTAATAGGATACTTCTATTTTTTTGATATTATGAATAGTAACTACGGTAATTGTTATTTACTGTAGCTAAAGGTAAATCGGGTAATTAAGGGTAAAAATAAGATTATAAAATTACCCTAACACATGCCAAAATTTTATTGTATGACTAAAGGTCGACCCATATCACCTAAGTGCCAGATTAGAATCATTTTATGGACTTTTGAAAATGAAAATAATTCAATTATTATTAAAACCAAAGAAAGTGACAACATGTCACTCTCTATAGTCTTATAAGTATAAAAATTTTAATTTAGTTATAAAATTCATGAAACTTCGAACATGAATAGTATACAGAAAGATAATAAAATTATCTACATCATTTGAATTTATTTATAATTTTTAGGGATTAAATAATTTTCATTAATGGTGACACAATAGTGGTGCAGAAATTGTTTATTTAGCGAAAAATCAATAATATAGTTATTATTAAAATAATAATACATATCTAAAGGACCAGAAAAATGACAAAAACATATTGGTCGAGTATATATATACCCTAATAATCCAATGGTCTATTTTTGGACCATTTGGAGACTTATAAAATATATTAGGACATTCATATTATTTTATTTTAAATGATGTCAAAGACGTCACCTTCATAATTTAATAAATATAACAATTTAAATGTTGTGATTTTAAGATGATGAATTCGAGTAAAAATTCTATTATGAAAGGTATTATATTTATATTCATCATAGGATTTTATTTTTAATTTTTATAAATATAATAAGTATATTAAATCATTATACAAAAATGATGTAGTAATTGTTTTATTAAGAGAAATATCAAATAAATGATATTAAAAGTATTAAAATAAATATTAAATGAACTATTTAATGTTCTAAACTAATTTTATAGATATATATGACATGTTATGAATCTATTAAAGTATTTAGTTCGAACATATCTCTTGTGAATATTTTATTTAAATTCAAATAAATGAATAGTGTTAAAATTGACACTATTGTTATTTTATAAAAATTACATATTATAAAGTCGTTTAAAAATCACAAAAATATTTAAAATTTATAAATTAAAATTTATATGGTATAAAATGTAATAAAGTATAAAATTATGGAAAATTCACAACAAATAAGTAATTATTTATAAATATTTAAAATTTAGAATATTATTACCATAAATAAAATTAAATAGATTATATAAGGATAAATCATGTTGATAATGTTTAAAATAAATTCCCAACTTGTCTAAATTTTATTGGTTGATTATATTAATACCGTATCTAATATAATAATTAGATTTGAGTCATTTTGGAGTTTTTAATGTGGGGTTGGAATTTATTATAAATTAATATTTCTTATAATTCCAAAGGTGCCCCTCTCCTCCCTTATAAGAGGGAACCTACTCCCTCTCATCCTCACACCATTTTGTGCCTTGAATCTCGGCAAACCACTGCCCATTTCACTTCCCCACTTCCCTATAAACCTTATAGAGGTACTGGTCTTCTCAAAAGACCAACTCTAGTGCCCTAAGAGGAAGTTCAAAGGAGGCACTTCGAGAAAGAGGTAATACCTTCTACCGATTCATTCAAGTTTCTTTCTTATTATACTTCCTCTTATTTAGTGGTTTCATTATGAAGTAATAACATCATTATCCCTAATATACTGATATGTTATTATAAATATTAAACAACCCTATTCCACCTTCTATCCATCCTAAGGAAAATGAAATCACCACGTGTGCGTACGTACGGAATACAGTCTCCACACCGTGGTGTAATCATTTTTTCCACCACCACATTACTTGGATGGTATAATGGTGTAAAGAATAACTACATATGATTATTATAAAGTAATACTGATTCTAAGATATTATATCATTCACTCCAATTACATTCAATAAATATGTGAACAATATCATCGCTCGTGCGTACGTACGGATTACCGTCTCCACGACGCGATGAGATTCATTTTCCATGTTAACAATTCAAGAATGATTATAAAGTATATATAATAAGTAATAATGAAATATATGACATAATAATGCTACTGGATTTATGTATATATATATATATATGTATGTCATCTACTCAATTCCATTCAATTCAATAAGGAAATGAAAACAACGTTCATGCGTACGTACGACCTACCATCTCTATGAACGGTGTATTTATTTACATTTATCAATATATTATATATATGTATATTATGAATATATATTATATATAAATCATGTTTTATATTCTGGAATTAAGTAATCATGATCTAAGTAATCATATTAATAATTACAAGACAAAACATGGATGATAAATGAAATGATTTTACCCAAAACGCTACTTTAACATGAATTTACAAAAGAAAGGGTAATATAATGTCATAAATGAACCATATATGATATCATAACAATGAAGAAGATTCTGTAATAATTTAATGAAATTATTTAAATCATTATACAGGAGGTTAGGATACGTACAAAGCATATCAGACCTAAGGTAAGGGATAATCTTGCCAATCTCATTTTTATCCGAGATTTCTTATACGTAAGTATTTTATGGGGTTATATTTTTCATCCATGCCAATAAAAATGTTTTTCATAAAGTGTTTAATATTCTTGAATGTATGTTTAAAGTCATTATTACCCTTCTTTGACTTTTACTTTGTGTTATGGATTGAATCTTTCTTTTGTTTACCATACGTGGTACTTTTTGACTTTTCCGTTAAAAGTACGAGGATAATATTTTTTTAATTTATATGGCATGAACGAATTTTTACAGTTTCATAACACCTTATTTTCATGAAGCTTACTCTACAATATTTCATGACTATTTTCAACAAAATCCTCTTCTTTTAATATTTCATGGCATTTTGTGAAAAGAAAATGATTTTTAATAAGAAAGGATATTTTCCTCAAAATTTTATTTCAAGTGTTTTATCAAAACCATTTTCCATCTAAGATGAAATTATTTCATATGTTCATGTTTTAAGTATAATATCTCTATTATTTACATGGTCTCACTTCTCTTATGATGAAATGATATCCATTTTTTTATATGGAATATGTTATGTTGGGATGATGTTTATGAAACACATTTTATTCCTTGGGTTGTGATGAATGATTTATGTTTATGATGTGGCACACGTAAGAATGATTTAATTGTGAGATGGGTGGGACCTATATTTCCCTCCAATGCATTGGGTAAAGATTTATATCTCATGAGATAGAAATTGATGGAACGACAAGTAAATATGGTTCAGTAATACAGGGTTGGAATGAAAAGTAAACCCGATTCAATAAGGGAATTTGTCCACTAAGATGGATTTGGCAGCAATGCCTTGGCT
Source organism: Viscum album (assembly GCA_963277665.1). Classification (NCBI taxonomy): domain Eukaryota; kingdom Viridiplantae; phylum Streptophyta; class Magnoliopsida; order Santalales; family Viscaceae; genus Viscum; species Viscum album. The sequence continues at coordinate 1,292,341,709 of OY728119.1, forward strand.
ACTATGGAAATCATAACATGTGCTTAATGGTTTCCAAAATTACATGTTTTATTCCCATGCTATTTTATCATGATTGATGTTCCATTATGATCTATTCCTTATGTACAACCATGTTTTGTGTCATTTCTCAAGCTTTTGATGTTTAAACAATATGTTCATGTTTTTAAGTTCAAATGTATATGGTTTGTTTTATTCTCTAAATTATTACCCTTACTGAGAATTTGAGCTCACCCTTTATATGTTTACTTTTCCCCAGGATATAAAGAAAGATTTTAGGTAAAAAAAGGAAGATCTTTATGGGAGATGTTGAAGATCTTTCACCAGGATTAGAAGATTATATTCCAAGTATCAAAAGTCACTAAACTATTACGGTCCTTTAGTGTTTGTTTTGGTTATGTATTAGATATTCCTAAAAAGTAATGTAATTTCTATGTACGTTAAGCTTTGTACCTCTACAGTTGGTATTAGAGGAATGGTTTAGTCAACCTTTGGAAACTAGGATGCAAAAACTATAGTGAAATCCCTAGAGATATTTCTAAGGTATGTCTAGGGATGTCTCTATGGTTAATTATAAGTATAGTTTATAGTCCTAGAATTATGGTAACGATATTAGAATTAAATCTAAGATGTTAGATATTGAAGGTACCAGCCCTTTATTATGATTTTTCCGCTCACACTATTTTTTTTGGGTTTTAGAAAATGGATGGAAGCAGGAAGATTCACGAGAATGGAGGATATGATGGACAATGGCATGATATTATTCATGAGAAACCAAATGAAATTGGATCTGGAGGTCCCCAAATCGTTATTATTCCTAATCAACAATCTCATAATATGATCAATAATCTCATCTTTGGTAAGTTTCCTGACTCAACTAATAAGAGAAAGATGGAGTTTCATGATAATCATAGAGGAAAGAAAGTTCAATTTCCCTTATGTAAATCATGTGGGAAGAGGCATCAGGGAGAATGTTTCAAAGGAACTGGAAGATGCTTTGGGTGTGGAAATAAAAGACACAAAGCATGTAATTGTAAAGGAAAAGGTTCAGTTAACAACATGGACAAGGATAATGGTATTGCTAAGACTTCAAAAATGGTTAGGAGGTTTTAAATGTGGAATGTACAGGCATTATGCAAACCAATTCCCTAAGGGAAAGTCTCATGAAGAGAATCAGCATGGTCGTATGGGTAGTATTTATGTTGTTGATGATGAAGAGACTAAAAATGATATGTGAGATGAAAGAATTGTTTAAGATCGGTCAATGGTTTAAGAAGGTAGTGGAATGATTTCATGTTTATCAAGAGTAATGTTGTATAAGTAATCTCATGGTACTATGGAATAAAGAGACATCTATGGATTTTTACACTATTGTTTTTTATTATGTTTTCTGAAAGTATATGTTGAATGGTACTGGTAACCCTGAAAGGTTATTCAGATATTTTTGGAAAGCACCTAATATGCGCATGAAGAAGGGATAATGAGATACTGAAATGTTTGATAGTATTAATGAGCTCATGACTGATATAAGGAAAAAGTGATATCATGGTTTGAGTATATAGAATTTTTGGGATTTTGGTATGTGGAAAGAGTTAATTTTTTACAGCATTTATGATTTCACTATGGTTCTATGATAATTTATATTTCAAGAGAATACATGATTCAGGTATTCACATGTTTGTAATGTGATCATCAAGATATATCTTATGATATATGGGGGATAAATGATGGTATTCACGTGCTTGTTATGTGACATTTCAAGTAATCGTTTTATTTATACTATGAGATTGGACAAATGTATTTTGAATAAGCCTAAAGATTAGAATGAATTACGTTAGACATAAGATAGTATTTTTTAAGGCTGGATTTTTTTTCGATATTATTGATGGAATGTTATAATAGTGTAGTTTAAGAAAAGGGAAAACATGCAGAACGGGCGAAAACCCATCGCGTCGGATGAGGCTATGGTAATCAAACCCAAAAATGAAGTGTGACATGACTTTATCACCAACCACTGGCCTACAGGAAGTCCCTAGTTAGTAGAAACTAGTTTTATTGTATTAAGCGGTATGATAGATGAAGTATAAGTCCATTTTTGGAACCGTATATGATTAATCTCAACATAAATGGACTTATGTATATAACTACTGATAACCTTTTGTTTGAGACAAATGGAATGACCTATCATTCTATCACATGATCCTCTATCTCTTCACGAAAGACAAATTCAACTTCATTTATTTAAGAGATAAAGTGAAAATTGTTCAAGGCACAAACAACAGTGAGATTGTACCAAAATAAAGTAAGTATTTCTTTTAATTCAAAAATTCGTCAACAGTAGGGAAATGATCTTGAAAACCAAAAAATGTTGTCCTAGGGCCCTTATATCAGATGAATCAGATGCTACCTTAGATCATCTCAAATTTATGTCTTTGTGACTGTTGGCTTTATTATAGCCATGTCCTCTACCACTCTCCATCAGAACTTGATGGTTACATTTCTCTTCCATATCTATATTTTCACCTATGTTATCCAATGTGGAAACCCAGTGATTAGTTAATTTGGGTAAACGTTACGTTTTATAATTTAGTTTTTAATGAAAAGTTTTTGTATTCCTTTTTATGATGTGGGTTTCTATGAAAGAAACTCTCATGTAATAAACCATTTATAACCCTGATGAATTTCGAGGGAAAAATTCATTTTAAGGGGGGCAGAATGTAACAACCAGAGATTTTATGAGATATATTCTTTTTAATTTCGTTCATATCTTTTTTTGTACGCTACACCAAGATTATCTTGCACTATACGAAACACCATATTAGCTTGCAGTATACGCAACACTATTCTTGGATTGTGTTACACACAATTTCACATTAGTTTGATAGTATTTATTCTACGCAAAATTGAGTGTATATATATATATATTCAATCTATAAATGAAATATGGTTGGATTTTGTTATACACAACAACAAATGAGTCTTTCACTACACGCAACCCTGACTTGGCTTGCATTACACGCAATCAGGACCTTCCTCAATAGCGTGTGTAGTACGCAATATCGGGTTTCACTAAACAACGATATATTGTTATAATATTATTTTGGACTAGCCTCTATGAATAGTATTAACTAAATTTTGAATTTTAAAACATTATTATTCATATTACACATTTTCTAAAACATGGTATGTGAAAAGAATAATTTTTTCAGGTAAAATAAGTATTTTTCAAAAAATGCAGTTTTGCCGCCTTTGGATGGCGCACCCACTATAAATCTAGTTTTTGAAAATTTAATAAGTTAAATTTGACAAAATAAAAGACTTCTTTCGAATCAGGATATAAGAATTTACTTTGGATATATTTTTCATATTATTCTGATAACATTCATATTTTAATGAATAGTAAAAATACACTATATTTTAATTAAAAATAACTTTTTTCATCATAATAATTTGTATAGTTAAATTATAATATTGAAAGATTTTAAAATATAAATTGAATATATTTTTACTATTTAATATAATTTATTCCATTAGCATTTATTTTACATTTAATTCATAGGTAAAATCATTTCAATCTTTTGCAATGTTTTAACTTTTAGAACTCATTTTCTTAACAACGAGATTAATTTGAAATTAATTCCAGCAACTTCTGTGTTTTGAATTTTGAAAAATGGATTCCATATTTGAATTCAGTGGGTCTAAATTATGTTAATAGGTTACTTTTATTTTTTTGATATTATGAATAGTAACTACGGTAATTTATATTTACTGTAGTTAAAGGTAAATCGGGTAATTAAAGGTAAAAATAAGATTATAAAATTACCCTAAAACTTGCCAAAATTCTATTATATAACTAAAGGTCGACCCATATCACATAAGGGTCGGATTAGAATAATTTTTTGGACATTTGACCATGAAAATAATTTAATTATTATTAAAACCAAAGAAAGTGACAACATGTCACTTTTTAAAATCTTATAAGTATAATAATTTTAATTTAGTGATAACGTTCATGAAACATCAAACATGAATAGTCCCCAGAATGATAATAACATTATCTACATCATGTAAAGTTATTTAGAATTTTTATGGATTAAATAATTGTCAATAATGGTGACACAATAGTGATGCAGAAATTGTTTATTTAGCAAAAAATCAATAATATAGTTTTTATTAAAATAATAATACCTATAAAAAGGACCAAAAACATGACCAAACCTTATTGGAAGAGTATATATATACCCTAATCATCAAAGTGTATATTTGGGGACCATTTGGAGACTTATAAAACATATTAGGATATTTATTTTATTTTATTTTAAATGATGTCAAAGATGTCACCTTCATAATTTAATAAATATAAAAATTTACATGTTGTGATTTTAAGATGATAAATTCAGGTAAAAATATTATTATGAAAGGTATTATATTTATATTCATCATATAATTTTTTTAATTTTTATACAACCAATAAGTATATTAAATTATTATACAAAAATGATGTAGTAATCTTTTTATTAAGATAAATATCAAATAAATGATGTTAAAAGTATTAAAATAAATATTAAATGGACTATTTAATGTTCTATAATAATTTTCTAGGCAAAAATGACATGTTATTAATCTATTAAAGCTTTTATTTTGAACATATATTCTGTGTATATTTTATTTAATTTCAAATAAATGAATAGTGTAAAAATTGACACTATTGTTATTTTATAAAAATTACATATTATAAAATCGTTTAAAAATCACAAATATATTTAAAAACTATAAATTAAAATTTATATGGACTAAAATGTAATAAAGTATAAAATTATGGACAATTCGCATCACATAAGTAATTATTTATAATTATTTAAAATTTAGAATATTATTACCACAAATAAAATTAAAAAGATTATTTAAGGATAAATCACGTTGATAATGTTTAAAATAAATTCCCAACTTGTCTAAATTTTATTGTTTGATTATATTACTACCCTATATCATCTAATAATTATATATGAGTCATTTTGGAGTTTTTTAAGTGGGTTTGGAATTTATTATAAATTAATATTTCTTATAATTCCAAAGGTGCCCCTCTCTTCCCTTATAAAAGGGCACCTACTCCCTCTCCTCCTCACACCATTTTGAGCCTTTAATCTCAGAAAAACTATTCCCATTTCAATTAAAAAATTCCCCAGAAACCTTATATATGTACTGGTCTTCTCAAAAGACCAACTCTAGTGCCCTGAGAGGAAGTTCAAAGGAGGCACTTCGAGAAAGAGGTAATACCTTCTACCGGTTCATTCAAGTTTCTTTCTTCTAATACATCCTCTTTCTTAGTGGTTTAATTATGAATTAACAACATAAGTATCCCTTATATACTGAAATGTTACTATAAATATGAAACAACCCTATTCCACCTTCTATCCATCCTATGGAAAACAAAATCACAGTGCGTGCGTACGTACATAATACCGTCTCCACGCCGTGGTGTAATCTTTTTTTTCCACCACCACCTTACTTGGATGGGTATAATGGTGTAAATAATAAATACATATGATTATTATAAAATCATACTGATTCAATGATATTATATCATTCACTCCAATTCCATTCAATTAATATGGGAACAATATCATCGCTCGTGCATACGTATGGATTACCGTCTCCACGACGCGATGAGATTCATTTTCCATGTTAAAAATTCAAGAATGATTATAAAGTATATATAATAAGTAATAATGAAATATATGACATAATAATTCTACTGGATATATATATATATATATATATATATATATGTATGTATTCCATCTACTTAATTCCATTCAATTCAAAGAGGAAATGAAAACAACGTTCATGCGTACGTACGACCTACCGTCTCCATGAATGGTGTATTTCTTTTCATTTATCAATCTATTATATATATGTATATTCTGAATATATATTAAATATAAATAATTTTTTATATTTTGGAATTCAGTAATCATGATCTAAGTAATAATATGAATAATTAGAAGTCAAAACATGGATGATAAATGAAACGATTTTACCCAAAACGCTACTTTAACATGAATTTACAAAAGAATGGGTAATATAAAGCCATAAATGAACCATATATGATATCATAACGATGAAGATGATTCTTTAATAATTCAATGACATTATTTAAATCATTATACAGGAGGTTCAGATATGTACGCAGCATATCAGACCTAAGGTAAGGGATAATTTTGCAAATCTCATTTTTATCTGAGATTGCTTATACATAAGTATTTTTTGGGGATATATTTTTCATCCATGCCCATAAAAATGTTTTTCATAAAGTGTTTAATATTCTTCCGTGTATGTTTAAAGTCATTATTACCCTTTTTTGGCTTTTAATTTGTGTTATGGATGGAATCTTTCTATTGTTTACCATATGTCTTACTTTTTGACTTTTCCGTTAAAAGTACGAGGAGAATGTTTTTTTAACTTATATGGAATGAATGGATTTTTACGGTTTCATAACACATTATTTTCATGAATCTCACTCTACAATATTTCAGGACTATTTTCAAAAAAAATCCCTTTCTTTTAAAATTGCATGGCATTTTGTGAAAAGAAAACGATTTTGAATAAGAAAGGATATTTTCCTCAAAAATTTATTTCAAGTGTTTTATCAAAACCATTTTCCATCTAAGATGACACTATTTAATATGTGTATGTTTCAAGTATAATGTATCTCTGATTTACATGGTTTCAATTCTCTTATGATGAAATGATATCCATTTTTTTATATAGATTATGTTACATTGGGATGATGTTCATGAAACCCATTTTATTCCTTGAGTTATGATGAATGATTTATGTTTATGCTCTGGCACACATAATAACGATTTAATTGTGAGAAGGGTGGGACCTATATCTCCCTCCAATGCATTTGGTAAAGATTTATATCTCATGAGATTGACATGGCTGGAAAGGAAACTAAATCCAGTTCAGTAACACAAGGCTGGAACAACAAGTAAACCAAGTTCAGTAAGGGACTTTGTGCACTAAAAAGGTCTTGGCAGCAATTCCTTGGCTGCTATGGAAATCATAACATGTGCTTAATGGTTTCAACAATTACATGTTTTATTCCCATGCTATTTTATCATGATTGATGTTCCATTATGATCTATTCCTTATGTACTTCCATGTTTTATGTCATTGCTCAATATTTTGATGTTTAAACATTATGTTCATATTTCTAAGTTCAAATGTATATGGTTTTTTTAATTCTCTTCATCCTTACCATTTCTGAGAATTTGAGCACAACCTTTATATGTTTTTCCTTAGGATATAAATAAAGGTTTTAGGTAAAAAAAGGAAGATCTTTATGGGAGATTTTGAAGATATTTCACCAAGATTAGAAGATTATATTCCGAGTTTCCAAAGACACTAAACTATTACGGTCCTTTGGTGTATGTTTTTGTTATGTATTAGATATTCCAAAAAATTAATTTAATGTCTATATATGTTAATATTTGGACCTATATATATAATAGGGAATTATTTCCCTTTTATTTGTGATACTCATGCATAGTGTCCTTTTTTATGACACTTAGGCTTGGCATCCCTTACATTTTGATACTCAAGTATGACATTTGTAATACCCTGACCCTAGAAGCCCGGAGCCGGTGCAATATTACAATAAAGAAAAACAAAAGGATAATTTAGTTTAACAGCCTTGGAAAGCCATATTATATACATAATAACCACATTACATTGGTAAAATATAATAAAACATTCTACATAATAAACTGAAATGAAATCCATCCTTGAAAGCTTAGTCCAAGTTCCCTTCTTCATAATATGGGGAAAGAAACCTAATAAGGGTGACCTAAAATGATCAGTAAGGGTGAGTAAAATGGGATAAATAATGAGTCAATCTATATGTAAAGGTAAATAATTGAGTACAATTTCCCTAAAAATAACTAGATAAGTCATAAATAACGTGGCAAGCAAGATACTGAAACGCATGCCATAAATCAATAAAATGAGAATGAACTACATCCGTAGATATATTGATGAAAAATATTAGGCACAAACAATAACTAATACTAAATGAGGGAAATTTATTTCTTATGATACATCATGTCTTTGTCACATGAAAACTTATTACTGTCAATACCTTTCACAAGACAGTTTAATATATGGATAGAAACCCGTTTAATTTAGCCAACTTATTTGTCTCATGAGAATCCGTCGATGCATCGAGGAGAAATATAAAGTCAATACTCCACCCATAATTTATATTCCAAATAATTACTCATATTGAATAATAAAAATAACTAATATTCATTTTCAAATAACCATATTGAATGGGAAATACAGATTTATCAATAATTCCACAAATAATCATAAAATTGTCAAAGTAACCACCACATGAAAATGGTATACGGTTTAGGAAATACTAAGATAAATTGTAAGAGAATAAATATATTCGATAAAATTTGTACTTAAAATGATTACAATAATGTAATTTTCTCAAGGGATGTTAACAATCACAAAATGAAGTGAGATTAAGAACATTTGAGGAGAATAATCTTTAAACATTACGAAGTGTACCATAGCACTTTGAAAAATTTAAATCCTAACAAATAGAAAGGTATGAAATTAAATTAATATTATAATATAATTAGAATAATAGGATTAATGATATAATATATCCAAATTGGAAGTACGTATGGCGCACAAAATATGTAAGTAGTGAATATGACATTAATCTCACAAATTTAAAAAGTGAGATGAGTATCCCTTACGTTATCCCTCCTTTTTGATGTGTGGTATTTATCCTACTATATAGTGGTTTAAAATATGTTACTAACTAATACCATAACCACAATAATGTTTATAATATCATATATTAACATATTAAAATATTTTATTACCCATTTGTTAACACACATTCATTATTTTGACTTTTGTGTGTGTTAATTACCTAGTTTTCTGAAGTACGTTTTGAATTGTTATTTTTTGTTCTTATTAAATATATCATGGTTTAATTATATCCAGAATTTAAATAATTACTAAATTCAGTAAATACTTATTTTATAATGGTACATAATATTTGGAGATTAGACATGAAGTGCACCGTTAATGGAGACGGAAGACCGTACGTACGCTTGAATGCTGATTTCATTTCATTATTAAATTAAAATAATTAAAAATAAATTATAAATATCTATATTATAAATTCAGTATCATATATGTGTTATATATTTTATATAGTTTTATTAAAAACATACATTATACATTCCATGTATGACATGAGCGAATCCTATCGCTTTGAGGGGCGATAGTCGACACTTACTCAAACGAAATTATCTTATTTACACAACTTGGATAACATAAAGGTATGTTACATATACAAATTACATAATAATAATAAAACATAAATTACATATATATCTTATATAAATGTATTTTCTATCATTATGTTCTCAATTAGAGGTGATATGAAAAAATTGAACAATACTCATTTCATGAGGCTGTATTTCACCTTAGACAGAAACAATATGTTCATTTCCCATTAGATAGAGGTGTGTGTATGTGTATGTAAAACCATTATCATAAAACAATACTTGTATATTTAGGATACTGGTGTTGTTATGTAATCATATAACAAGAATATTATAGGTAATGTAGAATGGAAATGAAATTATAAATCCTAAGAGAAGGCGTTACCTCTTAATCAGGTAACTTCTTTTTGTTTATACAAAATTTTTTATTAGAAATAATTTTTCCCAAATTAATGATTCCATGTCTATGGAGGGATGTTGGGATACTATTTTTATTGGTATTGGCCGAAGTTATGTTGTTTTAGAGTTATTAGGAATGAGGATGGGTGGTGGAATTTTAGAGGGAAGAGAGAGTGTCACTTTTGTAAATAACATATGGTCTTTAATAATGGGTGGTATATCTTACCTAAAGCTACTACAAAATAGAAAAATAATATATTAAAGGAGAAAAATGGTTCATAAAAACCTCATACACCCAAAAATATGTGCATTTTAAAAATTTGGTTCCTTAACTTCTAAGATTTCCAAATTTTATCATTTTGGTTTTTATTAAAGCCTCTAGTTTTCTAATATAATTAATTTATCCATTAAGACTAAATTAAAATGATATTTATTAGAAAATATAGAGACATTTAATTATTTATTTAATAAATAAATTATAAAATAAATTCCCGTGGGTTTGGAAATTAATTTCTCAACAAGCGCATGTGATGCGCTAAAACACTGCTTGAACTTGGACCACGTTAACAATATTTTTACAGTATATGGGTCAAAATGTTAATTATAAAATATAAAATTGTCCATTAATAGACAATATTTAATATTTAATAACACTTAAAAATTAAATTTTCTAAATATAGTACTTTTATTAATTTTAAATCATTTAATAAGATTGATTTATTGTAAAATGAAAATAATGTCAATTTTGACATTATATATTTAATGTTAATTTTAAAATATAAATACTATATTATAAATCTAATATATTCAATTTACATGTGTCTAACATGATATATTAATAAAAAAAATTAAGTAAAGATAATAATTCAATCAATTAACATCACCTTTAAAATTTATAGTATCATTTATTTAAATTAATTATTAACTAAATAATGAATATATTGATGTTTCCTAATAATTTTATGTATCTAAACCAAATATAAAAATTATTGATAATTTATTATTATAAAAATAACCTATATATACTAAAAAATTATATGTATAACCTTAAATATGATTTTTTCTTCATATATCAAAATTTTATAAATATTAAAGGAAAGGAAAGTTCCTTTTTTGTTTTTTCCCTTACTTAACATTTTATACAAAGAAACTTCATTTAATAATATACCAATAACCATATATTTCAAACCACATTGAGAAATGGTCAAATTATTGTCATCCAATGGCTTTTTGACAAGTGTAATTGTAATTTTGGTCCTTAATATTAAGGTCTAGTCCCTTATTAAGATTAATCATACCTTAATCTATATAATTAATCATAATCACATTCAATTATAATTTTGGTAAAACAATTATGTTGTTATTATTAGGAAAAAAATATCATACTAATTACATATGTGTATCTCGGATTTTTAAAATTAAAATCACTGAAGTTGGAAAATTAGGTGTGACACTAATCCCACAAATGGGGTGAAATAACAAGTTTTTATAGTAGAAAAACGTTCAAAAGTTTGTTAATTTTATATATTGAATTTGAAATTAAAATTAATTACTATGAAATTAATTGCATAAATTGATGTATAATTGATCTAATTTGACTCTAAAAAAATATAATTTATAATTTATAATTAATAATTATTTAAATGAAAAGGATGTTTTAAACTAAATTGCACCAATTTTAACTATTAATCAAAAAATGTTGTTTCTCAAAAAAATCCCAAAAAATTTCCATAAGCTAATTTAAACATTCTGAATTAAAAAATTATATTTATTTTTAAAATAAAATTTAATTTTTTTTGAATATTTATTTTTAAAATAGGTTCGCCATTAACAGGCTGTAAAACTCAGTCTCACGTGTAACAAAAGTTAATTCATTTTCGTATATAAAATAAGTTTAACATTGTGTAGAAATAATTGCATCAAAAAAATTATATTTATTCTAAAATTAAAATATTGTAAAGTATTGGGGTATCACAACATTCCTTACTTTTTGATACACGAGCATGACGTCTCTTTTTTTGTGATAATCAGTCATGGTGTCCCTTACATTATGATACTCAGGCATGGATTCCATTACTTATTGATAATTGGGCATAAATACCCTTACATTGAGGTACTCTTTCATGAAATCCCTTCTATTTTAGATACATGGGCATGGTGTCCCTTGGCACTTTATGAGATTCATACTACTAACCATGGAAACTTGAGTTATGCCTGGGGTGCTAGATAGTAGAAGTGTCCATATATATGGCTATAAAAGTCAATGTGCCTGGTGTGCTGGATATGTTTATAAATAGTTATTTTTTTTCATATATCTTTCGTCCTACTCTGAAGAAAGTATTATAATTCCAATTTCCTTTAGAAACCGGATCTGACCCATTTACATTTTACTGATTTTCCTACATTATCATATATGTACACATATTATTTTAAACTCACAGACTGGATATCCTAAACACCATTAGTGGTGGTATAATATTTATATATCACACCCTGTTTGGCCTCCATTTCATAGGGGTAACCAAACATATCTCATGAATATAGGATCAATCTCCTTGATTGTTCTTGCTTTCCGTTGTCCTTTTGATGTAGTATAAGAGTGGAGTATCAAACCTTTTATCATGTTGCTATTGCTGATAGATTCTATGTATTTTACTTATTTACTTTTATTGCCAGTCTTTTTATGTATAGTGTATACCTTTTGTATATCTATCTATACATTGTAACATATTCATACATGATCAATTATTCATTCATTATTGATTGAAAGTTATTAATATATTCCACTACCTTTATTATTTATTATGTTGTATTTATTATAGATATAGAGCGTATAGACTCCCCATTGTACCTCCATTATAACCTCACTGCTAGTCGAAATCCACTTGTATACCTGTAGGCATGCTTGAGGCATAGTGGCCAATCAGCTCAGGGCACCATTATAGTGGCTCTTTGGATGGTACACTACAAGTGGTATCAGAGGTTTCTTCTCATTTTGTATTACTATTTAGTATGGTAGATAAGATAAAATAAATGTTTTAGAACTTGGTAAACATATCTTGTCTAGGTCCAACCAACCCACCTATGAGGAAAAGATCATGTTTCTAGGGATGAGACTGTTGTTCAACACTACAGATGAATTTTACATTACATTGGGTGAATGTTGTACTCACTATAGTTATTGATTTATGGAATTTTGGATTTACTGTTACCCTTGTCCCAGTATTTTAAAGAGGTATTACTACATGAATCATCTTAGGCATGTACAGATTTACATGCCATGCATATAATATTCCATGTAGACTACATTGTAGGTTTCCTAATGCATGATGATTTTTATAACATAATTGGTTGATTTCTTGTTTTATCTCCCCCGAATACCTTTCTTGGTTATAAATATGAAACATTGATGGTTAAATAAATCATCTGCTTCAACCTAAATGGTGTTCTCCAATAGAGAATGATGTTATCCTTCGATTTAACCTATTGATTTGTATATGTTTGATCCATGACCATTGGTTCCACGAGGTGAAACATTAATTGTTTCAATTAAATTGGTTTCATATTTGAAATTTGTAAATTATATACATTCTTTATAAATTGGGAAATAGTGAACCATATAATAGAACCATCTATTATGATATTTTTATATTTAGAAAACAAGTGTGACAACCTGATTGTAGTTTCATGAATTATAATTACAACATATAAAGGAAAGTATATTTATTATTTGGAAATGGTAATTCATCTAATGGAACCATGATCTATATATATGTATAAATACTAAAAAGAAAATTTCTATAGAAAATGATAGATTTTAATAAAGTTTATATTTAATCTTAAAGAGGATTACAACTATATGATTTGGGAATGATGACTCATATGGCTAAATATTTAAATTCACAACTAGAAACAAGTAGGTTGGTTGGGGAATGATGATTTTGAGATAAATTATACTTGACCCATGTAGGTCCGTGTTGGTGTTTTGTTTATGAAATAAACCCATTAAGGGTGTGTAAAATTTTCAATTATGTAAATTTATTTGGGAAACATTTAATTGGAACTATATTAACATGATGGGACCCTCATAGGCCAACTTTTTTCCCCTTCTGAACATTACCCTTATAGGTAACCTTATTCTATTAAACCTTACATCTTAACCTCGTAAGGGTTTGTTAATATAAATGAAATGGCCATTTAAATTTTACACAACCACTTATATGGAGATACATATGAATGTATGGTGGAATCATACTTGATTATTTTACTTAATTTATAAAAGACCCATTATCTGCATTTAATCCTTATTATCACGAGGTGGTTGTTAATAAAAATTCAAATTACAATATAATTATTGTTTTTATCTATAGACTTGAAATAAATATTTTCATTAACCGAGCCAGTTGTGAAAAATCATTAATTAAATAAATGGTTAAAAGGAAATTATGAGATAATTTTCCAAATGTTGCATGAAATCAGCTAAATGAAGTGAATCATAATGTTTTTAAAAAAATTGGGACTGTATGTCTTTGGTATAAGAATTTATTTATAATGTTTCAATAAATGAGCATAATTTAAATGTCTTAAAAGTGAAATATACTACAAGTGTTTATAGAGGGAACCCTTGTGTATGGGTTAGTTTTTACTATTTTCATGGATTGGGGGCATATATATTTCCCATATATTTCTTTTGACTTATTTCTTGAATCTGGTGGTATGAGAGTGTAAACCCACTTTATAAGGAATGTTTTGTATATTCATGTTGTGTCAGGTATCATTCAAATAACTAGTAAGTGAGTGGATTAGTGTGAGTCAAGGGTCGTTGGTTTTTTATTGTTTTGTTTAGGATGGGAGACCCGAATCTTGGTTAAATTCAAGGGAGAGGACATGTTATAGGATTTAATATATTTAAACTAGGCACCGTAAGGCTATTGTCCTATGTTGAACCTGAACACTCCTTGTTGGGAGATGTGGTGTCATGTTCATCTTTGACCATTATAGCCTATTTTAAATGCAAGAGTGTATTAGAAGTAGTAATAAACACCTTTTTCTGAAATCTTGGAGAAGTCATTATTTAGTGATGATCATGACCCCTATCTTCACTTCATCCTATGTTTACTGAGAGGGCATTATATGCTAAGAGAAATGAAATCAGAATACCTTTCTATTTTGATGGAAGAAGTCTGGTTGAGAATACACAAGGATTGGTTTAAATTAAGCCTTATGGTGTCTATGAATCCATAGTAATTTGGCTGATGAACCACTCAAGAGATGGGTCATGTCAATATGGGACTATTCATTGGATGGCTGTTTTGGTACTTGTATGAAATTTGATAAAAAAACCAGGAATGGTTCAATTATGATAGATCATCATAAGCTGGTTATGGGATTCGATGAATGTGAATGATGTGATCTTGTGATTGCTTCACTTAAAGGATTTGGGATACAACGTTTTATATGCGTCAAATATCTATGATGAGAATTATTTGATAATAGTTAGTCATATGTGGTTCAATTAGACCTCTAACGAAAGGAGATGTACAATCATTGTTGAATCATTTCTTACACACTGTGGGTCTAGGAAGTTTCCATGAAAATGGTCATCTGATATTTTCAATGGAATCCAAAGTGACCAATTTTTAGTTGGGGTAAATCATATTTGACCTTTGAGATTGGAATGAAGACCAGGAGTATTATCCTCGCACATAATCAGGCATATCATTTTTATGGATTTGTTAGGAGTGTCGTTAGCAGTATATAGTCATTCCATGGTAGGAATTTCTGATGATTCAGGTGCTATGACTTCGATTTTCCGATTCATTTTATAATACATATGATGGGAGTTTACTTATCCTTCTGGATAAAAGAGGCGATGATGGGCTTGTTTCTTAGGTTAGAAGGGATAATGTAAGCTCTTTTTGGATGCTTTGTCCTTGGTTACAAGAGTTGGATTAAATTTGATTGGTTTATGTGACATTCATTTGGAATTGGTCTTAAATGTGAGTTGGGTTTTTGGGAATGCAATGGGTCTATTTGAATGATATATTACAACCCATATAGCCATATTTTTTGCTACACAAGGTTTATCGGGGACAAGAATTTCTAAGATGGGGATATTGTAATGTTATGTGTTATGGAATGAGTTTAAAATACATAGTGAGTTTGATATTTTATCATTTAGTGTACGAGCCAAACATTATGATGAGTTTTGAATAGTGAATCCTTTTTTACAATAATTAAAGGTGTTTTTTTGGATGAGGTTTCTTAGAAGTTTGATTGAGTTCCAAATGCATTGCGCTTTGAAGGAACTTGTTTTTGGGGAATGTGAATGAGGTGAATGATTGGTTTGACCATATGGGTCAAATGTGTGTCCCATTTTCTTAAGGGGTATAGTTTTTTTTAAAACATAAAACCTCCTAGGAGTATATGTGGGTGAAGGTTCTAGTGTGTAGGGGTGATCCGCACGGACTGCACAAGGTATTCCCAAGCTGTGTGCCTATCCTATATCCTTAGTGGCGCTTAACTATTAGATATCTAGAGTTGGCACAATGTTAGATCATACATTGTGAACTAAATTTATGGGTAAAAATAATAGGTATATTAATCCATATGGTTAGCACAAGGTTTTCCAAACTGAGAATCCAAACCATGATGCTCTTAAAAAAATGGCAAAGTTGATTTATACCTCATTCTTTTTATTCCTCCTCCCTCTTTATTTACTCTCCATACACAGTGGCCCCCCCATATACGAGACATCTCCCTTAGCATCTTCCTATTCCATTTTGTATTTCATCCCTTTAGTGGTAGAATCAATCACCATTGGTCATATTGGATTTAAATCGATTAGCCTTTGACTCATATTGCTAACCTTTTTTATTTATCTATCTATACAGAATTGTAAATCTATGGGAGCTCTATTTCCCTATTCCCAAGGTGTTTCATGATTCTTACAATTTCTTCTATTCCAGCTTAAATCAAATCCAGACATGGGATGATTATACCTTCTTAATCATAAGGTAGGTGGTGTATATTCTTTACCCTTAAAGTCATGAGGTTTATATAATATTTCCATTGTTCCATGTACCCGAAAATCAAGGTTTCAACTCTAAAATGATAAATTTATTAAACTAAATTCTTCTAAAAACTTGTGATGTTTTGGACCTCCTTGATATGTTTGGATGTTATGATATCAACTAGAACCACCCCTTAAGGTGATGTAAATTATGAATCCCAAACAATTTTTCGTCTTCCTTATGTTAGACCCACACTCAAGGTGTATTGTATAATTCCTTGATGTTCTAAGGATTTTTTTTGCTGATAAAAACTATATTAATTATGTTGAATTAAATATCTAGTATGTGAATTTTTAAATAAGTTAAATGAATGAAATGATTATCATATTAGTTTTTATAATAAAACCACATTTTGAGGTGTGTTTTATTATTATTTAAAAAGTGAATTAGTCAATTAAATATGACTTTATAACTTATAATATGGTGTTAGTGATTCATATGACCTTTACAATTTTTTTCAAATGAAATGAACCATTAGTTTAGTATAAATTAATAAAGTTAAAATAACATGGTTTGGTAGGTTATGACATGAATAACCCCATGGATAATAATTAATTTCAAACTAGTTATAATATGTGTCCACTTCCCTTAAGCAATGTCAATAGCCTGATAATATTACATCGGGATAAGGAATCATATGGTAAGTGGATTGCCTTATACTGTATCCTGGGGCAGGACATCCCATACTCTATGATTCTTGGGTATGGTTTCCCTTTTATTTACAATACCTAGTCACTAAATCTCTTTATTTAGTGATATTAGGAATGAAGTACCTAAATATGCGATTCTCGGGCATGGTGTCCCTTCCTTTGTCATAAATTATAATGGAATCCCTTTTTTGTGATACTCTTGCATTGAATCCATTACTATGTGACCCTAGAGAATAACGTATCTTAATTTTAGATACTCTATAATGGAGTACCATAATTTTTGATACTCAAGAATGGAATCCCTTACTTTTTGATACATTGGAACGACATCCATTCAATATGTGATATGCGGGCATGTCAACCCTTGACACTTTATGAGATTCATACTTATACCCATGGACACTTGAGTAATACCTAGGGTCTTAGATAATAGTTTTATCTGTATATATGGATATAAAAGTAACTATGTTTATAGATTATATATATGTATATAAATGGTTAATTTTTCATAAATCATTTGGTTTAGGCCGAATCAAGTAGTGTCATCCTGGTTTCCATTAGTATGCAGAGAAAACTCATTTACATTTTAAAAGTTTTATTACATTATTATACATGAAAACTTCATATTTTATACTCATAGAATGGATATATTAGACACCATTGTTGGTTTACTACTAATTATATCTCACACCCTGTTTAAGAAACCATTACACTAGGGTACATGAATTGATCTCATGATTGCAAGATTAGGTTCCTAAATTGTTCTGGATTTCTATTTTCTTTATGATGGTGTATGGGAATAGAGGACTAATCCAATTCTCATGATGATATTAGAGAAAGATGTTATTTATTTGACTTATTTAATTTTTTTGTTAGTCTTTCCATGTACAATGTATACATGTTGTATATCGATGTACACATTGTAACATCTTCACAAATGATCATTTCTTCATTCAATATATTTTTCTAGTTATTATTATATTCATATTTCTTTATTTATTATTTATTGTGGTGTTTTTATTACTAATTAAAATCATATAGTCTCCCCATTATACCTCCATTAGACTCACGCTACTAGTCTGTAACCTCTAGACTGTGGGGAGGAATTCTTGAGGCCTAGTGGCTAACCAGATTGAGGCATCATTTTTAATACTCACACCTCCATCATGATGTGTAGAAGTCCCTAGGGCATCAATATGAATCCATCATCCTAAATAACTTTTGATGAACCCATGAACATACCAAGGTATTCTCAATTTCATACTTACATCTCATTCTTATGTGGGGAAGGCCCTTGGAAATCCAATATGTATAGGTGAATGTTATTCTTTGTAGACCCAAGAAATAAAATGGAATATCCTCCCAATATCTAATAGTAACTTTCCTAGGAATCCACTATTTTGTGACTCCTCAACCAAACCATCACTAGTCTATCCACCTGATCCTCAGGGGATATATTAAGAATCTATATAGGCGATCCAAATGTCTCACCCAGAAGGTATAACATCTATTATCATAGATTTACACTCACATGATACCTCAAAAAACTATTCAAATACTATGTTTCATATACTTTCACAATATTCTACTAGTATCTCCATTCAAATCCCAACAGTCCTGAATTCCAAATGGATTCACAATATGAGAGGAATCCCTACCATCAAATGCATTCATTTATATGATGGAACACATGATCTGAAATCTGACCATAGGAAGAACCTCTAATAATCCACTTCCATATATACTAAATCACTATATACGAAACGATCTAGGAATCCATTCCTAATATACTATAGGACAGGATCCCAGAAATTCTAGAAATACCTGGGCATCATCACTCACAATAGGTGATTCATGTGAATATTAGGAAATCACAATAGTGGTAGGTTGAACGATCGATTCCCAGGAATCCTAGAAAATTTCAAAACATATCAAAATAAAATAAAAAATATAATAGGTTTTGGATAAACACCCATGAACATTACAATCATCCAATACCCCTCAAGATTACCTATTCGCTCTAGGTTTTAAGGTGGAACTCGTTACCATCTACACTTATAGTCATATATTCCCCCATTAGGGTTTTCTCTCAAAGGGTCACCCATAAGGGTCTCCTAGATCATTACTATAGTGGAGGAATCCCACTTGATATTTTCAATCCTAACTGGTTTGTCAGGAAATAACCTGATGTTCAGAGGACAACTTATCCCTCGACTTCATCAAGGCCATCCCATGGAATCAAATCCTTTAGGGGCATACCACACTACCAACATTCTTGAGAGATGGATTGAGTCCTTTCTATACGCCTTAAGTAACTCCATACCAATAAACTCACCCAAACCCATGTCTATTCTGCATAAGGTATGTCCTCATAGGATACAGACAACTCACATGTCCTTACTCAGTCTACTGGAACTATAAGGCCCCAACCTTAAACCTTACTTAATCTTGATTTATTACAAGATTACACATTCAAGATCCTTTCGGGTTTAGAGTTTTAGAGAATTAGATCATAAAACTTGCATTACATTCCACATATAAACAAAGTGGTCACATAAAGATAGTATTCTTTTTTCCCATCAATGGAAACATATTTAAAATAAAACATGGATTCTTTCTTGACAATTCCTTGACACTATCATCATATCATGTACCTTTCCCTTGACTTGTGAAAAACATTTCAAAAAACATGGGATGAGCAGAAAAAGCTCAGTAAGGGATATAAAAACATGGAAAGGAAACATGGGTACATATATACATAAGAATGAAATCATACTTTACACATAAAACATAATCACTTTAACATACCTCATCAAATCATGAATAAATCATAGAAATCATAAGACATAAAGGTAACTTGAGGCATTCATAACATTCTTACGTAGGGAGTAACCCTCTTGGTTGCGTTTGGAATACCCATCACAGTATATTCCCTAAATCTCTTAGGAGAAACCTTAACTTTTCACTCCTTCGCGTTACCCAATTCATTGGAGAGCAACATCGGGCTCACCCGCCCTTAGTTTATCACGAAACCACCCGTCTTCATAATAATGCCCAAGAACCTCAACATAATCGTATCACATAAAACATGTATAAGGGAAACATAACATTTCCACCTTTCAATCAAAAGATATCAATACAACACATTGATATAAAAACATTATGAAAACCATTTTCAATACCAAAATAAAAGAAATGTAAAACATGGTATTTATTTTTCTTTTAAAAAAAAGGTAGGGCTTGTAGAGGAAGCCGAAACTCAAATAATGGTCACAGCGGCGGAGAAGTCGTTGTCGCCGCATACGTACGACAAAAACATTCTCTTTTTTCATTTAGTAAATACTTCGTATAAAAAATATTCCTTTTGAATAAACATAAAAGTCAAAGGGGTTTGTACACCGTATAAAAGAAGGTTGTGTATAAAACAAAATATGCCTCAATGAAAGGAGATTGAGACGAAGTCCCATACCTCAGGTCTGGCTTGACTCGATCGTTCTTTAATGTCCTGAATAATAAACTTGAGTTAATTTCTACTTGCTTAAGAACCTTTTTCAAGTTCATTATTCATTTTATATCACTTATTTCCATGTCATGAACACTATGTAATTATTTAAGTTAATAACGGTCGTTTTAACGATCAATGGTACTTGAGTCAAAAATAAACCCTTTATAATTACAAGTTGTTCATGTATCCATTATATCCAGAATTATAATCATGATTTATATATAATATATATCCAGTATACACATGCATTTATAATATTACATAATCATTTAGAGGTAAGAAATGAAATGCACCATTCATGGAGACGGTATGACGTACGTACACATGAACACTAATTTCATTTATATTTCGTATTTTATAGAATGGAATCATAATGATATAAAGTTATATTATAATTAAAGTATAATATAATATATAATATCATATTTCCATCCTTTATACGTACCACATATGGTATTTAACGAATCAAATCACTTTGAAGGGGCGGTAGTCCGCACTCCCTTAAATGAAGATATCGCGTTTACCCATAATGGAAACCATAAAGGTATGCCCAAAATGAAAAATACAGAAGCTTAAGGAAAACATAAAAATATTATATATCATATATAAATATATTTACATCTTAATGGCCACCATTTAATGTGTTAAAATAATGTTGAACCATCATCGTTTTGGGAGGCATAAATTCACCATCCACGGAAAGAGTATGTCCTTTAACCAATAGATGTAGGTGTGTGTAAGTGTAGCTCAAATACTTCTTATAACGACATACTAGTATATTTAAGATACTGGAGTTGTTACAAAAGAAATGAATAAAAAGAGTTTAGGGGGTTGGAGAAGCAAAATAAAACAAAAGGACTCAAGTGAAGACATTACCTTAAAATCGGGTAACTCTCTTTGGTTTGAGCTCAAAGGCTTACTTGGGAAGACTTCTGCCCAAAGTGAGGCTTCAAGGAGTAAGAGAGGGATGTGGAGAGACAAAATGGGCAGGGGTTGGCTGACCCAAAGTCTTTGGGAGTGTGGGTAAGGAGGTAGAGGTGGGGGCCTTTTATAAGAGGAGAGGAGGGGCACTCTTGGAAAGTAAAGAAATGTTACTTTATTTGGAAATTATTTTCGGATTTAAAAGGTCCCACATTGATATAATTAGAGGGTAAGGTGATAAGGGATAGAAATACACCCATACAATAGGTTTTGGACATGTGTAGTTCATATATTTTACATTATCATTTCATTTTATTTAAATCCTTTATTAATGAGGTAATCGCTGCATCATCATGATGTCTTAAATAATTTAATTTATTTAAAGTCTAAAAATTATGAAAAAAATACTATGATGTAGGAAATCTTTTTAGGTTTCCAATGAATATTTATAGTCCAAAATATCATTTATTTATACAAAAGTAAAAATATGTTACTTAGGTGATACAATCTTTGTCACATTTAACATTCTTTAAAAATAAAAAGATAAAAAGTCACTTTCTCACAAAAGTGATTCCATGGGGCCCCCAAGTTTGGAACAAGGCATACCATGGTAGGACATGAGACAACCAGTAGCATTAGGACACATTTTTTTGGCCTTTTTGTATTATTATGATATCATTTTATTATCCTTAACTACCCGATTACTCATTAATCAAGATAATTAAAGATAATTACCGTCGTTACTATTCATAATGTCTAAAAACAAAAGAGTATTGATTACATAATTTGGACCTTATGATTCCAAATATGTAATCCATTTTACCATATTATAAACACAGAAATTGCAATAATTAGTTTAAAAATAATTCCCGTTGTCAAAACAAATAGCGGGTTTTTTTGAAACAATATCTATGAAAAGTTTGGCATTAGTTTATGCCCAATTCCAAAGTGAAATTAATCCTAATGAACACCATTGGATTAAATGGTAAAAATATATTCTAATTTAACTTTAAAACCAATTCAAAAGATAATATAATCATATTAATAAAGTAGATTAAAAATCAGTTTTGATGTAAAATACAGTATTTTTCACTATTCATAAAAAAATGAACATTGTCAGAAAAATACCAAAAATTCACACAAAGTAAATTTTGATGTCCCAATCATAAAGAATAAGTTTATTTTGACAAATATAGCATATAAAATTGTCAAAAGATAGATTTAAAAATGGTTTGCCATCAAAAGGTAGTAAAACAATCCTTTAAAAAATATTAGTGTATTCCATGCTTATGATTGGATTTATTTTCATTTTAAGCCTCTAAAACACTATCTAATTCATTAATAGACATAGATAAAAATATCTATTATTCATTACTTACTTGGGATGTTACATACTTCCCCCCTTTAGAAAGTTGCATCCCCGCAATTTATTTACTTATCGAATAAATGGGGGTACTTATCCCTCATTGCATTTTCAGATTCCCATGTTGACTCTTCCATCATGTGGTTTTTCCACAAAACCTTTACCTGATTTATCACCTTATTTCATAACACTTGCTCCCTGTGGTCAAGAATCTGGACTGGTTGTTACTCATAAGATAGGTTCTCTTCCAGCTGAACTACCTATGGACTCAAAACATGAGATGGATCTAGAATATACTTTATCAACATCGAAACGTGAAAAACATTGTGTACCTGAGATAAAATCGGAGGTAAAGCCACCCGGTATGCAACTGATCCAACTCTCTCTAGAATTTCATATGGTCCAATTAACCTGGGACTCAGCTTTCCTTTCTTACCAAATCTCATCACACTTTTCCATGGAGAGACTTTGAGAAAAACATGATCACCTACCTCAAAAGTTAGATCCTTCCTCCAATTGTCTGCATAACTCTTCTGCCTACTCTGAGCTGTTCTCATGTGTTTCTGAATCAGCTGAAGTTTTTCTGCCATCTCTTCTACCAATTCTGGTCCCATCAACTTCCTTTCACCCACTTCATCCCAGAAAACTGGATTTCGACTACGCTTCCCATATAATGCCTAAAATGGCGCCATCTGTATACTGGAATGAAAACTGTTATTATATGAAAATTCAACCAAACAAAGATGTTGGTCCCAACTTCCCTGATAATCCATCGAACAAGCTCGTAGCATATCCTCCAAGGTCTGAATTGTTCGTTCTGACTCCCCATCTGATTGAGGATGAAATTCTGTACTAAAATTTAATTCAGTACCCAACGACTTCTGAAGGCCTTTCCAAAAGTTAGAAGTGAACATGGGATCACGATCAGATACAATGGAGAGGCGAACTCCATGTAACCTGACTATCTCTTTAAGATACCAACGGGAAAGTTGATCTAGGGAAAAAGTATCTCGTATAGCAAGGAAATGAGTAGATTTAGTCAACCGATCAATAATAACCCAGATTGCATTATTACCTCGAGATGTCTTCGGTAATCCCACAACAAAGTCCATGGATATATTCTCCCATTTCCACTCTGGAACTGGTAAAGGCTGAAGCATCCCTTTCAGTAACTGCCGCTCTGCTTTAACCTGTTGAAATGTCAAACACTTCACAGTAAAATCAGCAATATCTCTTTTCAATTCATCCCACCAGTAATACTCCCGCAGATCTCTTTACATCTTAGTACTTCCCAGATGAAATGAAAAAGAAGAACTATGAGCTTCACATAACAAATCTCTCTTCAACTGTGAATTACAAGGCACACACAATCTCTTCCCAAATCTAAAAACGCAATCATTATCAATGTTGAATTCAGGTAACTTACCTTTCTGAACCAGGTCTACCTTTTTCTACAACTCACTATCTTGCTTCTGTTCTTTCTTGATTCTATCTAATAGAGATGATCTCACTAATACCTGAAACAAAACAGAAGAACTTCCTGCACCAACAACTTCTATGCCAAAGTTCATCAAATCCTTAACCAAAGGATCACGTTCCAAATGCAACATTGCTAATGAAGCATTACTTTTTCAACTCAAAGCATCAGTAACTTTATTTTCTTTTCCCAGATGGTAATGAATTGTACAATCATAATCCTTGATTAATTCCAGCCATCTCTTCTGTCTCATGTTTAACTCTTTCTGAGTGAATATATACTTTAAACTTTTGTGATCAGTATATATTTCACACTTTACTCCAAACAAATGATGCCTCCAAATTTTTAAAGCGAAAACAACAACAGCTAATTCCAAACCATGTGTAGGGTAATTTACCTCATGAGTTTTCAACTGTTGTGAAGCATAAGAAATTACCTGATCATTCTGCATTAGGACGCAACCAATTCCTTTCAATGAAGCATCACTGTAGATAACATACTCACCATTCCTGGAAGGTAGTGCCAAAACTGGAGCATTCACCAATCTTCTTTTCAATTCCTGAAAACAATCATCACATTTTTTTGTCCAGATAAACTTAACACCCTTCTGAGTTACCTTAGTCATTGGACAAGATAACCGTGAAAAATTTATAACAAACCTTCGGTAATATCCTGCCAAACCAAGAAAGCTACGAATCTCAGTTATATTTGTGGGTCTTGGCCAGTCTTCCACAACTTTTGTTTTTGCAGGATCAACAGTTATCCCATCTTTAGAAACAATGTGTCCAAGGAAAGAAATTTGTTGCAACCAAAACTCACACATGCTGAATTTTCCATACAGTTTATTTTCTTTTAAGGATTTCAACATAACCCTTAAATGTCTTTCATGCTCCTCTTTACTTTTAGAAAACACCAAAATATCATCAATGAAAACCACCAAAAACATATCCAAGAACTCATGGAAAATTCTATTCATTAAGTCCATTAATATAGCAGGTGCATTGGTTAGCCCAAAAGGCATTACTACAAATTCATAATGGCCATATCTTGTACGGAACACGGTCTTTGGAACATCTGCTTCCTTTACCTTCAGCTGATGGTACCCCGATCTCAAGTCAATCTTTGAAAAATACTGAGCTCCCTGGAGCTGATCAAACAAATCATCGATATGAGGAAAAGGATATTTGTTCTTAACAGTGATGTTATTCAAGGCGCTATAATCAATGCAAAGTATCATTGAACCATCTTTCTTTTTAACAAATAAAATAGGAGCACCACATGGTGATGTGCTAGGTCGAATGAAACCTTTCTCTAATAAATCTTGCAATTTCTCCTTCAACTCTAAAAGTTCAATTTGAGACATTCGATAAGGGGGTTTTGAAATTGGATTAGCATCAGGAACTAAGTCAACAGTAAACTCAACTTCCCGATCTGGTATTATTCCAGGAAACTCATCAGAAAAAACATCAGGATACTCATTTACCACTGGCACATCATTAATCTGAACAGTTCCCTTGTTTTCAACAATGTGTGCAAGGTAACATTTATTTCCATCTTTTACAATTTTCTTGGCCTATTGATAAGTTATCAACAGTAAGGGTTCATTCTTGTACACAAACTGAAAGTATTTCTAAAAATAAACTTATTTAGCTCTACAGTCAATCTTAGCATGGTAAATAGAGAGCCAATCCATACCCAGGATAACATCAAACTCTACTAGAGGTAGAACAATAAGGTTTGCATGTAGGTTCTTTCCACATATAAGGATATGAAGATTCTTATAAATTCTATTTGCCTCAACATTTCCCCCAGGTGTTTTTACCAAAAGTTCAGGAGTAATTTCTTGAGATGGTATTACAATTTTACTTGAAAAGGTTTCAGAGATGAAAGAATGTGTGGACCCCGAATCAAACAACACACTGGAATAATCTGAAAAAAACAAACAAAGTACATGATACAACTTCATTTGATGGCCCGACATCTGCTGAAGTAGTTGAAAAGGATTTCACCACCCCTTTCTTCTTGTAGTCTAACTGCTTTCCATCACTCAAGCTCTTTGTCGGACACTTGTTTGCATAGTGACCGATGTCATTGCACTTAAAACATTTCACTAACTTTAAATCAAATTTGGTCTTACCTTCACGTTGATCTTTTTCAGTGCAATCACGAGCCTTATGTCCCATCTTACCACATCGGTAGCACTTTTCTAAAATTCAGAAGACATTCCCCAGCATGCCTTTTTCCACATTTATCACAAACTGGAAACTTAGATTTCTTACCATATGACTTTTTTGAATAATTCTTCCCTTTCTCCTGCCACCTCGGTCTCTTCTTCTATTGGTTGTTATAGAACACTTGATCATCGACAAACTCCATTTCCACCTTCTCAGTACATCAAACAAGCTTTTCATAAATTTTAAACTCACGAGAAGCTATTGCCCTTCGATATTTTGGATTTAATCCTGAGTAAAAATGATTGATTTTACTATCAAGGTCTCGGATAAAATTTGGAGCATACCTTGCCCATCAAGTGAACCTTTCTTCATAGGTATCCACTGAGTCTCCCTCTTGCCTCAATTACAAAAATTGTTTTTCCATCCTAAGTCGAACATCCTTAAGAAAATACTTATCAAGAAACATACCTTTGAATTCATCCCAGTCAAGAGCATCAATATCATCGGCGTCCCTGATATTTTTAACAATCGACCACCACTGATCTGCTTCACCCGTTAAATGGTAAATAGAAAGACAAACCTTTTGATTGTCTGAACACCCCATGACATCGAAAATCTTCCCCAGTGCTTTAATCCACCCTTCAGCTAGCACAAGGTCAGATGATCCTCTGAATGATGGTGGATTTTGACTCATGAAATGTTCCACCACTGACATGTTCCTCTGCGGTTGATCTGGATGATCTCGTGCATGGATACCACCACCATTTATCGCTTGAGTCGACTGCGCCATTACTGCAACAAACTGTTCAGTTCCAATTCCGACCATCTCAGGATGCTGATTTGGAAGGTTATTTCCTTCTGCATGCCTTTCTAGCACTGCTTACCTGTTTCCTCTGCGGAAAACCATTCTGAACAAACATGTCTTAGATAAAGCAACATGGTAATCTTCAAATACTATATCACTTCAATTTGACCATAAAAAAAATATTTTTGGGTAATCATTTAATAGAATTCTAACTCCAAAAGTTATCTAAACCGACCTCTGATACCAACTATAAGGCCCCAGCCTTAAACCTTACTTAATCTTGAGTTATTACAAGATTACACATTGAGGATCTTTTCAAGTTTAGAGTTTTAGAGAATTAGATCATAAAACTTGAATTACATTCCACATATAAACAATGTGGTTACATAAAGATAGTATTCTTCTTTCCCATCATTGGAAACATATTTAAAATAAAACATGGATTCTTTCTTGACAATTCCTTGACACTATCGTCATATCATGTACCTTTTCCTTGACCTGTGAAAAACATTTCAAAAAACTTGGGATGAGCATAAAAAGCTCAGTAAGGGATATAAAAATATGGAAAGGAAACATGGGTACATATATACATAAGAATGAAATCATACTTTACCCATAAAACATAAGCACTTTAATATACCTCATCAAATCATGAATAAATCATAGAAATCATAAGACATAAAGGTAACTTGAGGCATTCATAACAATCTTACGTAGGGAGTAACCCTCTTCGTTATGTTTGGAATACCCATCACATTATATTCCCTAAATCTCTTTGGAGAAACCTTAACGTTTCACTCCTTCACGTTACCCAATGAATTGGAGAGCTATATCGGGCTCACCCACCCTTACTTTATCACGGAACCACCCGTCTTCATAATAATTCCCAAGAACCTCAACATAATCGTATCACATAAAACCTGCATAAAGGAAACATAACATTTCCACATTTCAATCACAAGATATCAATACAAAAAATTGATATAAAAACATTATGAAAACCATTTTCAATACCAAAATAAAAGAAAATTAAAACATGGTATTTATTTTTCTTTAAAAAAAAGGTAGGGCTTGTAGAGGAAGCCGAAACTCAAATAATGGTCACGGCGGCGGAGAAGTCATTGTCGCCGCATACGTACGACACAAACATTATCTTTTGTCATTTAGTAAACGCTTCATATAAAAAATATTCCTTTTGAATAAATGTAAAAGTCAAAGGGGTTTATACACCCTATAAAAGAAGGTTGTGTATAAAACAAAATATGCCTCAATGAAAGGAGATTGAGACGAAGTCCCATACCTCGGGTCCGACTTGACTCGATCATTCTTTAATGTCTTGAATAACAAACTTGAGTTAATTTCTACATTCTTGAGAACCTTTTTCAAGTTCATTATTCCTTTTATATCACTTATTTCCATGTCATGAACACTATGTAATTATTTAAGTTAATAACAGTCGTTTTAACAATCAATGGTACTTGAGTAAAAAATAAACCCTTTATAATTACAAGTTGTTCATGTATAAATTATATACAGAATTATAATCATGATGTATATATCATATATATCCAGTATATACATGCATTTATAATATTACATAATCATTTAGAGGTAATAAATTAAATGCACCGTTCATGGAGACAGTAAGCCGTACGTACGCATGAACACTACTTTCATTTCAATTTCGTATTTTGTAGAATGAAATCATAATGATATAAAGGTATATTATAATTCCAGTATAATATCATATATAATATCATATTTCCATCCTTTATACATCCCAAATATGGTATTTAACGAATCAAATCACTTTGAGGGGGCGGTAGTCCGCACTTCCTTAAATGAAGATATCGCGTTTACCCATAATGGAAACCATAAAGGAATGACCAAAATGAAAAATACAGAAGCTTAAAGAAAACATAAACATATTATATATCATATATAAATATAGTAACATCTTAATGGCCACCTTTGAAGGTGTTAAAAGAATGTTGAACAATCATCGTTTCAGGAGGCATAAATTCACCATCCACGAAAACAGTATGTCCTTTAACCATTAGATGTAGGTGTGTGTAAGTGTAGCGCGAATCCTTCTTATAACAACATCCTAGTATATTTAAGATACTGGAGTTGTTACAAATTAAATGAAGAAAAAGTGTTTAGGGGGTTGGAGAAGAAAAATAAAACAAAAGGACTCAAGTGAAGACATTACCTTAAAATCGGGTAACTCCCTTTGGTTTGAGCTCAAAGGATTCATTGGGAAGACTTCTGACCAAAGTTAGGCTTCAAGGAGTAATAGAGGGATGTGGAGAGACACAATGGGCAGGGGTTGGCTGACCCAAATGATTTGGGAGTGTGGGTAAGGAGGTAGAGGTGGGGGCCTTTTATAAGAGGAGAGGAGGGACACTCTTGGAAAGTAAAGAAATGTTACTTTATTTGGAAATGATTTTCTGATTCAAAAGGTCCCAAATTGATATAATTATAGGGTAAGGTGATAAGGTTTCTAAATCCACCCATCCAATTGGTTTTGGACAGGTTTGGGACATAGATTTTACATTATCATTTTATTTTATTTAAATCCTTTATTAATGAGGTAATCGCTGCATCATCATGATGTCATAAATAATTTAATTAATTTAATGTCTAAAAATTATGAAAAAATACTATGATGTAGGAAATCTTTTTAGATTTCAAATGAATATTTATAGTCCAAAAGATCATTTATGTAGACAAAATTAAAAATATTTTACTTAGGTGATACATTCTTTGTCACATTTAACATTCTATAAAAATAAAAAGATAAAAAGTCACTTTCTCACAAAAGTGATTCCATGGGGCCCCCAAGTTTGGAAAAAGGTATCCCATGGTCGTAAATGAGACAACCAGTAGCCTTAAGACACATGTTGTGGTCTTTTTGTATTATTATGATATCATTTTATTATCCTTAACTACCCGATTACTCATTAATCAAGATAATTAAAGATAATTACCGTCGTTACTATTCATAATGTCAAAAAACAAAAGAGTATTGATTACATAATTTGGACCTTATGATTAAAAATATGTGATCCATTTTACCAAATTCCAAACACAGAAATTGAAATAATTGGTTTAAAAATTATTCCCGTTGTCAAAACAAATAGCAGGTTTTTTTTGAAACAATATCTATGAAAAGTTTGGCATTAGTTTATGCCCAATTACAAAGTGAAATTAATCCTAATGACCACCATTGGATTAAATGGTAAAAATATATTCTAATTTAACTTTAAAACCAATTCAAAAGATAATCTAATCATATAAATAAAGTTGATTAAAAAGAAGTTTTGATGTAAAATACAGTATTTTTCACTATTTATAAAAAATGAACATTGTCAGAAAAATACCAAAAATTCACACAAAGTAAATTTTGATGTCCCAATCATAAAGAATAAGTTTATTTTGACAAACATAGCTTATAAAATTGTCAAAAGATAGATTTAAAAATGGTTTGCCATCAAAAGGCAGTAAAAAAATCCTTTAAAAAATATTAGTGTATTCTATGCTTAAGATTGGATTTATTTTTACTTTAAGCCTCTAAAGCACTATCTAATTCATTAAAAGACATAGATAAAAATATCTATTATTAATTATTTACTTGGGATTTTACAGGCACTATCCATCTAAAGTATCATCACACCCCCCCTCTTGGGATTTCTAATAATCTTAGTATCTTCTTATTCCAACCATCATTCATCGATGACAATTACATAAAGATAGCTCAGAAGGTCCTTTGTGGCCTTGCCACATTAAAATATTACCCTAGTAATTTTACATAGGCTAAATAATTTAAATTAAATTACCATTAACTTTCAATTATCCAAACTCTATAAATTTAATAATTGATTTAATGAGATAAGTTATCACCTTTGGTGGAGTAACCAAACATCACATGAATCATAAAACAAAAGTTTAATCCATAGTAAGAGTACCAAGGAACACCTAAATCATATGAAATTTCCCCATTTATTTACATGGGTCATAAGTATCTTCCAATCCTTGTCTAGGAATATGTAACATCATCAGTGATCAACCAATCTCTTCAAAAAATCCCGATCACCTAAATAAATCCAAATATACATAAATAAATAATTATTACATTCTATAAAGGTAAATGAATCATAGATAGTTTTCCATTAAAACCTCAAATGAAGGGGTTATGACCACCCTCACACACCATTAAGTCCAAGGAGATCCAAATCTTAACATTCAACACAAATACCATAAATATTTTAATTTAAATTGGGTAAAACCTATGAAAATATTAAACAAAGACATAACCCATTGAATAGTTGATGAACTGAGTGCTGATGGTTTCTTAAGATTCCCTCACCCTAGACTGAACAAAATCCCCTTGATAATAGAGATATTAAATCACGATCTAGTGTAATCACCAATAAAAACCTAAGAAAGAGATCTCATAGGTATAAATGAACAAATAAAGAGATTAAGAGACACCAAAAAGGGTTAAACATACCTCAATCGATGAAAGGATATTCATAATTACTTTATATCTAGGAGTAAATAATGGGATGAAAGAATTTTGGACAATCTACTAATGATCCAAATATTTATAGGTGGGATGGTTACCTTTTGAAAATCAACGGAGAAAATTTGATAAATTTACTCCTAAAATAACCCACATGCTAGTTGATATGGGTCCACCATTTATAATATGGAAACCCCACTTAGAGGGGTGATATTATCTATCCACAGGCCAGTCAATTGTTGGTATATTTTTCTACAACAACCTAATTAGCCCTTATCTAGTCCTTGTACTTTCTTGATCATCATTTTCCATCATCTAAACCCCACTAGATGTCCGAAAACAAATATTTTACAGGTATATGCATTGTTAATTCTGTTACTAATATCGATAAAAAATTCATCCCACTCATCAAATTGTAAACTCAAATTACTTATGTTTTTACAACATAGTTTTACACATGGGTTTTTACATTTTATATACATGTTTGATTTGGTTCTTAAAATATAATGGTAATATAATGGTTCTAAATGAATTATTAAGGAATAATTTTATAATGCATGAAATTTGTTTAAGAAATGTATCAAATGGTTTATTTTTTGTTTCAAATATATATATAATGGGAATTTAGAAAGGGTTTTTCTTTTTATTAATGTTTAATTTTTATGGGATGTGTTGTTTAGTAAATGGGTATTTATATATTTTTTATTATAAATGTTTTGATTATGGGAGAAATAATTTGTGAGGGGAAATTTGGAAATTGAATGCTTAACCAATATCACAAAAAAGTCAGGAATTATTATCCAAGGGACCGAGGGAGCCCATGTATAGAATATTATCAAAGGGACTGAGGTATCCAATAGAAGTAACATTACCCAAGTGACCAAGAATCCCATGGAAGTGTTAGAAACAAGTATGTTGGAAGTGTTTTTTGATGTTGGAATAAGTTTTTGTTATTTTTTTGTATTTCATTATCATTATATAAAACTATTTCACTTTATAAGTTTTTTGTATAGAACTAAAGGGGTAACAAAATTATAAGATCATATGAATTCTTGATAAGAAATTCCATCGATTTCCGTTTTGTGTTTTTGATATGTTTTCAAGATAAATTTGTTTTTTAGTCTGGCTTTGTTCAGAATGAAATTTTTGAATGGGTTATAAGTTATATCAGAGTCTGAATGTATTTCAAGATATTCAATACAAAACCTGATTATTATTTTCTATCTTGTAACATCTAAAACATCATAAGTTAGTCAAAAATTTTGATTGAATATTTTTGAAAGAAATGAGGAGAAATTTTTTTCAATTTTGTAGATGATTTTTTAATATGAATGTAATCAACATCATGAACAAGTCCTGATACAAGTTGGACTTTTTAGGAGAATAATGGTTATAATGTCAAAGCATTGCACTCATATATACTCATTATGAGAATTACCAGATGTTGATTTTTTCTAATATCTAGGAAGTTGGATCTTATTGAATTTAGAATCTTTGGTGGGGGAACTAATCATGCTATCTGATATACTGAAAAAAATATAAAGGATCAATCATCATTTGTGTAACACCCAATATTTTTTTTTGAAATATATTTTTTCAAATAAATTTAATCTTTTTGATATTATTCATTTCACACAATAGTAAAAATAGACTTTTTATATGAAAGAACTATGTTTGGATTGAATTTAATTAAACACCATGTTATGAATATGCTACATGAAGAACTTATATTAACCAGTGGTACATGTAACACTATGTTTGGATCTTGTTACACACAATTCCTAGTTCATTTGATATCTTGCGTAATACACAAGGCTAAGTTTTACTGTACTACAATATACTATTTATATTATCATTAAAATATTATTATAGCTACTACCTAGCCATTGGAATGGAATTTATGAGTAATGTTAAATAAATTATGAAAATATTATTTATAGAAGTATATAAAATGAATCCTTCGGTATCAATTACTAAGAGTTAATGAAATAACTTTATAAAAATAAAGAAATTACTATAAAAAAACTAATTTTTATGTATAAGCATAATTTTAACCTAATAAATTATACAAACCACTTTTGATTAATTTTTAAAATTTAATTTATAAATTATATATTTTATAAATATATTTTATACTCATCCAATATATTTTATTGGTATAAGATAAGAAAAAATCTAATTTAATGAATTAAAAGATGCATTTTTCCAAAAGATAATTTTACCATCCTTTAATAGCGATCCCATTTTAAATATAATTTTTGAAAATTTTATTATTTTAATTTGAAAAATTAAACTAAATATTTTAAAGTGAGATACCAAAATATACTTTTGGTGAATTTTTTCTAGTTTTCAGAGAAGTTTCGTATTTCGATGAATAGTGAAAAAACACTGAATTCTAATTCAAAAATGATTTTTAATCTGAATGATCATTCGAGTAAAATTATATTTTTAATTTTTTTTAAAGTTTAATAAGATAAATTTTACCTTAATTAATCAAATTTTGGTCATTGGAATCAATTTCAATGTAAAATTTTACATAAAAACATTTCAAACTTCAAAACATTTTTACTTTAAAAATATGCTTTCTTCCCCCATCGATGGGATTAAATTTAAATTATTATATGTAACTTATGTGTTTTTAATTCATAAAAATGGATTATAAATTTGAAATAAACATAATTTATAATTTCTGATAATGTAAATAAGTTTTTACCAAAACTATTAGGGAAAGTGATTAAAGTTAATTATAGAAATTAAGAGAAAATTATACTTTCAAAGGACTAAACCTTAAAGGTAAGGCTCAAAATGACATATAAACTTTTAAAGAAGTGATTTAATGTTCATATTTATAATCTATACTAACTTTTATCATATTTGGACCATTATTGGAGCCACTTTACTTGGAAATAATGTTGGTCAAATTCCCTTTTAAAAAATTGAAGAGAATGTCACTCCTCAACTATAAAAAGGCACTCAAACCTCCAAATTATTCACACCTATAAAGATATTTGGAATTGAAAAAATATAACAAAATATCCTCCAAATATCCCTATCTTAATATTATAATACTACCTTTTCAAAAAAAAAATATATCCAGGGATTGCCTTTCGTGAGAACCAAAAGGATTTACCCGAAGAAGAGGTAACATTCTTTCATAGGCTCTTTTGTTTTATTTTAATTATATACCACAAAAATTTCATTATTACATGATTATATAATATCATAATTATCCTAAATATACTTATATCTTTTTTTCTAAGGGTTATACCTAATATTATACACAATTCAATCTAATGGGTATCAAACTTATTGTTCTTGTGTACAGAAATCTACCACCTCACGAAATAGTGTTGTTCGTTTTTACTATACCACCAATGATGGATGGGAATTATGTTGTAAAATCTATTTTTATATGATATATATGATATATATGATATATTTATTATTATTTAAATATTATATGACACATAACATCATGTTTTTTTATAAATATGATAACATCATTTTGGGACATGGGGACTACCACCTCTTCAAAGTGATGGGTTTCGTTTATAATGTACATTGAATTTATTAAGGATGAATTTAGTGTAAAAATATGATATAAATGAAAAAATAATTCTACTATAATTATTATATGTATATACATACATGTTATTTAATTTTCTTTAAATACCGAAAGAAAACAGAAACAATATTCATCCATACGTACGACATAGCATCTCTATGTACGGTGTATTGCATTTCATATATCTATATTTTATATATTATTATAAATATTTATAAAGTTAATATATATGATATATAAATATTTTTTACATTATTTAAAAAATTAAATCAGGATCTATGTAAGATTATCAAGAATAAAAATTCAAAACACGTACAATAAACAATGTAGTTATTACCTAAAATGTTGCTTTAACAAGGAAATATTAATGAAAATGAATTATAAATTCATAAATGAGTTATACATGGTATGATATATATTCTTATAGTTATTTTATATATTTATACTAAATTTATATTTATTATACAAGAGTTTTGAATTTGTGTGACAAAATTCAATACTTAAGGTAAGGGTTTTCACATCTCACTTTTATTTCTCTGAGATTTTTTCCTTATTCAGCACTTATTTCTTCATTATGGTGTATATAATTCCCATGAATATATCCCATTTTTATTATACATAAATTTATGGATATTTACATATCCATTTTATTATCTCTCTTTCATGGGGGTTATATTTCAAAAGCTACCAAATCGGTAAGGTAGTTTTGTCTCAATTTCCCTTATTTGAGACACATGCCATGATATGTACCTAGATTCATATATGAGGTGTATACACAAACATTTAAATTTTAAATCATGGATATCATTATTTTCATAATATTTTAATCATTATGAAATGTTATTTTCTTATATGGGGAGTCTTATTCAAAGTTACCAAGTAGCAAGAGTTTATTATTAAAATATCATCAT
This sequence comes from Viscum album, assembly GCA_963277665.1. NCBI lineage: Eukaryota > Viridiplantae > Streptophyta > Magnoliopsida > Santalales > Viscaceae > Viscum > Viscum album. Next base: position 1,292,378,388 of record OY728119.1, read on the forward strand.
TTAAAAGGGTTGTTTATGATTATGATTATTATTTAATTAATGAAATAATTTGATCCATATATTTACTGAACATACATGAATTTTATTTTCATACATTTATTCAAGATGTATTAATTTACTATTATCATTTTACACTCTTTAGTATTAATATAGTTCATAAAAAGTTTTTATGAAAAACTGACTTTATTTAGCATTTTGGCCAGAAATCTATTTTATTTCAAAAAGAATGTTTTCAAAAAAAAATAATTTTTTTTTAGAAATTATATTTTAAGGTAATTTTTTACAAAAAATTATTTATTTCTTATGCTTTAAAATATTTTTTAAAATGTTTTGAAATCTATTTTCAAATAACATTATTTTAAAAATTGATTTATAATTAAAATGTGTTTTTACGAAGATTCATTTTTAGGTTTTAAAATAAAATGATTTCAATGATTTAAATATTTCCTTATAAGTTTTCAAATCAATTTTAATAAATATGGTTTTTAAAATTATTTTAAGCCTTATTTTTTATTTTTTCAAATTATTTTCAAATAAAATGTTTTTGAAAATTTTTTCAAGCTTCTTTATGATTTTTCAAGGTGTTTTGAATGAAAATGTTTTTCAAAATATTTTTAAGATTCCTTTATTGGTTTTAGAAGATTTTTTAAAAGAAAGAAGTTTGAAAAATGCTTTATGTTTTAAAAATATTTTTTCAAAGAAGAAAATATATTTTACTCAAGAAATATTTTAAATGAAATTATTATACATTCTATATAAAAAAGGATTATTGAAATGGTTTTATGAAAAAGGATTTTCCAAAAAAGGATATTTTCGTTTAGGAATGTTCAATTTAATATTTCAAAATCCTTCTCCATATAAGATATCTTTCTCTGTTATAGTTTTTTCTTTGTCAGGGTATGATCCAGTAATTCCACTCATGTTATTTCTGGGATGGTTTATGTTTTGATGGAATGATGTTTATGACACCTGTTTCACTTCCATGAGTTATATCAATATAGAACCCTCTTCTATCAACTGGTTATGGATTATGAAATAATGAGAAAATATTTATATTTTTAGGAGGTTATTATGTGATAAAATGTTAATTATATCCATTTTATTTCATGGGTTATGATTTTATGTTAATAAAACCCATCACATTTCCTGGTTCACGATATGATGAATGTTTTTTTATCTTATGGCGCATGTATAGTTGAATTTATTATTATATAGGTGGTAAATATATATCCCTAAAATGCATTGGGTAATAATAAATGTTTTATAAGCTTAAGAGGGTATATGAGAGGGCATCCCAATCCCAAAAAAAGAGGGTAACATAAGAATAAATCAATAGGTTTCACAAGAGGGTATCCTAAGCCTAAAACAAGAGGGTATATTAGTCCCAAAATAAGAGGGTACACATGGGAATATACCAAGTATAAAACAAGAGGGAACACATTAGGGAATACCAAGATCAAAACAAGATGGTAAACATGAGGGAATCCTAGGCCTGAATTAGGTACACATATGAGTATCCCAATCCTAGCACGTTATAAAGGTTTTGGTTGGTGTCCTTGACATGTCATTTATATGATTATGTGTCTACCAAGACGTTCATGACTTATTATATGTTATGATTTCATGGATTTGGTTCTTGACTCCGTTATGATTCATATCGTACAAACTTCCAATATTTATGCCAGGATCCATGTTTATGATTTTTGATATGCATGGTATGATCATATAATGTTATGATCATGTTATTATAACCTCATTATCATGTTTATTCCTACATATCTCCCTTGTTCACCATTACAAAGAATATAAGATCAACCCTTTCTTATGTTTCTTTCCCCAATCTATGAAGAAAAGTTTTCAGTAGATGTTAATAATGGAAAAATATTTATGGGAATCAATAAAGATATTTCACCACGTTAGAATATTTTGTTCCATGTTTACAAAGTTACTAACATATTACGGTCCTTGGGAATGTATTTTCGAAATATGAGGAACATTAATTTAAAATTATTTAATATACATGTATGTTAAGCCTATGTCGCTATAATTTACTAAGAATTTGGAAGAAAGTAGTCACCGGTGACATCGGTCCATGAGACATGGTGTTCCACCAATTTAATAGAGGAGTTATGACAACAATATATAAGAAAAGCTTGTGATATCAAAGGGGAACTATATGTATAGTTTGTTCGAAGTTAGATATGAATTGTTTCTATTATAAGGAATGTTATTGACTTAGATAAGTAAGTTGGAGTTGTTGATGATGATAAATGAGAAGAAATTCAAAGACCGATACATCAAATGGGATCATAGACTGATTAGTATGATGACGCACAAAAATATTATCAACCATTTTAAGAAATCATTGAATTAATTTTATTTGGGTGAAGACTCATTATATAATATTTAACGCCAACATATCAGATTTAAGTAGAGATCGATCCATCATATGCATGTTGGAACTAATAATTCATCAGATGACATACTCCATCAGATATAGGATCATTAGTATGAGTTTTTTTTTAAAAAATTAAGAAAAAAGTCAAACATTTTGAAGCTGTTTTGGAAGTGTTGTTGATAGGTTTTAAGTCTATAGAAGTTTCAATAATTTTTGTGGAAAAATCAGCTAAACAACTTTTATTGGATGAGAGGAAGCTGATAAAGAAACTGAAATCTAACAAAGATGAAAAAATGTTTACTGAAGAATATTTTTCTGTATTTTTTTGGTTTAGAGAATAAGAATAAGGATTCATCAGTTCGACATGTTTTTCATTGTAATAAAAATAATATCATAATGAAAATTTTTTCAGACTGAAGAAATGTTTTTACGTTCTAAGTATTCTGAAGTTTCATTAAGATTTAAGAAGATTCTATATGTGTTGAGAAGTGATAAAATTGTCAAATATGAATTTGAAATGATATTGAAATTATAGTTTTTGGAAAAAATGAGTGGTAAAGTGAAATTGTTTGTCTTCCCATTCCATTTTAAGGAACCTATAAATGAAAGTGGAATTATAACAAAATTTCTAATAAATACACTATTTACAAGGAAAATGAGGGAGAGCAGTGATGGTTTTCTTGAAGAAAATAATTTTCCAAACATAGTTTTCCTGATAGAGTTTTTAGATTGAATAAGTAGAATAAATAAGTAGTTTTCATAGTTTATTGGATCAGATTGAGCCATCAGACATGCATTTCAAAGAAAAAAAAGAAGGTATTCAAAATTATTTCCAATGTATCTTTTCTTAATTGTTTTCCAAACTGATGAATTGGACTGAGGAATTGGATTGAGTCATTAGACTCAGTTTTTGTAAAAAGTCTATAGAGGTTGTTTCTACCTATTTCAAGGTAGGGGAGTGAATAATTTTGTTTTAAATATTTACAAAAGAGAATGTTTTTTAAGCGACATCATGACATGTTTGCAACCAACTAGTGAATGTTTCGAAACTTGTTACAAAACATATTCAACATCATTGATTCTAAAAGAATCACATAAACTATGGTATTGATCATAATGATACACAAGTGTAAGGGTATATCCTACTTATTTAATCCACACAAAATGAATTTTTTTAGTAGATTGTGTGGTATTAGATTATTTTCAAAACATGCCACAAACTAGTTACTCTTATTGAGAAGTGAATATTGTAAGGTATGTGTGATTTTATTTATTTTCAACAAATTGAAAATTCATGAATATGAGGTGAATGTGTTTTTACATGATTGATAATATAAAATAAAAGGATATCAATGATTATACACCTCCAAATCTTAGTGATACATTGACCCTATTTGTACATTTTTAATTAGTATTAGAGTAAAAGTTCCATTAATTTATTCTTTTCTAATGATTCAAAAGTTATTTTTTTATAAATAATTTAAATTATGTTAATAGTAAGGGAATTCCAGTCTTTGATGGAAATAATTATCATAGTTGGAAAGATAGAATTATACCATATATTATGACTCTTGGGTATGATGTTTTGGAAGCCACTATAGATGTATTTTCTCCTCTCTATGAAAATTTTCAACTTATATCTATGTATAACATGAATATGGATAACGAGGAAAGAGATAATAATTATTTACACTTATTACATTCTGAAAGAGAATTTATTTGAGTTAAAAAGGTTTCTACAACTAATGGTTTATAGGTGAAGTTAAAAAAAATCTATGAATGTAATATAAAGGTAAATAAATCCTGGTTATAAATCTAGATGGTTAATCATGAAGATCTAAAAATAGGCGAGTACGAATTTTTTGGTGACTTTTTTAAGGGTGAATGATATTGTTAGCATCATAAGACTTCTTGGAGAGAAGATGGCTATTTCAACTATGGTTAAAAAGATATTTATAATTATTCATGACAATTTTGATGATAATATTTCATCTTGAGATGATAGAGATCTCGAAACTCTATCTTTGGATAAACTTTATAGTACTCTAATTACTATTAATATAAGAAAATATAATTTTTTGAAAATAGAATTTTTTGATGAATTATTATACTTGTTTTATATAAATTTATAAATATGTATAAGAAATTATAAAGGGTGACATCCCATAAAATTTATTAAATGTGGATATGTTGGGAAATTCACTACAAATTATTCTTAAAAAATAAATAATTAAGATCATGATGAAGACGAGACAATGCTTAGAAGATCTTGGATGAGAAAATAGTGATGAATCCAAATATTTTTCCAAGGGAAAAGATAAAAAGTTCTCTAAATATAATATGAGATGATTTCTATATAAAGATGATAAAGATTATGATACTGATGTTGAAGTGAAGAAGTTTACTATGGTTTCATAATAAAATACATTGTTATAAAAAGTTAATGATGAAGAGTTTGGAAGCAGTACTTTTAAAGAAGAATATAATGAGTTAGAATTTTATTTGAAAGGAGAGTTGAGATAATTTATTATAATGATTATAAGTCTCGAAAGACAAATAAATAAGTTAAAGATTGAATGTTCTAAAAAATAAATCATGAATGTCGTCCTAAAGAGAATGAGATTTTTCTAGAAGAGTTTGATTTTCCAAATAAGTCACATGAAAATGCAAATAATTGGAATTAGAATCTTGAACTAAAGTTTAAATATATGGTGGAAGAGTTGGAAATTGTTCAATTTTTTTTTATAAAGATGATTTGGGTGTTATAAGTTTGAAGAACTTTATCTACAAAGTTGGTGAATGTTTTGGAAAGTGTGAAATTGAGAAGGATAAAAAAATTTACAATTAAAGGTTCGAAAGAAATTTACTATTATTCCTAAAAAGAAGAAAGTTTATTACATTTTGTATAAGTGAAAAACCAAGAAATTTGTAAATTCAGAATATTCTAGAATATTTGTGTCTAAAATAGAATTTTCTACCACAACTATTTTGAATAATTTTGGAAAGAAATCCCAGTTGAAGAATAAATTAAGAGTGATCACAAAAAGTTTGGTGCCCAACAATGTTTTTATATGAATAATAAGAATGTTTCTGGAAAACTTGTTCATAAACCTAGAAAGTATTAATGTTATAGAGGTAAATATTCTTTCAATGGTTACTACTAGTATTAAAGTGTATTTGAGCATATGAAAAATATTTTTTCATTTAACCAAAAAAATAAAAATTATCCCATGATTTACATAAATAAATTTTTGAGGGGGAGTGAGTCCTATCAAATAAAGAATTATGAAAATATGTTTTGAACGTTAAGAATATTTTATAACCTTTAAAAAATATTTGTGAAATATATAAATAACCTGTAAATATTTTAAAAGGGTGTCTTGTTTTGTTACCTACACTAAAATATGTTTTTACGAGTTCTCAAAATCCCTATGTGAAGAAAGACAAAGGAAAAGAAAGATAACATTTTGTATAGACTAATCTCAAAGGTAAAAATGAGAATGACCCTATATTTTGGATAGTGTATATTCTTCCCATATGATATGAGATTTGAAAATTTTTAAGAATTTGAATGATTTTAAAGAAGGAATCATGGAATTTGGAAATGATGAATTGATCATAATCAAAGGTGTTGTATCTTCTATTATTGGATAAGAAAATTTTAAATCCAAGAAGGAATTTTTTGTTTCTGGGATTAAAGACAACTGGTTTAGTGTTTCATAACTTTTTGTTGAAGGAAATAATGTTTTTCTAGAATTTTTTTAATTAAAAGATAGGAATATATATTTTTTTATAAAAGTCCAAAAAAGGGAACTTGTTTCAAGTGGGTGAATTATATAATTCATGTTAGTTAAGAATGATAGAAGAAAATCAATTATGGCATAAAATAATGGTACATATATTTCAAAGAAACATGTTAAAGTCACCAAAGTGAGATAGTGTGGTGGAATTTCTAATATGTCTATAAAAAAGATTGGTGCTGTTCAATTTTTAAGAAAGGGATGATTAGAATCTCTATGCCGAAAAATGTCGATATTCATTCAACTCAACCCTTAAAACTTATTAATTTTGATATTTGTGTTATAATGAAAAAAATAATCATATTTCAGAGATAAGTAATTCATTTTTTTATTGATGAGTTTATTCAAATTACTAGTGTTATGTATTTGAAACATAAATTTGAAGATCAAAATATGTTTAATACTTTTAGGGGAATATATAAGAATAAATATGGGTATTTTGTGAAGAAGTTTCAAACTGAGAATAGTGGAGTGTAAAATATTAAAGAGATTAGAAGCTATGTTGAAAACCATGGAATTCAAAATGTCGTTAGTACACTATACACACCATAAAAAATGGTGTTATTGAATGTAAAAAATCAATGATTAGTTGATTTGGGGTGTAAAATGTTGATTCATCATGGTCTTTCTCACTACTTTGGGAGGAAAGTGATGAGCATAATAGTTCGTATTCCAAATTGGTGGTTCTATAGGTGATGTTTTGATATGCCTATATATGAAATGTTTTATGATAAAAATTCACGTTTGAAATACTTATGTGTTTTTGGGGGTCCTTTCATCGTAATGAGAAAAGGTGGAATCCTTGGAAAACATGATAAGAGAGGTGGAGATGAAATATTTATTGGATATTATCTAGATGGAAGAGGATATAGATGTTTCAACAAAGTGAAACTATGATAATTGATTCTTTTGATGAAAAAGTTCATTGAAAAGGAGGAAAAAGATGTTTGACAAACACATGGAGATAAGGAATATGAAGAGTATGAAATAATTGTTATTAAGAAGAAGGAAATAGATTTAAAAAAATTTGACTGTATAAATAGGTAATAATAGGACTCATCTATTTCTATTTAGGAGGAATAATGTTTTATATCTTATCATTAGATGTGGAAATAGGTGGATCCTCAAGACATTATTAGTGATCAACATCAAAATGTTCAAACAATAAGATCAATAAAATTTCTAACACATAATTATTTTTATTAAAATTTTGAAAAAAGGTTGAAGATTTATTTGATCAACATGAGTGGATTAATTATATTAATGAATAATTTGATCAAATTTAAAGGAACGATACTCAGGATCTTGAACCCAATCCAAAAAAAAATTTTTATTGGTACAAAGTGGGTGTTCTAGAGAAAGTGGAATGAATATAGTGATGTGATAAGAAACAAATAGATATATTTTTTCAAATGTTAAAAAAATAAAGGGATTTATTTTTATGATATTTTCTTTCTCAATTAAAAGGTTATAAACAATTAAAATCTTTCTTGAAATTTCTACACAACGAAGTTTTGATTTTTTTTAGATGGATGTGAAGTCAGAATTTTCTAATGAAGTCCTTGATGAAGAATTTTATATTTAACAACCATGTTGTTTTTTATTGGAAATTATGAAATTTATGTGCTCAAGTTGAATAAATCCTAATATGAGATAAAATAAAATCCAAGGGAATGGTATTCCAAATCGAAATCCTGTGTAGGAAAGATGAACTTTAAGAATGGAAGAGTTGATAGTAATCTTGGAATAAAATAATGTCAAGATATTTCCCTTATTTTTGTTTTATAAATTGATGATATTATCTAGGTATTATAACCTTTTCATTAGATAAACTTTTCATTACATTTTACAAAATAAAGGATATTTTAAAGTTTTGTTTCTTGGAAAAAAGGAAGATAAATCATTAAAATTTGAAATTTTTTTCTAAACAACAAGATATGATTTTTCATTGGTTCATCATAAGTACTTTTATGCATCTCATAACCTATGGAAATATATCAAAGGGAAGTGTGAGCATAAGGACTAGTAAAGGAAAACAAGTGAAATAATTTACATGTGATTTTGAGGAAAAAATAAATAAGAACATGGGGAATATTATAAATGTATGAAAAAAGAAAAAAGGTAATATAATAATACAAATAACATGAATAATAAAATGTTAATGTGGTTAGAAAATTTAAATCAGACATTCATAATAATATCAAAAAGGTTTTTCATCAAGGTGTTATAAAATTATCTAGGTTACTCCCCAGGGTATCATAAAACATGTCATGTCTAGAGATTAAATTCATTACCAAATGTATTGGATTTCTATTACAGAACACCCTTCATATATTAATTACTGTTATCCATAGACACCATAATAAAAAATTTCATAAATTAACCATGGAGAATAAAACCAAATGGGTTTTGTTTCAAAATCATGGCATTTGAAATGTTCATTAAAAACATAATCATTATGTCATTATTAACCAATTGAAAGGGAGTTAGGTTTTAATCTATCTCATTAAAAGAATCAAGTAAATAATGTTCATATAGTTTTTAATAACTCTAGATAAGAAATTGGATTTTTTATTCAAAAAAAGAAAATTAAAGGTAATTTCCTGAGGAGAAGAGAGCAATTTTGAGAAGCAACATCGGCAACATAACAGGTATAAAATGTGGTTTTAGAAAAGGGTAAAAATAGATGGTATAAAGGTATAAAATTGAAAAAATATAATTTTTTAGTAAGGTAATGAATACAAATGAAATTATATAGAGTTACCACAATATTCAGAAGACATATACAAAAATATTTTCTTGTAAAGAAGAGAAAAGAAGGACATTTCTCTTACCTTGAAGAGTAACTCCTAAAACATGAATATTAGGACATGGGGGTCTTGAGTACACCTTTGGAGGACTCCATGGGAAGTAAAACTATGAAATAATAATACAGAAATACTTTGGAGTGAAATAGAATAGACAAATGGGTGGGTATTTATAGCAAAAGATGAGGATTTGTTTATTAATTTCTATAGACAGCTAGGTAGTTGTAAATTCCAAACCATGGCTTTGGCCATGGTATTAGACACTTGGGACACATATTGTGTTATTTTAATCCAAAATACTTTAATGAAATTTTATATTACATATTACATTAGTATGAAATAATTATAAAGTCATTAAACATACTGAAAAACCTAATCTATATTTTTATTATTCACAAAAAACAAATGTATTTTAGAAAATTCTCATAAATTCATCCTAACCAAATTTCTGACCACTGATTTCAAAAATCATGTTTATTTTATCATAATAATTATCTAAAAAAGATAATTTTAACAGTTAATTATAAAAATACTTATTTATTAAATATAATCACTAATAGAAAATTCATAGTGAAATTTTTAACACTTGAAAAAAATTACTTTAGAATTTAAATTTAAATATAAGTGCTTTGATCATACTATTTCATTAAAAGAAAAATTATTAATAATACTTTAGTTTACTATAATAATTATATCTTTTATGAAAAGTAAAATTTCTTTCTGAAAAATCAATTTATCAAATTCGTCAAATTTTAAGAAAAAACTTTTGTCAAAATGTTATTGATGGAATAATTTCTTTATACAAAAGGGTTATACTTTAAGTATATAAGGTCTCAACACATAAATCCTAATAAAACCATTATAAGACCAAAGGGTAAGGCATGAGATGGTGATATACATCTAGTGACTCAGCTAACATCTCCCGAGTGGAAATTTATACTAGCTTTAATTTCCCCAAAAGAAAATTTCGATCAAGATTCACTTCTTAAGGTTGAATTGGTATTATTTAAAAGAGAATCCCAGTGATGGTACCACCCTTAAATGTTAAAATAAATGGGACGCGTACAACAACACTATAATGGTTTATGGCATCGACTCTTATTTCTATATCAATTATCCTTTATAAAATTATTACTTACAAACTGTGATGACAATGATAAAATTATTATAATGATTATAGTTCCTAACTGTCATATTGTCCAATGGTCACATGTGACCAACTTTCATATGATAGCTGAATCTATATGCTCCCATTTCCATTTATATTAACATATAAATTTTTTTTATTATGAATAAAATAATATAATTAACATTTTCAGGAAAAAAGTTATCATTCAAAAACTTCAGGTCATTACAATCTCCCCCCCTTAGAATTTTTTTCCTGAAATTTCAACCTATTATCTTAGTTAAGAAGAGATGTGGGTAGTTCTTCCTCATTGTCTCAACTAGTTATTATGTCTCTTATATATATAAATTGTTCCTCCACATCAATTTGAAGAGGTGGGTGGACTTGAAATGTAGAACATTGTCTCTACGACCAAAGATCTCCACTAGTTGCTCCTTATGATAGAGGTCATGTTCCATCTATACCACCTTAGGATTCAATATATGTGATGGGTTAGGTATGGACTTTATCAAGAGAGATATGTGGAATACATCATGAACATGGGCTAGATTTGGAGGAAGTTCAGGCCAATAGGCCACTGCTCCTATGTGATCAAGGATTTCATAGTGGCCAATGTACCTAGGGCTAAGCTTCCCTTTCATTCCAAACCACATGAATCTCTTACAAGGTGATATTAGAAGGAAAATTTTTTCAACAACCCCAAACTTCAAGTCCCTTCAACAACTGTCAACATAGCACTTCTTTCGACTCTAATCAGTATTATTGTGATGCTGGATGACATGAACCATTATTATCATATCTTACACAAGATCTGGTCCAATAATATTTCTATCACCAACTTAATTCCGACAAGTATGAGTTCTATGTCACTTCCCATATATATTTTTATAGGGTTTTATTTTATTTCCTAAATGGAAGCTGTTTTTGAATGATAACTCAAATAATAAGAGATGTTGATCCCATCTAACTTTAAATTCCATTGAGCATGTTCTTGAAACGTCCTCGAGATTCTAAAGCATTCATATATATTGGCCATCAGTTTGGGGGATATAGGATGTACTGAAATTCAATTATGCACTCAAAGCATGATGAAGACTTCTCTCTATAATTTATATTTGAAACTTTAATCAAAATTAAAAATGATAGAAATTGTAGCTTCATGAAACCTCACCACTTCCATTATGTAAATCATGTTATGTTGATCAAGAGATAAGTCTTCTCAAATAGAGATAAAATTGGTAGTATTGGTGAGATAGTCCACTATAACCCATTTTTTATTGTTTCCTTTGGATGTTCTTGGGAGATGGGTGAAAAATTCCATAGTGATATTTTACAACTTCCATGTTGGTATGTTTAGTGGTTGTAATACCCCTTTAGGATGTTTTCACTATGCCTACACTTGTTCAAACACCAAGAACAATGGAGTGTAGTAAAAAATCTCCATTTTCCTATTATACCACCAATAATGATCATGAAGGACCCTATACAATTTTGTGATTCCAAGATGTATACAAAATTTAGAGTTATGTTCTACAACCATCAGCTCCTTTGTTTCTAGAATAGATGGAACACATAGCCTTGTAAGAAATTTCAGCACACATTCTTGATCAATATTGAAATAAAAAAACTCCCCATTCTTCACATCATATATCTTCTTCTCTAACAAATGATATTCTCATAAATATTTCATGGTCTTGTCTAGTAAAAATAGTTGAGAAATCATATGTGATAGGGTTGATGGTGTCCCTTACCTTACGATTCCCATGTCCAGTTTTTCTATGTCTATGATGAAAGGATCTTTTTGAATCCTCATCATTTCTAGAACAGAATGGTATTTACTAATTAATTCATTATCTACATTGTTTTCTCTTCCGCGATGATAATGAATTGAACAATCATAGTCTTTAAGATGTTTAAACCATCTCTTCTGTCTCATGTTCAATTAATTTTCATGAAAATATGATTCAAACTTTGGTGGTATGTGTATATAATACATTTCTCTTCACAAATATAGGGACTTTATATCTTTAAAGAAAAAAAAATCCTATCCATCTCCAGGTCTTGTGTTAGATAGTTCTCCTCATGAGTCATCAACTATTGAGATGTATAAGCAATAATATTTTAATTTTTCATGAGGATACACACAATCCATTTTAGTGATTAATCACTAAAAATTATGAATCTTTCCCAGAAAGAGGGTAGATTTAACATGGGTGTAGTAACCAATATCTTCTTTAACTCTTGGAAACTTTCTTCACACTCTTTCACCCAGATTAACTTATCGCTTTTCAAGTTAACTTAGTTAGTGGATTATAAATATGTGAATGTTTTTCCACAAAAATGATACTAAACCAATGAAATTAGGAATCTCAGTTATTGTTGTTGGATTAGGGAACTCCTCCACAAATTTTTTCTTGGCAGGGTCAACTGAGATTATCTAATTGGTTATAATGTTCCCCAAGAAAGAACATTATTATAAAAAAAATTCACATTTACTTAAATTTCCAAATAGTCTCCCCTTCCTAATAGTTTTTAATATAACCCTTATATGATATTCATATTCCTTGAAAATTTTGTAATATATTATAATATAATTAATAAAAACCACCAAAATGTCATCAAGGTTTTCCATAAAGACTATATTCATCAAATCCAAAAATATAACTGGTGGATTTGTCAAACTGAAGGGAATAAAAAACTCATAATTCCTATATCATGATCGGAAAGGGGTTTATGGAATATATTCTTTATTTACCCTTAATTGATGATAACTAGATTAAAGTTGAATCTTGGAAAAGAATTGATCCCCATGAAGCTGGTAAAAAAGTCATCAATCCTTGAAAGAGGGTACTTGTTCTTCACTGCAATCCCATTAAGTTATCTATAATGAATGAATAACCACATTCATCAATCATTGTTCTTCACAAAGAGAACATGTTTTATCTAACGATACACAATGGTTTAGATATAAAACTTCTCCAAAATATATTGGATTTGCTTCTTTAATTTATCCAGCTCCACATTTTCTATTCTATATAGTGTCTTCGAAATTGTCTTGGAACTGGGAATGAGATCAATTGAGAACTCTACCTCTATTTCTGGGGGAGGTCCATTCAAGTCCCTAATAAATACTTAAATGTATTTCTAAATTATGTGGAAATTTTTGATATTTAAACTTTCATTTCCTTCTTCAATATTCACTGATAATTTCCATAAATAATGTTATGGTAGGTGCTTCTAGAAATATATCAGGTCAGGATATCACTCCACTGAAAACAATTGTAGGTTGTCCATTCAAGACTACTGATATTTCTTTTCTTTTGTAGTTGATATAATATTAGACTTTGAGAGATAGTCAATACAAATTATAATATCAAATTTTTGTATGGGAATCAGTGCTAGATTTAAGATGATATTATTCTCTAAAAAAGTATATAGTAGAGTTTATATACACTATTGACTCTTGGATAATTCCTCTATGAGTCTTGAATTATATTTATAATGTTATAAGTTTAGGGATTGATTCTATATTCATTTCAAACATAGAGGAAACAAATTAATGCATAGAACCAAAATAAAAAATCACTTTCTATATTTGAGAGAATAATGAGTGTACCTTCCACCACATCATTTAGAGCTTTAACATCATCCACAGTGATAGAAAAATAATTAACTTTCCATCTTGGTATAAGATGAGGTTGATGGTTATTCCCCTTCACTATATTTTGATTTGGACAGTGATTGGAAAAGATCCAAATATATCAACACATGAAGAATTAGTCTTTAGTATGGGGCATCACCATATTCCTTTTATCGTTAATTTTGATAAGTTGATGCTTTACCTCACTATAATAGTTTTGAGAAATATGGTTGTATATTCCAAACATGTAAACTTTTCCACTCCCGAGTAAAAAGTTTCTCAAGTGATTCTTCCCACATTTGTTATAAATAGGAAATTTCGATTTTCTTCCTATTCCATGATCAAATTTCCTCCCCATGTTGGGCTCCAAATATTTCTTCTTTTCATTCGATTTTTTGTGACCAATGCATCTCACCAAACTCTAGTTCAACCATCACAACACTTGTCACCATCTACTCATTGCAATAATGGTCTCGATTGGTAAGATTCATCCATAGATGTGATATTATTCCAATAAATAATCTATCATACTCTACATTATGGCCCATGAAAAATTTATAGGTGTATCAATAACTCCTTTTAATGTTCCTCTCATTTCTTCCAAGGTATTTTTTATTCTCATTCTTCACCTCTATGAATTTCTTCTTCATTTTTGTTCACATATAATTGATGAAATGTTTTTTGAAAATGGTTTCCCTAAATTATTACCAATCCATAGCTTCAATTTCTTTTCTTGGAATCGTTTTTTAACTAGTGTCCACGACTGATCAGCTTCTCCATCTAATCCATAAACAACCAAGGAGAATTTCTCTTATTTAGAAAAATGGGGTACGTGAAATATCTTTTCTATAGATCTTATCCATTCTTCTGAAATCAATGGGTCAATATATCCACTAAAAGAAGGTGGTCGTTGATGCTTAAAGAACTCAAAAGAAAGGATAACCCCATCCACTCTTCTATTCCTCTCTCTGAATACTGATTATTGATTCGAGAGAAGCATTGGATAGGCAAAGGAAAGGATAACCCTATGCACTCTTCTTTTCTCATAGAATCTTATCTCCTGGTGTGATCTTTAGATGAAGGCTCATTCTACCTATTTTCAAGGTGTTGGACTGGAAATAATATCTAATCCAACCTAATGCTAATATGATATCATAATCAAGTGAGGAATCTTCTATGTCTGTAGGGTATGTGGTCACAAAGTTTCCCATTTGATTTTTGACCATTTCATATTTATTCTTTCATGTCATGAGCTAACCTTTTCTAAGATCCCTTATTTTGTTGATTCCATCATGTCTAATTGACCCTTGTGTGTTGAAATATATTAATTGGGTCTTGTTTAGGGGATTGGATATTACATAAACTCTATAGAGAGAACCATTGGCATTCCACCTTAAAAATGGTCATTTTGGCCTAGTGGGACAAAATGATTAGAATTCAATTTAGATCCTGGGTTGGTTTTTTATTAGATTGGCAATATTCCTATTTTTATTTGGTATATAACAAGGTGCATAAATAGTTATTTAACCCCTTCAGAAAATAATTGGCCAAATGGGTATGTGAGTATTTGACTTCAACAATTGGACCTTGACACATTGACTCGAAATGGATTTTCCATGTTAGGAAAATTGGATGATTAGATTTTTAGGTTGTCTAGGATGATATGGCCTTAACCTTGTAATTTTTTTGGATCATGTGGAATAATTTTAGGGGATGGCATGGCCTTTCTATTATATTGATTTATTATAAAGTAATTGCATAATTAGTTTGGTTGTTTTGAATTGAATGATGTAAGATGGTTTTCCATACATTATATACTATAAATTCTTACGTCTTTAGTATGACAATGAATCATTTTGTAAATCCGTGGATAGGAGGATTTGATACCCCATTCCACATATAAGATGTACATTTGGGAGTCATGCCTACCCCATGCCATTGATAACTTCTATATATATATATATGGATAAGAGGAAAACTTATCTCGTGCTAGTTATAATCTCTGTATAGATGGGATGAATTCTTACCCCCATGCTAGTATCTTATATGGGTGGGAGGAACTTTTACCCCATTCTAGATATGGTATGTATATATGGACGAGAGTTATTATTACCTCATTCCAAAGATAACCCTTATATATATACATATGGACGAGTGGCATTCTAACCTCGTGCTAGTGATAACCTTTATATATATATATATATCAATATACATACATGGTGACTTGGAATGATATTCCAGCTGTGATATGAAGTAGGTAGACCCACCTGGTATTCTTTAGGAACCTAAATGGGAGGTTAATTAATTATTATACCCTTTCTTATTTTCCCATTGTTAGCTTCACATTGTTTACTTACGAGCTCCACTCAGATTACACTTAGACACAGTTGGTCATGGCCTACATATATTTCTCTCACACCTTACTCAGGCCTCCTTTGGAACTTGAGAATACTATTTTCCTATAGGTATGGATAGAGACAAGCACCACTCTCCTGAGTATTGATTCTTACTATTTATTTGGAGTGTAGGAGGAGAGGACCGGGCTTAGTCTTGAGATGCTATAGAGTAGGTTTTGGAATTTATTCTTTTATGTACTTTTGTATTTCTATGTCTAATTTATGTTTTATGTTCCCATTTTTTTACTAGAATTCCATTCATGCATACCTATATTAGAAACTTCCTAAATTGATTTTTTACATTATCCAGTCTTACAAAGTATCTATTTACATTTCCTCTATTTATTGTAACTTTTTGTTTGGTTATGCTTCTACTAATGCATGTTGCTGTTACATTTTCTATGTACTCTAACATGGTGGGTATATTCTCTCCATCGTTTTACCTTAACACACCCAATGATAGTTAGTATCCCATAGAATATGGTGAGACTCACAAGGGGTCATGTGGCCAACTAGCCCTGGGGCACAGGTTAAGTGGCAGTTGGGTCCGGGATGTCACATTTTTGAAGATTAAAATGAATTTACTAAAAAGAGAGTGATCATTTACTATGAATTTTTTAATAAATTTTTATTGAAGAGGACACACACCAATATATATATATATATCATAGATTAGTTATTATTATTCATACTTTCTAATTTAATGACTATGTTACAACAATCAAATTTAATGATTGATATTTCATGGTTCGTTTAAGCATGATATTGCGTATTTTATACGCTATAAAACATAATGTTATTATTCAAAAATATGTGAAGTTTACAATCTATGGGATGACCACATGTAACACCCATAATAAACCAAAAGTATAATCGATAGTATGAGTACTGAGCATCCCTACCTCAAATTTTTTTTCACTATTTATTTACAAGGGTCAGTAGTAGTTGCTAATACCCATGCAACCTCACCCTTGATCACCCAGGATCATCAACAAAACATGATTAAATAACTCAATATATCCATAAATAATCCATTAACTATAACATTTATAAATAATTAATTGATTCAATTCCAAATCTATATTATTTCAGAAAACTCATCAGGCTTTATTCGTCCATCAAAACCTCGAGCCATAGGGTGTCAGCCACCCCCAATACACCCCAAAGTCTAAAAAAAGCAAAATCCCCTTCCATAAAAACTAATAAAATAAAAAAATTATTAAAATATGTGAAAAATCTATGAAAACTATTATTCAAAACATACCTGATATACTCTTCGAGAAACTAAGTGAAAATGGCATCTGAAGATGCAATCATCCAAGGCTAAACAAAAACCCCATGAGAATCCGTCAATTCCACAATGCTCCATTGGAGTCTCCAAAAACAACCAAATATAGAGATCTTAAAATCAGAGGTGAATGAACAATAAAATTAAGAGAGTCCAATAGTGTGGAAAAAATTCCCTAAATCGAATAAAGAATCCTCAAAAGACCCTCACATCAAGGAGGAAACAAGGGGATAAAGGGTTTCCAACCCCCTTCCCATTCACCAAAAATAGGGAGGAGGAATGGGTTCCCCTTAAAAATTATTTGGGGGAAATATGGTAAATCACCAACTAAAAATAACATACTGGATATCGAGTGCCACCCCCACTCGGAGGGGTGCTACCGTCTATCCACCTGTTAGACAATTGCTACTATAGTTTTTTTTCAGTAGCCTGTTCAGGCACCCAACATCTCCCACTACCCACCAGATACTCCTAGGACCTCTTATAAATAACAATACAGATCCGAAAAAACATTTTTCAAGGGCTTGTTATTTTGTAATTCCATTCTGATCCTGATACAAAATTTTCCCTTTCCTGTAAATTAATAACTCAAATACCTTATGCAATTTCCATCCCATTTTTACACATGGGGTTTTACAGTCTCCCCACCATATAACTTCTCATCCCCAAGAAATACCATTGAGCAAACTATAATTGGTTGGAAAACACTTGTGTTTTCAATTAATAAAATAGTGGTTATGTTCTAACCTATAATTCCCAACACACACTTCAAGTACATCATACATCTCAAAGCACTCAAACCAAAAAAACTCAATCCAAGGTTCAAATTCATTACCAAAACACCAAGAAGACACTCTACCAGACAAATATATCATGAGGAACTGATAAAATAACCATCCAATTGATCAATAGATTATATAAATCCATACTATAAGTCTCAGGTTATGCTGGGCAATTCCAAGCCATGATACCAACCTACATCAGAATCGCCTATCAAAACATGATCTTAGTAGTCCACTGGCATGCCTAAAAGAGTTCTAAAATTAAAAAACCTAAATATAAATGATAATAATCTCAAAAAATTGGTTCCAACTCTAATTTCAAAAAACCCAATCCAAAATCGATTCATAGCCACCATCCACTCATTACATAAACACAGTAACCTCTACTTGAAAAAACTAGAAAACTCTCAAAACATACCTATAATATCTATAATGATTCCCTAGATGTGTTTTCTAGCTCACCACATCCAAAAAATAAAAAAATTTCTCATAGAAAATCCTCTAGATGACTTGCCTAAAAATTATTGGCCACACCGATCAATGGACTATCAATTTATCCAATCAAGATGCCTTAAATCCTAGAGGCACCCAAAGACCATCTCGTTATATCTAGGGAAGTCTCAACCGAACACTGATGTGATCCCATGGTATAATCCTCTAATGAAAAATTCCACTATAATTCACTATAAACAATCACCAAATACTTAATGACCCGATGACTTTCATACCATTTCAAAATTACCCCAATCCAAAAAAGAAACACTAAAAATCTATATGATATCACATCCTAATTCACTTTTTAAAATTCTCCAAAGAATATGGTTTAATTTTTCCTCATAGATCACCATAATCCAAATATCCAAATTCCAATCTAATGATTAGTTCCATCACAATAAAATGACTAATACCACACGAGGTTTATATCATCCACAACTGAAATCAATCTCCACAACCCAGTAGTGATCCTGTAGACACATTACTGAATTAAATGCTTGATCATTATGGCCCACATTTTATTCATCCCCAAATTTAATTTCAAGATGTGATGAAATTATCTCATTTCTAAGATCTATTAAAGAACACCCTATTCATCACCTGTTACTAAATCATGGGAATGTAATCTATGATAACCATCAAATCATTCAATCATAATTAGGTTTACAACCTTAATAGACAAAGGTTCACTCTCCATGATTTGGATGACCTTATTCTTCTCCTCAAGCACCACCTTAATAGGTTGAATCACTTCCTGAATGTCACCCCTCTCAAACAATGCTCATATAATTCTTCGAATAGAGAGCCAACAAAAAAACCACTAAACCCCAATGACCTTTGGATCATTAATGACCATCACTGATTTTAAATTCAATAGGTTCCATGCATGAACATCACATGATAACTTAACTTCAGCTGAACCCAAATGGATGAATTTACAAGTATAAAAAAATACGAAAAGTGACTCAAATTATATCGAGTCTCACACCATTAAAATTAGGCTCTCACACCCAAATACAAATAATTATACTTAAGCTTGCCAGTCTCATCAAGCAGTGATCTCCCTTGGCACTCATCTTCAAACATGGGCACTCCAATTTTTTCCATTTCTCATTGTGTGAATTATTTTCTAACAGATTCATTTAAAAAAAACCATAATACACTACCCAACAATTCCCGATGATGCTAAAGTGCTTATATAAGTAATAGGGTCAGATTCCTTAACAGTCCCACCATTCAAGGCTAGTCATAATCCATAGATTTAGAAATAAAGGTATTTTTTCTATAAAACACCCTGGAACCAACATGAAAATACCATAAACCTAATAGTACCTCTCATGATCCAATCTAAACTCAAGAAAAATACTAATTCCCCCCCACCTATAAGGAACAAAAGTTCTCGGTCTATCACCTCTCATGGGTTACCCTTTCATATAGATTGAAACTCACCCATAAAATAATGCGTTACATCTACAGGGTATCTATGTATCTCATATATCCCTAATGGTTAATAATGAAAATAATCTATATCTCCCAAGAAATAGCATATTCCTATCTTAGAATCTCATGGTAATTCACATTCCAATCCACCCACTCATGGGTCTCATATAAACCTCGATATCTAATTTCCCCTCATCAAAAGCATCGACCCACCAAAAATTGATTCTCATTGATCATCCACCTATGAGACTACTTCCCCTAGAATATAGATCTCAACTAGGGTCATAACCACAAAACAAAATTCCCTTTATGATCTTTTATAAGGGGAATCAAAATCAATTTCTCAGTTAATGTTAAATTATATTTGAAGCAATAATGATTGTTACTAGAACTTTAAGTAATTGAATCCAAGAAACATCAACCCACTATGGGTTTTCCACTATCAAACCATGCTATTTATTAACTTTAAAGATCCTCCTAATGTACCATAAGACAAGGGTATAAGTCATCCTCATCAACAATAATCGCACCAAAGAATCCACAAGACCTACTATCAGATAGAAATACATTTAAACAAGGAAGTCCTACTGAGTAGAATAAAACCAAGTAATTATAAGGGAAATACACTGTATGAGACGTTTTTGATAGTTTAAGCAGCAAACCCTCTTGTTAGTGAAACAGTTAATCTAAAAATTATTAACTTTTTATGTGAATCCTAGATTCAAAATCTTGATTCACGATACATCTATTACCTCTATGGATGAAGATCCAAGGTTTATAACTGGTCTGTTGTCAACATTCCAAGATCCAAAATCTGATAAGTCAATATTAATATTAAACATAATGTGCATCACCCTAGGTAAAACTCATATCACCTTAACAACAAAAATCTAGAACATAAAACCCATCCCCAGAATCTAGGACTTACTAACCAAAAATTGTTTCATGATTCACTATCTTGATATCAATCATAGGATCTAACACATCCCTATATATTCTTGATATTATATCCAAAATAGAAATAAAAATAAAAAACCCTTGAAATGGCTTCATAATTCCAAAACCTGGGTCACTCTATAAAATAGTTAGACCAGACCTCAAAGACGCATTAGGCTCATCTCACTAGAGTCCTGAGGATTCAGACTTTTTTCCCTAGTCTATAGAAATACAGTGGGAATATTATACCCCATATATCAAGTTGTGCACTCAAAAAAGAAAAAACCATGATCATATATGTTAGATTATGAAGAATAAAATAATGAACTGTTCAATACATAATAAATAAATTATTACAGGTGGGAATAAAAAACTAATAACTCACTAGGACGATCATATATATTTATAAAAAATAAATAGTTGAAAAGAGTGTTTCTATGATATCACTTATCTATACCAATCCCATCCCCTGTCCTATTTGAGCTCCTTAAAATCAACTACGTGAACTCCATACTATTCCCAAACAATACTTGTAATCAATTGAGATTATACATGGGTAACCAACATAATGGAATCTCGAGTATTGTAACACCCCACGCTTGCACGATATGCTTCCCTTTGAATAATACAGTAGCGTGTGTTGTACACAACTTCTAGTTCTAACACACACACCACAACCAATCAAACTAGCCCTTATGAATTGTAATACCCAATTTTTGAAATTTTATAAATTTTATCTTTCAAAATAGACTTCGTTTGTGGATTCAGAATATCGAAATTAGCCTAGGGTGAAATTTTGGTATTTTTCTGAAAACTTTTAATTTTTGATGAATAGTGAAAAAACACTGAGTTATAGTTTAAAACCGAATTTTTATTTAAATAATTATTTATTTTATTTAAATTTAATTATGGTCAAAATATATACATAATAACTATATATGTTCAATGTAATTCATTGGAGTAAGTTTAGAATAATTTTAGATATATAAAAATTTTATTGAACTTTTCACCATCTTTTACCCACCTCCTAGGAGAATTTGGAAATTCACATTAAACATAATTTTACCACTTCTGTGAGTGGAATCTAGAAAATCCGAGAGACAAAGATAATATCAAGGATTAAAATGTGGTTCAAGGAGATGAAAATTATTTTTGGTGAATAGAAACTTTTTACTTTTATTTACCACAATTAAGAGTAAATAGGGTAATTAAGGGTAAAAATGTTTTTAATATTACCGTAACACTTGTCCAAATTCTATTTGACAAGTGTATATCTACCAAAAACAACCTTTGGAATAAAATATTATCATTTAGGTCCACTTGGATTAGACTAGGACATTAATTATTATTTAATTAAAATAAGAGTTAAAAGAGTTAAAATCAAAGTTTAATAACTAAAACATTTTTAATATAGGGTTATACATAAGATAAATTAGATTTTAAATATTAATTAGAAAGATAAAATTATTATATACATAATGGTATTTTATTTATAATTTTTATACATTATATAATTTAATTTATTTATGACACAATAGTGATGCAGTAATTACGTAATTAATGAAATATTAAAATAATTGATATTATAAATATCAAAATAATTGTAATTTGAGACTTTTTATGAATTTAACTAATTTTATAGGTTAATATGACATATTAGTATTGGTTATATAAATTGTTTTCGAAGTAATAATGCTGTTATGAAATTATCAAAAACACAATACCCAATAGTGTCAAAATTAACATAAAAGAGTTTTTAAAAAAAATATTATATTATAAATTTATATTGTATTCCTAAAAATCTAAGTATTGGACAAAGGAATTTTATCATGATAGGTTTATCATTAATGGACCACTTGGGGGTCACATGGATGTATATTGTAAGTTTATTAACTATATAATATTAAAATACAAAGTGACATCGTAAAATTAACTAAGAGTTAAAACTAAAAGGTAAGGTTAATATAGTGACCCAAACCTGTCTAAAACCTATTGGTTGAGTGGATTTAGACCCATACCCACCTTAACCTATAAATAATCCACATTGGAGGCATTATAAACCGAATATAAATTTATTATAAAATAATATTTCTAGCTTTTCCAAAGGTGACCCTCACCCCTCTTATAAAAGGGCACTCCCCCTTATCACTAATTCACACATTAAAAGCCTTTTGGCTCAGCCAAAACCTACCCAAATACTCTCTCAACCTCCCTCAATTCGACTTAGAGGCCTTAGTTTGATCAGAAAGCCAACCTAATGAGCCCTTTTGGTCAAATCAAAAGGAAGAACCCGATTAAGATGTAATGTTTTCACCACCCTCTTCCAAGTTCTTTTCTTCTTCAACTTATTCTTTATTTGTTATTTCCTTTATAAAATAATAACTCCAGTATCTTATATATACTATGATATTATTATAAATATGGTACAACCATATTAATTATTCTATCCATCCTTTGAATGACATGTCACCATACGTGCGTACGTACGGCTTACCGTCTCCACGTCGTGGTGTAATTGTTATTCAATAAATTATTATTTGGATAGGAATAATAATGATGAGTAATTCATGTAAATAATAAATATAACATGATAATGATTCTTTATATATGATATACCATCCAATTATATATTATTTTAATATCAAAAGAATGATATTGTCACTCGTGCGTACGTACGGACAACCGTCTCCACGAACGCGATGAGATTCATTCCCTATCATATCCATTCAAGACAAATTCTCATTTAATAATTAAAAATAATGTTTAAGGCTTGATATAATTCTAGATATGAATAATATACAACCTATTCATAACAAACATGACTTACGTAACAAAAAATATAAAAGAAAATGAGTAAGTTAACACCCGAAACAACAAAAATACTATGATATTATTAAAAAATAAATGTTAAAAGATCATATATGATATCATATTAATGTTTATGATTATTGTATAATTTAATAACAATTATTTCACCATTATACAGGTGGTTTACCTACCCTCAACCAAGGAAAAGTACAAGGTAAGGGTTTATTTCACAATCTCTTCATTATCTGAGGTTGTTTATACGTAATTATCTATTGGGACCTCTTTATCATCCACATCCATATTTCTTAAAAATGTATTTCAAATCATTGTTAATATTTTAAAGACGATGGGATAAATTCATTTATACCCTTGTTGATTTTTTATAAGAATTTTATGAATGAATCTTTCTGTCGTTTTCCAAACAAGGTCCTTTTTAACCTTTTCGATAGAATTAAGGTAAGAATGTCTTTTTTAACTTATACGGCGGGTGCGTCTATTTTCTGCCGTTATTAAATCGTCGAAGCTTACCTTACAAGATTATAAAAATATTTTCAAATTAAATGTTTAATTTTATAATTATGTGACTTTTAAATGATTTAAAAAAGAGATATTTCTCTCAGATAGTTTTTATTTCATCTATGTCAACATCCTTTGATGGATTTTAAGCTTATTTGATGTTGATTTATTATGATACAAAACTTCCATATTTTATTGAAGGTTTTGTGATATGTTTGACTGTGGATGTGTTATTTTTATACCATTCATGGTTTATGGAGAATGTATTGACATTTCGTATGCTAGGTTTAATACAAATATTTATGTTATGTTTAAACCTGTTCATACGAGGAATGCATTGGACTTAATAAGTGACGGGTGGAGCCTGCTATAGCTCCTCGATGAATCGGTAGGTCTCATGAGACAAACTAGTGTCTTGGTAAAAGGCCTTGACATAATCTTATTAGTAGTCTTGGCACAAGTCCTTAGCTATGTGGTTATGATAGTTTGGCATTATGCATTCCATCATTATGAAAGTGGTTTTTGATATTGCATGCGATTATTGGACTAATAGAATATCCATGTGAATAAGTAAATGACATTATATCATTTTATTTTTTCCATATTATGATGAAGTTCAAGTTTAAAAGGCTTTTGTTTTAGTTATACATTTTCTGTAATTGTTTATGCTTATTTATGAAAGTTTCTGCTATATTGTTTTCCTTACCGAGCATCTGAGCTCACCCCTTTAAATTTTTTATTTTTCCCAGAATGTGAAGAAGTAATTTATGGATGATCTGCAGGAATAGTATGAGGGGATATGAAGACAAGAAGTTATTGTAGTTTTTTTACTTAATTATGTCATGTAAAACTTTATGAATATATCTAGTGATTCCAAGGCTACTAAACTAATCGGTCTTTTGAGGCTTGATCTTTCGTGATCATGCCAATGTTATTTAATAATGCACCGACTATGGGTAACTGGGGTCAGGGCGTTACAGTAGGTATCATAGGATGTTTAGTACAAACATTGGAAGCTAGATTAAGGTAAACTCTGATTAGAGTACATAGACTTATGATGGACTTTGAGGATTAGTATTGAAGAATTTCCTAGAATTTTGGTATTGTAGAGATTTTGTGAGTTTTCTGAGCAATAAATCCCTATCTGGATACAAGCAGGTAGAGGAGGATCTGGCACAGATGTACATAGGGGTAAAACCTGAAAACACTGCTTTGAGCTAGACTTGAATGAGAACTGGTGCATGACAACGGGCATTGCTGCATTCTTGGTTATGACACTCCCAGGGGATATGCATAGGATAATTCTCATTTTCTTTACAATCCATTACGAAGGGTTTATGAGTATATAATTTTTTAAACAAAACATTTTTTATGATTATAGATTATATCCACAAATAGTTCAATTTATGTTAAGTTTTTATCAAGTATGGAAATATGTATTTTAATTTATAAACTGATCTAGTTTATGCCATTGTTTAGAAATGGTTCCTAGTGGAAGAAATGGAAATTGTATCAATGCACACACTCCATGTAGGGATTTTCCTCCTGCTCAAGATAATTATAGTGGAGCTGGTGACGAAACTGGTGGTGATCAGCTTATCACCATACTGGGACAACTCACTCAGGTTATGAATAATAACCTTACCCGTATAGAGCACCCGGATCCACAGCATGGAGGATCAATGTCAGATCACTTCATGAGGAATCAACCACAAAAATTCAATGGGAGTTCAAATCAATTGGTACCTGAGCAATGGATAAGTTACCTACAAGAAAATATTTCAGGCTTTGGGGAGTAGTGAAAGGGAAAAGGTTATCCTGGCAGTTTACCGCCTCACTGGAGATGATGATCAATGTTGGTCATTGATTAAAAACATGAAGAAAGATAATGAAGTATCAAAAATGGAATGGAGGGAGTTAAAAGATCCATTTTTAAAAAAATACATTCCCCGTGACCATCGAGTAGATATGGAAAGGAAATTTATGATTCTGAGACAAAAGGAGGATGAGAATGTCACAAAGTATGAGGCTAACTTTACAAGGTTAGCAAGGTATGTTGTAGATTATATACGTAACCCAAGAAGTAAGATTTATCATTTCTTTGATGGGTTAAAACCATTTCTTCATAGAGAATTAGTGTCGCAATCCTTCTCGTCATATGGAGATATTGTCTCATGTGCTATCAAGATAGAAAAAGAATTCTCGAAGTCTTATGAGTTTAAAGAAAAGAAAGAGAAGAATAGATCTGCTAATCACTCTGGGAATGAAAATAATGGGAAGAAGGGAAAAGTTGAATATCCATACTGTAGTAAATGTGTGAAGAAACACCCTAGGACTTTCTTGAAGGGAATGGGAGTCTGTTACAAGTGTGGTGAAAAAGGCCACCAAGCTCGTGATTGCAAGGGGAAGAAAGAAGCTATCGATGTTCAATGCTACAACTGCAGAGAGATGGGAAATTATGCAAATGAATGTCCTAAGTGTCAGGGGAACCTACCTCAGAAAAGGCCAAGGGATAAAGGTGAAGCTTATGCTATCACTACTGCTGAGGTAGAAGCTCTGAAAGATGTGGTGGCAGGTAATTTAATGGTTTCCTTAAGTTTAGAAAATGCATTATTGGATTCTAGATCATCACATTGTTTCATATCTTCCCAGTTTTCTAAGAAAATTAGATATTTCCAATTTGATTTAACAAGGGATTTGTCAGTAAAAACTCATAAGGGAAGTATTATTGCAACAATGTTTTGTGAATCAGTCCCCATTAGAGCACATAAATGTTCTTTATCAGCTGATCTCATCGTCATACCCATGACTGAATTTGATATAATCCTTGGTATGGATTGGATTTCAGACCATGATGGGAAAATTTATTGTAAGAATAAGGAGGTTACGATTTTTTATGATGATGATAATGAACACCTTATCTTTAGAGTAGAATTGTCACCACCTAATTCTTATCAAGATCCACCCCCAGTAGCTTAGCTAAATTCAATTATTGGGGAGGAAGAGAATGAAATGACTGTGGGTGAGGAAAGGAATGTTCAAATAGAGGATGTACCTATTGTGAAAGAATATGTAGATGTGTTTCCGGAAGAATTACCTGGACATCCTCAAGAACGAGAAGTTGAGTTTTCCATTGATTTAATTCCTGGATCAAGGCCTTTATTGTAGACCCCTTATAGAATGGCCACTGTGGAATTAGTTTAACTAAAGAATCAACTAGAGGAATTGAGTAATAAGGGATTTATTCTCCCTAGCGGTTTGCCATGGGGATCCCCAGTTATTTTTGTTAAAATGAAAGATGGATCTATGTGGTTATGTATCGACTAGAGGGAAATAAATGCTATAATAATAAAGAACAAGTATCCCCTACCTCGCATTGATGATTTATTTGACCAACTGCATAGAAATAAATACTTTTCAATGATTGAACTTTGATCTAGATACCATCAGTTGTGTGTGAAAAAGGAAGAAGTTATGAAGATAGCATTTCAAACCAGGTACGGGCATTATGAGTTTACAGTAATGCCTTTTGTATTGACTAATGAACCCTTAGTATTCGTGGATCTAATGAATAGATTTTTCAAATAATATCATGATAATTTTTTGGTGGTATTTATTAATGATCTATTGGTATACTACAAAAGCTACGAAGATCATGAAAATCACTTGCGCATTATCCTGAAGACTCTGAGAAGACATTAATTATATGTGGAGTTTAGTAAGTGTGAATTCTGGCTTCAGGAGATTTCTTTTCATGGAAAGATTTCCTCTAAATATGGAACCTCTATTGATCCTTCTAAGACCAAGGAAATACAAGAATGGCCTGCACCGACAAGTATAATTGAGGTACATAGTTTTATTGGTTTAGCAGGTTATTATTGACATTTCTTCCAAAACTTTTCCCGATTGGCTAACCCATTAACGAAGCTCAAACATAATGGGGTTAAATTTGTTTGGACAAAAGAGTGTGAAGAATATTTTGAAGAACTGAAGAGAAGATTAGTCAATGCTCCTATATTGACTCTACCATTAGGGAATGATGGGTTTGTTATTTATAGTGATGCATCAATGAAAGGACTTGGTTGTGTCCTTGTGCAGAATGACAGGGTTATTGCCTATGCATCACGACAGCTAAAAAATCACGAGGAAAACTAACCTACTCGTGATCTTGAGTTAGCTTCTGTAATATTTTCTTTGAAGCTATGGAGGCATTATCTCTATGGTGAAAAATGTGAGATTTATAATGATCACAAGAGTTTGAAGTATATTTTCTCACAGAAAGGACTCAACATGAGGAAAAGGAGATAACTTGAACTACTCAAGGATTATGATTTCACAATACACTACCACCCGGGGAAGGAAAATAAGGTGACATATGCTTTGAGCAGAAAATATCATGGAGTTTTGAACATGATGAGAATTGAAAGGGATATTATTTTCATGGATCTAGTAAAGATAGATATGGGAATTACCATGGAAGGTGAAACATCCATATTTTTTCAAATGGTTTCCAAACCATATTTATTAGAAAGGATAAATAGTTCTCAGATCGGTGATGAAGAGTTTCAAAAGAAGATTAAAGCTATGAATGATGGAATATTGAAATACTTTTTGAATGAAGATGGAATTTTGAAATTTGGGAAGAGACTTTTTATTCTCGATATACGTAATCGGAAAAGGGAATTGTTAGATTATGCTCATAGCTCCAATTTCTCTATACGCCATGGGAGCCCCAAAATGTATAGAGATTTGAAGGAACATTTTTGGTGGGACAACATGAAGAGGGAGATTGCTGATTTTTTGTCAAGATGTGTGGTTTTTCAAAAAGTGAAAGCTGGAAGGAAACATCTTGGAGGACTCATGCAACCTCTTCCCATACCGGAGTAGAAATGGGATAATATCACGATGGACTTTGTCATGGGACTACCAACGACTCCTAGAAGGAAAGATGCAATATTGGTTATTGTTGATCATCTTACCAAGTCACCACATTTTCTTGTTATAAGAAAAGATCTACCAATGGAACGTCTAGAAAGACTATATATTAATGAAGTTGTGAGACTTCATGGAGTACCCCTGTCGATTGTTTCTGATCGTGATCCCCGTTTTACTTCAAGATTCTGGAAGAGTCTTCAGAAGGCCTTGGATAGTGAACTTCATTTGAGCACTGTCTACCACCCTCAAACTGATGGATAATCAGAATAGACTATTCAATCCTTAGAAGACATGTTGAGATCCTGCTCACTTGACTTTCAGGGTATGTGGGATCAATATTTACCTCAGGTAAAATTTTCCTATAACAATAGTTTCCATTCGAGTACTAAAATGGCACCATATAAAGAATTATATGGAAAGGGATGTCACACGCCAACCTATTGGGATGACGCTGGTGAAAGAAAACTTGTAGGCCCAGAACTGGTGGAGGAAATGATGGAGAAGGTGAAGGTAATCCAAAACCACATCAAAGCAGCTCAAAGTAGGTAGAAGAGCTATACTGACAAACGAAGGAAGGATTTAGAATTTAAGGTATGAGATCATGTTTTCTTGAAGGTATATCCATGGAAGGGAGTTATACATTTTGGAAAGGAAGGTAAATTGTGTCCCAGGTACATCAGAACTTTCGAAATTCTAGAGCGAATTGAGGCTGTAGCTTACCATTTGGCAATGCCGCCAAGTCTCTCCAAAGTTCACGATATGTTCCACGTATCACTTTTGAAGAAATACATGCCCGACCCAACGCATGTACTCACCTATGAGGAATTAGAACTGAAACTCGATATGTCTTATTACGAAGAGCCTGTCAGGATTCTTGATACGAGAGAACAAGTACTGAGAAACTGGACGACTCATCTGGTAAAAGTTTTGTGGAGAAACCATAAGATGGAAGAGGAAACGTGGGAACCTGAAGAACTTATGATGAATAATCACCCGATTCTTTTCATGCGGTAATATTCTATAAATTGAGAGGAAAAAATTATTTGAAGGAGGGGAGAATGTAACACCTCAAGCTTCCATGATACGCTTCCCTTTGAATAATACAATAGCATGTGTTGTACGCAACTTCTAGTTCTAACACACACACCACAGCCAATCAAACTAGCCGTTATGAATAGTAATTCCCAATTTTTGAAATTTTATAAATTTTATCTCTCAAAATAGACTTAGTTTTTGGATTCGGAATATTGATGTTATCCTAGGGTGAAATTTGGGTATTTTTCTGAAAACTTTCAATTTTTGATGAATAGTGAAAAAAACACTGAGTTATAATTTAAAACTAAATTTTTATTTAAATGATTAATTATTTTATTTAAATTTAATTAAGGTAAAAATAGATACATAATACATATATAAGTTCAATGTAATTAATTGGAGTTAGTTTAGAGTAATTTTATATATATAAAAATTTTATTGAACTTTTCACCGTCTTTTACCCACCTCTTAGGAGAATTTGGAATTCACATAAAACTTAAATTTACCGCTTCTATGAGTGGAATTTAAAATATCTAAGAGACATGGTTAATATCAAGGAGTAAAATGTGGTACAATGAGATGAAAATAATTTTTAGTGAATAGTAACTCTTTACTCTTATTTACCACGGTTAAAAGTAAATAGGGTAATTAAGGTTAAAAATGATATTAATATTACCCTAACACATATCCTAATTCTATTGTAAAAGTGAATATAGACCATAAAAAACCTTAGGAATAAAATATTATCATTTAGTACTACTTGTATTAGATTAGGACATTAATTATTATTTAATTCAAAGAGGAGTTAAAAGAGTTAAAATCAAAGTTTAATAACTAAAACATTTTTAATATAGGGTTATAAAAAAGATAAATTCGATTGTAAATATTCATTAGAAAGATAAAACAATTTCATACATAATTGTATTTTATTTATAATTTTTAGACATTAAATAAGTTAATTTATTTATGACACAATGGTGATGCAGTAGTTATCCAATTAATGAAAACTTAAAATAATTGATATTATAAATATCAAAATAAATGTAATTTGAGACTTTTTATGAATTCCACTAATTTTCTAGGTTAATATTACATATTAGTCTTGGTTATATAAATTTTTTTCGAAGTAATAATGCTGTTATGAAATTATCAAAAACAAAATACCCAATAGTGTCAAAACTGTCATAACAAGTGTTTTTAAAACAAATATTATATAATTAATTTATATTCTATTCCTAAAAATCTATGGTTCGGACAAAGGACTTTTATCATGATAGGTGTATAATTAGTGGGCCAATTGGGGGTCTCTTGGATGTATATAGTATGTTTATTATCTATAAAATATAAAAATACAAATTGACATGGTAAAATTAACTAAGAGTTAAAACTAAAAGGTAAGGTTAATATAGTGACACAAACCTTTCTAAAACCTATTGGTTGAGTGGTTTTCGACCCATACCAACCTTAAAATTTAAATAATCCACTTTTTAGCCATTAGAAACCGAATATAAATTTATTATAAAATAATATTTCTAGCTTTTCCAAAGGTGACCCTGTCCCCTCTTATAAAAGGGAACTCCCCCTCCTCACTAATTCACACATTCAAAGCCTTTTGGATCGGCCAACCCCTACCCAAATACTCTCTAAACTTCCCTAAATTTGACCTAAAGACCTTAGTTTGATCAGAAAGCCAACCTAAGGATCCCTTTTGATCAAATCAAAAGGAAGAACCCGATTAAGAGGAAATGTTTTCACCACCCTCTTTCAAGTTCCTTTCTTATTCAACTTCTTCTTTCGTTGTTATTCCCATTATAAAATAATAACTATAGTATATTGTATATAATGTGATGTTATTATAAATATGGTACAACCATATTCAGTATTCTATCAATCCTTTGAATAACATGTCACCATACGTGCGTACGTACGGATTACCATCTCCACGTCGTGGTGTAATTGTTATTCAATAAATTATTATTTGGATGGGTATAATAATGATGTGTAATTCATGTAAATAATAAATATAAGATGATAATTATTCTGTATATATGATATACCATCAAATTATATATTATTTTATTATCAAAAGAATGATATTGTTGCTCGTGCATACGTACGGACTACCGTCTCCATGATCGCGATGAGATTCATTCCCCATCATATCCATTCAAGTCTAATTCTCATTTAATGATTAAAAATAATGTTTAAGGACATGAAATAATTCTAGATATGAATAATATACAACCTATCCATAAAAAAACACGACTTACGTAACAAAACATATAAAAGAAAACGAGTAAGTTAACACCCAAACCAATGATAATACTAAGATATTATTAACAAATCAATGTTAAAAGATCATATATGATATCATATTAATGTTTATGATTATTGTATAATTTAATAACAATTATTTCACTGTTATACAGGAGTTTAACCTACCATCAACCATGGAAAAGTACAAGGTACAGGTTTATTTCACAGTCTCTTCATTATCCAAGGTTGTTTATTCGTAATTATATACTGGGACCTCTTTATCATCCACGTACATGTTTCTTAAAAATATATTTCAAATAATTCTTAATATTTTAATGAATATGGGATAAAGTCATTTTTACCCTTGTTGACTTTTTACAAGAAGTTTATAAAGGAATCTTTCTGTCATTTTCCAAACAAGGTCCTTTGTAACCTTTTCAACAGAATTAATGTAAGAATGTCTTTTTTAAATTATACGGTGGGTGCGGCTATTTTCACCCATTATAAAATCGTCGAAGATTACCTTACAAGATTATAAGAATATTTTAAATGTAAATGTTGTGTTTTATAATTTTGCGACTTTTAAATGATTTAATAAAAGAGATATTTCTCTCAAATAGTTTTGATTTCATCTATGTCAACATCCTTTGATGGATTTTAAGCTTATTTGAAGTTGATTTATTATGATACAAAACATACATATTCTTTTGAAGGTTTTGTGATGTGTTTGACTGTGGATGTGTTATTTTTATGCTATTCATGGTTTATGGAGAAAGTATTGACATTTTGTATTCTATTTTTAATATGCATATTTATGTTATGTTTAAACCTGTTAATATGAGGAATGCATTGGACTTAATAAGTGACGGGTGGAGCCCGCTATAGCTCATCGATGCATTGGTAGGTCTAATGAGACAAACTAGTGTCTTGGTACAAGTCCTTTACAAAATATTATTTGTAGTCTTGGCACGAGGCCTTGGCTATGTGGTTATGATAGTCTGGAATTATGCATTCCATCATTATGAAAGTGGTTTTTGATATTGCGTGCAATTATTCAACCAGTAGAATATCCACGTGAATATGTAAATGGCATTATTTCATTTTATTTTTACTATATTATACAGAAAATAATGTTTAAAAGGCTTTTGTTTTAGTTATACATTGCCTTAATTTTTTATGGTTATTTATGAAAGTTTCCGCTATATTTTTATTCTTACTGAGCATCTGAGATCACCCCTTTCAAAGTTTTATTTTTCCCAGGATGTGAAGAAGAAATTTAAGAATGAACTGTAGGAATAGTATGAGGGGATATGAAGGCAAGATGTTTTTGTAGTTTTTTTACTTAATAGGGTAATGTAAAACTTTATGAATATATCAAGTGATTCCAAGGCTACTAAACTAATTGGTCATTCGAGACTTGATCTTTTGTAATCATGCCAATGTTATGTAATAATGCACCAACTCTGGGTAACTGGGGTCGGGGCATTACAAGTATGATGTGGGAACAAAGCTCAGTAGGAAACCTACAACATTATCCATTACTAAACCAAAAATGAAACAATATGTTCTTATAAATTGTTATGAAAAAATAAACATAACACAAAAAAGAATAAATAAAAAATACAAGAATACATGCTTTATTTCGATTTTGGAATGGCTTTGAGCACCTCCTCATGACCATGATAACTAGTAACAACACTTTCTCTCTAGAATTCTCATAAATCCTATTCCAATCCCATCAACTGTCATCGATCCCCAGTTATAAAACCCTAATTAGACATATATGATTTATCCAAAGTCTAAGTGTCTATAAGAGTGAAAATCACCTTAGGTTAACCAATTTCTTCATTCTTGGGATCCCATGATCAATGTAATCTCTCACATTTGTGACCAGGTTTAAAATTTTCAGGTGAGTTCAAAATTTTAATATTTAGTGGATATAAAATATTTTAAACTAAGTTTCAAATCTAGAATTTGGGTGTTATAACACTTAAAGGTGTTTTATTTGGATGATTTTTAGTTCTCAGGTAGTTACCCAAGATTTTAGTTATGTTTTTAAGTGTCAGGATCCTAAAGAACCAGTTTTGGGGAAGCAAAACGAGGTGCACAATTTGCTTATAGTTTGTTTAACTTTACATTACAACTATGTGGGTCAATTTTGAGGTCTCTTTTGTTATGGAGAATGGGTTGCTGAAATTGTGAAACCCTCCAGGAGTAACCATGTTTTAAGATCACGGTGTGAAGGGGTAACCCATATGGGTTTCACTTGGTTTTTCCAAGACATGTGCCTATCCTACACTCTTAGTTCCACTTAACTAGTAGAACCACATGGTTGGTGCACGATTTGATCAATTCATGAGACCCAAACATGTGGGGAAAAGGATCATATGAAGAGGATCCCGCATAGTTAGAACATGGATTTCTAAACCAGTTGCCTCTTTAAAATCATGTATATACTCCATTAATTATCAAAATTGAGAATTTTTAATATCGTTGGACAATCATCAGTCAGCCGTTAAGACATCATGCTTTTCTTTTTCTTTTATCTTTATATAAGGAATGCTAAATCAATGTGATCTCCTTTTCCCTTTTCTTAGGGCATTTGAAAACTACTCCTATTTCTTACATTGAATCATTAAAGGATGTTTGATATTGTATTATTGGGACATCCTTAGAATAATTTAGGCAGTATATATGCGTTCCCCTTAAATTCATTTCATTTATATAATTTTTTCTTTGTTTTGCATACAATACATTTAAAGAATCTCCTCCAAAATGTGAAATGTATTCAATTAAATGCATAGACTACCTTGTGATATGTTTTATCCCCCTTGATATGGTTAGAGATTTTAAATTCAACCCAAACCACCCCTTAAGTTGATTTTAATTAAAAATACCCATAATTTTTTTATTTTCCATATATAAGAACCACCCCTTGGTGCGTGTTTAATTCCTTGATGTCTTAAATCTTAGTTTATGCTTAGAATACCCTTATTAAGATTTTAGAATTAAATCTATTAGATGTTAATTTTTAATTACGTTAAATGAATGAAATTGTGATCATATTATAATTAATAAAAAAACTACATTTTGAGGTGTGTTTTAATATTAATTAAAAAGTGAATTGATTAATTAAATTTTACTTGATTACTTATACCATGTCATGGGTTATTCCTACAAAATTTATTATTATTGTCAAATGAAATGGTCCATTGTTTTAGCATAAATTATTATAGTTATAATATAATTTATTATTAGTATTTACATGAATAAACCCATGGATAATAATTAATTTTAAATTATTTATACTAAGGTTCCATAACCATTTAGTGATGGTAGTAGCCATATTGTAGAACATCCAGATTATGGATCATAGTGTAAGTGGATTTCTTTATATTGTATCCATTGGGATGGAGTCTATTACTTTTAGATAATAGGTAATGGTGTCCCTTTTATTTGTGATACTCATGAATAGTTTCCTTTTTTTATGATACTTAGGCTTGACATCCCATACATTTTCATACTCGGGTATGACATTTGTAACGCCCTGACCCCAAAAGTCCAGAGCCGGTGCAATATTACAATAAAGAAAAACAAAAACGATCATTTATTTTAGAATTCTTGGAAAGACATATTATATACATAATAACCATATTACATTAGGGAAATAGAATAAAACATTCTACATAATAAACTGAAATAAAATCCATCCCTAAGAGCTTAGTCCAAGTTCCCTTCTTCATAATATGGGGAAAGAAACATAATAAGGGTGACCTAAAATGATCAGTAAGGGTAAGTACAATGGGATCAGTAATGAATCAATCTATATGTAAAGGTAAATAATTGAGTACAATTTCCCTTAATATAACTAGATAAGTCATAAATAATGTGGCAATCAAGATACTGAAACACATGCCATAAATCAATAAAATGAGAATAAACAACGTCCATAGATATATTGATGAAAAATATCAAGCACAAACATTAACTGATAATAAATGAGGGAAATTTATTTCTTATCATAAATCATGTCTCTATCACATGAAAACTTATTACTGTCAATACCTTTCACAAGACAGTTCAAGACATGGATAGAAACCCGTTTAATTTTGCCAACTTATTTGTCTCATGAGAACCCATCGATGCATCGAGGAGAAATATATTGTCAATACTCCACCCATAATTTCTATTCCAAATATTAGTCATATTGAATAATCAAAATAACTAATATTCCATTTCAAATAACCATATTGAATGTGAAATACATATTAACAATAATTCCACAAATAATCATATAATTGTCAAAGTAACCACCACATGAAAAATCGTATAAGGTTTAGGAAATACTAATATAAATTGTATGAGAATATAGATATTAAATAAAATTTCTACTTTAAAATGATTACAATAAATTAATTGTTTCAAGGGAAGTTAAAAATCACAAAATGAAGCGAGATTAAGAATATTTGAGGGAAATAATCTTTAAACATTACAAAGTGTACCATACCACTTTGAAAAAATTAAATCCTAACAAATAAAAAGGTATGAAATTAAATTAATCTTATAATATAATTAGAATAATAGGATTAATGATATAATATATCCAAATGTAAAGTAGGTATGAAACACAAAATATGTAAGTAGTGAATATGACACAAATCTCACGAATTTAAAAAGTGAGATGATAATCCCTTACGTTATCCCTCCTTTTTGATGTGCGGTATTTATCCTAATATACAGTGGTTTAAAATATGTTACTAACTAATACCATAACCACAATAATTTTTATAATATCATATATTAACTTATTACAATATTTTATTACCCATTTGTTAACACACATTAATTATTTTGACTTTTGTGTGTGTTAATTACATAGTTTTCTCAAGTACGTTTTGAATTGTTCTTTTTCTCTTCTTATTAAATATATCATGGTTTAATTATATCCATAATTTAAATAATTAAAATATTCAGTAAATACTTATTTTATAATGGTACATAATATTTGGATATTAGACATGAAGTGCACTGTTCATGGAGACGGTAGACTGTATGTACGCATGAACACTGGTTTCATTTATATATTATATTTAAATAATTAAAACTAAATTATACATATGTATATTATAATTTCAGTATCATATATGTGTTATATATTTTATATAGTTTTATTAAAAACATCCATTTATACATTCTATGTAAGGCATGAGCGAATCATATCTCTTTGAGGGGCGATAGTCGACACTTACTCAAACGAAATTATCATATTTACACAACTCAGATATCATAAAGGTATGTTACATATACAAATTACATAAGAATAATACAACATAAATTACATATGTATCTTATATAAATATAGTTTCTATCATTATGTCCTCCATGAGAGGAGATATGGAAAAAGTGAACAATCGTCATTTCATGAGGCTGTATTTCACCGTAGACAGAAACAATATGTTCATTTCCCATTAGATAGAGGTGTGTGTAAGTGTATGTCAAACTATTATCATAAAAACATACTAGTATATTTAGGAGACTGGTGTCATTATGTTATCATATAACAAGAATATTATGGGTAATTTATAATGGAAATCAAAATAGAAATCCTATGAGAATGCGTTACCTCTTAATTAGGTATCTTTTTTTTGTTTCTACAAAAACATTTATTGGAAATAATTATTCCCAAATTCATGATTTTAGGTCTATAAAGGGATTTTCGGTGACTATTTGGATCAGTATTGGCTGATGTTATGTGGTTTTAGAGTTATTAGGGATGGGGATAGGTGGTGGCCTTTTATAGGGAAGGGAGAGTGTCACTTTTGTAAATAACAAATGGTCTTTAATAATGGTTGGTATATCCTACATAAAGATACTCCAAAATGGAAAAATAATGGAATAAAGGAGAAATATGGTTGATAAAAACCTCAAACACACAAAAAAATATGTTCATTTTAAAAATTTGGTTCCTTAACTTCTAAGATTTCCAAATTTTATCATTTTGGTTTTTATTAAAGCCTATAGCTATCTAATATAATTAATTTAAACATTAAGACTAGATTAAAATGAGATTTATTAGAAAATATAGATCTAATTAATTATTTATTTTATATATAATTTATAAAATAAATTCCCATGTGTTTTGGAAATTAATTTTTCAACAAGCGCATGTGATGTCTAAAACACTGCTTGAACTTGGACCGGGTTAACAATATTTTTACAGTATGTGGGTCAATATGTTATTTATAAAATATTAATTTGTCCATTAATAGACCATATTTAATATTTATTAACACATAAAAAATAAATTTTCTGAATATAGGTTTTTTAATAATTTTAAATCATTTAATAAGTTTAATTTATTGTAAAATGAAAATAATTTCAATTTTGACATTATATATTTAATGTTAATTTTAAAATATAAATACTATATTGGAATTCCAATATATTGAATTTAAATGTGTCAAAAATGATATATTAATAAAATAAATTAATAAAGATAATAATTCAATCAAATAACTTCACCTTTAATATTTGTAGTATCATTTATTTAAATTAATTATTAACTAAATAATCAATATATTGATGTTTCTTAAGAATTTTAAGTATCTAAACCATATATAAAAATTATTGATAATTTATTATTATAAAATTAACCTATATATACTGGAAAATGATATGTATAACCTAAAAGATGATTTTTTGTTCATATCTCAAAATTTAATAAATATTAAAGGAAAGGAATGTTCCTTTTTTGTTTTTTTCCTTAATTAACAATTTATACAAATAAATTTCATTTAATAACATAATAAAAACCATATATTTGAAACCACATGGGGAAATGGTCAAATTATTTTCATCCAATGGGTTTTTGACAAGTGTGATAGTAATTTTGGTCCTTAATATTAAGGTCTAGTCCCTTATTAAGCTTAATCATACCTCAATCAATATAATTAATCATAATCACATTCACTAATAGTTTTGGTAATAAAATTATGTTGATATTATTAGGAAAACAATATTATACTAATTACATATGTATATTTCAGATTTTTAAAATTAAAATCACAGAAGTGGGAAAATTAGGTTTGACACTAATCCCACATATGGGGCGAAATAACATGTTTTTATTGTAAAAAAACGTTCAGACGTTTGTTAATTTTTATATTGAAATTGAAATTAAAATTAATTACAATAAAATTAATTGTATAAATTGATGTATAATTGATCTAATGTGAATCTAAAACATATATAAAATATAATTTATCATTAATTATTATATAAATGAAAAGGATGTTTTTAACTAAATTGCAGTAATTTTCACTATTCATAAAAACATGTTGTTTCTCAAAAAATCCCAAACATTTACCATAAGATAATTTAAACATTCTGAATTAAAAAATTATGTTTATTTTTAAAATAAAATTTATCAAATTTTGAATATTTATTTTTAAGATAGGTTCTCCATTAACAGGCTGTAAAACTCAGTCTCACGTGTAACACAAGTTAATTAATTTTCATATATAAAATAAGTTTAACATTGTGTAGAAATAATTCCATCAAAAAAATATATTTATTCTAAAATTAAAATATTGTAAATTATTGGGGTGTCACAACATTCCTTACTTTTTGATACACAGTCATGCTGTCTCTTTTTTTTGTGATAATCAGTCATGGTGTCCCTTACTTTCTGATATAGAGGCATGGATTCCCTTACATATTGATAATTAGGCATAAATCCCATTACATTGTGATACTCTTTCGTGGAATCCCGTCTATTTTTGATACATAGACATGGTGTCCCTTGGCAGTTTACGATATTCATACTACTAACCATCGAAACTTGAGTTATGCCTAGGGTGATAGATACTAGTAGTGTCTATATATATGGATATAAAAGTCAATATGCTTGGTGTGCAAAATAGTTATATAAATGGTTAATTTTTTTCATAGATCTTTCGTCTTAGGCCGAAGAAAGTAGTATAAGTCGGGTTTCCATTAGTAACCCGATCTGAACCATTTACATTTTACTGATTTTCTTACATTATCATATATGTACACATGTTATTTTAAACTCACAGACTAGATATCCTAAACACCATTAGTGGTGGTCTAATATTTATATATCACACCCTGTTTGGGCCTCCATTTCAAAGGGGTAACCAAACGTATCTCATGAATATAGGATCAAGCTCCTTGATTGTCCTTGCTTTCCATTGTCATTTTGATGGAGTATGAGAGTGGAGTATCGAACCTATTCACATGTTGCTATTGCAGATAGATTCTATGTATTTTACTTATTTCCTTTTATTTCCAGTCTTTTTATTTATAGTGTATACCTATTGTATATCTATCTATACATTGTAACATATTCAAACATGATCAATTATTCATTCATTATTGATTGAATGTTATTATTATATTCTACTACCTTTATTATTTATTATGTTTTATTTATTATAGATATAGAGTGTATAGACTCCCCATTGTACCTCCATTATACCCTAACTGCTAGTCAGAATCCACTAGCATACCTATAGACATGCTTGAGGCATAGTGGCCAATCAGCTTAGGGCACTATTATAGTGGCTCTTAGGATGGTACACTACAAGTGGTATCAGAGGTTTCTTCTCATTTTGTATTACCGTTTGGTATTGTAGATAAGAGACTATAAATGTTTTAGAACTTGGAAAACATTTCATGTCTAGGTCAAACCAACCCACCTATGAGAGAAAGATCATGTTTTTAGGGATGAGACTGTTGTTCAACACTATAGATGAATTTTACATTACATTGGGTGAATGTTGTACTTACTATAGTTATTGATTTATGGAATTTTGGATTTATTTTTACCCTTTTCCCAGTATGTTAATGAAGTATTACTACATGCATCATCTTAGGCATGTATAGATTTATATTCCATTCATATAATATGCCATGTAGACTACATTGTAGGTTTCCTAATGCAAGATGATTTTTATAACATAATTGGTTGATTTCTTGTTTTATCTCCCCCGAATACCTTTCTTGGGTATAATTATGAAACATAGATGGTTAAATAAAGCATCTGCTTCAACCAAAATGGTGTTTTCCAATAGAGAATGATGTTATCCACCTATTTAACCTATTGATTTGTATATGATTGAGCCATGACCATTGGTTCCACGAGGTGAAACATTAATTGTTTCAATTAAATAGGTTTCATTTTTGTAATTTATAAATTATATACGTTATTTATAAATTAAGAAATAGTGACCCGTATAATAGAACCATCTATTATGAAAATTTTATATTTAGAAAACAAGTGTGACAACCTGATTGTAGCTACATGAATTATAATTAAAACATATAATGGAAGTTATATTTTTTATTTTGAAATGGTAATTCATCTAATGGAACCATGATCTATATATATGTATAAATAATGAAATGAAAATTTCTATAAAAATGATAGATTTTAATAAAGTTTAAATTTAATCTTAATGCAGATTACAAATATATGATTTGGGAATGACGACTCGTATGACTAAATCTTTAAATTCACATCTGGAAACATGTAGGTTAGTTGGGGAATGTTGATTTTGAGATAAATTATACTCGACCCATGTAGGTCTATGTTGGTGTGTTTTTTATGAAATAAACCCATTAAGGGTGTGTGAAATTTTCAATTATGTATATTTATTTGGGAAAAATTTAATTGAACCTAGATTAACATGATGGGACCCTCTTAGGCCAGCTCTTTTCCCCTTCTGAACATTACCATTATAGGTCACCTTATTCTATTCAACCTTACAGCTTATCCCCGTAGGGGTATGTTTATATAAATAAAATGGCCATTTAAATTTTACACAACCGCTTATATAGAGATACATATGAATGTATGGTGGCATCATACTTGATCAGTTTCCTTAATTTATTAAATACCCATTATCTGCTTTTAATCCTTATTATCATGAGGTGGGCGTTAATAACTTTTCCAATTACAATCTAATTATTGTTTTTCTCTATAGACTTCAAATTGATATTTAATTTAACTGATCTAGTTGTGAAAACTATTTTATTAAATAAATGGTTAAAAGGAAATTATGAGATAACTTTCCGTATGTTTCATGGAATCAGCTAAATGAAGTGAATCATAATGTTTTTTATAAAAATTGGGACTGTATGTATTTTTTATATGAATTTCTTTATAATGTTTTAATAAATGAGCATCTTTTAAATGTCTTAAAAGTGAAATATACAACAAGTGTTTATAGAGGGAACCCTCATTTGTGGGTTAGTTTTTACTATTTACTTGGATTGGGAGCATATATATTTCCCATAGATTCCTTTTGACTTATTTCTTAAGTTGCATTGGACCTAGAGATTAGGTGGTAAGGCCTAGTAATCTTTTCATTTATGACCTTATTTTAGGATCGATGCCTTCTGGGTGTATAGAGTTAGCCTAGTTGTGGAAGAACCTTCCAATATTAATGAATTATTAATTCTTCATTTTAGTTTATAGACGAGATGTTCCATTAGGTTTCCCTTTGTCTCTTATAGGAATCCTAATAATAAACCAACACCCTGAGTAAAGGGGTGATCATTCAGAAAGATAAGCATTGTAAAAGACGTGAGCATCGAGTAATGATCCAGTTCAATAGTCTAGATATTCGATGAGAAATATTGGCTATATATTCATTCACCTGACCTTACTTATTCTTATGGGTTATCACATTCTAGGAATATATAGCACAAGTTGTGCTACTATAATATTATTGTATCGAACATTGTTACAGGTCGGTGCTAGAGTATATAAGAGTGATATGTTTAATATTTTTTTGTTCGAGTGGTAAGGTTTTATAATACCATATAACATATGGTTACATGAGTATCTAGATGAAAGGTCATGGGTTGTGTAAAGATATATTTATGGACCATTTATGAATCATAATGGGAATTGTGATATTATTATAAATGTTGCACCTTTTGTATAGAAAACTAATGTTGAGTTGTCCTAGTGGTTTGGCATGACATTATAGAAAGGATCATGTTTCTTTCTCGGAATGATCCAAATTATTTTACACTTTTATTTCAAAATCTAATGATGCAAAAATACTTGAATCGGGGGGATCATAACATGTATGTCTATATGTGAATCTGATATAGTGTACTTATGAGTGGTAAGTTTTCCCCACTTCTTGTGATCCACTTGCTAAATTATTTTTGGCTACATCTAGGAACTTGGTTTGGTAGTGATTGAACGTCTATCATAAATGTTTTCCATTCTCAATAAAATTATGAATAGGATACTTATGATATGTCGAGTGCCACATTAGTCATGAGAAATATTCCATTCCAAGTATAAGGTACATGATCATAAGTGAAATTCAAAAATGATCAAAATTGTATTAGATACTTAGTCAAACTTGTGGATGCATGTTATGATGATCAGTTCCCAGGATAATACTAAATTAATGAGACTTACATGACAAGGAGAATGGTTATCTCGGAATATATAAATAAAGTCCCATGGGAGTGCAAGTAAGGTCTATAATCGGGTGGTATGAGAGTGTAAACCCACTATATAAGGAATGT
Source organism: Viscum album (assembly GCA_963277665.1). Lineage (NCBI taxonomy): Eukaryota > Viridiplantae > Streptophyta > Magnoliopsida > Santalales > Viscaceae > Viscum > Viscum album. Next base: position 1,292,422,620 of record OY728119.1, read on the forward strand.
TTTGTATATTCATGCTGCGTGGGGTATCGTTCAGATTACTAGTCGGTGAGTGGATTCATGTGAGTCATGGGTCATTGGTTTTTTATTGTTTATTTTAGAATGGGTGACCCGAATCTTGGTTAAATTCAAGGGATAAGACATGTTATAATATTTAATATAATTAAACTAGGCACCATAAGGCTATTTTCCTATTTTGAACCTGAACACTCATTGTTGGGAGATGTGGTGTCATGTTTCTTCTTTGACTATTATATCTTATTTTAAATGCAAGAGTGGATTAGAAGTAGAAATAAACACCTTTTTCTGAAATCTTGGTGAAGTCATTGTTTAGTGATGATCATGACCCCTATCTTCACTTCATCTAATTTATACTGAGAAGGAATTATATTCCAAGATAAATGAAATCAGAATACATTTCTATTTTGATGGATGAAGTCTGTTAGATAATACAAAAGGATTGGTTTAAATGATACTTTTTGGTGTCTATGACGCCATAGTAATTTGGCTGATGAACCACTCAAGAGAAGGGTCATGTCAATATGGGACCATTCATTGGAAGGTTGTTTTGGTACTTGTATGACATTTGATAAAAAAAACTAGGAATGGTTCAATTTTGATAGATCATCATAATCTGGTTATGGGATTCGATGAATGTGATTGATGTGATCTTGTGATTCCTTTACTTAAAGGATTTGGGATACAACTTTTTATATGCGTCAACTATCTATAATGAGAATTATTTCATATCATATGTTGTTCAATTAGACCTCTAACTAAAGGAGATGTACAATCACTGTGGAATCCTTTCTTACACACTATGGATCTTGGTAGTTTCCATGAAAAGGGTCATCTTATATTTTTAATGGAATCCAAAGTGACCAATTTTTAGTTGGGTAAATCAAATTTGACCTTTGAGATTGGAATGAGGACAAAGAGTATTATCCTCACACATAATCAGACATATCGTTTTGATGGATTAGTTAGGAGTGTCGTTAGTAGTATATAGTCATTCCATGGTAGGAATTTCTAATGATTTAGGTTCTATGACTTCAATTTTCCCATTCTATGTTTAATAAATAAGTTTGGAGTTTACATATCCTTCTTGATAAAAGAGGCGATGATGGGATTGTTTCTCAGGTTAGAAGGGATCATGTAAGCTCTTTTTGGATACTTTGGCCTTGGTTACAAGAATTTGATAAACATTGAATGGTTTATGTGAAATTCATTTGGAATTGGTCTTAAATGTGAGTTGGGTTTTTGCGAATGCAATGGGTCTATTTGAATGAAATGTTACAACCCATATAGCCATGCTTTTTTTCTACCCAAGGTTTATCGAGGACAAGAAGTTCTAATATGGGGATATTGTAATGCTATGTGTTATGGAATGAGTTAAAAATATAGTGTGAGTTTGATATTTTATCATTTAGTGTACGAGCCAAACATTATGATGAGTTTTGAATTGTGAATCCGTATTTTGGAATAATTAAAGGTGTTTTTTTGGATGAGGTTTCTTAGAAGTTTGATTGAGTTCCAAAAGCATTGTGCTTTGAAGGAACTTGTTTTTGGGGAATCTGAATGGGGTGAATGATTGGTTTGACCATATGGGCCAAATGTGTATCCCATTTTCTTAAGGGGAATATTTTTTTAAAAAATTAAACCTCCTAAGAGTATCTGTTGGTGAAGTTTCTAGTGTGTAGGGGTGATCCGCACGGACTGCACAAGGTTTTCCCAAGCTGCGTGCCTATCCTATATCCTTAGTGCTGCTTAACTATTAGAAATATAGAGTTGGAATACTGTTAGATAATACATTGTGAACTAAATGTATAGGTAAAAATAATAGGTAGAGGAATCCATATGGTTGACACATGGTTTTCCAAACTGAGCATCCAAACCATTATGCTCTTAACAAATGGAAAAGTTGATTTAAACCTCATCCTTTTTAATCCTCCTCCCTCTTTATTTACTCTCCATACACAGTGGTCCCCCCATATATGGGATATCTCCCTTAACATCCTCCTAGGAAATTATGTATTTCATCCATTTAGTGGCAGAATCAATCACCATTATTCATATTGGATTTAAATCGATTAGCCTTTGACTCATATTACTTCCCTTTTTTATTTATCTATCTGTACAGAATTTTAAATCTCTGGGAGCTCTATTTCCCTATTCACAAGGTGTTTCATGATTCTTACAATTTACTCTATTCCAGCATAAATCAAAGCTAGATATGTTATGATTAGACCTTCCTAATCATATGGTAGTGGTGTATATTCTTTTCCCTTAAAGTCATGCGGTTTATATAATATTTCCATTGTTCCATGTACCCGACAATCAAGGATTCAAATCTAAAATGATAAATTAATTTAACTAAATGCCTCGACAACCTTGTGATGTTTTGAACCTCCTTGATATGTTTGTATGTTATGATCTCAACTAAAACCACCCCTTAAGGTGATATAAATTATGTATCCCCAACATTTTGTCATCTTCCTTATGTTATAACCACATTCAGGGTGTCTTGTTTATTTCCTTGATGTTCTAAATATTTTCTTGCTGATAGAAACTATATTAAGTATGTTGAATTAAATATCTAGTATGTGAATTTTTAACTAAGTTAAATGAATGAAATTATTATCATATTAGTTTTTATAATAAAACCACAGTTTGAGGTGTGTTTTTTTATTAATTAAAAAGTGAATTAGTCAATTAAATATGACTTGATAACTTATACTATGTTGTGAGTGATTCCCATGACCTTTATAATTGTTTTCAAATGAAATGTACCATAAGTTTAATATAAATTAATAAATGTAAACAAAATGGGTTGGCGGGTTAGGAGATTAATAACCCCATGGATAATAATTAATTTCAAACTAGTTATAATATGTGTACACTTCCATTGATAAATGTCGATAGCCTTATAATAGTACAATGGGATAAGGAATAATATGGTAAGTGGATTTCCCTATATTGTATCCTGGGGCATGAAATCCCTAACTCTATGATTCTTGGGTATTGTGTCCCTTTTATTTTAAATACCTAGTCACTAAATCTCTTTATTTTGTGATATTAGGCATGAAGTACCTTAATTTTTTATTCTCAGGCATGGTGTCCCTTACTTTGTGATACATTGGAATGGAATCCCTTTTTTGTGATACTCTTGCATTGAATCCATTACTATGTGACACTACAGAATGACGTATCTTAATTTTTGATACTTTATAATGGAGTACCTTACTTTTTGATACTCAATCATGGAATACCTTAATTTTTGATACATGGGCACGACATCCATTCAATTTCTGATATGCGGGCATGTCATCCCTTGACACTTTACGAGATTCATACTTCTACCCATGGACACTTGAGTTATACCTAGGGTCTCATATAATAGTTGTATCTGTATATATGGATAAAAAAGTAACTATGTTTATATATTATATATATGTATACAAATGGTTACTTGTTCATAAATCATTTGGTTTAGGCCAAATCAAGTAGTGTCATCATGGTTTCCTTTAGTATCCAGAGAAAACTCATTTACATTTTAAAAAATTTATTACATTATTATACATGAAAACATCATATTTTATACTCATAGAATGGATATATTAGACACCATTGTTGGTTTCCTACTAATTATATCTCACACCCTGTTTAAGAAACCATTACACTGGGGTACACGAATTGATCTCATGATTGCAAGATTAGGTTCCTAAATTGTTCTAGATTTCTATATTATTTATGATGGTGTATGGGAATAGGGGAGTGATCCAATGATCATTATGATATTAGAGATAGATGTTATTTATTTGACTTATTTAAATTTTTTGTGAGTCTTTGCATGTACAATGTATTCATATTGTATATCGATGTACACATTGTAACATATTCACACATGATAATTTATTAATTCTATATATTTTTATAGTTATTATCATATTCATATTCCTTTATTTATTATATATTCTGTTGTTTTTATTACTAATTAAAATCATATAGTCTCCCCATTGTACATCTATTAGAATCACGCTACTAGTCGACAACCTCTAGAGTGTGGGGAGGAATTCTTGAGGCCTAGTGGCTAACAAGATTGATGCATCATTTTCAATACTCAAACCTCCATCATGATGAGTAGAAGACCCTAGGGCATAAATATGAATCCATCATCCTAAATAACTTTTGATGAACCCCATGAACATACCTGGGTATTCTCAATTTCATACTAACATCTCATTCTTATGTGGGGAAGGCCTTTGGAAATCTAATATGCATAGGTTCATGTTATTCTTTGTAGACCCATGAAATAAAATGGAATATCCTTCCAATATCTAATTGTAACATTCCAAGGAATCCACTATTTTGTGACTCCTCAACTAAACCATCACTGGTCCATCCACCTGATCCTTAGGGGATATATTAAGAATCTATATAGGGGATCCAAAAGACTCTCCCAGAAGGTATAACATCTATTATCATAGATTTACACTCACATGATACCTCAAAAAACTATTCAAATATTGTTTTTCACATACTTTCAAAATATTCTACTAGTATCTCCATTCAAATCCCAATAGTCCTGAATTCCAAATGGAATCACAATATGAGAGGAATCCCTACCATCAAAGGAATTCTTGTATATGATGGAACACATGATCTGACATCTGACCGTATGAAGAACCTCTAATCATCCACTAACATATCTACCAAATCACTATATACTAAACGATCTTGGAATCCAAACCTAATATACTATAGGATCGGATCCTAAAATACTACAAATACATGGACATCATCCCTCACAATAAGTTATTTCTATGAATCTTAGGAAATCACAACAGTGTTAGGTTGAATGATCGATTCCCTATAATCCTAAGAAATTTCATAACATATTAAAATAAAATAAAAAATATAATAGGTTTTGGATAAACACCCACGAACACTACAATCATCCAACACCCCTCAAGATTACCTATTCGCTATAGGTTCTAAGGTGGAACACGTTACCATCTACACTTATAGTCACATATTCCCCCATTAGGGTTTTCTCTCAAAGGGTTACCCATAAAGATCTCCTAGATCATTACTATAGTGGAGGAATACCACTTGAGATTCTCAATCCTAAATGGGTTTTCAGGAAATAACTTCATGTTCAGAGGTCATCCTATCCCCCGACTTCATCAAGGCCATATCATGGAATCACATTCTTCAGGGGAATACCACACTACCAACATTATTGAGATATGGATTGAGGCCTTTCTATACACCTTATTTCACTCCATACCAATAAACTCACCCAATCCCATGTCTATTCTGCATAAGGTATGTCCTCATAGGATAAACAAAACTCACATGTCCTTACTTAGTCTACTGGCACTATCCATCTTAAGTATCATCACACCCCCTCTTGGAATTTCTAATAATCTTAGTATCTTCTTATTCCATGCCTCATTCATCGATGAGTAATACATAAAGGTAGTTAAGAAGGTCCTTAGTGGCCTTGCCACTTTAAAATCTTACCCTAGTAATTTTACATAGGCTAAATAATTTAAATTAAATTACCATTAACATTCAATTATCCAGACTCTATAAATATAATAATTAATTTAACGATATAAGTTATCACCTTTCGTGGAGTAACCCAACATCACATAAATCATAAAACAAAAGTTTAATCCATAATAAGAGTACCAAGGAACACCTAACTCATATGAAATTTCCCCATTTATTTCCAACGGTCATAAGTAGATTCCAAGCCTTGTCTAGGCCTATCTAACATCAACAGTGATCAACCAATCTCGTCAAAAAATCCCGATCACCTAAATAAATCCAAATATACATAAATAAATAATTATTACAGTCTATAAAGCTAAATTAATTATAGATAGTTGTCCATTGAAACCTCAAGAGATGGGGTTTTGACCACCCTCAAACACCACTAAGTCCAAGGATATCCAAATCTTAACATTCAACACAAATATCGTAAATATTTTAATTTAAATTGGGTAAAACCTATGAAAATATTAAACAAAGACATAACTCATTGAATAGTTGATGAACTGATTGTAGATGGTCTCTTAAGATTCCCTCGCCCAAGACTGAACAAAATCCCCTTGATAATAGAGATATTACACCATGATCTAGTGTAATCACCAATAAAAACACAAGAAAGAGATCTCATAGTTATAAATGAACAAATAAGGCGATTAATAGAGACCAAAAATGGTTAAACATACCTCAATCGATGAATGAATATTCATAATTATTTTATATCTAGAAGGAAATAATGGGAAGAAAGAAGTTCAGTCAATCTGATCATGCTCAAATGATTTATAGGTGGGATGGTTACCTTTTTAAAATCAAAGGAGAAAATTTGATAAATTTACTCATAAAATAACCCACATGCTAGTTGATATGTGTCCACCATCTAGAATATGGAAACCCCACTTACAGGGGTTCTATTACCTATCCACAGGCTGATCAGTTGTTGGAATAATTTTCTACAACAACATAATTAGCCCTTATCTAGTCCTTCTTCTTGCTTGATCATCATTTTCCCTCATCTAAACCCCACTAGATGTCCCAAAAAAATATTTTATAGGTATATGAATTGTTAATCCATTACTAATATTGATAGAAAATTCAACCCACTCATCAAATTGTAAATTCAAATTACTTAGGTAATTTACAACATATTTTTACACATGGGGTTTTACATTGTATATACATGTTTGATTTGGTTCTTCAAATATAATGGTAATTTAATGGTTCTAAATGAATTTTTAAAGGAATAATTTTATAATGAATGAAATTTGTTTAAGAAATGTATCAAATAGTTTATTTATTTCAAATACATATATAATGGGAATTTGGAAAGGGTTTTCCTTTTTATTAATGTTTAATTTTTTATGGGATGTGTTGTTTAGTAAATAGGTATTTATAGTTTTTTGTTTGATTATAAATGTTTGGATTATGGGAGAAATTATTTGTGAGTGGAAATTTGGAAATTGAATCCTTATCCAATATCATAGACAAGTCAGGAATTATTATCCAAGGGACTGAGGGATCCCATGGATGGAATATTATCAAAGGGACTGAGGGATCCAATAGAAATAACATTACCCGAGTGACCAGGAAGCCCATGGAAGTGTTAGAAACAAGTAGGTAGGAAGTATTTTTTGATGTTGTAAGAAGTTTTTGTTATTTATTTTGTATTTCATTATCATTACATAAAATTATTTCACTTTATATGTTTTTTGGATAGAACTAAAGGGGTAACAAAATTAGATGATCATATGAATTCTTCATAATAAATTCCATCGATTTTTGTTTTGTGTTTTAGATATGTTTTCTAGATAAATTTTTTTTTTGGTCTGGCATTGTTCAGACTGAAATTTTTGATTGGTGTTATAAGTTATATCATAGTCTGAATGCATTTCAAGATATTCAATACAAAACATGATTATTATTTTCTATTTGGTAACTTCTAAAACATCATAAGTTAGTCAAATTTTTGATTGAATCTTTTTGAATGAAATTAGGAGAAAAAGTTTTCAATTTAGGAGATCATTTTCTAATATGAATATTATCAACATCCTGAAAAATTCATAATACAAATTTTATTTTGTAGGAGAATAAATATTATGATGTCAATGTCTTTCAGTCATATATACTTTTTATGTGAAATACCAGATGTTGATTTTTTCTAATATCTAGAAAGTTTGATCTTATTGAATTTAGAATCTTTACTGGGGGAACTAATCAGGCTATCTGATATACTGAAAAAATGCATAGGATCAATCATCATTTGTGTAACACCCAATATTTTTTTTGAAATATATTTTTTCAAATTAATTTAATCTTTTTGATATTATTCATTTCACACAACAGTAAAAAAATATTTTTTATATGATAGAACTATGTTTGGATTGCATTTAATGAAACACAATGTTTAGAATATTCTATATGAAAAACTTATATTAACTGGTGGTACATGTAACACTATGTTTGGCTCTTGTTACACTCAATTCCTAGTTCATTTGATAGCTTGCGTAACACACAAGTTTAAGTTTTACTGTACTACAATATACTATTTATATTATCATTAAAATATTATTATAGGTACTACCTAGGCATTGGAATGGAAGTTATGAATAATGTTAAATAAATTTGGAAAATATTATTTATATAAGTTTATAAAATGAATCCTTCGGTATCAAATAGTAATAGTTAATGAAATAACTATATAAAAATAAAGAAATTACTATAAAAACTATTTTTTATGTACAAGCATAATTTTAACCTAATAAATTATACAAACCAATTTTGATTAATTTTTAAAATTTAATTTATACATTATATATTTTATAAATATTTTGTATACTTATCCAATATATTTTAGTGGTATAAGATAAGAAAAAAAACTAATTTAATGAATTAAAAGATTCATTTTTATAAAAGATAACTTTACCGTCTTTTAATGGAGATCCAATTTTAAATATATTTTTTAAAAATTTTATGATTTTAATTTGAAAGAATAAACTAAATATTTTAAAGTGAGATATCGAAATATTCATTTGGTGATTTTTTCTAGTTTTTAGAGAAGTTTTGTATTTTGATGAATATTGAAAAAACACTGAATTTTAATTCAAAACTGATTTTTAATCTGAATGATCTTTCAGGTAAAATTATATTTTTAATTTTTTTAAAGTTTACTCAGATAAATTTTACCTTAATTAATCAAATTTTGTTCATTGGAATCAATTTCAATATGAAAGTTTACATAAAAACATTTAAAACATCTGAATATTTTTACTTTAAAAATTTGCTTTCTTCCCCCATCGACGGGATACAATTTAAATTATTCTACATAACTTATGTGTTTTTAATTTATAAAAATGGATTATAAATTTTAAATAAACATAATTTATAATTTATGATAATGTAAAATTAGTTTTTACCAAAAATAATTGGGAAAGTAATTAAACTTAATTATATAAATTAAGAGAAAATTATATTAGCAAAGGACTAGACCTTAAATGTAAGGCTCAAAATGACATCTAAACTTTTAAAGAAGTCATTCAATGTTCATATATATAATCTATTCTACCTTTTATCAGATTTGAACCATTATTGGTGCCACATTACTGGGAAATAATGTTGGTAAAATTCCCTTTTAAAAAATTGAAGAGAATGTCACTCCTGTACTATAAAAAGGCACTCATCCCTCCCACTTATTCACACCTATAAAGATATTTGGCATTGAAAAAATATAACAAAAGTTCCTCCCAATATCCCTTACTTCATATTATAATCCTACCTTTGTAAAAAAAATCTATCTTGGGATTGCCTTTGGTGAAAATCAAAAGGAGTTACCTGAAAAAGAGGTAACATCCTTTCTTAAGATCTTTTGTTTTAATTAAATTCTATACCACTAAAATTTCATTATTACATGATTATATAATATCATATGTATCCTAAATATACTTATATCTTTTTATTTTAAGGTTTATACCTAATTTTATACACAATTCAATCTAATGCGTAACAAACTTATTGTTCTTGTGTACGAAGATCTACCGCCTCACGAAACAATGTTTTTCATTTTTACTATACCACCAATGATGGATGGGAATTCTGTTTTAAAATATATTTTTATATGATATATATGATATATATGATGTATTTATTATTATTTAAATATTATATAACACATACCTTCATGTTTTTTATTTTTTATAAATATGAGAACATCGTTTTGGGACATAGGGACTACCACCTCTTCAAAGTGATGGGTTTTGTTTACAATGTACATAGAATTTATTAAGGATGAATTTAGTGTAAAAATATTGTATAAATGAAAAAATAATTCTACTATAATTATTATATGTTTATACATATATTTCATTTAATTTTTTTAAATACCAAAAGAAAACAAAAAAATCATTCATGCGTACGTACGACATACCATCTCTATGTACGGTGTATTGCATTTCATATATCTATATTTTATATATTATTATAAATATTTATAAAGTTAATATATATGATATATAAATATATTTTTTTACATTATTTAAATAATTAAATCAGGATCTATATAAGATGATCAAGAATAAAAAGTCAAAACACGTACAATAAACAATGTAGTTATTACCTGAAAAGTTACTTTAACAAGGAAATATTAATGAAAAGGAAATATTAATTCATAAATGAGTCATATATGGTATGATATAGATTATTATAGTTATTTTATATATGTATAATAAATTTATATTTATTATACAAGAGTTTTAAATTTGTGTGACGAAATTCAATACTTAAGGTAAGGGTTTTCTCATCTCTCTTTTATTTCTCCGAGATTTCTTCCTTATTCAGCACTTATTTCTTCATTATGGTGTATATAATGCCGATGAATATATTAAATTTTTATTATACTTAAATTTATGGTTATTTACATATCCATTTTATTATCTCTCTTTCATGGGGGTTATATTTCAAAAGCTACAGAATCGGTAAAGTAGTTTTGTCTTAATTTCCCTTATTTGAGACAGATTCCATGATATGTACAGAGATTCATATATGAGGTGTATACAATAACTTTTAAATTTTAAATCATGGATATAATTATTTTCATAATATTTTAATATTTATGTAATTTTATTTTCTTATATGGGGAGTATTATTCAAAGTTACCAAGTAGCAAGAGTTTATTATAATAATCTCATCATTTAACAGGGTTGTTTATGATTATGATTATGATATAATTAATGAAATATTTTGATCCATATATTTACAGAAAATACATAAATTTTATTATCTTATATTTATTCAAGATATATTAATTTATTAGTACCATTTTCCAATATTTATTATTAAGATAGTTTATAAAATGTTTTTATGAAAAAACGACTTTAGTTATCTTCTTGGTGATAAATCTGTTTTATTTCAAAAAACATGTTTTCAAAAAAAAAATTCATAAAATATTTTTAGAAATTATATTTTAAGGTAATTTTTTAATAAAATGGATTTAATTTTTTAGCTTTCAAATCTTCCTTAATATGTTTTCAAATCTATTTTCAAATAAAAATATTTTCAAGAATTCTTCATAATTAAAACGTGTTTTTTCAAAGATTCCTTTTTATGTTTTCAAATAAAATTATTTCAATGATTCAAAGATTTAATTATAATTATTCAAATCAATTTTAATAAATATGGTTATTAAAATGATTTTAAGCCTTATTTTTTATTTTTTCAAATTATTCTAAAATAAAAAGCTTTTCAAAATGTTTTCAAGATTTCTTTATGATTTTTGAAGGTGTTTTGAATGAAAAAGTTTTTCGAAATATTTGTAAGATTCCTTCATTGGTTTTAGAAGCTATTTTAAAAGAAAGAAGTTTCAAAAATGCTTTATGTTTTAAAAATATTTTTTCAAAGAGGAAAATATATTTTACTCAAGAAATATTTTAAATGAAATTACAAAACATTCTATATAAAAAAAGGATTCTTGAAATGGTTTTATGAAAAAGGATTTTCCAAAAAAGGATATTTTCCTTTAGGAATATTCAATTTTATATTTCAAATTCCTTCTCCATATAAGATAACTTACTCTGTTATAGTTTTTTCTATGTCGGGGTATGATCCAGTAATTCCACGCATATTATTTCTTGGATGGTTTATGTTTTGATGGAATGATGTTTATGACACCTGTTTCACTTCCACGAGTTATATGATTTTAGAACCCTATTCATTTCACTGGTTATGGATTAATGAAATAATGAGAAAAACTTTATATTTTTAGGAGGTTATGATGTGATAAAATTTTAATGATACCCATTTTATTTCATAGGTTTTGATTTTATATTAATAAAACCCATCACTTTTCATAGTTCACGATATGATGAAAGTTTTTTTATCTTATGGTGCATGTATGGTTGAATTAATTATTATATAGGTGGTAAATATATATCCCTAAAATGCATTGGGTAATGATAAATGTTTTATAAGCTCAAGAGGGTATATGAGAGGGAATCCCAAGTCCAAAACAAGAGGGTAACTTAAGAATAAATCAACAGGTTTCACAAGAGGGCATCCTAAGACTAAAACAAGGGGGTTTATTAATCCCAAAACAAGAGGGTAAACATGGGAATATACCAAGTGTGAAATAAGATGGAACACATGAGGGAATACCAAGATCAAAACAAAATGGTAAACATGAGGGAATCCTAGGGCCGAATTAGGTACACATATGAGTATCCCAAGACTAGCACGTTATAACGGTTTTGGGTGGTGGCCTTGACATGGGATTTATATGATTATATGTCTACCAAAAAGTTAATGACTTATTTTATTTTATGATTTCATGTATCTGGATCTTGATTCCATTATTATTCAAATCATACAAACTTCCAATATTTATGAAATGATTCATGTTTATGATTTTTGATATGCATGTTATGATCTTATAATGTTATGATCATGTTATTGTAACCTCATTCTCATGTTTATTACTACATATATCCCTTGTTCTCCCTTACAAATAATATGATATCACACCTTTCTTATGTTTCTTTTCCCCAATCTATGAATAAAATTTTTCAGTAGATGTTCAAAATGGGAAGATATTTATTGGAATCAATAAAGATATTTCACCATGTTAGAATATTTTGTTTCATGTTTACTAAGTTACTAACATATTACGGTCCTTGGGAATTTATTTTTGAAATATGAGGAACATTAATTTAAAATGATTTAATATACATGTATGTTAACCCTATGTTTCTATAAGTTACTGAGAATTTGGAAGAATATAGTCATCGATGACATCGGTCCATGAGACATGGTGTTCCACCAATTTACTAGAGGAATTATGAAACAAATATATAAGAAAATCTTGTGATATCCAAGGAGAACTATATGTATAGTTTTATCCAAGTTAGATAAGAATTTTTTCTATTAGAAGGCAAGTTATTGACTTGGATAAGTAAGTTGGAGTTGCTGACGATGATAAATGAGAAGAGATTCAAAGACCGATCCATAAAATGGTATTAGAGACTGATTAGTATGATAAAGCACAAAAATATTATAATCTTTTTAAAAAAATCATTGAATTAATTTTAATTGGACGAAGACTCATTATATAACATGTAACACCAATATATCAGATTTAAGTAGAGATCGATCCATCATATGCATGTTGGCACTAATAAGTCATCAGATGATGGACTCCATAAAATATATGATCATTAGTATGAGTTTTTTTAAACAAATTATAAACAAAAGTAAAACATTTTGAAGCTGTTTTGGATGTGTTGTTAAGAGGTTTTTATGTCTATAGAAGTTTCAACAATGTTTGTGGAAAAATAAGCTAAACAACTTTATTTGGATGAGAGGAAGCTGATAAAGAAACTGAAATCTAACAAAGTTGAAAAAATGTTTAATGAAGAATTTTTTATGTATTTTAGTTGGTTTGGAGAATTAGAATAAGGATTCATCAGTTTCAAATGTTTTTAATTGTAATAAAAATAATATAAGAATAATTCTTTTTTCAGACTGAAGAAATGTTTTTATGTTCTAAGTAGTCTGAAGTTTCAAGAAGATTTGAGAAGATTATATATGTGTTGAGAAGTGTTGGAATTTTCAAATATGAATTTGAAATGATTTTAAAATTCTAGTTTTTGGAAAAAATGAGTGGGAAAGTGAAATTTGTTTTCTTCCAATTCCATTTTAAGGAACCTATAAATGAAAGTGGAATTATAACAAAATTTATAATAAATACACTGTTTACAAGGAAAATGAGGGATAGAGCTAATGGTTTTCTTAATGAAAATAATTTTACAGACATAGTTTTCTTGAGAGAGTTTTTAGATTGAATAAGTAGAAGATATATGTAGTTGTCACAGTTCATTGTATCAGATTGAGCCATCAGACATGCATTTTAGAGAAAGAAAGGAGGTATTCAAAATTATTTCGAATGTATCTTTTCTTAATTGTTTTCCAAACTGAAGAATTGGACTAAGGAATTGGACTAAGTCATTGGACTCAGTTTTTGTAAAAATTCTATAGAGGTTGTTTCTACCTGTTTCTGGGTATGGAAGTGATGAATTTTGTTTTCAAGATTTACAAAAGTTAATGTTTTTGAAGAGACACCATGACATGTTTGCAACCAACTAGTGAATGATTTAAAAATTGTTACAAAACTTATTCAATATCATTAATTCTAGAAGAAGCACATAAACTGTGGTATTGATCATAATTATACACAAGTTTAAGGGTATATCCTACTTCTTTTATCCACACAAACTAATTTTTTTCTAGTTATTTTGTGGTATTAGATTATTTCCAAAACATTCCATGGACTAGCTACTCTTTTTGAGAAGTGAATATTGTAAATAATTATGTTCGATGGATGTGTGATTTTTTTTTATTTTCAATAAAGTGATAATTCATGAATATGAGGTTAATGTGTTTTTACATGAATGATAACATAAAATAAAAGGATATCAATGATTATACACCTCCAAATCTCAGTGATATATTGACCCTGGTTGGGCATTTTCATTTACTATTAGAGTAAAAGTTACATTAATTTATTCTTTTCTAAATATTCAAAAGATATGTTTTTATAAAGAATTTAAATTATGTTAATAGTAAGGTAAATCCAGTCTTTGATGGAAATAAATTTCATATTTCAAATTATAGAATGATTCCATATATTATAACTCTTGGTTTTGATGTTTTGGAAGCCACTATAGATGGATTTTATCCTCTCTATGAAAATTTTCAACTTATATTTATGGATATGATGAATATGGATAATGATGAAAGAGATAATAATGATTTACTCTTATTACATTCTGAAAGTGAATTTATTTGAGTTAAAGGTGTTTCTACAACTAATGGTTTATAGGAGATGTTGAAAAAAACTTATGAATGTAATATAAAGGTAAATAAAGCCAGGTTATAAAACTAGATGCTTAAGCCTGAAGATCTCAAAATGGGTGAGTACGAATTTTTTGGTGATTTTTTTAAGGGTGATTGATATTGTTAGCATCATAAGATTTCTTGGAGAGAAGATGACTATTTCAACTATGTTTGAAAAGATATTTATAATTATTCTTTTCAATTTTGATGATAAAGTTTCATCTTGAGATGATATAGATCTTGAAACTCTATCTTTGGATAACCTTTACCGTACTCTAATTACTATTAAAATGAGAAAATAGAATTTTTTGAAAATAGAATTTTTTGAGGAATTTTTTACTTATTTTATATAAATTTAAAAATAGGTACATGAAATTATAAAGGGAAACATCCCATAAAATTTATTGAATGTGGATATGTTGGGAACTTTACTACAAATTATCCATTAATATTAAATAACTAAGATCATGATGAACATGAGAGAAGGCTTAGATGATCATTGATGAAAAAATGGTGATAAATCCAAATATTTTTCCAAGGGAAAAGATTAAAAGTTCTCCAAATCTAATATGATATGATTTGTATATAAATATGATAAATATTATGATACTGATGTTGAAGCTAAGAATTTTACTAAGGTTTCTTAATAAAATACATTTTTATAAATAGTTAATGATGAAGAGTTTGGAAGAAGTACTTTTAAAAGAAGAATAAAATCAGTTAGAATTTTATTTGAAAGGAGAGTTGAGATAATGTATCATAATGATTATAAGTCTTAAAAGACAAATAAATACGTTAAATATTGAATGTTCTAAAAAATAAATCTAGAGTGTTGTCCTAAAGAGAAAGAATTTTTTATAGAAGAGTTTGATTTTCCAAATACGTTGCATGAAAATTAAAATAATTGGAATTAGAATCTTGAAGTAAAGTTTAAATATATGGAGGAAGTGTTGTAACTTGTTCAAATTTTTTTATAAATCTTATTTGGGTGTTATAAGTTTCAATAACTTTATCTACAAAGTTGGTGAATGTTTTGGAACATGTGAAATTAAGAAGGATAAAAAAATTTACAATTAAATGTTCGAAAAGAAGAAAGTTTATAACATTTTGTATAAGTGAAAAACCACAAAATTTGTAAATTCAGAATATTCTAGAATTTTTGAGTCTAAAATAGATGTTTCTACCACAACTATTTTCGATAATGTTGGAAAGAAATCCTAGTTCAAGAATAAATTAAGAGTGATCATAGAAAGTTTGGGGCCCAACAATGCTTTTATATGAATAATATGAATTTTTCTGTAAAAAAAGTTCATAAATCTAGATAGTATTAATGTTATAGAGGTAAATATTCTTTTTATGGTTACTACTAGTATTATATAGGATTTGAGCATATGAAAAATATTTGTTAGTTTAACCAAAAAAATAAGAATTATCCCATTATTTACATAAATAAATTTTTGAGGGGGAGTTAGTCCTATCAAATAAAGAATTTTGAAAAGATTTTTTGAAAGTTTAGAATATTTTTTAACCTCTAAAAACTCTTTGTGAAATATATAAATAACCTGTAAATATTTTAAAAGGGTGTCTTGTTTTTTTACCTACAATAAAATATGTTTTTGATAGTTGTCAAAAGCCCGATGTGAAGAAAGACAAAGGAAAATAAAAATCACTTTTTGTATAGACTAACCTCAAAGGTAAAAAGTAGAATGACCCTATATTTTGGATAGTGGATATTATTCCCATATGATAAGAGATTTGAAAATTTTTAAGAATGTGAAAGATTTAAAAGAAGGAATACTGGCATTTGGAAATGATGAATCTATCAAAATCGAAGGTGTTGGATCTTCTATTATTGTATAAGAAAATTTGAAATCCAAGAAGGATTATTTTTTTATGGGATTGAAGACAACTTGTTTAGTGTTTCATAACTTATTGTTGAAGGAAATAATTTTTTTTCTAGAATATTTTTAATTATAAGATAGGAATATAGGTTTTTTTTAATAAAAGGCAAAAAAAAGAAAGCTTGTTTCAAGTGGGTGAATTATATAATTCATTTTAGCTAAGAATGATAGAAGAAAATAAATTATGGCCTAAAAGGTTGGTACATATGTTTCAGACAAACATGTTAAAGACACCAAAGTTAGATAGTGTGTGTGGAATTTCTAATATGTCTATAAAAAGACTAGTGTTGTTCAATTTTTAAGAAAGGGATGATTAGAATCTCTATGCATAAAAATGTCGAAATTTATTAAACTCAACCCTTAAAACTTATTCATTTTGATATTTGTGTTACAATGACAAAAATAATCATATTTCAGAGATAAGTACTTCATTTTTTGTTGATGAGTTTATTCAAATTACTAGTTTTATGTATTTGGAACATAAATATGAAGATGAAAATATGTTTATGACATTTAGGGGAATATATAAGAATAAAAATGGGTATTCTGTGAAGAAGTTTCAAACTGAGAATAGTGGAGTGTAAAATATTAAAGAGTTTAGAAGCTATGTTGAAAACCATGGAATTCAAAATGTGTTTAGTACACCATGCACACAATAAAAAATGGTGTTATTGAAAGTAAAAAAATCAATGTTTAGTTGATTTGGGGTGTACAATGTTGATTCATCATGGTCTTTCTCACTACATTGGGAGGAAAGTGATGAGCACAATAGTTCCTATTCCTAATTGGTGGTTCTAGAGGTGATGTTTTGATATGCCTCTATGTGAAATGTTTTATGATAAAAATTTATGTTTGAAATACGTATGTGTTTTTGGGGGTCCTTTCATCATAATGAGCAAAGGTGGAATCCTTTGAAAACCTGATAAGAGAGGTGGAGATGAAATATTTATTGGATATTATCTAGATGGAAGAGGATATATATGTTTCAACAATGTGCCATCTATGATAATTGATTCTTTTGAAGAAAAAGTTCATTGAAAAGAAGGAAAAAGATGTTTGACAAACAGATGGAGGTAAGGAATATGAAGAGGATGAAATAATTATTGTTAAGCAGTAGGAAATATATTTCAAAATTTTTGATATTATAAATAGGTAATAATAGGACTCAGCTATTTCTATTGATGAGGAATAATTTTTTACATCTTTTCATTAGCTGTGGAAATAGGTGGATACTCAAACCATTATTAGTGATCAACATAAAAAGGTTCAAACAATAAAATCAAAACAATTTCTTAAACATAAATATTTTTATTAAAAATTTGAAAAAAAGGTTATGGATTTATTTGATCAACATGAGTGGATTAATGCTATGGATGAATAATTTGATCAAATTAAAAGGAATGATACTCAGGATCTTGAACCCAAACCAAATAAAAAAAATGGTTTTTGGTACAAAGTGGGTGTTCTAGAGTAAGTGGAATGAATATAGTGAAGTGAAAAGAAAAAAATAGATATATTTTTTAAAATTTAAAAAAAATAAAGGGATTTATTTTTATGAGATTTTCTTTCTCAATGACAAGGTTATTAAGAATTATAATCTTTCTTGAAATATTTTCACAACGAAGTTATGAATTTTTTTAGTTGGATGTAAAGTCATAATTTTATAATGGAGTCCTTGATGAAGATGTTTATATTTAACAACCATGTTGTTTTTTATTGGAAAGGATGAAATTTATGTGTTCCAGTTGAATAAATCTTAATATGAGATAAAATAACATCCAAGGGAATGGTATTCCAAATCAGAAACATTTGTAGGAAAGATGAACTTTAAGAATGGAAGAGTTGATAGTAATCTTGGAATAAAATAATGTCAATATATTTACCTTATTTTTATTTTATACATTTATGTTATTATCTATGTAATATAACCTTTTAATTAGATAAACGTTTCATTACATTGTACAAAATAAAAGATATTTTAATGTTTTGTTTCTTGGAAAAAAGGAAGATAAATAATTAAAATTTGAATTTTTTTTAAGTAACAAGGTATGATTTTTCATTGGTTCATCATAAGTACTTTTATGAATATCATAACCTATGGACATATATCAAAGGGAAGGGTGAGTATAAGTACTATTAAAGGAAAACAAGTGAAATAATTTACATGCGATCTTAAGGAAAAAATCAATAAGAACATGGGGAATATCATAAAGGTATCAAAAAAAGAAAAAAAGGGTAATATAATAATACAAATAGCATGAATAATAACATGTAAATGTGGTTACAAAATTTAAATAATACATTCATAATAATATCAAAAAGGTTTTTCATCGAGGTGTTATAAAATTATCAAGGTTATTCCCCAAGGTATCATAAGACATGTCATGTCTAGAGATTAAATTCATTACCAAATGTATTGGATTTATATTAGGGAACACCCTTCATATATTAATTAATGTGATCCATAGTCACCATAATAAAGCATTTCATAAATTACCCTTGGAGAGTAAAACCAAATGGGTTTGGTATCAAAATCATGGAAATTGAAATGTTTTTTAAAAACATAATCATTATGTCATTATTGACCAAATGAAAGGGAGTTAGGGTTTTATGTATCTCATTACTAAAATTAAGTAAATAATGTTCACATATTTTTTAATAACCCTATATAGTAAATTGTATTTTTTATTCAAAAAAATAATATAAAAGTTAATTTCTTGAGGAGAAGAGAAATTTTTAGAAGCAAAATCGGCAACGTAACATGTATAAAATTTGGTTTTAGAGAAGGGTAAAAATAGAGGGTATAAAGGTATAACATTGAAAAAATATAATTTTTTAGTAATTTAAGGAATAAAAAGGAAATAATATAGAGTTACCACAATATTCAGAAGACATATACAAAAATATGTTCTTATAACATAGAGAAAAGAGGGACATTTCCCTTACCTTGAAGAGTAACTCCTAAAACATGAATATTGGGACATAGAGGTCTTGAAGACACCTTGGGAGGACTCCATGGGAAGTAAAACTATTATATCCTAATATATAAATAATTTGGATTGAAATAGAATAGATAAATGGGTGGGTATTTATAGAAAGAGATGAGGATTTGTTTATTAATTTCCGTAAACAGCTAGGTAGTGGTAAATTATAAACCATGGGCTTGGCCATGGTATTGGACACATGGGAAACATATTGTGTTATTTTAATAAAAAATACATGATTGATATTTTATACTACATATTACATTGTTATGAAATAATTATAAAGTCATTAAATGTACCGAAAATCATAAAATATATTTTTATTATTCACAAAATACAAAGGTATTTTAGAAAATTCTCATAAATTCAGCCTAACCAAATTTCGAAGCACTGATTTAAAAAAATTTATTTATTTTATCATAATAGGTATCTACTTAAGATAATTTTAACATTTAAATATAAAAATACATATTTATTCAATATAATCACTGATAGAAAATGCATAGTGAAATTTATGACACTTGAAAAAAATTACTTTAGCATTTACATTTACATAGAAGTGCTTTAATCATAATATTTAATTAAAATAAAAATTATTAATAATAACTTAGTTTATTATAATAATTATATTTTTCTGAAAAGTAAAATTACATTCTGAAAAATCAATTTATCAAATTCGTCAAATTTTAAGAAAACACTTTTGTCAAAATATAGTCGATGGAATAATTTTTTTATACAAAAGCGTTACAAGTTAAGTATATAAGGTCTCAACACATAAATCCTTACAAAAAATGTATATGAAAAAAGGGTAAGGTGTGAGATGGTGATATATTCATGTGGTGAATCGTTTAACATCGTCCGAGTGGTAATTTCTACTAACTTTAACTTCCCCAAAAGGAAATTTCGATCATGCTTCACTTGTTAAGGTTGAATTGGTATTGTTCAAGAGAGAATCCCAGTAATGGTACCACCCTCACATGTTAAAATAAATGTGATGAGTAAAACACAACTATAATGGTTGATGTCAATGAATCTTATTTCTATATCAGTTATCCTTTAAAAAATTATTACTTACAAACTGTGATGACAATGTTAAAATTATGATAAAGATTATAGTTCCCAACTTTCATGTTGTCCAATGGTCATATGTGACCAACTTTCATATTATGGCTGAATCTATATGGTACCATTTCCATTTATATTAATTTCTTAAAAAAATGTTTTATTGTGAACAAAATAATATAATTCCCATTTTTAGGAAAAAAGTAATCATTCAAAAAGTTCAGGTCATTACAATCTCCCCCCCATAGAAATTTTTTTCCTGAAATTTCAACCTTTTCTCTTAGTTAAGAAGGGATATGGGTAGTTCTTCCTCATTTTATCCTCTAATTTACATGTCTCTTATATATATAAATGGTTCTTCCACAACACTTTGAAGAGGCGGGTTGCCTTGTAATGTAGAACCTTGTCTCTACGGCCGAAGATCTCCACTGGTTTCTCCTTACAAGAGAGGTCATGTTCCATCTGTACCACCTTAGGATTCAATATATGCGATGGGTTAGGTATGGACTTCCTCAAGTGAGATACGTGGAATACATCATGAACATGGGCTAGATTTGGAGGAAGTTCAGGCCAATATGACACTGCTCCTATGTGATAAAGGATTTCATAGTGGCCAATATACCTAGGGCTAAGCTTCCCTTTCATTCCAAACCACATGAATCTATTACAAGGTGATATTAGAAGGATTTTTTTTTCACCAACCCCAAACTTCAAGTCCCTTCAACGGTTGTCAACATAGTTATTCTTTCGACTCTCAGCAGTATTATTGTGATGCTGGATGGCATGAACCATTTTTATCATATCTTACACAAGATCTTGTCCAAGAAGTTTTCTATCACCAACTTAATCCCAACAAGTACGAGTTCAACATCAATTCCCTTATAGATCTTTATAAGGTTTCATTTTAGTACCTAAATGGAAGCTGTTGTTGTATGATAACTCAAATAATGGGAGATGTTGATCCCATCTAACTTTAAATTCCATTGATAATATTCTAGGAATTTCCTTGAGTTTCTAAATCATTCATCTAGATTGGCAATCAGTTTGGGGGATATAGGACATACTGAAATTAAATTATGTACTCAGAGCATGATGATGACTTCTCTCTATAATTTTTATTTGAAACATGAATCACAATTAAAAATGATAGAAAGTGAAACTCCATGAAAACTGACAACTTCCATTATGTAAGTCATGTTATGTTGATAAAGTGATAAGTATTCTCAAATAGAGATAAAATTGGCAGCATTGGTGAGATAGCCCACTATAACTGATTTTTTCTTGTTTTCTTGGGATGATCTTGAGAGATGGGTGACAAATTCCATAATGATATTGTACAACTTCCATGTTGGTATGGTAAGTGGTTTTAATACCCTTTTAGGAAGTTATCAATATGCCTTCACTTGTAGAAATACCAGGAATAATGTAGTGTGGTAAAAAATCTCCATTTTCCTGTTATACCACCAATAATGATCATGAAGGACCCTATACATTTTTCTGATTCCATGATGTATACAAAATTTAGAGTTAAGATCTACAACCATCAGCTCCTTTATTTCTAGAATAGATGGAACACATAACATTGTAAGAAATTTCAGTACACATTCTTGATCAATATTGAACTAAAAAAAACTCCACATTCTTCACATCCTATATCTTCTTCTCTAACAAATGATCTTCTCATTAATATTTCATAATATTGTCTAGTAAAAATGGTTGAGAAATCATATGGGATAGTGTTGATGGTGTCCCTTACCTTACAATTCCCATGTCCAGTATTTCTAGGTCTTTGATGAAACGATCTTATTGAATACTCATCATTTCTAGAACAGCATGGCATTTCCTACTTAATGCATTATCGACATTGTTTTCTCTTCCGTGATGATAATGAATTGAATAGTCATAGTCTTTAAGAAGTTCCAACTATCTCTTCTATCTCATGTTCAATTCATTTTTCATGAAAATATGCTTCAAACTTTGGTGGTATGTGTATATAATACATTTCTCCCAACAAATATAGGGACTCCATATCTTCAAAGAGAAAACAACCCTATCCATCTCCAGGTCTTGTGTGCGATAATTCTTCTCACGACTAATCAACTATTGAGATATATAAGCAATCAACTTTTCATTTTTCATGAGGATACACCCAATCCATTTTAGTGATTAAGCACTAAAAATTATGAATCTTTCTCAGAAAGTGGGTAGATTTAACATGGGTGCAGTAACCAATATCTTCTTCAGGTCTTGGAAACTTTCTTCACACTCTTTCATCAAGATTAACTTATCCCTTTTCGAGTTAACTTAGTTCGTGGATTAGAAATATGTGAATGTTTTTCCACAAAAATCCAACTAAACCAATAAAATTAAGAATCTCATTTATTGTTGTAGGATGAGGGAACTCCTCCACAACCTTTTTCATGGTAGGGTCAACTGAGATTATCTAATTGGTTACAATGTACCCCAAGAAATAAAATTATTATAACAAAAATTCACATTTACTAAACTTTCCAAATAGACTCCCCTTCTAAATAGTTTTTAATATAAACCTTAGATTATATTCATATTCCTTGAAACATTTGTAATATATAATAATTAAATTAATAAAAACCACCACAATGTCATCAAGGTTGTCCTTAAAGACTATATTCATCAAATCCATAAATAGAGCTGTTGGATTTGTCAAACTGAAGGGAATAAAAAACACATAGTGCATATATCTTGATCGGAAAGAGGTTTATGGAATATCTTCTTTCTTTACCCTCAATTGATTATAACTAGATAAAAGTTCAATCTTGGAAAATAATTGATCCCCATGAAGCTGGTATAAAAATCATCAATCCTTGAAAGAGGGTACTTGTTCTTCACTGAAATCATGTTAATTTCTCTATAATGAATGAATAACCACATTCATTAATCATTCTTCTTCACAAAGAGAACATGTTTTATATAAGGAGATACAATGAGTCAGATATAAAACTTCTCCAAAATATATTGGAGCTCTTTCTTTAATTTATCCAGCTCCACATTTTGTATTCTATATAGTGTCTTTGAAGTTGTCTTGGAACTGGGAATGAGATCAATGGAAAACTCTACCTCTCTTTCTGGGGAGTTCCATTCAACTCCCTAAGAAATACTTCAATTTATTTCTAAATTATTTGTAAATTTTTGATTTTTAAACTTTCATTTCCTTCTTCATATTCACTGATAATTTTCATAAATAATGTTATGGGAGGTGCTTCTAAAAATATATTAGGTTAGGATATGTCTCCATTGAAAACAATTGTAGGTTTTACATTCCTGACTAGTGATATTTCTTTGATTTTGTAGTTGATCTTAATATTATACTTTGAGTGATAGTCAATACAAAGTATAATATCAAATTTTTGTATGGGAACGAGTGCCAGATTTACGATGATATTATTCTCTCGAAAGTAAATACTAGAGTTTCTATACACTATAAACTCTTTTATAATTCCTCTAAGATTTTTGAATAATATTTATAATTTTAGAAGTTTAGGGATTGATTATATATTCATTGCAAACTTAGAGGAAACAAAGTAATGCATAGAACCAAAATAAAAAAGCACTTTCTATATTTCAGAGAACAATGAGTGTACCTTCCAGAACATCATTTAGAGCTTTAAGATCATCCTCAATGATAGAAAAATCATTAGCAATACCTCTTGGTCTATTCTAAGGTTGATGGTGATTCCCCTTCACTATATTTGGATTTGGACAATGATCGGAAAAGTTCCAAATATATCAACACATGAATCATTATACTTCAGTATGGGGCTTCACCATCTTCCCTTTATCATTAATTTTGATAAGTTGACGCTTTACCTCACTATAATAGTTTCGATAAATATGGCCGTATCTTCCAAACATTTAAACTTTTCCACTCCCGAGTAAAATGTTTCTCAAGTGCTTCTTCCCACATTTTTTATAAATGGGAAATTTCACTTTTCCATCTATTCCACGATCAATGTTCCTCCCCATGTTGGACTCCAAATATGTCTTCTTTTAATTTGATTTTTGTGACCAATGCATCTCACCAAACTCTAGTTCGACCATCACAGCAATTGTCACCGTCTACTCGTTGCTATAATGGTCTCGATTGGTATGATTCTTCCAGATATGTAATCTTATTCCACTGAATAATCTCTCATAATTTTCGTTATGGCCCATGAAAAATTTAGAGGTGTAGTAATAAATCCTTGTAATGTTCCTCTCATTTCTTCCAAGGTATTTTTTCACCTCATTCTTCACCATAATGAATTGATTCTTCATTTTTGTTCACATATAATTGATGAAATGTTTTATGAAAAAGGTTTCCTTGAATTATTCCCAATCCATAGCTTCAATTTCCTTTCTTGGAATTGTGTTTTTAACTAGTGTCCACCACTGATCAGCTTCTCCCTCTATTCCATAAACAACCAAGGATAATTTCTCTTATATAGAAAAATGGGGTACATAAAATATCTTTTCTATAGATCTTATCCATTCTTCTGAAATCAATGGGTCAGTATATCCACTAAAATAAGGTGGTCATTGATTCTTAAAGAAATCAAAAGAAAGGATAACCCCATGCACTATTCTATTCCTCTATCTGACTACCGATTCATGATTCGAGAGAAGCATTGGATTGTAAAAGGAAAGGATAACCCCATGCACTCTTCTTTTCTCAACGAATCTTGTCACCTGTTGTGCTCTTTAGATGAAGGCTCATTCAACCTACTTTCAAGGTGTTGGACTGAAAATCATATCTACTCCAACCTAATTGTAATATGATATCAATATCAAGTGAGTCATCTTCTATTTCTGTAGGGTAGGTGGTCACATAGTTTCCCATTTGATTTTTGACCATTTCATATTTATTCCGTTATGTCGTGAGCCAGCCTTTTCTATGTCCCCTTATTTTGTTGATTCCATCATGTCTAATTGACCATAGTGTGTTGAAATATATTAATTGGGTTTTGTTGAGGGTATTGGATATTACATTAACTCTATATGGACAACCATTGACGTTCCACCTTGAAAATGGTCATTTTGGCCTAGTGGGAAAAAATTCTTATAATTCAATTTAGCTCCCAGGTTGGATTTTTATTTGATTGGTCATTTTACTATTTGTATTTGGTATATACCAAGGTGCCTCAATAGTTATTAAACCCCTTCAGAAAAAAATTGTCCAAATGGGTATGTGAGTATTTGACTTCAACAATTGGACCTTGACACATTGACTGGAAAAGGATTTTCCATGTTAGGAAAATTAGAAGATTATATTTTTAGGTTGTCTAGGATGAGATGTCCTTAACCTTGTATTTTTTTGGATCAAATAGAATAATTTTAGGGGATGGAATGTCCTTTCCATAATATTGATTTATTATAAAGTAATTGCATAATTATTTTTGGTTGTTTTTAATTGAACGATGTAATATGGGTTTCCATACATTATATACTATAAATTCTTATGTCTTTAGTATGATCATGAATCATTATGTAAATCCATGGATATGATGATTTGATACCCCATGACACATATGAGATATATGTGTGGGAGGAATGCCTACCCCATGCCGTTAATAACTTCGATATATTTATATATGGATGATAGGAAATCTTATCTCGTGCTAGTTATAATCTCTGTATAGATGGCAGGCATTCTTACCCCCATGCTAGTATCTTCTATGTGTGGGAGGAATTCTTACCCCATTCTAGATATGGTATGTAAGTATGGAAGAGAGGTATTATTACCTCATTCCAGAGATAACCCTTATATATATACATATGGACGAGTGGCATTCTAACCTCGTGCTAGTGATAACCTTTATATATATATATATATCAATATACATACATGGTGACTTGGTCTGATATTCCAGCTGTGATATGAAGTAGGTAGACCCACCTAGTATTCTTTAGAAACCTTAGTGGGAGGTTAATTAATTATTATCCACTATCTTATTTTCCCTTTGTTAGCTGCACATTGTTTACTTACGAGCGCCACTCAGATTACACTTAGACACAGTTGGTCGTAGCCTACTTATATTTCTCTCTCACCCTACTCAGGCATTCTTTGGGACTCAAGAATACTATTTTACTATAGGTATGGATAGAGACAAGCACCACTCTCCTGAGTAATGATTCTTACTTTTTTATTTGGAGCTTAGGAGCAGAGGACCGGGTTTAGGCTTGAGATGTTATGGAGCAGGTTTTGGAATTTCTTCTATTTTGTACTTTTGTATTTCTATGTCTGATTTATGTTTGATGTTCACATTTTTCACTAGAATTAAATTCATGCATACCTATATCAGAAACTGCATATAAGGATTTTTTACATTATTCAGTCTTCCAAAGTATCTATTTACATTTCCTCTATTTATTGCAAATTTTTGTTTGGTTATGCTTCTACTAAGGCATGCAACTGTTGCATTTTCTGTGTACTCTAACATGGGGGTATATTATCCCCATTGTTTTACCTTAACACACCCAATTCTAGTTTGTATCCCATAGAATATGGTGATTCTCACAAGGGTTCTTGTGGCCAACTGGGCATGGGATAGAGGTTAAGTGGCAGTCGGGTCCGGGATGTCACATTTTTGAAGATTAAAATGCATTTACTAAAAAGAGAGTGATCATTTACTGTGAATTTTTCAATACATTTATATTGAAGAGGACACACACCCATATATATATATCATAGATTATTTATTATTATTCATACTTTATAATTTAATGACTATGTTACGACAATAAAAATTTCAAGATTGATATTTCATGGTTCGTTTAAGCATGATATTGCATATTTTATATGCTATAAAACAGAATGTTATTCTTATAAAATATAGGAAGTTTACACTAAATGGGATGACCACATGTAACACTGATAATAAACCAAAAGTAGAATCCATAGGAAGAGTACTGAGCACCCCTACCTCAATCAATATTTCACTATTTATTTACAAGGGCCAGTAATAGTTGCTAATGCCCATGCAACCTCAACCTTGTTCACCCAGGATCATCAACAAAACATGATTCACTAACTCAATATATCCATAAATAATCAATTAACTACAAAAAATATAATTATGTAATTGATTCAATTCCAAATCTATATTAATTCAAAATGCTCATTAGGATTTATTTGTCCATCAAAATCTCAAGCCACAGGGTGTCAGCCACCCCAAATACACCCCAAAGTCCAAAAAATTCCAAATCCTAAAAACTAATAAAATAAAAAAATTATTTAAATATGTGAAAAATCTATGAAAATTCTTATTAAAAACATACCTGATATACTCATCGAGAAACTAATTGGAAATGGTATCTGAAGATGCAATCATCCAAGGCTAAACAAAAACCCCATGATAATCGGTCAATTCCACCATGCTCCGTTGGAGTCTCCAAAAACAACCAAAGATAGAGATATCAAAATCAGAGGAGAATGAACAATAAAATTAAGAGAGACCAATATTTGTAAAAAAATTCCATGAATAAAATAATGAATCCTCAAAAGACCCTTACATGAAGGAGGAAACAAGGGGATAAAGGGTTTTTGATCCCCTTCCCATTCACCAAAAATAAGGAGGAGGAAGGGGTTCCCTTAAAAATTATTTGGGGGAAATATGGTAAATCACCCACTAAAAATAACATACCAGATATCGAGTGTCACCCCCACTCGGAGGGGTGCTACTATCTATCCACATGTTAGCTAATTGCTACAATTGTTTTTTTCAGTATCCTGTTCAGCCACCCAACTTGTCCCTATACCCACCAGATACTCCTAGGACCTCTTATAAATAACAATATAGGTCCAAAATAACATTTTTTAGGGGATTGGTATTTCGGAATTCCATTCCGATCTTGATACACAATTTTCCCTGACCAGTAAATTAATAACTCAAATAATTTATGGAATTTCCATACCATTCGTACACATGGGGTTTTACAGAATCCCCACCATATAACTTCTCATCCCCAAGAAATACCATGGAGCGAACTATCATTGGTTGGGACACACTTGTGTTTTCAATTAATAAAATAGTGGTTATGTTCTAACCTATAATTCGCAACACACACTTCAAGTAAATCATACATCTCAATGCACTCAAACCAAAAAAAAATCAATCCAAGGATCAAATTCATTACCAAAACACCAAGAAGACACTCTACCACACAAATATATCACGAGGAACTGATAAAATAACCATCCAATTGATCAATAGTTTATTGAAATTCACACCATAAGTCTCAGGTTATACTGACCAATTTCGAGCCATGATACCAACCTACATTAGAATAACCTATCAAAACATGATCTTAGTAGTCCACTGGGATGCCTAAAAGAGTTCTGAAATTAAAAAACCTAAATATAAATGATAATAGTCTCAAAAAATTTGTTCCCACTCTAATTTCAAAAAACCCATTCCAAAATCAATTCATAGCCACCATCCAATCATCACATAAACACACTGACCACTACTTGAAAAAACTAGAAAATTCTCGAAACATACCTATAATATCGAAAATGATTCCCCAGATGTTTTTTCTAGCTCACCAAATCCAAAACATAAAAAACTTTCTCATAGAAAATACTCTAAATGACTTGCCTAAATGTTTTTGGCCACACTGATCAATGCACTATCAATTTATCCAATCAAGATGCCTTAAATCCTAGAGGCACCCCAAGACCATCTCATTATATCTAGAGAAGTCTCTACCGAACACTGATGTGATCCCATGGTATAATCCTCAAACGAAAAATTCCACTATAATTCACTATAATCCATCACCAAATACTTAATGACCCGATGACTTTCATACCATTTCAAAATTACCCCAATCCCAAAAAGAAACACTAAAAATCCATATGATATCACATCCTAATTCAGTTTTTAAAATTCTCCAAAGAATATGGTTTAATTTTTCCTCATTGATCACCATAATCCAAATATCCAAATTCCCATATAATTATTAGTCCCATCACCATACAATGACTACCACACGAGGTTTATATCATCCACAACTAGCATCAATCTCCCCAACACAGTAGTGATCCTGTAGACACATTACTGAATTAAATGCTTGATCACTATGGCCCACATTCCATTCATCCCCAAATGTAATTTCAAGATGTGACGAAATTATCTCATTTCTATGATCTATTACATAACACTCTATTCATCACCTGTTACGAAATCATGGGAATTTAATCTATGAAAACCATCAAAACATTCAATCATAATTAGTTTTACACCCTTAATAGAAAAGGGTTCACTCTCCATGATTTGGATGACCATATTATTCTCATCAAGCACCACCTTAATAGGTTGAATCACTTATTGAATGTCTCCCCTCTCAAATAATTCTCATCCAATTCTTCAAATATAGAGCCAAAAATACCACTAAACCCTGATGACCATTACATTATTATTGACCATCACTGATTTTAAATTCAATAGGTTCCATGCATGAACATCACATGATAACTTAACTTCATATGAACCCAAATGAATGAATTCACAAGTACCAACAAAAATATGAAATGTGACTCAAATTATATTGAGTCTCACACCATTAAAAATAGGCTCTCACACCAAAATAAAAATAATTATACTTATTCTTGCGAGTCTCATCAAGCAGTGATATCCCTTGGCACTCCTCTTCAATCTTGGGCACTCCAATTTTTTCCATTTCTCATGGTGTGAATTATTTTCTAGCAGATTCATTTAAAAAAACCATAATAAACTACCCATGAATTCACGATGATGCTAAAGTTCTTATAGAATTAATAGGGTCAAGTGAATTAACAGTCCCACTATTCAAGGCTTGTCATAATCCATAGATTTAGAAATCAAGTTATTTTTTCAATAAAACCCCATGGAACCAACATGAAAATACCATAAACCTGATAGAACCTATCATGATCCCATCTAAACACAAGAAAAATACTTATTCCCCTCCACTTATAAGGAAAATAAGTTCTCTGTCTATCCCCTCTCATGGGTTACCCTTTCACATAGATTGAAACTCACCCATAAAATAATAAGTTACATCAGTAGGGTATATATGTATCTCATATATCCCTAATGGTTAATAATTAAAATAATCTATATCCCCCAAGAAACTGTATATTCATATCTTATAATCTCATGGTAATCCCCATT
Organism: Viscum album; assembly: GCA_963277665.1. Taxonomy (NCBI): domain Eukaryota; kingdom Viridiplantae; phylum Streptophyta; class Magnoliopsida; order Santalales; family Viscaceae; genus Viscum; species Viscum album. The sequence goes on from OY728119.1 coordinate 1,292,453,661, forward strand.
CCAATCCACCCACTCATGGGTCTCATATAAACCTCGATATCTAATTTTCACTCATCAAAATAATCAACCCACCAAACATTGATTCTCATTGATCATCCACCTATGAGACTAATTACCCATGAATAGAGATCTCAACTAGGGTCATAAACACATAACAACATGCCCTATATGATCTCTTATAAGGGGAATCAATATCAGTGGATCAGTTAAAGTTAAATTCTATTTCAAGCAATATAGATTGTTACTAGAAGTTTAAGTAATTTAAACCAAGCAACATCAACCCACTAGGGGGTTTACACTATCAAACTATGCTCTTTATTAACTTTAAAGATCCTCCTAATGTACCATAAAACAAGGGTATAAGTCATCCTCATCAACAAGAATCGCACCAAAGAATCCACAAGACCTACTTTCAAATAGAAATACATTTAAACAAGGAAGTCCTACTAAGTAGAATAACACCAAGTAATTAGAAGGGAAATACACTATATGAGAAGTTTTTGACACTTTATGAAGTAAACCCTCTTATTATTGAAACAATTAAACTATAAATTATTAACTTTTTATGTGAATCCTAGATTCAAAATCATGATTCATGATACATCTATTTCATCTATGGGTGAGGACATAAAGTTAATAACTTGTCCGTTGTCAACATGCCAAGATCCAAAATCTGATAAGTCAATATTAATATTAAACATTATGTGCATCCCCAGAGGTAAAACTCATATCACCATACCAAAAAAAATCTATAACATGAACCCTATCTATAGAATCTAGGACTTACTAAAAAAATGGTTTCATGATGCACTATCTTTATATCAATCAAAGGATCTAACATATCCCTATATCTTATTGATATTATATCCAAAATAGAAATAAAAATAAAAAACCCTTGACATGAATTCATAATTCCAAAACCTAGGTCACTCTATAAAATAGTTAGAAGAGACCTTAAAGAGGAATTAGGCTCACCTCACTATATTCCCGAGGATTCAGACTTTTTGCATCAGTCTATAGGAATAAAGGGGGAAGATTATACGCCATATATCAAGTTGTGCACTGAAAAAAGAAAAAACCAGTATCATATATGTTAGATTATGAAGATTAAAATCATGAACTGTTCAATACATAATAAATAAATTATAACATGTGGGAATAAAAAACTAATAAATCACTAGGCCGATCATATAAATTGATAAAAAATAAATAATTGAAAAGAGTGACTCTATGATATCACTTATCTATACCAATCACATCCCCTGTCCTATTTGAGATGCTTAAAATCAACTATGTGAAATCAATACTATGCCCAATCACTACTTGTAATCAAGTGAGAGTATACATGGGTAACCAACATAATGGAATCTCAAGTATGGTGTGAGAACAATGCTTAGTAGGAAACCTACAACATTATCCATTAATAAACCAAAAATGAAACAATATGTTCTTCTAAAATGTTATGAAAAAATAAACATAACACAAAATAAAATAAATAAAAAATACTATAATACATGCTTTATTTCTATTTTGGAATGGCTTTGAGCACCTCCTCATGACCATGCTAACTAGTAACAACACTTTCTCTCTGGAATTCTCATAAATCCTATGCCAATCCCAACAATTGTCATTGATCCTCAGTTATACAACCCTGATTATACATAAATGATTTTCCAAAGTCTATGTGTCTATAAGAGTGAAAATCACCTTAGGTTAACCAATTTCCTTATTCTAGGGATCCCATGATCAATGTAATATCTCACATTTCTGACCAGGTTTAAAATTTCAGGTGTGTTCAATCTTTTACAATTTAGTGGACATATAATATTTTAAACTAAGTTTCAAATATATAATTTGGGTGTTAGAACACATAAAGTTGTTTTCATTGGATGATTTTTTGGTCTCAGGAGGTTACCCAAGAGTTTAGTTATGTTTTTAAGTGTCAGGATTCAAAAGAACCAGTTTAGGGGAAGCAAAATGTGGTTCATAGTTTGCGTATAGTTTATTTAACATTACAGGCAACTGTGTGTGTTAATTATGAGGTAACTTTTGTTATGGATAATGGGTTGCTGAAATTTTGAAACCATCCAGGAGTAACCACGTTTTATGCTGAAGGTGTGAAGGGGTAACCCATATGGGTTGCACCTTGTTTTCCTAAGACATGTGCCTATCCTATACTCTTACTTCCACCTAACTAGTAGCACCACATGATTGGTGCATGATTTGATCAATTCATGAGACAAAAACATGTGCGGAAAAGTATCATAGGAAGAGGAGACCACATAGTTAGAACATGGTTTTATAAACTATTTTCCTCTTTAAAAGATAGAAAAGTCTATTTCCCCTCCTTCTTTTTAGTCTTCCTCCCTATTTCATTCCTACCTATGCATAGTGACCCCTCTAACAGGGGAGATCTACCTTGGAATCCTATTATAAAATCATGTATCAACTCCATTAATTTTCAAAATTGATAATTTTTAATAATGTTGGATAATCATCAGTCAGTCGTTGACTCATCATGCTTTTCTTTTCCTTTTAAATTTATATATGGAATACTAAATCAATGTGATCTCCTTTTCCCTATTCTCATGGCGTTTGAAAATTACTCATATTTCTTAGATCGAATCTTGAAAGGATGTTTGATATTGTATTATTGGTAAATCCTTTGAATAATGTAGGCAATATATATGTGTTCCATGTAAATTCATTCCATTTTTATAATTTTTTCTTTGTTTTTCATACAAGACTTTTCAAGAATCTCCTCCAAAATGTGAAACGTATTCAATTAAATGCATAGAATACCTTATGATTTTTTAGCTACCTTGATATGGTTAGAGGTTTTAAATTCAACCCAAACCACCCCTTATGTTGATTTTTATTACAAATACCCAACATTTTTTTATTTTCCATATATTAGAACCACCCCTTGGGGTGTGTTTAATTCCATGATGTCTTAAGTCTTTGTTTATCCTTAGAATACCCTTATTAAGTATATTGAATTAAATCGATTAGATGTTAATTTTTAATTACGTTAAATGAATGAAATGGTAATCATATAATATTTTATAAAAAAACTACATTTTGAGGTGTGTTTTCAAATTAATTAAAAAGTGAATTGATCTATTAAATGTTACTTGATAACTTATACCATGGCATGGGTTATTCCGAAAAACTTTATTATTATTTTCAAATGAAATGTTTCATTGTTTTAGCATAAATTATTAAAGGAATAATATCATGTATAGGTAGTATTTAGATGAATAAACCCATGGCTAATAATTAATTTTAAATTATTTATACTAAGGTTCCATATCCCTTGAGTGATGCTGGTAGCCTTATTGTAGAACATCTGAATTATGGCTCATAGGGTAAGTGGATTCCTCTATATTGTATCCATTGGGATGGAGTCTATTAATTTGAGATAATAGGGAATGATGTCTCTTTTATTTGTGATACTCATACATAGTGTCCTTTTTAATGATACTTAGGCTTGGCATCCCATACATTTTGATACTCGGGTATGACATTTGTAATGCCCTGACCCCCGAAGCCCGAAGCCGGTGCAATATTAAAATAAAGAAAAATAGGATCATTTAGTTTAGCAGTATTGTAAATCCATATTATATACATAATAACCATATACATTGGGAAAATAGAATAGAACATTCTACATAATAAAATGAAATAAAATCCATCCCTGGAAACTTAGTCTAAGTTCCCTTCTTCATAATATGGGGAAAGAAACCTAAAAAGGGTGACCTAAAATGCTCTATAAGGGTAACTAAAATGGGATAAATAATGAATCAATCTATATGTAAAGGTAAATAATTGAGTACAATTTCCCTAAAAACAACTAGATAAGTCATAAATAATTTAGCAAGCAAGATACTGAAACACATGCCATAAATCAATAAAATGAGAAAGAACTACGTCCATAGATATACTGATGAAAAATTTCAGGCACAAACAATAACTGATACTAAATGATGGAAATTTATTCCTTATCATACATCATGTCTCTATCACATGAAAACTTATTACTGTCAATATCTTTCACAAGATGGTTTAAGACATGGATAGAAACCCGTTTAATTTTTCCACCTTATTTGTCTCATGAGAACCCGTCGACGCGTCGAGGAGAAATATAAATTCAATACTCCTCCCATCATTTATATTCAAAATAATTAATCATATTTAATAATCAAAATAACTAATATACCTTTTCAAATAACCATATTTAATGGGAAATACATATTTAACAATAATTCCACAAATAATCATATAATTTTCGATGTAACCACCATATGAAAAATGGTGTAAGGTTTAGAAAATACTAATATAAATTGTATGAGAATATAGATATTCATTAAAATTTCTACTTAATAATTATTAGAGTAAAGTAATTGTTTCAATGGAAGTTGAAAATCACAAAATTAAGTGAGATTAAGAACATTTTAGGAGAATAATCTTCAAACATTACAAAGTGTACCATACCAATTCGAAAAATTAAAATCCTAACAAATAGAAAGGTATAAAATTAAATTAATCATATAATATAATTAGAATAATAGTATTAACAATATAATATATTCAAATGGACAGTACGTACGACGCACAAAAGATGTAAGTAGTGAATATGACATTAATCTCACGAATTTAAAAAGTGAGATCAGAATCCTTTACGTTATCCCTTTTTTTTTATGTGAGGTATTTATCCTACTATATAGTGGTTTAAAATATGTTACTATCAAATACCATAACCACAATCATATTTATAATATCATATATTACCTTATTAAAATATTTTATTACCCATTTGTTAACACACTTTCATTATTTTGACTTTTTTGTGTGTTAATTACCTAGTTTTCACAAGTACGTTTGTAGTTGTTCTTTTTTTTGTTCCTATTAAATATATCATGGTTTAATTATATCCAGAATTTAAATAATTACTATATTCAGTAAGTATTTATTTTATAATGGTACATAATATTTGGAGATTAGACATTAAGTGCACCATTCATGGAGACGGTAGACCGTACGTACGCATGACGCTACTTTCATTTTTTATTATATTAAAATAATTAAAAATAAATTATAAATATGTATATTATAATTTCAGTATCATATATGTGATATATATTTTATATAGTTTTATTAAAAACATCCTTTATATATTCCATGTATGGCATGAGAGAATCATATCCCTTTGAGGGTCGATAGTCAAATCTCACTCAAATGAAATTATCATATTTACAGAACTTGGATAACATAAAGGTATGTTCCATATATAAATTAAATAAGAAAAATACAAAAAAATTAAATATGTATCTTATATAAATATTGTTTCTAACATTATTTCGTCAATGAGAGGTTATATGGAAAAATTGAACAATTGTCATTTCATGAGGCTGTATTTCACCGTAGAGAGAAAAAATATGTTCATTTCCCATTACATAGAGATGTGTGTAAGTTTATGTCAAACCATTATCATAAAAGAATAATAGCATATTTAGGATACTGGTTTTGTTATTTAATCATATAACACGATTATTATAGGGAATGTAGAATGGAGATGAAATTATAAATACTAAGAGAAGGCATTACCTCTTAATTAGGGAACTTCTTTTTGTTTATAAAAAAAATGTTATTTGAAATAATTATTCCCAATTAATGATTCTAGGTCTATGGAGGGATGTTGGGAGACTATTCTTATCAGTATTGGATGAAGATATGTGGTTTTAGAGTTATTAGAAATGGGGATAGGTGGTGGCCTTTTATAGGGAAGGGAGAGTGTCACTTTTGTAAATAACAAATGGTCTTTAATAATGGGTGGTATATCTTACCTAAATCTACTCCAAAATTGAAAAATAATAGATTAAATGAGAAAATTGGTTGATGAAAACCTCATACACACAAAAATATGTTCATTTTAAAAATTTGGTTCCTTATTTTCTAATATTTCTAAATTTTATCATTTTTGTTTTTATTAAAGCCTTTAGTTTTCTAATATAATTAATTTAACCATTAAGAGTAAATTAGAATGAGATTTATTATAAAATATAGAGGCATTGAATTATTTATTTTATAAATAATTTATAAAATAAATTCCCATGTGTTTTGGAAATTAATTTTTCAACAAGCGCATGTGATGCGCTAAAACACTACTTGACCTTGGACCGGGTTAACAATATTTTTACAGTATATGGGTCAACATGTTAATTATAAAAAATCAATTGGGCCATTAATAGACCATATTTAATATTTATTAACACTTAAAAAATAAATTTTCTGAATATATGATTTTTATTAATTTTAAATCATTTAATAAAATTTATTTATTGTAAAATTACAATAATGTCAATTTTGACATTATATATTTAATGTTAATTTTAAAATATAAATACTAGATTATAATTCCAATATTTTGAATTTAAATTTGTCTAATAAGATATATTAATAAAAAAATAAATATAATAATTCAATCAATTAACTTCACCTTTAAAATTTATAGTATCATTTATTTAAATTAATTATTAACTAAATAATCAATATATTGAAGTTTCATAAGAATTTTAAGTGTCAAAACCATATATAAAAATTATTGATAAATTATTGTTATAACAATAACCTATATATACTAAAAAATGATATGTATAACCTAAAATATGATTTTTTGTTCATATCTCAAAATTTTATAAATATTAAAGTAAAGGAAAGTACCTTTTTTTGTTTTTTCCTTACTTAACATTTTATAGAAAGAAATTTCATTTAATAATATACCAATAACGATATATTTCAATCCACATGGAGAAATGGTCAAATTATTTCCATCCAATGGAATTTTGACAAGGGTAATTGTAATTCTGGTCCTTAATATTAAGGTCTGGTCCCTTATTAAGCTTAATCATACCATAATCAATATAATTAATCACAATCACATTAACTTATAATTTTTGTAAATCCATTATGTTGATATTATTCAGAAAAAAATATCATACTAATTACATATATGTATGTCAGATTTTTAAAATGAAAATCACAGAAGTGGGAAAATTAGGTTTGACATTAATCCAACAGATGGTGCGAAATAACATGTTTTTATAGTAAAATAATGTTCAAAAGTTTGTTAATTTTTTATATTTAATTTGAAATTAAAATTAATTACAATGAAATTAATTGTATAAATTGATGTATAATTGATCTAATGTGACTTTAAAACAAATATAAAATATAATTTATCATTAATAATTATTTAAATGAAAAGGATGTGTTTAACTAAATTGCAACAATTTTCACTATTCATAAAAAATGTTGTTTATCAAAAAAATCCCAAAAATTTACCATAAGATAATTTAAAAATTATGAATTACAAAATTATGTTTATTTTTAAAACAAAATTTATAAAATTTTGAATATTTATTTTTAAAATAGGTTCGCCATTAACAGGCTGTAAAACTCAGTCTCACATGTAACACAAGTTAATTAATTTTTTTATATAAAATAAGTTTAACATTGTGTAGAAATCATTCCATCAAAAAAATTATACTTATTCTAAATGGAAAATATTATAATGTATTGGGGTGTCACAACATTATTTACTTTTTGATACATGGTCATGACATCTCTTTTTTTGTGATAACCAGTCATGGTGTCCCTTACTTCCTGATATTCAGGCATGGATTCACTTACTTATTGATAATTAGGCATAAATCCCCTTACATTGTGATACTCCTTCATGGAATCCCTTCTATTTTTGATACATGGGCATGGTTTCCCTTGGAACATTATGAGATTCATACTACTAACCATGGAAACATGAGTTATGCCTGGGGTGCTAGATAGTAGCGATGTCCATATATATGGCTATAAAAGTCAATATGCATGGTGTGCTAGATATGTATATAAATGGTTAATTTTTTTCATAGATCTTTCATCTTATGCCAAGTAAAGTTGTATATGTCTAGTTTCCTTTAGAAACCCGATCTGACCCATTTACATTTTACTGATTTTCTTACATTATCATATGTGTACACATATTATTTTAAACACACAGACTGGATAACCTAAACACCATTAGTGGTGGTCTAATATTTATATATGACACCCTATTTGAGCCTCCATTTCATAGGGGTAACCAAACATATCTCATGAATATATGATCAGGCTCCTTGATTGTGCTTGCATTCCGTTGTCCTTTTGATGGAGTGTGAGAGTGGAGTATCGAACCTTTTCTCATGTTTCTATTTCATATAGATTCTTTGTATTTTACTTATTTAATTTTATTTCCAGTATTTTTATGTATGGTGTATACCTATTTTATATCTATCTATACATTCTAACATATTCATACATGATCAATTATTCATTCATTATTGATTGAAAGTTATTATTATATTCTGCTACCATTATTATTTATTATGTTGTATTTATTATAGATATAGAGTGTATAGAATCCCCATTGTACCTCCATTATACCCTCACTACTAGTCAGAATCCACTTGCATACCTATAGGCATGCTTGAGGCATAGTGGCCAATGAGCTTAGGGCACCATTATAGTGGCTCTTAGGATGGTACACTACAAGTGGTATCAGAGGATTCTTCTCATTTTGTATTACTGTTTGGTATAGTAGATAAGAGACTATAAATGTTTTAGAACTTGGTAAACATATCATGTCTAGGTCCAACCAACCCACCTACGATGGAATGATCATGTTTCTAGGGATGAGACTATTGTTCAACACTATAGATGAATTTTACATTTCATTGGGTGAATGTTGTACTTACTATAGTTATTGATTTATGGAATTTTCGATTTATTTTTACCCTTGTCCTAGTAAGTTAATGAAGTATTACTATATACATCATCTTAGTCATGTATAGATTTACATTCCATGTATATGATATGCCATGTAGACTACAATGTAGGTTTCCTAATGAATGATTTTTTATAACATAATTGATTGATTTCTTGTTTTATCTCCCCCGAATACCTTTCTTGGTTATAATTATGAAACAAGGATGGTTAGATAAAGCGCCCTCTTCAACCTAAATGTTGTTTTCCAACAAAGAATGATGTTATCCTTCTATTTAACCTATTAATTTGTCTATGATTGAGCAATGACCCTTGGTTCCATGAGGTGAAACATTAATTGTTTCAATTAAATGGGTTTCATATTTATATTTCTTAAATTATATAAATTCTTTATAAATTGGGAAATAGTGACCCATATAATAGAACCATCTATTATGAAATTTTTATATTTATAAAACAAGTGTGACAAACTGATTGTAGTTTCGTGAATTTTAATTACAACATATAAAGGAAAGTATATTTATTATTTGGAAATGGTAATTCATCTAATGGAACCATGATCTTTATATATGTATAAATATTTAAATGAAATTTTCTATAGGAAATGATATATTTTAATAAAGTTTATATTTAATCTTAAAGAGGATTAAAACTATATGATTTGGTAATGACGACTCGTATGCCTAAATCTTTAAATTCACAACTGGAAACAAGTAGGTTTGTTGGGGAATGGTTATTTTGAGATAAATTAGACTTGACCCATGTAGGTCCATGCTGGTGTGTTGTTTATGAAATAAACCCATTAAGGGTGTGTGAAATTTTCAATTATGTAAATTTATTTGGGAAACATTTAATTGAACCTAGATTAACATGATGGGACCCTCAAAGGCCATCTTTTTCCCCTTGTGAACATTACCCTTATAGGTAACCTTATTCTTTTAAACCATACAGCTTAACCCTTTAGGGGTTTGTTTATATAAATGAAATGGCCATTTAAATTTTAAAAAGCCTCTTATATGGAGATACATATGAATGTATGGTGGAATCATACTTGATCAGTTTACCTAATTTATAAATGACCCATTATTTTCTTGTAATCCTTATTATCATGAGGTGGCTGTTAATAAAAATTCAAATTAAAATCTAATTGTTGTTTTTCTCTATAGACTTGAAATTAATATTTTCTTTAACCGAGCCAGTTGTGAAAACTCTTTAATTAAATAAATGGTTAAAAGGAAATTATGAGATAATTTTCCTAATGATGCATGGAATCAGCTAAATGAAGTGAATCATAATGTTTTTATAACAATTGGGGCTGTATGTGTTTGGTATATGAATTTCTTTATAATGTTTTAATAAATGAGAATCATTTAAATGTATTAAAAGTGAAATATACTACATGTGTTTATAGAGGTAACCCTCGTGTATGGGTTAGTTTTTTCTATTTACTTGGATTGGGAGAATATATAATTCCGATAGATTCCTTCTGACTTATTTCTTATGTTGCCTTGGACCTAGAGATTGGGTGGAAAGGCCTAGTAAAATTTTCACTTGTGACCTTATTTTAGGATCAATGCCTTTGGTGTGTTTAGAGTTAGCTCAGCTGTGGTAGAACCTTCCAATATTAATGAAATATGAATTATTCATTTTAGTTTATAGAAGAGATGTTCCATTTGGGTGCCCTTTCTCTCTTATAGGACTCCTAACAATAAACCAACACCCTGAGTAAATGGGTGATCATTCAGAAAGATAAACATTGTAAAAGGTGTGAGCATCGAGTAATGATCGAGTTCAATAGGTTAGATATTCCATGAGAAAGATTGTCAACATATTCATTCTCGTGACCTTACTTATTCTTATGGGTTATCACATTATAGGAATATATAGCACAAGTTGTGCTACTATAGTATTATTATATCAAACAATGTTACAGGTCAGTGCCAGTGTATATAAGAGTGATATGTTTAATCTTTTTTTTGTTCTAGTGGAAAGGTTTTATAATACCTTATACCATATGGTTACATGAGTATCTAGATGAAAGGTCATGGGTTACGTAAAGATATATTTATGGACCATTTAAAAATCAGAATGGGAATTGTGAGATTATTAGGAATGTTGTACCTTTTTTATAGAAAATTAAAGTTGAGTTGTCCTAGTGGTTTGGCATGACATTATACAAAGGATCGTGTTTTTTTCTTTGAATTATCCAAAGTATTTTTGACTTTTATTCCAAATTCTAATGATGTACATATACTTGAATCGGGAGGAGCATCACATGTATGTCTAAATGTTAATCTGATATAGTGTACTTATGAGCAGTATGTTTTCCCCACTTCTTGTGATCCACTTGCTAAAATATTTTTGGCTAAATCTAGGAACTAGGTTTGGTAGCGATTGAACGTCTATCATAAAAGTTTTCCATTCTCAATAAAATGATGAATAGGAAACTCCTGATATGGCGAGTGTCACATTAGTCATGAGACATATTCCATTCCAAGTATAAAGAACATGATCATAAGGGAAATTCAAAAATGATTAAAATTGTATTAGATACTTAGTCAAAATTGTGGATTCATGTTATGATGGTCAGTTCCTAGGATAATACTAAATTAATGAGACTTACATGACAAGGAGCATGGTTATCTTAGAATTGATGAAGAAAGTCCCATGGGAGTGCAAGTAAGGTCTAGAATTGGGTGGTATGAGAGTGTAAACCCACTTTATAGGGAATGTTTTGTATATTCATGTTGTGTGGGGTAACATCCAGAAAACTAGTCAGTGAGTGGATTAGTGTGAGTCAAGGGTTGTTGGTTTCTTATTGTTCATTTTAGGATGGGTGACCCGAATCTTAGTTAAATTCAAGGGAGAGGACATGTTATAGGATTTAATATAATTAAACTAGGCACTGTAAGGCTATTGGCCTATGTTGAACCTGAACACTCATTGTTGGGAGATGTGGTGTCATGTTTTATCTTTGACCATTATAGCCTATTTTAAATGCAAGAGTGTATTAGAAGTAGTAATAAACACCTTTTTCTGAAATCTTAGTGACTTCATTGTTTAGTGATGATCATGACCCATATCTTCACTTCATCTAATGTATAATGAGAGGGCATTATATGCCAAGATAAATGAAATCAGAATACGTTTCTATTTTGATGGATGAAGTCTATTAGAGAATAGACAAGGATTGGTTTAACTTAATCCATATGGTGTCTATGAAACCATAGTAATTTGGCTGATGAACCACTCAAGATAAGGGCCATGTCAATATGGGACCATTCATGGGATGGTTGTTTTGGTACTTGTATGACATTTGATAAAAAAAACTAGGAATGGTTCAATTATGATAGATCAATATAAGACAGTTATGGGGTTCGATGAATGTGATTGATGTGATCATGTGATTCCTTCACTTAAAGGATTTGGGATACAACCTTTTATATGTGTCAACTATCTATGATGATAATTATTTGATAATAGTTAGTCAAATGTGGTTCAATTATCCCTCTAACTAAAGGTGATGTACAATCATTGTGGAATCATTTCTTACACGATGTGGGTCTAGGCAGTTTCCATGAAAAGGGTCATCATATATTTTCAATTGAATCCAAAGTGACCAATTTTTAGTTGGGTAAATCAGATTTGACCTTTGAGATTGGAATGAGGACCAAGAGTATTATCCTCGCACATAATGAGGCATATCATTTGTATAGATTTGTTAGGAGTGTCGTTAGCAGTATATAGTCATTCCCTAGTAGGAATATCTGATGATTCAGGTGCTATGACTTCGATTTTCCCATTCTATGTTTAATACATAATGTGGGAGTTTACTTATCCTTATTGATAAAAGAGGCTATGATGGGATTGTTTCTCAGGTTATAAGGGATCATGTAAGCTCTTTTTGGATGCTTCGGCCTTGGTTACAAGAATTGGATTAACTTTGAATGGTTTATGTGACATTCATTTGGAATTGGTCTTAAATGTGAGTTGGGTTTTTGGGAATGCAATGGGTCTATTTGAATGAACTGTTACAACCCATATAGCCATATTTCATTTCTACCCAAGGTTTATCGGGGAAAAGAAGTTCTAAGATGGGGATATTATAATGTTATGTGTTTTTTACTGAGTTGATAATACAGAGTGGGTTTGATATTTTATCATTTAGTGTATGATCTAAAAATTATGATGAGTTTTGAATTGTGAATCCTTGTTTTGTAATAATGGAAAGTGTTTTTTTGGATGAGTTTTTTTAGAAGTTTGATTGAGTTCCAAAAGCATTGCGCTTTGAAGGATCTGGTTTTTGGGGAATCTGAATGAGGAGAATGATTGGTTTGACCATATGGTTCAAATTTGTGTCCCATTTTCTTAAGGGGAATAGTTTTTTTAAAACATAAAACCTCCTAGGAGTATCTCTGGGTGAAGGTGCTAGTGTGTAGGGGTGATCCGAACAGACTACATAAGGTTTTCCTAAGATGAGTACCTATCCTATATCCTTAGTGCCACCTAACTATTATAAATCTAGAGTTGGAACAATGTTAGATAAAACATTGTGAACTAAATGTACGGGTAAGGATAATAAGTAGAGGAATCTATATGGTTAGCACATGGTTTTCCAAACTGAGCATCCAAACCATGATGCTCTTAAAAAAATGGAAAAGATGATTTATACCTCATTCTTTTTAATCCTCCTCTCTCTCTATTTACTCTCCATACACAGTGGTCCCCCCATATATAGGATATCTCCCTTAGAATCCTCTTAGGGAATTATGTATTTCATTAATTTAGTGGCAGAATCAATCACCATTAGTCATATTGTTTTTAAATCGATTATCCATTGACTCATATTTCTTCCATTTTTTATTTATCAATCTATACAGAATTATATATCTTTGGGACCACTATTTCCCTATTTCCTAGTTGTTTCATGATTCTTACAATTTCTTCTATTCCAGCTCAAATAAAAGCTAGATATTGGATTATTAGACCTTCCTAACCATAAGGTAGGTGGTGTATATTCTTTCCCCTTAAATTCATGCGGTTTATATAATATTTTCATTTTTCCATGTACCTGAAAATCAAGGTTTCAACTCAAAAATGATAAATTCAGTAAACTAAATGCCTCGAAAACATTGTGATCTTTTGGACCTCCTTGATATGTTTGGATTTTATGATCTCAACTAAAACCACACCTTAAGGTGATTTAAATTATGAATCCCCAACTATTTGTCATATTCCTTATGTTAGCACCACACTCAGGGTGTGTTGTTTAATTTTTTGATGTTCTAAGGATTTTTTTGCAGATAAAACTATATTAAGTATGTTGAATTAAATATCTAGTATGTGAATTTTTAACTAAGTTAAATGAATGAAATGGTTATCATATTAGTTTTTATAATAAAACCATAGTTTGAGGTGTGTTTTCTTATTAATTAAAAAGTGAATTAGTCAATTAAATATGACTTGATAACTTATACTATGGTGGGAGTGATTCACAAGACCTTTATAATTTTTTTCAAATGAAATGGACCATCGGTTTAGTATAAATAAATAAAGTTAAAATAACATGGGTTGGAAGTTTATGAGATGAATAACCCCATGGATAATAATTAATTTCAAACTAGATATAATAAGTGTCCACTTCCCTTGAGAAATGTTGATAGCCTTATAATAGAACATCAGTATAAGGAATCATATGGTAAGTGGATTGAACTATACTGTATCACGGGGCATGACATCCCTAACTCTATGATTCTTGGGTATGGTGACCATTTTATTTACAATACCAAGTCACTAAATCTATTTACTTTGTGATATTAGGCATGAAGTACCTTAATTTGTGATTCTCGGGCATGGTGTCCCTTACTTTGTGACACATTGGAATGGAATCACTTTTTTTGTGATACTCTTGCATTGAATCCATTAAAATGTGACACTAGGGAATGACATATCTTAATTTTTAATACTCTATAATAGAGTACTTTACTTTTTCATACTCAAGCTTGGAATCCCTTACTTTTTGATACATGGGCACGACACCATTCAATTTGTGATATGCGGGCATGTCATCCCCTGACACTTTATGATATTCATACTTCTACCCATGGACACTTGAGTTATACCTAGGGTCTCAGATAATAGTTGTATCTGTAAATATGGATATAAATGTAACTATGTTTATAGATTATATATACGTATACAAATGGTTACTTGTTCATAAATCATTTGGTTTAGACTAGATCAAGTTGTGTAATCCTAGTTTCTTTTAGTATCCAGAGAAAACTCATTTACATTTTAAAAATTTTATTACATTATTATACATGAAAACTTCATATTTTATACTCATAGAATGGATATATTAGACACCATTGTTGGTTGCCTACTAATTATATCTCACACCCTCAATAAGAAACCATTACACTGGGGTACACAAATTGATCTCACGATTTCAATATTATGTTCCCAAATTGTTATGGATTTTTTTTATGAAGGTGCATGGGAATAGAGGACTGATCAAATTCTCATGATGATATTAGAGATAGATGTTATTTATTTCACTTATTTAATTTTTTTGGTGAGTATTTCCATGTACAATGTATACATGTTGTATATCGATGTACACATTGTAACATAATCACACATGATCATTTATTCATTCAATATATTTTTCTCGTTATTATCATATTCATATTCCTTTGTTTATTATTTATTTTGTTGTTATTATTACTAATTAAAATCATATAGTCTCCCCATTGTACCTCCATTAGAATCATGCTACGAGTCGGCAACCTCTAGGGTGTGGGGAGAAATTCTTGAGGCCTACTGGATAACCAAATTGAGGCATTATTTTCAATACTCACACCTTCATCATGATGTGTAAAAGACCTTAGGGCATCAATATGAATCCATCAGCCTAAATAACTTTTGATGAACCCCATGAACATACCTGGATATTCTTAATTTCATGCTGACATCTCATTCTTATGTAGGGAAGGCCCTTGGAAATCCAATATGTATAGGTGCATGTTATTCTTTGTAGACCCAAGAAATAAAATGGAATATCCTCCCTATATCTAATAGTATCTTTCCTAGGAATCCACTATTCTGTGACTCCTCAACCAAACCATCACTGGTCCATCCACCTGATCCTCAGGGGATATATTAAGAATCTATATAGGGGATCCAAAAGTCTCACCCAGAAGGTATAACATCTGTTATCATAGATTTACACTCACATGATACCTCAAACAACTATTCAAATACTGTGTTTCACATACTTTCACAGTATTCTACTAGTATCTCCATTCAAATCCCAATAGTCCTGAATTCCAAATAGAATCACAATATCAGAGGAGTCCTTACCATCAAGGGCATTGTTGTATATGATGGAACACATGATCTGACATCTGACCGTAGGAAGAACCTCTAATAATCCACACCCATATCTACTAAATCACTATATAATAAACGATCTAGGAATTTATTCTCTAATTTAATATAGGACCGGATCCCAGAAATCCTTTAAATTCCTAGGCATCATCCCTCACAAAAGGTGATTCCTGTGAATCTTAGGAAATCACAATAGTGGTTGGTTGAATGATTGATTCACAAGAATCCTAGGGAATTTCAAAAAAAATCAAAATAAAAGAAAAAATATAATAGGTTTTGGATAAACACCCTTGAATATTACAATCATCCAATATCCCTCAAGATTACCTATTCCCTATAGGTTATAAGGTGGTTCCCGTTAGCATCTACACTTATAGTCACATATTCCCCCATTAGGGTTTTCTCTCAAAGGGTCACCCATTGGGGTCTCCTAGATCATTACTGTAGTGGAGGAATCCCACTTGAGATTCTCAATCCTAATTGGTTTGTCAGGAAATAACCTGATGTTCAGAGGACATCCTATCCCTTGACTTCATCAAGGCCATCTCATGGAATCACATTATTCAGGGGCATTCCACACTACCAACATTTTTGAGAGATGGATTGAGGCCTTTATATATGCCTTAAGTCACTCCATACTGATAAACTCACCCAAACCCATGTCTATTCTGCATAAGGTATGTCCTCATTGGATAAACACAACTCACATGTCCATACTCAGTCTACTGGCACTATCCATCTCAAGTATCATCACACCCCCTCTTGGTATTTCTAATAATCTTAGTATCTTCTTATTTCATGCCTCATTCATTGATGACTAATGCATCAATCTAGAAGGTAATTAGTGGCCTTTCCAACTTAAAATCTTACCATAGTAATTTTACATTGGCAAAATAATTTAAATTAAATTACCATTAAATTTCAATTTTCCAAACTCTATAAATTTAATAATTAATTTAACGAGACAAGTTATCAACTTTGGTGGAGTAACCAATCATCACATGAATCATAAATCAAAAGTTTAATCCATAGTAAGAGTACCAAGGAACACCTAAATCATATGAAATTTCCCATTTTATTTCCAAGGGTCAGAAGTAGCTTCCAAGCCTTGTCTAGACCTATCTAACATCATTAGTGATCATCCAATCTCGTCAAAAAATCACAAACACTTAAATAAATCCAAATATACATAAATAAATAATTATTACAATCTATAAAGATAAATAAATCTTAGACAATTTTCTCTTGAATCCTCAAGTGACGGGGTTATGACCACCCTCACACACCACTATGTCCAAGGAGATCCAAATCTTAACATTCAACACAAATACCATAAATACTTTAATTTAAATTGGGTAAAACCAATGAAAATAATAAACAAAGACATAACTCATTGAATAGTTTATGAACTGAGTGCTGATGGTTTCTTAAGATCCCCTCACCCAATAATGAACAAAATACCCTTTATAATAGAGATATTACACCGTGATCTAGTGTAATCACCAATAAAAACCTAAGAAAGAGATCTAATAGTTATAAATGAACAAATAAAGAGATTAAGGGAGACCAGAAAAGGGTTAAACATACGTCAATGAATGAAAAAACATTCATAATTACTTTATATCGAGTTGGAAATAATGGGAAGAAAGAGGTTTGGACAATCTGCTCATGCTCCAAGGATTTAGAGGTGGGATGGTTACCTTTTAAAAATCAAAGGAGAAAATTTGATAAACTTACGCCTAAAATAACCCAAAGGCTAGTTGATATGGGTCCACCATCTAGTATATAGAAACCCCACTTAGAGGGGTGATATTATCTATCCACAGGCCGGTAAGTTTTTGGTATAATTTTCTACAACAGCCTAAGTAGCCATTATCTAGTCCTTCTTCTTGCTTGATAATCATTTTCCCTCATCTAAACCCCATTACACGTCCCAATACAAATATTTTATGGGTATATGAATTGTTAATTCTATTACTAATATCGATAAAAAATTCAACCCAGTCAACATATTGTAATGTCAAATTACTTATGTAATTTAAAACATATTTTTACACAAAGGGTTTTACATTGTATATACATCTTTGATTTGGTTCTTCAAATATAATATTATTTTAATGGTTCTAAATGAAGTTTTAAAGGAAGAATTTTATAATGCATTAAATTTTTTTAAGAAATGTATCAAATAGTTTTTTGTTTGAAATTGATATCTAATGGGAATTTTGAAAGGGTTTTCCTTTTTATTAATGTTTAATTTTTTATGGGACATGTTATTTAGTAAATGGGTATTTATAGTTTTTTGTTTGATTATAAATGTTTGGATTATGGGAGAAATAATTTGTGAGGGGAAATTTGGAAATTGAAGCCTTAGCCAATATCATAGATAAGTCAAGAATTATTATCCAAGGGACCGAGGGAGTCCATGGATTTAATATTATCAAAGGGACTGAGGAATCCAATAGAAGTAGTATTACCCAAGTGACCAGAAAGCCCCTGGATGTGTTAGAAACAAGTAGATTGGAAGTGTTTTTTGATGTTGGAAGAAGTTTTTGTTATTTTTTTCGTATTTAATTATCATTACAAAAAATTATTTCACTTTATAAGTTTTTTGGATAGAATTAAAGGGGTTAAAAATTATAAGATCATATAAATTCTTGATAAGAAATTCCATCGATTTCTGTTTTCTATTTTAGATATGTTTTCTATATAAATTTGTTTTTTGGTATGGCTTTGTTCAAAATGAAATTTTTTATTGGTGTTATAAGTTATATCAGAGTATGAATGTATTTCTAGATATTCAATACAAAACTTGATTATTATTTTCTATTTTGTAACTTCTAGAACATTATAAGTTAGTCAAATTTTTTGATTGAATCTTTTTGAAATAAATGAGAAGACAATGTTTTTCAATTTAGGAGATTATTTTATAATATGAATGTTATCAAAATCCTGAACAAGTCCTGATACAAATTGGATTTTGTAGGAGAATAAATATTATGATGTCAAAGTCTTCGAGTCATAGATACTCATTATGAGATTTACCAGATGTTGATTTTTTCTAATATCTAGAAAGTTTGATCTTATTGAATTTAGAATCTTTATTGGGGGAACTAATCAGGCTATCTGATATACTGAAAATAATTTATAGGATCAATCATCATTTGTGTAACACCCAATAGTTTTTTTTTGAAATATATTTTTTCAAATTAATTTAATCTTTTTGATATTATTCATTTCACACAATATTAAAAATAGATTTTTTATATGAAAGAACTATGTTTGGATTTCATTTAATGAAACACCATGTTATGAATATTCTACATGAAAAACTTATATTAACTGGTGGTACATGTAACACTATGTTTGGCTCTTGTTACACACAATTCCTAGTTCATTTGATAGCTTGCGTAACACATAGGGTTAAATTTTACTATATTACAATGTACAATTTATTTTATCATTAAAATATTATTATAGCTAATACATAGCCATTGGAATGAAAGTTATGAATAATTTTAAATAACTTGTGAAGATATTATTTACAGAATTATATAAAATTAATCCTTCGGTATCAATTAGAAAGAGTTAATGAAATATCTATATAAAAATAAGGAAATTACTTTTTTTAAAAAACTATTATTTATGTACAAGCATAATTTTAACATAATAAATTATACAAATCACTTTTGATTAATTTTTAAAATTTAATTTATACATTATAAATTTTATAAATATTTTTTATACTCATCAAATATATTTTTTGGTATAAGATAAGAACAAATCTAATTTAATGAATTAAAAGATGCATTTTTCTAAAAGATAATTTTACCGCCTTTTAATGGAGAACCCATTTTAAATATAATTTTTGAAAATTTTATAATTTTAATTTGAAAAATTAAACTAAATATTTTAAAGGGGATATCAAAATATACTTTTGGTTATTTTTTTCTAGTTTTCAGAGAAGTTTCGTATTATGATGAATAGTGAAAAACACTAAATTTTAATTCAAAACTAATTTTTAATTTGAATGATATTTCGGGAAAAATTATATTTTTAATTTTTTTAAAGTTTAATCAGATAAATTTTACCTTAATTAATCAAATTTAGGTCATTTGAATCAATTTCAATGTGAAATTTTATATAAAAATATTTCATACTTCTAAACATTTTAACTTTAAAAACTTGCTTTCTTCCCCCATCGGTGGGATTGAATTTAAATTATTCTATGTAACTTATGTGTTTTTAATTTATAAAAATGGATTATAAATTTGAAATAAAAATAATTTATAATTTCTGATAATGTAAAATTAATTTTTACCAAAACTATTAGGGAAAGTGATTAAAGTTAATTATAGCAATTAAGAGAAAATTATATTAACAAAGGACTTCACCTTAAAAATTTAAGGCTTAAAATAACATATAAACTCTTAAAGAAGTCATATATTGTTAATATTTATAATCTATACTACCCTTTATCAGATTTGGACCCTTATTGGAGCCACTTTACTTGGAAATAATGTTGGTCATATTTCCTTTTAAAAAATTGACATGAATGTCCCTCCTCCACTAAAAAAAGGTACTCACCCCTCCCACTTATTCACACCTATAAAGATATTTGGAATTGAAAAAATATAACAAAATTTCCTCCCAATATTCCTAACTTAATATTATAATCCAACCTTTGTAAAAATAATCTATCCAGGGATTCCCTTTGGTGTAAACCAAAAGGAGTTACTTGAAGAAGAGGTAAATCCTTTCTTTGGATCTTTTGTTTTATTTTAATTATATACCACTAAAATTTCATTATTACATGATTATATAATATCATAAGTATCCTAAATGTAATTATATCTTTTTCATCTAAGGGTTATACCTAATACTATACACAATTCAATCTAACGGGTAACAAACATATTGTTCTTGTGTACAGAGATCTACCGCCTCACGAAACAATGTTCTTCATTTTTACTATACCACCAATGATGGATGGGAATTATGTTTTAAAATCTATTTTTATATTATATATATTATATATATGATGTATTTATTATTATTTAAATATTATATAACACATAAATTCATGTTTTTTATTTTTTATAAATATGATAACATCGTTTTGGGACATGGGGACTACCACATCTTCAAAGTGATGGGTTTCGTTTACAATGCACATAGAATTTATTAACGATGAATTTAGTGTAAAAATATGATATAAATGAAAACATAATTCTACTATAATTATTATATGTATATACATATATTTCATTTAATTTTATTTAACTACCAAATGAAACAAAAACAACATTCATGCATACGTATGACATACCATCTCCATGTACGGTATATTTCCTTTCATATATCTATATTTTATATATTATTATAAATATATATAAAGTTAATATATATGATATATAAATAATTTTTTACATTACTTAAATAATTAAATCAGGATCTATGTAAGATGATCAAGAATAAAAATCCAAAACACATACGATAAACAATGTAGTTATTACATGAAACGTTGCTTTAACAATGAAATATTAATGAAAAGGAAATATAAATTAATAAATGAGTCATATATGGTATGATATATATTATTATAGTTATTTTATATATGTATAATAAATTTATATTTATTATACAAGATTTTTGAATGTGTGCGATGAAATTCAATACTTAAGGTAAGGGTTTTCTCATGTCACTTTTATTTCTCTGAGATTTTTTTCCCTATTCAGCACTTATTTCTTCATTATGATGTATATAATTCCCATGAATATATCCCATTTTTATTATACTTAAATTTATGGTTATTTACATATCCATTTTATTATCTATCTTTCACGGGGTTTATATTTCAAAAGCTACCGAATTGGTAAAGTAGTTTTGTCTCAATTTCCCTTAATTGAGACACATGCCATGATATGTACCTAGATTAATATATGAGGTGTATACAATAACTTTTAAATTTTAAATCATGGATATCATTATTTTCATAATCTTTTAATCTTTATGTAATTTTATTTTCTTATATTGGGAGTCTTATTCAAAGATACCAAGTAGCAAGAGTTTATTATAATAATCTCATCATTTAACGGGATTGTTTATGATTATGATTATGATTTAATTAATTAAATATTTTGATCCATATATTTACTGAACACACATGAATTTTATTCTCGTATATTTATTCAAGATGTATTAACTTATTACAACCATTTTACACTCTATAGTATTACGATAGTTCATAAAATGTTTTTATGAAAAACTGACTTTATTTGTCTTTTTGACCAGAAATATGTTTTATTCCAAAAAGCATGTTTTCAAAAAAAAATTGAAATAATATTTTTAGAAATTATATTTTATGGTAATTTTTTAGGAAAAAGGATTTAATTTTTCTGCTTTCAAATCATCCTTAAAATGATTTCAAATCTATTCTCAAATAAACATATTTTTAAAAATGCTATATAATTAAAATTGTTTTTCAAAGATTTGTTTTTTAGGTTTTCAAATAAAATTATTTCTATTATTTAAATATTTCCTTATATTTTTTCAAGTCAATTTTAATAAATATGGTTTTAAAATTTATTTCAAGCCATATTTTTTTTTCAAATTATTTTCAAATAAAAGGTTTTCCAAAATGTTTTCAAGCTTTATTTATGATTTTTCAAGGTGTTTTGAATGAAAAAGTTTTTCAGAATATTTTTAAGATTCCTTTATAGGTTTTAGAAGATATTTTAAAAGAAATAAGATTGAAAAATTATTTATGTTGTAAAAATATTTTTTCAAAGAGGAAAATATATTTTTCACAAGAAATATTTTAAATGAAATTATAAGACATTATATATAAAAAAATGATTATTGAAATGGATTTATGAAAAAGGATTTTCCAAAAATGGATATTTTACTTTAGGAATGTTTCAGTTAATATTTCAAAATCCTTCTCCATATAAAATAACTTACTCTTTTATATTTTTTTTCTTTGTCGAGGTATGATCTAGTAATTCCACTCATATTATTTCTTGGATGGTTTATGTTTTTATGGAATGATGTTTATGACCCCTGTTTCACATCCACGAGTCATATGATTTTAAAACCCTCTTATTTTCACTAGTTATGGATTAATGAAATAATGATAAAAACATTATATTTTTAGGAGGTTATGATTTGATAAAATTTTAATGACACCCATTTCATTTCGTGGGTTATGATTTTAGGTTAACAAAACCCATCACTTTTCATGGTTCACGATATGATGAAACTTTTTTATCTTATGGCACATGTATGGTTGAATAATTTATTATATAGGTGGTAAATACATATACCTAAAATGAATTGGGTAATGATAAATGCTTTATAAGCTCAAGAGGTTATATAAGAGGGCATCCCACGCCCAAATCAAGAGGGAAACTTATGAATAAATCAATAGGTTTCAGAAGAGGGAATCCTAAGCCTAAAACAAGAGGGCATATTAATCCCAAAACAAGAGGATACACATGGGAATATACCAAGTGTAAAATAAGAGGGAACACATGAGGGAATCCCAAGATCAAACAAGATTTTAAACATGAGGGAATCCTAGGTCCGAATTTGGTACACATATGAGTATCCCAAGCCTAGCACATTATAAAGGTTTTGGTCGGTTGCCTTGACATGGGATTTATATGATTATGTGTCTACAAAGACTTTCATGACTTATTATATGTTATGATTTCATGGATTTGGTTCTTGATTCCATTATGATTCATATCGTACAAACTTCAATGATTTATGCCATGATTCATGTTTATGAATTTGATATGTATGGTATGATCTTATAATGCTATGATCATGTTCTTACCCTCATTCTCATGTTTATTCCTACATATCTCCCTTTTTCATATTTACAAAGAATATTAGATCTCCCCTTTATTATTTTTCTTTTCCCCATTCTACGATGAACATTTTTCAGTAGATGTTCAAAATGAGAAGATATTTATGGGATTCAATAAATATATTTCACCATGTTAGATTATTTTGTTCCTTGTTTACAAAGTTACTAACATATTACGGTCGTTTGGCATGTATTTTTGAAATATGAGGAACATTAATTTAAAATGATTTAATATACATGTATAATAAGCCTATATCGCTATAAGTTACTAAGAATTTGTAAGAAATTACTCAATGGTGACATCGGTCCATGAGACATGGTGTTCCACCAATTTACTAGAGGAATTATAACAAAAATCTATAAGAAAAGCTAGTGATATCAAAGGGGAACTATATTTATAGTTTTTTCAAAGTTAGATTAGAATTTTTTTCGATTAGAAGGAATGTTATTGACTTTGATAAGTATGTTGGAGTTTTTGATGACGATAAATGGGAAGAGATTCAAAGAACGATCCATCAAATGGGATTAGAGACTGATTACTATGATGAAGCATAAAAATATAGTCAACCATTTTATAAAATCATTGAATTAATTTCAACTGGGTGAAGGCTCATTATATAATATGTAACTTCAATATTTTAGATGCAAGTAGAGATCGATCCATCATATGCATGTTGGCACTAATAAGTCATCAGATGATGGACTCCATCGGATATAAGATCATTATTATGAGTGTTTTTTAAAAAAAATTAAGAAAAAAGTCAAACATTTTGGAGCTGTTTTGGAAGTGTTGTCGAGATGTTTTTAAGTCTATAAATGTTTCAACAATTTTTGTGGAAAAATCAGCTATACAAATTTAATTGGTTGAGAGGAAGCTGATAAAGAAACTGAAATCTAACAAAGTTGAAAAAATGTTTAATAGAGAATTTTTTCTGTATTTTAGTTGGTTTGGAGAATTAGAATTGGGATTCATCAGCTTTATATGTGTTTCATTGTAATAAAAATAATATCAGAAGAAAAAAATTCTCAGAATGAAAATTTTTCAGTCTGAAGAAATGTTTTTAAGTTCTATTTTTTCATAAGATTCAAGAAGATTTGAGAAGATTCTATATGTGTTGAGAAGTGTTGAAATTGTTAAATATGAAATTGAAATGATTTTGAAATTCTAGTTTTTGGAAAAAATGAGTGGGAAAGTGAAATTGGTTTTCTTTCTATTCTATTTTAAGGAACCTCTAAATAAAAGTGAAATTATAACAAAATTTCTAATAAATACACTGTTTACAAGAAAAACGAGGGAGAGCACTGATGGGTTTCTTGAAGAAAATAATTTTCTAGACATAGTTTTATTAAGAGAGTTTTTAGATTGAATAAGTATAAGAAATAGATAGTTGTCACAGTTCATTGGATCAAATTGATCAATCAGTATTGCATTTTAGAGAAAGAAAGAAGGTATTCAAAATTATTTCCAATGTATCTTTTCTTAATTGTTTTCTAAATTGATGAATTGGACTGAGGAATTGGACTGAATCATTAGACTCAGTTTTTGTAAAAAGTCTATAGAGGTTGTTTCTACTTGTTCTTGGGTAGGGAAGTGAAGAATTTTGTTTTGAAGATTCACAAAAGTGAATGTTTTTGAAGCAGCATGATGAAAAGTTTGCAACCAACTAGTGAATGTTTCGAAACTTGTTACAAAACTTATTCAACATCATTGATGCTAGAAGAAGCACATAAAATGTGGTATTGATCATAATGATACACAAGTGTAAGGGTATATCCTACTTACTTTATAAACACAATATGATTTTTTTTCATGTAGATTGTGTGGTATTAGATTATTTCCAAAACATGCCATGGACTAGCTACTCTTATTGAGAAGTGAATATTGTAAATAATTATGTTCCTATGGATATGTGATCTTTTTTATTTTCTGAAAAGTGATAATTCATGAATAGTATGTGAATGTGTTTTTACAAGAAATATAACATAATATAAAAAGATATCAATGATAATAAACCTCCAAATCTCAGTGATACATTGACCCTGGATGGGAATTTTCAATTAGTATTAGAGTAAAAGTTCCATTAATTTATTATTTTATAAAGATTCAAAAGATATTTTTTTTATAAAGAATTTAAATTATGTGAATATTAAGGGAATTCTAGTCTTTGATGGAAATAATTATCATATTTGGAAAGATAAAATGATTCCATACATTATGACTCTTGGGTATGATGTTTTGGAAGCCATTATAGATGGATTTTCTACTCTCTAAGAAAATGTTCAAATTATATCTATGGATAAGATGAATATGGATAATGATGAAAGAGATAATAAATATTTACTCTTATTACATTCTAAGAGTGAATTTATTTTATTTAAGGATGTTTCTACAACTAATGGTTTATAGGAGAAGTTGAAAAAAAAACATATGAATGTAATACAAATGTAAATAAATCCAAGTTATAAATCTAGATGCTTATGCATGAAGATATCAAAATGGGTGAGTGAAAATTTTTTGGTGACTTTTTTTAAGGGTTAATAACATTGTTAGCATCATAAAATTTCTTGGCCAGAAGATGGATATTTCAACTATGGTAGAAAAGATATGTATAATTATTCAATACAATTTTTATGACAAGGTTTCATCATTAGATGATAGAGATCTGGAATCTCTATCTTTGGATAACCTTTACAGTACTCTAATTACTATTAAAATGAGAAAATAGAATTTTTTGAAAATATAATTTTTTGATGAATTTTTATACTTGTTTTATATAAATAAAAAAATATGTTCAAGAAATTATAAAGGGGAATATCCCTTAATATTTATTGAATATGGATATGTTGGTAAATTTACTAAAAATTATCCTTAAATAATAAATAATTAAGATCATGATGAAGATGAGAGAAGGCTTAGAAGATCTTGGATGAAAAAATGGTGATAATTACAAATGATTTTCCAAGGGAAAAGATAAAAAGTTCTCTAAATCTAATATGAGATGATTTATATATAAAGATGATAATTATTATGATACTAATGTTGAATCTAAGAAGTTTACAAAGGTTTCTTAATAAAATACATTTTTATAAGTAGTTAATGATGAAGAGTTTGGAATTAGTACTTTTAAAGAAGAATAAAATGAGTTAGAATTTTATTTGAAAGGAAAGTTGAGATAATGTATCAGAATGATTATAAGTCTTGAAAGACAAATAAATAAGTTAAAGATAGAATGTTCTAAAAAAATAAATCAGAAATTTCATCCTAAAAAGAAATAAATTTTTATAGAAGAGAATGATTTTCCAAATAAGACGCATGGAAATGAAAATAATTGGAATTAGAATCTTGAAGTAAAGTTTAAAGATATAGAGGAAGAGTTGGAACTTGTTCAAAAAATGATATATAAAGTTGATTTGGGTGTTATAAGTTTCAAGAACATTATTTACAATGTTGGTGAATGTTTTGGAAAGTGTGAAATTGAGAAGGATAAAAACATTTACTTTTAAATTTTGAAAGTAAACTTACTATTATTTCTAAAAACAAGAAAGTTTATAAAATTTTGTATAAGTGAAAAACCATGAATTTTGTAAATTCAAAATATTCTTTAATTTTTGAGTTTGAAATAGAAGTTTCTACCCCAACTATTTTTGATAATGTTGGAATGAAATCTGAGTTGAAGAATAAAATAAGAGTGATCACAAAATGTTTGGGGCCCAACAATGTTTTTATATGAATAATAAGAATGTTTCTTGAAATTATGTTCATAAATCTGGACAGTATTAATGTTATAGAGGTAAATATTCTTTCAATTGTTACTAATAGAATTATAGAGGATTTGAGCATATAAAAAATATTTGTTTATTTAACCAAAAAAATAAAAATTATCCCATGATATACATAAATAAATTTTTGTGGTGGAGTTAGTCCTATCAAATAAAGAATTTTGAAAACATGTTTTTAAAGTTAAGAATACTTTATAACCTCTAAAAAATATTTGTGAAATATATAAATAACTTGTAAATATTTTAAAAGGTTGTCTTGTTTTGTTACCTACACTACAATATGTTTTTAACAGTTCTCAAAAACCCAATGTGAAGAATGAAAAAGGAAAAGAAAAATCACTTTTTGTATAGACTAATCTCAAAGGTAAAAAGGAGAATGACCCTAGATTTTGGATAGTGGATGTTATTCCCGTATGATAGGTAAAATTTTTAAGAATGTGAAATATTTAAAAGAAGGAATAATGGAATTTGGAAATGATGAATCTATCATAATCAAAGGTGTTGGATCTTCTATTATTGGATATGAAAATTTAAAATCCAAGGACTTTTTGTTGATGGGATTAAAGACAACTCGTTTAGTATTTCATAAATTTTTGTTGAAGGAAATAATTTTTTTTCTAGAATTTTTTTAATTAAAAGATAAGAATATAGATTTTTTTTATAAAAGGAAAAAAAGGAAACTTGTTTCGAGTGGATGAATTATATAATTCATGTTAGTTAAGTATGATTGAAGAAAAGAAATTATGGCATAAACGTTTGGTACATATGTTTCAAAGAAACATTTTAATGTCAACAAAGTGAGATAATGTGTGTGGAATTTCTAATATGTCTATAAAAAGATATTGGTGTTGTTCAATTTTTATGAAAGGGATGATTAGAATATCTATACAGAAAATTGTTGATATTAATTCAACTCAACCCTTAAAACTTATTCATTTTTATATTTGTTTTACAATGAAAAAAATAATCATATTTCATATATAAGTACTTCATTTTTTTATTGATGGGTTTATTCAAATTATTAGTGTCTTGTATTTGAAACATAAATCTGAAGATCAAAATATGTTTAAGACTTCTATGGGAATATATAAGAATAAATATGGGTATTCTGTGAAGAAATTTTAAACTGAGAATAGTGGAGTGTAAAAAATTAAAGAGTTTAGAAGATACATCGAAAACCATGGAATTCAAAATGTGTTTAGTACACCATACACACCATAAAAAATAGTGTCCTTGAAAGTAAAAAATCATTATTTAGTTGATTTGTGGTGGGCAATGTTGATTAATCATGGTCTTTCTCACTACTTTGGGAGGAAAGGGACGAGCACAATAGTTTATATTCCTAATTGGTGGTTCTGTAGGTGATGTTTTGATATGCCTCTATATAAAATGTTTTATGATAAAAATTAATGTTTGAAATACTTATGTGTTTTTTGGGGTCCTTTCATCATAATGAGAAAAGCTGGAATCCTTGTAAAACATGATAAGAGAGGTAGAGATGAAATATTTATTAGATATTATCTAGATGGAAGAGGATATAGATGTTTCAACAAAGTGAAATCTATGATAATTGATTATTTTGATTCAAAAGTTCTTTGAAAATGAAGACAAAGATGTTTGACAAACACATGGAGATAAGGAATATGAAGAGGATGAAATAATTGTTTTTAAGTAGCAGGAAATATATTTCAAAAACTTTGACAGTATAAATAGGTAATAATAGGACTCAACTATTTCTATTTAAGAGGAATAATGTTTTACATCTTATAATTATCTGTGGAAATAGGTGGATGCTCAAAAAATTATTAGTGATCAACATCAAAAGGTTTAAACAAGAAGATCAAACAAATTTCTTACACATAATTATTTGTATTGAAAATTCGAAACAAAAAATTTTATAGATTTATTTGATCAACATGAGTGTATTAATGCTATGAATGAATAATTTGATCAAATTTAAAGGAATGTTACTCAGTATCTTGAACCCGAACCAAATAAAAAAATTATTGGTACAACATCGGT
The DNA here is from genome assembly GCA_963277665.1 of Viscum album. Lineage (NCBI taxonomy): Eukaryota > Viridiplantae > Streptophyta > Magnoliopsida > Santalales > Viscaceae > Viscum > Viscum album. Next base: position 1,292,483,539 of record OY728119.1, read on the forward strand.
GTTCTAGAGAAAGTGGAATGAATATAGTAAAGTGATAAGAAACAAATAGATATATTTTTTCAAATGTTAAAAAATATTAAGGGATTTATTTTGATGAGATTTTTTTTCTCAATGAAAAGGTTATAAAAAATTACAATATTTCTTGAAATTTCTGCACAACAAAGTTATGAATTTTTTTTGATGGATGAGAAGTCAGAATTTTTTAATGGAGAACTTGATGAAGAAGATTCTATTTAACAACCATGTTGTTGTTTATTAGAAAGGAAGAAATTTATGTGTTCAAGTTGAATAAATCCTAGAATTAGATAAACTAAAATCCAAGGGAATGGTATTCCAAATCAAAAAACTGTGTAGGAAAGATGAACATTAAGAATGTAAGAGTTGATTTATATTATTGGAATAAAATAATGTCAAGATATTTACCTTATTTTTATTTTATACATTAATGATATTATCTATGTCCTAAAACTTTTCATTAGATAAACATTTCATTACATTGTACAAAATAAAGGATATTTTATAGTTTTTTTCTTGAAAAAAAGGAAGATAAATCATTAAAATTTGAAAAATTATTATAAACATCAAGTTATTATTTTTCATTGGTTCATCATAAGTAATTTTATGTATTTCATAACCTGTGGACATATATCAAAGGGAAGGGTGAGCATAAGGACTAGTAAAGGAAAACAAGTGAAATAATTTACATGTGATCTTGATGAAAAAAATCAATAAGAACATGGAGAATATCATAAAGGTATAAAAAAGAAAAAAAGGTAATATAATAATACAAATTACATGAATAATAACATGTAAATTGGTTAAAAAATTTAAATCATATATTCATAATAATATCAAAAAGGTTTTTCATTGAGGTGTTATGAAATTATCAAGGTTATTCCCCAAGGGATCATAAAACATGTCATGTCTAGAGATTAAATTCATTACCAAATGTATTGGATTCCTATTAGGGAACACCCTTAATATATTAATTAATGTGATCCATAGACACCATAATTTTTTTTTCATAAATTACCCTTGTAGAATAAAACCAAATGGGTTTTGTATCAAAATCATGGCATTTGAAATGTTGTTTAAAAACATAATCATTATGCAATTATAAACCAAATGAATGGGAGTTAGGGTTTTATTTATCTCATTACTAGAATCAATTAAATAATGTTCACATATTTTTGAATAACCCTATATGATAAATTGGATTTTTATTCAAAAAAATAAAATAAAATGTATTTTCTTGAGGAGAAGAGAGAAATTTCGAGAAGTAATTTCGGTAGCGTAATAGGTATAAAATGTGGTTTTAGAAAAGGTTAAATATAGAGGGTATAAAGGTATAAAATTGAAAAAAATTAATTTTTTAGTAAGGTAATAAATAAAAAGGAAATAATATAGAGTTAACACAATATTCAAAAGACATATACGAAAAGATGTAATTGTAACGTAGAGAAAAGAAGGACATTTCCCTTACCTTGAAGAGTAACTCCTAAAACTTGAATATTTCGTCATGGGGTTCTTGAGGAAACCTTGGGAGGACTCCATGGGAAGTAAAACTATAATATCCGAATAGTTTAATAATTTGGAGTGAAATATAATAGATAAATGGGTGGGTATTTATAGCAAAAGATGAATATTTTTTAATAATTTCTGTAGACAGCTAGGTAGTGGAAAATTCCAAACCATGGGCTTGGCCATGGTATTGGACACATGGGACACATATTGTGTTATTTTAATCCAAAATACTTGAATAAAATTTTATATTAATTATTAAATTATTATGAAATAATTAGAAAGTCATTAAACATACCGAAAAACCTAAACTATATTTCTATTATTCACAAAAAACAAAATTATTTTAGAAAATTCTCATAAATTCAGCCTAACCAAATTTATAAGGACTGATTTCAAAAATTCTATTTATTTTATCATAATAACTATATAAAAAAGATAATTTTGAAATTTAAATATAAAAATACTTATTTATTAAATATAATCACTGATAGAAAATGCAGAGTGAAATTTCTGACACTTGAAAAAAATTACATTAGAATTTACATTTAAAAATAAGTGCTTTAATCATACTATTTCATGAAAATAAAAATTATTAATAATACATTAGTTTATTATAATAATTAAATATTTTCTAAAAAGTAAAATTTCATTATGAAAAATCAATTTATCAAATTCGTCAAATTTTAAGAAAAAACTACTGTCAAAATGTGGTTGATGGAATATTTTTTTATACAAAAGGGTTATACATTAAATATATAAATAAGGTCTCGAAACATAAATCCTTATAAAACCTATATACGACCTAAGGGTAACGTATGAGATGTTGATATATTCACGTGGTGACTTGGCTAACATCGTCCGAGAGGTAATTTCTACTAACTTTAAATTCGCTCAAAGGAAATTTCGATCAAGCATCACTTGTTAAGGTTGAATAGATATTGTACAAGAGAGAATCCCAGTGATGATACCACCATCACATGTTCAAAAAATGGGATGTGTACAACACAACTATAATGGTTGATGACCTCGAATCTTATTTCTATATCAATTATGCTTTATAAAATTGTTACTTACAAACTGTGATGACAATGTTAAAATTTTTATGAAGATTATAGTTCCCAATTGTCATATTGTCCAATGGTCATATGTGACCAACTTTCATATGATGGATGAATTTATATGGTCCCATTTCCATTTATATTAACTTCATAAAAAAATGTTTTATTGTGAATAAAATAATATAATACACATTTTCAGGAAAAAAGTTGTCATTCAAAAATTTCAGGTCATTAAAATATCCCCCCTTAAAAATTTTTTCCTGAAATTTCAACATGCTCTCTTAGTTGAGAAGATATGTGGGTACTTCTTCCTCATTGTTTCCTCTAGGTAATATGTCTCTTATATATATAAGTGGTTCCTGCACAACACTTTGAAGAGGTGGGTGGCCTTGTAATGTAGAACCTTGACTCTACGACCCAAGATCTCCACTTGTTGCTCATTATAATAGGGGTCATGTTCCATCTATACCACCTTAGGATTCAATATATGTGATGTGTTAGGTATGGACTTTATCAAGAGAGCTATGTGGAATACATCATCGTCTTGGGCTATATTTGGAAGAAGTTTAGGCCAATAGGCCACTGCTCCAATGTGATCAAGGATTTGATAGTGGCCAATGTACCTAGGGCTAATCTTCCCTTTCATTCCAAACCACGTGGATCTCTTACAAGGTGATATTAGAAGGGAATTTTTTTCACCAACCCCAAACTCCAAGTCCCTTCAACGGTTGTCTACCTAGCTCTTCTTCTGACTCTTAGCAGTATTGTTGTGAGGCTGGATGGCATGAACCATTTTTATCATATCTTACACAAGATCTAGTCCAAGAAGCTTTATATCACCAACTTAATCCCAACATGTATGATTTATACATCACTTCCCATATAGATCTTTATAAGGTTTATTTTTAGTACCTAAATGGAAGCTGTTGTTGTATGATAACTCAAATAATGGTAGATGTTGATCCTATCTAACATTGAATTCCATTGAGCATATTCTGGGAATGTCATCGAGTTTCTAAATCATTCATTTATATTGGCCATAAGTTTGGGGGATATAGGATGTACTGAAATTCAATTATGTACAAATAGCATGATCATGAATTCTCTCTATAATTTTTATTTGAAACTTGGATCACAATTAAAAATGATAGAAAGTGTATTTCACGACCCGTCCTAGTGGGGACCGAGCCGCAACTCCCCAAGCCCGCCTCCAATAGGCCAAGGGTTGGTGACTAGCACTGAGTAGGCATGCTACTAACATGGGAGGGATTTCCTATAAACCTGTACACATGCACACACATCTCCAAGCCCACAAAGATGAAAAGTAAAAACTACTAAAAATGGAAAAGTTTCATGCATACACTAAATCCCGACCAACAGAGTATGACAGGAAAGTAAAGTACAAGAAATTAAAACAATGGGCCAAAAGTACAAGCACACCAAAAGTGATTCCGTAACAAATTAAAACCTATAAAGAAAGGTGTTGGGACTGCTGTATGTAGCCGCAGGAACACACCTCGACCCGTCTGATCTCACTGAGTACCGTCCGGTCCTGGTCCTCCTAGAATCCTGTCAAAGGCTCGCTCGTCTGCACAGGACACGACACGTGCGGGCAAAGCCCATGCAGGGGTGAGTATAACAATATCCAGTAGGACACCCCAAAACCACAAAGGAAACACAACAAGGGAAATAACACAAAGGAAAGATACAGTCTGCTCCACACAGTATATGTCTACAGAACATATAATAAGAATATCCAGATATACTCATACACGATCGACTATCACGAAACCACCACTAAGATCCAGCTCGAAGATTCCACTAAGCACGTAACAAGAAGAACACACTCCTAGGTCTGAAGAGAGAGATACGTAGTACTCATTCTGGGAGAACACACTCCACAAGTACATTGAGAAAATGATGCCCAGATGAGGATCAAAACCAAGTCATGGGGTGATCCTGACAACTCAGTCTGAGCTAATCCGCTAATCAGAAGATCGTCTCCCTGGTAAAGTTGGTCATGTAGATACCGAGAACTCTTCCTAGGGTTCCAGGAATGAATAGAGGATCCGGCTCCAAGTCTAACATAGGGGATTCCAAAAACTCTATTAAGTAAGTCATGCTAAAGGAATCATACTCCTGTATAAAGGAAATGATACCAGAACCTTCAGGGATAAGTCCAAGGGTACGAGCCCTAAGAAAACTAGTCCAAGTCCCATAAGACAAGTGGCTCAAGCCATGAAGAATTGTTTACACGGAGTGTAGTATGGTTACACGCCATGTTTCTTGACCCCGGGTTCTGCTCGTGTAATGGCCCGTGCCATCTTTCTAGTCTGCGTAAAACTAGACTACACGGCGTGTAGAATGATCACACGCCGTGTTCCTTGACCCTGAGTACTGCCCGTGTAAACGGCCCCTGTCATTCAGAATGTCGGATAGAAAGTAACTACACAGCATCTAGAACAATTACACACCATGTTCGAGCACCTAGGCTCGCTCCGTGTACACTGGCCATGTGCCCGTACACGGCCTCTGCCCGTGCAGCCTGCCCGTGTACCAGTACATGGGGTATCCCGTGTATCTGGCCGGGTTAGGCCGGGGAAGAGTATACACGCCATGTCATTGGCCGTGTACCCATACCGTGTCCGTGTACTAATGGATTACACGCTAGGTTTTCTGCCACCGGACACACGCCGTGTAGCCCATACTACACGTCCTGTAGTCGAGATTTTTCAAGAAATGCCATCTTCTTCCTCGCACCGCAGCTGAACCTCTGAATCCTCGGTTTCTCGTCCGTTTATCCTAATACTCCAGAGATGGGTTCATTTCATCATACGAACATAATAACATTTGTTTTAGGCCCTTAAATCAGATCATAAACCTCAAATGATCCATCCGAAGAAAAACGCCTGAAAACTCGTATCTCCCTATCCACTCTGAATCGCTTGCCAAAACCATCGTCACACCTCCGTGACATTGTTTTGGGGTTGGATCTTCAATCTTAGATCATTGCACCAACAAAAGAATGTGCAAAGATCAATTTACTCCAAGAATGTGTAGAAAACAACGAAAAACGAGAGGGATAAAATACAATAATCATACAAGAGGGACGAACCTCGATCATTGTTTGTGACGATTCGGGTTCGTCGCCGTTAGATCAAAACCAAACAACCACAAAAACCCCCAAAACCTATCCCGGAATAACGATCGATCCGCGAGCTAATATGTTCGTGGATTAGTCCACGTTCATAACAGAAATCAAAAATGGGGAAGGAAAAAAAAAACAAACACCCTACTTAGATCTGTGGCATTCGTTGGTGATGATCCGGTCGCCGCGTCGTCATCGCCGACGAAAACTGTCAAGAACATCGTTGCCGCGTCATGAGGTTTTCTCCAGAGCCTTTAGAGCCGCCAAGGGTTTCAGGGTTATGAGGTTTGTAACCCTGGTCCCCTGTGCAGGTCTTTATTAAAAAAAGATAAGATATATCTATTACAGCAGATTTAAAAGTTTTCGTTGCGCAATAAAATATTTTTATTCAAATATTTTATTCTTCTTACGTCCCAAAAACTGGATTTCACTACCGACCTGCACTGGCCAATGTTAGGCCTTGACTAAGGTGAAATTGCTGCTCTGAACGCAACGGTGCCTTCAGAATTCTAATCCAAACACCTGTTTAGGAGTTATTCCACTTTTTCAAGAAAACCACATGCACGCGTAATTTAGTTATTTGATTAAATTCAAACATTTGTTCCGGGCTCACCAGGCCTCGGAACTACACACCGTATTGAGCCTAGTCTCGAATTAATTCTCATATAATATTAAAATAATACATGGAAAAATCCGGGACATTACATCACACCCACCTTAGGGATTTTACATCCCTGAAAATCCAAAACAAAGGCTACTAAAAAAGATGTGGGTACTGCATGCGAATATGAGGCTCCCACTCCGACGTGATCTCCTAGAGATTTTCATACTTCCACCGGACATGAACTAAGGGAATATCTCTCCCACGATGGATCTTCTCCTACAGATCCTTGATCTGCATTGGGTACTGAGAAAAGATCGCTCCATCATCGATGTCCAGCTCTCCCCAGTCGATAACATGTGATGGATCATGCACGTACCTCCACAAATGTGACACATGGAAGACGTTGTGTACCCGGTTCATCTGACGAGGTAGAGCCAAGCGATATGCCAAATCACCAAATCTACTCATAATTTGGAAAGGGTCGATAAACCTCAGAGATTGCTTGCTGCCTCGGACAAATATACGCAATCCTCGTCTAGGTGAGACCTGAAGGAACACATGGTCTCCCTCTTCGAACACCAAGGGCCTCTGCCTCCAGTCAGCATACTACTTTTTCCGACTCTATGAAGTCTAAATACGCTCCTCGATGACCTGCACCTTCTCTGTAGTAGCTCTGACCATCTCTGTGCCCATAAGTGCTGATTCTCCTGGGTCAGTCCAACAAAGCGGGGACCTACAAGGTCGCCTGTATAGAGCCTCGAATGGTTCCATACCAATAATGGAATGATAACTGTGGTTATAAGAAAATTCCACCAGTGGTAGGTTATCCTACCAGATACGAAATAAGTCAAGTATGCAAGCTCGAATCATATCTTCCAGGACCTGGATGGTCTGCTCTGTCTGACCATCAGTCTGGGGATGAAACGTTGTGCTCAAGCGTAACTGAGTCCCAAAAGATTCTAGCAATCCCTTCCATAACCAGGATGTGAAATGAGCATCATGAACTGAGATGATCATGGATGGCACTACATGAAGTCAAACTATCTCCTGCATATAGAGGTGTCCCATGCTCTCTACTGAACTCTTCTCCCGTATGGCTAGGAAGTGGGTCAACTTTGTGAGGCGATCAATGATCACCCAGATGGTATCATGTCCCCTGGACATACGTGGTAAAACTGTCATGAAGTCCATGGATATCTCATCCCACTTCCACTATGGCACCTCAAGGGGATGATTCAAGCCTGTTGGCACCTAGTGCTCGGCCTTTACTTTCTAATAAGTAAGGCACCAAGAAACAAACTCCGCCACACACTTCTTCATTCCTGGCCACCAGAACTGACGTCGGAGGTCTTGATACATCTTTTCCACGCCTGGATGCACCGCCAAAGGGGATGTATGGAACTCTCTCAGAACCTCATCCCGCAATGTCACTGGTACTATGGTATGCCCTCTGAAAAGAACAACATGCACCCCACCTTCTGAATATCCATCAGCCGCAACACATGTGGATATCTGAGCATGTAGAGTCTCACAGCTAGAATCCTCGCATTGTACTTCCCTGACTAGTTGTAAGAGTGGAGGGGTAAAAAACATCTACTGAAGTTAAGCTCCCTCATCTCCATCAACAATGGATAACTTTAAAGAGGCCAACTGCCTCGTCACCTCATCCAGCAACTGCAAACTGGATTTCCTGCTGAGAGCATCTGCCACAATGTTCCCCATCCCAGGTGTGTAAATGATCTCAAAGTAGTAATCCTGGAAGAACACAAGACATCGCCTTTGTCTCAAATTCAGATCCTTCTATGAAAAGATATATCTGAGACTCTTGTGATCAGAGTAGATGGTAAACTGCTCACCCATCAGGTAGTGCCACCACATCTTCAATGCGAAGACTACCACTGCCAACTCAAGATCATGGGTCACGTAGTTCTTCTCGTGTGGCCTCAACTGACGTGAACCATATGCAATCACTTATTGCCTCTGCATCAGGACACAACCAAGACCAGTTCCTGATGCATCCTAGAGAACTATGTACTTGACACCATCCTCCTGTAATCTCAAGATCGGGGTGCTCGTCAGACTTTGTCTCAACTACTGGAAAGACTGCTGGCATCTCTCGGTCCACACGAAGGGATGCCACTTTCGGGTCAAAGCTGTCATGGGGGCTTAAATCCTAGATAAATCAAGAATGAATATCTTATAGTAGCTTTCAAACCCAAGGAAGCTCTGCACCTTCGTCACACTCCAGGGTGGATCCCATGATAGTACTGCCTCCACCTTGGCTGGGTCCACTGCTACCACATCTTCTGAGATAACGTGTCCTAGAAAGTGGACCTCCTGTATCCAGAACTGACACTTCGAGAGTTTCCCATACAACTGGCTCTCTCGGAGTGTGTCTAGAACCATCCTTATGTGTCTTGCGTGGTCCTCCTCGGACACAGAGTACACAAGGATATCATCAATGAAGACTACTACGAACCGATCACGATAGGGCTAAAAGTTCTGGTTCATGAGTCCCATGAACACTGCTGGGGAGTTGGTCACGCTGAAGGGCCTCACCAAGTACTCATAGTGACCATAGAGGCATTTGTAGGCTGTCTTCGGTATATCCTCATCCCGTACTCGCAACTGGTGATAGCCTGATCGTAGATCAACCTTCGAGAACCATCATTCCCCTCTCAGCTGGTCGAAGAGGTCATCGATCCTCAGTAGTGGGTACCGGTTCTTCATGGTCACCTGATTCAAGCACCGATAATCCACACATATCATCAATCTCCTGTATTCCTTCTTGGAAAACAACACTCTGGCCGCCCAGGGTGAAACGATGGGTCTCACAAATCCCTTCTTCTACATGTCGTCTAGCTTCTCTCTTAGCTCACGAAGCTCTGCAGGAGCCATCCGATATGCTGATGTTGATATCAGTGTCGTCTCGAGTTGCAACTCAATGCATAAATCTATCTCTCGATGGGGAGGTAGTCAGGGGACATCCTCCAGAAAGACTTCCTCATACTCAGCCACTACTGCAGGAAACTGGAAACTCGTAACACCTATCGTGCCAAGGTCTAGGCTAGCCAAATGATGTGAAATCAGTTGTGCCTTCCTATGCATGAGTCAATCCTGCGCTGCCTGGGTCTCACTTTCACCGACAAAAGAGAACCTCATTCAATCATTGTGGACACACCGCACCCTTCAACTAAAATAGTCAATCTGGGCATGAACTGTGGATAGCCAATCCATACCAATAATGACATCATAAGGCCTTGACGCTACCACCAAGTGGTTCCAACCGAAACTCTCGCCACCATGGGTCAGGTCAAACTGTCTACAGAGGCGTGTGATCTCTGAATCATCTCCAATTGGTGTTTCTAAGCGTAAGGGTCAAGTCAACAGCTCCACTGGAATCTCAAGGTCTCGAACAAGATATGCAGCTAGAAAGGAATGAATAGAACCTATGTCTATCAGTACGACAACCAAAGTAGAAAAGACACAGACTGTACCTCTAATCATTCTGGGAGTACCTGGGTCATAAGCCTCTGCCGCCTCCAGCTGTCACTGCCTCTGTCCACCAACTTCCTGAGCCAGGGGTGGACCTCTTGGGGGTGGTGGTGGTAAAGGGTCAAAACGCCGACCACCTCCAGCTGCTCTCCTAGATCCTCTACCGCGCCTGCCGCCCCGTGGATCTATTTGCTCCACACGTTGCCTCTCCCTCGGTGGTTCATCCACTGCTCCCGTGTCAGTAGTATACCAGGTTAGAAAATATCGAGCGAGATGTCCCCTACCACCATGTGAGTAGCATCACCTCTCTTGAGGCTGGCTTGATGTACCCTGCGAGCCCTGTACAGGAGATCCCCTTTCCTGGGATCTCCACTGAAAATGTCTCCCACGCCTAGTACCCTGACGTCAACTCCCTACTACTGAGGTCTGTGCTCCAGCTCTCCCACCACTGACAATTGACAGTTGTCTCTGCTCTTCAAAGAAGCTCTCGACCACTAAATCTCACTCGAGCACCCCAGCATATGTAGGAATGCTCATAGGGATAATGCTAGCTCGGATATCTCTGCACAATCCCCACTCAGAAGTCTGAGCTCGGAAGTACTGATCTCTGAACATATCCATCGAGTACCGTGAGAGGTCGGTAAACCTCTATGAATAGTCAGCCACCGACATGGTTCCTTGCTGGAGCTAAAGAAGCTCTTGTATATGTACTGCTCTCAATGTAACCGGTGAAAACTCCTCTCTGAAGAGACACTCAAATTCCTACCATGCAAGAGTCGAATCGGCATGGATATGGATAACCAAACTCCACCATCTTCCTGCCGAGCCCTTCAGAAGGCTCCCTACCAAGAACACCATCTAGTCTGTTGGTGTCCTGACCAAACGGACGACTCTGGTCACTACCTCAAGCCAGTGCTCTGCTTCCTGAGGGTCAGGCTCACCTCGAAACCTAGTGGGTCTCTGTCTCTGAACCTCGTGGAGTGCGCTCAGCCTGCGCTCCTCCTCCACTGGTACAGCTAGCACTAAAAACTGCTCCATAGGTGGCGGGATAACTAGCACACCACCTGATTGTAAAACTGGTGGATCTGGTCCCTATATCGAAGCTTAATTACTAAGGGGGTCATCCTCGTGATCGAGTTGCAGGATCCAAGCGAGTACGCGTCGCAGAGGCATCTTGTAAAGAAACAAGATGTATATCAGTTAGTGAGTATATCTGGAGAGCTAACTCAAGAAGGAGATGGAAACCACAACCCATTCCTATATGATTCATGTACCATTATTTCCCCCTGCAAGTAGTGTCCTATGCTCCAAGTGGAAAAGCAGGTTATCAGACTCCTGGTGTATGGATACATCAACTGCCCGCACCAACACTGGGATCCCTGGTCTGATAGCCGAACTTAAAATACTTAACAGTGTTGCCCCAACCAACTCACAGACTCTTGGTCCTAAGGTAGAACCGACCACCTCTGATACCACTTTGTCACAACCCGTCCCAATGGGGCCCGAGACGCAACTCCCCAAGCCCGCCTCCAATAGGCCAGGGGCAGGTGACTAGCACCAAGTAGGCATGTTACTAACATGTGAGGCATTGCCTATAACCCTGTACACATGCACACATATCTCCAAACCCACAAATATGAAAAGTGAAAACTACTAAAAATGGAAAAGTTGAATGCATACACTAAATCCCAACCAACAGATTACAACATGAAAGTAAAGTACAAGATATTAAAACCCTGGGCCAAAAGTACAAGCCCACCAAAATAGAGTCCGTAAAAAAGTCCAACCTGTAAAGAAAGGTGCTGGGACTGCAGTCTATAGCCGTAGGAACACACCTCGGCCCGTCTGATCTCACTGAGTATCGTCCGGTCCTAGTCCTACTAGAATACAATCAAAGGCTCGCTCATCTGCACAAGACACGACACGTGCAGGCAAAGCCCATGCAAGGGTGATTATAACAATACCCAGTAGGAAACCCCGAAACCACAAAGGAAACACAACAAGGTAAATACCACGAAGGAAATATACAGTCATCTCCACACATTATATCTCTAAAAAACATATAACAATAAAAGCTAGATATACGAATACACGATCTAATATCACAAAACCACCACTAAGATCCATCTTGAAGATTCCACTAAGCACGTAACAAGGAGTACACACTCCTAGGTCTGAAGAGAGAGATAAGAAGTTCTTATTCCAGGAGAACACACTCTACAAGTAATTAATAATATGATACTCAGATGAGGATCACAACCAATAGCTATGGGGTGATTCCAACAACTCAGTCTGAACTAATCAGCTAAGTAGAGGATCAGTACTCGGGTAAGGTAGGTCACGTCGATACCAAGAACTCTACCTAGGGTACCAGGAAGGAATAAAGGATCAAGATCTATGTCTCAAAGAGGGGATTCCAACAACTCTATTCAGGAAGTCCTGTTGAAGGGATCATACTCATGTACGTAGGAAATGATACCAGAAACCTTTAGGGGAAAGACCAGGGGTATGAACCCCAAGAATGAAATTCCAAGTCATGGAAGAAAAATGGATCAAGCCATGTAAAACAGGTTACACAGTGTGTAGTAGGGTCAAACATCATGTTCCTTGACTTCAAGTACTGCCCGTGTAAAATGGCGCGTGTTTTAAGGCTTTTCATATAAAATGTAACTATATTGTGTGTAGAAGGATTATACTCTATGTACGAGTGTCCAGGGCTCGCTCTGTGTACGTTGGCCATGTTCCTGTACACGACCTCAACCCGTGTCGCTCTGCCCGTGTACCAGTACACGGGGTATCCAGTGTATCTGGTCGGGTCTGGTCGAGGAAGGGTATACATGACGTGTCCTTGTCCGTGTACCCAACCCATGTCTGTGTACTCCTGGAGTACATGCCAGGTGGTCCACCGATGAACACATGCCGTGTAGCCCATACTACACACTGTGTAGTCAAGAATTATCCAGAACATTGTTCTTCATCCGCTTGCCTCGAACGATCTTTTAGTTTCATATTCCATGATCTGTTCACTGCAAAACTCAAGAATGGGGATCATCCCAACACCCTAGCACCGAATCCTAGCCTTTCGGGCCTTCAATCGGCTCGACGAACAACGTATGATATTCTGATGAAATTACGCTCCAAGAGCGATTTCTCCCGATCGTGGTTCTTATCCCGCGAAGAACGAAGAACGCATATGAAAAATAATGGGGAAAAGGATTTACAAAGAAACAAAATAAGGAATGAACATCAACCATTGTTCGTTCTAGCCTCGATCTGTTCCCATAAGAACGATCCGGAAAACAATTATCAGATCTAAATTACAAGAATTAAGATCTAAATTAAAAAGATTAATGATTTACAACCATCAGCTCCTTTATTTCAAGAATTGATGAAACACATAGCCTTGTAAGAAATTTCAGCACACATTCTTGATCAATATTGAAATAAAAAAACTCCACATTCTTCACATCCTATGTCTTCTTCTCTAACAAATGATCTCCTCATAAATATTTCATGATATTGTCTAGTAAAAATGGTTGATAAATCATATGGGATAGGGTTGATTGTGTCCCTTACCTTATGATTACCATGTACATTTAATCTAGATCTTTGATGAAATGATCTTATTGAATCCTCATCATTTCTAGAAGAGCATGGTATTTCCTACTTAATTCATTATCGACATTTTTTTCTCTTCCATGATGATAATGAATTGAATAGTCATAGTCTTTAAGAAGTTCCAACTATCTCTTCTATCTCATGTTCAATTAATTTTTCATGAAAATATGCTTCAAACTTTGGTGGTCTGTGTATATAATACATTTCTCCCCTCAAATATAGGGACTCCATATCTTCAAAGAAAAAACAACCCTAGCCATCTCGAGGTCTTGTGTGCGATAATTCTTCCCACGAGTAATCAACTATTGAGATATATAAGCAATCAACTTTTCATTTTTCATGATAATACACCAAATCCATTTTAGTGATTAACCACTAAAAATTATGAATCTTTATTAGAAAGTGGGTAGATTTAACATGGGTGCAGTAACCAATATCTTCTTCAGCTCTTGGAAACTTTCTTCACAATCTTTCATCCAGATTAACTTAGCCCTTTTCGAGTTAACTTAGTTCTCGGATTAGAAATATGTGAATGTTTTTCCACAAAAGTCCTACTAAACCAATAAAATTAGGATTCTCATTTATTTTTGTTGGATGAGGGAACTCCTCCACAACCTTTTTCTTGGCAAGGTCAACAGAGATTATCTAATTGGTTACAATGTGCCCTAAAAAATAAAATTATTATATCAAAAATTCAAATTTACTAAACTTTCCAAATAGACTCCCATTCTTAATAGTTTTTAATATAAACCTTAAATGATCTTCATATTCCTTGAAACATTTGTAATATATAATAATATAATTAATAAAAACCACCACAATGTCATCACAGTTATCCTTAGAGACTATCTTCATCAAATCCATAAATAGAGCTGTTGGATTTGTGAAACTGAAGGGAATAAAAAACTCATAGTGCCTATATAATGATTGGAAAGAGGTTTATGGAATATCATCTTTCTTTACCCTCAATTGATTATAACTAGAGAAAAGTTCAATCTTGGAAAATAATTGAGCCCCATGAAGCTGGTATAAAAATCATCAATCCTTGAAAGAGGGTACTTGTTCTTCACTGAAATCCTGTTAAATTCTCTATAATGAATGAAAAACCACATTCATCAATCATTCTTCTTCACAAAGAGAACATGTTTTATATATGGAGACACAATGAGTCAGATATAAAACTTCTCCAAAATATATTGGAGCTGTTTCTTTAATTTATCCAGCTCCATATTTTCTATTCTATATAGTGTCTTCGAAATTGTCTTGGAACTGGGAATGAGATCAATGGAGAACTCTACCTATCTTTCTGGGGGAGGTCCATTCAACTCCTTATGAAATACTTCAATGTATTTCTAAATTATTTGTAAATTTTTTATTTTTAAACTTTCATTTCCTTATTCATATTCACTGATAATTTTCCTAAATAATGTTATGGGAGGTGATTCTAGAAATATATTAGGTTAGGATATCTCTCCATTGAAAACAATTGTTGGTTTTTCATTCTTGACTAGTGATATTTCTTTGATTTTGTAGTTGATCTTAATATTATTCTTTGATAGATAGTCAATACAAAGTATAATATCAAATTTTTGTATGGGAACGAGTACTAGATTTACGATGATATTATTCTCTCAAAAGTAAATACTAGAGTTTCTATACACTATTGACTCTTGGATAATTCCTCTAAGAGTCTTGAATGATATTTATAATTTTAGATTTTTAGGGATTGATTATATATTCATTGCAAACATAGAGGAAAAAAAGTAATGCATAGAACAAAAATAAAAAAATCACTTTCTATATTTGAGAGAACAATGAGTGTACCTTCCAACACATCATTTAGAGCTTTAACGTCATCCGAAATGATAGAAAATCATTAGAAATACCTCTGGGTCTATGTTGAGGTTTATGGTGATTCCCCTTCACTATATTTTTATTTGGAAAATGATTGGAAAAGTTCCAAATATATCAACACATGAATCATTGGACTTCAGTATGGGGCTTCAGCATATTCCCTTTGTCGTTAATTTTGATAAGATGACGCTTTACCTAACTATAGTAGTTTCAATAAATATGGTCGTATCTTCCAAACATGTAATCATTTCCACTCCTGAGTAAAATTATTCTCAATTGCTTCTTCCCACATTTGTTATAAATGAGAAATTTCACTTTTCCTTCTATTCCATGATCAAAGTTCCTCCCCATGTTGGACTCCAAATATGTCTTCTTTTTATTTGATTTTTCTGACCAATGAATCTCACCAAACACTAGTTCAACCATCACAGCACTTGTCACCATCTACTCGTTGCTATAATGGTCTCTATTGGTATGATTCTTCCATAGATGTGATCTTATTCCACTGAATAATCTCTCATACTTTCCGTTATGGCCCATGAAAAATTTAAGGGTGTAGTAATAAATCCTTGTAATGTTCCTCTCATTGCTTCCAAGGTATTCTTTCTCCTCATTCTTCACCTCTATGAATTGATTCTTCATTTTTGTTCACATATAATTGATGAAATATTTTTTGAAAAAGGATTCCCTGAATTATTCCCAATCCATAGCTTCAATTTCGTTTATTGGAATCATGTTTTTAACTAGTGTCCACCACTGATCAGCGTCTCCCTCTAATCCATAAACAACTAAGGAGAATTTCTCTTATTTAGAAAAATGGGGTACATAAAATATCTTTTCTAGAGATGTTATAAATTTGTCTAAAATCACTGGGTCAGTAGATCCACTAAAAGAAGGTGGTCGTTGATGCTTAAAGAACTCAACAGAATGTTTCACCCTTTGATGTGATTTTTATCTCAAAATGATTGAAGTTATTTTTCATAACTCTAGTTAGGTGATTTATCATTCTCATGAATTTTTCATTTCTAGAATCCATAGGAGGGATGTCAGTAAATAGTCCATTGCGATCACCATTTATTCTATTCGAAATAATTCCTACTATTTTATTAAATAAGAAAACCATAGTTAGAAAAGTGTTTCTTTTATGAATCATATGACTCTAAAGGAATTTCATGTTTTAAAATACCATTCAATAAACATTTTATTTATTAAAAAAATTAGATTTTCTATAAATCCTTTACAATGGTTCATAAAATAATTTCACTAATAAAAAATCTCCCTTGGGAGTGTCAAACTAGGGGTTTAGTAAGGCATGTTGTCATGTAGTTGGTAACATTGTGACATGATATATGCACCTTGCGAGAGTTTTTACCTATAGGTATATATATTCAAGAACCACACCCACTAATTTGAATCTATAAAGTGATTTATTTATTCAGAAACCACTGACTTAACACTTTACCAAAATACCAAGATGTTTCCCTATATTTTAACTTTTTTATTAGGTTCTTCCTAATGTTTTTAAAAATTAATTTACATAAATAACGAATCCTTTTTTATACCTACTATTACGTCTGACCTTTTTATTAGATTAACATTCATTACATTGTACAAAATAGAGGATCTTTTAATGTTCAGTTTCTTTTAAATAAGATAAATAAACAGAAAACATAATTTTTTTTCTAAATAATGATATATTCTTCTTCATTAGTTATTCCTAAGTTATATTTCTATATCCCATAATCTAGGGACATACCTCAAGGGGAAGGGTGGGAATAATCCATAGCAATGGAATATG
The DNA here is from genome assembly GCA_963277665.1 of Viscum album. Taxonomy (NCBI): domain Eukaryota; kingdom Viridiplantae; phylum Streptophyta; class Magnoliopsida; order Santalales; family Viscaceae; genus Viscum; species Viscum album. The sequence continues at coordinate 1,292,500,638 of OY728119.1, forward strand.
AGGAAAATAATAATAACATGAGGAATATCATAAAGGCACAAGGAAAATAAAATGGGTAAATAATAATAAAAATAACATGAGTTATAAAATATAAATGTGAATATAACTTTTATATAATACATTCATAATAATATCACCAAGATTTTTCACCGAGGTGTTTAAAAATTACCACGGTTATTTATAAAGGTATCATAAAACATGTCATCTCTTTAGATTAAATTCTTTACCCGGTGCATTAAAGAGCTATCAGGGAACATTATTCATATGTATTTATTAATATGGGCCATGAATTTCAAAATAAAATATTTCGTAAATATCCCATAGAGAATAAATGCAAATGAGTTTCATATCAAAATCAGGGTGTTTCAAAAGTGTTTTAAAAACATGATCATTATGCTATTTTCTACACAGAATGAGAATGAGGGTTTTATATATATCATTAACAGAAAAAAATAAATAATTTTTTATATCTTGGAGAATATAACTTGAATAGATATAGGTTTGGGTATTTACAAAAAAAATTAAACGGAATTTCTTTGGGATAATATATTAAATTTTAGAAGTAAAATTGTAGAGACCCGTATCTTGACGTACATGGACATTACATAACATTTGCGGAATACTTAGCACATAACAAAAATACACAAACAAGGATCGTAATAGTTTAGTGTCTTTGGAAACTTGGAACGTAATCTTCTAATCGTGGTGAAAGATATTCAATATCTCCCATAAAGATCTTCCCTTTTTTTATACCTAAAACCTTTCTTTATATCCTGGGGAAAAGAAAACATAAAATGGTGAGCTCAAATGCTCAGTAAGGGTAAACAAAAGAAATATCAATCACATCATATACATAAGAACATAGCTTTTGGAAATCTTAACCTGCAAAAGAGCTCATAATATCATATCATGGGATAAATCATAGAAGTGAAAATGAGATCCCCATAATCATAACATAAAACTTGAAACTTTGTGGCATGCACACATAATCATGGAAAATCATTTCTTGTTAGTCATGACTCATTGCCAAGACTATCTTAGTGGACAAAGTCCCTTTCTGAACCGAGTTCACTCCTCGTTTCAGTCCTGTATCACTGAACCAAAATAACCTTCCGTTCCAGCCATGTCTATCTCATGAGATATAAAATCATTACCCAATGCATTGGAGGGAGATATAGGTCCCACCCATCTTATAATGAATCCTTTCTTATGTGTGCCACATAATCATAAACCATACATCATAGCGTAACCCATGTAATAAAAATGAGATTCTTAAACAACATGACATCATAAAACAATTCATATAAGATAAAGGAATTCATAAAAATATTTCCATCACAACATAATCAAACCAATGTAATAATAGGGATAGAAATAGAACCCTTTTATTATCTTAGATGGAAGTTAATTTTGATAAAATACTTGAACTCCATTCTTGAGGAAAATATCCTTTCTACTTCAAAAACATTTTTCCTTTCATAACATGTCATACGACTTTAAAATAAAACAAGTTGATTAAAAATAAACTTGAAAACTTGTAAAGGAAGTTTCTTGGAAATAATGTTTTAAAAATCCATTCATGCCGTATAAGTTAAAAAAAAAACATTCTTCGTACTTTTGTCGGAAAAGTCAAAAAGTACCTCGTACGAAAAACGACAAAAGATTCCTTTCATACATATTACTAAAAACTCACCGAAGGGTAAAAATGGATTTAAACAATTGTAGGTGGATGGAAATAATATTACATATTGATGAAACATGGATTTGGATGATAAAATACACCCCAGTAAATACTTACGAATAAACAATCTCGGATAAAAATGAGATTGTGATATTTCCCTTACATTAGGTCCGATTTGCTTCGTATGTGTCCGAACCTCCTGTATAATGATTTAAATAATGTCATTGACTTATTACAGAATCATATTCATTGTTATGATATCATATATGGTTCACTTATGACATTATATTACCCGTTCTTTTGTAAATTCCATGTTAAAGAAGCGTTTTGGGTAAAATCGTTTCATTTATCGTAGGTGTTTTGACTTGTTGTTCTTGACATCATTATTACTTATATCATGATTTAATTACTTCCAGAATATAAAACATGATTTATATATCATATATATTCAGTATATAAATATATAATAGATAGATAAATAAAATGAAAAACACCGTTCATGGAGACGGTAGTCCGTACGTACGCATGAACGCTGTTTTCTTTTCCTTATTGTCTTGAAATGGAAGTAAGTAGATGACATACATATATATATATATACATAAATCCAGTAGCTTTATAATGTCATATATTTCATTATTATTTCTTATATATACTTTATAATCATTCTTAAATGGTTAACATGGAGAATGAATCTCATCGCGTCGTGGAGACGGTAGTCCGTACGTACGCACGAGCGATGATATCATTTCTATAAATATTGAATTGAATTGGAGTGGATTAAAAAATATATCAGAATCAATATGATTTTGTAATAACTATTTATAGTTATTCTTTACACCATTATACCCATCCATGTAAGGTGGTGGTGGAAAATAGATTACACCACGGCGTGGAGACGGTATTCCGTACGTACGCACGCGCAGTGATTTTTTTTCCCGTAGGATGGATAGATGGTGAAATAGGGTTGTTTCATACTTATAATAACATATCAGTATATGAGTGATACTGATGTTATTACTTCATAATGAAACAACCTAAGAATAAGAAGTGGAAGAAGAAATAAAGATGAAAGAATTGGTAACGGTAATTACCTCTTCTTTGAAGCGCCTCTTTGAGACCTCCGCTTAGGGCACTAAAATTGGTCTTTGAGGAATACCAGAACCTCTAGGATGTTTCTAGGGAAGTGGAGAAGAGATTTTGGCAGGGGTTGGCCGATCTTGAGTGCTCAAATTGGTGTTAGGAGGAGGGGGAGGAGGTGTCCTTTTATAAGGGAGGAGAGGGGCACCTTAGGAATACCTCAAAATATTATTTTATATTAATGTCAAAATCGGTTTATAATGGTTCCAAAGGGTCTTATTTCGAAGCTAAAGTGGGGTTGGGTCGAAATCCTATCAACCAATAAGATTTAGACAAGTTTAGTGTATTATTTTAACCTTATCAATTAGATTTAACTCTAAGTTAAATAATTTAACTTTTACCGTGTCTTTTTGTTTTCTTTCACTATATGGTTAATACACTTACTATAACATGTCAAACGAACCCCAAATTGTTTATTATTAATATATATATCCTTATATAAGTCATTTGGCCGAACCTTAGATTTTTAGGAATAAAATAATAATTAATAATATAATATTTTATTTAAAAACTATTTTGTGTCAATTTTGACACTATTTGATATATGATTTTTGTGAAAGTCATAACAGAATTATATGTTCGAACCAAGTTGATTAAATCAACACTAATATATCATAGTAACCTAGAAAATTAGTGGAATTCATAAAAAGTCTAAAATTACATTTAGTTTGGTGTTTATAACATCAATTATGTCAATATTTCATTAATAAGATAATTACTGCATCATCGTTGTGTCATAAATAAATTAACTTATATGATGTCTAAAAATTACAAATAAAATACCATTATGTAGGAAATATTTTTATCTTTCTAATGAATATTTACAATCGAATTTATCTTATGTATAAACCTATATTAAAAATGTTTTAGTAAATAAACTTTGATTTTAACTCTTTTAACTCTTCTTTGAATTAAATAATAATAAATGTTTTAATCTAATCCAAGTGGGCCTAAATGATGATATTTTACACTTAAGGTTGTTTTTGGTCGAGATACACTTGTCCAATAGAATTAGGACATGTGTTAGGGTAATATTAATATCATTATTACCCTTAATTACCGTATTTACTTTTAACTGTGGTAAATAAAAGTAAAAAGTTACTATTCACCAAAAATTATTTTCATCTCATTGAACCACATTTTACTTACTGACATCAACCGTGTCTCTCAGATTTTTGAAATTCCATTCACAGAAGCGGTAAAATTAAGTTTTATGAAAAATTCAGTTTTTTAACTACCACTTAGTAGTTTCACTATTGATCAAAAATTGATGTTTTTCAGAACAATGCCAAAATTTCATCCTAAGCTATATTTCATATTCCGAATTCAAAAATGAAGTCTATTTTACCAAATTCATAACATAAAAGTTTAATTAATTAATTTTATAATTAAATCCCGCTGTTAAAACAAATAGCGTGTTTTTAAGAAACAATATCTATCAAAAGATTGACACTTGATTATGTCTGGTTTAAATGTGAAATTACATCCAATGACCAACATTGTATTAAATTGTAAAAATATATTCTAAATATACTTTAAAACCACTCAAATTAATGATTTATCACTATTAATTATTTCGATTAAAAAAGTTGTTTTTAATTATAATTTAGTAATTTTCACTATTCATCAGAATATGAAAGTTATCCGAAAAGTACCAAAATTTCACCTTAGGCTAAATTCGATACTCCGAATCCAAAAATGAAGTCCATTTTGAGAGCTAAAATTTCTAAAATTTAAAAAGTGGTTATTACTATTCATAACGGCTAGTTTTAATAATATTTTAATAGCATATCATTGTTTCGTGAAACTCGGTATTACGTACTACACACGCTATCGAGGAAGGTTGAGATTGTGTGTAATGCAAGGCAAGTCAAGGATGTGTGTTGTGCAAGCTTCTTTTGATGTAGCGTACAACACAAGACATTAAAAATAATATTTTTTCATAAAATCTCGGGGTGTTACATTCTACCTCCCTTAAAATGAATTTCGCCCTCGAAATTCGTCGGGGTTATAAATGGTTTACTATTCGAAAGTTTCTTTAATAGAAACCCACATCGTAAAAAGGAATACCAAAACTTGGATTTAAAAACTAAAGTATGAAATGTAACGATTACCCAAATAAACTAATCACTGGGTTTCCACATAGGTGAAAATATGGATATGAAAGAGAAATCTAACCATCATGTTCTGATGGAGAGTGGTAGAGAACATGGCTATGGGAAAGCCAGTAATCACAAATCCATAAATTTGTGATGATATAAGGTACCATCTGATTCATCAGGTATAAGATCACTAGGACAACATTTTTGGTTTTCAAGATCATTTCCCTAAAGTTGAAAATTTGAATTAGAATAAATACTTACTTTATTTTGGTACAATCTCACTGTTGTTCGTGCCTTGAACAATTTCCACTTCATCTCTTAAATAAATGAAGTTGAATTTGTTATTCGTGAAGTGTTAGCAGATCATGTGATAGAATGACTGTTCATTCCATCTGTCTCAAACAAAAGGTTAACAAAAGTTATTAAATATACATAAGTCATTCTATAGTGAGATTAATCATATGTGTTTCCTAAAATGGACTTATACTTCATATATCATATTGCTTAATATAATAAAACTAGTTTCTACTAAACAGGGACATCCTGTAGGCCCGTGGTAGGCGATAAAGGCCAGTCGCACTTTGGTTGTGGGTTCGATTCCTACAGCCTTGTCCGACGCGATGGGCTGTCGCCCGTCCTGCAGGTTGTCCTTTTTCTAAAACTATATTACTATAACATCCCATCAATAATATCGAAAAAAAACTTCTATCCATAAACAATACTAACTTATGGTTAACATAATCCATTCCAATCTTTAGGCTTATCCATAATACTGCCGTCCACTCTCAGAGATTTAATACCATCATTGATCCCCATATATCATAAGATATATCTGATTGGTCACATTACAAACATTCAAAGGCCTTAATCTTGTACTTTCTTGAATACCCATTGAACCATAGTGAAAACTTGAATGCAGTTAAAAGTTAACACTTTCCATATACAAAAATCCTCAAAATTCTATATACTCAAACCATGATATCAATTATTCCTTATATCAATCATGAGCTCATTAATACTATTAAACATTTCATTTTCTCGTTTTCCCTTCGTTATGCGCATATCATCTTATTTCCAAAAACTATCTCAATAACTTTGAATACCACATCAATAAATATTGCAATACTCAATGATACAACATTATTTTGGAATCCCATTACATAAACACTTAATCATTCCACCACATCGTTGTCATATTCAACATTGCCAATAGTGATCGCATGTGACTTCACTTTGTCCTTTGCCTTCAGTGGTTGCTCATGTTGATCATCACTAACCCTTGGATTAGGGCATTTATTAGCATAATGCCCCATTTCCTTGCACTTGAAGCATTGAAGTGTTGGTGGTGCGTTCTCTGCAGTGTTTTCTTTATTCACATCATTAGAAACCCTTTTTCCATTACTTCGACACTCAGCTGCTCGATGACCTTCTTTTCCACACTTAAAACATTTTCTAGTCCCTTTAAGACAATCTCCACCATGATTCTTTCCACACTTTGTGCATAAGGAAACACTCATCTTCTTTTCACCATTATTCTGAGATTTCTCCTTGAACTCCTTCTTTCGTTTCTTGTCAAAACCATGAGATGGATATATAACACCAACTTCCATTTCTACCTTGATAGCACAACGCACAATTTCTTGATAGCTAATGAAGTCTCTTATAGCTAATGCCCTTCGAAGACTTGGTTTTAAGCCACTGAAAAATCGATCAACTTTACTTTCAGGTTGGATGATAATGCCAGATGCATACCTTGCAAGTCTTGTAAAATTCGCTTCGTATATACCAACAGATTCATCATCCTTCTGCTTCAGCTCAAGAAACTCCTTTTCCATCTTTGTTCGAAGAATACGAGGGAAGTACTTACTGAAAAACAAGTTCTTGAACTCGTCCCATTCCATGGACTCAATTTCATATCTTGGCCTCGTATTCTTGATAAGATTCCACCATTGATCAGCTTCACCTTCCAAACGATATACTGCTAAGATGACTTTATCATGTTCAGAACATTGAAGAACTGAAAATATCTTTTCAGTGGTACTGATCCATTGTTCAACAACAAGTGGATCGGAAGTCCCACTGAATGAAGGTAGACGTTGCCTCATGAAGGACTCAATAGAATATTGTTCCATTCTCTGCTCATTTGGAAGTCCAGAATGATTCATAGCTTGTGTAAGTATAGCAATAAGATTTTGCACTCCATCTCCCATAACATTTGTTTGTTCAGGAGGTCAATCATTGCATTGTCCATTGCATTGATCAACACGGTTCCTTCGGGTTCCAGCCATCGTCTAAAACCCAAAAAGAATAGTGTGAGAGGAAAAAATCATTCTAGGGAAAACAACATAGTAAAGGGGAAGTGCCCTTAATATCTAACATCTTAGGTTAAATTTTAAGATCGTTACCGTAGTTCTAGGACCATATCCTATACGTATACTTATCCTTAGGGACATCCCTAGACATACCTTAGAAATATCTCTAGGGATCTCACTAACGTTTTCGCATCCTAGTTTCCAAAGGTTGACTAAACCTTTCCTATGATACCAACTGTAGAGACCCGTATCTTGACGTAAATGGACATTACATTACATTTGCGGAATACTTAGAACATAACAAAAATACACACACAAGGATCGTAATAGTTTAGTGTCTTTGGAAACTCGGAACGTAATCTTCTAATCGTGGTGAAAGATCTTCAATATCTCCCATAAAGATCTTCCCTTTTTTTTAATACCTAAAACCTTTCTTTATATCCTGGGGAAAAGAAAACATAAAAGGGTGAGATCAAATGCTCAGTAAGGGTAAACAAAAGAAATATCAATCACATCATATACATAAGAACATAGCTTTTGGAAATCTTAACCTGCAAAAGAGCTCATAATATCATATCATGGGATAAATCATAGAAGTGAAAATGAGATCCCCATAATCATAACATAAAACTTGAAACTTTGTGGAATGCACACATAATCATGGAAAATCATTTCTTGTTAGTCATGACTCATTTCCAAGACTATCTTAGTGGACAAAGTCCCTTTCTGAACCGAGTTCACTCCTCATTTCTGTCATGTATCACTGAACCGAAATAACCTTCCATTCCAGCCATGTCTATATCATGAGATATAAAATCTTTACCCAATGCATTGGAGGGAGATATAGGTCCCACCCATCTTATAATGAATCCTTTTTTATGTGTGCCACATAATCATAAACCATACATCATAGCGTAACCCATGTAATAAAAATGAGATTCTTAAACAACATGACATCATAAAACAATTCATATAAGATAAAGGAATTCATAAAAATATTTCCATCACAACATAATCAAACCAATGTAATAATAAGGATAAAAATAGAACCCTTTTATTATCTTAGATGGAAAATAATTTTGATAAAATACTTGAACTCCATTCTTGAGGAAAATATCCTTTCTACTTCAAAAACATTTTTCCTTTCATAACATGTCATACGACTTTAAAATAAAACAAGTTGATTAAAAATAAACTTTAAAACTTGTAAAGGAAGTTTCTTGGAAATAATGTTTTAAAAATCCATTCATGCCGTATAAGTTAAAAAAAACATTCTTCGTACTTTTGTCGGAAAAGTCAAAAAGTACCTCGTACGAAAAACGACAAAAGATTCCTTTCATACATATTACTAAAAACTCACCGAAGGGTAAAAATGGATTTAAACAATTGTAGGTGGATGGAAATAATATTACATATTGATGAAACATGGATTTGGATGATAAAATACACCCCAGTAAATACTTACGAATAAACAATCTCGGATAAAAATGAGATTGTGATATTTCCCTTACCTTAGGTCCGATTTGCTTCGTATGTGTCCGAACCTCCTGTATAATGATTTAAATAATGTCATTGACTTATTACAGAATCATATTCATTGTTATGATATCATATATGGTTCACTTATGACATTATATTACCCGTTCTTTTGTAAATTCCATGTTAAAGAAGCGTTTTGGGTAAAATCGTTTCATTTATCGTAGGTGTTTTGACTTGTTGTTCTTGACATCATTATTACTTATATCATGATTTACTTACTTTCAGAATATAAAACATGATTTATATATCATATATATTCAGTATATAAATATATAATAGATAGATAAATAAAATGAAAAACACCGTTCATGGAGACGGTAGTCCGTACGTACGCATGAACGATGTTTTCCTTTCCTTATTGTCTTGAAATGGAAGTAAGTAGATGAAATACATATATATATATATACATAAATCCAGTAGCTTTATAATGTCATATATTTCATTATTATTTCTTATATATACTTTATAATCATTCTTAAATGGTTAACATGGAGAATGAATCTCATCGCGTCGTGGAGACGGTAGTCCGTACGTACGCACGAGCGATGATATCATTTCTATAAATATTGAATTAAATTGGAGTGGATTATAAAATATATCAGAATCAATATGATGTTGTAATAACTATGTATAGTTATTCTTTACACCATTATACCCATCCATGTAAGGTGGTGGTGGAAAATATATTACACCACGGCGTGGAGACGGTATTCCGTACGTACGCACGCGCGGTGATTTCTTTTTCCGTAGGATGGATAGATGGTGAAATAGGGTTGTTTCATACTTATAATAACATATCAGTATATGAGTGATACTGATGTTATTACTTCATAATGAAACAACCTAAGAAGAAGAAGTGGAAGAAGAAATAAAGATGAAAGAATTGGTAACGGTAATTACCTCTTCTTTGAAGCGCCTCTTTGAGACCTCCTCTTAGGGCACTAAAATTGGTCTTTGAGGAAGACCAGAACCTCTAGGATGTTTCTAGGGAAGTGGAGAAGAGATTTTGGCAGGGTTTGGCCGAGCATGAGTGCTCAAATTGGTGTGAGGAGGAGGGGGAGGAGGTGTCCTTTTATAAGGGAGGAGAGGGGCACCTTAGGAATACCTCAAAATATTATTTTATATTAATGTCAAAATCGGTTTATAATGGTTCCAAAGGGTCTTATTTCGAAGCTAAAGTGGGGTGGGGTCGAAATAATATCAACCAATAAGATTTAGACAAGTTTAGGGTATTATGTTAACCTTATCAATTAGATTTAACTCTAAGTTAAATAATTTAACTTTTACCGTGTTTTTTTGTTTTCTTTCACTATATGGTTAATACACTTACTATAACATGCCAAACGAACCCCAAATTGTTTATTATTAATATATATATCCTTATCTAAGTCATTTGGCCGAACCTTAGATTTTTAGGAATAAAATAACAATTAATAATATAATATTTGATTTAAAAACTATTTTGTGTCAATTTTGACACTATTTGATATATGATTTTTGTGAAAGTCATAACAGAATTATATGTTCGAACCAAGTTGATTAAATAAACACTAATATATCATAGTAACCTAGAAAATTAGTGGAATTCATAAAAAGTCTAAAATTACATTTTTTGGTGTTTATAACATCAATTATGTCAATATATCATTAATAAGATAATTACTGCATCATCTTTGTGTCATAAATAAATTAAATTATTTGATGTATAAAAATTACAAATAAAATACCATTATGTAGGAAATCTTTTTATCTTTCTAATGAATATTTACAATCGAATTTATCTTATGTATAACCCTATATTAAAAATGTTTTAGTAAATAAACTTTGATTTTAACTCTTTTAACTCTTCTTTGAATTAAATAATAATAAATGTCCTAATCTAATCCAAGTGGGCCTAAATGATAATATTTTACACTTAAGGTTGTTTTTGGTCGAGATAAACTTGTCCAATAGAATTAGGACATGTGTTAGGGTAATATTAATATCATTCTTACCCTTAATTACCCTATTTACTTTTAACCGTGGTAAATAAAAGTAAAAAGTTACTATTCACCAAAAATTATTTTCATCTCATTGAACCACATTTTACTTACTGACATCAACCGTGTCTCTCGGATTTTTGAAATTCCATTCACAGAAGCGGTAAAATTAAGTTTTATGAAAAATTCAGTTTTTTAACTACCACTTAGTAGTTTGACTATTCATCAAAAATTGATGTTTTTCAGAACAATGCCAAAATTTCATCCTAAGCTATATTTCATATTCCGAATTCAAAAATGAAGTATATTTTACCAACTTCATAACATAAAAGTTGCATTAATTAATTTTATAATTAAATCCCGCTGTTAAAACAAATAGCGTGTTTTTAAGAAACAATATCTATCAAAAGATTGACACTTGATTATGTCTGGTTTAAATGTGAAATTACATCCAATGACCAACATTGTATTAAATTGTAAAAATATATTCTAAATATACTTTAAAACCACTCAAATTAATGATTTATCACTATTAATTATTTCGATTAAAAAAGTTGTTTTTAATTATAATTTAGTAATTTTCACTATTCATCAGAATATGAAAGTTATCCGAAAAGTACCAAAATTTCACCTTAGGCTAAATTCGATACTCCGAATCAAAAAATGAAGTCCATTTTGAGAGCTAAAATTTGTAAAATTTAAAAAGTGGTTATTACTATTCATAACGACTATTTTTAATAATATTTTAATAGCATATCATTGTTTCGTGAAACTCAGTATTACGTACTACACACGCTATCGAGGAAGGTTGCGATTGCGTGTAATGCAAGGCAAGTCAAGGATGTGTGTTGTGCAAGCTTCTTTTGGTGTAGCGTACAACACAAGACATTAAAAATAATATTTTTTCATAAAATCTCGGGGTGTTACAAAAATTGTCACTATAATAGGTATAAAACGTGGTTTTATAAAAGGGTAAAAATAGAGGGTAAAAAGGTAATCAATTGATAAAACATAATTTCGAATTAAGGTAATTAATATAAATGAAATAATATAGAGTTACGATAATATTTTGAAGAAATATACACAAATATGTTCTTGAAATGAAGAGAAAAGAAAGATATTTACCTTACCTTGAAGAGTTACTCCTAAAAATCGAAGATTGAGAACTTGGGGGGCTTGAGGAAACCTTAGGAAGAGTCCTTGGGGAGGTAAAAATATCCTAAATATGGGGAGGAATAATTGGAAGTTAAACGATGTTGAGAAATGGGAGGTCATTTATAGAAAAAGAGGAGGATTTGTTTTTCAATTTCCTTAGACACCTATAAATTTGTAAATAAAAAACCATCAGCTTGCCCATGGTATTTTACAATGGAATTGGAATCTTGGAATAATTATTAAGATATTTTAATCCAGAATATTGGACATGCCTTTTATATTACTTATTACATCATTATTACATAATTGTGATGCTATTAAACTTACCAAAAAACCCAAACTGTATTTTTTCTGTTCACAAATAGCTAACATATTTTTTTAAAATTCAAAAAAATTCACTCTAACCTAATTTAGGTTATTTGAATCTAAAAATGATAATTATTTTATCATAATAATTATATAAATATTATAATTTTAACTTTAAAATTTAAAAATCAATTTTTATTAAAAATAATAGCGGAAAAAAATTCATCGTAAAATATCTGAAACATGAAAAAATAAAATAATTTTATCATTTATATTGAAATAGGATTGTTTTAATCATAATATTTTATTAAATTAATCATTATTAATAATAAATTTGTTTATTATATTATTTAAATCTTTTATGAAAAGTACAATTTCTATCTGAAAATTCAATTTTCTGATTCGTTAAATTTTAAGAAAAGGTATTCTCAAAAGGGAATTGATGGAATAAAAATTTTATTTATATAAAAGAATTACACTTTAAGTACTAAGGTCTCGAAACATAAACCCATATAACACTCACATGGATCCTAATGGTATGGTGTGCGATGGTGGTAGATTCATGGGGTTCCTCGGATAACATTACCCGAGTTGTAATTTCCACTAACTTGAACTTCTCACGAAGGTGATTTCATTAAAAATTCACTTGATGAAGATCATATTGGGATTGGTCAAGTGAAAGGACCAGTGATGCTACCTCTCTACCATATTTTTCCAAATGAGCTTCATACAACATGACTCTACTGGTTGGGGCCATCGAGTCTTCTTTCTATATCAATTATCCTTTGTTAAAATATTTCTTATAAACTTTGATGATAATGTTAAGATTATTATCAATCGTATAGTTCCCAATTGTCATATTATCCAACGGTAATAATTGACCAATAGTCATATTATGTTTTTATCCATATGGTCACATTTTACTTTATATTCACGTCATTAAAAAATCTTTAGTGTGAATAAAATAATATAACACATTTTTCCAGGAAATAATTATCATTCAAAATTTTTGGGTGGTTAAATTATATTATTTTTGAATGAAGAAAGAACATAGAAATTTTTTTCGAAAGAAAAAAGAATCTATTTGAGATGTCCATGATTGGTGAAATGAAATACATTATGGGGTTACAAATCTCACAAAAGAAGAAATAAATTTTTATTTCTCAATAAAAGTATACTAAGGAACTTCTTAAAAAGTTTAGAATGAAAAATTAGAACCCATTTTCCACACCAATTTTCATTAAAACCATATTGAATAAAGATATATAAGGTAAAGAAGTACACTATAAGGAGTTTTGAAAGTTGATTGATAGTTTTTTATATCTGAAGTCGTCAATATGAGACATTGTTTATGATCTTAAATTATGTGAAAGATTCCAATGTTCTATAAAGGAATCAAATATATTGTCCAGTAAAATAATTCTACGATATATATAAAAAATGACATATTTTTGAATCAGGTATTATAGCTCAAGAAGAATTGATTTTTTTGATATTCAACTTATGATTGGGTAGGAAGTGTTATTGATAGAATATCTATATCTGGTAGAGTTTTCTTTCCTGGTGAATGATATTTAAGTTCGATTACAAAAAAAATAGTTAATAATAGCATGACTTTAGAGGAGTACGTTACTTCACTAAATCTATTACCCAACTTGAGTAAACTAATACTGAGTTTGAAGAATTTCATATTGAAGTGAAGTTACCTATTCTATTGGTCTATGATAATCAGAGTTCCATAAACATTACAAGAAATATAGTACCACAATATCTCTCAAAACATATTGATATCTTATATCAAATCATCAAAGATCATGAGGAAAAGAATGAAATGAGAATGCAGTATGTTCCTATAATGGAATAAGTTGCTGATATTTTCAAAAAACCTTTAAGAAAGGAATCATTTTTCAAACTAATGCTATACATGGGAATGTAAACTTTTTATTTACAATTTTGTGGTATATTTTTCTATCTGATTTCTCATATAGTCTTTGGATTGTTTTTTCAAGGGGGAGTAAACTTATGTCACATAAATCTATCTATCAATATGTGCTAATCCTTTTAAGGATTCTTGTATTTTGAGGGATATATGGATAAGTTGGTATCTCATCATGTAATTGTGTGAATGGTTCTAATAGTTTATGGAGATGGTTATAGAAAAAAAATTTATATAGTAAGAATGAATGTAAAAGAAGTTGTGAAGAGGAAGTGTTTGAATTTTTGAAGAGTTTCTTAAGTCACTACTTATGGAAAATTTGGGTTTTAACTCAAATATTATTTTTTAATATAATAATTTAGCTCACATAAGAATTGAATTTTTTATTGGTGATCCATAGATCATGTTGAAATGTTTAGTGATTTTTGATCCTTGGTTGAAAAAAACCCCAAATGGGGGATTGTTGGTACCAAGTTCATTGGATGTTGTTTTCGGATGATGGAAGAAGTTTTTGCTGTGGTTTGTGATTTTTTTGTCATTAAAAAAAATAATTTCACTTTGTATATTTTGTTGATCAGATGAAATGGGTATCAGACTCATAATATTATATGAAATCTTGATAAGAAAATGCACCAATTTTGGTTTTCTGTTCCAGTGATTTTTTTTGTATGATGTTTTTTTTTCAATCTTAGATTGTGCCTGGAATGATTTTTTTGATCATAGTGATAGATTCTAAATGTATCTCAAGATATTTGATACAAGAAATGATGATTTTTTTATATTCTATTAGTTCTCAAACAACCTAATTTTGTCAAAAGTTGTGATTCGCGAATTTTGAAAGAAAGGAAGAGAAAAGGATTTGTAAGTCATATAATGATTTTCTGATATGAATGTTCTCAACTTCATAAAAAAGTCATGATACATGAATGTGTTTATAGAAGAATAATGATTATATAGTCCAATTATTTTGGTTATAGATCTTTGTTATAAGAATTTTAGGAAGAAAAGTTTGTCTAATGGCTGGGAAGTATGACGTTTCTAAAGTTATATGTTCTTCTGGGGCACTAATCAACCGATTTCTCGGACTTAAAGACTCATCTGATTGTATGATCCACCAAATTCACCAGTCTATACAATCAATAATTGGTTTTATAGAATCTATAAAAAATTATTCACTGTTGACACTAGTTCATCAGACACGGTGTGTCATAAATACATTGGAGGAATTATGACACAAATCAATTAGACACGTTGTTGATATCAATAGTGAAAAAGATACAGAGTAATATTAAAGATAGATCAAAATAGTTTTAATACAAAGAAAAGTGGTTGACTCTAATAGGTAAGTTGTTTTTTTTGGGTAAAATAATTGAGAAGATCTTCAGAGATAGATACTTCAGATGAGATCAGTGTCTGATCAATTAAATGAAGCATAAACATGTTGTAAACCATTTTAAAAAATATCTGAATTGATTTCATTTGGTTTAAGACTCATCTTAGAATATATAACAATGATAAATCATATATAAGTAAAGATACATCCATCTAATTGAAGATAAAAGTAATAATCATTGGATTATGGAATTCCTCAAAAGTGAGATCATCAGTCTGAGGATTTTTTTAAACAATGAAGAAAAATGTGAATTTTTTTCGCTATTGTCAAAGTGTTGTCGAGGGGTTTCAAAATCATTTTAAGTCACGGTAATTTTTGTGGAATATTAGCTAAAAAACATTAATTTTCTGAAATAGATTCTTGTAAATAAACTAGAGTAGAAAAGAATTTCAACAATGTTTAAGGTAGAATAGTTTGATATATTTCAGTTTGTTCAGATAATTAGAATAGGGAGTGTTAAGTTTTTCATGTGTTTTAGAAAAATGAAAACAATATTAGAATGAAAATTCTTTTAGTATAACGATATTTTTGTATGTTTAATTTTTTTAATTTGTGAGAAGATTCTATAGATTTTTAGAATAATCCAGATGAGTTAAGAATCACTAAAATTATCAAAGATGAATTCGAAACGAGGGTGAAATTCATGTTTCTATAAATTAGTTGGAGTGGGAAATTGAAATTTGTTTCCAAAAAATTCCATTTAAAGAGAACATATAAATAAGTGTTGAAGTAAATAATAATTTATAATGAAGAAACGAGTCATTTGTGGAGAGAGTGAGAGTGATCAAGGTTTTTAGGTAGAGTAAAAGTTTTTAAATAAATTTTTCACGAGAAAGTATTTTCGAATGAACATATTTAAGAAAGATATATAATTTAGAGGTTATCAGATCAGACTGACCCATGAAACTAATATATCTAGGAATTAAATAAGGTGTTATGAATTGTTTCTGAAGTATCATTTCATTCTTCTTTTTTCATATTATAGAATCAGACTAAGGAATCAGACTGAGTTTTTATAAAAAGTTCAGAGTGGTTGTTTCTCCCTATTTAAAGGTGGGAAAGTGAAGAATTGTGTTTTGAAGATTTATAAAAGTTAATGTTGATGATGAATCCTGGTGAAATTTTTAGAACATACTGGTTAAGGGTTTAAACATATTAAAAAACGTATACTACATCATTTATGCTAGAAAATGCACATGAACTGTTGTATTTATCATAGTGATACACAAGTGTATGTTTATTTCCTAATTATTTTATCCACACAAAATGACTATTTTCAGGAGGATTGTGTGGTATTGGATTTTTTTTCAATCCATTCCAAGGACTAGATAATTTTTCTGATTATTTATCCTTGTGAATACTTATATTCATATACACATGTTATAATTTTGTTTTTAAAAAAGTGAGAATTTTTTAACTAGAGGAGAATGCTGTTTTATAAAAAACAATAACCTAAAATAAAAAGATATCACTTATTAACCCCTCCCACTTTCAATGATACATTGATACTGGTAGGGAATTTTCTAGAAAAATGTCACCCTTGTGGATTGAGAGAGCCCATTCAAGGAATTTAGGGCCTATTGAAGATCGAGAGAGATTATAAAATTTTTATACTCTCTTAGCTTCCTAGTGAACAATGTCCTAGATTAATTCATACTAGACCCAATTTTATAGAACCAATGATGAATATTTCTCATGGCTGGTTTTATTTGGATTCTGTTATGTTTGTGTGTAGAAAACCTTTTTGGATACATGGTGTCGATTATGGTTGTGATTATATTTATTCCATATGGTGCACTTTATTTTTGGGAGCCTTGTGAATTCCCACTTTTGAAATATGAAATGTTTTTTAGAAAAACAAAAGGTACTTCTTCCAAATTTTTTTGAAATAAAAATATTTTAAATAATTTTAGTAGATGAAACTTATTGGTTTTCATGTAGAAATACATTATGAAAATTCATAGTGGTATCATATTATGTCATTTCCTCACACCTTGCGTATGACTTTGAGTGTATGTGTGCATGGTTATTTAGGACACAGGTTAAAGTAAGACCACATTTTTTTGGTTTCTCTTATTTATTATTTTCATCCATTGATGGTTTGAGAAGCTGGAGACATTGATCTCATGGAGTTCTAATCATGTGAATAATTTTGGTATTTTATTCCATTTGGGTTATTAGGTGTCATCCAGTTGGGATTCAATCGTACATTCATATTTTTTTACTTTGACTTATGGATATCATACACATGATTTGTTTAAAAATTATAATATGATGTTGGTTATATTAATAATTTTATGTTATTTCTACATACACTATATATGGATATTTATTTTTGGATGTCATAAAATGGATTTATAATTCATGGATTGTTTATGATATATTTTCATTAGAGAAACTATTCTAATATTGATAAGTGTGATACAATGGTGCTTGAATCCATCTGATGGTGATTGAAAATGTGATTCAGGCCTTATAGAAGGCTTCCCAGGTGACATGGATAGTTGAACTTGGTTATTTCATTAAAAAATAGTATTAAAGAACTCATGTTATTTGGGGGTCAATGGTATATAATACACAAGACTATTGGGGATCATGAGGTAGGTGTAGAAGAAGTGTCCGAAAAAATCTCTATCACACCAATCCTCAAGTTTCCATTCATGGTAATAAGTTGTGTTTTATTTTTGAATCTATTATGGGGTTTTTTCATTGAGATTTGATTGATTTTACCATTTGTTATGTTTTTTTGGGAAGAACCCAAGAGTGTTTTTTGAGAATGTCTTAGTGTTGTAGTGAAATGGGGGAGGGAATAATAGGCACAAAATTTAGGCATAAAGTTTGGAGGAACCATATGGATCATATGTGGCCAGGTCAGTAAACTTTCTAATAATGTTTCACATGGATTATGTATTTTTTGTCAAACCGTGCAACCAAACCTAGCGCAGTTATAAAATATCCAAATTGTGGATGTTTTTACAACATCATTGTTTGGAAATGTTATTAATGATAATGATGGTTGTATGAGATTTATTCTAATAGTTTTTCTGTGACTTAATTAATTGTTTTAGAAATATAATTTTATATTTAATGACTTTGTGTGTTGTGTTATTATAGAAAATTCCTTCCATAAAGTCCTGTTCAAATCCAACTGAGGGATCTGAGAGTCATGTTCCTCAAGTAAGACCTCTAGTTGAGACTTATTTTGTATAATTTGTTATAAAAAGTATATAGTCTTTGTGTTAAGAGAGAAAAATATTTTAGGAATGAATATTATACCATTCTCAAAAGAATAATAAGAACAATCTACCACTTTTCATGGTTACATAGAAACCCATAAATCGGAGGAATGGATCGAAATTATGAAGTGCATATATATCTTCTTGAAAAACTTAGAGACATCTAATGTTGGACTCACCACTTACTTATTATAAGGATCAGGAATAAAGTGGTAGGAATCAAAAGTTAATGTGAAGTTATATATGGATATCAATTGGACTACTTTCAAAAAGCTTTTTAATCAGATGTTTTATTTGGAGACATTGAGAGTTGAAAATAACTATGAATTTGTGAGTATGGATCAAGGATACCATTCCATGATGGATTACACTACTTGGGTTTTCTATCTATTTTTTTCTCCTAAGCTCATCATAAATGACAACCTCAATGCATGGTGTTTTAAAATGGGACTAAAGGCCAAGATTATGTTTATTCTTATTCAAAAGTTCGTACAAAAATATAATGATGTATTGGATAAAAAAATTATATGAGTTAGATTTAGAGGGTAGGATGAGTGTTAGTCGGATTTCTTCAACACTATCAGGTGTCTAAAGAGCTTCCTATTGATAAGAAATAAAGTGACATTAAGTTTATTAGAGTAGTTGTATATGTGGTCAACAATCAATAGGTTCAATTATAGTGGAGTCTTCAAGGAATAATACTATGACTTTATATTAGTGTGGGAATTATATACACCCTATAATTCACTACCTAGAGGTTCTGAGGATGTTCCACTAATGTGGGTATCCGTGTCATATCCAATGTTTCTTCAAGACTCCCCCATAAGGGAGTGATGTTGGATCTTCATTTTCTAAGGATTCAAAAGTGAGATTGTTTTATTATAAGTTCATGGGATCTCTCCTTTAATATAAAGGGAAATATCATTTAGATAATAGGAATTAAGATGGACCTAGGTCAGAATGTCTTTATATAGTAGATATAATATTTGAGGAATATAATTCTAGGATGGTAATAATTAGTGGTATGGTGTTTTTTAATTCTTACATGGAATTGGATTTGATTTATATTGATGATTCCAAATACATTATCTTATTGAATTTGATATATTATTTTGGTATGTGATAAGGGTAGATTCTATTTATGTTGGATCTATCAACCCTATTGGGAAAAAAGAAGGGTTAGGGTTTTAAGTACATGTTCTGGGTGCAGCAAAAGAGTGCAATGGGTCCTGACCAACTTTGATTTTTTTCATGATTAATGATCAATATGATATTTACACAATGATCAATGTCATGATATATAGAATTTAATCAAATAATATATACAAGGTATATAAAGACATAACCAGATAGAGTATCATCGCATATTATTTACAATAATTTTAATTAATTAAAGAATTACGTTGTTATAATTATTTATTTGTTAATCGATCTGACAAGAGATCTACATGTTATAATCATTGCATTATATGAATCAATATAATATTACTGCTAGTGGTTATCCACACGTGTTCTAAAAATCTCTTAATATCTCCATAGGAATTTTTGGGTGCTAGCACAACAGATCTTATTTCTTGTGTCACCCTCCTTTGATTGCCACTAGAACTGTTTCTATAGTGTTGTCATTGATCTCTCTTAAACTAAGAGTGAGAGGTGGAGGAAGATATATTTTCATTCTTGGAAGCATTCATAGTGAAGGTACATCTCTACGTCTTGAGAGGATTCTCAGAATTTTTTGTTCATATCCAAATAAATGAATTGTCTCTAATAGAAAATAGTATACACTGAGTTTAAGTACTGCTATGTTTCATATAAAATAATTGCACAAGTGCCATTTATTATTTATTTAATCCCTTTATAACCCTATGTCAAATAATGATAATAATCATAATAATAATAATAATATTTCTATACATGCACTTAACTTACAAATTAAATAAAATATTATTTAATCAAATAATATTCAACATTTGTTATTTCTCACCATAACATTAAACTTGGTCTTCCAGTCCTCTAATTTATTTTTCGAGCATTGAAAAACTATTTTTTACTTATTAAAAAAATTCCATCATGTTATTTTTCAATAAATAAAAAATTTCATAGTCACTAAATAGAAAATAAATATTTATTAAATATTTGGCACACATTATATTCTCTAAAACAATTGGTGAAAGAATAAATCTGATCAATTAAACATGAATAATTATTAAACCACATGTGGGAATAATATTTATTCATATTATTAAATAATTTTTTTATTTAACAGAGATTCTGGATACACTTAGTTTGTGACCCTCTAGGCCTCTTTCTCAGTGGCATTAGATGAAGTATCTTAAAGTGAATGGTTACCATCTAGAAAAAATCCAAGGCACCCATAGAGAAAGAATTTAACATTGTAATGAAATAATACCTCAAATTAATTCTTATGATATAATATAATCACTTTATCCCACTATCTCTAATCATGAAGGTTTTATGCCTATGCCATAAACCTATGTACTCGATGTCTTTTTGTTTGAATTATTGGAAAACAAACATTCTTATTGAACACCATTTCCATGGGTTTATTTAGGATACATTATTTCCCTCAAAGGGATTGAGATATCAACTTCTGTTAAAAAAGAATATTAAAAAATAATTCTTTATCGCATTATTCTTTAATGCAGTATTACTCGTCACACAACCAATATATCCTAACTCACCAAGAACATATTTCGTCACGATGTTCATCAAAAAATCAAATTACATGACTCATAATAATTGTTAATAATAATATTAACATCTATGAATCAATACACATGTACTCAAATACGAACATCCAATGACACATATAAATGTGGATTTCCTACTCGCATGTGTTGTTATCATAATATCCTATACTGGATATTACCGAGAGAGTACTTCGTGAGAAGGTTCCCAAAATCCATATTAGTCTCCACCCCTAATATCATATATCACTTGTGTTCCTTAGTTGATATCATCCATCTTTAGAACATATATTTAAGAATAGTGTCATAACACTTTTGTATTCTCATCATAGCGGGGAACTGTTGTGAATTTTTAGCATGACAGTTACTCATAGGACATTATCACATACTACATTCTGAAAAAGAAAAATCACGATGTGATAATTATTTTATTAACATTCAAAACTATGAATATAGGTCATCATACATAAGTTGTTTCTAGGGAACCAACTCCAACAGACTCCCACTTGCGTAGAACCAACTGCTAATAACCTTCAGTCTTCTTGATCTCACATGATACTCATGATTCTACCGAGATAAGACTTTATTCAAGGTTGTTTCCATTTTATCATCCATAGGTACTTTACTTAATGAAAATTATCTCTTTTTATAACAATTCATTAATAGGTGATACTTTATAAGTAGATACTTTGTTCATTGGTGTGATGTTGGCTATTTTTATAGGGCCATTGGTACAGTATTATCATAATAGAATGTGATAGGTTCATTACTTATATGTATCATATCAACCTCCTTGAAATTTTATTATATCCATATGGGATCCTTATCTTCATAAAAAGATTCTATATATATAGAATCCACTATAGAATCAGTGACAATTGGTTTCTTTGAACTCTTCCAACTCAAAGATCCTCTGTTGATACATAAAACATATCATAACTGTGACTTCAGAACATTCTAATCTGTCTGAAAAATAGCATCAGTATATCGAATAATGACAAAATCCAAATTTCCTCTATGCACCAAGAACATATCATTAGTTATTCTCAGATACATAATGATATACTTAGTAGTAGACCAATGCTATTATCCTAGATCTGTTTTACATTATTCTACCATGATCAATGAAGAAGAAATATCATGTTTAGTACATAGAATGCCATACATTATTGATCCTATCACTAAAGCATACGTGATATTACTCATTATCTCTTTCTCCTATCATTTATGAGGACACATTTTCTTAGAAAGATGTAAACCATGTGACACTAGAACAAATATCCTCTAGTATTGTTCCATACTAAATACCATTAGTATATGATCAACATATGTACTTTTACTTAGTCCAAGAAGACACATAGATCTATAACAAATGATCTTGATCCCTAGAATATAGGCTTCTTTACCTATGTCCTTTATATAGAAACACTTGTTTATCCAGTCTCTAATAGACGTTAAGATAGGTATGTCATTTAAAATAATTAATTTCTCATCAACATATACTGCTAGAATAATGAATTAATTTTCACTAAATATATTGTAAACACATGGATAACATTCATTATTAATTAAAAAAATTCTTTTGTATCTTAATCGAATAGAATGGTCCATGAGCTTGATGCTTTCATTAATCCATAAATGGATCTCTACATCTTGAAAACATTTTTTTATCACCTAGAGTCACAAACCCTTCTAGTTGTGTCATATAGACATGTTCTTGAAGGTTACTATTATGGAATGCAATATTGTCATCCATCTTCCAAATCACAAAGTCTCGGTAAGATACTATAGAGAGTAGAATTATAAGGGATTTAAAACAGGAAACCAGTAAAAAGGTTTAATCTTAGTCAATTCCTAGATGTTATTTAAAACATTTATCCACTATCTTTTATTTATAGGTATTTAATTACCTTCCATCCAGTTTTCTACGGAATAAACATTTTCACCCAAAAAAATTACATTAAATGGTGCATTGACTAGAGCCCAAAAATAGATCTAATACACGCAAACCATTATAGAATTCATGGATTATTTCTATCTTGAATCATCTAAGATCTCTACTACCAATTTAAAGAATATAGGTTTATCATTATCAACCAATATTGAGTGACCATATTTTGTCACTATAAAATCATATCTCTTTTGTTATGTTACTTCTCTTATGCTCCAATGCAATACATATGTTTTGGGAACTACATATTCCATAGTGACTTGTAGAACCTGTTCCTATACCAACTCTTATGTATCTCAAGCATCAACTTAATCAAATTAAATCTTCTTCCCACTATACTTTTTGAGGATGTTCTCCCTCTCAAGAAATATGGATTGTTTAACAACAATCACTTTCTTATTTGAGGGGTTTGTAGGAATTACCACTTTTTTTTGGATATTGTATAAAGAAAAAGTTTGTGCACCATGGTGCTAGTTTGTTTTCTAATGAGGACATAAAAAATTCCTCACAACCACCAACATATTTATACAGAAAAAAAAGTTTCTTTTGAATCTATAGCTCAAAGGTAATTCCATTTTCTGCATCAGTTGGTACGTGGTTTAATGTTTATTCCATATTTTGTAATTCATATCCAAAAATAGACAATGGAAGATCTACATGACTCATTTTCGACCATACCATTTATAACAAGGTATGGTTCTTCCTTTCACTAACAACATTTCAATTTAGTGTATAAGGTTGAGTGAGTTGTTGATATAAAATCCCAAACCTCCCATAAGTAGTTGATAAACTATTGGTTAATATATTCACCACGTCGATCCAATAAATGCTTCTCAATATTCTTATCAAGTTGATTATCTACTTCATTATTGAATTCCTTGAATTCATCAGTTTGCTCAGTCTTATACCTCATCATGTAGACATATCCATATCTAATGAAGTCATTAGTAAAAGTTATGAAGTGATAATATCCACATGTATCTTCTACTAGAAATGGTCCACACACATTAGTTTGTACTAATATTATAATGTCTCCATCCCTTTCACTATGTCTACTAAATTGTGGTTTGGTTATTTTTCCTTGTAAATGAGCATGACATCTTTCAAGTGGTTTTGGATTATAAGATTCTGAGTAATAATCTTGATAGAGAATTGTCAAACACATCTCGTCTACATGACCAAGATAGTGATTACATAGTTGGGTGTTATATGAGTCATTTCAGCACAATTCATTATTAATTTCCAATACATGGATTTCGTAATTTGATACCTAATGACCATTATTTAAATGTGACATACCATAACATCTATGGTCTTTGTAAATGAAACCGCTTTTAATTCCAATAAAGAAAATAATTCCATATATATCTAGGAATGATATATATATTTTTATTTGGGTAAATTTAGATACATTATATCAATATTGTAAAACCAAAAAAATTATTGTTCTTAATGAAAGGTGGTAGTCATCGATGGATAGATCATCTAACCTCACACCATTGGAAGCTCGCTAACACACATATCCTCAAGCAATATTTCAGAATCTACTAGGCTCTAGTATTTAGATATAGATGTTAGAACCTAAAGCTATATCTAATACCCAATATGTAGATATTGAAATATTACACCTGATAATGAACAAACCATTAGTTTTCATACTTTGGGGTTCATTTCCTCTTTTAGTGGTCTGACATTCCATGTGGAATATATACCACCTCATTTTCAATTCCTTGCCTATAGATCATCCTCATCTTGGAAGGAAAGATCTTGGGAGAATTATAATTGTTATGAGTCTTGGGACCCTTCACTTTATTCATCCTTTTCTTGTTCACTGTAAGGACCGTGGGTTTATATAACCCCATGTCCTTATCCAATTGGTAAATTAAAGTAAGAATTTTCAAAAGACTCTTCTCTTTATTGATCACATTCAAATTTATAATAAAACTAGAGAAGGTATTAGGAAGTTATGAAATTATGAGATCTATACACAACTCATATGAGAGTTTAATCCCTAATATGACTAAGAATTCAATGTAGCCAATAAGCATGACTATATAAGGCTCAGCTGGCGCAGAATTTCCAATTTTAGTTATAAAAAATGAATTGGAGATCTCTGACCTCTTTCGTCTCACATTCTCTTGATAGATATCCCAATGGTGAGAAATATTTATAAACACATTCATGCCTTTATGTTACTTAAATTTTTTTTGGACATAGATGATAGGACAAAACATTGAGCATATGTGTAATTATTCAAATGTTTTTCATAGAGTGATAACTTTTCATCACTTGACTCATTACCAAGAGCATTAGGAATATGTTCTTCGAGAATATATAATATCCTTTCATGGATAAGGATAACATGTAAATGCATTTTACACTCTTTGGAATTTGTGCTGGTGAGAATTTTATCATTCTCATGTATGGATCAAAATGATATGTTTGATTTAATTTTAATGTTGTCTCTAAAAAATAAAATGAGGAGAATTTTTGTACATTATCTAATGAAAATTTAGAAAAATATTTAAATATAATATTTATTATTTTCACACTATTTTGTTGAAACCCAATAGCTCTCACCACTAGCTTCAGAATATTATGTTTCTTGAACATTATAGTGGAAAAGATCCATATTCCCCTTCTCACTACCCCAAATTTTGTTAGTCAAGCAACACAAATGGTTTTACGTAGGCATTCTAAATTTGAAATTCATTAACTCATAGTTCCTTGATCAATTGAGGGAACACCCCAATCCTAAATCCTTAAGTTATATTTCCTCAATCCTTTCCTCTCAGTTACACCAAGTCTTACTTTTATAGTCAACCCATGATGTGAACTAAGTTAATTCAACCCAAAACATCAAGTTAGAATTTCCTGATAATTGAAAGCACCTCAATTTGGCTAGTAAAGAACTTTGAATGATGGTTCAATTTTAACTGAAGTAGTGAAATGCTATACCGACTTAATTTATATATTTGAGTGACTTTATCCTTTTATGTGTGAATTTCTAATTACTATATTTATCATGTGATTTTTAATATTAAGTGGATTTACATAAGTGATTAACCATGTATTAGATAATATTTATGAATAACCCAATTTATTTTAGTTCTATCTTGCATGATCATTAAATTTTTTAATTCAAGTGATCCCCATGTAACAACCACACTGAAATAACCATAAAATATGATATAGAAATATAAAGTCATATGATAAAGAAATTTTACTAATTGTCATTTTATCTAGTGGTTGATAAACTAACCGTTGACTTGGGGGAAAACATCTTGAACCAATTATGGTTTGTCTTACTACTTTCCACCAATCCATATATGTATTTCTCGTGGATTGGTTTTTCCTCTGCTCCAAACTTGAACCAGCTCCACTAGCTTGGGATCTCCGTTCATTAGAAATTTTTTTACTCACATGAAGGTGAGGGAAACTAGGGGTTAACATAAACGAAACCATGGGTACAAAGTCCCTTATAAAATAAGACAAGAGAAGAAACACATGATTACAATTTAATGTAATAATAAATAAAATGAAACTATTCACATACAACGGTATGGTCTAAAATCATGATCAACCACATACATGTAATGGACCACACTTTTAATTAAACTTGAATTCAATTATTAATAATTATTATTTAAGACAAATCATGCTCAAAGCAATTAATTATCTTTTTTAATAAATCAGTAGTTTTATCTTAATTATCAAATGAATTTATTTGAGATTCTATTCCATCATAATTTTAATCAAATTAAATAAATTTATATAAAAATTAACTAGGCACAAAATTGTAACTTAGAGGAGTCATGGCGAATACTCGTCTGAATATACCAAACATGTATTATAATAATATACAGTTTACTCTTATGACATATGGAATACACGACTTATCATGTAATTTCATGATGTGTAGTATCAACTTAATGATTACATGAATTAAATGATTTTTTGGTCACTTTTTATGCTTCAATACACATAGAGTAATAACTACAATACGACTCATACATGAAATATAGATATGAACATTACAGAAATATTAATTATATATATATATATATATTAAAACCTATTACATGGAAAGTCCATTAAACTTAATTACCACATGCTTGAACATATTGATACGGTTTTCATATTAGAATAAATAAATTTTAAATCCGCATAATTTGGTATAAGTACATGATGTGTACATGGAGCTACATGATGTGTATGTATCTCACTATTAATATGAGACACATTCCTTTGTACTTGGTGTATAAACCGTGCCTTGGAAAATTGGAGTTCATGGCATGTATATGAGACTACACGGTGTGTGTGGTCTCCAATTTATAGGGTCACAAGTTTGGTAATCCATTTATGGTAATACAAGGACCATCTGTAACTCAATGAGACTACACTCCATATATGTGGGCTACACGACATGTACTCTAGTTGACTGTGCACCATGATTTCTCATTCAACACGCACTGTAAGAATTCAATGCACCATGTGTCATCAATGAACACAGTTTGAATTAATTTCCAAGTTGATTCTTGATGCATTGAACACAAGTACAAGGCATGTAACTCCAGTTACACAGCATGCACTCGTGTATTATCTTTCCAGAATCCTTGGAACCTCTAGATGAGATTTTCTATCTTATTTTATTGATAAAATTAATTTGTTTAATTAGATCTATGAGAAGTGAGGGAGGAGAAATATATATTGTAATTAGGATTTAAATATATATTAAAAATGAATTAAAAACGAATTTAATAATTCAAAAACTATCAAGGACCATAGAATAATTATAAATAATTATGTGATTGCTCTGATTCCACTTTTAGTTTCCAAGATCAGTAAAAGAATGTGGTGGGTCTTTCCTAACTTCACCTTTTTTCATGATCGACGTTCAATACAATATTTACACAATATAAATGTCATGATCTAAAGAAATGAATAAAAAAATAAAACTCCAACATTATGAAAGAGTGTCGGACTATGAAAAATTATGGAACAAGACTTTCATCTATTTTGACAAAAATATATTTGTCACTAGGAAATAAAGAATGATCAATGAATTGGAAATCAGAGAGGGTACCCTACCATTCATCTAAATAGGTGTTTCCATGTTTTGGGGAATTCATTTTACATCATCCGTCACGCATATTATGAGTTAGATAAGAATAACCTTCGCATCATGAAAGGGAAACCTCTCTTAATATAAGGAAGATATTATCTTGTCAGGAATGCGGTGATATAGAAATTGTCTACAATTTTATGTTTTAAATTTGGACTAATTATTTAATTTAAATTATAAATTACTTTATGAGGAACTTTTTATGGTGTGGTGTAATTCTGGAAATAAAATTAATTACAGTTCCCTAGAAGAACTATTGTAATAATTATGCTCTCATAGTCTTGGGCATAAAAAAACTTGGATTGTTTAATCAGTATCTTCAAGCCCAATTCATCTGAAGACATTTAAATAGTAGATAAATCTCACTAAAATTTATCAGATCTAGATTCTTTTAGATATTGACAATGATAAAATTAAATTTCATGTAATCCCACATTTGTCCTTGTGTGAATGAATTTTATGCTATAATTCATATGGAATCTCACCGGTTAGTCAATTATAACTCTTACATAATATTCAGGCAAGAAGATTGGATAGGAACCCCTTTGACGAACTTGATTATCCACTATGATCAACTTAAATACCTCATAATCACAATAAGGGATCAATTGGAAATCCTCAATTCTATATTAGATGACATTAGATTAACTGTTTCAAATTATGAATTTATTAACCAAGCTAAATCTCTATTCTGGGAATTACCTCTGAATAGAATGCTTGAATATAATTCATACAACAATCATGATGTATAAGGAACTCCCAAATTGATAGTGTCCTTCAATTATAAAGGGATTATACAGTCTATATTTTCAATTCTATGGAGGATATCTTTCTCCAATATTCATGTGGATGCTATCCTCCAATGAGCTGGCATCTATTGCTACTCAAGGTGTGTTTTTTACACCATCATAGAAAATATATGGATCATCTTTTCTTATGATATCAAATATCGTCCAATATTTTAAAGAAAGTGTTAAAGGTTTTTTAGATTCATCCACTACAAACCTCCAAAATTGAGAATCTTTTGAGGGACTCCCTTTTCATTTATATGTCTCTACAATTGAGAAATATCTTCAAGACTGAAAATGCAGAATTTTCACATGTATTATGGCGAGGAAGAAATAAGAAAAACAATGAAAAATAACCTTTAAATCTTCATTTATCATTTGATGAGATTTTTTCTACTATCCCGAATTCAACCACTCTGCAAAATGGACACTACAACAATTGTTTTGGGGATTTTACATTTTTGCAACATCTGAAAAAAGCAGGTAAATTCCCTCCTCCTCTTAGAACTCTTGATGTTTTTTGGATACCATATTTTGATTGTTGGTTCAAATGGAACTCCGATAGAGATTCTAGGGGTAATAGTAGACAAGTATAATTCAGGGCCATCATCAAAAATCATAACAGTGATTTTATTGAGTTGCTCTATAGTCTTGGTGTTTTTTCTAATTATTTCAAAGAATAAATTCTTGGGGTGATTAATGTTGTTCAAATTTCATGCCAAAGAATATAGAATGATATTTGGTTCGAATGTGACTCCACCACAATTGTGAAGGCTATTAGACTTGAAAAAATTCACCTCTCCTAGAAACTGATGGATATATAGTCCAACTGGCTCAATAATATCTCCTCGATGAATAATATTATCATGCATGTTTTTCATGAATCCAACACACTTGCTAATGGCCTTAAATACAAAGGAGTTCTCAATGAAGACTATATCTATTCTAAAGATATCCATATTGATTTAATGTCTATTTTAAAGATAAAAATGTAAACATCCTTATTTCAAGCTGTTTTATTTTTCGTTATTGTTATTAGACCCATTGTGATATTTTTTTAAAAAATAAATAATTACCTTTCTGTAATTATTTAGTCATTGATGGATTTGAAAAGATATCTATGTTGTACCATTATTTGATTCTTATAATCAAGAGAAGATTACCTCTAGTATTGATTCAAACATGTTACACAAATCTATGAAAACCACTGTAGGAACCTCTGTGAGCTTGCATAATAGATTCTATCACTTGTGTCTTCCACCTTCTATCACATTGAAAACTGCTTTCAAAGAGATATCATCGATCTCTCATGACCTGAGAGTGGGAGGTAGAGGGCGATTATCTATTCTTGGGATAATTCTTGGAAAATGATTTTCTCTAGGGATTGAGAGGTTTTGGAAATCCGTTGTGCACAACCAAACAAATAAATTGGATCTAATAGAAAATAATATAATTGGGTTTATATATTTCTAGTGTTAAAATAAAATAATTGAAAAAGTGACCTTTATTATTTATTTAATCCATGTAGAACCCCGTTTTAAATAATAACAATAATATTTTTATTATATCTCGACATGTACATAACTTGTGAATTAAATTAAATATTATTTAATCAAATAATATTCAATATTTATAATTTCTCACCATAACATTAAACACTATCAGCCAGTTCTCCAAAATAATTATCAATAATTGAATAATAACTATTTATTTATTAAATAAATATCACTGCATTTTTCTCCAATATATAAATAAATATTATATTCACTAAATAGATAATGAATATTTTTTAAATATTATACACACATTAAATTATATCGTATAACTTATTATAGAATATATGTGATCAATTAAACATGTATAATTATTAAACCACATGTAAAAATAATATTTATTCAACTAGTTTAATAATAAATATTAATAACCTTATTATTTAACAGATATTCTAGATACACATAGTGTCTGACCCTTGACGAATTTTTCTTAGCTGCATTAGGTGAAACATCCTAAAGTACAAGGATAAAATCTAGAAAAATACAAAGGAACCCATAAAGAAATAAGTTAATAACGCAATGAAATAATAGAAAATAAAAGTTTTTACTGTGTAATATATTCCCTTTATCCCGATATCTCTAATCAAGAAGGTTGCATTCTAGTACCATCAACCTATGTGCTCTATGTCTCTTTCTTTAACTTCCTAGAATACAATCATACATATAGAACACCCTGGTCATGGATTTGTTTTGGATATGTCATTTCCATCAAAGGGATTAAGATATAAACTTTTTTTGAAGAGTAGAAGGTAAAAATACTTTCTCACATTATTAATTAATATAATATTACTCATGGGCCACCCCACATATCCTACCTCAACAAGAACATATTTCATCAATGTTTTTATCAATACAACAAATTACATGACTTATAATAATCATTAATAATAATATTAAAGTATTACGATCAATATAAACGTTAGTAGATAGAAACAAAAAATGACACATATTAATTAGGATTTCATACTAGACGGTTTTGTTCTCATAATATCCTATATTAAATACTACCCAGGGGTACACCATGAGAAGGTTCCTAAAAGTCCTATGATTCTCCACCCTTGATGGCCTATATCACCTGTGTCCCTCAAGTGATATCATACCAATATTGAAGATATAATTTAGTAAAATTTTATATCACTTCTGGGTTCTCATCATATAGGGGAACTTCTATGACCTTTTAGCACGATATAAACTCTTATGATATTATCACATACGATGTTATACATAAGAATAGTTATGATGTTATAAAAAGTTTATTAACATTCAAAACTATGAAAAAATATCACCAGAAAGTCCACAGAAGTTGGTTATAAGGCACCAAATTCAACATTAAGTTATCATAGTTTCATTTTTTAATTTCAAATGTGGAGGTGTGTGGTACCTCCTTGTATTGAACCTAAATTTCATAAGTCTTATAATCAATATGTTCAGGGAGGTTTAGAAATATTCTTTTGGATGTGGTATTAATTTGATGGTAGTTATCCAAGTTGTTATTTAATGTTTACAGTAGGTCTTAGATGGTTATCTTCCATTAGTAGTGGAACAATACCCAAGGTGTTTCTAGATGACTTATCTGGGTTTCTACACTAGTGATCGGGTAAGTTCACAAATAGAATACTCCTTTAGAAAATCCCAATTTCTTTAATGTCATATCTGATGGTTCCTTAAAAGTTGAGACAAAGAAATATTCAGTTGGATGACCTTGAAAACAAGGGATATATTTATCCAAGCATTTCACGATTAGTGTCAACATTTAATTCTGAAGATAATTTATAATGAATAATTTGAATTTTTATAGATTATCACAATTTGAATAATTTGACTATTAAGAACAAATACCCATTTCTTCAAACTGATGATCATTATGACCAGCTCAAGGGAGTTTGATGGTTTTTAAAAACTATCATGTGGTTGGGGTATTAATAGTTAATGGTCTAAGAAGATTGTATTTATATGATTTAATTTAGTAATGAGTATAGAAATTTTTATTATCTATTTATACAATTTTACCATACCAATTCCCTAGTGGTATTTATTGTAGTACCCCAAGACTTTACAATCATTAACCTTTAGAATAAATTTAATTTCATTGTTATAATTCATTACACACAAAAAAAAGTTAATATTTAACTACATATAAAACTGAATTTATCATTTGGTACATTCAATACTATGTTGTCTTGTGTTACACACAATACCGAGTTACTTCCATATCTTACATTACAGGTAAGACCCAGATTTACCAAACTACAATTTACTATTAATAGTATTATTTAATAAGATAGTATAATCTTGCCATTGTATTGAATTATATTAAAAAGATTAACTAAATTTGGAAAAAATTACAAATGTTTATATAATTCTTTTGTGATAAAAAAATTATCAATGTATATATAAAAAAATTGAATATAAATGAACATTTATTATAAAAGAAACATTTTTATGTGAAAAGGGAATATTATCTGAATAAATTAAATTAATTACCATTAGTGGATGATTTAAATGAAATTTATATATTATATAATTATTTTTTACATTTATTTAATAGGTTTTATAGACATAAGGTAAGAGCAAATGCAATTTCTTGCGTTAAAACCTATATTTTTCTAAAGGCAATTTTGGAACCCTTTAATGGAAGACCAATTTTGAAACTAAATTTTTAAATTCTTATCAATTTTATAAGAAAAAATAAAATTAATATTTGAAATATAAATATCAAAATTTACATTGGGTAAACTTTTGTTATTTTAATGAGAAAATTCATATTTTTAGGAATATTGAAAAATAAATAATTTTCATTTAAAACCGATTTTTCATTTAAATAATTTATAGTGTTGAAAAATATTTTTAATTTTTTTTCAAATAAAAAAGATCAATTATAAATAAATTAATGAAATTTAGACCATTTTAATTAATTTCACATTAAAAATGTATATAAATACATTTCAAACTTTTGAACATTCTCAGTTTAAAACCTGTTTTTTTGTCCAGTCCACGAGATTAGAATTAAATTAATTTATGCAACTTATTTGAGAAAAATTAAAAAAAATATGGATTCTATATTTAAAATTATAATAATTTATAATGTTTATTAAGTTCAACAATGTATTTTACTAAAAATATTAATGAAATCAGTTAAAATTAATAACATCTATTAAGGTGAAAATGATTTTACTTAGTGGGTAAACTTTAATACCGACTGTCCAAATGACATAGAAACATTTCAAAAACCTATTGAATCAAAATATTTTTACTATATCCTAAATTTTCTATAATTTGGTTCATTATTGGTGGCACATGATGTAAGGGATACCTCCCAATAGTGTTTACCTTTTTATATTTACAAGAATGACACTCCTCCCTCGCTATAAACGGGAACTCAACCCCATAAATTATTAAAAAATCTCAAGAAATGTTTCTCATACAAATAGTGGAACAGTTTGGTATAGACCCAAAAAAGTTACCCAAAGAAGTGGTGATGTTATTGAACAAGCACTTTGGTTTTATTTCATTATACACTCCCATAAATTGTTATTATAGATTGATTATATAATAGCTTAAATTATATTCAATATACTGAGTTGTTTTTATTATAATATTGAAACATAAAAATTCACACACATCCATCAAATGTGACACACAATCATTAATCGTGTGTTCGGTGGACTACCGCCTCATGAACCGATGTATTTGTTCTTCAATTACCACCCGTAAATGTTGTGAATTATGATGGATGAATAGTTCATATATGATATATATGATATTGTTAATTTATTTATTATATTATAATAATTATATAATAAATACCTCTATGATTTCTATTTTTAGGAATTAGGTAACATCGTTTGTGGATGTATGGATTACTGCATCCTCAAAGCGAAGTTATTCGTCCACACGTTACATTGAATGTATTAATGATGGTTTTAATAAACATATATTATTTATATGGAAAAAATAATATAATATATTTATAATATACATATATATTATTTATTTTCATTCTTTTAATATGGTATGAAAATGAAAATAATGTTCATGCATACGTACAACATACCATCTCCATGAACGACATATTTAATTTCATATCTCTAAATTTTATGGATTACTATATTTAAATATATAATGAATATATATGATATTAGAATATTTATTTAAATTATTTAGATGATTAAGTACTGATCTTCATAATAGGAAGGAAAAACAATAAGTTAAAACATACTCAAAAAAGGAAATTAACCCCCAAAACATTTAATATAATGAAATGTTATTACCTAATGGGTGATGAGACGTTATAAAAATATTATATATGAGAACATAAATATTAATATGGTTCTTTTATAAGTTAATAACACGCCTAAAAACATTATAAACGAGGTTAATGTGCGTTCAACCAAAAGGGAGAATAAGGTAAGGAATTGGTCTTAATTTACACTCCATTGAGACTTATTTATAATTATGAACTAATTCAATTTGATGTGGCGTATATGCTGCCCATTTTTCTTTTAATATCACGATTCAACCATAATTAAAGATATTTTGAGTTTCAACTTGAATTATTATATCTAATGTGTTTGTAGTTGAAAATTACTAAGTGGTAGATGTTATCTTTTCAATCTCACTTTCTTTAGTGATTGTTATAATTTTCTCGAAACAATAGGTCTATTGTAATAAATTTTCATTGGAAATTAAATTTATACTAAATATATATATCATATAGAATGGATATTATTATTTCCTAAATTTTATAGCCTTTTTAGAAATGGTGTAAAATTTGAATGTTATTTAAATAACTTGGTAATTTTTGATTAATTTGTATCCTTTACTCAATATGAATATTTGATGAGGAAAATTGTTTTTGAGTTAAGTATATTATTCACTATATTATTAATTATTTTTAAATTCACTACATGGGATAGAGATCATTTAAAACAATCCCATCGATGCATCGATAGTCTCATGAGATGAATTAGTTGGCCAAATCAGATTGATTTTTACTCAGTATGTTTTATGCTATCTTGAGGATAGATCTTGATGGTAAATGTATCATGTTACTGGGAAAGAATGTGGACCTAAAAAATTCACATGATCAAAAGTGTAATAATGATATTATATTTTATGGTATTAATCCAATATTTATAAGGGAACTAGTATATAACACATTTTAATTGTATGAGGACATAATATCATGTGATAACAAGATAGAGAATTTCCTATAGAAGTATTATGGATTTGGAGGAAAACATGAGAAGAATAGGACAACTAGAAAAAATATGGATAAAGGGAATATGGGATGGATGGATTATCCCACATGTTATAACCATGTAAAGAGACACTGGTACATTCATGAAGGGAATGCGAGTTAGTTATAAGTGTATGGATAAAGTTCACCATAATAAAGAATGAAAAGGAAAGAATAAAAATGATATTATTCAGTGTATCAAATGTAAGTAGATGGGTTACTACAAACAAATTCACCAACTATAAAGTGAATACGCCTCAAAAAGTTAATAAATCATGTTCAATCTTATGTTATTTCCATAGATGAATATGAATGATTAATTTTCTTGTGTTTGGGTTCATGGAGTGTGTAATTTTAGAATTTTCTCAATGATATATTGGTTATATGTATTATAAAATGTATAAGGGTTATACTAAAAGAATTATTTATCAAGGATTTAATAGAGTGTGTTGATCATTATTGAAGAACAATAGAAATGATTTAGTGAAAAGTTTAACCTCTTAGAAAACATGTGATTGAGGGAATAAAAATCCATAAAATATTCCTGATATAATAATTTTTGGATAAAAAGATTATTGATATTGATAAAGTAAACTTGATTTTTCTAAATACCTTATAACTAATTAATTATTTTGTGACAACACGTTTTCTTGTATCACTGAGGGAGTTTACAACAATTTTGGATTTAAGGAATATATAAAATCATATATTCTCTATTTATGGAATAGGAAAGCATATATGTTTTCAATAAGGTTTTATGGTAACTGAAGTTATTACCATGTTCCTTGAGAATAAATGAATAATGTATTTACATGTTTAGTAAGTGATGATTAAAGAGATACTTCATTATGATTTAAGACTAATGATATGTTCATATTGGAAATTTGGCGAACTTCTTTCAAATGTGTTATATCACAATGTTTTGATAATGCCATTTATGAAATTTTTTAAGTTTAGTTATGTAAATTTTTTTAGAGAATAAAGTATTACTTCACCATATGAAGAAACATGTGCTAATAGATGAAGTAGAAATAGTTGAACGAACAACCAAAGGATAAAAGTGTTTCTATAAAATATAAACATATCAAGTAATTATATTTCCTTAAATTATTATAGAGTGAAATAATTAATCAACTCTTGGAAAAGGGTCTTGAAAAAAAATCATTTCTAATTATCAGCATTTTTATGATATGAATGAAATTTTTATACCCATGGTTTAAGGATTTGGGGTAAAAAACTATTTCAAGAATAAGTTCCCTATTACCCCTATTATAACTTGATAATTCAGTTTGTCTTCCATGATAATGTTTTCACTAATGTTCTCCTATTACAAATCATAGTTTTTTGGAGACCTATAAATTTCCATTTTACTATTATTCAGAAGATGTGTTATCAAAAATATTTACAATGTGAATTTTTAAAAAATAGTATTTTTAAATATCAAAACCTCGGTTACTGATATCAATTTTGAATTGTGAGGATATAATTCATTTAATGCAGGGAGAATGTAACCCCACATGACATTAGAATCATTAACTTTTAGAATAAATTTAATAACATTGATAGATTTATTTATATGACACACCAAGTAAATATCAAGAAATAAAAAACATTGTTATTATCTTTTAGTACGTGGAACACTAATTTTTCTTGTGTTACAAATAATTCTGAGTTCCTTCAATAGCATGAATTAGATGTAAGATTTTGTTTTACCAAACTACAATATACTATAAATATTATTATATAATATGATATTTGTTTTCTAGCCATTATATTGACATATATAGAAATTATTAACTAAATTTTGAAAAAAAAATTTACATATGTTTATATAATTTTTTTGAAAAATTAATTAGAAAAAAATATAGAAATTAGTTCAATATCAAAGAAAGTTTTTTTTATAAAAACCTTTTTATGAAAAAATGCATTTTATCTAAATAAATTTAAATAATTAATATTATTGTAATATTTTAATTAAATTTATATGTGATATAAGTATTTTTTTATTTTTATACAATTGGTTTTATAGTAACAGGATAAGAACAAATACATTTTTTTACATAAAAAGTTGTATTTTTTAAAATGTATTTTGGCCGCCTTTTAATGAAACACCTATTTTAAAACGAAATATTGACACATTTATAAAAATTATATAAAAAACAATATTTATCTTTTAAATCATACAATAAAAATTTTATTGGGTTAATTTTCTGTTTTTTTTGAAAACATTCATATTTTAAAAAATATTGAAAAGTACTAAATTTTAATTGAAAACCGACTTTTTGTATAAATAATTTATATTGATAAATTATATTTTTGAATTGGTTTTAATGTTTAAGTAGGTAAATATAAAATAAATTAATATAACTTATGTAATTATAATCAATATCACATTGAAATTGGATATAAATTTTTTTCGAACTTTTGGGCATTTTTACATTGAAACCTGCTTTTATCATTCTATCTAAGTGATTAATTTTAAATTATTATTTTTCCTTTAATTTGAAATGAATTTGGAAAACTGATTAAATATTTTGATAAAAAATAATTTATAATTTATATTATGGTAAACTTATTATTTTTTTCCAAAATATTAGTGAAATAAATTAAAATTTATTACAATGATTATGGTGAAAATGTGGTTACATAGTGGTTAAACATTAATATTATGCTTAAAAATGACATAAATGATTGTCCAAAAACATTTCTCATTGAAATATTTATACTATATTATCCCTTTTATTTAAGTATGTTCATTATTGGAGGCACATGATATAAGGGATATCTCCCAATAACATTAACCTTTTTATATTTACAAGAATACAACTCCTTCCCCACTATAAAATGGAACTCACGCCATCAATTTATTATCACATTTCAAGCCCTTTGGTTCATAAAAACCATAAAAAATTAATATTTCAACTCCCCTACCCCATCCTATAAAGTCCCTAGCTCAAGGATTTTGGGTTGGGGCCTTACAAATATAGCTTTAATGAATTAGACCATCCATCAATTTTCAGAATACATTATTTTAATTTCAATATATGATATATTTGTGTATTCCAAGATAGAGTAGGACCAAAAAGAAAATATGAGGGCTATTTTGGGAAACATGAAAGAGCACCTCAGGTATTCCAAACTATCCAAAGTTTAGTTCTGTATCCATGAGGTAAAATTTTTGGGTCATGTAATTTCAAATAAATGGATTTTAATTAACAACAAGATTATCCAAGTAATCATATCACAGTACAAACCCAAAAATTTAATTGAGATCAATTTTTTATTTTGGATTTGATATGATATTTTAGGTTCTTTTCTCAAGGATTTTCTAATTTAGCTTCACCCCTCGACACATTTGACATAGAAATGTGTGCTGTTTAACGGATAGAGGATTGATATAGGTATTTTGTAGATTTAAATGTTTTGATGACATAAAATCTATTTTTTATTCTTATATATCCTAGTGATGTTTATGTTGTTTATTTTGATGCCTTGATTGTGGAATTCTGGTATCTACTGATGTAATATGGTCATGTGGTGTCAAAATCTCTAATCAGCTATACATACATGAAAAAAATTACCTCACCTATAATATGTAGTTAGTAGTTTTAATGCATGAGTTCAAGAATTTTCTGTAATACCTCTTTTATTATTGGTTTAACATTTATTCAGAAAAAAATATAGAAGTACATCTTAATCTAGAGGAACTTAATCCTTATTTTGAGACACTAGGTATAGTATCTTTACACCTATGATTTGAAATATTCTATAACCATGAGAAGAGAAATGTTGTTACTGATTTTTTGGTAAGGAACTAGCTGATAAAGGATGTGAAAGAATATATGAATGTGTGGAGACTAATGAGTTTGTTTGATTATCTGATTTTGAAAGTGTAAGAAAATAAAGGGAGGGTATTATTGACCAATATTCTTGTCACACCGTCTTTGGATGATTTTATTTGGTGTGGTAAGGAATTTTACATTTAATATTAATAGATAATAATAGTTTTAAATAGTGGAGAAACCTTGGGTGATTGGCCTCTGTCTCCCGATGACACTTTCTTTTTTAAGATATGATTTGTAGTTCTTTTGACCATGAGTTTGGAGGTGATACATGAGGAAAATCACTATATCTATTTTTTTTACCCCAGGGGAAAAAAGATGTTTTATAGTATGCGAACCTATTATTTATGGCCTAGTTTGAGATGTTTGGTGGCCGATTTTGTATCTAGATTTTTTAACTACCATAGGATCGAAGCCGAGGATCATATAATGGCCTAATAACTGAAACCTCTTCCTATTTTCATCTTAAAATGGGGTAATATCTTTCTGAATTTTTTTGATAATATTACCTTATAATTCTAATAGGAAGGACACCATTTGGATGATTCTATATTAGATAACTAAATAAACAAATTTTATTCCCATTAATGAATCTCCAATGGTGGATGAGATAAAGAACCTTTATTTCTAAGATATTTGTAGGCTTCAAAGGTTATCCTTGGCCATATTTTCTAATTAGGATATGTATTTTACTTCATAGCTTTTAAATATTGTCTTGGAATCCATGGGAACCTAAGTAAAGTTGATAAAAACATATCAAATATAGACAAATGGGTGGACTAAACAAACCATCTAGATTTTGGAGGATATTCTTCGAGCCGTCATCCTTGACTATAGGGGTTAATTTGTTATTCATTTATTATTTTTTATGTTTTTATAAAAAATATCTATCAATACTTTATCATTATG
The DNA here is from genome assembly GCA_963277665.1 of Viscum album. NCBI lineage: Eukaryota > Viridiplantae > Streptophyta > Magnoliopsida > Santalales > Viscaceae > Viscum > Viscum album. The sequence goes on from OY728119.1 coordinate 1,292,541,529, forward strand.
TCTCCTTTTGAGGTTTTTTATGGGTGGGCACATTGTCCCACATTTTTCTTGGATGAGTTAGGTGAGAGATACCAATTAGGACTGATCCTTATATAGGAGAAGATAGAGAACATGTAGTTGATTCAAAATAGGTTAAAGACAATATATAATTTCTATAAATTTTATTACAATCATCATTATCCTTCATTATAGTTTTTGTATTGTGATCAAGTGTTTCCTTCAGACTATGATTGACTAGGTTGTCGTTACATAAGAAAATAAGGGATGCTGGTAAGCATTATGTTGGGTCATTTAATAATGTGGATTTTCATGGAAATATACCATATTTTTAGACTTTCCAACATATAATACCTTGATTCATTTTTATTACTTTTTTTATAGATGAATAAGTAACATTTAAAATCATCTCGCGTGATAAAGTGGGATGATTTGGAGGGGGTATCCTCACACTACTGTTTTTGAAGAACATGTATTTATCCTAGAATATAAGAACAAGGTGCTCCATGTTAAATTGATATTATCGGTTAGTTTTATTTGGTAGCATAGTGGTGATATCTATGATTCATAGGTTAATCAAGATTGGGTGAGGAAGAAATGAACTCACCGGTTTTCCAATGTGGATTCTTGAGGAATTTCTGGAGGTAGAAAGTGGAATAATCGGGAGAGTTGTGACATTTACTGGGGAACTAAAATATTTTATTTTAACATTTATTTATTTATTTATTTTTGTTATGGGAGTTATAGGTAAAAAAAATATTTTTAGTGGAATATTATGAGTTACACAGTTAGCGCACTATTAGAAGTGACTATGTGACTAAGGTTGTGAGAGGAGTGTTTTAGAGAAAATGATATTGGGTATAATTTTTTTAATTTATTTTAAAAATGTGTTGAAGTCTCTAGGATCAACAAGGAATTGATTTAAAGAGACAATTATTATCACACATTTGGTGAACATTTTGGCTAACTGTGTTTCCAAACCATGTGAATTGTCCATCTGATTAAAATTGTGGTAATTTTCCTGAATGAAATTCTTATTTTTACACCAAACTCAGACCTATTCCCCCAAATTCACCCAAAAATTTCTATTATAAGTGTTTAAGGCATATTTTGTTCATTAACATAGTGATTTCACCTCAGAAATTGGTTTTTTTTCTTGAGAGAACCTTGATTATCTTAGTTTATTTACCCTCCACCCTTTTTCCATTTTTTTCTTCAATTTTTAAAGAATTATGATACCTTAACATGCCATGTGATCAAATAAAGGGTTTCTAAAATGGGATTTATGTTAATTATTATTGAATTTGGTATGTGAGGACCCATATCATCAAAATTTAGTGATACTTTGTGAAGAAGATGTATTCACATCTAGTTTTAAAGTGAATATCTCTACCATGTTTTTCTTTTCCATGGATTACATTTGGTTCTTGATTATATTATTTATTTATAAAAATTTACTTTATAATGTATTTATATTATGGGAATATCTATGTTTTATTTTTGTCTTGAAATGTGATTGAAATTTAGTGGTTTTAAATGGATTTTTAAATGTAATTTATTTTAATGTATGAGATGTTTTGGACAAAATTCCTCAATGAGGATTTATGGTTTCAAATCGATATCTAAAGTGGGGTTTAAATGTTTTTTCCATGTGATTTATTTTTAAAATATTATAGAAATTCTTGGTTTATGGATTGGGTATTTAAAATACATTTTTTGATTGGAAATGCATGAAACATGGGAGACTATATGTTTATGAGTGTATTAAGAAATTAAATCCTTATCCAATGTTGTAGACTACAAAGGGATTATTATCCAGTGGATTGTGGGATCCCATAAAATTAACACTATCCAAGTTATATGGATATATAATTCAAGTAATATTACCCAAGGTACAATGGGATACCATGGGATAAATTTCGCTGATGTAGACATAGAGAGACTGGGCATGGAATGCAGACCCCAAGGAACACTGAGAGAGATTATAAACATTTTATAATCACATATATATCTAGTAAAACATGTTTTAAAATAATTCATATTATAATACTTTTGTTAGAGACCCTGATTCATATTACCTGTTTCTTGTTTGATTTAGATTCCCTTATGTTTATGCTTTAAACTATATTGGATATATGATGTTTGGTGTGATTATTTTTATTCTTATTCCATATAGTCTCACATATTTTATTAAGATGTGTAAATTCACACTTTTGAAACATGGAATGATTTTGAGAAAAACCAAAAGGAATTATAGATAAATTTTTACAAGTGAAATTGATTTAAATTTTTTTTTAAAACAAGTGTTATTGGTTTTCATTGATAAAGTATTTATATATGTTCATGGTGAAAACATAATAAGATTTTTCTTGAAACCATGGATATGTATTTAGGCGTATACAAACATGATTTTTTTGGAAAGGAGTAAAAGTAAAAACATTATACTTATAAGTGGATATTTTTTATTATCGTTTTCCATTTTTGGTTTGAGATAGTGGAGACACTGGTCTCTTGTAATTGAGATCATGTGGTGACTTTTGGGATTTTATATCAATTTAGGAGTTTTGATTTTTCCTGTTGGGCATTAATAATGTTTTAATATTTTGTTTATTTAGATTTATGGATGTCATATACATGATTATTTTTATAAATTAAAAGGTGTTATTTATTATGTTATCCATTTATTTTTTTTGTGTACACTCTATTTCAATATTTTTATATTGATATCTCTAATTATATGTTTTGTAAATCTAATTTATGGATGGTTAGTGGAAGATTTGTTTGAGATAATCTATTACCAAATGGTTAAGTGTGACACCTTAGTCCATATCGCTGGCCCTTTGTGATTCGGAACATGCTTTTGGACATGTTATGGGATGACCTAGGAGATGTGGTTGATTGAAAACGTATGGTTAATTATTAGAGTTTCTATAGTAATTGAATCCAACATTCCCTCTTAGTGAGACATTAAATAATCTCAAATGGTTTAATATACCATGATTTTTGTTTACTTTTCATTCCCCATAAAATATTACCTATCTAAGGAGAATCCCTTAGAATGACCCAATCACTATCATTAAATTATTATGTATGGCGAATATTGACATAATATTTATGATTAATATGAGCGATCTTCAGTTATCGTTCAAATTAAATACACTTTATTCACCATCATTTATATGAGGCTTGACCACAACAAGAATCGCTCACCTAATTCTTTCTAATAGAGAGATCAAACTATTTACCCATACAGGGATTTAAAGTAATATATCTTGATTGACGATTGGTAATTTTTTTATATAAAAAAATTGACCAATTATAGATATTTATCCTATAAGACACCAAAATCAAGCACACAATATTAGATCATATCTCTTATAAAATGAATTTCCTACTCTTTCTAATCATTTATCTGTGGATGATATCCCTTCCTCATCGTTAGATTATAGCCCACTACTCCCTAGAGACCCTTCCAAAAATGATAATTTAATCACCAGTCTAGATTAGATATAATAGATGAAGGAACAATATAAAGTCTCATGATCTCTCTGGAATAAAAGTTCTCATATATATATATATATATTCACCTTTCATCGACTCCCTAAAGAGAATAAAGTGGTATGGTTTAATAAATCAATCTATATCCACCCAAATATGATTATTCTAAATTGGAGTTTGAGGAAAGATATTTAAAAAATTGATATAAACCTAATATAATATTCATACTTGAATAAAAAGTTATAATAGTATCATATGTCACTGATGCTTATCTCTTATCCTCTATCTAGTGAGACATTAAGACACAAATTCAATAATCATCAACCTCATTCCAGGAATCCAATACAAACACATCATATTATGGAACATATTGGTAGACTTGGGGTGGGTGAACTAACTATAATGGTTACCGCACTCAATAATTAATATTCTTAGAGTAAAGGGTACAACAATCCTTCTTCAAATAAGAACACTATTTGGATAATAAAACCAATCACCTAAGGTCTCCCCAATTTATTTATTTCTACTAAAAACTAGATTTTAGGAATCATTTAATGCTCAAGGACAAGTCAATTATTGAAGGAATAGATGGAATGTAAAAATGTAAAACACAACTTCTCACCTTATATTTTACATCAAAGTGAATTTTAGAAAATAGACCGATCATGTTACATTCATCCTTTGATTTTATCATTGTCAGAGAGGGTAATTTCATTATCAAAGCATCAGATACCACATTACCCTATCAATGAGTGTATACAATATCAAAATCAAATTTTTGGAGATGATCCACACAATATCTCTTCAAAAGACTTAGTTATCTCTGAGTGACGATACAAATTTTTTTTGATCAATATACACTATGAACTGCCCCTGGATAAGATATTGGTTTCACATTTCAAGGAATGCATCATAACTATTACCAATAAGTCATGTGTGGGTTAATTATTATCATGATAGTAAAATTAGAAAAATACATAAGCAACTACATGGATACCCTATATTAATAAAAACCATAATACTATACCCAAATCATTATTATACAAAATATAGGTCATTCCCCACTTGAGAGGAACTAGAATAGTTGTTTTAATCAACCTCACATTTAGATCCTTAGAATACCTATAACACAAATTCTTACAATCTTACTTTAACCTATTTTAGGTCAATGATAACAAAGGTGAATCCAATGATGAGTAATCATAAAAAAATCACATTTAATACCAATCTAAACATAAGAATCTCCTTATAAAAACACACACTTTTATAATATATTTTTCTTTATATAAATTTTAATTTCTCAATATCTTTCTTTACATGCAACTAAGATGTTAAAATAAACCATGTTATATTATAACCTATCCATTAAATTTTTTTCATGAATAAGAATAAACTCATTTTAAAAAATATATATAAATGTTTTATATAATAAAAATTTATTGATTAACTCATAATAAATATGTTTTCAATTTCTAGTAAATTCATTTTATGCTTCAAAATTATTTTTTCATCAAAATGGCTTTATAAAATTTTGAGCATGGAAATTATAATTAATTTAATCCATTTTTATAATATAATATTTTTTTAAAAAATTATTAATTTTTTTAAATAGGAATGTTAATATTATCTTAATGTTTTTTTTATTTTTCAAAAAAAATTATTATTCTGAGAATAGTGAAAAATATAATTTTTTATAAACCTTTTATTTATTTTCATTAATGAAAATAAATTAAATGTACCATTATGTATTGAATTTCATTTTAAATTAACATAAGTCTTACTTAATTATAAATTATATAATTAATTTCACATGAATCAACAGTATAATTGATTTTGGAATAAGTTATTTTTTAATCTTAAGAACACACATTTCAAGAAACTGTTTTTTTTTTCAGTTTACACATTTAATTAATAATTTATTTCTATCATTTCTAAAATTTTAATCATGAAAAATATATATCCTATATTTTAATGTAGGAGGTAACAATTTGGTAAATTGGTCCCTTTTATTTTTGGTTATTGTGAATTGTAATTGTGCTAGATATTTGTCATATTTGGGAAGGGTAAAATGAGTAAAACATGGTTATAACTATGTAGTAAGGCCTATAAATATAAATAAAGATTTAATTTTATTCATTTTATATGGTCCTTTCAACCTCAATCATCTTCTCTTAAATGGTTGGTTTTTTATTGCCACTTTCCTTTGATAATTTCTATAATAATATTTTATGTAAATAATAAACCTAAAATGACACACTCTTTGGATTGAAATAGTTTATGTTGCGTTCTAAATTTTTATTAATAATTTGACTATTTTTTAATTTTAATTTTTAGTCTTGAAATAAATTCCCTAAATTCTAATTAAATGTCGACACAATTCTTGTTCATGTAATAAAAAAATCAAATAAATAATTTTAAAAATATTTAATTTAATACAATTTTGATTAATTATTTTGTTACAATGAATGTTTAAATAATTATTACGTATTAGGTAACTTCAATAATTTTATTTTTTTAATTTCATTTGTATATATTTATATTTAATTTCAAACTATGTATATTGTCCCAAAAATTCCATTAACGATATCTTTGGTTAAATAAAATTTTGTTAAATGACATAAAATGAATTAAAATAATGTATTTGGAAACAAATAATGGTATATGGTCAATAATAAAAAAATTTCCTCTCATGGGTTACTTTTCCTTTTATATTTTCATTATTTACCTCTTATGGGTAAAAACTTTTGATGGCGCGAAAATCCTCAAAAGGGTTAACTAGGGGTCAAAAATAAGATTTAAATATTAAAACATCTTCTAAAATTGCATAATTTTTATTATATAAAGGGTTTTTACTAAAACTCATGATAGATTCTAGACATGAAATGTTGGTTCTAATTTAACATGAAAAATAATTTAATGTATTTTAGTCTTTAGATAAATTCCAACAGAATACTCTCCCTACCTTATAAAAGGAAAACACCAATCCTATATTCCTAAAAATTCTTGAAAATTATATTTTGAAAAATAAATATCCAAATGATTTCCTAAACTCCCTAACAATTTTATAGTGGTTATGGATATATCATAATACCATCCTTTCAAGAGTTGTGGTGCATTCCAAAGGAGGTCTCTCAAAAGTGGTATAACTCTTTACTGAGCTCATTCAATATACTTTTATTACAAAATATTTAAACTTATTGGTTAATAAAAAAATCATGAATATAGTATAAAAAATATGAAAAAAATTATTATTTGGATTTCACAATCATTTTCACCTCATTTCCATAAAATGGATAATGAAATCATCACAAGTAAATACGTGCAGACTACTACCTCCACATATCAATTTGAATAATTTTACATGACCACCAAACATGGATATTTATAATATAGATTTAATGAATATATATTATATTTATGTAATTATTATGGTTATATAAATTTGAATTATTATTTCTCATTGTTTTATTTTTTCAATCAAAAAATATAAAATTTACCCTTGTGTACGTATGAACAACCATCTCCACGTAGTAAAGTAATTAATTTTTAAAAACCACATTATATTAATACTTATAGATATGTATATAATAAATATATATAATATATATAATATTATTAAAATTATGAATATGAATAAACCATGATCAATGTACAAGGACTACAACTTCCAACTAAAAATTACATGGAAAATGAATCTATTTACACTCAAATAGATGATGGTATTAAATGATTGTTAATGAACATGTGACAAGATGTTTTAATTACACCACATATGATATTATAAGAATGCATATTTTTTAGGTATATAATTATAATAAATTTAATTCATTATACAAGAGGATACGGTGCTTATGAAATAGTTCATACTTGTGGTAAGAGTTTTATGTTACACTCTCATTTTTATCTGAAATTTTTATGATTAAATTTATGATTATGAAATTATATTATAAATCACTAAATAATATCATGAATTTTGTTTTTAAATGTTTATTTATTTTAATTAAATTTTTTAATTTCATTTTCCAATCTTTCTGTTCTCAAATGTTTGAGAGAATTTGTTTAAGGAAATCAGACCTTTTTTCTCTCTTCGATTGAGAATATTTTCTTCAATCGTGATATTTTATTAAAAAAATTCAAGAATTTTTTTACTATTACTCAATGAGTTTTTAAATTATTTTTTAACATGTTTTAATTTATATGAAAATTTTTATTGTTAATCAACTTATTGTCTCCTGAATATGGTACTTTTGTATTTTTACCAAAATTGTGAAAGTAATATATGTTTTAACACTAACGACAAACATTATTTTTCCAACCATTGTGACTGAAATTTTATTTAAATATAAATTTTAATTTTTACATGGATTTTTTTTCAAATTACAATTCTTCCTTATTATTTTAGAATTTTTTAGATTTTAAATAGTTGATTTTAAATTTTAAATGGTATTTTCTCCAAGAAATATTATAGTGACATTTTAATGACACTTTTTATATATAATAACATCCTTTAATGTTACTTATGATTACTTGAGAATATTATCCTATAACACTATCCATTTTTTTTCTATATTGTTTATTCTTATGATTATGGAATATCGGTGAAACCTATATTCCTTTATATGGGTTTATATATGATTAAATGATAAAAGTTTTCCTAATCTTGTGAAATAATTATTAATGGGTTATCATTATGGGAGATGTGGATCCATTTTATCCCTCCAATTCATGTGGTAAATATTAATGTTTTCTAATCTTAAAAGGGTATAGAAGAGGTTACGCCAAGCCCAAATGTGGGTATAAGGGTGGTTTTCCCATGTGTGAAGTAGGGTACATGAGATATTTTCCGAAACATGAACCTAGAATATGAGTGGCTATCCCAAAACTAACATGTGATGAATGTATTGGTGGTATTCCTTGACATATTATTTCTTTGAATGTGATTATTTCACAAATTATAAAACACCTTTATGACATTATCTTGTGCTAATGTTAGGTTCTCATTGATTATTTTATTTGATTTATTTATGATTCATGTATTATAAACTTCCAAGCATTATAGAATGACATTTGACTTTGATATATGAATTTTAAGTATGATTTTAAAATGTTAATATATTTTTCTTATAATTTTATTCTTATGTTATTTGTAAATGATATTTTATATCCGCTTTGTTTACCTATACAAAGCATCATAGTTCACACATTATTATGTTTCCTTTTCAATATGATATAAATAATGTTTTTAAGTATGATATGTTTAATAAGGGTCTAATATGTGATGAGATTAGTGAGAAATTATGCACATATTTTATTTACCAGTTTTTTATTTGACCATATTTTAAAAAATAATTAAACTTTATTGTTCTAGAATGGATCATAATGATATGTTATGAAAATTAGTTTAAAATGATATAATATTTGTGTATGTATTGTTTTGGTTGTTATAGTTAGTATCCAAGTATGGATTATTAGGATTTTATTCCTTTTTCTATCCAATCAAAATTTCACAACCTCAGATGTTTGTGCATAGGATTTATATACATCAAAACATTTATTAGTCGTATATGGTTTGGAGTGGTTTGTTGGATGCTTCAGTTCTTCTCTTCGGCAGGAGTTGTTCTATAAAAAGTTTGAAATTATGATCAAATCATGGGATTTATAGAATGTGGGATACTTTATAGAATAAATTATCTAAAAATAATAATATATAAGTGTTTACTTGGAACATCAGTTGATGTCAACAATGTTGTGGGAAACCAGAGGAAGCATTCCATTTTGGAGGATTTTTTATGAATTTTAGGAGACAATATGACTTGAAATTCTAGATGACGCATCCTATAAAAGCTAGTGTGGAATTAAAACCAAAGTGAGTACAATTATGTGAATAATGAATATGAAACATTCATATTACATTGTATATTTATAGATTAGTAATCATTTTGTAATGACATATTACTATCTAGTTTGTCTTTTTATTATAATTCATTAAACTATTTAATAATCAAAGAAAGTTTTACCAATTTCTATCATGCATGTTAGAAATTTTTTGAAGAATGTTAAATCTATTTGGTTCATTTTATTCTTTATGGACTTCACATTCCTATTTTTTTCATTGCATGCATTTTTATTTCATTTTTCTTCAAAGGTGTGTGTGATGTCAACTTTGTATGGGGGTAGGGTTCTGTGACTTCCTAATTCTATAATACTCTTTTTATAGGGTAATAAGGTTTCAATGTATGGTTCTTTCAACCATGATGATATTCACATGAACTTATAGTGCATCTAAAGATCATACTTCAGGTGGTGTATCAGTAGTACATGAAAATGGGTTTTTGTGGGACCATTTCTCCTCATCTCACAAGTCAAGTGGTTTCAAAGGGGTGCTTCTGAATCTCACAGTATAAACCTCTAATAGAAGTTGCATGAATGGAATTAGATTATGGGATGATCGAAATCCTGAAATAGGATGTAACATATTTTGGATTCTATAAAATAAATATGGGTGATCATATGATTCAAAAGGACCTGTAAGTTCCATTATATGAGGTAACGATAGTTTTAATAGAGAAAGGTGAATTTGAAATACGGGAAATAATAAAATTGGTGATTATAAGAATGTTCCTAGAAAAGAAATTGGCATTTGATATTGAATAGAATAAGATTACAATGGATGTTATGAAGTTCATGGAAGACTTTTATGAAAAACCACAAACATGAATAAGGTTTTCATTTTATGATATTTTTTTAATTTGAGGTTATCCAAATAAATACTAGAGATATATCATGTGAATGAATTAAAAATGATCCTTGTGAAACTCCAACTGGTAAAGCTAACGTTTTTTGATGAAGTATGTGTATTACAACTTTTATATTCTCTTCTATAGATTTGGGATACAATGATTACTATTGTAAGTAACTCCAATGGAATATCTAATTAATTATTTGATGATATAAGGAATACAATTTTCAAAGAAACGCTTGAGAGAAGTGATATTTAGGTATGTTCTGGTAGTTCTCAAAATATATATATAAGGGGTAGATCACCCCATCAAAAGAATGTTTATCAGAAGAAAAAACCGAAAGAAAATTCTTACGAGATTAGTTAAGGTGAGTTAGTTGGTCCTAGTTCAATCTATTAGAAATGTGGGAATGAAATTCCCAGTAGGATTTCAAGAGTTTCAGTCAGATAATAATAACTATATCTAATTCTTGAAGTTTAATTTCATTTAATGCATCTGAAGTTCGTAATTATTGGTTGCTGAGCATGAAGACACTAGAATAAGATTGGTTGGGTAACTTTGGAGAGTATTTACATTCAACTGGTGATAAAATATTCATGAAAAACTATATATTTTGGATGTTTGTTAATGTATATATAGTAGATAGTGAATCTCCTGAAGGGGATGTTAAAGGATTTTTTAACATCCTAATAAATAATTGAGGATTCTTGAAGCTATCATAAGTTAACCACATCTATGACCTAAGAAGGAATACAATTTCCATTGGGTAATTTGTTGATACCTGATATGAGAATAGTTTTTAAAATGGAGTATGGATGTTTACTTAGGGATCTATAGTGGTTTAAAAAGGTGTAAGGCATGGGTCCCTTTACATGAATTGAAATTTATATTGAAGTGTAGTGATCCGATTTTCAACTTCTTATGGTTAAGAAGTATAAAAATATAGGTACAAACACTATAATGAATGTATTCCTTCCATTTAAATATTTGGAATATTATAAATAATATTTTTGGTTATAGGTTTTATTTTAGAATGGGATTATGAGGCCTAAGAGGTTCAGTATTAATATGATGAGAATATTAAATATATTATATCATATAAAAATATTTTTTCTAAAATAATGGAAAAACACTAGAATGGAGTCCTGGATAGTAAACATGAGACCATGATTAAATTTGTAATATGTGTTTTACCTAATATAAGATATAAATTTTTTTAGAGTTAGCCTTTTTTTAAAGTGCTGTTATGGGTGAAAATAATTAAAATAAATAAATAATTTTTTTTTATTTTAACATAGTGACCTAATACACTCATTATGAAATCATTTTTTTTGGAAATTACATGTATTGTGATTCATAACTCTGTGGATTGAGAGAAGATCTATAGAGAAGTGTTCTTAGATGAATGATGATAAATTGTGTATTAAATATCAATGCACTAATTAGAGGTTGTGGATCTTCTAATGAATACAATATGAGACTAATTTTTTTAGTGGTTGATCAAATTCGAAGGTAGTTCATTTGGTTTTTGGGTATATTTCTCTATTTTACTATTTCATTTTTAATTGTAATCAACTCCACTAATAGATTGATTTACTGGTATTTTATGCCTATTGCCTTAGGTTTATTTCCCTAGTATTTTGGGGAAATGATATTATTTAATTTTCATTCAGTGATCATCATTCCAAAAACAATGAATCGAGTCCAGTTAGAAAAATATCTGAGGTTCATTCTCCATGTGTGTTTTGTGTATTTATTACTCTTATCATTACATGTTCATTAGTTTTATTTCCATGGATGGATCTTCAAACAATATTTCAAGTAAAATCAATGTTTTATCAATATTTGGAATAAAGGATCATCATAGTGGATTTGGGTTCAAGATTGATGGATTGATCGAGATCTAACCACAACAGTGGAAAATCAGAGGTGGATTTCGATCGAATTTTGATTCCCTGATTTTACCTTTGGAATCATGGTATAGAAATGTGATGGGTGATCTAATATAAGGGGATAGATGGCTATATTCCAGTCATCGATATTATAATGAGGTTGTTCAACCTCAGATATAGGTTCCATAGTTACTATTATAGAGGAATCAATGGTGGAAGAGGATATGGGTGAATAGGCATGAAGAACTATCATGTTATGTGAAAACCCTACCTATGTGGCATGCACTCTGGATGAAAACACTCAGTGTATCCCACTTCTATGGTGCCATTGAATACAGATAGATAAAATTATCGCTTTCCATGTGACACCAATCACTCACTATGTGACCCATTCTCTGTGACTGAAGAATTACCGTGGTGGTCCATGAGAACAAACATGGCTAGGTTATTGGGTATGAATAGTGTACACAGGTATGACCCAATACTCAGACATGGCCAGGTATGCAAGCCCGACCATTGTACAATGGAATTTCATATAGTGCATGGGCCTAATTTAAAGTAAACGAACATGCATAAGTGTCACATGAAGAGTTTCAAATCAACCTCTACACACCATGTATCCTCAAATGAAATAACTTATATATGGATAAGAACATACCATGTGAGACGGTGATACATGGGAAGACTTAGGGAAAAAATACACATTGTTTACTACCAATTAAAGTTGTGTACTATATCTAGGGAAAGTTGAGGCCATATACTTATTTTTCATAGACTATTTTTAGTTGGGTGATTTCACTTGGTCCATCCCTCTGAGGGTATAGTGTGGAATTACAAGCTTATCATTAGATAATGATCCCCTATATAGTTTTTTATTAGATAGAGTATGTGGTATCCTTATGTGGGAATAGTGTGTGATCTTATATAATTTCTTCATATTCTCTAAGTGGGGTTTGAAAAGATTTCATAAAAAACATACACTTTCCTATTCTCCCCAATATAGCATATTATTCCAGCCAGTTCCCCTAGAGGTCCCAGGTTTGATACCTACTTTATGTATTGAGATCATTAGAGTTTCAATGATTACATAATCATGGAGAGGCCCGATGATAACAACCTATCATATGAGTTGAATTAGTGAAATAATATTTCCTGGATTGGATTATTCTAGAAGATTGTTACCTTAAATCGTCAGGTAGAATCCTGTGGTTCACAATTTGGTTTTGGCCACCATGAGACTTGATGTCTATCATGAATGTATTTGGGTTATTTTTCTTTCTTTTTTTTATGTCTCATATCCTGATCGAAATACCTTTTAATGTGTTAAACAGTCTCTTTATGCTTTATGATTGGGGATTTTTGGGTTTCTTATTTGGTATTATTATACTCACCCATTCATAGGATTTTCTGAGACATGTCTTGTCATATAAAGATGACATGTCATTTAATGAAGTCCTAGGTGTAGGAAAATATGGTAGATATTAGATATCTATACAAACCATGGTTGTAACATGTTTTTAATTTGACATCAATCCCCTCATACTAGAAGGTTGGACTATTCTCCAGGTTTTTGGTGATCTTATATTGACCATTTATACTTCTAGAACATTTTTCATACTCTGATTGTGGGATATAGATATGTGCCTCCATTTGATTGTATTTTTTCTTTTAAATTCAACATTTTATAAATTTTTTGAGATTCATGTATATATATAGGTACATAATGATAAGGCATACAATTTTCGAAGAATTACTACATGTTGATGATGGCTATCCCTTAAACTATTAGAGGTGGGATTGAGTGTCAAAATTATCTGCCCACTTTTTTAGAGGAACCTGGTGGGTCGGGTCATGAAGGAGTGGTTTTATAGTTGTGTTCTCATTTGGAACATTTTTTATATATTAAATATATGTGATTTTGGTATGGAAACCAGTGATAGAATGTAAATGTGTTTTGTGTTCAACACTTAGTCTAGTGATTCCAGTGTTGGTGTAGTGTCCAATAAATCCATTCACCAGGACTCTGAAATCCTTCGTATTGAATTTTTATATATAGGATATTTTTTAGGGAAAATATCGGTACATCCATCATATAGGTATGAGTTATGATTTATTTTCCCGTATTGAGTCATCTCCCAAGATATAATCATTGAATATGGTATGTATTTGTTATTTTAGGATTCATATCTGATGATTTATAACTATAATTACACAATTTGATCACGAGAATAATATTCTTAGTGAACATGCTTTAGTGTAGGGTACAACACAAGATTTGGTACTTCTAGTAGTTTTCTAGTCTTTCCAACACCCACTGATTATCACATTGCACAGATAATACTAGATGAGTATGTGAATATGGAAAACACACTAGATGAGTTTTAGAGGCAGTCAACCCCATGTTTTAAGGGATTAAAAACCTCTAATAATTAGAGTATTGGCTAGAGGAAGTCACCCATGTTCTTCTCCTTATGAGGAAACCTCTATATTAGATGGTGGTCATAGTCATGAGTATTCCACATGGATCTGATGGAGGATTGTGGAGTCTGGTGACCTAGAAACATGCTGAGAGGGCTCTCTCATAGAGGGATTATGAGGATATCTTCATGAATTAGATCCACCTAGACATATTGAGAGCGTTATGAATCTAAGATATTTTACAACATCAACATGGAATTAAGACCATGGTAGAGTATTCATCATGGTTTAAAATCCAATCACAATACTCTCTTGATATGGTTTGGGATAAATATTCTATGAAAAAACCTTCTAGAAGGGATTATTTCAAGATATCCAAGTTGTAGTGATATTCCATTACATTCCTACATATTATCGAGTACATGATTGGGCATTGGTAGTGGAAAACTTTATGAGTGAACACACAAAAACAATAAGTGATGGTAGTGGGAACATAGGAGTTGAGCCATCGACAACTAGTCGAAGGTGACTTATATTTGAATCCAGGAATGTGTGATACTTCAGTAGATGGACTTAGGTTAGATTCATTATTAATAAGGGATATCATTCTGATTATAGTTATCCTAGAGAGAGGAAGTTTTTATTTTATGGTGATTGTGGAAAAATTTTATGGGATTTTACAAACATCTATACAACTGAAAGAGATATGTTTGATGGAATGAAAATATATGGATAACAGTAGGAGAAGGGAGGTCTGCAATTTGGACAATGTGGTATAGGAGTAGAAAGAGTAACTGGATGTGGTAGATAGTTTTACATATTTCCACCACCACCCTAGGTGGTCTATGCTAGCATTAGGCAGCTGGTGTCCAGGGATGAATATTTCAACATGTAGGGATACCTATGTCCCCGGGGATACATGGATGATTAGAGGTATGATCCGTGCCTTCTCTACATTATCTGCAGTATTGTATGACATAACTGAGAGCCAATTTCTTTTTTCACTTATCTTATTTGAGATTTGGATTCTTTGTTTGAGATCCTGGATTAAACCATGTGCTTGGATAGTAATACTGGGGAGGATTTAATTATCTCAAAATTTCATCAACATTGGTGTATGACTCTTTTAGTAGAGATAATAATATGAGATCTCTTGGTAGCAGTGATGATGATATATGAAATCATATTTTTTATGGACTATCTATCCATAACACATTCCTAGTTTGGATATTTTAGGTGGAGGATGTGGTTTTTTCATGGTGGTGGGATGAGATTGGGGGGGGGGGGAGGAAATATAAGAAGATTAGGATGAGATCATACACTACAGGATATAACCGATTGATCCTTAGTTGGATTGTATTACCATTGGAAAAGTGGATTTTTTTTTATTTCAGCTTCTATAGTGGCAGTGAAATATGAGAACATCTTTCCCAGAGATGTTCCAGGCTTACCTATCTACCAATGGATACACTTATTCCTATAATTTAACTTTTTTACTACCCTGGTTTCCACTCAAAAATATTGGATCGGTCTCATAGAGCTTCATGAGATTAATTCACTGTTGGTGAATTTATTGAAAAATCTATTTGTTAAACCTAATGTTTCACCATGGGAATCCCCAATTTTGTTAACCAGGAAGGAAGATGAGAGATTGAGGTTGGCTATCAATTACCTTTGACCGAACTAGGTAACTTTGAAGAATAAATATATACAATTGATGATCAATGACCTCTTCAACCCATTACGAGGGGTGAGATAGTTCTTGAAAATTGACCTCAGGTTAGGAAATCCCAAATTTGTGTATGAGATGCAGATATAACAATGAAGACATTAAAATTTATCTATGGTCATTATGAGTACATGGTGATTCCTTTTTGCATGAACAATTCCCCATAATTTTTCATGATACTCATGAACTGGCTCTTTCATCCCTTCTTAGATTATCATAGTCTTTATTGATGATCTCTTAGTGTACTCAATGTCTGATGAGTAGCATGTGAGATAATTGAGGATTTTAGTAGACATACTCTGAGAGAACTGGATTTATGAAAAATTATTGAAGTGGAAGTTCAAGGTGTGAGAGGTCCACATTCCAGGACTTGTCATCTTAAAAAAAGGTGTGGTAGTGGACTTGGTAGTGGTTATGGAGTTTCAAGATAGGGTGCCACCCAAGAGTGTGACATATGTGTGGAGATTATTTAGGATGGATGGATACTACATGATATCATTGAAATATGTCACTATGATATTGACCCAGTTTTATTCTTTGACCTAGAAGGGTAATCTTTTCATTGGAAAATATAGGTGTGATTTGTTTTTTTGGAGTTGGGGTAGAGGATGAAGAGAAAATCCATATTATGTTTTCCAATGGAGGGTATTGAGTACATATTTTTCAATGATTACTCGATTATCGGGCTTGGATGTGTCCTAATTTAGAGGCAGGTAATGTTTACATATGGATCCTGATATATAAGACCTCACGAGTATAACAATATGACCCAAAATTTTGATCCGGATGTTTGGTCCTCTCCCTAAAGATATGGTGATAGTACCATATGACTAAATGATTTATCTACAATTCTGACCAAATGAGTCTCAAGTATTCATTCTCATAGAGGGACCTAAAATTAAGGCATAATATATTACTATAGTTCATCTTGTATTATGAATATAAGATAGTCTATATTATAAGTACAAATAATGTGGGGTCATATTTTCTCAGAAGGAGATCTTGTTCACAGATTTTGATCGGGGAATCTGATTCATTGGCCTCATTATAGTTATTCATAGTGGATGAGGATAGTGAAACTTACATATAGTCGATGATAATTATCCCAACCTCATCTATAGAATGATAGAAAAGATTATTATAGAGGTAAAATTTATAAGACCATATGTACTCATATATCTATTGGACATGCTCCTGATGGATTTTATAAAGGCGAGTAGAAAGACATCATTCTAAGAGGATAAATAATTGTAATAATGAAATTATGTGGGGAGGTATTGTGGGGGAGTGATATATCCATATTTATGGTACATATTGATGTGGTGAAGATGTACTAGGACCATTGGCAGGTGTCTAGGGATGAATAAGGGTGTAGAAGTGTTTGGATCTTGATGCCTCAATTTTAATTAGGTAATGGTTGATTATTAGGTTATATCATGCTTCGATCAACCCCTTTAGTTTCTAGTGTGGAAGTGGGAAAGTATATATATGGTTTAAATAATGGGTAATTGATGATCATTTAGAGGATATAGTTTTATTTGGGTGAATTTAAAATGACTCACCAAGTCATCCCACTTTCTATCTATATGAGGGTATAGTTCAAAATAGATTATTTGATTCCTTTACATGTAGAAGATAGCCCAAATTACTGGTGTTACATTAGTAATTACTTCGTATAATAATGATAACATCACAAAATGTTTATGAATAAGATTACTGAATTATATTAGGGTTCAATTTCATTTGAGCACAATGATTCACACGTAAACTGACAACCAGTTTGAGCAGACCATTCAGGTTCTGGAAAAAAATTTGCAGGCTTATATGTTGGACATTGAAAATAATTGGGTGGATGACCTACCCCTGGTTATGCTTTCATACAAAATAGGCATGATTACAACATTGACATGGTACCATTATATTACTTTTATGGGAGACACTATAGGTTAGCACTATGTTGGTTTCATCCAGTTGATTCATCACTCCTGGGTCTATAGTTGGTGTGAAAAATGAAAGAGATTGTGTATGTCATACATGAGTGGATGAGGACTACCTAGATCCATGTAATGTATTATTGGGATTGACTATGGAGAAATTTGGAGTTCAAGGAGGGATACATTGTATTTTCTAAAGGCCACACCTCGACATAGATTATAGAGATTTTTCTAGGGTGGAAAAATATCATCAAAATTTACTATTCCTTTTTAGATACTGAAAAAGGTAACTGAGGTGACATACCACTTTGCTGAACCACCATAGTTAGAATGGCTACAGAATTTCCTCTCCATGGCCCAACTGAGGTTATATGTTAATGATCAATAACATGTTATTGAATGGAGTGAGCGATACGTCAAGGATAATGAAACCATTGAAGAGTAATCGATAGAGATAGAGGATCAGTATAATATGATTATTATTGGGTGAAAGATTCCCTTGGTTCTTGTTTGATAAACACAAAGAAATATTCAGGAGAGAACATGGGAGTGGGAGACCCAGATGTGATCCTAATACCCTCATGTTTTTAAGTAGAAATTTTTTTAATAAGAAAATACCAATGGTGTAAAGAATGTAACGAATCTATTTTTTTTCTTATAAAGCATTGGAATATTATAAATAATTATTTTCAGAGGTAGGTGATGAGTTATCAAGGGATTCCTAATCCTGATAAGGCTATCTATTGATATATTAAAATATTAAATATTTTATATCACTCATGTATATTATTTATAAAATAATGGAATAAATCTCTAATATAGAATTAGATCATAAATATAAGGATAATATTAAATTAGAAATGCGGGTATTACCCTAAGGGTGGCTAAGTCTTTTACAGAATCAAGCATTTTGTTAAAGAGCATACACCGGTGAAAATAAAAAAAATCAATCAATCAATTATTATTTATTATTTTAATGTAATGGCCTAATCCTTTGGCTATAAAATTCATATTATGGATAGGACATAGTGTTATCCAAATATCTCTAAGTATTGACATAGGAGACACAAAGAAGCATTATTAGAAGTATATTGAAAAATCATGGGTTGGAAATCAGTGTGTTAGTCAGATCTTATGGATCTAGCCAATGTCTGCGACATGAGACCATA
This sequence comes from Viscum album, assembly GCA_963277665.1. Classification (NCBI taxonomy): domain Eukaryota; kingdom Viridiplantae; phylum Streptophyta; class Magnoliopsida; order Santalales; family Viscaceae; genus Viscum; species Viscum album. The sequence goes on from OY728119.1 coordinate 1,292,560,906, forward strand.
ATTCAAAAGAAATTGATCCAAACCCATAGTAGGGAATTTTTTTATGGTTGTCTATTTTTTTATTTGAATATCATACAATTAACAATAATCAGCTCCACCCACAAATTGATTTGTGGTTTATTAATTCTTGGAGATTTAGGTTTATCTTCCCAGTAATCTTGGGAATTAATATTATTTAATTTTGGTTCATCGTTAAATATTATATTGATGATGGATCATGTATAAACCAAACAATGCATGAGTTTTCTTACTTTTTTTTATTTTTTGTATGTTATCCCCCATTCTTCACATGTTCCTCACAAGTATTTTCTTGGCATACAGTTCGACCAATACATGGAGGATGATCATCACGTGATCAATATTTGGCGCAACGGATCATCACCATGGGTTCTGGTTGAAAATGAATAGAGGTATTGAGGTGAAATAGAAATAGATAATGATAAATGGTGGGTTGAGATAGGATTTGGATATCCTTAATGGTGTGTTTTGGTGTCCCAACATGGTGATGTGATAGGACATGTGTTACGAGAGGATCAATGGACGAATTTATAGAATTGGTGATTGATTGTTGTTGGAAAACCTCATATCTAGGTTATAAAGTGACTATTTGGGAAGAATCAGTAATAGCTTAGGTGTAGTATTAATAAATGTGAAGAATTAGTGGGTTCAATGAAATTACAAACTACACAACACGTACTCGAAAAGAACACACACTGTGTATCCCCCTTCTATTGTAGGAGTGTTAAGTTATTGAGAAATGTATCACATACCATCTTAAACATTTCACACTCCATGTGACTAATTCATAGAGACTCGTCATGTACCTTAGGGGTACACTATCAAAGACTTGGATAGGTACACGACAATGACCATAGTACATGATCATGAACCAGTTCTTAGACACATCTATGTACATGGGAAAACAATATTACATGGGATGCAATTGTAGTATATGGTAATGAACCAACATATATAGACGTTGGTAGGTGGAATACACAGAGTGTTGGACCAACCTATATATATAGTGTATTGAAAAGGACATGCCATGATTATGTAGAAAAATATTATCTTTGAGATGAAAAAACATGGACAAACTCATTGCAGGAAAGTCATTCCTTATACTCCTAGTACATACAATCTAAATTCTCTAAGGTAGGCTTAATCTATCAATTTTTTCATTTTATACCAGTCTTAGTAGGGTAATTTACTATAGTACATCCCTCTGAGGGTACAATGCGGAAGTACATCCTCAATATTTGACTATGATTCCCTCTATGGGTTTTGGCTTGAATAGATTTTGTGATATACCTCCATGGGACTGGGTTAGGATGCTCTATCATTTACTCATGTTCCAAGGGTGGGGTTTTAATAATTGCCATGACCTACATATGTTGGAATACAATCCTCCTACTTAGTGTGTATTATAGTTAGGGTTTCTTTTATCCCACAGTTTTCTAGGGTGTGACCCCTAGCATTGCATCAAGATATTAAGAGTTTCAGTGATTACTTCTTCATTGTGAGGCTCGAAGAGAAAAACATTTCGGATGAACTCCATCTATAATAGTATAGATCCTTGATGGATTACCTCTACAATACAATTTTTTTATTTTAAAGGATACACTTTTTGGTTAATTTGGAACCATACATAGGGAGCCACATGTTTATGCATATACCACATTCAATTAAACCACTACACACAACATTCAAAATTCAAAAATTCAACATTAAAATTTCAAAAAGAAAAATTAAAATATACCTGCATTATCCACATTGAACAACAAGATTACCCACCTAAATTCACAAGACATTATCCATCACAAGGAGATCTCGAACCAAGAGATCTAATCACATCACTACTGTCCTCCATTATCAATGTCATAATCATCACCATCCTCTACATTAGAGAAGACAACCAGAATATTTCAAGGAAATCCACTTCAGAGAAATCCACCACCATAACCACAGAACCTCTAAACTTTATCTTCTTCGCGGTCGCTGACCATTGGGAAATCATGCAAAAATCAGGAAAAAATGACTAGTTTCTATCATAAATTGGAATTAATAAAACAAAAAACTATATATTAACCACTCTTTATGACAACATTGATAACTAAAAACTAAAAAAATACATAAAATAAGAAACAATCCCCATTTTCAAATCCATTTCCCTCAGTGAATCTTGATATCCCCAAAAATAGATATAGAGAGATCCATATCCATCATCATAGGAGAAAACCTTAAATACATTGATAATGTGGAAATCCACCACCATTCACACCACTCATAAACTCATACCACTCCAAAAAACAAATCCCAAAACCTCCATGGAATCCATCACACCCAAATATCCTAGAATGAAGAAAATGATTTGGAGGCCAAGGGAGAAAGGAGTGGAAAATAAGTGGAAGGGTAGAAACTAATCCATCATTGGACAAGAAAAAATAAAACTATGACTAATACATTGAGGAAAACTAGAACAAAAGGATCAATGTAGAACTGATGAAAGAACCACTAAGATAATAACTAAAGACTAGAACAGGGCTAAAAACCTAAAAGAATGAACCGAAGAATCAAGAACAAAGAACATTGAAAGTGTCCCATTGTAATTATCAACCAACACCTCCCAATAAGTATTTATTACAATCATTACTGACCAAGAATGGGGTCAAGCATGATAGAGAATATCGAAAGAGAAGTAGAAGAAACCCCCAATTGGAAGGATGGGGAAAAGGGAACTGAAGAGGAAAGTAAAACAACATATAGAATAGAATTTAGAAGTATCATACAATGATAGATGATCTGATACCAGGAAGAAGAATCTCAAGGAATAGAGGCTCTCGAGAGAGAGTGCTCTGGGAGAGAGAGAGAGTAGGAATTTAGTCCCCTTCCTTGGATGGATTATCTTAGATATTCATTACCATGAATGCTCAATTAAAATCCTATGTATAGAAATATGGTTATGGATTTTTTGATACCTGGGATATATTATGATTATATATATGTTTTTTTTCATGGTTTCATATCCTGATTGACACAAATTTGTGTTGATATAGCTATATTCTTAATGATTTATTTTTGGTGATATAATGGTGTTCTATTGGGAATTTTTTGATCACTCTTGCATGAGATCATCCCAAACATGTTGTGTCTTATAAAGATGAAATTAAATATGATAGAGTTCATAGAGGTCCAAGATCGAACAGATCATTGTTATCTAGAAAGACTATGTTTTTACCAAGTGTCACATTTGATAGTATTCCCCTTATACTAGTAGGTTGGAATCTTTTATAGTTTTTATGGGATTGTATTTTTCCTTTTCTTTTTTCTAGTTATTTCTTATTTCTCTAATTTTGGGATATATATGTGTGCATGAATTTCATATCATCTATGTTTTACCTTTCAATATTTTATTTATATTTGGATATGTATGTGTATAAAGGTACTTTAGGATGAGGCCTCTCATATGTATGATATACCTACTCGACACTTTTCTCTAGGCCATGGCCCATTGAATGTAGAGTGGGGGTGCCACACATATCTTATCACTATCTAGGTGGGCCCTAGTAGTTCAAGTGATGATATTGTAGGATTAAATTTGTGTTCAACATAGTACTAGAGTTTAGAGCTTTTATAGATTTCAGATTTGTTTTTAGAACTTGGGAAACAATGTTAAAGTGTCTTGAGTATGAATCATAGGAATGGTATGATTGTAATGGTGTGAATAACAACATATAGATTCAATAACACACTTAAAAATTTATTATTGGATATATATATATTGTAATTGGTTATAGGGAAAACTTTGATACATGAATGAAATATGAATGGGTTGTGGTTTCCATGTCCTTATTGATTCAGCTAACGAAATTTACTCTTTGAGCCCAGTAAATCCAGATGATTTCAGGATACCTCTATGATGACATCTAACTAGGTTTCTAAACCATGATCAAAAGGATGATCCACCATATGATGAGGCTTTAGAGAATGGTTTATGAACATGACGTGTTAGTTCTAGGTGGTTTTGCATTCATCCTACCACTTATTGAGTAGTAGGTTGGTCTAATAGTCTAAGATGATGATGTTCATAAGTTGAGAATACTCGATGATTTTTTGAGGTAGGAACCATCTTGGTTTTCATTTGAGCTATACCCCTAGTTAGTTAAGCACTGGATAGAGGCAGTTAGTTAAGATTCCCACCATATAAGGACACCACCAAATCATATGGTGATCCAAGCTACGAGAAATATTTTGGGATTTTATGAGTAATGGTGGAGTCTGGTGACTCAAAAACATGATGAGATTATTATCTCCTGGTCATATTTAATTATTCTCCTCATTTTTGAGTTTTATTGATCCACATTTCAAGTTGGGAACATCCAAAAGCCTCTACGGCTTCAACATGATATAAAGACCATGGAAAAGTATTCACCATGGTCCATCAACCAATTATGATACTTACTGTATATTATTTTAGAAACATTATTCTATAAATAGACCTTTGTATGGGGAATAATATGAGATAAAAGGTTTGTGGTTATATCCACTTGTATTTCTACCTATAATAGAGTGCTTCTATGGGGTTTGGTAGTAAAGGGATTTCTTTGTGATTAGAAACTGACAGTTGGGTTTGGAAGTGGCACAAAAATTCTTGGACATTTGAAACTGGTAATAAATAGTATACATAGTGAACTGGGTGTAGGATATGCTTCTAGAGATATCCTTTGTATTGAGGGTCTGTGGTTCAGGGACCGTGTATTATTTTTTTGATCCTAGGGAGAGTTGCTATTTTTCATGTGTTGGTTAAGGAAAGCTCGTGCAGAATTCTCTAACCCACTGTGTAGCTAAAAGATAGATGGCCAATAGATAATTTAGGTAGGGATAATATCAAGAGAATTGAGTTCCACAAGGTGATTTATGTGGAAAATTTATAATGATAGTAGTTAGAGGTGGCAGACGGTCCGACCTATTTCTATCACCACTTCTAGGTGGTTCAATACAGTCTCAAGGAGATGATAGTCAGTGATGAGAAATGATGTACACATTTGATTTCTATGACCTAGAGGATCCATGGATTATTATAATTACAATTTGTGTCTCCTATAACATAGTTGTAGTAATGATATACATATATATGATTCACTCTTTTCTTTTCACTTATCTTTTTCGAGAATTGGAGATTACACCAGTGACCTTAGATAGACCCCTGCACAACGATAATCATACTACATGGGATTTAGTGCTCACACACTTCTATAGATGGTTTGAAATGACTCTTAAAGGAGATATATTTTCATGGGATCTCTCTTTTCCAGTGACGAGAGATTAGGAAATTATCTTAGGTATGGACGGGCAATCCACAATTCATGCCTAGATTAACTATTTTAGGCGGAGGATGCAGTGTGTATGTGGTGATGGGATAATGTTTTCCTACATGGGTGAGAAGGAAGCCCAAGTAGAGTAGGATAAGCTCACAAACATGAATATACAACATATTAATCATTATTCAGCTAGTATTACCCTTATAATAGTAGATACTATGGGATTTCAGCATCTTATAATAGAAGAAGAATACAAAGACGTATTTACCAAAGATTTGTCGGGCTTATCTCCCTAAGAAGTTATAGAATTATATATATAATTAAACATAGGGACAAACTCAATATACATGATAACATACTAGATGTATCTCACATATCTTTATGAGTTGATGGTGTAGTTTGAGGATTTGTAGAGGAAGGGATTTGTTTGACCCAAAGTGTCACCTTGGGCAGCCCTGATTTTTTTAGAAGAAGGTAAAAGATAGTTTGAGGTTGTCTATGGATTACTAATACCAGAAATGGGTGACTATGAATAATAAGTATCAATTTACAAGGATTTATGACATCTTCTACAAATTGATAGGGTTGATACGGTTCTTGATGATTGTTCTTAGGTTAGGCTATCACCAACTATGATCATGAGATGAGGATATACCGAAGATGACCTTTTTATGCTTCTAAGGGAATAAAGAGTACTTGGTGATTGTTTTTGGAATGAATAATACCACAAAAAAGTTCATGGGACACATTAAATAAATCTTTCATACCTTATTATATTAGTTTATGGTACTATCCAGTGATGAAATCCATGTGTACTCAGTGTTGGGGGACAACATGAGACACTTGTGGATGGTCTTCGACATACTAATAGATCAACATATTTATGAAAAACACTAAAAATGTCAGTTAAAGATTCAAGATGTTCACTTTATAGGAAATTTATTCTTAGTAGAGGGTGTGGTAGTGGACTCCGTGAAGGTTGATGGAATTCTAGCTTGGAATCCACCTAAGAGTGTGATGAAGTTCTGATGATTCCTTGGGTTGAAAGACTACTTCAAAATATTTATGCCTGATTTTTTCAAGACATCAGCACTTTTGATTCCTTTTAACAATAAGGGTTATCCTTTTTTGGATATATATGTTCCATCAATATTTTCATGAGTTTCATAAGAGATTTATGAGATCTATTATCTTGATATTTCCATAGCATAGTGCTTATTATGGAGTGTTCTATGATTCATTAGAGACCAGAATTGTGAGTGTATTGATACAATTGTAGAAAGTGATTGCTTATGGATCTCAATATATAAAAACTCATGAGAATAAATATTCAACCCATGATTTGGATCTATAAATTTTAGTCTCCTCCTGAAATCTATGGAAAAACTATCCTATTAGTGAGATGTTTATCATCTATTCTAACCGCAAAAGTTTCAAGTGTATCTTCACATAGAAGGATATCAACTCAAGATAGAGACGATGGATATAGTTTATTCAGAACAATGAATTTTATATAGTCAAAACTACTTGTAAGTAGAGTATGGTGGAATATTTACTCAGTAAGAGATCTTGTTCATAGTTGTTAACGAAGCCGTCAAATAAGTTAGCCTCATTGTAGATATAATTAGTGGATGAGGATGGTTACACCTACCTTCAGTCGATGGTTGTTTCCCCCACCAGTTATATAGTGTTTTTAGGAGGCTTAAGATAGAGATATTGTGTATGAGATTATATATAACTATATATCCACTGGACATGCTCCTAATGAATTTTAGTAATGTGGGGATAACATCATCCTTTTTAGTCGATGGATGATGGTACTAGTGATGCTACATGATGAGCTTATAGGGGTTTTTTACACATCCATCTTGGCGGTACATATAGGTGTAGTAAAGAGGTTCTTATAACATTAGTATATATTTTGGTGGCTTGGGATGAAGATGGGGGGTAATAGAGTTTATCTGTTGGTTCCTCACTTGTCAGTTGAGGAAGGATAAGAACCAAGTTCTATTGGGTTTAGGTCAACCCCTTGAGGTTCCATAGTGTAAGTGTGTTGGTATATCTATTTAATTCATGATTTTTATTACATTATCATCTTGATGACATAGAGTTATTTGTGTGATTATATACTAACTCACCAGTTCATCCCACATACTATCTATCAGAGAGGAGAGTTTAATATAGATCTTGGGAAAACATTACATGTAAAATATAGTCCATCATAATAGAGTTACCTTGATGATAATTTTAAACTCTGATGATCAATTAATTTCACTAGTATGGAGAGTATTACATGTATACTTTGGGTCTCAGTTTCATTTGAGTACAATGATTCACCCCCAGAATGACCACCAAAACATTCAGGTTCTCAAGGATATGCTATGGGATTTCTTCATAGACATTATCCATAGATGGGATGATCACATAACACGATTATATTTTTTATACTAAAATATCTACCATTAAACCATTAGTAACACACCATTTGAGTCCTTGTATGAGAGACACTATAGGTCACCACTATGTTTGACTAATCCTGGTGAGTCAACAATCGTTTTCCTAGAGTTGGTGTGAGCGATGACAGATAAGGTGAAGATCATCCAGGAGTGGATGTGGACTATACAGAGGCATCATAAGTATTATGTAGACCGATGATGTTGCATTTGTAGTTTAAAAAGGGATACCATGTGTTCATAAATGTCTCACCTTGACATAAAATGATGAGATTTTTCCAGGGTAGGATGTTTTCTCAAATATTCATTAGCCCTTTTCAAATTATACATAGGGTCATCATCGTGGAGTAACTCTTAGACCTACCAGCATAGTTATAATGAGTACTTCATATCTTCCATGTGTTATTACTGAGGAGGTGTGTACACAACCCATAACATGTCATTTACTAGGGTGATATGGACATCGAGCAAGGAGATACCATCAAAAAGTACCAAGTAGAGATCAAGGATCAATAGAAGATGATCCTTCATAGATGAGTGATTCCTTTTTTTTATATACGATGAAAGAACATGAATCTCTTGGTGATCAAATCGGAGAAGAAGACCTAGATGGAATCCCAATACCCTCATTTTTTAGTATTGTTTTTTACTTACTAGTATGAAAACCCATGACATTGGGAGAATATAATGAATATGATTTTTTACTTGTAATTCATTAGAATATAAAAAAAAATATTTATATAGTTACATTATATGTTTTTAAGGGATAGAGAGTCCTAGAGAGGCTCTATATTGGTATGATATAATATTAAATATATTTTATCATGCATGTGTAGTTTTTCTAAAACAATGGAATAAATTATTAATGGAGTCCTATAACATAAATATGATACCTCAATTAAATCCGAAATTCTAGTTCTATCGTAGGTGTTATATATTATTTTTCGTCATTGGGAATTTTTTTAATGTGATGTCACATGCACAAATAATTAAAATTAAAAAACTAAATAATTAATTTATTCCTTTTTAACATAGTAACCTAATCCGCCCATTATAAATACCTTTTATGGGGCGACCCTAGGGTTAGAAGCATAACTCTAGAGATTGATATTGGAGAAATAGATGAGTATTATTGTATGAATGATGAATAGTATTGGATTGAAAATTATTCTTCCAATCGGAGCTTGTGGATCTCTCAAATGACTGCGACATACGATAATTCTTCTTCAACAGTTAATTAAAAACCATGTTAGGGTGTTTTTTCCATTGGTTTATTTACATGTTTGACTATACCATGAAAAACTTGAATCAAATCCAATAATATATTGATTAATGGATCATTCATGAATGCAGGTTTAGGTTTGTCTTCCTTTTATTTTATGGAATTGATATTATTTGATTTTGGTTCTTCATTCATCATTCAAAAGTAAATGAATCGTTTCAAACCTAGGAAATAGATGATGTTCAATCATATTTTGTGTTTGTGCATTTCTCCCTGTTTTCTTCACACATTCATCACTAGTATTTCATTAGCCATAAATTTGACTAATATTTTTGGGATGATCATTGAATGAAAAATCTTTTCCATAATATATCTTCATGGTGGGTTTAGGTTTACAATCGATAGAGCAATAAATTTGTGGAAGCAATGATGGGTGATCAATGGTCGATGAAGATAAAATTTGAAGATCCCTAACTACACATTTTTGTGTCACAACATGGTGATATGATGAGATATGTGTTTGAAGATGATCAATGGATGAATCCTAGTAATCAATTATGGATTGAGGCTATTCAAACTTAGATCATAGTTCTAGGATGACTATTGGTGTGGAACCAGTGGCAGGAGAGGAACATGGTGAATATTAATGTTGAACGAGCGAGTCATGTGAAAATTTTGACTAAAGAACATGTACTTTGGAAGAACACATATAATGTATCAGCCTACTACGATGCTAGCATTTATGTATAGAGAAAAGTTTCACATGAAATGGACACTTGTCACACATCATTTAACCCATGCATGCACCTGGTGTGTACCCTCAGGGTACACAGTCATGGGCATGGACAAGTTCATGGCCATAAACAAATAAAGTTAACATGAACTGGTACATAGACATGGATAAGTACATATGCATGGCCATATTACCTGGACATGACTAATGTACATGGCCATAACCTAAATTACATGAACATAAGCAGGAAGCGCATACTGAGTGATGGCATGACCACTATACACCATTTTACATAATAAGAAACATTGTGTATATGGAGGATAACATTTCATGGTATATGGAATGACACAAGAAGATATGTTTTAGGACATACATGATGTGTTATCCTAATTCATGTTGTGTACCTTCCTTAGGCCTGGTTGAGGCCCTCTATTAATTTAATATAGACCAGTCTAAGTTGTTTTATTTCTCCCGGTCCATCCCTACAAGGGTATAATGTGAAATCACATTTATCCACCCTTAGAGGAGTTTTTTCCTCTCATAATGTATTTAATATACCTTAGTGGGACTGAGGCACGATCCTCTATAATTTCTTCATATAACCTCAGTGTGGTTTGAGGAAACTTCATGAATAACTTTTATGGTTGCATGATAACCTACATGGTGGGTTATTCCTTTTTAAGATTTGTAGTGTCCCCCAGTGGTCCTAAGATTGATCCCCTATCTACATATCAACCTATTTAGAGTTCCAATGAGTAATTATTCATGGTGATGATAAACAATAATGACATATTGGATGAGTGTAATAAATGAAAATCGTCTTGCAGAGTAGATTCTACTAGATGTGTGTTTCTATGAATCCTTATAAATAATACTATATATAGACATATATTTGTGGAATCCATGATAATTGGATTATAAAATGAAAAATATGGGTTTTTTTAATTATTTTCATGTCTCATATCCTAATTTGAATTCCATTTTAATGAGTTGATTAGCCTCTTGATTGTTTATATTTAGTGAATTCTGTGTTTCCTACTAAAAATTTTTATACTCATCCCTATATGAGATATTCCCACACATGAAAGGTCTTATGAAGATGAAATTATATTCAATAGATTCTATAGAGGACCAGGAGGAGGGGGATATTAGTGGGATATAAAAACCATGGTTATATAAGTTGTTTCATATGATGAAAACCCATCCCACTATTTGTTTTGATTATTTTGAGTTTTTGAAAGTATTTTATTAATAAATTTATGTATTAAAATAATTTTTTGATTCTATGAATGTAGGATATGGATGTTTGAATGAATTCGATATTATCTATGTTTTAACTTTCAACATTGTATAGATATTTTGAGATTTTTTTGTATAATTAGTTTATACTAAGGCCCTCCATATGTGTGATACGCCGATCCAATATTGGTTTCCAACCCTTGGACTATTAGTGGAAATATTGAGGTGTCAAACTAGGCTTATCACTAATCTGGAGAGCCTCAATGGGTTAGTTCATTAAATCCACCTTAGTGAACAAAACTTAAATGTTATTAAGGATACATGAATTATATATCATGATCATACAAAAATAGTAAAGTTTGAACGTTTTGTTCAAGTAAAGAATAACTTAGTTCTTTTCAACATATATTGTCAAAATCATAGGGATCAAAAGTTATAACTTGTACACTAAGATGTTTGGGGAGCTTCCCCTCTTCAATCCTATGATGGTTGCATTTTATTTCTAACATTCATTGATGATACTAAAAAGAATGTGTGATTTAATTCCTTAATACCAAATAATATTTTTTAGGTGTTTGGTTATTGGAAAATATTTGATGAAATGGAATGTGATTGAATGTTCACTACTATAAAACATGCCTTTAACTACACTAGAAATAGCATTTATCAGTTCTAGAAAAGCGATGACAATGTGAGTGATGTTAAAAGCCCAAAACATTTATCTATTCTGAAAAATCTTTGATAAAGGGGAAATTTATCAGTACTTTAAAAAGTGATAATTATGAATAAATTTATCAGATCTTCTTAAGGCATTGCTAAAATAATTCTTTATCAGTGTTGTAGAAGCGCTGATAATGTAGACCTTTATCACCACTTTTAGTAGTGCTGATAAATGCATTCTTTATCATCAATTTTTTCAAATGTGATAGAAAAGGCCATATTGTAGTCTGCTGTAATAGCACACTGCAGAACCTCTTTAGTGTGCTATTATAGCACATTGCAGCACGAGAAGCACAAAAAACATACCAGATATATCAACAAAACAAGTCCAAATACAGAGTTTTAATGAAAAGAAATTTACAACAAAAATACCAGAAAAAACACTATATAATATACATTTCACACATTGTTTTATAAAATTACATAAATAAAAATTATTACATACATTCAAAAACAATCATAACAGTAAATGTTACCATGATTTAGATTGCCTTTCATTATCGAACTATCAATGCTGCATGCTCATCTTCTAACAAACCACATCAACTCGAATAAAAGAATACACATGTATAATAAAATAATTATTATGTGAGTTATACTAAGAAGAAATAAATTAAACATAAATATGAAACAAAACATTAATTATATGGACAATAATTTTACTATGAAAACCTCAATATTACCTTTGTGATTGAGCATATGAAGCATCGTTTATCTTTCTATAAATGAAGTGGAGATAACTTGAAAGAAAGTGATAAATGCACCACTACTTGGGTGAAAATATTTTAAGGGTGAAAAATCATGAAAATTGGAACGAGCACCCCAACTCGAAAAATGAATTCACCTATATAAAAACCAATTATTATGCTATTAATACTAAAAATAAAAAAATTAAACATAAATATGAAACAATACATTAATTCTATGGACACTGATTTAATTGTGTAAATATCATGATTACCTCTTTAATTGAGAAGTTGCAGTGTTGTATCTCTTCTTGCAATGGTATTGGAGGCAAATTGAAAGAAAGTAATAAATGCACCACTATAGGTGTGAAAAGACTTCATGGGATAAAGAGAATTAAAGTTGGGCATATCACCCCAACTCGAAAAAAATATTCCACCTATATAAGAAAACATTTATTATATGGGTAATAATAAAAATAAATGAATTAAACATAAATAAGAAACAATAGATTAATTACATGGAAAATGCTTTTTCTGTGAAAACATCAATATTAAATTTGTTATTGAGAAGAGGTAGCATCATTTCTATTCCTCCAAAATAAGTGGATGTAATTGGAAGGGAAGGGATAAATGCACCACTACATGTGTTAAATGATTTTAAGGGAGAAGAAGCATGAAATTTCAACCGAGCAGTGAAACTCGAAGAAAATAATCCACCTATATAATAAAACAATTATTATATGACTAATACTAAATAGAAATGAATTAATGAAAAATATGAAACAATACATTAATTCTATGGACAATGATTTTACTATTAAAACATCAAGATTCCCTAACAAAACACAATCAAGTTACCCAGTTACCCAGGATTCCCTTTTATTTGTCCTCAATCAAGTTTCACATTCAATGTCACTAACACAACACATTTACGCACACAAGTCATGTCAGACAAAGTACACATAGTGTGCCACTACTTTCACACCCAAACAACATATGAAAACCTACTCATACCAAATAATATCAAAAATATGACTCACACCTAATATTTATGTTAATAATTAATTTAAAATATTTTCTAAAATAACCCCTAAAGGCACCGCAAGGCTTTACATCAAAAGACACCCAAGTTCACATGAAAATGCTACTTTTAAAACCAAATGCACCGCATAACAACATAAAATATAATTTAAAACCCAAATAAAATTTAATAAATTTATTAAATAATTTATAGAACACTTCTAATTAAAAAACCAGATTTGGCACAAATTCAAAACCAATTCTATAGCAATACACACTTATTACTTTAAGAACATACATCCAAACCTATCCGTATATATTCTCCTTTAAAAAATATTTTTACCTCTCAAACAACCCATAAAAATCTTCCATGGAACATTACACTAAAACACACACACAAAACACATCCATTTTCCATTACAAAACCCAAACCCAAAACAAATCATACCAAACCCTTTAAAAACACATTTCACATCACTCGTACCACTTAATAAACCATTTATACATCCAAAATTTAATTTCTAAAACAAATTATTAATTATTTAAACACTTCATAACTCATACTCAAAATCACACAATAAGGATAACATTCCCAAAATGATCTATTTCCCATCAAAAATCAATTTTCAACACACGTGCACCTTAAGCACCCACAATATCTCATTTTAAACTACATAAATAATTAATTAAACACTTAAAAAACATTTTCACAAACGTCCTACATTGAAATATAACAAATTATCTTTATAATTTTTTTAAACACAAATTTATGTCAAATCATTTTCAAAACATGTTCTCACCACCAAAATAAACTATGGAGCATGTAAAAATTAACCAAGTGAGAAAATTAAATTATATTAAATTATTAGGTCATGTAACCACCAACATTGGAAGGGGAAATTATAGGAATTTGAAAAAAACCCCACCTGCATCACAACCGTAATCAAAAACTAGATTTGGGACAAGATGTTCTCGAAACTAGAGCACCAACAATAGTCGTGTGGTGTGATAAAATAATGCGCTTATAAATGATACACGTTATCGGTTATGAAATCAAAATACTGATAATGGATGCAATATATTATCACTAAAAGTAAAGCACCGATAAAGGATACCCTTTATCATAACTCAAAAATAATGTGCTAACAAAGAATACCTTTATCAGTGAAAAAAAATAAATCGTTGATTAATGTTTTCTTTTATCATCATTAAAAAATATTCATAGATAGAAGGTTATATTTATCAGTTCATTATTTACCACTAATTAATATTCAATTTATAAGATTTTTTATAGTACTCATAAATACTAGTGCTATTCAATGCATGTTTTGTAGTAGTGGTTGAAGTGATAAAAAATAAAAAATTATAGAGAAGACATTGGAAGAAACTTTTGTAATTTCTTCAGGAAGGAAGGGACACAACATGAGAGGATGGTCTCCCGAACTGCACAACATAGTGGATATGCTAAGATATTGAATATGAAATTTAAATAAAAATCATGGAGTATGACGCAACACTCATAAATGAAAATGGTGATTTTGGAAGTGGCACTAAACATAATGAACTATCTTAGTAATAAGAGTACAACATCAATAATTGGGTTATAAATTTCATAGGATTTATGGTCAGGTGAAATACATGTTATTTTTAATTTAAATAATTTTATTAGTTCATCATAAGTATATATTAATTCGATGGAACATGATAAACCTAAATAAAATAAATAAGGTTTTATCATTATATATAGGGATGAAAAGATTGTATATCGTTTTTGGGATTGTTTAAGGAAATATATCATTAGAAGTAAGTATTTATATTTGATAATAAGGTTATATGAAAAGATAAAACATGGTAAAACATGTTGTTGAATGAAAATAAACTATCTAAATCTTAGTTTATTACAGTAGGAATAAAATTAAAAAACCAGATACAATCATAAGTCTAGGAGTAGGAAAATAATTATAACCATAAAGTTCATGAGTAGTTAAATCTTTGGTTGGAGAACCTGAATTTTAGGTTCTATATCTTTTTAGTTATGGGAGTTCTGGTACTAATAAAAGTAACTAAACTAGGTTTGACATCCTACCTGATTCATTTAATGAGATCAATAAGAATTACGAGACCAATAAAGATATTTGGGAATGATTTTAACTCTCTAATCTTGAAAAAATTAGGAGAACATGAAAATATAGAGGAGGCATCATGGATTAGTGACTCTAAGGAATGAAAGTTTTCTATTAACGAAGAGATGAAATCATTAAAGATAAATAGAACATGGGAGATGGATTAACCACTATAGGGTAAAGAGGAATTTTAAAAAAGTGTGTTAACCAAATATAGGAAAGATATGATGGGAAGAAAATGTATAAGGAAACACCGGTTGTGATGTTGATTTTATATAAGGAATGATTTGATTTATTAGAAATCTACTCATCATTATTTAACCAATATTACATCAGAATTGTACTAAGTATAGTTACATCAAAATATCTATATCAAGAGAAGGTATATTTTAAGATATTTTTCATTCATGTTGATTTATAAGATGATATTTACATGAAACATCATATAAGTGTACATAAATTTGGTTATCAAAATTTGGCATGTAAATTAACAAATCTGGTATTGGATGATGCCAGACCTGTGATATTGGAAAAAAAATATTTGGGGTTTATGAGAGTAAAATATTTCAATATATGTAACAAAATTCATTGTTTAAAAAATTGGGATGATTAGAGTTTCATCATTTTTTACAATATGTCAATAACATGCATCTAGTCGAATTATATTTTAATAGAATTCAGAAGATGAAAAATTAGTGTTCTAGAATTTTTGAGATGAATGATATCATGAAATTAAGAAAGATATTTGTATTTGAATAAAAAGATATAGAAAGACGAAAACAATGATTCTATCTCTAAATTAATGTATCTAGAAAATCATTTAAAAGTTTAGAAAGGATAAATTCAAACTAGTTTTATCACTAGTTACAGGAAAGCTATAAATCTAAAATGTACAAACAGGTAAAAAAAAAATGAGAGTTGATACATTGAGAAATTACCCGATACTTAATAAATTATAAGTATAGCATATGAATTTATTTTTCAACAACATAATATTGATTTTTTTCTGGTAATTGTAAGCAGACTTATGACAACCACAAGAAAGTTACATAATAAATCCAGCAAGTGGGTACTTCAGTAGTTGGAGGGATTATAATATCAGGATATGTTTTGGGAATATTTATTAGAATTATTTTATGATAATAACTTTACATGAGATATATATAGTTATAATAGAATAATTAGATTCTTATTTACTCATTGAGTAACATTAATCAGATTAATGATAGGTTTATAGAAGAGTGTCACAAAATGTACAACTAAAGAAGATTATGTAGTGTAAATAGAAGCTAGGAAAGAGATGGTTTAGTTGAAGGAGATAATTCAGGAATTTAGAAGAATTCATAAATGAGGGATTATTTTATGTGATATCTAATGTTAAATCCATTTTTGATAAAAAACCATTATTTCATGCAAGGATAAATCACATAAACCCAACTAACACTTTTTGATAAATATAATTTAGAAGAAATTATTAAATATCAAAAAGATCCCTAGTAGTAAATATTTTGAAGACATGTTAACCAAGACATTGGTTTAGGAAATTATAAGGTAATATCATGAATTGGTGGTGTATGGGTGAACAGATGAATGAAAGATGGATGATCACTGTTACTATTGAGAAAGCTTTAATTTAAGAATTTTACAATGTTCTCCTTATAAAAAGTCTTTATGTGGGAAATTATTCCGATTCTAAGCCTGGTTTTGTCTAATCAGTTGTTAAAAACATTTTTGGTTAATGAATTGGATTTACATGCATCAGAAATTTGATCATCGATAGATAGTAATGCTCAATGTGTTGGTAGTTAGAGTTATTATATTTAGTGGAAATTGGTACATCTAAATATCACAATTGTGATGAAATCAAGGGAGGTCTATAATGTTAGCAAACCTTCTAGGATTAATTATCTAAAATAATAATGTAGTTTTTTACCCGGACAAGAGGTTTAGATCAATAGTTATACGAGAAATTATAGGTGACATTCTAAAAGGAGGTTTCTCAATGAATTTTATGATTTAGTGTGATCTTGATAGGTAAACCAATATTTATATATGAGGATGTGGGGACTTGGAATTTTTTTTTGTGAAATGCATGCGAATAGTGAATACGATTCATGCATAGTTACATAAATTTTATAGAGTCTTAATCATTCGGTAATGAGATATTACTGATTGGATTTTAGTTGAATATGATTATTTTAGTTTATGATTAACTAATATAATTAAATATGGTTCATCCCATGCATGTAAGAAAAATTTAGAAGCACATTTAATATTTTGTGTTCATTTAGTTATTTATGTACTTTATATTCATTTATTTTCATTGTTTCTATTTCTGATGTATTTATTATTTTATGCTATGGTTTGTGTGATGTTGAAATTTTTTTGTGGGTTGGGTATTGTGAATTCCTAAATCTTAAATACTCATTCAAGGGGGAATTAATTGTCAGGTATTTGGTTATTCTACTACGCCAATATTTATGAGAAATTCTAGTGTATTTGATAATCGTAATTAAGACAGTCTGTCGATAGTATAAAGAATTTTTTTCATGTGACTATTTATTCTCATATAATCTATTAATGATTAGTTATATTTAGAGGATAAGAATATACAAACCATAGGGATAAGTCTATTTATAGGTTAACATCGAAATGTTTTTATAAAGTGGAGATTATGTATTTTTCCTAAAAAATAAATCCCTCTATGGATATAGGAAAATGGATACAGCTATGAAACAGACACACCTAGGTGTGTTAACTTTTAATGGGATGGATTTCATGTTAACATTTTTATAATTGGTGTGTTATGAGTAATACTAAGAGTTCACACATATATTGACACTCTATTGGGATATTTTTGGGGGGTTTTTTACATTTTGATTACGAATAATTATTAAGGATCTGAATAGATGATTACCATGAATATCCTAGGTTAATACTATAGTGTAATAGATTGAAAAGAATAATCCATGATTCCTAAATCCTATGAATGATTATTATTTATTACATAATTAATCATTATGATTATTGTTGGTCACACTATGGTTTTTTTATTAGTCAATGTCTTGACCAAAGATGAATAATGTTAATGATGAATGTGATGGGAAAATGAATTATTTTCATCAAGAGTAACCAAATTTGACAGGTTCTATAATTTTAAATTTTATGATTATGAAAAATCATCTATCTCATTATATGATTAAAAAATTGAACTTGGGTGAGTTTCCTAAGTCACATAATTTAAGAAAAATACTATTTTAGGGGAAATTAGTCGATGAAGACCATGAGGGGAAGAAAATTAATCTTCTTACATGTCGTGTAGGTGGAAAGAATAACCCAATAAAATATATCAAAGCAATGATCAGATGTCTTATATGTGTAAAATAAGAACATAAAACAAATAACGTTTTTATAAAAATTGATGATTTGTATGTACGAAAATGATGTTCATCCTAAGGTACCATTTGTAGTTCAATATATTATGTGTGGGAAACATGGTAATTATTTGAGTTAATTCCCTAATCTAAGGGCTAAATCCTAGGCTAGGGAAGGTCATAGGCCATGAAAATCATTTAAGTGTAATGATAATTTTTTTTGTTTTCATATTTGAGAATTATGTTAAAGAAGTCTTTTATTAGTGATATTATCGTTATAAGAGTCCAAAAAAATATAAATATTATTTTTTAGTAGTTTTTATTTAAGGATTCACAACCATATTTTTAATAGTATATAATAAATATAAATATGATTAGTAGAAATGTGATATTTTTTTGAAAACACATGATTGAGGGATAAATATCCTTTAATATGTGTCTCATGTTGAGATAATAATGATTAGTTTAGATAAACAGATGGTTGATATGGAAAAATAAAACTTGTTGGGATAAGTGAACTTAAAATTGATTAATAATTTTTGGTTAATTTGAATTTTGATGAATTATCTAGTATTTTAGATTTATGGATTTTATTTTATAGTATGTGTAGAGTGAATATTTAGAATAAAATAGTACTTTATTATATGTTTATAATGATTTAGGGTATATATAAAAGTAATTAGAATTTTTTGGTGAGTATATGACTGAGTTATATACATTTTTACTATATGACCATTTTAAAATTTAATATTATTTAAATAAAATTGTATATTTGATCATGGAAGATTATGTGATCATAAAATTCTAATATTTGGGTATTAATTTTGGTATAGAATATTTTTTAGTGTCTTATGGTTATTTATTTTTGTAATTATTTATGTTGAACTATGGATGTTATTATTGAAATTGTGGAGATTGGTTTGTGAATAATCATCGATATTAGATAACTGTTTATAGCCATAACAGCTTTGAAAAATATATAGACACTTTAAGAATGAATTGTTATTATTTTATGGATCCTATGATATGTTAAATGTAAATTTTAGTGATGGAGGCACAAAAAAGAAAAAATTTCAAGTTTTTTTTCATGTGGAATATGAGATGATGCTAGGATATAAAATATCATAATGAATAATAAAAGGATGAAATTAGTCTTTTTGTATGAAATGAAATCATGTCATTATGTGATCCCATGGTGTACACCATGATAGTAAACTATTTCCTCAAATCAAGTAATAGGAAGATAAATCTATTAAGATTTATTTTTAAATTATCATTGAAAAATTAACATATTTTTTTGAAACTTATAAGTGTTATAATGATATATACATGGTCTTAGATATACTTAATTAAGAAATAATATGTTTCCAAGTAGTGACATAGAAATTTTTTATCATGATAGGAACTAAAAATAATTAATTTTTTTCCCATGATAATCTATCTATAGTAAGTAGTTATTAAAATTTTTATGGTGAAGTTTATTTAATGTGAGTTGAATTTAACACCATGATATTCTAGAATATATTTCTCTGTAAATGAATTGTATATCTTTAATAGCTTTTGTGACACACAACACATAGATTTAAATAGGCCATGATATATTATAACCCATCCATTAAATAGGTAGCATGAATATGAATAATCATATTATGAAAAAGGTATATAAAGGTTTTATATATTCAAAATGTATTGATTAATTAATAATAATTGAATACTTATAGAACATTTATTTTATGTTTTAAATTGTGTGTTATCCCAAAATGGGTTTATTCATTATGTGAATGATTATTATAATTAATTTTTACCATTATTAAGAAATTTTAAATGATTAAAGGAATATATTTTTTCAAATTCATAAGTCAATATTAGCTTATGGTTTTTTTGATTTTTTTAACAAAAGATTTATTTTTAATCTAATAATGAAAAGAACAATTTTTGTAAAAACTGTCATTTATTCTCATTAAATCAAGTGATTTGAAAGCCCCATTATATTTTTAATTTGATTTTAATGTAATATAAGTCTCTTTTAATTAGATATAATCTAATTAATTACATTAAAATCTATATTATAATTGTTTTTTGTATTAGTTATTTTCTATGCTTAATCAAAATTTGTCCAAAAACATTTTTTTCATTGAATTTTATGTATTTATATTTAAATTTAATTTTTAATCTTTTATAAAATGAATATTGAGAAAATTTATTCCATGTTTCGATCCAAGATGTAATTTTTTTTGAAATATGACTCTTTTATTTTTTGACATTATGAATACTAACTATGGTAAATATTTGTGACCTTGGTAAGGTTAAAATGAGAGAAATAGTGTTAAAGCAATGTGATAAGGCTAATAAATATCCAAAAGACATGAAATTATTTCATTTTATTACTAAATTTCAACCATAATATTCATCTCTTTTAAATGGTGGGTAACTTCTTTCCACTTTCCTTTTATAATGACCCTATTATTATTTTTTAATTAATGAATAAATATAAATTATTTCTATTTTTATAATATCTATTATATTTTTTCATACTGATTAAAATATGTTATGTTAATTTGTAAATGGTTATTTTAAATATGTATTACTTTTTGTTATTTTCTAATTTTTAGTTATATAATAATTACTTTAAATTATTATATTACAATAACACAATTCTTATCCAAGTAATATAAAAATGTAATAAATAATTTAAAAAATATTAAAAGCAATACAATTTGGATGAATTATCATTTTTATGAATATTTTTTGATAAATATACCATATATTTATTTTGGTTAAAATCTTTTATTCAAATTCAAATTCAATATTATTATCTTTAAATTCAAGAAATGTGAATAGTCACAAATATTTTTTGGAATATATTCTTATTTAATATTTTGTTCAAAAATTTAATATTAATAAATATCTTATATTTAGCCAATTTAATGGGATATAGTCTATATTATAAAACATTTTTGACTTATGGGTCACTTTTCTTTTTATAGTAACTTCCTTGATCCCTATATAGTAAAAAACATCATAACATGATATTCATCAAAGCGGTTAATGAGGGGTTGAAACTAAAAGAAAATGTTTAAGAAATAACCTAAATTTCCTATGTTTTATTTTATGAGAGTATTTATATTCTTCATAATCATATATTCAAAAATAAATCTACACGGTTCCACTTTCACATGAAAAATAATTTAATTTATTTTAAGGTTTTTAAAAATTCCAAACGTGTTATCTCCCTCCCTTATAAAAGGAAATCACCATTACTCCTTTCCTCACACTTGATGAGAATTATAGTTAAAAAATATATATAAGAAATCATTCCTAAAATACCTCCCCATGTTATAGAGTTCTGGGTTTGATTACAACTACACACTTTCATGGCTTAATGTGTAATCTAAATGCGGTTTCTCAATTAAGAGGTATAACTCTTTACTGAGATCTTTTAATTTATTTATTTTTACAGCATTTTAAATTAATTATATACCACATAAAATGATGATAATAGTATCATAAATATACAAAATTATTATTATTATTATTATTATGAAAATACCATTTTACACCTCCTTTCAATCATTTAGAAAATGAAACTATCTCTTGTATGTAAGTGTGGACTACTCCCTTCATGTAGCGATATGATTCATTTTTCATCACCATCTAACATTGATGTTTATAATGATGTATTTAATTATTATTTTTTATATTTATGATATTTATGATATTATTAGGGGTCTATAAAGGTGAATTATTATTTACATTTCTCCCATTCTATCCATCAAATAAGAAAACATCACTAGGGCGTATATATTGACTCCCGCCTCTACATAGTAATGTAATTCATTTTTATTCACCATCAAACATGAATTGTTTTAAATATGTATTGAATTAAAATATATTTTATTTATATAATAATTAATTTTTTTGAGATAAAGGAACATTTATTAAACCATAATGACCTTAAATGCCGAACCAAAACAAAAATGGAAAATGAAGTAGTAAACACTCAAAACGATGATGATAATTAAAAATTTCTAATAAACAGGTGGTTGATTTTATAAATAAACCATATATGGTATTATTAGTATTTTTTTATATAAATAAAATATAGTTAAACTTATTTTATAGGAGGCTATAGTTCTTACGAATCAAGTTTTCTATGAGGTAAGGGTTTTATGTTACAATATCATTTTTACCAAGATGGTTTATGCTTAAATTATTAATAAAGAAATTATAAGATATATCTCAAAAAACTCCCATTAATGTTATTATACTATAGTTATTTATATAAATTATAAGTTTTCATTTCATTTTCCTCTATCTATGTATTTAATAGTCCATGAGAATGTTTTTAAGAAAGGTGGCTTTATTTCTCTCTCCAGTCAAGAAAAATTTCTTTATATTTCATTTTTTTCATTAAAATTATTTCAAGAATGATTTTAATATTCCATAATGATTATTTAATCTAAAATTTACCCATTTTTTACTTCCTATAAAAAGTTTTAAGTATAATCATTATGTGATTTTCCAAACAAGGTACTTTTGACTTTTTTTACAAAAAGTGTTAAAGGAATATTTATTTCAAATTTTACCACATAGAATAATTTATCAATAGTAAATAATATTTAATTTAAATTTTCCTTTATTTATTTTTCATATTTATTTCTTATAAATATTTTGGAAATTTTAAGATTATAAATAAGTGATCTAAAAACTAAAAGCATACTTTTCTCAAGAAATATTATAGTTCTCTAATAAAGTGATATTTGTTTTATGATAAAATACCTTAATGTTATATATATAACTAAGGATATGATCCTATGATAATTTTTCTATTATTTCTTTGTATGGTTTATGATTATGATTTCTAAATATTGATCCAACTCATTTTTTTTCAACGGAAAATCTACTATGAAATAAAAAATGTTTTCAAGATATTATGGTATACATATAAATAGATTTTGATTATGTGTGTGGTGAATTTATTATATAAATCTAATAAATTGGGTAAATATTAATTTTTTAGGAGGTAATATAAGTATATGTGATATTTTATCAATCCCAAAATAGGCTACATATGTGGTTAGCCCGAGCCATAAAAAGGGTACATATGATATTCTCACAAGACCGAACATGGTAAAAAAGATGTTAGCATAAGCATTGAATGTGATGAATATATTTGTGTGTGGACTTGATATAATATTTCTATGACTATGATTATTCCACACTTTTTTCCACTCTTTTATGATATGATATTATCCCAAAGTTATAATCTCATATATTATATTCTTTGATTCCTCTATGATTCATTTCTTATAGAATCTCAAGAATTATATGATGACTCATGATTATGATATATGAAATAATTTGTATGATTTTAAAATATTACACACATTTTATAATAAAAGTATGTTCATGTTATTCTTAAATAATAATTGATATCCCTTTTATTTACCCTCACTGGGTATCTGATCTCAACCTTTATTATGTTTTATTTCCAAAGGCAATGAAAAAATGTTTTATGAATGATATGTATATAAAGGGTGAAATTTTTTATGAACATAGTGAGAGATTATATCTATAATATTTGTACAGGTTTTTTATATATGAAAGTTTCTAAAGAAACTAAACTATTGTGGTTGTAGTATGGATCATAATGATATGTGTGGAATATTCAAATAAAATTATGTAATATTTATGTATGTGAATATTTTGTCAATATACTTGTACTATAAATCACATTCATGGATATATATAATGATATATCCAAATTTATCCTCATAGGATCCATAGAGATTAATTTATCATCTACCATATAACTGACTAATATCAATTTTGGATCCAAAAATTGACATTTAAAGAGATGGAATAAACATAGTGTTCCTTAAAGGAATCCAAAACTATTTTATGAGAATATTCATGATCCTACATCGTCTAAGAGTATAATTGGATATCATTCAAGAATATAACCCTGAATGAGTTAAGATAGTGGTGGAAAATCATGTTCATCATGTTCACGAATACCACTAGAACAAATGTGTTAATTTAATAAAAAAGTACTCCTAGTTTCCATACCAGATCTCGAAACTAGATTTTAGAATATCCACTCCCTAACCCTAAACTTTTGGTATTATGATTTGAAATAAAAATTTGAAAACCACTTAACTCTATTGAACTGATCAAAGAGATCTTAAATCTATGTAAATATTTATTTATTGTCGACAGTAACGCCTTGGAGTTTTTAGTTGTTAATTCAAATTCAGAGGCTTTCTCCTACCTTATTTTAAATGTGATCCGTTAATTCCCATCGTGACACAATTAATCAGATAAATTCATTATATTCAAGGCCTTCTAATTGAACTTTCAAATAATTCATCTCATTAGGAGTTATCCAGTAAGATAGAAAGATTTTTCACTCATAAAAGGATGTAAATAAATGGAGAAATCTACCTCCTGATGGGCTGTAATCCCAGATAAATCACACAGTATGACCATAGGATACCTATATACCACCATTTGAAGTTGATGAAAAAAAGTCTCAAAAAAATAAAATATTAAACTAGATAAATAGCATGAGATCAAGTCAATTTTTTGAACAGTAGGCCCTCATCTTTCTATCCTATAATACTAATCACCCTATAAGATTTGGGTAATATCCTCAAGATATTATAAATTAACTCTAGAAATATATTAATTGATCTAGGAAATAAAACCAATAATACAATCCACTAAAATAATTTGATCAAAATCATCCTATTAAAGGAACTATGCACACTGGACAATCTTTATATCAACAATTACCACCCGAAACTCTAGAAATTTGATGCCTTGTTCCATATTCTTTCCCAATTGGAAAGAAATATAATTTATAAATAGAATTAATTATGATAAAAAAACCAAATAACCATTAGTCATTGAATAAATAAAGTAATGGGATGTTCATATATTTAATAATGCAAAGAAAATAGAAGAATAAATAAATACTATTCCAATCATTGTATCAGGTCCAACATAATTATAATATGGAAACTGATTTTATTTATAAATACATCTAAACTTGGCCCCATTATATGCTTTATTATCCATATAAGATTCCCAATTATTCTAAGAACTAGTTCCTCTACCCTTATATGCATCGGGTTAAGCTTGAGAGCCTCATGTAAAAGAGGATATGGCTCTGCTACCGTTCTCTGGACTTTTGAAAAATCACTAAAGGTGGATTAGATTAGCTATCTAGTGGAAATTATTTGGTTCCTATTGGTAATCTAGATTAGTGTGTATGAAATCACAATGATAAAAACTAGTTACCTACATGCTATCAAACAATCCAATATCACATAATATGATGAATAGTGAGTTACTCTATAATCACTATGATAAAAATCCTCCAAAATTATTTTTTTGGAAAATGAAAGGATAAAAATCCCCCATGAAATTGAAGGTGAAGAATTGATGATGATCAAATCTATGAGATTAATATATAAAATCTTATATTTTTCAAAAACTTCCATATAGTTCGATTAGAAAAATATAATGATACAAAATTTGATCTTAGGATTCAAAACCATTTTGATTCATCAAGCCTTGTGAAAATCATTAATGATTTTCTTAATTGAAAGATGAACTAGTTTAGCGAATCAAACCAAATACATCATTATATAATAATTCCATTTCCATAGGGTTTTTTACTCCAGTGACTTCACCACTATCAATTTTTGTGGTATTATTATTGATAAAACATTATCATGAACATAGCTCAAGAGTGATCTTCATGCAACTTGGCCTTTACAAAATATTCCCACCACTTTCCACTAAGACCTTACAATATATAAGAATAAATAAAATTAAATATTCTATGATGTCTTATAAAAATGGAGTATATACTCATTGATTTCAATCCACTCCTCGGGTATAGATTTACTATATAACTATGAATGGATGTTGGTTTTTTATTAGTAAACTCTTTATCATGGTCTTTTATTCATGATTGATATCTACCACCATCTTATCATAAAGACTGAATAATCCATTTAACATATTTAAGGATAGTAGGGTCTATGAGAGGGTTATTCCATGGTACACATTCTGCATCTCTATCTCTTTAGTTTATAAATACCTTTTGGGGAGGCATAATTTATAAATCATAAATTAAAAACCAATTATCTCAAAATTAACTTCCAAAAGAATTATTTAATTAGAATTTCTCACTAAATTACACCTAAATAGATAACAATGGTAACAAAAAAAAATTTAAAAATACTAAAGGTTTGAAAATAATGAAAATATCAAATTTTCATTAATTTGTGTGGTTTGGATACTTGGTCTAGAAAATTATGAAGCAACCATACAAGTTCCAAAGGAATGATTGTAGACCTATTCACATGGGTATTATATGGTTTCTACTAGATGTGTTCCTAAATCAAGCATCTCTGGTTTCATTCCCAATTTCACATGGAAGTATAAATTTTTTCAAAAAAACACATGGGTTCTTCCCAAAATAAATATTAAATAGTATATATCATAAAATTTTCATCAAAATTTTGTAGAAATATATCTTAAATCTAAGGCACAATTCTCAAGAACCCATGGTAACATGAGGTTTGACATAATGAAGACTTGGTCAGGCACTCCCCCCACCAACCTCTTGAGCTCTGATGGTCTAATCTCTATTCCACCTTTACTATCTCAATCATAAGAGAATTATGACACCATTTAATAATGACTGATTCTAGGTTGACTAGACATGTTACATGTAGTGGATATCTACATGGTCTCATGTGTATTCAGAAACCACGCATTTTGAAGAAAAATACTAGGGTATAAAGGGAAAATATTGTGTTTAATTTTACCCTTAGAATCTAAACAATTTTCGCTTGAATTACTCTTAGAAAACAGGCATCGCCCCTTCATAAGTTGGATTCACATGAAAGTAAATTTATATTTTCAAAATATGGATATAAAAAAAAGATCATAATTCAGTAGGAATAATTGAATAAACCATAAACATCACACTCTAATAACAAATAAAGTAATAAAAAACATATAAATTATGAACCAAAATGCTTTAGTGTTGAGGAGGAGAATACAAGATAACCCAATCAATAATAAATATACCAAAATTCCCCCCACATGTTCCAAATCCAGATTTACCATGATCAACAACACCATGGAAGGATGATGGATATAAAAAATATATTCCAAACAACATTGAACTATTTCCATTTACTATACTCTAAAAAACAAGGTATACATATACAACATTTGTATATTTATGGTGTAAGTAATATACCAATAGTAAACCAACAAGAATCAATATAATTTCTTTCAGCTTGAAAGCCTTCTGTTATAGTTTTAAAATAAGATTTTGAAAACATTTTCATGGAATTATTTTTAAAAATAATTTTTGTTTTTTAAAGTAGCCCATGTTTGATAAATTACATGAACTTGGTAACAATAAAATTAAGTTGAGGGTGTCATGAAATTAATTAAAAAAATTTGAACAAAATGAAATGGGAAATAATAATTAATTAATATCAATCAAAAACTCAAATGCATTATGTGCTTGGACCTATGAGTCTATGGAAACTAGGACACAATATAGGAATACAATCTAAAATACATGAACCAATTACCATCCCCGTATCCATAATTTAGTAATCATGAAAAACAATCCATCCCCATAAAGAAATACAATCCATCCAATTATCATACTCTGTCTAACCAAGAAATATTACATATCCATTGTACAATCTTTATAGTGGTTGCTTTATTTAGGTTACCCACTTACCAAATGTGGTCCATGTTCGTCTAAAAATCAAATAATTATTTCATTAGTGTCCATAATCACATAAAAAAGAAAAATAATGTCAAATATAAATTAACCTCTTAAAAATACTTTGAAACCATATCTTTTGTCAAATTTTTCTTTGAAACATTTTAAAGAATACTTGGTGTGCACAAATGTTTTTTCATAGGAAAACCCTATGAAATTTCCATTATAACAAGAAAATGAAATGAAATTTCTCAAAAACTATCCAACAAAACTCAAAATTTTATATCAGGAATCATATGCGAACCAAAAAATAACGGAAAATCATGAAAAATAGGTATACATTGATAGTACTGATTCTGTAAAGGTAGTTTTCTTAAATATAGTGAAACCACGTATCCGTCCTTTAAAATCATAAGATATGAGAATGAGGGATCTTAAGGAACACAAAAACCCAATAAATTTCATTAAACCTACATCCGTATCCCTTTTTTCAGACCCCATAGACATTAGAGATTCTTAAACTCAAATATAGAATAATAACATAGTTATAAAAGAATAGAAGAGGGAGATCTATGAAAAGAATGAGAGTTTATATTAAATATTTCACTAAAATATAGGGATAAACACTAAGGGGGAATAAAAGAAGGAAGAACCATGAAAAAAGAAGACATTTTCAAACAAATGAGGGGAGAAACAATAGAAATAAGGTTAAAAATATATAGGTTCATTTAGGAAAATTCAAATTATTATTTAATATAGGAATGACACATGGTTTGATAGAATGGTTCTCAAAATTGTGCTCCAACTATGTGGGAACCATTATATTGAACTCTTCATTGTGAAGGTCATCTATATTGTTTGACCACATAATTTATACTAATTATTAAAACCATTTTTTATTTCTTATAAAATAAATAGAACCTCATGGTTACCTAAAGATCCCACACTATTTGGTTAACCATGAAATTACAGTTAAAAATACCACTACTCTCCCCTTCCACCTTCCCAAGATTGAGTATACATTTATCTCTAAAACATCCCTAACGACATTACCTTGTCTATTTAACAATTTTTTTTTTCAAAATTAAAATTCAACTTTTGGGAACTCCAAAAATAAAAAAAAATAAAAATTGAACACAAAAAAATATGCACGAGTGATCCGGAGGGTACCACATGTATCATGACACTTCATCCTCCCATTAACATTCTATTTTCATTTTTTATATTTTTATATTATATAATTTGTTTATTTAGTTTCATGTTTATTATGTTTAAATATATTCTCATAGAATTTTTTATAAGATATACCGTGTTCTATGACTTTCTAAATAAAGATACAAAAAAGTGATGAAAAGGGTCAAAAGTCCACCAATATTTGGAATTTAAATTTTATAAAACAACTATGTGAATAAATATTAATAGTTTATTAAAAAATAAATAAATATGAAAAAAAAATTAAAATTTATAAAAATTTATCACCCCTATATAATGATGAGTAAAATGGATCAAAAAATTAAAAACAAGAAATAAATTAAACTATTTTACTGCACATTTAAGTTTATGTCAACAATACCTTACCATTGGATTGGTTTTAGATTAAACATGAGTTTTTAGTGAGAAAATATAATAGGTTTTTTTAAAATAAAATATTAAAAAATAAAAATAGTAAAAAAAATAAAAAATAAGGATAAATGAATAGAAGTTTAAATAAATAACTTTGGCCATATAGTTTAATTTTATTTCATGTTAAAGAAAATTTAGTTATATGATAAAGGAGTAATTTTGTGTGACATATAAGGGATGCTATATTTTTAGCAAAAAAAATCATGGAAATGTAGTGTGAACCATATGTTAATCACTAAGTAATTAACGGCATGATATTCTAAAAACTGGAAAGCTTGGAAACCATCATACGTGATGGGTTACATAAATAGAATTTCTTATTTAAATACATTATCTATACTTTTATACCTTTTCATCTATGATTTGATGATGAGTGTGGTTTTTTTGACATGAACCACAAAATATTATTTTTTTCATGTCATATAAATGATAAAAATTATATCATAAGAAGGAAATTTCATTATTCGATGCACATCAATAGCCATAATTATCATTTTATCCACGTTCCCATTACCAACCCTCATTTATAAAATCATGTAAAGTGGATGATAAACATAATTACATTTTTCATTTTCCCCTCATATAAAAAAAATATATTCAAAGGTTATAGAAGAAAAGTGAAATAAAAAATATATCAAAATTAGAGTTTTATTCCCTTTTTATTATTTTATCATGAAATTTTGGTCAATAAAATATTATTTTTAAATTGAAAAATTTATAAAAATCAATTTTTCTTTATTTTTATTTTATTTAAATAGTTTTTTATTCATAAATATATATTATCATCCAAAATTAAACAATCATAATTTTTAAAAAAAGAATTTTTTTAATGATTGAAAAGAATTTTCATTATCGAAAATAAAATTATTTTATTTAGAAAAACAGAAGTTTAAAACAATTATTATATATATTCCAAAAAATATTTATTTCAAATTCTATGTAAATAATATTTTTCCATGCTCATGTACACACTAAAAAAATAAAATGAAAAAGGAATATAATAATATGAGATTAAAATAAAAAAATAAGAATATAAAAAAACATAAATTAGAAAAGAAAAGGGATTTTCCACTATTGTAAAAAATAGTTTAATAATTAAGTTAGAAATCCATTCCTCAAAAATGATGCCAAAAAATATAGTACATTAATATTATACACACATTGATGTTTATAAATATATAATCCATTCCTATTCTAATTTTAGATAATGTCGTTGGAGCTTAAAATATTACCATATAGAATGAATTTATAGAGAAAAAGTTTATATGAAATTAAACATTAATTGATAAAATTATAAATGATTGCTTAAAATATTATATGAAAAAAGAATTAATTTTTTTATAATTACTTATAGAAGATTGATTCCATGGAATTGTATTTTATTTAATGATTTTATTCTCTATGTCTCAAAATTATATTTTTATTCTTACTAAGAAATTATTAACTATATGTGCATAAAGAGATGATGGGTTTTGATTCAAACTAACATAAAGATTCTTGAGCACCTAAACACAATTTCATTATATTTTATAATCAATAATGTTTATAAATATCATGAATTAAACTCTTCAAGATCACATTCAATTAAATTACATATTTAAAAATAAAAAATCATGATATATACTTAATCTAAATTTGGGAAAAAATCATTTTAAAAAAAGAATAAATTATTCATAAATCATTGAGAATATACCAATTTTGTTTTATCGTAGTCTCAACTTTGAATGTATTTTTGGTACATTGATAAAAAAGTGATGAGTGAGTTATTTTAAAAAAAGGATATCTCTAACCTCAATATCTCAGTATTGGTCCTCGATTATAGAATTAATCCCTTCATTGATATGTTTTTTACACCATTGGAAATATTTTTACATTTTTGGAAATATTCCAATATCAATATTTTCCAGAAATAATGATCAATATCAATAAAATTTATTTTTTTGTAATTGTGGTATAATAAAGTTATAGGACACTGTTACGTTTTCATAACGTGGGTGAAAATGTGTATTCGAATAAATCCTCAATCATTGTATATATAAAACAAATGGCATGACCCCTAGGTAATTTGGTATGGTGGTGTGTTTTTATTTTTTAATGGTCCTTTAAATCAGTCTCTTATACCTCAATCACCACAAATATCAATTTTTTAAATCCATTATGATCTCATGCCAATTTGGCATGACCCTCATTCCACATTCTAGATATCCTAATTTTTTATTGATTGGTGTTTCAAATTGTCACCAATTCTCTGAAAATATCTACATTTTGATTAATTTGTTTTGATAATTTTATTCTTTAAAGGATACTACATGAAAAAACTAAACAAATAAGCTCAACAACACATGTTAACATTAACTGTAATGTTATATAAACTATAAAATATTATAAAAAGATTTCAAAAATTATTTTATGTAAATGATTTAATAAAATTTCTTGAATAAATGACATATTATGATCATTATTAGGGTGGTGTCTTGATACTATTTTTTTAGAGTGAGAGAGAGGAATGGTTTTGGTTTTTTTGTGGTTGAGTAATGGGTGCTACTGTGGTTCATCAATGATGTGCCTCAATGCAGTGGATGTAGATTTTTGATAAAGACATGTGGTAAGGTGGCCATGTTTAGTATGATTTAGTCTATTGGGATGTGGAAGTGAGAAAACTAATAAAACATTTAAATGATGTGAATTGGTTCTAAACTAATGAAATAATTGAATAATAAGGAATGGATATGGGAAATAGTTGAATTAATAAATGGTAAAAACCATGAAATAATGTGGTGGATTAAATTAGTGATAAGTGAATATAAATGAATGAATATGGTTTTAGTGGTTAATGGTTTATATGAAATAGAAAAGTGTTATAAATAAATTTTTCTAATGAAGTTAATTTGTTATATAGATTGTTATTGTGATTATGGTATTGATATATGAAATTGGAAGAACTTTTTTACTTTCTATATTGTTTGGGTGTTGTCATATAGTATCCATATACATGAAATGTTTTTATATGTTGTGGATATAATGATATTTTTATGGGATTTCATTATAGAGGTACATGGATATGAAGTTGGAACTAGTACGGGTTGTGTGGTTGTATATACTAAATATAAATTTTTAGTTTCTTACAGAACCCCACTCTGGTTGGGAAACTTTCAAAATAAACTAACCATAACATACATACATAATACATAATTATATATAGGTATTAATTATATATCATAATAAATTACACCCCATAAACTTTAGGATAGTGTTTTATTGATTAGTTACATAAACATATTATTTTCCAATAATAATTCAACATCTCCCAGAAAAGTTATCCACACATGATACCCTTGTATAAATTTCATAAATAATATCTCCTTCATTACTCAGGGAATGGGAATATAATGATTTTTTGAGATCACAAATATAGTGATGCTTAAAACATGTAAGACCTCAATAATGGATCATAAGTGATCATAAAGAAGAGTGTGTAGGCATGGGGACATAATTGAGATATATGAATAGATTAATAATAAATCATAGCCAATGAAACATGAATAAAAAACATGAATATAACGTAAGTATTTTTGGAATAACTTGTGAATGTAGAAAATAATTGTGGTAACATGTGACAGTAATCATGATCCATGAAACATAACATAGGAATTTTTACTAAATATAAACATAGGAAATAATTTCTAATGTCAAGTATTATTGTAAATCCCATCATCACATAGTGGATTGGGTTCTATCCTAATTCACATAAACATTGTGGATTGGATTCACTCTCCGATTCCACAACTAACATATCATGAGATATAATTCATATATATTGATTTGGATGGATACATAATCCCAACCCCACCCACCACATAATGATAAAACATAAAGATGTGTTCCACAAGATCATGAAAACATTCATAACATTATCATAACAAACGTTAATCCTGAGAAAGAAATGGGTTTCCTAGGAATCAGAATAATAAATCAAATAAATAATTACAAAGAATGACATGGAATATTCGATTCATATATATCCATATAATATTATAAGAACCATTAATGGATATGAACATAGATAAAAAAACTTCATAATAGGATGTGGAAATTATTCATAAAATAAGAAGAGATATATTTTACATCTTGATAAGCATTTTTATAAAAGAATTAATTAATTAATCAATGTTATTTTGAAGAATAGTAAAATAAAAATTATTTGAAGAATAATTAAATCTTGGAAAGGAATATTTCTAAATAAAAACAAAGAAAATGGTTTGAGAAAATGACCGAGTGAGAAACAAAATTAAGGAGTGATATGAAGTCCCCTTTTAGTCATATCTTTTAATTTAAAAAACAATATAAATATTCCCTAAAAAATAATAGATTATGATATATTAATAGATAATACATCCATGTAATAAAATAGAAAACATATGTGCAGAGGAAAAATATTCCAATAGAAAAATAAGAGGTAAGATAAATTCACTTATCCAATGCCATTTCTGTTGAATCAAGAAATAATGAGAGTAAATGGTGAGAAGACATTTAAATCTCAAAAATAACTACATAACAGTAATAAGGGGAAGTTATATATAATGTTAATACATATTCAAACTAAATAAATTTATGAAATTCTAAAGTCATGTATGAATAATTATTACAAGAGAAACGCATACATTAAATCTGAACTCCCAATAAAGCACTTTAACCTCATCTATAATAAACATATCCATAATGATAACTTATTTTAAATCCTAATTCACTAATACTACATTTTTAACTACCTAATTATAATTATTTATTATATATATTAGATGGATATTTATTTTTTCATATTTAAATGGTAGTAATTTGATTATTTCATACAAGTTTTTTAATGAGCATGTCGATCATAATTCATTATTAAATAATTAATGATAATAAAATAATTAAATGCATTGGAATTATTATTTTTAATATGATATATTTAGTTTTATTTTTTATTTGATCTATGGGGTGGGTATAGATCATGATAATGGAATTTAGGAAGAGAATATTATATTTAATTTTATGATATTAATGAGTTACTTTATAATAACCATTAATTTATTTGTTACCCTTCCATAAATTTATGTATAACATAAATTAATATTTAATATCACACATTACCTTCATTAATTTCTTGATACTCATAAATGTTTGGAACTCTAAAGATAATATATTATTTTTCTTATTAGTGAATGAACCAACCCAAACAAAAAAAATGTTATACTAATGAATGATTAATTGTTTAGAGTTATATTACAGTAATATAATTTCTATTGAATGAAAATGATTTAGTTGAGAATTTTATAGTTTTGATTGAAATTTATAAATATTAGGTATGAAAAGGTATTTAAAAAGGATAGAGAAGCATGTAATACTTTTACAAATTTTATCATTGTCAAAATAGTTTCATTCCAAATAAAGGATTTAGGCTCTATTATTTGGACAATAAGATACCAAATGTGTTATAAGAATTTAGTAAATGTAACATGGAAATTTATTTAAGAAAAAAATACAAAGACAAATTTTCCTTAAAATTAAATAGAAGGGAGGTCCTTTAATAGGTATGTTTGAGTTATATTTCTTTAAATATTGATTCCCTAATGTGCAAGGAATGCCATTTTATAAGGAAGTTTGACCAAATGTGGAAAAACAATTGACATGGGGTATAAATCCCATCACCAATTTTTTTAGATAATTGTAGAGATATTTTAATAATTTAACCCATAATTTAACCCATTTAACCTCATTTTAAAATTACAATCATAAGTCAATTTTTACATTGGTAACTTATTTTTTTTCTCAAAAATGAAATCGTTGATCTTGAAAAATTTCAAAATTCATATTAAAAAAATGAAATTTATTTTCTAAATGCGATTAATATTAATTTTAAATTAGAAATGAATAACACATAAAAATAATTTCTCAAATACTATATTTTTTAAATAAATGTGACTATATTTTTATTCCCTAACAAGTAATAATGATTAGATTAATGATATTTTTTTTTAAAATTTATGAAATAAAATTCATGAATTTTTATATTCAAAATGTGATATATCAATATTTTAATTAAAAATATATATTATATTATTAAAACTTTGAAACAATGTTCCACTAACTTTTAGTCATTATATTTTTATTCCTTATAAATCCTAAACCCTTTATTTGATGTTATTTATTTATTTTACATATCATTCCTATAATTTATTCAATATATTTTTTAAAAAATATTACTAGAACAAATAAATTTAACTTGGAATACATTATATACCAAAAAACTATTTATTTAAAATAAAATTTATTTTCCAATATGTGTTAATATCTGTTAATTTTATTGCATAATTATTTATTTTATTTCAATTTCATGCCACATATATTATTTGTAACACATTATTTTATTTTAATTATAAAATACTCAATATACCTATTGTATACATGTCTACCTAATGACCACATAGACCATTACTATATATCCAACTACCATATATCCAACTACCATATATCCAAGAAATGAATATATAATAGTCATATTAAATTATTATAATGACCTTTTATGATTTACTATAACTAATTTACTTATTTATTTATTCATATCTCAAAATATGTATTATATATCTAATTGTTTCATTATTTTTGTTTTTATTATCTGTTTTATGATCTTTAAGTAAAAATATGAGGGTAGAGATTTCACATTCATAGTATTTTTATTTATTTGTTGTTTTATTCTTATATTAATTTTTTATAATAATGTTTCATTTTAATTTCTCATAATGTATCCCTTTTTATTGTGAATTACGTTATTTTATCGTAAAAAACTATATTTGTTCTTCTTAGTTTTGTGATTTTATAAAGAATGCTACTCAACATATTCATGAAATAAATACATGTTGTATTTAATTCTACCCACCTTAAAAACATTTCACCCAAGAATTTTCATTACACATATGAAAGATGAAAAGTGTAATTTTTTCTTATTACATCTTCCATTTCCCATGTCACCAACTCATATACAGGATTCATCTAGATAACTTTAACATAATGAGTGGTATTTTTTCATAGTAGTATATTTCTATGATAAAAAATATCTACCATTTTTTCCTCATAATAGAGTTAATATTCTTATTCTATAATATTGATTTTAGTACATGTACATAATCAAATCGAGTCAACCTAACCTGTTACCCATCCTTGCTCAAAAAATACCTAAAGGGGTTTTCCTATCAAAATGGGTTAAAAATAGTGGTTTTGAAATATATTATCACTCAATTTGATATATTTTTACAAAAAAATAAAAATAATTACTATAATTCCAAAAAAATCCAACATAACTAATCAATATATAACACATCCATCTTCCAAACTAATAGAAGAAATAAAATATTTCTAGTCAGAGTAATTGGATACAAAAATGAATAAAAACAATAAAAGTACCAAAAAATAATTGATTAATATAAACTAAACAATTTAATAACATAAATAAAAAATGAATAAAGGTGATAGAGATTCTAATTCAACTAATACCCAAACAACTTAAAACAAAAACATAAAATTTAAACACTACCAATCATTTAAATGGTCGATAATAACTCCCTACATCATACTATTACAGCCTAATGAACATGAATATATAAGATCAAAAAAGATCCTGATCACCTAAAAGGAAATAATAAGAGATTAATATACCTATTGGTTTATATAGGGTGTTTAAAAAATGATCCCAGTAGGATTTTCAGAAAGTGTTTTTGAAATTCTATTAAAATGATATTTCATTTTGAGTTATTTTTAAGTAAAATTGTAAAACAATATTTTCATATGTTTAATAATAAATAATGAAATAAAAAACCTCACATCCATTACCTTTTTAAATTTCATACCACTTTTCATTCGAATAAAAAAAATTACTAGAGAACATTTCTTAAAAAATAACACACTACACATAGGATAAACGATTTTTCATTTGAAACATCATTTCTAAACAATTTACAAACCATTTAGAATAATCTAACCACAATATAAAAATAAAATATTAATCAATTAACACCATGTCATCAATAAAAAAGAAAATTCCATAGGTGACACACATTTTAGTTTAGAAGGAATATAGATAGAATGTAAAAGGAATCCCATAAATGAAAGATTAAATCAAGAAATATATATCCTAGAATCTGACCTATATACTAATGTTGGATTTTCATAGACTTTACCAAAAACAGATTAAAGTACTAGCCTATGGTGTATCCAAACAATGAAAACTAACAGATTATCCCACACCCAGCCTCATCTATGGAATCCCCCTATTTATTCCTATTTCACACTGTAGGGGACAATAGGTCAGTGAGACAATATAGTGTGGCATAAATATAAACATTCCATTTAGCTACCTAGGTTCCCATTACCAATACAAAGTTAAGGATGGAAAGATCTCCATCAGTCCTTACAATCATCAAAAATCATGAATAATAATTCAGTGTCACCTATAATTTCCTCACAATAAATAACCCATTTTTATCCATCACCTAGTCACCACATATATTAAGAATAACCCATTATAAAGGATTCAATCATATGTTCTACCAATAGAGTTTCACATACACACAGACACACATTTATAAACCCTTTAAATGTTCCAATATCCATTCTTAAAATATGACTCTTAATTTCATTTCATTTTAAAAACTAAAAAGTAGATTATGTAAAATTTATTAAAAAATTATATGTAAAACCACTTTTTAATCTTATTTTGAAATAATTAACCACTTCAAATACCACGAATTACTTTTTAATTCCATAAATAACCCAAAGAGGGTAAAATGATCTACAACTCAAAACCATTTAAAAAAAATAATTTTTTGAGAAAACACATGGTATTTAATCATTCCCTAAAAAACTAGAAAACACAACAAAAACCATTTATTCCATGTGAGACATTAATTTAAAACCCATTTTCCCAAAATTAATTTATTATATATAGATGAAATTTTATAGTTGATTAATTTAAAACACAAAATAAGAATGAAATTTTATTGAAGAAAAGTGCACATAAAAAATCATAATTAGTTGCATGTTGAATCCCCTAATAAAGAAAAAATGTGTCACCTATAGTGAATAATTACTGAAAATGGAAGAAGATGTCCCCAATAATCCATAAAACTCAAAATCCATATATTATAACCACTCATGAACATTGATATTGGAAGGAAAACCCATAGGGTTTTTTTCGGAGGAATTGAAGAAGAGAGATAAAGGAAAAAATAATATAAAAGGGAGACAAATAAAGATAGAGGGGTTAACCTCCATAGACTCTCTTGGAATCAAATTTTTGATGTTAAAAAATATAGGGGAGATAGATGAAGAAAACCTAGGTCATAGACCCCTCTAGTCGAATGATGTGGGAAAGTAAGAGAGAAACCCTTAAAAACAAAAAGGATATATAGTTTATTTCACTATTTATACAAAACTACTCAAATAGTGGAAATGATATTGTCCAGCTTCTATAATTTAGTGCTACATGGGGAGAACCTATTGTGGCATATTCCAATCACCATCACTAATCTATATTAAAAAAGGAATTGGGGTTGTTAGCCCTCTTCCCAACCCTTTGAAGAATTGTTATGAGTCTTGGGACCCTTCTCTTTATTCATCCTTTTCTTGTTCATTGTAAAGACCATGGGTTTATGGAACCCCATGTACTTATCCAATTGGTAAATTAAAGTAATAATTTCTCTAAGACTCCTCTCTTAATTGATCACATTCAAATTTATAATAAAACTATATAAAGTATTAGGAAGTGATGAAATTATGAGATCTATACACAACTCATATGAGAGTTTAATCTCTAAGATGACTAAGAATTCAGTGTAGCCAATAAGCATGACTATATAAGGCTCAGCTGGCGTAGAATTTCCAATATTAATTATAAAAAATGAATTGGAGATCTCTGACCTCTCTCGTCTCACATTCTCTTGATAGATATACCAATGGTGAGAAATATTTATATACACATTCATGTCTTTATGTTACTTAAAACTTTTTTTTGGACATAGATGATAAAACAAAACATTAAGCATATGTGTAATTATTCAAATGTTTTTCACAGAGTGATAACTTTTCATCCCGTGACTCATTACCAAGCACATTAGGAATAGGTTCTTCCAGAATATAAAATATCCTTTCATGGATAAGGATAACATTTAAATGCATTTTACAGTCTTTGGAATTTGTGCTGGTGAGAATTTTATCATTTTCATGTATGGATAAAAATGATATACTGATGTCATTTTAATGTTGTTTCTAAAAAATAAAATGACAAGAATTTTTTTACATTATCTAATGAAAATTTAGAAAAATATTTAAATATAATATTTATTATTCTCACAATATTTTGTTGAAACCCAATAGCTCTCACCACTAGCTTCAGAATATTCAATTGCTTGAACAGTATAGTGGAAAAGATTTATATTCCCCTTCTCACTACCAAAAATTTTGTTAGTCAAGAAACACAAATGGTTTTACTTTGGCATTAAAAATTACAAATTCATTAACTCATAGTTCCATGATCAATTGAGGGATCACCCCAATCCAGAATCATTAAATTATATTTCCTCAATCATTTCCTCTCAGTTACACCAAGTCTTACTTTTATAGTCAACCCTTGATGTGAACTAAGTTAATTCAACCCAAAACATTAAGTTAGAATTTCCTGATAATTGAAAGCACCCCAATTTGGCTAGTCAAGAACTTTGAACGGTGGTTCAATTTTAACTGAAGTAGTGAAAGGCTATACCGACTTAATATAATAATTGAGAGATTTTATCCTTTTATGTGTAAATTTCTAATTACTATATTTATCATGCGATTTCTAATATTAAGTGGATTTACATAAGTGATTAACCATGTATTAGATAATATTTATGAATAAATCAATTTATTTTAGTTCTATCTTGAATGATCATTAAATTTTTTAATTCAAGTGATCCCCACGTAACAACCACACTGAAATAACCATAAAACATGATGTACAAAAAAAAGTGGTATCATCAAGAAATTTTACTAATGGTCAGTTTATGTAGTGGTTGATAAACTAACCGTTGACTTGGGGTAAAACATCTTGAACCAATTGTGGTTCGTCTTACTACTTTCCAACTATCCATCATGTATTTCTCTTGGATTGGTTTTGCCTCTGCTCCAAACTTGAACCAGCTCCACTACCTTGGGATCTCCGTCCATTTGAAATGTTTTTACTCACATTAAGGTGAGGGAAACTAGGGGTTAACATAAACGAAACCATGGGTACAAATACCCTTACATAATAAGATAAGAGAAGAAACACATTCTTACAATTTAATGTAATAATAAATAAAATGAAACCATTCACATACAACGGTACGGTCTAAAATCATGATCAACCACATACATGTAACGAACCACAAAATTAAAAAAACTAGAATTCAATTATTAATCATTATTATTTAAGCCAAATCATGCTCGAATCAATTAATTATCTTTTTTAATAAATCAGTAGTTTTATCTTAATTCTCATCTGAATTTACTTGAGATTCTATTCCATCATAATTATAATCAAATTAAATAAATTTATATAAAAATTAACTATGTACAAAATTTTACCTTAGATGAATCACAGTGAATACTCGTCTGAATATACAAAACATGTATTATACTAATATACATTTTACTCTTATAACATATGGAATACATGACTTATCATGTAATTTCGTGATGTGTAGTATCAACTTAATGATTATATGAATTAAATGATTTTTTGGTCTCTTTTTATGCTTCAATTCACATAGAGTAATAACTACAATATGACTCATACATGAAATATAGATATGAAAATTACACAAATATTAATTATATATATATATATATTAAAACCTATTACATGGAATTTTCAATTAACTTAATGACCACATGCTTGAACATGTTGATAAGGTTTGCATATTAGAATAAATAAATTTTAAATCTGCATAATTTGGTATAAGTACATAATGTGTACATGGAGCTACATGATGTGTATGTATCTCACTATCAATATGTGACACATTCCTTGGTACTTTCTGTATAAACCGTGCCTTGTGAAATTGGAGTTCATGGCATGTATATGAGACCACACGGTGTGTGGTCTCCAATTTATAGGGTCATGAGTTTGGTAAGCCATTTATGGTAGTGCATGGACGATCTGTAACTCAATGGGACTACACTCCATGTATGTGGGCTACACGAAATGTACTCTAGTTGATTATGCAGCATGATTTATCGTTCAACACGCACTGTAAGAATTCAATGCACCATGTGTCATCAATGCACACAATTTATATTAATTTCCAAGTTGATTCCTGATGCATCGAACACAAGTACAAGGCATGTAACTCCAGTTTCACAGCATGCACTCATGTATTATCCTTCCATAATCCTTGGCACCTCTAGATGAGATTTTCTATCTTATTTCATTGATAAAATTAATTGTTTTAATTATATCTATGAGAAGTGAAGGAGGGAGAAATATATCTTGTAAATAGGATTAAAATATATATTAAAAATGAATTAAAAACTAATTTAATAATTCAAAAACCATCAAGGACCATATAATAATTATAAATATTTATGTGATTGCTCTAATTCCACTTTTAGGTTCCAAGACCAGCAAAATAATGTGGTGGGTCATTCCTAACTTCACTTTTTTTTTCATGATCGATGTTCAATACAATATTTACACAATATGAATGCCATGATCTAAAGAATTGAATAAAAAATTAAAACTCCAACATTATGAAAGAGAGTTGGACTATGAAAAATTATGGAACAAGGATTTCATCTATTTTGACAAAAACATATCTACCACTAGAAATAAAGAATGATCAATGAATTGGGAATCAAAGAGGGTACCCTACCATTAATCTAAATAGGTGTTTCCATGTTATGGAGAATTCGTTGTTCATCATCCATAACACATATTATGAGTTAGATAAGAATAACCTTCACATCATGGAAAGGTAAACCTCTCTTAATATAAGGAAGATCTTATCTTGTAAGGAATGTGGTGATCTAGAAATTATCTAAAATTTTGTGGTTTAAATTTGGACTAATTATTTAATTTAATGTATAAATTACATTATGAGGAACTTTTTATGGTGTGGTGTAATTATGGAAATAAAATTAATTACAGTTCCCTAGAAGAAATATTGTAATATTTATGCTCTCATAGTCTTAGACATCAAAAAACATGGATTTCTTAATCAGTATCTTCAAGCCCAAATCATCCGAAGACAACTAAATAGTAGATATATCTCACTAAAATTTATCAAATATTGTTTCTTAGAGATATTGACAATGATAAAATTATATTTCATGTAATCCCCCATTTTTCCTTGTGTGAATGAATTTTATGCTATAATTCAAATGGAATCTCACTGGTTAATTAATTATAACTCTTACCTAATATTCCGGAAAGAAAATTGGACATGAACCCCTTTGATAAACTTGATTATCCCCTATGATCAACTTAAATACCTCAAAATCACAATAAGGGATCAATTGGAAATCCTCAATTCTATATTAGATGACACTAGATTAACTATTTCAAATTATGAATTTATTAACCAAGATAAATCTCTATTTTGTGAATAGCCTCTAAATAGAATGCTTGAATCTAATTCATACAACAATCATGAGGTATAAGGAACTCCCAAATTGATAGTATCCTTTAATTAGAAAGTCATTATACATTCTATATTTTCAATTCTATGGAGTATATCTTTCTCCAATATTCCTATGGATGCTAACCTCCAATGAGATGGCATTTATTGCTACTCAGGGTTTTTTTTTACACCATCATATAAAATATATGGATCAACTTTTTTT
Organism: Viscum album; assembly: GCA_963277665.1. NCBI lineage: Eukaryota > Viridiplantae > Streptophyta > Magnoliopsida > Santalales > Viscaceae > Viscum > Viscum album. The sequence goes on from OY728119.1 coordinate 1,292,605,076, forward strand.
ATGATATCAAATATCATCCAATATTTTAAAGATTGTGTTCAAGGTTTTTTAGATTCATCCACTACAAACCTCCAAAATTTAGAAACTTTTGATGGACTCCCTTTCCATCTATATGTCTCTACAATTGAGAAATATATTCAAGAATGACAATGCAGAATTTTCACATGTCTTATGGTGAGGAAGAAATAAGAACAACAATGAAACATAACCTTTCAATATTCATTTATCATTTGATGAGATTTTTTCTATTATCTTGAAAGCAAACTCTCTACAAAATAGACACTACAACAATTGTTTTGGGAATTTTATAGTTTTGCGACATCTGAAAAAAGCAGGTAAATTCTCTCCTCCTTTTGGGACTCTTGATGTATTTTGGATACCATATTTTGATTTTTGGTTCAAATGGAACTCTGATAGCGCTTCTAGGGGTAATAGTAGACAAGTATAATTTAGGGCCATCGTCAAAAATCATAACAGTGATTTTATTGAGTGGCTCTATGGTCTTGGTGTTTTTTCTAATTCTTTCAAAGAAGAAATTCTTTGGACGATTAATGCTGTTCAAATTGCATGCCAGAGGATCTAGAATGATATTTGGTTCGAAGGTGTCTCCACCAAAATTGTGAAGGCTGTTAGACTTGAAATAATTCACCTCTCCTAGAAACTAATGGATATACAGTCAAACTGGCTCAATAATATCTCCTCAAGGAATAATATTATCATGCATGTTTTTCTTGAAGCCAACACTCTTGATAATGGACTTGAAAAGAAAGGAGTGCTCAATGAAGACTATATCTATTCTAAAGATATCCATATTGATTTAATGTCTATTTTTTATGAAACAAAATGTAAACATCGTTATTTCAAGCTGTTTTATTTTTCTTTATTGTTATTAGACCCGCTGTGATATTTTTTTTTTAAAAAATTAAATAATTACCTTGATGGAATTCTTTAGTCATTGATGGATTTGAAAAGATATCTATGTTGTACCATTATTTGATTCTTGTAATCAAGAGAAGATTACCTCTAGTATTGATTCAAACATGTTACACAAATCTATGAAAACCACTATAGGAACCTCCGTGTTCTTGAATAATAGATTCTATCACTTGTGTCATCCACCTTCTATGACATTGAAAACTACTTCCAAAGAGATATCATCGATCTCTATTGACCTGAGAGTGGGATGTTGAGGGCGATTATCCATTCTTGGGATAATTCTTGATAAATGTTTTCTCTAGGGATTGAGAGGTTTTGGAAATCCATTGTGAACAACCAAACAAATAAATTTTCTCTAATAGAAAATAATATAATTGGGTTTATATATTTCTAGTTTTAAAAGAAAATAATTGAAAAAGTGATCTTTATTATTTATTTAATCCATTTAGAACCCCTTTTTAAATAATAATAATAATATTTTTATTATATCTCTACATGTACATAACTTGTGAATTAAATTAAATATTTTTTAATCAAATAATATTCAATATTTATTATTTCTCACCATAACATTAAACACTATCGGCCAGTCCTCCAAAATAATTATCGAGAATTGAATAATAACTATTTATTTATTAAATAAATATCATTACATTTTCCTCCAATAAATAAATAAATATTATATTCACTAAATAGATAATAAATATTTTTAAAATATTATGCACACATTAAATTATCTCATATAAATTATTATATAATATATGTGATCAATTAAACATGTATAATTATTAAACCACATGTAGGAATAATATTTATTCAACTAGTTTAATTATAAATAATAATAACATTAATATTTAACAGAGATTCTAGATACACATAGTGTGTGACAGTTGATGACTTTTTATTACTTGCATTTGGGGAAGCATCCTAAATTCCAAGGATAAAATCTAGAAAAATACCAAGGAACCCATTAAGAAAGAAGTTAATGATTCAATGAAATAATATAAAATACAAATTTTTACTGTGTAATATATTCCCTTTATCCCTATATCTCTAATCAAGAAGGTTGCATTCTAGTACCATAAACCTATGTGATCTATGTCTCTTTCATTAAATTCCTAGAATACAAACATTTATATAGAACACCCTGGCCATCGATTTTTTTTGGATATGTCATTTCCATCAAAAGGATTAAGATATAAACTTTTGTTGAATAGTAAAAGGTAAAAATCCTTTCTCGCATTATTCATTAATATAATATTACTCATGGCCCACACAACATATACTACCTCAACAAGAACGTATTTCATCAATGTTTTTATCAATACATCAAAGTACATGACTTAAAATAATCATTAATAAAAATCTTAAAGTATTACGATCAATATAAACATTAGTAGATAGAAACAACCAATGACACATATTAATAAAAATTTCATAGTAGTCGGTCTTGTTCTCATAATATCCTATACTAGATACTACCCAGGGCATACACCATGAGAAGGTTCTTCAAATTATTATGATTCTCTACCTTTGATGGCCTATATCACCTGTGTCCCTCAAGAGATATCCTACCAATATTGAAGATATACTTTAGTAAAATTTTATATCACTTCTGAGTTCTCATCATATAGGGGAACTTCTATGTCCTTTTAGCACGATAGAAACTCTTAGGATATTATCACATACTATGTTATACATAAGAACAGTTATGATGTTATAAATAGTTTATTAACATTCAAAACTATGAATAAAGATTATCTTAAAGTACACAGAAGTTGGTTATAGGGCACCAACATCAACATTAAGTTATCATAGTGTCATTTTTTAATTTCAAATGTGGAGGTTGTGTGGGAACTCCTTGTATTGAACCTAAATTTCATAAATCTTATCATCAATATGTTTAGGGAGGATTAGAACTATTCTTTTGGATGTATTATTAATTTGATGCTAGTTATCCAAGTTGATCTTTGATGTTTTAGAGTTTGTCTTAGATGGTTATCTTCCATTAGTAGTGGAAAAATACCCCAAGGTGTATCTAGATGACTTATCTGGGTTTCTACACCAGTGATCGGGTAATTTCAAAAATAGAATACTACTTATGAAAATCCCAATTTCTTTAATGTCATATCAGATGGTTCCTTAGAAGTTGAGACAATGAAATATTCGGTTGGATGACCTTGAAAACAAGAGATTTATTTATCCAATCATTTCATGATTAGTGTCAACATTTAATTTTGAAGATCATTTATAATGGAGAATTTTAATTTTTATAGATTATCACAATTTGAATAATTTTACTATTAAGAACAAATACCCATTTCCTCAAACTAATGATCATTATGACCAACTCAAGGGATTTTGATGGTTTTTAAAAACTATCTTGTGGTTGGGGCATTAATAGTTAATGGTCCAAGATGATTGTATTTATATGATTTAATTTAGGAATGCATATGGAAATTTTTAGTATCTATTTATACCATTTTACCATACCAATTCCCTAGTGGTCCTTATTGTAGTACCCCAAGACTTTACAATCATTAACTTTTTGAATAAATTTAATTTCATTGTTATCATTCATTACACACAAAACCATGTTACGATTTAACTACATATAAAACTGAATTTATCATGTGGTACATTCAACACTAAGTTGTCTTGTGTTACACACAATACCGAGTTACTTCTATATCTTACATTACAGGTAAGACACAGTTTTACCAAACTACAATTTACTATTAATATTATTATTTTATAAGATAGTATCATCTTTCCATTTTATTGAATTATATTAAAATGATTAAATAAATTTGGAAAAAAGTTACAAATGTTTATATAATTCTTTTGTGATCAATTAATTATAAATATATAAATATAAAAATTGAATATAAATGAACATTTATTATAAAAGAAATATTTTTATGTGAAAAGGAAATATTATCTGAATAAATTAAATTAATTACCATTAGTGGATGATTTCAATGAAATTTATATATAATATAATTATTTTTTACATTTATTTAATTGGTTTTATAGACATAAGGTAAGAATAAATCCAATTTATTGCGTTAAAACCTATATTTTTCTAAAGGAAGTTTGGGAACCCTTTAATGGAAGACCAATTTTGAAACTAAATTTTTAAATTTTTGTCATTTTTATATGAAAAAATAAAATTAATATTTGAAATATAAATATCAAAATTTATGTTGGGTATATTTTTGGTATTTTTATGAGAAATTTCATATTTTGATGAATATTAAAAAATAAAGAATTTTAATTTAAAATCGATTTTCATTTAAATAATTTATAGTGTTAAAACAAAATTTTAAATGTTTTTAAAATAATAAAAGATCAATTATAAATAAATTAATGAAATTTAGACTATTTTAATTAATATCACATTAAAAATGTATATAAATACATTTAAAACTTTTGAACATTCTCAGTTTAAAACCTGTTTTTTTGTCCCGTCCGTGAGATTAGAATTATATTAATTTATACCACTTATTTAAGAAAAATTAAAAAAAAGAATGATTATATATTTAAAATTATAATAATTTATAATGTTTATTAAGTTCAACAATGTTTTTTACAAAAAATAATAATGAAATCAATTAAAATTAATAACATCTATAAAGGTGAAAATGAATTTTCTTAGTGGGTAAACTGTAATACCCACTGTCCAAATTACATAGAGACATTTCAAAAACCTATTGAATCCAAATATTTCTACCATATCCTAAATTTTATATAATTTGGTTCATTATTGGTGGCACATGATGTAAGGGAGACCTCCCAATAGTGTTTACCTATTTAAATTTACAAGAATGACACTCCTCCCCCACTATTAAAAGGAAATCAACCCCATAAATTATTCAAAAAACTCATGAAATTTTTCTCATACAAATAGAGGTACACTTTGGTATAGACCCAAACAAGTTACCCAAAGAAGAGGTGATGTTATTGAACGAGCACTTTGGTTTTATTTCATTCTCCACTCCCATTAATTTTTATTATATATTGATTATATAATAGCCTAATTATATTCAATATACTGAGTTGTTTTTATTATAATATTCAAACATAAAAATTCACACACATCCATCAAATGTGACACACAATCATTAATTTTGTGTTCGGTAGACTACTGCCTCATGAACCAATGTCATTTGTTTTTCAATTACCACCCTTAATTGTTGTGAATTACGATGGATGAATAGTACGTATATGATATATATGATATTGTTAATTTATTTATTATATTATAACCATTATATAATAAATACCTCTATGATTTCTATTTTTAGGAATTAGATAACATCGTTTGTGGATGTGTGGACTACTGCATCCTCAAAGCGATGTTATTCGTCCACATGTTACATTGAATGTATTAATGATGGTTTTAGTAAACATATATTATTTATATGACAGAAATAAAATAATATATTTATAATATACGTATATATTATTTATTTTCATTCTTTTAATATGGTATGAAAATGAAAATAATGTTCATGCATACGTACGACGTATCATCTCCATGAAAGACATATTCAATTTCCTATATCCAAATTTTATGGATTACTATATTTAAATATATAATGAATATATATGATTTTAGAAGATTTATTTAAATTATTTAGATGATTAAATACTGATCTTTATAATAGGATGGAAAAATAATTAGTAAAAACATACTCAAAACAAGGAAATTAACCCCTGAAACATTGAATATAATGAAATGTTATTAACTAATGGGTGATGAGATGTTATAAAAGGAATATATATGATAACATAAATATTAATATGGTTCTTTTATAAGTTAATAACACACCTAAAACATTATAAATGAGGTTAATGTGCGTTCGTCCAAAAGGGAGGATACGGTAAGGAATTTGTCTCAATTTACGCTTCATTGAGACTTATTTGTTATTATGAACTAATTCAATTTGATGTGGCGTATATGCTTCCAATTTTTCTTTTCATATCACGATTCAACCATAATTAACAATATTTTGAGTTTCAACTTTAATTATTATATCTAATGTGTTTGGAGTTGAAAATTACTAAGTGGTAGATGTTCTCTTTTCAATCTCACTTTCTTTAGTGATTGTTATAATTTTCTTGAAACAATAGGTCTATTGTAATAAATTTTCATTAGAAATTAAATTTATAATAAATATCTATATCATATATCATAGATATTATTATTTCCTAAACTGTATAGCCTTTTTAGAAATAGTGTAAAATTTGAATGTTATTTAAATAAATTGGGAATTTTTGATAAATCTGTATCCTTTACTCAATATGAATATTTGATGAGGAAAACTGTTTTTGAGTTATGTATATTATTCACTATATTATTAATTATTTTTAAATTCACTACATGGGATAGGGATCAGTTAAAACAATCCCATCGATGCATCGATAGTCTCATGAGATTAATTAGTTGACCAAATCAGATGGATTTTTACCCAGTATGTTTTAAGCTATCTTCAGGATAGATCATGATGGTAAATGTATCATGTTACTGGGAAATAATGTGGACCTAAAAAATTCAGAAGATCAAAAGTGTAATAATGATATTATATTTTATGTTATTAATCCAATATTCCTAAGGGAACTAGTATATAACACATTTTAATTGTATGAGGACATAGTATCATGTGATAACTAGATAGAGAAATACTTATCTATGTATTATGGATTTGGAGGAAAACATGAGAAGAAGAGGAAAACTAGAAAAATATGGATAAAGGGAATATGGGATTAATGGATTATCCCACATGTTATAATAATGTAAAGAGACCCTGGTACATTCATGAAGGGAATTAGAGTTAGTTATAAGTGTATGGATAAAGTTCACCATGATAAAGAATTAAAAGGAAAGAATAAAAAGGATATTATTCAGTGTTTCAAATGTAAGTATATGGGGCACTACAAACAAATTCACCAACTATAAACTGAATACGCCTCAAAAAAGTTAATATATCATGTTCAAGCTTATGTTATTTCCATAGATGAATATTAATGATTAATGTTCTTGTGTTTGGGTTCAGGAAGTGTGTAATTTGAGAATTTTATCAATGATATATTGGTTATATGTATTATAAAATGTATAAGGGTTTTACTAAAAGAATTATTTATCAATGATTTAATAGAGTGTGTTGATCATTATTGATGAACAATACAAAAGATTTAGTGAAAATTTTATCCTCTTAGAAATCATGTGATTGAGGGAATAAAAATCCTGAAAATATTCTTGATATAATAATTTTTGGATAAAAAGATTATTGACATTGATTAAGTAAACTTTATATTTATAAATACCTTGTAACTAATTATTTATTTAGTGACAACATGTTTTCTTGTATCATTGATGGAGTTTACAAAAATTTTGGATTAATGGAAAATATATAATCATCTATTCTCTATTTATGGAATAGGAAAGCATATATGTTTTCAATAAGGTTTTATGGTAACTGAAGTTATTACCATGTTCCTTGAGAATAAATGAATAATGTATTTACATGTTTAATATGTGATGATTAAAGAGATACATCATGATGATTTAAAACTAATGATAAGTTCATTTTGGAAATTCAGTGAACTTCCTAAAAATGTGTTATATCACAATGTTTTGATAAAGTTAACCATTTATGAAATTGTTTAAGTTGATTTATGGAAATTGTTTTATTGAATAATTTATTACTTCACAATATGAAGAAACATGTACTAATAGATGAAGTAGAAATTGTTAAAAAAACAACCAAAGGATAAAAGTGTTTTTATAAAATATAAACGTATCAAGTAATTATATTTCCTTAAATTATTATAGAGTGAAATAATTAATCAACTCTTGTAAAAGGGTCTTGAAAAAAAAAACGATTTCCAAGTATCACCATTTTTATGATATGAATGAAATTTTTACACCCATGATTTAAGGATTTGTGGTAAAAAACAATTTCAAGAATAAGTTCCGTGTCACTCTCTATTATATCTTGATAATTCAATTTCTCCTCTTTGATAATGTTTTCACTAATGTTCTCCTATTACAAATCATAGTTTTTTGGAGACCATTAAATAATCCTTTTACTAGTATGAAGAAGATGTGTTATAAAAAATATTTACAATGTGGATTTTTTAAAAATAGTATTTTTAAATATCAAAACCTCGGTTATTGATATCAAATTTGAATTATGAGGATACAATTCATTTAATGCAGGGAGAATGTAACCCCCCATGACATTAGAATCATTAACTTTTAGAATAAATTTAATATCATTGATAGATTTATTTATATGACACACCAAGTAAATATCAAGAAATAAAAAAAATTATTATCTTTGAGTACGTGGAACACTAATTTTTCTTGCGTTACAAATAATTTTGAGTTCCTTAAATAGCTTGAATTAGATGTATGATTTTGTTTTACCAAACTACAATATACTATAAATATTATTATATAATATGATATTTGTTTTATATCCATTATATTGCCAAATATGGAATTTATTTACTAAATTTTGAAAAAAAAATCTACATATGTTTATATAGTTGTTTTTTGACAAATAAATTAGAAAAGAATATAGAAATCAGTTGAATATCAAAGAATGTTTTTTTCTAAAAACCTTTTTATGAACAAAATGGATTTTATCTTAATAAATATAGTTAATTAATATTATTGAAATATTTTAATTAAATTTATATGCGATATAATTATTTTTTTTATTTTTATACAATTGGTTTTATAGTCACAAGATAAGAACAAATCCAATTTTTTTCATAAAAAGCTGTATTTTTTAAAATGCATTTTGGACTCCTTTTAATGAAACACATATTTTAAAATGAAATTTTGAAAAATTTATAAAAATTATATAAAAAACAATATTTATCTTTTAAATCATACAACAAAAATTTAATTGGGTTAATGTTTTGTTTTTTTTTGAAAACATTCATATTTTAAAAAATATTGAAAAGTGCTAAATTTTAATTGAAAAATGACTTTCCGTATAAATAATTTATATTGATAAATTATATTTTTGAATCGGTTTTAATGTTTAAGTAGATAAATATAAAATAAATTAATATAATATAGGTAATTTTAATCAATATCACATTGAAATTGGATATAAAAACATTTCGAACTTTTGGATATTTTTACCTTGAAACCTTCTTTTGTCATCCTATCTAAGTGATTAATTTTAAATTAATTTTTCCTTTAATTTGAAATGAATTTGGAAAAATGGATTAAATATTTTTACAAAAAGTAATTTATAATTTATATTAAGGTAAACTTAGTATTTGTTCCAAAATATTAGTGAATGAAATTTAAATTTATTACAATTATTAAGGTGAAAATGAGGTTAATTAGTGGTTAAACATTAATTTTATTCTAAAACATGACCTAAAAGGTTGTCCAGGAACATTTCTCATTGAAATATTTATACTATATTATCCCTTTTATTTAACTAGGTTTATTAGTGGAGGCACATGATATAAGGAATATCTCCCAATACCGTAAACCTTTTTATATTTAAACGAATACAACTCCTTCTCCACTATAAAAGGGAACTCATTCCATCACTCATACCCACATGTCAAGCCCTTTGGTTCATAAAAACCATAAAAAATTAATATTTCAACTCCCCTGCCCCATCCTATAAAGTCACTAGCTCAGGGATTCTGGGTAGCGGCCTTACAAATATAGATTTAATGAATCAGATTATCTATCATTTTTCAGAGTACTTTATTTTAATTTCAATAGATGATATATTTCTGTATTCCAAGATAGAGAGAGACCAAGAAGAAAATATGAGGTCTATTTTGGGAAACTTGAAAGAGCACCTCAGGTATTCCAAACTATCCAAATTTCAGTTCTATATCCATGAGGTAATATTTTTTGGTCATGTAATTTCTAATAAATGGATTTTAATTAACCACAAGATTATCGAAGTAATCATATCATAGTAGAAACCCAAATTTTTTTTGAGATCAATTGTTTATTTTGGGTTTGATATGATATTATAGGTTCTCTTCTCAAGGATTATCCAATTTAGCTTCACCCCTCAACACATTTGACATAGAAATGTGTGATGTTTAATGGATAGAGGATTGCTAGAGGTATTTTGTAGATTTAAATGTTTTGATGGCATAAAGTCTATTTTGTATTCGTCTATATCCTAGTAAGGTTTATGTAGTTTATTTTGATGCCTTGAGTGTGGAATTATGGTGTCTAATGATGTAATATGGTCATGTGGTGGCCAAATCTCTAATCAGCTATACGTACATGACAAAAATTACCTAACCTATAATATGTAGTTAGTAGTTTTAATGCATGAATTGATGAATTGTCTCTAATACCTATTTTATTATTGGTTTAACATTTATTCATAAAAAAATATATAAGTACATCTTAATTTAGAGGAACTTAAACCTTACTTTGAGACACCAGGTATAGTATCATTACACCTATGATTTGAAATATTCTATAACCATGAGAAGAGAAATGTTGTTTCTGGTTTGTTGGTAAGGAAATAGCTGATAAAGGAAGTGAAAGAATCTATGAATGTGTGGAGTCTAATGAGTTTGTTTGATTATATGATTTTGAAAGTGTAAGAGAATAAAGAGAGGGTATTATTGACCAATATTCTAGTCACACCGTCTTTGGATGATTGTATTTTGTGTGGTAAGATATTTTACATTTAATATTAATAGATATTAATATTTTTAAATAGTGGAGAAACCTTGAGTTATTGGCCTCTGTCTCTTAATGACACTTTCTTTTTTAAGATATGACTGGTAGTTCTTTTGACCATGAGTTTGGAGGTGATACATGAGGAAAATAACGATATCTATTTTTTTTACCCCAGGGGTAACAAGATGTTTTATAATATGCGAACCTATTATTTATGGCCTAGGTTGAAATGTTTGGTAGCCGATTTTGTGTCTAGATTTTTTAACTACCATAGGATCGAAGCCGAGGATCATATAATGGCCTAATAACTAAAACCACTTCATATTTTCATATTAAAATGGGGTAATATCTTTATGAATTTTGTGATAATATTACCTTATAATTCTAACAGGAAGGACACTATTTGTATGATTTTATATTAGATAACTAAATAAACAAATTATATTCCCATTAATGATTCTCCAATGGTGGAGGAGATAAGGACCTTTATTTATACGATATTTGTAGGCTTCAAAGGTTTCCCTTGGCCATATTTTCTAATTAGGATAGGTATTTTACTTCATAGCTTTTAAAGTTTGTCTTGGAATCCATGGAAACCTATGTAAAGTTGATAAAAACATATCAAATATAGGCAAATGGGTGGACTAAACAAACCATCTAGATTTTGGAGGATATTCTTCGAGCCGTCATGCTTGACTATAGGGGTTCATTTGATATTAATTTATTATTTTTTATGTTTTTATAAAAAATATTTATCAATCCTTAATCATTATGTCTCTTTTTGAGGTTTTTTATTGGTGGGCACATTGTCCCCCATTTTTATTGGATGAGTTAGGTGAGAGATACCAATTAGGACTGATCCTTATACAAGAGAAGATAGAGAACACGTAGTTGATTCAAAACAGGTTAAAGACAATATAATATTTCTAAAATATTTATTACAATCATCATCATCCTTTATTATAGTTTTTGTATAGTGATCAAGTGTTTCCTTAGAACTATGATTGACTAGGTTGTATTTACATAAGAAAATAAGGGATGCTGCTACCCATTATGTTGGGTCATTTAATAATGTGGATTTTCTTGGAAATATACCATATTTTAAGACATTACAACATATAATACCTTGATTAATTTTTTATTCCATGTTTTATAGATGAATAAGTAACATTTATAATCATCTAATGTGATAATGTGGGAGGATTTGGAGGGGGTATCCTCACACTACTGTTTTTGAAGAACATGTATTTATCCTAGAATATCAAAACAAGGTTCTCCATGCTAAATATATATTATTGGTTAGTGTGATTTGGTATCATAGTGGTTATATCTATGATACATAGGTTAATCCAGCTTGGTGTGGATGAAATGAACTCACCAGTTTTCCAATGTGGATTCTTGAGGAATTTTGGGAGGTAGAAAGTGGAATAATCGAGAGAGTTGTGGCATTTACTGGGAGTTATAAGTAAAAAAACTATTTTCAGTGGAATATGATGAGTTACACAATTAGCGCACTATTAGAAGTGACCATGTGACTAACGTTGTGAGAGGAGTGTTTTGGGGAAAATGATTTTTGGTATAAATTTTTTTAATTTATTTTACAAATGTGTGGAAGTATCTAGGATCAACAAGGAATTTATTTATAGAGACAATTATTATCACACATTTGGTGAACATTTTGGCTAAATGTGTTTCCAAACCATGTGAATTGTCCATCTCATTAAAATTGTGGTAATTTACCTAAATGAAATTCTTATTTTTTACCCCAAACTCAGACCTATTCCCCCACATTCACACATAACTCTCTATTATAAGTGTGGAAGGCATATTTCGTTCATTAACATAGTGATTTCACCTCAGAAATGGTTTTTTTTCTGGAGAGAACCTTGATTATCTTGGTTTATTTACCATCCACCATTTTCCTTATTTTTTTCTTCAATTTTTATGGAGTTATGAGACCTTAACATGCTATGTGATCAAATATAGTGTTTCTAAATGGGGATTTATGTTAATAATTATTTAATTCAGTATGTGAGGACCCATATCATCAAACGTTAGTGATACATTGTGATGAAGATGTATTCACATCTAGTTTTAAGGTGGATATCTCTACAAAGTTTTTATTTTCCATGGATTATGTTTGGTTCTTGATTACATTATTTATTTATAAAAATTTACTTTAAAATGTATTTATATTATGGTAATATCCATGTTTTATTTTGTTCTTGAAATGTGATTGAAATTTAGTGGTTTTAAATGGATTTTTAAATGTAATTTATTTTAATGTATGAGATGTTTTGGACAAAATTCTTCAATGAGGATTTATGGTTTCAAATCGATATCTAAAGTGCGTTTTAAGGGTTTTTTTCCATGTGATTTATTTTTAATATATTAGAGAAATGTTTGGTTTAAGGATTGGGTATTTAAAATACATTTTTTGATTGGAAATGCATGAAACATGGGAGACTATATGTTTATGAGTGTCTTAGGAAATTGAAGTCTTATCCTATATTGTAGAATACAAAGGGATTATTATCCAGTGGACTGAGGGAGCCCATAAAATTAACACTATCCATATTATATAGAGATATAATTCAAGTAATATTACCCAAGGTACAATGGGATACCATGGGATAAATTTCACCCATGTAGACAAAGAGAGACTGGGAAAGGAATGCAGACCCCAAGGAACACTGAGAGAGATTATAAACATTTTATAATCATTTAGATATCTAGTAAAACATGTTTTAAAATAATTCATATTATAATTCTTTTGTTAGAGACCATGATTCATATTACCTGTTTCTTGTTTGATTTAGATTCCCTTATGTTTATGTGTAAACTATATTGGATATATGATGTTTGGTGTGATTATTTTTATTCTTATTCCATATAGTCTCACATATTTTATTGAGATGTGTAAATTCATACTTTTGAAACAATGATTGATTTTGAGAAAAACCAAAAGGAATTATAGAGAAATTTTTACAAGTGAAATTGATTTAAATATTGATTTAAAAGAAGTGTTATTGGTTTTCATTGATAAAGTATTTATATAGGTTCATGGTGAAAACATAATAAGATTTTTCTTGAGACCATGGATATGTATTTAGGAGTATACAAACATGGTTTTTTTTGGAAAAAAGTAAAAGTAAAAACATTATACTTATAAGTGGATCTTTTTTATTACTGTTTCCCATTTTTGGTTTGAGGTAGTGGAGACACTGGTCTCTTGGAATTGAGATCATGTGGTGACTTTTGGCGTTTTATATCATTTTGGGTGTTTTTATTTGTCCTTTTGGGCATTAATAATGTTTTTATATTTTGTTTATTTAGTGTTATGGATGTCATATACATGATTCTTTTTATAAATTAAAATGCGATATTTATTATGTTATCCATTTATTTTATTTGTGTACACTCTATTTCAATATTTTTATATTGATATCACTAATTTTATGTTTTTTAAATCTAATTCATGGATGTTTAGTGGAAGATTTGTTTGAGATAATATATTACCAAATGTTTAAGTGTGATACCTTAGTCCATATCACTAGCCCTTGGTGATTCGGAACATGATTTTGGACATGTTATGGGATGACCAAGGTAATGTGGTTGATTAAAAACGTATGGTTTATTATTGGAGTTTCTATAGTAACTGAATCCAACATTCCCTCTTATTGAGACATTAATTAATCTCAAATGGTTTAATATACCATGATTTTGGTATACTTTTCATTCCCCATCAAATATTACCTATCTAAGGAGAATCCATTAGAATGACCCAGTCACTGTCACTAAATTATTATGTATGGATAATATTGACATAATATTTATGATGAATATGTGTGATATTCAGTTATCTTTCAAATCAAATACACTTTATTCACCATCTTTTAGATGAGTCTTGACCGCAACAAGAATCACTCACCTAATTCTTTTTAAAAGAGAGATCAAACTGTTTACCCATACAAGGATTTAAAGTAATATATCTAGATTGACGATTGATAATTTTTTTATATAAAAAATTGACCAATTATAGATATTTATCCCACAAGACACCAAAATCAAGAACACAATCTTAGAGAATATCTCATATAACGTGAATCTCCTACTCTTTCTAACCATTTATCTGTGGATGATATCCCTTCCTCATCGTTAGATTAGAGCCCACTACTTCCTAGAGACCCTTCCAGAATTATAATATAATAACCAGTCTAGATTAGATATAATAGATGAAGGAAAAATATAAAGTCTCCTGATATCTTTGGAATAAAAGTTATCATATATATATATATTCACCTTTCATCGACTCCCTAATGAGAATAAAGTGGTATGGTTTAATCAATCAATCTATATCCACCCAAATATGATTATTCTGAACTGGAGTTTGAGGAATGATATTTAAAAAATTGATATAATCATAATCCAATATTCATATTTGAATAAAACGTTATAATAATATCATAGGTCACTGATGCGTACCTTTTATCCTCTAACTAGTAATACATTAAGACACAAATTCAATAATCATCAGCCTCATTCCAGGAATCCAATACTGACACATCATATTATGGAACTTATTGGTAGCCTTGGGGTGGGTGAACTAACTATAATGGTTACCGAACTCAATAATTAATCTTCTTAGTGTAAAGGGTACAACAATCCTTCTTAAAAGAAGAACACTATTTGGAGACTAAAACCAATCACCTAAGGTCTCCCCAAATTATTTATTTCTACAAAAACACTAGATTTTATGAATCATTTCATGCTCAAGGACAAGTCAATTTTTGAAAGAATATATGGAATGTAAAAATGTAAAACACAACTTCTCACGTTTATATTTTACATCATAGTGAATTTTAGAAAATAGACTGATCATGTGACATTCATCCTTTGATTCTCTCATTGTCTAACATGGTAATTTCATTATCAAATAATCGGCTACCACATTACCCTATCAATGAGTGTATACAATTTCAAAATAAAATTTTTGGAGATGGTCCACACAATATATCTTCAAAATATGTAGTTCTATCTGTGTGATGATATAATTTCTTTTGATCAATATAAACTATGAACTACCCCTGGATAAGATATTGGTTTCACATTTCAAGTAATGCATCATAACTATTAACAATAAGTCATGTGTGGGTTAATTATTATCATGATAGTAAAATTAGAAAAATACATAAGCAACTAAATGGATACCCTATATTAATAAACACCATAATACAATACCCAAATCATCATTATACAAAATATTGGTCATTCCCCACTTGAGAGGAACTAGAATAGTTGTTTAAATCAACTTCAGATTTAGATCCTTAGAATACCAATGACACAACTTCTTCCAATATTACTTGAACATATTGTTGGTCAATGGTAAAAAAGGTGAATCCAATGATGAGTAATCCTGAAAAAACCACATTTAATACAAATCTAAACATAGGAAACTCCTTATAAAAACGCAAACTTTTAGAATATATTTTTCTTTATATAAATTTTAATTTTTCAATACATTTATTTACATGCAACTAAGATGTTAAAATAAACCATGTTATATTATAACCTATCCATTAAATTTTTTGTATGAATAAGAATAAAATCATTTTGAAAAATATATATAAATGTTTTATATAATAAAATTTTATTTTTTAAATCATAATAAATATGTTATCAATTTCTAGTAAATTCATTTTATGTTTCAAAATTATTTTTTCATCAAAATGGTTTTATAAAATTTTGTGCATAGAAATTATAATTAATTTAAACCATATTTATAATATTATATTTTTTTTGAAAATTGTTAATTTTTTTAAATAGGAATGTTAATATTATATTAAAGTTATTTTTTGGACTTTTCAAAAAAAATTATTATTCTGTGAATAGTGAATAATATAAATTTTTATAAAACTTTTATTTATTTTCATTAATTAAAATAAATTAAATGTATCATTATGTATTGAATTTGGTTTTAAATTAACATAAGTCTCACTTAATTATAAATAATATAATTAATTTCACATGAATCAACATTATAGTTGATTTTGGAATAAGTTATTTTTTAATCTTCAGAACACATTTTTCAACAAACTCTTGTTTTCATTTTACACATTTAATTAATAATTTATTTCTATAATTTCTAAAATTTTAATCCTGAAAAGTATATATCCTATATTTTAATGTAGGAGGTACCAATTTGGTAAATTGTTCCCTTTAATTTTTGGTCATTTTGAATTTTAATTGTTCTAGATATTTGTCATATTTGGGAAGGGTAAAATGAGTAAAACATGGTTATAACTATGTGGTAAGGCCAATAAATATATGAAAGATTTAGTTTTATTCATTTTATATGGTCCTTTCAACTTCAATCATCTTCTCTTCAATGGTTGGTTGTTTCTTGCCACTTTCCTTTGATAATTACCTTAATAATATTTTATGTAAATAATAAACATAAAATGACACACTCTATGGATTGAAATAGTTTATGTTGCCTTCTAAAGTTTTATTTCTAATTTGGCTATTTTTTAATTTTAATTTTTAGTCTTGAAATAAATTCCCTAAATTCTAATTAAATGTTGACACAATACTTGTTCACGTATTAGAAAAATCAAATAAATGATTTTAAAAATATTTAATTTAATACAATTTTGATTAATTATTTTTTTACAATGAATGTTTAGATAAATATTATGTATTAGGTAACTTCAATAACATTATATTTTAATTGAATTTGTATCTATTTATATTTAATTACAAACTATGTATATTGTCCCAAAAATTCCTTTAACGGTATCTTTTTCTAAATAAAATTATGTTAAATGACATAAAATGAATTAAAATAATGTATTTGGAAATAAATAATGGTATATGGTCAATAATATAAAAAATTTCCACTCATGGGTTACTTTTCCTTTTATATTATCTTTATTTACCTCTTATGGGTAAAAAAATTTGGTAACGTGAAAATCCTCAAAAGTGTTAACTAGGGGTCAAAACTAAGATTTAAATATTAAAACATCTTCTAAAATTGCATAATTTGTATTGTATAAAGGGTTTTTACTAAAACTCATGATAGATTATAAACATGAAAAGTTGGTTCTAATTTCACATGAAAAATAATTTATTGTATTTTAATCTTTAGATAAATTATAACGGTATACTCTCCCTACCTTATAAAAGGAAACCACCAATCCAATATTCCTAAATTTTTTTGAAAATAATATTTTGAAAAATAAATATCCAAATCATTTCCTAAACTCCCTAACAATTTCATAGAGGTTATGGCTTTATCATAATACCATCCTTTCAAGAGTTGTGGTGCATTCCAAAGGAGGTCTCTCAACAGAGGTATAACTCTTTACAAAGCTCATTCAATATATTTTTATTAAAAAATATTTAAAATTATTGAATAAATAATAAAATCATGAATATAGTATCAAAAATATGAAAAAAAGTATTATTTGGATTTCACAATCATTTTCACCTCATTTCCATAAAATGGATAATGAAATCATCGCAAGTAAAAACATGTAGACTACTACTTCCACATATCAATTTGACTAATTTTACATGACCACCTAACCTGGATATTTATAATATCTATTTAAAGAATATATATTATATTTTTGTAATTCTAATGTATATATAAATTTCAATTATTATTTATCGTTGTTTTATTTTTTCAATCAAAAAATATAAACTTTACCCTTGTGTATGAATGAACAACCATCTCCACGCAGTGAAGAAATTAACTTTTCAAACCCACCTTATATGAATAATTATAGATATTTAAATAATAAATATATTTAATATTTATAATATTATTAAAATTATGAATATGAATAAACCATGATCAATGTACAAGGACTACAACTTCCAACCAAAACGTACATGGAAAATGAATTTGTTACACTCAAATAGAAGATGGTATTAAATGATAATTAACGAACACATGACAAGATGTTTTAATTACACCACATATGATATTATAAGAAAGTATATTTTTAAGGTATATAATAATAATAAATTTAATTAATTATACTAGAGGATACAGTGCTTATGAAACAGTTCATACTTGTGGTAAGGGTTTTATGTTACAATCTCATTTTTATCTGGAATTTTTATGACTAAATTTATAATGATGAAATTATACTATCAATAACTAAATAATATCATTAATTTTGTTTTTATATGTTTATTTATTTTAATTAAAAGTTTTAATTTCATTTTCCAATCTCTATGTTCTCAAATGTTTGAAAGAATTTGTTTAAGAAAATCAGACCTTTTTCTCTCTCTTCGATTGAGAATATTTTCTTCAATTGTGATATTTTATTAAAAAAATTCAAGAATGTTTTTACTATTACTCAATGAGTATTTAAATTATTTTTTTAACATGTTTTAATTTATATGAAAATTTTTATTGTTAATCAACTTATTGTCTCCTGAATATGTTAGTTTTGTATTTTTACCAAAATTGTGAAAGTAATATATGTTTTAAGACTAACGACACACATCATTTTTCCAACCATTGTGATTGAAATTTTATTTAAATCTCAATTTTAATTCTTACATGGTTTTTTTCAAATTACAATTATTCTTTATTATTTTAGAATTTTTTAGATTTTAAATAATTGATTTTAAATTTTAAAAGGTATTTTCTCCAAGAAATATTATTGTGACATTTTAATGACATTTTTTATATATAATAACATCCTTTAATGTTACTTATGATTACTTGATAATATTATCCTATAACACTATCCATTTTTTATATGGTTTATTCATATGATTATGGAATATCGGTGAAACCTATATTCTTTTATATGGGTTTATATATGATTAAATGATTAAGCTTTCCTAATCTAGTGAAATAATAATTAATGGGTTATTATTATGTGAGATGTGGATCCATTTTATCCCTCCAATGCATGTGGTAAATATTAATGATTTCTAATCTCAAAAGGGTATAGAAGAGTTTAACCCAAGACCAAATGTGGGTATAATGGTGGTTTTCCCAAGTGTGAAATAGAGTACATGAGATATTTTCCGAACCTTGAACATAGAATATGGGTGGCTATCCCAAAACTAACATGTGATGAATGTATTGGTTGTATTCCTTGACAAATTATTTCTTTCAATGTGATTATTCCACGCATTATAAAACAATTTTATGAAATTAGCTAGTGTTAATGTTAAATTCTCATTGATTATTTTGTTTGATTTATTTATGATTCATGTATTATAAACTTCCAGTAATTATGGAATGACATTTGAATTTGATATATGAATATTTAAGTATGATTTTAAAATGTGAATATCTTTTTCTTATAATTTTATTCTTATGTTATTTATAAATGATAATTTATATCTCCTTTGTTTACCCATACAAAGCATCATAGTTCACACATTATTATGTTTCCTTTTCACTATGATGTAAATAAAGGTTTTAAGTATGATATGTTTAATAAGGGTGTAATATTTGATGAGATTAGTGATAAATTATGCACATATTTTATTTACCAGTAGTTTATTTGACCAAGTTTTAAAAAACAATTAAACTTTATAGTTCTAGAATGGATCATAATGATATGTTATGAAAATTAGATTAAAATGATATAATATTTGTGTATGTATTGTTTTGGTTTCTATAGTTAGTATCCAAGTAAGGATTATTAGGATTTTATTCCTTTTTCTATCCAATCAAAATTTCATAACCTCATATGTTTGTGCATAGGATTTATATAAATCAAAAAATTCATTAGTGGTATATGGTTTGGAGTGGTTTGTTGGATGCTTTAGTTCTTCTCTTCGGTAGGATTTGTTCCATCAAAAGATTGAACTTATGATGAAATCATGGGATTTATAGAATGTGGGATACTTTATAGAATAAATTATCTAAAAATAATAATATATAAGTGTTTACTTGGAACATAAATTGATGTCAACAGTTTTGTGGGAAACAAGAAGAAGCATTCCATTTTGGTGGATTATTCATGAATTTTAGGAGACAATATGACTTGGAATACTAGATGATGCATCCTATAAAATAAAGTGTGGAATTAAAACCAAAGTGAGTACAATTATGTGAACAATGAATATGGAAATTCATATTACATTATATATTTATAGATTAGTAATCATTTTGTAATGAGATATTACTAACTGGTTTTCCTTTTTATTATAAATCATTATATTATTTAATAATCAAAGAAAGTTTTACCAGTTTCTATCATGCATGTTGGAAATTTTTTGAATAATTTTAAATCTATTTTGTTCATTTTATTCTTTATGGACTTCATATTCCTATTTTTTTTCATTGCATGAATTTTTATTTCAATTTTCTTCAAAGTAATGTGCGATGTAAACTTTGTATGGGGGTAGGGTTATGTGACTTCCTAATTCTATAATACTATTTTTATAGGGTAATAAAGTGTCAATGTTTGGTTTTTTGAACCATGATGATATTCACATGAACTTATAGTGGATCTAAAGATCATACTTTTGGTGGTGTATCATTAGTACATGGAAATGGGTTTTTGTGGGATCATTGCTCTTCATCTCACAAATCAAGTGGTTTCAAAGGGGTGATTCTAAATATCATAGTATAAACCTCGGATAGAAGTTGCATGAATAGAATTAGATTATGGGATGATTGAAATCATGAAATATTATGTAACGTATTTTGGATTCTATAAAATAAATATGGGTGGTCACATGATTCAAAAGGACCTGGAAGTTCCATTATACGAGGTAATGATAGTTTTAATAGAGAAAGGTGAATTTTAAATACTGAAAATAATAAAATTGGTGATTTTAAGAATCTTCCTAGAAAGAAAATTGGCATTTGATATTGAAGAGAATAAGATTACAATGGATGTTATGATGGTCAAGGAAGACTTTTATGAAAAACCACAGACCTGAATAAGGTTATCATATTATGATATTTTTTTAATTTGAGGTTATCAAAAGAAATACTAGAGAGATATCATGTAAATGAATTCAAAATGATCCTTGGGAAACTCCAACGGGTAAAGCTAACCATTTTTGATGAAGTATGGGTATTAAAACTTTTATATTCTCTTCTATAGAGTTGGGATACAACGATTACTATTATTAGTAACTCCAATGGAATATCTAATTAAGTATTTGATGATATAATGAATGCGATTTTTAAAGAAAGACTTGAGAGAAGGGATGTTTAGGTATGTTCTGGTAGTGTTCTAAACATTTATATAAGGGGTAGATCCTGTAACACCCCAGGTAAATAAATAATATGACCTTTTCATATTTATCCATATTTGTGAGTAAAATATTAATATTACTTTAAAGGGGACGCTATGCTCGATGGCATACCCAACACGCAACAACGAGTTTCTTGGGAATCTTACGTTGCACTCTAATAATAAAATAATATTATTTTAAATAGTAGTTAACATGTAGCCGTTGTAATGGTGGGAATGGATAGAAATAACTAAAATATGATTATATATGTTTTTAAATGATTTTACATTTATCCAATAAAAGATAAAGGCTTAAAATAAGGAAAGAATTCAATTTTAGGTGTATATGCCCTAGTTTTCACTAAAGGTTCACTTATCACCTTTTGATGGAGAACCGTCATTAAATATTGTTTTGTTCACTCTTATAAATTCTATTGGACCACATAAAACTCTTCTTAAGAATCGGGACATCAAAATTTACTTTGTGTAAATTTTTGGTATCTTTCCGATAATGTTCATTTTTTTCTAATGAATAGTGTAAAATGTTGTATTTTAATTCAAAACATCTTTTTAATCTAATTTATTTATATGATTAGATTATCTTTTTAATTGGTTTTAAAGTGAAATTAGAATATATTTTTACCATTAAATCTAATAGTGGTCGTTGGAATTAATTTCACTTTGAAATCAGACTTAAACTAGTGTCAATCTTTCGATACTTATTGTTTCATAAAAACACGCTATTTTCTCTGACAGCGGGAATTAATTATTAAATTTATTAATGCAACTTATATGTTGTGAATTTTGTAAAATGGACTTAATTTTTGAATTCGGAATATCAAATATATCTTAGGGTGAATTTTTGGGATTTTTCTGAAAAACATCAATTTTTGATGAATAGTGAAACCATTAAGTGGTACTTATAAAAACTAATTTTTCATTTAAATGAAATTTTACCACTTCTGTGTTTTTAATTTCAAAAATCCGACATACATGGTTGTCATTAAGAAGTAAAATGTGGTTCAATGGGATAAAAATAATTTTTTGGTGAATAGTAACTTATTAAGTTTTTAATCGCGATTAGTGGTAATTAGTGTAGTTTAAGGTAAAAATAATGCTTTAATAAAATGAGATGAGCTTGACACATGTCCTACCCTCATTGGTTGTGTCATGGCCGACCAATACAAGCCATGGGTCAACTTGGGGACCCCATGGAGGCAGTTTGGTTGGAAATTGACATAAATACCTTTTATTTACTGTTAATGTAAAAAATGGCACAAACATGATATGTTTTACTAAAACAATTTTTCAATGGGGTAATACAAATCAGATTTTTGATTATAAATTTTCATTGGAAAGATAAATGGATTTCCTACATCATATTATTTGTTTAATAATTTTTAGACATTAAATAAATTAAATTATTTATGACATAATAATGATGCAGCGATGACATCATTATTTGACAATTTAAATAAAATGGAAAGATAATGTAAAATATATGAACTAAACATGTCAAAAACTTATTGGATGGGTGGATTTAGAACCCTTATCACCTTATCCACGAATTATATCAATTTGGGACCTTTTAAAACCGAAACAAATTTTCAAATAAAGTAATATTTCTTTACTTTCCAAAAGTGGCCCTCCTCTCCTCTTATAAAAGGCCCCCACCTCTATTTCTTTTCCCACACTCCCAAAGCATTTGGATCGTCCAAACCCTGCCCATTTACTCTCTCCACATCCCTATAATCATCCTAGAGGATTCCCATTGGGAAGAATCCTTTCAAAGGAAGCCTTTAGGATCAAATCAAAAGGAGTTACACTTTTAAAGGTAATTCATTTCTCTCATGTTAATTTGTTTTATTTTGCTTCTCCAACCCCCTAAAATCTTTTTAAATACTTCATTTGTAACAAAAAAAGTATCTTCAATATACTAGGATGTTGTTATAATATTTATTAGAGCTACACTCTCACACAACTACATCAAATGGTTAAAGAACATACGGTTTCCGTGGATGGCGAAATTCTGCCTCCCGAAACGATGATTGTTCAATACTCATTTAACACCTTCAATGGTGGCCATTATGATGACACTATTTTTATATATGATATATAATATGTTTATTTTTAACTTAATCTTCTGTTTTTTTTCATTTTGTGCATACCATTATGGTTTCCATTATGGGTAAACGCGATATCTTCATTTAAGGAAGTGCGGACTACCGCCCCCTCAATGTGATTTGATTCGTTAAATACCATATGTGGGACGTATAAAGGATGGAACTATGATATTATATATTTTATTATAATGTAATTATAGTATAACTTTATATCATTATTATTCCATTCTATAAAATACAAAATAGAAATGAAAGTAGCGTTCATGTGTACGTACGGCTTACTGTCTCCATGAACGGTGCATTTCATTTCTTACCTCTAAATGATTATGTAATGTTATTAATGCATGCATGTACTGGATATATAGGACATATATGATATCTACATCATGAATACAATTCTAGATATAATAAACATTTGGCCACACAAACAACATGTAATTGTAAGAAGTCCACTTTCGACTTAAGAACCAAATATCGACAAAACAAACATTATTAACTTATTTGATTACATAATGTTTATAACATGGAAATAAGTGATATAAAAGGAATAATGAACTTGAGAAAGGTTCTTAAGAAAATATAAATTAACTCAAGTTTATTATTCAGGACGTCAATGAATGATCGAGTCAAGTCGGACCCGAGGTAAGGGATCTTACTCCTCTCTTTCTTTTTAAGTACACTCTTTTATGTCATTCCCTCTAAAGCTAATCTTTCTTGTTATTGGGATGTTATTTTATATTACTACTACTATAATTATTATGTCCATATGATGAGAGACCCTATTTCCTCTCATCAATCCATTTTGGAAGTTTTGAGTGGCGCTGTTAGGCTGCCGAGTTTTCGTAAGAGATCTAACCTCTCTCTTTTATTTTAAGTACTCTCATTTATGTCACTTATTTTAAGCACATTTTTGTTATGTTGGGGGATGTTATTTTGCATTCCACTTTCTTTAAACTTTATGTTGATATGATGAGAGACCCTATTTCCTCTCATCAATCCATTTTGGAAGTTTTATGTGGCGTCGTTAGGCTGCCGAGTTTTCGTAAGAGATTTTTCATCTCAATTTTATTTCCGTGAGATTTATGCTACATTTGCCACAATTTACATTGAGTGGTTTATGTACTGCCCATTATTACACTCCTTTTTTAATATAATTCCATTTATGGGTATTTAAATATTCATTGTATGACACTTCTTCAATGGGGTGTACTTTTCGATAGTTACCCAAGTCGGTAAGGGAACCTTTCACCCTCCTCATTTTAAAAGACTTCGTTTGTTATGTCTTTTAATTCACATACTATTATGTTGGGATATGTTCTTATATATCCTGATTGATGTAAATTTTATGACCATGTGATGAGATTCCCTTTTTATCTCTCATCAACTCATTTTCTGAATTCTTGAAGTGACGCCGTTAGGCTGTCAAATTTTACCAAGGGAGCTTTTAAACCCAATTTCGATTTCTTTGGGTTCAACATGTAGTTATTGAATATTTAATCCATTGAATATGTTTGAATGACCTTTTATTGTTTTACAATTAATATCCAATTATATTGGGTGTATTTATATTTGTCACACATAATTTTGATATTGATTTATCCTTAATTTAAGGATACCTTCCTTATAAGGGATTTCATCACATTTTACATCCCTATTGATACTTCATTGTAGTTAGGAACCAATTCACTCTAATATTGTGTATATACTGTCCTTTGGAATATTATATCATGAATCCATTTATTCTCATGATATTATAAAGTTCTGATTAAATTTTATTCCTCAATTATTGTATTCAAGTGTCTCTACTTTTGGTAAAAACCCTTTGAGCAAAATATCGCTTTAAATGATTTAATGACTTGTTCTTATTAATATCCATGTTTTCAAAATGGTTTTAAGGATTTATTTATATGGATATTAATGGTTTAAAATGTTAAAAGCTTCAATTTGGTATGGGACACTTTGATTCAAAAATCTATTTATTAAATGTTTTAAATGGTTTTGGAAATGGTTTCTTTTTGAATGGATTCATTATTTCAATATAATAAAATGTTATATTGTGATTGAAATGTGGAAATGTTATGTTTCCTTTATGCATGTTTTATGTGATACATTTATGTTATGGTTCTTGGGAATTGTTATGAAAACGGGTGGTTCCGTGATAAACTAAGGGCGGGTGAGCCCGATATAGCTCTCCAAGGCATTGGGTAACGCGAAGGAGTGAAACGTTAAGGTTTCTCCGAAGAGATTTAGGGAATATACTGTGATGGGTATTCCAAACGTAACCAAGAGGGTTACTCCCTACGTAAGAATGTTATGAATGCCTCAAGTTACCTTTATTTCTTATGTTTTCTATGATTTATTCATGGTTTGATGAGGTATGTTAAAGTACCTATGTTTTATGGGTAAAGTATGATTTCATTCTTATGTATATATGAACTCATGTTTCCTTTCCATATTTTTATAACCCTTACTGAGCTTTTTATGCTCATCCCAAGTTTTTGAAATGTTTTTCACAGGTCACGGGAAAGGTACATGATAAGATGATAGAGTCAAGGATGTGTCAAGAAAGAATCCAAGTTTTATTTTAAGTATGTTTCCATTGTTGGTAAGAATGAATCCTGTCTTTTATGTAACCACTTTGTTTAAAGGTGGAATGTAATGCAAGTTTCAAGATCTAATTCTCTAAAACTCTAAACCTGAAAAGATCCTCAATGTGTAATCTTGTAATAACTGAAGATTAAGTAAGGTTTAAGGCTGGGGCCTTATAGTTGGTATCAAAGGTCGGTTTAGATAACTTTAGAGGTTAGGGTATTATTTAAGCATAAGTGACATTACCATAATGGTTAGGATTTCAGAAAGAGTCCTAGTTTTAGGTAAAGTGAATGAGTAAGTATATCTTAGTGTTTACATTCCTCACTAGTACATGATGGTTTGGTTGATATACTCACACTGACCTTTTTGGTTTTAGTAAATGGCTGGATCTAGTAGGCACCAAAGTGACAATGGGTTTGAAGAAAACTGTGGTGGTTCTCTGATTAAGATACTGGATGAGATGGGGGATTCAATGAGGAATATCATAGTTTTTCTAAACCAAATATCAAGGAGTCATGATCAACCACTTCAACCTTGGTGAGTTTTCTAATGCATCATGTACGAGATGGCCAACTCGATGTGGAAATTCAGGTAATAATTATTAAGGTAACCATTAGGGTTTATATGATCCTTACTTTTTAGGTAATTATGGGTTACTCTATGATACGATGGAAAATGAAAGGAATGATATAAACTTGAGGTTAAAATATGTTATGATCATTTTTGAAGATTTTATCTCGTTTTGGGGGATGTTTTAAGAATTATATAGTTTTGGAAAAAGGACAACACGCAGACCGTGTGACAACCCGTCACGTCGGACAATGCTGCGGGAATCGAACCCACAACCAAAGTGCGACTGGTATTTATCGCCTACCACTAGACTATGTGAAGTCCCTAGTTAGTTTGACTGATTCTTTCTAGTTATATGATTTTATCAATTAAGAGTATGTTGATTTTGGGTTATTTATGAAAATGATGAACCTATCATGGAGGATATGTGATTAGGTTAATTACTTTTCAATACGAGACTTTAGGAGCAACAGATGTTGTTTGGAGATTAATGTTACGATTTAACTTGGAAGACTATGTGACTAAATCATTCAAATATTTTGGTTTCAACCTTAGTTTGGTTACTTTGAAGAATTTTATGGACAAATTGTTTATCTAATGGTCCTCGTTGAACTTTGGGTTTTGTTGGAAAAATTTTAGAGGTTAAGAATAGATTTTCTTTTTATAAAGGGTTATCCTTTTCTGGATTATCTGGTATTGTACTAGACTTTTTGGTTTTGGTTTTGGTTAAAGTCTAAATACATGGGAAGTATATAGTTCTCTTTTGTGGATTAGGTGATTCTCTAGAATTTGATTATAGTACTCTTAATGCGAACAAGTCTCCCTAAATACTCGTCTTTTGGAAAAAAATATGAGTTTGATGAAGGAATCTAATAAATGCTGAAAGTCAACATGATAAGTGATTATGCTTCCTTATGAATAAATTCCTCAATATTAATTAACTTAAAACAAAAATGTTGTCTATTAACTTTTCCTACTGGGGAACCCATCACCGTTTAACCCATCACAAGTTTGTGATTTTCTTATTGTTAACTTTCTCCTAAACATGTATTCTATCACTCTCCCTCAAGAACACGACCCTATGTTTTCTCCTCCATGTCCATTTTTTCCTACATGGGGTCCTAGTATGGGTTAACTCGGGTGACCTCTGTATTTATCTTTCTTTATTTTAAAGTGATTGTTTTACCGACTCTTGTTCCGATGTGGGACTTTCAAGGATGTTTCCAAGCGAAATTTTAAAATTGCGAGGACGCAATTCCCAAAAGGGCGGAAGGATGTAACACCCCAGGTAAATAAAGAATATGACCTTTTCATATTTATCCATATTTGTGAGTAAAATATTAATATGTCTTTAAAGGGGACTCTATGCTCGATGGCGTACCCAACACGCAACAACGAGTTTCTTGGGAATCTTACGTTGCACTCTAATAATAAAATAATATTATTTTAAATAGTAGTTAACATGTAGCCGTTGTAATGGTGGTAATGGATAGAAATAACTAATATATGGTTATATATGTTTTTAAATGTTTTTACATTTATCCAATAAAAGATAAAGGCTTAAAATACGGAAAGAATTCAATTTTAGGCGTATATGCCCTAGTTTTCACTAAAGGTTCACTTATCGCCTTTTAATGGCGAACCGTTATTAAATATAGTTTTGTTCACTCTTATAAATTCTATTGGACCAAGTAAAACTCTTCTTAAGAATTGGGACATCAAAATTTACTTTGTGTACATTTTTGGTATCTTTCCGATAATGTTCATTTTTTTATAATGAATAGTGTAAAATGTTGTATTTTAATTCAAAACATCTTTTTAATCTAATTTATTTATATGATTAGATTATCTTTTGAATTGGTTTTAAAGTGAAATTATAATATATTTTTACCATTAAATCCAATAGTGGTCGTTGGAATTTATTTCACTTTGAAATCAGACTTAAACTAGTGTCAATCTTTCGATACTTATTGTTTCATAAAAACAAACTATTTGCTCTGACAGTGGGAATTAATTATTAAATTAATTAATGAAACTTATATGTTGTGAATTTTATAAAATGGACTTCATTTTTTAATTCGGAATATCAAATATATCTTAGGGTGAATTTTTGGGATTTTTCTGAAAAACTTCAATTTTTGATGAATAGTGAAACCACTAAGTGGTACTTATAAAAACTGATTTTTCATTTCAATGAAATTTTACCACTTCTGTGTTTTGAATTTAAAAAATCAGACATACATGGTTGTCATTAAGAAGTAAAATGTGGTTCCATGGTATAAAAATAATTTTTTGGTGAATAGTAATTTATTAAGTTTTTAATCACGATTAGTGGTAATTAGTGTAGTTTAAGGTAAAAATAATGCTTTAATAAAATGAGATAAGCTTGAAACATGTCCTAACCTCATTGGTTGTGTCAGGGCCGACCAAGAAAAGCCATGGGTCAACTTGGGGACCCCATGGTGCCACTTCAGTTGGAAAATGGCATAAATACCTTTTATTTAATGTTAATGTAAAAAATGGCACAAACCTGATATGTTTTACTAAAACAATTTTTCAATGGGGTTATAAAAATCGGATTTTTGATTATAAATTGTCATTGGAAAGATACAAAGACTTCCTACATCATATTCATTGTTTTATAAATTTTAGACATTAAATAAATTAAATTATTTATGACATAATAATGATGCAGCGATGACATCATTATTTGACGATTTAAATAAAATGGAATGATAATGTAAAATCTATGAACTACACATGTCCAAAACATATTGGATGGGTGTATTGCGAACCCTTATCACCTTATCCACGAATTATATCAATTTGGGACCTTTTAAAACCAAAACACATTTTCAAATAAAGTAATATTTCTTTACTTTCCAAAAGTGCCCCTCCTCTCCTCTTATAAAAGGCCCCCACCTCTACTTCCTTTCCCACACTCCCAAAGCATTTGGCTCGGCCAACACCTGCCCATTTACTCTATCCACATCACTATCCTCATCCTAGAGGATTTCCTTTGGGAATAATCCTTTCAATGGAAGCCTTTAGGCTCAAATCAAAAGGAGTTACACTTTTAAAGGTAATTCATTTCTCTCATGTTCATTTGTTTTATTTTGCTTCTCCAACCCCCTAAACTCTTTTTATTTACTTATTTTGTAAAAAAACAAGTATCTTCAATATAATAGGATGTTGTTATAAGATTCATTTGAGATAAAATCTCACAAAACTACATCAAATGGTTAAAGAACATACGGTTTCCGTGGATGGAGAAATTCTGCCTCCCGAAACGATGATTGTTCAATACTCATTTAACACCTTAAAAGGTGGCCATTATGATGACACTATTTTTATATATGATATATAATATAATTATGTTTAACTTAAGCTTCTTTTTTTTCATTTTGTGTATACCTTTATGGTTTCCATTATGGGTAAACGCGATATCTTCATTTAAGGAAGTGCGGACTACCGCCCCCTCAAAGTGATTTGATTCGTTAAATACCATATGTGGGACGTATAAAGGATGGAACTATGATATTATACATAATATTATACTGGAAATATAATATACCTTTATATCATTATTATTACATTCTATAAAATACAAAATAGAAATGAATGTAGCGTTCATGCGTACGTACGGCTTACCGTCTCCATGAACGGTGCATTTCATTTCTTACCTCTAAATGATTATGTAATGTTATAAATGCATGCATATACTGGATATATATGAAATATATGATATCTACATCATGAATACAATTCTGGATATAATAAACATTTGTCCACACAAACAACATGTAATTGTAAGAAGTCCACTTTCGACTTAAGAACCAAATATCCACAAAACAAACATTATTAACTTAAATGATTACATAATGTTTATAACATGGAAATAAGTGATATAAAAGGAATAATGAACTTGAAAAAGGTTCTTAAGAAAATAGAAATTAACTCAGGTTTATTATTCAGGACGTTAAAGAACGATCGAGTCATGTCGGACCCGAGGTAAGGGATCTTACTCCTCTCTTTCTTTTTAAGTACACTCTTTTATGTCATTCCCTCTAAAGCTAATATTTCTTGTTATTGGGATGTTATTATACATTACTACAACTGTAATTATTATTTTCATATGATGATAGAACCTATTTCCTCTCATCAATCCATTTTGGAAGTTTTGAGTGGCGACGTTAGGCTGCCGAGTTTTCGTAAGAGATCTAACCTCTCTCTTTCATTTTAAGTACTCTCCTTTATGTCACTTATTTTAAGCTCATTTTTGTTATGTTGGGGGATGTTCTTTTGTATTACTTTTTCTGTAAACATTATGTTGATATGATGATAGACCCTATTTCCTCTCATCAATCCATTTTGGAAGTTTTATGTGGCCCCGTTAGGCTGCCGAGTTTTCGTAAGAGATTTTTCATCTCACTTTTAATCCCGTGAGGTTTATGCTACATTTGACACAATTTCCATTGAGTGGTTTATGTACTGCCCATTATTACACTCCTTTTGTAATATAATTCCATTTATGGGTATTTAAATATTCATTGTATGACACTTCTTCAATGGGGTGTACTTTTCAAAAGTTACCCAAGTCAGTCAGGGAACCTTTCACCCTCCTCATTTTAAAAGACTTTGTTTGTTATGTCTTTTAATTCACATAATATTATGTTGGGATATATTCTTATATATCCTAATTGATTTAAATTTTATGTCCAAGTTATTAGATTCCCTTTTTATCTCTCATCAACTCATTTTCTGAATTTTTGAAGTTACGCCGTTAGGATGTCGAATTTTACCAAGGGAGCTTTTTAACCCAATTTCGATTTTTTTGGGTTCAACATGTAGTTATTGAATATTTCATCCTTTGAATATGTATTAATGACCTTTTTTTGTTTTACACTTAATATACAGTTATATTGGGTGTATTTATATTTGTCACACATAATTTTGATATTGATTTATCCTTAATTTAAGGATACCTTCCTTATAAGGGATTTCATCACATTTTACATCCCTATTGAGACTTCATTGTTGTTATGCACCAATTCACTCTTATATGGTGTATATACTATCCTTTGGAATATTATTTCATGAATCCATTTATTCTCATGATATTATAAAGTTCTGATTAAATTTTATTCCTCAATTATTGTATTCAAGTGTCTCTAATTTTGGTAAAAACCCTTTGACCAAAATATCGCGTTAAATGATTTAATGACTTGTTCTTATTAATATCCATGTTTTCAAAATGGTTTTAAGGATTTATTTATATGGATATTAATGGTTTAAAATTTTAAAAGATTCAAGGTGGTATGAGACACTTTGATTCAAAAATCTATTTATTAAATGTTTTAAATGGTTTTGTAAATGGTTTCTTTTTGAATGGATTCATTATTTCAATATACTAAAATGTTATATTGTGATTGAAATGTGGAAATGTTATGTTTCCTTTATGCATGTTTTATGTGATACATTTATGTTATGGTTCTTGGGAATTGTTATGAAAACGGGTGGTTCCGTGATAAACTAAGGGCGGGTGAGCCCGATATAGCTCTCCAATGCATTGGGTAACGCGAAGGAGTGAAACGTTAAGGTTTCTCCGAAGAGATTTAGGGAATATACTGTGATGGGTATTCCAAACGTAACCAAGAGGGTTACTCCCTATATAAGAATGTTATGAATTCCTCAAGTTACCTTTATGTCTTATGTTTTCTATGATTTATTCATGGTTTGATGAGGTATGTTAAAGTACCTATGTTTTATGGGTAAAGTATGATTTCATTCTTATGTATATCTGAACTCATGTTTCCTTTCCATATTTTTATAACCCTTACTGAGCTTTTTATGCTCATCCCAAGTTTTTGAAATGTTTTTCACAGGTCACGGGAAAGGTACATGATAAGATGATAGAGTCAAGGATGTGTCAAGAAAGAATCCAAGTTTTATTTTAAGTATGTTTCCGTTGTTGGGAAGAATGAATCCTGTCTTTTATGTAACCACTTTGTTTAATGGTGGAATGTAATGCAAGTTTCAAGATCTAATTCTCTAAAACTCTAAAACTGAAAAGATCCTCAATGTGTAATCTTGTAATAACTCAAGATTAAGTAAGGTTTAAGGCTGGGGCCTTATAGATACCCCCATCAGAAGAATGATTATCAGAAGAAAAAAATGAAAGCAATTTCTCACGAGAGTAGTTAAGGTGAGTTAGTTGGTCCTAGTTCAATTTATTAGAAATGTGGTAATGAAATTCCCAGAAGGATTTAAATAGTTTCAGTTAGATAATCATAACTATATCTAATTCTAGAAGTTTAATTTCTTTTAATGCATCTGACGATCATAATGATTAGTTGCTGAGCATGAAGACACCGGAATAAGCTTGGTTGGCTAACATTGGAGAATATTTACATTCAACTGGTGATAAAACATTCATGAAAAACTATATATTTTGGATGTTTGGTAATGTATATATTGTAGATAGTGATTCTATTGAAGGGGTTGTTAAATGATTATTTAACATCCTAATAAATAATGGAGGATTATTGAAGCTATCATAAGTTAACCAGATCTATGACCTAAGAAGGAATACAATTTCCATTGGGTAATTTGTTGATACATAATATGAGAATAGTTTTTAAAATGGGGTATGGATGTTTACTTAGGGATATATAGTGGTTTAAAAAGGTGTAAGTCATGGGACCCTTTACATGAATTGAAATTTAGATTGAAGTGTAGTGATCCAATTTTCATCTTCTTATGGTTCAGAAGTTTAAAAATATAGGTACAAACACTATAATGAATGTATTCCTTCCATTTAAATATTTCGAATATTATAAAAAAAATTTGGTTCTTGGTTCTATGTTAGAATGGGATTATGAGGCCTAAGAGGTTCAGTATTAAAATAATGAAAATATGAAATATATTATATCATGTGCGGATATTTTTTCTAAAATAATGGGAAAACGCTATAATGGAGTCCTAGATAGTAAACATGAGACCATGATTAAATTTTGCATATGAGTTTTACCTAGTATAAGATATAAACATTTTCAGAGTTAGCTGTTTTTTAAAGTGCAGTTATGGTTGAAAATAATTAAAATAAATAAATATTTTTTTATTTTAACACATTGACCTAATACACTCATTATGAAATAATGTTTTTGGAAATTACATGTATTGTGATTCATAACTCTGTGGATTGATAGAGGATCTATGGAGAAGTGTTCTTGGATGAATGATGATAAATTGTGTATTAAATATCAATGCACCAATTAGAGGCTGTGGATATTTCTAATGAATACAATATGAGAGTAATATTTATTAGTGGTTGATCAAATATGAAGGTAGTTCATTTTGTCTTTGGGTATATTTCTCTATTTTAGTATTTCATTTTTAATTTTAATAAACTCCACTAATATATTTATTTACTGGTATTTCAGGCCTATTGCCTTAGGTTTATGATCCTAGTATTTTGGAGAAATAATATTATTTAATTTTCATTCATTGATCATCATTCCAAAAACAATGAATCGAGTCCAGTAAGAAAAATAGCCGAGCTTCATTCTCCATGTGTGATTTGTGTATTTATTACTCTTATATTTACATGTTCATTAGTGTTATTTCCATGGATGGATCATTAAACAATATTTTGAATAAAATCACTGTGTTATCAATCTTTGGAATGAAGGATCATCATAGTGGATTTGGGTTCAAGAATGATGGATTGATTAAGATCTAACCACAACAGTGGACAATCAGAGGTGGATTGGGATCGAATTTGGATTCGCCGATTTCACCTTTGGAATCATGGTATAGAAATGCGATGGGTGAACTAATATAAGGGGATAAATGGATACATTCCAGTCATCAATATTAGAATGAGGCTGTTCAACCTCAGATATAGGTTCCATAGTTACTATTATAGAGGAATCCGTGGTGGAAGTGGAGATGGGTGAATAGGCATGAAGAACCATCATGTTATATGAGAACCCTAACTATGTGACATGCACTCTGGAAGAAAACACTCAATGTATCTCACTTCTATGGTGCCTATGAATACAAATATATAAAAGTATCACTTTCCATGTGACACCAATCACTCACTATGTGACCCATTCTCGGTGACTCAAGATTTACCGTAGTGGTGCATGAGAACAAAAATGGCTAGGTTATTGGGTATGACCAGTGTACAAAGGTATGACCCAATACTCAGGAATGGATAGGTTTGCAAGCCCGAGCATTGTACAACAGAATTTCATATAGTGCATGGGCCTAATCGAAAGTAAACGAACATGGATAAGTGTCACGTGAAGAGTTTCAAATCAACCTCTACACACCATGTATCCTCAAATGATATAACTTATATATGGATAAGAACAGACGATGATACATGGGAAGAATTGGGGAAATAATTACATATTGTTTACTACCAATTAATGTTGTGTACTATATCTAGGGAAAGTTGAGGCCATATATTTATTTTTCATAGACTATTTTCAGTTGGGCGATTTCACTTGGTCCATCCCTCTGAGGCTATAGTGTGGCAATACATGCTTATCATTAGATAATGATCACCTATATAGTTTTTAATTAGATAGATTATGTGGTATCCTTCTGTGGGAATGGCATGTGATCTTATATAATTTCAACATCTTCTCTAGGTGGGGTTTTCAAAAATGTCATAAAAACATACACTTTCATATTCTCCCCTATATAGCATATTATTCCAACCAGTGTCCCCTAGTGGTCCTAGGTTTGATACCTACTTTGTGTATTGAGATCATTAGAGTTTCAATGATTACATAATAATAGAGAGGCCTAATGATACCAACGTCTCATACGATTTGAATTAGTGAAATAATATTTCCTAGATTGGATTATTCTAGAAGAGTGTTACCTTAAATCCTCAAGTAGAATCATGTGGTTCACAATTCGGTTTTGGCCACTATGAAACTTTATGTCTATCATGAATATATTTGGGATATTTTTCTTTCTTTTTTTATGTCTCATATCTTGATCGAAATAACTTTTGATGTGTTAAATAGTCTCTTTATGCTTTAAGATTGGGGATTTCTGGGTTTCTTACTTGGTATTGTAATACTCACACATTCATACGATATTTTGACACATGTCATGTCATATAAAGATGACATGTCATTTACCCAAGTCCTAGGTGTAGCAAAATATGGTAGAGATTATATATCTATACAAACCATGGTTGTAACATGTATTTAATTTGTCATCAATCCCTTCCTACTAGACGGTTGGATTATTCTTCAGGTTTTTGGTGATCTTATATTGACCATTTATACTTCTAGGACATTTTTCATACTTTGATTGTGGGATATAGATGTGTGCATCCATTTGATAGTAGTTTTACTTTTACATTCAATATTTTATATATTTTTTGAGATTCATGTATATATATAGGTACATTAAGATAAGGCATAAAATTTTTGTGGAATGACTACATGTTGATGATGGATATCCCTTAAACTATTAGAGGTGGGATTGAGTGTAAAAATTATCTGACCACTTTTTAGGGGGAACCTAGTGGGTCGGGTAATGAAGGAGTAGTTTTATAGTTGTGTTCACATTAGGACCAGTGTTTATATATTAAATATATGTGATTTTGGTTTGGAAACCAGAGCTAGAATGTTAATTTGTTTTGAGTTCGACACTTAGTCCAGTGATTCTAGTGTTGGTGCAGTAGCTAATAAATCAATTCACCAGGACTCTGAAATCATTCTTATTGACTTTTTATATATAGGATCTTTTTTAGGGAAAATATCAGTACATCCATAATATAGGTATGAGTTATGATTTATTTTCCCTTATTGAGTCATATCCCAAAATATAATATTTGAATATGGTATGTATTTGTTATTTTAGGATGCATATCTGATTATTTATAGCTATAATTCCACAGTTTGATCACGAGAATAATCTTCTTAGTGAAGAGGCTTTAGTGTAGGGTACAACACAAGATTTGGTACTTCTAGTTGTTTTCTAGCCTTTCCACCACCCACTGAGTAGCACATTGCACAGATAATACTAGATGAGGATGTGAATAAGGAAAACACACTAGATGAGTTTTAGAGGCAGTCAACCCCATGTTTTAGGGGATGACAAACCTCTAATAAGTAGAGTATTGGCTAGAGGAAGTCACCCATCTTCTTCTCCTTATGAGGAAACCTCTATATTAGATGTTGGTCATAGTCATGAGTATTCCACATGGATCTGATGGGGGATTGTGGAGTCTGGTGAATTAGAAACATGATGAGAGGGCTCTCTCATAGACGAAGTATGGGAATATCTTCATGAATTATATCCACCTAGACATATTGAGAGTGGTATGAATCTAAGAGATTTTAAAACATCAGAATGGAATTAAGACCATGGTAGAGTATTCATCGTGGTTTAAAAACCTATCACAATATTCTCTTGATATGGTTTGGGATAAATATTCTATGAAAAAACCTTCTAGAAGGGATTATTTCAAGATATCCAAGTTGTAGTGATATTCCTTTACATTCTTACATATGATCGAGTACATGATAGTGCATTGGTAGTGGAAAACATTATGAGTGAACACACAAGAACATTAAGTGATGGTAGTGGAAACACAGGAGCTGAGCCATCAACAACTAGTACAAGGTGACTTATATTTGAATCCTGGAATGTGTGACACTTCAGTAGATGGTCTTAGGTTAGATTCTTGATTATTAAGGGATATCATTCGGATTATAGTTATACTAGAGAGAGGAAGTGTTTAATTTATGGTGATTGTGGACAAATTTTATGGTATTTTCCAAACATCTATACAACTAAAAGAGATATATTCGATGGAATGAAAAGATAGGGTTAATAGTAGGAGAAGGGATGTCCGCAATTTGGACGATGTGGTATAAGAGTAGGGAGTGTAACTGGATGTGGTAGATTGTTTTACATATTTCCACCACCACCCTTGGTGGTCTATGCTAGCATTAGGTAGCTGGTGTCCAGGGATGAATATTTCAACATGTAGGGATACCTATGTCCCTGGGGCTACATGGATGATTGGAGGTATGATCTGTGCCTTCTCTACATTATCTGCAGTATTTTATGTTATAACTGGGAGCCAATATTTTCTTTTTCAATTCTGTTATTTGAGATTTGGAGTCTTTGTTTGAGATCCTAGATTGAACCTTGTGCTTGGATAGTAATACTTGAGAGGATTTAATTATCTCAAAATTTATTCAACAGTGTTATATAACTCTTTTAGTAGAGATAATAATATGAGATCTCTTGGTAGCAGTGATGATGATATATGAAGTAATATTTTGTATAGACTATCTATCCATAAATCATTCCTAGTTTGGATATTTTAGGTGAAGGATGTGGTTTTTCCATGTTAGTGGGATGATATTTTATTTGGGGGGGAGGAAATCTAGGAAGAGTAAGGTGAGATCATAAAAGAGACGACATAACCGATTGATCCTTAGTTGGATTGTATTACCATTGGAAAAGTGGATTTTTTTGGATTTCATCTTCTGTAGTGGCAGTGCAATATGAGAAAATCTTTCCCAGAGATGTTCCAGGCTTACCTATCAACCAATTTATACACTTATTCATAGAATTTAACTTTGTTACTACCATGGTTTCCACTCCAACATATTGGATCGGTCTTATAGAGCTTCATGAGATTAATTCACTGTTGGTGAATTTATTGACGAATCTATTTGTTAAACCAAATGTTTCACCATAGGAATCCCCAATTTTGTCAACCAGGAAGGAAGATGAGAGATTGAGGTTGGGTATCAATTACCTTTGACCGAACTAGGTGACTTTAAAGAATAAATATATACTATTGATGACCAATGACCTCTTCAACCCATTACGAGGGGTGAGATAGGTCATGAAAATTGACCTAGGGTTAGGAAATCCCCAAATTTGTATATGATATGCAGATATAACAATGAAGAGATTACAATTTATCTATTGTCATTATGAGTACATGGTGATTCCTTTTTGCATGAAAAATTCCCCATAACTGTTCATGAGACTCATGAACTGGCTCTTTCATCCCTTATTAGTTTATCATAGTCTTTATTAATTATATCTTAGTGTACTGAATATCTGATGAGTAGCATGTGAGATAATTGAGGATTTTAGTAGACATACTCTGAGAGAACTGGATTTATGGAAAATTATTGAAGTGTTAGTTAAAGATGTGAGAGGTCCACATTCTGGGACATGTCATCTTAACAAAATGTGAGGTAGTGGACTTGGTTGTGGTTATGAAGGTTCAAGATTGGGTGCCACCCAAGAGTGTGACATATGTGTGGCGATTCTTTAGGATGGATGGATACTACATGATATTCTTCAAATATTTCACTATGATATCCACCCCTTTTTATTCTTTGACCTAGAAGTGTAAGCCTTTCATTGGAAAATATAGGTTTGATTTGTTTTTTTCGAGTTGGGGTAGAGGATGAAGAGAACATCCGTATTATGTTTTCCAATGGAGGGTATTGAGTACATATATTTCTATGATAACTCCATTATCGGGCTTTGATGTGTCCTAATGTAGAGGCAGGTAATGTTTACATATGGATCTAGAATATATAAGACCTCATGAGTATAACAATATGACCCAAAATTTTGATCTGGAAGTTTGGCCCTCTCCCTAAAGATGTGGTGATAGTACCATATGACTGAATGATTTATCTTCTATTCTAACCAAAAGAGTCTCAAGTATTCATTCTCATAGGGGGACCTAAAATTAAGGAATAATATTTTACTATAGTTTATCTTGTATTATTAATTTAAGATAGTCTACATTATAAGTGCAAATAATGTGGGGTCATATTATCTCAGAAGGAGATCTTGTTCATAGATTTTGACTAAGGAATCAGATTCATTGGCCTCATTATAGTTATTCATAGTGGATGAGGATAGTGAAACATACATCTAGTCGATGATAATTATCCCCACCACATCTATAGAATGTTAGAGAAGATTATTATAGAGGTAAAATATATAAGACCATATATACTCATATATCCACTAGACATGATCATGATGTATTTTATAAAGGCGGGTAGAAATTCATCATTCTTAGAGGATAAATAATGGTAACAATGAAATTATGTGGGGAGGTTTTGTGGGGGAGTGATATATCCTTCTTTATGGTACATACAGATGTGGTGAATATGTACTAGTACCTTTGGCATGTGTCTAGGGATGAAGAAGGGTGTAAAAGTGGTTGGCTCTTGATGCCTCGATTTTAATTAGGTAATGGTTGATTATTAGGTTATAACAGGTTTAGATCAATCCCTTCAGTTTCTAGAGTGGAAGTGGGAAAGTATATATATGGTTTAAATAATAGGGAATTGATGATATTTTAGAAGATATAGTTTTATTTGGGTGAATTTAAAATGGCTCACCAAGTCATCCCACTTTCCATCTATAAAAGGGTATAGTTCAAAAGAGATTATTTGATGCCTTTACATGTATAAGATAGCCCAAATTACTGGTGTTACATTAATAATTAATTAATACAATAATGATAACATCACAAAATGTTTATGAATAAGATCACTGAATTATATTAGGGTTCAATTTCATTTGAGCACGATGATTCACACGTAAACTGACAACCAGGTTGAGCAGTCCATTCAGGTTCTGGAAAAAAAAATTCAGGCTTATATGTTGGACTTTGGAAATAATTGGGTGGATGACCTACCCCTAGTTATATTTTCATACAAAAATAGGCACGATTACAAAATTGACATGGTACCATTATATGTCTTTTATGGGAGAAACTATAGGTTACCACTATGTTGGTTTCATCCAGTTGATTCAGCACTCCTGGGTCTATAGTTTGTGTGAACAATGAAAGAGATTGTGTGGGTCATACATGAGTGGATAAGGAGTACCTAGATCCATGTAATGTATTATTGGGATTGACTATGGAGGAATTTAGAGTTCAAGGAGGGATACATTATATTTTCTAAAGGCCACAACTCGACATGGATTAGAGAGATTTTTCTAGGGTGGAAATTTATCTTCAAAATTTACAGTACATTTTTAGATACTGAAAAAGGTTACTGAGGTGGCATACCACTTTTCCTAACCACCATAGTTAGAATTGGTACCGAATTTACTCTCCATGCCCCAACTGAGGATATATGTTAATGATCAACAACATGTTATTTAATGGAGTGAGCGATACGTCAAGGATAAAGAAACCATTGAAGAGTACCCGATAGAGATAGAGGATCAGTATAATATGCTCATTATTGGGTGACCGATTACATTGGTTCTTGTTCGATGGAGACAAATAAATCTTCAAAAGATCACATGGGAGTGGGAGGCCCAGATGTGACCCTAATACCCTCATGTTTTGAAGTAGTAATTTTTAAGAAGAAAATCCCAATGGTGTAAATAATGTAACGACTCTATTATTTTCTTATAAAGCGTTGAAATATTATAAATAATTATTTTCAGAGGTAGGTGATGAGT
Organism: Viscum album; assembly: GCA_963277665.1. Classification (NCBI taxonomy): domain Eukaryota; kingdom Viridiplantae; phylum Streptophyta; class Magnoliopsida; order Santalales; family Viscaceae; genus Viscum; species Viscum album. Next base: position 1,292,646,727 of record OY728119.1, read on the forward strand.
TATCAAGGGATTCCTAATCCTGATGAGTCTATATATTGATATATTAAAATACTAAATATGTTATATCCCTCATGTATATTATTTATAAAATAATGGAATAAATCTTTAATAGATCCTTAGATCATAAATATAAGGATAACATTAAATTAGAAATGCGGGTATTACCCTAAGGGTGACTAAGAATTTTACAGAATAAAGAATTTTGTTAAAAAGCATACACCAGTGAAAATAAAAAAAATCAATCAATTATTATTTATTATTTTAATTCAATGGACTAATACTTTGGTTATAAAATTAATATTATGGATAAGCCTATGTGTTATCCAAATAACTCTAAGTATTGACATAGGATACACTAAGAAGCATTATTAGAAGAATATTAAAAAATCATGGGTTGGAAATCAGTGTGTTAGTCAGATCTTGTGGATCTAGCCAATGTCTGCGACATGAGACCATTATTCAAAATAAATCATTCCAAACCCATAGTAGGGAATTTTTTTATGGTTGTCTAATTTTTTTATTTGAATATCAAACAACTAAAAAGAATCAGCTCCACCCACAAATTGATTTGTGGTTTATTCATTCTTGCTGATTTAGGTTTATCTTCCCAGTATTTTTGGGAATTAATATTATTTAATTTTGGTTCTTCGTTCAATATTATATTGACGATGGATCTTGTATAAACCAAAAAATTCACGAGTTTCCTTAATTTTTTTTATTTTTTTTTATGTTTTCCCCAATTCATCACATGTTCCTCACCAGTATTTTCTTGGCCTACAGTTTGACCAATACATGGAAGATGATCATCACGTGATCAATATTTGGAACAACGGATCATCACCATGGGTTATGGTTGAAAATGAACAGTGGGATTGAGGTGAAATAGAAATAGATAATGATAAATGGTTGGTTGGGATAGGATTTGGAGATCCTTAATGGTGTGTTTTGGTGTCTCAACATGGTGATATGATATGACATGTGTTACAAGAGGATCAATGGACAAATTTATAGAATTGGCGATTGATTGTTGTTGGAAAACCTCATATCTAGGTTATAAAGTGACTATTAGGGAATTGTAAGTAATAGTTTAGGTGTAGTATTAATACATGTGAAGAATTATTGGGTTCAAACAAATTACAAACTACACAACACGTACTCCTAAAGAACACACACTGTGTATCCCCCTTCTATTTTAGTAGGGTTAAGGTATTAAGAAATGTATCACATACCATATTAAACTTTTCACACTCCATGTGACCAATTCATGGAGACTCGGCATGTACCTAAGGGGTAAACTATCAAAGACATGGATAGGTACATGGTAATGACCAGAGTACATGATCATGAACTAGTTCTTAGATATGTGTATGTACATGGGAAACAATATTAGATTGGATGGAATTGGAGTACATGGTAATGAACCAATGTATATAGACGTGGGTAGGTGGAACACATAGAGTGTAGAGACAACCTCTATATGCGGTGTACTGTAAAAGGACATTCCATGTATATGTAGAAAAATATTATCTTTGAGATGAAAAAACATGGACAGACTCATTGCAGGAAAGTCATTCCTTATACTCCTAGCACACACAATCTAGATTCTCTAAGGTAGGTTTAATCTATCAATTTCTTCATTTTATACCAGTATTAGTTGGGAAATTTACCTTAGTACATCCCTCTGAGGGTACAATGTGGAAGTACATCCTTAATATTTTACTATGATTCCCTATATGGGTTTTTTCTTGAATAGATTTTGTGATTTACCCCCATGGGACTGGGGTAGGATGCTCTATCATTTACTCATGTTCCAAGGGTGGGGTTTTAAGAATTTTCATGACCTACTTATGTTGAAATATAATCCTCCTACTTAGTGTGTATTATAGTTAGGGTTTTTTATCCCACAGTGGTCCGGGGTGTGATCCCTTGGCATTGCATCGAGATATTATGAGTTTCAGTGATTACTTCTTCATTGTGAACCTCGAAGAGAACAACCTTTCAGATGAACTCCATCTGTAATAGTATAGATCCTTGATGGATTACCTCCACAATATAATTTTTTAATTTTAAAAGATACAATTTTTGGTTAATTGGGAACCATACATAGGGAGCCACACGTTCATGCATATACCACATTCACTTAAACCATTACACACCACATTCAAAATTCAAAAATTCAACATTAAAATTTAAAAAAGAAAAATTAAAAAATACCTCCATTATCCACCTCATAACACAATATTACCCAAAAAAATTCACAAACCATTATCCATCATAAGGAGATCTCAAACCAAGAGATCTGATCACATCACCACTTTCCTCCATTATCAATGTCACAATCATCACCATCCTCTACATTATAGAAGACAACCAGAATATTTCAAGGATATCCACTTTATAAAAATCCACCACCATAACCATAGGGCCTCTAAACTGTATCTTCTTCGTGGTCACTGACCATTGGGAAATCATGAAAACATCAGGAAAAAATTACTAGTTTCTATCATAAATTGTACTGAATAAAAAAAACTAGATATGAAAAACTCTTTTTTGATAACATTGATAAATAAAAACTAAAAAATACATAAAATAAGGAACAATACCCATTTTCAAATCCATTTCCATCAGTGAATCTTGATATCCCCAAAAATAGATATAGAGGGAGCCATATCCCTCATCATAGGAGAAAATCTTAAGGACATTGATAATGTGGAAATCCACCACCATTCACACCACTCATAAACTCATACCACTCTAAAAAACACATCCCAAAACCTCCATGGAATCCACCACACCCGACCATCCTAGAATGAAGAAAATGATGGGGTGGCCAAGGCAAAAAGGAGTGGAAAATAAGTGTAAGGTTTGAAACTAAGCCATCATTCGACAAGAAAAAACAAAACTAGGACTAACCCCTTAAGGAAAACTAAAACAAAAGGATCCATGTAGAACTGACGAAAGAACCACCAAGAAAAAAATTAAAGACTAGAATAGGGCTTAAACCCTAAAAGAATGAACTGAAGAATCAAGAACAAAGAAGATTGAAAGAGTGTCATTATAATTATCAACCAACTCCTCCAAATAAGTATTTATTACAATCATTCCTGGCCAAGAATGGGGTCAAGCATGATAGAGAATATCAAAAGATAAGTGGAAGAAACCCACAATAGCAATGACAGAGCAAAGGGAACTGAAGAAGAAACTACAACAACATATAGAATAGAATTTATAAGTATCATAAAATGATAGATTATCAGTTACCAGGAAGAAAAATCTCAAGGAATAGAGGCTCGCGAGAGAGAGAGGTCTTGGAGAGAGAGAGTAGGCATTTAGTCCCCTTCCTTGGATGGATTATCTAAGATATGAATTACCCTTAATCCGCAAGTAAAATCCTATGGATAGAAATATGGTTGTGTATTTTTTGATACCTGGGAGATATTATGATTATATATAAGTTTTTTTCAAGGTTTTATGTCCTGATTGACACAACATTGTGTTGATCTAGCTATATTCTTAATGATATATTTTTTGCGATCTAATGGTGTTCTATTGGGAATTTTTTAATCACTATTGCATGAGATCTTCCCACACATGTTGTGTCTTATGAAGATGAAATTAAATTTGATAGAGTTTTTAGAGGTGCAAGATCCAACAGAGCATTGTTATCTAGAAAGACAATGTTTTTACCAAGTGTCACATTTGATAGTATTCCCCTTATACTAGTAGGTTGGAATCTTTTATAGTTTTATGGGATTTTATTTTTCCTTTTCTTCTTTCTAGTTCTTTCTTATTACACTAATTTTGGGATGTATATGTGTGAATTAATTTCATATCATCTATGTTTTACCATTCAATATTTTATTTATATTTGTATATGTATGTGTATAAAGGTACTTTAGGATGAGGCCTCACATATGTATGATATGCCTACTCGACAGTTTTCTCTAGCCCATGGCCCATTGAATGTAGAGTTGGGAAGCCACACATATCTTATCACTATCTAGGTGGGACCTAGTAGTTCAAGTGATGATATTGTAGGATTAAATTTGTGTTCAACATAGTACTAGAGTTTAGAGATTTTATAGATTTGAGATTTTTTTAGAACTTGGGAAACAATATTAAAGTGTCTGGAGTATGAAACATAGGAATGGTATGCATTTATTGGTGTGAATAACAAAATATAGATTCAATAACACTCTTACAAACTTATTATTAAATAGATATATATTGGAATTGGTTATAGGTAAAACTTTGATACATGTATGATATATGAATGGGTTGTGGTTTCCATGTCATTCTTGAGTCAGCTAACCAAATTTATTCTCTGACCCCAGTACATCTAAATGATTTCAGGATACCTCTTTGATGACATCTAACTAGGTTTCTAAACAAAGATCACAAAGATGATCCACCATATAATGAGTCTTTAGAGCATGGTTCATGAACATGAGATGTTAGTTCTAAGTGGTTTTGAATTCATCCTACCACCTATTGAGTAGTAGGTTGGTCTAATAGTCTAAGATGATGATGTTCATAAGTTGAGAATACTCCATGATTTTCTGAGGTAGGGACCTTCTTGGTTTTCGTTTGAGATATACCCCTAGGTAGTTAAGCACTGGATAGAGGCAGTCAGCTAAGATTACCACCATATAAGGACACCACCAAATCATATGGTAATCCTAGCTACGAGAAATATTTTGGGATTTTATGAGTAATGGTGGAGTCTGGTGACTCAAAAACACGATGATATTATTATCTCATGGTCGTAGTTAATTTTTATACTCATTTTTGAGTTTTATTGATCCACAATGCATGTTGTGAACATCCAAAAGCATCTACGGCTTCAACATGGTAGAAAGACCATGGAAACGTTTTCACCATGGTCCATCAACCAATTGTGATACTTACTGTATATTATTTTAGATCCATTATTCTATAAATAGACCTTTGGATGGGGAATAATATGAGATAAAAGGGTTGTGGTTATATCCCTTTGTATTTCTACTTATAATAGAGTGATTCTATGGGGTTTAGTAGTAAAGGAATTTCTTTATGATTAGAAACTAACAGTTGGGTTTGGAAGTGGCACAAAAAATCTTGGACATTTGAAACTGGTAATAAATAGAAGACATAGTGACCTGGGTGTACGATATGCTTCTAGAGATATCCTTTGGATTGAGGTTCTGTGGTTCATGGACTCTGTATTTTTTTTCATACTAGGGAGAGTTGGTGTTTCTCATGTGTTGGTTTAGGAAACCTCGTGCAGAATTTTATAACCCACTGTGTAGCTAAAAGATAGATGGTCAGTCGGAAATTTAGGTAGGGATAATATAAAGATCATTGAGTTCCACAAGGTGATTTATATGGAAAATTTATAATGATAGTAGCTAGAGCTGGAAGATGGTATGACCTATTTCTATCACCACTTCTAGGTAGTTGAAGACAGTCTCAATGAGATGATAGTCAGTGATGAGAAATGATGTAGACAGTGGAGTTCTATGACCTAGAGGCTCCATGTATGATTATAAGTATGATTTGTGTCTCCTATAATATAGTTTTAGTAGTGATATACATAGGTATGATACACTATTTTCTTTTCACTTATCTTTTTCGAGACTTAGAGATTATACCAGAGACCTTAGATAGACCCTTGCACAAAGATAATCTTACTACAGGGGATTTAGTGGTCACACACTTCTATCGATGGTTTGATATGTATCTTAAAGGAGATATATTTTCATTGGATCTCTCTGTTCCAGTGATGAGAGATTAGGAAATTATCTTAGGTATGGACAGGCTATCCTCAATTCATGCCTAGATTAACTATTTCTGGTGGAGGATACAGTGTGTATGTGGTGATGGGATAATGTTTTCCTTCATGGGTGAGAAGAAAGGCCATGTAGAGTAGGATAAGCTCAAACACAATAATATACAACATATTACTCATTATTCAGCTATTATTACCCATATAATAGTAGATACTATGGGATTTCAGCATCTTATAATGGAAGAAGAATACAAAGACGTATTTACCAATGATTTGTCTGGATTATCTCCCTACTAAGTTATAGAATTATATATATAAATAAACATAGGGACTACCTCAATATCAATGATAACATACTATATGTATCCCACATATCTTCATGAGTTTATGGTGTAGTTTGAGGATTTGTGGAGGAAGGGATTTGTTTGACCCAATGTGTCACCTTGGGCAGCCTTGATTTTTTTTGAGAAGAAGGTAAAAGATAGTTTAAGGTTGTGTATGGATTACTAATACCTGAAATGGGTGACAATGAATAATAAGTATCCATTTACAAGGATTTATGACATATTCGACAAATTTATAGGGTTGAGATGGTTCTCGATGACTGATCTTAGGTTAGGCTATCACCAACTATGATTATGAGATGAGGATATACCGAAGATGACATTAGTATGTTTCTATGGTCAGAAAGAGTACTTGGTGATTCTTTTTTGGAATGAATAACACCAAAACAACATTCATGGGACTCAATAAATAAATCTTTCATAACTTATTATATTAGTTTATGGTAATATCCAGTGATGACATCCATGTGTACTCAGTGTTTGGGGACAACATGAGACACTTGTGGATGGTCTTGGACATAATAATAGATCAACATATTTATGAAAAACACTAAAAGTGTCAGTTAAAGATTCAAGAGTTACACTTTATAGGAAATTTATTCTTAGTAGAGGGTGTGGTAGTGGACTCCATGAAGGTTGAGGTAATTCTAGCTTGGAATCCACCTAAGAGTGTGATGAAGTTCTGATGATTCCTTGGGTTGACCGACTACTTCAAAATATTTATGCCTAATTTTTTCAGGACATAAAATCTTTTGATTTCTTTTAACAATAAGGGTTATCCTTTTTTGATAGATATGTTCCATCAATATTTTCATGAGTTTTATAAGATATTTATGAGCTCTATTATCTTGATATTTCAATAGCATAGAGCTTATTATGGAGTGTTCTGTGATTCATTAGAGACCAGAATTGTGAGTGTATTGATACAATTGTAGAAAGTGATTTCTTATGGATCTCAATATCTAAAACCTCATGAGAATAAATAATCAACCCATTATTTGGATCTAGAAATATTAGTCTCCTCTTGAAAGCTATGAAAAAACTATCTTATTAGTGAGATGTTTATCGTCTATTCTAACCACAAAAGCTTCAAGTGTATCTTCACATAGAAGGATATCAACTCAAGATAGAGACGATGGATATAGTTTCTTTAGAACTATGAATTTTATATAGTCAAAACTAATAGTAAGTATAGCTTGGTGGATTATTTACTCAGTAAGAGATCATGTTCGTAGTTTTTAACCAGGCCGTCAAATAAGTTTGCCTCATTGTAGATATAATTAGTGGATGAGGATGGTTCCACCTACCTTCAGTCGATGGTTGTTCCCCCACCACTTCTATAGTGTTTTTAGGAGGCTTAAGAGAGAGATGTTGTGTATGAGATTCTATATAACTATATATTCACTTTACATGCTCCTAATTAATTTTATTAATGTGGGGATAACATCATCCTTTTTAGTCGATGGATGATGGTACCAGTGATGCTACATGATGAGATTCTATGGGTTTTTAATACATCCATCTTGGCGGTACATATAGGTGTGGTAAAGTGGTTCTTAGAACATTAGTGTATGTTTTGGTGTCTAGGGATGAATATGGGGGGTAATAGAGTTTATCTCTTGATTCCGCACTTGTCAGCTGAGGAAGGATAAGAACCATGTTCTATTGGGTTTAGGTCAACCCCTTGAGGTTCCATAGTGTAAGTGTGTTGGTATATCTATTTAATTTATTATTATTAATACATTATCATCTAGATGACATAGAGGTATTTGTGTTATTATATACCAACTCACCAGTTCATCCCACTTACTATCTATTAGAGAGGAGAGTTCAATAGAGATCTTGGGAAAACATTACATGTAGAATATAGTCCATCTTAATAGAGTTACCTAGATGATCATTTTAGACTCCGATGATCAATTAATTTCACTAGTATGGAGAGTATTACATGTATACTTTGGGTCTCAGTTTCATTTGAGAACAATGTTTCACCCCCAGAATGACCACCAAAACATTCATGTTCTCAAGGATATGTTATGGGATTTTTTGTTAGACATTATCCATAGTTGGGATGATCACATAACATTATTATATTATTTGTACTAAAATATCTACCATTAAACCATTGGTAACACACCATTTGAGTCCTTGTATGAGGGATGCTGTAGGTCACCACTATGTTTGACTAATCCTGGTGAGTCGTCAATCATTTTCCTAGAGATGGTGTGAGTGATGACCGATAATGTGAAGATCATCCAGGAGTGGATGTGGACTATACAGAGGAATCATATGTATTATGAAGACCGATGATGTTGCCTTTGGAGTTTAAAAACGGATACCATGTGTTCATAAATGTCTCACCTTGACAGAAAATGATGATATTTTTCCAGGGTAGGAAGTTTTCTCGAATATTCATTAGCCCTTTCCAAATTATACATTAGGTTATCATCGTGGAGTAACTCTTAGACGTACCACCATAGTTAGAATGAGTACTTTATATCTTCCATGTGTCATTGCTGATGAAGTGTGTACACAACCCATAACATGTCATTTACTAGGGTGAGATGGACATCGAGCAAGGAGATACCATCAAAAAGTACCCAGTAGAGATCAAGGATCAATAGAAGAAGATCCTTCATAGATGAGAGATTCCCTTTTTTTCATATACGATGATAGAACATGAATCTCTTGGTGATCAAATGCGAGAATAAGACCGAGATGAAATCCCAATACCGTCATTTTTTAGTATTCTTTTTTACTTACTAGTATGAAAACCCATGACATGGGGAGAATATAATGAATCTGTTTTTTTACTTTTAATTCTTTAGATTATTTAAAAAAATATTTCTATAGTAAAATTATACGTTTTTAAGGGATAGAGAGTCCTAGAGAGGATCTATATTGATATAATATAATATTTAATATATTTTCTCATGCCTGTGTAGTTTTTCTAAAACAATGGAATAAATTATTAATGGAGTCCTATATCATAAATATGAGACCTCAATTAAATCCGAAACTCTAGTTCTATCGTAGGTGTTATATATTCTTTTTTGAAATTGGGGATTTTTTTAATGTGAAGTCACATGCACAAATAATTAATATTAAAAAACTAAATAATTAATTTTTTTAAACACAGTTACCTAATCCGCCCATTATAAATACATTTTATGGGGTGGCCCTAGGGTTAGAATCATAACTCTAGAGATTGAAATTGGAGCCATAGAGGAGTATTATTGTATGAATGATGAAAAGTATTGGATTGAAAATTATTCTGCCAATCAGAGAATATGCATCTCTTAAATGACTGTGACATACGATAATTCTTCTCCAACAGTTAATTCAAAACCAAGTTAGGGTGTTTTTTCCATCGGTTTATTTACATGTTTGATTATACCATGAAAAACTTGAATCAAATCCAATAATAAATTGATTAATGGATAATTCATGATTGCAGGTTTAGGTTACTCTTCCTTGTATTTTAGGGAATTGATATTATTTGATTTTGGTTCTTCATTCATCATTCAAAAGTAAATGAATCATTTCAACCTTGGAAATAGATGATGTTCAATCTTATTTTGTGTTATGTGCATTTCTCACTATTTTCTTCACACATTCATCACTAGTATTTCATTAGCCATAAATTTGACTAATATTTTGGGTATGATCATTGCATGATAAATATTTTCCATAATAGAACTTCATGGTGGGATTAGGTTTACAATTGATAGAGCAATAAATGTGTGGATGTAATGATGGGTGATTAATGGTCGATGAAGATAAAATTTGAAGATCCCTATCTACAAATTTTTGGGTCACAACAAGGAGATATGATGAGATATGTGTTTGAAGATGACCAGTGGATGAATCCTAGTCATCAGTGATGGATTGAGGCTATTCAACCTCAGATCCTAGTACCACGATGACAATTGGTGTGGAACCAGTGGTAGAAGAGGAACATGGTGAATATCAATGTTGAACCAGTGAGTCATGTGAAAATTTTGACTAAAGAACATGTACTTTGGAAGAACACATATAATATATCATCCTACTATGATGCTAGCATTTATGTATAGAGAAAAGTTTCACATGTAATGGACACTTGTCACACATCATTTAACCCATGCCTGCACTTGGCATGTACCCTCAGGGTACACAGTCATGGGCATGGCCAAGTTCATGGCCATAAACAAATAAAGTTATCATGAACTGGTACATAGACATGGATAAGTACATATGCATGGCCATATTACCTGTACACGACTAATGTACAAGGGCATAACCAAAATTACATGAAGATAAGCAGGAAGTGCATGCTGAGTGATGGCATGACCACTATACACCATTTCCCATAATAAGAAACATTGTGTATATGGAGGATAACATTTCATGGTATATGGAATGACACAAGAATATTTGTTTTAGGACATACATGATGTGTTATCCCAATTCATGTTGTGTACCTTCCCCAGGCCTAGTTGAGGCCCTCTATTAATTTAGTATAGACCAGTCTATGTTTTTTTATTTCTCTTGGTCCATCCCTACAAGGGTACAGTGTGAAATCACATTTATCATCTCTTATAGGTGTTTTTACTCTAATAATTAATTTAATATCCCTTAGTGAAACTGAGGCACTATCCTCTATAATTTCTTCATATTAACTCGGTGTGGTTTGAGGAAACTTCATGAAAAACTTTTATGGTTGTATGATAACATACATGGTGGGTTATTCTTTTTATGATTTTTAGTGTCCCCCATTGGTCCTACGTTTGATCCCCCTATCTACATATCAACCTATTTAGAGTTCCAAGGAGTAATTATTCATGGTGATACTCAACAATAATGACATATTGGATGATTGTAATAAATGAAAATGGGCTTGCAGAGTAGATTCTACTAGATGTGTGTTTCCATGAATCCTTATAAATAATACTATATATGGACATATATTTTTGGCCTCTATGATAATTGGATTATAAAATGAAAAATATGGGATTTTTAATTATTTTCATGTCTCATATCCTGATTGGAATTCCCTTTTAATGAGTTGATTAGCCTCTTGATGGTTTATATTTAGTGAATTCTGTGTTTCCTACTAATAATTTTTATACTCAACCCTATATGAGATCTTCCCACACATGTTATGTATTATGAAGATGAAATTCTATTCGATATATTCTATGGAGGACCAAGAGGAGGGAGATATCATTGAGCTATAAAAACCATGGTTATATAAGTTGTTTCATATGATGAAAACCCCTCCCACTATTTATTTTGAAAATTTTAAGTTTTTAAAGTAGTTTTTTAGTAAATTTAAGTATTAAAATAATTTTTTGATTCTATGAATGTGGGATATTGATGTGTGAATGAATTCTATATCATCTATGTTTTACCATTCAACATTGTATAGATATTTTGAAATTTGTTTATGAATAATTAGTTTATACTAAGGCCCTCCATATGAGTGATACGCCGCCCCTATATTGGTTTCCAAACCATGGACTATTAGTGGAAATATTGAGGTGTCACACTAGGCTTATCACTAACCTGGAGGGCCTCAATGGGTTAGTTCATTAAAACCACCTTAGTGAAAAGAACTTCAATGCAATGAAGGATGCATGAATTACATATCTTGATCACACAAAAATAGTAAAGCATGAATGTTTTGTTCAATTAAATAAGAACATAGTTCTTTGCAACATATATAGTCAAAATCTTAGGGATCGAAAGTTATAACTTGTACACTAAGATGTTTGGGGAGCTTCCCCTATTCAATCCTATGATGGTTTCATTTAATATCTAACATTCATTGATGATACTAAAAAGAATGTGTGATTTAATTCCTTAAGACCAAATAATATTTTTTAGGTGTTTGTTTATTGGAAAATATTTGATGAAATGGAATGTGATTGAATGTTCACTACTATAAAACATGCCTTTAATTGCACTAGAAATAGCCTTTATCAGTTCTAGAAAAGCGTTGACAATGTGAGTAATGTTAAAAGCCCAAAACATTTATTTGTGATGAAAAATCGTTGATAAAGGGGAAATTTATTAGTACTTTAAAAAGTTATGATTATGAATACATTTATCAGATCTTCTTAAGGCGTTGCTAAAATAATTCTTTATCAGCGTTGTAGAAGCGCTGATAATGTATACCTTTATCACCACTTTTAGTAGTGCTGATAAATGCATTCTTTATCCGCACTTTTAAAATAGATTACAATGATGTTCTTTATCATCACTTTCAAATGTGATAAAAAAGTCCATATTGCAGTCTACTATAATAGCACACTGAAGAATCACTTTAGTGTGCTATTATAGCACATCGTAGCACCAGAAGCAGCAAAAACATACCAGATATATCAACAAAACAATTCCCAATAAAGTGTTTTAATGAAATGAAATTTACAACAAAAATACCTGAAAAAACACTATATTATATTCATTTTAAACGTTGTTTTATAAAATTACATAAATACAAATTATTTCATACATTCAAAAACAATCATAACAGTAAATGTTACCAAGATTTCCATTGCCTTTCATTATCGAACTATCAACGCTGCATGTTCATCTTCTAACAAACCACATCAACTCGAATAAAAGAATACACTTGTATAATAAAATTACTATTATTTGACTAATACTAAGAATAAATAAATTAGACATAAATATGAAACAATACATTAATTATATGGAAAATAATTTTACTATGAAAACATCAAGATTACCTTTGTGATTGAGCAGATACAGCATCATTGATCTTTCTATAAAGGAAGTGGAGGTAACTTGAAAGAAAGTGATAAATGCACCACTACTTGGGTGAAAATATTTTAAGGGTGAAAAAGAATGACAATTTGACCGAGAACCCCAACTCGAAAAAAAGAATTCACCTATATGAAAACGAATTATTATACAATTAATACTGAAAATAAAGGAATTAAACATAAATATGAAACAATACATTAATTCTATGGACACTGATTTTATTGTGTAAATATCAAGATTACCTCTTTAATTGAGAAGCTACAGTGCTGTTTCTCTTCTTGCAAAGGTATTGGAGGAAACTTGAAAGAAAGTAATAAATGAACCGCTGTAGGGGTGAAAAGATTTCATGGGATAAAGAGAATTAATGTTGGACATAGCACCCCAACTCGAAAAAATAATCCACCTATATAAAAAAGATTTATTATATGGGTAATAATAAAAATAAATGAATTAAACACAAATAAGAAACAATAAATTAATTAAATGGACAATGATTTTACAATGAAAAGATCAAGATTAAATTTGTTATTGAGAAAAGGTAGCATCATTTCTCTTCCTCCAAAATAAGTGGACGTAATTGGAAGGAAAGGGGTAAATGCACCACTACATGGGTTAAAAGATTTTAAGGGAGCAGAAGCATGAAATTTTAACCGAGCAGTGAAACTCGAAGAAAATAATCCACCTATATAATAAAACAAATATTATATGAGTAATACTAAATAGAAATGAATTAATGAAAAAAGTGAAACAATACATTAATTCTATGGACAATGATTTTACTACGAAAACATCAAGATTCCCTAAAAAAACACAATAAAGTTACCCAGTTACCCATGATTACATTTTATTTGTTCTCAATCAAGTTTCACATTCAATGTCACTAACACAACACATTTACACACCCAAGTCATGTCAAACAAAGTACACATAGTGTGCCACTACTTTCACACCCAAACCACATTTGAAAACCTACTCATGACAAATCATTTCAAAAATACGACTCACACCTAATATTTATGTTAATATTTCATTTAAAATATTTTCAAAAATAACCCCTAAAGGCACCGAAAGTTTTTACATCAAAATACACCAATGTTCACATGAAAATGCTACTTTTAAAACCAAAAGCACAGCATAACCACATAAAACATAATTTAAAACCCAAATAAAATTTAATAAAATTATTAACTAATTTATAGAACAATTCTGATTAAAAAACCCAAATTTCTCACAAATTCACAACCAATTCCATAGAAATACACTTTTTTTTTACTTTAAGAACATACATCCAAACCTATCCATATTTATGAACCTTTAAAAAAATTATTTTTACCTCACAAACAACCCATAAAAATCTTCCATGGAACACTACACTAAAACACACACACAAAACATATCCAATTTCCATTACAAAACCCAAACCCAACAAAAATCATACCAAACCCTTCAAAAACACATTTCACATCACCCGTACCATTTAATAAACCATTTATACATCCCAAATTTAATTTCTAAAACAAATTATTAATTATTTAAACACTTCATAAATCAAACTCAAAATCACACAATTAGGATAACATGCCCAAAATGATCCATTTCCCATCAAAAATCAATTTTCAACACACGTGCACCTTAAGCACCCAAAAAAACTCATTTCACACTACATAAAAAATTAATTAAACACTTAACTTTTTCACAAAAGGCCTATATAGAAATATAACAATTTATCTTTATAAAATTTTTTTAAACACAAATATATGTCAAATCATTTTCAAAACATGTTCTCACCACCAAAATAAACTATAGAGAATGTGAAAATTAACCAAGTGAGAAAATTAAATTATCTTAAATTATTAGGGCATGTAACCACCTACATTGGAAGAGGAAATTATAGGAATGTGAAAAAAAACCCCACCTGCATCACAACCATAATCAAAAACCAGATTTTGGACAATATGTTCAAGAAACTAGAGCACCAACAATAGTCGAGTGGTGTGATAAAATAAAGCGCTGATAAATGATACACTTTATCGGTTATAAAATCAAAATACTGATAATGGATGCACTATATTTGTGATAAAAGTAAATCACCGATAAAGGATACCCTTTATCAGCACTGAAAATTAATGTGCCAACAAAAATTACCTTTATCAGTGAAAAAAATAAATCATTGATTAATGTTTTCTTTTATCATCATTAAAAAATATGCATAGATAAAAGGTTAGATTTATCAGTTCTTTATTTATAAATAATAAATATTCCATTTATAAGATTTTTATAGTACTGATAAATACTAGTTCTATTAAATGCATGTTTTGTAGTAGTGGTTGAAGTGATAAAAAAGAAAAAATTATAGAGAAGACATTGGATGAATCTTTTTTAATTTCTTCAGGAAGGAAGGGACACAAAATGAGAAGATGGTCTCCCGAACTTCACAACATAGTGGAGAAGCTAAAATATTGAATAAGAAATTTACATAAAAATCATGGAATATGATGCAACACTCATAAATGACAATGGTGATTTTGGAAGAGGCACTAAACATAATGGACTATCTTAGTATTTAGTGTCCAACATCAAAAAATGGGTTATAAATTTCCTAGGAGTTATGGTTAGGTCAAATATAGGTTATTTTTAATTTAAACGATTTTAGTAGTTCATCATAAGTATATTTTAACTCGATGGAACATGATAAACCTAAATAAAATAAATAATTTTTTTATTATATATAGGGATGAAAAGATTGTATATCATTTGTGGAATTATGTAAGGAAATGTATCATTAGAATTAAGGATTTATATTTGATAATAAGGTTATATAAAAGGATAAAACATGGTGGAACATGTTGTTGAATGAAAATAAACTATCTAAATCTTGGTTTATCAGAGTACCGATAACATTCAAAGACCATATATAATCATAAGTATAGGAGTAAGATAATAATAATTACCATAAAGTTCATGAGTAGTAAAATCTTTAGTTGGAGAACCTGAATTTCAGGTTATATATCTTTTTAGTTATGGGAGTTCTGGTACTAATAAAAGTAACTAAACTAGGTTTGAAATCCTAACTGATTCATTTAATTATATCAATAAGAATTATGAGACCAATAAAGATATTCGGGAATGATTTTCGCTCTCTAATCTTGAAAATATTAGGAGAACATGAAAATATAGAGGAGGCATCATGGATTAGTGACTCTAAGGAGGGAACATTTTCTATTAATGAAGAGATGAAATCTTTAAAGATAAATAGAACATGGGAGATGGATTATCCTCTATAGGGTAAAGAGGAATTTTAAAAATTCTTGTTAACCAAATATAGGAATGATATGATGGGAAGAAAAGGTATAAGGAACCACCGGTTGCAATGTTGATTTTATATAAGGAATGAGTTGATTTATTAGAAATCCACTCATCATTATTTAACCAATACTACATCAGAATTGTACTAAGTATAGTTACATCAAAATATCTATATCAAGAGAAAATATATTTTAAGATATTTCTCATTCATGTTGATTTATAAGATGATATTTACATGAAACATCATATAAGTGTACATAAATGTTTTATCAAAATTTGGCATGTAAATTAACAAATCTGGTATTGGATGATGCAAGACCTATGATATTGGAAAAAAATATTTGGGGTTTATTAGAGAAAAATATTTCAATATATGAAACAAAATTCATTGTTTAAAAAAATTGGATGATTGGAGTTTCATCATTTTTTTACAATATGTCGATAACATGCGGCTAGTCAAATTATATTTCAATAGAATTTAGAAAATGAAAAATTATTCTTCTAGAATTTTTCAGATGAATGATATCCTGAAATTAATAAAGATATTGGTATTTGGATAAAAAGATATATAAAGACGAAAACAATGATTCTATCTCAAAATGTATGTATCTAGAGAATCATTGAAATGTTTAAAATGGATAAATTCAAACTAGTTTTATCACCAGTTAGAGGAAAGTTATAAATCTAAAATGTACAAACATGTAAAACAAATATGAGAGTCGGTACGTTGAGAAATTACCGTAGGCTTAATGAATTAGAAGTATAACATATGAATTAATTTTTCATCAATATAATATTGAATTTTTACTGGTAATTGTAATATTCCAACCCCCAGAAAGATGCATTATAAATCCAGCTAGTGGATACTTCAATATTTGGAGGGATTATAATATCAGGATAGGTTTTTGGAAGATATATTGGAATTATTTTATAATACTAACTTTACATGGGATATATATAGTCATAATAGAATAATTAGATTCATATTTACTAATTGAGTAAGATTAATCAGATTGATGATATGTTTATAGAAGAGTATCACAAAATGTACAACTAAATTAGATTATTTAGTAGAAATAAAAGATGGGAAGAGATGGTTTAGTTGAAGGAGATACTAGTGTAATTTAGAAGAATTCATAAATTAGGGATTATTTTATGTGATAGCTAATATTAAATCCATTTTGGATAAAAATCCATTATTTCATGATAGGATAAATAACATCAACCCGAAGTAACACTTTTTGATAAATATAATTTAGGAGAAAGTATTTAATATCTGAAAGATCACTAGTAGAAAATATTTTGAAGACAAGTTAACCAAGACATTAGTTTTGGAAATTATAATGTAACATCATTAATTGGTGGGGTATGTGTGAACAAATGAATGAAAGTTGGATGATCACTATTACTATTTAGAAAGCTCCACTTTATGAATTTTACAATGTTCTCCTTATAAAAAGTCTTTATGTGGGAAATTATTCAGATTTTAAGCAACGATAAATAGTAATGCTCAATGTGTTAGTAGTTAGAGTTATTCTGTTCAGTGGAAATTGGTCCATCTAAATATCACACTTTTGATGAAATCATGGGATGTCTATAATGTTATCAAACCTTCTAGAATTAATTATCTAAAATAATAATGTAGTTTTTTACCCGGACAAGAGGTTTAGATCAACAGTTATACGAGAAATTAGATGTGCCATTCCAAAAGGAGGTTTCTCTATGAATTCTTAGATTTAGTGTGATCTTTATACCTAAACCAATATTTATATAAGAGGATGTGGGGACTTGGAACAAAATTTTGTGAAATTTATGCGAATAGTGAATACGATTCATGCATAGTTACATAAATTTTATAGAGACTTAGTCATTCGGTAATGAGATATTACTGATTGGTTTTTAGTTGAATATTATATTTTTAATTTATGATTAACTAAAATATTTAAATATGGTTCATCCCATGCATGTAAGAAAAATTTAGAAGCACATTTAATATTTTGTGTTCATTTACTTCTTTATGTACTTTATTTTCATTTATTTTCATTGTTTCCATTTCGGTTGTATTTATTATTTTATGTTATGGTTTGTGTGAGGTTGAAATTTTTTTGTGGGTTGGGTATTGTGAATTACTACATCTTAAACACTCATTCAAGGGGGAATTAATTGTCAGGTATTTTGTTATTCTACTACGCCAATATTTATGAGAAATTATAGTGTATTTGATAATCGTATTTATGATGTTCTATCGATAGTATAATGAATTTTTTTCATGTGACTATTTATTCTCATCTAATCTATTAATGATTAGTTATATTTAGAGGATAAGACTATAGAAACCATAGGGATAAGTCTATTTATAGGTTATCATAAAATGTTGTTATAATGTGGAGATTATGTATTTTTCTTAAAAAATACATCCCTTTATGGATACAGGAATATGGATACAGCTATGAAACAGACGCACCTAGGGGTGTTAACTATTAATTGGATGGATTGCGTGTTAAAATTTTTATAATTGGTATTTTATTAGTAAGACTAAGAGTTCACACATATATTGACACTCTATTGGGTTATTTTTGGGGTTTTTTACATTTTGATTACGAATAATTATTATGGATCTGAATAGATGATTACCATGAATATCCTAGGTTAATACTATGGCGTCATAGATTGAAAACAATATTCCACTATTCAAGGATCCTATGAATGATTATTATTGATTACATAATTACTCACTATGATTATTGTTTGTCACATTATGGTTTTTTTTATTATTCAATGTCTTGACAAAAGATGAATAATGTTAATGATGAATGTGATGAGCAAATGAATTATTTTACTCAATAGAAACCAAATAAGACATGATCTATAATTTGAAATTTTATGATTATGACAAATCTTCTATCTCATTATATAATTAAAAAATTCAACTTGGGTGAGTTTCCTAAGACACATAATTTAAGAAAAATATTGTTTTAGGGGAAATTAGTTGAAAAAGACCATGAGGGGAAGAAAATTCATCTTCCTACATGTCGCGTATGTGGAAAGAAGAACCCAATAAAATATATCAATCAAATGATCAGATTTCTTATATTTGTAAATTAAGAACATAAAACAAATAATTTTTTTTAAAAAATTGATGATTTCTATGTAGGAAAATGATGTTCATCCTAAGGTACCATTTATAGTTCAATATATTATGTGATGGAAACATGGTAATTATTTGAGTTAATTCCCTAATATAAGGGCTAACTCCTAGGCTAGGGAAGGACATAGTCCATGAAAATCATTTACATGTAATGATTAAATTTTTTTATTCATATTTGAGATTTATGTCATAGAAGTGTTTTGTTAGTGATATTATCATTATAAGAGTCCAAAAAAATATAAATAGTATTTTGTAGTAGTTTTTATCTAAGGATTCACAACCATATTTTTAAAAGTATATACTAAATATAAATATGATCAGTAGAAATGTGATATTTTTTTGAAAACACCTGATTGAGGGATAAATATCCTTTAATATGTGTCTAATGTTGAGATAATAATGATTAGTTGGGATAAATAGATGGTTGATATTGAAAAAAGAAACTGGTTAGAATAGGTGAAATTAAAATTGATTAATAATTTTATGTTAATGTGAATTTTGATGAATTTTATAGTATTTTGGATTTATGGATTTTATTTTATAGTTTGTGTAGAGTGAATTTTTAGAATAAAATTGTATTTTATTATAAGTTAATAATGATTTAGGGTATTTATGGAAGTAATTAGAATATTTTGGTGAGTATATGATTGAGTTATATACATTTTTACTATATGAACATTTTAAATTTTAAAATTATTTAGAGAAAATTGTATATTTGATCATGGAAGATTATGTGATCATATAATTCTAATATTTGGTTATTAATTTTGGTATAGAATATTTTTTAGAGTCTTATGGTTATTTATTATTGGAATTATTTATATTGAAATATGGGTTTTATTATTGAAATTTTGGAGATTGGTTTGTGAAGAATCATCGATATTAGATAACTGTTTATAGCCATAACAGTTTTGGAAAATATATAGAGACATTAAGAATGACTTGTTATTCTTTTATGGATATTATGATATGTTAAAAGTAAATTTTAGTGATTCAGGCACAAAAAAGGAAAAATTTCATGTTTTTTTCATTTGGAATATGAGATGATGCTAGGATATAAAATTTCATAATGAATAATAAAAGGTTGAAAATATTATTTTTGTATGAAATGAAATCATGTCACTATGAGATCTCATGGTGTACACCATGATTGTAAACTATTTCCTCAAAACAAGTAAGAGGAAGATAAATCTATTGAGATTTATTTTTAAATTATCATTGAACAATTAACATATTTTTTTGGAAACTTATAAGTATTATAATGATATATACTTGGTCTTAGAAATACTTAATTCAGAAATAATATGTTTCCAAGTATTGACATAGAAATTATTTATCATGATAGTAACTAAAAATAATTTATTTTTTCCCCATGATAATCTAACTATCATAAATAGTTATTAAAATTTTTATGGTGAAGTTCATTTGATGTTAGTTGAATTTAACACCAGGATATTTTAGAATATATTTCTCTGTAAATGAATTGTATGTGTTTAATAACTTTCATGACACACACCACATTGATTTAAATTGCCCATGATATATTATAACCTATCCATTAAATAGGTAGCATGGAAATGAATAATAATATTATGAAAAAGGTATATAAAGGTTTTATATATTCAAAATGTACTGATTAATTAATAATAAATGAATACTTATAGAACATTTATTTTATGTTTTAAATTGTGTTTTCTTCAAAAATGTGTTTATTCATTATGTGGATGATTATTATAATTAATTTTTACTATTATTAGGAAATTTTAAATGATTAAATGAATATATTTTTTCAAATTAATAAGTCAATATTAGATTAGGGTTTTTTTCGGATTTTTTAACAAAAGATTTATTTTTAATCGAATATTTAAAAGAACAATTTTTTTAAAAAACTACAATTTATTTTCTTTAAATCAAGTGATTTGAAAGCCCCATTATATTTTTAATTTGATTTTAAAGTAATATAAGTCTCTTTTTATTAGATATAATCTAAATAATTACATTAAAATATATATTATAATTTTTTTTAATAGTTATTTTCTAGGAATAAACAATTTTTGTCCAAAAACATTTTTTCATTGCATTTTATGTATTTATATTTAAATTTAATTTTTAATCTTTTATAAAATGAATATTGAAAAAATTTATTCCATGTTTTGATCCAAGATGTTATTTGTTTTGAAATACGACTCTTATTTTTTGACATTATGAATAGTAACTATGGTAAATATTTGTCACGTTGGTAAGGTTAATGTGAGAAAAATGGTGTTAAAGCAATGTTATAAGGCTAATAAATATCCAAAAGACATTAAATTATTTCATTTTATTAGTTAATTTCAACCATAATATTAATATCTTTTAATTTTAGGCAACTTCTTTCCACTTTCCTTTTATAATGACCCTAATATTATTTTTTAATTAATGAATAAATATAAATTATTACTGTTTTTATAACATCTATAATATTTTTTTATGGTGATTAAAATATTTTATGTTGATTTTTAAATGTTTATTTTAATTATGTATTGTTTTTTGTTGTTTTTTAATTTTTAGTTATATAATAATTACTTTAAATTCTTATGTTACACTAACACAATTCTTGTCCAAGTAATATAAAAATGTAATAAATAATTTTAAAAATATTAAAAGTAATACAATTTGAATGAATTATAATTTTTTTATGAATATTTTTGATAAATATAACATATATTTATTTTGGTTAAAATATTTTATTCAAATTCAAATTAAATATTACTATCTTTAAATTCAAGAAATGTGAATAGTCACAAATATTTTTGGTATATATTGTTATTTAATATTTTGTTAAAAAATTTAATATTAATAAATATCTTATATTTAGCCAATTTAATTGGATAGAGTCTATATTATAAAACCTTTTTGACTTATGGGTCACTTTTCCTTTTATAGTAACTTCCTTGATCCCTATATAGTAAAAAACATCATAACGTGATAATCATCAAAGTGGTTAATGAGGGGTTGAAACTAAAAGAAAATGGTTAAGAAATAACCTAAATTTTCATATGTTTTATTTTATGAGAGTATTTATATTCTTCATAATATTATATTCAAAAATAAATCCACATGGTTCCACTTTCACATGAAAGATAATTTAATTTAATTTAAGGTTTTTAAAAATTCCAAATGTGTCATCTCCCTCCCTTATAAAAGGAAATCATCATTCCTCCATTCCTCACACTTGATGAGAATTATAGTTCAAAATAAAAAAATATAAATTCATTTCTAAAATACCTCCCCATGTAATGGAGTTCTGGGTTTGATTAAAACTACACCCTTTCATGGCTTAATGTGTAAGCTAAAGGAGGTTTCTCAATTAAGAGGTATAACTCTTTACTGAGATTTTTTAATTTATTTATTTTTATAGAATTTTAAATTAATTATATACCACATAAAATGATGATAATAGTACCATAAATATACACAATTATTATTATTATTATTATTATTATTATGAAATTACCATTTTACACCTCCTTTCAATCATTTAGAAAATGAAAGTATCTCTTGTATGTAACTGTGGACTACTGCCTTCATGTACCGATATGATTCATTTTTCATCACCATCTAACATGTATGTTTATAATGATGTATTTAATAAATATTTGTGATATTTATGAAATTAATAGGGGTCTATAAAGGGGAATTATTATTTATTTTTCTCCCATTCTGTCCATCAAATAAGAAAACATCACTAGGGCGTATATACTAACTCCCGCATCTACATAGTAATGTAATTCATTTTTATTCACCATCAAATATGAATTGTTTTAAATATGTATAGAATTAAAATATATTATATTTATATAATTATTAAATTTTTTAGAGATAAAGGAACATTTATTAAATCATAATGACCATAAATGCCGAACCAAAACAAAAATGGAAAATGAAGTAGTTAACACTCAAAACGATGATGATAATTAAAAATTTCTAATAAAAAAGTGATTAATTATATAATTAAACCATATATGGTATTATTAGTATTTATATGGATTTCTTATATAATTGAACTATAGTTAAACTTATTTTATAGGAGGCTATAGTTCTTACGAATCAAGTTTTCTATGAGGTACGGGTTTTATGTTACAATATCATTTTTACCAAGATTGTTTATGCTTAAATTATTAATAAAGAAATTGTATGATATATCTCAAACAACTCACATTAATTTTATTATACTATAGTTATTTATAGAAATTATAAGTTTTCATTTCATTTTCCTCTATCTATGTATTTAATAGTCCATGAGAATGTTTTTAAGAAATGTGGATTTATTTCTCTCTCCATGTCAAGAAAAATTTCATTATATTTCATTTTTTCATTAAAATGATTTCAAGAATGCTTTTAATATTCCATAATGATTATTTAAACTAAAATTTACCCATTTTTTGCTTCCTATAAAAATTTTGAAGTAGAATCTTTATGTCATTTTCCAAATAAGGTACTTTTGAATTTTTTTTACAAAAATAGTTAAAGGAATCTTTATTTCAAATTTTACCACATATAAAATTTTTTCAATGGTAAATAATATATTATTTAAATTTTCCTTGATTTATTTTTCGTATTTTTTTCTTCTAAATATTTTGGAACTTTTAAGATTATAAATAAGTGATTTAAAAACTAAAGGCATACTTTCATCAAGAAATATTCTAGTTCTCTAATAAAGTGATATTTGTTTTATGATAAAATACCTTAATGTTATATATATATATAACTATGGATATGATCCTATGATAATATTTCTATTATTTCTTTGTATGGTTTATGATTATGATTACTAAATATTGATCCAACTCATTTTTTTCAATGGATAATCTACTATGAAATGAAAAATGTTTTCATGATATTATGGAATACATATAAATAGATTTTGATTATGTTTGCGGTGAATTTATTATATAAATCTAATGAATTGGTTAAATATTAATTTTTTAAGAGCTAAGATAAGTATATGTTAATATTTATCAATCCCAAAATAGGGTACATATGTGGTTAGCCCGATCCAGAAAAAAGGTACATAGGATATTCTCATAAGACCGAACATGGTAAAAATGTGGTTAGCCTATGCATTTAATGTGATTAATTTATTTGTGGGTGGACTAGATATAATATTTCTATGACTATGATTATTCCACACTTTGTTCCACTCTTTTATGATATGATATTATCCCAAAGGTATAATCTCATATATTATATTATTTAATTCCTCTATGATTCATTTCTTATAAAATCCTAGAAATTATATGATGACTCATGATTATGATATATGAATTAATTTGTATGATTTTTAAATATTACACACATGTTATCATAAAAGTATGTTCATGTTATTCTTAAATAATAATTGATATCCCTTTTATTTACCCTCACTGGGTATCTGATCTCAACTTTATTATGTTTTATTTTCCAAAGGCAATCAAAAAATGTTTTATGAATGATATGTCAATAAAGGGTAAAATATTTGATGAACATAGTGTGAGATTATATCTATAATATTTGTACAAGTTTTTTATATATTAATGTTTCTAAAGAAACTGAACTATTGTTGTTGTAGTACGGATCACAATGATATGTGTGGAATATTCAAATAAAATTAGGTAATATTTATGTATGTAATTTTTTTATCAATATACTTTTACTATAAATCTCATTCATGGGTATATCTAATGATATATCCAAATTTATCTTCATATTATCCATAGAGATTAATTTATCATCTACCATATAACTGACTAATATCACTTTTGGATACAAAAATTGACATTTAAAAAGATTGGAATAAACATAGTGTTCCTTAAAGGCATCCAAAACTATTTTATGAGAATATTCATGATCATACATCGTCTTGGAATATAATTGGATATCATTCAAGAATATGACCCTGAATGAGTTAAGATAGCATTGTAAAATCATGTTCATCATTTTCACGAATACCACTTGAACAGAAGGTTTAATTTTATAAAAAAATACACATAGTTTCCATACCAGATCTCGAAACTAGTTTTTAGAATATCTACCCCTTAACCCTCAACTTTTGGTATTCTGATTTGAAATCAAATTTTGAAAACCACTTAACTGTATTGAACTGATCAAAGAGATATTAAATCTATGTATATAAGTATTTATTGTTGACAGTAACACCTTGTAGTTTTCAGTAGTTAATTCAAATTCAGAGGCTTTCTCCCGCCTTATTTTCAAAGTGATCCTTTAATTCCCATGGTGACACAATTGATCAGATAAATTCCTTATATTCAAGGCCATATAATTGATCTTTCAAATAATTCATCTCATTCGGAGTTATCTAGTAAGATAGAATGATATTTCGCTCATAAAAGGATGTAAATAAATGGTGATATCTACCTCTTGATGGGCTGCAATCCCAGATAAATCACACGGTATGACCATAGATACCTATATACCACCATTTGATGTTTATGAAAAAAAGTCTCAAAAAAATAAAAGATTAAACTAGATAAATAGCATGAGATCAAGACAATTTATTGAACAGTAGGCCCTCATCTTTCTATCCTAGTATACTAATCACCCTATAAGATTTGGGTAATATCCTCAAGATATTATAAATGAACCTAGAAATATATTTATTGATCTAGGACATAAAACCATTAATACAATCCACTAAAATAATTTGATCAAAATCTTCTTGTTAATAGAACTATACACCCTGGACAATCATTAAATCAACAATTACCACCAAAACTCCAGAAATTGGAAGCCTTGTTCCATATTCTTTCCCAATTGGAAAGAAATATAATTTATAAATGGAATTAATTATTATAGAAAAACCAAATACTCATTAATCATTGAATAAATAAATTAATGGGGTGTTCCTATATTTAATAATGCAAAGAAAATAGAAGAAGAAATAAATACCATTCTAATCATTTTATATGGTCCAACATAATTATAATATGGAACATGATTTTTTTTATAAATACATATAAACTTGTCCCCATTATATGTTTTATTATCCAAATAAGATTCCCATTTATTCTAAGAACTATTTCCTCCACCCTTATATGCCTCAGGTTAAACATGAGAGCCTCATGTAAAAGAGGATATGGCTCTGCTACCCTTCTATGGACTTTTGAAAAATCACTGAATGTGGCTCAGATTTGCTTTCTAGTAGAAATTATTTGGTTCCTATTGTAATCTAGATTTGTGTTAATGAAATCCCAATTATAAAAACTAGATACCTACATTCTCTCAAAGAATCCATTATCACATAATATGATGAATAGTGAGTTCCTCTATAATCACTTTGATAAAAATCCTCCAACATTATTTTTTTTGGAAAATGAAAGGATTCAAATCCCCCATGAAATTGAAGGTGCACAATTGAGCATGATCAATCCTATGAGATTAGTATATAAAATCTTATATTTTTCAAAAACATCAACATAGTTCAGTTAGAAAAAGATAATGATTCAAAATTTGATCCTAGGATTCAAAACCATTTTGATTCATCAAGCCTTGTGAAAATCATTAATGATTTTCTTAAGAGAAATATGAACAAGTTCAGCGAATCAAACCAAATACTTCATTATATAATAATTCCATTTACCTAGGGATATGAACTCTAGTGAAATCACCACTATCAATTTTCATGGTATTATTATTGATTAAAAATTATCATGAACATAGCTCAAGAGTGATATTCATACAACTTGGACATTAAAAAATATTACCACCACTTTACACTAAGACGTTACAATATATAAGAATAAAGAAAATTAAATATTCTATGATGTCTTATAGAAAAAGGAGTATATACTCATTCATTTCAATCCACTCCTCCGGCTATATAATTACTTTATAACTATGAATGGATGATGGTTTTTTTATTAGTAAACTGTTTATCATGTTCTTTTATTCAAGATTGATATCTACCACCATCTTATCATAAAGACTAAATAATCCATTTAACATATTCAAGGGTAGTAGGGTCTATGTGAGGGTTATTCCATGGTACACATTTCGTATCTCCATCTCTTTAGTTTATAAATACCTTTTGGGGAGGCATAATCTATAAATAATAAAATTAAAAACCTATTAACTGAAAAGGAAATTCTAAAAAAATTAATTAATTAGAATTTCTCACTAAATTACACTTAAATAAATAAAAATGGAAACCAAAAAAATTTAAAATACTAAAGGGTTGAAAATAATAAAAAATTCAAATTTTCATTAATTTGTGTGGTTTGGATACATGGTCTAGAAAACTATGAAGCAACCATACAAGTTCCAAAGGAATTATTATAGACCTATTCACATTGGTGTTATATGATTTCTACTAGACGTGTTCCTAAATCATGCATCTTTGATTTCTTTACCAATTTCACATCGAAGTATAAAATTGTTCAAAAAAAACATGGGTTCTTCCCAAAATAAATATTCAATAGTATATATCTTAACAATTTCATCAAAATTGTATAGAAATATATCTTAAATCTAAGGCACAATTCTCAACAACCCATAGTAACTTGAGGTTTGATATGAAGAAGAGTTTGTCAGGCAATCCCCCCCGCCTACCTCTTGAGCTCTGATGGTCTAATCTCTATTCTGCCTTTACTATCTCAATAATAAGAGAATTATGATACCATTTAATAATTAGTGATTCTAGATTGACATGACATGTTACATGTAGTGGATATTAACATGGTCTCATGTGTATTCCAAAACCACACATTTTGAAGACAAGAACTAGGGTATAAAGGGGAAAATATTGGGTTTAATGTCACCCTTAGAATATAAATAATTTTCGCATGAATTCATCTTAGAAAACAGGCTTGGCCCCTTCATAAGTTGGATACACATGAAAGTAAATTTATATTTTCAAAATATGGATATAAAAAAAGATCATAATGCAGTAGGAATAATTGAATAAACCATAAACATCACACTATAATAATAAATAAAGTAATAAAAAACAAATAAATTATGAACCAAAATGCTTTATTGTTGAAGAGGAGAATACAAGATAACCCAATCAAAAATAAATATACCAAAATTCCCCCCACATGTTCTGAATCCACATTTACCATGATCAACAACACCATTGAAGGAAGATGGATATACAAAATATATTCCAAATGACATGGAACTATTTCCATTTACTATACTATACAAAACAAGGCCTACATATACACCATTTGTATATGTAAGGTGTAAAGAAAATACCAATAGTAACCCAAGAAGAATCAGCATAATTTATTTCAGCTTGAAAGCCTTCCGTTATATTTTGAAAATATTATTTTGAAAACACTTTCATGGAAGTCTTTTTAAAAATAATTTTGTTTTTTAAAATATCCCTTGTTTGATAAATTACATGAACTTGGTAACAATAAAATTAAGTTAAGGGTATCATGAAATTAATAACAAATGTTTTTTTAAAATGAAATGGGAAATAATAGTTAATTAATATCAACCAAAAACTTAAATGCATTATGGGATTGGACCTTTGAGTCTATGGAAACTAGGACACAATATTGGAATATAATCTAAAATACATGAACCAATTTCCATCCCCATATCTATAATTTAGTAATCATGAAACATAATCCATCCCCATCAATAAATATAATCCCTCCAATTATCACACTCTGTCTAACCATGAAATATTACCTATCCATTGTACAATCTTTATAGTGGTTGCTTTATTTAGGTTACCCACTCACCAAATGTGGTCCATGTTCATCTAAAAATCAAATAATTATTTCATTAGTGTCCATAATCACATAAAAAGGTGAAATAATGTAAAATATAAATTAACTTCTTAAAAATACTTTGAGAGCATATCTTTTGTCAAATTTTTCTTTGAAACATTTCAAAGAACACTTGGTGTGCACAAATGTTTTTTCATAGGAAGACCCTATGAAATTTCCATTATAACAAGAACATGAAATGAAATATCTCAAAAAATATCCAACAAAACTCAAAATTTTATATCTGGAATCATATATGAACCAAAAAATAATGGAAAATCATGAACAATAGGTATACCTTGAAAGTACTGATTCTGTAAAGGCAGTTTTATTAAATATAGTAAAACCACATATCCTTCCTTTAAAATCATAAGATATGAGAATGAGGGATATTAAAGAACACACAAACCTAATAAATTTCATTAAACCTACATCCATAACCCTTTTTTCAGCCCCCATAGACATTTGAGATTCTTAAACTCAAATATAGAATAATAACATAGTTATAAAAGAATAGAAGAGGTAGATCTAAGAAAAGAATGAGAGTTTATATTAAATATTTCACTAAAATATAGGGATAGACACTAAGGGAGAATAAAAGAAGGATGAAACATGAAAAAATAATATATTTTCCAAAAAATGAGGGGAGAAACAATGAAATTAAGGTTTAAAATATATAGGTTCATTTAGGTAAACTCAAATTATTATCTAATATAGGAAAGACACATGGTTTGATAGAATGGTTTTCAAAAATGTGCTCCAACTATGTGGGAACCATTATATTTAACTCTTCAGTGTGAAGGTCATCAATACTTCTTGACCACATAATTTATACTAATTATTAAATAACCATTTTTTATTTCTTATACAATAAATAGAACCTCATGGTTACCTAGAGATCCCACACTATTTGGTTAACAATGTTAGGACTGTTAAAAATACCACTAGTCTCCCCTTCCACCTTCTCAAGAATTGGTATACATTTATCTCTAAAACATCCCTAACCAAATTACCTTGTCTATTTAACAGTTGTTTTTTCAAAATTAAAATTCAACATTTGGGAACTCCAAAAAAAATTAAAATTGAACTCAAAAAAATATGCACCACTGATCCGGAGGGTACCACATGTATCATGACACTTCATCCTCCCATTACCATTATATTTTCATTTTTTATATTTTTATATTATATAATTTCTTTATTTAGTTTCATGTTTGTTATGTTTTATTATATGCTCATATAATTTTTTATAAGATATACCATGTTCTATGACTTTCTATATAAGGATACAAA
Organism: Viscum album; assembly: GCA_963277665.1. Lineage (NCBI taxonomy): Eukaryota > Viridiplantae > Streptophyta > Magnoliopsida > Santalales > Viscaceae > Viscum > Viscum album. Next base: position 1,292,677,114 of record OY728119.1, read on the forward strand.
AATAAAGAGATGAAAAGGGTCCAAACACCACAAATATTTGGAATTTAAATTTTATAAAAAAACTATGTGTATAAATGTTAATCGTTTATTAAAAAATAAATAAATATGAAAAATAAAATTTTAAATTTATAAAAATTTATCACCCCTCATATAATGATGAGTAAATGGATCAAAAAATTTAAAAAAAGAAATAAATTGAACTATTTTACTGCACATTTATGTTTATGTCAACAATACTTTAACATTGGATTGGTTTTAGATTAAACAAGAGTTTTTAGTGAGAAAATATAGTAGGTTTGTCTAAAATAATATATTAAAAAATAAAAATAGAAAAAAAGTAAAAATAAGAATAAATGAATAGAAGTTTAAATAAATACCTCTGGCCATAGAGTTTAATTTTATTTCATGTTAAAGAAAATTTAGTTATATGATAAGTTTTAATTTTGTGTGAAATATTAGAGATGCTATATTTTTAGGAAAAAATCATGGAAATGCGGCATGACCCATATGTTAATCACTAAAAAATTAAGAACATGATATTATAAAAACTAAAAAGCATGGAAACGAGCATACGTGATGGGTTACATAAATAGAAGTTATTATTTAAATACATTATCTATACTTTTATACCTTTTCATCCATGATTTTATTATGATTGTGGTTTTTTTGACATGAACAACAAAATATTAATTTTTCATGTCATATAAATGATAAAAATTATATCATAAGAAGGAAATTTCATTAGTCGATGCACATCTGTAGCCATAGTTCTCATTTTATCCACGTTCCCATTAACAACCCTCATTTATAAAATCATGTAAAGTGGATGATAAACATAATTACATTTTTTTATTTTCCCTTTATATAAAACAATATATTCAAAGGTTATAGAAGAAATGTGAAATGAAAAATAATATAAAATTAGAGTTTTATTCCATTTTTATTACTTTATCATGACATTTTGGCCAATAAAATAATATTTTTAAATAGAAAATTTAAAAAAATTAATTTTTATTTATTTTTATTTTCATTAAATAATTTATTTATTCAGAAATATAGATTATCATCCAAAATTAAACAATTATAATTTTTTAAAAAAGAATTTTTTTAATTATTGAAATGAATTTTAATTATGGCAACTAAAATTATTTTATTTTGAAAAACATAAGATTAAAACAATTGTTATATATATTGAAAAATATATTTACTTCAAATTCTATGTAAATAATCTTTTTACATGCTCATGTACACACTAAAAAAATAAAATGATAAAGGAATATAATAATATGAGATTAAAATAAAAAAATAAGAATATAAATAAAAACATAAATTAGAAAAAGAAATGGGATTTTCCACTATTATAAATAATATTTTTAATAATTAAGTTAGAACTCCATTCCTCAAAAATATTGCCAAAAAATATAGTACATTAATATTATACACACAATGATGTTTAGAAGTATATGATCCACTACTATTCTAGTTTTAGATAATGTTGTTGGAGCTTAGAATAGTACTATAGGGAATGAATTTATAGAGAATATGTTTATATGAAATTAAACTTTAATTGATAAAATTATAAATGGTTGCTTGAAATATTATATGAAAAAGAATTAATTTTTTTTTATAATTACTTATAGAAGAGTGATTCCATGGATTAGGATTTTATTTAATGATTTTATTCTCTATGTCCTAATATTATATTTTTATTCTTATTAAGAAATTCTTAATTATATGTGCATACGGAGATGATGGGTTTTGATTCAAACTAACATAAATATTCTTGAACACCTAACCACAATTTCGTTATATTTTATAATCAATAATGTTTAGAAATATCATGAATTAGACTCCTCAAGATCACATTCAATTAAAATACATATTTAAAAATAAGAAATCAAGATATATACTTAATCTAAATTTGGGAAAAAATCAGTTTAAAAAAAGAATATATTATTCATAAATAATTGAGAATATACAAATTTTGTTTTATCTTAGCCTCAACTTTGAATGTATTTTTGGCACATTGATGAAAATGTGACTATTGAGTTATATTAAAAAAAGGATATCTCTAACCTCAATATCTCAGTATTGGTCCTCGATTATAGAATTCATCCCTTCATTGATATGTTTTTTACACCATTGGAAATATTTATCCCTTTTTGGAAATATTCCAATATTATTATTTTCCAGAAATAATGATCAATATAAATAAAATTCATTTTTTTTTGTAATGGTGGTATAATAATGTTATAGGATAGTATTAATTTTTCATAACGTGGGTGAAAATGTGTATTCGAATAAATCCTCAATCATTGTATATATAAAATAAATTGCATTACCCCATGGTAATTTGGTATGGTGGTGTGTTTTTATTTTTTAATGGTCCTTTAAATCGGTCTCTTATACCTCAATCACCAAAAATATCAATTTTTTAAATCCATTATGATCTTATATCAATTTTTCATGACCCTCATTACACTTTTTATATATCTTAATTTGTTATAGATTGGTGTCTCAAATTGTCACCCAAGCTCGGAAAATATCTACTTTTTGATTAATTTGTTTTGATAATTTTCTTCTCTAAAGGATACTACATGAAAAAACTAACCAAATAAGCTCAAAAACACATGTTAACATTAACTGTAATGTTATATAAACTATAAAATATTATACAAAGATTTCAAAAATTATTTTATGTATATTATTTAATAAAAGTTCTTGAATAAATGACATATTATGATTATTGTTAGGGTGGTGTCTTGATACTCATTTTTTTAGAGTGAGAGAGAGGTAAGGTTTTGGTTTTTTGTGGTAGAGTAATGGGTGCTGGTGTGGTTCATTAATGATGTGCCTCAATGCAGTTGATGTAGTTTTTTGATGAAGACATGTGGTAAGGTGTCCATGTTTAGTATGTTCTAGTCTATTGGGATGTGGAAGTGATAAAACTAATAAAAAATTTAAATGATGTGAATTGGTTCTAAACTAAGGAAATAATTGAATAATGAGGAATGGATATGGTAAATAGTTGAATTAATAAATGCTAAAAACCATGAAATAAAGTGGTGGATTAAATTAGTGATAAGTGAATATAAATTAATGAATATGGGTTTAGTGGTTAATGGTTTATATGAAATAGAAAAGTGTTATAAATAAATGTTTCTAATGAATTTATTTTGTTCTATAGATTGTTAATGTGATTATGGTATTGATATAAGAAATTGGAAGAAATTTTTTAGTTTCTATATTGTTTGGGTGTTGTCATATAGTATCAATATATGTGACATGTTTTTATATTGTGTGGAGATAATGATATTGTTATGGGATTTCATTATAGAGGTCCATGGATATGAAGTTGGAACTAGTATGGGTTGTGTGGTTGTATATACTAATTATAATTTTTTAGTTTCTTACACATCAACACTCTAGTTGGGAAACTTTTGAAATAAACTAACCATAACATACATACATAATACATAATTATATATAGGTATTCATTATGTATCATAAAAAATTACACCCCATAACCTTTATAATAGTGTTTTTAGTGATTAGTCACATAAAAATAGTATTTTACAATAATAATTCAACATCTCCTAGAAAAATTATCCACACATGATACCCTTGTATACATGTTATACATAATATCTTCTTCATTACTCAGGGAATGGAAATATAATGATGTTTTGAGATCACAAATATAGTGATGGGTAAAACATGTAAGACCTCAATAATGGATCATAAGTGATCATAAAGAAGAGTGTGTATGTGTGGGGAAATAACTGAGATATATGAATAGATTAATAATAAATCATAGCCAATGAAACATGAATACAAAACATGAATATAACATAAGTATTTTTGGAATAACATGTGAATGTAGAAAATAAATGTGGCCACATGTGACAATAATCATGATCCATGAAACATAACATACGATTTTTTCCTAAATAAAAACATATAAAATCATTTCTAATGTCAGGTATTATTGTGAATCCCATCATCACATAGTGGATCGGGTTCAATCCTAATTCACATAAACATTGTGGATTGGATTCACTCTCTGATACCACAACTAACATATCATGAGATATAATTCATATATATTGATTTGGAAGGATACATAATCCCAACCCCACCCACCACATAATGATAAAACATAAATATGTGCGTCACAAGATCATGAAAACATTCATAACATCATCATAAAAATCATAAATCCTGAGAAAGAAATGGGTTTTATAGGAATCATAATAATAAATTAAGTAAATCATTAAAAATAATGACATGGACTATTCGATCCATATATATCCATATAATATTATAAGAACCATTAATGGATATGAACATAGATAAAAAAACTTCATAATAGCATGTGGAAATTATTCATAAAATAAGAAGAGATGTATTTTACATCTTTATAACCATTTTTATAAAAGAATTAATTAATTAATCAATGTTTTTTAAGAACAATAAAAGAAAAATTATTTGAAGAATAATAAAATCTTGGAACGGAATATTTCTAAATATAAACAAAGAAATTGGTGGGAGAAAATGACCGATTGAGAAAAAATATGAGGAGTGATATAAAGTTCCCTTTTAGTCATATCTTTTAATTTAAAAAACAATATAATATTCCATAATAAATAATAGATTTTGATATATTTATAGAAAGTAAATCCATGTAATCAAATCGAAAACATATATGCAGAAGAAAAATATTCCGATTGAAAAATTAGAGGTCAGATAAATTCACTTATCCAATGCCATTTCCGTTGAATCATGAAATAATGAGAGTAAATGGTGAGAAGAAATTTAAATCTCAAAAATAACTAGATAATAGTAACAAGTCGATGTTATATATAATGTTAATATATATTCAACCTAATTAAATTTATGAAATTCTAAAGTCATGTATGAATAATTATTACAATAGAAATGCATACATTTAATCTGAACTCACAATAAAGCACTTTAACCTCATCTATAATAAACATATCCATAATTATAACTTATATTAAATCCTAATTCACTAATACTAAATTTTTAACTACGTAATTATAATTATTTATTATATATATTTTAGATGGATATTTATTTTTTTCATATTTAAATGGTAGTAATTTGATTATTTTATACTAGTTTTTTAATGAGCATGTCGATCATAATTCATTATTATATAATTAATATTAATAAAATAATTAAATGAATTGGAATTATTATTTTTTAATATGATATATTTAGTTTTATTTTTCATTTGATATATGGTGTGGGTATGGACCATGATAATGGAATTTAGGAAGAGAATATTATATTTAATTTTCTAATATTAATGAGTTACATTATAATAACCATTAATTTATTTGTTACCCTTCCATAAATTCATGTATAAAAAAAATTAATATTTAATATCACACATTACCTTCATTAATTTTTTGATAATCATTAATGTTTGGAACTGTAAAGATAATATATTATTTTTCTTATTAGTGCATGAACCAACCCAAACAAAAATATGTTATACTAATGAATGAGTAATTGTTTAGTGTTATATTACATTAATATAATTTTTATTGAATGACAATGATTTAGTTGATAACTTTTTAGTTTTGAATGAAATTTATAAATATCAGGTATAAAAAGGTATTTAAAAAGGATAGAGAAGCATGTAATTCTTTGACAAATTTTCTCCTTCTCAAAATAGTTTCATTAAAAAAAAAGGATTTAGGCTTTATTATTTGGAAAACAAGATACCAAACGTGTTATAATAATTTAGTAAATTTAACATGGAAATTTATTTAAGGAAAAAAATAAAAGGACAATTTTTCCTTAAAATTCAATAGAAGAGAGGTCCTTTAATAGGTATGTTTGAGTTAGATTTACTCAAATATTGATTCCCTAATATGTAAGGAATGCCATTTTATAAGGAAATTTGAACAAAAGTGGAAAAATAATTGACATGGGGTATAAATCCCATCACCAAAATTGTTATAGATAATTGTAGAGATATTTTAACAATATAACCCATAATTTAACCCATTTAACCTCATTTTAAAATTACCATCATAAGTAAATTTTTACCTTGGTAACTTATTTTTTTTCCCAAAAATGAAATCATCGATGTTGGAAAGTTTCATAATCCAAATTAGAAAAATGAAATTTATTTTCTAAATGCGATTAATATTAATTTTAAATTACAAATGAAAAACACATAAAAATAATTTCTCGAATACTATATTTTATAAATAAATGTGACTATATTTTTATTCCCTAACAAGTAATAATGATTAGATTAATGCTAGTTTATTTTTTTATATTTATGAAATAAAATTCATGAAATTTTACATTCAAAATGTGATAAATCAGTATTTTAATTAAAAATATATATTATATTATTAAAATAGCGAAACAATGTTCCACTTACTTTTAGTCATTATATTTTTATTTCTTATAAATCCTAAACCTTTTATTTGATGTTATTTATTTATTTTACATATCATTCCTAGAATTTATTCAATATATTTTTTAAAAAATATTACTAGAGAAAATAAATTTAACATGGAATACATTATGTACCAAAAAACTATTTCTTTAAAATAAAATTTATTTTCCAATATGAGTTAATATATGTTTATTTTATTGCATAATTATTTATTTTATTTCAATTACATGCCACATATTTTATTTGTAACACATTATTTTATTTTAATTATAAAATACTCAATATTCCTATTATATACATGTATACCTAATAACCAAATAGACCATTACTATATATCCAAAAACTATATATCCAAAAACCATATATCCAAGAAATGAATATATAATAGTCGTATTAAATTATTATAATGGCCTTTTATGATTTACTATAACTAATTTATTTATTTATTTATTCATATCTCAAAATATGTATTATATATCTAATTGTTTCCTTATTTTTGTTTTTATTATATGGTGTATGATCTTTAAGTAAATTTATGAGGGTAGAGATTTCACATTCATAGAATTTTTATTTATTTGTTGTTTTATTCTTATAGTATTTTTTTATAATAATGTTTCATTTTAATTTCTCATAATGTGTCACTTTTTATTGTGAATTATGTTATTTTATCATAAAAAAATTATTTTTGTTCTTCTTAGTTTTGGGATTTTATAAAGAATGCTACTCGAAATATTCATGAAATAAATACATGTTGTATTTTATTCTACCCACCTTAAAAACATTTCACCCATGAATTTTCATTACACATATGAAAGATGAAAAGGGTACTTTTTTCCTATTACATCTTCCATTTCCTGTAATGCCCCGACCCCAGCTACCCAGAGTCGGTGCGTTATTGCGTAGCATTGGCATGATCACAAAAGATCATGTCTCGAAAGACAGATTAGTTTAGTAGCCTTGGAAACACTAGATACATTCATAAGACTTACATTACATCATAAAGTAAAACAAAACTACAACAACATCTTCTCTTCATATCCCCTTATATTATCCCTGCAGGTCATTCATAATATACTTCTTCACATCCTATAAAAATTAAAACATTAAACGGGTGAGCTCAGATGATCAGTAAGGATAACAATACAGAAGAACCTTTCATAAATAAACATTAACATTTAAGGCAATGTATAACTCAAACAAAAGCCTTTTAAACTTGAACTTTAGCATAATATGGAAAAAGTAAAATGAAATAATGCCATTTACTTACTCACATGGATATTCTACTAGTCGAATAATCACATGAAATATCAATAACCACATTCATAATGATGGAATGCATAATGCTAGACTATCATAACCAGGTAGCCAAGGCCTCGTGCCAAGACAACAAATAAGATTTTTTGGAGGCCTTCTGCCAAGACACTAGTTTTTCTCATGAGACCTACCGATGCATCGAGGAGCTATAGTGGGCTCCACTCGTCACTTATTAAGTCCAATTCATTCCTCATATGAACAGGTTTAAACATATCATAAACCATAACATAATTGTATCACATAAAACATGCATAAAAGAAACATAAGATTTACACACTTCAATCTTAAGATATAAATACAAAAAATTGATATAATAAAAGCATTATCAAAACCATTTTCAATACCAAAATAAAAGAAAATTAATACTTGGTATTTATTTTTCATTTAAAAAAAGTTATGGCTTGTAGAGGAATCCGAAACCCAAATAATGGCCATGTTGGCGGAGAAGTCGTTGTCGCCGCATACGTACGACAAGAAAAACATTCCTTTTTGTAATTTAGTAAAACACTTCATATAAAAAGATTCCTTTTGAATAAACTTAAAAGTCAAAGGGGTTTATACACCATATAAAGGAAAGTTGTGTATAATACCAAATATGCCTCAATGAAAGGAGATTGAGACGAAGTCCCTCACAAAGGTCATTTTTTTAAATAAAATAGATCTATTATGTGTATTCACTATAAGTACACATAAAGAAAGTACAAATACAAGATATGACATAATAATATGAAGACATAATTTGAAAGTAGGAGATTAACCCAACGAATGGAAATTGGGGTAGGAAGTTCCCTTACCTTGCGTCTTGTCTTGACTCGACCATTCTTTAACCTCCTGAATAATAAACTAGAGTTAATTTATAATTTCTTAAGAACATTTTTCAAGTTTTTTATTCCTCTTATATCACTTATTACCATGTTATGATCATTATGTAATTATTTATGTTAATAACAGACGTTTTGTTGATCTTTGGTACTTGAGTCAAAAATAAACTTTTTATAATTACAAGTTGTTCATGTGGTGAAATATCCATTATATCCAGAATTATATTCATAATATATATATCATATATATCATATATATCCAGTATATACATGCATTTATAATATTCCATAACGTTTAGAGGTAAGAAATGAAATGCACCATTCATGGAGACAGTAAGCCGTACGTACGCATAAACGCTACTTTCATTTCTATTTCGTATTTGATGAAATCATAATGATATAAAGGTATATTATAATTACATTATAATATCATATATAATTTAATTTACTCCATCCTTTATACATCCCACATATGGCATTAACGATTCAAATCACTTTGAGGGGGCGGTAGTCTGCACTTCCTAAAATGAAAATATTGCGTTTACCCATAATGGAAACAATAAAGGTATGCCATAAATGAAAACTACAGAACCTTAATTAAAGCATAAACATATTATATATCATATATAAATATAGTTACATCTTAATGGACACCTTTTAAGGTGTTTCATGAGTGTTGAACAATCATCGTTTCGTGAGGTATAAATTCACCATCCACAGAAACAATATGTTCTTTAACCATTAGATGTAGGTGTGTGTAAGTGTAGCTAGAATAATTATTATAAAAACATCCTCCTATATTGAGTATACTGATTTTGTTACAAAATAAATTAATAAAAAGAGTTTAGGGGGTTGGATAAGCAAAATAAAACAAAATAACTTAAGAGAAGACATTACCTTAAAATCGAGTAACTCTTTTGATTTGAGACAAAGGCTTCCTTGGGAAGAATTATGACCAAAGTGAGGTTTATATGTGTAAGGGAGGGATGTTGGGAGAGTATTTGGGTAGATGTTGGACGAGCCAAAAGGCTTTTATAGTGTGAGTAAGGTGGTAGTGGTGGGGGCCTTTTATAAGTGGAGAGGAGGGGCACTCTTGGAAAGTAATGAATTGTTACTTTATTATATAATGATTTTCGGATTCTAAAGGTCCCACAAATATATAATTCGAGGATAAGGTGACAAGAGTTCGAAATCTACTCATCCAATAGGCTTTGGACAAGTGTAATTCTTAGATTTTACTTTATCCTTCCATTTTATTAAAATCGTTAATTAATGTGGTTATTGCTGCATCATCATGGTGTCATAAATAATTTATTTTATTTAATGTCTAAACATTATAAAAAAAATATCATGATGTAGGAAATCGTTTTATATTTCTAATGAATATTTATAGTAAAAAATATGACTTTTATAACCCCATTTAAAAATTGTTTTAGTAAAACAACTTATGTTTGTGACATTTTTATTTTAACATTAAATAAAACGTTTTTAATATCATTTCCAACCAAAGTGGATCCATTGGGTCCCCAAGTTGACCCATGGATATTCTTGGTTTTCCATGACTCATAAAAGAGGTGTAGGACAAGTTTCAATGTCATTTCATATTTTTATAATATCATTTTTACCTTAAATTTCACTAATTACCTTTAATCGCGATTAATTAAACTTAAAAGTTACTATTCACCAAAAAATTATATTAATCCCATTGAAACACATTTTACTTCCTAATGACAACCATGTATGTCGGATTTTTGAAAATAAAATCACAGAAGTGGTAATATATCATTTAAACAAAAAATCAGTTATTTAACGACCACTTAGTGGTTTCACTATTCATCAAAAATTGAAGTTTTTCAGAACAATGCCAAAATTTTATCCTAAGCTATAATTGATATTCAGAATTCAAAAATGATTTCTATTTTAAGTAATTACAAACATATAAGTTGAATTAATTAATTTTATAATTAATTCCCGCTGTCACAACAAATAGCGTGTTTTCAAGAAATAATATATATAAAAAGATTGACAATTGTTTATGTCCAATTTCAAAGTGAAATTAATTCTAATGGACACCATTGGATAAAATGGTAAAAACATATTATAATTATACTTTAAAACCACTAAATAGTATAATTTATCAATATAAATTATTTTGATTAAAAAAGTTGTATTAAGAATTTTTCATTATTCATAAAAAAATTGGAAGTTCTCAGAAAATTACAAAAAAATCAACTTAGGATAATTTTGATATTACGAATACAAAAATCAAGTCCATTTTAAAATATAAAATATATATAATTTCAAAAAGTGGGTATTACTATTCATAACTGCTACTTTGATTGGCTGCGGTGTGTTAGAGTCTCTAACTTGCGTACAATGCAAGTTATTGCATTATTGAAAGAGAAGCGTATCGTGGAAGTTCGGGGTGTTACATTTCACAAGTCAGCAACACATATATAGGATTCATATAGATAACTTTAACATAATGAGTGGTATTTTTTCATAGCACTATATCTCTATGATAAACAATATCTTCCATTTTTTCCTCATAAGAGAGATAATATTCTTATTCTATAATCTTGGGTTTAGTACATGTACAGAATGAAATCGAGTCAACCTATCCTGTTACCCAACCATTCTGAAAAAATACCTAAAGGGTGTTTCCTATCAATATGGGTTGAAAATAGTGGTTTTGAAATATATTATCACCCAATTTGATATATTTTTATGAAAAAAAAAATTAATATAATTTAAAAAAAAAAAATAAAACATGACTAATCCATATATAACACATCCATCTTCCAAACTAATAGAAGAAATAAAATATTTCTAGTCAGAGTAATTGGATACAGAAATGAATAAAAACAATAAAATTATAAAAAAATAATTGATTAAAAATAAATGAAACAATTTAATAACATAAACAAAAAAATTAATAATGTTGATAAAAGTCTAATTAAACTGATACCCAAACAACTTAAAACAAAAACATAAAATTTAAACACTACCAATCATTTTTGGAAAGATTTTTTGAAATTCTATTAAAATGAGATTTCATTTTGAGTTATTTTTGAGTAAAATTGTAAAATAATATTTTCATATGTTTAATAATAAATAATGAAATAAAAAACCTCACATCCATAACCATTTTAAATTTCATACCACTTTTCATTTGAATAAAAAAGATTACTGGAAATCAATTCTTAAAAAATAACACACTACACATAGGATAATCGATTTTTCATTTGAAATATCATTTTTAAACACTTTACAAACCATTTACAATAATCTAATCACACTATAAAAATAAAATATTAATCAATTAAAACTATTTAATCAATAAAAAAATAAAATTCCCTTGGTGACACACATGTTAGTTTAGAAGGAATATAAATAAAATGTAAAAGGAATCCCATAAATTAAAGATTAAATCAAGAAATATCTATCCTGGAATCTGACCTATATACTAATGTGGGATTTTCATAGACTTTACCAAACACAGATTAAAGTACTAGCCTACGGTTTATCCAAACAATGAAAACTAACATATTATTCCACACCTAGCCTCATCTAAGGAATCCCCCTATTTATTCCTATTTCACAATGTAGGGGAGAATAGTTCAGTGAGACAATATATTGTGGCATAAATATAAACATTCCATTTAGCTACCTAGGTTCCCATTACCAATACAACGTTAAGGTTGGAAAAATTTCCATCAGTCCTTACAATCATAAAAAATCATGAATAATAATTCAGTGTCACCTATAATTTCCTCACAATAAATAACCCATTTTTATCCATCACCTAGTCACCACATATATTAAGAATAACCCATTAAAAAGGATTCAATCATAAATTCTACTAATAGAGTTTCACATACACACATACACACATTTAGAAACCCTTTGAATGTTCCAATATCCATTCTTAAAATATGACTCTTAATTTCAATTCATTTTAAAAACTAAAAAGTGGTTTATGAAAATTTTATTTAAAAATTTTATTTAAAACCCCTTTTGAATCTAATTTTGAAATAATTAACCACTTCAAATACCACGACTTAATTTTTAATTCACTCAATAACCCAAAGAGGGAAAAATGATTTACAACTCAATACCATTTAAAAACAATAATTTTTTGAGAAAACACATGGTATTTAATCATTCTATGAAAAACTAGAAAACACAACAAAAACCATTTATTCTATGTGAGATATTAATTTAAAACCCATTTCCCCCAAATTAATTTATTATCGATAGATGAAATTTAATAATTGATAAATTTAAAACACACAAGAACAATGAAATTTTATTTAAGAAAATTGCACATAAAAAATCATAATTAGTTCTATGTTGAATCCCCTAATAAAGACACAATGTGTCACCTATAGTGAATAATTCTTTAAAATGGAAGAAGATGTCCCAAACAATCCATAAAACTCAAAATCCCTATATAATAACCACTCATTAACACTGATATTGGAAGGAAAACCCATAGGGTTTTTTTCAGAGGAATTGAATAAGAGAGATAAAGGAAAAAATAATATAAAAGGGAGACAAATAAAGATAGAGGGGTTAACCTCCATAGATTTTCATGGAATCAAATTTTTGATGTTAAAAAATATGGGGGAGATGGATGAAGAAAACCTAGGTCATAGTCCCCTCTAGTCGAATGATGTGGGAGAGTAAGGGAGAAACCCTTAAAAACAAAAAGGGTATATAGTTTATTTCACTATTTAGACAAAACTACACAAATTTTGGATATGATATTGTCCAAGTTCTATAATTTTGTGCTACTAGGGGAGACCCTATTGTGGAATAGTCCATTAACCATCACTAATCTATATTAAAAAAGGAATTTGGGTTGTGACCCCTTTCCCAACCCTTTGAAGAAAGTCCCATGAAACACAATGTGGCCAAATATTCTCTACAACACTTATCCCCTTAGCACTATGTCCTTACATTTACAAAACACACATGACACCCTTATGAGGTAACACAACGTACATGCATCCATGATGTCGCATGAGCCTTATAGGGTGGGCCTACCTTTATGAAACACCCACAACACCACTATCTGATTCCTTATATTCCACAACCAATATCCCTATGATATTTCAAAAGCCTCCTTTCAATCTGTATAAGGGTATACCATTAAACAACCTATTACCTATACTGTAGAGACCCCATATGCCTTTTAGTCCTCCACAACCCAACTCACACCATAATATATTGCCCATGGTTGTGGAATGGTCTATATCATGTGCCCTCTAAAACCCCCAAGGGGTAATTGCAACATCTGTAAAGACACAAAAAAATCCCAGAAACTCTTAAAAAATATTAAAAAAATAATTCAAAACACTTTATCACGTGGGTGTTATATTCCTCCCCACAATGTTTGTTTCTATACAAAGAACGTCTTCTATATAATTATATTGATATGAAATGAAATATACCCTAATATAGCGTGAAAAGAAGAATGTGGGTGGGGGAAAATTTGAGGGGATTATAAAGAAAGGAAACATCAAATACAAATACTAATCTAAGGTAAAAAAAATATTCTATAAAAATTACCAAATATCCAAAAGTGAAACAAAAACTAGAACACCTGGCTAGGGACCCAAAATAAATGGAGACCAAGAATAATTCTACCCACCATTTACAGTTATTATATAATGATAAAATTAAAACAAACACCCACACTGAGATAAAACACCACCAAAACACAGAATTCCACTGAAATCATGTGAATCCTCAAATCATTATAAAATATAATATACATTGGAGAACCAAATATGATACCCAAAGAAAAAACAACCACACTAAAACTCATCCCAAAAAACATGGGATCTAGACCATAGGTAATTACAAATTCAGTAGGTACACATGGACCTCAATAAAGAAAAATTCAATATGAAAATACTATCAAGAAAAACATACACCATCAATTGATCAATCTAAAGAAAATTACACTGGTCCATGAAAATTATTTATAGTCTTAAGGACTCTCTAATTTCAAAACATCATGAAACTGACCTAAATAATGTTATTGTCACGACCCGTCCACCGGGGCCCGTGCTGTGACTACCCCAATCCCGCCTTCAAAAGGCAAGGGGCTGGCAACTAGCACCAAAGGTGTAATTCCCTAAAACTGGTAAGGCATTGCCTTTAGAACCTATAGACACCAACACAAGCAAGAACACAACTAGACCAAACACCATGTAAACAGTATAAAATATAGTTTTGATAGTAAAAGGAGACAAAATACAAGCCCAACAAGAATGTACAAGTACAACAGTGATACAATAGAACTGAAAGATAAGGGAAGATAGCTACTGGATCATCCTCCGGGGTTCCTAGTTGAAGTATAGGTACAGGTCGCCTCTTTAGCACTCCTTGTCCGACCGTCTCCTCTGTGTACTGACTCGATTTATGGTTCACCTCTAGGTATCGTCCAGTCCTGGTACTCTCAGCCTCAGTCAGTGCTTTTCGTCATCTACATCCAACATAATAGGAGGCAGGAATTTCCCATGCATGGGTGAGTATAACGATACTCAGTAGGGACCCTGAGACCCTTATGGTCCCATAAAATATAGCAAGGATAATCGACAAAGAATGAAATAAATAGATAACCCTACTTATGTATATGCCCATACATATACCTAAGTTATCATGTGATCCTTCTCAATCACGAGGAAATTGAATAAAAACAAAATCACCTCAAACCAAGATTTTATTCTTAGGGGTAGTATTAAGTAACATCCTCAGCCACATTATCAAAACCTCATCCACTGGAGAACTCCTCCTCTATCTTTTACAGTGGGCATGCCGTTACACTAGGTGAACTTCCCACTAACAGTGGACCGTTGAGGTACTCCTTCTGTAGAGTACCATGGATCTGCCGCATCGCCAAACGCGCTCCCCCCCCGTGGGTCTGCCACATCACCAAGTTCCTCCCCCTTGTATCCTACTAAGGTACTCCTCCTATCGAGTACTGTGGGTCTTCCGCGACACCAAGTAACTCCCCATTGTGGGTCTTCCACGACCCCAAGGTGATCCCCACGAGATTAGTTTAGTCACTCCGAGTCAAAACGGTCAGCAGCCATCAGGTCTCAGCCAGCTACATGGTCTCTACACTACGCTCGTTTGTCTCCGGGAGGATCTGCTCCACCAGCTACTGGTCAAAACTCGAACTGTCATGAAGTTCCATGAAGAAGTATCGAAAAGGTCTACCATGTCATTGGGGTCTCAACACAAAATACGATGCGTCAAAAGGACACTCGGTCTTTGAGTTATTAGCCTTTTAGTCCCAGGGGCCTGGTTGGATTTGTGCTCAATCGAAAATGACTATTTCCCATCTCAATCCAAAACTCCAGTGGAGTATACACAAAGGGACCGTCCCACTCCACGATTTCGAGCGCCACTAATAGTTCGTCAAACGGACGTCCAATGCCAATGTTATGGAAAAAAGAGCGCAAAGGGTTGTAGTGGGCCCGGGTCCGGTCTGACCCGGTCGGACCATCCCTGCCCGACCCGACATGGGTTGACCTGGTTCAGGTCAACCCAGCCCTACTTGCTAAGTCAGTCCTGGCCCGTGATGCGGTTCAGTTTGCTGGGAGGTTCAGCAGGCCATCAGGGCTGCATGGGGCCGTGGAGCCCGCAGGGGCCACTGGGCGGCTCGACCACTGGGGGTGCCGCGATGGCGTGGGGCCGGTTCAGCCAGGGGGATGTGGAGGGTGCGGGCCAGTTCGGTCGGGGTGCTGCAAGTGCGGGGGGGGGGGGGGGTGGTTCAGCCGGGGCACCGTGAGGGGCGCGAGCCGGTTCGGTCGGGGCGCTACGTGGGGGAGGGCCGGTTCGACCGGGGCGCCGCGAGGGGTACAGGTCGGTCCGTCTGGGGAACTGTGGGGAGTTGGTGGCCAGTTCAGAAGGGGCGTCATGGGGGTGTGGGCCGGTTCGTCCGGGGCACCATGAGGGTGTGGGCAGGTTCGTTCAGGAAGGCGGAGCACCGCATTGGCGGTGGGGGTCGTGGTGGCCGTGGGTGGCAGCGCCGTTGACTTCATCTTTTTCGTCGTCTTAGTCGCCTACCTCCATTTCGATGAGTACACCAAAGATGAATGGCGGAGGGGTTATGCCATGTTGGTTTGGGACCCAACCTCCGCGTTTTCGGTGGTAGCATTTGGCTCAACAAGAAAAAAGAACGATGAACATTAAATTTTACAACCTCCACAATGATTCATTCCCAAACCACAATAGAAAACAAGGAAAATATTATCACACAAATAAACCCCATACAACTGGTTGATACGTCAACAGAGTCACGGGGAAGAAGGAAAATTGTTGGGAAAAGATGGACATCGGTTTGTCGTAGTCGAAGACATCCTACGTCGGAGGAAGTCATAAGGAAGAAGGTCAAAGGAGGCCGGTGTTCTTCGTTGGGGATCACGTTCTTAGTTGGAGAACACATTCTTCATTGGAGAGCATAATCTTCCAAATGTTGGGCATCACGTCACATTACCATCACTTCTTTTCTTAGTGAGGCTGTCCCAAATCCCCCTCCCAAGATCCAGATATATAGGATTAGGGGTAGGTAGGTAACGATCGTTGAATTTATGATGGTCCATTTATTAGGAACCTACCTAAATTCCAACAATGTTGTTACTTAATTTAAAAATGGGGTAAGCCAATTAACTAAGCTCACACAATTAATGGTATGTGCGTTGGAAAATCTAATGTGGAGGAAGTCAAGAGGCTCCTCCACATTAATAAGGAGGGTTGACAGTTTCTCTCAATTAAAGGGGGGTTTTGTCCTGGGTGGTCCCCACCACCATAACCTCTCATTGGAGGTTATGGTTCGTGTGGTACCCACAACCATAACCGATCTTGAGAGGTTAAGGTCAGGTGGTCCCCACAACTCAACTTTTACATGGAGGTTTAGTTCCAGTGGAACCTACCTCCTAACACCCAAACAGGTGATGGAAATAAAAATAAATATGTTATACACTTTTATTTTTATTTTATTCACACATGAAAAACCCAAAAACTAACATTCACCCTCGACCAACTGCCGTCGAGGTGAACTTTTTCATAAGATAGAAAAACCTGCTCGCACGTTTACTGAATGTACCCGAAATAATGTTCATAAATTCATTTCGGGCACTCTGGGCCTTGGAATCACACGTCGTCAATTTTCATGTACTCGTAAAATTTCCATATATTTAAAAAAAATTACCTGGAAATTCTTGGGTCTTTACATTCTACCCACCTTAGGCTTTACCTCCCTGTAAGCCACAACTCAAACTGAGGGAACATGTGGGGGTACTAAGCACGTATCTGAGCCTCCGGCTCTTATGTGCTCTTATAGAGGTTCTCGTGCTGCCAGCGAACACACACCAAAGGTATCGACCATCCATGAAGGGCCTGCTCTTGTCGATATTCAATATCTACAGGAACCTTCATTAAAGTCATCCCATCATTGACGAACAAATCTCCATGGTCGATGATGTGAGAAGGGTCGTGCACGTATCTCCTCTGCTAGAATACATGGAAGATGTTGTGAAACTAGTGCAACTGAGGTGGAAGAGCTAAGTTGTCTGCCACCTCACCAACTCTGCTGAGGACCTGAAAAGGTCTGATGAACCTTGAGGATAACTTTCCGCCTGATCCAAATCGCCGCAAACCTCGTCGAGGTGAGACCTGTAGAAAGACATGGTCACCATCCTCGAATTCTAGAGGGCTCCTTCTCTTATTGTCATAGGACTTGTGCCTGCATTCTGCAGTCTTCATCCACTCCTGGATGAACTACACCTTCTCTATAGTAGCACGTACAATCTCTGGTCCGACTTGTGCTGAATCCCCTAGGTCAGTCTAGCACAAGGATGATCTACGAGGTCGCCCGTATAATGCCTCAAAATATACCATCCCAACGGTGGAGTGATAGATGTTGTTATACAAAAACACCCCCAAAGGCAAGTGATCCTCCCAACTGCGACCGACGTTGAGGAAAGAAGCACACAACATGTCCTTGAGGGTATGAATGGTCCGCTCAGTCTGACCATACATATTAGAATGGAAGGCGATGCTCAAACGAAGCTGCGTCCTAAAATCCTAGTGAAATCCCTTCCATAATAGGGAAGTAAAATGTATATCATGATCGGAGACTATCGTTGTGGGTACTCCATGTATCCACAAAATCTCTTGCTCATAAATGCATACCAAGATCTATACTAAACCATGATTTCTGATTGGTAGAAAGTGGGATGACTTTGTGAGTTGATCGGTGATCACCCAAATCGAGTCATGTCCTCTTGATGTACGTGGAAGACTTGTCACGAAGTACATGGGTATCCCATCCCACTTCTACTCTGGTACCTCTAAATGAAGAACAAAGCTTGCTCGTACCTGATGCTCCACATTCTAGAGAAAACTATGCAACTTCTTTCTTCATTCCCGACCGCAAGTGTTGTCGTCGGAGATCCTGGTACATGTTGGCCTATCTTGGATATACTGCTAGATGGGATGTGTGAAACTCCCTAAACACTTCCTCCTAAAGTGACACTAGTACCATGGTACATCCACTGAAGAATATGACATGATGCCCACCATCATAAAATCCATCAGATGCCTTTCTTGTGGATATATGAGTTCATCATGCCTCACAGTTAGAGCCTGCTCGCCACGACTCCCTGACTCACTGAAGAAGTGGTGGAGTTACTATAAGAGACTAAAGAAAAGCTGCTTCATCTCTATCCATAAAGGATATATTTAAAGCATCCAACTACTCCATATCATCGCCTAGAATCTGTATACCAGACCTCCTACTAAGTGCATCTTTGAAAAAGTACCCCTTTCGAGGAGTATAGACTGTCTCAAAGTCATAGTATTGTAGGAACTCAAGACAAAGTCACTCTCTCTAGTTCATTTACTTCTGGGTGAGGATATACCTAAGACACTTGTGATCAGAGTACACGGTAAAATGCTCTCCCATCAGATAGTGCCACAACATATTCATGATGAAGAACACTGCTTCTAACTTCAGGTCATGGGTAGTGTAGTTCTGCTCGTGTTGTCTCAACTGTTTAGAACCATATACGATCACTGCTCTCTCTTGCATCAGGACACATTTCAGTCCAGTCCTTAATGCATCACAATAGAATACATACTCTACGCCTTCCTCTGGAAGCCTCAAGATAGGGGAACTAGTCAAACTCCGACTCATATCCTGAAAGCTCTGATGGAATCTCTTTGATAACACAAAGGGTTGCCTCTTCTTCATCAAGGATGATAGTGGTGCTGAAACTCTATAGAAATCTGGCACCAATCTCCCATAGTATCCAACCAAACCCAGAAAACACCGTACCTCTGTCACACTCCTGGGAGGCTCCCAAGTAAGTACTGCATCAATCTTTTCTAGATCCACTAAAACTCCTACTTCTGAGATGAAATGTCCCAGAATGTGAACATCTCGGATTCAGAACTGGCACTTCGAGAGATTACCATAAATCTGGTTCTTCAGAGTGTGTCCAGTACTACCTGCAAATGATAGGCATTATCCTCCTCGGTAGTCGAGTAGATCAGAATGTCTTCGATGAAGACTACGACAAAGAGATCAAGGTATAGCTAAAATATCTTGTTCATGAGTCCCATGAACACTAATGGAGCTTTGGTTATGCCAAATGGAATAACCAAGAACATGTAGTGGCCATTCTGACACCTGAAGGTTGTCTTCTGCACATCCTCGTCTCATACTCTGAGCTGGTGATAGCCTGATCGGAGGTCTATCTTCGAGAACCATCATGCTCCCTACAGCTGATCAAAGTGATCATAAATCCTTGGGAGTGGGTACTTGTTCTTCACGGTCACCTGGTCTAGGCGCAAATAGTCAACAAAAAGCCTCAAGCTCCCATCCGCCATCTTGTAAAATAGAATTCGGGTTGCCCAGGGAGAAACACTGGGCCGCATGAATCTCTTCCCCTGCAAGTCCCCCAGCTATATCCACATCTCACGAAGCTCTGCATGAGCCATCCGATATGCTAGTGTAGATATCGATGCCATCCCGGGGTACAAGTAAATGTAAAATTCCACCTCTATTTGAGGAGGTAGACCTGGGACATCATCAGGGAAAACATCCATGTACTGGTCCACTACTACAAGATAACTCAGACTCTCCACATCAACATCTCCTAGGGTAAGGCTAGACAACAGATGAGAGATTTGCTACACTCTCCCTTGAGAAAGTCCATCCTGTGCTGAAAAGTCTCCCTTATCACTGGTGAATGTAAACCTAGTCCCATTTTTGCAGACACACCGCACATTGGGCTTCATACAGTCAATCTGAGCATGGACTGTAGATAACCGGTCTTCACCCTTGATGACATCGTAAGGCCTCGACCCCGCTACTAGGAGATCCTAGATGAAGCTCTCGCCTCCAAGAGTAAGATCAGACTACAAAAACCAGTACATAATCGTTGAATATTCTCTTGTAGGAGTCTCTAGCCGTAACGATTGAGCCAACGGCTCCATCGGAATCTCTGACCTCCGAACGAGGGTAGTGGAAATAAAAGAGTGACTGGAACCTATGTCTATAAGTACTACAGCTACGGTGGATTTGACACAGATCATATCTTGTATCATCTCCAGAGCACCATGCTCGTAGGCCTCAGCTACCTCAAGCTGAGCTCTCTCATGTCTAGCTACTCCCTACGGTCGGGGTGGACCTCATGGTGGTGGTGGAGGTAATATCTCAAATTGACTCCCACCGCCAGATGCATGAAAATATCCTCATGTACATACGCCTACTCTCTTTGGACCACCTCAATTGAATCTATGTCTTTACTTGGGTGGTCCATCGACCGTTTGATGATCATCCGAATGGTGGGTTAGATAGTCACGAGACATGTGACCCTTCCCGCCGTAAGTGAAACATTTCCATGTACTGACATATCCTTCTCCACTTCGGGTGCCCCACACAACCGATCCTGAGTCATGCAGTCGTCCATCTATGTCCTAGTTCTCTTGGACCTTTGTGACGTCTGTCTGCTGCCAGATGCAGAAGACTACGCTACGTGATGACTAGTAGTGGGTCTCGCAGCTGGTGTCTACTCAGCAAGGAAACTCTTCACCAAGAGGGATCTCTCTAACACCCCAGCCAATGTTGGGATGCTAAGTGAGATCATTGAAGCCCTGATCTCCCACCTGAGTCCCTACTCTAAGGTCTAGGCCCCAAGATTGGGTCCTGCACCATATCTGGGGAGTAGTGTTAGAGGTCAGTGAACCTCGCTGAGTACTAAGCTACAATCATTCTGCCCTGTTACAGATGATGTATATCTTTTATTCTCACTGCGTGAAGAGTTTTTGGGACAAAATCTACTCGAAATAGGCTCTCGAAGTTTTCCTAGAGAAGCGTCACCTCATTGTGGACCTTGAGAATCATGCTCCATAATCTGCCTACTGCTGCCAGCAGAAAGCTGGCGACAAGGATCACCATGAGATTGGCTGGTATCCCTACGAGTTGAAAGACTCTCACTATAGCCTCCAGCCAATCCTCAGCCGCCTATGGGTCTGTATCTACCATGAACCTGGGTGGCATTTAGTGCTGGAACTCGTGAAACACACTCAAGCGGCGAGCACCGTCTACTTCTGGGGCTGGTGGCAGTGGTGGCCTAGAGGGGAAAGGTACCGTTGGTGCCTCTGCGGAGCCCTCTACTAGAAGAGGGCCCTGTACCAAGGCCTTGTCGCTCAGTGGGATATCAGTGTGTACAAC
Organism: Viscum album; assembly: GCA_963277665.1. Lineage (NCBI taxonomy): Eukaryota > Viridiplantae > Streptophyta > Magnoliopsida > Santalales > Viscaceae > Viscum > Viscum album. Next base: position 1,292,699,450 of record OY728119.1, read on the forward strand.
TCTCATAACACTAGTCGACTCTCTGCGTGGAGGAATCTTGAAAAGAGACAGGTTCACTATGATTAAATTTATACCTGGTGAGCTGACCTTGTGATCTTATTTAATGAAAACCTTTTAAAATACACAAGCAATCATTGATTTCATGCACTGAGTCCGAAATCGGTAGTCAGTGTCTTGGTGTATGGATACGTCGGCCATCGCACCAACACTAGACTCCTGGAACTGAAAACCACACTCACTACACATAACACTATTGCTTCATAGAAAAGATTAGAGTCCTATGTTTTGTTGTAGAACTGAATCCTTTGATACCAATTTATCACGACCCGTCCCCCGGGGCCCATGCCGTGACTACCCCATGCCCACCTTCCATTGGCTAGGCCCTGACAACTAGTACCAAAGGCATAATTCACTAAACTTGGGAATAAATTTAATTTATAGCCTATAAACACACACACAAGAAAGCACATAGTTGGATGAAACACCATGTAAACTATATAACAAAAGAGTGATAAAAGTAAAATGGTCCAGAATACATGACCAACTAGAAAGTGTAAGTACAAATGTGATACAATACAACTGAAAGATAAGGGAAGACATCTACTAAATCAACCTCCAAGGTTCCTACCTGAAGGGTAGGTAGAGATACCCTCCTCAGTACTCCATGTCCGACCGTCTCTTCCATGTACCGACTCGCTATATGGTCCACCTCTAGGTACCGTCCAGTCCTGGTACTCTCAGCCTTAGTCAACACTGTCCATTGTCTACATCCAACACAACAATGTGTGGGCATAGCTCGTGCAAGTGTGAGTATAATGATACTTAGTAGGGACCCCGGGACCCTAAAGATCTCAGAAAATCCACGCAGGATAAACCACAAAGAATGAAATCAATAGATAACCATACTTAGGTAAATGCCCGTACATATACCTAAGTTATCAAGTGATCCATCTCAATCATGTGGAAAACACATAACAATGATTCATCTCAAACCAAGATTATATTATAGGTGTAGTATCATGTAACATCCCGAGTCACATTGTAAAAACCTCGACTGCTAGAGAACTCCTCCACTATCAAGTATAGTGGGCCTTCCATGACACCAAGCATGCTTCCCACAGAGCTTGAACTGCTGAGGTACTCCTCCTGTCAAGTACCATGGATCTGCCACATCACTAAGTGCTCTCCCCACTGTGGGTCTACCGCGTCACCAAGCATGCTCCCCCCAATAGCCTACTGAGGTACTCCTCTTGTCGAGTACTATGGGTCTGCCATGACACCAAGGTGATCTCCACTATGGGTCTGCCGCAACACCACGACACTCCCCACTGGACTAGTCGAGTAACTCATATTATAAACAGTCAATAGTCGTCAGGTCTCAGCCAGCTACTTGGTCCCCAAATTACGCTTGCTCATCTCTAGGAGTATCTGCTCCACAAGCTATTGGTCGATATTGCAACTGTCACGAACTGACATGAAGAATTATCATAATGGTCTGCCACATAATAGAGGTCTCAATGCAATAGACGGAACATAAAATGGACAACCGGTCTATGAGTTATTGGTCTTTTAGTCCCGGGGGCCAGGTTAGATTCATGCTCGATCCAACCTTACCATTTCCCATCTCAGTACAAAACTCTAGAGCAGTATAATCAAAGGTAACGTCTCACTCCATGATTTCCAGCACCATTGATGGTTTATCAAACAAACGTTCGGGGAGAATGTTATGTCCAAAAGAGCGTAAAGGGTCATATTGGGCCTGGGTCCAGTCCGACTCGGACCGACCTATCTTGGGGAAACCAGGTTCTGGTCGACCCGGCCCGACCCACTGGGTCAGGCTCGACCCGTGATGCGACCCTGTCAGCTTGGAGGTCAGGCATGCCGTGATGGCTGCAGCCCCTACAGGGGCCATGAGGTGGCTCGACCGTGGTGGGTGTTATGAGGGAATGTGGCCAGTTTGGTCGGGGCACCGCGAGGGGCGCTGGTCGGTTCGAACAGGTAATCACGAAGGCGCGGGGCCGGTTCGGCTGGGCTACCGTGAGGGGCGCGGGCCGGTTCTTCCGGGGCGCCACATGGGGCACGAGCTGGTTCCTCCCTTGCACTTCCAGGGTGCAAGCCAGTTCTACCAGGAATGCGGAGCACCGAGGGGGAAGTGCGGGTCGCAGTGGTCACTTGTGGCGGCACCGTTGCCTTCGTCATCTTCATCACCTTCCTTTATTTCGAAGAGTACACCAAATAAGAATGGTGGAGGGGTCATGCCATGTTTTTTTGGCCTGCACCCTCATCGTTTAGGGTGTTAGCATTTGGCTCAACAAGAAAGAAGAATGATGATCTTCAAATTTTACAACCCCTGCAATGATTCTTTCCCAAACAGCAAAAGAAAACAAGGAAAGTATTATCACGCAAATAAACCCCCGACTCCAGGTTGATACGTTGATGGAGTCATGGGGAAGAATACAAATCATTGGCAAAATTTGAACGACGGTTCGTCGTAATCGAAGACTTCCTACGTCAGAGGAAGTCCCAAGGAAGAAGGTTGAAGGAGGTTGGTGTTCTTTGATGGGGAGTGTGTACTTTGTTGGAGAATGCGTTCTTCATTGTAGAGCATAATCCCTTATGTGATGGGTGTCATGTCACTTTACAAGTGCTTCGTCTCATGGTGATTCCATCCTAAATCCTCCTCTCAAGATTCATATATATAGTAAAGGGGGGTAGGTAGGTAACGATCGTGGAATTTATGATTATCCATTTATTAGGAACATTCCTTAATTCCAACGACGCTGTAACTTAATTTAAAAAGGGGGAAAGACAATTAACTAAGTTGGCACAATTAAAGGTGTGTGTGTTGGCACAATTAATTTAGAATAAGTAAAGAGGCTCCTCTACATTAATGCGGGGGTTGAGAGTTTCTCTCAATGAAAGGGGGTTTAGTCCCGGGTGGTCCCCACCATAATAACCTATCATGGGAGGTTATGGTTCGGGTGATTCCCACCACCATAACAACTCATGAGAGGTTAAGGTGTGGTGGTCCTCACACCTCAACTTCCACATAGAGGTTTAGTTCTAGTGGACCCTACCTCCCAACACCCACATGGGTGTTGAAAATACAAATACAAAGGTCATACACTTTTATTTTAATTTTATTCACACACGAAAAACCCGAAAACTATATTTCACCCTCAACCAATTGACGTCGAGGTGAAAGTCTTTTTAAGAGAATATCAGCACTACAAGTTCAACGGTGCCCTCAGACTTCAATTCTGAGCACCAGTTCGAAATTTCGAAAAACCAGCTCGCAAGTTTATTGAACGTACCCGAAATAAAGATTACAAATTCATTCCGTGAACTCTAGGCCTCATAATCATGTGCTATTAATTTTTGGGGACTCCTAAAATTCCCATATATTTTAAAACATTACATGCAAATTCCGAGTCTTTACAACTATACCCAAGAACACAAGAAATATAAGAAAAAAACTAGATCAATAAGGCACACACAAAACTAAAACTCACATCAGACCATTTATAATAATAATAAATCTCTTTAAAAAATTCAAAAAACATATGATAGAGGAGAAACTAATAATAAAAACTATTACCCTCCCTAATAAAAACTGTTTAATTTTTTTTATTTATATATATATATTTTAAATGAGTATAGATGACCAATTTTCAAGTTTTTTAAAATAATCAGGCTGTAATTGGAGCTATATCAGGCTAACATGAAAAATAGTGTAAGATAAAAAGAAGAGATACTAAGTATAAATTCATCAAAAAAATGTTTGGTAATTATAAGACAACTGGATAAGAAATGAAATCATCTACATAGAATATTAATTGAATTTTCAATCTAAAAAAAATACTAGTTCAATCTCCTTTTCCAAGAGATCAAACACACAAAAGGATTAAATTTTGGGGTTTTACACTCCAAGAATCGTCCGACTGTAATGAAAATTGAAAGGTAATGATGATGAAAGAAAATTCACCATAATATTCCAATGTCTTGAAATTAGAGAATGGAGAAAATCAATCAAGATCAATTTCTCGAATTGATCATGAAGTTTGATGTTTAGAATTAATAAGATCAAAATTTTGAAATTTTAAATCAGAATCGATCTGGTTGATCAATTTTGACATTCGTAAAAAATGATTTGTGAAAAGACAAATAAATCTAACCAGTATTATTCAATATCCCAAAAAAAATTATACAAGAATCATTAAAAAAGAAAAATAAACAACAAACCCTATAAAAATTATGCATGAAATTAAGGGAAATGAATCCCCCCTCAGAATATTTTTCATCAATGATTACTACTTTCTCCTCTTGGTCAGCTTCAAACTATGATTTATGTTAAAATATATAGGTCTTTCTCCCCTACTTATCCCTAATGGGTCTCATAATTCTGCTCATGAAAAGTGTCAAATCCTTCTCCCCTCCATTTCTAGTATATTTATAAATTAAAAATATTCTTTCATACATGGTTTTCTCACCCATGTCATCACCAAATTAATCTGGTCTTTTCTTTTTCATCATCCACAGGTTGTAGTCTCTTGCAATCTTAGTCACTCTAAAAATTCCCCTATAATTGATTTCTTGGCAGTTAGTGATCACGATAATTGATAATTTCACTGTCCATATTCAAATCTATATAATTAATAATTCTGGATTAATAAAAAACACTTATAAAAATAATAAGAAAAAAATTATTAGAATTATTAATAAAAATCATCAAAAAAGAAATTATTAAAATTATTAATTATTATTACTAAAGATAACAAATATGTTTAATTATATTTATTTGTTTATTTTTATTTAAATATCATATAAAATAACTAATTTATTAAATACCTAAATTTATTTTTATTATTAAGTAAAAATTAAATTATTAAGGTAATTAATTTATATGAATTTATTTGATCGATGCCCACGAAGGATCCGCATCAAGGCTCCTCTACGACGGCTCCAATGAGAGGCAATGCTGGTAGGTCCGAATGGTACCCACATCAAAACATCTTGAACCAGAGGCAGTTTCATCCTTCTATGAGAACTCTCCTCAAACGCGGCCTTCTTTTGGCGGTGGTGTCTGGTGGAATCTCGTGCTCCTATTCGGATGACGGAAGGTTCTAGATCCAGTGTCACAAAGCAACGAGGGTGGTAGGATGAATGATCTCTGATCGTAGTGGCTTCTTGTTATATATCTGCACAAGGTGGAGGTGGTGGCTTCAGATCTGAGATATCGAAAAGGCCTCCGTGGCGCAGTTCCTTCCTCCAATTAGCGGTGACCGGTTCCTCATGAATATAACATTAAAGAATAGAATAATTCATAATAAATACTAAAATTGATTAATTTGAGATAAAATAATTGATAATAATAAAAGTAAAAGATTAAACATTTAATGAAAAAATCAGTTAATAAATTAAAATAATCTGAATAAATTTTTCATTATTGAAAACATACATGACGTAAAATTAACAGCACAAGAAGAACTAATGTATAAAAAATTCTTAAGAGAAATAATGCACCAAAAAAATTAAAAAGGAAAAAATTAATATTTTAAAAGCCTAAAATAAATTAAAATAACTTTAAAATTTAATAAAATAATAAATTTAATAATTAAATTATAATAGCTTAACTAATTATAAAAATTTCTAAAATTAAATCATTAAAACATTAAAAACACAATAAAAATGTATGGAAAATCAGTAAATTTGAGGGCCACATCAGTTATAATGACCTAACATGGGTTATTTGAAAAAAAATTAATCTAATTAAAAATTAAAAAAATTAAAAAAATAATTTAACTTTAAAAATAAATCAGACGAAAAAACATTTTTGAATTAAAATTATATACTTTTCACTATTAATAAAAAATGAAGCATCACAAAAAAATATGGGAAATTTACCTTAAGATAATTATTATATTCCTATTTTAAATTTAAATATTATTTTGACATATATTATTTATAAAATTTTCCAAAAATTTATTTAAAATATGTTCTTAATTAAAAGGTGGTAAAAGTGCCTTAATAAAATATAGGTTTTTATGTGTAATATTGAGTTTGTTATTATCTTAAGTTTATTGAATCTGTTTGATGAATTTGAAAAATATTTTATTAAATATATAATATATATATCTAATTGATATCACTCACTAATTGTAATTAATATAATTTTTAGGAAAAAATACCTTTGTGAGCATAAAAAATAGATTTATATAAAATATTTCTATTATTTTCAATTGGTTCTTATATTCATTTCTAATTAATTTGTAATAAATGAATTAGTTTATATTTATGTAAACCATATATTTTAATAAGTTAGTTAATAATATTCATAAAAAATAGTTTATATCTTATTTAATTGAATAATAATATTTTTAATAATATATTGTTGTTTATTGAAACTCATTTTTGTGTATAACGCAAGGCATCAATGAAACTCGTTGTTGCTTGCAATGTTTTTTTACTAAGTGTCATGTGAATTAATAACTATGAAATATAGGGAATTTATTGAAAGAATAAATATATTATTAATTTTTAGGATATTATATCCCCTTACGTGCTTGGGGTTTCATGTCATACATTTTATAAAATACAATGTTCTTACTTTATATTTTTGTGGGATGAAATTGTTACATACCAAAAAATACTAAAATCATAAACAACGAAAAAATATAAAAAAAACCATAAAAAATGATCTTCTTAAAGAATAAGATCACCAAAAATGTAACCTCTTCTGATACATCAACATACAAAACCTCTAAATATGTCCCAAACAACCTCTTTAATGACACATCATCTGAGGGAACAAATTAGAAGACTTTGCAAAACCTAATTATCTACATTGGAATCACACAAGACATCTTTTACTCCTTTAAGAAAACTAAACGTTCCCAATGAGTACTCTCCACTTGTCCATGACCATCTCATGCTTCTCATTGGAAGAGACATCTCCATCGATACCAACAAAAAATGGAAGATTATTCACCAGATTCATTTTTACCCACTTTACTTCTACCAACACCACCACCCTTGATGCCTAAGGATTTTCTATAGAACTAAATGCTTTCTAAATAATCGGTAACCACACCACTTCCTTAAAATTAACATTGAATTCTATAAAAAGAATACTTTTGATAATTTATAATGACTAGGGTAGATTACAAGTGAAGAAATAATTCATACTCCACCGCACAATATTAAGTCTAGGAATAGTGAATAAGTTGGAAAACCACACATAAAAAAGGATGTCAAGCACCCTAGAGATCATCCCAATGAATAATCATCCTTTTATTCTTCAAATACTTTATGGGAGGAATACTTTAAAAAAATTATAATCAATAAAATAATATTCCAATGAAGAATGAAACAATTAAAAACAAATATATTTTTTCAAGAAAAACACCCATTTCATCTTTTTTATAAAAATTTCTCATTTAAATCACTACTCCTTAATAAAAACCCCTCTATATTTTTTTTGAAATATAACTCTTCCATTTTAGAATACACACCCATTAATACAAATCCCATTTCATTTGAAAATTTTCAATAAATCCATTCCTTCAAAACATTCCACACCCTTTTTAAAAACCATTTAATTAAATAATTAGAGGTAATGGTTTTAAAAAACTAGAAACACCCATTCCCATTCTATTTCAAAACAACACACCCTCATTTATATGATTTTTTAAGAACCCACTCATATTTTTATGTGAAAAAACCCCTTTATTCACAAAATACCTTCAAAATATCATATTGTAATCTATTACCTTTGAAGCCACTATAAATAATTCTTTTTAAAACAACTCATGATGTTTAAAAACAATACAAAAATAATAAAAAATTAATCTCCAAATAAACAATCCAATGAAAATTTACCTTTCTATCCAAAAAACCTGGCTTATAAAACATATGATAATACTTAAAAATTCTAAATCATAGAGTGAGAGATAAACATAATTCAGAACCAAGAAAAAATTATAGATTTCGATAATATTCATTCATAGATAAAACATCTTAATATATGAATATTCGTTGAATGAAATTTCAATCCACTCTAGAATCTTTTAGTTATAGTATATTTGGAAGAATGGAAACATAAAAAAATAGTTCAAAAAATGTCCACGTTATCTCCCACATATTTCCTCATAGATATCACCTCTATTGGATGCATCATACTTAAAAAATTTATTCATAGTATGGGTAAAGAAAACATAGGAAAAAGGTGAGCTCAGATGATTATTATGGGTAAACAAATAAGATATCAATGATCACAGAAGCATAACATGAGCATAAGTTTATTATAATATAATATTAATGTTTGAAAACCATACCCCTCATATCAAAGATCATAATATTATGTCATGGAATTAATCATGGTAGTTTATAAGACATGAATCACAATGGAATCAAAGAACATGAACCATAAGATCATAATATAGGCATACAACATGAAATTGTGCCATACAAATAATCATAAAATTCATTTCTTTATTAGTCAGTATAATTTACAAGGCTATCAAAGTGGATTGATTTCGATTCACAAACCATCATAGTAGTGAATTTTCACTCCCAAGACTATCATAGTGAACAGATTCCCTTACTGAACGTGGTTCACTTCCAATTCTTATCCTATTTTTATAATAATATGTTAATATTTACCCAATTCATTGGAGGGAGAAATATGTACCACCCATCACATAATGAAAATCATACATATGTGTTCCATAAGATCAGGAAGCATTCATAATATCAGAGACCATAGAAAAAAATGGGTTTCAAAAAAAAATTTCATTATAATATAAATCATGGAAATGAGATGTGTTTATTAAACATTTCAACATTACAAAACCGATTGAAAAAATTGGTTTCATAAACATTTCGTCATTTAATCATAAACATAAACCATCTAGTTAAGTAATTAATATGGTATCTTAGGATTATATACCCAATAAATAATATGTTACATAAAAGAATGTAATCTTAGATGGAAAATGATTTTAAAATAAAACATGGAATAATTTTGGAGGAATATAACATTTCCATTTCAAAATAATATCTTTTTAAAAATCTTCACAATTATGATGGAAAATATTTTATTTGAAAAGAAAACTTCAAACATGTAATGTAATAATCAAATAAAAGTTTAGTCATGATAGTGGTAAAATGCTTTCATTCCATATATTTTAGAAAACATTACTTTCATATTTGTTTTGTGAAAAGTCATGAAGTACCTCAATTGAAAAAAACAAGAAGATTAATTTCAAAACATTTTTTAGAAAACCAAACATGTATAATAATGAAATTAATCTATCACATGAGAATGGTAGAATCATTTTTTATAATTTTTTTAGAAAACATGGATATGGAATAGAAATATTCCCTATAGGATACTTAAATATAATCAATCCCAAATATTGATGCGATTGGGAGATATAACCCTTTCCTCTAGTCTCCCTTGCTTTGAAATCCCTCCCATATCCGGTATAATAAAATTTTATTTTTTATAGTTCTATAAAATTTTCATGTTTATAATTATGATATCATATATTATCACTTTATAAAATTTCAATAACCCTTTTTTTAATAATTAATCCTAAAAAGTGTAATTTTCTAGTGACAACTATTTCATTTATCATGATAATATTAATTTAGTAGTTCTTTTACATGTATATTTATATTTATTCCATAATATTCATAATATTTTTCATTTTATAAATATAATATATATTCAATATATATATATTTAGAGTCATTCATAAAATATAGAGACATAAAAAATAATTACATTGTTCATGGAGATGGTAGGTCATACGTATGCAAGAATACTATTTTCATTTTTCAATGGATGGGAAAAAGAAAGTTAAATATTAGTTAAATATTAAATGATAATTATTAAATCATATAAATAAAACATAGCGGTAAAAACTGCCCTTAACAGTGCTTAAAAAGCGCTGTTAATCTCGGTGAAGATAAAGGGGGCTCCCTTTTTCAGCGCAAAGCAAGCACTGATAAAGGTAGTCTTTATCAGCACTATTTTCAACGCTGATAAATGTATAATATATCAGCGCTAAAAATATCATTGATAAACCATGCCTTTATTAGCGCTATTTTGAGCACTGATAAAAACTACCTTTATCAGCGCTCAAAATAGTGCTGGTATATTTTACATTTATCAGCGCTTAACTAGTGCTGATAAAGGCCAAAGATCCTGTGCAAATCCAAAACCTGCACAGAACCTCCACAGAACCTAGAAAAATTACAGCACCTACACACAACACAAACAACACCTGCACACAGCACAAACAACACCCACATACAAAGCACAGAAGAACCAAAATGCTACATTAATTTCCTTGAAATCATGAATACAAAACAACTCATTTCTATATACATTTAATGCAATCTTTAATTTGGTTACAATTACAATTATCCAACACAGTTAAAAAACAATGATGTTCCATCGTTTTTGCATCCATCCGCTCAAAAAAATTGTCATCCATGGCGGTAGTTTCCGAACAAAGCAATCGAACTGAGGAAAAATATTTCAACTACATAATAAAAAAATATATTATGTTAGTAATACAATAATTAAATAAATAATGGTGTTGCTAAATTGAATTATTCTAGTGAGGCACAAAACATAAAATAACCAATTAATGAAGTGACAAAATTAGGTTAATGCCCTTACCTCAACTAGACGTCCAATAAACTATCTTCAATTCCTACCAACCAAAATTGAGTCCATGATCACATGTATTAATGTCCAAAAACATTAAATTAAATAATTATTTTATTTTAACAACAAATCCAGCTTGGTATATTAGGTGCCAAACACATCGTCTAATCCAACAAATCTAGAATGCTGAGAAACTAGGTGAGATCCACTCCTGACACACCCCTAAGCCTAGAAAACACTAAATCCCCAATATATATTACTAAATTTATGACAAATTAAGCCTAAATTTTTGAAAACCCATAAATAAATCTTCCACAAAATAAAATCTGCATCAAATAATGATTGATTACTAGTTTATGAAATTTTGAGACATTCTCTAAGAGTCATATATAAAAGTCCCATGAAGAACAATGATTTATCCATACTAAGGTATAATAATTACACAAAGAACAATAAAAACTATATGAAAGTCTTTGAACAAGAAGTTAGAGAAGCAAGGAAGATGTAGGAGAAGATACCACATTGATTTGAAATGACGAACAACCGATAATCCACTCAGGTCTAAGGGGAAGGAAGGAGGGGAATGGGGTTTGGCCACCCCCTAAGAACATGGTGCCCAAACGAAGAAACCTCAGGAGGTTTATAATTTATAAAACCATCACCCACATAAAAATAAGTTTTAAATCGTGTTACAAGAAATGAACCAAGTGGTGACATCACTATATTTTGGGTCCAAACCCTTACTTGACCCCTTTTCTCCATTTACGACAATTATCACCCTATTAAATGAATTCATGTTGTGAATTACCCTTTCACGCTATGAGTATCCTAATGCTACTATATTTCAATAGAATGACTACCCAAATCATCCTTGATATCCTCCCAAAACCCAATGACATCCCTCTAGCCCCAATACATGTCTGAAACACCTATTAGAACTGGTATATTATACCTTTTTCGATGATTTCTTTTGTTATTTTGGAATTACATAATTCCCCATTGGAAGTGTAGCAATGTACTAATCAGATGTTATATGATATACCATGAATATTCTTGTGTCCATGTATTAGATGAGATATCAATGAAAATTTATCTCATTAGTATACATACCAACACATTAAATCCGAGCATTAGCGACCTTAAGGTTTTCTTCAACTACTTCTAGTTCTGACATGGAAGTGGGACAATATTTCAATGGGATATTTGGTTAGGTTTTCATTTACCCCTTGATGGAAGAATTAAATATGGGTTTTGATCAATTGGGTGACAAAATAATCTCAATTTATATACATTTTATATGAAAACAATTATAAGAAAATCAAAAATCAATTTTTAATTGAGATTATCTTTTTACATGGAATTAATTCTACTATATTCTTTTTTAGGGAACCTGATTTTACATATTGTTTTTGGATATGTCCCTATGAGAAAATGGGATTCCATGTATGATTGAGCATGACATATGTTTCTGACACTTTCTGTAGGGGCACGTTTCCTGGAGCATGTTGATGTTCGATGGCGGTTCATTGTACCAAGCATTCATTTGTTTAAAAGGCGAGTGACATTCATCACTTATAAAGAGATGTCTTCTCCTTGATTGAAACAGGGTTATGGGATGTCGTTCATTCCATCCATGGATTCCTCCTCAGAATGCATTACCTAGTATGAGTCTCCCTAATTGAATAAGACATTGTTTGTGAAACTTGTTCCTGGTTCCATCTCATTATTGATGATGGTTAATTACAATGATTATATCTGGACATTCCCAAGGGTCATTCCAGGGCATAATACTTCAGTTAGGAAAGTATTCACATTGGGAATCAGTGGAATGTATGTACACTAGAACATTGGTCACATGTATTCATCGTCGTCAAAGGGATTCTCAACAAAATGGAAACCCATGTTTAACTTAGGGTATTCCATGAGTTTAACATCCCACAGGGATAAAGGGTCATGATTTAATGTCTTATAGAGATGTAATGGGTGGATGAAAACACTTATAATGGTTGATTATCTAGGTACATCTCTAGGAGGGAGCACCTGGATTGTTTACCTGATAGATGGATCAAAACGCCCAATGAGGTCTGACCCAAGTGTGGTACATCCCATAAAGTTAAGGTTTCTCATTTTGAAGATTTATTCAGATTCTACTAAGGGAAAAATATGATGAATAATGAGCGAAGCTGTACCCCATTGAGGGGGTCACAATGGTTTACCATTGGTTTGTATTTAACCTCATGGAGGCATCCTACATACCCTATTTAGAATACAAGGATCAAAACCCATATATTTAAAAGAGGTATGGTGTGGGTATTTCCCATGTTTAGCTTCCCTTCACACTAAGAATACTCTTGGATGGATGAGTATGGGTTTTTTGGGGCTTATGCATAGTCAGATTCTCAGGTTCTTCAAAGAGTAGCAATGGGATGAATGTGACATCCGTGCTAAGATGAACCATGTGAATGGCGTGATCCTTTTAAAGAGGCACAAGACACAAAAAACATGTAGAGATGTCTGTAAATATTATTTATAGTGGCCATGGGGCTCATCAGACTCCCCATACCATCCATAAACACATCAAAACATCATGAGGACAAGATTATACATGATGTTGCATCACAGGGTTGATTCTTTTGATGATGTACTGGCCGTTTGAGCTTGGATTTCATCTCAACCAGTCATTCCCTATCTTGAATTATACTGAGACACATATTTTGGTTCCAAAAAATCCCTCAACAATACTGAGTATCTCTTGCATCTACCTAGAAATAATTGTGCAAGTCAAACCACAACACATGTGCTCAAATACATGTTCAAACAAACGAGATACAAAACATTGAAATTTCTTAAAAATGAACCAAGGGGTACACATGTGCTCAAATATTATCTCATCATGTTGAATATGATCCCTATACTGTAATTTCATAAATATTTATATTTAGGACCTATATCTAACTGAAAATGGTGGATATATACCGTATTTGTTGATTCCATCCAACGTTTTTTGGAAAATCGATTTTGTTGATCCTCGGTGGTTTCGTCGTTCACCCCATACACACTGCACACCATCATTACAGACTTTAATATTGATTTTTTCAAAGATCAATAATATGAATATGGGGATAGAAAACATTGAGTAATAAATTAACATTTCAATACATCGGAGCTTTCTCAATTCACCAAAGAAGGTTGGGGGATAATCAATGATCATATATAGATAATATATGTAGTAGGAATTCACCTTCATCCTATTTGTGTACCATCTTCCATCAATTATGTTGCCCATTTGTTTCTAAAAACATGTATATCATCTTCTGAATATGAGTTTTTGTGACAATCATGGTAGTACTGAAAAAATATAAATACAAAAAGGATTAATAAATATTCTAAATGAACTCGTAATTATTTTTGAAAATACCTCATCAGGGATGCTAGTTTGTTGATGAAATATGATCTCTTTCATAAATTTACAAACATAATAACCACAGTACTTTCCGTTTGTTTGATTTGGACACTGCAGAAACATCGACAACAATAAGTAATTTGTTTTTATATGTGTTTGGATAGTGCAATTTTATTATATATACCCAGATACTTTTCTAGTTTTAGATATTGTTGGTTTTCTCATCCTTATGCCCTGGATTCATTCCATGCATTAGAATATATTGATGCAACACCCTATCATAACAGAATCCTCATTACAAGATATCATAAATTATATAACTAGATGTTTAGTTTTAAAATGTTGGATCTAGTGTATTACAAATTAACAAACGCCATCATGCGTGGTCGGTTTGTTGGATATCCATGCGTTGAATCCAAAAAATAATTCTTTAGAGTATCCAAATTGACAGCAATCAGCATCCAATGCTCCATAAAAATACAAAAATATATGAGTAATGAAATAAATGAAAATATAGTTGGTATGAATAAATTATAGAGTTTTACCCCTGTATCTTTCGTATTAAAAAGAGTCTGTCATCCGAAATTTTGTTTTCAAACGACTTCAGCAGGGATGGCATTATTGCATCCTCTTTATCAGAATCTATTTCGTCTTTTGAAGAGGTGGTGTGAGGACTAACGAGTCCAAATTTTTGTTCTTGTGGACATCCCTTCAATTGTTTTTAATATATACATCTGCCAAAAACATAAAATGTATTTATTCATAATTATCAGAGTATATCAGATTTTGTAAAATAAAATCATGAAGACTTACCTCATGTATACATTTACAACTGGGGAACCTAGCCGTTCATACATGAATAGTTCATTTAGATTTCTAGCACTAATGAAATCTGATGTTTCCTCTTCATACATATCTTTTTCGAAATAAACTATGTGAGTATTTTTGTCTTTCAACTTTTTATCCACATGAGCCTGCAGTGATGTTAACTATGGATATTGAACAGGCAGGGTGAAGGTTCTCTCAGTAGAACATTTCAATCATTTGGTTGATCCTTGAGATAGTTTTGAGCTGATATTTTATTTCACCCCATAGTATTTTTTACTCTGTAAAAACATTCATTGGTTCAAACCTTTTTTTCATTAAATGTTAATGGTCCAGCATGAAAAATAAATTAGAAATGGATACCTTTTTGTCAACATGTTTTTTACAAGAACTGTTGGCCATGTGATGAATGTTCCAACAACTTTTTCAACTGTATGAATGTCTTCATCGTCATTTGGAATAGTTAGCCCAACACTCGGCTCAATAGCTGTGTTATTTGACACTCTAATATGATCTTTTGGAAGCTATCTATTGTGTAGAATGCCGTTTTGCGTATTGAACACCATAGCCCTCGCTACAAGCTGATAGGTGGGAGTTGATAAATATAAATCAAAGTCATTTTCACCCTGTGGAATATTAGAACAGGAAAGGTATCAATGTCTATGTAAATCAAATTTCATATAAACAATTATTAAAACATTTATTACCTCATCTAAGTCAGGTTTTTTAGGTGAAGGGATCGCCTCAAAGCTGGTGGGGGTGTGGCGGGGCCATCACGGACGGGTTGTTGTTGAGTTTTTTCTTCTCTTTGCCTCTCCCCCATCAATTTTTTTATCATCTCGCTCAGGTATTTTAATTATTCTTGAAAAATATATAATTGTTCTTCCAGATTATCCATTTTTTCATTTTGATCCTCCATTTGTTTTTATTTTTGAAAATATATTCGGGGTGTCACCCCAAACCCCGCACCTCTAACGCCGCCATACTGTTCTGGCTGCTTCAAGGCTGCTGAAAGTATGTCTGCATCTGGTGTGTTTGTTGTTTATTCTTGTGACTATTTCAGATAGAAAATGTAGAAAAATAATTAGTTATTGTAATGTAATAGCGATTTAAAGAAAATCAAAATTATATTATATCATACTTACACATGTTTCCCACACATTTTGGGTGTTTCCATCTATTAGTATCCCCTCCTTATTTACACGAGACTCCTTCCATAACACATGGCATGGGATGGATATGGATTTCGATTTCGATTCATCAATCTTCATATAAAAAGAGAAACATGGTTATGGTGTTGTTTTATGTCACATACTAGTAATAGGGTAGATTTAAAAGACGTACCAATTTTTTCTCAAGTTCATCGTACCCCATCCTTGCTTTACGGTATGGGTACCCTGGTTTTGTTGCGTATTTTTTATTTTTAGCACTCAGTAGCTTTTTCATAAATAAATAATTGTCAATCGGAGTGATGAATACAAGAAAACATCAAGCAACATATTACCCCACACAATGTACCTGAAAAGTCTGCTCCCCACGATGGTTGCTAAATGCATCCCATGCTCCTTGGGATATCAAGTGTGCATAAAGAGGAGGTGGGTGCGACTTGATTTTCCCTTCTGCATCTTTAAGATGATATTTTGTTAAAATTGTGCAGAAAACACTATGAATCCTTCCTGAAATTCTTAATACATATTCCTTGTGCGAGGCATCTACTATAAATTCACTCTGTAATGGATGATGAAGAGTAAGTCAATGTTTTGGTATTTTATTTTATTTTAATAAATTAAAAAAATGATATCATAATGTTACCATAATCGCTTCCCACATTAGCGTCTTCAGCCCAGTGACAAGATGGTACCATGACTGTACATCAATCGGCCCGCATTGTCGAGTGACGATTCCAATGTAGCTACTAAAGATGGATCTTTTGGGGCTAACATGTTGGCCTCGCTTATTCCATCCCACCTCAAATTTGACGCCTTTTTCTTTTGCCTTATGGATTTTAGCAAACACTGTCAAACTACGAAGCTCTTGTTTTTTTTCACTTTCAGGGTTTCATTTCCTACAATTTCTTCAGAAATAGCATCAATATCTTCCCCTGGAGTGCTAGCATCAGCAATGGGACTAGCAACAATAGGCTGAGAAACCTGTTGTACCTCTGCACTGGGACCAACAACAACAGGTTGAGAAACGTGTTGTTGCTCTGCACTGGGACCACCAGCATCTGGTTGAGAAACCTGTTGTTTCTCTGCAGTGGGACCACTAGCTGCTGGTTGAGAGACCTTTTGTGCCTCGAGATTGGGCACATCAGTAGGTGCACAAGTCATCATCTATAGAATTGGTTTAATATTTAATTTAGATAACATAAAAACAACAACGGACAGATAATAACATAACGTAACACAATGTATCTTACAATAAACAAATAACCTGATTATTGTACACTCTTTTTTTCTTTAAAGGATAAAGAGATTTTACTCCTCTATAGACTACGTGAATCCCTTCATTATGGTCTCCTATGACATACAAAACATCTTCTACATTGGGACCACTGCGAAATGATTGTGATGTACCTATAAAATGGTCAACCTCTGTTTAACTTTCATATGACCCTTCAATTGTTTTGGTCGATAACAGAACAATTGACCAACTTCGTTTCGCGGGGTCTGGAACATAAAATACTTGTACTGCCTATGATGCCATTATAAGTGGTTCGTCTTTCTCCCCTTCCTTACTGAAATCAACTTTCACGAATCCTAATTCATCTATTTTAACAGCACTCCTGTTATCGACCCACTTTCATTGAAAAATCGGCACTTTGAATTTCGTATAATCCAACTCCCATATTCGTTTGATTATTCCAAAGTATGACATATTTGCATAAATTGAATTTTTTCCTTTGCATTAGAAACATACATCGCCTTAGCCACAAGTGTAACCCCATTATTCTGCATGGTACTGTCTTCATCGTGTTCATTAGTATATAATGTATTACCATTAACAGTATAAGCATTGTAGGATAATACATACACACTTGCTTCTCCAGCTGGCCATCAAAGTTGTTCTGAAATTGAGTCTCGATTTTCATCTGACTGCTTAAAAATATGGTCTCAAAACCATCCTATAAACTGTCTATTATGTGTATCTGATATCCATTTTTCGGCCCTAGAAGGATTTAAATGCCTAAGAATTTATTTTTGGGTTTGAACATATGGGTCAACGTCGAAACTGTTATGCAAAACGTAAAGGTGGACCTGCTCCCGATCTGTAATATAGATTGTGACAACCTCTCTTCTAGAAATTCCTTCACCCTCAAGTCGCTTGGTGTGTCGGGATGTCAGTTGTCCAACAATTTCCACACTAGACAGGTATTCAGTAGAAAATTCAAGAGCTTCTTCAACAATATATTGCTCCGCAATACAACCCTCTGGCCGAATTCGTTTTTTGACATACCCCTTCAAAATCATCATACACCGTTCAATGGGGTAAATCCATCTATAATCTACAGGACCACATAGTCGAATCTCTCTCACCAAATGAACTATGAAATGAACCATCGTATCGAAAAATGTCAGCAGGAAGAACATTTCCAATTCACATAATATGACGACAATTTCTCTTTCCATAGTTATCAATTTCGTCGGGTCTATAACTTTGCTGCATATAGTTTTGAGGAAGAAACAGAGCTTCGTTAATGTATGGAGGACATTCTTGGAAAAAATGCAACGTAAATCTGTAGGAATTAGATCTTGCGTCAAAACACGGCTGTCATGCGATTTCAAACCCTTTAATTTTAAATCTCCCATTGACATGATGTTCTTGATATTTACTGAATACCCCTATGGAACCTTTATGTCATTCAAGAAGTTGCAAAACTGATATCTCTCCTGCCTGGAAAGAGTGTAAACATCAGGAGGAATAAATGTCTGTTTTTCACCCTTCACTGGTGCCAACTCTTCTCGTATTCTCATCTCAACCAAGTCCAATCTAGCCTTAATTCCGCCCTTTGTTTTTTCGGGTGAATTTAGCAACATGCCGATGACACTATCACATACATTTTTTTCAACATCCATAACATCAAAAAAATTTCTGAGATACAGACAATTCCAGTATGGTAATGCAAAAAAAAAACTGATCTCTTTTTCTAACCAGTTTTCGTATGGTTTTTCGAAAAAGGTTTACCAAAATTAGTGTCCAAATCATTTACATTCTCAAAAAACTGATCACCTGTTAGTGGAGATGGGGTTTTACGTTCTTCTGATCTTCTGTCGAATGATGTCATCCACGATCAGTACTTATGTCATCGGGGTAGAAATCTGTGATGTCCTAGAAACACAGTTTTCGATGAATGTTTCAACCTAATTGACTGTGTACCTTGTTCGAAAACGGCAAACACTTGAGTTCCTTCAATTCTATATCCTAAAAACATTTTATAAGCAGGAATTTCATTTATCATCCTGTACAACATGGCTTTCAAAGTGAATTGTTCATTTTTTAAGCATCATACAATGTAACACCTTAATCCCACAATATTTTCAAATCCTCGATCAATGGTGGTACAACATCCCCTCCCTTGACCAAAACATACAATGGGACTCTAGCTACCAATTATCAGAGGAGTGTCTGAGTCCTTCCCAATATCTGGTTCTATTCATGTTCCACTACAATGGCTCTATTGCTGCATGCCCCTAGAAAACCACATTAGGTGGAAAATATTTTATAAGCATGGCACCTCAAAGTGGTGTACAAACACAGAGGAATTTTTTGAACAATATTAACACAATAATTGTACTGTAATGGAACATGATCTTGAGCTGGCTTCCCACTACCCTAATATTCTTTCCAACTATTACATTGCATAAAAAATTCATAACAATGCTTTTACCTCTACAAGAAGAGTTTATACAATTCTTGATAAAATCATTTGAGTACTTCTCATGGAATCTCCTAGATTTTCTTCGGTGATGGTTTCCTGATTCATTTCTTCTACATAAATTCTCAGATAGAACATGTTCCCATGAAACTAAATTCACAGCAAAGACCATCCTAAACCCTCTTTCCCAGTATATCTAATTAGTAACCAAATATGGAGCAATAGACTAAAGGTTAGTGAAACATTCATCATATTTCAATACTAACATGGCCTCCTTTGTTAGGTGCTAAACAAATGATGATTCCCTCTCTTAAACATCATGTGATAGAAGTAGCTCAAGAAATTAATCCCGATGTCCTCCCAAGATAACTCCTCTTCCTAACCAATCTAATCTTGATTGTACCTTCATTATTTGGCTGGTCCACTATGAATATATGAAGAAATAATCATCACCATATCAATGTGTATCTCAATATTATTAAAGATCATCTAAACTGACTCAGTTCAAACAATTTCTACATAGGCGCCTCCCTCCCTAGGGAATATAGGTGGAAGCTGCATCAGAAATCTATCATCATCTAAAACATTAAATGAATAGTTAAAAAATCTCTCTTCCCTAGGATCTCATGACCCTCATTAAGCTACGATTTTAATAAGCATCCAAATGATCCATAAGATATACATGATGCTACATTTATATAATGTTTAGAGTGTTCTGATTACCAATATCTTGGCACTCAACATAAGGAAAATCAGGATGAATCTGTTCTAAAATACAATCACAATCCTTAGAGCACTAGCTATAACAAAAGTTTCAACCTCAACAGGTAACATCAATAGATAACCAATCATTGATCATGTTTCCTGAAGTGAAACCAAAAATAGAAGAATGAACATTGAAAAGAATCTGACCACACCCACCATGTCAGCGGCGTCAGAGGCAGAGGCGGAGGCGGCGGCGGCGGAGGCATCGCCAGAGGCGGAGGCGGCGACGACGGCGGAAGCGGAGGCGGCGGTGGCGGCATAGGCCACGACGGTCGCGACAGTGGGGGTGGAGGCATCAGAGGTAGTGGTGGTCGTGGTAGTGGGAGCAGGGGCGGAGGTAGCGGAGGAGGAGGAGGAGGATGGGGACGAGGGGGAGGAAGGACGAGGAGCAGGGGAACGAGGAGGACGAGGGGGAGGAGGACGAGGTCGCGACGACGAGGGGCTTGGTTCAGCTTCAGGGAAAGCTTGACCGCGTGCGAGCGAGGATGGCCTGTTAGAGTTATAAAATAAAAACTGACGGAACCTTTATCATCCCTCATTAAAACGCTGATAAAGGTATTTTTTATCAGCGCTAAAATAAAAGCCCTGATAAAACATTCATTTATCAACGCTGATAAATGTTACATTTTATTAGCGCTTTTTGATGGCGCTGATAAAGGAATACCCCTTTATTAGTGCTTTCAGTTTAGCACTGATAAAGGGAAGTTCCTCCCTTGAACTGATTTGTGGTAGTGAAATGATAAGCATTCTCCTCCTCGGTAGTTGAGTAGATCAGAATGTATTCTATGAAGAATACGATAAAGCGATCAAGGTATGGATAAAAGATCTTGTTTATGAGTCCCATGAACACTAATGGAGCGTTGGTTACACCAAATGGCATTACCAAGAACTCGTAGTGGCCATTCTGACACCTAAAGGTTGTCTTCTACACATCCTCGTCTCGTAATCTGATCCGGTGATAGCCTGATCGGAGTTCTATAATTGAGAACCATCACGCTCCCATAAACTGATCAAAGAGATCGTCAATCCATGGGTGTGGGTACTTTTTCTTCACGGTCACATGGTTCAGGCACTGATAGTCAACAAAAAGCATCAACCTCCCATATGGTATCTTGGCGAATAGAATTGGGGCTGCCCAGTGAGAAACACTGGGCCGAATGAATCTCTTCCCCTACAAGTCCCCCATATATATCCACAACTCACGAAACTGCGCGAGAGCCATCTGATATGCTAGTGTAGATATCGGTGCCATCCCGGGGTACAAGTCAATGAAAAAATCCACCTCTCTATGAGGATGTAGACCTGGGACATCATTAGCGAAAAAATCCATGTACTGGTCCACTACTACAGGATAACTTGGACTCTCCACATCAACACCTCTGAGGGTAAGGGTAGGCAACTGATGAGTGATCAACTACACTCTCCTCAGAGCAAGTCCATCCTGTGCTGCAAAGGCTTCCTTCTCGCTGGTGAAGGTGAACTTGGTCCCATATGTGTAGACACACCACACATTTCCCTTAATACAGTCAATCTGATCATGGACTGTAGATAACGAGTCCACACCCTTGATTACATCGTAAGGCCTCGACCCTGCTACTAGGAGATCCCAGCTGAAGCTCTCGCCTCCTAGAGTAAGCTCACACTACCAACACCAGTGCATAATAATCAATGTTTTTCTTGTAGGAGTCTCTTGCCGCAAGGATTGAGCCAACATCTCCATCAGAATATTCGAGATCCGAATGAGGGTAGTGGATATAAAATAATTACTGGTACTTTGTCTATAAGTACTACATCTAAGGTGGAGTAGACACAGATCATATCTTGTATCATCTCCAGGGAACTGCGGTCGTAGGCCTCAGTAGCTTAGAGCTGTGATCTCTCATGTCCAGCTACTCCCTGCAGTTGGGGTGGACCACATGGTGGTGGTGAAGGTAATATCTCAAATAGTTTCCCACCACCAGATGCACGACCATCTCCTCATCCACATCCGCCTACTCTCTTCGGACCACCTTGATCGAATCTATGTCTCTACCTGGGCGGTTCTTCTACCATCTGTTGATCATCCGAATGGCGGGTCATACAGTCACGAGCCATGTGACCCTGCCCCTCACATGTGAAACATTGCCCTATCCTGGCATGTCTGTCTCCACTTTGGGTGCCCCACACAACTGATCCTATGTCATGCGGTTGTCCACCTGTGTCCTAGTCCTATTGGACCTTTGTGACTTTAGTCTGCTGCTAGCTGTACAAGAATACACTATGTGATGACTGTTTGTGGGTCTCACTGCTGGTGTCCACATAGCAAGGAAACTCTCCACCAAGAGGGCTCTCTCGAACACCCCCGCCTACGTCGGGATTCTAAGTGAGATCATTGAAGCCCTGATCTCCCACCTGAGTCCCTGATATAAGGTCTAGGTCTTCAAGAATGGGTCCTGAACCATATCTGTGGAGTAGTGTGAGAGGTCAGTGAACCTCGCTGAGTACTGAGCTACAATCATACTGCCCTGTTGCAGATGATGTATCTCATGTATTCTCACTACGCGAAGCGTTTCTGGGACAAACTCTGCTCGAAATAGGCTCTCGATGTCTGCGTAGAGAAGCGTCACCTCATCGTGGATCTTGAGGATCAAGCTCCATAATCTGTCTACTGCTTCCTGCAGAAAGTTGGTGACAAGGATCACCATGAGATCAGCTGGTGTCCCTATGAGTCGGAAGACTCTCACCATAGCCTTCAGCCAATCCTCAACCTTCTGTGGGTCTATCACTCCCCTGATCCTGGGTGGCCTTTAGCGCTGGAACTCGTGCAACACACTCAAGCGGCGAGCACCGTCTACTGCTGGGGCTGGTGGTAGTGGTGGCCTAGTGGGAAAAGGTACCGCTGGTGCCTCTGCTGAGCCCTCTACAAGAAGAGGGCCATGTACCAAGGCCTTGTCTCTGAGTGGGCTATCAGTGCATATAACTCTCGGAACACTAGTAAGCTCTTTGGGTGGAGGAATCCTGAAAAGAGACTGGTGCACTAAGGTTAAAAGTTATACCTGGTGAGCTGAAATTTGTGATCTTAATTAAAGAAAACCTTTGAAAACACACAGGCAATCAGTGTTTTCATGCACTTTGTCCGAAATCGGTACTCATGGTCTTGTTGTATGGATACGTCGGCCGCCGCACCAACACTAGACTCCCTGAACTGAAAACCACACTCACTACACTTAACACTATTGCTTCACAGAAAATATCAGAGTCCCAAGTTATGTGGTAGAACCTACTCCTTTGATAACAATTTTTCATGACCCGTCCCCCGGGGCCCATTCCCTGACAACCCCAAGCCCGCCTTCCATTGGCCAGGCACTGACGACTAGTGCCAAAGGCATAATTCACTAAAACTGGGAAGACATTTAATTTATAGCCTGTAAACACACAGACAAGAAATCACACAACTAGAAGAAACACCAAGTAACTATATTAAAAAGAGTTCTAAAAGTAAAATGGGCCAGAATACATGCTCGACTGGAAAGTACAAGTACAAAAGTGATACAATACAACTGAATGATAAGAGAAGACAACTACTAAATCATCCTCCAGGGTTCCTACCTGAAGGGTATGTACAGATACCCTCCTCAACACTCCAAGTTTGACCGTCTCTTCCGTGTACCAACTCTCCATAAGGTCCACCTCAAGGTACCGTCCAGTCCTGGTACTCTCAGCCTCAGTCACCATTGTCCATCATCTGCATCCAACACAACAAGGTGTGGGAATAACCCGTGCATGTGTGAGTATAAAAATACTTAGTAGGGACCCCGGGACCCTCATGGTCTCAGAAAATCCACAAAGGATAAACCAAAAATAATGAAAGCAACAGATATCCATACTTAGGTATATGCCCATGCATATACCTATGTTATCAAGTGATCCAACTCCATCATGAGGAAAACCCAGAAAAAATGACTCATCTCAAACCAAGATTTTATTATAGGGGGTAGTATCATGTAACATCCCCACTCACATTGTAAAAACCTCGGCTGTTGAAGAAATCCTCCTATATCGAGTACAGTGGGCCTGGCATGACACCAAGCTCACTTCCCACTAACCTTGAACTGCTGGGTACTCCTCCTGTCAAGTACCGTGGATCTGCCACATCACTAAGCGCGCTTCCCACTGTGGGTATGACGCGTCACCTAGCATGCTCCCCCTCGTAGCCTGATGAGGTACTCATCTTGTCAAGTATCTTGGGTCTACCGTGACACCAAGGTGCTCCCCACTGTGGGTCTGCCGCGACACCAAGTCGCTCCCCACAGGATTAGTCGAGTAACTATGATTCAGAATGGTCAATAGTCATCAGGTCTCAGCTAGATACTAGGTCTCCACATTACTCTTTCTTGTCTCTGAGAGGATCCGCTCCACAAGCTACTGGTCGATATTTCCACTCTCACGAAGTCCCATGAAGAATTATAATAATGGTTTGCCACGTAATAGGGGTCTCAACGCAATAAACGGCGAATCAAATGGATGGCCGGTCTGTGAGTTATTAGACTTTTAGTCCCAGGGGACCAGTTAGATTCGTGCTCGATCCAACCTTACCATTTCCCATCTCAATCCAAAACTCTAGTGGAGAATACTCAAAGGTAAACTCTCACTCCAAGATTTACAGCAACATTGACGGTTTGTCAAACAGACATCCGGGATGAATGTTATGGCCAAATGCGCATAAAGGGTTATAGTGGGCCTGGGTCTGGTCCGACTCGGACCGACCTGGCTTGGGTCAATAAGGTTCAGGTCGAACCGGCCCAACCTGCTGGGTCAGGTTCGACCCGTGATGCGGTCCGGTCTACTGGGAGGTCCGGCAGGCCGCTGCTCCTGTAGGGGCCACGAGGTGGCTCGACCGTGGGGGGGTGTTGCGAGGGCACATGGCTGGTTTGGTCGGGGCACCACGAGGGGCACGAGCCGGTTCAACCGGGGCATCGCGAGGGCATGAGGCCGCTTCGTCCAGGGCACCGTGAGGGGTGCGGGCCGGTTCTACCGGGGCGCCATGTGGGGCACGGTTCAGTTCCGCCCTGGCACTGCCAGGGCGTGGGCCAATTCTACCTGGAAGGCGGAGCACCGTGTGGGCGGTGCAAGTCCCAGTGGTCACAGGTGGCGGTGCCGTTGCCTTCTTCGTCTTCATCATCTTTATTTATTTTGAAGAGTACACCAAATAAGAACGGTTGAGGGGTCAGGCCATGTTTGTTTGGCCAACACCTTCATCGTTTAGGGTGGTAGAATTTGGATCAACACGAAAGAAGAATGATGTAATTCAAATTTTACAACCTCCACAATGATTCTTTCCCAAACTGAAAAAGAAAACAAGGAATGTATTGTCACGAAAATAAACCCCATACCTCGGGTTGATACGTCGATCGAGTCATGGGGAAGAAGACTCATTTTGGGAAAAGACGAACATCGGTTCTTCGTAGTCGAAGACGTCCTACGTCGGAGGAAGTCCCGAGGAAGTAGGTTGAAGGAGGTCGGCAGTCTTTGTCTGGGAGCGTGTTCTTTATTGGAGAATGCGTTCTTCATTTTAGAGTGTAATCCTCCAAGTGATGGGCGTCACGTCACTTTAACAGGGCTTCATAGTTTGGTGAATCTGTCCTAAATCCTCCTCCCAAGATTCATATATATAATAGAGGGAGGTAGGTAGGAAATGATCATGGAATTTATGAAGGTCCATTTGTAAGGAACCTTCCTAAATTCCAATGACGTTGTTACTTAATTTAAAAATGGGGAAATACAATTAACTAAGTTGGAACAATTAAATGTATGTGTGTTGGCACAATTAATGTAGAATAAGTCAAGAGGCTCCTCCACATTAATGAGGGGGGCTAAGAGTTTCTCTCAATTAAAGGGGGTTTTAGTCCCGAGTGGTCCCCACCACCATAACCTCTCATGGGAGGTTATGGTTCGGGTAATACCCACCACCATAACCACTCATGAGAGGATAAGGTGTGGTGATCCTCACACCTCAACTTCCACATGGAGGTATAGTTCTAGTGGACCCCACCTCCAAACACCAACATGGTTATTGCAAATCAAAATAAAAATGTTATACACTATTATTTTTATTTTATTCACACAAAAAAAACAAAAAATATCTTTCACCCTCGACCAACTAACGTTGAGGTGAAAGTATTTTTAAGAAAATATTTTCACTACGATTTCAACGGTGCCCTAATATTTCAATTCTGAGCACCGGTTTGAAAGTTAGAAAAACCAACTCGCAAGTTTACTTAACATACCCGAAATAAAGTTTATAAATTCATTCCGGGCACTCCGGGCCTCAGAATCATGTGCCATCAATTTTTGGGGACTCCTAAAATTCCCATATATTTTAAAAAATTACAAGAAAATTACGGGTCTTTACAGCTATACCCAATAACACATGAAATATAATAAAAAATAAAGTAGATTAATAAGGCACACACAAAACTAAAACTCACATCTTACCATTTATAAAAATAATAAAACTCTTTAAAAAAATTCAAAACACATATGATAGTGGAGAAGAAAAAAATAAAAACTATTACCTGCCCCAATAAAATATGTTTTCAATTTTTTTATTTATATATATTTTTTTGAAATGAGTAAAGATGACCAATTTTAAATTTTTTAAAATAATCAGGCTGTAATTGGAGCTATGTCAGGCTAACATGAAAAATAGTGTAAGATAACAAGAAAAGAGACTATGTATAAAATCATTAAAAAAAATTATGGAATTATAACACAACTGGGTAAGAAATGAAATCTTTTACATAGAATATTAATTGAAGTTTCAATCTAAGAAAAAGACTGGTTCAATCTCCTTTTCCAAGAGATCAAACAAAAAAATCTTTTAAATTTTGGGGTTCTCCACTCCAAGATTCATCGGACTGTAATGAAAATTGAAAGGTAATGATGATGAATGAAAAATCACCAAAATATTCCAATTTCCTGAAATTAGGGGATGGAGAAAATCAATCAAGATCAAATTCTAGAATTAACCTTGAAGTTTGATTTTTGGAATTAATAAGTTCAAAAATTTGAAATTTTATATCAGAATCGATCTGGTTGATCAATTTTGACATCCATAAAAAATGATTTGTGAAGAGACAAATAAAGCTAACCCGTAGTATTCAAAATCCTATAAACAATAAATTATACCAGAATCATAGGAAAAATGAAAAATACAAAAAAAAACGCTATAAAAAATTAGGAATGAAAATAAGGGAAAATAATCCCCCCTTCAGAATATTTTTCATCAATGATTACTACTTTCTCTTCTTGGTCAGCTTCAAACTCTGAGTTCTGTTAAAATCTCTAGGTCTTTCTCCCCTACTTCTCCCTAATAGGTCTCATACTTCTACTTCTGAAAAGTGTCAAATCATTCTCCCCTCCACTGCTACTACATTTATCAGTTAAAAATATTAATTCGTACATGGTTTTCTCACCCATGTCATCACCAAATTAATCTGGTCTTTTCTTTTTCATCATCCACAGGTTGTAGTCTCTTGAAATCTTAGTCACTCTAAAAATTCCCCCATAACTGATTTCTTGGTAGTTAGTGATCACAATAATTGATTATTTCTTTGTCCAAATTCGAATCTATAAAATTAATAATGCCAGATTAATAGAAAAAACACTTATATAAATATTAAGAACATAATTATTACCATTATTATTAAAAATCATCAAAAAAGAAATTATTAAATTTATTAATTATTATTACTAAAGATAAAAAATATGTTTAATTATATTTATTTGTTTATATTTATTTAAATATCATATAAACTAACTAATTTATTAAATACCTAAATTTATTATTATTATTATTAAGTAAAAATTAAATTATTAAGGTAATTTATTTATATGAAGGATCCACATCATGGCTCCTCCACGGTGGCTCCAAATAGAGGCGATGCTGGTAGCTCCAAACGGTACCCACATCAACACATCTTGAACCGAAGGCAGTTTCATCCTTCTATGATAACTCTCCTCGGATGCGGCCTTCTTTTGGCGGTGGTGTCTGGTGGAATCTCACACTCTTATTCAGATGAAAGAAGGTTCTAGATCAAGTGCCACTGAGCGATGATGGTGGTAGGATGAATGATCTCTGATTGTAGTGGCTTCTTGTTCTATATCTGCACAAGGGGGGGGGGGGGTGGCTTCAGATCTGAGATATCGAAAATCCCTATGTGGCATGTTTCCTTCCTCCAATTAGCGGTAACCAGTTCCTAATGAATATAACATTAATTAATAGAAGAATTAATAATAAATATTAAAATTGATTATTTTGAGATAAAATAATTGAAAATAATAAAAGTAAAAGATTAATCATTTAATGAAAAAATCAGTTAATTAAATAAAAATAATCTGAATAAATTTATAATTATTAAAAACATACATGACATAAAATTAAAAGAATAAGAAGAACTAATGTATAATAAATTATTAAGAGAAATAATGCACCAAGAAATTAGGAAAGGAAAAAAGTAAAATTTTAAAATCCTAAAATAAATAAAAATAAATTTAAAAATTAAGAAAATAATAAATTTAATAATTAAATTATAATAGATTAACTAATTATAAAAATTTCTAAAAATAAATATTTAAACCATTAAAAACATAATAAAAATATATGGAAAATTAGAAAATTTGAGAGCCATATCAGTTAAAATGACCTAACTTGGATTAATTAAAAAAAATTAATCTAATTAAGAATTAAAAAAATTTAAAAAATTTATTTAACTTTATAAATAAATGAGATGAAAAAACATTTTTGAATTAAAATTCTGTACTTTTCACTATTAATAAAGAAATTAAACATCACAAAAAAGCACGGATAATATATCGTAAGACAATTATTATATTCCTATTTCAAATTTCAAGATTATTTTGACTTATATGATTTATAAAATTTTCAAAAATTATATTTAAAATATGTTCTTCATTAAAAGGTGGTAAAAGTGCCTTAATAAAATATAGGTTTTTATGTGTAATATTGAGTTTGTTATTATAATAATTTTATTGAGTCTATTTGATGAATATTTAAAATATTTTATTAAATATATAATATATATATCTCATTGATATCACTCACTAATTTTAATTAATTTAATTTTTAGGATAAAATACCATTGTGAGCATAAAAAATAGATTTCTATAAAATATTTCTATTATTTTCAATTGGTTCTTATATTCATTTCTAACTACTTTGTAATAAATGAATTAGTTTATATTTGTGTAACCCATATATTATAATAAGTTAGTTAATAATATTCATAAAAAATAGTCTATATATTATTAAATTGAATAATAATATTTTTAATAATATATTGTTGTTCATTAAAACTCATTTTTGCATGTAACGAAAGACATCAATGAAACTCGTTGTTGCTTGAAATGTATGATAACTAAGTGTCCTATGAATTAATAACTAGGAAATATATTGATTTTATTTAGAGAATAAATATATTTTTAATTTTTAGGATATTATATCCCCTTAAGTGCTTGGGGTTTCATGTCATACATTTTATAAAATACAATGTTCCTACTATATATTTTTGTGGGATGAAACTATTACATACCAAAAAAAACTAAAATCCTAAACAACCAAAAAATATATTAAAAAAAACCATAAAAATGGATCTTCTTAAAGAATAAGATCTCCAAAAATATATCCTCTTCTAATACATCAACATACACATCCTCTACATATGTCTCGAACAACCACTTTAATGACACACCCTCTGAGGGAAAAAATTAGAAGACTTTGGAAAACCTGATTATCTACATTGGAACCATAGAAGACATCTTTTACTCCTTTAAGAAAACTAAGCATTCCTAACGAGTACTCTCCACTTGGTCCTAACCATCTCATTCTTCTCATTGGAAGAGACATATCCATCGAGACGAACCAAAAATGGAAAATTATTCACCAGATTTGTTTTTACCCACTTTTCTTCAACCAACACCACCACCCTTGATGCCTAAGGATTTTTTAGAGAACTAAATGGTTTCTAAATAACCTGTAACCACACCACTTCCTTAAAATTGACACTGACTGCTATAAAACTATTTTTTTTTGATAATTTATAATGACTAGGGTAGATTCTAAGTGAATAAATAATTCATACTCCATCGAACAATATTATGTCTAGGAATAGTGAATAAGTTGGAAACCCACACATAAAAAAGGATGTGAAGCACCCTAGAGATCATCCCAATGAATTATATTCCTTCTATTCTTCAAATACTATCTAGGAGGAATACTCTAAAAAATAATAATCAATGAAATAACATTCCAATGATGAATCAAACAATTAAAAAAAAATCTGATTTTTCAAAATAACACCCATTTTAGATTTTTTATAAAAATTCCTCATTTAAATCACTACTCCTTATAAAAACCCCTCTAAATTTATTTGAAATATAACTCTTCAATTTTAGAATACACACCCATTAATAAACATCTCATTTCATTTGAAAAAGTTCTTGAAATCCATTACTTCAAAACATTCCACAACCTTTTTATAAAACCATTTACTTAAATAATTAGAGGTAATGGTTTTAAAAAACTAGAAACACCCATTCCCATTATTTTTCAAAACCACACAACCTAATTTATATGATTTTTTAAGAACCAAATCCTATTTTTACGTGAAAAAAAGTCCCTTTATTCACAAAATACTTTCAAATTTTCATATTGTAATCTATTACCTTTGAAGCCACTATAAATAATTTTTTTAAAACAACACATCATGTTTAAAAACCACACAAAAATAATAAAAAATTATTCTTTAAATAAAAAATCCATTAAAATTTTCCCTTACTATCCTAAAAACCCAGCTTATAAAACATCTGATAAGCCTTCAAAATTATAAATCATAGAGTGAGACATAAACATAATTCAGAACCAATAAAAAATTATAGAGACCTATAATATTCATTCATAGATACAACATCTTAATAGATGCATATTCATTGAATGACATTTCAATCAATGATAGAATCATTTAGTTATAGTATATTTGGAAGCATGGAGACATAAAAAATTGGTTCATAAAATATCTAAGTTATCTCCCACATATTTCTTCATAGCTATCACCTCTATTGGATGCAACATACTTAATAAATTTATTCACAGCATGGTTAAAGAAAAAATTGGAAAAAGGTGAGATCAGATGATTAGTATGGGTAAAAAAAGAGATATAAATGATCAAAGAAGCATAATATGAGCATAAGTTTATGATAATATAATATTAATGTTCAAAAACCATACCCCTCATATCAAAGATCATAATATTATGTCATGGAATTAATCATGGTAGTTTATAAGACATGAATCACATTGGAACCAAATAACATGAACCGTGAGATCATAATATTGGCATACATCATGAAATTGTGGCATAAAAATAATCATAAAAGTCATTTCATTATTAGTCAGGTATAATTTCCAAGGCTATCACTATGAATTTATTTCTATTCAAAAACCAACATAGTAGTGTATTTTCAGTCCCAAGACTATCATAGTGAACAGGTTCCCTTATTGAACTAGGTTCACTTCCAATTCTAATCCTATTTGTATAATAATATGTTAATATTTACCCAATGCATTGGAGGGATATATATGTACCACCCATCACATAATTAAAATCATACATATGTGTGACATAAGATCAGGAAGCATTCATCATATCAAAAAACACACAAAACAATGGGTTTCATAAAAATTTCATTATAATATAAATCATGGAAATGAAATGGGTTTATTAAACATTTCAACATTACAAAACCCATTGAAAAAATGGGTTTTATAAACATTTCTTCATTTAATCATAAACATAAATCATCCAGGTAAGTAATAAATATGGTATCTTAGGATCATATACCCAATAAATAATATGTTACATAAATTAATGTAATCATAGATGGAAAATGATTTTAAAATAAAAAATGGAATAATTTTTGAGGAATATAACATTTCCATTTCAAAATAATATCTTTTTAAAAAGCTTCACAATTATGATGGAAAATATTTTATTTGAAAAGAACCCTTCAAACATGTAATGTAAGATTCAAATAAAAGATTAGTCATGATAGTGGTAAAATCCTTTCATTCCATATATTTTAAAAAACATTACATTCATATTTATATGGGAAAAGTCATGAAGTACCTCCTTTGAAAAAAAAACAAGAAGATTACTTTCAAACCATTTTGTAGAAAACCAAACATGTATAATAATGAAACGAAGATATCACATGAGAATGGTAGAATCATTTATTATAATTTTTTTTATAAAACATGGGTATGGAATATAAATATTCCCTATAGTATACTTAAACATAATCAATCCCAAATATTGATGCGATTGGGAAATATAACCCTTTCCTCTACTCTCCCTTGCTTTGAAATCCCTCCCATATCCGGTATAATAAAATTATATTTTTTATTCTTATATAAAATTTCCATGTCTATAATTATATTATAATATAATATCACTTTATAAAATTTCAATAACCCTTTTTTCAATATTTAATCCAAAAATGTTTTATTTTCTAGTGACAACTATTTTGTTTATCATGATGATATCAATTTAGTAGTTCTTTTACATGTACATTTATATTGGTTCCAAAATTGTAATAATATTTTTCATTTTATAAATATAATATATATTCATTATATATATATTTAGATTCATTCATAATATATAAACATATAAGAATTAATTACATTGTTCATGGAGGCGGTAGGTCATAGGTACGCAAGAATACTGTTTTTATTTTTCAATGGATGGGAAAAAGAAAATTAAATATTAGTTCAATATTAAAAGATAATTATTAAATCATATAAATCAAATATAGTCATCAAAATCATCATAATTATGATCTATGTAAACTATAAATTTCAAATAATGTACATCACTTAATAGATGTGGTAGTTCAGACGTACGCATGTACGACATTATCGTTTCATGAAGGATTAGATGGTATGTTGGTGGATGTGATATTCTAATTATATAATTAAAATTCTATGAATAATAAAATTTATAAACATTAAATATATAATGATATGCATCTATATAATATGGTGATGAAAAATTAATTGTATCACCACATGAATATGGTAAGTAGTGCATACGAACGAGTAAGACATTCACATCTCGTTTGATGGGAAATACATTGTATAATGATTTTTTAATAACTATAATAAAATTTATGTATATTTAATATAATGAATTCATTATTTTCTAATACATAAAAATTATTTAGAATAGGCAGATAAGTGTACAAGGTAATGTAATCGGTTAATGTTATTACCTATGATTAGGAACAAATCCTTTAGATCTCCTCTAAATGGATCTAGGGTTGGTATTTTGGGAAGCCAAAAAATATACAATGCGGATAGGTAACTTGATAAAGTAAATTTTCAGAAGTTGGATGATCTATATGGATAAATGTGGTGTGAATAGATTAGAGAGGAGGATCCCTGTCATAATTAAGGTATGGGGAAATTTTGGAGTCTCTGATAAGATAAAATTATAATAAATTTATTCTCAATAAAAATTCTAAAAAATTGCATAAGTTTCAAATATAAGTTAGAATGGGGTTTTAATCCCATCAGAAAAATTATTGTAGACAAGTTTTTATGTCATTTTAAACCTTATTATTTTGATTAACCCTTAGTTAACCAAATATAATTTTCACTAAGGTCACCCCTTTTCAATATTAAGTGGTGTCATTTTAACAAAGTAGGTGAAATTATCCCATAAATGTCAATTTTGTGATATTATCGACTATAATAGCTTCAAATTATTTTATTTTAAAATTTTTATTATTTTCAAAAAATTTAACGAAATATTATTTTGATTAATTATTAGTATTGTCAATTTTGAGATTATTTATTTAATTTGACTTTAAATACATCAATACAAAGGTGGAATTCAAATATAATTCTTTAAAACCTTCCTAATATGTCATATATATATATATATATGTGTGTGTTAAATTCATGGTTTAAATCAATCAATAAAATCATGTCATGTTTATTATGTTTGAAATAAATTATTATATTTTTAATTAAAAGGAGAAAAACTGCATCGGTGTTGCATAAGAAATTAAATCCATTATGTAATTAAAAAAATAAATAATAAATAAATTTCTATCATGAAAATTATTTTATTATGAAAAAAATAAAGACTTATGTTTTCTCATAGCTTATTTTTTCCTTATGGGGACACATAATATTTTTTTTTAAAAAGCTGGTTCCAAAGACATTTTTTTATTATGAAAGCAAAGACCACTTTTTATTAGGGTTAAATGAGATATATTACATAACTGATATGTGTAAGCCCAAGTGGTCCATTGAGATTCCGTGAAGATTGAGTGTAGTGTTATACATGTATCATCCTTCCTATGTCAAGCCTTTATCATTTCATTCCTAAATCATGCCTCCATCACCGCCGTCCCGTGTTATTCCCATGGATCTACTTGCATCGTAAATCCAATAAGGGAATTTTCAGGATTTAGACACTAGTATATTACTACTTTCACTGACATAAATAATATATAAGTCATTTTAATAAATATATTTCCATTAAATGATACAATTTTTAACCTAAGGTATTAAAGGAACAATTCTAGTAATCCAATAAGAATTAAGATTATTTTTTTATCACTTACTTGTAATCGAGCTTAACCAGATTTACCTTATACCGAGGTGGATTTTTTATCAGGATTTCTATTTATATAATCCAAAATAAAAGGGGTCTAATTACCAAATATTAAAACCGTTATTAGAAATTATTAATTTATTTTTGTAATTAAATATCTATGAATGAATGAAATTAATTTGTTTCAAGTGCGCAAAAAAAAATAATTTTCAATAAAAGAAATAAATTTTAATAAAAAACTGGATTTAATATGATCTTATTCAAAAATGTTTTTGTTTAATATTTAAAAAATATGATCCGAGAAATAATATACACATTTCATTAAAATCACTCACTAACAATGATTAATTTAATTTATTAATTACAATACATTTCATGCTAAATTTTATTTACAATAAATAACTCTTTAATTTTCCAATAAATTTTAATTTAAAAAATAATACTTTTATAAATAAAAAATTAATTTCTTACATATTTTATAATTTATTTATTAATATTCATACCCACTATTCTAACGGATTGGTGATTATGGGCATGTATTATTTTTTATAATGTTATGCTGCTCTTCTAAACTCATTGTTACATGTAATAGTAGTTCTTGATGAAATAAAAATTATTTAATAAGAAATATTTCAAAATAAATCTAAAGGTGTTAAATTATTACACTATTTAATTTACTTTCCCCTCTAAATTCATTAATATAATACAAAAAATGAGGATATATTTGTTTGATAACATCACTAGGTTTCCATGTAGATTCTTCGAATTTTTGATTTCTATAGAAGACATTCATTAGGTGAGTTTTCCTATTCTGTAGTCCTTTATCCCCATGATCCAATATTTCTATTAGTTTTTTATCACAAGAAAAAACATGTAATTATGATACAAACTCTATTTTTAGTACATGTGAAAGAGAATGGATGTACATTCGTAGGATAGATACATGAACCACATAATTAACCTGAGAGATATTCGGTGGAAGTTCCAATAGATAAGATAAAATATTGAAATACAAAGAGAAATATCTCAACATGTCTTCTAATGTTTAAATGGGCCTCTCAGACTGAACATCTATTTGAGGAAGAGAAGTAGTTCCTAAACTTAACTCTATGTCCATGTTATGTGGAATAATTCTATAAAACATTGATATAAACCTATTATTCTATAAAGATATAATTGAAACCTCTAAAACATGAAATTTTACCACTTCCTTATTGTATAAAAATGTTTCTTAATAAGGATTGAAATATTCTATAAGGGAAATTATTTGTGATGACTTTGTAAGGAGATAAAATTAAATCCATATAACTTTGTTCTATTTAGATGTTTTGAGGTGTTCGATGAAAATATCCCTGATGATGTTTTCCCATTTCCATTTTGGTATGGTTAATGGTTTTAAAATCATGTTATAATTATGTCTCTCAACCTTAACATGTTGATATACTA
Source organism: Viscum album (assembly GCA_963277665.1). NCBI lineage: Eukaryota > Viridiplantae > Streptophyta > Magnoliopsida > Santalales > Viscaceae > Viscum > Viscum album. The sequence continues at coordinate 1,292,736,121 of OY728119.1, forward strand.
TGAAACCTAAAAATAGTCTACAATATCTTTATTTATTCCATTCCATGAGAAATTTTCTTTCATATATTTATACATATTCGTACATCAAGGATGAATAGGGAATGATGAACTATGATCTTCATACATTACCTCCTCCTTCAAATATGGCACTAAAGGGAAACATATACACATTTATTATTATTGCATCACAATCAAGGTTAAATTCAAAAACATTCATGAACTTCATTTCTAGCAATATGTCATCCTTTTACGCCTCTTCAATCTTCACTTTGAATGTTGGTTAGACACACAATTTAAAAAGATAACATTTCTCCCCTTTCGTTAATGTTTCACGATCCATAATTTTCAAGGAATGAAATATTAGATCTTTTTTATTATCATCATATATAATATATCATTATCATTTTGACATAGAACATCTACATCTTTGTTTACCATTTTAGGGTGGTAGTGTATCGAGTCATCATATTGGCTAATTCCATAGGTATAATGCTTCAATATATTTAATAAAAATAAATTTAGTTGGTAAGTCCAAATCATGAGTTGGTTAATTTTTTCATGGAACTTCAATTATCGTGTAGCATAAGTTATAACCATATAATGTTTCATAAGGACACACTCAAGTCCCTTCATTGATGTATCACTATAATTACAAACCCTTATCCACTATAGTGTAATGTATGAATATGTGCCCTAACTATCCTTCTCTTAGTTTTCATTAAATAGTTATCATATTATTTCATTGAAAGGAAATATTTCTCTTCCGATTTTACTTTGTGCGTGGATTTGATAGCTATGATAAACTCTCCACAATGTTCCTTTAATATCAAAAAACCATGAAAATTATTTATCTTAGTCATAGTTGTTTTCATAGGCTAACTTTCAGTAACTTATTTCATTGAAGGGTTTAATGATATATCATCCTAAGAGAATATATGACCCAAGAATGGAACTTTTTGAAGAAACAATATTGAAATGGTAAATTTAACATATTATGTATCCTACCTTAAAGACTTTATTACAATTCTCAAATGATCATCTTTTATTTCTTTCTCATCTAATATAAAATAATATCACCAATAATGAATACCAAATAATGATAAATGTAGACTCTAAAGACTCTCTTAATTAAATCCATAATGATAATGGTGGAATTACCAAGACTAAATGGAATCACTATAAATTCATAGTGTCCACACCGTATAGGAAATTATGTCTTTGGTATGTGATATTTTTTGAACCTCAATTGATGATATCCAGAATGAATATCAATCTTTGAAAAGTGTTGATATCTATGTAGTTTTTAAAACAAGTAATCAATATAAGTTAGAGTATTCTTATTCTTGATATTGATCATGTTATGTTTTCCATAATCAATGGAGAGTCGCATTGATCCATTTTTCTTCCTAGTAAAAAAATAGTTTCACCCCAAGGTAACACACTTTAGTAAATGGACCCCTTGTGATTATTTTCCTTGAGTTTCTTATTTAATACTTGATACTCAATCTATTATATTCTATATAGACTCTGGGAGAAAGGTATATCAACATGAATGAGTTATATTGAATACTCAAAATAAAGATTTGTTGGAAGACCAAGAAAATCTTATATAAATACATTTAAAAACTCCATTCAATAGGAAAATATATAAAATTTGGAGTTTCTCCCCAAACATATAGACAAATAACCCTTTATAATAAGAGTCAAGACCCATAAAATGGAAGTTATTTGCACTAGAATTTCATTATTGAAATCACACTAATATGATATAAGAGGATGGTTCATAATATCTAATGTAACTTCCATTCTCTTTAATGTTTTATGAGATTTTTGTAAATAAAGACTATTTATGACCAAAATAACAATTAATTCGACTAGAGGAAGAATTAAAATATTTATAAGAAATAAATACCTAAAAACATTAACCAGTGAAGAGTTATAGAATTTTGTTATGATCAAGTGAGTTTTCATTTAAGTTAAAAAGAAGATAAATATTGATAATGATCACTATATGTAATATTTTCTATATATAAATAAGAAGTTACTATGCAATATCAGAGGAAGAAAAAGACATATCACATCTGAAAAATCGATAAAAGTATGCAGGAGTATGGCATATAATTTTATAATGATACTATTGAATATTTTACTATATGCGATATACCTGTGTGTCTGATACACTGAGAATTAATTGAGAGACTTGAAAAAAATAAGTATTGAGGTTATTTTATGTACTTCATACTAACATGATGATTATAGTTGGTATTATAATCATATAGGAATTCATGTCACATTAAGAGATGACATTCTCATATTGATAATTAAATCTTATTAATATTTTATTTCCCCTCTTGTTGGTGTGCCTTTGGGTGCAAAGATATATTATATCACTATAATTTAGTAGGATAAAAATAATTTTATAAAAGAAACTCTAAAATATTTATGATCACTAATTTTACCTTCCTCTAGTTATATCTAATTGATCAGATAGGTGGATTAAGAAGTGGTAAATGAGTGGGGTAACATTTGTTTATTATTAGATATCTTAATATTGATTTTCTAATTCTCTCACTGGGAGAAAAACCAGTTCCTAATTTCTGTAATAATCTATGGAAAATTTGAATTATATGAATAATAAGGGGATTCCCATGTTTAATATGAAAATATTATCATGTTTGGAAGAACTAAATATTTTCATATCTTCACAATATCTGTTATGCTTTTTTGGAAGCTATAACTAATTGATTTTCCCCACATATGGAAGGTAATTCCCTAATAGTGGTATAAAATGGAAGTTAGATAATTAACTTCATGCTGGTAATACTATTTCAACATCTGTTTTTGAAAATTTATAACTAAATATAAATGGAATTAATATTGTAAACTATATTTGGGAAAAACTATAAAATATCCATGAACTAAAAATAGCTAAATAAGAGATGTTATAATTATATAGAATTAAATATGAAGATCTTCGTATGCATGATTGTAATACTATTGATATATTATTCAATTGGGATAATGAAATTTTAAGAATGACCAAAGGCCATGGTGGGAATTTAGAAGAATTTACAATTGTAGAGATGATGTTGCATATACTACCTAAAAAGTTTGATGAGAATATATGTAATTTATAAGAAAAATATCAAGGTAAAATTACCCATTGTTATTTATATAATACTCTTATTTAATAAGAAATTAGTAAATATAATACTATTAAGAAAAAGGGAAATAATAAAAACGATATTTCCTTTAAATCCTATAAACCATAGAAAAGTAGGAATGATTTTTAAGACATGTTTAAGAGAGATGTTAAGATTTATATTCATATTTAGATGTGGTGTTTAATTAAATGATGTATCAAATATCTTAAAATATTATAGGACCCATAATAATGTTCAATGTGAATTTACAACTTAAGTTCATTAATTGTGGGGCTGTTAGACATTTCTCAAAAAACAATTCCAATATAAAATAATTTGAATCTAACTATGATAAAAAAATAAATATCAAGAAGGATCTCAATAAAGTAATATTTTTATTACAAAATTATCTTTAGAAATAAAGGGTATGAATTTTTAAATGAATAAGATGTGAAGTTTTATATTTATGCTTCAATAAGGTGTAATAAGTAATATAGATAAAGAGATTGTTCCTAAATGTGATATTGGTGAAAAGCCTCTCATTTCTAAAATAGGTGATGGAAATTTTACGTTTGATAATGGAAGATCTCATGTGATTGGATTTGAGAAATATCACTATGAGTTTATATTGAAGTGATAATTGATAAAATTTCTTTCAAAAATCTCAACTCTTGAAAAAGATAATAAGAAATTAAAGAAAGAGGGCCAATCTCCCAACTAAAAGGAATCAATTTTTAATGTATAAAAATGTAATCCATTGAATGAAACTTATAATATAATGAAATTTCATGAAAATTATAAGATCCTAAATATCATTTTTGTGAACTTTATTTAATGATATAGTGAAGGTGCATAGTCTTGATCAATAGAAACTGATCAAATTTAAAGTAGAATATAACATATTTTTAGAAATTCTATTCAAGAATAAATAGAGTGTTAAAAGAATAATGAGTCATAATAAGATAAAAATAAGTATTCCTGGGATTATTTTATTGTTGAAAATTTGAAGAAATAGTATGATAATAAGACTAAAGTCAAAAAGAAAAAGTTTGTGGCTAAATAAAATAAGTATAAAAATTCTAGAAATTATAGGAATCCAAATTTTGATTCAAAATATGCTACAATTAGAGACTCTATAAATACAAATAATAAGTGTATTGTGAAGAAAAATATGTCAAGATATCATAATTGTTTTTTCAAAACTGGTTTCAAAACTAGTTATAAGATGGAGGTTGTAATTCAAGGAAACATTTGTTGGCAACATAGAGTTTTTAACGGAAAATAGGATTTATATGGCTACTGCTGGAATTTTAGAGGCTTTGATCATAGAGTAATTTTTATGCATAGCTACTAACGTTATAAAATTCAAATTAGTCTTGTTAAACATGTATTTATGTGGATTCATCCCTCTCAATATATATATATATATATATATAGGTTATGTATTCTGGAAAGAAGACACATAACATGTTTAATATTCATAAAAAAGACTATGTAAGGTTTGACATGCCTAATAAAAAAAATAAATGTTTAATTTTTTTACTAGCTAAAAAATATGAGTATTAATAATTTGAATCCTCAGAATATGAAAAAAAATGGGAATAAAAATGCCTTAAATGTGGAAGTATCACTTAAATCATTTAAAGGATAAAGTCTAGGGATCTTGGATAGTGGATGATCATATCAGAAGATAAGATATTTAAAATTCTAAAATATATTGAAAATTTATATATTGGATTAGTGATTTTTGTAAATTATGGCCCACTAAAAGTTAAATATTTTGTCTCAAATATTATTGAGAAAGAGAAGATAAAATATAAAAATAAACTATATGATTATGGATTAACATAAAATCTGTTGAGTGTTTCAAATTTTTTTGATTATGTATATAATTTTCTTTCATGAAATATTGACCCTTTTATAATTTTCATTAATATATATTATTATTTATAGAGTATAGTGGACAAAATAGAATTAATTTCAAGTAAGAGATGTTACACATTCAAACTATCTAAGAATGAAATAAGAGAATAAATTATGAAATGAAAGGTCGGTCCATCCTGGAAAAAATAAGATTAACATGAAAAATCATGGTTATATTGTTTCTGATGTTAATTTTTGAAAAATATAAAAAGAATATATTTTCTTAACCTACTAAATGGGGAGACTATTTACTCAACTCATAAGATGAAAAAAATTCAATATATTAAACTTTTATTTCTCATTCATTCAAATGTGTATAGAACCATGAGGAAGTAATCAAGTAATGAATATAAATATTTAATTAATTTTATTTATAACTTAAATTATATGACCTATTTTATGTTTATGGGAAAAAATTTATAGTCCTTGAAAATGTTTACTTTTTTGAATAGGTACAGAAAATTAGTCTGGTTTTTATATTATAATAATTTCAATAGAGAATGGAACTGGGTTTGAAAATGGTAAATTATAATTTATATCAAGAATAATTGCACATAAAATGATCTCCCTGAACCATACTCACTAGAAAAAATGGTGTGGATGCATAAAATACTATGTTTTTATTGGAGAGGACTTAGACAACACTTATCAAGCATGATACTTCTCAATATTTTTTAGGCATCCTATTGTTTGAATAATTTATATTCAGAATAATTTTTTATAGTACAAATGTAGATATATTACATTATAATATATATTTAAAAATACCTTTTTTAATTATTTTTTTATATATGAAAGACCTTGTATTATCAAGGTAAAATATAAAGATTTAGGTATGTTATCAAAATTTGAGTTGTTGGAATTTTTCATGGTTATCATTTAAATGTGAAGGTGATATCAATTTTTGATAATAATACTAGATGAATAGTTTACACAGATTATTTTAATATTCTAGAACATTTAATGAAGGAATTCCAAAGAAATAAGAGACATGTTCTAAATATTATGATGATGTTATTTTTGTTAAAAAACCTGATGAAATTTAATTCATAGATTAAAGTATTATTGTTGTAATGGTTGAATAAAAAGATTTATCTATTTTAAGTAATGAATAATAGTAAATTTCTTCTCATCCATTGTTGATAATACAGTTACAATTCCAAAATACCATTGGATATCCAAATCCAAAGGTTACTAGGATGAATAAGTGGAAACCTGCTTATACATTATTGTTCTGTCAAGTTGAACTTAATGATTTTTATGAAACTATAAATTATAAAGTATGATTTGATTAAATAGATTCCAAATTATACTAAATAAAAAATGAGAAGGCATTGTAGTGAGTTAGTAAACTAAAATTCAAAAATGTGATGTGAACAAACTGGGCGTTCTAAAATAAGTTGAATAAAAATAGTGAAGTGGTTAGAAATAGAGAAACAAATGTTGTATGAAGGATATTACTGGGATAAAGATATGAAATTTTATTTTACTATTTCATTATTTATAAGGTAATAAAATATTATAAAAAAGATTTTTATTACTTCAAAAAGTAAATAAATGTATTTTCAAATGAATGTCATGTCTTCCTTCTTTAATGATGAATTTTAAGAGGATGTACATATCAATAAAAATTTTATTTTATTTTATTGATTATATAGGAATCATGTTTTTACATTAAATAAATATTTATATAGAGAAAAATAATAACCAATAATAGTGTATTTTTTGGTATATTACTTCTTAAAGAAGTGGAATTTTCGGAAAGGGAGAGTGGAAAATTATATATACTGAAAAGAATAAAATAAAGTATTTATCATTTCTATTTTATATATCTATGATATTATATAAGAAAGGGATGATGGAAAATTTAATGATGTTTTTTCAATATATGTGAAGAATATTTATGAAATTTATACACTTGGGGAAATGAGGTAATTTCTTTGACTATAAATTCTTTAGTATAAATAACATGTATTTATTTCTCAAGAGATATATAATATGTATTGTATTAAAACAGTCACCATGGAAAATTATAATACTCTTATGAAACAAATTTTAGTGGGAATAAATCTATACAAAAATGGAAAACGAATGGATATTGATTGTAATGTTTTTAAAAAATTAACAGAAGTCTAATATATCTTATAGATTTAAGAAAAAATTTAGTGTATGTTGTGACAGTTCATTCTAAGTATCAAAAGTCACCAAAATTGTACCATTTTTGGTGGAAAAAGTATTCATAGATATGTTAATGTAATAAAATATTATGGATCTAAATATTATAGACCCTGAAAGATGAATAATTTCATTTATACGTATGTATACTGTGTTAGTTGTGTTGATTAGTGAAAATCCACATTAGGGTGACTATTATTCTTTGGTTAAACTTGTGTGTAAGTACAATAGGAAGCACAATTGTTTAACACTAAGCACTACTGGGGATGATTATATGGCTTACAATCATGAAATACCTAAATTCATGTGGATTAAAACTCATTTATAATATCTTACCATTAATGTGAAATTACTAATTCTATTGGAATGTGATAATAAAATATTTATTAATCTTTTAAATAATATGGCTGAACATTCATTTTTTAAGAAATTTGATATTAAATATCATATATAAAAAAAATCTTACGGGGAGAAATGAATTGTTGTTTTAGTATTTTCATAAAATGTAAAAAATTGCAGATATGATCCCTAAGCCACTATTTTTGGATTCTTAACATAATACACGATTAATGATGAGATTACAACCACACCAATTTTAGGGATAAGGTTTTGTGTTCAAGTCCCATTTCTCATCTTGTGTTTTGATATTTTATTAAAGTGTGATAAATATTACACTATGAATATGCTAATATTTATTCCCAAAAAAATGTAAATGTGGTATAAAAATATTCTAAGAGTATCAATTTATATGCAATTTACCTATTTAGGGGAATAATATATTGTGGGGAGTATTTTTTTTATAGGGGGAAAGCTATGAAATCAAAATAGTTACATGTTTAAATAGTTATAATACTTTTTTGATGTTCAAGTTGGAATTTAAACAACACATATTCTTCTAGTAGTTTATAGAGGTTAAGGTTTCAAGTGAAATGAGTGTTAATAACTGTTTTCATTTGGACATTCAGATTTTATAATTCAGTGATTTTTATACAACTTTTACTCAAGAATGTGTTTTTCTTATTAATAATTAATAGTTCCAGGCGATTTTCATTGGATTTATTTATTGAACCAGAAACATCCAACAAATCTCTATCTAAAGGGGTATGCTTTCCAAAGGTAGGTGCGTGTTAGGTTTGAAACTACAATAATCAAGAAGACACATTGGTCAAGAGGATTGGAGGTTTGACTCATCACACCCTTTTGGGGGGAATCATTTCCTAATATGGAATCTCTTATAAATTTTATATATTTTCATGAATCCTTATTAATTTACCAAGTAATGCATATGTCTCCCATGGAATTTGGAATCAATTATTAGCATGTGTAAAATTTAGAATCATCCATATGTATTCAAGGTTCATCATTAATGGAGATATCCATATGTATTTGAGGTTCTCTATCAATGGTATCATATCATAATATATTTAGATATTCATTTAACCATTGATACGATAATACTAGTTTTTAAGCCACTTAGTGGGGAACAATGGATTTATTTTTATCTAGGGAGATGAAAGTTTGTTTTGAAGTTAGGATTATATCCATAAATGGGATACCTACATATCCTTTTGAAAGGTATCAGAAAACTCATAGTTCAGTGTCACTTAATGGGAGACCTCATAACTTTTATGGTATTGTGATAAGGACCTAACCATATAGTTTAATTTCATGTGATAAAGACATCTAAGTGAAAGGTACTTTGTCAAAATTGGTGTAGGACTTATGCATAAGAAACCTAATGAACTTGGAAAAGATATGAGTTTCCAAGTTGAAATATACCATATTGAGAATATGTCCTAGGATGAACATGGTTGATTGGAATGTTGGGTTTTAACCATAGGGAGAGTCTTCCTACGCATCCCATTAGGATGGGAATGAAAACCCTCATAGTTCGATGAGTCTCCCAGGAGTGTATGACCCTTTAAGAGAAATAGGTTGGGCCTTTCTCCTAAGAACGATGACCGAATTTATGAGAATTAGGTTTGGATTATTGAAGAGGATATCTAGTGAGCCCAAGCCCTGGGTGAAGGCTTTATATGTATCCAAATTATGGTGGGAATCAGAGTTCTTGCAGTTCAAAACATGAGTTGGATTGTATGGATGTTGTGACTATCAGAAATATATAATCCCACATTATTCATGATCAGTGAGAAAAAATAAGAGGATGTGAATGATTCAACAAACCACACAATTTCTATTCTATATATTGAAGAGGTTGGACCTATGAAAAAAGAATATGAGGCGACGATGTGTGAGGTCATAGAGCAATGAAACCTTCAATTTGAAATGAAATTAATGGTTGTTGGATCCAAACTAAAAACTATGGGCTTACTCTAGGACGGATACCCTTTTGAGGATTTTTTGGGAATTACTATTAAATAAGATTACCATTTGAGGATTATTTGGAGATTACATCTAAGGAGGATGCCAATTTTTTATTTGACCTAGCATAGGGGTCAAATGAGGAGGTCTAAGAACTTTTTTGAGTAGTTTATCGACTCAAGATACTCGAGGAATACACGAGGATAATTTCAAACCATGAAATGAAAAATTAACCAAGAAGAGTAATTCAAATAAAGGTATTTTAGTGGGTGTGGAGGATTATCCCAAATCATGGTATTCATGAGGGTGAAAGAAGAGTGTTATAGGGACGCCAAGGTTCCTCGTGCTAGTGCTCCATGCAGGTGCGTCGTGTAGGTGCTCCGCATAGGTTCTCCATATAGGCCCTTGGTGAAGCTCCATGTGATATAGACCCTGGTGGGGATTTGATCTAATTTCCCCATTTAATTCTTTCTTCTATCATGTTTTGTAGAAATACTTAATAATTTTTGAGAACCTAGGAAAACGAGCTACGCAACAGGAGCTTCAGGAGTTCATCCAACTCTTTCCTACCTCTAAAATGTGGACACCAAGGGTGATATTTATAGGCATGGAGGGGGATGGTCAAATAGAGTTTCTTGGAATAGGTTGGACTTGTAGCTCCTTGGTGTAGCTCTTCTATGTAGGGGTGAAAAAATTAAACTTCCACGTCGGTCCTCCACATATGTCCTTCGTACAGGTAATGGAAATTCCTTTATAAAATATATGAGTCTTCCGAGTTCCATAACATTTGATCTGTAAGTTTATTTGGGCTCTGTGACCTATCAAATCAAACATCTCAAATATATCTACACTTCTTGAGATGGTTAATATATCCTGACACCTCTAATGAAACACAAAAATTTAAATTTAATCAGTCGACACCTTTCCATCATAAATCTTGGAAATTCAAAAACAACTTTTTGAGAGGGGATCATTCCACATATCCCTAATTTTGGAGAAGTATTTTGGAAGATAGAAATGAATTTTTCAACTTCTTCCTTTTGGGTGGACCACCATCAATCATACATGAAATTTTTTTTCTATGTGAGAATCATATCATCGATTTTGCGAAGAAGTTCATGAAATAAATTCTATGGTGTCTACAACTACATTGAGTTTTCTCACCGAGGCTTATAATTATTGAATTGATGATTCATTTTTACATGCGACATTATTAAAAGTGATTGGTGTTTCATGTTTCCCAACATAAATTAATGGGGGTTATTTTTGTGACCGTGTATTTAGATTGAAAATGTTTCTCTAGGTTGTGGTTTTCATTAGAGATGAATTATTAGAGGATATTAAAGTGGATGTGAATATTATTTTAAATATTTTTTCCACAGATAACTAATTTTCAATCTAATTATGATGATTATGGTGTTCTTATTCATATAAATAAAAGGAATGTGTTTATGGATATAGTTATAATTGGTAGTCTAGACATTCTAAACCAAGCTACGAACATATGTATGGGTAATTGAAGAGATATATATAGGTATCAATAAATTTCCATACACTATATAAAGTTGAAATAGAAGCTACATGAAGGTAACATGGAGTTAACACTAATCATGTAATGGTCATTTGGTTATTGTTTATCGGTATATATGAATTCAAACTTTAGTGTAAAGGTTAACTGGAGTTTTATCCACTTTTATAAAGGTAACTGAATGATTACATGACATAATTAAAGTTATACCAACTATATAAAGGTAGTATTGGAGATACATAAGGGTTTTCTCATTTACATGAAAATTTCATATATGTCACGGTAAATATCATAAAGAATCTTCACTATTCACGCATGGGTAACTCTGATTCATGTTTTATTTTAATATGGGAACATCATTTTGTATGTAAAGGTCATTTATAGTTTATATAGAATAGGTAATGGTAACACTAATATCATTAGAGATACATAAGGGTAATACTCAACTGTATAATTTTTATTAAAATATTATGTCATTTATGTAAATTAAAGAAGGTGAAATCTAAGAGGGGTACTGTTATGGTTGATCAAGTGACTACATGACTCACTATCAATCTGGTGGATTCACACCTCTTAGTCGATTTAGTGACTGCATGGGACATGGTCTGTCAAATATTCACTATCATGTGGTTATTTTATAACATTTTGGATTATGAGGAGATATTAAATATGGCGTTTCTATGTTTATTTTAAATTAATGAACACATATATCTAGATAATTATCATCATGATTCATGTTGATTTATGGAGATTATATATGATGTATTTGAAAATTATCTATATTCAAAAAATTAAGGAATCCATAATCTCATTAAATATAATTGCATGGACTCAACCATATATAGGGATTTTAGTGTGAAGAATATATTGTGGGTTGATGATGGAAGAAAGAAGTTCTCATAGGGATTTTTCACGTTTCAAGTGTCGAATCCTTGTTCACAACCACATGCATGAGTGTATATTTTCAGCATTTTAAATTCATAAATATTATCATTGATAGGGAATCAGAAGAATTATAATATTAAATATTTGTTTCTACATAAAGTTATAACATTATTTATAAAGATAAATGGCTGGTGTTTTTAAATAAAAAGACCCATGTATTCAAGGAATATATATTTTAATTTATATAAAAATTATACAGATCGATATTTGAGAAATATATAGAATAAGATGAAATATTAAAAATTCATATGTGAATATACAATAAATAATGATGATGAAAAATATGTATGTTTATTTATATTTTTCTTAATAAATTTCTCAATAAAGGTAAAAAAAAGTTGGCCAATAGGTTAATAAGAAGATAAATAAAGTGGAATATATCTATAAATGGGGTTGTTCATATGGGAAGAATGAATAGCATTCTATGAAAGAGAAGATGAATAAAAACTATCAACACATCCAAAAAGTTAATAACATTATATAGTAGGAAGGAATATTATTGTTTACCCAAAAATTAAATATTTTAAAGTGTTGGATGCAGTTTCGTGTGAGATAAACCAAAGATTAGTCAAGAGACATGAAGATGCTAGTTTCAACGATACACACTACTCTTTTCACTCACATAATGATTTTACTTGTTAGTTTGACCTTATAGTAATATATTTCATACATAGGACCATAATTTTCATAATGATAGGTGATCCTTATATATCTATTACATTTCGTCATATTGGTGTTCATTTGGGTGAATGGATAGATTATATCACTACACTTTAACAAGTGTATAAGGTTTTTAAATGAGAATCTATAATACTTATAATTACTAATTCAATAATTTTGAGTGATCTCATCTAGATTTAACACGTGGATTCATAGTTCAGGTATAACTTAGTAGTACATTTCCAAAACTATCCCTAATCAGTCCAGTTAATACACATTCATACTCGATATAAAGTTATAATAACGAAATTAATAAATAAACCATAATCCAATAGTGTTCTATTGAAAAACCATATGCGAACATACCTAATTCCTCTAGATATGGAATGAGATGATATATCCACATTTTAAAAACACATCGAGGTTTAATGATATATCAGTCACCATATAAAAATTAGGATGAATGAGGTATTATCATCAATCACCACTTTTTGATTGATATATCACCATCATATATGATAGGTGAATTATTAATCCATGTGAACAATCCATCACTAGACTAATGATAATGGTAATAAAGACATCTATAAGTGAAAAAATGATCCCAATCACAGGTGACAGATATATCACGGTTTTCAATGCATGGGTTGACGAACTACCATAAACACATCCTAAATAAGTGGACGTTATACCACTTAAATAACTCTAAAGGTGTATAAAATTCCACTACCACAAGTCCCCAGTGGTTTGATACACCCCCAATACAAAATCCATAGGTGGATAATGCACCAACTATACTATACTAAATGTGAACTATGTACCATTACTATCACATATAAATTGGTAATTACACCACCAAAATCAAATCATAGGTTAATGATATACCATTTGAACTAGTCCGTAGGTATTAGAGGCACCACTGAGATGATTATCATTAGTAGAGGATTCTCCACCAATATGAAATTAAAAGTGGTCAATATAAAATTAACAAAAAATTTCAAAGAAGACAAGGGTGATCATTTTCATTGGTATCATGGTGAATAATGCATCACTAGACCAATTATTGTAGATAAGATACAACCAAAGTACTTTAGTTGGATAATGCAGAACAAATAGTAAATTCTACGTGGTTGGGGCACCATATGATATCAAGAATCCTTTAATGTGAGAAATACATAATTAAAGAATAATTTGAAACATTTTTAATTAATTATCATGTCGTATTTTATTCTCTTAGGAAATAAATGCACTTCATGTCCCATGTTTAAGCGATCTAACCTCAATCCTAGAACATACATTATCCAATCCTCACTAAGGAGTATAGTAGGGAACAAAATTTGGCTTCTAGTGTCATTTTTCATTCACAGGAACCTATCCTGAGTCCATTTTCATTGTTACACATTCCAAATTATATGATGAATGGCCATCAGTAACAATTAGTATCAACACATACTCCTTAATGGTCACTCTTGGCCTATATGTGTTCCACCAATACAATGAGGGGAAAAGGAAACTAATAAAATTCTATTTCCTGGAATAAAAAATGAGTTGATGTTTCCCACATTTCATAAGAAATATATATCAAATGAGTAAACAAAATTTCAAAATCAAGGGACCACATAATTGGTACTATTAGGGTATTTATCATTGAAAATACTTTACTGATTTTATTTCAAATAAAAGTAAAAATAAAATCTAAAATTCCTTGAATTATGGAATATGCATAGACAAGTGGTGAAACAGGGAGGAAGCCCAAGAATATAGGAAAGATGGGAGGTAACCATACCCATGTAACTCCCCTATCATAGATGATAAGAATACCATATCATAAATGGATTAAAGTAGATAATAATGAAGATAGAGTGGAAACATTGGCATTCACGCTACCCAAAAATAAAAAGAGGTGAAAATACATTTTTTCAACTTTTAAATCCACATAATAACATAAATAAATATTTATAAAACTATATCTAGGCCCAGAAGAACATTGTTGGGAACTAAATGGAACTCCAGTGTCCCCACATCAATTTAATTAGAACTCCCATGGGCATTCCTCTTATAGTATAAGTAACCACTAACACACCTCTCAAAACATTAATGGGATCCCACTGGAATTTCGATTTGGAATCTTCTATAAGGAATATATTTCCATCATAAGAAAATTTCTTTAAAATGAAATCTTGAGGCACTTTCAATCCCTCACACAACGACACATTACTAAAATAAAGTGGATAAAATTCATTCCTAAAAACAATTCTAGGTGTTACAACCACCCTACTATATAGAAGCTAATCATTTAGATATAATACTCAAAATCACTAAGCCTCATTAGTGAAATGGTCCTACCACCGAGAATCTATATACGTGTTTTACTCCCACTGGCCTCCTATAAATGACTATGCTAACATTTAACTCTTAATAAAGGAAATATCATCTCATTTTAATATCATCTAATTCTAATATACTATAAAAAGAAGTCATTACTCAAAAAAAATCCAATTTTACCCGACTTCATCAACACTAATCACGTGAGAAGAGTCATGAAAATATCTACAACATTGGTAAATATTAAAGAAATTACATGTAATGACATATCCATGAGGAATATCCAACTGATATTCAGTGATACTGATCAACATGATTATAATAAATGAGCACACAATACAAGACACTAACTATATCTTTCTCTAAAACTGTTTATGCCTCATTAGAGGATACAATCTTAATAATCCTACATGCCTCCTAAAACTATGGAAGGTGGATTCATCAGTTGGGATAAAATATTGTATTACTATGAGTAGTCTCTATCCACTTCAAAATAAAAAATATATTCCATGAAATCTCTTTCCCAAGACATAGCTTAATAATCAATGAGTCCCCTACCTACAACCAACATAGAGATGATTATAATTAATTTCAATAAAATGACTCAAATGGTATAATATGAATATATTTTTGATAATTATTGTTATTGGTAATATTTTAAGGCATGAGATTGATCTATGATAAATGATAGAAACTAAAAACACATGCCTAAAACATGTCCTCCAACACCCAATTGATTTTCATATACTACTCATTGGACTAATGATAAAAATTTGTTCACAAATGCTTCTATGTATATCGATACTTATCTACCCCTCACTATAAGCATGATGTAAAATAGAAACCCTGATTCAAAACAACTCTCCTAGTGAAAAAATTATGTCAAACTATATTTTTAACACATATGCAGTTAATATAATAGATGGAATCAGTGTCCCTGATCAATAAGAAATTTTTATCCTTCTTAAACTAGTCCGTAATAAACCACGAAAATATCATCCAAGATAAGAACATGTAAATACAATTAAAAATCATGTTCATATCATTGGTCATCAATTCATGAATGGACAATGAATAAATAATACCTTATGGTACCTAATGCTAATCCTTTAATTTTTTACATGTAAATCATCATCAAACGAGTCCCACTATATCCTTACATATCTCAATCAACAAAATACATATCTAAATATAGATATAATTTTTTTTATTTTTAGGTGAATATATTTTCTTGTTTAATGTAAATCCCACATCATCTCCTCACATATGCTCATATGGACTACCTCATGAAACCATAAAAAAAACAACTTCATCAACATCATGGTTCTAATAAGGCGGTGGATCCCTACCATATATATTATTCTTTATACTAAAGAATATATAGTCAAATTAATCACTCTACTCCACTCTCTTAATAATCAAGGATGTGATATCCATGTATATAATGTACCTTTAATTAAATACTCTTAGATATCATGAAACATCTCAACAAATAGGCTTATCACCTATTACTCACTTTTAGAAACATGAACCACCTAATCCTAACTCATGCCACTCAGTACATAAAAAAAAATTTCCGTTAATATGATTAAAATCAATTTTTAAATCAATATACTCAAAGTGCTCGATCGAGTTCATCTATAAATGGTTCAGGTACCTCTATTAAAAGTTATACCCTAGGAACTTATCTTTGTTACAAACAATGAAACTCCTCTTCAATAGGTTTAAATTCAAATATCGTAGCTTGTGCACCGGTATTTGTATCTCTAGATAATGTGGAAGTATTTATAATCATAAAAACTTAGATAAATCACCAACCATACAACATAACATTAATAAGCCTCATTATATAATCACAAAATATAACTTTTACTCCTTAGTCATCGCATACAAGGATAGTAATGTAACATTCATCAATCGACCTTTCATCACCTGAAAAGACCTCTCAAGTGCATCAGACTATAATAACTTCAAATTCATCTTGTTCAAAACCATCATCAACTTTGAAAAATGGGATATTGTTTTGAATAAATCTCGGTCGGTTATATAAAAAAACAACAAAATGAGAATGTTAAATTTATTAAGAACATGGTTTTTGACTCAAGTACTAATTCTTTTAAATTTGGTCTAATTATTTATTTTGGAGAAACTACTAATTCCTAATAAGTTAATGGGTGTCTCGAGGGTGTTTGGAGCTGGTTTGGAGCCCAAAGAATGGTTTTTGGGGAGATAAAGTCCTATCGCATGGATTGTAGAAACTGTGCATGGTAGGCCAAGCTATTATTTATAACAGTTTGATGCTAGAAAGTTAACCCCTATAGGCTATATTGTTAGGAAAACCATGAGATTTGGGGCACACGGTCCTGAGAAAAAACTAAAGACATGTTTCAGAGGTGTTTTTTATGGTTGGTGCAAGGTTTCCCAAACTGTGTGGAATAACCATTCGAAATACCCATCCCTACACTAGATGGGTATATGTTGGCACAAAGTTTAGAAAATGTTTCATCCACACCATATGATTCCTATAGTTTATATGATTGCTAGTTATTTTAGTTATTTATTAATTCATTATATATCTAATATGGATTCTTTTTATTAGAACTTCCTATATTTACCTATTCTTATATTCAATTGATGTGTTATAATATCGAAATGAGGGAATAGTATCCCATGACTACACCATATCCCCTCACTACTAGTCGATAGCCTGTTGAATTTTGGGAGATGCACTATAGGACATGGGTACAACCATGCTTGTGTCACATTTGAGTGTCATCGGGGTTTGGGACATCAAATATTAGTATCAGAGATGTTTTTATTTTCATTGTATACTATTTAAAGACAATAGATCGGAGATTAGGAATGTT
Source organism: Viscum album (assembly GCA_963277665.1). Taxonomy (NCBI): domain Eukaryota; kingdom Viridiplantae; phylum Streptophyta; class Magnoliopsida; order Santalales; family Viscaceae; genus Viscum; species Viscum album. The sequence goes on from OY728119.1 coordinate 1,292,754,009, forward strand.
CAAGAACATGGTTATAAGATGTAATTAGGCGTAGTAAACCCATGTTCAGTGTAAATGACAAGTTTCTTGAATTATAATTATTATTATGATTTTTACAATTATAGTTGATATCATTTCTTCATTATGTGACACAAATTCTATGTTTCGGTTATTATTATTATTTTGATTGTCGATCTCATTCATCTATAGATCAATTATATTAGGGAATGGAAAATTGTAACCTGTATCATCCTAGGAACCTAGAGTTCATATTCTAGGGAATTTTTTATTCAATATAGATTCATTTAACTTCTTTTATTTTCTTGATATTTTTGTGAATTTTGAGTGATTTTGTGGTAGTTATACTTCGCATGTGTTATTTCATGGCTTTCATGGAGTGATTTCCAATTTCAATTCATGATTTTTATTGTCCCTCATGTGTTGGAATGAGTAATTTAATGAGTAGATCCATTAGATTAAAATTACATGGATGTTTACTTTAGTGATAAGTTGTATGGTCCATGATTCACTAGAAATGGCGATCCATTTTAAATGATCCATAATATATGAAAATGAGAAAATAAAATCTCTATAAACAATACATGACATACAATGAAATAGTCACCAGTAAATGATGAGGAAATGTATTGTTGACCATTCATATGCTAGAACCCCTTTAATTTATATTTTATCACATACCAATAACTAGCCTTCTATGTGGGTAGTTGGGGTAGTATACCATGGTAAGTGATCCCTTTCCATACATTCAACATTTTCTATTTCTCTCTCTATATGATTCAATCGTGTTTTGAGGTGTGTTCTTAGAAATTTTAGACTAATGCTACCATTAATTCCTCTTTTCATGTGCCATGATGGTTGAGATGACCTTGCTACAAACATGGTGGGCCTTGAGCCACTAGTATTTCCACCGTGAGTGCTACACGATGCACCACATACTATACCTGATATGGGATCTAACGCTCGGGTTTTTGATAGTTTATTACATATAATGGAGTCTATGATAGTTGTGAAATGACCTAAACATACAGTGGATGATCTAATATATGAGTTCTAGAAGTAACGTCCTCCTACCTTCTCGGGGGCTGGTAGTCCTCCAGCTATTGAGTCTTGGCTGAAGGCCACCTTTTTTTGGTTTGAGAATTTAGAGATGCCTCTATATCAGATGGTAAATCATGCTACAAACATGATTTTTGATTCATAAAAGTGCTAGTGGGATGTAATTACTCTAGATAGTCTTCATCAAAGCATGGTATGAGATGAATTCTAGACTACTTTCTATGAATGAATCTTTCCTCAGTTGTTGATAGATGATTTTTCTAGGGGGTTCATACATATTGGGAAAGGTTCGATGTCAGTTATGTATTATTCAATGTGATTGACTGAGTTACATCACTTATCACTACTTCTATCCAGTGATGAGATTTTTCAAGCTACATGCTTTAAGGATGAAATTCAGGATACCATTTGTTCTCAGGTTAGTGTATTTCCCCAACCTAACTTTTCTATAACAGCCAATCATGATCTAATCACTAAGGGATAGTGATAGAAATAGGCATAGAAAATCATTTCCCTGAGAGGACAGTATTTATTCCGGTAGTATAACACGATCTATCATGTTTTCTGATCAGGTTAGTGGAAGTCAATGTACCAATATCGATAGCTCTATAGTGTGTCATCAATGTGGATGACACGAGAACCTAATGGATCAGTGTGATAGAGACCCTCTATAGTGTCAATATTGTGGCCATATGGGGAATATTTATAAATTCTATTAAACCATCACATCAACTTCTAGTAGAAGATAACGCTCACCTACTCCACCTTCATGAGCATGTTATTTTATTCCATGTGAGTCAGGGATTTGGAGCTGCACCAACAAGAATAGTGAAAGGGGATGTCGTGGCCATGGTAGCTAGACTCACGATCATTATCTACACCAACAGAGTATTCATGATAATGGTATAAAACTATTGTACATGGTCTTGGATTAGGTTGGCTGCATGTATTATAGATAATAGATGAGGTTCAGAGTGCATGGCCTTCTACAGTAGGAAGTACTATTCTAGTGTCCTACACTATAGTGTCTTCTTTACATGATATAGGTTCTTCACACCTTTTCATCTCTTTATCTATCATGTAATGTCTCAAGTTTTAAATCTAGTATTACTGAAGTGTAATGAGCCTGAATACACCATTTAGAGTGTGGTCAGAGGGAATATGATAATGCAGATATTTTCCCCTTGTGGTAGGAAGTTCCCCTTTTTTATGGGTCCTCTTTTTTATCGAGATGGTAGGTTTCAATGTCATTCTCAGCATAGATTTATTGCTTCCATTTCACACCATTATAGATAACTACCATTGTAGGGTATTATTTACATCATTAGTGGGATGAAATCATCTATATAAAGGTGATTGGAGTGTCCATGCTAGATAAGCAACACTAATGCATTATAACATAGTTTGAGTGACCAATAAAATTTCTAATCTCTTAATGGAGGATCAATGTTAAATCAGCATGAATTGCCTCTAGTTTTAGATCATTGCATGGGCATATTTCCCAATGATATTTCAATATTACCTCCCTAGAGATAGGTATAGTTCATGATGGAGATTATACCAAGAGTATCTCTATTTTCTATTCCTCCATACATGTTGGCACCTATTGTGATCCAAGATCCCAAGAGATTGTTAGAGGATCTAGAGTCCAAGGGGTTTTTATGGAATAAAACTTCTTAATGGGGTTAACCCATTATTTTTTCCAACAAGGAGGAAAAAAACATCATATATGCATGGATTATAGATGGTTGAACTAGATTAAAACCAAGAACTTGTATCCACTGCCTCAAATAGATGATCTCATTGACTAGCTCTAATGAGCTAGGGTTTTTTTCAAGATCGAATTGATATCAGGATATCATCAGGTGTGAGTCTGGACATCAGATATACTTCATGAAACTTTCTATACAAGGTGTGGTCTATATGAGTATCTTTTTATTTCATTTATACTTATGAAAAAATCTTCCATTTTCATGGCTTTGATGAATAGGGTATTTCATCCCTATCTGGATTATTTTTTTGTAGTCTTTGTGAATGACATAGTGGTGTATTATCATAATCATAGAGATGATGATAATCACCTTGATATCGATCTGAGTATAATGAGAGAGAATCACCTTCATTCTATGTTTTTATGTTCCATATATAGATATGTAATGTTTACTTATTTGGTTATATTATCTCAAAATAAAGATTATCATTCGACCTAGAGTAGGTGAGTTATGTAGAATCATGGGAGTATCCCAAGAATGTGTCTGAGATACAAAGTTTCTTGGGACTAGTTGGATATTAGAATAATTTTATATAGAAATTTACTCACATTTCTATTCATTTTACTAGTCTTACAATGTATGGGATCTGGTTTTGGTAGTCATAAGTGTGAAAGAAATCCATTCATGTTATAGGGGGGTTATAGAAACATATTCTGATAAAACCAGAGCATGGAAGAGGTTACAGTTCTCTATAATGTATCTATTATCAATTTTGGTGTTGTGTTATTTAAAGAGAATAGATTCATTACATAAAAATCTCGATAGTTAAGGAATTGATAAAGAAACTACCCAAAACACAAACTCTTTCTGGAAGTAGCTGACCCTGCCTTACATTGTTGGAGATTCTATCTAATTATTAAGATCATAATAGTGTGTATAGACCACAAGATCCTTAAATATATATTTATATAATGTTACACGAACCATAAACAATAGATATGGGTCAAATATTTTCTGTCCTTCAATTTTGATCTTGCCTATTTGCCTATAAAAGGCATTACGATAACATATGTGCTGAGTTGGAATACTCTTTCACATGCCTTATGGGAAAAGAGTGATGAATGAGTTTTCATGTACCTTTTCTTAGAGATACATCTGAAGAATTATGATAGCCACAAGAATTCATGTATCCAATACTTTAATGTTACCACTTCCCTCATTGGGAAGGTAAAGAACAAAAACATTTCTGGTCCTGAAGGATTGGTTATTTATGAAAGTGTTTCAAGAGCTGAACCACATCCAAATTCTTCTCTGGGTAGAGAAAAAATTACACATATACATGGGAATGTTCAGTTTCATATAGAAATGATAGAGGAATGGATGCGTGAGTCCCACACTTCTCTGTGGGCAATTTTTCCATTAATCTCCAAAATGTATAGATATATGAGACATAATTATTTGTGACTTAGGATAAAATTTAGAATACAAGTATTTATTACTAGTTATTAACCCTTTCAGTAGGTGAATGTGTTGTACCAGATACCCGTAGGCTTGTTCTAACTACTTCCAATACCAAAATGAAAATTGGAAGATGTTTCCATGGATTTTGTAGTCAGTTTACTATGGTCTCCTAGAGGTAGAGACGTTGTTTGGGAAGTCATTGAATGGCTGAAGAAAGTATCCCACTTCATTCCTACATGTGAAATTTTTTTAGTTGATGAGTTGGGTAGATTGTATGTCTATGATTTCACTTAACTACACATGGTGTCTCATACTCTCATTTGAAATAGGTACACTAGATTCACATCATAGTTCGGGTAGGGATTACAAAAGGCCATGGGTACACATGTTCTTTTGATCCCAAAAATTCACCCTCACACCGATAGATAGTAAAAAAAGATGATACTTGTGTTATAAGACATGATATCATCATGCATCTTTGATTTCATAGGTTCTTGGTAGAATTATATATCTCTTTTTTTGTTCTCCTATAATAATAGCTTCCAAGAGAAAATTTAGATGGTAACTATTGAGGCCTTGTATGGTACCCCAGTGTTGGATAGAGGTGAGATTGGAAGCCCTAACAGGTCTTTATCTTTTGTAAGATAATTCAGAGTATGTTAATATAATCAAGAAGAATATTTATACTACTCAGTCTAGGCATAAATCTTATGCAAATACCCATTGACTCCCTCTGTATTTCGAGGTTGGGGATCGAGTTTTCTTATGGGTATCACCTAATCTATTGTATAGATATATACATAGGAAAGGGAATCTATTTCCTTTTAATGTAGGGACATTTGCGATTATAGAGAGAGTTGGGAAGATTTCCTATCAATTTCTACTACCTCAGGGGTACCATTCCATGCACGACATCATAAATATTTCATTGCTTCACTTGTATCATGTTGACCTATCAAATACTTTTAATCCCGAAGATGTTGACTTAGATTCCAAAGCTTTATTTGAGAAGTATCCTATATGAATCATCGATAGGATCACGAAGGCACTTTGAGTCCAATATATTCCTCTAATATGGGTGTTATGGCAGCATACCCATGTATATGATGAGACATGAGAGTGGGTGGAAAATGTACACGCCTAGTTTCTGTATTTGTTCATAGACAGTGTTTCATCGACCATGGAAGGTGAACATAGGGATTTGTTCCATTAAGGGGGAATACTATGAGAAAAATGTTTTTGAATTTGGTACGTATCCTTTTAAATTTGTTTGAATTATTTATTTTGCACCTAATATGGATTCTTAATGAGTTCTTGGATGTATAATGGGTGTCCGGGGATATTTTGGAACTCAGAGAATATTTATTCAGGATAACTAACACTATTTAATAGTTATTATAAACATTTTAGGTAAGGAAACATAGTTTGTTCTAACTATGTGATGCTAGATAGTGGAGTCCTATAGGTCCAACAGTCAGAAAAACTATATGATTTAGGGTTCATAGTCATGGGAAAACAATAGACAAGTTTTAGATATGTTTTTCATAGTTGGCTAGTGGTATTCTTACATATGATGACTAACCATGTGAAATCCCCCTCCACAAAGTAGGCGGCTCATGGTTAATGCATGGTTTGGAAAACCAAGGGACTAAATTGTGTAATGCCCGTTTTGGGTGATTTTATTAAAATAACCTTAAATAATGTTTTTAAACACGCCCATACTCATATTATTATCTCCATTGGATAACCACAAATTTTTCTCCATTTTTATTACCATTTTCTTTATTTGATAGGAATTTATCCTGATCATCCATCCAGAGTGTGATCCAGGCACTATTTTTCTTGTTTGATCCTCATCTGTAAGATCAAAAATTTTTTTTGAGTCGTTCATCATTCTTATTTCTATCAGAGATGCTATCAATCATTGGAGGTTGTGACCTAAATAAAAACAATCCCATATAGGATATTTTTAACAATTGGGCATTTAGTGGTTTCAATTGTTCATCTACTTCACTCCCTGGGTGTCTGGATTGACTTATTTAATGGTAAAACCCTTTAATTAGATGAATTTTGAGTATATAAATTTATCTCATAGGTATGATTATCCTTTTAACCACCTAAAATAAATGCATAAACTTGATAAATTAATCATAAATGGAATGGTGATGTATACTATGTATATGAATTGGATTAACTAAGTGTAATTGAATTGCTTGGTGAAATGTTTATAGCACCCCTTGGAATGTATAATGGAAGGTAGATGAGTGAACCATATGAAATGAATATGACATATATGAAACAAAATGAAATGGATTTGTTACCTTTATCCATGTCACACTAATGAAATGCGACTACATAAACCTTGAATTTTTAAATTGAATAATAATCACTTGACCTTGATTAATTAATAAAATATTTATTAAGTTCTTATTTTATATGGGACTTGAAATTATTATAGGAGTGGTCAAGATCATGCTCTCTTTGGAATATTGATCTAATTCCTTGATCAACCTTGGATGCCATTCCAATCCAAGGATGTTAGTGGCCAAGGGTCAGATCCATCGTGGAACCTGGTTTTTTTCTATTTTTGGATTCATAGTATGACACCATAGGATCCCTCTATTATCATCCTGGGAGTCCCTATACACAATATTTGGATCTAACTTAACTTCTATTGAAGTGAAACACCTTGGATACAAACTTGGTCTATGTAACTACTTATCCGATTTTACCTTGGATGTTTTCCCTAGACATGGATAAAATTACTCTATTGTGGAATTAATTGGAAGAACTTCCATGGAAAACACTCTTATTCCATTAACCAAGATATAACATCTACCTAAGTTAGCTTGACGTTTGAGTTCTTGGATTCCTTAGTTAATACCTTGGATCCTCTTAATTATTAATATCATAAATATTAATTTTTATATATTAGATACTTCATTAAAATAATTTCAATGATGGTTATACCTCATATGAATTTATATATAAATAGTCTGGCTTAATTAATTAATTCAATGGATACGTGTTCATACACCATCTATGGGATGAAGCAAGTACATGGGTATTTATGTTATTGTACTACATTTATTTTATTTATGCATGATTGCACACTATTTTAGTTTATATTTCACATATTTGATGCTATAGAAACCAATGGTGGTGGAATAGTGACATTTATCACACAAAGTATATAGGAAACCATTGGAACCCTGATAAATTGTAGGCATGCTGGTGTGGAGAATAGGGAAGCATACTGCATTAGGAACATGATTGCTTAGTCGCATTAGGATGGAGCTGAGTAGCGGATGACTGAGTTAGAGCTCAGGTTTCTTGTTAGTTTTAGGATTCCTTTTTATATGTTTTGTATTATTTATTTTCTACTACTTTTTATCAATGTGTTCTAGTTTTTTAGATACATGACAGTTCATCACCAACTTTTGTATATGAGTATCAGTTGTTTTAGTTATTTATTACTTTAGTCATCTTCTATTGTGAATTATATTTATTACTACTTCAAATACCCACCTATTATTATATTAATAAACTATGGTACACTCTGGAATTAATTAATAGTCTCTATAGGGGCACAACCTAGGACCTTAATCCTAGTCTAGAGCCTCTCACATTTAGGGAGATGCGCATGAAGCCAGGTGGCCCACCAGACTCGAGGCACCTCTGAGTGACATTAGAGTTCGGGACTTCAAAAATATATATTTTAGATCCACCCTAAAACTAAATCCTCATCTATATATGTGTACAATGATATGCCTATATATAATATCAAATTTCCTATGAAGAAGACCTGAAAATTAAAAAAAATAAACTTCGAGAGATTAGAGTACAACCAATTCACCCTATATGTATACAGAATGGACTTAATATGGAAACTGTGACCCTACCTCTTATGATATTACACAATTATATCATTTATTAATGAAACCATAAATTAATATAGTTATTTATGGAAATGTTTATTCATTATGTCCATTAACACTTCCAGTGTATTATTCAACAAAAATGACAACAAAAGAAACTTGTATGGTTATTAAATTCCCATAAAACAATTATATAAAATACTAAATGGACTCAATATCAACTATTGATAGCCATATATCAAATATATCATAGGTAACCTCTTTACGCCCCTCATCTGATCAGATATTTTTTCAATACCAATATAAAATTTCAGCTCATTTATCATATATTAACAAATAAAAAACCATGTGATCTATTTGTATGTTTACCAAACAACATAACAAAACTCGAAGGGTATGCTCATTAATGAATAAACCCCTTTGAATTTGAATATTTATGTATATAAATCAACATAATAAATATTATAGGGTTAATACTATAAGTAAATATAGATATAGGCTCTACAAATTAAATAATCTTGATCTTAAACTTGATTTAATTCTTGAGGGGTTTCATAAATGATTCTTTAGGGAACACATGATGGAACTAATTTATAATAAAATGAATTTCCATATGGAATGTCTCCTCATCTGCTAAATAAATTATATCCAGTGAGGTCATGATCTCCATTTGTTGACAATGACCAGATATCAAACATTCCGCGAATAGATCCCCTTAATAGAAATTAGGATAGAAACAACCCTTCAAATATATGAACAATATCCATTGATGATATTAAATAATGTGTTCTTGATAATGGATAAACATATCCTTCTAGAGGATCACATTAAAATTATGAATCTATACCATGAAGATGTCCCAAAAAATACAACATCCACAAATCACTACAAAAAAATATAGACAACAATTAATTCAATCTAACTAAACCTCTAAGGGTGCATTTATTGTCAAAATCCCATATAGACACTCTATAGTAATTTATATATCATTGAATAGTTGAGAAAATATAAATAAGAGTGATAGAATATTATCTAATACAATAAATTTTATGGTTTATTACACAAGAATTGTAACTCATACTATTAAAGGATCCAATCTATTTAAGGTACATGTTTTCATGATGGCCTAAATCTAGATTCATCCTTGACATTATGCTTCCATTTCTTGACTCCCATGGGGGACATTCCCCTAATAGAAGTAGTTTTGTTGTATATATGTGTGAATACATACTCCATGACCCAAATGACCAGAGGATCCCTAAGTATGTAACCATTACTATGCCCCTTTCCCTACCCCATAACCCTTGGTTTGACAAGATACATGCCTTACAGTTGGTCTGGGTGTGGTACCACAATACTTTTTCATGTTCCTAAAACCATAGTATGAGTGGAATTCCTTTATCTTACTATCATAATTAGGTTGAATATGGACCATCTGGATACACTAATAAAACTTGACCAAGGCTAATCCTCTTGGAGGAAGTATCAAATACCTACCCTAAAGGTTCATCAAATAGCTTCCTTAATGAGACTCCCCAAGCCTCTACTTTCTATTAGATTACTTCACACTTTTGAACTAAGAAAAACAAGTATTTTACCCATATGATATAATCTCAGTCTGGTTCCACATTATGATCAAGTCCCAATTCATAACCTCGAAGAAGGGTATAAAATGAAATATATTCACATGGAGTTGAATAATGTTCCTCGGGATATACTCAAAATACCTAACCCTAATAGTCTCATAAAACTCCCCACATGTGTGAATCATTGTATATTCTTAAAGTGGTAAGAATAATTCATCTCCAACATGTTTCAGAAATCAGATACATAAATTACTTGTGTCTATTAACCCTAGAAGACTACACGTTGAAATGATAAAGTAAGAGTGACATAAAATCATTCCATTATAGCCCAAAAAGTTACATTTTTGAGAAGAGAATGTCCACCTTGTTCATCAATATCCCCCCAAAACATATACACTATATGATTGGACCACCTTCTACGATGTGCATAAAGATGGTCAAATATGTTCTATATTGTCTCTATTAAAAAATATACAACATGTAGTCCACCCTTATCCAAAAAATTCAGGGGATTGAATATATCAAATATGAGGGTGATGTCTGTAATATCTGACCAAACCCTTGGTACCACATTCCCCATGTACTACATGATTTGTAGTAAATCATATTAATGTACTTATCGCTAAGAGAAACAAGCACAATAGGTGGGTATTACTACATTTTTTGTGGGGGTATGGTCATCCGTAATTTTTATGAAATCAAATATATTTCAATGGTTACAGATCACAATAATTACGGAGAAAAAAAAAATAATTTATCACCTTTATTGGTATAAATATTATAAATTGAGGTAATAAAAAACAAAAACACACCACTATAACAAAAATACACACCAAAAAATATGATGGTATTTCATGTTAGATTGATCATATCCTAACCTAACTACTCTCAAGTCTAGTAAAATTTCACAAAGGGTCACATAACAATCTCAAAAAGGGTCATGGAAAATCATATCATATCAAAGTAATAATAATAAATCATGGTTTGGAAAAGTATAATGAAACCAATAAGTTATATTAGAGAAAATTAATGTTTTAGTTTCAACATAAAATAACCAAAACCAATATTTTTTATAAGATGGATTTTTCCCATCCTTGATAGTAATTTATGTACATAAGAATGAAACATACTACAATCCCAGGGTCGATATCTCTAGGAGGATAATAAAATAACAATATTCTCTTATAGTAACTATTTATAAACCAACTAATACATTGATAAATAAAAACTAATATAGTATGGGTTTTATAAAATTCATGGGACATATATTTATATATAAAATAAGAATAAAAGAAAAATACATTACCCAAATAAAGACACAAATAAGTTAGGAATAATGAATATTTTCTTCCATCCTCTTGTGTTAAAAATAATTATATCATTGTTATTTAAAATAAAATATTATTATATAACTCAATGTAATGAGAAAGAACAATAAAACTACACCCTCCATTTAAAATTAAAATTATCCCACATAGAGACCTATACATGGAGGATAATTCTCTCCCACTTCATCTCCAAAATTCTGCTACACTATATGAAAAATAATAATGATGAAGTAGAGGAATAAAGATGAAAAGATAGATAAAAAATAAATCAGGGAGGTCTCATACCCTAATCAATATAACTGATACTATTTTTTTAAATAATAGTGAGAAATATTGATGTCTAATGAACTCAAGGTATCACCACTTCACCACTAAAAAAATGAGGTTTATTCCACCACATTCACGGAGATAAAAACGTATGATGGGGGAATCCAAATAGAAACAAAATTAAGAGAGAAATAGAAAATAATATAAATAAAATTTAGAATATTAATACATAAAAATACTCTAATTGGATATTGAAATTGGAACACTACAATGAAATGATATGCAATATAAAATTTTAGGAATTTGACTTATTGAATTTTTTTTAATTTTATTCGCCCAACTGTCACATGTGGTTGGATCATTAAATAGAAACATATAGAATTTTTTTAATTCTAAAAAACTTGTTCTTATATATTCATTTCATATGCTCCCTCTAAATTAATGCTTCATTTTACACATTTAGTAAAATTTATGACAATTTCTTTGAATAATTTTTTTTATCTTAGTATACTATTATAATTATAATACTCTTGATTTTTATTAATTTAGTATTTTTTATGGAAGAATAAATGAAATACAGAATAAATGAAAATCATTCTCTCCCATTTTCTTACTTATTTTAAAATCAAAGATGATATTGATAGGTATGTTATGTGATATGGTATGATCTTTAAATTTAGTCCAAACTATTCTCAAATTTTGATGTCCTAAATTTTAAATTATTTTTAGATATCTTTTTTTGGATTCATTCTACATTGTAGAATTCAGAAACAATTTTCTTAGAGTTATATTACATTATTGGTATATAATACAATTGTTTCCAAATGACCCAATAGTTTAGTAGTCCAGGATGACCAAAATCATTCATTCAATACATGTGAAAATATAAGATACAATATAAACATATATTTCAAAAATTATTATACCTTATAAAATATCCATTAAAATTACACCCAGTCATCCTCTAGATTTCCTGGAGAAAAATATAAAAAATAAGGGTGAGCTCATATTATTTGTAAATAGTAGAATAAATTATAATCCATGATTATATAAACATGGAATAAGTGATATGGTGGAAATAAATGAACAATAAGAATCTATATTCATTATAAATAGAGTAAATTATATATCACTAAAAATTAATGAAAACTTGGCTAAAAATATTCATTAATCTCATACTAAAATAATTCATAATATTATACATCAAAATATGATGTCAAGGCTTTCGGAAAACACACTATCCAATTATTGTAAAAATGTATACAACAAAACAAAATTGGTTTTTTCCCATGACACTTATCGATGAATTGAGGTTTTATGTAATTTTGAAGCTAAACCATCATTTGATTAAGTCCAATACCTTCACCCTAAGTGTGAAAAACAATCCTAATATGATTAAATAAGGATAATATTTCTAAATAAAACATGGATATCATTATAATGGGAAATATGTAAATAAAATACTTACCTATTCAATAGAATAATGTGGATTTCTAAGAGAATATTCCATAATAAACACAGAATATGTGAGGTATCATCAAAGTAACATGAAGTACCACTATCAAAGAAGCATTGTGGTGAGGTAACAATCAACACATAATGTTTTATATAGTCACTAGTAATTTTTGAAAATAGATTTAATTAGTGGGATACCAAGGAAATGGTTATGAAAATATATCATCATTGTTCATAAAGAGCCTGTGAATATTCCCAAGAATATCCACTAAGATAGTATTGACATGTGTGCATTACTAGGCCTATTAGTCATTAATTAGAGTTATGATTGGTTAAATTATCAACCAAACCTTTTTAAGGTGACTAAACCTAGTGTAATATATAATACAGTTGTATCCACATGAAAATATCTTGAGTGGGATGAATTTTCTAGGAAACTAAACAAACTTTTACCTTACCTTAACATAGGATGGTTTTTAAACTATGGAAAATAGTTAGTTTTAAAATGATTTTGGTAAGTATTGAATAAAATGAATATGTGAGAGGGATAAAAATTAAGACTTTCCATTTCCTTTAAATTCATACGGAATATTGCAAGATGTATTCCATGATAATGTATGCACGACACAAAAGGTAATAGGTGTTAATTATAACATGTTTTGAAAATAATTGAAACAAAGTTAGAGAACCCAAAATAAGACTTGATTATAAATTTATTTCATGATATAACATTTAATAAATATATTATATACAACACATAAAGTAAATTGGATTCAGAATAAAAACATGTCCCAGAGAGAGGAATTTGAGATAAAAACCCTTACCTCGTATCTTGAATTCCATTGAAGATGTAAAACCACATATATTAGAAACATAGATATATTAATATCCTAATTCAAAACCTTATTCATATCCATGTTTATTAATAAACTTCATAAATAGTCATTATCAATTTTAATTCTATCTATTTTTTCACAATGGGTGTTTATAATTTTGTTCGTTTGTATTAGTTTCACAATAACAGTGTTCATATTAATTATTTTTCGAAAGATAATTTTTAAATGCTAATTTATTTTAATATTAAGGATGATTCATAATTCTATATCATGTTTCAAATTTCTTCCCTGAGTTTTTTAGTCTTTATCCTCGAAGATACAATCTATAACAATCATGTTTTGGGTATTCTTGTTTATCAGATACATTTTTATTAATTGATGATATAAATATTTATATAACATAGACAGAATAACAAAATCCTTATTTAAGAATTTAAATTATATAATTATTTTAATTATATTTCCATGTTCAGTCATGTTAAAAGTTTATAGTATTGTTCAATTATGATCTTAGATCACCCCAAACATTATTGTACAATGATTTAATGAGTGGTTATAAGGTGGTTTTATTTTAATATCATTATTTCAGAAGAATAATGGTCTTATTTATTTTTTATTAGCGGGATAGGTAATTATTTAATTATTTATATGAAGAATCAGTTGTTATTAAAATTTGACACAATTGGAATAAAATATCATCCTATTATTAAGCCGATTTTAAATGATTAATGTAATGATAATATTTTTTCAATCATATATTTTATATGTTTTATAATTTTTAATATCATAACCATAATGATATCATAATAATAATATTTATCCTTTAATTCCATCCTTATATCAATAATTTTAATATAGTTAAGGAAAACTAAATGTTTTGCTTTATGGAATTGTTAGTTCGAACAACATATGTCTGAAAACATCATTTTTCATAAGGAGAGTAAAAAGGTGGCTAGTGTTAATTTAAACATTATAAAAAATTAGTTATACTATAATTAATTAATTAATAATATAATATTGGAAAAAATAAATTTTAAATGCAATGATAAATGCAAAATAATTTAATGAAATGATTGATCATTCATTGATATCTTTGGGTTTATCTTAGAGGGTTTATTGTAAAGGAAGGGTTTATGATAATATATTGTGAATAAAATCTTATTAGAGTGAAATTGTATTATAGAGGATGTAAAAATTGTATTGTTTCAAGAGTAATTATGTTTTTAGGAGTTCCTCAAAGGGGGACTGTGAGACCCCTTTTATAAACGGTGAGAATGTCAATTTTATAAATATTTCAAATTAATATAATGTGATCAGATGTTACACCTTTAACATTGTGAGAAAATAGATTATAATGGATTGGGTAAGATATATAGTCAATAAAAACCTCATACACTCAATTATAGTCATGATTTTTTAGTTTTATGCCCTTTACCTCTTGAATTATTACTTTAACCACTTTACACTGTACAATGGTAAATAGTTTTGACCTTATTTATCTTAGTTTTTTTGGTTGTAAATAAAGTGGTAATTTTTAGATAATATATAAGTACTAATTTAATATTTTAAATAATTTTTTAGATTTAATTTATAGTTTAAAATTTTAAATTCAATATGATAAATATATAACATATTGAAACAATTTTATAGAAAATTTTACTTGTGTTTCAAAATATCCATCATAGTTTCTAAATTATAAGAAATATTTTAAAATGTATAATGTTAAATGTAAAATGTATATTTTTTCTCAAGATATTCTTTTTAATAAATTTATGTTTGATAATTATAAAATAATAATTTAAAAAATGTCACATAATTTGTAAAAATGTTATATTTCATTATTCACCTAAAAATAAATTTTTTAGAAGATATCAAACATTAAATATAAAATAATATACTTATAAATAATTAAAAAACTATTTTTATATTTTTAAAATAAAACTCCAACATTCATTAATAATAATTTTATATATACTTGTTAATAAAGTCTTTTTAGGGTATACATTATATGATAATTCTAGATATGGTGTTTACTAGTTATATTAGAGTCTCAAATATTATAATTCATATTTAGGTATAGTTTAATGAAATGTATATCATAAATCATATAAGACTATAGAAAATAGTTTTATAATGTGTATCAGTATGAAATATGTTAAAAAGTAATACCAAAATGAAAAAATCAAGTAAAACCCCAAAATTAGTCTATTTTTACAATTAAGCTAATATTATTCCAAAAAACTAATAAAACTTATAATAACCTTTAAAATAACAATTTTTTGGATGATAAAAATTCAATTAAATAATAAAATGTACGATAATATTAGATCCATCAATCCCCCGCACATAAAAATTACACTCATAAGAAATAATTTATTACCAAGGCTAAAACAAACTTCCCAAGGTACAAATGGTAACACTTCCAAATTCTCTCAAATAATGAAAATACCATTCATGATTCATATATTTAAATTCGTTAATCCTCCCTAATGATAATTTTTTTTCAATGTCTGGTTAATCCACCTATGTTATTCATTAGACCTATTTGGAAGATTATTTCACCATTTATTCAAGGTTTTTAATCGGTGATTTTATAATACTCAAGAAAATGTGTGATATCCATTGAATTGTGAAATTTATTATTTTTCAAATCATGAGGCATAAGAATTATTTAAAAAATGACTTCTTTTCAAGGGGATTTCGTAGGATAAGGGTTCAGGGGTAAATAATTTAAAACATCAATGTTTGAAATGGTGACGAATAAATCTTAGAAAAATTTCATGAATATTTATTTGACAATATAGGAAAAAACTCACCCAATTCCCTTTATAATATGTTCACTACACAATATATTTTTTCCTGGTTCATGAGTTATACAATAAATTCAATGAATGATATCTTCATAATTATCCCATTCTTTACTTATTCTATTCTTTTAATGGATAATAATATGAAAATAAAAAAAAATGAGGAAAAAAAATTCATTAATATGATTTTTGAGAGAGAAATGCGAATTTTTTTATGAAAAATGAATAACATAGAATCACCCCCATTTTTTACATTTATTTTTTAAAGAATAAAAGGATGAAACAAATGAAATAAATTGAATAATTAAACTTGTTAATTTCAATCAATTCCCAAGTATATTATAACACACATAAAAACACCATTTAATTAATTAGTTCCCAAATAAAACAAAATAAATGACCTTTCCTCACTCACAAACATAAAATATCTATTTAATTATATTAAGTGTAAATGTTGGAAAGTAAAAATGTATAGTAAGTTGGATATATATATAAAGAAATTCTTGAAATTTAAGGGATATGAATGGGTGATGTAATTGTAGGTATCAAGTAAAAAAATATGGATATACAAAAGAACACCTCAATAATTTTAATAATATTTCATGAAATCAAAATCATTAAAATATAAAAATAAAAAGTTCTAGTTTTCATAAGTAATCCTAGTATCTCTGTATACAGTTGAGGTATAAGGAAGAATATTACAAAATGGTTTAGACTATGCCAAAGATGAGAAAAATATTTTGAGTTTTTTTTATTGTAATAATTTTAAAAATTACATTGAACTCAGTAAAATGATTTAAAATTAAATTCATGGAAAACATTTCCATATCAAAAATAATTTGAAATATAATTTTCCTAAAATAAATAAATTTAATTAATAATAATATAAATATATAAATATCTTATGAATATTTATTTTAAATGTTTATAAAAAATAGAAAAAAATAAACAATGAATTATTGATAGGTTGACACTCCCCCAAAACTAAATTTTACTACATATAGTTTCAGATCAATTTTTTTATAAAAATGAAATAAAATTAATGAAAAGGATAAATAAAACATTTTTTAGTAAAGTTAATCCTTTTATACAATATCTTAAATGACTCCACTTGATACCTCTAAGGTAATAACAAAAAATTGAAGAGTTTTTTTAAAAAAAAATAAAAGAAATGGAGAGTATAAAAATAAGTGGGATAAAATACTGGATAATCCCCAGAGTGGGTGAATATTTTTTAAGATACCTAATAATTAAATTCAATAATTTTATCCACAACTAGAAGGTGGATTTAGTTTTCATGTCATTAACAAAACATGTTATTTATGCCACCATCTATAAGTGGATTTAAAAAATGGTAACCTCAAAATAAAGGAAGAAAAGTTACAACTCCTAAGAAAGTATAGTGAGAAAATTGTAGGTGTAAAAGGGGAGGGAAGAAAATACAGTAGTACACCATGTGGATTTATAAATTTTTATCCTTTATTCAACATTCATTTCGATGAGGCATATTTGGTCACATCAATGTGGGATCCTCAGTATCTTCTTAAAATAACAACGCCATTTCATTATCTATGGTATATTATTTATCATTTTAATCATCAATATCTAGGGAAAGAACCATTTTATCCAAACATATAATTTTATTATAATTTATTTTAATTTTGAATTTATAATTATTTAAGTTCAAATGAAATGAACACACAGAAATTGAATCTCAATGACAAATTACATCTTTAAATTCATTTTTCTCAAGGAAAGGCTATTGGAATGGATTTTTTATAGAGGGAAATGAATCATAAAGGATTTTATTATCCTCATAACCATGTTATTATACTATGAAATTAGGTGTAAAAACCTCCACTAATTCTTTATGGATCTTTTTTTGTTCCATCAATAATTTTTTGTCCTCCTTGATTATGGCAGCCAATGATTCCTATTTTATACACACATATATAATAAATTTAAAAGTATTCTATACTTGAATCCTAAAATATTATTATTTTTTCAATACAAACATGTTTATATATCAATGTATAAAACTAGTTACTATGATAATATAGAATGAAAAAATTAGTGAAAAAATGATATACAATGAAGTTAAATATTTGTTTATGTGTTTCAAATTTAATATTTTTTGGCAATGATTTTAAAAAACATGTGAAGGATATTATAATTTATGAAAATTAATAAAAATTAATAATATAGGTTCATCGCACAACCCTATTAATATTTTTATTAATAAATAATATAACATCGGGAAATATCAAGTTTGATTTATCGAGGAGGACAATCACATAACACTATTATTTTAGTGTCACTATTTCTAAGCATACTAATAGAAGATTAAATAAAATAAAATATAGTTCATGTGTGTATGGGGGGATGGGGTTATAAAATTATTATGATATATATATAAATATAAATATAAATTGAAAAAAAGTAAAACACAATGAATGGAATAAAGGAGTTTGTAAGAAATAATGTTTTTGTCATACTTGGGAGTTCACAATGGTGCTATCATTGTTCTACAAAATATAACTTTTTTTACTAATCAATTAAATGATCTAGATGCATCAATTAACACCATCACACTAAAATAATAATTATCTCACACCAATAACTTTTCATGTTGGATAATTCTCTCCGAATTCATCACCAAAATTTCACTCAATTGTATATATCATTATAATGATGAAGGAGAGAATTAAAAAAGAACACTAAGATGAAATAAATAGAATATAATGAATGGATAACACACAATAGAATAAATTTCACTAATATTTAAAATAAAATAATAAAATAATGTGAAAAAATGATGTTCAATGAACTCAAAGCAACCACACTTCCCCATAACAGAATAACAAGGATTAGTTCTCCACAACCATAGATATAAGAGAAGTAAGGTGAGGGAGAGATAAAAATAAAAAAAAAATAGAAAAATAAAAATATATATATATATAATGGGTAATTATATTACATTATAAAATATTAAATTTTATAGTAAAAATGACCCACTTCCTTGAATGTAAGTGGAGAAAACATTTATAAGGAAGAGAGCAGATGCTTTGTGTTCTATTTTTTTCATTCATAAGATAAACTACTACTGAAACATTATATGATTAAATCTTGAAATTTGATATTCCATGAATATTTCCTTTATTTATTTTGAGTTCTACCTCAAAACAAGAATTTTACTATATTTGTTTAGAAAATGTTCTTATGAGATTATAAAGTATTTGTTTTCTGGCTTGGATGATTAATCGAATTCCATTTTTCCAATTTCCCATTCCTTTATAACAATGAAATTGGGTGAATCAAGAGTATGAAAAATGAATGAAAATCATTCTACACATAGTATCTATATTATTTTATTTTTTTTCTCATTTTAATAGTAATTGTTTTGAGATATGGTATGATCATTAAAATTCATTGAAAATGTGATTGAATCTTACTGCTCCACTTGGGAGCTTCATTTAGGCTTTCTATTATTATTGCTCTTATATTTAGGTCTTCTTGAATTAAATATTTCACATATATAATTTATGACTATAAAAATAATTTTATTATTTATATCTATATAAAAAATATACTATTAAAAAAATCACAAAAATGATTTAAAAATTAAAAATTGAGCCAGTTTATTAAAAAATCAGAAATTATTCCAAAAACCTTATAATTTTACAATTACCCTTATAATAAACATTTTTTGCGAAATGAAAAAAAATATTTGAATAATAAAATTTGTGATGATATTATCATCATTATTCTATAAAAATTAAACAATTAGATCTAGAAAAATAATGTAATTCCAAGGTTAAAATAAATGAAACAAAGTAAAAATGACATCCATACATAATTCTCACACCCAAATAAAATATCATTTCTTATACATAGATAAAAACTATCTAAATTCCCATCAAATATAAAAATCTCTTCAGTATTATACTTCCAATTTTTTATTTCATACATACTTCCTAAAAATGATTTTCTCTCTTCACTCAATGATTTAAATTGGATATTTTCTCAATCTAAATAACATAGGTGATCTCCAAAGGATTGTAAAAATTATAATTTCTATGTATTGTGATAAATAAAAATTTTAAAAATCAGGAAGAATTTTTAAGATGGTTTTTGTGTCTAATGGTTTGTGGATAAAACATTTAAAACATAAAAGGATGGAAAGAGAGTGCTGAACTCTTAAAAAAATCACATGAAAATTGGAGATAAAAAAATGAAATACCTAACTCAATTACCCTCTTATTATATACTCCTTATAACCTTTTTTTATATGTTCCATATGTCAATAAATGAAAACAATGAATTATTTCATTATAATTATACCATCTTTATTCCTTTTTATTTTATTTTATTTTCCACAGAGTCTAATATGAAGATAAAATACAATCATTGAATGAAAATTAATTCCCATGATTTATGGTGGGATATAAGTCATAATGGTAAGAAAAAAGAATAATTAAATTCCATCTTTATTTTTCCACATTTTTGTATAGTTACTTTTTTTTAAATTTTTTATTTAGTAAATTAAAAAATGTTGATATGAATGAAGTAAAATTAATAATGGGTCATTTGTATTTATCTCCATTTACTAAATTAAATTCACACACATCTAAATAAATTATAATGAATTTAACCACAACAAAAAGGCCTAAAAGGGCCTTCGTGCACACTAAAACATGAGAAATACAAGAACATATATTAGGAGTGAAAGTATGTAATTTAAAATAATCTTATAATCTTGGTTAAAACGAAAAGTAAATTCATGTATTCTAAAAGGTAAACATGGGTAGATGTAAATAGAGGACTCTATTTAAAAATGTGGATATCCAAAGAAACTCCTAAATCAAATTAAAAACGTTTCATGAACACTACTTTTTTTAATAATAAATATCAAATATTTTTATTTCCATACAAAATCCACATTTAACTCAAGATGGTGAGAGTTTTTGGATGATTATATCAAAATTACTTAGTATAACACACCATAAATTTTAAGTATTTTTATTTTTTATTTCATGGGAAAGGATTTAAATAAATTGATCAAACTGATTAAATTGATTGAAAATAATACTTCACAAACAAGATTCCACATAAATAATCAATTAATATTAATTTTATAAAAAATTATGAAAAATACCCCAAATAAATTCGTCATTAAAAAATAATAGTAATATTAATTGATGTAAAAAGTAAATTTGAATGATAAAACCAAAAACATATAAAAAAGAATCCAAATAAAGATGAAACACTCCCACATATAAATTTAGCTACCCTTTATTTCAGATTAAAAAATTAAAAATAAAATGGAGAGGAAGCTAAATATTGTAGATATAAAACCTAGTATATTTAGAATAATGGAATCTTTGAATGATTCTATTATATAAATCCAAACTAGACCAAGAAATATAGATCATAATAATGTACAATAAATTATTTTTCTTAAAAAAAGATAGAGAATAATGAATATGTAATGAACTCGGTATGACCCCTGAAGTGGGTGTAGGTTTTTTAATGACCCTACTCAAGTAGTTAAATAATTATATCCCCAATTAGATGGTGGTTTAAATTTTCATGGATTGAACAAAAAACCCCTTTTTTCTTCTATCATAAATAAGTGGATACTTAGAGTTAGAAACCGTAAATAAAAAAAGAACAGTTCCAACCCCTAGGAAAGAAAAAATAAAGAATTTTAGATGAATATGGAGAAGGAAGAAAATATAAAGGTTCTCCATGTGACTTATATGGTACAATCCTCCATGTGATATTCAATTTTTTGTTGAGGAGTTAGTGGCATCATCAAGGTGTCCTTAAGATCTTCTTTAATTTTCAGCACTATATCTTCCCAACTGGTGTTTTCATTGGCCCCTTCATCAGCACTCACTATAGAAAACACTATTGTATCTGAATATATAATTGTATTAGAGGGGATATCATTTTAAAATTCATAAGATGTGAATTTTGAATAAAAATGATGATTATAAATTGATAATCCCTCATATATTTTATCTTTAAACACTTTTTACTAAAGAAACTACATCAAGAATTTAATTTTTGGATATGGATATAGATCATCTAATAATTATTTATTATTCTACCTAGGTTTTTAATTATTAAAGTATGTTTGAAATGCTTAATTTTTTTGGTAGCTCTCTTTTTTATATATTCAATCCATATATCTTTGACTTCATTGACTAAAGTGGCGAAAAATTCCATTTGTCTACATATTTTAAAATCAATTTATTTTTTTTCCTACATGAATCCTTATATGTTCTTCCCTAAAAATATAATATTTTTTATCAATTCAAGAATAAAAATAATCACTATGATAATAAATAAATACAAAATTAGTAAAAAATGATATATAATGAAGTCATATATATTTTTTATTTTATAGAATTTTCATTTTCTAGTTTTTCTAAAAAATGATTTTCAATGGTATTGGTCTCCAAGGTAATATCTTAAAATTGAAAAGGGTTGTTTTTAATGAATCCCAATCAATAAATTATTAATACATAATAATGAATCATAGTGAAACATGATAGTAGATCTCTAAAGGAAACCAAAATATAGTACTATTATTATTTTGTAGATACTAATACATTGAGTAATATGATATGAAATAAACACAAATATAGTGGGGGTGTAATGAAATTATTTTGATATATATGTGTGTACATGAAAATTAAACAAAATGACAAAAAAAACAAAGACATTTATAATAATGAAAATTTGCATCATCCTCCGGAGTTCCCAATGAGGCTATCATTATTCCTTAAAATATAATTTCATTATTGGTGTTTATGAAAACCAATTAAACTACACCCTACTTTTTAAAATTTTAATTATCCCATATCTAGGTCTCTAATTTAGTGGTAATTCTTTTACACTTCATCACCACAATTATACTCCACTATATTAAAAATTATAATGAAGAATGAGTGGGGTAAATATGAATTGGAAAAAGAAATAAATAATATATAAATAAGGATGAACAAACACTACAATACATTTGATCAATATTGAAATAATTAAAACAGAATATTGAGAATCACAAAAGAAAAATGAATTAAAATAATCATCACTTACTACCTCACAAAATAAAAAGTTTTTGTTATCCACAAAAATGGATATTAGATAACTATAATAGGGGAATACGAAATACATAAACAAAAAAAGAGGGTAATAAACTAATATATAAAATAAATAGAAAAATATTAATTAGAAAAATCCCTAATTTCATACTAAAAGAATTAATCTTATTTGAAATGTAGTACAGTATGAATTTATAAGGAACAGGGTGGTTGATTTCTTTCATAATTTTTTCTTTAAAATATGATGTATTTTGGTCCCACTAAATAGAAAAATCATGAAATTTGTTATTCGAAGAAGTATCTCATTTATGTATATCATCTGATATTTCTATATTTTATCTTCATTTTCCATGTGTATAAAACACTATGACCATATTATTGAATAAATTTTTTCTATCATGGTATACTATTTGATTCCAATCCTCTCATTCCCCATGAATTTATGAACTTCAAATCAGTAAAATAATGATTATCCACTGCTAAGGGAAATATTTCTATAAATATCATATATATTACATAAAAATTTAATCTATTTGAGATAAATCATTATAATATATGTTTTCATTTTTAAAGTGCATCCAAGACCATGCATAGATTTCCAGGCCAGTCCTGGAAGATCCATTTGGTTTATCTATTATTGAATTTATAATTAGGATCTTCTGAATTAAATATTTCCTATAAAACACTGAAAATTATAAAAATTGTATTCTATATTACAGATTAGTATAAAATATTTTATGAAAAAATAAAAAAAATGATAAAATAACTAACAATATAGAAAATTAATCCATTTTCTCAAATATGTTAAAATTATTCTAAAAATAGAAATTTGAAAATTCTCTGTAAAATTTCTACATGATTGTATTAAAATCATCAAAATTTATAATAAAATATACAGGTTATATTTTCTTCATCAAGTTTCTATACATAAACTTTACAATCTTATAAAATCATTTAATACAAAAGTTAAAACAAACATCCCAAGCTAAAAAAACAACACTAGTCAATTATTATAACCAGAGAAAATGTCTTGTCTCATAAATGGTTCAAAATTCCCATAGTACTCATAAATCATGATATTACATTAAATCTAATGTGAATCCCCTTGTGCATTTCATACCTATATTCTAGAAAATGTATTTCACACTTCACTTAAGGATTTTAATTTTCGATTGTAACATTATCAAGATCATGTGTGATCTCCATAGTGTGGTAAATTTTTTTGTATTTGTAAACTATGAGATATAATTATTTTTTAATTATGGGGGCTTTTCAAGATAATTTTGGTGGCTATGGGTTGATGGGTAAAGCATTTAAAATAACTGAGGATGAAAAGTAGAAGTTGAACTGTTAAAAATATTCACATTATTATTATAATTAGAACACATGAAATACCTCAATTAATTAACATTAAAAGATTTAAACTATTGTCCCTTTTTTTGGCAAGGGTTATGAGTCAAATAATGAATATAAGGAATGATTTCATCCTATTTCTCCATTGCATTTACTCTCTTTCTATATTTTTGTATTTGGATTTTTCTCATAGAGGATGATAATAAAATTATATGTAATGGATTAATGAAAACTCATTTCCTAGATTTTTGAGAGGATCATGATTCATAAATGTAAAAAAATGAATAATTAAATTACATCATTAATGTTTTCCATTTTTTATATATTATTTTTATTCCTTATTATTTATTTATGTTTTTTAGGATAAATGAATGATATCGATGAAGTAAAATAAATAAATGACTATTTAAATTTCCCTATATATCCCTAAATAATGACACACTACTCCTACCAACCAAAAATGAATAATATCCCAATGAACACACATGAAAGTCCTTTTACCAACACCCAAAATTGAAATATTTAAATTTAGATATTCAGATTAAAGATAAGTAATGATAAAATAACTTGTAATGTGGCTAAAACCATTATGAAAATTCATGGATTCGAAGGGATAAATAATTTCATATGTAAATGATGGTCTAAAGTAAAAAAAATTCTATGAGAAAAATACCTCAATTCAATTAAAATTATTTCATGAATTTCAAATATTTGGAAATGAAATATGGCAGGTTCTTATTTTCCGACAACATTTCTGTTACTCTAATAAAGGTGAGTTGATTAGAAATAAAATGTGAATTTTTTTTAGAATATTTCCCAATATATGAATTTTTTTGAGTAAGTGTTTCATGTACAGTGATATTAAAATCAATTAGAGACATAAAAATAAATTGGAATCAAATTAAAGTAAAATGAAATCACATTAAGAGAAATTTAAATTTAAATTTTTTATTTTTTTATAAATGGATCTCAAAATCCATTCAATAGTTGAAAATAATATAAATATTCATTTCTGTTCAAATTTCATAGAAAAATAAATTCCAAAGAGAAAAATATATAAAGAATACATAGAAGGTTGAAACTACTCCAACACATAAATTTAACTACCCCCAGAGATCCACAAATTAAAAAGATACAGGTCGTAAAAATAATGACTAGGATAAACAAAACCTAGATTATTTATATTAGTGAACATATTTGATTAAGCTTAAAACTATGTAAGTTTTAGTCCATACAATTAAAAAACTGAAATATATCGTCTTTATAAAATTGAAAATAAATAAAAATATAAAAAATAGATTGATTTGTATATAATAAAGGAGTTACTACTTGGTATATCCCACCATGTGGGTGGTAGGTTTTTTCTTCCCTTTGTTAGAATGTTAAAAAAAATTTATCCTCAATTAGAATGTAAATGGGGTTTTCATGGTAGGAAACTCCTCTATTTATTTATCCCAACATTGAAAAGTTGATGTTAGAGCCTTGAATGAAAATAAAAAATCTGTCTAACCCATGAAATAATAGTGATATAATTTTAGGTATAGAGGGGTGTAAAGAATATATAGAGGCACTACTATCCAAATTTTGTTTTTTCCTCCACAATGTGGAATTTAGTTTAGTGCTGAGGAGGTAGTAATATTACCTTGGTCTCCTCAAGATCTTCTTTAATTTCCAAAACCATTTCCTCAATGATTTAATTTTATTTATAATTTTCATCACCACTCTTTTAGTACCACACAATTTTATTTAATAAATAATATAATTATAAGCAATTAAAGTTTGAAAATCAGAATTAATGAAGATTGAATAAAATTAATGCTCTAAAATTAAATACCCTTGAAATATGTCATCTTATAACTATTTATCCTCAAGAAAAGCCTTTGAAATTTTATTTTTTGGGGTAGGGAAATGGATTATCTATTAATTATTTAATTACATACACATTGTCTTAGAGTATTAAAATTGGTGGAACATGTTTCAATACTTCTTCAACTTACATTTATTTAAATTCCTTCCATAGAGACTTTTATGATTATGGTTCCCAATGAGACCATTTTTCGACTCACATCATCAATCAATTTTATATATTTTTATACTTAAATCATAAGATATTATTCTATGAAAATATTTTCTTTGTTATCATACCATGCATAAAATTAATCACTATGATAATCCATCTTGATAAAATCAGTGATAAATTATATGCAACAAGGTTATATATTTTTTAGTTTTTAATGTTTAATAATTGTTAATGTTTTTTTGAAGAATGATTCCAAATTTATAGGTGGTATTTGTCACACATACCTATCAGTAAATATTCCTTACCTAAAAAATTTATCCAATTTCAATCTCAGTGTAAATCTCTCATTGAGGATACTGAAACATCACTATACTTATTTTTTCATTGTTTATATGATAAAAAATATACTACTAAATAAAAACTTCTACAATAAATGTTTTTTAAAATTAACATGACATACATGTAAGTTAATGAAAATATATACAAAAATACACAACAAAAGAAAATGCAGAAAAAATTTATTAATAATGATTGTTGTTTTATCCTCAATTGTTCACAATAATTATATCATTATTCTTTAATATATAATTTAGCTATCATAGAAAATGGAGTGATAAATATCTTTTTTAGAACATCTTATTATAAATTCAATTACCTTATATTGAGATCTCTTCTTATAGTTTAATCCTCATACATATTATCACCATAATAATACTCCACTATTTGGTGAATTACAATATTGAAAGAGATGAATAGAGATCAACAAGAAGAATAAATCAATAGGAAATAAAGGAGAGTGAAAAACCATGTAAACAATTAAGCCACTACTAAAAATCCTAGAATAAAATTATGTGAAACATTTAAGTGAAACGAACACAAATCATTACCAATTTCCCCCTAAAACTACACTGAGGGTCACATCTCCATGAACATGAAATAATATTAGTATGGTTGGAAAAATGAAAAATATTTTAAAAGAATGATAGAAATATAGAACTAATATATATAAATATATATAATTTTGAAAAGTATTACAGAAAAAGAATACTAACGTGGCTACAAAAAACATCTAACTTCCATAAATGTATGTGGGACAAAAATTTATAAGGAAGATGTTGTATGATTTTAGCTCTAAATATTGTTCTTCTAAATATCAGACATTATTGGTCCATTAAATGATGAATTATGAAAAAAAATTATTTTAAAAATCTATTCCGATATTTCATGTGCTTGAAATCTCAAAATTTAAGCTTTATCAGCAATTTTAAGAATTTGGAATGACTATATTTGTAATGAAAGATTTTTGAGATTGACACAATATTCCAATTCGAATTGACCAATTTCACATTCTTTAAGGAACATAATTTATACCAAACCACGAATAGACATATTTAATGAAAATATTCTAACAATTATTATCAATATGGATTAAAATATTCGTCACTTTTGGACTTATAAATTGTACGATTTAGGCCCATATTTGATATTTTTCTAAATTGTGCATAGATATTTTGGCCCCACATTCAATCGTCATTTGGTCTATCTATAATTGGAAAAGACTTTATGTTAAATTGAATTGAATTAATCTATTACGGTGGGTATGACTGAAAAATTATTTTCACAATTTTGAGAAGTATAAAAATATATACAAATAGAATACAAAAATTACTTAAATTACATAAAAATATTAAATTAATCCAATATCTCAGTTAAACTAAAAATATTCCAAAATAATTAAAACATGAAATTTATTAACAAAATAATAATTTTGTTAGAATAAAAACATTGATTTACATAATATAATATATAAAAATATTAGATTTATAAACCCCCCCCGCCACACATAAACATTTCTCTCATGTGTAATTTTATAATCCCATATTAAAATATTTCCTAGGGTAAAAATAACAGGACTTCCCAATTATCAAATATAAAGAAAATTTAAAGCCTCAAATATGGATCAAAATTTAATCAATCCTCACCAATCATAAAATTCTATTCAATATCATATTATTCCCAAAGTGCACGTCAAACCTACCTCATGGTTAACTATCATTATCTTAACTCAACAAATTTAATCAAAGAATGTGTTTTTCTCAAGAATATGTGTAATCTTCATAATAATTTTAAAATTCTCATATATCTACAACATAAGAAGTAAAAGTTTATTAAATCATGTTATAATTTCAAGGTGATTATTATGTCTAAGGGTTGGTGGGTAATGAATCTAAAACATCAAAGGATTAAAATTGGAGAATGAATGATTATAAAATCACATTATTATTCAAGTGAAAACATTGGAAATACATCTCTTAATTCACTATTCATGTCATAAAATACACAACTTTTTTTATAAGTTCCATGAGTTAAAAATTAAATACAATGAATGATTTCATCCAAATTCCCCTTTTTATCTTTTTTTTCTTTTTTTAATGTTGGATGAGATAAAATCACATAAAATGAATTAATGGACATTAATACCATTCTATCTTTAATGGGATATGAGTCATAAAAGAAAGAACAATTAATACTTTAATTGAAATCTTTTTTTATTTTCTTATGTTTTTATTTTTATCATTCATGGGATAAAATTGCAATATGAATGAAGTAAAATAAATAATATATTATAATAATTTCTCCCTATTTTATATAATAATGATACACACCACAAACCACATTAAAATGTATTTCCTCTTAAGGAACACACATGAAAAGACCATTCCCCACACTAAAATGTGAAATATTAATGGAAAGATAATAAGAGTGAAGGTAAGTCTAGAAAATTAACTTTTCATGTAGATTAAGCATATAATGAAGTTATTATATTTTAAAATATAAAATAATTGTATTTGTAAAGGTAGTTCACATGTAGAAAATATGGATAGACAAAGAGATGCATCAATCAATTTGAATTAATTTCATGACCTCTAAATATTTGAATGTGAAAAAAGAAAAATTCATACTTGTATGAAAAATACATTTTCCTCTAAAAAGGTGAGGGTATTAGAAATATTATGTAAAAATAGTTCAGAATACATCATATAATTGGAAAAATATTTTGAGTTAATCGTTCATGGGAATGGAGTTCAAAACTTACACAAATTCATCAATTTTTTAGATTATAATTCTATGAAAAATATTAGATAAAAACCTATTTAAAATAAATTTCATCCAATATTAGAAAATATATGTCAAAATAAATTCACAAGTGAAAATTGATTTCAATATTAAATGAATATCAAAGTTCCTAAAAAATGAAAACAAATTATAAAATAAAAAGTTATCTTATGTTGGTTAAAAATCAACCAAGGCATAAATTTAACTAACCCTCATTTTAGCTGAAAAAGACATTAATTAAGGTAAGAAAAACTATTTATATGGAATAGTAGGGTCTAGTTTTTTATAATAGTTGGAATCTTTCAGTTATGATCATAAATACATCCACTATATAAAAAGAAATAAAAATCAAGGTAAATCATAATATCTTTATTAAAAGAAATAAATAAAAATAAAGGGGGTGGGAAATAAATAAAGGGATAAAACATATTATAACCCTCACGTGGGTGATAGGGTTTTACTTACCCATGTCAGGTACTTATAGATATTATTCACCAATCAGAAGGTGGATGGATTTTTCATGGAAAGAACCACAATATGTTCCATCTCATAATGCCTAGAAGTGAATTATACGATTGGTAGCACCAAAGGAAAATAATAATATTCCAAACCACCAAGAAATAGGAAAGGGATAATTTTTGGTATAGTATGGGTGGAATGAAAAGATAGAAGTTCTCTTTGAAAACGTCCTAGGTTTCCTATTTCATGTGATATTTATTTTGGTGTTCAAGAGTTAACAACATTACCATGGGGTCAGTAAGATATTATTTAAATTCCAACACCATTATTTCCTCTAAGGTGTGTTATTTTTAAACTTAGTACCTACACAATAGGGACAACACTATTCTTAGTGGATATAAAATTTAATTATAATGTATTTTAGTTATTTAATCCAAATTAATGAATGTTTAATTAATTAAATACTAAAAAATTAAATATTTCTAATCATTTCAACTTTAGAATCATTATCCTACAGAAAACCCATAAGGAATTACTTTATAAGGGTGGAAATTAGATCCAATAAATTTTTTTATTGATCTTCCTAGGCTATTAAACTATTATATTAAGATGAAAAATATTGAATTGTTTTTATAATTTTCTTATTACTAGTCTTTAAGTATATATTATCCTTCATTGAAAACGTTTTTCAATGATTCTATTTATATATAATGTATTTAATTAATTTAATATTTTATCACACTTTAATCCTCATAGATTATTCCCTAAAAATATTATATTAGTTATTATCTCATCTATAAAAATTATACTATGATATCACAACTTTAAAAAATTAGTGAAAAATGATATGTTATGAAATTATATATATACATATATAATTTATTTTTTAAAAATTATTAATTTCTTATGTTTAAAAAACATTTTCAATATTTTCGAATCTCCATGAATATCACCAAGTTGATAATAGAAATTTTCCATGAATCCCTATGATATAATTTTTATTACCTTAGAATGAATCATTATAAAATCCATGGGTCGTTTTCTTGAGAATACCACTCAAGGAATACTATTCTTCTATTATCAATATTTATTAAAAAAACAAAGTAATAAAAAAATTAATATAGTGGAATTTTATTAAAATTATAATGATATAGATCTCTATAAATTAAAAAGGAAAACAAAAACCCCCAATATAAATAAAGACAATAAAAAAAGTAGTAAGGAAAAAAAATTCCCCTTGAGATCATAGTGATTCCATATTTTATATCCAAAATATAATCTCATTATCCTAATAAATAATGTGACAAACACCCATCACACTACACTATCCTATTTTAATATTAATTAAACAAAATTGATAACTCTTCATGATGTATAATTATATCCCACTAAATCCCCACAATTTCAATCCAGTACTAGCCACATTATAAATATTAATGATAGAAATAAAATTAACATAAATAAGATATCATTAGTATAAAATTTATCAAAAAATAAAAAATATAAATATATCCTATACTATTTTTTGGAATAAAATAATGGTAAAAATTAGAGCATAATTAAATCAGAGCATCATTAAATCCTCCCTGGAAAGGAAGTCAATCAAAATTTCATAAGGTATGAAAATAATATATAAAACATTTAGATAATATTACACTACGAAACCCATACATGAATACAAAAAGTGTTCAACTCCATTAAAAGGAAGTCAATTAAAATTTCATAAGGTAGAGGGTGAATGATGTTCACTCAAAAGTTTTTTGACAGTTCACGCATTTTGTTCCCATTTAATGGTTAAATCTTGGAATGTGGTTATCTAAAATGTTTTTCATTTACATCATTTTTATTAACCTTAAAATTTTATATTTATTTTAATAATTTAGATATTTTTTGGTTAAAATATTAAATAAAAGTTTTTAATACATTTATACTTCAAAACCTTGAGTTTATAAAAATGAGAAAACTTTGTTTGATAGCTTATGTGATACTCAATACTTAACCCAAAAAGATAACGATTATTAGAATATGACATTTTAAACTTTCATTAAATTTGTAAATATTACTAGGATTAAAAATTTTAATAAATTTATATAAATTTACTAAAAATATTTAAAAATAATTAGTAAATAATAAATCAATATTTGGAAATATCTTTTTATTCTTCCAAATATGTTTTCTTCAAAAATCATTTTTTTCAATTTTTATGAAAAAATATATTATAATTTTTTTATGTAAAATTTAGAAAATTTATAGGATTAAATTATCTTCATTTTTATCATTATAATATCACAAGTAACTAAATGTAAAATATTGAGATTTGTTTTGAAAAATAATGAATTTTCAGTGAATATTGAAAAATACCATTTTTATGCAATCTTTTATTTTTTTTGTAAAATTAATACACTTAAATGTATAATTGTTATTTTAATTTTATTTTAATGTAAAAAATTGATCTTTAGTTATGCTATATTCATTTAATTACATTGAAATCATCTTTATACTATATTTTAGTATAATATTGTTTATATAATTTAAAGAACATTTTTTTCCAAAAAGTGATTTAAAATGCATAATGTTTCTCCATTTTAATTAATTAAAATCACCCATAACAATAAATGATCTAAATGAAATGTTTATATCATATATATATGTTTATTTATGAATTTAAATTCATATAATTAAGATTAATAATTATAGAGTGATTGTAAAATCATCTTTTCCTTTAAAAAATGCATTCTTTAAGATAATCGCTTTTTATCATGCTTGAAGGTTTAATATTAAATTAAATTACTTCACATATGTGAATTTATTTTGATTAATTTTTTTCCAAATTTTGAATAATAATAATCAATATTAGGTAATAATATCAATATGATTTTTGAACTATATGAATAATAACTATAGTAAATATTATTTACCACGGTAAAAGGAAAATATGTTAATTTAAGGTAAAAAAAATTTAAAAAGATTAGAAATAAAGAAACCCTAATAGTGTGAAGATTTATATTACCATTTAATTTTAATTGTGATCATTTTTATTTATTAATGACTTAACATTATATATAATTATGTAGTGAGTTTGATAAAAAATATATTTTGATATGATAAAGAAAAAATTGTTTTTTATATAATCTTAAATTTCATTTAAGAAATTTATTTCGATGAATTAATTTATTTTGGGAATAAATAATATTTTAATAAAATATAATTACCAAATAATTTTTATGAAATTTAAAATATCATATAGTTTTTATGAAGTCAAACGTAATTTTTATAAACATTAAAACCCTATTATTGTAAATGACCCCATTTTTTCTATATAAAAGTAAATTGTAATTTTAAAATTTTAATTAAAAAAATTTAGAAAATTATTTTGAAAGAATTAAAATTATTTTTTTTAATCATAACACCAAAACTATCCAATGAATAATTTTTCATAATTTTTGGAGGCATTTGATGTTTTGGGAAAAAAATTAAATATCGTATAAATATATAGTGTGTACAATGACATCATAATGACCCAAAGTGATTTAATAAATACTATAAAGGGTTTAAATGACATAATATATTTTTAATATTTAAAATAATGCGATTTTAGGTTTATTTTATTATTTCTATAAAGGCTTTACAAATTCTTCAAAATTATTAATGTATAAATTGGTTTTAAAATCATTTCATTAAGTGTACGACTCATTTCCTGATCAGAAAAGATATTTTTTTAATATAGTCCCTTACACATAAAAAATAATGAAAAAGGATCCCCTTATATTAGAAACCACAAGAAAAAACAATGGGAATGTTATTTTTTGGTTATTTTATTATATAGAGTCAAAAACCTATGTTTTAGAAATGATAAATAATTCCTCACTTAAATCCTCTAAAAATCCACAAAATAAACCATTAATCTCCTATATAAACACTTTTAATTTTACTTAATCATTTCAACCTTCTCTATAGTCCTCCCAAGATTCCCTAAATATCTCAATAAGCTCCTCCCAAGCATTTGGACTCACACTTTCATAGTAAGGGACCTCTCTCTTCTCTCTTTAATTCAAGCAACATCTTGATTTTATAACTTTTTTTCAATTCATAATGTTGTGATATGTTATTACATATCACACTTACTTTACATTTGATTTATAATTGATTATAGACCTTTTTTACTCTCATTAATCCCAAACATCAACCTTTATGTGCACCCATTACAAAGAAAACATTAGGTATGGGATCTCCCACTCTCCTTTTTATCAAGAACCACTTTTATATAATTACTCTAGACATCGATATGTTCATTTTCGGATATGTTATTACATACCCTCCTTACTGATAATTTTATTTAAAAATTATTAGACACCCCTTTCACTCTCATTGATCCCACCCATGAACTATAAGGTACACTATTTACTATGCCAAAATATCGTACGAGATCCTCACCTTCTGTCCTTTATTAAGGATTTTTTTTCCATAAAAATTATATTTACAATTCTTAATGTTGGGATGTTTCATTAATTTACATATTAATTTCTATTATATTTCCAAATAATGAGGGACCCTTTCGCTCCCATCAACCCATTTTATATAGTTTTATGTGATGTCTTTGTGATGCCAAAATTTAACCATACTTTTTCCATGACAAATAAATTTTTAAATAAATACAATACCATTTTAATATAAAGTTTATTCACCTTTATAAACATATAATTATTTTACATTGGAATTAAATGTATTTATTTCACACTCCTTGATAATGGAATAAAGTAATATGATGAAGGAATCCATTTTGTATAATCTATATTTCACCCTTATACATCAGGATGAAATTAATGTGATGGTTATTCCCATAATTCATTAATGACCCAATGAAATGAGTAATTTTAATTCTCATGAGATGTCATGTTACGATGTTGAGTGAACCTGATTGATTTATGGGACAGTACATATCTGGATGCCTTTTGAGTTAGCCTTGACATAATTATTGGATGCATTATTTTATTTTGTTTCAATATTTCCCATGTTTTCTTTTTTGTTATCATGTTATATCATGCCTTAGAGTTCATGTTTATGATTATCACTCCTTTTATTCCCCTTTTATATGCCTATTTTCTAACTTGTATTATTCGGTTCATGTTAATCCATGTTTATTCCTTTACTAGGATTTATAGCACACCAATTTCTTATTTATGTCCCCATGTTATCCCATGTAGTTTTAAGTTCGAGCATGATAAGGAAATTTTCAATAAATATGATCTTTTTTGTGTATAAAAAATTATTATCCAAAGATACTAGAATTATCAATATTTCGTGTTTTAGTAAGTATAATCTTATTAAATAAATCATGTATTAAAGTGAAATAAGGGGAAAGGTTGTTATATTTGGTATCAAAAGAAATGATTTGTTATTTTTTGGGATTATGATTTGAAAACTCTATTGAAAGACTTAGGGATAAGAATAATTGTGAGAAAAGATATATAAATTTTGGTATGTAAATATAAAGGAGTTTATCAAGAAAATACATCCATGTCTGGATACTCCAAGTGTTTTTAGTTCTAGAATAGATGTACCTAGGGGTAACAACTGCAATAAGGTTCGTCAGGCCTGACTCAATGTAACTTGGTACATGAAAACATGACTTAAAACACACCTAGTTTGACAATCATATGGTATATACTTTGGTAAAGTCATTTGATCATTATGAGACAATATTAATAGAACAAAAAACAACCATAAGAATATATTTTAGGAAATAGATCATGGATAAAATAGTTTGAATCCTAGATATTCATATGTTAAATAAATACATGTAATTTATAATTTTTCCTTTTAATGTCATTAGATTAAAATATATGTGCTTAACAATTTACAATTTTGATATTGATTACTCATTATGTGGTGAAAAGATGATATTGTAGTCCAAATTTATTAAAGGATAATATTACACATTTCAATATTGTATATTTCTTTATGTTCCTTTTCAACACTATAATTTAATTTCTCAAATCTAGGAAAATAATCAAGAGTCAATAATGTTTTCATGTTATGGTTATTTTGAATGAATTTATTATAATCTTATCCATCACAGATTTATGGTTTTGGGCTCATTAACTTTATCCTAAAATTTTAAACTATAAAACTCTTTTATTTGTTTGGTTTAATTTTTCTCTTGCATGTACATCTTATCACTTTCCACTAATGTTATTTTTGTTGGAAATATTGTTATGTGATGTTTGTCATACTTTTGTTTCTCTATTTTTAATTGTATATCTTATGAACCCTTTTTATGATGTAGGAATACAAAAAAGATATTTTCAAGTGTCAAAAATTTATTACCAATATAAAGTTTAAATTACGTAACTCAATTTATTCAAGGGGCTAGTAGTGAAATGTATTGTGTTTAGAAAAAAGATAAAACAATTTTAAATAGCTTATACAATATACAATAAGGAACCCAAATACTCAATGATTATTTAAATATGACTAATTTGACCCTCTATAAACCTTTTGGATATTATTTGTATTAAAAATTAATAAAATATATATATATATGTCCTAAATATATTTATAAATTATTAGTAAATAATCAATAAATATTTTTGTAATTTCTTTTTCTTCCAAATATGTTTTCTTCAAAATTGATTTTTATTTCTCTCTATGAAAAAAATATATCATAATTATTTTCTATAAAATTGAGAAACTTTATATGATAAAATTAACTCCATTAATTTCATCATAATATGAAAACTAACTTATGGTGAAAATTAGGTTTTTTTTGGAATATATAGATTTTTCAGTGAATAATGAAACATACCATTTTTATGTAAAATTTGGAATTATTTTAATTAATTATTTAATTTAAATGTAAAATTATTATTTTAATTTTATTTAAAGTTAACATAATAATTATTTAGTTATATTTAATTTATTTAATTACATTGAAATTATCATTATACCCATTTTTTATAATTTTTTTATAATTAAAAACACATTTTTTTCAATAAATGTTATAAAATGCCTATTGTTTTTCCATTATAACTAATTAAAAAAACATCTAATGAGAAATAAACTAAATTAAATGTTTATATTATATATATGTATATATTTTTGAATTTAAATTCATATAATTTAGTTTACTACATATAAAGTTAATATAAAATCAACATTTCATTTAGAAAAATGTTTTGGAAAACCTCTTTCCATCAGGCTTGCGAGTTTTATATTATATTAAATTATTCAAACATTTTGAATTTATTTTGTAAAAATTTATTCCACCTTTTGTAACATAATAATTAATATTAGGTAATAATTATAAATAATTTTTGAACTACAAGAATAGTAATTGTATTAAATATTAATTACCACAGTAAAAGGAAAATAGGTTAATAAAAGGTAAAAATAATTTTTAAAATACTAGAAAAAAAGTAAACCTAATAGTATGAATATTTATATTTCATTTTCACTTAAATTATTATTATATTTATTCCTTTTTTTATTTAATTTATAAAGGATAATGTAATTAGTTTGATAAAAGTCATATTTTGTTACGATAACACACAAATTTTTTCTCGATAAAGTTCAATTTCAATTATGGAATTTATTTTTAGGAATTAATTTATTTTGAAAAAAATTATATTTTAAAATAATAATATTATTAAATAATTTTTATTAAATATAAATGATCATATAATATTTATAACTTCAAAAGAAATTAAACAAGGGTTCAAAAACAATTATTGTTAAAAATACCCATATTTTCTCAATAAATGAATATTCAAATTTTTTAAAGTGAATATATTTATATTCAAAAAACTATTTTGATGAAATTAATATTATATTTGGAATGAGAACTTAAAAATTATCCAAGAGTAAAATATTCATAATTTTATGAGACATTCGAATAATTAGGTAAAAATTAAATATCGTATATACATATGATGTGTATTATAACATAAAAATGACCAAAAGGTGATACAATAAATACTATAAAAGGTATAAATGACCAAATATATGTTTTAACTTTAAAATAATGTGATTTTGTGTCTATTTTATTAATTTTATGAACCTCTATGAATCCTCCAAAACCATTAATATATTTTATGGGATTAAAATCATTTTCTTAAGAGTATTACTCACTTCCACAAAATCATGGGATTTATATTTAGTTATACACTTGTACATGTGTTTTTGACGCTTTCGATGGGGCGTGAACATCCTTCTATTTGTGGACGATGAGGATGCACTTACTGTTTCCCTAAATTCCTGCTTTATAAAGGCAGGCGACATCCA
The DNA here is from genome assembly GCA_963277665.1 of Viscum album. Lineage (NCBI taxonomy): Eukaryota > Viridiplantae > Streptophyta > Magnoliopsida > Santalales > Viscaceae > Viscum > Viscum album. The sequence goes on from OY728119.1 coordinate 1,292,792,733, forward strand.
TCACTTATTAAGGGATGTTTTGTCCTTGGTCAAAACAAGATGATGGGATATTTTATCCCCCTTCCGTGGAATCCTCCTCAAAACTCATCACCTAGTCCGGGTCTCCCTCATAGATTTAGACATTGTTCGTTAAGCTCTCCTCAATGCCATGTATTTATGGATGCTGGTTAATTACACTACTTCTGTCAAGACATTCAAAAGGGTCTTGTTAGGGAAGAAACCTTCAGTCAGGGGAGTAGTCATATTGGACATCACTGGCATGTCTAGATGCTAGAACAGTAGCATGTTTGGTTTTCCTCCCCTTATTATAGGGCTTTTCTAGGGTATGGAAGACTGAGTCATCCCACATCGAATGTTGGGAATTATATTCCATAGGTATATCTTTGAGGATTTCCTTAGCTTCCTATGTTTAACACGACGTATGCCACGAGTTTAACGTATAGCGAAGATATATCAGACTGATCAGAACACTAACTATAGTGGATCAAATGGGTTCAACCCCTGGAGTGAAAACTGATGCTGGTAAGTGAATTAAAATGATCTCACCAGGATGTGGCGGCCCAGGTATGAATCAAGAAGGATAATGTATAGATATGTAAAGTGGATAGAGAATGAGATGGAGTCGAATCGGGGTGACATTGATGTTGGGATTGAGTCTCTACGAGACCTGCAACATATCCCCATGGTAGGGAATCAATGTTCACATAGTTTAAGATGAGGAATAGGATCAGGGTGTGCGTAGAGGACAGTGACCCGATGATATACTGGGGCTTATGCGTGGTTAACAGTTCGAGGTTTGTCTGATTCCACCGAGACAGACCAAATATATGGGTCCCCAATGGAATGAATGAAAACAAATTATAGCTGGGTTTTGGTTTACAATGGCTTACCACTGATTGGGGATCACAACGACTTAATGCTGCGTGAGGTTCACAAAAAATCACTGTTGGATGGGGGTGACAACGAATTACCGCGGAATGGGATTAACAATGACTTACCACTGAATGGGGATCACAATGACGTACCGCTGCATGGGGATCACACTGTCTTACCACTGAATAGGGGAAAATTTAGTGTCATGCCGGAAAAAATGGGTGTACATTTTAACGCCATGTAGGACTAGGGGGAACTGAAGTGAAATGGTCGGGACCAATGGGTGTTGGGCTTGAACCCTAGGGAGGATTATTATGTACCTTTTCTTAGAAAAGATGATAGTCCACGTAGTTTGGGATGGTGTGGGTGAGCTGAACTAAAGTCTTCAGGACCAATGGTTTTTGACCTTGAACCTCAGGGAGGCTTTCTACATATCGTTCCTTGGAAAAGATCAAAGTCTGTGTAGTTCGGGAGAAATGTTGTGGACCGGCGTGAAGGGGTCGGAACAAGTAGGTGTTGGGCTTGAACTGCAGTGAGTCTTCCTACGTAGCTTGTCTAGGGGATAAGAATTAATGTCCACGTAGTTCGGGACGATGTGGGGTTTACATGCTAAGGTGTCCCAAAGAGGATATCTTATTCGATGCTTGATCTAAACTGACGTGATTCATTATCAGTGCGAGAAAAAGAGGCAGCAAAGACCAAACAATCACGGTGCAAATGTGCATCCATGAAGTGTGGTGAATGGGGATTACACAAGTTGCATGGGTGCCACTATAGAGTGATAGTGGGGAATGAGGCTTACACAGTGATGTTGCCCATGTGCCACCATGGAGCGGAAATGGTGAATCGGGCTTACGCATGGAAGCTACCTAGGTGCCGCTAATGAGTGACATTGGTGAATGGGGATTACTCATGGAATTTTCCCTGGTACCGCAAAGAAGCACCAATGGTGGATGGGGATTACTCATGGATGCAAACTAGTTGCCACTAAGGAGCAGCAATGGTGAATGGGGATTACACATGGAAGATTCTCGGGTGCCACTATGGAGTGACAATAGTGCATGGGGCTTATGCATGGAAGCTACCTACGTGCCAATATGGAGCAGAAATGGTGAATAGGGATAATGCATGGACGCTGACCATATTGTCTTCCTCATGTCTGGCCATGAGGGAATCCCAAATCCCTAGTGGGTTGTGTTATCTAATTGAGGCTGTCACCTATGCACTTGTGCACAAGAAGTATAACACCAAGGGCATTGGAATCAGCTTGAAAAATGGGAGATGAAAAGTGTGAATCACAAGCCCGACATTCGTAACGTGGTGAGGGTTGTGAAGTGATGGAAAATAACTATTTTCCGTGATCAAAACACAGCATACATATCACCTTAGCATGACATGGGGACGAAAAAAGAAGGGTCGACTGTTGACCATGTTCAAAACATAGGTCCTGACTCGAAGTGTCATCCAAATTCTTTGGGGGCGTTGGAATAGAACTGTTTTTGAGCCGAGGTAGCATGGGACCAGGCCGTTAGGGGGTCCCTTAAGACATGAAATAAGATGAATATCTAAATGTAGAACACACAAAGCCTGAGGTGGAGTGAATGACTGTTTGAACGGATTCCAACTCTCTTGAAATTATGCTACTGTAATCATGGCATGAGGTATCTTATGCTTTTCACATAATCCATCTCTAATTTTGAACAAGAGGAATCCTATTATCTAATAATAGGGAATGTAACAATTTACAGTGATGTAGATAAGACTATTGGTATCTTATTCTTGGAGTATAAGGAATCTCTGGTTTGGAACAAGAAGCATCATTTTCTTGGAACATAGGGTGTGCTACAGTTTATAGTCATATAGAGAGGAAAATTGGCATCTTATGCTTGGTGCATAAGGAATTTCTTGTTTATAGAAAGAGGCATACTATATTTTTTATATAGGGTGTACTATACTTTATAGTCATGTAGAGAGGACTGTTGGAATCTTATGCTTAGCGCATAAGGAATCTCTTATTTGGAACAATAGTCATCTTATTATTGAATGATAGGTTGTACTATAGTTTATCGTCAAGTAGTGAGGACTATTAGGAATAAGGCACCTTATAATGGCAGGTGTCGGGTCATTCGCAAGAGCATCCCTTTCTGGTTCAACCCGGTATAGAAGTCATGTGACAGGGTTTGGATGAGTTTCTTGAGGAATGGTTCGACTAAACGTAATCGGGGAATTGATGTTGAGAATCTCAACTCATGTCATGGGAATCAAAACCAGAAGAATATGTCGACTCAAGGTGTTTCATGGTGTGCAGAGGAATATCTCAAATCATGGTATTCTATAGGCGGAAGGTGGACACACCTAATAGTGCAATGGAAACTCCCGACGTCCTGGCATGAAACGTTCACAGTGCGCACAATAAGGAACACATGCATATAGTATGGGAGATGTGAATGTAATAGGGGAGTTGTGCGCACAATAGAAGCGAATTTTCGTGAAATAGGGATGTTTTTTGTGAAATAAGGAAGGAATCCACACAATATGGGAGGTGTGCACACAATTGGACCTGTGCAGCAGTAGTGCGTGTAAAATTGGGCACAGTGGCACTTTTTCGCGTAAAAATGTTGCTTTGGGCACAAAATTGGACACGTTGGACCCTTTACAAAAAAAGTGATGTTTTTCATGCAAGATGGGGGGTTTTTCATAGGCGTAGAAAATGCTGGCTTACGCACTTTAGAGTGGAAGTCGACCTCCGGGGCCCCTTCTAGGAAGAAGGTGGTGCACTTCTATTTATAGGAAAAATCTCAAATGTCGATGCGCGTAAAATTCCGTTCCAATTTTCCGCGCAAAGCCATATTGCATGCATGATTCCACTTTTACAAGCATGATTCCATTTTTTCACACAAGACTTCATTTTTGCATGAAAATTCATACTTCACACCAAAATCAACTTCGATGGCCATTCCCAGTAGTCTAATTTCAAGTGGCAGTAACTTCTGATATGTAACTCTGTTCGAGCTCCACAACAAGTCAAATTGAAGCCGAAAGAACAAGACTTTCTATGGGACCATGTCTTGCAGCATTCAGTGAATTACATTAATGCTTTTTCCAGTGCCAATAACTTATTAAATAATTAAAACCACTTCTTTTTTTCAGAAACCATGGGAAAAACAATGGAATGTTTGTGGTTTGTGTTTTTCTATGTAGTCTCTAAAACCTATGTTTGAGAAATGATAAAGAATTCCCCACTCATTTTCTATATTAACAAACAAAATCTACCATATATCTTAACTCAATATTTTTATATAATGTCCTTATTCTTCCCACTCATCTCTATAGTCCTCCCAAGGTTCCCCCACTCTCTCAGCAAGACCCTCCTATGAATTTTGATTCACATTTTCAATGTAAGGGGCCCCTCTCTCCTATATTCAATTCAATCATATTCTTCATTTTATGTATTTTTTTCAATTTATAATTTTAGGATATGTTTTTCCACACCACCTTACTATTATGATTTGGTTTAAATGATAATAAATCCCTTTCACTTTCACTAATACCTCATATTAATCTTTATGTACACACGTTTCCATGCTGAAATTTAGTAAGGGATCTCCCACTCTCCTCTTTTTATCAAGCACCTCTTTTATATTAAATCTATAAATTTACATATTTTTATGTTGGGATATGTTAATTTATATACCTCTAAATAGAAGTTTTATTTAAAAATGATTATATTCCCCTTTTACCCCCATTAAGAGACCATATAAAGATTTATGTACACCCTTAACCATGCTGAATTCTCATAAGAGATCATTACCTTCTCTTATTTATTCAGGTTTTTTATTATCTTATTCCCACTATTTCCAATTCTTAATGTTGGTAAAAAAATATTAATTTTCATATTACATACCATTTCATTTAAAAGTGATGGAGTACCCCCTTTTTCTCATCAATTTATTCTATGAATGTTTATGTGACGTCGTTATGGTGCTGAAATTTCACCGCAATATTTCTATTCCAGAAAAATGTGTAATGAATACCAAACATATTCCCTATCAAGGTTGTTCAACTTTATATACATATAATTTGTATAAATTTTCTCTACATTTATGTATTCCAAACTCCAGTATCGTGTAATATGATATGATAATGAATGAATCCTTTTTGCATGATCTATGTGTCACACTAATGTTTGAGAATGAAATGAAAGCGACATGTGCACATGTAATTATATAGAGTTCAAATTAATTGGGAAATATTTTGTTTCATGATATTATTTTTGGGAAAGGGAGGGAGCCAAATTCCTTTGTGGGAATTCTTCTTTCATGATGTCTAGGAGGTTATCCATGAACTATGATTATGATGTAGTGTTATATGTCATTGGAACATTTCCAATGTTTCCTTTATATTATCATGATATATCATGCTACAATGTTCATGTTTTTTATTCTTGGTACTTTTATGAACCTTTTATATTCCTATTGTCTAACATGTATTATTCCCTTCATTTTATGACATGTTTAATTAATTACTAGGCTTTATATCTCACTGCTTTCTTATATATGTACATAGGTTATCCCATGTAGTTTTAAGTGCATGATTGTTAAAGAATTTTTCAAAATAGATGTTTTTCTTGTTTTAATTGATTATGCAGTGTACATAATTCCCTAATACAATAGATTTATCGATATTATAACTTGTATTAAGTGTAATATAATATAATAAATCATGTATTAATGTGAAATAAAGAGTAAAGTTGTAAAAAAAGATATTTTATTTACAATCCTCTAGCTTCCTATTATATTATGTCCTTGAAATCGATCCATTAATGTGTTTAAACAGTCATGTTAAATTTCTACACTACTCGTATTTATCTTTTTTAAACATTTTAGCTCATTTGGATAGGCACTTTGTGAGATATGTGTTCATCTATTAAATTTTATGACATTATAATTCCACATAAAAGTAATGTTTAATGAATTAAAAAAATAAATTACACGAACCAATGTTTGGAAATTTTATCTTTATCAACCATATAAAAAAATCAATTACATGCACATATACAAATGTCTTATTATACATAAAAGTTGATAATGATGCATGAACACAACCGGTCACCCCCATGAAAACAATAAAAACTCATATGTCATAAATCAATATCATAATGCATCATATTTTGTAATTTAAACACATTATATATGATAAAAACAATAATAATAGTCACATCCCTGGTAACTTGGACTGCCAACTTTTGCATGTTAACAAAATTAGGGTACAAGATCTATATGTGGCTCTTAAACCATCCTATATCCAATATACAATACTTAAAATAGTAAGAAAAAATCAATAACCGGACTCTAATAAACTCTATAATTTTTTTTTATTTGGTTCACCATCACTGTAACCAATCTGGATAACTATGTACCTCAAATGATTCCATTTGAAAACTAGAGGCTACTGAATAGTTAAGAGGGTTGATATAAACTATTTGAGAGACCACAATGTTATATATAAATAATCATCAAATCATAGTGGAGGCATGATTAAGAAAATACTATTCATATTGGAGAAAGAAAATTATTTAGACAATACTACTAAACTCTAGCCAATAGTAAATATCTGACCATAGTATATCAATAATGAAAAACTGTGCAAGGAATACAAGTTAGACATACATATTGAAGGATATATAACCTAAATACATTATTAATGTAATGCATTTTACCATATAATAAGTGATGATATATATATATATTATAAATAATGAAATATATAAATTTAATTATACATCCTTATATATTAATATTAAATATTAGTTTAATATTATATAGGGTATTATTTTATGTAATATTATTGTAAGATACACCCTACCATCCAATAATTACATGAAAATTTATTCATAAATGTTTTTATTTAGTAATTTTCTATAATGGGCTATCATTAAAGTGAGACATTTTATAAGATAAAATTCATAATAATTTTCTTGCTTTTATGAGATGAATTCGTCATTAACTGAAAATAAACTCAAATGATATGGTTCTATAAGTTAATTCAAGAGTGTATCGTGATGGATATATAAGTTATCATACACCATTAACATGGGGTGTGTTCAGGTAAAGAACCTAACCCTAGGGTCCTAGAGATGGTGGTTACCTAACCACTTTGGAAAAAGATACAAGTGATCACATCCCAAAGAACCCAACAGTTAATTAGTCATGGTAAAATCGAAACATATATTGAATATCATGATACATTTTAATAAAAATTAGAATATATTGAGAGTAATGAAATTATATCTTTGAACTCATTCAAATGTTTTCTCTTCATATCATGGGGAATGAAAATATAATAAAAAAAAATATTAGATTCTTAGTAAGGCTTACAAACAAATGAACCTGTATTTAATAAATAATTAATAATTATTATAGCAAGTTAAATAGTGGAAAACAAATAACATTTAATCAATATGTTTATCACGTAGAATAATATGGATCAAATAATTTATGATAAAATAATTTAATATAAATAATCATATGATCTTGAAGCTGATCCATGGATTATATCAATACAATAATCCCATGGATAATATTATCTGAATTCCCAATGTGGTAAATTCATAATATTGGACTTTATGATCTTAGGAAACATGATATTTGTACCATCAAGACCACATTTCGTGACAGTTTAATCAATGGGTAGGTATATACCAAACCCATTTAAATATGTCTCATCAAATGATTCATCTCATAAGACTACTAATACATCAAGTGACTATCTATAATTGGGCCCACCCATGAATTCATATCCAATTCATTCCAAATACATTTAAAAACCGATTCAAATAATGAATAGCATTTTTACAAACAAATATCTATATTGATTCAAGATTACCAATTATCAATAATTCCCCTTTTTATTAAATAATAATAAAGAGAAAACCCATATCTAGAAATGGTATATGGTTTAGGAAATAATAATATCCATGATGAAAATAAAATTGATATTTAAGGTTAACATAATGATCAATAATCATAATAAATTTAATGTTTCCCAGGAAATATAATGAATACAAAATTAATTTAGAAAGTGAATTTTAATACTTTACATGGTCAATGTAATCATAAAACATATAGAGAATGAATATTTATAGTTTTATTACAACATATACTAATTTTTTATAACTAAAATAATGTATTCTTTTATTTATTAATGGAAGTACCGTGAAAAAATCAGTAAAAAAAATCTTGTGGAAATTTCCATTTTCCCTTTGAAAATCACTTTTTAAAACTAAAAACGTCAAGAATATTTGGCCAAATATTTCATTTGGAAAGAAAATTTCAAATCAATAAACCAAGAATAAATTTAATTAGTTTTCATGGTGGTTGGAATGTTCCATTTATGCTTCATACATTAAAATAAAGAGTCCATTAACATTTTTGTTAGAAAAGTAAAAAAGTAACTTTAAAAAAACAAAAATATTAATTAAAAAAATATTTTTAACATCATATCATGGTTAAAAATGACTTTTAAAAATCATAATATAATTAAATGAATGTTATTTATTAAAGATATTATAATATAATTGTCTTCAATGGAAATTAAATCGTAAATAACCTCGATAAAAATGAGACTCTAAATTAAACTTTCACTTCTTTGGTAACTTTTCAATCATAAAACCATGAAGGAAATAACTTAAAAGGAAACATTAAATACCATTAATATAAATAGATTCATTATATATAAAATCAAATGGTAAGTATATACACCTTATATAATAGGTTATTTGTGAAACATATGTTCCAAGAAGAGAATTTGAGATGAGAAACCCATGCAATGATCATAAATTTGAAGTGAGAATTAATGAATGAATTGGTTATTTATAAAAAATTTAAATCCATGTAAAAAAATTGGAAACACAACATAAGATAATAAAAGTAAATATACAAAAAATCTAATAATATCAATGAGATTGAAGAAGTAATATAACCTAATGAAATGAAATTAGGTTAAGAAATACATACCATTTGGTAACATTTATATAAAATACCATTTATAGAGTAATTAAAAATGAAACTTAAATTAAAATTAATTATGTTAGACTTATCAAATTACATATAAAATGGTTATTATGAACACTATATAAAAAACATTATCTGGATAACATTACAATATGCCTCACAGGAATTGAAATTTAGATGAAGTCCCTTACATCATGTTTACCAAGAGTTGAACATGATTTACCCTCATATAATATGTTTCTAAGAATGATATTAATTTTTAACTTAAATATATTCATATTTATAATATTATATATTATCTTATTATAACATATTACCACATGTTCTCTAATAATATTTCATTTTTACCTTTGTTTCGCGTGTTAACTGTTTCGTTATCTTATGCATGTTTTGTATTAAAAGTTCATTTTATTGTGAGTATTACACAGTTCCATCACCCACATTATGATATTAATGTTATAAATATCACATTTATTCTTGTTAAAAAGGTTTATAATCATTTATTTAAATTTTAATATGGATAATGAATGACATCATTTCATGGCATTGGTAGGCTGTACATATGCACGATCAACGTTGTCATTTCCATAATGGATGATAGAGTAGGGTAGTAGATGATATATTAATTTTTCTGAATAAATATTATTTCTTGTGTATCATATTTATTCGTTATTTCCATTATTCTTATTATACATGTGATTTTATTATTTAAAAAAAGTTATATCAGTTTTTTAGGTAGTAGTCCACCATATATAGGATTGATGGTTTTTATTGCTATTTGATGGAGAAAGAGATGGAAGAATATTATTACATAAATATAAGAAAATATCAATATATGGGGTATAATTATTTTATTATATTGAAATTATTAATACAATATTTAAGGTGAGAAAAAATAATTAATGAATAAAGATCTCATTGAAGACAATTCCCTTCTCATAGAAAAATCACTTTTGGCTATTTAATCGATGACCATAAGATTGTTATTTTTGGAAAAAAAGAACCTCAAGAATGTTTATAAATATTTTGTCTAGAGTTTTTAGGGGTTGGGTGAATAAAATGGACGGATTTCTGTGAAGAAGTGAGGGGATATAATTCCCTTTTATAATTAACGTGGAGTGTATTTTTTATAAATACATATTACAATTCTATAATGGGTAGTAACTATCACCCCATGATCATAAATTTTTTTTAAGTAATGTTTTATAGGGAATTAAAATTTTTATTCACACCTCCACCACAAAAAGAAAATAAATATGGTTTAAAAATCATATTCCCTTATCGTCTATGTATACATACTTTTACATTTTTTATTTTTACCCTGGTAATTAGGTTTTTAACCTAGGTAATTTATCCTAAAATAAAATGATCCTTATTTGACAGTTTTAAAATAGTAATTCTTAATATTAAATATAATTTTTCAAATAAAAATTCTTTGTGTTTGGAAAATTAAATTTAAAATAAGAGAAAGTAATGTGCTAAACCCCATATTAACCTTAATCATGATTAGTAGTTCTTACTGTCATTACTAATAATTATGAAAAAAATTAATGTGAACATAATATATATTATTAATTATGATCATTATAAATATGGAATAGTTTAATTTGAAATTAAATTCATTTAATTATTATAATTTAATTAAAGAAATAAATATGCAAATCTTTTCGAAAAATATATTTTCAAGAAATAGATTTTTCTAGCATAAGTTGATGTTACCATAACTAGGTGACAACTGATCATAATTATATAGATTTAAACTTATATATTCATATATAGAATCTATAAATTTCATTTAAATATTTCCTTATTAGTAGATATTTTAATTAATTAAAATGGAAGAACAACATGCATTTAAAAATATTTTTTAGAAAAATATGTCATTAAGCCAAAAAAAATAAACATATACAAAAATCAGTTCTGAAGATGATTGAAATGAAAATAATTATTTTACATCATAATAAATAATAATTAATATAATTTATAATAAAATTAAAATCATAATAATAATTTTATATTACTTATTTAAATGAAAATAAAAAATAGTATATGAAAATCAATATTTTTCACTATTTACTAAAAATAATCCTTTTCATAAAAATATAAAAATATTAAAATAATTGAATTTTTAAATTAATATTTCAAATGTGTTATTTATTTTATAAAATATAATTTCTACAATTTTGAGAAATTAATTATAATATTCTCCCATAAAAATAAATAAAACTTATATTTTAAGAAAACTTATTTTTTATAGAATAATATAACATAAATTTTTTTAGTGATTATTTACTAAGAATTTATCAACAAATTTAGATAGATTTTAATCTCTATTTATATAAATATTTCTTACATCTATTAATCTTATACCTAACCATAAATTCAACTGTTAGGTTATAATAATCACATATAATTAATATATTTTGGGGGGCATTGAAACTCGGTGATGCATTTCATATATGATATCAAATATAATGTTCACAATATAAAATCTTAAGGTGCTACATTATTCCCACCTTTAATATATTATACCATTGAAATTTTAACATACACTCATAAATAAAGGGTTTAATATATGAAAATACCATTTTTGAAAACCCACATCATAAACAGGGTTAACAAAAGGTCCTCTTAAAGTAAGGACAGGGAAATACAAAGGTCATTTGGAATAAAACATTACTAGGTCTCAAATTACATCGACTTTTTCTTACTTCAAGCATGATTACACCTTCTGTATATTGATCAAAATGTGATTATTAATATTTTAAATAAGAATTAACCCATTTTTAACACCTTATATGATAATTTTATGACATCATTTGAACCATTTACTATTAAAATTTTGTTATTTCCATTGTTTCAGGTGCGTACTTCACATGATTTCCAGGGTTCATTCATATATGATTTTCTTGTGGAATTGAGAAGAAACTATAGAACTGAAATTAAATGGTATTATTATATTTCCAAAATATTAAATCATTCCATAAATCTCATTGGTTTTATGGTATGAGGATGAATCATAAGATAAATCATTAGTGATATTTTTTAAGAATATTTTATAGATTCCTTGATAATCACAAACTTGTTTCATCATATACCTTTAATATTATTATGTATATGTTTATTATAGAAAATAAGAGAGGTCATAAATACAATTTAAAAACTGTTTCAATAATTAAAACGTTTTTACAACAATATTTGAAGGAAGTAAAGGAAATTGAAGACACGTCATCCAGAATGTTGATAATTCGACACATCAGAGATGATGTATTTATTTTAAGAATAAGTGGAAGAAGATAGGAAGAATAATGATTATTTTTTTCAATAAACATGATAATAAATAATATTTTTGATAATAGAGCTGTTATTCCCCTTGGATAATGGTAGGATGAGAGAGTATAAGAAAAGAAAATAATTGAAAATAAAACACAAGAAAATGAAAGAATATTTTTACCTCTTGATATATTCCCCTTGAGAGCCTCTTTAAGGCCTTTGGTTTTGGCTTTTTGGGGAGACCAATAGTTCTTGGATGTGGGTAAGAGACTTGTTAATGGGATTGTAAATAATTTAGGCAATTATAAATGCTTTATAGTTGTGAGAGGAATGGGGGGATGGTGAGGGTGGTATTTATGGTGGAGGAGAGGAAAAGTTTTCAATTATTTTAATCCTTAGTTTAATATTTTCTCTCATGACTCTGAATATTCTAGATTTATAAGACCCTAAATAGTAATGATATATTTTAAGTTCTAACCATGGGTGATTACATCATCCATGATGTTAGGAAAAGTTTATTTAACTAATAATTAATATATACCATATATTAGTATATTTTTCTAATCATCAAGAATTCATGAATTTTTAAAAAATACAAAAAATTCACTTTAACCAAATTTTTAAGTGTAAAATTTAAAATTGAACTCCATTTTCTGAAAATAATTTTCTTAATGTGATTAATCTTATTTTTAATTAAAATCATAATTTATTTGAAAAATAAAAATTTTAAAACTACAAATCATTTTATATCACCTTGAAAATATAAAAAAGATCTAAATATCTTATAAAAATAAAAAAAATTACCAATATTATTTACTATTCAAATGGTTTATATTACTATTCATAATGGTATGTTATTATTACCCAAAAAAACATGTTGGTTCTATTAGACTTCAAATACGTTACTGATCAGAACCATAGATGCCCATTTTTCGAAATTGAAATCATAGAAGTCGAAAAATTATGTTTAATGTCTAGTTTATAACCATCACCTTAAAATAAAGATTTGTTTTATAGAGTCTTAGTGTTTCATGAATTTTAATTTATTTTTAAATCCTTAGGGTGTCACCAAATTTATCGAGAAATTGAATGTCAATACATTCCCTAGTCAAACAAATCATAAAAAAGCTGGAGAAAGGTTAAGGATTTTATTGGTAAAGCATATACCATGTGTAGAATAATTAAAATAAATTATTTTTGTTATTAATGAATATAAATACAATGAAAATACCATTAAAACAATCTCATAGAAATTAATATTTTTTTATTTTAAAAATAACTTTTAAAATATAAAAATTTGAAGAATATTTTAGAAAACATTTTATTTTAAAATTCACTTGTAAAACTGTAAAATAAGATTCATATTATTCAATGATAATGATGGTGGGAATGTTGTGTTTATGCTGAGTACATTTAAAAAATTGTTTCCATCATATTTATGTAAGAAAAGTCAAAAAGAACATATTTTATAAAATTGACATGTTGATTTATTTGAAAGAATTTATTTAAAAATATTCATGTGTAAAAATGAATTTATAAAATCATTGAAGAATAATAAAAAGATTATTGGAAACATTTTTAGAAAACCTAGATTAAGAAGAAAATGGTTTGTCGATGAAAGAGATAAATAATGTCTAATTTTCTTTAAAACATATTCTCAATAATTATAAGTAACATATGGAGGAAAATGGTACAATTACTTGAAAATTTCTGGAATAATAAAATTAGAATAAATAAAATGGGATTATTACGATTTTAATAAATAATTTCCATCAATATAAATTCATGGATAAAAATTCCCGACTAAAATGTGATTGTGCAATAAACCCTTACCGCTTTGGTATATTTTGAATTATACCCCCAAAAAATAATGAAATTGAAATGAATAATTAAATACCAAGAATATAAATATATTCAGGATTTAAAATCTCAAAGGAAAAATATATACTATTTATAGAATAAGATAGGTGTATAACATATCATATATCCCAAAGATGAAAATTTGAGATGATAAACCCTTACAATGATCATAAAATTGAAGTGAGAATTAATCAGTGAATAGATTGTGTGTATAAAATTAAAATAAACAAAAAATTATTTTATATAAAATATAATATAACCAAAATTAACTGGTCTCATTATAATAAGATTTCAATTACAGTGAACAAGTAATATAACCCAATGAAAAGAAATTGAGTTTGGAAATACATACCACCTTGTAACATTCAAGTATAATACTGTTGGGTAAAATAATTATAATTGAAACATAAAATAATATTATTTATTAATTATTCAATATATTAAAAGTAAAAGGGAATGTATATACACCATATACAAGAAAATTGGTCTATAAAATTACAATATTCCTTAATGAAATAAAATTGTGATGAGGCCCCTTACCTCATGCTTCCTATAGTTGAATATGATTCGATATTCTGTAAAATGGTTTTAAAAATTTAATTTATCTATACCATAAGTATATTCATATTTATACTATTTTATATTATCCTCTTATAACATATTACAACTGATTCCTCAATAATATTTCATTATTACCATTATTTTGGGTGTAAACAGCGTCGTTTATCATAGTTTTTTGTCACTGATATTCCAGTTTTTATGAATATTATATAGTTCCATAATTTCCTTTATTATATTAAAGTTATAATATATCATATTAATTTATTTTATATATTTTTATTATCATTATTGAATTTTTAACAGGGATAATGAATCACATCACTTCGTGGACATGGTAGGTCGTATGCACGCATGAGTGGCATTATCATATGATTAATGGATGAAAGGGTTTGGAATTGGATGATAAACTTTTATTTTTTTAATCCAAATAATGTATTAATAATATTATTTACTCATAATTTCTATCAGTATGAATATATTTGAGATTTAGTGATGGAAAATAAATTAAATCGGTTCACGGGGTGGTTATACACCATACACACATGTGATGGCTTTGTTTCCCATTTTAAAGAGACAGAGATGGACAAATAACCTGACATAAATATAATAATATCTCATTATATGGGATATAATGGTGTTATTATATTTTAATTTTTAAAACATATTTGAAGGTGTAAAAAGATGTAAAAGGAAAGAGCTTAGTGAAGATAAATGACTTCAGTTAGAAAAATATCAGTTGGATCTCCTATTAAGGACACTAAGGTTGGTATATTAGAATCAAAAAACCTCCAAAATGTGGATATGTATGTTGGGGATATATTTTGGTAGTTTTTGGTCACACAAATTTTCTTTAGATGGGTATATAAGTGAGAAGAGTGACTTCCCTTTTACAATTGAGTAGCAGTTATATTTTTGTTAATACATAAAACTATTCAATAATGGGAAATCACTACCCCCTAAAAGCCTCTATAATTGATAAATCTTGGTGTTTTTTAAATATAAGGTAGAGAAAAACCTCTCAAAAAAAATTGTTTTATTCATGTTATTCCCTTACTATATTAGATTATTTATTTTTATAATTTTATTTTTCACCATGGTAATTAGTTTTTTAACACTGGAAATTTATCATAAAAAATGATCAATATTAGATAATATAAAAAAATTTATTCTTACTTTTAAATAAAATTTATTAAATTAAAATTTTGTGTTTGTGTTAAATTAAATGTATCACAAGGACATGTGACATGAACAACCCTATTTTAACCTTAATAGTAGTAAATAAATTTTACATTCTTTACAAATCATTATGTAAAACATTAAGTTATAATTATTATATAATAAAAATTATGATGATTATAAATATATAATAAATTTTTGAAATTATATTAATATAAATGGTTTAATATAATTTAAATAAGAAACCTACAAATTCTTTTGAAAAATTATTGTTCAAAAAATTCAATTTTCAAGCATAAGATGATATTAAATTAACTATGTCACCAGTGATAACTATTATGTGTATTTAAATGAATATAGATGTATGTATAATCTAAAATTATCAGCTAAACCATTCTTTATTTTTTATTTTAATTAATTAATTTGGAGGAACATTATGCATTTGAATTTTTTTTAAGAAAAATCTATTTTTATTCCATATGATAAACCTATAAAAAGATCTGGTACAAATTTGACTCATGTTTAATTAAATATTTTATATCAAAATAAATAATTCTTATGTTAATTTTAAATAAAATTATGTAAAAATGGTACATAAAAATACTTAATTTAATAAAAATAAAAAGTTGTGTTGGGAAAATCATTATCTTTAACTATTCACGTTAAAATCAACCATTTTAGAAAAATATCAACATTCAACAATATGAAAATTTTATATTATGATTTAAATCTAAATATAAATTTTATAAAATTAAATTTCAATATTTTTTGATAATTAATTATAATATTTTCTCACAAAATTCAATAAAAACCATTTTTGAAGAAAACATATTTTTTTAAAGAATAAAATGAATTTAGAAATGTAATTGATTATTTCATAAGAATTTATAGATAAATTTTAATATATTAGGACTACTATATATATATCAAGAATCAGTTAATCCTATTCATAGACACCCATTCATTTTCAAGGTTATAATACTCATATTTAAATAATATATTTCGTGGGTCATTTAAGCTTGTTGTTTCATGTTGTATTTCATATCAAACAAAATTATCTTTTTTAAATCTTAGTGTGTTATAGTTCAATATTACTTATATAATCAAAAAAATAATTTGTCACTCTAATATATCTTCTTTCTTGTCCCATTACTAGGTTGAGAAACTATCATATCTTGGGTGTGTGGAGGACCATTCACTTTCGATGGGTGATTTTGTACAACCCATGGAAACATCATAGAGGAGGGAGTATTTTGAATACCTTATAGTGATATTAAATAAGAATTTCGATGGTATATATTTGAATGAAAACCATTACTGATTGGTATATAGTTTTATTTTATATATATATATACATTGCTTCAATTATGAATAATTGGTTATATTGGGATCGTGTGTTTTTTTTTGATTTATTGATAATGGTTCAATTAATCCATACAAACCAATTAGAGTTATTAAGGTAATTCCATGTCATTTTATTGTAGAAATAATTTTTAAAATTAATAAATATGATATATTTTTTAATATTGTAATCGCTATTGTAAAATATGATTTTTATTTTTCATTATGATAAGAAATATGTTAGAAGAGATTTTAGGTTGTGATTGAGTTTTTTATACAATATCAAATAATTTGTATGTGACATATTTCACACTCATCTGTTTATATATATCATAACAAAAGACATGTAAGGTTATAACAAGAGATAACATCATTTTTTGTATGAAATTTTACACTCTCTTGGTCATTGGGTAATATTTAAATTATTTATTTTAGTTCATTAATTTAAATTTTTGGTTTTTACTTTTGGGATGTGTTTGAGTGTTTTTTGGAGGCTGACAGTTTTCAGTTATAGGGTGCCAGAACATAGAACATGCCTCACTCCATTTGTGGATCAATTTTTCCAAAGTTTCCTTTTATATATTTTTGAGGAGTAAGAGTATCCATGTGATACTAAGTGGTTTTTTACTATATGGAAGGTACCATAAGTGGGGTTATTCCATGTCTGAGGACTTCATTCCATTAAGTATTAACTATTCAGACCTACTGGTTCTTCCCGATTAAGATGACCCATAACATAGAGTATTGAGAAGCTCTATCAAATCCCTAGAAAAGGATATCAATTCCTTAAACCATAGAGGCCATTATATTGAGGGGTTGGGTGAGGCAACGCTATATAATTGTCTCTATAGTCACATAGTGAGGTTCTATTCTCGTCTTATTAAAACATATAAGTTTTGAATTTTCCTCTATCATATTCTAATCCCTTCCCCTGTGCTTTCTCCCCTTCTTCATGATGTATGAGCTTAAAATATAGTTCTTTTATTCTAATATCTCCCCTAGTGACATTTCATTGAGTTTTTTGTATTTATTAAGGGTAAGACCCAATTTCTTATAGATTCTTCCTAATATTTCATTGTATATCATCTTCCATCCATTTCCTTTTTTAGGGAAACCCTATCATCCCTTAAGGAAAACATTGGGGTTTGGGTGAGTTTTTTATGAAATTTCATGGATTTTTATGTTTTCTGGGCACCTCATTCTTATATATTGTGACTATAAACAAAGTTTTAAGGGTTTAAAGAATTTAATGTAGGTGTCTTTACCTAATTAATCATTCCATTAACATACATAAATTTATTGTTCTTTAATTTTTAATTTATGAATCATTCTTGAATTATGTTTTTAAGGGGAGATCATTCATATTAAATTATTTTTTTAAATTTCTTATTTTAGAATGAGGTAGTTTTACTTTGTTATCCAATGATTATAATTTTTTATACCAATGTTTTACTAAAATTACATAAGGAAAAATACGATTCCAAATGAATTTGTGAAATGGTGTCCAAAAATTTATAATTTTTATTTGATTTATTCTTATTTTTGAGATCACAAGAAATTTTTATATATGATTTTGATGATTTCATTAAAATTAGACACCTTAGGTGTGTTGGTAATTCTGACTAATGTAACCCCTAAGTGTTGATTTTTTTCTATCTAGGGATAGTGAAAGGGTTAGACTAAGTGACCCACTAGGATGTATTTTTACCCTGATGTGGTTGAGTGGGATCCTATTATTACTATATTCATATATGATAACTAGGTTTTCAGAAATATACTGAGTAACCATAGACCCTCAGGTTTGATCCCATGATATATGGAGTGTAATTCATAGTGATGTGTTACCTCTCATTTCCAATTTTATTTTTATTTTTATCTTTTTAAATATATTCCACCTCCATTTTAACATTTTTATTTCTTAATTAATGATATTTATATATTTTTGGCTTATTTTAATCAAACCAAGGAATTTTGTGATATGTATTTATAAATTCTTTTTTTTCATTGTTTTCGTACTAGAACTGAAATTTTAGACTTTGAAGTACATTATATAGACTCTTAGAAGTATCCTATAAGGTTTTTACTCATACCTCATATATAACCATATTTTATATACATATTTTTTGGGGGATATATATAAAGTAAATAGTTCTACACATTCTGGTGGTTCTTCATGGAATTAATCATTCCTCCCTAAGGCTGGTGACCGGGGTTTATGAGTTGTTTTCCTCAAGTGGAGTATTTTGGGGATCTCAAGTAGTGATTTGGGATATTTTTTTGGTCTATATGTCCATGAATGTAACATAGATTAAATTTTTTATAATTTATGTATGTTATTTTTTTTAGATATTGATGTACTGTTGATTATTTATCTATTATCCTTGCCATGTGTTACTCAGTTTTTTTCATTCTATATTTTGGAAGTATTAATTTTTTTAAATGGGAATTTGACTTATGGATGGGACATTCTAGATTTTTAGGAGGAATTTAGGTGATTTATATTTGGATACATTGGGACAATGTTTTCCCAATTCTTGTTTTTTGATAACTTGGTTCTTGTCACTAACCCATAGAGATCAAGACATTCTTCAAGAATTTTAGATAGACAATATGGGTTTCAAGAAAGGTTGAATTAGATATGTTCATTAAAAATGGTATCAAAAACCCCCTTTTTTAGGGGTGTAATGGTAGAATTATAATTAAACTACCACAATTTGAAGAGTATATGTAAATATGTTCTTAGAAATATCTTATAACTTTTCAACCCCGAGTTACCATGGTTTGTTAGTAATTGTGTCTTGGATTTGGGATTAATTTTTGATAACTTATATTGATATTTGATTTTAGATTCTATTAATTATATATTTTAAGAAGAACCCAAGTATTTTTTTAGAAAATATTAAATTTAATGATGATATAGGGAAATAATCTTGAGTATCTCGATTTAGGAAATTTTTTTGGAAATCAATAAGAATTCCACGCCACTATGAATTGATACTATCTATTGGATATTTAATTATTAGAGAAAACATTTCCAAAACCCATGAAAAAAATGTGAATAGGAATGATGTGTAAATTAATTTGTTTTCTTCATCACCTTTTGTGTGTGGAATTTTCATGGTTACATTAAATGTTTTTAGAGATTAGTGAGGTGGTTTTTTGTGATTAAATATTTTTTTTGCATTAATTGTTTAATTAATTAGTTTTAGGTTAATTTTTTATAAATTATTTGTAGAGACCTGAAGCCTGACGTACATGGACATTACATTACTTTTGCGGAATACTTAGTACATAAAAAAACACACACACAAGGACCGTAATAGTTTAGTGTCTTTGGAAACCCGGAACGTAATCTTCTAATCGTGGTGAAAGAACCTCAATATCTCCCATAAAGATCTTCCCTTTTTTTAACCTAAAACCATTCTTTATATCCTGGGGAAAAGAAAACATAAAAGGGTGAGCTCAAATGCTCAGTAAGGGTAATCAAAAGAAAATAAATCACATCATATTCATAAGAACATAACTTTTGGAAATCTTAACCTTCAAAAGAGAGCATAATTTCATAACATGGGATAAATCATAGTAGTGAAATGAAATCCCAATAATCATAACTTAAAACATGAAACTTTATGGCATACACACATAATCATAGAGAATCATTTCTTGTTAGTCAAGACTCATTGCCAAGACTATCTTAGTGGACAAAGTCCCTTTCTGAATCGAGTCACCCTCGTTTCAGTCCTGTTTCACTGAACCGGTATAACCTACCATTTCAGCCATGTCTATCTCATGAGATATAAAATCTTTACCCAATGCATTGGAGGGAGATATAGGTCCCACCCATCTCGTAATGATACCATTCTTATGTGTGCCACAAAATCATAAATCATACATCATTTCATAACCCATGTAATAAAAATGGGATTCTTAAACAACATGACATCATAAAACAATTCATATAAGATAAAGGAATTCATAAAAATACTTCCATCACAACATAATCAAATCAATGTAATAATAGGGATAAAAATAGAACCCTATATTATCTTAGATGGAAAATAATTTTGATAAAACACTTGAAATGAATTCTTGAGGAAAATATCCTTTCTTCTTCAAAAACACTCTTCCTTTCTTAATATGTCATACAATTATAAATTAAAAGAAGTTGATTAAAAATAAACTTGAAAACTTTTAAAGGAAGATTCTTGTAAATAATGATTTAAAAATCCATTCATGCCGTATAAGTTAAATAAAACATTTTTCGTACTTTTTTCGGAAAAGTCAAAAAGTACCTCGTATGAAAAACGACAAAATATTCCTTTCATTTCTTTTACTAAAAACTCACCAAACGGTAAAAATGGATTAAAAAAATTTTAGGTGGATGGAAATAATATTACAGATTTATTAAACATGGATGTGGATGATAAAATACACCCCAGTGAATACTTACGAATAAACAATCTCGGATAAAAATGAGATTATGATATTTCCCTTACCTTAGGTCCGAATTGCTTTGTGAGGGTCCGAACCTCCTGTATATGATTTAAATCATGTTATTGACTTATTACAGAATCATATTAATTGTTATTATATCATATATGGTCCACTTATGACTTTATATTACCCGTTCTTTTGTAAATTCATGTTAAAGTAGCGTTTTGGGTAAAATCGTCTCATTTGTCGTTCGTGTTTTTAACATGTAATTATTCATATGAATACTTATATCATGATTACATAATTCCAGAATATAAAACAAGATTTATATATATATATTCATAATACACATATATAATAAATCAGTAAATGGAAAGAAATACACCGTTCATAGAGACGGTAGTCCGTACGTACGCATGAACGCTGTTTTCGTTTCCTTATTGAATTGAATGGAATTAAGTAGATGACATACATATAAATATAAATAATTACAGTATCATTATTAGGTGATATATTGCATTATTACTTATTATATATACTTTATAATCATTCATGAATGGTTAATCATTGAGAATGAATCTCATCGCGTCGTGGAGACGGTAGTCCGTACGTACGCACGAGCGATGATATCATTTCCATGGTCGTGGAATTGTGTTAAAGTGTATGTATACTATTTCAGTATCAATATCACTTTATAATAATCATATATAGTTACTCATTACACCTTTATACCCATCCAATTAATGTGGTGGAGGAAAATAGATTACACCACGGCGTGGAGACTGTATTCCATACGTACGCACGCGCGGTGATTTCCTTTTTCCGTAGGATGGATAGAAGGTTAATTAGAGTTGTTTCATATTTATAATAACATATAAGTATATAAGAAATACTGATGTTATTAATTTATCATGAAACAACTAAATAAGAAGAAGTTGAAGAAGAAAGAAATTGAAAAAGATCGGTAATGGATATTACCTCTTTTTGACGCGCCTTTTCTTAGCCTCCACTTAAAGAACTAAGGATGGTCTTTGAAAAAGACCAGGACCTCTATGATGATACTAGGGAAGTGTAGAAGGGATTTTGGCAGGGTTTGGCCGAGCTTGAGTGCTCAAATTGGTGTGAGGAGGAGGGGGAGGAGGTTTCCTTTTATAAGGGAGGAGAGGGGCACCTTAGGAATACCTCAAAATATTATTTTATATTAATGTCAAAATCGGTTTATAATGGTTCCAAATGGTCTTATTTCGAAGCTAAAGTGGGGATGGGTTGAAATCCTATCAACCAATAAGATTTAGACATGTTTAGGGTATTATTTTAACCTTATCAATTAGATTTAACTCTAAGTTAAATAATTTAACTTTCACCGTGTCTTTTTGTTTTCTTTCACTATATGGTTAATACACTTACTATAACATGCCAAACGAACCCCAAATTGTATATTATTAATACATATATCCTTATCTAAGTCATTTGGCCGATCCTTATATTTTTAGGAATAAAATAACAATTAATAATATAATATTTGATTTAAAAACTATTTTGTGTCAATTTTGACACTATTTGATATATGATTTTTTTAAAAGTTATAACAGAATTATATGTTCGAAACAAGTTTATTAAATCAACACTAATATATCATAGTATCCTAGAAAATTAGTGGAATTCATAAAAAGTTTGAAATTACATTTATTTTGGTGTTTATAACATCAATTATGTCAATATTTCATTAATAAGATAATTACTGCATCATCTTTGTGTCATAAATAAATTAAATTCTTTGATGTCTAAAAATTACAAATTAAATACCAACATGTAGGAAATCTTTTTAGATTTCTAATGAATATTTACAATCTAATTTATCTTATGTAAAACCCTATATTAAAAATGTTTTAGTAAATATACTTTGATTTTAACTCTTTTAACTCTTCTTTGAATTAAATAATAATAAATGTCCTAATCTAATCCAAGTGGGCCTAAATGATAATATTTTACACTTAAGGTTATTTTTGGTCGAGATAAACTTGTCCAATAGAATTAGGACATGTGTTAGGGTAATATCAATATCATTCTTACCCTTAATTACCCTATTTACTTTTAACCGTGGTAAATAAAAGTAAAAAGTTACTATTCACCAAAAATTATTTTCATCTCATTGAACCACATTTTACTTACAGACATCAACCGTGTCTCTCGGATTTTTGAAATTCCATTCACAGAAACGGTAAAATTATGTTTTATGAAAAATTCAGTTTTTAACTACAACTTAGTAGTTTCACTATTCACCAAAAATTGATGTTTTTCAGAAAAATGCCAAAATTTCATCCTAAGCTATATTTCATATTTCGAATTCAAAAATGAAGTCTATTTTACCAAATTCATAACATAGAAGTTGCATTAATTAATTTTATAATTAAATCCCACTGTTAAAACAAATAGCGTGTTTTTAAGAAACAATATCTATCAAAAGATTGACACTTGATTATGTCTGGTTTAAATGTGAAATTACATTCAATGACCAACATTATATTAAATTGTAAAAATCTATTCTAAATATACTTTAAAACCACTCAAATTAATAATTTATCACTATTAATTATTTCGATTAAAAAAGTTGTTTTTAATTATAATTTAGTAATTTACACTATTCATCAGAATATGAAAGTTGTCCGAAAAGTACCAAAATTTCAGCTTAGGCTAAATTCGATACACCAAATCCAAAAATGAAGTCCATTTTGAGAGATAAAATTTCTAAAATTTAAAAAGTGTTTATTACTATTCATAACGGCTAGTTTTAATAATATTTTAATAGCATATTGTTGTTTCGTGAAACTGAGTATTGCGTACTACACACGCTATCGAGGAAGGTTGCGATTGCGTGTAATGGAAGGCAAGTCAAAGATGTGTGTTGTGAAAGCTCCTTTTGGTGTAGCATACAACACAAGACATTAATAAAATTAAAAAGAATATTTTTCATAAAATCTCGGGCTGTTACATTCTACCCCCCTTAAAATGAATTTCGCCCTCGAAATTCGCCGGGGTTATAAATGGTTTACTATTCGAAAGTTTATTTAATAGAAACCCACATCGGAAAAAGGAATATCAAAACCAATATTTAAAAACAAAAGTATGAAACGTAACGGTTACCCAAATAAACTAATCACTGGGTTTCCACATAGGTGAAAATATGGATATGGAAGAGAAATCTAACTATCATGTTCTGATGGAGAGTGGTAGAGAACATGGCTATGGAAAATCCAGTAATCACAAAGCCATAAATTTGTGACGATCTAAGGTACCATCTGATTCATAAGATATAAGATCACTAGGACAACATTTTTGGTTTTCAAGATCGTTTCCCTAAAGTTAAAGAATTTGAATTAGAATAAATACTTACTTTATGTTGGTACAAACTCACTGTTGTTCGTGCCTTTAACAATTTCTACTTCATCTCTTAAATAAATGAAGTTTAATTTGTTATTCGTGAAGTGTTAGCAGATCATGTGATAGAATGACGGGTCATTCCATCTGTCTCAAAAGGTTAGCAAAATTTATATACATAAGTCGATCTATAGTGAGATTAATCATATATGGTTCCTAAAATGGACTTATACTTTATATATCATACTTCTTAATATAATAAAACTAGTTTCTACTAAATAGGGACTTCCTGTAGGCCAGTGGTAGGCGATAAAGGCCAGTCGCACTTCGGTTGTGGGTTCGATTCCCACAGCCTTGTCCGACGCGATTGGCTGTCGCCCGTTCTGCAGGTTGTCCTTTTTCTAAAACTATATTACTATAACATCTCATCGAAAAAAAACTTCTATCCTTAAACAATACTAACTTATGTCCAACATAATCCATTCTAATCTGTAGGCTTATCCATAATACTGCAGTCCACTCTCATAACATAGTGAAATTGATTACCAGAGATTTAACACCATCGTTGATCCCCATATATCAAAAGATATGTTTTGTTGGTCACATTCCAAACATTCAAAGTCCTTAATCATGTATTCTCTTGAATACCTTAGTGGAAACATGAATGCATTTAAAAGTTAACACTTTCCACATAACAAAATCCTCAAAATTCTATATACTCAAACCATGATATCACTTAGTCCTTATATCAATCATGAGCTCATGAATACTATTAAACATTTAATTTTCTCCTTATCCCTTCATTATGCGCATATCATTTACATTCCAAAAAATATCTGAATAACCTTTCATGGATACTGGTAACATTAATAAAACACTTTTAAAAATCAGGGAAAGACAACAATGTAACAATCCTTAGATGTCTCTTTATTCCATAGTACCATGCGATTTCTTATACAACATTACACATGATAAACATGAAATCATTTCACTACATTCTTAAACCATTAACCGAGCTTCAACAATTCTTTCATCTCGGATATCATTTGAAGACTCTTCATCATCATCCACATAAATACTACCCATACGACCATACTGATTCTCTTCATGAGTCTTTCCCTTAGGGCATTGGTTTTCATAATTCCCATACATTCCACATTTAAAACACTTAACCATTTTTGATGTCGTAGCAATACCATTATCCTCATCCATGGTGTTAACTGAACCTTTTCCTTTGCACTTACTTGCTTTGTGTCCTTCTTTTCCACACCCAAAGCATCTTCCAGTTCCCTTGAAACATTTTCCTTGATGCCTCTTCCCACATGATTTACATAGGGGAAATTGAACTTTCTTTCCTCTATGTTCATCATGAAACTCCATCTTTCTCTTATTAGCCGAGTCAGGAAACATACCAAATTTTACTTTATTGATCATATTATGAGATTACGGATTCGGCATAATAATGATGTTTGGACTTCTAAATCCCATTTCATTTGGTTTCTCATAATGAATATCATTCCATTGTCCATCATATCCTCCATTATCGTGAATCATCTTGTTTCCAGCCATTTTCTAAAACCCAAAAAGAATAGTGTGAGAGGAAAAATAATGCTAAGGAAAACAACATAGTAAAGGGGGAGTACCCTAAATATCTAACATCTTAGGTTAAATTCTATGATCGTTAGCATAATTCTATTACTATAACCTATACGTATACTTAACCTTAGGGACATCCCTAGACATACCTTAGAAATATCTCTAGGGATCTCACTAATGTTTTCGCGTCCTAGTTTCCAAAGGTTGACTAAACCTTTCCTCTGATACCAACTGTAGAGACCCAAAGCCTGACGTACATGTACATTACATTACTTTTGCGGAATACTTAGTACATAACAAAAACACACACACAAGGACTGTAATAGTTTAGTGTCTTTGGAAACCCAGAACGTAATCTTCTAATCGTGGTGAAAGATCCTCAATATCTCCCATAAAGATCTTCCCTTTTTACCTAAAACCATTCTTTATATCCTGGGGAAAATAAAACATAAAAGGGTGAGCTCAAATGCTCAGTAAGGGTAAACAAAAGAAAATCAATCACATCATATTCATAAGAACATAACTTTTGGAAATCTTAACCTGCAAAAGAGAGCATAATTTCATAACATGGGATAAATCATAGCAGTGAAATGAAATCCCAATAAGCATAACTTAAAACATGAAACTTTGTGGCATACACACATAATCATAGAGAATCATTTCTTGTTAGTCAAGACTCATTGCCAAGACTATCTTAGTGGACAAAGTCCCTTTCTGAATCGAGTCACCCTCGTTTCAGTCCTGTTTCACTGAACCGGTATAACCTACCATTTCAGCCATGTCTATCTCATGAGATATAAAATCTTTACCCAATGCATTGGAGGGAGATATAGGTCCCACCCATCTCATAATTATACCATTCTTATGTGTGCCACAAAATCATAAATCATACATCATTTCATAACCCATGTAATAAAAATGGGATTCTTAAACAACATGACATCATAAAACAATTCATATAAGATAAAGGAATTCATAAAAATACTTCCATCACAATATAATCAAATCAATGAAATAATAGGGATAAAAACAGAACCCTATATTATCTTAGATGGAAAATAATTTTGATAAAACACTTGAAATGAATTTTTGAGGAAAATATCCTTTCTTCTTCAAAAACACTCTTCCTTTCTTAATATGTCATAAAATTATAAATTAAAAGAAGTTGATTAAAAATAAACTTGAAAACTTTTAAAGGAAGATTCTTGTAAATAATGTTTTAAAAATCCATTCATGCCATATAAGTTAAATAAAACATTCTTCGTACTTTTTTCGGAAAAGTCAAAAAGTACCTCGTATGAAAAACGACAAAAGTTTCCTTTCATTTCTTTTACTAAAAACTCACCGAAGGGTAAAAATGGATTAAAAATATTTTAGGTGGATGGAAATAATATTACATATTTGTTAAACATGGATTTGGATGATAAAATACACCCCAGTGAATACTTACGAATAAACAATCTCGGATAAAAATGAGATTGTGATATTTCCCTTACCTTAGGTCTGAATTGCTTTGTGAGTGTCCGAACCTCCTGTATATTATTTAAATCATGTTATTGACTTATTCCAGAATCATATTCATTGTTATTATATCATATATGGTCCACTTATGACTTTATATTACCTGTTCTTTTGTAAATTCATGTTAAAGTAGCGTTTTGGGTAAAATCGTCTCATTTGTCGTTCGTGTTTTTAACTTGTAATTATTCATATGATTACTTAGATCATGATTACTTAATTTTAGAATATAAAACAAGATTTATATATATATATTCATAATACACATATATAATAAATCAGTAAATGGAAAGAAATACACCGTTCATGGAGACGGTAGTCCGTACGTACGCATGAACGCTGTTTTCGTTTCCTTATTGAATTGAATGGAATTAAGTAGATGACATACATATAAATATAAATAATTACAGTATCATTATTAGGTCATATATTGCATTATAATTTATTATATATACTTTATAATAATTCATGAATGGTTAATCATTGAGAATGAATCTCATCGCGTCGTGGAGACGGTAGTCCGTACGTACGCACGAGCGATGATATCGTTCCCATGGTCGTGGAATTGTGTTGAAGTGTATGTATACTATTTCAGTATCAATATCACTTTATAATAATCATATATAGTTACTAATTACACCTTTATACCCATCCAATTAATGTGGTGGCGGAAAATAGATTACACCACGGCGGGGAGACGGTATTCCGTACGTACGCACGCACGGTGATTTCCTTTTTCCGTAGGATGGATAGAGGGTTAATTAGAGTTGTTTCATATTTATAATAACATATAAGTATATAAGAAATACTGATGTTATTACATTATCATGAAACAACTAAAGAAGAAGAAGTTGAAGAAGAAAAAAATTGAAAAAGATCGGTAATGGATATTACCTCTTTTTGACGCGCCTTTTCTTAGCCTCCACTTAAAGAACTAAGGATGGTCTTTGAAGAAGACCAGGACCTCTATGATGATACTAGGGAAGTGGAGAAGGGATTTTGGCAGGGGTTGGCCGAGCTTGAGTGCTCAAATTGGTGTGAGGAGGAGGGGGAGGAGGTGTCCTTTTATAAGGGAGGAGAGGGGCACCTTAGGAATACCTCAAAATATTATTTTATATTAATGTCAAAATCGGGTTATAATGGTTCCAAAGGGTATTATTTCGAAGCTAAATTGGGGATGGGTCGCAATACTATCAACCAAAAAGATTTAGACAAGTTTAGGGTATTATTTTAACCTTATCAATTAGATTTAACTCTAAGTTAAATAATTTAACTTTTACCGTGTCTTTTTGTTTTCTTTCACTATATGGTTAATACACTTACTATAACATGAAAAACGAACCCCATATTGTATATTATTAATAAATATATCCTTATCTAAGTCATTTGGCCGAACCTTAGATTTTTAGGAATAAAATAACAATTAATAATATAATATTTGATTTAAAAACTATTTTGTGTCAATTTTGACACTATTTGATATATGATTTTTGTGAAAGTCATAACAGAATTATATGTTCGAAACAAGTTTATTAAATCAACACTAATATATCATAGTAACCTAGAAAATTAGAGGAATTCATAAAAAGTCTCAAATTACATTTATTTTGGTGTTTATAACATCAATTATGTCAATATTTCATTAATAAGATAATTACTGCATCATCTTTGTGTCATAAATAAATTAAATTATTTGATGTCTAAAAATTAAAAATAAAATACGATCATGTAGGAAATCTTTTTAGATTTCTAATGAATATTTACAATCGAATTTATATTATGTACAGCCCTATATTAAAAATGTTTTAGTAAATATACTTTGATTTTAACTCTTTTAACTCTTCTTTGAATTAAATAATAATAAATGTCCTAATCTAATCCAAGTGGGCCTAAATGATAATATTTTACACATAAGGTTATTTTTGGTCGAGATACACTTGTCCAATAGAATTAGGACATGTGTTAGTTTAATATCAATATCATTCTTACCCTTAATTACCCTATTTACTTTTAACCGTGGTAAATAAAAGTAAAAAGTTACTATTCACCAAAAATTATTTTCATCTCATTGAACCACATTTTACTTACAGATATCAACCGTGTCTCTCTGATTTTTGAAATTCCATTCACAGAAGCGGTAAAATTAAGTTTTATGAAAAATTCAGTTTTTAACTACCACTTAGTAGTTTCACTATTCATCAAAAATTGATGTTTTTCAGAAAAATGCCAAAATTTCATCCTAAGCTACATTTCATATTCTGAATTCAAAAATGAAGTCTATTTTACCAAATTCATAACATAGAAGTTGCATTAATTAATTTTATAATTAAATCCCGCTGTTAAAACAAATAGCGTGTTTTTAAGAAACAATATCTATCAAAAGATTGACACTTGATTATGTCTAGTTTAAATGTGAAATTACATTCAATGACCAAAATTGTATTAAATTGTAAAAATATATTCTAAATATACTTTAAAACCACTCAAATTAATAATTTATCACTATTAATTATTTCGATTAAAAAAGTTGTTTTTAATTATAATTTAGTAATTTTCACTATTCATCAGAATATGAAATTTGTCCGAAAAGTACCAAAATTTCACCTTAGGCTTAATTCGATACTCCGAATCCAAAAATTAAGTCCATTTTGAGAGATAAAATTTCTAAAATTTAAAAAGTGTTTATTAATATTCATAACAGCTAGTTTTAATAATATTTTAATAGCATATTGTTGTTTCGTGAAACTGAGTATTGCGTACTACACACGCTATCGAGGAAGGTTGTGATTGCGTGTAATGCAAGGCAAGTCAAAGATGTGTGTTGTGAAAGCTCCTTTTGGTGTAGCGTACAACACAAGACATTAATAAAATTAAAAAAAATATTTTTCATAAAATCTCGGGCTGTTACATTATTCTTCCTATAAATTCCCCAATGAACCAAACAGAGGGATAAATAGATAATATCTCACTCTCCAAACCTTCCATATACCCCCAATATCATTGAATTGATTATTGATACTATCCAATCATTAGTCAAGAGGGTGGAGAAGATACATCATGAAGGGGGGATTAAGATCAAGAGTTTACTAAGAAAGATACCCCAACTATTCTTGTCAATAAAGGTCCATAATATCCCTAAGAGTGGATAGAAAATATTATTAATATAATCTATTTTTAAGACACCACAGACTTAAAAAGTAAGGTTCAAAAACTAGATATTGGAAAGGAATAAAAAATTTGATGGGAATCACTTTAGAATGTGATTTTTTATAAATATATCATGAGGTATTTGTTTAAGAATATGTTCAATAAAAAAATATAACTGGAAAAATTAAGGGTGGTGAAAGCCAAAGAATTCAATTTTCTAGAGAAAGGGATTCATTATATAATGAGGTGTTCCATTTTGATAATTCTGTTAGTTCATATATCAATCGATCTCATATTAAATGGTTCTCTCAATGCTCAATTATTCATGATGACGATGATTCCTGGGATCTGATGAAGACTCATTAACTTATTCATACAAACATATAAAGAGATGGCAGAAAATGTTTTTGTGGTAGATCCTGGTCAAGTGGGATTGACCAGGCTTGTGGGTACCCTTTGGAGGCAAGGTGCAATAAGATATATTCATCCACCATGTGGAGTAAGTGGTATGTGTTCCATTGGAGTATTGGTTGTAGATTTCAACTTTAATTATATTATATTAATGTGGAATCTTTTAGAAAAAGAAGGTATATTTTTTTGGGATGTCTGGCTAGAAATAAAAAGTTTTCATAGAAGAACCCATAAAATTCTTCCAATATGGGTGTTCGATAATCCTTTATCACTTTTGTGGAAATCCTATGTAGGGTTGAAGAGTGGGATGCATTTTTAATCAAATGATAATAGGTTTAATATGATGAATCAAAGGGTGAATGTCTCCATTTTTAGACTAATGAATATTCTCATATAATTAATTACATATAGTATGGGATAGCTCCAAGATAATTATATATTTGAAATATGTTCCTAATAATTTTGATCCTTTCTTATCTACTTTGAGAGGTATAATATTTATTTATTTTTTATGTCTATGGTATTGTTAGATAAAAGTGCATCTCTTTATTTTATTTCATCAATGTTTATTTACTTATTGGGAATATGAGTAGAGTAGATCCCATTTAAATTAAATCTATCAAATATATTTGAAAATAAGAAGGAATATGGATTTAAGTGTCATAAGTATCGAGTTGTGACATAAGATTTCAATATTGTGTTGGTTTTTTTTTGTACTTTACATGGATGTTTTTATACAATTATTTTTATTTATTGTATGGTTCGTTATCTAGCCTTGATTGACAGATATAATCATAATGTTTAGTTCTTATCACCTGATAGAAATACCACATCTTCTAGGGTGAGTATGATCATGGTAAATGGATGGAAAGGGGTATTTTTCAGAATTCTGTCTTGATATCAATATTTTTATCTAGTTCTCCCTTTAGTTAAGTAGAATGTGTTTTAGTTGATCAGTATTAGGTTGTGGTGGAAAGGTATATTGAAGAATTTTTAGTTCATTACTTTGGGTTTTCACCCCTATGGGAGGTAAAGTTCTCTATTTATTTACTCACAATGATTATCCCTTTATCCATTTCATATTAATACATAGTGTCCTCTGTGTTCAAGGAGTTGAGGTTATTGTTATAATATTATGACAAAAATGTATTTATTTGACTGAGTGTGTCAACTTAGGAATCATTTATTCTCTTTTAAAATAAGGTGGATAAAATAATTTGACATTATTTTGAATAACCACAACATAATCATCTAATAATAATGAATAATAATCATCTCTATAGATTGGATATCATTTTAACAATATCAGTGGATATTAGTGGTTTTAAAAAAATTAGTTGATATCAGGATACCATTAGTTGATGGTTTGGGAAGTATATGTTCATAAGATTTGTTTTAGGCTTTTAATTAGGAACAACATGTATTTTTTCATTCCATTTACCCTTACTAATTATCATGTGGTTTTCATTTCATTGATGAATCAAAATTTCCATCACTATCGTGAATCTTTCATGGTGGTGTTTATGGATGATATCCTAATATACTCCAAGGAAAAAGAGGAACATGATAATCATCTATAATTTTGTTTGGGAACATTGATTAAACACCTAATTTATTCTAAATGGACTAAATTCTTATTTTAGATCCAGGAAGTGATATTTTTTACATGTTGTATTAAAAAATGTAACACATGTGGATCCTAAGAAAATATGAGTGGTGATGTATTTAGAATGTCACAATAATTGGTCAAGATCATATACTTCTAGAGTTTAGCAACGTTTTACTAATGATTCATTCCATAGTTTTTGAGGTTATATTTATATTTGATAGATTTAACACAAAAGAGGTTGAATAATGATTAAAATGATAAATGTAATAGATTATTTGAGTAGTTTAATGATAGGTTGACTTAAACTTGAGTTATAGTTATTCTAAATACAGTCATGTGCAATGTTGGGTAATTTGATTCTTTATTTGGAGATTTGGGGTGCATATTGATATAGGGTGACTAATTAGTTTCTTATAGTCTTCTATAATCCTGAATTCATAAACGGAGTTACCCTACTCCTGAGTTTGGGTAAACGGCTATGATGCATGACTTGAAAATATGAAACAAATATCTTTTAAAGGAGTTATTTAAAATATATTCATACCATAAAATTAGATGTATATATTTATGAATATTTACCTAAATCATTCTAAGGTACACTATGTGAAGTATTTCTAAAATTTTAATTTTATATTTAATACACCTTTGGAAAGGGGGAGACCTCAATATAATTGTCCCAATATCTTGAAGGATATTTTATTTTTGGAAAGAGGATTGTGGTTCCCTTAGCATTGAGTCATGACTTAATAGAAGATAGGAACTGCTCTATATTATGTTTTCACGCTAGGTCTTACATTATTTAAAATGATTTTAATTGAAAGTACTGGTGAGCATGGATGAAGTGAATGGTTCTATATTTCTGGTTACGATGCGTCACATATGATTGAATTAAAGCCAAGAATAAGATACTCACTAGGTTGTTAAAACACCTTCTTATTTTGTTATTTAAATGGGATAATATTTTCAAATATTTAATCATCAATTTTCCTTAAACAATTTGTGATAAGAATTTTATTTGTGTTGTAATAAATAGATGGATTAAATCATACCATCTTATTTTTGTAAAGGAATTGACTAAAGTGGAAAATTTAGGACAATGGTTTATTTTAATGCCTTTAAATATTTATAAAATTAAATTTTCCATTATTTGAAATTGATACCCTGAAATTATTTATATGTTTTTTATGGATATTAAATAAGTTATGGGTTCACAACTAATGTTTATCATGAAATATAATCCATATATAGATGGTATGACTAAGAGAGGCAAATAAATCTTAATGATATGCATCACTATTTTGTGAATTATTTTAGTGGCCCATAAAAGAAACATCCATTATTAATTGGATTGTTATATAATAATATTTACCAATATTTTATCAAAATTTCTTTTTTAATACCTCTACATATAAAAAAATCAATATATTCCCTTTATGATGGAATTAGGATGGCACTCATTATGTGAGATAAGCCTCACTCAGGAGGTGATAAAGAAAGTGAAATTGAGCTATAATATATTGTAAACTAATTATGTTCCGAAAAAATTAAACTCCAATGTTATTCATCACTGGATGTAATTTGATTTTGGTGTTATTGTGTTTTTGAGGGTTTCTCCTTCGTTGAGACACTATCAATTGGGAAAACAAGGCCTGTTAATGTCATGATTTGTTAGACCCTATGAGATCATGGAACTATTTATGATGGTTATTTAACACCTATCTCTATCATTATATTTTCATGATCTCAACCATTTTTTATGTATCTAATGTTGACATTTGACTATATTTTAGACTCATGATTTTTTATTTAAGTCAAATTATTAATGGTCTTAAAAAAGATCTTAAATTCAATTAAAATACCGCTTTGTAATCTTGGTTAAGATACGAATCTGAATATTATCATGTATTAAGTATATGGGATCATTTTAAAATATGATTTAATGAAATTAAAGGGAAGATGAAGAGGAACATGTTGAGGTTGGAGCAGCGCATGCTGTGGGAGCTCACTGATGCAGGGAACCGACAAACTGGTGCCATTTGAGAAATTCCTCTAAACCAGTAGGAGACCATCAAACAATCAATAGAGGATCACAATCTAGTTAGTGACAGATTCATAGGACTATATTTCTTATATAATGGTACTGGACAAACACTAGCACATAGTGGAGAGCTTGTGGCGGCGTTCTAGAAGCCCCATACTCTAGCTAACCAATCGATCGGCTAGTGAGGTGCACTGGGTTGCTGATGGCACAATGACTGCTTGTTTGAGAACGGTAAAAATGTTATTATTATTGTATTATTCATGTTCACCTACCTACTTATAGTTCCATAATATTTATATATTTTTGGATCATATAAAATTCAGGCCAAAGTAGATTATAAGATATAACGATTACCTTCAATGTCTATTCGATCCTTGAAAGAAAAGCAAACCTCTAACATATCCTCTCATGATTAAATATACTACTATAACTTATTATAAAAAGATATTATCTAGAATAATATATAAATATCACATCCAAAATTTTAATTATTCATTCTAGAGATTGTGGACGTTTAATTTTAAAAGTTTTTCAATAAGAAAATCTTATACTTCTCAAAACCTTCTTCAATATGTTATCACTCTCCAAAATTGAGGGGGTGATTTTATTAGATACCTATGAATGTAATGTGGGTTATCA
The DNA here is from genome assembly GCA_963277665.1 of Viscum album. Taxonomy (NCBI): domain Eukaryota; kingdom Viridiplantae; phylum Streptophyta; class Magnoliopsida; order Santalales; family Viscaceae; genus Viscum; species Viscum album. Next base: position 1,292,828,602 of record OY728119.1, read on the forward strand.
AAAAACAAAATTTTTATTGTTGAGTTTATTTATTAACACCATGATTCTGTGAGAATTATCATTGACCTCTCATGTCAGGGGGTAGGGACAAAAGAACACACATCAGGATATTACTAAAATCATTACCAAATTGTGTTTGTTCTGTAATTTATTTTATGAATTTATCTTTCAACCTCCATAAAATTAATTTATTAAAGTTTATATTGTAATTTTATATTTCTCATAATCACTTTATTAATATAGATTAGATTAATCAATTAACCAGATTATCAATTTTATCTCTAATCTCATTATCTTATAAAAAAAATTTATTTTGAATTTATAGTTTTGGTTTTATAATATTTTTATTTTGAAATTCATCCCACTCTTTCCATAAACATTAAACAAGAATTAGTATCAAAGGATTTTTTTTTATCAAAACATAATTTGTTTTCAAAAGTATGTTTATTTTTCGAATTTTTTTTCTTAAAAAATAATTAATATCATGTTATTATTTTATGTTGGAATATAATTCATATTCAAATGATCCTATTTTTGATGGAGATGATTATTAATATTAGAAAAAGAATATTTAGACCTTTATAGGAAGTCATATTTACCCAGTTTTGAAACTTTTAACACATAAATGTATTCCAAATGAAGAAGATTAAGATAAGTTGACCCCTGCTGTTGTTAAAAACATTTGATGTAATAGAAAATAAATAGAAAATTTACATTATGTTATTGATTTAAATTAATTTAATATGGTTTAAACATGTAAAAAAATTTGAAATATAGAAATTTCTAGAGTTCACACACTTAGAAACAAAAAAATGTTAAAAAAACATGATTGGATATTCATAGAAATGATTTTTAAAGATTCTCAATGAATAAAAATTAAATTATTAGTAGTATGGTTATAGTTTATGATAATATTTTCAATAGTATAATTTTTTTGGTGATGATTTTTCTACAGAAATTGTAGTGAGATTGAAACAATTGGTTCTACTAAGTAAATGGTCACCATATTTCACTACCATAAAAGAAGAAATGATCTAAAGAAAATGTACTTACATAAAATTATTATATCAATAATGATATATGGAATTACTATAAATAGGTAAGATAAGAAAGAAGAAAATGGATCCTAAGAAGTGAAGGTACCAATCAACTTCAAAGCTACTAATTATGATTCATCATGGGCTGACGTTAATGACTTTTATAATATATCCAAGAACATGGTAGAATTATACATGAATAATAACTTTTTCAACTGGTCCATGAAGGTGAATCATTTGGTGGACCATTAAGAGGTATCATATGATTGTAAAAAAAGGACACATCAATATAAAATGCTACATCTATAAAAAGAATATTAAAGAAAGCAAAAAAACATAAGAAGGTTCTCTTAGATTGAACTTAGAGTGTATGATATAACTCCATAGACTGATCTTTTTTAAATATTCAATTGGATCACATTCTATGTGAGTTACTAAACAAATTGAAGAAGTTATTGAGGGTAAAAACAATATTCTAATTTACTCCTATTTGAATTATTCTCCTAATCCATCACCTCCACCTTCTTATTCTAGATCATAATGTCAACTTAATTATGAATAAATAAAATAAAATCATAACAAAATTGGAAATGGGTTTTATAATATATATTAATTATATAAATATCTTGATAATAAATTAATTAATTTTATTAATAAAAAAGTGAGACAACAAAAATAAAAGGACCTTCTCTTCACTAATAAATAAATATTTACCCATGAATGTTATGAATCAAAAAAATTCTAATAAATTAGAATAAACCATTAAATTACATAAAATATATATTTAAAAATTTAATCAAGTTCATTATACTCATAATAAAATTTTAGGATAAAACTGACCTAGAAAATAATGGTTTTATCATGGTTTATCAAATTAGGAAAACACCTCAAAAAATCCTTTGAAAACCTCACTTATTAATGGTTTCCTAATATAAAAATTAAATAACTACTGAAAAATAATTGGATATTTTTTTATTAATTGGATTTTAAATGATAATGATATGATAGACCAAAATAAGTCCATTATTTAGGCAATATTTCCTGATGAAAATATAATTATAATAAAATATATATTCAAAATTATTTATTGGATAACATTAGTATAAACATGTTTTTTAGGTAACAAAACCATTAGTGATTTTATTTATACGGTAAGTTTTCTTCTAAGAAAAACCCAAGAAACCGTACGAGAACATGATTATTGTTTATCGGGACACATTTTTGTGAGTCTATTGATTTAAATAAAATCGATAAAGTAATGGAAGTTTATGACACCTCCAATGATAAATCTAAGGGTAAGTTAATCGGTGAATACACCACCTATTTTCTATTTATAATTCTATAAAATAAATTATCTTCTATAATAAATTAAACGAAATTCACTAAGAATTAGAAAAATAAGTGATAATGTTTTTAAAATTAATTTTGAAAATGAAATTTTCAATTTATATTAGTCAAAAAGAAAAATTTTATTTTCCATATATCATTCTCAGAATGTTTATAGAATTAATTTAAAATCTATCACTAGAAGAAACATATAATATTTTCTTGAACAAGTCAGTGAGTTGAGGATTTTTAATATACAACTGTTTTATTGTAACACAAACTCACTTTTAAAATTCAAATGTTATTGACCTATACCATATCTACGGAAAACACATATCAAAGATTACATATTTTTTTGAATCCGGAAAATATGTAAAGAAACACAAATTTTATTTTTAATATAAAAAACATATTTATAATTAAAAAGATCTAGAATTAATTCATCTTGATATATTTGGACCTTTTAAAATTGATACTATATGAGTTAAATCATATAACTTTTTTATTGTTTAAAATAATTAAAATATTCTCTTGGGATTACTTCTTATATCACAAAATTGAATATTTAAAATACTTCATCAATGATTACAAAAATTATAAAATGAAATATGTTTAAAAATTATTTCAATTTGAGGTTATCATAATAGAGAATTTAATAATTATTAATTTAATGATTTATGTTTCTCTCATGGCTATAATCATTTTTTGTTTTACCCGAACAAATAAATAAGAATGATAATATAGTAGAGAAATAAAACTATCCAAGAAATTCATCAACATATTTTAATGAATTTTAATTTACATTAATATTTTTAGGATAAGGATAGGTAAAATTAATGCGACATTATTAATCGGGTTCTCGTAAGAGATTTTCAAAAAAATACAATTTATTATCTTTGAAAAGCTAAAAATCCGAAATTGGTTTTTTTATTTTTTTGGTTAAAACTATTTTATTATCAATACAAAATAAAATATTTTAAATTATTATTCAAAATATGATGAAAGTATCTTTTTTGAGTATTCCAACTCATGTAAAAAATTCCATATCTTTAACAAAGGGACTAAACTTTTGGATGAATCAATCCATTTTCTTTTTGATAAAAACTGTCCAAAATATTTTTTTCAAAATGTTTTTTAAAAAGATATTTTAATTGAAAATTTGCAATATAATGGTGATGAAAATTAAAAATAATAAGCTTCTAATTACATAACCAAATAATTTATAAAATCTAAATACCATCACCATGAAATTAGTATGTGATATTATCAATAAGGATCTCATAATAAAATGTTTTTCCTAATACAAGTTGAATATATTTCCTTTGTCTCTCACTTAAAACACCAAAGTATATCTGATGTCTTTAATAGTGAATATTAAGTTCATTCTTTAAATGAATTACTAATTAAATTCACTCAAAAGGGTGTATAGACTCTCATCAATGGACCTAATTATCATAATTTTATAGGATATTAAAGGGTTTTTAGGAATACTTTAGATGATATTGCTAATATATATACAAATAAGGCATGTTTATTTTCTAAATGTTATAACCAAGAAGAAATAATTTAATATAGTGAAATATTTTAATCCACCACTCAGTTAGAATCCCTTAAAATAATGTTATAATTTTCCTTAAAACAAAATTTATAATATTTTCAAATAGATATTAGAAGACTATTATTAAATGGTTTTATTAATGAAATTATTTTTCTGAAAGAACCACCTAGTTTTGAAAATAATTTTTTCTAAATCATGCTTTCAAATTAAGAAAATAAAATTATGGTTTAATAAAATTCCCAGGGCTTTCTATGAGAATTTATAAAACTTCATTTAATCTACTGGTTTCAAAATTGGAAAATGAAATTATATATTTTTATCTTAAAAACCTCTAAAATTATTTCTTAATTATTTAAATTTATCTTGATGATGTGATTTTTTTAACTGATGATTTTTTTGATATGGATTTTGTGTCATATTGAATAAATAAATTCAATTATCTATATGTTTAAACTCAAATCAATTCTTTGGCTTCAAATTTCCCAAATAAAACATTCTATTTTTATAAAAAGAAATATTCATTTGGATTAACTAGTTAAGATGGTTGATTAAAAGATTTATTACTGTATGAATAGTAGTGTATGATATCTTATTATGACCCCATCAAGGATTAGCCTTGGTACCTAGGTAACTTGATTATTGATCCAATCATTACATAGACCGAATTTCATTACTGATTCCTATGAGTTGCTGACTAGCACCTGACATTATACAAAAAATAGTGGCAATGATTTTTTCCACATACATTGTAGAAAATGATAAAAAAAAGTCAGTATTAATATGAAGGGAAAACATTACATGGAGTAGTGTAATATAATTCAAATAAGTAAACAACCAAAATGTACTATGGCAATGAATAAAAAAGGATAAATATCATAGTCCCAACAGATGCAGCTCTCAAAGCCCCAAGGATCAATAACTATGATCACCAAGTGGAACCTTACCCATTCTTGAACTAGGATGACGATAATATAAAAAAATATTAAGGCATAGGTAGGATGTGAGTTAATATCCCAGTACAGTCTCACCAATGATTCCATAAGATATTCCATCATTTAATTAACCAATTAAATTATTTAAGTTAAAATAAATAGGTGTCACTATTTAAAGAATAAATATAATTTTTCATGCATTGAATTTAATTTAATGGAAATAAATTAAATAATTTGATTAAAAATATATATAAAATAGCTTATTTAAATTCATTAGGAATTAAAACTAATTTTTAGACATTGGAACACATTTATATAGTTTATATAAATAAGAAAGAAATATGTTCATATCCTAAAAGGTATGATAGTTCCAGGCCATCGAATCCTTAAACACTCATAAGGGATCATAAAAATATGTGTACAGACACACCCCTTAAACACTATCCAAATGAAAATCTTCACCATACCATAAGAGATGCAACCTACTACACTAAGTTTGTTAAGGATGTAATGAATTAAAAGAGCGGTATCCCAATATCTCACAAACTACATAGGTTTTCATGTGCTCTAGTATAACCAATGATGGGAAATTTATTTCAAAACTATTTAAAATAACATTTATCATGTTCTTCTATTTCAAAAGATCGACTTTTCTATTTAAAAACAAGAACAATATTTGTTAATAAAACATGTCTTTTAACAAGATAAAACTACTGAGTTTCTATCAAAAAAAATTTGAAGCCATTTTCTTAAATAAAAATTTTTAACCAATGTGAAAAAAAATTCATAACTTAAATTAAACTATTTAAATTCTAAAATTTCCATTAATTTCTCAAACACAACCCAAACAATGGAATTTATGATTTTCCCTAATTTCATTCTATAATCTAACTTCACATTAAAATATCCCAATTCGAGGGAATATTAGTTTCAATAATTCAATTTAAATCAGTTAAAGTAATTGAATTTAAATGAAATAATTGAATTTAAATTAATCAATTTATATATAATAAAATTTGGCCATCATAAATGAACAACCTACCTTTCTCATAGAAACTCAAATCACACAACAGAAATCTCCAACAATAATGATGTTGCGAGAGATTTAGGAACTAAACATAAAACAAATATTTTAAAAAATACTGTTTAGATTCATCAATACATTGATGATTTATCTAACCATAAGGAACAAACTATAAGGAGATTAAGATACATAGAAAATTCTTACCGGGTGAGTCACACCACAACCACAATGATGATCAATCACCGATCAAAGAAACCCTAAAGGGTTTGAGGGATCCAATATTACAAGGGAGTGGATCTTGGGTCACGAGAAATGAAAACTAGAGAAGATGAAAAGAAAAACCATCCAGGGTTACATTTTAAAAAAATCATTGGGGCAATAGATATTGTGTAACCCAATAACCCAACATGTAAGTGAAAAATTCAAAAATCACCAAAATAATATTCTATTTTTAATAAAATCATATTTAACATTATATTGTAATTTACATGTTGTGTAACCACATTACATGTTATGTTAATCCCTCGCAAGTTTCTTAACAAGGTGTTTTTTTTGTGAGAGTTCAATAAATATCTAACTTCACCATTATAGGTATCCTACAAATTTCTTCTTGGCCCTACCGAGTCAAGGAAAAAGGAAAACCACCACAAGTTTTAAAGCATAACTTTTAGGAAGGTATCTACATATTACAATATCCCCACCATAACAACTATATTCCCCTAAAAATCATGTATAAAATATTCCATATGGAAATGGTGAGGTCACTTTTCTCTCATTAGTTCCTCACTATCCCATGTCTCATGAAAATTGAAACTGTAATAACATAGAACATGGATCAATGGTATATCTATCCCACTAAGTACCTTGGATTTGGAATAAAATATCCAGACTATACATTCATTCATGGATTAATATGGTTCAATATCATAGTCATAATAACTTCAAACATGAGATGATCCAGATAGATACATTCATAGATGAGATACATAGAACACATTATGTATCAATGTCAGCTATAGTGGAAGTACTAAATGGTACTAAAATTCCCCCACCTACTAAAAAACCTCACATTGTCTCACAAAAATTATCATAAGTTTTCCATTTCCTCCTAATACATTTATGACCAAGCTGATTTGAAACATTCAAGAACACATGTTCTCTAACTAAGAATTCCATCGACATGCGATAATTATCAACATAAATTTTATATCATCTCTTTGTCGTTAGCATCATATGACAAGTCAAATGAATCTTTTTTTCGTATCTTGAACCATGATTGGTCCAACAAGGAAACATTCACCAATCTCCAACAAACATAGCATAGATATTCTTATCTAGATACAGAAGGCCTCAAAAGAATCCATTATAATTTTAGACTAGTAACTATTGTTATAAGTGAAATCAACCAGTCCCATATTTCCATTTGATGTTCCACTAATGTTGATAACACAAGCACGAATCATATCCTCAAGAATATTTATATCTCCTTATGTCTGGCCATCTGACTATGGACAATATGCATTATCCAAATAGGACTAATATCCCCGGGCATCTTGAAGTCCTCTCAAAAAGCGAGAAGTGTACCAATGATCCATGTCTGAGACTATATTAGATGAAATCCATGTAAACAAACAATCACTTTCACATAGATAATTCCATACTCCCCAACAATGGTTGTATCTTATATGGTTATAAATTGAGGTGATTTAGTGAGTCTATTGATCACAACCAATATCGGATTCTTCTTCCTCTTAGTATGTGGAAATCCAACCACAAAGTCTATTTATTTCTCATCCCACATCCAAGTGGGCACTGTAAGTGCCTGAAGAAAACCAGAAGGTTTCTGATGTCTGACCTTGACATTTTAGAATGTATAACAATGAGAGAAAAATTCAACAATGAAATGTATCATATATGGGCACCAGAATTTATTCCTCATGTTATATATCATATTATTTGTTCCTAGGTACACTTCTTATAGGGAGTAATTTAAATCCTCTAGAATGGATTTCCTTACAGATAACAGCACAAAAATGATTTTGATAGCATAGAATTCCATCTTTTTGGAATGACCACTCTACAATGGCATTCCCACAATAAATATATTCTATAAGGCCACATAATTCTTCATTTATATTCTATTCTCAAATAATAATATCTACATGATAGAATTTCAACTGAACAGTGGAAGAATAAACCTCATCCCCTGATTCTTAGACTCAAATATGAAACAGTGTAATGACAGCAATTATATTTCACTATTTTGATGATTCTTTCATGACCTGAGTTAGAATTTTCCTTCCCAACGAATTTTTAATGAAATTACCTTTACCCAGGTTATAAGAGATGTCAATGTCAAAATAATGTTTGTACATCACAAAATTCCTCTGTTGGAGATCCAATATTTTTGAGAGAAGATATAACTCAAGCTATAGTGGTATAAAAATACAGTAAACATTATCTATAAAGGTAATGTAACTTAATCATAAACACATTCATTACAAATGAATGTTTACGGTCCTAAGCTAGAAAATTCTCCACTGGTGTCCTAAGAAGATGAGATCCATAAGGAAAAAAATTATCACTTTAGACAAAAATGCAACAAAAACCCAACCAGATGCTATATAAAATTCAACAATACCATGCATGAAATCTAAATGATTCAACACCAGTGTAGTATCCAGAATACATTTTATCTCAAAAATAATAATGTAATATTTCATCCTATGAAAACGTTTCTCCCTTCTGATTTAGTGTAGTCATCAGAGATATTAATTATGATATGTCCTTAAAAAACTTTTTATAATACCCAGCTTGACCTAGGAAGCTTCGCAAGATGAAAATATAATGTGGTTTTTCCATGTCACACATAACATTTATTTTTTATGATCAACTAAAATAATATATTATATAATCAATTTTCCAAATAATTTAACTTCTTGAATATAAAATAACATTTCAAAATCTTATATAAAAGTTTGTTATTTATCAAAAATTTCAGTACATCTATTAGATGACGCACATGATCCTCCTAGGACTTATAGTAGAAAAGGATTTCATTTACAAAGACAACAATGAAATAATCAAGGTACTTATGGAAAATAATATTCATTAAAACCATAAAAACAATAGGATCATTTTCTAGAATAAAATGGAATGAAATGGTAATCAGAATGGTCATACAAACTCTGAAAGGTGGTTTTCTGAATGTCAGACTCTTTTATTATAAAATGATGGTAACTAGATCGATTATTAATCTTGAAAAACTATTTCAAACCATTCAAATGATTAAACAGATCATCAATATTTGGTAATGGATACTTTTAATTCACTATGACTCTATTACGATATTGATAATCAAAACAAAGGTGAAGTGAACCATCATCTTTATTAATGAAGAGAACTGACGCCACCCAAGGTGTCATACTCAGGTGTATATATCGTTATCTATAAGATGGTTAAACTCAAAATTTAAGTATTTCTTTTTAATTAGTTCCATTTGGTTAGAAAGAATTGACACTGGTTATGTACTAGGTACTAAATTGATAGAAAACACTACCTCCCTTACCGATGGTAGACTAGAGAAGTCATAAGGAAACACATTTGGGAACTCAAATAAAACTGGAGTGAGATCATGACCCAATTATTCTCACTCCAGATCAAAATAAAAAAATAATATTACTTTCCCCAACTCTTGATAATAATTTCCGACTCTACTCGACCTCGAGTCCCATTTTCCTTGAAATATATGAAAACCAAATCAACTGTAGTAATGGGGGCTAGTCATAGATAACAATAAATTAGAGAGTTATTGGAAATGATCCAAAAGATTAAGAATATAAAATCAACAGATTTAATTTCATGAACCATAAAACTCTAAGAAATCATGGCATTAGATAAGTAGAAAGAACAAGAGGGACTATGGAGACCCTCCAATCTCATTGTTCTAAGGGGTGTAGTAATATCTATCACTTACAAAAAAAGATCCATATAAAAATTTAGCAGATTAATAAGAAAGGTTTAAATAAAAAAATAATATTAAATAGTATCAAATAATGAACTCACTAATGATGAAACTAAAGTGATGATACATATCATTGTCAATGGACCCGTGTATTCTTTCTCTAGAGACTCGTCCACTATGTGATGAAGCTTCATAATGTATGCATGTGCCAAGATCCCCTTTTCTCATGAAGCATATGATAGTGATGTTGTTTTCGTATGAATTGATGGTTTCATGACACTACTCATAATAGAATACATGTAGAAGAACTTCATCGTGTGACATGGGAATTTTTATGAGCCAGATATATTGGGTGACTCATTGAAAACCCTCTAAGAATGCCCAAGACTACCACACTAGTAACAAATCAATGGGACAATTCCATGAATTGTAGAAGGTTTAGAAAACTCATTATTCAAAGAGTCACCATGAGAATCATCATAGTTCATATTTCCCTTAGAGGAAAACACATTTCCAATTGGAGGAGGAGAAACTAATTTTAACCTTGACATTCCATCTAGGTCAAATTCAATAATTGACACTTATCCCACATATTATCATAAGAAGAAAACATCAGTAAGAAAATATGAGAATAATTATTAGCACGATGTCCCAAATCAAACCATCAATTATTCATCTTTTAAATTGATACTAACTTGTGTAAAAATTACACTATCTAAAGAAAATCATTAACATATTCGTCATGGTTTTTCATCCTGCTCATGATTGATTAAAACTAAATAATTTTCTAATTGAACAAACTCTGGGTATAATTGGATTGTGAAAATACCCTTGAACACTTTGAACTCAAAGCTCTCTTGTTTCTTCTATATCACCATAGTGTCCCACCATCTCTTGCTTAGTCCCTCCATCATGAAGGTGGCACACATCAACGTAATATCCTTATGTGTCTCTAAGAATACAACCTAATGCTACATCCTTCTCAATAATTCCCCAGCCTATTGGGGATCATTGAATCATTAGAACAGTGGTTTGTCTTTAAAAATGAACCCTTGAGAATAATTTTGGAAAATATCTCTCAGAGGTTCCACAACTTGAACATAAACAGGAACTGGTGTAGGCGTTTGTCCCTGAATTTAGATTGTATGCAAGATATCCACAATAAAAATCGGGTCCACAAGTGGATTTCCTCAGTGTAGTTCAATAACAGCTTCCTATTAGATCTAGTTTTTACCTCTTATGAGAGGCATGATACTACATTACTTTAAAAGACAATGTTTAAGACATCATCTTATAAATGAAGCCTAGAAACAATAGAAACTAATCCTAATAGATTGAAAACCTGATTTGGATTTCAAACTATACAAATCAAAATTAGGGAATGTAAAATTACTAATCCTCATGTCAAATTTATGAAACCACCCCTGGTGACATAAGATTCATTGTGGTGAGAGATGTCCAATCACTCAATCACAACTACTTCTTAAGTACCGAAAAGAATAAACAAATTCATAATGACATAAGGATAAGAAAATAAACCTCCATATAAGACCACGTTGTCACGAACTATCCCAGGTACCATGCTCACCATATAACTAATTCAGTACTGACATGACCCAAATAGAGTTATGGATCCCCATGGGTTGAAGACTAGCACTAGGAATAATAAAAAATGACAGTGGGAAGGATTTTTTCCACATATAATATAGAAGTATACAAACAAGTCAGTATGAATACAAGGGTAAAGAACCAAAGGGATTAGTTTACAAGAAGTAAAATAGGTAAACAACAACAATGTTCAACATCAATGTAACATAAAAATAGGATAATTTCACAAGTCCCAATAGATGAAACTATCTAATACCTAAGGACCAAAAACTATGACTACCAAGTGGCACCTTAAACTTGATTGAACATGGAAGAATATAATCTTGAAACACTCCAAGGCATAGGTAGGGTGTGAGTTAAAATTACATTAGGGTCTCACCAATGATTCCCCAAGAGATTACATCAATTAATTAACCAATTAAATCCTTACAGTTTAAATAAATATTTATGGTAGTTTAGAGTATGATTAAATAATTTCATGCTTTACATTTTAAATGACTGAAATACTTTAACAAAATGGATTCATAAAAAAATTATATAAAATAGTTTATGTAAATTCATTATGCAAGTTAAATAGTTGACCAAACATTAGCACACATTTATATCTTATATATTAACAAGAGAAAAACATGGTCATCTGAGAAAAGATCTTACAAGATAAGATATCCTCAGACACATGAAGGTGATCATAGAAACCTTTTTATACACACATCACTTTGAAACTGGCCCAAGGTGACTTGTCACAATACCATCAGAGATGTAACATAATGCACGAGGTTTGTTTTAGTTTTAATGAATCAAAAGAGTGTTATCCTAATAACTCACTCACTACCTAGGATTACATGTTCTATAGTTTAAACAAAGATGAGAAATTTATTCTAAAACCATTTCCAATACCATTAATCCCATTCCCCCATTTCAAAATCCCAAAATTTTTATTTTAAAACCAAAACAATGGGTTTTAATAAAAATGACTTTTCCAATATAAAACCACAAGGTTTATATAAAAAAAAATTCAAGTAATTTTATAAAATACTAATTTGAAATAAATTTAAAAAAAATTAATTTCACAATTTAAATTCGAAAATTTTTGTAACTAATTCTCAAACACACCACAATTCTAGGGAGTTGAGGGTTTTCACCAATTTAATTTCAAAATCCAACTTCACATTAAAATCCCCCAATTCAATAGAATTGGGATTTTAATAATCTAATTGAATATAGTATAAGTAATTGAATTTAAATCAGGAAATTAAATTTAAATCATATAATTCATGGATAATAAAAATTTTCTATCCTAACAGAACCACATACCTTTCTCAAAGAAACACCAATCCCAGAAAAGAACCCAACAACAAGAATGAAGGCATAGAAGATCTAGGTATTCATCATAGAAACAATATTTGAGAATATATATTTTATATCCATCAACACTAGATGATATATCAAAATCCAAAGAAGGAAAGAGAAGGATATCAAGTGGTATGGAGAATGCTTACACAATGAGTCACACCACATCCCCAACGACAATCAATCACCGATCAAAACAAACCGGAAGGTTTTTAGAGTTCTAATATCACATTGGAATGGATCTTAGTTCAAGGGAAATAAAAATTGGAGAGGATGAAAAGAAAAATCATACATGCTTTCTATTAAAATAAAATCATTGATATTTTAGATGATGTGTAACCCAATTAAAGGGCATGTAATTGAAAAATCCTAAAATTGCTTAAAAACCCACTGCCTGTTGATAAAATCATATATTTTTTATTTTATAATTTACATGTCACTTAACAGTATTACATGATATGTAAATCCCATGATGACTAAAAAAAGTTAGTTTTTTCTGAGAGGCCAACAAATCTCTGACTTCACCATTATTGGTATACCCTTTTTTCTTTCTTAGCCCTACCTGGTAAATGGTAAAAGAAAACCATGACATGTTTTAAATCATACATTTCAAGAAGGTAATCAGATGTTATAGACTCAACTATAAATCTTGTTTTAAATTTTCTTTTATTATCATTTTCAATCCAATTCAAAGAAATATCATCCTAAAAATATTAAAAGGAACTCATTTTATTCAAAAGAAACTAAATGAAACATTTTTCTGTCTTGACCAAATGGATCTTATTTTGAATTATTTATTTTTCTTATAATGATATTAAATGATTCCAAATAGATATGAAATGAATAAATGGGACATTTTGTATACTTAAAAAATCCATTATCTCATGGAGGAGTAATAAATGAAAACAAGTTACTCATTCTTTAGATAAATATGAATACATTGACACTGGGTGATTTTGTGGAAAAATAATAGTGATGGAACACATTTACTATACTATAAGATTATATTTCCATATCAATATTAATTGTTATTTCACTACTTCCATAAATAATTAATAAAAATCTTCTTTATCTCTCCCTCACTAAAAAAATTGTTCTTAACAACCATTTCGTGAGGGATCAATATGTAAAGGGTGGTATCTTATTGGAGTTTAGTGGAATAGAATATCAATTAAATAATATTTTCACAAAACCTATTCCTCTTTATCGTAATGATTTCAATAAATATGAGTCTGGAATTGTATTGTTGTAATGATCTCCGTTTGATGTTGAATTACTTGATCTATCTCTATTTTTTTTTCATAATAATCTAAAATATATTATTTTATCTTTATATTATATTTTTTTGGTTATCTTTCTTTGATATGATCCCTATATCATAACTATTATATCATTTTATTTGGAGTATTATCTCCATTACTATGAAATTATCCTTAGAAGATAACATTTTTATAAAAAATTAAATTTTAAACTCTAAAATGTTTTCTCTTAATTTTCATTCCTCAATGTATTATTTTTAAAAATAAGTACCTTTAATAATATTAATAAAAAAATTATAATTGATCTGATTGTCAATATATATATATATGTGTGTGTGTGTGAAATTTTGTATAAGATCTACTTATTTTCTAAAACATGTTTTCTATATCTCATAAATAAAAATTAATTTTGAGTAAAAATAAATATTTACTTGTCTCTAAAAAATGATTTTGACTTTTCATTATCCAAAAATTAATGGGAAAACACTTTTTATGTGTGTTTTCTCATTAAATGGAAATCAATAAATATTTTTCAAATAAATGAATCAATCATTCCAGGTAAGACCATTCATTGAAGAAATAAGCATCATGGAAAAGATAAGTACCAATTTTATTTTTATTTATAATTTTGTTCTTTTCACCCTTTTTCCCCTTAATATCATTTAAAAAATTAATTTATATTTATTTTCATCAATTTTTTCTTCATTATTTTCTATTTTTTATTTTTTTCCTTTTAAATCAATTTGTCTCTATTTTCTAAACCAATTTTTTTTATTTCTTAAAATCTTCATTTATTTATTTCCTCTCTGTATCCATTGATTCTATTAAGGGAGATTTTATAAGTAAATTGATTTTATTTTGATTTTTGTTTTCTAAAAAAATATTTTATCTCTCAAACTATATATTGAAATAATTATTTTAGGATATTAAAGTCACTCTTAAAAACATTTTGGAGTTTTTCACCCCACTCATTGATTTTATTTTTTGTAAAAAAAGTGGGATATGATTATAGAAATATAGGTGTATAATGTTTTAGAAATTTTTTAAAAAAATTAACTCATCACAATTGGGGTGTGTTTTTCAAATGGGAAATGTTTATTGAAATACATTGTTTTGTGTTTACTCCTTAATAATATTAAATATCATATATTGATATATTAAATATATTTCTATTATTTTTATGTATTGATTTATTATTAAAATTTAATTCTTGTTAAGTGTTTATGATAAAAAATAGGTTATTTTTGAATACCCTATATCTAATGGTGTTTTATGACAAAATATAGTCTCTTATGTTTCTAATGTTATCGTGTGAGTTAATTTCATAGTCCATATTTTGAAATTAATTCATTTCATTAATGGGACTAAAGGAGTTGTTAAATTAAATTCAAAGATATCATTTTTTATCTTTTTTAATTATTGTACATGTATCTTAATGAGATCATGTTTGAAAATACATTATAGATGTTATAATGTTGTTTGGGAGGCTACTCCTGTAGTTGGAGTAGTTATGGAAACATTGACTAGTTGGTGTAGGGAACCATCCATCTAATTTCATATATGTAGTTCCTCATAACTAGAAAGATACCACTGTGGAGATGGTGTCAAACCCATAGCATCATATTTTTACATGGCCACCGGACAACCTCCTTCTAGTATCGATGAACCGATGGTGGTTTCCGAGAAGCCACTACTCCATGTGGCCAAATCCCTAGTTGGTTAGGTACACCAGATAACCAGTAGTATTGGGACTACTGGTTTGAGGATATAATTAATGATGGTCATAATTTTATTATTCTATTTTTATTAATCTTAAATAATCCCCATAAAATTCAGGAATATAGCTAGTCTTTTTGAACCTATAAAATTATGTCTTACAAAACTTAGAATATATACCAATTTCAATCAACACCACTCCAATCCCAAATCCAGATGAAAATATCTACCTAATCCTATTAAAAAAATATTCAACTATTCATATCCCTCATTATATAATCTCTAAAATCACCTCTCTATCACCCATCCAAACATAAAATCATCATTTTAAGAGATTTCTAGAGAAACACTAAAATTTGTTTTTAAAAAAAATATCATAATTATAATCACCTTCATCAAAGGGTTCGTACATAAAAAAATTGATAGATACGTTCATTTCCTAGATAAAAATATTACGAGGGTTCTCAAAACTCATAAAAGTGAGGGAATATTGTGTCGACATCCATGAATATAAATATAAGGACAAGAGAATAAATAATTCATATTACTGTGTCTTTAGACAAGAATTCATTTTCTCTCATTTTGGATGTTATTTCAGTGTTAGAGTTTTAGAAAATTATTTCACCACCCTCAAATAAATTAATATTACATAATAATGTTGAAACTTCCAATCAGAGTCCATTTATACAAAAATACATATATTTTAATATGTGGTATGTGTTCTTTTTCAAGACATGTCTTTATAATTTTCATATTGACCATATCCTTTTCCCTACTCATAAATAATACACTAGAATCTTTAAAAAAAATTGGAAGAGAAAAAATATTAGTAAGGGAAATATAAAAATAAATATTGAAACACATTAGTCCATGAATAATTAATAATGATTTCCTTTTTCAAAATAAACTTTGGGCTCAAAATAAAAATTCAGTTATTGCATAATTCAACTTCCCTACCTAAATATTTTTATATAAATCTTAATAATAAATATTAAAGGAAAAAATAAATCTCATAATGGTTTCATTAAAATACTATAAAACTCATATAATCGTTTTAAAGAGTTTTACATTTCACCATTATGAAATAGAAAATACTTTCCATTCATCATAATCTCATTGTTCACCTTTTTAATAAAAGTATTTCTATAAAAACAATAGGAAGCATAAAAAACATATGGGTAAATTTAGAAAATAATTTTCCATATATCATTTAAAAGATAAATAACCAATATTTTTTACTTCTATCATAATTACCTAGTTAAAATAATCTTTATACAACAATTTATAGCTCTATAATATACCCACCCATCAGTAGAGTGATCAATAACCACCCATCATTAGATTATAATAGAACCACCTATCCCTAGATTATAATGGAACCAAAATACATTGTTTATAAATTAACCAAAATTAAATATAAAACATTAAAAATAACCATAAAACATTCAAAACACAGTAAAACATACATACTGATGAAAATTTTCTTTTCAACTCTATGAATAATATTTACAGATATTGAGATATCCATTACATTTAAAACCCTTTTTAAAATAAAAAAACATTGGGAATGAGGTTTTTTTCAATGAATTAAACATTTAATAATATATAGGATTCCATATATCAAATATTGGTTCTGAAAATGGTAAAATTTATTAATTATTTGTTGGTTAAAATATAATATTTCATCTACATTTTGTAATGAAATTCAAAATGCTCCATATAAAATACTAAAAAATATTCCTTTTTGAAAACCATTGAAATAAAGTAAAAAAGTAGAATAAAATTTCTATAACAATAATTTTATGTCCATTCATAACATAATTTATGAAATATGGATATGGAATAAAATCATGATGAAAATAACGATTGAAAACATTTAAACCGTGGTTTTAAGTTAAAGTGTCCCTCACATCGGGTCAATGTCACCTGGTCCCTTCCTTGTCTTATTAAATAATTAATATATGTTAATTATTTAATTTTTTAATAACCCTAATTGAGTGTATTAATTCTTTTATTTAAATTGTTTCAATGTTATATACAATTACCTAATCAATGAATTTGTCATCAGATGTTTTAACAATATTCAACACATTTGTCCAAAATCATTTTGGTATGTTGAAAATGGTGAAATATATAAATATTTAATAATATATATAATAAAAATAATGAAATAATTTTCATTTTTTCCCATAAAAAATATTTTTCATACCATACATTATTCATAGTTACTAAAAATCTATTATGTTACAATCATGGAGACGATAGGTCATACAAAAGCACGAGTAACGTTTTTATTTTTCAACGATCGAGATTGAAAGACAGTAAGTATTATTTATACATCCAAAATTTATTCCTAGATGATAAATGTAGTATCATATCTCTAAATACACTTATATATACCATCCCAATGACGTGCTGATAAAAAATGAATCACATCATTTCATGGAGGTGGAAATACACAAGTATGCACGAATGATATTATCATTTTTCACTGGATGGAATGGTATGAATGTATATGAAATATTATATTTATAAAATGATAAATATATAATGAATATAATAAAAATAAGTTAAATCCATCATTATAAAAGTCATTGAGAGGTGGTGTTGAAAAATGAATTACATCGGTTCGCAAGGTTTTAGTTTTGTACACACACAAACAATAGTATTGTTTCCCATTTGATGGAAGAAGGTTATTAATTTAGGTCGTTACACCAAAATAACACATAAAAATATATTTTCTAATTTTTTTATTATATTATCATTTTTTATTAATATTTGAATATGGTTGATGAATAATTTAAAAATTAATGGTTAAGAACTGTACCTCTTATTCAAAAAACCTATTTAGGATAATACCTAAGGCCTTTCCAGATTAGTTTTCGGATCAAAATAGAGACTCTAAGTCTTGAGAAGGGATGTAAGGATGAGATTTTATCTAGGATTTTCATATATATAGTGAAAAAAATGTGTGATAAATATAAGTGAGGATGTTCCTTTTTATAAGTGAAGAGATATGTACTCCTGGGGTATCATAAAGTATTAAATATATATAAGTTAGTATTCTTGAAAAAATGTATAAAAATTGATATATTAAAATTTATGATAATTATGGGTTGAAATATTCTCATAACAAACCAGGGAAAGTATATACTATTTTTTATCGTTATCCATTAGTTTTATCCCCAATTTATTCATTGGTCAATTACAACGATATAAACTTGTTTTACACTTTAGGCGTCTTTAAAATTACAATAAAATAAAAATCAACCCATAAATCGGTCATGGACGATATTTTAAAACCTAGGAAATTCAGTTTTATAACGATATGAATTTTTATAACTTTAAATAATTTAATAAAATAATTTTTTTCATAAATTATCATTATCATAATTTTTGAATCTATTAATTTAATTTTGATTTGAAAATAAAAAGATAGAAAGTAAATTTATTTATAATAATTAAAAACATGTATAATGTATTATTTTTTACTAAAAAATTATTTTACACCATAAGTCACATGAAATATTACTTTTAGTCTTTTTAAAATTATTTACTTGTTTTTTAACCATCAGCTCAAGGACTAAATATAGATTGAGTAAGCATTTATACTAATTATTATATCACTAAAAATTAAAAAATAACATGATAAAAAAATCAATAAAATTTTAAATAAATATTCATATGGATATATATATATATATATTTTCATCCCTATGAGACATGTTTAAAGACATTAAATCATGAGAGTGACATTTTTGACTTTATCCATCACATAAAAGATAAATGGGGACAAAATGTCATATTTAAAAGGTTTCAGTGATTATGGACGTGATTTACTCATTCAATGAAATTAATACACATGTTTAAATGATATTTATGACTCATTTCATTAGTTTTAGTCTTAATTTACACAAATTTTCTTGGTTGGGGTAACAAAAATTAACTATGGTCAATATTATTAACAACCCAAAATAAAAAACGAACTATTTTACAAATTATGATAATTGGATTCCAAATGCGAAACATTTTTTTCAATATAAAATTCTTATATGTTGAAGTATTTAATTTAACAATAAACCCACAAAATGCGATTAAAAATAATTTTTTAGAAAAATAACTTTTTTATGTTTAAAAAGTTTTTATTATAATGTGAAGTATAAAACTCATTAAAAAGACCATAATTGATTTTTTTTAATAAATAAGAACTATTTTTTTTAAAATAATCTAAAATATTTTTTTAATTTTCAAATAATTTAAAATACATAACCATTATAAAAATATTATTATTTTCACAATACATTAATAAATAAAGCTTCTTACAAAACATTAAAAATTTAATACTATGAAAATTTTCATATTATAAATTCAAAAAATGCGAATATGTTTTCAAATTATATTTCTAAAATGTGAATATAAGTCTTTTTTCATAGGAAATTTTTTTTTAAAGAATGAAAGGATTTTTTTTTATTGGAAAATAACATTATAGTCAAAAAATATGGTACATTATCAATTTTTATTTGAAAAATGAAAAATAAAATATATAATATTCCTCAGATACACTTGGAGGTACGAATACTCAATTAGAAACTGATCCAATTTTTTCTATGATTTCATATATTCCAACAATAGAATTAATATTTTTTTTCCAAAATATATTATACTATTCTATAGAGATACTGGAAGTTGAACATGATTTCATTCCTAGAGAGAAAGATCTTATCTACAATTACATGTATAACTTTTCTAACTCATTTGAGTTGTCCTCATGATCTATTGTATCATCTTCTCCTTCTCATTCATTTATTCTACCATTCATTGTCTTAAAAACTTTCTTTCGCTCAATTCATCCCAAGAACTATACTTTGACAACACCTTCTATATAATTATTCAAAACGTTTTATATGTATGCTACATTAACAAGTATTATTATAAGAAAACTCTGACAATGTCAGATATTTATCCTAGATTCACTATTAATTCATTAAATAATCTTGAAGTATATCCCCCAATTTTTATACCATTATCTCTTTCCATCCATTAGAATGAGGATTGAAATATTTACTATAATTTTATTCAGCACCCAAAGATTTATATAGTACTTTATTGAAATTATACGCGAATCATGGATTATGATAAGATTAAATGTAATAAGAGAATCCATGTAATCTATTTATCTCTTAAACATAATTTCTAGAATGTTTTTATGAAAACATATTATCATTAATAGTAAAAAAAATTACTAGATTTAGGTATTCAGTAAGAAATTACCCAAATCACGTTGTTAACTACAGATATAATTGGAAAAACAACCACTAAATCTATAAATATATTTCCCTATTTGTACTCTAGAACTGGAAAAGGTATAAGAATCCACTACATTAATTATAATTTGGAAATAACCTATTGACATGTCTAAAATTTCATTGTAAATTATTGAATATATTTCTTTATTCCCCCATACAAGAAATTTCCATGAAGGTATCTGTACATAGTTTACTCTCTGGATGAATTAAATAATTTGTAATATGAGCCCCACTTAATAGTTATTTATTAATCTAGGGTTCACATGACAACTGCAACTTTTATAATCTCAAAACACATTGTTTATCAGCATTAAAATCATGAAAAATACCATTATTAACCAATTATGCATTTTTTTGATAACTTTTAGTCTTCCATCTTTGATTTTTTACATTTTTTTGATGGAGATGATTATGATGAAACCCAAAAAAATGTTGATTTTACTATGTGAAAACTTTATAAGCCAAAATTCATCAAATCATTAACCCAAAGATCATGTTACAACATATAATAGATAAGGTGGCTTTATAATTTCAGTAAAAGGACTATTTTTCTTTATTAACTTTACCTCGATTATACTGAATTTTGAAATCATAATCCTTTATCAATTCTATCCATATCTTCAGTCTCATGGTAAACTCTTTTTTACTAAATATATACTTTAAACTTTTAAGATCCATATATGTGTCAAAAATTACTCTTGAAAAAATATTTCAGAAAATTTCCAAACAAAAAACCATATCTTCTAATTGATGTTCATGGGTAAGATAATTTTATCAGGATTTTTTAATTAATTTAAAGCATAAATAATTAAAAAAAATATTCTGTATTAAGAAACCCTTGATTCCATTCAATCAAACATTTCTATAGATAAGGAAGTCACCATTTCTTTATGGAAGGTCCAAACAAGATCATTCCCAAATCCTCTTTTTAGTCCGTAAATTCTTTTATCAAATTCCTTTATCCAAATGAATCTAATTTTTTTTGTTAACTTGGTTTTCATTCTTGATAACAATGAAAATTTTTCATCAAATCATTTATGATATCCTACTAATCATGGATAATAAAAATCAAAAAATAATTTTTTGGTCTAGAACATTCCTTAGACTCATTAATTTTGCCACGATAAATAGTGTTAAAATAAATTTTATGATATTTTTAAGTAATGAAATATTCTGTAACCAAAAATAAAATTATATATATTTTTCGTATAAATTTTTTAATTTAAGCATTAAAAAAAATAATTATACTTTTATTCATAATAATCTTATCGATTTGAGTAAATAAAAATTTAATCAATAAAAAAACCAAACATTAAAAAAATATTCTTGAAAAAACTCTATCCATTATATACTTGAATTTATTTTGGGAGATCGTCTACCTAATGGTAATATCCCCAAATAAATAATTCCTATACCTAGTGAAAAAAATGAATTATTTGGGATTTTATACATCATCATCATCATTTGATGGTACTTGATCCAGAGGTAATCCTTCAAAAATACTCTTCTCAATAGAGCAGGACAAATAAAGAATATACATGAGGAAGACAATACTTATCAGTAACAATTAGGTTACTCAATGCACTATAATAAATAAAATCATCAGAAAACAATACCTATTATTGACAAATAAAATATGAGAACCCCATGGTGATGTTATTAGATGAATGAAAACTTTTTCATGAAATTATTTCTATTTATTTTTCAATTCTACAAGTTATAATATATCCATTTAATAAGGGGATTTGAAATTGGCCTATAACTAAGAACTAAATAGATAGTAGATTCAACTTCCTGACTACGTATAACACTAGAAAACTTATAAGAAAAGCATCTGTATATTCTTTTACTAATGAAACATCATTAATATGAATAGTTCTCCTATACTAAAAAATATAAAAAATATAACTATAATTTCTATCATTTAATAGTTTATCAAATTCTTGATAATTTAACAAATTTATGAATTTAATCTTCTGCATAAAAAACTTAATTTGTAAAATAAAATCACTGGGATTGGAATCTGTCTTAACAAGATAATCTTAAAGAAATTACACACTGATAATACGATTTAATTAAATAATTAGAAATACAATACAGTTTTCTGGAAAAACCAATCCATATCTTATAATAGTATGATTTTTCAAACTATTCTTTCCTTAATTCTAGTCCAATGTGTATTTACCAAAAACATGAAATCATGTCATGAGGTAATGTTTTCATTTTATATCAAAGTTTCTCAAAAATAAATGAATGTGCATGACCTGAATTAAATAAGTCATTTTCATAATGTAAATAAATAAGTAACATATGAGTCACCACTTTATTTCATAGATAAACATCTATCAATACTGTCTGAATAGATTTCACCTCTCATTTCCCCTTATAGTCGTACTTCATCACATATATCATGCACTTCTTCAGAAATACATCTATATAATGACTGATTCCATTATATTTAAAACACACTACTCTAAATTTAACAAAATTGGTCTTACCACTACAAATATCGTTTTTATTGCAATAACAATTTATATGCCCAGACTTACTACATTAGAAGCACATCTAACATTTCATAAGAAATCTTCCAAAGTGATTTTTACAACACATATCATAAAATAGAATCTTTTTTTTCATAACTATAGACTTATTTGATGAATCATTTATTATTACCTTCCATCTAGAGTTATTTTTCTACTTGTTTTTGTAGAACACCTAATTGGAAACAAACTCCATTTCCACCATCTCAGCATAAAGAACATACTTTTTTATAAAATCTAAATTCATGAGTGGCCAATTATTTTTTGTAAATTTTCTTAAATAATGTGTTAAAACTAATTTTTTTTTCCATCAAGATCCCAAATGTGTTCCTACTAATATAATCAGGTGATTTTTACTTCATAATCGTCCAATAGACCTTTGTCCTTCATCTTATTTCAAAGTATTTTTTTGTCCTATGTCAAATTTACTTATGGAAATATTTCTTGTAACAACCCGAGATTTTATGAAAAATATTCTTTTTAATTTCACTAATGTCTTGTGTTGTACGCTACACTAAAAGGAGCTTGCACAACACGCATCCTTGACTTGCCTTGCATTACACGCAATCACAACCTTCCTCGATAGCGTGTGTAGTACGCAATACTGAGTTTCACGAAATAATGATATACTATTAAAATATTATTAATACTAGCCGTTATGAATAGTAATTACCACTTTTTAAATTTTAGAAAATTTATCTCTCAAAATGGACTTCATTTTTGGATTCGGATTATCGAATTTAGCCTAAGGTGAAATTTTGGTACTTTTCGGATAAATTTCATATTCTGATGAATAGTGAAAATTACTAAATTATAATTAAAAACCACTTTTTTAATCGAAATAATTAATAGTGATAAATTATTAATTTGAGTGGTTTTAAAGTATATTTAGAATATATTTTTACAATTTAATACAATGTTGGTCATTTATTGTAATTTCACATTTAAACCAGACATAAACAAGTGTCAATCTTTTGATAGATATTGTTTCTTAGAAACACGCTATTTGTTTTAACAGCGGGATTTAATTATAAAATTAATTAATGCAACTTCTATGTTATGAATTTGGTAATATAGACATCATTTTTGAATTCGGAATATGAAATATAGCTTAGGATGAAATTTTGGCATTGTTCTGAAAAACATCAATTTTTGATGAATAGTGAAACTACTAAGTGATAGTTAAAAAACTAAATTTTTCATAAAACATAATTTTACCACTTCTGTGAATGGAATTTCAAAAATCCGAGAGACACGGTTGATGTCAGTAAGTAAAATGTGGTTCAATGAGATGAAAATAATTTTTGGTGAATAGTAACTTTTTACTTTTATTTACCACGGTTAAAAGTAAATAGGGTAATTAAGGGTAACAATGATATTAATATTACCCTAACACATGTCCTAATCCTATTGGACAAGTGTATCTCGACCATAAACAACCTTAAGTGTAAAATATTATCATTTAGGCCCACTTGGATTAGATTAGGACATTTATTATTATTTAATTCAAAGAAGAGTTAAAAGAGTTAAAATCAAAGTTTATTTACTAAAACATTTTTAATATAGGGTTATACATAGGATAAATTCTATTATAATTATTAATTAGAAAGATACAAAGATTTAATACATAATGGTATTTTATTTATAATTTTTAGACATTAAATAATTTAATTTATTTATGACACAATGATGATGCAGTAATTATCTTATTAATGAAATATTGACATAATTGATGTTATAAACACCAAATTAAATGTAATTTGAGACTTTTTATGAATTCAACTAATTTTCTAGGTTAATATGATATATTAGTGTTGATTTAATCAACTTGGTTCGAACATATAATTCTGTTATGACTTTCACAAAAATCATATATCAAATAGTGTCAAAATTGACACAAAATAGTTTTTAAATCAAATATTATATTATTAATTGTTATTTTATTCCTAAAAATCTAAGGTTCGGCCAAATGACTTAGATAAGGATATATGTATTAATAATATACAATTTGGGGTTCGGTTGTCATGTTATAGTAAGTGTATTAACCATATAGTGTAAGAAAACAAAAAGACACGGTAAAAGTTAAATTATTTAACTTAAAGTTAAATCTAATTGATAAGGTTAAAATAATACCCTAAACTTGTCTAAATACTATTGGATGATAGTATTTCGACCCATCCCCACTTTAGCTTCGAAATAATACCCTTTGGTACCATTATAAACCGATTTTGACTTTAATATAAAATAATATTTTGAGATATTCCTAAGGTGCCCCTCTCCTCCCTTATAAAAGGACACCTCCTCCCCCTCCTCCTCACAACACTTTGAGCACTCAAGCTCGGCCAAACCCTGACAAAATCTATTCTCCACTTCCCTATAGACATCCTAGAGGTTCTGGTCTTCCTCAAAGACCAATTTTAGTGCCCTAAGAGGAGGTCTCAAAGAGGCGCTTCAAAGAAGAGGTAATTACCGTTACCAATTCTTTCATCTTTATTTCTTCTTCCACTTCTTCTTCTTAGGTTGTTTCATTATGAAGTAATAACATAAGTATCACTAATATACTAATATGTTATTATAAGTATGAAACAACCCTATTTCACCATCTATCCATCCTACGGAAAAAGAAATCACCGCGCGTGCGTACGTACGGAATACCGTCTCCACGACGCGATGAGATTCATTCTCTATGTTAACCATTTAAGAATGATTGTAAAGTATATATAAGAAATAATAATGAAATATATGAAATTATAAAGCTACTGTATTTATGTATATATATATATATGTATGTCATCTACTTACTTCCATTCGAGACAATAAAGAAACGAAAACAGCGTTTAATGCGTACGTACGGACTACCGTCTCCATGAACGGTGTTTTTCATTTCATTTATCTATCTATTATATATATATATATACTGAATATATATGATATATAAATCATATTTTATATTCTGGAAGTAAGTAAATCATGATATAAGTAATAATAATGTCAAGAACAACAAGTCAAAACACCTACGATAAATGAAACGATTTTACCCAAAACGCTTCTTTAACATGGAATTTACAAAAGAACGGGTAATATAATGTCATAAGTGAACCATATATGATATCATAACAATGAATATGATTCTGGAATAAGTCAATAACATGATTTAAATCATTATACAGGAGGTTCAGAAACTTACAAAGCAAGTCGGACCTAAGGTAAGGGAAATATCACAATCTCATTTTTATCCGAGATTGTTTATTCGTAAGTATTTATTGGGGTGTATTTTATCATCCACATCCATGTTCCCTCAATATGTAATATTGTTTCCATCCACTTACAATAGTTTAAATCCAATTTTACCCTTCGGTGAGTTTTTAGTAAAGAATATGAAAGGAATCTTTTGTCGTTTTTTCGTACGAGGTAATTTTTGACTTTTCCGACAAAAGTACGAAGAATGTTTTTTTAACTTTTACGGCATGAATGGATTTTTAAAACATTATTTCCAAGAAACTTCCTTTACAAGTTTTCAAGTTTATTTTTAATCAACTTCTTTTATTTTAATGTCGTATGACATGTTATGAAAGGAAAAATGTTTTTGAAGTAGAAAGGATATTTTCCTCAAGAATGGAGTTCAAGTATTTTATCAAAATTATTTTCCATCTAAGATAATAAAAGGGTTATGTTTTTATCCCTATTATTAAAATGATTTGATTATGTTGTGATGGAAATATTTTTATGAATTCCTTTATCTTATATGAATTGTTTTATGATGTGATGTTGTTTAAGAATCCCATTTTTATTACATGGGTTACGCTATGATGTATGGTTTATGATTATGTGGCACACATAAGAAAGGATTCATTATAAGATGGGTGGGACCTATATCTCCCTCCAATGCATTGGGTAAAGATTTTATATCTCATGAGATAGACAGGGCTGGAACGGTAGGTTATACCGGTTCAGTGAAACAGGACTGAAACGAGGGTTACTCGATTCAGAAACGGAATTTGTCCACTAAGATAGTCTTGGCAATGAGTCTTGACTAACAAGAAATGATTCTCTATGATTATGTGTGAATGCCACAAAGTTTCATGTCTTAAGTTATGATTATTGTGATTACATTTCACTGCCATGATTTACCCCATGTTATGAAATTATGATCTCTTTTGCAGGTTAAGATTTCCAAAAGTTATGTGCTTATGTATATGATGTGATTGATATTTATTTTGTTTACCCTTACTGAGCATTTGAGCTCACCCTTTTATGTTTTCTTTTCCCCAGGATATAAAGAATGGTTTTAGGTAAAAAAAGGGAATATCTTTATGGGAGATGTTGAAGATCATTTACCACGATTAGAAGATTACGTTCCGAGTTTCCAAAGACACTAAACTATTACGATCCTTGTGTGTGTGTGTTTTTGTTATGTACTATGTATTCCACAAAAGTAATGTAAAGTCTATGTATGTCAGGCTTCGGGTCTCTACAGTTGGTATCAGAGGAAAGGTTTAGTCAACCTTTGGAAACTAGGATGCGAGAACTTTAGTGAGATCCCTAGAGATATTTATAAGGTATGTCTAGGGATGTCCCTAAGGATAAGTATACGTATAGGATACAATCCTAGAACTACGGTAACGATCATATAATTTAACCTAAGATTTTAGATATTGAGGATACACCACCTTTACTATGTTGTTTTCCCTAGCATGATTTTTGCCTCTCACACTATTCTTTTTGGGTTTTAGACGATGGCTGGAACCCGAAGGAACCGTGTTGATCAATGCAATGGACAATGAAATGATTGTCCTCCTGAACAAACAAATGTTATGGGAGATGGAGTGAAAAATCTTATTGCTATACTTACACAAGCTATGAATCATTCTGGACTTCCAAATGAGCAGAGAAAGGAACAATATTTTATTGAGTCCTTCATGAGGCAACGTCCACCTTCTTTCAGTTGGTCTTCTGATCCACTTGTTGCTGAACAATGGATCAGTACCACTGAAAAGATATTTTCAGTTCTTCAATGTTCTGAACATGATAAAGTCATCTTAGCAATATATCGTTTGGAAGGTGAAGCTGATCAATGGTGGAATCTTATCAAGAATACAAGGCAAAGAGATGAAATTAAGTCCATGGAATGGGACGAGTTCAAGAACTTATTTTTCAATAAGTACTTCCCTCGTATTCTTCGAACAAAGATGGAGAAGGAGTTTCTTGAACTAAAGCAAGAGGATGATGAATCTGTTGGTATATACGAAGCGAATTTTACAAGACTTACAAGGTATGCATCTGGCATTATCATCCAACCTGAAAGTAAAGTTGATCGATTTTTCAGTGGCTTAAAACCAAGTCTTCGAAGCGCATTAGCTATAAGAGACTTCAGTAGCTATGAAGAAATTGTGCGTTGTGCTATCAAGGTAGAAATGGAAGTTGGTGTTACATATCCATCTCATGGTTTTGACAAGAAACGAAACATGGAGTTCAAGGAGAAATCTCAGAATAATGGTGAAAAGAAGATGAATGTTTCCTTCTGCTCAAAGTGTGGAAAGAAGCATGGTGGAGATTGTCTTAAGGGGACTAGAAAATGTTTTAAGTGTGGAAAAGATGGTCATCGAGTAGCTGAGTGTCGAAGTAATGGAAAAAGGGTTTCTAATGATGTGAACAAAGCAAACACTGCAGAGAACGCACCACCAACACTTCAATGTTTCAAGTGCAAGGAGATGGGACATTATGCCAATAAATGCCCTTATCCAAGGGTTAGTGATTATCAACATGAGCAACCACTGAAGGCAAAGGACAAAGGGAAGTCACATGCGATTACTATTGGCAATGTTGAATATGACAACGATGTGGTGGAATGATTAAGTGTTTATGTAATGGGATTCCAAAATAATGTTGTATCATTGAGTATTGCAATATTTATTAATGTGGTATTCAATGTGATTGATATATTTTTTGGAAATAAGATGATATGCGCATAATGAAGGGAAAACGAGAAAATGAAATGTTTAATAGTATTCATGAGCTCATGATTGATATAAGGACTAAGTGATATCATGGTTTGAGTATATAGAATTTTGAGGATTTTGGTATGTGGAAAGTGTTAACGTTTAACTGCATTCATGTTTTCACTAAGGTTCAATGGGTATTCAAGAGAATACATGATTAATGACTTTGAATGTTTAGAATGTGACCAACAAGACATATCTTATGATATATGGGGATCAACGATGGTATTAAATCTCTAGTAATTGTTTTCACTATATTATGAGAGTGGACTGCAGTATTATGGGTAAGCCTAAAGATTGGAATGGATTATGTTGAACATAAGTTAGTATTGTTTAAGGATATAAGTTTTTTTTAGAAAAAGGACAACCTGCAGGACGGGCGACAGCCCATCGCGTCGGACAAGGCTGTGGGAATCGAACCCACAACCGAAGTGCGACTGGCCTTTATCGCCTACCACTGGCCTACAGGAAGTCTCTCTTTAGTAGAAACTAGTTTTATTTTATTAATCAGTACGATATATGAAGTATAAGTCCATTTTAGGAACCATATATGATTAATCTCACTATAGATCGACTTATGTATATAATTTTTTCTAACCTTTTGTTTGAGACAGATGGAATGACCCGTCATTCTATCACATGATCTGCTAACACTTCACGAATAACAAATTCAACTTCATTTATTTAAGAGATGAAGTGGAAATTGTTCAAGGCACGAACAATAGTGAGACTGTACCAAAATAAAGTAAGTATTTATTCTAATTCAAATTCTTCAACTTTAGGGAAACGATCTTGAAAACCAAAAAAATGTTGTCCTAGTGATCTTATATCTGATTAATCGGATGGTACCTTAGATCATCCCAAATTTATGGCTTTGTGATTGCTGGCTTTTCCATAGCCCTGTTCTCTACCACTCTCCATCAGAACATGATGGTTAGATTTCTCTTCCATATCCATATTTTCACCTATGTGGAAACCCAGTGATTAGTTTATTTGGGTAACCGTTACGTTTCATACTTTTGTTTTTAATGATTGGTTTTGATATTACTTTTTACGATGTGGGTTTCTATTAAAGAAACTTTCGAATAGTAAACCATTTATAACCCCGACGAATTTCGAGGGCGAAATTCATTTTAAGGGGTGTAGAATGTAACAACCCGAGATTTTATGAAAAATATTCTTTTTAATTTCACTATTGTCTTGTGTTGTACGCTACACCAAAAGGAGCTTGCACAAGACGCATCCTTGACTTGCCTTTTATTACACGCAATCGCAACCTTCCTCGATAGCGTGTGTAGTACGCAATACTGAGTTTCACGAAACAATGATATGCTATTAAAATATTATTAAAACTAGCCGTTATCAATAGTAATAACCACTTTTTAAATTTTAGAAAATTTATCTCTGAAAATGTACTTCATTTTTGGATTCGGAGTATTGAATTTAGCCTAAGGTGAAATTTTGGTACTTTTCGGATAACTTTCATATTCTGATGAATAGTGAAAATTACTAAATTATAATTAAACACAACTTTTTTAATCGAAATAATTAATAGTGATAAATTATTAACTTGAGTGGTTTTAAAGTATATTTAGAATATATTTGTACAATTTAATACAATGTTGGTCATTTATTGTAATTTCACATTTAAACCAGACATAAACAAGTGTCAATCTTTTGATAGATATTGTTTCTTAAAAACACGCTATTTGTTTTAACAGAGGGATTTAATTATAAAATTAATTAATGAAACTTCTATGTTATGAATTTGGTAAAATAGACTTCATTTTTGAATTCGGAATATGAAATATAGCTTAGGATGAAATTTTGGCATTGTTCTGAAAAACATCAATTTCTGATGAATAGTGAAACTACTAAGTGGTAGTTAAAAAACTGAATTTTTCATAAAACTTAATTTTACCGCTTCTGTGAATGGAATTTCAAAAATCCGAGAGACACGGTTGATGTCAGTAAGTAAAATTTGGTTCAATGAGATGAAAATAATTTTTGGTGAATAGTAACTTTTTACTTTTATTTACCACGGTTAAAAGTAAATAGGGTAATTAAGGGTAACAATGATATTAATATTACCCTAACACATGTAATAATCCTATTGGACAAGTGTATCTCGACCAAAAACAACCTTAAGTGTAAAATATTATCATTTAGGCCCACTTGGATTAGATTAGGACATTTATTATTATTTAATTCAAAGAAGAGTTAAAAGAGTTAAAATCAAAGTTTATTTACTAAAACATTTTTATTATAGGGTTATACATAAGATAAATTCCATTATAAATATTAATTAGGAAGATAAAAAGATTTACTACATAATGGTATTTTATTTATAATTTTTAGACATTAAATAATTTAATTTATTTATGACACAATGATGATGCAGTAATTATCTTATTAATGAAATATTGACAGAATTGATGTTATAAACACCAAATTAAATGTAATTTGAGACTTTTTATGAATTCCAATAATTTTCTAGGTTAATATGATATATTAGTGTTGATTTAATCAACTTGGTTCGAACATATAATTCTGTTATGACTTTCACAAAAATCATATATCAAATAGTGTCAAAATTGACAGAAAATAGTTTTTAAATCAAATATTATATTATTAATTGTTATTTTATTCCTAAAAATCTAAGGTTCGGCCAAATGACTTATATAAGGATATATGTATTAATAATATACAATTTGGGGTTCGGTTGTCATGTTATAGTAAGTGTATTAACCATATAGTGTAAGAAAACAAAAAGACACGGTAAAAGTTAAATTATTTAACTTAAAGTTAAATCTAATTGATAAGGTTAAAATAATACCCTAAACTTGTCTAAATACTATTGGATGATAGGATTTCGACCCATCCCCACTTTAGCTTCGAAATAAGACCCTTTGGAACCATTATAAACCGATTTTGACTTTAATATAAAATAATATTTTGAGATATTCCTAAGGTGCCCCTCTCCTCCCTTATAAAAGGACACCTCCTCCCCCTCCTCCTCACAACACTTTGAGCACTCAAGCTCGGCAAAACCCTGACAAAATATCTTCTCCACTTCCCTAGAAACATCCTAGAGGTTCTGGTCTTCCTCAAAGACCAATTTTAGTTCCCTAAGAGGAGGTCTCAAAGAGGCGCTTCAAAGAAGAGGTAATTACCGCTACCAATTCTTTCATCATTATTTCTTCTTCCACTTCTTCTTCTTAGGTTGTTTCATTATGAAGTAATAACATCAATATCACTCATATACTGATATGTTATTATAAGTATGAAACAACCCTATTTCACCATCTATCCATCCTACGGAAAAAGAAATCACCGCGCGTGCGTACGTACGGAATACCGTCTCCACGACGCGATGAGATTCATTCTCTATGTTAACCATTTAAGAATTATTGTAAAGTATATATAAGAAATAATAATGAAATATATGACATTATAAAGCTAATGGATTTATGTATATATATATATATGTATTTCATCTACTTACTTCCATTCGAGACAATAAGGAAACGAAAACAGCGTTCATGCATACGTACGGACTACCGTCTCCATGAACGGTGTTTTTCATTTCATTTATCTATATATTATATATATATATATACTGAATATATATGATATATAAATCATATTTTATATTCTGGAAGTAAGTAAATCATGAAATAAGTAATAATAATGTCAAGAACAACAAGTCAAAACACCTACGATAAATGAAACGATTTTACCCAAAATGCTTTTTTAACATGGAATTTACAAAAGAACGGGTAATATAATGTCATAAGTGAACCATATATGATATCATAACAGTGAATATGATTCTGGAATAATTCAATAACATGATTTAAATCATTATACAGGAGGTTCGGAAACTTACAAAGAAAGTCGGACCTAAGGTAAGGGAAATATCACAATCTCATTTTTATCCGAGATTGTTTATTCGTAAGTATTTATTGGGGTGTATTTTATCATCCACATCCATGTTCCCTCAATATGTAATATTGTTTCCATCCACTTACAATAGTTTAAATCCAATTTTACCCTTCGGTGAGTTTTTAGTAAAGAATATGAAAGGAATCTTTTGTTGTTTTTTCATACGAGGTAATTTTTGACTTTTCCGACAAAAGTACGAAGAATGTTTTTTTTAACTTATACGGCATGAATGGATTTTTAAAACATTATTTCCAAGAAACTTCCTTTACAAGTTTTCAAGTTTATTTTTAATCAACTTCTTTTATTTTAAAGTTGTATGACATGTTTTGAAAGGAAAAATGTTTTTGAAGTAGAAAGGATATTTTCCTCAAGAATGGAGTTCAAGTATTTTATCAAAATTATTTTCCATCTAAGATAATAAAAGGGTTCTGTTTTTATCCCTATTATTACAATGATTTGATTATGTTGTGATGGAAATATTTTTATGAATTCCTTTATCTTATATGAATTGTTTTATGATGTCATGTTGTTTAAGAATCCCATTTTTATTACATGGGTTACGCTATAATGTATGGTTTATGATTATGTGGAACACATAATAAAGGATTCATTATAAGATGGGTGGGACCTATATCTCCTCCAATGCATTGGGTAAAGATTTTATATCTCATGAGATAGAAAGGGCTGGAACGGTAGGTTATACCGGTTCAGTGAAACAGAACTGAAACGAGGGTTACTCGATTCAGAAAGGGACTTTGTCCACTAAGATAGTCTTGGCAATGAGTCTTGACTAACAAGAAATGATTCTCTATGATTATGTGTGAATGCCACAAAGTTTCATGTCTTAAGTTATGATTATTGTGATTACATTTCACTGCCATGATTTACCCCATGTTATGAAATTATGATCTCTTTTGCAGGTTAAGATTTCCAAAAGATATGTGCTTATGTATATGATGTGATTGATATTTATTTTGTTTACCCTTACTGAGCATTTGAGCTCACCCTTTTTTGTTTTCTTTTCCCCAGGATATAAAGAATGGTTTTAGGTAAAAAAAAGGGACGATCTTTATGGGAGATGTTGAAGATCTTTCACCACGATTAGAAGATTACGTTCCGAGTTTCCAAAGACACTAAACTATTACGGTCCTTGTGTGTGTGTGTTTTTGTTATGTACTAAGTATTCCACAAAATTAATGTAAAGTCTATGTACGTCAGGCTTCGGGTCTCTACATTTCTCAAGGAAAATATTTTTAAATACATAAGATTACAATGAATAAATACCTTCTTATATATTATATTCTTAATCATTGACCACCATATGTTATTTTCACCTTCAAAATGGTAAATAATAACCGTTTTTAATGATTTTAATAACACATGACTTAGAATTTTCTTTCATGGGATTTAGTTCACTACTAATCTACCACAGGGTGGGAATATTCACTTAATTTATGTGGGCGTTATCTTATAAAATGGTGTGTTATTGACATATTCGTTTATAGTAGATCGGGATCCTCTCTTTCATGTATAAAAGCACTATTTATAGCATGTTCCACTAATCCATTATATCAAAAAACTACTTAGTTAAAATTTCAACCATTCCAATTTGCTGTTTTGGAAGGATATTATTCTCTTGGTTCCTTTTTACATCAGTTTACCTATTTCTTCTATGGAAAATAATTTGGACAAATATAGTTTAGATTAATAAACATGGTTATACTAAAATTCTATATTATGATAACAATAGATTATAACCCCATAATTGTATTAGTCAACCCTAAAAAAATTAGTAAATATTTTCTCTGAAACCTATTATTATAGCCCGAACATAAAAAATACATATTCTATTTTGTTTATAAATGTTATTATATTATTTTATTATCAAAGATATTTTAGGTTAATGTTTTTAAAAAAATAGGTCAGGAACCTTGCATAAATAAATATTACATTATAAAGTAGACTCTTCTACTCAGTATGGATTTTTTTCTATAATTAAAATCATTTAGGATTAACATATTGTCTTTTCATGAAATATCATTAAAATTTTTATCATTTCCTCATCCTTTCCCCAAATCATACTTAAAACCCTATGTTTTTTTTAAAATGTTGCATGAGAACAAAAATCTCCGTAAGGGATATATTAGAAGAAAAAAGAAACTCACTAGTATAAGAATACTTATAAATAATTTCATGTATCAAAATATAAATTGGGCTCATTATAAAAATTTAATTACTTAAAAAATTACTTATTTGTCGAAATATTTTCATAAATATTGCATAATAGATCATAAAGGAAAAATAAATCTCCTAAATATTCCATTTCAACCATGAAATACCCATAATTTTTTTAAGTTAAATATTTTACAATCCATAAGTAGGAATTAAATTCCTTTAAAAAATTTATAATCCTCTCACATTGAAAAATCAAAACAATTTTCATGAAAACCTTTGAATGAATAAATAAATCATCCACGTAACATTAGACATCATGTTTAATATCACTCTTTCAAAATGGTATAACTAATATAGTCAACATACATTATAATTATTCAGAGAAAAAAATAATTACCCAATACATTGGTGGAAGATAGTAGACCCTCCCATCCTTTTTTTATAACACAAACACTCTTACATGGTTTATAATAGAACCAACCATCCTTGATTTATATAAAAACAATCTATCATTAAACACAATTCCTAAGAACCATATAATAAGCGTAACACATCAAAGAAATTTTACTATTAAAAATATTCCTTTCACACACATGAATATCATTTCATGATATTGAAATATCTATTCTATTTAAAACCCTTTTTAAAAATACCCTGAATATAGGGAATTCTGTTTTTTATTTTAGGTAAAATATTTGTATTATAGATGATCAAATATATAATTTTTTTTGCAATGGGAGAATCACTTAACACTGTAAAAATTAACATAGAAAAGTCTATTTTTCCTTTTAAATATATATGAAATATTAGGGCTATATTAAAGTATTATAATCGAAATTACCACATATCGAGATATTTTTAAGGACATATTAAATGAATATTATAAAAAATCCAATTAATAAAACCTTATAATAAATAAAATTTTATTCAATGATTTAAAATCCATAAAAATATAACATCTTCAAAACATGAAGGGTATAGGGTTTAAGAAATACACTATGATCTATTTATGAGTTTTTCATCCTTCTATGGTAACGCCCTTAACCCATAAATTTTTTAAAAAAATCATATTGTGGTAATTGTGAAAAATGTTAACATGGGTAAAACTAAAGACAAATATGGAAAATTAATGAAAAGATGGATAAATTATACTGAATTAGAGTATTTAGATTCACTATCAAGTTTTATTCAAATTGTATCATTCTGGATTCATTTTTAAATTAAACATAATTTATGTTAATTCACTAATTTAAGAAATTCCATGAATTACCATCCCATCACATATAAAAGGAGACCCCTTCTTTCTATTCTATACACTACAATGAGTGATATATATCAAATATAACCTACCAAAAATAAAAATTAAACATTCTTATCAACATTTAGAGGTTTATCTCTTCATAAATGACTAACCCTTGTACCCCAAAAAAGATAACTAAAGGCGTTCTTTCAAAGTAGTGTTAATCGTCTTAACCTATCACATTGTTTTTTTACTTCTTCTACAACTCATATTAATCCATGTTATTTATCATAAAATAATAAATTAATTATAGTAAATATATTAAAATATTATTATAATTATGAAATTTTGATTATCCATACTCTTTCCCATGAAAATGAAAAGTAAATGTATCACTCATGCATACATATGACTTAACGTCTCCATATAGCAATAAAATTCATTTTCCACCATCATATTTAATGTATAGTAATTAAGATTGTTTTAGTTATTATATATGATACTTATGTCATTATTATACTCCATGAATTATATTATCACATCAATATTTTGACCTTCATACTTGTTGGAAAATAATATCATCTCAAGTGTGTACGTCTGGACTAATACCTTCACTAAATGATGTGATTTGTTTTTCATTTTTGTTTTTATTTAATTTTAATAAGTATAAGGTTAAATAATATATATTATTAATAATTTATAATAATTATTTTTAAGGTGAATTATTATTTACCATTCATTCATTCTATACATCGAAAAGTGGACACAATGATCATGCGCACGTACAACCTACCATCTACAGGAATAATATAATTAGTTTCCCTATCTCTAAATATTATAGATGAAACAAAATATAAATATTATAGATATATATATATATATATTATAATTAATAACACTATAGATATTATTTAATCATGATCAAAGTAAAAGGACCAAAACTATCTAATAGAAATATACATTGATGATGAATCAGTTATCACACTGAACAATGATTTTAATAAATAATAATTAATAAATCGGTAAAAAGGTTATATGTAAATAATATATGGTATGATATATTTATGTATGCTTTTAGAATATTTTTATAATAAATATATGTTTATCATGAAGGATGTTTGAACATGCCCAAAGTAAGTCAGACATAAGGTAAGGGGATTCTGAACACAATTTTAATTCACTGGATTATACATATAATTCAATGAATATATTAAGACATGGTTCTGTGTGAAATGATCAATGAATTTATTTTGTTTTATTTAAATTTTTTTGTTAAAATTATAATTGTTACCCAAAATCGCATCATTGATTAATTTACTCATCAATGATATGATATTCATAAGGGTTTTTTGTCTCACATTTACCTATGTGTGTCATATTCCATACTCACCACTTATTTCTTATGTAGGGTGTTTATAATTTCATGTTATATTTCATATAATGAATACTTTATATTAAATGTTTTTAATTTTTAATTTGATTTTATTATTTCAAGTTGATTTTGATTCAAAAGTTACCAAAGTGGAAAGGGTTCATTTTCTAATATCATAATTATTCTAAATTGAGTATTATTAAGTCTCTTATAGTTGAATTATTTTCTATTTCTATATTTAAACAAATATATTTTATTCTAATATATTTATTTATTTAAAATAAAAAATTTTCTGTTCATTATCCTCTCTTAATGGACTCAATATATATATATTATTTGGTATGGAAATCCAACCATGTTTTTCTTCTTGAAATAAAATAATTCTCTTACATGTTAAATTACCTTTAAAATGTATAAAAGAATATTTTTTATATTATTCAATGATTTATTAAAGAAATTATTAACAATTTTTTACTTTATAAAATATGGTTTGAAAGGAATTTGTTTGTTGTTTTCTGAATGATGATTTTTTGACCTTCCTAAAAAAATGTGAAATGAATGTTTTTAACATATATGGAATAAATAGAGTTTCCCACTATTATGAGTGTAAATTACTTTGATTAATCCTTTATTTTTTTATAGGGTTATTTTATAAGAAAAATTTTTCATTAGTTTTTTTTAGTTTTTTATATTTCAAGAAGTGTTTCAAAGTAAAAAATGGATATTTTCATCAGGAAATTTTATTGTGGTCTTTTTAATGTATTTTAAACTATATAAATATATTTTGGTTAAATAATAGGATTTAATATGGTTAAATTCATTTATTACCATCCACCATATTTCTATGTATGGTTTATGATGATCTTAAATGGGGATAATATTGACATTTAATATAATATTTCTTCTTATATAGATATAATTTACAATTATATATTGTGGATATAGTTACATTTTATAATCAAACGATGAATGAAATATAATTATTAATTGATTACTGAACCCAGAATTACATACCACATAAATGAATTGTTAGGTATCATGAGGAAAACTAGATTGGGTAATTTTCTAAGGCCATATCAATTTATGTTGATATCTTGGCACAAGGTTTTGACTGTTGTTTCATATACCTGGGCACAATGATTTGATTATATAATTCAAAAAACTGGTATTATGAATTCCATCATTATAAAATCAGAAACTATTATCCATGTGATTATTTGAATTGTTTTTAAATATATGGATATGTTTCAAAAACATGTTATTATTTATATCAAATTATTTTATCATAATTCATTCATGACATAATAATAATTTCTTAGTTTGCATTCACTCTATGAATTCACATATTATGCATAAGATCTCATCCATTTATTATGTTTATTTTCCCCATGACAAAAAAAAATTTGATTAAAATTCTTTGGGAGAAATATGATATTGCAGAAAATACTATATTTTATTTTATGTTTTCTAATATAATGTGTTATTCCATCATGTATCCATTTTAGTAAGACTTCAAAACAATTATTTCCATTTTAATATGTTTCATTTTATCTAATTATAATTTAATAATGTAATCATGTGCTCTGGGCTACTAGAGTTATGGACTTTCTAGTTGGTATTATAGGGAAGTTAGTAGAATAATTTGAAAAATCATTTAGGAAAGTATAGATTATAGAACATAACCCTATGTAGGACTCTGAATATAAGTTTATATATATGATAATATCATAAAATTTGTTTTTGGAATATATTTTTTGGAATTCCTAGAAATACATCCCTGTATGGAAAATACAAGTGGTCATGGTTTTTCATAGATAAATCGTGGGGTAATAATTTTAAAAATATTTTGTTGAATATATATTATTTATCATTCCATTTCATGATGAGTGTGACCATACTATGCACAAAGTTTGACATGTCAAGGGATTTTTTTGGGTTAACTTACATTTTCTTTTGAAACATTTATTAAGTATTTTAATAGATGATAACAATGAATGCCCTATTTTAAAATTATGGTCTTTGTGATTGAAATGTAGGATTACTAATTTTGAAATATTATAGATTTTTACATGGTTTCCCACTGTGATTATTATTTATCCCGCTAGAATTTTTTATTTTAGTCAATTGATGGAACCAAGCAGATAAATGTAAACAAAAAATATGATGGATAATGTGGTGATTATGAGAAACCAAATCAGATGATGACTAGAGAGAAATATATAATGATTACTTTTAATAAGCATTCACAATACATGAATCACAACACAAATCATAACCAAATCTTGGACTCACTAATCAAAATAATCATAGAGTTATCTGAGATACTAGATAGTTAATAATATTAAGGATGTAAGACTCAATTTACTTCATGTCAAAAAATAAAGAGATTTTCTAGGGAATGTTTCAAAGGAATGGAATGTTGTTTTCTATGTAAAAAAAAGGTTATAGAGAAATGAATTTCCAATGAGTTCAATGTCTAATGTTTTGAGAACATGGAAAGTATCCATGTAAGTGGATTAATCCAAATGGTTAACCCACACACCAAGGAAGGGAATATGAAAAATAAACCATTATAGTGTAATAATAATATGTTTATGTTTTAGTATTTGATAATTATGTAGTTTGAGTATGAGATGAGTTATATTATAGATATTAAAATCCTAAAACATACAAATAATATAAAATAGTAGTTTTATGGATTAAAAACATATTATAATGATATCCAAGACTATTGATTTAATTGAAATGAAATATTTTTGGGAAATAACAAGATTGGGTGTAGTTTAACGCTTAATATGTGCCTAATATTGATGTAATAATGTTTACATAGGATAAATTGATGATTGAAATTGATGAAGAAAATCAGTTAAAATTGATGACAATGAAATTTATTAGTTATTTGATGGAAAGGTATTTTATGATGGTATTTACTACATTTTTTCATTCATGGAATATATTTGATAATATATTATTTTAAGGAATAAAGATAAAGATAGTTTTTAAAATAAGTTATATTTTTTATTTAGGATTTACAGTGATTTAGGTTATTTGTATATTTTAAAAGAATATGTGATCAAAATTTTCATCTGTTTGGTATGTGACATCATGAACAACTTTATGTAGTATGGGAAGCAATTTTTGATCAAATATTTTAGTTTTTGGGTTTTGAATTTGGCTAGACATATTTTAGAGGATTATTAGGGATAAATATTTGTGGAATAGATTATGTTGAACATTGGGGGTTATTTTTGAGGTTATTGTGGAAAATTAAGATTTTGGGTTATTTACTTGTGGAATAATATAATTTTATCCTTTGGTGATTTTGTTTAAATTTTGTATTAAAATATTTTATTTTTTCGTCTCGAGATTTTTAAAGTTTGTATAATATCTTAACATGGTGTAACAACATTGGTTTTGATTAATATTTAAAGATAAGTGAATATATTTTTATCCTTTTGTGGAATATATGAT
Organism: Viscum album; assembly: GCA_963277665.1. Lineage (NCBI taxonomy): Eukaryota > Viridiplantae > Streptophyta > Magnoliopsida > Santalales > Viscaceae > Viscum > Viscum album. The sequence continues at coordinate 1,292,870,424 of OY728119.1, forward strand.
CTGTTAAATGTGAATTTTTATTCTCTGGGCCAAAAACAATTCATGTTGAATATTCATTCTATAGAGTAAGAGATGAAGTAGAAATTTATCGAAGAACAACCAAAGGATAAATACTGATATATTTTTATGGAAAGAAATCATGTAAGATTATAATCTCATGTTCTTTATTTAGACAAAAAACTTATGCACCAAATTTAGAATAAGGACCTTTAAAAAATGTTATCTATTTACATTCCTTTTAGATGAATCAATAGTCTTTTATACTGTCAAAGAATTATGGTTTCTTAGTACTTAATGTTTTCATGATAATTTTATTTATCACACTATATAAATCATTTAAATTTTTTTCTATTCCATATAAATATTCTCAATCCCCACTGATGTAATCATATTTGGAAACCAATTTTTTTGATGACCTTTATACTTCCCTTTACCTTTTTTAGGAGGATGTTGTGTTATCCCAATTTAAAATTTGAGATTTACATAGTATTATTTTCCAATTTCATGAACCTGATTACTGAGAAAAATTTCAAATTGGTATGATGTATTTTCTACCGGGGTGGGGTGTGAAATGGTACACCATGAGTTTCTAAAATAACATTATTCTTGAAAGCTTACATAACACACAACATCGAGACTTTGGCGAGTTGGGATATACAATAAAAATATTATTATTTGACTACTATAACCTAGTTGTCAAATAAATTGGTATGATTAAGATTTAATATATTATAAAATTTATATAGAGTTACAAATCAATACATATGATTTTATTAATGCGTTATAAATTCATATTTATTTTTGGGTGATGTTATTTTTGTCTTCAGAAATACTTTTCTTGAAAATGATATTTATTTATATTTGTGAGAAAATATTATAAATATTTTTGTAAATTATTTAAATTTTGTTTTATTAAATTATCATATCAAAATAAGACTATGTTATTTTAATTTTTATTCATAAAATATTGACTTATCATTGAGTAGTAAAAATACAAATTTTCATTGAAAACGTTTTTTTATTTCAAACATGTAGTAAGTTAAATTTCGTTTTAAAATGATTTCAAACTAAAATAAGTTTTATTATATTATTAATAATTCAATATTTGCATTGTAATAAATTTTAATATTAAATTTGGTATTAATATATTTTTATATATAAAAATTCATTTTTTTAAAATTTATTTTCATTTTATTTTGTGTTTTGATTTTAAATTTATCACTACCACTTATCAAATTAATGTCTTGAAAAATATCTTCCATGATTCAAATCTTGAGGTAATTTTTTTTAAATATTTTTTTTTATTTTTTGTCAATATGTAAATTAATCATAGAAAATAATTATCACTACGATATGTTAAATAAGGTAATTAAGGTTAAAAATAATATGATTAAGACTATAAAATGACCTTAAAACATTCCTCCATTTCATTGGATGAAAATATTTTTTATATAATCCACAAATATTAGAATAAATGAGTTTTTTCATTTGAATTTCATTTTGTCCTTTCTAATATTTTATTAAATGAAATATAAAAAATGCATGTTTTTTTGTTTTATTATCTTTAAATTTTTTACTAAAGGATAATCAACTTCTTGGTTATAAATATTTATTTAGAAGATAAATAATGTTTTTCCATGGTACTTAATTTATTATTTTTATTAATGAAAAAATTACTTTAAAATCTTTTGTAATACAAACACGGTTTTTATTCAATTAATAGAAAAATAAAATAAATGGTTTTATAATATTAAAAGTGATTTAATTTGAATTAATTAAAGTGTGACACAAATCTTATAAAACGATATGAAATTTTAGGTATGTTTTAAATGATTATGTTAAAATTTCCCTTTTTCTAGATATATTTAATGTCATAATAAAATAATAGTGTTAAAAATAAAATTAATAATTTTTTAATTTATTGAATCCTCTCATGTGGATGTTGTAAATGTGGGGACCAACTGAACTAAAACCTCCCACATGTGTGTTATGTAGGTGGGGACCACTGAGCTTAAAACCGCTATTTTAATTTCCTAAAGTTGAGGACCACCCGAACCCTCTTAATGGGAGAATCCCCTTGAACACCCAAATTAATTATTTGAGCCATTTAATTTTGTGCCACTGTAAATTAAATGTATAATCATATATTGATTTTAGTTTGCTCTTTATTTTATCATTGGTGGAAAAATTGTTGGCAAAGGGGAGAGTTGGAAGAACTTTGCAGTAGCATTCTCCAATGAAGAACTCTTCTCCTTCGATGAATATTTCTCCAACGAAGAACTCTGTCAAAGGATCTCCAACGACGAACGAACTGACGATCGAGGAAACACTGAAGTCACTGACTTCACCCTTTCCTCTCCTCACCAACTTCAACGAGCAATCTAGGTAGGGTGGTTGTTTGAATTTTCACCCCTTAACCATTCATGATGACTCTTCTTAATTCAAGAAGGAATCATAGCCACTTGCTAGCGCTCTAATGTAGAGAGTGCAGGCCAAACGAACATGGACCAACCTCTCCGCAATTCACATGATTATTTGTGGTGTTCTTCATGATGAAAGCGACGGTGCGACCACGCTACCTGATGGAAGAGAACCGCGGCTTGTGCCGCTGCAGTGATGGAAGGATGGTCGGCCTAACCGGTTGCTGGTGAAGGTGCGACATGCGATCGTGTCGCGCAGAGAGAAAGGATGGCTATCTGACCAGCCGCGGTGGACCGCCACACCACGAACACTTCATGACACATCACCTCCCTCAGGCCACACGGTGGCGCTCGTGCCTCCCTGTGTCCCTCATGCCGTCGGGCATCCCGTGCACCGCAATGCGGCCTGTGAACCGCCCTGTGCAGCCTTAGGGCCCCCGCACTGCACTATGGCCCCAACTCCACACCGCAGCCCCCACACTACACTGTAGCTTCCCCGCCACTAGGCCAGACTAGTCCCAATGGGCCTGGTCGGACCTGGTCGGTCCGACCAGGTCGCACTAGAACCGAACCAACTTCGACCCACTTCCGCTCTTTTTGAAATAACTTTGGGACCAAGAGTCTGTTTGGCGAACCGTCTGTGGTTCTAGAAATATTGGAGAGAGATGGTCCCTTTGGTATACCCAATTGGAGATTTTGATAAAGATGGGGAACGGTCGGGATGGATTGAGCACGAATCCAACATGGCCCTTGGGACTAAAATACTAATAACATACAAACTGGGCATCCATTTGATGCACAGTCTATTGCGTTGAAACCACTATGAAATGAAGTTACATTGGGATACTTCTTCATGGGACTTCATTTTAGTTAGAGTATTGACCAGTTCTTGGAAGAGTTCACCCCTTCGGAGACGAGCAAGCTTAGTGCGAGAATCCTGTAGCTGGCTATGACGACGTACTGACAATATACCAGGATCCTGTGTTGGTTTGACGACGTACTAGAGATATACTATGATCTTGTGTGGGTCTGATGATGTACTGACAATTTACTAGGATCCTTTGTGGGTCTGACGATGAACTGACGATGTACTAGGATCTTGTGTGGGTCTGATGACGTACTGACGATGTACTAGGATCCTCTGTGGGTCTGAAGACGTATTGATGATGTACTAGGATCTTGTGTGGGTATGAAGATCTACTGATGATGTACTAGGATCCTATGTAGGTATGACGATGTACTGACGATGTACTTGGATCCTGTGTGGGTCAGACGACGTAATGGCGATGTACTAGGATCATGTGTGGGTCTGACGATATAGTGATGATGTACTAGGATCCTATGTGGGTCTGATGAAGTATTAGGATCTTGTGTGGGTATAATTTTGTACTAGGATCTTGTGTGGGTTTTAAAATGTACTACGATCCTATGTGGGTCTAATAATGATTTAGGATCCTTCATGGGTCTGCCTTTTAACAGAGTAAGATGAATTAGTAGTTATGTCTAGTCATCTATACTAAAGTACCTAAGTTATAAATGGTGTGAGCTGAGTCCGTACGGGTGTTGTACTTACCCTCATGGAATTCTTACCTTTGTGGAATAGTTGAGCTTTGGGATTTTGTGTTGGAACCTGTGTTTCCTCATGATTGAGATGGGTATACTTGATAGCTTAGGTATATGTATGGGCATATACCTAAGTAGGATTGTCAATTGATTTTTTGCTTTGTATTTTATCCATTGTGGATTTTGTGATACCTTGAGGGTCTCGGGGACCCTACTGAGTATCGTTATACTCACCCCTACACAGGCTGTGTGCGCACCTTGTTGTGTTTGGTGCAGACGACAGAAATCACTGATCAAGGATGAGGGTACCAGGACTGTGCGGTGCCTGGAGGTGGACCTTAGAGTGTGTCGGTACGTAGAGGAGATGAGAAAATGTGGAGTGTTGAGGAGGTGATCAATACCTACCCTTCAGCTTGGAACCTCAAAGGACGACCCAGTAACTATTTTTCTCTTTCTTCAATTGTATTGTATTTCAGTTGTACTTGTACCTTTACTATTGGGCATGTAGTACGACCCCTATTACATTCAGTACTCTTTTTTCATATATTGTTTTACCTGTGTTCGTATATTAATGCATGCTTGGTTGTGTGTTTTTACATGTTATAAAGGCAATGCCTTCCCGGTTTTAGGGAATATGCCTTTCGGTGCTAGTTTCCATCCCCTGACATATGGAAGGCGGGCATGGGGTAGTCATGACATAGACTCTAGTGGGATGGGTCATGAAAAAATGGTATCAGAGGAATTGGTTCTACCATATAACATTGGACTCTGATATTTTTAACAAAAATATTGTTCATTGTAGTGAGTGTGGTTATCAGTTTAGGGAATCTAGTGTTGATGTGGTGGCTGACATATCCATACACCAGAACCCTGAATTCTGATTTCCGAATCAGTGCACAAAAATACTGATTGCGTGTGTGTTTCAAGAGTCTTCTTTGTGAAATCTTTGAGTCAATTCACCAGGTATAAATCATTTACCATGGTGCACCTGTTTCATTTTAGGATGCCTTCACGTAGACAACCATCTTGGATTTCGGGTATAGTACACACTGATATCACATCGAGCGACGGGGCCTCTGTGTAGGGCCCTCTTCTAATAGAGACACTAGTGGAGGCACCAGCGGTACCATTACCCGTTGGGCCACCAATTCCACGCACCCCAGTAGAAGAGGGTGCACGCCGCTTGAGAGCATTTCACGAGTTCCAATGCCAGAGGCCACCCAGGTTCAGAGGAAATATGGACCCACACATAGGATGAGGATTGGCTGGAGGCCGTGGTGAGAGTCTTCTGACTAATAGGGACACTAGCTGATCTCATGGTGATCCTTTCCGCCAGTCTTCTATAGGCAGCAACAGGAAGATGGAGGAGAATGATTCTTCAGGTTCGGGACAAGGTGAGACTTTTCTGGTTAAACATTGAGAGCATGTTTCGGGCAGAGTTTTTCCCAACGACTCTTCGCACAGTGCACATACATGATATTTTTCATCTGCAGCATGGTAGCATGATTGTGGATTAGTACTTAGCAAGGCTCACTGACCTCTCACACCACTCCACTGATATTGTGAGGACCCATTATTTAGGTCCCAGACCTTCGAGAAGGGACTCAGGCAGGAGATCCGGGATTTGATGATTTTTCTCAGCATCCTGACGCAGGGGGGGTGTTAGAGAGAGCCCTCTTAGTAGAGATTTGCCTTGCTAAGTAGTCACCAGTAGTGAGACCCACCAACGGATGTCACATAGCAGAGTCATCTACCGTTGGCAGTAGACAGATGTCACAGAGGTCTAGGAGGACCAGACCTACAGGTGGACGACCAAATGATTCGGGGTTAGTTGTGAAGGGCACAAGAGACATAGTCAGTCATGCGAGGAACATGCAGTGTTTCACATGATTCAGGTAAAGTAACATGGATCGTGACTTCCCGACCAGCCATACAGATGACCAATAAACGATCAAGAGACCACCCAGGCAGAGACATAGGTTTTTCCAAGGAGGTCTACAGGGAGCAGGCAGACATGGCAGAGGAGCTGTTCGTGTAGTAGGTGGTGGGTGACGATTTGAAGTTTTACCGTCACCACCACCAGGTGGTCCACCCCAACCCCAGAGAGCAGGTGGATAAGGGAAAGCTCTGCTCGAAGCAGCTGAGACCTACGACCATGGATCTTCGGAGATGATACAAGGTACGATATGTGTGTACTCCACCTTAGCTGCATTACATATAGACACAGGTGCTACTCATTCTTTTATTGCCACTTCCCTCGTTCGGAGCTCGGAGATTCTGATGGAGTCGTTGGTTCGATCTTTATGTCTAGATACTTATACATGAGAGGATTCACCAATTATTCACCGGTGCCGGCAGTGTGAGCTTACTCTAGGAGGTGATAACTTTGGTTGGGATCACTTAGTAGCGGCATCGAGGCCATATGACGTCATATTGGGTATGGATGGTTTATCTATAGTCCATGCCCAGATAAACTGTTTTAGGAAAAAAGTGTCATGTATCCGCACATATGCGACCAGGTTTTCATTCATCATGGAGAAGGGAGCCTTTGCTGCACAAGATGGACTTACCTGAAGGAGAGTGAAACCAATCCCTCATCAGTTGGCTAACCTTACCCTTGGAGTGGTTGATGTGGGGAGTCTAATCTATCCTATACTGATTTACTAGTATGCGGATGTCTTCCCTGATGATGTTCTGTGTCTACCTCTTTGTAGAGAGGTAGATTTTTTACATTGACTTGTACTGAGGGATGAAACTGATAATTATACCTACATATCAGATGGTTTCCGTTGAGCTTCATGAGCTACAAGAATAGCTAGAGGACTTACATGGGAAAGGGTTCATTCAGCCCAGTGTTTCTCCCTGGGCAGCCTCAATTTTGTTCACCAAGAAGGTGGATTGGAGCTTGAGAATTTGTGTTTACTATCGTTGCCTAAACTAGGTGATAGTGAAGAACAAGTACCCACTCTCGAGGATTGAAGAACTATTTGATAAGTTGAATGAATCACGGTGGTTCTTGAAGATAGACCTCAGATCTGGCTATCAACAGCTCAGAGTGTGATATGAGGATGTGCAGAAGATGACTTTCAGATATTGGTATGGCCACTACGTTTTCTTGGTGATGCCATTCGGCGTGACCAATGCCCCAAAATTGTTCATGGGACTCATGAATATTATATTTCATTATTATCATGATTTCTTTGTAGTATTCTTCATTGATTACATTATGACCTACTCGACTACTAATTTGGAGCATTCCTGTCATTTGTAGACAGTTCTAGACACACTCTGAGAGCACAAGCATTATGGTAAGAACATAAAGTTCTAGTTCTAGATTAGAGAGGTTCACTTTATAGGACATGTCATATCGAAGGCTAGAGTTGCAGTGGATCTAGTGAAGATTGAGGAAGTACATGCTTGAAAGCCACCTAGGAGTGTGACTGTGGTATAGAGTTTCTTGGGTTCTGTTGATTACTATTAGAAATTTGTACCAGATTTCTCCAGAGTTACAACACCTTTTTCAGCATTGACAAAGAAGGGGAAACACTTCATGTGGTCAGCGAGATGCTAGTGGGGTTTTTAGGAGATGAGGTAGATGCAGACTAGTGCCCCCATCTTGTGGCTACCGAAGGAGGGATTTGGGTACGTATTCTACTACGACACATCAGGGACCGATCTCGGATGTGTCATGATGTATGAGCAAGTAGTAATCGCATATGGTTCTTGACAGCTAAGACTCCATGACTAGAACTACACTACACATTACCTAAAGTTAGTACCTATGGTCTTCACCTTGAAGATGTGGTGAAATTACGTGATGGGTGAGCATTTTATAGTCTACTCGGATCACAAGATTCTCAAGTATATCTTCTCTCAAAATGATCTGAATCTGAGACACTGGTGCTGTCTTGGGATTCTCTAGGACTATGACATTGAGATATTCTATATTCATGGGAAGGGGAACGTTGTAGCAGATGCAATCAGTAGAAGATTTTCTATGCAGCTGCTAGGTGAGGCGACGGAGAAGCTTGCCGCTTTGTAGATATCATTTATTGATCAGGATGGAGAATTTTTTTTCAGTATCTTAAAATTACTCCCCAACTTCTTCAGTGAGTCAGGGAGGCGCAATGTGGGGATGCTGACTACGAGACTCGACATGCTCAGATATTCCCAGGACAGGAACCTGATAAATTTTTTGAAGATGGGGAGAACTTCATTCTCTTTAGAGGACGTACCATGGTACCAGTGTTGCTTCGAGAATAAGTGTTGAGGGTGTTCTACACATCCACTCTAGTGGTACGTCCAGGAGTGGTGAAGATGTACCAGAACCTCCGACAACATCACTGGTGGCTGGGAATAAAGAATGCATTAGCAGAGTTTGTCTCTCGGTGCCTCACTTGTTAGGAAGTGAAGGTAGAGCATCAGGTACCAACATGCTTGGTTTATCCTTTAGAGGTCCCAGAGTAGAAGTGGGATGGTATATCCATGGACTTTGGGACATGGATTCCACATACATCTAGGGGTCATGATTCTATCTGGGTGATTGTCGACCAACTCACCATGTCGACCCACTTCCTACCGATCAGAGAGCATTGTTTAATAGAGAGCTTGGGACACCTCTATATGTAGGAGATTGTCCGGTTACATGGAGTACCCTAAACGATTGTCTCTAAACATGACAAGTGTTTTAATTCCTGACTATGGAAGGGGTTGTAGTAGGATTTCAGGACACAACTTCATGTGAGCACTGCCTTCCATCCTCATATGGATGGTCAGACTAAGCAGACCATTCAGACCCTCGAGGACATGCTACGTGCTTGCGTCCTCAACTTCAGTCGCATTTGGGAGGATCACTTGCCATTGGTGAATTACGCATACAACAACAGCTATCACTCCACCATTGGGTGGAACCTTTAGAGGCATTGTACGGCTGACCCTGCAGATTGCCTTGGTGCTGGACTGACCTAGGGGAGTCAGCACTCGTGGGACCAGAGATAGTACGGGATACCATAGAGAAAGTTCAAATCACCCAGAAGCTGATAAAGACTGCATAGAGCAGGAAAAGGTCTTATGTTGACATGGGACATAGACCTATAGAGTTTGAGGATGGTAACCACGTCTTTTTACAAGTCTCACCCTGATGAGGTTTGCAGAGAATTCGCCGGGGTGGCTAGTTATCTTCGAGGTTCATTGGACCCTTCATGGTCCTTAGCAGAGTTGGCGAGGTGGCTTACCGCTTTTCTCTTCCACCTTAGTTGCACCGAGTTCACAACGTCTTCCACGTATCCCAACTGTGGAGATACCTGCACGAACCATCTCATGTCATCGACCACGGAGAGCTTAGAATCGATGATTGTGCAATATTTACGAAGGTTACAGCTGAGATTGAGGATAGACAAGAGTGAGTCCTTCGTGGGAAGTTGATACCTCTGGTGCGCGTTCACTGGATGCACGAGAACCTTCAAGAGAGCATATACGAGCCGGAGGATCAGATACGTTCTCAGTACCACCACTTTTTTTTCCTAGTTTTGAATTATGGATTATGGGGATGAAAATCCTTGAGTTGGGGAGAATTTAAAGACCAAGAAATTCCTTGTAGTTTTTTTAAATTACATGGAATTTTAGAAGACCACAAAAATTGACAGTGCGTGATTCCGAGCCCCGTTGTGCCAGAAATGAATTTCTGAACATTATTTTCGGGTACATTCAGTAAACATACGAGCAGGTTTTTGTAACTTTTGAACCAGTGCTCGGAATTCAAATCCAATGACACTGTTAAACTCACAACGCTGATTTTCACTTAAGGAGACTTTCACCTCAACGGTAGTTGGTCATGGGTGAATGTTAGTTTTTGTGTTTTTCTTGTAAAAATAAAATAAAATAAAAATGCTTAATATTTTTATTTATTGAAACCTCCCATGGGGATGTTATAAATGTGGGGACCACCTGAACAAAATCCTCCCACATGTGTGTTATGTAGGTTGGGACCACTGATCCTAAACCCCCCTTTTTTGAATTCCTAATGGTGGGGACCGCCCGAACCATCTTAATGGGAGAAACCCCTTGAACTCCCCAATTATTTATTTCAGCCATTTAATTTTGTGCCAATGTAAATTAAATGTGAAAACCAACTTTAATTTATGTTGGCACCTCATTTTCTCATTGGGAGAAAAAATTTCGGCAAAAGGGTGAGTGTGAATAATTTTGGAGAAGCATTATCCAATGAAGAACACTTCTCCTTAGACCAATATTTCCCCAAAGAAGAACTTTGTCGAAGTATCTCTAACAATGAACAAACCGAAGATCAAGGAAATGCTGATGTCACCAACTTCACCCTTTTAACTCCTAACCAATTTCAATGAGCAATCAAGGTTGGGTGTTTGTTTAAATTTTCACCCTTACCCGTTCTTGACGACTCTTCTTAATTCAAGAAGGAATCATAGCAACTTGCTACCTCTCTAATGTGGAGAGTACGTTCCAAATGAACATGGCCCGACCTCTCCATTATTTTTGTGATTATTTTTTGTTTTCATCGTGACGAAGGTGAAGGCACGATAGAATCACTTGATAGAATAGAACCACAGATTGTGCCAAAGCTATGAAGGAAGAACGGTCGCCCGAACTGCCCGCCGGCGACGGCGTGTCGCACGACCGCGCCACACGGAGAGGAAGGATGGCCATCCGGCCAGCCGTGGTGGACCATTACACCATGGATGACCCACCGCACTATGGCCGCCCTGCCGCCCCATGGTTTCCTGTGCCGTATTGTGGCCCCAGCGCCACCCCACGCCGCATCATGTACCCGGCACCACCCTGTGACCCCCACACCGCACCGCAGCCCCGCCCCGCCATGCGCCCCCCGCATCGCCCCACCGACATCTCACCACCTCGCAGCCCCTTCTCTGCATCACAGATGCCCTGCCGCTAGGATGGGCCACCCATCGTGGGCGGGGCCGGACACCGTGGGCTGGGCCGATTTGAACTGGGTTGGGTCTGGTCGGTTCGACTGGGTCGGACCAGACTCGGACCAGCTTCGGCCAATTTCCGCTCTTTTGGCCATAACATTAGAACCGAGTGTCTATTTGACAAACCATATGAGGTGCTAGAAATATTGGAGAGAGATGGTAACTTTGGTATACCTCACTAAAAATTTGTATAATGGTGGGGAATGGTTGGGTTGGATCGAGCATGAATCCAACCGGACCCTCGGGACTAAAAGGTTAATAACTTATAGACCGAGCGTTCGTTTGATGCACAGTCTGTTTTGTTGAGACCCCTATGATGTGGTGGTACTTTTGGATACTTCTTAGTGGGACTTCATTGTAGTTGGAGTATTGAATAGTGCCCTGAGAAACGGACCCTCCAGGAGATGACTAAACTTAATGCGGGAATCATGTAGCTGGCTGTGACGACGTACTAACGTTGTACTAGGATCATGTGTGGGTATGAAGACGTACTGGTGATGTACTAGGATCTTGTGTGGGTCTGAAGACATAATAACTATGAACTAGGATCTTATGTGGGTCTGATGAAGAACTTACGATGTACTAGGATCCTGTGTTGGTCTGACGATGTACTGAGAATGTACTAGGATCTTATGTGGGTCTGACGACGTACCGATGATGTACTAGGATCCCGTGTGGGTATCAAGACATACTTACAATGTACTAGGATCCGGTGTGGGTCTGATGAAGTACTTCCGATGTACTAGGACCATGGGTTGTTCTGACGGCATACTAAAAATGTACTAGGATCATGTGCTGGTCTAACGACGTACTGGCGATGTACTTGGATCTTGTGTGGGTCTGATGATGTACTGATGATGTACTAGGATTCTATGTGGGTCTGATGATGTACTAGGATCCTGTATGGGTCTGATGAGGTACTAAGATCTTGTGTGGGACCTACGATGTACTATGATCCTCTTTGGGTCTGGTGATTATTTAGTATCCTTCATGGGTTTGTCTCTTAACATAGTAAGATGAATTAATAGTTACATACAATCATCTCTACAACTATACCTAAGTTATACCTAGTGTGAGATGATTCCATATCAGTGTGGTACATACCTTCGTGGTATTCCTAACTTTGTGTAAAATTTGAGCTCTGGGATTTTGGGTGGGACCCTGTGTCTCCTAATGATTTAGATGGGTATGCTTGATAACTTATGTGAATGTATGGGAATATACCTAAGTAGCTTTATCAGTTGATTTCATGATTTGTGGTTTATATTTTGTAGATTTTGTGAGACCTTGAGGGTCTTGGTGTCCCTATTGAGTATCATTTTACTCACTCCTACACAGGCTAGCTCGCACCTTGTTGTGTTTGGTGTAGATGACAGACAACAATGATCGGGCTGAGGGTACCAGGAGAGGACATTGCATGGAGGTGGACCATATGGTGTGTCAATACGTAGAGGAGACGGGCAGGTGAGGATTTTCGAGGAGATGACATGTACCTACCTTTCAGGTAGAAACCTTGCAGGAAAACACAGTAGTTGTCTTTCTCTTTTTCAATTGTATTTTATTTCAGTTGTACTTGTACCTTTACTATTGGGATTGTATTCCGGCCGCTCTTACTTTCAGCACTCATTTTTCTATATTGTTTTACTTGTGTTCGTATCTCATTGTGTGATTAGATTCCTATGTTTACAGGTTATAAGGGCAATTACTTAACAGTTTTAGGGAATACGCCTTTCGATGCTAGTCGCCATCCCCTCGCCTATGGATGGCGGGCTTGGGGTAGTCACAACAGGGGCCCTGGGGGACATGTCGTGACACTTTCTTACCCCAACTCACACATGATCTATTTCTTACAAAAATGTATATAATAGTGTTTCTTTCCAAATTATCTTGATGTCAATTAGTAACCTATATAGGGATGTCTTCAATTCCATGCATGATCATTTACATCCTCATAATAGAGAACATTGAGAGCATTTATGTATTGAAATAAAACATGGGAACTTGATCTATTTCAATTTCATTGATTCTTGATTCTTTAATGAGAAATTTTTGCTATATTTCATAAATTTGAACATAAGAACTCGACTACCACTAAATATTTACATTATCCTTATACTAGTCATATTTTCCCACACTTATATATTTCTCTTCTTATCTTTCCTTTCTTATATATGTTCCATGGTATACTAAAGCATACTCAAATTATTCTTATTAAAATTCGTTTTATTAGAATACCCGTAAGTATAATATCGCTAGTAAAACTTCAAAAATCTCAAAACATTGTTCACAAAATCTTGTAGATAGAACTATTTCATGTTCTTCCCTTGATATTTTTTTATTCTCTCATACACTCACTTTACTCATATTTGTAGTAGTAGTATCTCTTTCTAATTTCTATTATTTTCTTCCTTCTCAATATTCTCACCATTCACTTGTAAGGGAATATATATCAAATGGATCTTATATTTAATAATATCCACAAATAAAATATTAATAGTAATTTCATGATCCCTCCGGAATGCACAATTATAGAATACCCATTTAGGTTTCATTGGATATTTCTTGAAGTATTTTTGAAGCCAATTGTTATTCCTAAAATATCCACATTTATTTTATCTCATATAGATAAATAGATTTTCGTTTTTTCATAAAATATACTCATCATTCTCAGTTTCCTCAAAATAATCCACATAAAAAATCTTCTAGGATATATTAATTATATTGAAGTATAATTTCTGAATTGTGAAAAAATCTAATTGTATTCTTAAGAACTTATTCATGAAATATATATAGATTATAATTGAATATATAAAAACATTAGATTCCCAACCCTTGATGATATTCATTAAACAACTCATTTTCAATCATAGGGTATCTTTTGATATTTTAATCTTTTAATGAACAAAAAGCATCATTGTATCTATTATAGAATTTAAAAATTTATTATTATTTTTAAATACCATTAATTTCAGGCATGGGAATGTTTCAATCATTTCATATTATCTCGATCTCATTTTTATCAGTTAATAAGATTAGTATCTCACTCAATTAGTTTGGATAACATTGATATAAGATTTCATGGATAGATCAACCATTTATGTAATGAAACATATATTATTCATGAAAACAAAATAATATATTATCACATTATCATGAAAAAATAATTTCTTACCCAAACTCATTAATATCAAGAAATAATCATGGATTATCTAAGCCTGATAAATACTTTTACTTCAATATCAGATATAACATCTTCATATATATTTGTCATCAGAATTATATATTAACAAAAATTTTACTTTCAAATAGTTTTTATCATTTTATCCCCTTCCTTGAAGACCAGATCTACAAAATTTTATTTATTGTATCAAACAACACTCTATGTTGTTGTTATTTTTATACACGATGAAATTATCTTGAATCATTACATTTTATATTTTTTAAATTAATAAATATTGAAATCCAATTTTCTAATCTAGAGAACTGTTTATATTTTTTCTATAATGTAAGGTGGTTATGTAGAGTGGATGATGCTTACACACAAATGGATACTCATTACACACACACACACACATACACCAACCATTTTTATACAATATTTTATAATGTTTATATAGAAGAGCATGGTAGTATTATTACATGTATGATGCATTCAAAATTCTGTCTGATTATAAAATTAGACAAACATCATCCATATACATCGGTCGATATTTATTTTTCAATAGTATCATATTTTATATACCGAGGAAGAGTGATTCTTACACATCTAAGAATTATCAATTTTAAAATCAGCCTAATTGTATTAATGGTTATACAGATGTATATGATATATACATTGAGAACTATATAATTCTTACATAGTATGCAACCGTCCCTATTTTCATAAAATCTTGCAAGAATGATCTAGGATTCTTCAAACCATCACCATCCTTCTTAATACTTCATCCACGAGTGTATTCACACAAATTAAACCATAATTCTACTATATAATACATTTATGGTTTCTATAATATTTATTAAAATATGACCTAGCATTTTGCAAATGTTTGAATTTGTGTGACAATTATTATTCACACATGTACCAATTATTTAGTAGGGTTTAGTTCATCCAGCATATTCAACCTCAAATAATTTTCTATTGAAATGTTTTAGATTATGATATTCAATTTTTATAACAATTCTTATTATAATACATATAAGATAAAAAATCTAGTGATTCTATCTATAGCTTAGGGCATGTCAATCCAAAAATTCATAGGTACTGTAAATTTTCTCCTTGTATTTCAAAACATTTATCGGAAACACCTTTAATTCCAAATCTGGTGGATACTGAAATCTTTCACCCAACATTAATATACATTCTATTACACACATTGAAAATGTATAGAACTACAATACAAGGGATTATTCTCTTATTTCATTGATGTTTTGATCTAATACAATAGATTGGATTCACTCTCGATTTTGGAAATGATGTATCTACCAAATTGATATTTCCAATGTATTTATTTATGGTCTTAGTTTTTCCTTGGTTTTTATTTCTTAATCATTATTCAGTTATGTTTTTAGGGATTTTCATTAATATAAGATGATTTTTTTGGCATGTGGTGTGTCATAATATGGTGGATTCACTTAGGTTTCTAATGAAAACTATTCTGTTCCTTCCAAGTGGATGATAAAATGTTTTAAAGATATATTTTATTCAAAATTTGTTTCCAAATGTTGTTTCGAAAAGAAAAAAAAATTATTATGATTTTTTCTTATTTATGAGACTATGGGAATTTTTTATAAATGATATTGATGATTACATGCATATAGGAAACCATGTGTTAATAGTAAATAAGACTAATGATGTGCCTGAATTGGGTATACCTTTTTCATACATATTATTTAATAAAAAATATGTTTTCAGAAGATATATGTGTTGATTTCAAGATAAAATTCTTTAAATCAATTTTCATGATGATTTTCAGGGATTTTCCCACCAAATATACAAATCGGGTAGGGTCAAAACAAAAATTCAAATATACATGGTGTGTAATTATTACACTCGTCGTGTACTATTGACCCACACATGGATCAGTAAGACCAAATACTTGCTCATGTTTCCGACCAATAATTACACGCTGTGTTATTACCATATACAGGTCGTGTTACCCCTTCTAGAAGCATTTTGTGGTTGAGGTTTGACATTACATGCCATGTGGGGCAGCGTTACATGTCATGTACCCCCAATAACTAGGAAGTGTTGTGTTCATTGTCACGGGCGGCTCGATAGCTCACCCACCAACGGAGAAAGATAGCCCAAGTCAACTTGACTAAAGTATACACCATGTAGTTTTTAGTATACTCCGTGTATTTCCAAACATTATAAATAGGAGGGAATTCCCTTTTAATTCGGAAATCGTATCGAGACACAAAACGAGGACATTCTGGAGACACCCAATGGGATAATAAGGAGAGAAGGGAGGAGTGGAGGTAATACCACTACCTTTCTGATGATATTCAATCCAATGGTTGTGCGATGTTTCACTCCAGTATAAAAATATTGTTAGTCATTAGTTACTCCATGAGTGGATAAATACCCTATGGGTTAGGGCTATAGATGATTGTGGGTTTTTTTTATCAATTTCTATATTGTAATCTTGTTATTTCTATTTCTCTCATAATCCCTCAAAAAAATATTTCTATATATCACTAGAATTCCTATATCAGACCAAGAATGGTATTTCTAGGGATGTTCTGAGGAATTACGATTGAGAACATCCATGATAATTGGGTGGAATTATCATCTCAAAGGGGGTTACAATTAAAAAAATTTATTGAAACCAAATTCTAGGTGCCACTGCTTTTAAAGTCAAGGGCAGCACGATAGCTCACCCACCAGTGGTGAAAGATGGACCATGTCAACTTGACATAAGTACTTGCCATATACTTTTGAGTACAAGCTTTGTATTTACAAAAATTATAAATAGAAGTGTATGCCCACTTAATTTGACACTCATACTGAGACACAAAAATGGTTCATTCTAGATATGCCCAATGGGAGAAGATGGAGAGAAGATAAGAGAGGAGGTTTTGTTGGTACCTTCCCAAATATCTCCAATCCAATGTTTTTGTGATGTTTTTCTCAGGTATCACTAGTATTTTATTAATTAGTTACTCTATGAGTGGACAAATACCCTATGTGTTTGGGTCTTGGATGATTATTGGTTGTTGTTTATAAATTTAGATATTGTAATGGTGTTATTTATATTTCTCTCATAATCCCTAAATATCATTCTAAATATCACTGGAAGCCCCTAATAAGGCCAAGAATGGGATTTCCACATATCTTATGAGGAATTAATATTACGATCATCCATGATCATTGGGTTAAATTTTCATCTCAAAAGGTTTTACAATTAACAAAATTATTAGAAACTAAATTCGAGACCAAGGAATTGGTTTCAAATAATTGAAATGAAATTCACCAGACTAAGGGGGTTCTCCTATATTCAAAACATAAAGATTCCATATTCTATGAACAACATAACCTCATAAGAAAACTGATTAAATTAATTATCCTAAAAATCCACAGTCCCATGCATTCTTCCCATTTATCACCAGAATCAAATTTATGTGCTTTTATTTACCTTTAAAATAAATTTATCAAGAAATTGAATGTTTAATTACTCTATCATTAGAACATATAAACATCGATTCTAAATTTCAGTAAACATCACTTAATTAAATACAAACCAGAAAAACAAAATACAATAACTTCATCTCCCTTTGGATCGATCCCATACATCCACTATACTGTTATTAATTTTGTGTATTTTAATTTGTATTGTCGGAATTAACACTTCAACTGAAACAAAACCAAATTATGGAACCATATCTAGAGAGATGAATGTTGAAAATGTTTTTATTAATTACTTTGTATTAATTAAAGTGAAAATAAAAATACAAAATACAAAAAAAAATATTTTCTTAACCTCATTCATGTTTTTATTTATATTTTTCTTTCCATTTAATTCTTGGTATGTTTTTTAGTGTTGAGAAAACAATCATAGGTGCATGAGTGGATGAATCACTCTTTCCAATAGCACCAAGTCATCAGAGGTCCTCTTGATTGATCTAGAGATCGAACAAATGATCTTGAGGCAACATTGAGCACTTGTGGAAGATCAAAACCAAAATGTACCCATGGAAAATATAGAATAATTAGACTGTACTGTTGTCTAATAAGTGGTAAAAAAAATCATACCAGAAGACAACCAGAACCAACAACTAGGTACTGAGGATGAGATGACCCAACTTCCACCAGCAAACACATGAAGTTCATACCACCTAAGCAGCAATGAAAACCATCTCCATTTGTTATAGGTTATGGCCCTCAACAAACCTATATATTCCCACTAGAGCGGTTTTCATACATACATCAAATCCAAGGGCCTTATTTTTTTCACCAGATCAACAATTTTTCCCGCACCTCATCAAGAAAAACTGCCCCCACGTCGTACCCTTATAGAGTACGATATTCCTTCCATTCAAGGGGAAGATATTGGTTTTTCCAAAATCGGTGCCGGCACATCATTTTGAGATCAATCTAACCATCTTGAATCTCATCCAATACACGGTGAATTTTGGAGGCTTACCAAGTGAATATCCCACCACTCATCTCTCCAACTTTTAGGAAATATGTGACACCTTCCACTACCATGGGGTGTCCGAGGATGCTATTCATATTCATATATTCCCCTTATCATTAAGGGATAATGTGATGGATCAGATTAAATTACTTCCTCATTGTTCAATCATAACATGGGAGGCTTTGTCCCATGATTTTTGTCCAATTATTTTCCAACCTCCTAGGCGGTAACGTTGCAGAACGAAGTTCAAAATATTCCGAAACATGATTCTGAATCTTTATACGAATCTTGGGAGCACTTTAAAAAACATTGACTATGATCCATCATCATGGTCTTCCAATGTGGATAAAAGTACAAAATTTATATGTAATACTTACGAAAAACACTAAATCGGTATTCGATGTAGCTACTGGATGGATGGTGATGAGGAAATATCCCAAGGAACTCTTCAACTTTATAGAAGATATTTCTATAAACAGCTTCCAATGGCACTCAAAGCGAGGTACTCAAAAGAGGGGAATACATAAAATTGATTTCAGTGTGATGTTTTTTTCTCAAATTGATGTTGTATCTAAAATTATTGATGCGTTGAATCTAAAAAACACGTCTCACGTTCATGTGGTAAATTACCCAACATGTAGTGAATGTGCTGATAATCTCCCCATGGGTGAGTTCCCAGGGACAAGTTCCAGTCCATTAACAAGTGATGTGATATATGTTTCTTAGAATAGAGGAAAAAACATTTATCCTTAATACCAAAACTAGGCTTGGAATGATAATCTGAGTACAGAATGAGGGCAACAACAACAAAATCCTCAGCCCAGACAAAAGAGACCACCCAATTACAGTCAATAGCAATACCATAATCCATATCATAGAAAAAATCCACAAGTATCCTTTCAACAATAAGGGTATCAAAACCCTAATCTATAACAACTACCAACTCATCCACTACCTCCTCCAGATACCCAGCAACCTTAGTAGGATCACCCATCAAATCTAGAAATTTTTAGAACTGCAAAAACCAGATTTCAAAATCATGATGCACTTATTCGGAACCTTGTGAATCAAATTGGGATACATTCCAATAAACTCTCTTCAAGGAAACCTGATACACTACCAGGTATAACTAATAATAAACCACAAGTGGAGGCCAATACTATGATTTTACAAAGTGACAAAGAGCTACCACAGAAAGTAACTGCAAATCATGGTGAGGGAAAAAATATAGCTCACTATACATCCAATTCGGATAATAAGGCCAATGATAAGGAGTCCCCAGGAAAGCAAGAACTATAAAAAGAAAATGAGGTCATACATGGTAATGGAAAATAATTGGTAAAACCCTATGAACCCTCCTTACTATTCCCCACCCGAATGATGTAAAGGAAGTTGGATCATCAGTTCGAGAAATTCATGGAGGTATTCTAGAAACATCATATATACATTTATTTTGTAGACGAATTAACTGAAATGAAAAAATATTCTTAGTTCATGAATGATATCCTCTAAAATAATAGGAATATTGGGGATTTGGGAACAATTACTCTTATTAAGGAATGTTCGGTAGTGGTTCACCACTCTCTTCCTCAAAATCTCCATGATCCAGGTAGTTTTACAATTCATTTCACAATTGGATCTTTTGAGTTTGGGAAAACCCTTTTTGATTTGGGGGATAGTGTCAATATTATGCCCTATGGATTCTTTAATAACCTGGAGATGAATTATTTAAAACCTATTGGAGTGGCACAAAAACTTGTAGATCGATCCATTAAATATCCAAAATGGCTACTTGAGGACGTGCTCGTGAAAGTTGGAAGGATGAATCTTATAGTTTATTTTATCATCCTTGACATGGAAGTTGATCTAGAGGTACATATCATTATAGGAAGAACCTTATTGGATATTGGGAAAGTGTTGATCGATATGTAATAAGGTGAATTTATCTTAAGAGTGGGAGATGAAAAGCTATCTTACAACTTCTTCAAAGTAGTTAAGCATGTATCACTAATAGAAGATGAGGACAGTTATGCATTGACTACTATGAACGATCAGTTGGGCTATATGGAAGATGTCATGGAATGGTATTCTTTCACTAATGAACCATTCATCAATTACATGCATCCTTCTTATGAACCAAAAGAGTTTTAATTAATCGTAGTTTAGGGAAGTCATTATTGGAAACATGCAATTGTTATAGATATTCTCGAGCGGGCCATGGTAGAAAAAATTTTGTCCTAATTTCTGAAATCCCCACAACATGAACTCAAAACTCTTCCACTATACATTTTTGGTTTCAAGATGCTCATGTAAGGTCAATACAATGACCTAAAACAAAGGTAATTTCTGGGAGGCAACCCCGAAAATACAAAATGTGTACCACTTTTTCCCATGGAGTGCACATTCCATTTTAATGTATATTTTTAAAAAACATGTAGTATATGTATATATTAATTAAAATAATAAACAGGGATGATGCTTGTGCTGGGGGTAAGGTCGTTGTAATGTATCTGAGCTATCACCTGTTCAAATACCTCAATCCTTGCCTTTAGTATAGGGTTCATCCTTTTTAACCCATGTTTAATTAAACGGTGTATGGGGTAAATTTCAAAAAAAATATTTATTTTTATATTTACAAGAAATCCCATGGTGGGGATAGACCATCTGGCATTGGATTTCAATCGGTTCGAAAATATCTTGGTTCTAATCCTGATAACTGTCCTAGTTCTATCATTTTTCATTTTAATAAAACCACAAGGTGTGAATTTCAATACAAGTCGTGTGTTCCATGTTTTCATTAATAATTTAAATTCATTTTAAAACGAGACAATATATGGGGGTGAAGTTGGAAGATTGGCAGAGCCTTGGTCCTAGATTCAAAAAACCCAGATTCGAACTCAGCTAATCTCCTTGCTTCATCCATTATATTCAAATTAAAACCATATGTCATGCGTTTTCTTCGTCCCGTGTATACCTACAATTATAATTTAGTTATTGAAAATAATTAACAATGTACATCACTACAACCTTTTCTCCAATTGTAGAGGTTTTACGTTCAGAATGGCCAATCGATGATTCAAATTGCATCCCAAGCCCTAGACCAATGGTGGCAGCTATCCAATTGAAATTTTAGAACACAACATGTGTCATCCTTTGAGACACTACCTGCATAGATTTATTTTTGATAAAATTAATTTTCTTCTTTTATAATTAATTATGTTGTAAATAAATAATTGTCGCATATTTTTAAATTAGAAAAACATACACGGTATGTATTCTATATGACACACCAATTACATCATGTATAAAGGTTGGGACCCTACCCTACCTCAACCCGTGTCACGCGACCCCCTCCCCATTTTCTTCCCTGCAGGCCTTCTACCTCCTCCACCACCATTGCCTTGATTTAATGTGTTTTTGGTCATTATTTCTTCTACATTTTGATCCTCAATCTAGGTACGCCATTCTCAATCTTTTATTTTATGTTTTTATATGTTTTTAGGGTGTTTTTGATTTGTACGACCATTTGGGTCTCCCGTATAGTACATATGGTGCGCGAAGAATACATGTTGTGTAATTTTTGTATATGGCCACACAACCATGTGTTCATAAGCTAAAATATACGGGGCATGTATTTTTGGTACACTCCATTTATCATACCATCACCTTCCCCTTCAGGGCCATCCCGTGTCCTTTTGCACATGACCCCTTACCGTGTTTCCACACACGATGTGTTTGTTTGGTACATGTCGTGTCCTATGGACCACCAGAAGAAACTACATGGAAGCTATACACACCATGAAAAAGCCATGTCTATACCCACTACATGTATAATTTATATATGACATGTATTTTTTCATATCCCCAGCCCGAGACAGGCTGTGTCTGGACACTTACACGGGAACCACTCCATGTTGTAACACATTGTGTGTACACCTTGTTGCATGCTATGTAATATTTTTTACCATACCACATTCCCAATTGGCATGTCTTTCCAGAGTACACAGAATCTTACACAGATCTTTCTACACACCATGTACCTTGGATCTACATGTCGTATTCTGCATTGTTTTTTTTTCTCACAATTTTTTTCTTTCTCTTTCCCTTTTCTTTTCTTTATATTTTATTTTCTTTTCTTTCAGCTGTGATAGGTGATAATACCAGGACTAAAAAGAAACATGCTTCCACTACGGAGGGTGAGTGGACCCCTCACCATCAGAGTCATCTTTGATATTATGAACATACCACATTGGATTTACCGGTTTTCGAACCCCCAACATTGGCCACACTACCACCTCTTCTGATGGTGCTCCATCATTGACTTCCATTAGCCCGGATGCTTCTGGGGTGCCCCTCTCTGCCTCCATCCCTTTGTCACCACCCTCTATGACAATAGTGGAATAGATTGCGCCATTCCCTCCATCCTCTACTAGCTCATCCTCATAGGCTTCTCTAATATCTACGCTCCACCTCCTACTAGAACAGTTGGCTCTTCTTCCTCAGCACCATCAGACCCACCTCAGCTAGAACCAGTAGTTCCCCACCCTTAACCACATCAATGATTGATCTTCCCAGAGGGTCATCTTGTGGTAGAGATATTGCGGTGATTCTCCTGCCACACTATCCAGTTGAGAAGCCAGTTTTTGGATGTCAGTGTTCCTCATCACCTTAGCATATGGAAAATGATCGAGGAGATTATTGTCAATACTCATCTCATCGAGACATATAGGTTTCACACTCCTACATATAGAGATTTATATTTGGATTTCATAGAGACATTTGAGTTTTATGGGTCCACCTACTGACAGACTGGCACCTATACACCTACCCTGGTCTAATTTTGGCTGGGCGGCCACACTTTTTAACTTACCATGGATTATTTTCACTGAGGGTACAGACTCTACCCCCATCAGGCCACCCCCTCCTTTCTTCATCCTTACCCTCCCTCGGTGCTCAGAATTCATTACGATGTGGAATGAGCTTGTTATGCCTGGCCACAAGTACACACACCTCACAGAAGATAAAACACATCATTTCCCCTCCCCTTCGATTCCTCACTGGTGATTTAGAGTCATCCTTTTTCCTCGCAATGAGGATATTGGATTCATGTTTGGATGCAACATGGACCTTATTTCTTGTATTGTCCGATACGACTACCCTGACAACCCTTATCTCATCGCTTCTTACTTCCACTCTATGTTCCATGACCATCAGGTAAACCTCAACGTGGCTTCTATGAAACTCAATTGGCCCACTATCTAGGAGTTTTTATGCCCTCTATCACTTATGACCCTTTAGGCTCACCTATGTATCTCGACTTCCTCATGTTTATCCGCATGCTAGTGGTTGTGCATCGAGGGGATGGCTATGTGCTTGTTTAAGAAACCCCATCTAATAGAGGGGAAAGAGATGACCAAATTGCGCTCAATTGTGTTACTAATCCCGACCTACTTCCTCCACCAGTGGATGTTCCTTCTCCACCCACCACACTTCTTCCACACTTCCTTCTTCTTCTACTCTCCCCTCTTCTTCTGTACCTTCCTCCTCCCCACCTCCTCCTGTACCCTCAGCTGATATCCCTACTACCCTCCGCCTGGCCGAGATAGACTAACGTCTAATCCTTCTTCAGCACAACTAGGTTGTCATCCCTCATACTCAGACATAGATAGAGGGCATGTTTCTGATTATCCTCTAGCAGTTAGGACCTTCACTACTATCAACATCCCCTACAACAGTATCTCCATATTTTACTCAGCCTTCCGCCACACAGACATAGCTGACAACTCTAGGCACAGATTCAGTTATCGTCTCCACTACTAGCCCAAATACTACTTCCCTTGCTGTCCTACCCATGGTACCTGTTGTTCCTACCACTCAGAGTGCCGGGAACATGCCTCCAATTTCCACAACAACTACTTCTCCATTGGAAGATTCCACTATTTTATATAATTACACTTCTGAAGCAACCCATTGACTTGTTTTTGAACAATTATTTTCATTATATATATATATATATATATCATTTTTTACTATGATTGGGTGGTAATGATTTATGTATCTAGATATTTCTTTTTCCATTCCCTCGACTTTCACTGGTACTCTGGAGAAGCATGGGCAAATCAATTTTGACTACTTACCATATTTGTCAATTCACCATGAGGGGCAAACTTTTCGGTGTTTCATTTTCCCTTTTTCTTTTAGATTTCCTTCCTTCAATGATCCTATTCATTTTACCCCCATTGGTTCCCCACATCTTCTCCTCTTCCTTGGTATTGCACATGGGGGACCATGTGATGTATTAAGTGTGGGGGAGAGTCTCTGACTATACTAGTATTTTCCCTTGAACTAATCTAGGAGACATCATTAATAGTTGAAGTATATTAAAATTAGGAATTTTTTTGATTAATAATAAATATAGATAATAAATACATAAATGGGTATTCTAAAAGTTACATTCTTATTTAAATTTTCAATGTATATATAAATGATTTCTGATATAGATTTATTCTAGATTTAAAATATTAGGCATTTACATTTATTATACTGATGATTTATACTCATGTCATGACCTAATTAACATTTTATTTTTACTCATTTCTGAGAGGAATTCTAATCATTTTTGACATATTTTTACTTATCACCTATTTCGTGATATATTATTGGGATATGCATAAATAGGAAAAATTTCAAGTTTTTCCCTTCAAAACATGAATATATTTTTTTGAATCACATTAAATTGATTAAGGAAATTGATTGTTGTTTAACCCCTTGAACCATAAAACCTACAAGACATTAGAGCTTCGTAAATACTTATAAACCATCAATTGCCTTTATAAGAAGATACATTATATGATTATTTTCCCTTCCATCGCTAATTCTTTTATAATTTTGCATGATTATTCCCTTGAGAATTATAGAGGTATTTTGACCATTCATGGTATATTTTTATGCAAACATGCATTTATGTGTGAGGGAGAGTTCCACTTGTTCTTTTGGGTTGAAGGGTTCCAAAAAAACTATTCACTATATTCTTAGTGGACCCTATGGAAAAAAAGTGTGAAAAAAGAAGAAAAATTATACTCAAAAATGAAAAGAAGGGACTAGATTCAATCATTACACATTATTGATGGTTTATGAACCCATGTTGGTAAAGGAATATCATAGTGATGAAACCCTTTAAGAGATCTTGATTAGGGATGAAATTTAATTGAGCTATAATTCTGAATATCATGCATTATTATTTAAGAATTTAGCCTCATTTTTCAAGCCTTTGAGATTATTTTTTAACCTCATTTCCTACCAACCCTTAGCCTCAAAAACATATGAACTATATTTAAAGACTTGATAATTTTCGGGATTTGACATCTGAAACAGAGAATGAAAACACTTACAATCATATGGATAGAGTTCATATACATAAGATTGAGCATAACTCTGATTAAATAATATTGAGTGATGATTGTGATACTTTTTTGGTGAGGTAAATCATCAAGTGAGATGTTTGTTGATGAAAATATAAACAATGTGGATGAATGAGGATGAAAATCATTAATTGAATTATATATGAGGCATGATAAGAATTTTTTTGGAATTGAAATATGTTTTATTCCCTTTAAAATACTCTATTATGGTTATAGTATATTAAATTATAATTAGTTGAATTATTTTCTTTTTAGATTATGGATTCTATTGATTTGATGTTGAAATTTTTCATGAGGTCAAGAAAATGACTATGTCTGGGGGATTTTAATGTGCCTGAATTGTGTATTCTTTATTCATACATGTTATTGAATATAAAAACATGTTTTCATTAGATATACATGTTGATTTCAAGAAAAAATTCTTTAATTTGGTGAGCATGATGATTTTAAAGTATTTTCCATCCTAAGACACAAATCGGGATGGGTCAGAACAAAAATTCAAATATACACGGCATTTACTTCTTACACATGCCATATACTATTTCCCTGGACACAGATTGACATGACCAAATACATGCCCATGTTCCCAATCAAAGATTACATGTTGTGTTATTACCATATACATTTTATGATCCCCCTTTTAGAAGTGTATGGTGGTTGAGGTTTGACATTACAGGCCATGAAGGGTGGCGTAACATGCCATAAACCCCCACCAACTAGGCAGAGCCTCTATCAATGATAAGGGTGGCCAGTATCTCACCCACTAGCAGAAAAAGATGGCCCATGCCAACTTGACGTAAGTACATTCCATGTACTTTTGGGTACATGATGTGTAATTCTATACATTATAAAAAGAGGGAAAACCCTCCAAATTCACCACTCATATTGAGACACAAAAAGCATACATTCCCGAGATTCCCAACAGAAGCAGAAGGAGTAAACATAATAGAGGAGGTGGTACATCTACCTTCTCAATGATTTTCAATCCAAATAGTGTGTGATGTTTTTCATAGGTATCATTTGATTTTCAGTCATTAGTTACTCCATGAGTGGCTAAATTGCCTATGTTTTGGGGCTGTGAATGATTATGGGTTGTTGTTTATCAATTACTACATTGTAATCATGTTTTTTATATTTTTTTCATAATCCCTCAAAAACCTATTTCTAAAAATCATAGGAATTATTTATGGTCTGGAAAATTCTTCCAAGGAGAGAAATACCCCAATAATCACTTTGCGGAAGGAATCAATCAATTAAACAAGTCTATCATTGATAAGGGACTCAAATTGCGATTTATTTATTCTAAGGAACATGAAGGGATTAAAATTTTAATGGTTTATATGTGGACTGCATACCATCACCAGGAAAGGTATGCGGAGAAGAAAAATCATGAACCGCTAGGTTTGCGACACGGCCCCGAACCGCTGGCCCATGAGACGATGGTCAACGAGTAAGGAAAACTGTGAACCATGTCGTCGAAGGAGCTGTACGTTGGAAAACTGTCTGCATACCATACCCTGCAGTTCATGTAAAAAGAGAACGTGCAGGGTTATATGAACTATCATTGCGATCCAAAGCCTCTGCAAACTCTGTTTGATCGAGTCTTCTGTGGGTTAGAATATTGTTTCAATGAGCCTCCAAAAATGGTGTCGCATTCCCAAAAAATATGATCTCTCTTATGCTCTATAAAAGGATCACAGAAGTAGGAGAAGAAGGGGGAGGGGAGACAAAAATAACGAAGGATGGATGAAAGAAGTATGAATGAGGTTTAAATATTACACTTTGGCTTTCATATTGTTTCATCGACGAAGTACGTACCACGAACCACTTCCACTGTAGGTAAAACCATCACAAACCATAAAACTGGTGAATTGAATAATAACAATATAACTGAATAAGTAACTAGTAAACCACTAAACAAATACTTCTCATAGATGAATTTCTAGCGAATGGTAATCCCCCAAACCCTTCTTCTGTATGCTTCCCCACGTGGCATACCGCTATGCGGACAGAACCCAGCACCGCATACCCAATAGTTATGTGGATGTAACCCAAAGTGGCATGGTGAGCTGCATACCACATTGGAATGTGGTTAGCGATACCCATTCTTGTGTACAACACCGATACACGGATGGCCCATCTACCCACATACCACTGCGGTATGCGGATCCATCCACATCCTTCATGAGAAACCAATATGCAGAATGGGGTGTTTTCGGGTATTATTCCTGCTGGTTCCAATCTCACCCCTCAATTTCCATCCAGTCCCCCATAATTTCTCTACTAACCAGTCCTCTAACACTAGTCCAATGCCTTTTCCAAATCCACCAGACCCGTATGGTCTGGACATTGGGCACATCAGCGCGCCCCATTGATTCTACATACCCATGGTAAGCAGAATCAGGAAGTCCCTCCCAACAAAGGTTCATGATTTAGGAATGCTTGTAAGGATACATTCCCACGGTAACCTAGAGACCAACCTTGGGATGCTGATGTGATCTTCCATGTTCTCAGGATTAAGGGTGATCACATTATTTTCCAATCAATTAGGGACAATGATCTGTCGAAGGGTTTATGTTCTCCCCCCATTGGGGAGGACAAAACTTCTCCCCTTCCAAGAATTTTCTCCAGTGCCCTCCCACTGAGGTTAGTCCCCTATACTCTAAGGCAGGGCTTCATGACCTTTGAAACTACTTCACATGGAAATTTTCATCGCTTCATTCCCTCATCCACCATTTCCCCACCCTCTTCCACCATGGGTTCTCCCTCCCCCACCAATAGGGGAGGAGGAATGTGCATTGTTGGATCTTTCAAATCCCCTTATTTCTCAAACCAAGCATGACTCATGTGGCCTTAGAGGGTTGTGAGGATCCTAACATCATCACACATTCTGATCTATGATAATATTTATTCCATGTCATATAAAGATATGTAGGATGCCTGCCAGAAGGCCCTATCTCGAATCAGTGCCCATACATAAAGGGTCCACGCCACCATGCCCTATCAACTGGGCAGCTTCCACGCATAAGCCCCCCACATTTTGAACTACAATAACACTAATTCCTGATCATAATAGGATATGTAGGATACCTAATAGAAGGTCCGAGCTCAAAAGGGTGCCCATCCAAAAGGGTTCACCCAATCATGTCGCCCCAAATGTGTAGATTCCACGCGTAAACCCCATACATTCTGAACTACGTGGGTTCTGATTCCCCTCACGAGGATACGTAGGAAGCCTTCCTTGTAGGATCGATCCCAACATAAAGTCACCTTCCATCCCCCATGGATGACGATAAACTCCAGAGGTTCTTATAAACCGACTAAGTCATCATCACCTCTATGGCATAAAACACCTACATGCTCACGACGATCTTGCAAACTAAGGGTTGCCTATAGACAAACTCTTCAGGAATAATCCAAGGATTGATGAACATATGAACACGACTTAAATATATAAGAGAGTCCTGGAATAAGCAACAATCCTCCCCATGAAGGGTACGGTGAGCCTGAATTCCCATCCCCTTGACTTATGGTGTCATTAAGTGTTGTTGGCAAAATTGTCAGTCAACAAGCACCAACCTTTGGAAAGTAGGTCCATGAATCATGGGAACTAGAGCTGTTGGGCATTCTTGGCTCCATGAATAAACCCATTAGAGACCGTGTAAGGAAGTTATATCTGAGAAGGACCGATTGCATGTGTGCTTGAACCCTAGGCAAACCCCCACTAGGACTGACAGTTCCCGTAGGGTTAATTCAACAATATTTAAAGGATAATGAAACTGAACGTGTCGATATAAAGGAATGGTATACTCAACAGAAACCCATTCGTATGGAAAAAGGGATGGGTCGTGATCCTTTTCATTCAATCTCCACACCACCCGTAAAGCGTGTCACCTCAGAGGAAGAACAAAAATGGTGAACCCGATGTGAATCCTTAACCAAGGTGGCAGTTCTTCCCTAGTGATAAAAGACAAAATGACACTACAGGTCGGACCATTTTGTTCATCCCGATGAATGTAAAATGCACCACCTCAATTTCAGAACAAAAATGGTGAACCTGACATGAATCTTTAACCAATGTGGCAGTTCTACCCCACTTAGGCACCTTCTCCCCACAATAAAATAAAAGGGGAAGGGGGAAAAGATGAATCAATAAATATCATATGTTTAATGGAATGATACTTTGATGATATTTTGAGGTGTGTATGTCATATATGTGTATTTTAGTCTCTTGAAGAGCGAAATTTGATCCTAAAGACATCCCAACAACCCATGCAGAAATGCACATCATTGATCTCACCGGTGGTCGAGTCCTCAATGAAGATCAGGACCCCTTCACCTACCAAGTGTCTTCAACACTGGTTACCCAATATGATAATCCTATATTACCTCTAAAATGGTTCTCTCCCCATGCTAGAGGCAGAAAGACAAGCTATCTAGTCCGAAAAGGACTTCCTACATCCTCTACAACTACTGTCGGTACCCCAACGCAAGGCACCCCCAGTGGTGGGCTGAAACTATTTCAGGATCCTGTCCCTAGAACACGACAATGATCACCTAAGTTACCTCACAGAGGTAGATGAATTCAATGACGATTACTTCATCTCAACTGTACGGGGGTTCTACCCATGGGCCCCCACCATAAAGCATTGCCGCAAATACCAGACGACCAGTCCTCCCTCTCTAAGGAGGAACTTATGCCGAGGGCACCTTCCAAAGTCCAGGAGACTCAGGCCCCTCGAGATTCCCACCAATAGAGGAGAATATATAACCAGGGACATTCTATCACCCGGGTTCATTAGGATTAGCTCCACCATACTAACACTATGGCATTCAATGGGTAGATATACAACTGTTCCATCGCTAGTCAAACCCACCACAAAAACAGGGTGGCACAATATAAGCCCACACACATTCCTACTAGAGCTTTCTAGTCCCACCACGAAGACGGAGCAGCTAGCTACACACAGATGTTGATATCTACGGATGCACAACTAACCTACCATCAAAATAATGTGGAAACCAGCTATACATAGGCACAAACACCTCATGATTCACTACAATACCGCCATCAAAATAGGGTGGAAACCAACTATAAGCAAGAAAAAACACCCGCTGGTGCATTTCAATCCTTCCATAAAAATAGGACAGTAATAGGCTATACACAGGCATAAACGCCTTCTGATGCACTTAAATCTCGCAATCCAAAAACGGCTGTAGCTAAATATGAGCAGAGTCAAATTCCTCCGGATGCATGCAAATCCCATGAGGCAAATACATCGGCAAGTGAGAAGATGAAAATCCATGCACATTAATATGAAGACCATCTGTCAAATGCGGTGGCAACCAGAGAAGAAAACTAGAGACATACTCGTTCCTCTATCCCGACATAAGAGAACTGTGAGTATCTACTGGAAACTCATGGAGGACTAGTGCAGGAAAAAACTCCGGCTCTAACATCAGAATGGGGCTTTATACCCATTCCAACCAAATATGTCTCCGAAAACATCCTATAAATGATGGAATATGAGACATTGATTCTAGACCATATCCTCCATACATGCAATTATATCATTACATCGGAGAAAAAGGCATGAAATTGGGCCCATGACCCGATTTCTGTGAATTGAATGACTAACTCGCAATATGAGTTAACCAATCCGAAGTAGTTATGCATCCATTCTCTAGTCATGGAGGTTTGACAAAAATATCTTGTGATATATGGACAACCGTATCAGGAACAAATACTCATTCCAGTAGGGGGATGTCGGTCTAACATGGTGGATTCTCCAAGGTAGGCATATATTCCTGTAAAAACTCAAGATGCATGTCGGCATGTCCCGACAACATAAAAGGACACAACAAGACATGGAACCATATATGAAGTCCATTACCAACAAAAGATATCCCTAGTTACTCGCAAGAGAGTGCCCAAAAATGAAAAATGCTATAGGAAACAAGAAAATAAAGAACACATACATGCTATTAATCTTCTAGAAGAAGAGGTTCTTGATTCCCTCAAACATATATCAACAAAGGCTCAAGACCATGTCATTATATTACCCAATTATTTATGTGGCAGTAGTAGATACGAATGTCCTCCCCCAATGTCGCTACCAGCACCCGAGAAGGTCCTCCACATATCACCCTCAAGGGCTTACTTCATGGGTCACGGATGATCAGTAATGAGAGACTATATCTTGATGCGAATCGGGGTAGCCGTCATCTTGACCTAAATATCAGACAACAAGAATTACCTCCCCTTTTTTTCATCCAGCTTGATGGTCCTCCCTAGGATATATGCTACATATATGCTTCTCCCTGCATTCGGACATCAAGCCATGATGGTAGTCCTCACCAAGATGACAGTCATTGTGAAGTCCCTCCCCACAATGATAGTTACTACGAAGGTTCTCCCCATTGTAACGATAAGAAACAAGATGTTCCTCCCCACATTATAGTACATCCTACAGGCCCTCCACCGGATGTGCACAGTAGAAATTTTCCCTGAAGCCATATATCATGTCATGATGGTTATCCGAGCTATGATGATGGTCATTGCGAAGGCCCTACCCACAATGACAGTTTCTATAAAGGCCCTCCCCATAGTGACATAATGTTGCAAGATGGTCATCTGATTGTTACAGCATGCCATGAAGGTCCTCCCCAGGGTACACGCCGTTAAGAAAATTCATGTGATTGGGCATCAAGTTGCAATGGTAGTCCTCACCATTGCACCACTACCTGTGAAGGCCCTCCTCACGACCAAAACCCATACTGGAATAAAGGACCAACCATTACCGAAACTAATATGAGAAGGCCCTCCTATGCTGATGTGCTCATAATGAATTAAGACACATTAGAAACACTGTCTATAATGAGTGATATTATTTCTCAACTAGAGGATAGACCAGGGCCACGATCATCTTCTCATCCACCCCTGTGGTGTCCGAATATCGATAAGGATCCCACCACCCCGGTTTCCTGGAACAAAATTATCAAGAAGCAGTCGAGCTAGGTATATCAAGTAGAGGAGACTTCAGAAGAACAACAGAATGATATGTTGCCTATGAGTAGAAAAACTGCTAGGGATAATGTACTATTGATGTATTGGCCTAAAAAACTTCTCACATAGACATACTCTGATAATTGTCTGAGGAATACACACATGAAATTTGCCTCAATATATGGACTACTATTCGAAAGATGAAAGAAAACTTTATAACCTACACGGGGTATGTGGACCATGTCCGCATGATAGGGGAACTTAGTTGTCTGATCGACTTGCAAGAACTATCTTCCACAAGGCCAACATAACCAAAAAGGCGCAATAAAAAATTGAACTGGATTTCCTCCACACACTGCATAAATTTCATCTACTCATTGGAATCTCCCTGACTGGAGTTCACATTCGGGGGTAGGGAGAATATGGAGCTCTACATTTCACCCCACACCCCATCCTGCATGCCCCAATATAAATTCCATACTGCAATGTCATCACCCATAGAAAAAAATCAAATGAAAACCATTCTTATGAAATATTGTATAATCAAGAAAATCTAGCCAAAAGTAAGACTCCAATGCGTCTGGGTCGAAGAGATCAAGCCATCAAAAAACTTCTGAGTCAAGTGACCGGGAACATCCAGAAGGCTTCCCACCTCAAGGAGGTTGACCAGCAAGTAGTTACCCTATCTTTAAAAGGACATAGAATCCTCACAGGCCCAATTACATACTCATGTTACACCTACACGAGAGTAAGTGAAATTGAAATTGTGGATATAGTGGAAGCTACTGCTGTGATGCTAAAATAGTCCTGGTCCGCAGGGATGGGGGTATTTTTAAATCAAAATTCCACTATAAGACCAATAAATCCAGGGTATAGCGCATCCTTAAGAGGATGGGAACAAACCCATCCCATAGGGATCTATGAATTTTTACCTCAAATCCTCGTAGGACGAACATTTGTATTGCACCATCTAAGAAGAACAATGGGCAGAGGAGTATCCCATTCCACCCCTTCTCATGGTTCACACCCACCAAGACAAAGGTGTGTTACGAGGTCAGACTAGGGTTTCTTTAGGGTCACTATTTGTAAAGAATCCCAATGACTACCAGGGAATGGAAGGATAATGTCCAATAAATTGCGTATGAATCCTTCCTACCATTCGACACCTGGAACAGAACCCCCATTATGGTGTTCCTTAGTGAATGTGGTAAACATAAAACCCATGGATCTCACATAAAATGTTGTAACAGAAGATAACGCGAAGGAAGATGGTTCCCTCCAAGAGTTATCTCACACCGAGCCTGATGGTGTGCATACCTAGAACAAGAGGGCGATCCTAAATCTTGGTTCCCCCTCAGTGAACCTGACATTATCTCCCCCGTGAAACTCCAACAAGGAGAAAAATAAATCTAAAGTCATATATGAAATGCCTCCTCCTACCCATGAGAATGCGTCCCTCACCATTGAGGAATGTTTTTACATGAATGAGGAAGAAATTAAAGGGCTCAGGTGAATTAATGGTGAGCTTCGTCAAGGGAGTAATCTCGTCGAATGTTTTCCCTCTACGGAACATTAGCAGGTACTCCAAGAAGAGGTTCCCTTACAAAATGAACTAAATCCAATGAATGAATCCAATTTAATAGGACCATTCAACCAAGACCTAAAAAGACATGATGATTTCCCCCCATAGGGATGGCAGCCCAAATATTTCTAGGCAAACCCACAAATGATGCCCTCGGTGGGGTATCCACCCCAAATTCTATCAGCTCTGACACACCCAATCTTAGCCCTTGCCACATCAGCTCATGCTCTATCCCAGCATGATATGCATCAAGGGATCTTAAACACTGTCAACAAGCTAACATATCGAATAGATTCCATAGAGGGTCGGGGTGATCTGATACAACCAGAGCACAAACCCTACCCTGAGTGGGTGAGAGATGTTCCACCACCACCAAACATCAGGAACCCCGAATTTCTAGTATTCAATTTCTATAGAGGCTCAGAATACATTTGATGCACTATGAATCTTACGGTGACCCCATTATGGGAATCCCATATCACTAAGATGTTGTAAATCTCAGGTTCTTCATACGAACCCAGTAGGGCTTGGCTTTTGTATTGTGTACAAGGTTGTGAACCAATTCAATCACATAATGGTAGGACCTTTAGCGACTGTTTCTCTTCCAGTTCAGTTTGGCACTGCACTAGATGGCTGTCAGTGATCTCATGAACTACGAAAATATAGAGAATAAAAGAGTCTTAGAAATTACTTCCATATGGATAGGCCTGGAATTTTACCTGAATCTGACACTCCCCCAGGATGAGATGCTTTCCATGTGCATCAATATCCTTTGGGATGAATTGTGAATTCGGCTCATCCCAGTGAAGTACAACAGTGGGTTTAGAGACTTCTCTTCTATTTAACAAAGGATATAAGACACTTTGAAAAGGACCTCCCTTAAGTTCCAACTGGCCCCATTGGCCTCTGGGAAAATAACAGGAAAAGATGAAGGGGTTTATATCATAGTTAAGCCACCCTACACCAGCTCCTATTGAAAGTCCCCCACCGAACTGTGAGGGACCTCCTAGATTCCTATAGCCACCCACACGTTGGAAAAATGAGATATAAGGTGCTTAAAGAAATAATTTTGAAGAACGATGAAATAATGTTTATTGGTTCTGAGACAATCAGTTCCATGGCTATTTTATAACTGCCATGAATTGCAATATTCTCTGGCTTCTAGATCCAAAGAGAGCTGATGAAGTGGGTCTTGATGGCCTTCCAAATATTTTCCGTACAACTGGAATCTAGGATACAACATCCATGAATTATTAGTTTTCAAGGATATCCGGAAAAAGATGGTGGATTCTGGGAATGTCAATTTGGGCCCACCACCAGCACAAGTGGAATATGCTTCCACCTTAGTCTCAAGAGATGAAGAGGAGTGGAAAATAGTCACTAGTAAGAAGAAGAAATCGTTTGACAAATAGATGATCTGGAAGACCATTAACCGAGTTCATAGAATCCCTTAGGAATAGTTGAATCAACATACAGTTCCCCCAAAAATTATTAATATAGCACATCCATCCTCCTCATCCCTGAGGTCCTCTAATTTCTAGAATGGAAGAAAGAAAGATCACGATGATGAAATGACACCAAAGAAGAAGTCATTGTTGACACATTCAGACTTCATTCCAATATAATTGGTTCAACAGTCACTACCCCGCCAAACAGTTCAATGGGAACTACCCCGCCAAATGACACTATCAGAAGACGACAGTCAGATAGAAGAAATATCGGATCAAGAATGGATCTTCAGATATATTGATGTAAATGACATGATAGACATTTTCATTGATAATGTCAATGGCCATGAACCAAAATTACCTACTCCCGATTAGAGTGTGAGAGGATGTGTCCATAGAGGCTGGAGGATTCCATAAAGGCATTATCGTGGAAAGAGTCAAATTCCTAGCCATGCCAGAAGTCAAACCATTAACATCGTGGAAACTCACAAAAAGACCCTTCGACAGACACAACAGGAACCATAATGCTTCTTCACCCCCATCAGAAGAACACCCAAGACCAGTCATCTTGATGTATCTTTCAGGGGAAGAATAGATGTCGAAATTTCCAAGGTATACAAGAAGAAAAATTCCATTGAACATGAAAAGGATTGAAAAACTGGCTGCTCCTACTAAAGAGGTCGAATCATCTACATCCAAGGCCCAAACCCCTAAAGATTCTGTAAAAGAGAAACCCTCATCCAGGAAGCGTCAAACTTTAATGAAAAAGTATGACATTTTAAAAAAGACGGCTTCAGTAACAGCAATGTTGTTAATCCTGGATGCATTGATCCTATCCATAGATCTTAGAGAGGCACTCATCGAAGCCTTGATAAGTCCATGGGAGTTCGAGGATGGTGTAGTAGCGGCTGAAGTCTACCGGATGGAGACTAGTACCGAAGACTGTCACGGCGTCATCTCTTTCACACATAGAGATGATTATGCCATCATATAAGGAAACATAAAAAACCTTATATGTATCTAGCATGATAAATGGAATTGATGTTTGGAGGATCTTCATCTATAATGGCTCTGGAGTTAACCTCTTACCTCTAAGAACACTTCGTCGACTAAGATATGATAAAGACAACCTGACACCCCGCACAACAACTCTACTGGGATATGAAAAAAGTGAGTAGATCCCATTGGGATGAATAAAGCATAAAACATGGCTTGAAGCTATCATATCAGATTCCAACTTCCTGGTGGTGCAGCAAAGTACGACCTACAATATTTTGTTAGGGAGGCCTTGGCTGCATCAACATGTTGCAATTCCATCCTCACACCATCAGTGCCTCAAGTATTGCACTAAGGGGAAGAGCAAAGTATTGCACACAGATAAATCTATGTATGAGTTATTTGAGTCTCATTACATCAACATAAGGTTCTATGAGTCAGAGGAAAATCATATTTCAGCTGAAAATGTTGATTGGATCAAATCCCTGAATGGATTGGAGAAGGATACATCCAACCCCTTCCAATAGCTTGGGGGTGGGAGTACATACTACCCATCTACCAAGTTGAATGTGTAAGTACAATTATTAATACAGAATCAGTTGTCTACATGGTGTCTACTACATTCACCAAGTCCAAATACACCTAAGATCGTGCTGACTCCAATGTTTTTAGGAAAATCCTTATCAAAGATTCTCCTAGCCCATCCTTGGGACATCAAACTAACCTTTCCTCACACACTAAAGAAAAAGACGATTTCTCTTCCAATATTAGAGAAGTTATCTCAAAACTCTTTTTTCCATCAGAAGGGGAATATGATGAAGATGATGAAGAAGAAGAGGAAGAAGACCTCAAAGATGCCCCTCCTGTATTTGAAGAAGGTGTTTCCACCACTATCAATGTACATAAAGAAATAATTCTGGGCACTAAAAATGACCCGTGAATCACTTTAATCAGTGTGTCCATGACTGTTGAGGAACATGATAAATATACTTCATTCCTAAAGAATAATCGAGATGTGTTTTCCTGGAATTAGAAGAAGATTCATGGCCTCAATCCTGAAGTCTCCACCCATCATATGGGCTTTCCAGAAGATCTCTGGGGCTATAAACAAGTAGCCCAAAGGACCCACCAATGCATGCTACTATGATAGTGCAAGAAGTTGACAAATTGATCAAATACCACTTCATACATGAGTTCTAATATCCGATCTGGCTACCAACATAGTCCTTTTCAAAAATAAGAATAGACAAATTATAATCACTGATGACTTTAGAGACCATATTCGGCATTTCCCAAAAGAAGACTTCCCCGTCCTGATCATAGTATTGTTGATCAATGAAATAGTCGGGTATGAAGCCCTTCACTTCCTGGATGGCTATTCTGGATATAATAAAATACGGATTTCCCGAGGACATGAAGAGGCCATCACTTTTAGGGGTCCGTAGGGGGTGTTCTGTTATAATGTTATGCCATTTGGTCTAATGAATGAAAACTCCACATATCAGTGTGTCGTACATCACATCCTCATGCCCTTTTGGGGAAATTCATTGAGTGTAATGTCAACGACCTAGTGGTTATGTCACAAAAGTGTTCAAACCACCTGGTCGACTTGAAAATATCTTCAACAAATTGAGACACCACAGTTTAAAGCTGAATCCCCTGAAATGAGACTTTGGTGTTACCTCAGGAAAATTCCTCAGCTTCATCATATGCAAACGTGGCATCAAAGTCGACCCTTGGAAGATGAAATCCATTATTGTAATGTCCCCAACTCGCAACCTCACTGAGTTGAGAGGTCTAAAGGGGAACCTTTCCAACATTAGAAAATTCATAGCCAACCAAGCGAGTAAATGATTAACTTTCACCATGATCAGGAAGAAAGGAGACACATATGAATGAGATAACGATTTTCAAGAATCATTTGACATCCTCAAAAGATATATCTTAAGCCCTCCGGTGCTCATGCCACCAATCGAGTGGAGACCACTAATTTTATACGTAACTACCCTAGAACAGTCATTAAGGTCCTTTATCGCATAAAAAAATGATTCCAGTAGTGAGAACAACCTCTACTATCTATGTCAGACAATGATCAATGCCAAAACATTGTATTCAAAGATTGAAATAAATTTCTTACCCCTAATCTTCATAGTTCAAAATCATAGGAATTACATGAAGCACAATGAGGTCCACCAGGTCTCCCGCTGTAACCCGCTCAAGTATATCCTCAATCGTCCCATGTTAAATGGGTACCTATCAAGATGGGTGGTCATCCTACAACATCTTGACATATGATAAATGCCCCAAAAGGCTATAAAAGGCCAGGCATTAGCAAATATTATGTATGAGAACCCCTCAGAAGAAACCACATCGTTGGATGCTGAACTTCTAGATGAATAAGTGTTTTCCATCCAAGAGAACCCATAGATGCAGGATGTGTACTTCAATGGTGATTCCTAAAGCCTGAATGGGAAATGGATAGAGGATCACAGGCTCAACAAAGTGAGGATTGGAGTTGTACTTGTACTTACCAAAGATTCCACCTTACCTTACTCATTCCTGCTGTTGAAAGGAAGTACAAACAATGAAGAGGAATATCAGACCCTCATTGTAGGCCTATAATTGTCACTCCATGTGCGTGATAAACACCTAAGAATAAAGGGTTCTTCAAGGATAACCATCAAAGAGGTCAAAAATGACTATACTATCAAGATATAAGTATTGGATTCCTTGATAAACCATGTTCGAGCACTGAGGAATAATTCCCATCATAACCAATGTTGACTCATGTCCCCCCGTCATAGAATGCTCATGTCGACTCTTTAGAAAATGCAACCACAGCCTTGGCCTATATCGACCAAGATGAAAATAACCATTAGCATTGCTCATAATTAGATGATATTTCCATTCATCAAGCGATATACATAGGAAATTGATGAAATTGTCCTCATTCCTTAGCCTTACAGTCATACCACTGGTATGATGACACCCACTACAAGTTACCTTCGGAACAGGGAACTCCGACTAGTTAGGTCTGAAAGGGAGAAGGTCCAAAGATTGGAAGTCAATTTTACAATGTACCATTGGATAAACCAAGAGAAGGTTCTCTACACACGAGGCCTCTATGGTATCCTTCTCAGGTGTGTTCAGGGAGAATAGATGGCTACCATCATGGAAGAAGTGTACACCTGAGCTTGTGGAGCACACCAGTCAGTAACCAAGATCTCTCACCAAATCCAAAGGATTGGGTATTACTGGCCCACCATTATATACGATTGTTCCATGTTTACTAAGAAGTATCATTACATCCATGTTCATGCTAATTTCATACACCACCCCCCAGATTTTCTTCACATGGCAAAGTACTCTTGGTCATTCTTCACCTGGGGGAGGGATGTTGTGGGACCATATCCTATCGCTACATCCAGACAATTCAAGTTCATACTCATAGTGAATGAATTCTTTTCTAAATGGGCCAAATCCATACCCCTTAAAGAAATATGGGGGAAAACATCATTAGCTTTATGAAGGCCAATATCATTACCAGATTTGGTTTCCCTCATATAGTAATCATGGACAACAACACCAATTTCTTCTATGCTGAGCTAGACAAGTTGTACCCAATAATGGAATAAAATCCAACTGGTCCTCTTGCTATCACGTGGTGGACAATGGGAAGATAGAGGATTTAAGAAAGCCACTTTCCAAAATACTTCAAAATATGGTCGATAAGGATAATAAATTGTGACTAGATAAGCTTCTTCAGGATTTGTGGGCTTATCGGACCATGATCCACACTACCACCTAGGAAACTATGTACTCACTAATATACGGGGTAGAGGTGGTGTTACCTATCAAAATCTAAGTGTCATCACATCATTTGGCCATTTTCAATTTGTTTTCCCGGGTTGATAAATCCCCAAAAATTGTTTGATGAATTTGAGTAGTTAGAAAAAAAGGCTACACACTCTTTACAATTTGGAAATCTACCAAAATTATATTGCACGATCCTTCAATAAAAAGGTTCTCTTTCGATATTTCCTCAAAGGAGAAATGATGTTAGTCCTATGATCATGAATGATACCAGGGAAGAAGCCCTCAAATATTTAACCAAAGTGGGAAGGACCATATGCTATACATAGGGTCTAATCCAATGGAGAATACGCCTTGATATCAACGGATGAATAGCTCATCACTGATCCCACAAATGTAATGTTACTGAAAAAATAATTCTCATAAAAGTGTCCCTATGTATTGGTCTAAGCACTATGACCCTAAACTATGAGTCATGATCCCCCAATTTCAATGTCCAAGCTCTACGACCTCAAACCATTATTCATCTTCCTTTCCACATGATGTGAAAATGTTAGGAACTATTCCTTGAAACACAGAAATAAACAATGAATAATTTCCTCTCTATAATATGGTTAAACTAAGTTGCATAAAACATCTTAATTGAAGGAAAATAAACTGCATGATCTCTCATAGAACTACATGCGGTTTGATTCCTTCCCTCGTAGGATACATAGTGACGCCCCGATCCTTGATCCTGGCCCAAGCCCCATAAAAGAAATGAATCATTCACGCCCCATATCTACCCACATTCTTAGAGGAAACCCTTATCATGCCTTCTTTCTCACATTGTGTACAAATCTTGTGAGATTAGGATGGTTAATAGAGATTCTCTTACGAAGGTAAAATATGGGGTAACATGGTAGACCTAGAAACCGTGATAGGTAGAATGAAAGTGCCTCTACAGTTTGGACAAATCCAAATTGGTATGAGGGTACACAATAAACTACGTGCAGCTTGATTTTCCCCTCACAGGATAGGTAGCGATGCCTCAATCATTGATCCAGGTCCAAACCCACTACAAAAGAAAATGAAAATGATACCATCATATTCTCTTCCTTCTTAAACATGCGAAGGGGACTCTGTAGCCACTCCTTGTTTCTCACATCAAGTATAAAAAACATGATATTAGGATTATAGGCAGGGATTATCTCGAGAAAATAATCCATAGGGGAATATGGTAGCTCTGGAACCCATATCTAGTGAAAATATTCCCTCTAGTGTCCCTAACACATTGAGAAAATGTCTGTTGGGAACATCCAGAACTACGTGTGGCTAGATTAATTTCCTCATAAGATACGTAGTGATGCTAGTATTTGACATCCAAGCCTAGCCTCTTATAAAATTACCCTTTCCCCCATGTGTAGGTCATACTTGTATGAGGAGTTCATGAAAAGTCATATCACATGACAATGAAACTGAAAAATTATTAAGAGTTATGTGTGACTCATTTCTCAGTATTATGAATTTTTGTATATGACTCTCAATCATGAGAAGTCAAAATATCCTACTTCCCTCTATACATATGGGCCAGGCCAATGTGGAAGCTCCATGTATGTCGTGGTTAATCATGGTATTGGTTTTATCATATTCCCAGTCACACCTTACCCATTTTTCAAACTCCATACCTTGAGAGAACTAAGATTCTCATAATCATTCAGGGCCATCTAGGGTGGAAGGCCAGTGTCATGTGGACACCTTAGATTGACTATTCATACCATGAACTGATGGCTCTGTATATGTCACCCCAAAACATGCCCTCAGTCAAAGGAAAATTCATCATCAGTAGAGTCCTATCCTATCTCAGGTAAACAATGAAATTCAAGCACCATACCATCCCTCCCGATTTGAGTTCCCCCAGGAGTATGTTCAACACATTCTATCATCATTCATGTATAAGGAATACCAGAACACCTTGATTGGGATCAACTCAAATATTTTAAAGACCTTTATGACACCAAAATTGTCCTCACCACATGATGTTAAATTGCAATGCCCAAATCATCCTCACAACAAGATGTTAAACTGCAAGGCTAAAATCATCCTCACCACACGATGTTAAACTGCATGGCCAAAATCATCCTCACCACATGACACTAACCTAAAAAAGAAAGGGATTTATCCTAATAATTACTCTTAATGTTGAATTAACTATTATTATATGGTGACATAGAACCCTTGAAATCTGTTGTTTCTCACACCGAGCATAGATGACGTGAGCTTAGAGATCATAGAGAGAGATCCACCATGAAATTATGGAATATGGCCCAGGAATTTGGTCGTAGTAGTATGACCCTAAAAGGCATGTCCTAGTTCCCTCCCCCTAAAAGAACCCTGCATCCTAGACATGTGACGTAAAACGAATGGGTATCCCAATGATTTAATAAATACCTCACCCTACGTATGAGTCAGATCTACGTTAGGGACACCATTCTATGAGTAAATCGCTACCCAAATGTCCCCAATATGTCTAGATACACCCCTTCCATAATCCATAAATCATGATTTGAGTGATATTGAATCCTGATAACCCTCCAAGGACATCTAGTATTGAAGGCTAGTGTCTTGTGGACACCATTTATTGACTATTCATATCATTCCCTAGTGGTTCTGCACATGTCACCCATGAAAATAGATGTCAATCGAAGGAAAACTCATCCCTAGGATAGTCCTATCATACCTCAATATGTCCAATGGATTCCAAGCCTCATTCCATAAATCATGATTCATAGAACCTAAAAGTCAAGGTTTACATTCTCCTCCTTTCACACATCCTGGATATATCAGAGTATATGGGTCCGGTTCATCTATGGTCTCTTTGGAGGTTTCTAAAATATATCCCATCCATATGTGTGATTCAAATACGACTGAAATGGAAGATTTCCCCCACTCGTCTCAGGGTTTTGTCAAAGATGTTCAGCTAAAAAGACTCCTTTTTGATAGGGGAACCCCTAGTCAAAGGTCACACATTGTATTAAAAAATTTCACAATCTCCATAATCCTCACATACAACTAGATTCAGAAGGCCAGTGTCTTGCAGAAACCTTTTCTTGAATAAGCATATCATGCCTCGGTGGCTCTGCATACGTCACACCTAGAAACGACCATTAATCAAAAGAAAATCTATCCCCATTAGAGTTCTTTCTAGCCTCTGTATCCTCAAATGTTATTCACGTCTTGTCAAACCCCTAGATTTGGGAAAACTCTTAGATTACAGCTTTTGTGTCTCCTTTCCATGTGGCCCTGAAAAAAAATTAAAAGGGGGACTCTTAACTAAACTGACCATTCACCAGCTCTCCCTCACACAAGTAAGAAATGGGCTAGAACAATTACCCACTCAGAGCCGTCATGAATGTCCCTAATGTTCTCAAATGACACTACTTGGGCCAGCCACCCATTACGGATTCAAACATCAAAATTAATCCAAAATGTTGCAAATACAACTTGGAAATCGGAAACGGAAGCCTAGTGTCTTGACAAAACCATTGATTGACTGTGGGTATCATGCCCTAGTGGTTCTTCATAAGTATCCCAAAAAATATATACATCAATCGAAGGAAACTTCTCCCATAAGAGAGTCCTTTACTACCTCTATATGCCTAATGAATCTCCCATGCCTCATGCATGTCCAAATTCCAGAAGTCAAAGGACAAGAAAAATATCTAATCCATGTTTTAAGGATACTAAAAGATTCTTGGATAACAGTCCCAAGTCGGGGCCCTACCCCATTAAGTTTGA
Organism: Viscum album; assembly: GCA_963277665.1. NCBI lineage: Eukaryota > Viridiplantae > Streptophyta > Magnoliopsida > Santalales > Viscaceae > Viscum > Viscum album. The sequence goes on from OY728119.1 coordinate 1,292,915,052, forward strand.
TCAAAGCTGTTTGACCTAAAACATCAGTATTAAATATGGTTGCTAGTACTGTTAACTGCTAGAAAAGAAGATTCTATAATCTCCATAAGGAAAATCTACCAGAGTCACATCTGGGTAAAAGTTGAATATTGGTTCATTAAGAAAACATTGAGACATTGGAGAAGGGAAAAATATTCTTGGGTTGAAAACCTGCAAAGGGATGCCTATGAAAAATCCATGTTATGCCCGCAAAGCCCATGTCAAGAAGGATTAGGAAAAAACTAGAGTAATTTTAAAAAAAGACTTAAAAGTTTGGGATTAGTTCATAAAACCATAGTAATAGTCGATCTATGTTCATTGAGTCCCTTTTATCAAGAAAGAATTAGAGCTCGATTCGATTATTTCCGTTTGTTGATTTCAAGTCATGGTTTAAAATCAGTACGTTATTGAAATTATGTTGACATGAAGACACGGAGAAGAGGTGTTTAATAGCCAAAAATTTGGTTCAGAAAAAAATAAAGGAACATCCCCAATTCAGCGTCTCTCTTAAAGTATTAAAAAAGTAGTAAGATTACATATAGTGATTTGGGATAGAACTACAATAGGGATTGGGTATCCCTTTCCCAAAGGATGGAAACTGATTTCCATGGACCATTGATGGTCTGTTTGAAAGAAGTTATTTCCTCTATTTCAGTTTTGAATTTCAGATGCACCCACTCTAGGACATCATTAAGTATCACCCCTTCTTCTGGAAGAATTCATAAATGGCGCAAAAAGAGGTTAGTTGCTCCCTCAACCCAGCTGTGTGGGATTCCTACTCTTACATCTCCTCCTCCGGGGTCTCTACCAAATCATGAGCCTTCACCTCATTAGCTATCATATGTTCAAATTATTCTAAAATATATCAAAAAGTTTCCACCAGGAGATGGGATGAATTAAACATGGATAACATGTACTCACAGGGGGAAAGGTCTTCTCAGGAAATGATGATTTGCTAAATAAGGAAGTGAAGGTGCTGATAATCAAAGCTGACCCAACCCAGCTCAGTAAATAACCATTGAAAATTTTCACCCTCATCAGCAATAATCACCAGGGAGTCTCTGCAAAAATTAAACATAACTGGAACCATGTCTCTTTCTGTAATATCTGGTGTCTCACCACAGCACCAACACATTAATACTTCCCTGCTTCCACATTCTTGTAAGCAGGAAGCATCACTATAGGAGTTGGGAGGGACCAAAGGCAAGTCACCCAATATAAGAGCCTCTATTTTCCCTCAGATGGCCCAGCCACTGGAGTCGGATATGGAGGACTAACTACAGACTTCAGGATGATTAGAAATTCTTGGTTGGTTCCAGTCTCATTGTGATCCGGAAAAATGTATGCAGAAGGGGATTAGTCTGAATCGATCCCCACCAAAATGAGTTGTACTGATGTAACCCCTCCTAGACTCTTTTGACGATGGACTGAACACCTTCTTACCACAAGAACATGAGTGGGAGGTGTGTCCATCTTTGTTGATGAAGGGACAAAAGTAGAAGGCATAGCTATTTCACGTCTCTCAATAAAAGGAATGTGTGGTATTTTTGTTGGTGAAAGAATATGATATGAAATGGTCAAGGGTTTTAGCACCTGCCAAACTAGTTCTTTTAGCATCCCCACACGGTGAAAATCTACCCATAGTTAGGCATACTCCAGTGATAGGAAGGTGGGAATTATGATGTTAAGAATGATAATATCTCTATAAGAACATTCATTTATCATCATAAGCCATAATTTCCATAGAACCCCATGATGATATTCTACCCTCAGTAGAACAACCAGATGTAGTGAATTCTATTGAAGACATCCAAACTACCTGGAAAATGATTGGGGAGGTATGGTTCAAAAATAAATACTTCGTATACACGGGGGGTGATCATCACGTCCCGACAATTGATAATGTATGCACATTCATCCCAGGAACCGCACCTACCCACTCTTAATGAACCATGGGGGGTAGGATGCGATGCCAATAATAAATGAGAAAAGTCATTCAACAACACGACTACATCTATAATAGTCAAAGTCCTAGGACAAAAAATTGAAATTATGAGAAGGGTAAGATGAAAGTCCAAATGGGGAAGCCATGTGGTTTGCTGATATTCATAATAGGGGAAGTGTTTCGCCATCCACTCGTAAAAGAATTGGAACTGTCTGCTGAGACGATGCATTGACCTACCTTCCAAAATCTATCTTAATAATTCATAAATCTGGGCAAGGGTAGGAAGGCCCAAACTATTGGTTCAACCGTCCTCCAGTGTGGCCTCCATCATCAAGGTATAGGCCCGAACCCTATTGCATACGTCACAGGATGGGAAGATCCATCCCCATAAAAACATGGCAAAGAAACCTATTAGTATAAGCATAGGTGAAATGTATTATTAAAGCTCATATCTCTATGTGGTATGTCTACCAAATTTGAGGGTGGCAGAATATGACCTTGGGGTTTGGTGGGAATGGATATTGGGATGGGTTCGACTATGGAAAGCCATCAGATTGGGTCCATTTGTCTGTAGGAATAACCGTATCCACGCTATGAATTGGATAAGGGAACGAGTCTTAAGGGAACGATTTAGTGATCCCTCTACCATGACCAGTATGCTCCTTATCAAAGGAGACATGTGATAAGTATCATTCCATGTGGAAGCTGCCAGGACGAACTCATCATAAATTTCTCCAAGAATGGGGAGACCTCCAAGATGGTAGATGTCCAATAGACTGATCCCACCTCTCCATGCAGTATGTGGAAGGTGTTGGTGCTCGAATAATAGCGGATTATCAATTCTAGATGAATTTCACCAGGAGAGAAGATTGTAAACTCAGACAGCTAGCCTTCCTAGTGTAAGCCCACCGCCTCCAGCTAGTCGGGGGACTCCAGATGGGTCTGATTCACGTAGAACTCCCAGGGCCACTCATCATAGAAACATCTTCTGGCCCACAAATTCCACTTGGTAGTCAACACGCCATTAATATTTTCTCATGTGATGAAGATAATGGATGTGTATTCTCATATGTCTAGTCTTGGGACACCATTTAAACACCCGTGGTTTCCCTAAGTCCATGTTGAACCTCACAATATGAAGGCGATTTCTTAAATTGGAGCGGCGATGAATTCTACGGTTGGGGAAATGATGGAATGATCATGTTATCATGGTGGATCTAAGAGGACGAAAGGGATGTCTGGGTCTAGAAATAGTAGTGGCACATAAAATGGAAGGCCAAATCCATATAGTGAAAATATTATAGATAATGGGTATGCTAGAAGCTCTGTCATCAATAATAACATTAGTAAGATGTCACTGGGAATGATGCGTTTTTGAAGATTATCATCGATATTCCTTGCCATTGTGGACCTAATCATTGTCGATTTATCAAGAGCCTAAAAATCATCCATTGTTGCCTGCACAGGAAGATCCAAAAGCCAATAAAAAGGTAGTCCGATAGAAAAATGTTGGATAAAGGCTATGGAAAAATGGCTAAAGTACTTAGAACATATCCAAAAATGGATTCGCTTACTGTTCCTAAAAGCAGTACGCTGAAAGGGAATTTCGTACATAGCATGACACAAGGAAGCTACTCTACCAATGGCTATGGTACAAAAGAAATATTCACAACATAAAAACATGGTATGTGACAGATAGAAAGGCGTAGGCCCTCAAACCATTGACTAGAAAACAGAATGGTCTGTGAAATGAAGAAACTGTGAAGCTCAACCTCAGTGATGTTCGTATTTGGAAGTTGTGGATTATTATTTAAGCCAATATTAATAGTTTTTAATATTCATTATGTGAACAATGAAGCCATGTAGTTTATTCCACAAGTAATTCAGATGTTAGGTATTGAAATTCTACAATCCCATTCGCAAGAAACAAAATGTGGTACACGGACGGGGAAATGGTGTGCAAATCGGTTCGAAGAATGTAAGGAACAATTTGAGAATAGGGTTTTTTTCATGGAGCATGGTACGTGAGAGTGATGGAAGTCAAGAATATTGGGTGTGATTTTTATCTGAGAAATGGTAAAAGAAAAATGACATGGGCCCCTATATATAGGCGTGGTCCCCTCCTATCGGGTCTACATGTTCTACCGTGAACCATTTTCAGTTCAGGACTACTTCTAAATATGAATAGTACCATTTTCATTCCAAATGGACTCATTCTAATGGGGTAATTTGTAGTGTCCTAAAAATTCCACTAAAGAGAGAAATAGAACCCCAATCGCTTTACAGAAGAAATCAAGTACTTCTACTAGTCTATCAAGGCGAAGGGACTCAAACTGAGTTTCATTTATTCAAAGGAACTTGACGGGATTCTTGTATTCAAGGGTTTGAAGTGGCCCATGTACCATCACCATGAAAGGTATGTGGAGAAAAAGAATCATGATCCACCAGGTTTGTGACGTGGTCCGCAAACCACCAGTCCACATGGTGATGTCCAATGATTAAGGCAAACAGCGAACCGTATCGTCGAAAGTGAAATATAGTAGGAAAACATCAGCTTACCGTACCCATCAGTTGACAGGAAAAGAAAACGAGAAGGGTTTTTCAAACCATCATTTCAAACCAAAGACTCTACAAACCCCGGTTAACCGAGTCTTCCACGGGTTAGAATATTCATTCAGTGGGCCTCTGCAAATGGTTCCATGTGCCTAACCGATATGATCACTTTGATGATCTATAAAAAGAGTACATAAGTAGGAGAAGAAGGAGGATGGGTGATTTATAGAGGGAATAACAAATTATGAGAGTTTGAGGGACGATAAAAAATTTCACTCCAGCTTTCGTCTTGTTTCATCAGCAAAGCACGAACCATGAACCACTTCCTCCACAGGTACAGCTGGCAACGAACCATAAAACCGAGGAATTGAAAAATATCAATACAACCACGAACCTAACTTGTAAACTATGATCCAAATACTTCTAGTAGATGAATTTAACCAAAATGGTATTCTATCATACCCTCTTTTAGTATGGTGCCCCGCGTGGTGTACCACTATGTGGAATAAAACCATTGTCGCGTACTCAATCTATACACCAATGTAACCCAATGTGGCACGGTGAGCCCCATACCGCTTTGGTACAAAGTTGGAAATACCCATGCCCGTGTACCACATTGGAATGTGGATGGAACTTGTGCCCGCATACCACTTTAGTATGCGGGGACTTCCCCATCCCGCATGAGAAACCAGTACATGGAATGGGGTGTTTTCGGGTATTATTCCTTCCAGTTACAATCTCACCCCTCTATTACCATCCAGTGCTCCATAATCCCTCCACTAACTAGTCCTCAAACACTCCTCCAAAGCCTCCAACAAACCCCCCAGACCCGTATGGTCAGGCCATTAGGCGTATCATCGCGCCCCATTGAGTCAACATACCCATAGTTAGCGAAGTCATGAAGGCCCTCCCAAAAACGGTGCGGGCTTCGGGAATGCCTTCAAGGCTACATTATCCCGATAACCTAGAGTCTAACATTGGAATTCCAATGTGAACCTCCCTAATATCGGGATTATGGGTGATCACTAGATTTTCCATTCAATGAGGGACTGTGATCAGTAGAAGGGGTTATGTTCTCTCCCCCCTTAGGTGAGGATGAAACTCCTCCACTACCCAGAACGTGCTCTGGGGCCCTCCCACTAAGGTAAGTCCCCAATCCTCTGAGGCAAGACCATGAGACCTTCAATATAATATCACATGTAAAGGTTCATCACTCCATGCCCTCGCCCATCATCCCCACCAGCCACCCCTTCAATTGGACTCCCTCCCCCGCCAATAGGGGAGGAGGCATGTGCATTTTTGGATATTTTGAATCCTATTGTTTCTCACACCGAGCATGACTCGGGTGGGATTAGTGTTTTGTGAGGATCACAACATCTTTACACATTCTAAACTACGAGAACTCTGATTCTTGGTCAAAATAGGATATGTAGGACGCCTTCTAGAAGGCCCATGCTTGAATGGGTGCCCATCCATAAAGGGTCCACCCTACCATACCCATTCAATTGGGAAGCTTCAACGCGTAATCCCCACACATTCTGAACTATGATAACTTCGATTCCTAATCAAAATAAGATACATAGGATGCCTATCAGAAGGTCCGAGCTCCAAAGGGTTCCCGTCAAAAAGGGTTCACCCAATCATGTCTTCCCAAATGGGTTTCTTCAACGTGTAATCCACACATATTTTGATCTACATGGGTTCAGATACCTCTCCCGAGGATACGGAAGAAGACTTCCTTGTAGGATCGATCCCAACATCATGTTACCTTGCACTGCCTAGATTACCATAAACACGGGATCACCTTCTAAACCGGCTAAGTCAACATCACCTCTGTAGCATCAAACACCTCCATGCTCACAAAGATAATTCAAAAAAGGGTAAACCATGGACACAGTCTTTGGTAATTAACCAAGGATTCATTAACATATGAACATGATATAAATCTATAAGAGAGTCCCAAAAAGGAAACAATCCTCCCCCAGAAGGGTGCGGTGAGCCTTACCTCCCATCCTCAAGACCAATGGACTCATTAAGTGTCATTGGAAAAATCACCAGTCAACGAACGCATTTCTTTGGAAAGAAGGTCCATGAATAATGGATACAATGTCCATTGGGAATTATTGGGTCCACAAATAAACCCATTTGAGACCATCTGAGGTTGTTATATCTGTGAAGGATCGATTGCATGAGTGCTTAACTCCCACGTGATCACCTGCTGGGATTGACGGTTCCCACAGTGTTAATAAAACATTCTTTAAAGGATAATAATGTTGAATGGGCCGAGACAAAGGAATGGTAAATTTTATAGGAACCCATCCCTATGGAAAATGAGAAAGGTGGTGATCCTCGTCATTCCATCTCCGCACCACCAGAAAAATGAGCCACCTCAGAGAAGGAACAAATCCCCATATCAGACTAAGAATTGGGTTTCTTGGGATCTTTTGAGGAATTATGATTAAGAACATCCATGATCATTGGGATAAATTATCATCTCAAAAGGGGTTATAGTTAAAAAAATTAATAAAACCCAAATTCCAAACCAATGATTTTGTTTCTAATGATTCAAATGAAATTCACTAGAGAAAGGGTGTTCTATTGTATTCCGAACCCGAAGATTTGAGTTATCATGAACAACACTAACTCATAAGAAAAATTATTAAATTAATTATCCTAAAAATACACAGCCCCAATGCATTCTCCCCATTTATCATCAGAATGCAATTTTTTTGTTTTTATTTATCGTTAAAATAAATTTATCATGAAATTTAATGTTTAATTACTCTATCATTGGAACATAAAAACATAGACTCTTAATTTCAGTAAAATTCACTTAATAGAATAAAAACTAGCAAAAAATGTAGTAACTTCATCTCCCTATGGATCAATCCCATAATTTCACTATACTAGTATTATGTTTGAGAATTTCAATTTGGATTGTCAAAATTAACACTTCATATGAAATGACACCAACTAATATGACAACAAGTGTAAATTGTGCACTATCACTGGAGAGAGTCCCAATTAGATTGAGTGTGCTAACATGATGAATATTGACCTTGGTGAGACTATGTATGCTCATAGAATTACTAGGTTCTTTTATACCAACCAATGTTCCTAGAGCATGTCGATGCTTCCTTAAAACCAAAAGTGTGATCGCATGATGTGTGCTTGTAATTGATAGTGAAGTGTTAAAGTAATATCCCATTTCATTATTTTGATTTTTATGTTACCCGTGAAATTAAATCCTCCATTTTAGATTAATATTTATTTATTCATATATATTTTTGAACATTGATTCTTTTAAAGAAACTAAATTATTTAATGAAAAGGAAACTATAGGTTTTTTTCAAACTACACTTCCAAAATAGAACAAGCATTTTTCATTGTAAAAGAATATTTATTGATTAATAGTGGTATATTATATGAAGTTTCCTCAAAAAACATATATGTATGGGATATATGAATATTTGGTTTTGTATGATAAATGTATAGAAAAGAGATCATTGTAGTCTGGTGGATCTTCTTAATATTCATCATCCTTACTTAGTTCTCATGATTATGGGTCATGATGTGTTTAACTCATGCAGAGTATTATGGGGATCCTTGGTGGGTGTTTGGGATGTTTTGTATTGAATTATTTATCCTTGAAATTATCTTGTATTGAATTTTATATGTATGTTGACAGTTAATTTATATATTTGGTGCAATGTTTTAGAGTTATTGGTTTCCATTTATTCATTATTCTATGTTTGTTTATTTACATATTTTAAAAAAAATTATTTGTTTTCATGGGAATCTCGATATGGATGTGTCATAACAAAAATCTAGGAGGCATCTAAGTGATATTTATTTGGATTTTAAGGGAGAAATTGTTCCAAATTATTATCTTTTGATATAATGGTTCTTTTCACCATCCTATGGTGATATGAAATGTGGTTCGAGCCTTGTACCGAGGTTGGTGGTGTGATGTGATAGATAGAATCAGTCTGGTTTAATATATAAATAATATAGCATCATTTGATATATATAATATACATGATATAATATATTGAGATATCACATATATTAAGGGTTTTTAATCTTATACACAATCTATATTATATGATATGATTAGTATTGCACACCAAGTTTATCATACGCATAGGCTTATCATTGGCTATGATTACAGGGAAATAATTTATCACTTCTCTAATATGAATGTTACTAATAAACTATTTTATGCACCATGACTTGTCTATGTCCGATTGAGAAATTTATGTATTGTGAAATAATATATATATATATATATATATATAAAATAAAATTTCTTATTGAATTTCAATTTTTAAAATAAATCTTCAATTTATTAAAATATTCTAAATTCTATAAAAGGGTATTTTTGTATATTTATTATATATATGAAAGTATTATAAATTATATAATTGCACATTTTTTATAAACAATTATTCAATTGAATATGAAACTTATATTTAATAAGTATTAAATAAATATTAATTGTTAATATTAAATACCCTTTTTAAATTATATGGTATGAATTATAATTATCATATTTGTTTTTGAATAGAAATTATAACTGTGACTTATAATGTTACTATTAATTAATATATAAGAAAAATATAAAAAATTTTATATTTAAAGATAATAATTATCCATAATTATTTAATTTGAATTATTCAAATTAGAGTCATTAATTGTGATATTATTTAAACTATATCAAAAGGGAATTTAATAATTGATATGATCAAGGTTTAAATACAGTTAAATATAAGATATATGGATTATAAAATGTTAATTAAATAATATAATTAAAATATAAATTATTTATATTTCATTTAACATTTTATTTTTAATATAAATGACATTAAATTAATAACATGAAAGTATTCGTGTCACGAATAAATATAAAATGAAAATTTTTATTTAATTATAGATTATTTATATTACATTGCTAAATAATGAAATGTTTACAACTAGCTTAATTTATAATATATTCATAAGTTCTAACAAACCTAAATTTAAGATTATAATAATAATAATAATAATAATAATATCTTTCTTAACATGAAACACATAGCATTAAGTAAACTATGGCATTATATAAAAATATTATTTTAAATATGACCATTATAACATTGTTGTTTAATTGGTGGTATAAATAAGAATAAAATTATGAAAATATTTATAAAGGTTTTATTTAATTTATATGTGTTTAAAAATTAATAATAAATTATTTTTCAATTTTTATTTAAGACATTTTTAGGCATTAAATATATATTTTCCTTAGAAATGGTTTTTTTTGCATTTTATGTGCGAACAAGCTAATTATTTTCTAAAAATTGTATTTATAAATTTTATCTAATGAATTATATATAAATTTTTTAATCACCATGTAAATATTATCATATTGTGAGTGTATTTTATTTTTCTAATAATAGTTTTTTTGATTAGTGAAAAATTTATTTTCATAAAACAATAATTTATTTTTAATAAATAAAATAAATGAAATATAAAATTATGATTTTAATTTAGTATTGATTTAAAATAATTCTAATTTAATTAAAGATACTATAATTAATTATAAATAAATTAATGTTATATAGGATTTTGGTATGAGTTTATTATTGTTGCTAGAAACATATTTTTTCATTAAAACTCTTCTTCAATGTATGTGATAAATTTTTATTGAAACTGATTTATAACACATATAGAAATATAACGATGAAATTTTAATTAAATATTTGTAATCCTGAGGTTATAATATTGTAAATATAACACTTTATTTTTTGTCATTATGAATATTAATCATGTTAACGATATTTCACCTCAGTAAGTGTAAAACTAGGTTACATGTGTGGGGGAAGACATTATAATCTCTCTAAAAGATTCTATTATCCTATTATATAATTTTTGTTATAAAAAATAAAATTTAATTTATTAAAATAATAAATTTTAAAACATTATTTTGGATTTCAGAACCCATGGTTGACTTTTTTGAACATAAATTATATTTTATCCTAATAATTTTTTTTTTGGAATTACATTTAATTGAATGTTTGGATAGATCCATTTGATTTTGATTTTCCAAAAGTCTAAAAAATGTTAATTTTTTATATTTAGGAAAATAAATTCAATGGATTCATCTTTGTATAGGACTTCAAGATGAAATGGTTTTTTATTATTAATTACTGTATTTGTGTAAAACTATTTTTCATGTGTTTTTCATATTCACATTAAAATTTAGATATTTCACTTTTATATTTTGATCCTAATAAAATAGTCTCAAAATTTTGATTCATCATTTTCAAATAAATAATATATATTCATTTTATTTTTGAACATATAACTATGTTATCATAGGAAAAAGTTATGTCATCACAGGTATGGTTAAATTGAGCTTAAATGGGGTTTGATATAAAGATAAGGAAAAAAATATCCAAGAAACATATATAAATTTTGTAATTTTATGATATAAAATCATATTTATAATTTTAATGTGCTTTGGTATAACTTTACATTATTATTAAATAAATTATATTTAAATACATTGCAAAAATTCGCAGTGTTTCATTTTTGTCACTTATAAATATGAACACACTATTATCATTTATTCACATAGTTTATAAAATTTATATTATAATATACATACCCTAATACATTAATATATTAATTACCTTCATTACTTATCTTTCCATATTCTCTTAATATCATCCCATGAATGAAAATGATGTAAGCTATAAGAGGTTTCTCAAAGAAGTGGTAATCGTCTTACTTAAATATTTAAAAGTTTATTTATTCACGTAATTTCTATAAATATATTTCACAGATCATAACATGATTATTAGTATCTCATAAATAAATTTATCTTATATTTTGGTTATGGTAAAATTATTTTCTACCTCTTTTCCATAAAATGGGAAATGAAATTATCACTTGTGAGTATGTGTAGAATACCGCCTTCACATAGCGATGTGATTAATTTTCTATATCCGCCTCTAAAATATTGTTATGATGATATATTAAATTTATATATATGATATTTAGGATGTTATAATTAATTTATATTTATAAAATATTATCTACTTGAATTTCCTTTTTCTTATTAAAAAATGGAAGTATCATTCATTCTTACATATAGATTATTATCTCCATTAATGTTATATTTCATTTTTGATATATGAATTTTTTGGATGGTACTAAAATTATATATAGTGAATAAATTTAACACGTATTACTATAATAAACCAATCTAAATGTTATAATTATATCATACCTTGTAATGTTCTTACTCATTCAGTCTTTATAATATTATTTTATTTTACTCAGTTTTACCACATGCATGAGCGCTGATATAATGTTTATGTAATTAATGATTGAGGAATATTTAATACTAGTGATATTATATAATGATATATAAATTACATTGTTAACATTTTGATTATTAAAGAACTATGAAAAAAGTGACTTCTCATCTCAATTTCCCTTATTTGAGTATTATACCATTTTCCCATATGATGTGTATAAACTAACCTATGGACATATTTTATAATATTATTACTAATAAGCTTTTCTTACAAATAAATTTCAATTTTTCTAGCCCAACTCCTTTTGTTTCAAAAGATATGAAAAGTATAAGGGGTTCCTTAACAAAATTTCTTTCCATTGAGTTATATTACTTTCTCATAGACAATGTTATGAAAATATAATGTGTAAATAAAATCTTATTTTTTGATATATTTATAGTAATTTAATTTGGATTCATAATTTTTACACATAATAAACTCATATATTAATTCTCACTTTAATTTTATGATCTTTATAAGGGTTTCACATCACAATTTATTTCTATGAGACATATGTTATAATCACCACTTGTTTCACTCATGTGTAATATACACCACCTCTTTAATATACTATATCATGAATCTATTTATAATCATGGTAATAAAAATTATTTTTATGTTATTTATTTAAATGGAGTTATAATTTAATATTCATCAAAAGTGGTAAGGGTTTATTTTACATTCTAATATTTATTTGGATTTGATTATATTTATGTTTTTTTTGTAAGAGTTATATAACATTTTTATATCCTATACTACATATACATTTTTATACTCTAGTAATTTTGATAAAATACATGGGTTTATTTTTTTTTCATCTCTCTATGTATTAGAAATTACAAAATAAAATTTTTATGGAATATTAATTTTGTTATAATTTTTCCTGAATATTCTTATTTCATGTCCATGTTTTCATTAAATTATTTTAAACAATAATTTACCTATTCTAAAATGAATTTTTTAATTTCATTTTTATATAAGTATTGTTTTCTAAAAAATTATTAAAATGAAATGTAATTTCCCAGATGTCTCTTGTCCATTACCTTGCTGGAATCTGGAGTTTGAGGGGTTCTTGGAGGTCAAGGTGACTTATTCCTGACATTTCCCAAATTTCTAGTTCGTAAACAGTGTTTCCAGAATAGTAGGCTATTTCTTTTTCCATATTTCTTATTCAAGAATAGTGTTTCCAGAATAGTTTTTTATTTCCAACAACAGGCAGTTTTCATTTTCTAAATTTCTAGTTCATGAATAGTGTTTCTAGAACAGTAGGTTGTTTCCAATAGTAGACTATACTATTTTCCAAATTTCTATTTCCTGAATAGTGATTCTATAACATTAGGTTATTTCCTACAGTAGGCTATTCCTTTTTCCAAATATCTAGTTAATGAATACTGTTTCCATAATAGTAGGTTATTTCTAACAACAGACCCTTTGCCAAATTTCTAGTTCATGAATAGTGTTTCAAGAACTTTAGGCTACTTCCAACAACATGGTATTCCCTTAGCCAAATTTTTAGTTCATGAAGAGTGCTTCCAAAATAGTAGGCTATTTCAAACAATAGGTTATTCCCTTTTCCAAATTTTTAGTTCATGAATAGTGTATCCAGACCAGTGATGTTCTGCTGTGTTTCTAGACCAGTGAGGTTTCCAGGATGATGAATCATCCAAAACTTTTTAAATTTATATGTTGGTTGTACACAGTTTTCATCTTCCTATAGTATTTCCCCTTTGACATTTCATTTGACATAAAATTAATTTAAATCCACGTTTTAATGATTCTAAGGTTGATTCAAAGGCCATAACTCTTGTTTTAATATTTTTAACAGTGGTGAAACCCTTACTTGGTCAAACCAAGAGGTTTAATGTGATCCTCTCATTAATGAAAAAATTCAGCATAAATTAAATTACTGCTCTATTAAATCTTATTAAGGGATGATATATCTTTTTTCCTTGGTTCTTCTTTCTTGTTCCCTAGTGCATGATGCTCAAACCCTTCCTATGTTCCCAAGAAGACATGAGATCAATATGCACTCCTTAGATCATCCCTTCTTTGGGGATTCACTACTCTTATTGCACCCTCTTGTTTTGGGGGAGACCGGGAGTTATTGATCAAATTCATATATAAGTTCTTGATGTGAGGAAGAAACGACGATATTTGATCATCAAGGTAAATAATTATACTTTTGTCTCTCTTTTATGGGTATCATGTAGGGTGGGTTTGAAAATTATTACATGAGACATAGTTGAACCCCGACCTCTAAAAAATAAAATAAAAGACTATTAAATGGAAAGGGGATGGGGAATAGATGTTGTTGTTATTATTATTTTATGCATTTTGAATTTTACAGGATTAAGCCTATTAAAAATTATGGTCAGTGGTGGCCCTTGTTTTCACACTAGTAATGCTTTATTTTCTATACATCATAGTGATTACAAAGGTGAAAAAAGTAAAAACGTTAAAAACATATACCTTGCTGTTTAAATGGATTAATGATGAAAGTAACCCCTGTGTTTTCACCCTAGTTAAACAAACGAAAAGAAGGAAGTAGGTGAATAATGTTGGTCGAATATGTAAAATTCCTGATCTGTTTAAATGATATGCATTTGGAATCTGTTTGGTACCATGTACGGGTTATGAGGTGTTGTTGTTTAAATAATGGGGTGGTATTGGATGTTTAATAGAACCTACAGTTGAGAGATTGATCGATTGTTCACCGGATGATATTGTAGGCAGCTGTACTGCCTTTGGTAGTGTTGTGGCCACAAGCCGGAAGGGACTTGGTTTGAGGCATCTATCATTCTTTTTTCTTGTAAGAAAAACTACAAGTGAACTGTTAAATCACTCCCTTGTTGTTTCTATTTTTTTGTTGTTCCTTCTTATGGTTGTTTCTGTTAGTTGGACAATAGTGAAGGAATAGTTTGACTATAAATTCTAAAAATTTATAACTTGATTTGGGAGTTTTAGGATTGTCGTTCTATGAATGTCATTGTGGAAGCAATGCTATGCCATGTTATTGGATCTTTATTTTAGAATCCATAGGACATGGAAGAGTGATTTTCAGTATTAATAATGTATTTTATTTATTATTAGAGATCACTGCACCCTTGTTGAGGACTTAGTTCCAAACATCCCCATTTTATGGGGGGTGTTTTCCTAGGTCATTAGATCCTTTTTTACTTCCTCTCCCAAAGTCCATGATGCTCTGAGGTGGTTACTTTAGACCAAGACTCTTCGGGCATGGTGTGTTGTTTAATCCTAGATCATTTTGTAGTTTTATGTTATGGATATGAGGCCTGGGTTTTCTCTAGGCGAATGTTCCCAAGTGTCTTGGGGTGAATCCTAGGTGATATTGGGCGAGTGATGAGGTTTTAGTTTCCCAGGATTCTTCAGGATGGGTCTCGGGTGTCTTTGGGTTAGATGTGTGACTATTGTAGAGCCCAGTTCTGTGTGGATAGAACTATGTGGGATGTGGTTTTGATTGGGCCCATGTGTCTGTGAACATGTTGTTTGGTTATGGCATAGGATTTTGTGGGAATGATATGTGGATGGTTTTGGACGAGTTGTGTATGGGCGGGATATGATAGTGGAACTTGCAGGGAAGGTTTGAGGCATAGGATGTCTATATGACCAGTGAGAGGGTGGTGCGTGGTACCGAGTAATGTTCTGCTATACTACTATATACTTGGATTGAAATATTTGGGGAGTGTAACTTTTGAGGCTGGGTGGTTAGTTTCCTTTCTTGATGATTGGTTACTTTTTTCATAGGGAATTAAAATTTCACTCCACTTATGCATAAGATATTTAGGTTCCCTACTGAGTATACTTGTATTCTGACCCTACATTTACTTTTAGGTTTCTAGGAGGGCTTTGGGGACCATGTGGGACCCTACTAGTCCAAATATTTGGAGTTGCTGTAGGCTGGTGCTCATTTTTCCTTCTTCTGCTAAATTTTCCGTTTTTCTTTTTGGTATTACACTTTGTAGATTCTTATACTATTGATTCAGTTTTGTTTAAAATATGAATGTGGGTTTGGATTTGGGTTTATTTTTATACATATTGTACCTTGGTGTTTAGTGTATGCCTTCTCTTATCTCTTGATCTGGTTAAAATAAAAAATTCTGAAACCTCCATTTTTGTGAAAATATATACCCTTGGTGTTAGTCATCACTCCAGGGCCTACATAAGGAAAGAATCTGGGGACGTTATCTCATCTTCGTCTTGTGTATGGATGGGCCGGACACTTTTCCACCCATTCCATTGTCCTGTCAAAGAAGGGTCATGATAGAATGGTATTAGAGGTGATAGTTGAGAGATAGGATGAAGTCTAAAATTAGAAATAATGAGAATTGTGTCGGATGGTAGGGCCACAGTGATTGGAAATCCAACTGCATGACATAGACCAGGGAACACCAACTAGGACACTAGATTTTAGATCCCCACATGATCTGATGCAAGGACTCTAAACCTACTAAATTAAAAAGTGATCCTACATTGATTACAGAGTATATACCCTAGGAAAGGTAAATTAATCACAGTGACTTTTTTTCTTACTTGAATTGGGGTGTCTTGATGAGAAAATTTAATAAGATTATAAATAAATATTGAGTAAAATTTCTTGATACTCGAGCTTAGTCAATCCTTGTTTTTGATTAGAGTTATGGTAGCTGGACATCATTCATATGTGTCGCGGGAATTTGAGGCTTAGCAGGTTTTTCTGACTGATTAGTAGAGGGTTGACCGAGAGGAGGAGGATGAGAGGTGGCAGCGGACTCTGCATTCCTTCCAGCAATAGACCCTCCGGAAATACGAGGGAATCATCTCTGAATTAGAAATAGAAGGTTGGATTGATGAGATAGAGATGATTTTCAATCTGATCTATACTGCAAGGGAGTACTATGTCCCATTGGAGGTCAACCAGATGAAAGGAGCAACACGTTAGTGTAGGACGCTCTACCTTGGAAAAAGATGGCGACATATGTTCAATTGGCCATTTTAGAGATGGAGTTTCGAGAGGAATTCTTTTCATCTATATAAAAAGCATATAAGAGACAATAATTTATCTCCCTTCAGAAAGTAAGAATGTCGGAGAGGGAATTGGGTATCATGTTCAAGGATCTCTTTCAATTTTCTCTGGAAAACATTCCGGATGAGGAGTCTCGGTCGAGATGTTTAGTGGAGGAACTTCGACCGTCTCTTCAGTATGTTGTTACTCCATTTTACCTACCAACGTACATAGAAGTACAGAAGAAGGGTGAGGTGGTGGAAAGGATGCACTCACGAGAAGGCATGCTGCAAGAGGGGAGCCATCCTGGTTCATCAAAGGGAAAGGCAATCAGAAACATATCTTCAGTGACATGGCCTTCTAGTTTTCGACCAGTGGGGAGTAGACCTCATCAGTTCCAGTTTCGATCCTCTGGTTCTCGCCCTTTTTCTATGGGTCTAGGATCGATATTCTTTTCCTATGGAGTTTTCGACACATTCAAAGCCAATTCCCTACTCGAGGTCAATAAGGTGGGGGTGGGTAGGTTCATCTCCCATCATAGGAGCAGTAGTTTCATGTGAGGCATTTTCAGTAATAGCCCCCTTGATCTCTGAGGGTAGATGTTACGGGGGGAGGCCGACCTCAGGGTGCTACTCAGGGACATTGATTTGGGTGTGGTCAAGGAGGTGGTTGATAGTAAATATCCAGATGATCTAGGTGCAGATAGTTTCACGCTACAGAGTTAGCAGTGCCAGCGGGGTTGGAGGTTAATCAAGGTATGATCTGTTTGTTCAGCACTCTTGTTTCTAATTTGTTTGATTTTATGGATTCACACTTTTTTGTTGCACTCGATATTTCCCTTGCTCCAGATCTGGATGCAAAAAAGACTTCCCATGCCCCTTGTGTTGAGTACACTATTCTGAAGTCAGACATGTTTGTTTTATGTTTTCTAGGGATGTAGACTGATGTTAGGGCCACATCAGTCTCTTGGGGATCTTCTTCTATTGCATATGCAGTTGTATGATGTTATTCTAGTTATTAACTATTTATTACATATGTGTAATGTTATCATATTATTCTGAATAAGAGTCATGTTTTCCATTGAGGAAGGACATTGTGTGTATTTTTTTCAAAGAGCAGAGGTCTCAGATGGGAAGCCAGCGTGTGGAGCGTCTTCTTTTTATATTGTTTGGAATTTCTGTGGAGTTGGTAGATACTGATATTAGGGAAGTTCCAGGGGTTTTCATAGTTTTTCTGGATATCTTTCTTGAGAAGGTTTTGACTCTACCCCCCTCGACGTGATGTTGAGTTCATGATAGACTAACAACCTGGTGCCCGTCCGATTTCTATGGCTCCCTATCTGATGGTTCCTTATGAGTTGTGAGAGTTTCAAATTCAAAATAACAACCTGATAGATGTAACTCCCTCACCCCAGTTACCCAGAGTCGGTGCATTATTACATAACATTGGAATGATCACAAGAAATATCATGTCTCGAAAGACCGATTAGTTTTGTAGCCTTGGAATAACTAGATACGTTCATAATGTTTATCTTACATTATAAAATGAAAAACTACAAAAATATAGTCTCCATAGTCCACACTCTTATCCCCTCATACTATCCCTACAGGTTAATCATAAAATACTTCTTCACATCCTAGGAAAAATAAAACATAGAAAGGGGTGAGCTCAAATGCCTTGTAAGGATAGCAGTATAGCAGAAACATTCATAAATAAGCATAAACATTTAAGGCAATGTATAACTAAAACCAAATCCTTTTAAAACTCTATCTTCATCATAATATGGGAGAAATAAAATGAAATAATTCCATATACTTATTCACATGAATATTATACTAGTTTAATAATCACATGCAATATCAATAACCACATTCATAATGATGGAATGCATAATTCCAGACTATCAGAACCACATAGCCAAGGCCTCAAGCCAAGACTAAAAATAATATTTTGTCAAGCCCTTTTCCCAAGACACTAGTTTGTCTCATGAGACTTACCGATGCATCTAGGAGCTATAGTGGGCTCCACCCATCACTTATTAAGTCCAATACATTCCTCATATAAATTGGATTGAACATAACAAAAACATTCCTGTTAAGACTAGCATACGAAATGTAAATAATTTATTCATAAAACATTAATGGTATAAAAATAACACATCCACACTCAAAAATATCACAAAACCTTCAACACAATATGGAATATTTGTATCATAATAAGCTTCCAATAAGCTTAAAATCCATCAAAGTATGTTGACATAGATGAAATAAAAACTATTTGAGATAAATATCTCTTTTTTTGAAATCATTTAAAAGTCACATAATTATAAAATAAAACTTTTACTTTGAAAATATTATTAGAATCTTGTATGAGAAGCTTTGAAGATTTTATAATGGAAAAAATAGTCTCACCCATCGTATAAGTTATAAAAACATTCTTACTTTAATTCTGTTGAAAGGTTAAAAAGGACCTTATTTGGAAAATGATGGAAGGATTCCTTTATAAACTTCTTATAAAAAGTCAAAAAAGGGTATAAACGACTTTAAACCATATTATCTAAAATATTAAGAATTTTTTGAAACACATTTTTATGAAACATGGATTTGGATGATAAAGAGTTCCTAGTAGATAATTACGTATAAACAACCTTGGATAATGAAGAGATTGTGAAATAAACCATTACCTTGTACTTTTCATTGGTTATGGGTTGGTTAACCTCCTCTATAATGGTGAAATAATTTTTATTAAATTATACAAGAATTATAAACATTAATATGATAGCATATATTATTTTTAACATTGATTTGTTAATAATATCTTAGTATTATCATTGTTTTGGGTGTTAACTTACTCATTTTCTTTTATATGTTTTGTCACGTAAGTTGAGTTTTTTATGGATAGGTTGTATCTTATTCATATAGAGAATGATATAAAGTCCTTAAACATTATTTTTAATCATTAAATAAGAATTATTCTTGAATGGATACGATGGGGAATAAATCTCATCGCTTTTGTGGAGACGGTAGTCTATACATACACACGAGCGACAATTTCATTCTTTTGATATTGAAATAAAAAACAATTGGATGGTTTATCGTATATACAGAATAATTATCATGTTATATTTATTATTTACATGAATTACACATCATTATTATACCCATCCAAATAATAATTTATTGAATAACAATTACACCACATCATGGAGACGGTAGGTCGTACGTACGTACGTATGGTGACATGTCATTCAAGGGATGGATAGAATAATGAATTTGTTTGTTACATAATTATAATAACATCACAGTATATAGAAGGTACTGTAGTTATTATTTTAGAATGAAAATTACAAGGAAAGAAGAAGTTGAAGAATAAAGGAACTTGAAAGAGGGTGGTGAAAACATTACCTCTTCTCCGGGTTCTTCCATTTGATTTGATCAAAAGGGCTCCATAGGATGGATTTCTGATCAAACTAAGGCATCTAGGTTGAAGTGAGGGAAGTTGAGAGAGTATTTTGGTAGGTGTTGGCCCACCCAAAAGGCTTTGAATGTGTGAATTAGTGATAAGGGGGAGTGCCCTTTTATAAGAGTGGTGAGGGGCACCTTTGGAAAAGCTAGAAATATTATTTTATAATAAATTCATATTCAGTTTCTAAAGGCTAAAAAGTTGATTATTTAATTTTTAATGTGGGGATGAGTCAAAAACCACTCAACCAATATTATTTTGATAGGTTTGGGTCATTATATTAACCTTATCTTTTAGTTTTAACTCTTAGTTAATTAGTTTGTCACTTACCATGTCACTTTGTATTTTTATATTATATAGTTAATAAACTTACTATATACATTCAAGAGACCTCCAAGTGGTCCATTAATGATACACCTATTATGATACAAGTCATTTGGACGATCCTTAGATTTTTAGGAATAGAATATAAATTAATAATATAATATTTGTTTGAAAAACTCTTTAATGTCAATTTTGACACTATTGGGTATTTTGTTTTTGATAATTTCCTAACAGCATTATTACTTCAAAAAAAAAATTATATAATCAATTATAATATGTCATATTAACCTAGAAAAATAGTGTAATTCATAAAAAGTCTCAAATTACTTTTATTTTGATATTTATATTATCAATTATTTTAATATTTCATTAATTAGGTAATTACTGCATCACCATTTTGTCATATATAAATTAAATTATTTAATGTATAAAAATTATAAATAAAATACCATTATTTAAAAAATCATTTTATATTTTTAATGAATATTTATAATCGAATTTATATTATTCATAACATTGTATTAAAAATGTTTTACTAAATAAACTTTGATTTTAACTCTTTTAAATCTTCTTTGAATTAAATAATAATAAATGTCCTAATCTAATCCAAGTGGACCTAAATGATAATATTTTATTCTTAAGGTTGTTTTTGGTCGATATATACTTGTCCAATAGAATTAGGACATTTGTTAGGGTAATATTAATATCATTTTTACACTTAATCACCCTATTTACTTTTAACCTTGGTAAATAAAAGGAAAACGTTACTATTCACCAAAAATTATTTTCATCTCATTGAACCACATTTTACTACTTGATATTAAACTTTTCATTCAGATTTTTTAAATTCCACTCACAAAAGCGGTAACATTATGTTTTATGTGAATTTCCAAATTCTCCTAGGAGGTGGGTAAAAGACGGTGAAAAGTTCAATTAAATTTATATATATCAAAAATTATTCTAAACTAACTCCAATGAATTACATTAAACTTATATAGGTATTATGTATATAATTTGACCTTAATTAAATTTAAATTAAATAAATAATTATTTAAATAAAAATTTGTTTTTTAAACTATAACTCAGTGTTTTTTTCTATTCATCAAAAATTGATAGTTTTCAGAAAAATATCAAAATATCACCCTAGGCTAATTTCAATTTTATAAATCCAAAAATGAAGTCCATTTTGAAAGATAACATATATAAAATTCCAAAAAGTGGGTATTACTATTCAAAACACCTAGTTTTATTGGTTGTGGTGTGTGTGTGTGTTATAAATCGAAGTTGCGTACAATACACGCTACTATATTATTCAAAGGAAAGCGTACTGTGGAAGCATGGTGTGTTACACTCTCCCCTCCTTCAAATAATTTCATCCTCAAAATTTCTAGAATACAACCAAATAAAAAGTCTCATGTGGTTCTTCATCATAAGTTTTTAGGGTTCCCACGTTTCCTCTTCCATCTTATGGTTTCTCCAAAAAACTTTTACCAAACGAGTCGTCCGGTTTCTTAGTACATGTTCTGTCATATTAAGAATTCTGAAGGGCTCTTCGCAATAAGACAGATTGAGTTCCAGTTATAATTCGTCATATGTGAGTACATGCGTTGGGTCAGGCATGTATTTATTCAAAAGTGATACATGGAACACATTGTGAACTTTGGAGAGACTTGGCGGCATTGCCAAACGGTAAGCTACAGCCCCTATTCATTCTAGGATTTCGAAAGGTCTGATGTACCTAGGACTCAATTTACCCTTCATACCGAAACATTTAACTCCCTTCCATTGAGATACCTTCAAGAAAATATGATCTCCTACCTGAAATTCCAAATCCTTCCTTCGGTTATTGGCATAGCTCTTCTGCCTACTTTGAGCTGCTTTGATGTGGTTTTGGATTGCATTTACCTTTTCCATTGTTTCCTTGACCAGTTCTGGGCCTACAAGTATTCTTTCACCAACGTCATCGCAACAGGTTGGTGTGCGACATCTCTTTTAGTAAAACGCTTCATATGGTGCCATCTATATACATTAATGGAAGCTATTATTATAGTAAAATTCTACCAGAGGTTAATATTGATCCCACATACACTGAATGTCAATCGAGCATGATCTCAACATGTCTTCTAAGGTTTGAATAGTCCGTTCTGATTGTCCATATATTTGAGGGTGGTAGGCAATGCTCAATTGAAGTTCAGTATCAAGGGATTTCTGACAACTCTTCCAGAATCATGAAGTAAAATGTGGATCATGATCAGAAAAAATCGATAGGGGTACTCCATGAAGTCTCACCACTTCATTAATATATAGTCTTGCTAGACGTTCCAGTGTTAGATCTTCTCTTATAGCAAGAAAATGTTCTAACTTGGTAAGATGATCATCAATAAACCATATTGCGCCATAAATTCTTGGAGTCTTTGGTATCCCCATGACAAAGTGCATCATAATATTTTCCCATTTCCACTCTGGTATGGGAAGAGGTTGCATGACTCCTCCTGGATGATGCCTTCCAGCTTTCACTTGTTGACAAACTATACATCTCGACACAAAATCAACAATCTCCCTCTTCATGTTGTCCCACAAAAAATTTTCCTTCATGTATCTATACATTTTGGTGCTCCCAGGGTGTATAGATAAATTGGAACTATGAGCATCGTCCAACAATTCCATTTTTAGATCAGGTATATTGGGAACACAAAGTCTCTTCCCAAATTGCAATATTCCATCTTCATACCCAAATTCATTCAATCTCCCACCATTCACAGCTTTAATATTCTTTTGAAATTCTTCATCATTGGTCTGAGAACTCTTAATCCTTTCCAGTAAAGATGGTTTGTCAACCATTTGAAAAAGCACATATGTTTCACCTTCCATGGTTTTTCCCATGTCCATCTTCACTAGATTCATGAAAATTGGATACCTTTCAATTCTCATATTGTTCAAAAATCCATGATATTTTCTTCTCAAAGCATCTTCCACCTTATTTTCCTTCCCGGTGTGGTAGTGTATCGTACAATCATAATACATGATTAATTCAAGCCATCTCCTTTTCCTCATGTTGAGTTCTTTTTGTGAGAAAATATATTTCAAAATATTGTGATCAGTATAAATCTCACATTTTTTACCATAGAGGTTGTGCCTCCATATCTTCAAAGAAAATATCACAGCTACTAACTTGAGATCATGAGTAGGATAGTTTTTCTCATGAATTTTCATCTGTTGTGATGCATAGGCAATAACCCTCTCATTCAGCATAAGGAAA
Organism: Viscum album; assembly: GCA_963277665.1. Taxonomy (NCBI): domain Eukaryota; kingdom Viridiplantae; phylum Streptophyta; class Magnoliopsida; order Santalales; family Viscaceae; genus Viscum; species Viscum album. The sequence goes on from OY728119.1 coordinate 1,292,938,958, forward strand.
CAACCAAGTCCTTTCTTCGATGCATCAATAAAAATAATGAACCCATCATTCCCCGATGGTAGAGTCAATATAAGAGAATTGACTAATCTTCTCTTCAGTTCATCAAAACATTCTTCACACTCTTTTTTCCAAACAAATTTAACCCCCTTACGTGTGAGCTTTGTTAATGGGTTAGCCAATTAGGGAAAATTCTGGACGAAATGTCGGTAAGAACCTGCTAAACCAATAAAACTACGTACCTCAGTTATACTCATAGGTGATGGCCATTTGTGTATTTCCTTGGTCATAGAAGGATCAACAGAGATTCCATCTTTAGAGACAATATGGCCAAGAAAAGAAATATCTTGAAGCCAGAATTCACACTTTCTAAACTTCCAATATAATTCATGTCTTCTCAGAGTCTTCAGGATAATGCGCAAGTGATTTTCATGATCTTCATAGCTTTTGGAGTATATCAATATATCATCAATAAATACCACCACAAAATCATCAAGATATTACTTGAAAACTCTATTCATTAGATCCATGAATACAGAGGGTGCATTAGTCAGCCCAAAAGGCATTACCGTAAACTCATAATACCCGTACCTTTTTCGAAATATTGTCTTTGGAATGTCTTACTTCTTCAAACACAACTGATGGTATCCATATTGAAGGTCAATCTTTGAAAAGTATTGAGCTCCATGCATTTGGTCAAATAAATCATCAATGTGAGGTAGGGGATACTTGTTATTTATTGTTGTAGCATTAATCTCCATGTAGTCGATACATAACATCATAGATCCATCTTTCTTTTTAACAAAAAGAACAGGGGCTCCCCATGGAGAAACACTAGGGAAAATAAATCCCTTATTACTCAATTCCTCTAGTTGTTTATTTAGTTCAACTAATTCCAAAGTGGCAATTCTATAAGGGGTATTTGATATAGGCCTTGATCTAGGAATTAAATCAATGGAAAACTCAACTTCTCGTTCCAGAGGATGTCTAGGTAAATCTTCCGGAAACACATATACATATTCTTTCACAATAGGTACATCCTCTATTTGAACATTTCTTTCCTCACCCACAATCATTTCATTCTCTTCCTCCCCAATAATTGAATTTAGTTGAGCTACTGGGGGTGGATCTAGATAAGAATTAGGTGGTGACAATTCTGCTCTAATGATAAGGTGTTCCTTATCATCATCATCAAAAATAGTAACCTCTTTCTTCTTGTAATAAATCATGGCCTCATGGTCCAAAATCCAATCCATACCGAGGATTATATCATACTCAATCATAGGTATGACGATGAGATCAACAGATAAAGAACATTTATGTGCTCTAATGGGGACTGATTCACAAAACTTTTTTGCAATGATACTTCCCTTAAGAGTTTTAACTGAAAAATCACTTGTTAAATAAAATTGGAAATATCTAATTTTCTTAGAAAACTGGGAAGATTTAAAACAATGCGATGATCCATAACCAAATAATGCATTTGTTAAACTTGAGAAAACCATTAAATTAGCTGCCACAATGTCTTTCGGAGCTTCTACCTCAGTAGTAGTGATAGCATTATCTTGGCCTTGATCCCTTGTAAATTTCTAAGGTACGTTCCCCTGACTCTTAGGAAATTCATTTGCATAAAGTCCCATCTCCCTGCAATTGTAGCATTGGACATCAGTAGCTTCTTTCTTCCCCTTGAAATCACGAGCTTGGTGGCCTTTTTCACCACACTTGTAACATACTCTCATTCCTTTTAAGCAAGTACCGGGGTGTTTCTTCCCACATTTACTGCAGGATGGATATTCAACTTTTTTCCTTCTTCCCCTTATTTACATTACTAGATTGATCAGGAGATCTCTTCTTCTCTTGATTTTCTTCAAAGTCATAAGACTTATAGAATTCATTTTCTGTATTGATAGCACATGAGACAAAGTCTTCGTATGACGAGAAGGATTGTGAGACTAATGCTCGACGGAGAAATGGTTTTAACCCATCAAAGAAACTATCAATCTTACTTCTTGGGTTACGTATATAGTCTCCAGCATACCTTGCTATCGTTGTAATGTTAGCCTCATACTTTGAGACATTCTCATCCTCCTTTTGTCTCAAACTCAGAAATTGCCTTTCCATATCTGCTCGATGGTCACAAGGAATGTATTTTTATAAGAAAATATCTTTGAACTCCATCCATTCCATATTAGATACTTCATCATCTTCATTCGTGTTTTGTGTTAATGACCACCATTGATCAGAATCTTCAATGATGCGATAAACTACCATGACAACTTTTTACCTTTCACTACTCCCCAAAGCCTGCAATATTTTCTTTAGGGAACTTATCTATTGCTCAGCTACTAATGGATTTGTACTCCCATTGAATGTTGGTGGTTTTTTCCTCATGAAGCGATCTATCATTGATCCTCCACACTGTGGATCTGGGAGCTCCATACGGGTAAGGTTATTATTTCATAAGATGAGTGAGTTGTCATAGTATGGTGATTAGTTGATCAGCACCGGTTGCATCACTAGCTCCACTATAATTGTCTTGAGCAGGATGGAAATCCCTACATGGAGTGCGTGCATTGATACATTTTCCATTTCTTCCACTAGGTGCCATTTCTAAACAATGTCATAAACTATATCATTTTATGAATCAAAATACATAATTCCATACTTATAAAACACTTAACATAAATTGAACTATTTATGGAAATAATCGATAATCATAAATTTTTTCTTTGAGGACGTATATACTCAGAAACCCTTCATAATGATTTGTGAAGAAAATGAGAGTTATCCTTAGAATATCCCCCGAGAGTGTTGTAACCGAGAGTGTAGTAGGGCCCGTTATCGTGCACCAGTTCCCTTATAAGTCTATCTCAAAACGGTGTTTTTGGGTTTTACCCCTTGGTAAATTTGTGCCACAGCCGCCTCTACTTGCTCGTATCCAGACATGGATGTATTTCTTGGAAAACTCACAAAATCTCTATAATAAAAAAATTATAGGAAGTTCTTCTATACTACTCCTCGAAGTCCATCTTAATTATATGTGCTATAATCGGAGTTTATCTAAATCTAGCTTCCATGGTTTGTAATAAAATTCCTCTGATACCAACAGTAAGGCCTTGACCCTAGTTACGCAGAGTTAGTGCATTATTACATAACATTGGCATGATCACAAAAAATATCAAGTCTCGAAAGGACGATTAGTTTAGTAGCTTTGGAATAACTAGATACATTCATAAAGTTTACATTACATAATAAAATGAAAAACTAAAAAAATATAGTCTCCATAGGACACACTCTTATCCAGTCATACTATCCCTGCAGGTCAATCATTAAATACATCTTCACATCTTGGGAAAAATAAAACATAAAAAGGGGTGACCTCAAATGCCCAGTAAGGATAACAATATAGAGGAAACTTTCTTAAATAAGCATAATCATTTATGTCAATGTATAAATAAAACAAAATCCTTTTAAAACATGAACTTCAGCATAATATGGTAGAAATAAAATGAAATAATTCCATATACTTATTCACATGGATATTCTACTAGTCGAATAATCACATGCAATATCAATAACCACATTCATAATGATGGAATCCATAATTCCAGACTATCATAACCACATAGCCAAGGCCTCATGCCAAGACTACAAATAATATTTTGTCAAGGCCTAGTGCCAAGACACTAGTTTGTCTCATGAGACATAAAGATGCATCGAGGAGCTATAGCGGGCTCCACCCGTCACTTATTAAGTCCAATACATTCCTCATATAAATTGGTTTAAACATAACTTAAACATTCGTATTAAAACTAGCATATGAAATTTCAATACTTTTTTCATAAAACATGAATGGTATAAAAATAACACATCTATATTCAAAAATATCAAAAAACGTTCAATACAATATGGAAGATTTTTATCATAATAAACTTCAAATAATCATAAAATCCATCAAAGTATGTTGACATAGATGAAATTAAAACTATTTGAGGGAAATATCTCATTTTTTGAAATCATTTAAAAGTCACATAATTATGAAATAAAAATTTTACTTTCAAAATATTATTAGAATCTTGTAAGAGAAGATTTGAAGATTTTATAATGGCAGAAAATAGCCGCACCCATCGTATAAGATAAAAAACATTCTTACTTTAATTCTGTCAAAAGGTTAAAAAGGAACTTGTTTGGAAAATGATGGAAAGATTCTTTTATAAACTACTTATAAAAAGTCCTAAAAGGGTATACATGACTTTAACCCATATTCTGTAAAATATGAAGAATGTTTTGAAACACATTTTTAAGAAACATGGATGTGGATGATAAAGAGGTCCCAGTAGATAATTACAAATAAACAACTTCAGATAATGAAGAGATTGTGAAATAAACCCTTACCTTGTACTTTTCCTTGGTTTAGGGTAGGTTAACCGCTTTTATAATGGTGAAATAATTGTTATTAAATATACAAGAATTATAAATGTTAATATGATATCATATATGATCTTTTCACATTGATTTGTTAATAATATCATAGTATTATTGTTGTTTCGGGTGTTAACTTACTCATTTTCTTTTATATGTTTTGTTATGTAAGTCGTTTTTGTTATTTATAGGTTGTGTATTATTCATATACAGAATTATATCAAGTCCATAATCATTATTTTTAATCATTAAATGATAATTAATCTTGAATGGATACGATGGGGAATGAATCGCATCGCGTTCGTGGAGACGGTAGTCCGTACGTACACACGAGCGGCAATATCATTCTTTTGATATTAAAATAATATATAATTGGATGGTATATAATATATAAAGAATCATTATCATGTTATATTTATTATTTACATGAATTACACATCATTATTATACCCATCCAAATAATAATTTATTAAATAACAATTACACCACAACGTGGAGACAGTAGGCCGTACGTATGCACGTATAGTGACATATCATTCAAGGGATGGATAGAGTAATGAATTTTTTTTCCATAATTATAATAACATAAAAGTATATATAAGGTACTGGGGTTATTATTTTATAATGGAAATAACAAGGAATGAAGAAGTTGAAGGAGAATGGAACTTGAAAGTGGGTGGTGAAAACATTACCTCTTCTTTGGGTTCTTCCTTTTGATTTGATCAAAAGTGCTCCTTAGGTTGGATTTCTGATCAAAATAAGGACTCTTGGTTGAAGTGAGGGAAGTTGAGAGAGTATTTGGGCAGGGTTTGGCTGAGCCAAAAGTCTTTGAATGTGTGAATTAGTGAGAGTGGGGAGTGCCCTTTTATAAGAGGGGTGAGGGGTACCTTTGGAAAAGCTAGAAATATTATTTTATAATAAATTAATATTAGATTTATAAAGGATCCAAAGTAGATAATTTAAAGTTTAATGTGGGGATGGGTCGAAAAAAACTCATCCAATATAATTTAGACATGTTGGGGTCATTATATTAACCTTATCTTTTAGTTTTGACTCTTAGTTAATTTGTTTGACACTTATCATGTCACTTTGTATTTTTATATTATATAGTTAATAAACATACTATATACATCCAACAGAACCCCAAGTGGTATAATAAATATACACCTATCATGATAAAAGTTTTTTGGCCAAACCCTAGATTTTTAGGAAAAGAATTAAAATTAATAATATAATATTTGTTTTAAAAACTCTTTTATGTCAATTTTGACAGTATTGGGTATTTTGTTTTTGATAATTTCATACCATCATTATTACTTCCAAAACAATTTATATAATCAATCATAATATGTCATATTAACCTATAAAATTATTTTAATTCATAACAAATACAAAATTACATATATTTTGATATTTATATTATCAATTATTTTAATATTTCATTAATTAGGCAATTACTGCATCACCATTGTGTCATAAATAAATTAAATTATTTACTATCTAAAAATTATAAATAAAATACGATTATTTAGGAAATATTTTTAGTTTTTTAATGAATATTTAAAATTTAATTTATCTTATGTATAACCCTATATTAAAAATGTTTTAGTAAATAAACTTTGATTGTAACTCATTTAACTCTTCTTTGAATTAAATAATAATAAATGTCCTAATCTAATCCAAGTGGAACAAAATGATAATATTTTATTCCTATGGTTGTTCTTGGTCGAGATTCACTTGTCCAATTGAATTAGGACATGTGTTAGGGTAATATTAATATCATTTTTACCCCTAATTACCCTATTTACTTTTAACAGTGGTAAATAAAAGTACAAAGTTACTATTCACAAAAAATTATTTTCATCTCATTGAACCACGTTTTACTCCTTGATATTAACTGTGTCTCTCATATTTTTGAAATTCCTCTCACAGAAGCGGTAAAATTATGTTTTATGTGAATTTTCCAAATTCTCCTAGGAGGTAGGTAAAAGATGGTGAAAAGTTCAATAAACTTTTTATATATCTAAAATTATTCTAAACTAACTCCAATGAATTACATTGATCTTATATAGGTATTATGTATCTATTTTTACATTAATTAAATTTAAATAAAATAAATAATTATTTAAATAAGAATTTGGTTTTTAAACTATAACTTAGTGTTTTTTTCTATTCATAAAAAATAGAATGTTTTCAGAAAAATTCCAAAATTTTACCCTAAACTAATTTCGATATTCCAAATCCAAAAATGAAGTACATTTTGAAAGATAAAATTTATAAAATTTCAGAAAGTGGGTATTAATATTCATAATGGCTAGTTTTACTGGTTGTGGTGTGTGTGTTAGAACTCGAAGTTGCGTACAACACATGCTACTATATTATTCAAAGGAAATCTTATTCTGGAAGCTTGGGGTGTTACAATAGAGAAGGGTTTTGTCCAACCTAGTTTGCCTCTTTGGGATACTCCAATTTTTTTTGTGAAGAAGGAAAATGATGGTCTCCGGCAATGCATAGACTACCATAGTTTGAATCAGGTAACAGTCATGAACTGTTTCCCTCTCCCAAGAATAGATAATTTCATCTACAAATTTATGGGAGCAGGATGGTTCTCTAAGATCAACATGTGGTATGGATATCAACAGCTGTGGGTGAAGGAGAGTGATATCACGAAGACGACTTTCAGATGGAGGTATAAGAAATTTGAGTTTGTAGTTATGTCATTCGGTGTCATGATTACACCAGTCATGTTCATGAGACTCATGAACTCTATTTTTCATGATTTTCTCGACCTATTCATTGTTATGTTTATCGATGACATTATAATCTACTGTAGGTTAGAAGAGGAGCACATTGAGCATCTTGGAATATTCTTGGAAGTCCATCTATACCAGCAGCTCTACAGGATGTTATCCAAGTGAATGTTTTTGACACAAGAAGTGAACTTCCTCAAACACGTGGTGTCTAAGTAAAGTGTAGTAATGGACCCGTCAAATGTGGGGGCAATTGTTTATTAGGTAAAACCCATGAATGTGGATGAATTTCATATTTTAATGGTCATGGAAAGCTATTACCAAAGGTTTGTGCTTGAATTCCCTTGAGATGCAGCTCCATTTTTGGCTGTCACTAGGAACGATTAGGATTTCATGTGGACTAAGTTGTGCTAGGTAGATTTCAGCTATCTGAAGGAGAAATGAGTCACCACTCCAGTGATTAAGTTTCTATAGGAAGGAGTTTTATTTTAGGTGTTTTTTGATGCTTCAGCTCTTGGTTTGGGTTGTGTGTTGATGCAGCAACTGGGAGTGATCTTTTATGAATCTAGGAAGTTAGGTCCTCACAAGAAAAACTATTCCATGCATGATCTAGAGCATGTATCTATAGTGTTCACATTGAAGGTGTTGAAGAATTATCTCCTTGGGGAATACTTTGTGGTCTTCGCTGATCACTAGATTTTAAGGTATATCTTTTCCTAGTGGGATCTGAATTTGAGGCAGCACAGATGGGTGGATTTTCTATAAGACTACGACATTGATTTCTCTTACACTAAAGGTAAGGGGAATGTTTTGGCTGATTCATTGAGCATAAAATCACTGAAGGAAGTAGTTCGAGAGTCGGAATATGCTTGGAATGAAATGGGAGAATTTGGTTTCTTGCACCTAGATATAGTGGTGGATGGTGGAATTAGCTATTTTTTTTAGATGGCAATGAAGTCATCTCTAATGTGGCAGGTGGAGGAGCCTCAGTGGGGAGACACAGAGGCTGAAGTGGTGGGCGATCACGTTGACTAGGTAAATGCTCATAAAGGGTGGTCATAAGATGGTCAGAATCAGATTCTTTTCTGTGGAAGGTTTTTTATTCCAGAGGATATGTGTGGGGATTTTCTTTATGAGTTATATAGCTCACCCCTGGTAGTACACCCCAAAGTTTACAAGATTTACTAAGGCCTGATGGGATGATTTTTTATCCTGGGGAAAAGTGGGCTACGGAGGATTTTGTGGCAATGTGCCTGGTGTGTCTGCTGGTAAAGGCTGAACACCATGTTCCTAGAGGTTTGTTGTAGAATTTATATGTTCCTGAGTGGAATTGAGATGACATCTCAGTGGACTTCTTCATTGGGATTCCCAAGACATAAAGAGACTATGATGCTATATAGGTAGTGGTGGATTGGCTGACAAAATCGTCTAACTTCTTGGCAATAAAGGAGTCGAGCCTGATGTGTGCCTTATCACAAAGGTTCGTAGATGAGGTGGGGTAGTTTAATGGAGCTAAAAGGTCCATTTCCATATACCAGGATACATGGTTTACCTCATGAGTCTGGAGGGTATTATAGTATCATTTTGGAACCCAACTACACCTTATCACTACCTTCCACCCCCAGACATATGGACAGACAGAGTAGACTATGCAAACGTTGGACGACATGATACGAGCATGGGTTCTAGATTTCGGGGGATCATGGTATGATTCATGACTCTAGTATAGTTTTACTACAGAAATAGCTACCACTCTACCATTGGCATGACACCATTTGAGTCTTTGTATGGAAGTCCATGTTGTTCACCCATGTGCTGGATAGAAGTTGGTTGGGCATGTGTTTTTGGACTGAAGGCGGTGCAGAGAACCATAGAGAATTTTTATCTTGTGAATGAGATGATAAAGACAACTCGGGATAGGAAGAAGTCATATGATGATCATATGAGTAGGACTTTAGAGTTTTATGTCTGATACCATGTGTTCCTAAATGTTTCACCTCATCACGGAGAGCGATGGTTCGGTCGCAGGAGTAAGATTTCTCCCCGGTTTTTTGGTCCTTTCTATGTATTGGCATGTGCTGGAGACATTGTTTATTAGATATAAATTCCCCAACATATGATCTAGATATATGATATTTTCCATGTATCACATCTTCATCGTTATCATCACGGCGACTCACACGTCCTCGATTGGATCTAGATCGATGTTGATGATGATGTGACCATCGAGGAGAAACTAGTTGAGATATAGGACCACAAGGATAACATGATGTTTAGTCATTCTATTATATTGGATTTTGTGTTGTGGTGACATAGTGGTGTCAAGGGGAGTACATGGGATTGGGATTCCCAGATTCATGTCTAGTACCCCGAGCCGTTTTAAGTTATTTGTCTATGTTTTTATTTGATGCTTTTATCTTTTTTCCATTTGATGTGGTGTAATTCGTGACATGTTTTTATATGGAATGATTGTTCCCTTGTTATATTTATCAGTGTGATGTGTCTGAATGTGTGGGGATGGGAGGACCTGACTTTTAATCACGTCTCATTAATGTGGATGCGATTAAACCCGTGTGAAAGAGTCATTGCCGCCTAAAGAGTATAATATCCTGACATGTTGGAAGGATCTCCATAACACATGGGTCGGGGCAATGTGATATTTGGGGTTATTGTATCTGTTTAAATGTGATAACTCTTTGGGGAGTGTTCTTGGATGTCGAGGATTTTTTCCAGCTATCAAACAACTTAGCGTGGTTTTCCCCTGAGAGGTATCTTACAAGGTGGTTATTCGGACTCCCCTTTTCTTCTGGGATGGGTTTGAATTATCAGGGATTATAATGTTTAGAGAGGTATCAAATGTAATGTCCTATACCTCTCTGGTCTATTCATTTGCTGAAATCTGGTGTTTGAGGAATTTTAGGAGGTCATGGTGACTTAGTCTATTCATTTTTCCAAATTTCTAGTTCATGAACAGTGTTTCCAGAACAGTGGGTGATTTCCAACATCAAGATATTATCATTGCCAAATTTCTAGTTAATGAATAGTTATTGTTGAATAGTAGGCCATTTCCAACAACATGATATTCCCTTTTCCAAATTTTTAGTTCATGAACTATGTTTCCAAAATAGTAGTCTATTCCCTGTGTCAAATTTATTGTTTATGAATATTGCTTCCAGACCATTGAGGTTCTATAGTGTTTCTAGACCAGCGAGGTTTTTAGAATGGCGATTCATCTATCACATTGTCAAATATCATGTTTGGTGTACAGTGTTTCCATCTTCCTACATTTTCCCCTTTGACATTTCCTTTGACTCAAAATTCATTAAATCCTCATTTTAAGGACTCTAAGGCAAATTCATAGGCCATAACTCCAGTTTTAATTTTTTGTAATGGTGGGAAAACCTTTACTTGGTCAAACTATAGGGTTTAATTTGATCATCTAATTAGTGGAAAATATCAACATATCATAAATAGAAACTCCATTAAATCATATTATGGGACGAGATATCATTTTTCCTTGTATCTTCCTTCTTGTTCCTAGGTGTGAGACGCTCAAACCCTTCCACTATTCCCAAGAAGTCGTGGAATCAATATACACTCGTCAGATCATCCCATACATGGGGTTTCACTGTTGTTGCACCTGTAGTTATGGAGAAATTGGGAGGTATCGATCAACTTCTAATATGTGTTCATTAAGTGAGGAAGAAATGGTGATATTTGATCATAAAGGCATGAAATTATACATATTTCTCTCTTTTTCATGCATCATTCGGGGTGGGTATGAAAATGCTTCCATGAGACAGAGTTGAAACCCGACCTCTAATAAAGATAAAAAACAACTATGAAATGAATGGGGGTGGGGCATAGAAGATGTTGTTATTATTATTTTATACATTGTTAATTGTACTGGCTTAAGCCTACTGGAAATCATAGCTATTGGGGGTCTGTTTGCATATTAATAATGCCATGTTTTCTAGACATGGTAGTGATTAAAAAGTTGAAACACGGAAAAAAGGATAATCACATATACCTTGTGTTTAAATGGATTCCTAATGAAAGTAACCATTATGTGATCACCCCGGTTAAACAAAATAAAATGAGAATCATGGTGACTAGGATTGGTATCATATGTAAACTGCTTGATCTATTTTAGTGATATGCCTAATAAATCTGTCTAGTTCCCTATACAGGTTATGTGGTGGTGTTGTTGAGATCATGGGGTGGCACTGGTTTTGGGATAGATCCTACTATTGAGAGTTTGATCGATTTTTTTACTGAATGATCTTGTAGGTAGCTAAAATACCATTGCTTGTGTTGTGGCTACAAGCTGGATGGGATATGGTTTGAGGCCTCTCCCATTATTTTTATTCTTACAAGAAATACCGCAAGTGAACTATTAAATCAATACTTTTCTATTTCATTTTTTAATGATTTTGGGTGTGCCTGTTAGTTTCTTAGTAGTACTGGAATAGTTGAAATATAAATTTTTAAACATGATAACTTGAATAGGGAGTTTTGGGATTATTTCTCTTTGCATGCCGTAGGGGTAGAAATGCTATGTCACATGCTTGGATCATTGTTTTAGAATCCATTGGATGGGAAGAGTGCTTTTTCAGTATTGATCATGTATTTTCATTATGTTGAGAGAACACCCCACCCATGTTGAGCACTTAGTGTTGAACACCCACATTTCATGGGGGAGGGTGTTTTCCCTGGTCATTATCTATTTTCTACTCCCTCTTCTAGAGGCTGTGATGGCCTGAGGTGGTTACTTTAACCCAAGACTCTTTGGTAATTGTGTGTTGTTTTATCCCAGAACCTTCAGTATGTTTTATGTTATGGATATGAGCCCTAGTTTTTTTCAGGTATAATTTTCCCAAGTGTATTCAGGGTGAGGGATAGGTGTCTTCAGGTGAGAGGTGTGGTTGTAGTTTCCCATTTTTCTTCGGGATGAGGTCCATGTGTCTTCGAACACAATGTGTGACTATTGTGGAGACCAGGTGTGTGTGGGTATAACTTAATGTGATGTGGTTTTGATAGGGCCCATGTGTCTGAAGGTAGGTTGTGTGGTTGTGGAATGGGTTTTTATGGGAAGGATATGTTGATAGTTGTGGCCCAGGTGTGTGCGGGCAGGATATGGAAGTGGAACTTGTAGGGGAGGTTTTAGGTGTAGGATTTATAGATGTCCAGTGGGAGGGTGGTGCGAGGTTCCCTTTAATGACATGGGATACTACTATATACATGGATTTCTATATTTTGGGAGTGTTCCTTGTGAGGATTGGTGGTTAGTTTCATTTCTCGGTTTCTGTTACTTATGTTTTTTTCAGGGCATTAGAATTTCTCCCAACTTGTGCATGAGAGATTTGGGTTTCCTACTGAGTATACTTGTATGCTCACCCTATGTTTACTCTCTGGTTTATAGGAGGGATTTCAGGACCGTGCGAGAACCTACTAGTCTGGATATTGGGAGTTGTTTCTCGCAGGTACTCAGTTTTCCAACTACTGCTTAGTTTTTAGTTTTCATTTTTGGTAGTTCAGTATAGAGATTCGTGTACTTTTATTTCAGTTTTGTTTAAAACATGCATGTGGGTTTGGATTTGGGTTTATTTTTATACATATTATACCATGGTGTTTGGTGGATGGATTCCCATATCTCCCAATATTTTTAATATAATTTTTTTTAATTCCTCCCATTTTTTATAAATATATACCCTTGGTGCTAGTCATCACTCCGGGGCCTACAGGATGTGGGACATATGGGTTATTATCTTGTCATTATCTTTAGGAAGGAGGGGAATGTCACTTTGCTTCCCCTTCCCCTTTCTTGCCAAAGGTTGGTCGTTCCATGAAACTTCTTTTAATTTTTTCAATGTGTGTTTATGTTGAATTTTTTTTAATACCATTTAATTTATTTCTTATGAGAAATGTTTTAGACTTAAAAAGTTATGGGAGGAGACCTTTATATCCTCTTGATACATCGATAGGTATCATCAGAAAAACTAGATTACGTATCTAGAGTATGCAATACCTTTTTATGTGTGGTGTCTTAAAACGAATCTTTGATTGTAATATTATGATATATGACATATTCATTATGTCATTATGAAACTAATTGATGTTATCCATGTGATTATTTATTCTCTTACGTAATCCTTGGATATATTCCACTTTTATGATATTCGTTAAAAAAGAATATTTGATTATTTATTACCTAATCTATATTATTCATACTTCATTTATTTAATGATAGATTTTGTTGTACTACTTCCCTTACTAGGAATGTGATCTCTTCCTCTATTATTATTTTTTGTTCCTCATGCAACCAAGTAGGGGTATAGGAATGATTTCCTAGAAATACTAATATATATAATAAATTTATCATGAAAATATTATATCATATTTATTATTTAAAAAAATGTTTTATTCATATATGTATATAGTATCATAAGAATATTAAACTATTTGATCCTATAAAATGATATCTCTTGTATTTTATAACAATGTATTAAGATAACTTCCAGATCTTGGTTATTTAAGTCATGGTTTTCCATAAATATTTTATCTCGTGTTTTCATCTATGAATTTATCATTAATTTATCTTATCCCCCTTTTATTTAATAATATATATAATTTTAATATAATTAATGTGTATATGATTTGGTTTAAATTCTCAAACTAATTAAGAATTTTCATACGTTATTCTAAGGATTTAGATGCCTTGTATATAAATTTAATTAGTTTTCATTGACCTTGAATTTAGTTTATATAGAATTTATTATAGAATTTAGAATTTAATTATGTTTTATGCACATGTGGTTTTAGAATTATGATGGATTTTGTTGTTTATTCATAGTTATGTAATCATGGGAAGAGGGAGTTATTGTTAGATCACTCTACAGCCAGAATAATTATGACTTTTCTAGAAAATTAAGGGGTGTATATTTGTTATTCAAAGAAAACACTTGTGGGGAGAATTCTTTATATATGATTATAAAACATTTTATTGTGATATTACATATACCATAGGTCTGAGATGAATTTAGATATATATATATTAATATGTCTAGCTTTTAATTTGTGTTAGTTACACAAGCTATGAATAGTGCAAAGTGTTATACCTCAATATAACAAGAACACATTGTGTTGGTGAATGGAATAGGTGAATTACCAATAAGGATTATAGGATTTTAATTGTATTCATTTTGAATTGGTTGTCAATATGGGTTTTAAGGGAAGTCAATGTATATTGAAGACTCCATTAAACCTCGTACATAATGTTAGTGGACATAGATTTATATTGTCCGTCCTCACATCCGATGATTATTGTGGTGATCCTTAAATCCAAAAAATTTATTAATTTTAGGACACTATCAATAATATGTTATGTTAGAAAGAAACCAGATAGTGGATAAATCTAGCTGATGTAGTGTAGAAACTATCCTTAGAGTACCTTTCATGTTGGCTATTGAAATTAGTGAAATAACATTTATGGATTAATGATTATTTGAGGGATAAAATAATTAATTTAGTAAAGTAATTGAAGTAATATATCAAGAGTATTTACATGCTATATTGGACTTTGGAATCATGCTAAAAATATTTTGTAATTATTTTAATAATTATTATATTTATTTGATGTAATTCTAATGAAATTTAAATTTATTGGGAAGAACAAGGATGATTTTAGTATAACTCAAGAATACATCAACATACCATATATTATATATATGATATGGAAATTTTGTAAAAATATTTAAAACATTTATGAGTAATAAAAGTTACATATGTCCCATTAAAAAAATCTATATGAGTTATATCTGTATGATTTATTTGGGAGTTCTTAAAAATAAAATGAAATGTATGTGAATCATTTGACTCTTTTCTTGAGACATTATACTAATTCATATTGTTTATTTCACTTAGTATATAATTGATTTAGACTGTATATATGATTATTCAGAATATATCTATATAAATGTTATTTGGATTCTCCATAGGATTTATTAACTCATATGATGAATTATGTAGGAGTTAACATGAGCGATAAAAAAGACAGTCTATGTAGTGTTTATGTTATTCGATACAGAAGAATGAGTCTTATATACTTGTGTATGAGTCATATATAAGGAATATTATCTATATATAAGTGTTTCTAAACTTATGTATGAGTAATTTGATGTTGCGTATGAGTGATTTCAATATTGCGATTAAGTAATAACAATTTACTGATGTGTCAAAAATTAATAAAATTCTTGGAATTTTGCAAATTGAAATTTGAGTTTAGGAATTTATTATTGAAGATTTAAATTAAATTTAATGATGATGAATCCATTCATACATGTTTAATACATAATGAAGATGTTACGATCCATTGTGATTCTTTATTTCAGAAATATTTTATGTGAATAAGATACAGAATATAACTATTTTATATATGGAAATTTCAAATGAGGATATTTTAAATTAAATATTTGTGATAAAAAAATACAATCAAGTGTGATTCTTCAGATGGGGATCTAAAAAATACTAAATATTATAAAATTGATTTTAGAATCACGAAAAATAATTGAGAAGATGATTATCATGAATCTAAATAAATAGAGAAATAATAAGTAACCTTTTTAAAAATTCATCAAGTATTAAGTTAAAATTCAAGATTAATTAAATGTGAAAATTAAATGTGAATATACATGTGAAACTTTATATTGATTTAAATATCAAAAATTCTCTTGTGTATAATTAGTTAAATGCGAAGAGTAAATTTTATTTGAGTTACTATATGTTATTTAATGATTCAAGATTGATTCATTTACGAGTTATTAAAAATGTTCTTTATGGAAAAAGTTTTTTGTAGTGATAGATAACTAAAGATGATGAATTTCAATAAGAATCAGAGTGTACCAGTGGTTGTGGATGTGTTATGAGTTGATGAGACGTTCCTTTTGTATAAATATTATAGATGAACTATTAGTGTAATCATGAAAATGATTATGATAATATAAAGGGAACTCCCATCATATTATAGAAGACTTCTATTTGAGGAAAAAAATAAAGGATATAAAGGGAGATACCCACATCTAGAAAATGTGAGAAAACAAAATGGAAATTTGGAGTTTTAAATTTGATGGAGATATTCTATACCAAATACATAGAAAACATATTTTATATTACATGTGTATAAATTTTTAAAAATAAAGATATAGAAGTTTGAAATTAAAGATAACTAAGAGAACAAGTGATGCTATAATTGAATAATTAGCATATGATTCTATTAATTTTCTAAAGAAGATTCAACATTTGGGAACCAATGTAAAAGTTATAAGATAACCCTAAAACAACCATTTTATTTAATATTGAGAAAAAGAATATGGGTAAAGATGATATTCTGGGACTCAAATTGAATGTAAAATATTATTAATGTTTGTTAAGCCAGTGAATAAAACTTATAGACTTATAACATGATACGTATGTTTAGTGTAAAATAGAGACGAAATTATAAGTGATTTTCTCTTAAATATCTTATGGATGTGAAAAAATATGTGCGTGGAATTAGATCTATTCAGTTTATTTAGTGACATCCTATAATTATTGTTGATCTACATCAATTGTTTTAAAGGAATATTAAACATCCACCATGATGATAAAAGGGAAATGATGAGCTATAAAATCTAGTGGGATACTAGAAAATAGATGCACAATATGACTATATATGTAGGTGTATAGTTCTCCATGGGTTGGTATGATAAATTAAAATACCATTGTAATGAAATATTTGTAATATTTAAAATCTATGATTAAGGAGAATAACTAAGCACCTAAATCAGTAGGTTCCCAACATCAGGTCTAAACCATTTAGAAATACATAGTTCAATCAATTACAATAATTTTTATATTCTTTTGGTGTATGTGATTTGTAAATACTAAAAAAATATAATTATTTTAATATATAATATATTTTAAAATACTAGTATTTAACAATATTAATGTGAAATTTAAATTTGGAGGAATGTAGGAAACACTAGATTCACCGCACTCCATGGTGTGTGAAACCAAACTATAGGGAATTTCAATTGGTATTAGATAAAATTTCCATACGATTTGATCAATTTATTATTTACTTGGTGTTTTAGTTATAGTTTAATAAATTCAATATTTTAAATAAAAGAAAAATATTTATAATGCTTTGTTTCTATCCTTATTAAAACACATTTTTTGGTTTCAACAAATAGATTGAGAAACATAAATAAGAGTCGTCAAAAAAGCATAGAAAAATATTAAAAGGTTGAAATTATAAAAATTAGATAAATGTAGTTATAATAGTAGGTTATTATGAGATTAATATGATAATTATTATTCCTATAATGATATAAGTTGATGATATAGTGGATATAATGAATATTTTCATAAAAAATCACATAGTCATCCCTATATTTATGTAGAGGATTATATTAAACATGTCCCTAATTTTGTTTCAAATATGTAATTTCACATATTTATGGTCTATAATATGAAAAATAAATATATGTATAAGAATTCGATGCAATTAAAGATAACTTATTTAAAAATTTGATGAGATTTAAGACTTTCCAAAAACCTGTAAAAGTCAAGAAAAAATCTATCACACTTAATAGTGAAATAAATTTTTTTGATGATGAACACTAATTTTTTATTTGGGATAAATATTTATTAGAAAATATTTTTTCATAATTAGTCCATGAAATAGATAAATTTAAAAAATGATTCTATTAATATCAAAAGTGCATATCAATATGTAAAAATAAAGAGAATAAGTGTTCTTCAAAAAATGTTTTTGGTGACAAACCAAAAGAAAGTGTGTCAGATAATAAATTTGAAGGGAGAATATTAATAATGGGTTAAAAATATAGAATAAAAAATTATTTATTTTATATAAAATGTTTAGAGTTAAATTTCAATATAAAAAACACGAATTCAAACCTAAAAAATCATCACAATAATTGAGAAGAGAACCCCCACCTCAAAAACAATTGAAGGGACTAGTGCATTAAATAATACCCCTACTGATGGGAAGAAGATTTGTGAATCAATTATTGGTAAAAAAACTAGATCATATAGGAAGGAATCCTATTTCCCAAAAAAGTATATATGATTTTTTTATTTTCATGGACAATGTAGGAGTAATGTTTAATTTTTAAAAATTTAGATGAGAATAAATGTTTTTTAAATCCACTACTATATGAAATGAGGATGTGAGTATGTACAAGAAGAGATTTACCCCAAATATTGACCATGTAAATGGGGGTTATATGTAGAAATTAAAAGAATAATATAGAATACTACATTAATTTTCTAAAGTAATGAGTTTATTTTGGTATTTTGGGTTCTACCATTTGTTTAGATAAATAACAAATGATTTCTGGAAAAAATGTCTTCGAACGGATGTGATAAACGTACTGATGGTGAGTGTAGTGTATCAAAAATTAGATGTAAGAATATTGGAGAAAACCAGTTATCCAAGATGAAAAAAACCATCTATAATGAATATATTTTGATACATGGAAAACTTCAATGATTTTTATAACATATATGAACACTTTTACAAGTAATGCTAGCATATACCAATCCAAAAAAATTATTTTGTTGTTGAAAGGATAATTACAAACAATTAAAAAAATAATAATAAAATTTCAACTTTGAGAAGGGTGAAAAATAAAACTAATGAAACAAACACACCCAACAAGTATCTAATGGAAGATGTGAAGGGTGTAAAACCAATTATATTGAGATTTTTCTATTATTATAAAAGATTCCACAGCATGGAACACCTCATAATGGGAATGAACATGACAAAATAAGGGATAAATTTATAATCAAGAAATTAAAAATTGAAGAAAGAGATAAATGAATTATATTGGTGACTGATGTTCCTGATAAAGTGTTGATAGGATACCTAATATGGGTAATCCAAAATATGATGAAGGTTTTTAAATAAGGATTATTATGGAATTAGAATTAGAGACCATGTGTATGTCTTATCATACCAATTTAAATGATATGTTAAGAGATAGAATAAATTAATAAGTGAATTCATGTACACAGAATGATGCTATTAAAGAGTCAAAAACCTAGAATTATGATGGGCTTATGAAAAGGTAATACTTTAATATATCTTCATCCAAACTAGAAGAGTAGAGTAAAATAAAAAATGCTGAATAGAATGAAGGATTCTTGATTTATACAGTGTAAAATAATAACAAACCAATGAAGAAATATAAAAAAGGGATAATCTCATAATTCCTAAAGTTGTGTAGATTTGGAAAATAAAAATTAGATAAAACACAAGGAGATACAAACACTTTAGAGATTAAATCAATTTTTTACACAAGGTTAAGGAATAAGTCATAGCCTTATTACAATAGAGAATAGTTGATGATGACCTAACTTATTAAAGTATTTTGGTGGTGTTGTATCATGGAAATAGTAATTGAAATTCAATAATAAAAATAAGAATTTTTATTTTTATTTTTCAACTGTAAATGGGTATTAATAATGGTGTACTATAATTTTGGTCTCATTATAAAACATCACCTAATATATTTCAATAGGAATCATACCTCAACTGGTAGTATGTATAAGGTCCCAACCTTAAAAAATTATATAACCTTTAGTTTTAGTCCAGTGCATACATTCTTACACATTAATGATCTTTTCAAGTTTAGAGTTGTACAGAATTAAGACATATTACATACTTAACATACCACATTCATACAATGATGATACATTGAAAACAATATAGATTTTGTTCAGGATAAAACCATTATAAAATAAAAAAAGGATTATTTTTCATGAAATTTTTCATAAAATCTTTCATGTCATTCTTCTTCCTCTTACCCATCCATATACCATAGGAAAAAATTTGAAAAAATGGGATGAGCACACAAATCTGAATAAGGGTTATAAAATGAATAAAGTTACGTTTTTGTTCATAAATACTTATAAGTATATAAAATAATTTTTGTAGATAATCACTCTTCACCCATAAAGTATCATATACATACTTTTAAAAAACAAGAGATTTGCATACATAATATAGAAACATAAATGTAACATATTGATAACATTGGGAATTAAATATAAAATATTGTAACTCTCACATCTACCTTATGATTTATAACCACCATAGCTACCTTACAAAGTAACCCTCACAGCTACCTTTTGGTGTAACCATTGCAATTACAGTTAGAGTAACCATACGAATGTCCTCCAAATTAAACATAACCAATGCATTGGAGAGATATATAGGTACCACAATTAATCATAAATAATACCCAATTACCATAATAATATTTATTAAATAATAATACTTTCATAAAAACATTCCTTTTTAATTTTTTAGAAATATAATTTAAAAAAGGTTTTTAATGAAAAGAACCATATAAATATCACATCATTGAAGAAAGAATTAAGAAAATGGATGGAATATTTATATTCAATATGAATCCACATAATGAAAAATAATATAACCAAAATAAATTTCATAAATAATTTTTTGATGAAATAATCAATGAAGTGGAAAGTTAACCCAAAAATTGGAAATTGGATTACGAATTCCATTACCTTAGGTTCCTTTTACATAAAAAATGTTCAAACATCTTGTATAATGGTTTACAGTGTGTTATTAATTTATTAATGAACTATACTCATGTTTCAAAAATCTTACATGATATTCTAGTATCATTTTACACCCATTTATTAACAATATTTAGTTACTTCTATTGGTTCATTGCATTCTTTCATGGTTTCCATGGTTGGTTCATTAGGGATTTTATTATCCAATAAAAGGAAATATTTTAAGTTAAATTTAATGGTATTAGAATGTTTTGAAAATATTAAATGATACCATATATCATTTTTTAGTATGAGTACGATTCATTTGGGAGAACATTAATGAGAATGATTAAATTTAATTTGTCGATTTTTATGATCATCACGAATATACAACATCACATTTAATATGATGTTAATATATTATATCTGGAACATTATGTAACTTTTCATATATTTGATACATTAATAATTAACTATAAAAATGTTTTTATGACCAGCGTTGAAGGTGGTAATGGAAAATGATGGTGTATCATCCACGATGGTGGTAAATCGACTCATCACAAATGATGTTCTCATTTTTAGAAAAAAATGGAAAATATGAGCGTTTTTGTAATTATTATACCATAAAAAAATTTCAATATATATTTTGCATTAAATTCTTTACGAATCATTAGATAGGAGGGGGGATAAGGTAAAAGTAAAAAAAAAATTAAAAGAGAAGAAAAAAGAATGATACCTCTTGAAAATTTCTCCTTGAGAACCTCATAAAGGCTCTTGGAAGCATTATTTTTATGAGGCCATAAGCTATATAATTTCGCAAGGGATGAGGATCAGGGTTATTGGTAGAGTATTTAACAAAAATATTATTTAGGGTGCTTAAATATCGAAGAAAAGTGTTCCATATTATAATTGAGGCGTGGGGTAACATAGGAATTACTCAAATAATTAAAATATAAAATATATATGGTAGGGTTTATAAATTCAAAAAAATACTAAAAAATAAAGGGGATTACATTATAGAAACAATTAAATCCCATTATGCCTTTTTAATGATTTATGGGTATTTTTAAATAAATTAATAAAATATTTCTTTCATGAAAAATAATATATGTCAAACTACACACTATCCATTAATATGAATTTAAAAATATCAGAAAATGTTTCAAATTCGAATTAATTTTTTTCGTATATAAAATACATATTATATAAATCTAAGTAATTCATAAATTATCCTAGAAATATCAATTTACATTTATTTTTTTATTTTTAATATCTTTTAATATATTTTTTTCCTAATGAGAAAATTATTGTATTTATAGTGATCAATCCATATGTGTAATTATTTATTACCTAAAATTTAAAAATAAAATAATAAGAAAAATATAAATTAATTATCTTTCCAAATACTATTTTTATTTGAAAAACGCTTCTATAAAACCTCATATCAAAATTTTATACAAGCTAAAATTTATAGTGTGAACAATGTGATTAACATTTAAATTAAATATTATAAAGTGATTAAAGTGAATCATGTGGGTCAACAATTTACTAAATTAAAATAAAAACATGATAAATATTGTAATCTTATTAATTAAAATTTGGTTCATTTAATTATTATTATATTTTAAATGAAACATGTGGTTTAATTTTCTTACACCTGCACAAGCACTACATCAGCGCTTCATATACATAAATATTAATTATTTGATACTTGAAAATGAAAAATAAATTAGCATCAGGAAAATAATTTGATGAGGTTCAAAATAATCATTTATATTTATTCATCATGTATAGTTACTTATATCTAGCTTATGAAAACTTATCTAATTTTTTAAATGGGATTTTCGTTGAATAAAATACTATAAATGGATTAAATTCATCCATGTGTGTCCAAGTTGTCATAAAATAGACCCATGCTTGATTTGGGTCGAAAGAAATTCATAAAATGAAATTAGGGAATGCTTTAGGGTAACTTAGTAATGATTATAATATTATTTTTACCATTAATTATCAGATTTTCTCCTATAGTGGTAAAAAATTATAAAGATGTTTTTCACTAAATATTATATTGATTCTATTAGACCAAAAATTCCAGACTAATTACAAAATTTTGTTTTTGTTTTTAAAAATTCAATTAATATAATTAGTAAAACATAATTTGAAATTAATCCCATTGACGGATCAAGAAAATTAATTTTTTTTTATTTAAAAACATTAAAAAATTCATAATGTTTTTATATCCAATTTCAATGTGAAATTGATTTCCCATAACTACATTAGATTAACTAAAACATGATTTAATTATAATTTATAAATATTTATAATATTAATCAAATAATATAAATAATTTAGATGAAAAATTGGTTTTGAACCAAAATGTAGTACATTTCACTATTCTTAAAAATGAAAAGGTTTTCAATGAATTTTCAAAAATTGATACAACGATAATTTCAAAATTATTAATTGAAAAATGAAATTAGTTTTTTCAAATTAAAATTCTATAATTTAAAAATTAATGTTTTAAATTAACAACTGTATATGAAATTACATATTTTAATAATTACATAACACAATGAGTTGTTTCATTTAATTCAAGAATAATAATAAATATAAAAACAAGTTATTCTATAAAAACATGTATTGTTATATTCCCCACAAATTTAAGAAATTACATCCTCATAATTTTTATTCACATACTAAATATGTGATGATACATTTCCATCATGGAATTATATGATTCCAAACTTCCTTCTTCTAAAATGTGGTTTCTCTGAAAAACCATACCCTGGTGAATTACAATGTTATATGATAATTTCTCTATATGATCAACAATATGAATTGGTTTCTCTCATAATAAAGGTTATCTTCTAGGTGAACCCCTTTAATAATAAAAACAAAAGGTGGATTTGGTATATAATATATTAGCATTGAAACACGAATAACATAGTGCATCTGAGATAAACTCATAAGAAACACTACTCAGTAAGAAACTATTCCAACATTCTCTAGGATTTAAAAATGTCTAAAAAAATATTAACTCAGATTTCATTTCATATCAGAATGTATAAAACTTTTCCATGTAGATATTTTAAGGATAACATGGTCACTTACCTTGAAATAAAAGTAATTCCTCATGTTTTATAAATAAATTTTCATTATTCTCTGAGATATCCCTAAATATTGTGGGTTCATCTTATCTTTCTCAGCCACATACTATACTAATTCTATTCCCATAAAATTACTTTCCCTAAATTCATCCAAAAATGTTGGAGTCCAACACTACATTCCATATAATTCTTCAAAATGTTGCATCTGTATACTGAAATAGAAATTGTTTTTATAAAAAACTAAACTAATGAGAAATACTGATCTAAACATCCATGGAGATCTGTTTAAAAATCTTGAAGAATGTCCTTCAATGTATGAATTGTTCTCTCAGCCTACCCATCTGATTGATGATGAAAATCAGTGCTGAAATTTAATTTTGTTCCTAATGAATTATAATGTTTTTTAAAAAAGTTAGAAGAGATCCTGGGTTCATGGTCAGATAAAAATGATAGAAGAACTCCATGAAACCTAATAATATATTTGAGTTATAGTCAAGAAATATGATCTAGAGAAATATTATCTTGAATAAAAAGGAAATGTGTAGATATATTCATCTGATCAACAATAACCCAAATAAAATTGTTACCTCAAGAAGTCGTTGGTTGTCCCAAAACGAAGTCCATTGATATTTTTTTCTATTTCCACTAAGACTTTTGAAAAGGATAAAGCATCCCCTTTGGTATTTCTACCTATTAATTAACATTTTTAATTGTCAAATATATCATGCTAAAATCATAAAAATTTATTTTCATTCCATTCGAATAGTAATACTCCCTAATGTCTCTGTACATATTTGTTCTTCCGGGATAAACTAAAAATTGGGAACTATGATATTCACATAACAATTTTTTATTCAGATCATAATCATAGGGAACACATTATATCTTCCCAAATATTATAAGATAATTTTTATTATCATTACATTTAGGAAATTTGCATTTCTTAATGAAATCTACCTTTTTCTGTAGCTCCAAATCTTCCTTATCTACCCGTTTAATTTTATTCATTAGAGACCATTGCAATGAAAACTAAAACAATATAAATTAATTTTCTACACCAATAACTTCCACACCCAAATTCATAAAATCATTTATAAAGGGACCATGTTCCATGCATAAAATGGGTAATGTATCATGATGTTTTCAGCTAAAGGAATCTGCCACTTTGGTTTGTTTTTTGGGGATAGTAATTGATTGAGAAATCATAATCCATAATCTGTTCAAGAAATCTTCTTTGCCCCATATTCAATATATTTTGAGAAATTGTAATGTTCAAAATTTTATGGTTATTATATATTTCATATCTGGATCCGTATAAATTATGCCTTCAAATTTTTGATGAAAAAACAACAACTACTAGTTCCGATTCATGAGTGGGATAATTTAACTCAGGAGGGTTCATTTTTCTTCAATCAGAAGAAATTCCCCAATAATTATCCATCAAAACGCATATAATCCCCTTCAATAAAACATCATTATAGATGAAAAAAATCAACATTTCTATAAATCATGGACAAAAAAAGAGTTTACACTAATCATCTTTTCAATTCCTGAAAACAAACATCACATTCTTCTGTCCAAATAAATTTAACTCATTTTCATGTTAACTTAGTTAGCTGTCAAGATAACCATGCATTGTTCTCAACAAGCTATAAGTAATAGGCTTATAATCTAAGAAAACTATTAATATGTTTAATATTTTTAAGTCTTGTACATTCATCAATAACATTAGTTTTCATGGGTTCAACTATTATTCCATCCTTATTTTCAATGTTTCAAATAAAATAAATCTGTTGCATCCAAAAAATAAATTTTCTAAATTTTCCATTGAAATATTTTTATAGAGTGTTTTAAAAATCCATAAATATTTTTCTTGATATTCCTTACTTTTGGAAACAAAAAAATATCATTAATAAAAACAAAAACTAACTTATCTAAGTATTCAAAAAATATTATATCCATAAGATCTATGAATATAGCAAGGGTATTTTTCAAACCAAAGGGTATAACAGAAAAATCATAGTGCTCAAATCTAGTACAAAAAAATTATTTTCCAGATGTAATCCTATTTCACCTTCAGCTGATGGTACCCAGATCATTCATCAATATTCTAAAAATATTAATCCCTTCAAAGCTGAAAAAGAAGTCACTATATGAGGCAATGTATACTCAATCAGAAGAGTAAGGTTCTTCAAATACCTATAATCAATGAAAAGTATTAGGGAATCTTCTTTCTTTTTAATGAACAAAATAGGATCACCCCATGGTGAAGTACTAGGAATAATGAAATCTTTATCGATCTACTCCTACAACATCTTTTTTATTCATGAATTTACACTAAAGACACTCAATTAGGGGGTTTTGAAATTGGATTCTCATCAAGAACCATGTCAATAAGAAAAACCAACTTCCCAATAAGGTATAAAACGTGTGAAAATCATCATAAAAAACATCATGGTATTCATTTACCACTGGAACATCGATAATATTAAGATTTTTTTTTTCAACACTATGTGAAAGATAAAATTCATTCACATATTTTTACAATTTCTTAGAATCCTAATGTGTTATCAATGTTACGGGTTTATTATTAATAAATCTAAAATCTTTTTATAAAATTAAATTCTCTACCTATACAATAAATAATAGCATGGTAAATAAAAATATAATCCATAAGTATAATAAGATCATAATCTAGTAGGGGTAAAACAATAAGGTTTTAAGGTAATTTATTTCCACAAACAACAATAGAAAGATTAATATAATCCCATTTTCCCTTAATATTTCTCATTATGTTTTCTCTATAATTTATAATTTCATTTCAAGATGTAAAATTTATAATTTATAAGAAATTTTTTCATAAATTATTGAATGTGAAGACCCCATATTAAAAAAGAACTTAGGAAAGCCTGAGTAATTAAACAATGTACCTGATATAACTTCATTGTATGGAATAACACATTTTTAAGTAGTTTCAAATGATTTAAATACACATTTTTCTTTATATTGTAGATGCTTCCAATAATTCAACTCTCTCTATGGGTAGGTATTTTCATTATGTCCCACTTCATCACATTAGAAATACTTTGTATTTTTCCTATTAGAATAAATCATAAGATCATTTCGTTACAATATCAGGATATATGTCCTAACATACCACATCAAAAACACTTTCTGATTATGTTAATAACTTCCCAGGGGTGTCTTTAACAAAATTCGCACAAACTATAAAATGATTATTCAAATGTTTTTATTTTGTTGAATGATTATTACCCATTGCATTCAAAATAGACCTTTTATTCTATTTATTTTTTATGTACACATGAACATAATTGAACTCCATTTCTACCCTCATCACATCGAATAAGTTTCTCATAGATTTTAAATTCATTGGAGGACACTTCCATTCAATATCTTATCCTCAATCCTGACTAAAAATGATTGATTTTTTATTAACATCACGAATAAAATTTAGAGAATACCTTTCCAATCTGGTGTTGTTCTCTTTATACCTATCCACTAAATTATCCTCTTTTTATTTCATTTTAGGGAATTTCTTTTTTATCCGAAGTCGAACCAACTCAGGAAAATATTTTTCACATACAATATTCTGAAAATTATCACATTCCAAGGTATAAACATTTTTGTTATCTCTGATATTATTGACCATTGACAACCACTGGTTTTCATCAATTTCAAAATGGTAAATATCAAGGCTGACCTTTTGATTATATTAACATCCCATGACATCGAATATCTTTTTCAAGGGCATAAATCCATCCTCCAGCCTCCACTGGGTTTGATCATACATTGAATGTAGGAGGGTGTAGCCTCATAAAATGTTCCACAATCATCATGTTCCTTTTTGGTAGTTCTGGTTGTTCTCTTGCACGGATTCCACTACCATTTATTGAATGTGTCAGCAGATCCATTACTATCAAAAATAAATCATCTCTAATGCCTGCCATTCTAGGTTGTGGATTCAAAAAGATATCAGCCTCTTAGTTCCATCATAATACATCTTTCTTATTTATTCTATGAAAAACCATTACGAATAGACACATGATAGATTAATCAGCATGGTCATATTCAAATTCTATATCACATCAAATTAACCATAGAGTAAAAAATAATTCATGGTATTTTATTAACAACATCATAACCCCTAATGTTACCCAACCTTCCTCTCATACCAACTATAAGGTCCCAACCATAAAACAGCACATAACCTTGGTTTTATTCAAGAACATACATTATTACACATTAAGGGTCTTTTTATGTTTACAGTTTTAGGTAATTAGGAAATAATATATAAATAACATACCACATTCAAAAATTGAGTATTCTATATAATCAAAATCCATTTTATTAAATAAAACTTTTGTAAAATAAAACCTCGATTCTTTTTCATTTAATTTATTATGACATAAAACTTTAATTCATTATTCCTATTAACCATACTTGTATCATATGAAAAAACATTTTAAAACTTATTATAAGTATAAAAATCATAGTAAGGTATATGAAAATAATAATTGAAATCTTTAGTCCATAAAAACTTATAATTATATGAAATTTTTTCCACAAAGACATAATTTTCACCCTGAAATTATCCTATACATACTTGTGAAAAAATGATATTTACATACAACATAGAAAAACAAAACTAAACCATATATTTAACTTAGATAATTACAAAATACTTTAACCCTCATGGATAAATTATTAATTTTACCTCCCATTGCTACCTAACAATGTAACCCTCATGGATACCTTATAGTGTAACCATTGTAGTTACACATAGAGTAACCTTAAAACTGACCTCCAACATAAAAATACCCAATGAATTGGAAGGAGATATATGTCTTTAATATCATCCTAAAAAACTACCAAGAACTATAATTATATTTATTAATCAATAATTATTGTGTAAAAACTTTATTTTTGATTTCTATAAAAATAAAATTTAAAAAATGTTTTTCAAGAATAGGCCCTTACGAATATCATATCATTGAAACAAGAATTAATTAAACGAATGGAATATTTATATTCACTATGAATATAAAAAATAAAATAAAATATAATCAAAATAAATTTAATCAAATATTTATAGCATGAAAAAATCAATGATGTAGAGAGTTAACCTAGAGAATGGAAATGGGGTTAAAAATTCATTAACCTCAAGTTTTTCATACTTCAAACTTGTTCAAAACTCTTATATAATAGATTAAAGAGTGTAATTAAACTATTAAATAACTATAATCAGGTTTATATAACCTTACATCGTATTCTTATAACATTTTCAACCCATTTTTTAATAATATTTAGTTATTTTCAATATCTTGCTCATTTTTTTCGTGGTTTCCATGGTCGATTTTTATGGATTTTCTTGTAGAATGGAAGAAATACTAAAAAAACAGAATTAAATGGTATTAAAATGCTTCCATAATATTAAATTATACCACATTTAGTTTTTTTATATTATGATGATTCCTTAGATAAAACATTAATTATAATGATTTAATTTGTTTTGGTATTTTTAAGATCATTACGAATATATAACATATCATTTAATATAATGATAATATGTAGGATCTAGAACATTATATAACATATAATAAGTATAATATATTATTATTCAACTATATTAATGGTTTTATGACCATCCTTGATGGTGGTAATGACAAATGAAGGTTTATCGTCCACAATGGTAGTAAATTGATACATCATAGACGGTGTTCTCATTTTTAGAATAAAAGGGAAAATCTACGAGATTGTATGATTAATATACCATAAAAAAAATATTCAATTATATATATTATTTGTGATTTTTCATTAATCAATGTTCATTATGGGGGATAAGTTATAAGTGAAAATAATTTAAAAGAAAAGAAAAAACGAGTCTTATATCTTGAAAATTTCTCACTAAGAACCTCCTCAAGGATCATTGAAATGATATTTTTGTGAAAAAATAATCCCATGAATATGGAAAGGAATGAAGATGAGGGATATTGGTAAAGTTTTTATTAACAATATGGCCTATGTTGATGAAACATGTAGAGAAAAGAGTCAATTTTTGTAATAGAGGTGGGTGGTAACATAGGAATTACTCAAATTATTACAATATAAATAATCCATTATAGGTTTTAAAACCTCAAAAATGGCTAAAAACTAAAGGGGGTAACATTTTAGACAAAATCCTATCCAATTTTTGTCATTTTTTATGATTTATGGTATTTTTAAATAATTTTATAAAATCATTTATTCATGAAATAAACATTTATGTTAAATTATAGAATATTCATAAATACGAAATTAAACCAATAAAAAAAGTTCTAAATTTGAATAAAGATTTAATTATTTCCAATAAATATCATTTTAATCAAGGGAATTAATCAATTGGACTAAAAATATCAAAAGTATACTTATTTTATTATTATTAATATCATTAAATTGATTTATTTATTAATTAAAAACGTTATTGTATCTTAATTGTTTATGCCATTAAGGTAATTATTTATCCCCTAAAATTTAAAAATAAAATTATAGGATAATTATAATTGTATTATGTTTATATATAATAATATTATTATAAAAAATTATTGGAAACCTTATATTAAAATATTATACAAAAAATATATATTTTTTGAACAACGTGATTTACTTCTAAATTAAATATTATAAGGGGATTAAAGTGCTTAATGCGAGTCCAAAATGTTCCAAATTAGAATAAAAACATGATAATGGTTATAATATACTTATATGAAATGTTGTATGCAAAAATTGGGTCATTTAATGATTCTTATAATTTGAAGAATAACATTTTTTTTATTTTTTTCTGCTTCCAAAAGCACTACATCAATGTTTTATATGTATTACTGTTTATTATTTCATATATTAAAATTTAAAATAAATTAACATAGTTAAAATAAATTAATTTGATTCCAATAATATCATTTATAATCATTCATCGTGTATATTTAATTATATCCATGTTTAAATAACTTCTTTAAATTGTTAAATTGATTATTTTTAGAGTAAATTACTATAAATGGATTAAACTCATAAAAGTGTCTCTAAGTGGTCCCAAAATTGACCCATGGACGATTTTTGTATAAACACACTAATTTAATGAAATTTTGAATAGTT
Source organism: Viscum album (assembly GCA_963277665.1). Classification (NCBI taxonomy): domain Eukaryota; kingdom Viridiplantae; phylum Streptophyta; class Magnoliopsida; order Santalales; family Viscaceae; genus Viscum; species Viscum album. The sequence continues at coordinate 1,292,969,970 of OY728119.1, forward strand.
TGAGGGACATTTTATAATTCTTATAATATTATTTGTACCTTTAATTACCGTATTTACCATTTACCGTGGAAAAAAATACTATTGTTATTATTCACTAAAAAATGTTTTTTTATACCAATTTTTTCATACTAATTAAAACCTTTTATATCCATTTTTTAAAATTAAATTAACATATTTATTTAAAAAAAGTAAAATTAATCATATTGATGGATTGAGAAAACAAATTGTTTTAAAATAAATATGTTAAAAAATACTTAAATTTTGTATATCAAATTTCAATGTGAAATTGATTACAATAACCCATATAGTATTAAATCATAAAAAATGATTTAATTATATTTTATAACCAATTGAAATTTTAATCTAATAATATAAAAAATGTCCACGAAATATTTGTTTTGAACTAAAATGCAGTATTTTCACCATTCATTAAAAATAAAACTTCTCAAAAAATAAAAAAAATTCATACAAAGATAATTTTAACAATATATATTGAAAAATAAAGGTTTCCTTTTCAATTTAAAATTTAATAATTTTTAAATTATTATTTTAAATAAATAATCATATAATAAATTATTGATTTAACGAATTACTTAACATATAAAATTTAGCCATTTAATTCAAGAATAATAATAAATATAAAATATTTATTCTATAAATACCTAGGTTGTTACATTATGAATTCATTGATATTAGTTCAAGAATAAAAATTCTACGCTAAAGATCAAGGGAGATAATTCCTTTATGGGGATCTATAAAAGAAGTGAAGATATAATATATTTATCTATTTTTTTCAAATAATTAATTTTGGACAGGCTTTGCATATGATAAATCATAGGGTATGGTTATCACTTTCCCATTATTATTTTTATAATAAAATTTAAAATAAAGGTGTGTAGATGTTAAGCTAAAATAGAGAGAAATTAAACTTTTAGGAAAATATTTTATTGTGTTTGTTGAAATATAGTTTTAATTTATGAAACATCTTAATAATATAGGTGCAAAACCCTGAGAATATTAAGAATGATTTGATGTCACATTTTGGTTTTCTAAGGTAAATCCTTGTAGTATACAATAATAGTTCTTGTTTTATACAAGAAGTTATATGATTTAGAATTATAATTTATTGATTCATGGTAAATTTATAATATAATGTGTGATGTAATAGTTATCTAATGTAATTTAAAGTATCTCTCATGAAAGGGAGAGAACATGGAAGGAGAAGAAACAAAATTAGAGAGGCTGAGTTTAACATTTTAAACTGTAAGGGGGGAATTTGTTCCCCTTAAAGTGGCTTCCCTTCTATTTATAATATTTGAAGAAGGGGAGAAATTTATATTATGACCTTTTTATGTATTCTTAATTAGGGGGAGGAGAGACTCATTTAACTCAATAGATTAATTGGTATTGAGAAAAAATATATTGGTGGATATTTAAGTACCAAACTATATTAGAGAGATTCTATTGTATTTTTGTCCAATTGGTTGTATATATATAGTTTTTTAGAAATAAAATATATATTAGAGCATCCACTGATCATGTAAATAGATAAAGTGTTTTATATTAATGAAAGATGTTTGAGGTGATGACTATTACATTTTTAGTCTACACAATAGCTAATTATTGAGCTCGTCCTTATATTAATGACTGGTTTTGATGTTGGAAAATAGTCTACATCAATATAAAGTGGTTTAGAAGAATCTAGATTTTGGATCTAGTGGAATTAGTATAGAAACCATCCATAGAGTATATAACATATTGGTTGATGAAATATAGATGAAACACTCTTAGATGAAGTTTGATTTCAAGGATAAAATAATTAAGGTAGTAATGTTCTCAAAATACAGTGTCTTGGGTATTTTCATACTAAAATGCAATGCAGAAACTTGATGAAATTACTTTTAATTATTTTAAAAAATAACATATCTATTGGAAGAACATATGATGTAATTTTATGTGATTTTAATGTACATATATGTTTTGATAATGAATAATGATTAATTGAAAAAAAAATTAAATTTGACATAGGAGATTCAAAATGTGGAAAATATCCAAACAATGTCAGATTCATTTGAGCTTCGTATGTTTCACCAGGATGATACACATGATTCATCGGTGTTTGAGTAATCAAAGAGTTTTTAGGAGTAAAATTATTGATTTATGAGTCATGTTACTCAACATATGACTCATTATACTATTGTTTACTTTTCATTTAACATAATTTATGTGTTATTTTGACTCTAAAAATGAATTATTAGAACATATATATATATATATCCATGTCATTAAGAGTCTCAATATGAGCTATTTCCTTATATAATGAATAATGTACAATTCACTGTGAGACACATAAAATCATCTTTGAGTAGCATATGAGTTTTCTGATACTTTTATATGAGTTATAGAAACATCTGAAGAATTCACTTGTGAGAATAATTATCTATATATATGTGAATCAATACATGTTTATGAGTAATTTAAATCTTCATAGGAGTAAATTACATATTGCGTATGAGTAGTCAGAACTTTTGTATGAGTTAAAATATTAGAAAATTAAGATTTTCCCCACACATAAGTTTATGTTCCAAAAATTTATTTATGAATAAGTAAAATACATTTGATGATTCTGAATCCATTCGATCAATTTCAAAACATCATGAAACTTTTAGGATATATCATCTTGGCCTGATTTAAGAGTTATTATTTGAAGACGATAATGAATATAACAATTATATATCTGGTAATTTCGAATGAGATTATTCAAATTTTAATATTGGGGATCAAAATTGATAATTGAATATGATAATGGAATTACTAATCTTAACTATTCTATTTTTTTTAAAAAAGAATTGATTTTTGACTGAGGGAAAATAATTAAAAAGTTAGCATCCCTGACTAAGAAGTGTAAGTTAAAATTTGTGATGGGTTTTGAGAAATTTATTAATTATAAAGAAAAAATTATAGATTAATTATATTTTGGAATTAAATGTGAACATATATGTGCTGTTATGAATAAATTCAAATATAATAAATATATATGTGATTCGTGCTAGAAACGTAAAGAATAAATAATATTTGAGATAATATATAGAGTTTATGGATTTAATATGGATTTTTTTATTGATTTTATTGAATTTATTCTGGATGTACTAAATTTTAAGAGACTAGATGCTAAATTAGAGCTAGATTAATTATTAGAAAAGTTTTATTGGGTTTGTAGAATTTTTTAATATAAAAAGACTCAATGATTGTATAAATATCATAATAAATGTACTATAAATTATTGATAAATGGGCAATAATTGAAAAATGGTACTCCAATTTTTTTATAGGAGACCACTGTTTGATTCAAAATGAAATGAGACCATGAGAGACACAGTAATTAATAAAACATGTGAAAATGAAATTCCAAATTATGTTCACTAAAATTGATAGTTATTTTATAGATAAACAATATAGAAACTATATTTTCTCTCATTTATTTAAATAACAGAAAAATAAATTGGGATTATTGTGAAATAATATAAAACCAATAGAACCAGTGATGATTTAATAGACGGTGAAGAAGATGTTGATCCTGTGCTGAAGAAGATTTTCCATATGGGTATCAAAACAGAATGTTGATGAATTAAATATGAATACAATTATTATTGAAGTTTCAAATTTAATATCAAATTAAGTAAAACAAAAATAAAGTCCAATTAAATATCTACTATATATTGAGATCCGACGATGAGTTAAGCCTACAGGTAGACTATGAATACGATTTGGGAGTATATATAGAATCCAAGATCACATTAAACAATTTTTTTTCATTATGATGTTAAGTTAGTTGATGAATCTATTTTAGGAACCAAATATAATAAATTTCTACAAATATTTCCAGGATTTATTGTTGATCTACATTAAGATGTGGGAATGAAAATTCTTATACCAGTAGAAATACCTAAAGGGAAATGAGGAGCTGTGTAGTATATTGAGATATTAGAAATGAATTTATAGTGAGACCCCATGTGTAGGTGTGTGGTAAAACATGGGTTCAGATTATTAAATTCCACAAATTTATAATTTTTGATTCATTACTTTTTTGTTTTGTATAATAACCAGTCAATAAAAGAAGTATATTTCCCAAATTAGAGTTGAACCACATAAAAAGACAGTATTCAATCCTTTAATTTCTTTCATTTGATTAGTGTGCAATAGGATTTTTGAAAATAATATGTATATCCATTAATTAATTAAAATATAATAGAGTTTCAAGCACTATGTTTTTAATAAATAAATACGAATTTGGTAAAAAGAATGAAACACATAATTCACCACCACAGAAGACTTTATTTTTATTAAAAGAAGAAATGGAAGAAATACTACCAGAAAACAATTAAGGGGGGTAAAAATTAATGAATTTAAATAGAATCTACAAAAAAAAATTATGTACCATCTTGGGGGAGGGAATATGGAATTGAAAAAACAAGAATCCGGTCATTCTGAGATACTTTAGAAGAAAGATAATCCACCACAACATTCCCTTATATCTTGGTATGAATAGTCGTAATGTGGTCATTCAAAATAATCTTGAGACACCTGATAGAGTATTCAATAGACCAAGGGATATGACCCGTACATGATATTTCATTATAGAGAGATATTGAATCTGTCTCAATCTCCCTTATAGGGATGCTTTTATGATTACCTAGCAAGATACCCGAGAGTATGGAAAAAGATTTTTTTTTGTGGTGGGAATCACCATTTCCTAAGAAAACTAAAAAAGAAACAACAACTGATGCTTTTAAATATTGGATGAGACCACCAATAGGCATAATACCAAATAATGATGAACCGTCTCTGTTCAACGTTTTCCCCAAGATAGGAGTCCTCCATCATACCCATGTGCCCCGATATAATGGATCCTAGATAGGGGAGGCATGACATGGAAGGAGAGGAGTGATATATGGAGAATTCACTAAATATTTATACAGTCTATAGAATTCCATCATTATTTTTTTTACTTTTGAAAATAATACCCACATAGGAAAATGAGATATCTTGATATTTAATGTTTTTCCATGGAATCCATAGAGGCCAACACCTAGCTATGAAGACTACTTATCTTGCCCTTCTAATCAGACCAGTTCTGTCCAAAGTATGGAACCACTGCTAAAGGAACAGATCACTAGAGAACATTTGATCAGAACATCCATTTTGTTATCCTACGGATCTCTATATTAACTTTCCCCACTCAATAATGAAGAAGAAGTGTTCTATATAATTTAATTTTGACTCCCTATAACGCTAACACATTGATTCGAAGGTAATTATTCTTTGTTGAACGTTTTCATCAGAAGGAAGAGAATAATTCTAGACATGAAAACAACAAAAAGTAATTTGGAAGGGATATGCATGCCCCATAAAATTTCACCCCAATGTTTCATAGGGGAAGGAAGGAAGTGGATTATAAGAAAGTGTGTAGTAGAGAATTTACATGCTGCCAAACCAATGAAAATACACTTATCCAGGTCACTAGTCAACACAATGTTGTTAAAGTGATTTTTTTGGTTTACATTCAACTTGGTCTGAATAAGGATGAGGTAATTACTTTGCACGTTTAATGATGTATTCAGAGAAGGGTATCTTGGGAAGCCAAGGATTGTCCTCAACTAGTTGTGATGCTAATAAGTGATGTCTTCTATTCTATCAATGAAACGGGTGTATTGATGATGAATAGGAAGATGAGTTGAATCATATTATGAAGTTTGTGTAGTTTTCATCTAGATATGATTCCTTAAAGTCCATATTTACTTTTCATGTTATTTATATATAATTTCATCTAATCTAGTAACTCCCAAGAGAGCTTGGCATGAAGACCATTCATGGAACTAGACACACTCATTATATTAAGGACCCCTTCATCAACTAGCTTAGCGAACTTGTTCCAGGAATCCCAATGGAATATAACTTAGAGGTGATCATCCCATAAAATGGTTATCAAAGTGGACTGAATATTAGAAATCACTTTCCTGGGAATCTTGAGAGTAGACAAGATATGCATGGGGATATAGGATAAAATAGTGTTGATCAGCATATATCTCCCTCCAAAAGTAAAGAACAAATTATTCCAATTGAGAATAAGGCCTATGATTTTATCAATAACCAAGTAAATGTCTCTGATGAGAAGGGTGTTGGAGGACACATGACCACCAATGTAAGTCAGAGGGAAGAATCCATTATACATACTAAGGATAGATTCCACTGTTCTTGTCCGAATTTTAGATCATTTAATTGGATCAATGAAAAGGCTCTTCTCATGGTTATCAAAATTCCCACTCCGACCAAAATATATCTCAAGCGCCTAATTAAACCCCTGAATTGATATACTACATCTATTGAAAAATATCAGGGTATCATCTAAAAACATCAGCTGAGAAATAACCCCAAAGTAATACTTGTTATGGTAGGGTGTTACTTTGACCACTGAAATGCAATGATTAAGGTAGAATCTAAGAACATATTATGAAATGATGAAAATATATTGGGAAATAGGTTCCCCTATCTAAATCCTTAGAAATATTTTATTAAACCATAATGATTACCCATAAAGGAAATAGCTAGCCATAGATATCTAAATCAATGAAAAAGATGATCAATAACCAAAGAAGAGAAACCCATGTTTGCAAGGACCCTAATGATAAAACTCCATTCAAATATACCATATTATTTTATCATATAAATTTCAATGTCCACATCGCTACCTGATGTATTTAGGTTGATTTCACTAATGACTTCCTAGGCCAATGCAATATCCCCTTGAATTGATATTCCATTCACAAAATCATGTTGTTCCTAAAAAACATAGCTCAGAAATAATGGACCCAACCTTATGTTCGAATTAAAATCCAATAACTCATATGGGAAATTTAATAGAATAATAAAGAAGTAATAAGTCATTGAAGTGGGAGTCATGGCCTTGGGAACTAACACCAGTTTAGTAAAATAAGCCACCCCGAGAAGGTAACCCTCTTGGAAAATATCTGGAAGCCAACTTATTAGACTACATTTCAAAATATCCCAAGAAACTGTAAAGATATAGGTTGATAATGAATCAGTGATAGGAGAACTGATAGGGTTTATGAACCATACAGACTCTCAGATTTCATTCTCATCTGGGAGAGAAAGTACTTTTTCATTCAATACTTCAGACACCGAATAAGGAATAATGTAAAACAAGGTAGAGGAGCCACTTGGGTCGCCACCTTTCACACATGGGTTTGGATATTCTATATGATACCTAAAGTGGTGGCTGACCAAACATCCAAACAACTCTCTATCACTAGTATCAGACTCATCCCCTAATAGCATGTTAGGAATAAAAAATATGTTTTTACCATAATTTAAGTATTAAAATTCTCCATGTTTTGACCTCCTCCAAAAAGCCACTTTATCCAATATTTATCTCGATTAGTGAATTCCTAGTTTAGAAACAATTCATATACCAGGTCTTTTTTACATTTCCACTCCACAATGGTATCATTGTCCTGTGCATTTATCAGAATCGACTCGAAACCAAGAATATATCTGTTAATATCAAGCAGTCTGACATCATCATAGGGAATATTTTATACCCAGGAGCGGAGACGATTCATCATATGTATTAAGTTATTATGGTGAGATACCCAAGTGTTACTGCTAACAAAGAGGTTCAAATATCCCCTCACTAGGTCATGGGGGTCTTAATTTTCAACCCATGAGGAGGAATAATAAATTAATGTCTTTTTGTCACCTTTGGATGTGAGCATAATTCTAAGGGGTTAATGGTATGAGTTACCATGCACTAGGTGGTATATTTTCATACTAGAAAATCCCAAAATAGCATATACATTAGCTAAACATTGATCTAGATGTCTCCATGATCACTGGTTTCCACGTTGGTTATTACACTAGGTAAAATGATCACCTGAGAAACTAGCATCCATAAGACAATGATTATCCATGAACGATAAAAAATCTTGAATTTCTCTTCTAAAAAATGGGAATGAAACCTTTTTCTCATATAAACATGCCACAATGATCAAATTACTACTCAGTAACTAAGGAAATAATACTTTTTTAAAGGAAAATAGATCATACCATACATATTCTTGATCCTGAACATCACACATGGAATAAACAAATGAGAAAAAACCCACAGAACATACCATTGAAATATTGATATTGATGCATTGGTCTAATAGAGGCACAAATACAACTGAAAATTTTAATTTCCAAAACAACCAAATGTTAGACTTTATTAGGAAACCATGACTAAAAATACAGGCTCTCATACGCTGATCAAAGAGATTGATTTTTGATGAAACCTATTTGGGTTCATGGACTGCAATGAGAGAAACATAGTGAGAGAGAAATTCATTGGAGATAAAATTTAATTTTACCAAAGGGACGAAGCCATGAAAATTACAAACAATAATATTAATCATTTATTTAAATGTGTCTCTCACTAGCTCCGACTCATGGTCCTGTATTTTCTTTGAGGATCTGGCTTTAGTATCATACTTCAACTAGGTTCTAGTCCTCATTATACTTGAAGACAAGTGACACTAAAATGATACAGGATGTACTTTTTCCAAAAAATATTTTGGTGTGGAAGGACGGATTCCCATAAGAGGAGGGTCTAGAAGTATCACATCCAGACACCTGGGAGGGGAACATATGACTCGAGAAGAATTCGGTTGGGGGTTCTCAATAGACTTTCTCGGATCTAGCTCCTTGATGAAAAGACATCGAATTGAAGCAAGTAGGAGAGATGAATGCTCCGTCAAAAATACTAAAAGCAGCTTGATAGCACTTAACATTTCCAGATTATAAAAAAAGAAGGACCTTTGATACAGAGTAATTGTGTATCGGTATGGAAGAAAATGATCATCCATGAAATTTGAATCTATAGAGGATGAGGCTTCCATGCTCAAAGGATAGGGAGAGAGATGAAATTTCTTCCCCGGATCACCAGGACCCATACATTACCTAAAAAGAGGAAAAAAATTAATAAGAGGCCACAAGAGGGTTGTGATGATTCTCATGAACATGAATCTATGAAATTCTGGACATTCGTCACTAAAGGGAAGCATGGACTAGTAGGTGTAAACTATATAAGATGTGAAACAGTTAAGGGTATACTAGAAGCTGAGACAATGAATCCATCCCTTCAACTCTGAGTAGATTCTTTGGTGGAAGAAGGATCACTACTTCCATCTCCACACATATCCATGATATTATGACATCTTTAAAGGGACGATATATCTATTCCCTGAAGAGAAAAGATCAAAAGGAGTTCCTGATACCACAAAGGAAACCAGGATACCTAAAAGGAAGAGGTAGACCTGGAAGAGAGTTCCAAACCATACCCATAGTTGAATAACCCCTCCCATGATTTTACACCAGCCCTATGGTGAAATTCAATAGTATTCCAAATAAAATCTATATAATCATTAATAAATGAAATGGGAATAATGTGTTATAAAATAGATAAAATAAATCCAATTTAAAAATAATACATCAAAGATTCCATCAAAATAAAACACATGTTAAACACAGAGCTTTCAAGTAGGTATGTTTTACCCAATAAGAGATCCCATGAATTATGATCTATTAAGAATCATGGAAATAGAAAACTATAAGAACTAGGTAAATAAATTAAACCATGAGATTTGGGTAATACATTGATGATACGCCCAAATATTTATAGTATTAGGGGATGATTGTTGGGTTTATCCATATGATGGATTTGAAAATGTATCATCCCCTCAATTATCCAAGAGTCATATACTATATAATTCGCATAATAAACTACCTAAATTGGTACGTGGTGAGAATAATTCTAAATAAAAAAATTTCTTACCAAAATATGTATCATGGATGACTAATAGTTATAATGATTTAAAGGGGGTTAATTATTTTAGTGGGATAACATTTAATAAATGTCCACATTAAATTAATGTAAAGCATGATAATATCCCAATTAATGATTCTATTATATAAAAATAGAATAGTTGGTATTTGACATAAATTTTAAATCTGAATTCTTATAAGAGGAGAATAATATAAGACACTCATTAGACATGTATAGAATAATAAGAAATTTTATTAATTATGATAAAAAATTCTATATATTACAGTTATAGTTACCTCAGAAAATAAAATTAGAGTACATATAACATCTTATCCCAGATCATTTTAAAAAGAATAGAATGATTCAGTTATAGTTTTAAAGTCATTCGACGTGTGATAAAAAATTTAATATATTTTCAAATATTAAATATGATTGATTTTTTTTAATTACGTTGTGTGATGGTTGGATTCATATAATGCTTATTCAGGTTAAGGAATTAATTTTATTATAATTTTTTTTTCAATAATGTGATTGATTTCATGACACATTTACCCTATTCATCTCAATGGTTTGATAAAATTTGTACTAATGCATGTGATGACCATTTTTTGGTTTTTTATGGAACATATAAGAGGGGAAAGATTTAAATAAAAAGATGCAGATATAGTTAGAGAGTCCTAAAATGTTTCTTCAAGAATATTGGCATGTCCATTAAAACATAATATAGATTTCAGAAGGAGAATATTTCTATATGATGGAATTTATTATCATTAGTTGAAGTGGTTTAGAAAAATCATTTTAATTTTCATTTTAGGTATTGGTTTCATATAAATAAAATATTTAATTTTCATAGGTATATGATACCAAATGTATACATTAAAAATATTTTAGGCAAAAAGATGTTCAAAATCATGTAAATAAATATTTATGTTTTCATATTCTAATAAAATAATAAAGTAAATGGTTATGGAATCTTGGATTTAAATTCAATGGAATATTATCATTATTTTATTGATCTATATATAGGATGTGTATTTCCATAACATTTGTTATTTATGATAGGAGATGTTTTTTATTAACAATTTGTAGTTATATAAAAGAAAATATGATGGATTCTATTCAAATTTTTTATGACTTCTCAGATATAACAACATGAGTATTACTCCGAACAAAAAAATACTACATTTCATAGGGAAATAATTGATTTTTCATTATAAATTCTTAGTTAATAAATTTAAATATATTTTGTACTACTTAGCACTAATATCTAAAGAGAAAATAATATTCAAATGGATAATGGGAGTATGTTTGGTATTCAATTTGTTCAAAGTTATCTAGTAATGGTTTATTCTCATAAAATTACAAATTGATTTATAAATTTGAGGAAATATTTGATGGTAAGGGTTCGTAGGATGATAATGAAACACCGAGAAAGAGTTATATACTGAAAATAATGTATTAGCCTCATAACATTGGTTGTTATGTTGTTTAAGAGTTTTAATATAGTGAAGGATTTACAAAATATAAATATGATTCACATGTAATATAATTATTAAAAACATACTAAATCATAGATTTTACAAAATAAATAGTTTAGTGGTTGGATTTGTATATGGTCACATAGTTATACGGAAGGAATTACAAAGATTTCACGAGTTTAACAAAACCCTAAAAGTGAAGCAAAAATAAGATTGATCTAGATTTCAATCATATATGATATGTTATAAATTCACCTATGTATTTTTTTATGTATTCATAATGAAATTAAATGTTATAAAATAGAGCATATTATAAAAAAGTAAAATATAAATTCTACCATTCTTTACATTGGATGCATATTTATATATTATATAAGGTAAAATTATAACTAAGATCATTAAAATTGAGTTATCCATAAATAATATTTACAATGAATTATTTGATGGTGTGATTAAATGGTAAGGTTATCATTAGTATTTTTATTTTATCCGGATAAAAATTGTTCTCATATAGCAAAAAATGAGTTCTGTGCGATAGATGGACTGTGAAGTACAACCTATAGAGTGTCATAAACTATGTATTTTATACACTAAAATTCAATGTTTATTTTTACATTCACCAGTACATAATGTTGGTGAGAAACATAACATGAGAAAATTTATACTTAGATACATTTCTTATCCAATCCAAAACATTTCATTAATCTGGGGTGGTTGGTTATGATGTTGATCATGTCACCGGTTAGAGCCATACCATGATTTGATTTTTTTTCCTATCATAAAAAAAGAATGAAAAAATTGTATGTTGAATATGATATAAAAGATATTTTTATATGCCATCTGATATTATGAATATGATGTGATAATTTATCATGTGAGGGGAATGTGATATGCTAATACATAAACATGAATGACATGTGATGTATTCATTTAACAAGTTATACTATATTTATAGAATAAAACACGTATGAGTTATCCATATGGTATTGACATACAATGTGTCCCTTTGTCTCTCAATGTCTTGAAAAGGGATTATATGTTAATGTAATGATCATTTGGGTTTTATAACGATTTTTTTTATTCCAATTGTATGTTTGTGAATGTTTTTGTGCTTCATGTTAGAAAGTGTTGGTCAAGCAATTTATGAATATTTTATTCAGTGGGTTATGAACCATTTTTTGAGAAGGTTAAAAAACATTCCTGGATCATGTAAAAAACATTTCCTTGAGTAAGTTGACAAATGTTCCTTGGGGAGGTTAAGAAACATTCTTTGGCCAGGTGAAGAAAAATTTATTTACCAAGATAAGTAATGTTTATTTATAAGTTTAAGAATATTTCCATCTGTATGTTATGAAACATCACTTAGGAAGGTTAGTGAACATTTCTTTTCAGTTGATGAAGGTGTATAATACGTTATCCTTATAAATTCAAAACATTCTATGATAATATTTAAGTTTCATGCTTCTTAATGATACTTAATATTCTAATTAAGATTTTTTAGTTTGTACAAAATGGTAGAATTCATAGATTTATCTATAAATTTTGGGATGTGGTTGTACATGGTTCATGTAACAAATATTGTGGTGCAAGGTATTAAATGTTCACGTAATAATGTTTATATTTTAATCTATACAATATTTAGGTAACAAATTTATGTTGTAATATTTCCAAAGATAGCATACCGAAGCCTATATTGTAAGCTATAAAATATTAATTTTTCAATTTTTCTTTGAAAAATTTATAAATTTCATGAAATAATATATATCTTGTATTCTATATAATTTTTAGGTGAAAACTTTTATGTTACAATTTTTCCAAAGTTCATGTAGAAATTTTTAAGTTACCAATTATACAAAGTTCCTGGTTAAATGGTGAAGTTGTAAAAATTACAATGTTTGAAATTATAATGTCATGAAGTGTTACTATTTATAAAAAATAAAAAAAATTACCATAAAAAGGACAAGTTCATGTAGAGTTCACCAAATTGATGAATAGTTCCTGAGTTGAAGAAGTTCATAGTGAATTGATCTAAAAAAATATGTAACAAAATATTGAGAATCTTTAAAAAAAATTAATAATGTTCATAACAATGTTGTTGTTCAAACCCTCTTCCAATATTAGTTATTTTTAGGAGTTTTAAATTTTTTTAAAGAAAGTAATATTATTGATGAAACATCTGGAATGTTCCAAATAGATTGAGAGGTGTAACAACAAAGCTATGTTGAGTGGGAAGTTTCAATCTTTTTGTTTGTTTTGACTGAGAAAATTCATTTTATTACATAAAAATTATCATGGAGTTCTATTTATACAAAGGTGTGGTAGTTCTATAAGAATGGAAACTATTTATGAGGGAGTGAGAGAGTAGAAATGTAGAAGATTTCCTTAGTGTAGGAGGCTGAGCATTAAACCAAGTAAAAATTTGGTTAAAGAAAAGAAAATAAATAGAGTTTTTCACATTGGCACAAGATAAAGGTTTATATAAGTTCAATGGATAGAGGCAGAATGATTTGAGGGACACTAGATGGATTTAACCTAGAAAAAGTTACACAATGGATAGAGACATTCCTGATAGAGAGTGTAGTGGATGGGGATTTTGTGACAAACCATTTGCATGTTATTACTAAAAGTTTTTTATTTTGTGTTTGATCATAGGAATAAGAGAAATTTATAACTTATGGGAGTAATTATAATTAGTTATTTGGGAGATCGAAGAACTTTGACATGATTTGTATCACTTGTATTCAGTTTATATTATAGTGAATTTCTATGGATCAATGGGAGTATCCATGGAAATTATGTAGTCACCCAAAATGGGTAGAACCCAATAAATATAATGTTTCTTAATTTAAATTCCTATAATTTCATATAATTAATGGTTAATAGGTAATCACGAATATATATATAGAACATACATTGGAAATAAAGAGGATGAAAAGGCATTCAATGTTGGTTTTCACCATATAATACCTGTTCAATTACCTCATAAACTTGGGGACAAAAGGACTAAGAATTTATGACAGTGGAGCACCAGTAGGGATCATATATGCTTGAAAATAAAGGCCATAAACTCAGGAAGATATAGGTTGAGAAGAATATTTTCAGAACAACCTAATGGATAAGTAATATAATGATGGAACTAATGGTATATCCTTGGATCATAAATGGAACCCCAAACCAAATACATTAATATTGAGAGGGCAGAATAACCTATTACTAAGAATAAAGATATCAATTTTACTCCTCCCATTATGATTCTCTTTATTCATTACAAAGATACTATGATGGGAGAGGGGACTTCTTTTAAATAATGTAACCAATATAACGTATAGATGATGAATATAAAATTTAATCCCACTACCAAGGAAAAAAAGACATGAAATTATACACAACCCATATCCTACTTTGTGATTTTAGTGAAATGAATATAAACATGGAGGATTTCATCTGAATTAGGATAATGATGGCCTCATTATTTGGGGAATGTATTATTGTAGTTCCAATGAAGATAAAATTCCATAACATTTAGAGTCCTCATATTATTAAAGAATATAGAAATTAATTGTTTTATTCGGATGGACCGGCATACCCCATTAATGTTTAAGAATGTGTTTTCTTGGGATACCACATATACTTACAACTAGTTTATGAGAAAATTAAATAAAATCTAGTTTTAAAGAAATATTATATGCAAGTTTTATATATTAATTTGAAAAAAAGAAACTCTAAAAACTTATTGAGTTTTATTTAAATTGAAAAATAATTATAAATGATCACCACAGATTCAAACCCCTCCCGATGGTCCTAAAATTCTTGAGATCTTTAAGTGAAATCATTTCATGCGAGGTCCCTATATATGATTCTTACACTTCTTATCATGAATAATATCTACTCACTTAATAGTTGATTGATTCTAAACATCAATGCAAAAAAAATCATAGTTGGAAAAAATAGATGATACCCTATCATATATCTCTTACACTATAGTTGGTTGATGTCGTAGCAATTGTTTTTCCACCAATTGGAAATATGATCCTTTGATTTTTCTAAAAAAAATTTATATTCATGTCGATGGGAAAGCACAAAATGGTATTCTTATTTTCTTGTTAGAAATATTTTATATGATGCATATGGATCTCAAAATATCTAATGAAAATTTTGAAAAACATAAACAAATATTAGAATGAAATATAAATGTGAAGTACAAAAAAATAAAATGTGGATAAATAAGTTTTATATTATGAGAATGAGAGTAAATGAACCAATTTTTAATTAATTTTCTAATGTTAATGGAAATGATTGAAAAATTAGAGGATTTTAGGATTTTTTGGAATATTCAATCATTATTAGGAAACTAATGATGAAATTTTAAGTTACATTTGATCATAAAATATCATATTTAGATGATATATAAAATTTATCAGTGTATGAATTATGTAACTTTTTCTCATATGAAATGGAGAAAGACCCAACATTCAAAATGAATATTCATTGAGCAATAGTTTTTTAATCTATAAGAAAACTATGAATATGATATATTGAACATGAGATAGATGGCATCAACAAATTATAATATAATGAAGTTATTGCCGATGCAAATGATAGAATTATGTCCCATATACCTAAAAATTATTTAAAATGTTGAGTAATATAAAATACTAATAGTAAAACACAAATTGTTTGAGTGTATTGAATTTAGAAAATTTTCAATATATTTTTTGAGAAAATAATGTTTGAGAATATAATGATTATTTTGAATAAATTATTTCATTAGATGATATAGGAAAAAAAATCCAATGAAGAAAAATTTACAACTATAAGTAATAAACAATTATTGAAAGAAATAAGTATATTGACTAAAAAATTTCAGAATGACTATACATAAATAATATCATCAAATGATTAAAATACATATAATTTTATAACCTTCTTCACAAATGTTTGAGTCAAGGAGGAAAGTTAAAAAAACGATGATGAAGAAGGTCAATAAACATAAATGAGATATCAGTGAAGGTCATATCTTGTGGCTTGTCTTGAAAAATAAATCTCAAAAATAGATGCCAGAATGTTGAATAATGAACATGATAACATGTTTGATGTTAAATAAGAATTCCATTTGATGGAATGTGATTACATTGAGAAGATTAAAAACCCCAAGATGAAAGTTACATAAAAATTAAAAATTATGTATGATATTGATAGAAAACCATACATCTATTGATGAAGTGATGTATAAAACTGAAGAACGAATTCTCTCTGATTACAATACCTTGAAAAAAATGGTATATAATTTCAAAAAATCATTTGATGTTAATTATGAATCATTTTAGGATGATGAAATATATTATATGATGATCCAAGTAAATTATACACCCTTTACACTCAAAATTACATCTCCTGGTACTAACCATGCAGTTGTTTAAACAAATATGGTGAATATTATATTGCAAGTGGTTGTGAAAAACACATGACATGAATTTTTTTAAAATTTTCTTAAAAATAATATTTCCACATTCAAGGAGAACATAGATTCTGAAATATATATCAAACATCAATAAAATGATCACCGGGAAAAATAGTATTTCTACACATGATCACGATTTGTTGGATATTTTTTTGTTTTGGTATATATAGATAGAACAAATATAATTTTTTTCACCACATGTATCTACCTAAGAGTAGGGATGAACTTATAGATCCCATAATGGATGAAAAGAATATATCTTTATTATGTTTTAGAATGAAAAAAATAAAATCATCCATTATTATAAAGCTTTGAACGGATGACTATTTTTAATACCTAGAGGATGTATGTTATGGTTTTGAACAATGAGATATATATGATGAATATTGTAAAAATAATAATCCATGTCATGTTTCTTATGATAAAAAATAAAATATTTCTTGGAAGAATAATACTAAATAAAGATGTGTTATTACTGATACTTCTCTAAAGGCTGGTAGGATGGTTGGGTTGAGTAAAACATGGATTGTTGAAATTACCTTTTCATCACATATGATAGGTGATATGGATGTTTTTAAATATATTTATGAATATTGAAGAGAAGAAGTTACTATCCATAATTATAGTTCCTTAATAATGATAGGTATTCGAACCGATGAAATAGGATATCAAATGATAATGTTAAAATAATTTCAATTTTTTACAGTATTATGTGAATATTACTAATTTTAATGATTTTTTTTGTTAATGGTAAGGAATTTATGTTTAGAGAATTTTCATTAATCATAAACTATTTGAGAGATGGTGGTTTTTACTAATGGATAAATAAGTAGTGATAATATTTTGTAGATTATAGGTCCATGTTGTTTTTGTTTCTTATGTTGTGAGAGTAAAAATAAAATGTGGCACTAAAGTCTTGGGAATCATGGCTACAAAATTATGAGAACACATTCTAAGGAAATTTTTTAAATGGAAATAAAAAAATTAAAAAATAATGATGATTTTGATTGTACGAATTTCTTAAATGGAAGGATGTCTAGTTGTATGAATAATAATGTGTAAAATCAATACTATAGTCCCCCATAGCTCATACACTCTGATCTATGTGGGTTATTTTGACATCAATTAAAAAAAGGTGATTTGTACATTATTATTCATGTTGATGAATTCACATGGAGGAACAAAATAATGCTCACGAAACATAAGTTCGAGGTTTCATAGATTTCGAGATGAATCATAATGGATATTGAGAATGTATTGGGTATATTTATATATATTTAAAAAGAGGATATAAAATAGAATGAGTACACACATAACTCTTTTGAATTATATCTAGAGAAACAGGTAATCAATGACTAATATTGTGCCCTATGAAATCCACAACAAATTAATGTTTTTGAAAAAAAAATATTTTTTCTTTGTTGAAGTGGGAATAAAATACTCACTGAATAAAAAATTTCTATGATATTGTTCAGATAAAATATTTGAACAACAATTAATGTTTAAAATATATGTTTGTTTCGAAGGTAATCTAAAATGATAGAATATGAGATGTGGAATAAGAAAAATATAATAAGAAAATACTTTAATGTGTTTGGGAATCCTTTCTTACTAAATATTATGAATATGGATTTATAAGTGTATAATAAAATAACAGTATAAGAATGTATAATTGGATACTCATTCAACATGAGAAAATAAAAATTTTAGAATAGATTAATACATAATTATTTTTATTTAATTGATGTGAATGTTACTAAAACTTAAAATTTTATAAAATAAGTTAGTTAATATGATTTGAAATATTATATGGAAGGTAAAATGATGATTTCCAAATAATATAATGAAAAAGAAGCTGGTTGTGGGCATATTCTTGTATAAGTTTATTCATTCCAGTCTACTGATGAGGAATGTATGTTCGAAATAAAATTATAAAATTATAAAATTTAAAAATTAATTTGAATCTAATAAAGGTATCAAAATTTACGAAAACCCCATTATGGTAAGAAATAAATTGATATTTGAGAATCATATATCACTTATCTTTCAGGAGGAAACACAATTTGATTCAAAGGATGTTGAAAAGAATGAATTTTTTAATGCGATGAATGTTGAGTAATATTAAATTGAGTTAAATGAAATCTAGGAAATTGTTTGATGATCAGAAGAAAAGAATGTTGTTGAAACAAAACTAGTGTTTAGAAACAAGATAAACCAACATGGATAAATTTCAAGTGATAAATAATGTATTGTTTGAAAAGTTTACACATAGGTGGAGGATTTTAATTTTAAACAAAAATTTTCCCCATATGTGAGACTTGAAACAATTATAATGTTACTAGTAGTTACGGTTCATCAAAATTTAAATTTCTAGCAGATAAATAATATTTCAAAACATGTAAAATTTAAGAGAATTGTATATTAAAGAACCTAGTGTACTCATACAAAACAATAATGGATCCATGTTGTTTAAACTAATCAAATACATGTAGCTGTTGAGACATGACTATTATTCCTCCAATTAAAAACTCAATCGTTTCTTAACATTGAGGATGTTTTATATAGAAAACATTTATAGTAAATAATATGTGATGGAAATTAGTTTATTTACCATATTTTTCATATTTATGTTTATAATTTAATTTCTATAGGATACATTGATAAAACATAAGAAGAATTTATCGAGAAAATGAATAAGATCATTAAGATAACAATACATAGAGAGATAAATTTATTTCTGGTCTTAAATATTTAACAGAAAGAACAATACAACATTCTCTTTATGAGAATTATTATATGTATTTCTTACTAAACTCTATCATGGGGGATTTATATTAGGGTTATACACCAATGAATGTTTTTATGGATAAGATAAAATATTAATATTTTCATTTGTTTTGTTAGAAAGAATTCAAAAAGCTTATAGGAAGCTTACTCTATATTACTACTTCAAGGGAAAAATTATAATGTAACTTTTATGTGCAATATTTTAGAGTGATATAAAGGAATCACATGTACATTAAGAGAATATAATACGTAGCTATATTTAAGTAACATTAAATTCTAGAGTAATTTTTTAATAATTAATGATTTTAACATTCTTCTGTTCATTACTGCTAATTGAGTTGTATATTATAATGATCGAAAGTCAACATTAATATGAAATTTTTAATATGGGAAGGTTGTATGAGATGGAATAATAAAGAAGTAAATTTCTATTAAATTATGATCAGATGAATAAAATACATTTCCACTACATGGTATTGTACATAAATGATGCAGGTGAAAGTGAACCGTGAATATTTGAAGATGAACATTGGTAATGTATTGATGATTATATATGATAATAAAATAGCCATTGTTCTTCCAAAACATCTTAACAACATTTCAAATAAAGGAACATTGATATTACATTTTATATAAATAAGGAAAATGTTTTTGATAGAGATTTGTTTCTTTAGTATATTTCAAAAAAGGTTAAAAATCTTGATTATTCAATAACGTAATGCTATGGTAATGCTTTGGTAAATTTAAACTAAAACAATATGTTTATCATTAACTAAATTCATTATAATATTAAAAAGTAATGTTCTACAACCTTATTTTTTTATTCCATTTTAAATTTGAGAGAATATTTAAAAAATTCAAAGAATAAGTACATCATTATCCTATGTAAATTTTAGACTATAATTATTATAAAAGGGGGAGTAAATGTTTTAGGGAGAGAATGTCTTATCATGGCCATGAAATTTCAGATCACTGAGGGATTTAATTATTTAATATAAAATTAGTAATTCCACATTGTGGTTTTATAAAATCCTCTATGAGAAAGTTTTTGGTTTGATAAATAATTAAAAAAAAATGTTTAGCTGTTAAGAGTGCTTCCAAAAAATAAGAAGAGGGATATTGAAGATCTTTTGGTTATTTATTAATGATTTATTAATGAAAATATTTTTGGGAAAGTTTTTTATATAAATTAATAATGTATTGGAAAAGAATATTATGACACATTTCATGACTATTTTATGAGACGTTCCTATAGAAGGTAAAGAAACATTCTTGGATAACGATAAGAAACATTCCTTGAGAAGGTTAATAAAAATTCCTTGAGGATGTTAAGAAACATTCCATGAGATGGTTAAGTAAATTTCCTTATTTATTTTAAGAATAATTAATTTTGATAGTATATAAATGTTCTTCGTAATGGTTAAGAAACATTCATTATGATTTTATAAAGAATTATAATAAATTTTCCATAATAATTTAGATGATGATACACTATTATTCATGTTCTTAACGACATTATAATAATTTCTATTCTAGCTTGTTTTGTATGGGTTTGCAAGAAATGGAAAAATTTAGATTTATCTAAAAAAAATCATATTTTTCTCTATATAATGTTTATGGAACCATGTGTATGTTGAAATATGTATAATGTTCAACTAAATATTTGTATGCCACAATTATTACATAGTCTAGGTAACAAAACTCATGTTGGAATCTGTACAAATATTATGTAACAATGTTCTTGTTTCAATATATATAATGATCATGCTAAAATTTCAATGCTTCATGTTGTACCATGTTCTTGTAATAAATTTTATTTTAAAATCTGCAAAAACCATACATAACAATGTTTATATTTCAAGCTATAGAGTGTCCATGTAAAAATGTAGATTCTAAAAACTATATAATGTATGATTACAAAGTTGATGTTCTAAAGTGTATAAGTACTGATTTTATGAATCTATAGAGGGTTCCTATTTACAAAGTCTACCAAATTGATAATATTAGATGGATGTGTTCTTAAAGAGTTAATCTAATAGAGGATGAATGTACTAGATATAGAAGTTAATAATGAAATCATTAGAAAAATAGATTCAAGTGATGTTTTGAGATACATTGCAAAAGATTATAAATTTATTCATAATGATGATTCTGAGATATTTTTCAATTTTTTTTCTTAAGGAATTTTAAGGAGGTTTTAATAAAGGTTTAGTTTTCATGAAACCTCAAGAATGTTCCATAGGCTTTAATAAGCATCCAAATAAATCTAAGAAGAAAACGATGTTTCAAATTTCATTTATGAGTTGAGAAAGAAAATACATTTGAGATTCCATTTTTTGTAACTGAGTAATTAATATATAATGTAGTAATGGATCCATATGAATGTAAATAGTTCACTATAGATAGAGAGAGAGAGTGAAAAAAGTGGATACGATTTAGTTAATGGATCATGGTTGGTTTCCAATGAAAGAAACAGTTGGTTGAAGAAAAGGCACCAGATATGAGTTTTTATAGAGGAACCATAAAAATGTGTATTTTGGTGACACAGATAGAGGAACAATTATTCAGTGTTCACTATTTGGAGTCATACCATATGAAGCATAGGTAAACTTGATATTTTTTACTAGATGTAGAATTTAATGGATGAGTAATTTTTGAAAAAATGTATTGTGAGTTGTTAATAAAAATTTCATATCTTATATTGTATCATTAGAATAAAAAAATAATAGCTAATAGGAGTCAGTATTTAAATTTTTGTGAGATAGATTGAGTTTGAATGGAGTTGGCTTGATTTTACTCAGTTTATATTATAGTTAGTTTTGATGGACCAATGGGAGTCTCCTTGGAAAATATATAGTCACCCACCCTAGGGGAGAACATTGTAATAAATTTGTGCCTTGTTTTAATTTTCAATAATTCCATATAATTAAGGTTGATATTTCAATCTAAATAGTATAAAAATTGAGGGGAGGATGATTATTTAAAGAGAAAATAAACTGTAAAATATCCCAATATATTCGGCTCCCACTTATCAATGATTTTCACATTACAGAGAATATAAAAAAGAATACATTCATATAATGTATCTGGTTATTATAGATATATATATATATATATACAAGAATTTTAAATACATCAGGCCATATAATTTTTTTAGTGTCATTTATTCTATTTGATAGGGTACACTTTACCACTTTTACGAATTAAATAATTAATATATTTTTTCAATCCTTTAAAATACAATGGGGTTAATCATTATGGTTGACTAAATGGGTTTTGAGTCTGAATCAGATAGATTCTATAAAAGTGTTTTTAATTTTGTAAAAAAGGAAATTGGATGGGTTCTTCAAATATATTTCATATAATGTAATAAATAGTGATGTTATTTATTAGTTTCCAAAAGTATATTAGAAGTATCTATAATTATTTTTGGATAAAATTTCAGAAGTTATTATATGTGATATAATATAAAGTGGAATAACACTATGTATATGAGTATTTCTTAAAAGTGTGATATTAAAGAAGATATGACTTAAGGATATTATGTAGGTTATTCATTTATCCCAATCACATGGGATGATATGGCCAAATAATAAGGAATAAAATATACATTTCACACAATTTACTTATCTGATAAGATTATAATATTGAGTAATGCTTTATGGGGTTTTATCTGTATAATGGTGTGGTATATTAGAAAATAACATCCAAATTTTACATGGTAGCCAAAGGATAACTATTATAATTGGGTAATGTTCCATGATAGGATATCGTTAATATAATATTTCTTATAACATTAAATTCAAGGGTGGTTTAATATATTCATGAGATGAATTCATGTTTTTTCTAAGTATTAACTGATACTTTACGAATAAATGAGTAAATTCATGGGAGCATCCTAATTGTTTATAATGAAACACAAAATATTGACTAGTTTGGTCCTCGGGTCCATTAAGGTCTTCGGGCCACCCAAGGACATCGGGCCAGTAAGGCTTTTGGGCCACCTCAAGGCCTTTGGGCCCCCTAAAGGCCTTCTGGACACCTAAATTGTGCTTAAATGATCAGATAGTCTCTACAAGGAGTAGAATCTAGATGAACATTTAGAGTAAGTGAATT
The DNA here is from genome assembly GCA_963277665.1 of Viscum album. Lineage (NCBI taxonomy): Eukaryota > Viridiplantae > Streptophyta > Magnoliopsida > Santalales > Viscaceae > Viscum > Viscum album. The sequence continues at coordinate 1,292,993,691 of OY728119.1, forward strand.
CACCAAAGAAGAAACTAAGCAGATTAGTCAGAAATGGAGGGTATGTCATTGCCATCGGGACCATCCAGTTCTTGCATGGGAAGCCTAGCCGAACAAGCCCTGTGATGTTAGAGAGATGATATCACGAAGAAGAATCTGGGGAGGAGAAGTTCTACGTACAGTCTATATATTTCCTAATACATACATGTCATGTAATCTCTAAGCCTATGGGCCTTTTAAGGGTTCTTTGTCATCCCTTGAAAGGGGGGTTATAAGAAATCAATAAAAACAAGGCCTTCGGGCCATTCGAAGAAAAATGATCACTTTCATCCTCTACTTTTTCTTGATTGAGATATTGTAATATCATGGTCACGTGGTTCATCCTTAGAAAGTGATGGGTGATTATTTTTTAACTAATAGGTCCACTATTAATGAGGGTGTATATCAACTACTTTTGAGGGATGTTCATATAAAATCTGAATGATAAAATGTAGAAGATGTCTCATTAGTGTATGGTACATAGTTTCATTATTTTATTTATACACATTCTTCTAATTATCAAAAAATTTAGATCCTAGTTTATTTGAATTATTATTGATTTCACAGTGTTGATTACATGTTAATCATTACATATAAATCCACAAGATTATGAAGGATCTCTATTTGGAAGTTCATATGAAAGTTGTCCTAAAATTAAACAAAATTTCAGATAACCAAAAAAACATGTCATGTGTCCGAGTCCAATCAACTATCCACACTAAAGAGAATATCCTCATTATAAACCATTAACATATATAGGGACCTCTAACTTACATAGGCCCTAAAAATAATGCTTTCTATGGTCCTAGGTTTCATGATATTGTTATGAGTACAACTTAGTAGGCCACCACCAACAGATTACCTAAAAAGTATAATAAAAACTCTTTAATGATCAATATAATGTGGAAAAAAAGAAATAAATAAATCAACCCTCACCCAATGAATTGATCTCAGTAGTAGATTTGGGACAATACCAACTTTGTCTAGTGCTGAAATGGGATCATACACCCATGATCTAAAAAATAGATGATGATGAATGATATATAACTCATTTTATAATAAATCAGATAAGTGAGCTATAAATATTTAAAAAACATTGTAATTAAGTTTTAACCATCATATATAAATTGATAATGATGTATCATTATCATATATAAATGATCCATCTCCAATCTAATGTCAATAGAGAATGAACCATCACCTAGTGAATATGAAATCACCACCCATAGAAGGATGATACACCACCACATACCATTCTTTGGTGGACGGTATGACATATATATTTTGAACTTTTTGGATAATATACTAATGGTATCAATTGTGAGGTGAGTGAAATTTCTCCTTCACAAGAACTCAGTTTGATGATTCACCATCATGAAAACATCCATAAGTGAAAAATGAACCACTGATTCAATATACCACATGGATGATGTACCACTTCGATTAAATCACATGTGGTCGATATAGCATTGAAATCCAATAATTTATTGATGATATATAACAAGATTTAGTCCCAGGATAGTGGAGGTAACATTTGAAAAACTCTCACAACTATATAATGTTACACCAATATGAAACATAAAGTGGTTCATAAACTGTTAACATGACATCAAAAGTTGATGTAGTTCCACTATTTCATTAGTCTCATGGTGAATGAAGAATCGGGAACCAAATCATGGAGGATGAGATAACTCTAATATAAAAAGGGTGGAGAATACACAACAAATAGTAAATTGTAAGTTGACGGGGTGCCACTATGTATAAAAAAATAATTAATAAGAAAATATGTACATAATTTTTAATATAAAATATTTAAAATTAATTAAAATGTCAAGAGTTATGATATTGGGACATAAACCCATTTTGTCTCCCATTCCTAGGGAATATCACTTTTATCTTGGTACATACTTGATAAAATCCTCACATATAAGTTCACTTGGGAACTACACTAGGCTTATGTTGTAATTTTTCAATTATAGTCACCCATCATGGTTTAATGTCCATAGATACACATTCAATAATATTTTATGATTGGTTATTGATGATCATTAATGTTAAAACACTCTCTCTATATTCTATGCATTTTCTTTCTGAGTTCAACATGTACTATAGGGTATTATGAAACATATTTCATTCAATTTTAGTACATTGAAAGAAACTTCATGAATCCAATATGACATGTATCACATTCCAAATAATTGAAAACTAATAAAAATGAATGGTCCACCTACCAAAGAGTAGTATGGTAACACTCATTAGACTTCCTCAGTTGATTAAACCTCAAAATCAAGAGAATGAAAAACATAGAAAAATGAAATTTAAGGTATGAACTCTAACGTGAGGGGGAATAATGAGTATACCAAATAACAGAGTCAAAATTATTGGTAGCCTTACCTATGGACCTCCCATTTCATAGATAGAATGAATATATAAAAAAATTTAAAGAAGATTCAACATAAATGATAGACGAATGGAGAGAGAGTGGGAGAAGAGGTGTGAATGCTTCCCATCAGAGAAAATGAGGTGAAAATATTTTTTTTATCCACTTATACACACAAATAATAAAAGAAACAAAATTTATAATATATAAACCTATGACCATTGAAACTCTATAGGGCACACACTATGGCTCAACTATACCCCTATAATATTTCCACTATCTATGAAAGTTGAAAATTCCACACCCATAAAAACATTAGGTGGATCCCATTGGAAATTATCTGGGGAATTTTGTATATAAAATATTCCTTCATCATTTTTTAATTACTATAAATACATTCAACACTCAGATTGAACTACACTAAAACATCGAAAAAAATATAAATGAGGTTTGGCATAAAATCTATTAAATTCATAACAAAAAAATGGTTGTGGTGATACACATTATTTTAATATAGGTAAAACTATTTGTTTTTTAAATCATATAATTCCAAATTTATGGTGGATTAAATATGGAATATTCTAAACTATATTCTATATAATAATTTCTAAATTCTGTACCTCATCGATCTTCTAAATGTATGGATGGTAGAGAATTCACATAGAAATGAAAATATTTTTCCCTAAACATATGATTTATAGAAAAATCATTACCAAATACAAGAGTATTGTGTAATTTTTAGTCATCGTCATGGATAAGGTAGCATGATCATTCCCATAAAATGAATCAACAACCTTTTTCTTTCATGGGGTGGTAATGAATTGAGCGATAAAAGTTATTGATCAACTCTAACCACATCTTATAGTGAAATTTCAACTCTTTATGTGTTAATATAATATATAATATATTTTTAATGATATATATATATCTTAATTTTCAATATATAGATAATTCCTCCATATCATTAATTAAAATACTACTAATACTAACTCAAGATATATCTCTAAGTAATTTTACACATGGTCATTAAAGTGATATGTGACATATGGGAGAAACCTATAAATTTTTATAAGGTATACCCAATTACTTCTTTAATTAATCATTCTATATCATATTTCATTCTTCAATAGAATGTATTTTGGTTATATATGTGATGACCAATCTTATATTAAGATCCATAATGCTATCAATATTTTCTTTAATCCATAGAATCATTAATGCATTTTTTGAGAATAAAATTTAGTGTAATTAAAAATCATGAGAATTTTTTCATAAATAATAAATTCTATCGAATGGTTCCATGATAACTATGATTCTATTTTACATATGTTAGAATATTCCATTGTTTATTCATCATTATATTTAAATAGTCTACAGATATACCATCACTAGTTATTATGTGATCCAAGAATGAAAACTTCTATGTACATAATCCATACTTTCTAAATTTAGTAAAATGTATTTCCATTCATAAAATATTCAACAAAATCTATAAATTATTTCATTCTTCTCCTTCCCGTTAGAATAAATTATAATATCATATATAAATACTACTAAAAATTGATAGAGGTGTTCTCCAAAGCCAATATTCATAAATTGTTTTGTCATGTATATATTTAAGATTCGTCATTGAGATGTATTAGTCACTATAAATATAATTAAAATAATAATCAATATAGTCTTGAGTAAAAATTTTATTATTCTTTATATTTTTAATATCGTGATAATCAATAAAAAGTCACATTGATACATCATTGTTTTCAATAATAAAATTCAGTACAACCATAGTGAAGCACTTGGAAATATAAAATTCCCACCAAAATTATCTTGATGTTGCTTCTTCAATTTCTCATTCTCAATTAGGGACATTCTATGAGGACTCTTCAATATATATATATACATACATATTCATGTATTTTTTGAATTTAAAGCTATACAACACTTTCGATTACAATTTTATGTATCACTTTATAAAAAATATCTATTAATTCTCTTAAAATTGGAATATCTTCAATATTTATTTACACCCTAATAAGTTTAGTAAAATATACCTTATTCTTGGATTTTGAGATCAAAATCAAGGAATGTTTTTCATGTTAGATAACTACATTAAAAATGGGTGTTCAAAACCCATTGGACCCATGGACTGTAGCGGCGGAGGTACTGTAGAAACATCAGTAATGTGGCGGTGGCATGGCACTGTAGCAATGCTAGGACACTTTAGCAGTGGTGGGTAATATGCTGGTACTGTAGCAAGAGGGTATTGTAGTAGTACTATTCACAGAATGGGCCTTGGGACATAAAATTGGGCCTTCGAGACATTTCATGGGCTATATGCCCACTAAGCCTTCAGCCTATATAATGGGACTCCCTCTACCCATTTAAAAGAGGTCTTTTATTTTCTCTAATAATAAAATGAGGCTTCACCCCCAAACATTAACAAAAATAATTACATGAGTGGGTACTTTCAAGGACTATTGAATATTTGATGGTTGAGGTGTTTGATTGACTTTTTAAGAAACTAGTAGGAATTAAATGAATGAAAAGGTCCAAAATCACACATGACATCCAAAGTTCACGAATTTATAATCGGTGTACCTTCCACCTCTTCATTATCATAATCCTCATTGATGATAGTGATTTTATAATCTTTTCCATGATCTCTTGGATTTGGATGTTTCAGAAATTAATTGTCATCATTTTATTATGTATTAGCACACTGATATACATATTTTAAAATTCATTACATCTAAAATGTTGAAACACTAGAGTTATATTAAGATTTACTTTAATTTAATCAATTTTTATTATCCTCTTTATATATCATTGATACTCATGTTCATGATGTTTAGTTCTTCAACTATTTAGGGATTTACATGTTCTTTTCTAAAAATTTATTTGGTGGTTCCTACTACACTTTCAACTAATTGAATCTTATTTCCACCAAGAAACTTGCCACCTAGACTTCTAAAATTCCATTTTACATTTATAATCACTAAATCCATATGAATAAATAAAAATCAATGTATTTTATTTATATTTTATTTGGGGACAAAAAAGCTTATTCATAAACACAAAATTCACTTATTGATAATTAATTTCAAAACATGGTTTTAATGCACTTAATAAACGATCATGTATTCTTTGAATGTCAATAATAAAGCAAGAGGAATATCATTATTATTTTATGATTTATTATTCATATTAACATATATTTATTTATTTATTTTTATTTAACACATGTAATTTTCTATCCATTTTATTTTAAAGGCTTAAAAAAATATTTTTTGAGATGTAACTTCATAAACACATCCCATTCTTTGGAGTCTATATATTTATATTTCCTAATATTCTTAATGACAATCAAATATTGAACATATTAATCTTTTGAATGATAAATATAAAATGATACCTTTTCATTCTATGGATTATAATGAACAACTTATATATTTTCTTATGCATATCCATTTAACTGTAATTAGTGGATCATATGACCCACTAAAAAAAGTTGGACATTTTAAACACATGACTCAATTGAGAGTTCTCCAGTACATGGTGTATTAGAGAGTATTATATGGATATTCATATTTTTCTTAGATTTTTATAAACAGGTGTCCATTTCCATGTGATATTTCAAAATATATCCCATCCATTTATCCTCCCTGGGTTAATCATTACATTGGAAATTATAATAAATTTTCACTCAGTTTCTTTTTGTTATATACTTTGAATTAAACACAAAATATTAATATGAGTATCAAAAAATAATTGACGATTAAGAAGTAATATTATATGGAAAATTAATTCTATGACTTCATAAGAAAATATCATTTCCACTTATAATACATTAGGTTTAACCTATAACACCTTTAGTTCAACATATGTTGTTCTATGTTTTATGCGCTCATACATTATAAACAAATTAAAAAATAACAGAAAAAAATCCTCATAAAAAATAAATGAATCTAATGAAATCATAACAAAACAATACTTAATTTTACTAGAATATCAATTATATCCCATAATTAATCTTGATTCCACACATATATGTTAAGTGTATTGGTTGGTTAGATACATAACCATATTATTTTATTGTAATTATTAAATATATATATATAAATTTTTCACACAAGATGAAAATATATAAAACTAATACTTAATACCCATATTTAGTACACATGGAATGAAAATATATAAACTGGTCAACATTAGATACTCAGTATGAGGTACAATAAGTGATCTCTCTGTCAATTAACATAAGTGAGCATAAGATGAACATGATAGTGTGATAATATAATAAAGGTATATGAATAAAATATAATTAAATCATTCATAATAAAAATTAATATAACCTTATAATTTTGGGATAAAATTAAAATATTTCATACGAATGTTAAAATGAGAAAATAATCATGAGTCATCAATCATCAAATCTGAATGTAACTCAAACATAAATATAGAAAAGAATTTCTAATGAAATCACTCACCACCAAGACCACCATCAAATAATGTATTGGGTTACCTATTTAGTAATATAAATATAATATATTAGATATAAATATTTATCAAATGCATTATATGGATATATAATTCCATTTCCAGCTGTTAAATTATGGTAGACTATACATATGTGTTCCACATTCTCATTAAAACATTCATAAAACTATCATAACATATTTAAATCCTTAGAATGAAAAAAAATCATAAAAAGAAAACCTATGTAATAAAAAAAATATCATATGGATGAAATTTTATTTCATTAAATCTTATCACTAGTGAAATAAAAAATATATAAAAGGATATTAACACAGAAAAAAGCAAAAATAAATTTATAAGAACATTATAATATTATTTATGAAATAAACGGGAAATATCATTTACATTTTGATTACCTTTTTGTTTAATAATTATTTTTAAATAAATTAATTTTAACAATAAAAATAAATATAAATGAATTTATGTAATCATGAAATCTTGGAAATGAATCAATGAAAAGAAAACAAAATAAAATATTGGGTGAAAATCAGAAAGAGAGAAATATAATGTGGTAAAATAAGTATATTCCATACATTTGTTAAATGTATGAACCATTATAAAATAGTTCTTATGAAATTATAGAAGTGGATAAAAGTAGTGATAAAAAATCAAATTAACATTTTAGAAAACATAGACATAGAAAAAAATATTTCAAATCAGAAGGAGCGGTGAAGACAATGGAAATTATGAATATCATTTCAGGTGAATTAAGAATTAATGTGAGGTGAAATAGTAAAAGGACATTCAGAAAACAAAAATGAATAAAAAAATAACTAAAATTGGAAATTTATATAGAAATTAGATATATACTATACTAATTTAATTTTTTAAATTAGTAATCATATGAAAAAATATGATTAGGAGGGAAACAATTACCTTGACTCTCAACTCCAATAAACATGATTTGACATTCATTATATAAAATAAAACCATTTTAATTAAATGTTTAAATAAATTATTCATGTTTTTTAATTTTAGTAATATTCAATTGGAATCATTTATTACAGATATATTATTTATTTACTCGTTATTTTGATTAGTAGTTGTTAGTTTTTTTGACTATATCATACACGTTTTATAATAGTGTTGTTGATCCTTGAATTTTGATAAAAAGTAAATCTCTTTATGATTAGTGAACATACTAGAATATTTATTCTAGTTATTTATGAATTACCATTTTTATATGATGGAAAGTTTGAGTATGGTTCATGTAAATGGGATTCACAACCAATAATTTTCTTGAAAATTCTTTAAAAATGACATGCTTTTTTAAAAACAAAATTCCATTTTATATCCCTCTTATAGAACAATTTCCATAACATTAATTAATATTTCATATCATAAATTAACATTAATTCTATCTGGAAACACAATCATTTCAGAATCTATAATTAGAGTATAACATTGATCATGTATATTGTTAAACCGATGAAAACAATAGCATTCTATACTAAAAATGGGAAAGAGCGTAAAGTTATGTTATATTATATACATTTTTATAGAATAATAATGATATTAATATTACAAAATTATAGTGGTTAATGATATTTATAGATATTATATGGGAGAATGTATTTTAAAAATATATATAAGTAGGTCATATTTACGTTGAAAAATACACTACCCGAGTTTGAATCTACTATATTGAAGGATTTATGCCACATTATTAGGACCTAAATCTACCCAACATATAATTAGAATTTCATAGATCGAATTAGTATAATTATTAAATATAAAAGTAAAGGTAACATGTGAATTAAATTATTTAGGGGAGGATTACTTTTACAGTTGAGTTTGAGTTACATCTATACAAATACCCAATTTTTTAATATGTAATGAATATCATTTTATGTGTAATGGGGATCCAATATTGAAAAATAAAATTTATTTTCCATGAATATCGCTAGATAAATATTTTTTCTATAAATACAATTATATTTTGGTTAATTACTCCTTAATTGAACCCATTTCACTCATTTTACATGATAGTGGTAAGTCAATTTCTACCTCAACTAATTAGTATTTTATAAAAAATAAAACTAATCCTCTTGACTAATTTTAGTTACCAAATTAAAAAAATTGAATACATTTTATTAAATATAATTTCTAAAAATATTTTAAATTAAATTAAAATTTAAAAATAAAAACACATAAACATTTTTTTAGAATATATATTTTAATAATAAATTTGACATTATTTTTATTCCATGAAAAGTAATAATAATTAGATATATATTAATTCATTTTATTTAAATATAAAAAAAATACATTTCATTAAATTTTATTTTCTAAATATGAAAAATTCATTTTTAAAAAAAAATATAATCTATAATAAATTTAATTTTGTTCATTGAGAATAAAGAACTGAATTATTATTCCACCTGATTATTTAATTATTTATTAGATTTTATTTACTAATTTTACAAATAATTATTTTAATTTTTTCAATCTATTTCATTATAATAATTATTTTAATGTAATTATTTTTTCCTTAAATATATTATCATTCGAAAATAATTTTTTCGAAATGATTTTTCTTAATAATGATGTAGTGTCTTTTAATTTATTGGGAAATTATTTATTATTAAATTATTTACAAGTAAAATATTTTTTTGTAACAAATTATTTACATATAACTGTAAAATAATAAATATACCTATTAGATATATGTATAACCTATAACTAAATATCCAATAAACTATTATCCAATAGATATATATTAAATGACCATATATTTAATATTCATATTACAATACACTATATAACCTTATACGATTCACTAAAATTCATACATCGTATTCAAGGATTTTTTTATAAAAAATTATATTATATTTATAACTATTTTCATTTATTCTATAGTTATAATCATTTTTAATATCATTAAGGAAAACCATAATGATGATAATTTCATGATCATTATCTTTTTATTTACATTTTTTACCCCTCTAGTAATCTTCATAATGATATTTTATATTTCATTATCACAATGTATTAATGTATATCATGTATTGTAAAATTTTATAATAATAAAACATATAACTTTTTTGGAGTGGTTTGTAATATAAGGTACATAACGTATTCAAAGAATAAAAAGTGTGTCTGTTAAAACCTTACCAAAAACCATGTGTGATTTTTGGTCTTGGGTCTAACCCCAACATCCAAGATGTGGGTGACATAGATGATTGACTAAATAACCTCTCTCATGATTCCTTTCTTCCAAAGTGTGATTATGTAACTATGTGTCACTTATGTGGTTCTAAAGCAGTAACGAGGTTATGTGGAAGTGATGTGGGCATATTCTATATATATTTTTCATTTATATGTGGTTTGTAGTTGTGATATGTGAATGTGGCATGTGACTATGATATGAAAATTATTTTTTTAGAAACTTAATTCATTTTTACGGGTAATGGGATAATTTCTCTATGTAATATGTCATTGGGGTGTGAGTGAAATCTGATCGTTGGGGAAGTAGGAATAGAGTACCTATCTTTATCATATTTTTCTATGATTTATTATACATTAATTTTACGTGTATTTTTAGAGATAAAGTTTTATTATGTGGGATATATTTTTTATGGGGAATGGATAAATTAATTTTAATTTTTTATTTATTGTGGATTTTGTCTTCTTATTCCAAATTAACATGAGATTTTAAAGGTGGGAAGATAGTGAGTAAACAAGTATGATCAACACTACTTTTTAATATCATTTTTTGGATTTATACGATAGTTATGGGTATTAGGATAAACAATACTAGCTCAATATTTGGAGATAAATTGATACTTAAGCTATTGATAAAATATCTATATTATTATTTTATTTTCTTTGGTGATTATTTTCTTCAATATATAATTAATTAAATTTTTATGATTATGAATTTTGTATATATAGAACAAGTATATATATTTTTATCACATACCTATTTCATATTTAGGTACATAAATCCTTTATTTTAGCCATAATATATTTAGAACTATTCTTGGGTTGTTCTGGGTGGTTAATGTATGTTTTGGGAGAGTTTTGGGTAGTTGAATGGTTTTCACATTTTTAGGGTAAGCTATGAAATATTCCCAATAAATCATGTGAATTATGGTGTATGGAAATAAAATTTCACAAATTTGCTTCATATTTAGTCAAATTGTGTATATAACTCCACTAGATAGAAGTGGGTTCATGGTTGGCACATATTTTGTTAAACTATGTGTGAATACAATGAGATATGATTTATTTAATTCAATAGATTCTTGTTGAAGCTAAATCATCTATAATTTGTCTCATTATTCCTTCTAATACTTTGGAACTCATTAATAGGGGTTACACTTATAGATTATATAAATCTGAAATCTCCGTGAGAGAGAGATTCTAATAGATTTTGGGTATTTGGTTCTAAAAAACTCAATGTAAGAGGCCTTTATTTATTTTCATTCACCATATATATAAACAATCCATATTTTTCATGGATATTACTATATATTGGGGATGTTATAGATGTATCTATGGGAATTTTTAGGATTTAATGTGAATTATATTAGATCCATTTTGGGTAGGGATGGACAATTCAAGATTTATGTTGGTTATTAAGAAATTTTTTTGAATTTACTTAGTAGGATGTTTTTCCTATCATAATTCTTCAATGGATTCATGAATCCATGTTTCTTGATATGAGATTCGTGTTTTATAGATTTACTTTCTTTATTATTCCTATTAGAATATATTTCGTTCATTTTTTAAATAATGTGTGTTTTAGGTGGGCGGTTTCATGAAAATTCAGTGATTATATATCATTCTTTATTATTCATTTTAAAATGGGATTAATATATAGTTTAATGGAATGATTAATGATTCTTGAAATGTGATAGTTTGGGATTTGTTGAGAAACAGTTTTCCATTTTGGTATTAATTATGAAAATGTATTTCAAATATTCATTTTTTGTGAATTGGTATGTTTGATTATTGATGTGTGATATTCCATTGAAATGATTTGAAACTATGAAAGTGAAGCCTAAAGGTGTGGGTTGGTTATGAAATAAATTCTACAAGTTTGAGAAATTTAAAAAATTTATAGACTGTATGTTTTGTCTATGGCACATGAGATCTTGGGATACATGAGGGAGACTCAAATAGGACAAGATCACTATGATGGTTTGACTCTACCTTGCATGGATGTACACTTCATCTCTATATAAACATTTTTATGATAGGTTGATCACTTATCGGGGTGTTCACATCATCAATTGTCTTATACTATTGGGATATATGCACAATTATTCATCAATTCACCCAGGTGTGAATATCCTAGCTATCTTAGAGCAAATATACCACTTCGATCAATTAATATATTTCTTCATTTTATGGTTGTTTATTTATTAATTTTTTTGAAAGTAGTTTACTTATAACTTTTTTGATAAATGTTTTGATCACAATTAATTTAATGGAAAATTATTTATTTTTATTTTTATGTAATTTATATTTTTTAGGTTTCCATTAACATCCAAGTGGTGCAGATGTGGTGTGTTTGATGTTTTGCATCTAGATTTGAGGGTTTCGACTGAAAAGGTAGCTGATTCCATGGTTAACCATTAATTGATGAGTTAGTTTTCTTATTTTACTAGTTTTTCATGTTCTCTACATGCTGTGTGTGGTGTTAAAACCATTTTTTAGGGATTTGGTTTAGTATTTAATTTTATAATTTTATTTTTTTATGAAGTAGTGAACTTTTTGAATGTATCACATCTAGTATCTTTTGTGGTAGTTTTATAAGATATGAAATTGATATATTAGTTGTTGAAAGGGTCTAAAAATTGTGTTTTGCTAATTCCTTAGTGTTATGTGGGCCCTATAAGGGGTGTTTTTTTTGGAATATGTTTGGTGTGTAAAACATTGTTATACTTCTTGAGATCATTTTATGAAAATGTTTATTTTCATTTGTATCTTTCGTGGTATTATTAAATGTGATTTTATAACACATGAAAGTGGTTTTATAATTTTATATAGGGATGTAAATTCTACTTTGGTAGTGTTTTGGTATGATTTTTTCCTTGCAAAATGGTTTTGAAATGGGTTTTATGAGAAAATATTGGGTATACTCATTAGAATTGTTTTATGAATGATTTTAAAGATATAATGATTTATGTAAGAGGTGAAACCATATAGGAAAACTATTTTGGAGTGTATATATTTTGAAAGGGTAAATTTAAAATGTGAAACGGGCTATTTTGTGATGTGTTTTACCTAAGAAATGTTTTATAAATTTTTTTTGAAGAATTTACTAAAGTGCGTAAGATATGTTAAAGTGATGTGGGATGTTTTCTGTGAGTGTAATGTGCAAAATTGATTTTGGTTATGAAAAGGGTATTATGTAACATGTGATCGTTCTGTTATGTAAGTTTTAATATCTTGGAATGGTTTTATAAAAATGATTAATGGATTTTTGGAAGTGTTAAAGAAATGTGAATTTTTTTGTGGGCTATTTTGGTGTGAGTCAGATATCTATATAAATTTGAATGAAAAGTGGAATTTTGTGACATGTGTGGTATACATGTTGGATTTTTGGTGAGTTTTTGATGTGGAAATGTTATTTTCATGTGAAAAAATATGTTTCTTGACTTGTTGAACTTGTTTGAGCACAAGGGGAAAACCAGGATATCAAGATGGGTTGACGTGTACTAGTATTCTAGTGAATCTGTGGGGATTTCGACTCAGTTTCACATAGAAATATTGACACGTACAACTCTAACTAAATGATTAAGATGGTGATAGGGGACAACTAGGTTATGGGTATGTTCCCTACTAATGGATAGTGCATGAGAACCAATATTTGTGATGGTTACTCTCATCGAGATATGAGGTACCTAAGACCCACAACGTGCTAGTGCCTTGGGGCTATTTCCTATTTCTCATGCTCATTAGTTAATTTGTTCTTACCATCATCATATGGTATGGTTGGATAGAACATTCAGTAGTGTTGACATTATTTTTAAAAGTGTTCATTCTTAATGATCGCCCACTTGAAAACTGTTTTTATTTTTAAGTAGCATCTTTTAGAAATTGTATCTAGCATTTCATGATTATGAAAACATGTAAGATTTTCATCTTTGATTTTTTATCACATTGAATCTCTTATTGGAGTTATCATACTAAGCATTGGATCAGAACCTACTTACAACTTTGGGTGTAAGTAGAATTGGTTATTTTTTTGTTGTCACAGTTTTGTTACAATTTTTAGTACTAGTGGTTTGGGTTTCTATCAGGTCCTTGGTGGTGACGTCTTATAGAGATGGATTGAGGGAGGTTCCCCTTTAAATGAGGGTTCATGGGATATTTCCTTTTGGTTTTTTACATTGTTATAGTCTTGATGAGTTGTCTTATACTATGTAATTCTGTTCTGAATTTTGGTAAACAGTTGTTTGGTTTGATAAATCCATATTTATTTTATTGGAGTCATTTGTTTTTTTAAGTTTATAAACATGGGTAAATTGTTCCCAATTCTCATTTTATGATACCCATGAAATTGTGCCGCCCTATAGGGATTAGGAACACCCTTTGGGCCTTATCACAGGCTGGATTTGGCACCGGTTTTGGTGGAAACCAAATTTGGTTCGTGACAAAATTGTATCAAAGAAGGTTTAAATTAACTGTTTGGGTCATGTTATTATGGAACAGTTGGGATAGTATGGAGTTAGGATTGTCAAGAAATGGAATTCAAGTTATGGGTAGTGTGCCGAATCACCACACCTCATGATGGGATTCATGTCACCATTGGAGTTCAGTACATATCTAATTCCTTTGGTTTTTTTTGTTTGATGATTATTAGGTGAAATGAAAATATAGTTGTGTTAATGGGATCAGTGGGCATGCAGGGCCTGAAAAACTATTTGGTGATAAATATATTCTAACGAACACTCTCTATTATGGTTAAGAGATTGTAATATGGTCACAAACCATATGTCCAAGTCACCCTCTGAAACTAGTTTCCTCTCACATTGTCCTGTGTTCTTTAGTTTTGAAATCATGTAAATTTGGTTTTAAAGTGACTTTGTTTTAAGAATCATAAGGATTTTGAGAAATTATTTTCAAATAAAAAAGGAAGGGTTTTATTTTTTAATTGGTGGAACTAAAATTTACGATTTTTTTTGAATTTGGAGAATGGTTTGTTTACGGCTCTTTTGAAACCATCAAGAATTTTAAAGTGGGATTTGAAAAAGTTTTTCGAATAGCGTTTTGTAAACTGTAAAATGGTGTTTTAATGGGATGAGATGTTTTGAAATTAATGTCTATGACTTGAATGTGAGTTTTCTTTTGAATGGTTGTGTCTTTATAAATATTTTGGTAAGCATATATTTGGGTTTAATTTCGTGGTTAGCGGTATTGAGAAAAAGGAAGTATTAGTTGATTGTTTTGGTTTTGAAAAGTGAATTGAGTGTTTTTTTAATCTTTGTTATTTTTGTGAGTGACCAAATTCATGGGGTTATATGGGATGATGGACGGTTAATGGAATGAATTGATGAGTTCTAGGATGGATAGGAGGGGTTGCCTGGTGTGGCACAGAAACATGTTTGTGTGGGGCGTATGGGGTACTATTGGTGGATACACTAATTGCTGAATAGTTTATTTTCAAAGAAATATTTTTAAAAGGAAAACATTATTTATTAATGAGTGTTTTGGGATGGTTTGTATTCTGTGTTTTTTGAAATGTTGATTTTCTGGAATGTTTTGAGTCCAAGATCCCCTCTTGTTTGAACAATGTTTGGGGTTTGTGTTTGGTCAGTAAGCTGGGTTGAAGGGCTGGTTAGTGGTATCTTCTGAGAAAAGTTTGGGAAGGATTTATGGTGGTTCCCCTAATCTGTTTCAATCTAGATGTGGTATTTTTAAACAAATGGTTCAGGTTGGTTGGGTCCTTGGGTTCTCTCGTTGGATAATGTACACCCCCACTAAGGGTTAGTGCACAACTAAAGTGCATCCTGAATTGTTTCAACATTGGAAAATACTCTAGTTGATCAATGAATGGAATCATTTGTTGGGAATTGTATAATGAGTCTAAACCCTTTCATTTTTGTGTTTGGGGACACTCTTGTAGCGGTAGATTGGTCGTGGAATATTTAAAGAGACTATAGTTTCTAATGTTGCCTAATTCGTCAAAGGTGGAAGTGTTATGTGGTTGTTAGTGTGGAAGAGTGTATGGATGGAATATAAGAGGGTCTCTATATCCTTCATAGTCTCTTTGAATTAGGATTTCATGTTAAACCATCAGTGTGGGAAATCCGGTCATGAGAGGCCATTATGGACACCTTCTAGAATTGTGTGTTTTTTGGGGACTTGGAATGAAGTCCCTTTCCATTTATTATTTCGATCAATTGCAATGGTCATGTTGGGTGATGCCTTGTGATTTCATGTTCTTATTTGACTGTAATGGTGACAGATATGCAATATTATAAGGGTCTTTATTATGTTGGTAGTATTTATCCCTAAAAAATCTTCAAAATCCACTATTTCAGAGGAACGTGTTTACATACGGCCATTCCTTTTGTTTTTTCTCACCTGAAGAAAAAATGTGTGATGTGTGTGCATCTTCTATGAACTTGTTTTAGAGAAATGATGGGTTAGGGTAATTTTATTTGTGAATGTTTTATGTCTTGGTAAAATTATCGGGGATTGCGGTGTAGTTGTTTGTATCACTAGAAAATGAATTTCTATTCAGGTGGTTTCCAAAGACAAACTATGAGGCTGAAGATGCTTCAATCATTTGAGCTCTATCCATTGGTCCTGGAGAGAAGTTGGCATGTAGTCAGGGGAAACTATAGGGGCATTCAAACCCTTGTACAAATTCTTATCCTTAGTATGAATGATAGGATGATTTGAAACATTTGGTTTCATCATCTTTTTTCTGTTATTCTTATTCTGATGGAATGAGGTGGAGGGCCTCGTGCGCATGTTAGTCACCTAATGCCATTCATTCCCCCTTTGGTTTCCATTGTGTTTTTAAAAAAAGGATTAAAATATGGTGATCCAGGTTGAGTGCATGGTTTTCACATGGTGATTTGTAACTGTTCCCCAAAAAACCATGTAGGTATAAGGATAAACATGGTTATCTAATGGGTACCCAAACTGTGCAGACTAACCATGTGGCTGTCCCAACTCTTTGAGTTTTAGTGTCTTTCTATGCCAGCCCATGTTGGTCAGTTAATATGTTTGGTTCTTATGGTGGGGAGACCCACCATGGGTGTCATGTATGTTCTTTTGGAAATTTCTAATGGAAGTCTACCCCTTGAACTAGAGAGTTTTTTCGAGCCTCCCTTGTTAGTGTCCCAAATCTGTCTCGAGTAGAATTTAATTTGTCTTATATGGTGTGGAGCCCATTTTTGTCTCCTCATACTTGTAACTCAGTTTTTTCCTTGGTCTTGGCATGATACTAGGTAAAATTATTTGGAACTATCTAACAACCAACATCTTCCAAGGGTAAACGTTGGGATTGAAGAGTGTCCAATGGTTTAGTCATAATAAGGTAACTGTAACCTTGTTCGATGGTGTGGTTTGTTTGGGTAAATTTCATGAGTCTTGTTCACATTGTTTTTAAGGAGTTTTGTTTTAGAGTAAATCCTAAATGTGATTAATTGTTTCAGGAAAGTAGTGTATGTTTGGTTTGTGAGAGTACTCATTCCATAATTGATCACTGGACGTGTTTTGGCATTTGGGGGTGAAACCTGGCAATGGAGTACCACTTGGTTTCTCAGTTGGGTTTGGTTGTTATTTTAGCCTTGCTATGACTTTCCTAGGCATAATGTTTCCATGGTGGGGATAATTTTTACATAAATAACTTATTTTAATGGTATTTTTAATTTAATTTCCATTCTTTTTTTGTTTTGGGGGTTTCCTTTGCATTTTTTGAGAAATGTGTGAGTTTTCATGATTTGGGCCGAACTGAGTGCACAATTCAAAAATAAAAAATAATTATTGATTCCTTTATAAATCCATCATTTTTCAAAAAATTTCATGCATTAAAATTCCTACTTTGAATCCCCTGACCTATTAACACCACCTTATTAATTTGGACCATTTAGGAATCACTAATCGTGGTGGATTTGGGTTGTTATTTAAGGGATTGGGCCTACCTGAAAGCACATTTCCTACTTTAAAAACATTTGGTAATTATTTAACATCTCTTTAAATTTTTATGTTGTTTCAGTGAATAAAACTCTCACCTGATCCGACTTACCCAAGGTGGGCTTCCATGCTCTCTTCCCCCTATTTGAAGATCATTATAATCAAAAATTTAGTTAAAAATCCTATTGATTTCTCAAAAACGCCCAGATTTGAAGAGGTCAACTAATTCCTTCATAAAAACTGAATTTCTCACTATTTCCCTCCCCATTGTAGTTCTTACATGATTTACTCATCCTTGTTAGAACCTCCCTTCAATGTTTGGCTATTTGAAAATCCAGATACTGGTGGATTTAGGGAGATTTCTCCAAGATTCCATCAAGTAAGTGTCCCCCCTTCCATTTCTTCAATTTCTTTATGGTCTCATCCCATTTTCTAGATGTTATAATATTTCCAAAAGTTTGGGTTTAACCTAGTGTATGAAATGGTGTCTTTTTGGTGTAATCATGAGATTTTAGGTTTCTCTAAACTTTTTGTGGTGTTGCAGTGGTTCACTTGATGTTTCACATGAAGATTTTAGGGTTTCGACTCAAAGGTAAGTAATTCCATGGTAAACCATTCCTTGATGAGTTATATTTTCTTGTTTTACGGGTTTTTAGGTTCCCCATATGCTATGTGTGGTGCGAAACCCATTTTTGAGAAATTTGGTTAAGCACATAATTTTATAATTGCATTTTTGTTGAAGTTGTGAACTTTTTTAATGTATCACATGTGGTATCTTTTGTGGTAGTTTTTTACGATATGAAATTTATTAATTAGTTGTTGAAAGGGTCTGAAAATTCAGTTTTTTTAATTCCTTATTGTTATATGGGCCTTGTAAGGGGTTATTTTTGGAATAGGTTTGTTGTGTAAAACATTGTTATACTTCTTTAGAGCCTTTTATGGAAATGGGTGTTTTCATTTTTATCATTCGTGGTATTATTCAAGGTGATTTATAACAGTTTATAGTGGTTTTTTAAATGTCTCCAAGGATACCAATACTTCATTGGTAGTGTTTTGTTGATATTTTCTTTTTGAAATATGTTTTTAATATGGTTTTTATAAGAAAAGTTTTGGTATACTCTTTATAATTGATTTTGAAAGATTTTAATGATTTTATTATTTATGTTAGAGTAGAAACCATATTGGAAAAATATTTTGGAGTGTGTGTATTTTCAAATAGAAGATCTTCAATATGAAAGGGGATGTTTTTTGATATCTGACATCTTGAAAATGTTATATAAAAAAATGTTTGAATGATTTACTAAAGTGTGTAAGTGATGTGAAAGTGATGTGGGGTGTTTTGTGCGAGTGTGATGTGAAAAATGTATTTTTATTATGAAAATGGAATTATGTAACATGTGAGTGGTATTTTAAGTGAGTTGTAATATCATTTAATGGTTTTATAAAAATTTTAATGGATTTTTGGAAGTGTTAACGAAATATGAAACGTTATGTGGGCTATTTTGGTTTGAGTCGGATTTCAAAATCAATTTGAATGAAAAGTGGACTTTTGTGACTTGTGTGGTATACATGTGGGGTCTTTTGTGAATTTGTGATGTGGAAATGATATTTTCATGTGCAAAGTATATTTCTTGACTTGTTGAACTTGTTTTATCACATGAAGAAAACTAGGGTTTCTAGGTCGGTGGACATTTACTAGTATGCTAGGGAATTCGTGGGGGTTTGGTCTTAGTTTCACTTGGCAAGATTGACACTTACTACTATCACTAAACCATGATGATGATGAATGGGGGACACTAGGTTATTGGTATGTTCCCTACTAGTGGATCATGCATGAGAACAGATATTTTTGTCAGTTACTCTATCCAAGATACGAGGTACCTAAGACCCACAACGTGCTAGTTCCTAGGGGTTATTTCTTATTGCTTGTGCTCATTAGTTACTTTGTGCGTACCATAGTCATACGGAATGGTTGGCTAGAAAATTTAATACTATTGAAATTATTTTAAAAATTGTTAATTCTTAATGATAACCCACTTAAAAACTTTCTAAATTTTTAAGTTACATTTTTTAGAAATTGGAACAAGAATTTCAAGTTTATGAAAACTTAAAAGATTTCCTTCAATGAGTGTAAATAAAATGGATTCTCATATTGGTTATATCTTACTGGGAACTGGTTAACACCATACTTAAACCTATGTCTATAAGTATACATGGTTATTTTTTTGGTCATAGGTTCAGAACAATTTGTAGTGCTAGTGGTTCGGGATTCTAGCAGGTCCTTGGTGGTGATGTATTCTAGAGATGGATTGAGGGAAATGCCCCATTCCATGAGGGTTATTAAGCTATTTGATTTTGGTTTTGTACCTTTGTTATAGTCTGGGTGAGTTATTTTAAACTATGTAATTTAGTTCTGAATTTTTTTAAAAGATGG
The DNA here is from genome assembly GCA_963277665.1 of Viscum album. Lineage (NCBI taxonomy): Eukaryota > Viridiplantae > Streptophyta > Magnoliopsida > Santalales > Viscaceae > Viscum > Viscum album. The sequence continues at coordinate 1,293,014,162 of OY728119.1, forward strand.
TTTGGTTTGAAAAATCCAGATTCCTTTTATTGGATTCATTTGTTGTTTTATGTTTATTAACATGGGTAAATCATACCCAATTCTAATTTTATAATACCCTGACACTTTTGCCAGCCTATAGGGATCAAGAACTCCCTTAAGAACTTATCGCGGGCATGGTTTAGCACCAGTTTTGGTGGTGACTATATTTGGTTCGTGACAATGTATCACCCATGGCTTAAGGAAAGATTAAAGGCATTTGAGTCCATTCGTGGAATTTTAACATAAATACTTGAATCACCCAAGGATCATAACAATTTAATAATTTCAACAATAATTTATTCTATTTAAAATAACATGAAAAGGGAATAACTAATGGAATCCATGTACATCTCACCTCAAAATGTGACTCAATCATTGTACAACCTCGTAAGGCTTGTGTATCACCCCAAGGATTGAAAAATAAATTTAATATAGAATTTAATGAACACAACACTGAGTCTATGTGAAATAAATTTTTTATTATAGTTATTCTAATAAGATAATTATAACCTGGTCATTAAAAATTATTTTACAGCTTCTATGTTATGAATTTAGAAAACAGACATACACAGTGGTGATTAGTATGATATTTAGAGTCTGTTAGGATCAACTTAATTTTTTTCAGTGAATAGTAACATGACCCATTGGGATAGTAATGTACACTTATTAAAAGTAAATCACAGAAATAAATAGTAACCTAATCCATGTGAGTATAAATAAAATTTATCCACCTTATAAATGAAAGTATAATATAATTTTATCACAATACACATAAGTGAATATTTTAAAAATTCATAATTAAGTGTTCACATTTTTTCATGTAAAAAATATTTAATTATAATTTTATAATTAATAAAATTATTTAAATTAATTTATTATTATAAAATTTATTAATAAATAAACATATTAGTTTTCTACGATTTTTGGATAATCTAATAAGTCCTTTGTTAATTTTTAGGGTGTTATAAAACATGCTTTAACATTAAAAACTATATTTATTGAGTAAATGATAATTTTAATTAAAAAGTAATTTTATCATGAATATAAATATTTTTATTAAAATGGAGTTAATTTTTTAATTTTACTTATTTTAAAATGGATATGGTGGATTTTTGTAATTTTTTTAAAATACTTGAATTTTTAGTAAATAGTAAAATAATGTAATTTACATTATTAATATATTATAAGAGAAATAAACTATTGCTAGATTCATGGATAATGTAATCACCCATGGTTAGAACTCAAAAGAACTTATTACTATAGTTATTCACCATAATAAATATTATTTCTTATCTTGAGAAAAATAATAAAAAAATGAATAAAATAAGGAGAAATTAACCCTTTCATCTACTATTAAAACTACATGCATCCCCTCTTCTCCTCACATCTTCCAAGCATTGAGACATGTAAAATTTCAACCCAATACTCTTACCATGATAATCTTGAATTTAAAAAATCTATTATTCTTATCAAAAATCCCAAATCAATCCCCTTAAGTTGATTATCAAGGATGAGTTTTCATGAGGTGAAATCCTCTTCCTTTTCCATTTATTTTTCTTTTCAAGTTCTTATTTTATTATTACATCGTCAACTCCACTATAAAAATTCGAATGCAAACTCTAGTATAATCTATATACAAAAATTATTATATGTTAATGGAATAACCATCATCATTCTTATTACTTGATCTCTCTCTTTTAATTTAAAATTTGAAAATCATCCATGAGGTTTCGATTGACAATATTTGTGGATGACAAAAACTCATTGTTAAATTTATTCATGAAGTATGTTCATTATACCATTTTTATGTTTAAAATAGACTATAATATATTTATTATAACCTATTTAATGTTCCGTATCTAGTTTATATACATAATACTACTTCTTATGATAAAATTAGTTTTTGGTGATCGAAATACCTTCGTAATAATCTAAACAATTATCACTAAATGGATTATATAATGATTAATTCTCACACCATATAAACATATGATATATGTAAAAATTTAAAATTAGTTATTCCCATTAATAACATGTAATTTAGATTCTAGGGAACTATAAGCATTTTATATGAACTCCATTACTTATAAACAAGTTAACTGATCATGAAAACCAAGAAAATGAATGCTTCTGAATGATGAAATTTAACTCTATAACTCATCAATAAAATAATAAATTAAATTAATAAAAAAAAATTACGAATAAAATAATTATATAAAAGGTTCTTAATTATTTTATTATTGTATTTAATTTTATTTTCTAGGATGTTATGTTCTAGTGCATAACTCATTCTAACGTAAGGTGTGGGGTTTCTTCCCAAACCTCCATTTTCATTCGAGTTGTGCTGTCTTACTACATAAACCAATTTAATTATTCATTTATTTATAATTATTTTTTATAATATCTGGTCATATGATTCCAAATCAAGTAATCTGTCCATTTAGACGTTCGCTAGTGTGAAATACATGTTTTAAAAGGCTCCCCTTTTCAATTCTTCATGATAACCAATCTCGATTAAAGGGAACTTTTTTGATTTCATATATTTTTTTATATTAACTATAGTAACCCAAAATTTTCTTACATTAATATTAAATTATTTCAATGATAAACAACATAATATTATTACACATAGAGGATCCAATGGTTAAGTGTCTTGGGAAAAAATAGGACCACACATAACAAATACAACATCGAGCATAATCATTCATTTAATTTCTTCTTCTATAGCTTCTTATTGGCACTTGTCCCCTCCTTAGTACATTTATCCACTTGAGGATATACATAAAAAGGGGTGAGATAAAATCCCAGTAAGAGGATAGATAAGAACAATATATCATGGGGTGAACATAATCATAATATAGGCAAGAGATCATGAATATGAGAGGAGCATAAATAATAGTCTTGAAATGTGGCAATGCATAAAAATGAAACATGATGTCTTAGTGGTTAATTACCACAAATAATTGTGAAACAAGATAGAATCTTGTTCAAACATCATTTCATATTTACCCATGAGATTCATCACTTTACCCAATTCATTGGAGCGTTGTATAATTCAGAGCGCACCCGTCACATTTAAACATTCATATTGTGCTATATAATTCCGGGCGCACCCGTCACATCATAACATTATAATTTATCATAATTGCCACAATGAACATATAACATAAATTAACATAATTAACCCATTAAAAGGAATGATATTCATCTCATAATAACATACTCATAAGCTTTGGGTTCCCAAAAGAAAGAGGGAATAACATAAATGTTACAAGAACCGCTCACTTTGAGTGAGAAGTAAAAGGGGTGTTTTTAAAAGAAGAGTTATTTTGGAAAACATTTTGTTGGACATAAAATCCAGTTACAACCATTTATATCCCAGAAAAGTAATGTAAATGATGAAAAAATGATATTTGAGGAGTAACCATATCAAAAATGGATTGAAAGAGGAAGAACCCGAAGGATGAAAGTTGGGTTCGAGAATTTCCCCTTACCTTGTACTTGAATGCCTCCTTCTCATTAATGTCCTATATAATGACATTATATTCATTAATATGAAATTAAATAACCTTTATACATTAATAGGGTTCATTTTGGTTTCATTATTCCATATTATGTTCCTTTGTATGACTTATAGTGTTTAAAAACATTGTTCGGGGATGTCTGTTTTCACGGTTTTCTTGAGTGGTTCACTTGTATTCTTAAATTGATGTTTAGGTAGATCATGGGTAAACATCCAGAACTGATATTACATGTTATTAATGATTTTACAGGAGATTTAATGATTTTATAATGAATTATATTAGATCCATGTGGACGAATCATTAGATAAGAATTTAATGATGGTTATTTGGGTTAATTTGAGCGGTTTTTGGATCACAATGAACTTGTTTTAACTTTTCACTTAGTAATATGGAAATAGGTTATTTCCAGAACATAAAATAGAACAAAATACATAGAAAATATTCTGGTTCAACCATAAAAATGGTTTTATGACCATATTTGAAGGTAGAAATGGAAGAAGAGGGCATGTCGTTTTTGAAGGTGATAAATTAACACCTCATGAACAACGTTCTCTTTAATAAAATAAAAGGAAGAGGGAAAGCGTGTGGGGTGATATAATATCCCATTAGAATTATAAAGTTACAGTATATGTATAATAATGGTGTTAAAAAACAATTTGGATGAATATAGGTGGGGGGAGATCAAGAAAGGAACTTGAACTTGAAAGGAAATTAAAGGAGAAGAGGGAGAGAAATTACCTCTAGAATCCTCATCTTGAGAACCTCTTTATGGGACTAAGCTTGGTATTTTGATGAGACCAGAATCTCTTGGACGTTGGGGAGGGTCTAGAGAAGGTTTTTGGTCAGAGTTTAGAGAAGTCTTGGAGCTTCAGAGATGTGAGGAAAAGAGGGAGTGAAGGGTGGCTTTATAGTGGAGGGGAGATGGGTTTCCTTAATATAAAATTTATTAGTTTATTAATTTACCCTAAGACAAGGAATAGCGAGTCATGAATGAACAAGAATAGTAATTTTATAATGTAATCCCGAACCAAGTGGGCTTACATCAGCAGAACATCACACATGACCCTATAATTAGCTTATTTAGATTATTTTGTAAATTACGGTATTTCACTATTCATAAAAAATTCAAGTATCTCAGAAGAATCCCAAAAATTTACCCCAACCATTTATCGATATGTAGAATCAAAAAATGAAGTCCATTTTTCAAAAATAATTTTATAAATATTATTAAATTAATATTAAATTAAAACCACAATTTACTTAAAAAAACAGTTTTTAAAATTAAAACTGATTTTATTGTTCTTTCAAAAATTACATAGGGTCATATAAAATTATCTAAAAACTATTAGAAATTCATTCAATACTTTATGAATACATCTCAGGGAAGTAAATATTCTTTTAAATTAATTATTTAATTATAATTAATTATTTATGACTTATAAAATACAAAAAAAACGTTTACTAAGGTCAAATTGTCACTTTCTAAGATGTCTATATTTTATTTTATTATTCATAGGTGATGTTACTCTTATTTACTACTCATAAGGTTCATATTACTATTCATAAGGGTAGGTTACTATTCATAAGGGTAGGTTACTATTCACCAAAAATTATTTTTGTTTCATTAGACTCCAAAAACCATCTTGAACACAACCGTGTATGTCGGATTTTCAAAATTCTAAAAATAGGGGTGACAAATTTATTTTTAAAGGTCACGTATCACTTAGTAGTTCACTATTTTTTTATTATTATGACATAAATATATGAATAAAATTTTCTATTGAAAAACATTGGGTCGTTACATTCTTCCCCCCTTAAGAAATTTCACCCCTGAAATTTCACATTACACAAAAATGTGAGGGTAGTTCTCCTTCATTGCCTCTTATGGTTCCCAAGTTGCTTCCTCAAAATTAGGGTTCCTCCACAACACCTTGACAAGATGGGTTGTCTTGTTGCGTAGAACCTTATCACTTCGGTCCAGAATCTTTACTGGCTGCTCCTCATAGAAGAGATCATCTTTCAGCTGCACCACCTCTGCGTTTAGTAATGTGAGGGGTCTGGTATGTACTTCCTCAGTAGTGATACATGAAACACATCATGATCTTGAGCCATATTCGGTGGAAGTGCAAGCCAATAGGCCACATCTCATATGCGGTCAAAGATCTTAATGGTGACAATATACCTTGGGCTTAGCTTCCCTTTCTTCCCGAATCACTTGAATCTCTACCATGGAGATATCTAAGGAAGACTTTATCTCCAACATCGAACTCCAAGTCCCTTCAACGGTTTTCAGCATAACTCTTTTGCCGACTTTGATCAGCTTTGATTTGTATCGGCATATCTTGAACATTATTTGTCATCTCTTGAACAAGATCGGGCCCAAGTAGCTTTCTTTCTCCAACATCATCCCAACAGGTTGGAGTTTTACATCACTTTCCATACGGAGCTTCATATGGAGCCATCTGAATACTCGTGTGGAAGCAATTGTTGTATGAGAACTCAAACAATGGGAGATGTTGATCCCAACCACCTTTGAATTCAAGAGAGAAGGCTCTGAGCATATCTTCAAGAATATTAATAGTCCTTTCAGAATAGCCATCGGTTTGGGGGTGATAGGCCGTGCTGAAATTTAATTCAGTACTCAAAGCATGTTGAAGGCTCCTACAAAATTTAGATTTAAACCTTGGGTCACGGTCCGAGACAATTGATATTGGAACACCGTGCAGTCTCACTACTTCCTCCACATATATCTTTGCAAGTTGTTCAAGAGAGAGGACTTCCCGAATAGCGATAAAATGGGCAGTCTTGGTGAGTCGATCATCCACAAACCATATCACATTATTTCCCTTTGACGTCTTCGGAATACCCGTGACAATGTCCATAGTAACATTTTCCCATTTCCACATGGGTGTAAGTAATGGCTGCATTATAACTTTGGAATTTTTTCGCTCAGCTTTAACTTTCTGACATACCAAGAACCTTGATATATATTCAACAATATCCTTCTTCATGTTATCCCACCAAAAGTGTTCTCGGAGATCACGATATATCTTGGTACTCCCTGGATGGATAGAAAAAGTTGAGCTATGTGTATTATCCAATAGCTCCTTCTTTATCCCGGGTGATGAAGGCACACAAAGCCGCGTTCCAAACTGAATCACACCTTCATCATCGATATGGAACTCTTTCTGCTTCCCTTCCTTTACTTCATTCACTCTCTTTTGTATCTCCACACCATCCCTTTGCACATCCTTAATCCTTTCATGGATGGATGGTTGCGCAATCATTTGGGCAAGGTAGGATGTATCCACTACCCTTACGATTCCCAAATCCATCCTTTGCACATCCATGAAGATAGGGTCTTTCTCAATCTACAACATGGATAGAGTAGCAGGATCTTTTCTGCTTAGAGCATCAGCTACCATTTTCACCTTTCCAGGATGATAATGAATAGAGAAATCGTAATCCTTGATTAGCTCTAACCATCTCCTTTGACGCATGTTGAGCTCCTTTTGTGTGAATATATACTTTAGGCTCTTGTGGTCGGTGTATATGTCACACTTCTCACCATAAAGGTATTGCCTCCAGATTTTCAAGGCAAAAATCACGGCCGCCAGCTCTAGATCATTTTTCCGGTAGTTCTACTCATGGATCTTCAACTGTCATGAGGCATAGGATATCACATTATCATTTTGCATTAGTACATAACCCAAGAATTTATTTGAAGCATCATTATATATCACAAAACTATCTCCAATTTTTGGTAGTGTGAGTACATGTGTAGTGATCAGCCTTCTCTTTAGCTATTTGAAGCTTCCCTCACATTCTTCCGTCCAGACATACTTTACCCCTTTCCTTGTTAACTTAGTTAGCGGGCTTGACAATCATGATATGTTTCTCACAAAACGTCGGTAGTACCCAGCTAATCCATGAAAACTAAAGATTTATGTGACCCTAGAGGGACTGGGCCATTCCTCAATCGCCTTTGTCTTTGTAAGGTCCACATAAATTCCCTCACTTGTGATCATATGTCCCAAGAACGTGACTTGATTCATCCAAATGTAACACTAGCTAAACTTGGCGTACACCTTCCCCTTTATCAATGTCAGCAACACAAGTCTTAGATATTCTTCATGTTCCTCCTTACTCTTGTAGTAGATGAGAATATCATTGATAAAAACTACCACAAATTTGTCGAGGTAATGTATAAAGACTCTATTCAACAAATCCATGAAGAATTTAGGGGAATTAGTAAGTCCAAAGGGCATCACTAAAAACTCATAATGCCCATACCTTGTACGGAAGGCAGTCTTCTGAATATCTTCCTTCTTCACCTTTAGTAGATTATATCCAGAACGAAGATCCACCTTTGAGAAGTATTGATCTCCTCTTAACTGATCGAACAAGTCATCAATCCTTGGGAGAGGATACTTGTTCTTTATGGTGATCTTGTTGACTTCCAAATAATTGATACACAGCTGCATGGTTCCATCCTTCTTCTTCACAAAGTGCACTAGCACACCCCAAGGTGATGCACTAGGGCGTATGAACCCTTTGTCCAAATTCTCTTGCAGCTGCTTATTTAACTCCTCCAGTTCGATAGGATCCATCCTATAGGGACATTTCGAGATAGGAGTAGCTCCGGGTATGAGTTCAATTGAGAACTCTACCTCGTGATCTGGGGGAATTCTAGGTAACTCTTCAGGAAATACATTGTCGTATTCCCTCACGATGGGCATTTCCTCAAGGTTGGAACTTTCCTTCGACTCAACCATTTGTGTGACATATGCTTCTTCATAGGGAATCAACACCCACACTATTGAAGGATTTTTCAAAGGAGATTCATGATATTCCTTTCTTTTGTAGAGGATCATGGGATGGTTCGGTATATTAAAAGATATTTTCTTTTCTGGACAGTTGATATGCGCTCTATATAACGAGATCCATTCCATTCCCATTATAGCGTCAAATTCCACCAAGGGATGTATTAAGAGATTTTCTGAGAGAATATTCCCACATACTCCAACAAGAGAAGATTTCAACACCTGGGATGTAATGATTTCACCACTAGGTGTTTTTACAGATATCTCTACTTCAAGGTTTCGGGGTTCGATTCTATAGTTCTAGGAAACTTGCAAGATATAAAGGAATGTGTAGAACCAGAATCAAATAAGACTTTCTCAATTCTTGAGTGAATAGAATGTATACCTTGTAAAAATTCATTATCACGCTCCACCTCCATAGTAGTGATGAAATAAGCCTTCCCTTGATCCTTTGGCTTTGGTGGTTGCTGATGCTGATTACCCTCGAGAGCTCGAGGTTTAGTGCACTGGTTTTCATAGTTCCCTAGCTCCCTACAGCTGTAGCATTGAACCATGAGTGGTTCCCTCCTTTCATCAGCTACATTATCCTTACTTTTCTTATATTTTCTACACTCTTGAGCATGGTTTCCTTATTTCCCACTCTTGAAGCATTTCCCTGTCCCTTTGAGGCAGTTACCATGGTGCAACTTCCCACATTTTTGGCATGAGGGTCGTTGAATTTTCTTCCCACCATTATCAATAGATCCACTAGCATGAAACTCCATCTTTCTTTTATTAGCACTATATCCATGGGACCAATCTCCAAACTTCATCTCCACTTTTAGAGCACACTGAACAACTTTTTCATAACTCCCAAAGTCTCAAATTGCAAGACCCTTTTGAAGGTGTGGTTTTAATCCACTAAAGAATCTATCAATTTTGCTATCATTGATGCTAACAAAACCTGAAGCATACCTTGCGAGCCTTGTGAAATTTGCTTCATAGATTGTGACAGATTCTCCTTCTTTTTTCTTGAGCTCTATGATTTCTCTCTCCATCTTCGTGTGAAGAGTTCATGGGAAATAATTATTAAGAAACATTCTGTTAAAGTATTCCAATTCCATATCTTCAATTTCCTCCCTTGGATTGGTGTTCTTAATCAAATCCCACCATTGATCGGCTTCTCCATCTAAACGATAAACGGCTAGAGTCACCTTCTCCTTCTCATAATAGTGAAGAACAGAAAAGATCTTCTCCATGGAGTTGACCCACTGTTTCGCAACTAGTGGATCAGAAGATCCACAAAACGTCAGAGGTCATTACCGTATAAAGAATTCGATATCCAATTGCTCCCTATTTGGTGAAGGAGGACGTCCCAAATTATTATGGTTATTATTCATAACCTAAGATAATTGGGTAATCATTTCCATGAAGTTTTGAACTCCACCTCCCAAATCATTGGGGATGTTGTTCGGGCAATCGCTGCATTGGCCCTCGCCTGAGTTGTTGGCCTGATTTCTCCTGGTTCCCACCATTTTATAAAATAGAAAAGGTCAGAACAAAACATATGTAAACAATTCATGAATAACTTATTCATTTAATCAATTTATACCAAAAACATTACATATGGTATTCCTAGGTAAATTTTCTTGTGTGAATATTTTTACTTAGTCTCATACTAGAGGTTTTCTCTAGGGTTCACTAATCCGAATTCCCAAATTAACTGAACCTTGCCTCTGATACCAACTGTAGCGACCCAGCCTTTTCTTACATTACTATTACATCATTTCAAAGTGATAAAACATAATCGTATTAGATATAGAGTATCCAAAGGTTTAGTGTCTTGGGAAAACTAGGACCACACATAACAAATACACCATCGAGCATAAACATTAATTTAATTTCATATTCTATAGATTATTATTAGCACTTGTCCTCTCCTTAATACATGTAGACACCTGAGGATATACATAAAAAGGTTTGAGAAGAAAGCCCAGTAAGTGGATAGATAAGAACAATATATCATGGGGTGAGCATAATCCTAACATAGGAAAAATATCATGAACATGAGAGGAACATAAATAAAAAACATGAAATGTGGCCATGCATAAATATGAAAGATCATTTCTTAGTGGTTCACTACCACACATAATTGTGAACCAAGCTATAATCTTGTTCACACATCATTTCACATTTACTCATGATATTCATCACTTTATCCAATGCATTGGAGCGCTGTATAATTCCAGGCACACCTGTCACATTTAAATAATCATATTGCTCTATATAATTCCGGGTGCACCCGTCACATCATAACATTATCATTTATCATGCTTGACAAAATGAACATATAACATAAATTAACATGATGAACCCATGAAAATTAATGAGTTTCATCTCATAATAACATACTCATAATCTTTGGGTTCCCAAAAGAAAGAGTGAATAACATAAATGTTACAAGAACCATTCACTTTGAGTGAGAAATAAAAGGAGTGTTTTTAAAAGAAGAGTTCTTTTGAAAAACATTTTTTGGGACATAAAAACCAGTGAAAAACATTTATATGACATAAAAGTAATGTAAATTATGAACAAATTATTTTTTAGGAGTAACCATATCAAAAATGGATTGAATGAGGAAGAACTCAAAGGATGAAAGTTGGGTTCGAGAATTTCCCCTTACCTTGTACCTGAATGCCTCCTTTTGTTTAATGTCCTGTATAGTGACATTATATTCATTAATTAGAAATTCCAGAACTTTTATACATTAATAGGGTTCATTCTAATTTAATTATTTTTTATTATGTTCCTTTGAATGACTTATAGAGTTTAAAAACATTGTTCGGGGATGTTCGTTTTCATGGTTTTCTTGAGTGGTTCACTTGTATTCTTAAATTGATATTTGTGTAGATCATGGATAAAAATCCAGAACTGATATTAAATGTTATTAATGAAATTATAGGAGCTTTAATTATTTTATAATTAATTTTATTATATCCATGTGGACGAATCATTAGATAAGAATTTAATGATGGTTATTTGGGTTAATTTGAGTGGTTTTTGAATCACAACGTACTTGTTTTGACTTTTCACTTAGTAATATGGCCATAAGTTATTTCCAGAACTTAAAATAGAATATAATACATATAAAATATTCTGTTTCAACCATAAAAATGGTTTCATGACCAGATCTGATGGTATAAATGGAAAAAGATGGCATGTCTTTTTTGAAGGTGATAAATTAACACCTCATGAACAACGTTCTATTTAATAAAATAAAAGGAAGAGGGAAACGGTGTGGGGTAATATAATATCCCATTAGAATCATAAAATTAAATTATATGTATAATATTGGAGTTACAAAGCAATTTTGATGAATATAGGTGGAGAGAGATCAAGAAAGGAACATGAACTTGAAAGGAAATTAAAGGAGAAGAGGGAGAGAAATTACCTCAAGAATCTTCCTCTTGAGAACCTCCTTAAGGGCCTAAGCGTGGTCTTTTGATGAGGCCAGAAGCTCTTGGACATGGGGGAGGGTCTAGAGAAGGTGTTTGGTCAGATTTTAGAGAAGTCTTGGAGCTTTAGATGTGTGAGGAAAAGATGGAGTGAAGGGTGGCTTTTATAGTGGAGGGGAGAGGGGTTTCCTTAATATAAAATTCATTAGTTTATTAATTTCCTCTAAGACAAAGAATAGTGAGTCTTGAATGACCAAGAATATTAATTTTATAATTTAATCCCGAACCAACTGTGCTTACATCAGCAGAAGATCTCACATGACCCTATAATTAGCTTATTTAGCTTATTTTGTAATTTACGGTATTTCACTATTCATAAAAAATTCAAGTATCTCAGACAAATCCAGAAAATTTACCCCAACCATTTTTCAACATGTAGAATCCAAAAATGATGTCCATTTTTCAAAAATAATTTTCTATATATTATTAATTTAATATTTAATTAAAATCACACTTTTCTTAAAAAACAGTTTTTATGATTAAAACCGATTTTATTGTTCTTTCAAAAATTACGTAGGGTCTTATGAAATTATCTAAAAACTATTAGACATTCATTAAATAATTTATGAATACATTTCAGGGAAATAAATATTCTTTTAAATTAATTAATTAATTATAATTAATTATTTATGACTTATAAAATACCAAAAATGTTTTCTAAAGTCAAATTGTCACTTTCGAAGAAGTCTAAATTTTATTTTATTATTAATAGGTAATGTTACTCTTATTTACTATTAATAAGGGTCATATTACTATTCATAAGGGTAGGTTACTATTCATAAGGGTAGGTTACTATTCATAAGGGTAGGTTACAATTCACCAAAAATTATTTCTGTTTCATTAGACTCTAAAAACAATCTTGAGCACAATCGTGTGTATCAGATTTTCAAAATTCAAAACATAGGGGTGACAAAATTATGTTTAGAGGTCACTTATCACTTAGTAGTTCATTATTTTGTGTTTTTATGACATAAATATAAGAAGGAAATTTTCTATTGAAAAACTTTGGGTTGTTACATTAACTATATAATATGTTATAAGAAGCCATTATATTTATAAAATAACTAATTTTATTTTGTAAGAACTATCTTTGTTCATTTCTAGTTTTATGTAACAATTTTTTCTACAGAACTCTTATTTTCAATGTAAAAGAGTATTACGCTCAAGAATTATTTGATGATTTTATTAAAGAATTTTCATCTATTTAAATACGCCTATTGAATATGATGTTTTATTTAGACTTAAATATTATTATTATAATATAAAATATTTTATTAAATGGTTTGTGATCAGTTTTATTATGGATGTGATATCTTGATACAATTCACCATACTACTCAGAATGGTTAGAGATCAGGTCTACAGATTATGAAAAGTTATTTCATATTTCCATGTAATTAATGTTTATCCATATTCATATGGGGTATGAATTGAACTTTTAATGTGATGTGTGGGGCACACTACAGTCACTCGATGCATCAATAGGTCTAATGAGACAAAACCAAATTAGGTTTTGGTCGAGGACTTACCCTAGTATTTTCAGACTCCTTGGATGAGGACTTGAAAATATATTTTATATGTCTAATAATATTAATTCACTAATTATAATAACCATAATTGATAAACTATGTGAATTTTTAACTAGTGAATTCTCCATGGTAACAATTAATTAAATTATGATTATTTATATGTCTTTATGTAATCATGTTTCTTTCCTTCCATATTAGGCTCAAGTTTATTTTAAAGGCATGTGTTTATAGTTATTCACTATGCCTAATGTTTATGTTTATAGTAACTTCCACTATATATTTATCCCTTACAGGGAATTTGAGATCACCCCTTTCTTATGTTTTATTTTCCCCTATAATTTGAAGATAAATATTATTATCCATGACTTATAAGAATAATATAATTTTGTTGGGTGTTTCCAATGGAGTTGAAGTGTTTTTTAATTTAATATTATAATTTCAATCTTATGTTTTTTAGGTTTTCAAAAATTACTAAGATATTTATTCATTTGGGATGTGACAACCTTGTAAACATTCCATTGGGTTAATATAAGGCACCGGCTTGGGGAAACTAGGGTCGGGGTCCTAACAGTTGGAATTAGAGGAATATTAGTAGAAATCATGGAAATTGGATTTAGAAAACATAAATTAAGGAACAATACCATGATATAGAATTTCAGGATAAGAATATAAGAATATTCTATAATTTTGGTAGGGTAAAAAATGTGTGGATATTTTAAGGAAATAAATCTCTGTATAGACACTAAAGGTGGTTGTATGTCTAGAACAGATGTCCCTAGGAGTAAATAAATCTCACAAGGAGTTTCAGGCCTGACTTAGCATAACATGGAACATGAAAATGTGCCTTATAATATACCTAGTTTGACACTCCCAGGTGATTTTCTTCAGATAATAAACATTTTATTTACAAATCATTATGATGAATTTAATTGTAAATATTTACCTAAAGGAACCATTCTTATGATCATGAGACTATACATACATAAAATTAGAATTTTTTTGTGATTTTCTAGTTAGAAATTAGCAATTATTATTTATTGCCTAATTTAGTGTTTTCCATTATTTAAAATATATTTGTGAGGAAGGAATGGAAACTGCCTAGACCTGCATATCCCATGTATGGATTTCCCTCCACTTAAAGATAATGGTTTTCAGAATAGAGCTATGATTGGTGATGAGAAGCTTATAACTATAATGGGGCTACAGAATTAGGTTATGAACAATAATCATACCCATATGGATCATCCCAATCCACAATAAGGAGGATTAATGTTAGGCCTCTTTAGGTGACCTAAACCTACATCATCTAATGAGAATACAATCCCATTCATAACAGAGTAGTGGATAAGTTCATTAAAAAATATATTTATTGATTTGGGATGTAAATAAAGGGAGAAGATTTTCATGGTAGTTTTTCATCTATCAAGAGATGTGATCAATGGTTTCCCTAGATTCAAAACACAAAGGAGGAGGTTGATATTAAAAATGTGGAATGGAAGGAATTTATGGAAATTTTACTTGAAAAATATTTTCCTCACAAACAACCCGATGATATGGAATAGAAATTATTGATATGTAGTAGAAGGAGGATGAAAATGTTACAAAGTATAAATCCAGCTTTTCAAGGATAGCAAGGAATATCATAGACTAACTAAAAATTCTGAGAATCAAGGTTGATTGATTCATTTATGGTTTAAAACCATTACTCCGATGGGCACTAGTATCCCAAAATTTCTCATCACACGATGAAATAGTCTCTTATGCAATCAAGATAGAGAATTAATTCTCATAGAATTTTTAATTTAAAGGAATAAAAGATTAAATGACGGTGGTAGAGGAAATAATGGAAAATGGGAGGAATAAAAAATGGAATTTTCCAACATGTGAATTTTATGGAATTAAACACGCTAGATCCTGCTTAAAAGGAAAAATGAGTTTATTATAGGCGTGTAAAAAAATTCCACAACCCGTGATTGCAAGGTTAAAAAATAAGCTACCAAATTTTAGTGATGTAATTGTAGGGATATGGGTCACTATGAAATTGATTTTCTGAAGTGTCTAAATAAATTTCCTCAGAAATGGCCATGGGAGAAAGAATAAGATTATGTGATCACAATAGTTGAGGTTGAACTTCAAAATGTGGCAATTTTTGGTATATAAATAATCTCCTCAATTTTAGAAAAATATTTATTTGATTCAATATCATCAAATTCCTTTATATCTTCACAATTTTCAATAATAATTTGATATTTCAAATTCTATTTAACAAGGGGGTTCTCAATCAAAACCCCTAAGAGAAGTCTCTTGTAATAAATATGTTTTAGGAAATTTCTATTATGGAATATAAATATGCTTTCTCAACTGATTTTATCATCATACATATGACTGACATTGAAATAATCATGTGTATGGGTTGGATTATAAAATATGATGCAAAAATATATATCAAGAAGAGGGAAAAAAATTTGTGAGGAAGGTATAGGATCCCCTTATCTATAGATACGAAAAATCACCATCAAATTTTTATATATATCCACCACCAATATCTGTACTGAATTCAATTCTCGAGGAGGAAAAGAACACAATATCTATGGGTAAAAAATGAAATATTCCCATTGAGGATGTACCTATTGTGAAATAATAAATTGATGCATTTCAATAGGATTTACCTAGACATCCTCCAGAGATTGATTTTTTTTCTACTGATTTAATTACTTGTGCAAGGCTTGTATCAAAGACTCCATATAGAATGGCCATAGTGGAATTAGGGGAGTTGAAGAAACAACTCGAGGATTTAAATGATAAAGGATTTATTCTCTCTTGTTTTTCTCTATGGGGAGCCAATATTCTCTTAGTCAAGAAGAAATATGTATCCATAAGGTTGTGTATTGACAATAGAGAAATTAGTTCTATTTTGTTAAAGGGGAAGTGTTATTTTTCACACAATATTGATTAATTTGATCAACTTCATAGAGCCCAATATTTTTCAAACATTGATATTTGATCTACATAATATTATTTATGTGTGAGGAATGAAAATAATCAAAATATGTTATTTCAAACCAGGTATGGGTATTACGAGTTTACATCAATGCCATTTAGACTGACTAATTCTCCCACTATATTCCTAGATAATGAATAGTGTTTCAATGAATATCTTGATGACATTATTTTGGTATTATTTATGATATGATGGTAGAATCTAAAATATATAAAGATCAGGAGAACCACTTGTTCATTGTTCTGAAGACTCTTAGAAAAAATAATTTATATGGGATGTTTTGGAAGTGTGAATTCTTGTTTCAAAAAAATTCGTTTCATGGCCATATTATCTCTAAGGATGAAATATTAGTTGATATTATGAAGAAAAAGGCAGTACCTAAATGGTCTACACATAAAACAATAACCAAGGTATGTATTTTTATTACTTTAACTAGTCATTATCAGTCTTTTTTTCATAACATCTCTTGATTAGCTAACCCATTGTCCATGCTTACTCTTAAATGTGTTACCATCATATAAAATAAAGAATGTTATTTTTTTTGAATAATTGAAGTGGAGATTAGTTAATGATCTGATCCTGACTCTGCCATATGGAAATGGTGGTTTTGTGATTTATAGTGATACTTCAAAGAAAGCACATGGGTGTGTCCTTATACAGAATGATAGGGTTATTTCCTATTCATAAAGGTAGTTAAAAATTCATGAACAAAACTATAAAACTCATGATATTGAGTTAGAGGTTATAATATTTGATCTGAAAATATGGATATGCTATTTTTATGGTGAAAGATGTGAGATATATATGAATCACAAGAATTTGAAATTTTTCTTCCCACATAAATAACTCATAATGAGGAAAAAGAGATGGCTCGTGATACTCAAGGATTATTATTTTTCCATACACTATAACCCAGGGATAGAAAATAAGGTGGAATATGAATTTACCAGGAAGGATCAAGAAGTTCTAAACAAAATGAGAATTGAAAGAGAAATTGTGTTGATGGTTATTATAGAGCTGTATATAGAAATTATCAAAGATGGTGAACCATAATTACCTTTTCAATTTGTTTCCCATCCATATTTATTAGAAATGATTTAATGTTCCCATATGGGTGATGAAAATATTCAAATAAAAATTAATGTTGTGAATGATGGGATGTTGACACACTTCATGTATAGGTATGGAATTTAGAAATTTGGGAGGAGGATATGTGTTCCCTATATCCATTAGCTAAAAAGGAGTTATTGGATAATTCCCATATCTCAAATATCTTTATACACCATGGTACCATGAAGATGTATTGAGATCTGAAGGTACAATTTTTGTGGGATAATATGAAGTATGAAATTTATGATTATGTATCCATCTATTTATTCATTCATTATGTGAAGAACGAAATACAATATACTAAGAGAGACCTGCCACATATTCCTAATTTTACATAAAAACTGGATGACATTACTATGGATTTTTTCACTAAATTAAACCAAACTCTAGGGATAAATGATGAGATATGGGAAATTATAGATCCAGTTTCTAAATCTGAACATTTCATCGATATAAGAATATTTTCCAACAAATCACCTTGTAAAAATATATATTAATGAATTTTTAAAACATTATGGAGGACCTTTCTCAATTGTTACTGGTAATGATCCATGATTTACATAAAATTTCTGTAAAAATATTTAAAAAACATTGGATTATGATCTCCATTTAAGTGCTTCCTAACACCCTAAAACTGATAGGCTGTTTTAGAGGACCATATAAACATCATAAGACATACTGAGATCATTATCCATTGACTTTCTAGTTATGCGGGATCAAATGTTTCCTTTGGTAAAGTTTTTGTACAATAATAGTTTTCGTTCGAGTATTCAAATGAAACCATACGAAGATTTGTATGGAAGGAGATATCGTACACATACATGTTGGGATAAATTTTTTGAAAGGAAGCTTCTAGGCTATGAGCTAGTAGAGGAAACACAACGAAGGTAAAGAATATTCAAACCCATATCAATGTAACTCAAATAAATAAAAATATAAATGTCTATAATCAATGGAATGATTTTGAATTTCAATTTGGAGATCACGTTTTCTTGAAATTATCTTTAAGTAATGGTGTTATATGATTTCAGAAGAAAGGGAATCTAAGCACCCGGTACATGGGATAAATTCATATTCTAGGGAGAATTGGAGATGTTTCTTATCATTTGGAATTCCTTCATAACTTGTATAAGGTAAACGATGTGTCCCACATCTATTTGTTAAGAAATCACAAGGAATCCAAACACATGTACTAACTTCTGATGGAATAAAACTGGATCCTAACTAATCTTACTATGAAGAGGCTATCCAAATGTTGTGCACTAAAGAACATGTGTTGACGAATTGAATGACATGGATGTTAATGGATCTTTGGAAAAACCATAAAATTGAAGAGGCAACATGGCATCCGTAGGAACATATGATGAATATCTACCCAAATATTTTTTTGAGGTAACATTCTAGTAATATCAAGGATGAAATTTTTTTGATGGAGGGGAGAATGTAACTACCTAAGGATTTAAAAATAGATTTAATATAGAATATAATTCACATAACACCGAGTATTTGTAAAACAACACATTGTTATTATTTTTATTTAAACAAGATAAAAATAAAATATCTTTTAAATATAATTTTTCCACTACTGTGTTTTGAATTTTCAAAAAAAAACATACTCTATTTTGATCAGTAAGTTATTTAGAGTTTAATAGGATCAACTTTATTTTTCTGGTGAAATTTAATATGAACCTTTAGAATAATAATGTTACCTTATAAATAGTAAATCATCCAAATGAATAGTAACCTCATCCTCGAGAGTATTAATAAAACTTAAGAACCTTATAAATGAAACTATTAGATAATGATATCATTGTATAGGAAAGTGAATATTTTAAAAATTAATAATTATGTGTTGGTAGTTTTGTGAGTAATTAATATTTAATTACAATTTATAATTAATAAATTGAATTAAAATAAAATTAAATTTCTGAAAATTTATTGATAAATAAATATTTTTTTGTCCTATGATTTTAGGATAATCTAATAAGACCATTGTTATTTTATTAGGGTGTTGTAAAATCTGTTTTAATATTAAAAATTGTATTTTTCAAGTAAAATATGATTTTAAATAAAAAATAAATTTATAATATTTAATTTTTTCATAAAATGGAGTTCATTTTTTAATTTTACACATCAAAAAATGGTTTCGGTGAATTATTTGTATTTTTCTGAAATACCTGAATTTTATTGATTATAAAAATACGATAATTTACAGTATAAATACATTATATGTTAAATAAACCCTACCTTTAGTTATGGATGATGTAAGACCCCATTATTAGAACTAAAATGAACTTATTACTTAATTTATTCACAAGACTATATTCTATATCTTTTCTTGAGGGAAATAATAAAACAATGAGAAATTACTCCTCTCTCCTACTATAAAAACCACACCCCACCCCTTATTCTCCAAAGACCATCCAATATTCATGATATGTCCAATTTATTCCCAATACATTTCAAATGATCCTAAACTATTTCCAAAAGCTCTTGGTCTGATGAAAACCCCCGAATTTATCCCTTTAAATAGATTCTCAAGGATGAGTATTCAAGAGTTCAAATCCTCCTCCTTCTACTTTTATTTTTATCTTCCAGTTATTTATTTTATAATTATCTCTATGAAATATTTTTACAAATGATATTGATAAATCCAATAACATATATATACTATTATTATATAATATTAATGGAAAAAATATCATCAATCTCTTTACTCTGTCTCTTTTATTTTTAAAATGAAATCATCATCCGTGATGTGCCGATTAACAACCTCAGTGGGCGGAAACTTTTATTATTCAATTTGTTTTTCAAGGATGGTAATGATACCATTTTTATGGATAAAATAGACTATAATATATGAAATATTCCCTATTTAATGTCATAGAACTATAATATATACATGATACAAATTCACACGACAAAACAATTTTTTGGTAATCAAAATTCCACCGTAATAATCAAAACGATTATCACTGAATGTCTTAATTAAAGAATCATACTCATTCCATATGAACATTTGACATATATAGTCTTTTAAACATACATATGATCATTATTAACATTTAATTACAAATCTATAGAATTATACCCATTTTACATGAACTCAATTACTTATTAACAATTAATGTAACCATGAAAACCAATAAAAAAAATTCTCTCGAATGATGAAATTAAACTCTATAACTCATAAATAAGGTTATAAATGAAAATAATAATATAACGAATAATATAAATGTAAAAAATATCTAAATTAATTAATTAATGGATTTAATTTGATTATCAAGAACATTAAGGTCAAGTCCATAACACATTCAGACATAAGTTAAGGGTTTTCTTCCATAACCTCCATTTTCATTCAGGTTGTATGTTAATCCTCTATAAACCAATTTAATTATTCATTTATTTAATATAATTCTTCCATGTTTTTGTTTTATGTTACAAAATGTTGTATTCTGACCAGTTCATTCTTCATTTTTTTAAAATACATGTTTTAAAAGGGAACCCTTCTCAATTCTTCAGGATGAGACTACCTGATTAAAGGGAACTTCTTGATTTTTTACCTGTTTCCAAGTTCACTATATAATATATTTTCAATCGCCATTATTTTTTTAAAACCACAAATTTTATCCTGATAAAAATTCCTTAGTTTATTTCATGTTTTATGCAATTTTTTTCAAAATAAATCTTCTTTTAAAATTAAATGAGTATTTCTCTCAATAATCGCTTGATGATTTTATTAGATCATTTTAATATATTTCATCTCACGTGTTGAATATAATGTTTTCTTAATATTGAAACCTTTTTATTATCATCTACCATATTTTATTAATTTATTTATGATTAGTTTTCTTTTGGATGTGCTATGTTGATAACATTCACCATATTACATAGAATGGTTAGTCATTATGTCTATAGATTGGGGAAATTTATTTCATATGTTCATGTTTTTTATGTTTAGCCTCATTCATATAATGAATGAATTGGATGTAAAAGGTGATGGGTGAGGCTAATTGTAGCCCTCAGATGCGTCAGTAGGTCTCATTAGACAAAACTGTATTGGGTTTTGGCCGATTCCACAACCTAATATTTTCAGACAACTTGGTAGAGGCCTTGAAAATATGCTTCAGATATCAGAAATTATTCATTACCTCATTATGATAACAGTAATTGATAAACCATGAGAATATTCCACTAGTAGAATATACATGGTTACATTTCTTTCTATTATGATCATTTATATGGATTTATTTAATCAGCTTGCATTCCATCCATATTAGGATCTTGTTTATTTTTAATGGGATGTGTTTTTTGTTACTCACTGTTCCTAATGATTATGTCTATGATAACTTCCATTGAATTACTTACCTTTACTAATCATATGAGTTCAACCCTTTCTTATGTGTAATTTTTCTCCAATATGAGAAGAGTAATATTATTATTAATTAATTTTATAAATAATCTATGTTTTTATGGGTGTTTCCAAAGGAGTTTCAATGGTGATTTTTCCATGAAGTTATAATTTAAATATTATGTTTTTATCTAGTTTTGAAAACAATTCTAAAACATTTTGACCTTTGGGATATAAAATCCTCGTAAAAATACCAATGTATTAATATTGGAAACCAAATCTATGAAACCAGGGTCAGGGTCCTTATATATTGGCCTTCCAATTACACAGAAGATCATTTTGAATATAACAATCATCACATGAATAAAAATATATTACATGGTTTTGATATCATATAAATCACATGGTAAAACTATTACAATCAGAAATTAACCTTAGTAAATCCAATTCCTAGCATGGTGTTAATATAAATCACATGGGAAATTCTATTTTTTTGGAAATTCAAGCAAAAATATGGTATTGAATAACATGTATAAGGGTCAAGAAATATATCTCTTAACATTCATCCATTTAATTATAATTCAATCATACAGAAATTAAATTCATTATGAAATTCATATTTAATATCCAAATAAATTAGTAAATGGGGAACACCTAAGGGTGTCTTATTCCAAGGAAAACAAAGATCTATTTAATTAACATCACCTCAAGTGGTGACTCATGTTCAAGGAATTCAACCAAAAAAATTCAAAAAATATATATAATAACCATTAAAATTATTATAAAATCGTGGTATTAAATTTCATGTAAGTCCATATTTGGAAGTTGGGCACACGACATGACGACATATATAAATGGCCAAACATAAATCGAATGACACAAGACCACCCACCTTAGGTCTATGCAAGATTTATCATCCAATATTAGCTCTAAATTCAGTAAAGATTAGGAGAAATATGAATAATTGATGAATAATGAAAAATTAGGGCATATGAGACAATACCAAATATCAAATCCAATATCTATAAGAATAAAATAATATTAAAAAGGATATATGGCCTTATCATTATAGAATCAATGAGGCAAACCACACTTGAAATGGAGTTTAGATGGAGACGATACATGAAATTTAGGTTTTAGTGAGAGAAGTTCCTCTCAAGGAGTCCCCCTTACAGTTTATATAAGCAAAACTAAATTATGTTTTAATAATAAATTTATTTTAATTAAAATAATTTAAGTATTCAAAAATTGCACGGTCGCCTGATTTAGGTACATGGTTTGGAAAACAATGTGCTAACCACGCATGGAATTCAATTGCATTATGGAATAGTGCATGGTTTTCTTGTATGTTTTATTAACCATTCACGAACCATGTGAATAACCACTAAAATATTCTATAAAAACTATAGTCCTCGCCACATGGTCGTGTGGCCAAACC
Source organism: Viscum album (assembly GCA_963277665.1). NCBI lineage: Eukaryota > Viridiplantae > Streptophyta > Magnoliopsida > Santalales > Viscaceae > Viscum > Viscum album. The sequence goes on from OY728119.1 coordinate 1,293,037,452, forward strand.
CGCACGGTTTGAACTAACTATTCATAATCTTCTATTCACCCAAAACATGGGTTCTGAACTCCGAACAAGCCCCAGACATCCATGATCCCTATTGTAACTAAATGTGAATTATTATTAGTTCATATTTAAAATTTCAAAAAAGGAATTGATGAAAAATGTATTTAATACCTCAAAGAAGAACTGGGTTACTATAAAATTACCCCTTAATGATATTCAACCCCTAATTTCTATTCTAAGGGTGGTGCATCATGATATGAGAACAACTCTGGACACTATGATCATACATATTCCTTTCACTCCTAGGTCTCATCGGGTACTTGGACGTGCTTTCATAACAACCATAATAAAGGAACATACCTACATTAGATAACCTTCATGCTACAACCCAAAATAGGTATATAATTCTCATCAAATGATGAATCTTCCTATAACACGTTATACTATGTCTGTAAGGATTGAGATAAGTATGAACAGTAATGTAAAAGGTGATAAATGTTGAATATGTCATGAATATCTTAGTACCTATTAGGTAACTACAACCAATAGGCTACCAGACCTACTCTCTAATGAATCTCGAATGACCTGACATACAATTGTGAAAGCTTACATGTCTCTTGATCCTATTATGTCTCAACATTGGGCAAACATGTATGAAAACCTGATCCCCAACCTTGAACTCTATAGGTCTTCTATGGTGATCAGTGTAAGATTTCTGATAAAAATGTATAGTAGCCAACCATTTCCAAATCAATTGCACCTACTGTGTGTTATCTTGTACTGGACGAGGTCCCGACATAGCTTCTTCTCCTACTTGTAATGCACACATGGGTGACTGGTATGCCCTATAGTAAAGGAACAAATAATGTTCCATAAAAATAGCTATGAATGATATTATTATATGTGCATTCAAATAGGGATATATAACTCCCCCAATAGACCCTGAAATAAAGGACATATGCCCACAACATGTCCACATGTACCTAAATTATTTTCTCTATATATCCATCTTTCTGGTGGTGGTATTCCATTCTTAGAAGCACATGTGCACCCAATTTCCTCTATATCCCTTTATATAATCAAGAAGTAAACAAGGAATCCATGTCTGAAATCATAGTATGCGGGACCTCATGAAGTCATAAAATCTCTATATTGTATAATCTCTCAAGATTGTCCACATTTATGGTCTCATTAATTAGTGGGAAATGAGAAACCATTTTGAGTATGTCAATAATAACCCTTAAATAATAATTACATTTAGGCGAACTCAGTAAACGAGTTACAAAAACCATCTTGATGTCATTCCATTTCCACAAGGGAATTTGTAGCACCTGTAAATGTTTAGCTGGTCACGAGTATTCTTCCTTCACTTGCTAATAGGTGGAAACACCTCATGAAAAAACCAACTACATCCCTTTTCATACAAACCACTAATACATACAATGTATATCTCGAAACATCATGGTGACACCCAGGTGCATTTCCCAAGATAAGGCATAAAAATCATGAATCAGCTCTTCGCACATGACTATTGAGACCCATATGAGACCATGTACTCGCTCGATCTAATCATCACCTATGGTCCATCAAAGAGGATGGTCCTCATCTTCCACACACACTTATATAACTATAAATTACTATTCTGATAGCTACCTCATCCTCACTCTATCCAGTATGGTCAAGGAAATAGCTAATGATGAATGGTATGTATTCCCTTGAGTATATTCACCTCTAAGTACATCTCAGAGATCAAATCCATATGCTTCCACTTGCTACTGTCCTGCTGCAATAACGATATCTGAGTCCTCTTAGTTAGTTAATTGACCATTTAATTACCTTTACCAGGTGTTTAGGATAGCTCAAAATCAAAAAAATGAAGGTATTCCACCAATATCCACTGACTCATATTTTGATTACACAATGTAATGATGTAATTGAGGATTGTGTGGCATATGTACACCATGAAACACTCTCCCAATAAATAGTTCCGCCAATAGTGCAATGAATGAATGATTTTAGCTAAAAGGAGATCATGTGTTGAGTAATTCCTCTCATCTGGTCTCAATGGACAAGACCCGTATGCCACAACACTATTACCCTACATCATAACTAATCATATCATGATACATGATATATTACAGTACACATTGTAACTTCTTCCTAGCTCTAAGAAAATCAGTATCTATGCTGAATTCAATCTCCCTTTCAACTACTGAAATTTCATATTGCAGGAATCTTTCCATACATACTTCAAAACTTTCTTAGTCAATCTCATCAATGGTGCTACTAAGCATGATAAGTCCTATATGAAACATATTTAGTAACTAGAGATACCATAAAAACAATGTACCACAATTTATTTCATGGGATTATCTTAGTAAACTACCACTCTTTCATTCTATAGGTCCATCGACACACCTATCTCTATGAGGAAGTTACTTAGGAAGTCAATCTGATCAATACTAAAGTGTCAATTTTTTTGGATTTTCCTATAACTTGTTCTCTATCAGTGTACTCAAAATGATCTCATGATGTCTTCCATGTTTGTGTTGATTTTTAGAATATACCAAGATATCATACATGATAATCCACATTTAGATTAAGGGTACCATCCACCTTTTTCACAAAAGGCCTTGCTGAACCCCACAAAGAAGTGTTGGGTTAGATGTAACACTTTATCCCGAAATCCACTAGCTGCATTTTGAGCTCTTGAAACTCTATCATAGCCATCTTGTATGGGGGAATGGATACAGGTGTAGCACCTAACACTAGCTCAGTAGACAACTCTACCACTCTCTGTAGAGGTAATCCAAAATAGAGTGTCGGGAAAACATCCCTAAAGCAATCAACCACTAGAGAGAAATACATATGACATTTCCCTGATCTTCTAAATATAATCTCACAATAAAGGATTTAATCCCACATAGCCCACGATTCATAGGTCCAGCTCACCATGCCTAGACATCCCATTCACCATTGTGAAGAATCTATCTTCCCTCTAGTGACTTGAAACGAAATCTATCATTATAGAAATAAATAAAGGAATTAAAATGAACCAACCTATCCATTACTATAATTATATGAAAGAATATCATCTCAAGGATGTAGAGGTTCCATACAAAGTGACACCCACCATCCTCAAGGGGGCACTCCCATCACTGACACACACTATCTGTTGTAATCCCCAATAGAGTGTTTAGTGGCTTAATGCAATTAAATATATAAATAAATACCCTAAAAATCTCCACAATAGAAAAATATATAAAACTTGTGATTCTTTTGTATCAAAAAGTAAAAAATATAAAATAGAGGTAAATAGAATAGTACCACTATAGTAGAAGGTATCAGATCCTGCACCTCACAAGTTTGTTGCAATATGTATTCGTAGTCTTTACTACATCCCTATGAAACTACATAGCTACCTTGAGCTGATCGAACCATCTATCCCTGAAAATATATAGTCTGACTACCATGAACATGACCACTATCTTGGCATGATTGACCTGCTACATCCCACCCCCTCCTGGTGAAAAATTTATGACATTCTCTTGAATGTGGAGTCAGTGAATGTAAGAACCCAGTTTTTCAGAGTAGTATATATCCTTCAAATTTTTCTCTAAATCCATACTCTGGATCTAATATTGTTGACTAATGAGTTAGAAATGGTTCCATGGGTGTTCTGCTCTTGTCCGGAGCCTGGAACCCACATTTTTGGTGAAAACATACCCTGTGCATGGTTTAGAGTAAACCATGCAGATGGTGTTTTTTTGGACAAAGCCACCTCCCATGAATGGTGCATGGACGTGCGGCCTAACCATATCAGTGACCCATTTCCTGGGTACCCGTACATGGTTTTCACACAGTTTGACAAATTGTGTAGGACAAACCATTCAAGCAGAGCTGTCCCGCATGGTTTGTGCATGGTTTAACAAACTGTGTGGACAAAACATGCATAGGATAAATGTCAAGGTAAATTTCCTATGTCACCCTAAATGATCTCTTAACCCCACTAATTCTTCCAAACATGTAATCCATCATCATTTTCCTCAATTATCACACATTTGGAGATTTATAAAGGCCAAATCTCGGGATTAAGACATCCTCTTCATCCTGTATCAAATCGAGCTTTCATTCATCACGTTGGATGAACAATGGTAAGTAAACATTTCTTATTTAAGAATTCTTCATCTCTTTCGCTCTTGACCTAGATATCTTCATGTGATCAATTTCCTCCTTTTCTTAGATCTACTCCGATCTGAGGAAAATCAAGGGCCGATATCAGAGGAGAAGGATCATGAAACCCTAAAGTGGGTGGTCTGTAACTTATCCCTAAAGTTTGATGATTTAAAAACAATTGTGTGGGGCCCACCCATTTCGTAGGAAACCATATCTTAAATTTACATGCAATGATTAAACATGTTTATTCACATTACAAATATTTGATTAGTTTTTTGTAGTTTCACCCACAACTCATTCCTTTTCATGTCAAAGGTTAGGCCATAAATGGGGTTTTTAGTGTTTTAGACACGTTTGAGCCACCATTCGGGTGTTCCTATTCTTGACCTTCTTAAAGGAGAGCCATTCCATAATAAATGAATTATTATTGATGATAATTTCATAATGGAATATACCATGTATTCTCACCACTTGACCCGCCTATGGTAAGAAATTTGAAATTGATTATTAAACGTGAAATGTTGAATAGAAAGTATACTATCTACATATCTTGGCCTTAACAAATGAGTTTGAATTTAGGTTACATGTCTATAGATCCGCTTTCCATGTTATTCGAAGCTATTAGAGTGAACCTCTCTAATTGATATTCCTTCATTATTAATTAAGACATGATAAAATGGTGGCAACACTACTGGGACAATCCACAATAATGGAAGACCAGGCTTGGACCAATAAGTAAATTGTTTCAAATATACATGACCTATCAACAATAATTGTAAGGAAATACTTTAACCAAATTTATTTCTACATGATTAAAATATGAAATAGTAATGGACTGACATGGGATCGCCTTGGATTATGAGAAAAGAATACTATGGGTCTTGGGAACCCCATTCTGATTCATAGATGCAATTTTCATAGGTTGATACCCACCTAGAATCTTGTTCTTTTCTATTACTCAGATTCCCAAAATACTACCAGAGGATCCTTTATATTATTATAGTATACTTGGGATACACTTCTTGAATTCAGCATTGGCTAGTAGGTTCCATGATGAAATCCCATAAGGCCTTATCTTTTAATAGCCTTATTTTACCCTAGACAATCACCACAGACATTGTAGGTGCCTTATTGCGGAATGCCTATGATTTATCTCCTTCAAAAACACTCTTACCGCTTAGTTGTACATAGATACCACCGAGTTATAATTCCATGAGATTTTTGTTACCTTGTTTATTACCCTGGAACGCCCTCACTAGATATCTTTTTCAGGTTTCCTAGTTTCGTATTGGGACATTCTATTCATGTACTATCATAAGATTATGTCAGCAATTGTTATGCCTCACGTGACCTATTAAAATTAAATGGTGATAAATTAATCAATGAACTTGTTACATGTTCAGACACCAAAAGAGGGTTAATGTAGGTACTTGGGTATTTAGTTATATTGTACCACTTACTTTACAATATATATTCATTCGTAGAAAATACTATATTCCTTTACATGGTCCATATGATTTAGACACCATTGGTGGTGGCCCAATGATATTTATCTCACACCCTTTATGGGAACCATTTGGTACCCGGAGTAGATTACAAGTTTGCAGGTATTAACAAAGGGAAGCATACAACTTCCAACACTTGATTACATACTGATTAGGATGGAGCTTGATAACAAAAGACCGAGTTGGTTCTCAAGATTCTTGGAGTAGTCTTTATTCTTTTTTAACTCATGGAATGTGTTTTGACTATTATATTTTATCTATGTTTTCTAGTTTTCTAGGGACACAAAATTATATCATCATCATTCTAGATGATATACTTACTATTATTCTTGTCTATCTAGTGCGTCAATTTCCTTCTTCTGTTTATTTATATTATTTTTCTTGCGGTTGCTATTTACTATTACTTTATATCATTTCTCTATGAAACACTCTGCTAATCAAGGAATAGTATTCCCATGAACACACCCTTGGCCCTCACTGCTAGTCGGTAGCCTCTAGCATTTGGGAAGATGCGCTTGAGTCCATGCATCCCACTGGGCTCGGGGCACCCATTTGGTGGCATCTAGGTCTAGTTCATCACAAAGTGGTATCAAAGGTGGTTAAATTTCATTATTTACTAATTTGAGATAATATATTAGATAATATGATCACATTTCACTTGTCAATAATCCATACATGGGTGTTTCTAACCCATGTTCTTGGTAAAATCCATGTTACACAAACATGCAATTGTTTTTCTATTTTTCCTATTGGAGTTTATATTAATTTATCATTGGGTGATGCACATAATGTGTTGTGTTTTTTAATATTACTATGTTTGAGGGTATTATTTTAGTCATAGACCAATGACATGAGGTAAGGAGGATTACTACATGCATCATTATAGGGACCTAGAATTTACATGTCATGCATATATTCTTGTCGTATAGGTGTATTTCACTTCTTTTCATAGCTTGATATGCCTGTAATTGCCGAGTGATAATGTGATAGTTCCTTATACTTGTTTCAAATTGGTTAGAATTGAGTGATTTCCTATCTCAATTCATAAGGTGTATGACCCCTCATGGACTGGGATGAGTAATTTACCGAGTCGATCCATTATAATATAAATAAATGGGTGTCATTTCTGGTGATGGGTGTATGGGGACTGATTCATTAAAAATGGATATCCATTATAAAGTGAATGCAGAAATAAAAAATGAATTGGTTTCACATCCTTATCCCTCCTTTCCATTTTTATGAAAGGTAAAGGATTAAATGTGGAAATTTACTCCAAAATTACTTGAAAATTATACTTGATCACGTACCGATACCTAGATATCTAAGCGGGTAGTTGGGGTTGTATGCATTGGGTAGTGAGTTATATTACATTCATCATCCTTTAGTGATGTTATCTACTTGCTTATATGCTTATTCTAAGGAGTTTTCTTGAAATTTGTAGACCTATTCCACCATGATGTCCTCGTGTCATTCACCAGTAGGATGGTGATGACCATGCTCAAGATTGGGTGGGCCATGAGTTTCCAGTCCTTCTACCAGGAGTGCCACTTGAAGAACCACTTTCCATACTTGGTTTGAGAACTGATGCTCATGTCTATTATAGTTTCCTACATCTGATGCAGTCCATCAATGATTCTCCATAGGTTGAACCTACGATGGCTAATCTAACTCGCAAGTTCTAGCAGTAACATCCTCCTACATTTTTGGGGATGGTTGTGATCAAGATGGTGAGTCTTAGCTAGAGGCCATGATTAATATCTATGAACATATGAAAACGCCTCCAGAGTAGAGATTAAATATTTCTACATACATGATTCGAGATTAGGCCAAGTGTTGGTGGGACTTGGTTACCTAGGATGGTATTAATCATGGCATGTTATTGGTTGACTTCTAGACTTCCATCAATGATCAGTTTTTTCCTCAGGAACTGAGGGCTGATAGAGCCAAAGAGTTCAGTCATTTCTATTAGGGTTCTATGTCAATTATGTAATATTCAGAACATTTCACTAATTTAAAAATATTTTCACCGCTTATAGTCAGTGATGAAATGTTGTGTGCTAGAAGTTTTGATGAGGGATTGAGTACACCATCCGAACATAGGTGAATATCATTCAAATTCTTATGTTTTCTGAAATAGTTTATCAAGACCTTATCACTGAACGCAACCTGAGGGATGACACAAGTATCCGGTTTAATGGATTAGTGCCACATCATTCCAGTAGTTCTTCCAATGGTAGGAAACATCCCCTTGAGGTTTTTCCTCAGGTCAGTTGTAGCTAGAATATCTATTTTGATAGCTATGTGGCGTTTCATCGTTGTGGAGGACTAGGGCATAAGAATCCCCAATGTGATAGAGACCCTATAAAGTGCTCATGTTGTGGCCATATGGGTCATCTTCAGAAATTTTTCACATCATTTCCACCATCTTCTAGTGGTAAAATATCAACTTTATCTCCATCCTCAGGCACGAGTTCTTTTGTAATGCATCAGGTAGGGAGTTGAAATAGAACTGGTAGGTCTATCCAAGGGCATGGTCGTGGCCATCATAGTCTTGTACCTGATCACCAGTAGAGCCAAAAGAGTATCTATGATCATGGTAGACTATATATTGCACAAATATGTGGATCCGTTCAGTTTTATGCTTTACAATTGATTCCTGAGGATCAAGCTGCGTGACCATCTACAATACGAGGTACTATTCCAGTAGCCTATACTATTTTCTCTACCTTGTTTGGTACAGGTGCTTCATACTCTTTTATTTTTTGTATCTATCATGGATAGTCTTTCATTATAGAAATTGTAAAAATATGGTTTAATGACCCTCGATACATCATTGGGAATACGAATGAAGGACATATGCTAAGGCAGAGACTATCCCATTCGGGTTGGAAGTTACCCTTTCTTGTGGAACCTCTTTTTTCTAGAGATGATGGGATTCGATGTCATTCATGAGATGGACTGGTTAGTCAACCATCATTCCATTGTAGAGTGATATCTTTTTTGGGTATCCTTTACATCACTAGAAAACAAAAATTATATTTTCTAAGGTGGTTGGGAATTCCTGTCTCGGAAAACATGACCAAATCATCATAGACTATGTGGAGTGACCACCCAGATTGTAAATCATTTCATGGAGGATCAAGGTATGTTTCAAAGTGATTTTCCTCTATTAGATGATCACTTTAGGGATGTCTTTCATGATGACTTTTTTAGATTACCTCTTAAGAGAGAGGTAGAGATTACAATTGAGATTGTTCCAGGAGAAACTCAAGTGTCCACTACTCCTCATAGGATGGCACCTACAGAGATTTAGGAGCTCAAGTGGTAGATAGAAAATCCAGAGGTGAAAAGATTTAAATGTCATAGTACATACTATTAGAGTTCAGTCGTGATTTTTTCTATAAATGTGGATCGAAATCTTTGTCTATGTTTGGATTAAAAAAGGGTGAAACAACTTATGTTCAAGAACGAATATCCACATACTCAAATAGATGATCTCTTTGACCAGCTCAGAGGAGAAAAGATATTCTCTATGATTGAAAAGAGATTTGGTAATCATCAGGTGTGAGTCAGACCATCAATCATACACCATACAACTTTTTTTAATAGGTATGGTATGTAAGATTATTGTGTTACACCATTTGGTCTTAAGAACATGCCTGTAATTTTTATGGATTTAATGAATAAGGTTTTCCAACCCTATTTAGGATCTTTTGTGTTTCTCTTTGTGTATGAAATCTTGGTGTATTCTCTGACTCGTAATGACCATTCCGACCATCTTTTTATCATTCCGAGTACAGTGATAGAGAATCATATTTATGCTAGGATTTCTAAATGCGACTTATAGATAGACAAGTTCCACTTCTTGGGTCATATTATTTCAGAATTAGGAGTATTTGTTGACCTTACAATGGTATTTGTAGTAGTTTCCAAGGAGTATCCCTAGAATATGTATGATATTAAGAGTTTCGTAGGAGTCATAGAATATTACAGGTGTTTCATACAAGACATTAATCACATTGCTTCACCTATTACAGTTCTTACAAATAAGGGTGTCAATTTCCCATGGTCAGAAGCATGTGAGAAACCCTTTCAGCAGTTGAGAGGGAAAATTTTATCGAAACCTATTAGGATTCGTCCATAACATAGAAAAGGTTATATCATCTTCTGCTATTAATCATGCATCAGCCTAGGAGCAGTGTTGATGTAGGAAGAAAAAAATCATTTTCTATGTATCTCGGAAGTTGAGTCCTTATGAGAGAAATTACCCGATGGACGACCTTGATCATGCGGAATTTTTCCAAGCTTTACGTTGCTAAAGACACTATCTATTGGGTGAGAACTTTGTGGTGTATACAGATCACAAAATACCCAATTGTATATTCTATTAGAGCGACTTCAACCTCCGACAATAGAGGTGGGTTGAATATCTATAATCCTTTGATTTTGAGATTTCCAATATGCATGTAAAGGGAAATATGGTCACTATTGAATTGTGTTGGAAAACTCAAACGTAGGCCATACAAGAAGCCAGTGATGAATGGATGTTAATGGACCTCTTTTTTAAACATCATCAAGAGTTTCATGACATTCATGAGCAATATTACCTCATATCCATAATAGTTACCTCTTTCCTCCTTGAAAATGTGAAGAGTATGATGTTTTCTGATCCTGATGTTTTGGTTCATTATAAGAGTATATCAGGAGATAACCCACCTCCAGATTGGTCTATGGAAAAAGACAACACCGTTAGTCAATGGGGATGTATTTTAGATCATACAGACATGAGGGAGGATTTGATGAAGGGGTCCCATGATTCTCAGTGGGACGTTCATCTAGGAATTTTGGAAATGTATCATGGTATGTGACACCTATATTGGTGTCCTATAATGAAATGTCGGATTTCATGCTTAATCACTTGTTGTTCCACATATCAATAGGTGAAGGTGGAGAACCAGGGACCTGTAGGCATGTTAAGGCCAATTCTAATACTAGAATTTAAATGAAAAGACGTTTCTATGGATTTTGTAGTCAGCTTACCTCGGTTGCCTAGGGGTAGTGATTCTATCTGGGTTATCATTGACCGACTAATGAAATCATCTCACTTCATTCCTATTCAGGATACGTTCTCAATTCATGAGTTGGGAAGAATATATGTACATGAGACTATACAACTACACAGGGTTCCACATACTATCATTTCAGATCGGGATGCTCATTTCACTTAACGGTTCTGGGAGTGTTTGTCGAAAGCTATAGGGACTCAGGTTCTTCTATGCACAGATTTTCACCCTTAGACCTATGGATAATTGGAAAAGATGATATAGGTTCTAGAGGATATACTCCGAGCATCTATCCTTGATTTCTATAGCTTTGGGGAGAACCGTATTACTCTCATCGATTTCTCTTGTAATAATATCATTTAAGAGAAAATTCAAATTGATCCATTTCAGGCCTTTTATGGTAATCCATTTCATTCACCCTTGTGTTGCGTAGATCCAGGTGAGGCATCCCTACGAGGTCATCATCCTATTCAATAGACTTAAGAATGGGTCTAGCTGATCAAGAAGCATATGGATACTGCTTAGTCTAGAAATAAATCTTATGCCTATCTTTTTCTACTACCTCTTGAGTTCGAGGTTGGGGATCATGTTTTCCATCAGGTATCACCCAGTATAGGTAATATAAGGTTATGGAAGTAGGGAAAGTTGTAACCTCATTACATCATGATGTTTGAAATTATAGAGAGAGTTGGGATATTATACTATCAGTTGCTACTACCTCATAGTTACAATGTGATGCACAAAATATTTCATGTCTCATATCCCCACCAATATCATACCGACACATATCATGCTTTTGATCCCGAGTAAGTGGAGTTAGATTCCAATGAAACCTTTGAGGAATATATTGTACACATTGTTGACTGAAGCCAGAAGGATGTCCAAGGAAAGTATGTCCCCCTCGTATGGGTGCTATGGTGGAACAACCAAGTATAAAAAGAAACACGGGAGAGGAAATTTGATGTACGCGTTTAGTGGCTAGAGTTGTTCTTAGATAGTGTTTCTTTTCCCATGTATGGAGAACTCAGGGGGAATGTTCTTTTAGGGTGGAAGACAGTAAAAACCTAGTTTTTCACTATGGTATGGATCTTTTATATTTTTGTCTAAATACTTACTCTGGACCTAATATAAATTCATAATATGTTAATAAAGGTTCCAAATTTTTTTTTGGCTTGTTGGGAGGCTGTAACCCACCTTATTGGAGAAAAAAGACTATATGCATAGTTCATAGTAAATTGTGCAGAAATATTCATGGTTTTGGAAAACTGTGCTGATGGTGTTTTTCAGACAGAGCCACCTTGCATGGTTGGTGCACGTCTATGTGACCTAAACATGAAAGAACCGCATTTCCCAAGGTACCCATGCATGGGTTACTCACGGTTTGAAAAACATTGCCAACCCAATGATTCGGGCAGAGCCATCTCGTACAGTTTGCGCATGGTTTGAAAAACTATGCGGAAAAACCATGTGTAGGCTGAATATCTTGTTAAATTTCATGTTTTTCCTTAATGATCTATTAATCCCCCTATTTCTTTCCAACTAGTAAACCAATGGGATTATCTTCTATTTTCATCCATTTGGTGATGTTTGAAGGCCAAAGATGGGTATCAAGAGATCTACTTCATCTGACATCTGATCGACCTTCCATTCATCATGTTAGATTCACAACAGTAAGTACTCAAGTCCTCTATATCCATTCTTATTATCTTTTTATCTCAACCTAGTTATCATCAGGTGAAGTTTTTTATCTTTTTTTATATCTACTCTAATAAGAGGAAAATCAAGGGTCGATACTGAAGGACAAGGATCGTACAACCCTAAGATGGGTGGTATATAAATTATCCCTAAGGTTTTTGGATTTTGGAATGATTTTGTGGGGACCAACGGCTTCATTGAATGCACTTTATTAAACTTAAATTCCTTCATTATACTTGATATAATCTTATGGTTTTCCTCATTCCAAATTTGTGATTAGTTATTAGTGGTTACACCCACAACTCAATCCTCCTCATGTCGAAGGTTTTTCCATAAATGGTTTTTTTGTGAATTTGCCAAGTTTGAGCCACCGTTTGGGTGTGCCTTTGCTTGAACTTCTTAAAGGTCAGACTATCCATAAAAAATTACTTGTTATTGATGAGAATTTCATAATGCCATGTATTATGTATGCTCACCACTTGACCTGCCAAAATTATGTGATTTCAAATTGATTATTAAATGTGAAATGTGGAATGGAATGTATACTAAGTATATATCTTGGCCTTAAAAATGATTTTAAATTAAGGTTACATGTCTGTATTAGCCCTTGACATGTTAATGGAAGATATCAGAGTGAACCTATTTAATTTTTATGAATTAATGGTTAGTTAAGACTTGATTAAATGGTTGCAATATTATTGGCATATCAACACTAATGGAATACAAGGCGTGGACCAATAAGTAAACGGTTTCAACTCTACATTACCTATCCACATTAATTGAAGGAAATAAATGAATCTAATCAATTAATGCATGATTACAATATCAAATAAGAATTTATTGACTTGATCTCACTATAGATTTTGATAGGTGAATACCATGGGTGTTGGGAACCCCATTCCAATTCAAGGATGCAGTTTTCTTAGGTTGATACCCACCTAGACTACGATTCTTGTCTATTTTACAAATGCACGTTATTCTACTATATATTCCTTTTCATTTTTAATGGATACCTCGAATACACTCCTCGGATCCATAATTGGGTAGTAGGTGCTATGGTGAAAGCCTATAGGGCCCTGCCATTGCTTATCCCTTTTTTACCTTGGTCGATCAACTTGGAATCGGTAGGCACCTTACTATGGAATGCCTTGGATTACACTCCTTGGATAACACTCTAACCCCATATCTAGATTTAGATACTAGTGAGTTAGCATTCTGTGAGATTTATGTTACCTTTGTTATTACCCAGGAACATCCTCCCTGGATAGCCTTATCATGTTTTTTTATTACATCTTGGGACCTTCAGTACTTATACTATAACAAGATGATTTTATTTCTGGATATGAATCATGTGACCTATTAACATTAATTGGTGATTACTTAATCAATGTATAAGTTATATGTTCAGACACAAGCTGAGGGATGAAGCAGGTACTTGGGTATTTTGTTATATTGTACAACTTCCTTTACATTTTATATGAATTCCAGCACACTAATATATTCCATTATATGGGCTAGATGATATAATCACCGTTGGTGGTGGTCCACTAATATTTATCTCACATCCTCTCTGGGAACTATATAGGACCCAAACTAGATTACATGGTTGAAGGTGTTGAAAAAGGGAAGCATACATCTTCTAACACTTGATTGGTGGCTGATTAAGATAGATCATGATAGCAGATGACTGAGTTGGATCTTGGGATGCTTGGAGTAGTCTTTTTTTCATTTACCTTGTAGAATATTTTATTCCTATTCTCGTGTATCCATGTTTTCCAGTTTCCTATGTACACGACATTACATCATCATCATTCCAGTTGATACAGTTATTATTATTATCATTTATCTAGTTCCTAAGATTGCTTCTGCTGTTTAATTTTATTATTTATATTGTTTCCACTATTTACTATTCATTTATATTCGGTCCACTATGATACACTATGGTAATGAGGGAATAGTCTTCCCATGAAAAAACCCTAGGAACTTGGTGCTAGTCAGTAGCCTATAGTGTTTAGGAAGATGATCTTGAGGCTATGTGGCCCACTATGCTTGGGTACCTATTAAGTGGCATCCCAATCCATGTCGTCATAGTGAATACCCTCTATGAGTAGGTTCTAGTTGAAAACTTTTGTTGATGTTTTTTAGATTTTCCATATTGATGCAATATTAACACCTTATTGGGTCCCTCGTACACTTTGGCCTCATAATTTTCAACCTACCGCACTAGTAGCACCACACCTGGATGCCTGAAGAGATGTTATGATGGCTAATATCACCACATGGAATCTTCATATAATACTTCCTACAGATGGTTGATGTAGTGCCAGCCCTATTTTTTGAGTCACCGGAGATTGAACCTCAAAATTCCCTCAGCTTAACCCTATGACCAGCGCTTGATCCTCTTTCATAGACACAATATTCATCTGTTATACGTTTACCTATGATGTGATTTTATACCCGAAGACATCCTAAAATCACCTGTATTTATAAATTTCATCACCCATAAAAAAAGTTCTGATGTTCTGGAGCACAACAAAATGGATAAGTAGTCCATCATTGATAATTCTCCTTATTACATATGTAAATAACTATCAGGATCTATCATCCCTAAATGTATCAGTATAGAAATAATCAAAGAAGGTCGTATGAAATTACCTTTAGGACATCTCCCTATGATGATCCATTAGTGTGATAACATCCCACCACCTCTTGGAGGAATCACACAGAATATAAATAGAGATAATTACCTTCATCTCAAGAGGCGTCTTTAAGTGATTGAATATATAAATCATGGCCTCTAGACATCACTATAAAGCTTGTGGTCCATCATCCCTTGAAAACATGGGAATATACTATAGCTAAAACTTATGTGTCAACTCTTCATTAGGTGGGGAAGGATGTGGTACGCCATGAATGTTTTCATTAATCACATAAATCCTTCATGGAACAATGGATCTGCACTTGTGTTTGATATAACAGGTTGTTCCATATTTTTCATGACTATAGGATCTGCTGGTATCCCTTGTCCTACCACCTTCAGAGTATGTTCATCTCCACCATTTGGGAACACATCTTGAGGCCATGGTGGTAGAATGGATGAACAATGAAAAACCAAAGCCTTAGTTCATGATCATTATCAAAGCTCACAACTAAATAATGCAACAATTTAATTTAGATAAGTAAAATCTTTCATCTATAAGAACAAATCCCTCTACCTACTCCATGATTCAGGTTTGGGAGACATACTTGTCAGATATAAATGAGAGACACTATCATAAGCCCACTACTAAGGAAGGGTTTGTTCAAGTTATCTACTACAAGTAAATCATGTTTAGATTTAATTTCACTTGAATTAATTTGCATTTTATTTCGCATAGTCATTCTCATTTTCCATTTTCATTCAATATTATTTGATATATATATATATATGACAATTCAATTTTGAAGGTCTTACCATGGTTCGGAAAATTTTAATCCATGAGGGCCCATACTCTCTAGGTACCAAATATTGACTTCCATACAATCCATACCATAACCTATTTCAATACATATATCACAAATATTGACATATCTATCATTAAATATATCAAAAAAAACACGGAATAAGTAATTCTCTCAAAATGGAATTGTAAAAATGCATGGCATGTGATGTATAGCATGTTCTAAGTATGATGCATGAGATGGTACACCCAAATCTCATTTTGTTGAAACAATTTACAACCCATAATCATATAAATAATAATATCCAAAATCAAATGTGTCACATGATGGTTGAATAAAATCAATAATAATAGTAAAAAATCTAGAAAAAAAGTAGTTCAATTCATGGGAATTTGGATTTTTCATGTTTTCTGTTTAGCTACACCTAAGAATAACTCATTAAAAAATTCATGTTATTATCTATACATTTATATTATCTAAAAATAGTTAATCAAACCATAAGAAAAATCTGACTCCACTTTGTAATGTTCGAGACCCAGATTCCACTCAACAGTGGTGCAAGCCCAATTGTTCACATGGCCTCAAGCGTATCTCACCAAATGCTAGAGGCTTGCTACTAATAGAAAGGGCATATGTGTGTCAGTGGGGAGTCTATTCCCTCATCACTAGAGTGTACCATATCATAATAACAATATATGTTTCTGAAGTGGTAATCCATACATACAAAACAAACCGTGTAAGACTAATATTTATAAACAATGAAAAAAATATATCATATCCAAAATGATGATACATGTAATATGTTTCTATAAACCATCGAAAATTGGAATACATGAAATAGGTATAATACAAATAACAAAAGAAAAAAAATTATCTCAATGTATCATACTAGCATCACAGTCTTTAGTTGGTCCCATGCTATCATGCTCCAAACATCAAATAAAGTATCTGAAGGAGGGTGTTTTCCTATATCATTACCTGTAATAATATAGTCTGTATGGGTCCAAAAAATTGAGCCAAAAAGGGTGAGAGATAAAATCCAAGTAGGAAACCACACAAGGTTAGGTTATAATCAGTAAGTGAATATGTATGACAAGCAATGTGAAATAAGTAAGCTATAAACAAGGAAGTGGACAAAATTAAACATCCTTTATATGTATGTACCTATTTAATATCCATTTTATTTTTTAACATCATTTAACATTTTAATATCGTTTAATTTTATATGTCTTGATATCAGGTGCAAGACTGACATCCCCCATATAGTAACAACTATAGTTGGTTCCTAAAACTGCGATCAAAATTGGGATAAGTCAAGAATGAATCCATGCTTGTGCTTTGTTCTAGAAGATATGTCATAAGAGTCATTTCAATTATAATTAAATTAATAACCTGATCCCTTTTTAGAAATTCAAAAGATGGAATTCAACTATCACTTTGGGTTCCATATCAACTATTACCATACAAGTCCTTCACTGTTGAACCTCTTAATAACCTAATATCACTCTAGGTGAGGTATAAAATCAAAGACAATTGATTCCATTATTAGCATATGGTTATGGGATCTCGACTATCACCCATGGAATAAATAGTAAAATACCCTTTGTCACCAGAATAATCATAAGTATCCACGTTTCACTCATCATATAAGTTTATCTGAAAAGTGTGAATCCATGGAATCGTTCATTTGGATCAATATATAACCCATGTATTAATCAAGGTTCAAGGAAATTGAGTATGATTGGGGCATTCTAAAATTAATCAACGTATCACCCAAGGATCATTAACATTTAATCATTTATATAATCATTTAATCAATTTCAATTAACATTCCATGGTCAATACCATTGACATAAAATTTTATCTCACCTCAAAAGGTGATTCAAGAATTAGCCAACCTCATAAGGCTTGGCCTTCCAATTACTGATTAGTGAATTTTCAATAGAACAACTATCACATGCATAAAAACATATTACATGGATTTTATATCATATAAATCATGTAGGAATGCCATTATAATGAGTAATTAACTCAACCAAACCAGTGCATAGCATGTTATCAATATAACTCACATGGTACATTCCCTTATTAGGAAATTAAATCTAAAACAAGCAATTGAAAAACAAGTCCACATGTAAAGTCATCTATCCCATACAATTAATATTTATAATTATAATTCAATAATATCTCTGTTCGATTCACTATAAAATCAATATTAAACATCCCAATAATAGGGTAAAATGGGTACACTTAGGGGTGCCCAAGGCCAAATCAAATAAATAGTAATTTAAAAACATCACCAAAAGGGGTGACTCAAGTTGAAGGAATTAAACCAATAAATAATATTAATAAACCTATTTAATTACATAGAACATGATTATACACTCTAAGAATTTAATCTCATATCATGAGACACCTGAAAATTGGGGGCACGAAATAATGACACATATAAACAGGACTACATAAAGAGAAAGTAATGAGACCACCTAGCTGAGGTGTGTGCTTAATTTCTCATTCAGTATCATCTCTTGATTTCGCTGAATGAAGGATAAATCTGAATAACATATAAAGAATGAGTAATTAGAACGTATGAGCCTAAATATATTTTGTGAAACTGATATCCATAGAGAAGAATAATATAAAAAAGTAAATCTGGCCTTATCGTTATAGATCCAACGAGACAAACCATTCTTAAAATAGAGTTTAGATATAGAAAATACCTCAAACCTAGGTTTAGGTGCGAGGATATCTTCTCAAAGTGTCCCCCTAGCTGTGTGCAGAAGGAATCCTAAATTAGGGTTTAATATGATTATTATTTTTATTTTTTTTAATTTTTCCCAATCTATAGAGTCACACTGTTTGGGTGCACATATTGGAAAACCATGTGTCATCATTAATTACATTATATAGCCTTGGGTAATAGCTCATAGTTTATCCACATGATTAAATAACCATGTGAAAACTGTGTGAAGACCCGCCATCATATTTTGCAAAAACTAAAAACATGACTGCATGGCCATGCGGCCCAAACCACATGGGTTTCACTAACCATGTGACCTCCTCTTTTCAGCCAAAACATTGGTTTCAGGCTCTAAACATACCATAAAACCCATGATTTCTCCATGAACTCAACTGGAATTTAGATTAGGCTGTAGTTACACATTTAAATAAATAATTCCTGGAAAACAAGGAATTCATACCTCAATGAAGAACCATGTTCTTACAAAAGGATTTATCCACTACCATGAAGCCTTGATTCTTTTAAGGATATATGATATTTATACAATCCTTATTATTTATTTAGATGGATTGTGGGATTTAAATTCATCATATTTATTTACCATTGTTGAATCAAGAAATTAATGAACAATTATCATTGTTATGTTGAAGACTGATAGATTCATAATTTTTTATTTAAGAATTATTCAAGGAAATTATGGATCATTATGGGTGTTCTTGATACATATTACATTATGGGTATTCCTAGATATCATTGGGTGTTCCCAATATAGTTAATATAATAGGTTAAAATAAAGAGATCTAGATGACCTTGATATTGCATATACTATGGGTGAACCTCGATTGTTTTTCAATGCATGGGGTAATGTTCCTTTATTTAGGGGAAATAAAGAGGGACTTTATGGTGTGTTTATGCTGTGTATTTCATTGGGACTGCGTTATTTTTTAAATTGTTTAATATTGGGTTATAATGGTGTCGTTCCCATATACCAATATTTGTTTGTTAGAATTTTTATTGGTTTTTAATTATTCCTATGATAAATCTATATATCCCATGGATTAGGATTATTTTTTCTTATGAATATTACCTATGTGGAAGAATTATTCCATGTTTTCTTATTTTATGATCATTGTATTGATACTTATTAATATTGTTATGTTATACTCATTCATTTTGATTATGTAATGATACACTTATTTTCATATTTTTTTCACTGATAAAATTTTATTGTTTATACTTATTCATACCCTTACTGAGAATTTTATATCAATTTTATTATGTTTCTTTTCTCATAAGTTACTAAATTTTTAATCAATTAATATCTAGAAGGGTTTCATTTAGATGGTGATGATGGCCTAAGGTGAAATATGAAAAGCTATGTATAGTGGTAGATGATGTACATCTTATTAAACAAATTATTTATGAATGAATGATGTTAAGACCTTTTCTTAATTAATTAAAATTATAAAGCTAAAATAACATTCTTAATCTAAGTCAAACAATATTAAATTTTCAGGTTGTATGCTTTTCATTGAAACAATTGGGTTTCCTTCATCAGTATCAATGAATGAAATATAATGTTTATCATTTCAGCACTAGATCCGAGAGTGCGGGTATGGGACTGTTATAGTTGGTAACAGAGTAGGGTTTAGATAACATTAGTGATTAGGATTTTTTTCAAATTAGGATATCATGATATTTATGGATAAAATCATAGGTATATAATATTTAGGTTTATCATTAGTGAATAAGTCTTAAACACCTATTTTGAGGTTATAATTGATGCGATCTTAAAGTGATTAACAACATTTTGTGACATGTTTTATTGTGATGATGTATATGTAAAAATTTGGTTCAATGTGAAGTATGAAATTAATTTTTTTAGATAATAATATGACAGTATTGATACCCTTTAGGGTTTATATGATCATTTATATTGAGGTAATTATGGGAACACATGTTTTGTCATATTGATGAAATTGGGATTGAAAAGTAAATAAGTAAATAAGTTATTATTTTTATTTCCGGAAAATATCACTATATTTTTTTGATAAGATAAAAGGATAATTATAAAATTTTATGTAAAACCACTATATATTATTATGGTATTTGAAGTTATTATAGTTATAGTGATTATTTATGGACTTATTTTATTTTGAAATTTTTTGTATTACTATTGAATTTTTCATATTAATGTTCAAATGATGGTATATTAATTTTGGGAATTATAATACCCTATGATAACCATTTTGGGGTTGGTGAATTTATAAATATATTTGGGATAGTTTTATTTCCATTTTATGGTCATGTGGTCTTATAAAAAATGATTTTTTTTCTTCAGTAATGAAAACAAATCATCAATACTCGTCTTCTAGATAAGAATATAAGATTGAAGTTGAAATTGATAGAAGGGTGAAATTATTCTCATAAAGTAATTATTTTTCCTTATTATATTAGAATATATATTATATCAATTCCTTAACTTTAGTAAATGGTTATTTAAAGAAAATTTTATCCTATAACCACTATTTATGGTGATATCAATGGCCTTTTCACAAATCTTTGGTTTATGGTTTTAAGGTAGGCTTTTTTCTTATGATCAATCACTTTTTTTGTCAATGATATGTATCACTATACATCATTATTTTGACATTATTATTTTATTCCATGTATAAATATTCACCTTCCACTTATGTTCCATAGTTTGGAATCCTTGTATGTGTTATTCCAGACTACCCACATACTTCGTTTTCTTTCATATCAAGAGGATGTTTTATTAACCATTTTTTGGATGTGGGTTTCCAACGTAGGATTTTTTCTTTTTTAAAATATTATTTACCATAGTAAAACTCAAAAAAATAAGGTTAAATTTATTATAGTGGTATAATTTATCTCATTTATATTTTAAAATAATATAATTATGTTTGATATCTTATTCAACACACAATACATAGATTAAATGACCGGTTAAAAATATTAGGGTTATAACCTAGATATTAAATGTGTCTGTATGAATAATATTAACTTATTTATCAAATACACACATATACATATCATTATCAATATAAATAATTATTAAATGTTTAGTAAATATTCAATAAAATGTTGGTAAAATTGATTTCACTATTCAAAAATACATTTTCTTTAAAATATAATGTTATTTAATTGTATGAGAATATATTAAAAATAATATTTATAAAATTTTTATGATTTATTTTATATTATTAAATTTTTCATCAAAATCATAATATCAAAATTATCTTCGGGTATAATATTTTTATTCATGAGAAAAAATTGATTTTTTAGTGAATAGGAAAAATACCAAATTTGGTAAAAGTATTATCTATTTTCAATATATTAGTTAATTAATATGTCACTTTTTTTAATACTATTTCATGTAAAAAAATTATTATTTCTTATTATTTAAGAAACTTAATTTCATTTTAGCCATCTTTATATTATATTTTATAGTAAGTTAATTTTTTGGTTTTAAATAGGTAATTTTTTAGAACTATTTTAATGTGCACTATGTTTCACTTTTTTCATTAATAAAAAGCCTAATAAAAATTTATTTAATATATATTTATATTATATATATCAATAAATATAAATATTAATTCATACAATGATTATTATTAATCATATAACTAATATAAAATCAATTTTTCCTTGAAAAATGCACTTCTAGGAAACCTTCTTTTTTCATCACGTCTGCACATTTAATTTTAAATCATTAATTTACAATTATGTATATTCATTTAAAAAAATTATTAATCATATTTAATAAGATTAATTTATTATATCATATAAGTTAAAATAAAATTTTGAACATAATTAGTCGTGAAAATAGCAAGAAATAATTATTGTGATTAAGGTGAAAATGGGTTTACCGGTGTTGAACTAAACAAATAAAGATTAGAATGACCTAAAAACTGTCTAAAATATATTTTCAAACCTTATTCATGCCTTAAAACTAATAATTATATATAATGATTTATTATGTAACTTTTTGGAATCTGAACAACATGGGTTCACATTTTTATTTTCAAATATTATAGTGTGTAACTCACTTCAATTAAAAAAGGCCACCCCATATCCTCTCTTATTAACATCTTTATAAAAATTTTGATAAAATATGAACTACCAAAATTACTTTATATATTCTATCCCAATGAACTATATCCCATTTATTGATTATTAATACATCATAACAATGATTTTGGGGATTGCCAAAGGGGGTTTTCCGAAGTAGAGGAATCGTGCTTAATCGATATGTTTTCAATATTTCTTATTACACATCATCCATATCATATTATATTACTATGATATTATGTTCCCATTATATACCATATACTTATATTTTATTTTTTTAATATTATAACTTAAATCCATCTCCTATTCAAAAAAATGGGATATGAAATCATCATTCATGTGTTTGACAGACTACAGCCACGCAAACTGATGTATTTTATTTCCATCATAACCTATAACCTATTTTTATAATTATTGGTTTAAATATTATATATATTTTATTTTTAACATATTTATACCTATGTACTTATTATATCACATAAAACATCTATCATTCCTTTTTGTGGGGGATACAATGGCATCACTTGTGTGTACGACCGACTACTGCCTTATGAAGTGATGTGATTCATTTTTCACTATTGATTTAAAAGGAAGTTAATAAGGATAAAATTAATGAAAATATGTGATATAAATTAAATATTTATTATATTGAAGAAATATTTTTCATTATTAAAATATAATATATCATTTTATTTTCTACATTGAAAAATGATAATATAATTTTTGTATACCTGGTGACTACCACCTCCATGAAGAGATGTAATTATTTTTTAATATATAAAAATAATGGATTATAAATATATGATTATCAAATTAAATAGTATTTTATTTTTGGTACAGTTATAAATATATAAGGAAAAAATATTACCTACTATCATCCTAGAATGATCATTTTAAAATTGTATTGTTACTCATGCGTATGTACGTCCTACTCTCTTAATGACTGTAACATAGTTCATTCCTTCAATATCTTATTTCATTACTGGTCTAGAAATTATAATGTATTTATAAAAATGATAATTATATAATTATTATTATATTGATATGTTGGAATAATGAACCCTTTTATCATAGTCAACACATCAAATCTATTCTTAAATAATGAACCGAACGTTCTCAAAACACACAACGTGGACTAAAATGATTAAGAATTTAGATTTTTTATTAAAATTAAATAGACCAAATTATTTAATGATAAGTTATTAAATCTGTAAAATTTTATTAATAAATCAAATAAATAATATATGTTTATTATAAAGGAGGTTTGAACATGTATGATGGAAGTTAGACCAGATGTAATGGTTTCTAGTCTCACATTAACATCTATGGGACATATGTAATATTCAATTGTTATGTTTTATTTTTGTGTGTATATAATACCCCATTACCCATTTTATTATTATTTTAATGAAAAGTATTTGGAATTACAGATCTATATGAGTTTTTCAATTTTATAATGTTTTTATCTAGAGATTACCAAAGTAGTAAGGGACTTCATCTCAATTTTCTATCATCGAGGAATATTTTAAATTTATGAAACATATTGTTTTATTATGTATATACATACCATTTTACATGTAAGCATAATATTACTTAAAATTTCATTTTATTTAACTTTTAATTGTAATTAATACAACTATGTGAATTTTATTTCAACTTTACCATGTTCATAACTTGATTTTCATTCATTGTGTTATAACTATTTTTCATTGACATTGTAATTATAATATAATGGTTTAATTGATAATTAATTTATTTTATTTAATATTTACAATTTCTTTTAATTTCTTTTTATTTATTAGAAATAATTTCTTCATTAATTGATTTCCAATTCAATCATATGGTCTCTATAATGGATATTCATCACAAATTCTATTTCTTAGGTATATAAGTTGATGTTATGCACCTACTTCTTTTATGAAGTTTATATACATCCCAATTGACATATATAAATATTGATTATCTTTATTGGATTGATATTTAATGTTTCATTTGATTTTTTTATTTCACATGATTTTGATTTATGATTTACCATTCTTGAAAAGGGTTTATATTTCAATATCATTTCTTTTAATATTGTTCATGTTTAGGGTTATTTTATAAGAGATAATTTGATATTATTTTCATTAACCACATATCTTTTATTATAATATCTATATGAATGTGTTTCACATGTTTATGTTCCATTTCTATCGTTATTTATTTAAGAAACATCAATAATATCATTTATTTGAGTAAATAATCATGTGTTCTATTTTAGATTGGTATAATTCCCTTCTATATCCATGAAATTTAAAAAAATTCAAAAAATTCATTTTATAAACTTAAATTATTTTTAAAATATAATTTACATGATCTATGAATATCTTTTAAAAATTATTTTAAAAATAAATTTCAATGTTTTTTAAAATGGAACACGTTTGACACATCTTTCAAAAAAAGTTTGAAAAGAATGATTATTTTTAACATTAATTACATGAAAATATTTTTCCACTATCATTATGAAGAAATAACTTAATGATTATTGTATAAGATAACCATTTGATTAAAAAATCATTAATATGTTATATATATTTTTTGTTTTTAAAATTTATTTTCAATGTAAACTGGGTATTTTCCTCAAAATTTATTTTTAATTCCCTTTTAATGGTATTTAAATTCCTCATCAAAAAACAACCCTTGATATTAAATAATGTACACTTGGGTATTTTTGGAATTGATAACATCCTTATTTTTTTCAAGATGGATTATTATATTGACATGTATCCCATTTCATTTCTAGGGGTGAATTTGGAAATAAAAGAACAGTTAATTCTTTTATGTAAAAAAGAAAATGATTCTAAATATTTTATTAATTAAAGGTAATTGTAAATTATTAGTCATCATGGTTGAGTTTGATACAAATTATACAATGAGTGCTCCTAGATAGTGTTGGGTAAGCCTGATATAAATTATACGATGGGTACACCATGATAGAATCATGTGTGCCTGATATATCTTATATGATGGGTTCACCTAGATAGAACTCCAATGAATTAAGTAATATTCCTTATCTTTATGGGAATGAAAGAGGTAGTTACTGGAGGATTTCTCCTATGCATTTAACTAGGGAGCAATTATTTATGAAATGGGATTAAAATTAGTTATGAATATCATATTCCAAGATACCAACACATTTTCATTTTTCATTATATGGGTTTTTAAAGATTCCAAAGATAAATATTGATACTATTTGGACCATAATTATTTATTATTTTACTATTTTATTTTACAAATATATGGTCCAGGTTTTCATGTTTTATGATATACGTATTGATGGGAATTTATATTCTTATGTTATACTCACGCAGTTTGATTATTCCATTATACCCTTATGCTCATATCATTTTTACTGATGAAAATCAATTTTTAGTGATTATTTATTAACATACATACCATTTAGGATCACCCTTATTATGTTTCCCTTTCCCTTGGTTATCAATAATGGTGTTAAATAAATTATATACACAAGGGATTCATATAGATGATGATGATGACCTAATGTGGGAATTGAAAACATGGGTATAGTGGTAGATGATGTATGTCTTTTTTGTTGTTTAAGAATCCATGATGTAAATATTTTTTCATAATTATATAAATAAATAAAACACAACTTTCCTTTACAATTTATGTGTTCCAATATTTCATTTTGATGTTGTATGTTTTGGATGATGAAAATTGGGTGATCATTATTATTATCAAATCAAAAAATTTAATGTTTATGGTTTTAGAACTAGACCCAGGAGTGCAGGCTCCAAGATATTATAATTAATATCCTAGGTTTCATGATATTTCATTTTATATTATATGTAATTTTTTACATTTTATTATGATTCAGTAATTACCAATGTTGCAATGATTTTTCATCTAAATTTTATTTCAGTGAGACAGATACAATATTCACCACTATTTTCTTTTATGAGGTTTATATAATATCCATAAATTTAATATGGTAGGACTATTATGAAGATTATGGGTATTTCATTGTTTATATATGTTTATTTATTATATGGGTATTATTTATAAAAATAGTAAAAATTTATAATGGTTTAATGATAAAATCTCATTATATATCGTGATTGATTATGATGAATCTTCCAATGATAAAAGAGTTTCATATACCTCTACAGAAACACATGAATATTATTTTACATTTTTTATTTTATGAAAATACATTTTTCATTTTATTTAATTTTATTAGGAAACAATAAGTCTAGACCAATGTTTTAAATGAAAATTGACACCATTTCTTTCTTCGGTCGAATATCCTGTTTATTCCATGTCTATGTTTCATAAAAATTATTTAAATAATATTTTTATTATTATACATATATTTTTTAATTTCATTATCTCCATGTTTTATTATTTTACAAATGGTTTTAAAGGAATATTTTTATTATTTCCCGAATGAGGTCCTCTGGAATTTTACCAAACATATGAATGAAATATTTGTTTTTACATATACAACTTGAAAGTTATTATTTGTTGTCTTGAACACATAATTATTTAATTTTTCCTTTAGAATTATCCTATGTTATTTCAAAATAAAATTTTTCATTAATATATGGGAAGTTTTTATATTTTGAACAACCATTTTCAAATATGAAATTTCAGTTTCCTTGACAAATGTTCCAAGTGATCTTTCAAAATCAATTTTTATCTAAGACGACATCCATTCATACTACTTAACCTTTACTGGGGATATGATCTAGTGTTAAAATTATCATTCTTCTAGTATATTATTTATGATTAGGATTAAAAATGTTTATCAAACCAATTTCATTCTCATATTTTATTTTATTATCAATTGTTTATAAAACTTATTTTATTTTCATGTGTTATGATATAGAGAAATTTTTTATGATTTTGAGGCACACAAATGAATGGATTATGAAATGTGTGGGGAGTATATGTACCTCCCATAATTATGTAACGATTAATTTTTTATGAGATAAAAGGGTAAACAAGAGGTTATCCCAAGCCCAATAAAGGGTACATGAGAGGTTATCCAAATCATGAAAGAGGTTACACTGGATTTTATTAAATTCCCAAAAGAAGGCACATGAGAGGTTATCTTAAGCCCAATATAGGGTAAACATGATGTTAACCCCATATTTAAGCAATTAGATGGGTTTTTTGGTCCAATACTAACTTTTAATGAATGTATTGGTGGGTAGCCTTAACATGATATTTTCTATTCTTATGTGTATTCCACAAATTTATATCTTACAAAAATGAAATTATCTCTTGGATTATGTACTTTGATTCCATTAAAAATTATTTCCTATGAACTACTAGGATTTATGTAGTGAAAGTTAAATATTATTTATGATATTAAAGTGTGGTTTTCAAATGTTATGCTCTGGTTCTCATGCCATTATTCTCATGTTATACTTATTTGATCATTGATATCTCCCTTGTTTAACCTTATAGAAAATTTTACCTCACCGTTTCTTATGTTTCCTTCCCCAAGAATATGAAAAAAGGTATTAAGTATGACATTTCGTAGAGGGGTGATAATTATGAATAACCTAGTGGGACATGATGTAGTTAAATTATGAACCCATTGTTTTTATATCCCAATTTCCAAAGACACTATACTATTATAGACCTCATGTGTGTTTTTATAAAATGAAATGAATAGATATCTTTTAATTTGTAATATATAGGTTTTAAAAGTATGTCTTTCTATATATAAAATCATATGTTGATGTCTGGTTAATACATGAATAGTTAAAAAAGAGGGTCCCTTAAAGATGGATACACCATTTTATAAGGGCTGTAAATTTTTTTGAGGTTTGAATCATTTGATCCATTAAGTAGGTTATGGATAAAATCATATATATGGAGGGTTCTCGTACCATTGGGATAGAATGTATGGAAATTCAAGTGATATATTTTGTGAATCAGTGGACAATTTCTCATGTATACTACCTCATAAAAGGGTTTATTTATTTTATTGAAAATATTGATGAACCATATATCACGTTGTTTACGGTCACATGATATGGATAACCAAAAGGTTCAATAATGACATAGAATATCCATTCATCGAAAATAGGTACATTATATTATGATATAAACTAAATGATTTCAAATCCAATTGAAATTTTGAATATAATTCAGGAAAACAATGACTGAAAGTGTATGGGCCAAGGACAGTGAGGTGGTGAAAACATGTTAGTGATACATTAAAATAACTATGAAGTTTTGAGTTATGATAATTCGTTTACAGGGCTTACAATGATCCTAGGAACCTTTTTAGAAGGTAAAAGGGAGTATATTAGATATACTATGGAATCATATGAATGAGATATGGGATAATTTTCATAGTCAAACATAGTGTATCTTGAACCTCGGTATGTTTTTTTCCAATGCCATGAAGGGTTTATGAGTATTCAAACACATGGACAATGATTTAGGTTATGGAGAATAAATCTGTCCAAAGAGGGTACTAGATATCAAAAATTTGTGTCTTCTTATAATTAATATGTTATGAATGTAAAATGATATAATAAATCATTTTTCTTTTTTTCACTAATTAGAAATGACCAATAATGATGGGTTGACATTTACCAGGTCCATGATGTAGACTCTATATGATTTTTATTTTTCCACTATATATTTTTAATAGTCTATATATATGAATATCATATCAATTATTGAATGTAATTTTCTCATTCCAATAATTATAGTTTTTTGGTATGCAATGTTTTATCACTCTTTTACAAGCAGTTTAGGTTATCACGATTTAGAATATCCTGGATAAAAGTTTAAGGGAACTTATCTTTTAATAAAGTTCACACAAATTAAGGTCATGATTCATGGATCGATTCTTATGGATATTCATGAAACATTAAAAAAATTAATATTTCCAAGGTGGAGAAGACATCAACACCCTTATTAATGGTCTATGGAGTACTTATAAATAATGGCTCAAGGTTCTTAGTTCACGAGTAATGGTCTAGGTATAACATGGTAGAGATGGCCAAATATTGATCTAGGGTTATATATATTATTTTTATTTTGTTATGGATCTAGATAACATTGTATTTTTTATATAGAAAAAAACCAATAGTTGGAAGTCCATTGGATCATTTTTTTGTGGTAGGGATTATATGCATAGTTGAAAAGAGAGTCACTTGAAGATGGGTATACTCTGTTCCTTGGGATGTGAATGGTTTGTGGTGAAAAAAAAAATCAAGATTAAATGTATTATTTATGGATTTAGGTTATCAGAATGGTTATGGAAGAACCCCAAAACATGGCTGAGCATGGTCTGGTATTTATAGTCCATTGATAAAGAGAGATAATAGATGATGGCATGTTATCTTTAATATCAAGATACAGGGATATAAATCTCTATCATATTAATTTCCTTTAAAAAATATTTATGTGTTACACAATTTAGAATAATAAAATAAGGAATTTATTCTACATTTTTTTGTTTTATACTACTAGGACATGATTTGGAGGTAATATATTTTGAATATGCTTGTGGATTAGTATACATATGATGATGCCCCTTTTCAAAGATCAAAATAACAAAAAATTAAAACAAACCGAGATCTAACACTTCACAAATAAAATATAATATGTATGGGTCATCCATTATTGAGATTTTTATTCTTTTTCAAGGTGATGCAATTCCCCTCATATCATTGGTCTTGATTCTCCAATTTAAGAAAAATAGTGTGACTGGCCAAAACCTCTAAAATCACCTGATTCAAGACCAGCGTGAAAGAATAAGAGGTGGTTAGAGAATAACCAATAATATTATATATAGGGTTAGTGATAAGAGATATGGGGGACATCTTACTAGTGAATTGGCTTATAGATAAGATAACCCACCCTAACTACTCCTTGAAATATTTAGCTCATAAGATGAAAGAATTATTTTCTAGTGTCTGATTTTACAAAGTTATTACTTCGGTATGAGGTAAGGGAGGGGGAATTTTTTCCTTGAAATTGAGATTATTTCAATTATAGGTGGCCTGCGAATCCATACATATGTTGTATTGGACATGAATTAACACACACATAGTTCATGAAGAGAAATTTCCCCATAGTGATCGAGCTATAATGGAAAGAGTAGATATTTTTATCAAATTTTTAGCCTAGGATGTGGGATTTGGTTGTCACTATATATACTATATGGAAATGAATAATCTTATACATATTTATTGGAATGAAAATGACACCATACATAGATATATAACCTATTTATGGGAAATAATGAAATGTTTAGTATTGTTTTTTAAATTTTTAATGGGCCTAATATGGGGAGATAGATTTGTCACTATGTATCCAATGATAGAGATAATAAAACCACATATAGTTAATATAAATATAGATCCCCTATATATATATATCTAAATCAAATACAGTGGAAGTGGATTATTTTGGAACATGTTTATAAATGAAAGATCATATATTTAAATCTCTTTTGTTGATCCAAATCATACACAAGATGAAGGAACAATCATATTTTTAAATTCTATAATGTAATTTTGGTTTATGTTAGATTACCACAGAATTTCAAAACGTATCATAGTAATGGTAACCATATCATCACGTAGTATTTTTTATGGGTCATTGCATTAATAGGCATAGCTCGTATTCCATATTTAATGGGTATTAATTCAATAAGGCACGTCAAAACCAAATTACAAAGAATTATATACAAATCCAGGTCTCATGATAGGGAGAATCATTCCAAAAATTATAGGCCACTATTAGATGTATAAATTCTTGTGTATGAATCTTCCACATCACATTTCGACATTCGATGAAGAAGACAACAATGTTATTTTACATCTTATAACAAGTATGACAACAATTTTTTTTAACATCATACAAAAAATAACTGGGGGAAATTTTGATTAATGTCGATAATATTTGACTTATTGTTGGTTTCACATATTCTTTATCCTTATGAAAATATTGACAACCTTGTATTTGTACCGGGTAATGAGAAGACTGAACGTAAATGAGTAAAGGGTTTATTATAGAGACAAGGTGAAGGAATATTATAGTCTGTTGTAAATATAGAGAAACATATTATATAACATTTTAGAAACATGAATATTGTTTTATAGTAGGAGATATATATGTCACTATATATCCTAATGGAATTTGAATCAAGCCACATGTCGTTCTTATAAAGTGATATCTTATGATATTTATCAGGTTCAAATTAATAGAAAAATATGTATCAGTGAAATGTATGTTTGGGCCTATGATAGGGATCTATGTTACACTATATATCCCATTAATAAAATAATAAACACACACATAGTTATTTAAGGAAAACTTTTCCATACAGGATATGGATTTCATATAGGGAGATACAATTTTTTTCTACATGGATATGATTCTCAGGCATGTCATGAGTAACCTAAGATTTCCTACTATGTGATGTTTATGGTCTTACTAGATAGATATTATTCCATGTAGTTTAACATCATGGGAGAAGGACATATATTTTGTATAGCGTAATTAATTACGACCTAGAATCGGTTATCTTGTAGTTTTAAATCTCTCTCCCAGGAATATGGGTGTTTTGAAATTTAATATCCTGATTCCATAACTATAAGTGTTTTCTAGTTGAAATTATTTCTTCCAGGACAATGGGTTATATTTAGTTTAATGAATTATTTCCATGTTCATGGGTGTTGTGTTTTTTAAATTATTCTTTCCTAGATTTTGTGTGATTTTTTTAAAGTCATACTTCCAATAATATTTCACATTCTAAAATTATGTAATATATTTCCTGAGAAATATTTCACTAGTGAGAGGTGTGATGTGTTCCCCTTCAATTGTGGCTAAGGAGTAATTTTTTTTAATAAAACATGTATAAAATATAATCCCTACGTCATAGGTTACATATTTGCAGGATTCTTCTATTTTTATAATTGTGATTTTTATAATTGATACTAGTTCCCATAGAATGTGTCTGTAACATCTTGAGTTTTTTTGATATATGTCCTTTAAAAAAATATAGTTTATTTGATAACTTGTTTATAAGAAATTCCGAGTTTATACGAACTAGTACAATATATTAAAATATTATGATGTTAATGTTATATAATTTTTAAAAATCCTTATTTAAATATTATATTAGGTTGATTTTTATTGATTTGTTTTAAAAAATATTATTCTTCAATAAATATAGATTAATACCAATTTTTGTAAAAAATTCATTTATTTTTGTTAAATAGACTAATTTAATGTCCCATTAAACATATGATTTTGTATTAAATTAATATGACATTCATTTGATTCAAAATAATATAACTAATTAATTTAGGATCATAATTTTATATGATTTTTATATAAGTTAAATATTATACATAGAAATTCATTTTCTTGAATACAATTGCATGTTTTATTTTGTGGTTTTTTTTAAATTATGTAAGGAAACTTATAGGATATTTTTTTGATAAAATGGATTCTATATTTTGAATCTAAATGTTCAATTCTCGAATTTGTTCAATTAATTTTTTGGAATTATTAATTGTAACAGTGGTAAAAAATATCATCTTGGTAAAAGGTAAATTAGAGAATTAAGGTTAATAATAATGTGATAAGGCTTTAAGAATCAATAAAACACTTTTATATATTTCATTGGATTGTATTAATTAAAACATATACATCCTAACATAAAATATTTTAAATTTTGGTTTCTTTTACAATTGATAATGATATTTAAATTATTTTAATTAATGGAAAATAAAAAATATCCCTCTATTACCTTAAAGTTATCTTAAATTTTCACATAGGGATAAATTTTATTAAGGAATAATAAATATAATTAGGAGAATAATGTAACTATTTTTATGGTTTTATTATATATATAATTTTCATTTATTATATAATTACCTTAGATACTTATACAACACACATATAATACCCGTGCAAGATTTGGAAAAATCAATGCAAATAGTACAAAAAACACTAAAAGTGTTGTATTGAAGAGGAATTATGGTCCCATAATAATTTTCTAGTTAATAATAATGTATTAATTACGTATAATTGTATTTGATTCTAAATTGATATTTTTCATGATGTTTTAATGTAAAATTATGTGAATAACTCGTAAAATGACTTTCATGGTATTTTATATTATGAAATATATTATAAAAATAATTTAAAATCATAAAATTAAATAATGTAGACATTTAATATCGGAAATCATATAAAAATTCATCCATTATACATTTATGAGAATTTATTTTACCTTATATGTAAATTTATAACCTTTTTATATTGAAAAAGTTAGTACTATTGTTATGGATAAAACTAGTTAACGAAGGTGTTAATCCAAAATATATTGTTTAAAATTACACATTAACTAATTAAAATCATAATGGTTGAGGTGAGATATACCATATACAATATCATCTTCCAGATTCTTGTGACATTATGACACCTTAACATGAGAATGTATTTATTATATTTATATCTCTTTATTAATTCCAGGTCCAACCTTTCTTTCACTCAACAATAGCACCACCTATCCTCACTTATATACACCAACTATTTTAACTTACATTAAAAAATACCTACTTAATAAATTATAAAAATAATTATAATTTTTATATATGTGATTGTTTTTCAAAAACAACAACCCTCTGGGCATTAATAGTGGATCCAAATGAGCTCTTTAAAAGTTGAGATAATCATTTTCTGTAAAATATTTAATTTCTAATCTTATTTTACCATAAATGACTATGTCCTAAAAATTATCATTTAATATAACCAGTATATAAAATATAATAGGAATTTTTTAGTTTTATGACCTAAATTTTATCCATCTAATGGTCAATCACATTGGAAAATAATCTTATACTTGTCTGTTTAGTAGGATACTGCCTCATGAACTGATGAATTGTTTATCGATCATCACCTCTCATGGAGTTTTATAATGATGTTAATAATGAGTATATATGATAAATATGAAATAATTATAAATATTTATGTATAATATTTCATTTTATTTCATACCCTTATACTTATTAAAAATATAATTCTGTCACTTGTAAGTATGTACGACCACCCATCTCCATGATGCGAGGTGATTCATTTTTAATAAAAATTTCTCATGAAATATTATAAATATTTATAAAATGAATATGATTTATTTTCATATCATTATTAACATTATATATATGATTTAAAAATAATCATTATATAATGTCTATGAATTTTGAATGTAAACATAACTAAAAATGTAGTTAACACCAAATACAATGATAATAAGGAATTATTGTAAGAATAAAGGTGATAAGATGTTATATGTGGGTCATATATGATATTATATATATATATAGTCTTAAAATTTAAGTATATTAAAGCTATATTTATTATTTTGGAGGTTAAATAATTTTCATCTATGTGGGTGCTCAAGGTAAGGGGTTTTATTAAATCAATATATATTCATTAAGTTATAACCATTCTTCATTGACTACCATATTCTAAAATTATATGAAAAATGAAATTTGATTGTTCTATGTTTTATATACACTTTAATTGTTTCTACATTCTTACACTTAATATATTTGTTAAATAATTATCACTATAATGATACAATCTTTGTATGGTATTTCAGCTCCAATTAAATTATATTGGGACATATTTTTTTTGTGGACAAGTTTCTATTTATATAGTGGATATACTATTCCATATATGTATATAAAATATATATATATATATATATATTTATGTTAACTAATATTTTTTATCAAGTTTAATCTTTTAATGGGTTTCTATTTAAAATATTCTAAAGAGGTAAGAATTTATTTTACAATCTAATTTTGTTTAAGATTAGTCATATTATTATTAAATGAATCTTATAATCTATTCTTCCAAAAGTCCATGAATTTTCTTATCTAATGAAAATTCATGTAGCTTCCATGTTTTCTTCTAAAATTTTCTCTCATTGGAACTATAATAGATAACTGAAATGATTTAAGGGAAATACAATCTTATTTCTCTTTTGACTATGTATATTTTTCTTATTTTTCTATATTTTTCTTAAATAATTATAAAATTACTTTTAATTTACTAAAATATATAACAATAAATTTTATTTTTTCTTCAATTTTTTATGTGGTTTGAAAAAAAACATTTATAATTTTTCCTAAATGGGGTTTTTTAATAAAATTTTATGAGGAATTTCTATTTTCAATATATACAACATTAATAGATTTTCCCACCATAATAACTATTATATACTATTTAGAATATTCCATATTTTTTCAATGGTTTTAAGAATAAATAATATTAATGAAATATTATTTTAATTTTTCACTTCAATTTTTATTAGATCTCAAGAAGAAAATAATTTATTAACAAAATATAAATTTTATATGAATTCATGGTCATCTTTTATATCTTAATAATTTTATGGTCATTAACATTCATTTGAAACAATCAATTTATTTTGATAGTTTTTAATTGTCTATTATATTCCAATTAAATACCAATATTCATTGTATGTTGTATATTATTATTGCCTTAACAAAAACTATTTCACCATACAATGTTTTATTATGAAATTCATTTAAGTGGCTAGAGAAATCTTAAATTTTTTATTCTTTAATCAGTGAAGATATTTATCGATAAGGCATAATGATTATGAATTAAATTTATCATTTAATATAATTGAAATTTAATAGACATGTAGTGAATGGTGGGGACCATAATTACAATCTCCACAATGAAAAAAAACATCTCATTCGATATGCCAGTTAGATAATCATTACAAAGGGTTTTTCATATACCTACAATCAAATAAATATTGATGGAAGAATTCATTTATGGTAAGTTAACATAAGATTTTTAAATAATTATGTTTACTATTAAGTGTTTCCTTCATTGATAATCCAGTTATTATTATCTCTGAGATTACTATATTGATATGATCAATTGACGAATTTCATGATCATGAAAATAATTAAATGTAATGTGTATTAGGTTATTTACATTATCACATATATTATACCTTTTTTATTCATGATATCATTTTTTGTGCATAATCCCCAATGAGAATTTTATCACATCCTTAATTTTTTTCCATTCCATAGGATATGAGGATATATAATATGAACAATATCAAGGATGTGAGAATTTTTCGTATTTGATGTTTTTATATTTATAAATAATGTGGGAAATATAAGTGTATTTAGTTCTTCAATACTACTAAACTCGCTGTTCCTTGGTGGGGTGATCCATTGTACATTATGATAATTTAGTAGGATATACACCGACAATAGGTTACAATATTTAGGGTTATTATAGAATGACCAGTGGTGGATCATCTTATTAAGGGATCATGAAATCCAATTCATAATGAAATCCATGTTTTGTAAGTTATGATATCTCATCTCATCAAGTAATTATAACTCATTGAATGAGTTATGTGATAGCCCATATTATGATAGGTAAACATAGATAGAAATTTGGAGTGAGGTAAATGTGACTTATTCTAGAAATAATGATTCAAACCCATAGATAAACAAATGTGGGTTCACATATGTGGTGGTGTCGAATACAGTATGATAGACCCACAAGGTATGCATGATTTATTATAACAAAAAATTATTGTCTTTATGTAATATTTTATAAATTATATTAACTATTTTTTATTTAAAACCTCTATATATGCTTTTTTGACAACTTGATAATGAGAATAATCGTTTAACTCAATCTTCTAATCTCGATTTATCCTTTACAACTCAAAAGAATATAATATGATTACATTGTCCATCAGTATTTTATAAAGAACATAAAATATGGTGAGGATGGTGGATTTCAAGAATTTGATAATATTATTCATCCCAAATTCTTTTAGGGGTATAGACTTGGCCCATTTGGAGAAGAATATGGTAGTATTAATAATGTCCTTGAACTACTTAGCTGTAACTAGGTGATATAACACAATTAAATCTATTACCTAGACAAAACATGAGAAGTGGAATTTTGTGGTATATAATAGCTATAGTGGAGGATGAATGATATTTTACAGTATTTGTAATTAATTCCACTTATATTTGAATTATTCATATTCATTTACATTTCTAGCTATAAATATCCAAGACTCGTAATTTGGTGG
Source organism: Viscum album (assembly GCA_963277665.1). NCBI lineage: Eukaryota > Viridiplantae > Streptophyta > Magnoliopsida > Santalales > Viscaceae > Viscum > Viscum album. The sequence goes on from OY728119.1 coordinate 1,293,075,315, forward strand.
GAGAGACTTATTCTAAATTGGTGATCACTAAAAGACACTACATAGGATTCATGAATTATAGTGAGGATCTCCCCTTCTATGATAAATATGATGTTAAATCCATCAAATACTAATTTATTGAATACATTCAGTTCATTCATCCCATGATGAAGGGAGATGTTCACTACTCAGTGTTATATATACCCTTTCTGGATCAATCCAATATATGGTACACTTTTGGAAGTATTACATTATAGGGATGATCTATCCAATATTTTATATTGACTTATCCTGTATTTATGAAATGAATATATTGTTTATATCGTATATATCAAATACAATGAATATGGAGACCCTCGTACAATAAAAAATGAATATTATTTTCTTATACTATTTAGCATTGGTCAGTGCTATGTATGTTTTAGCTAGTGCATCCACGTGGGAATTATGTGAACAAGTGAGTTTATTCACATTAATCCAAAGGTAAATTATACCATTATACCACTTACATAGCCAATGCGATGGGATAAATATACCTATTTGGAAATATATTCACCATTGATATATTTGATCAACATCTTTGATTCCCCTTTAACATTTAGATATTCTATTTTAATCTCACGGGATAGTACCAGGCCTGCAACTGGGGATTGGTATTCAGCCTTATTTTTGTCCCAACATTTAAATTATAGTCAGAAAAAGATCATGACTTCCATGGTTGGGGAAGAAAAGGAAATCCCCAAACCATCTCAATTGAGCATTGGGATTTTCATTCCTTCCATGATTGAACATTAAGAGGACCCATAAAAATTCACATCCCATGGTTGGAGTGTGTCATGTGGATAGAGATAATATTTCTATAAAATATAATTATTTACTAGTATTATTTCCAGGGTAGGATGTAATGCAAGGATATTGAATAGGGCCTGTACATTGATTTTTTCACAAAAAAACATACATCACATTTTTTCATGATGACCACCCATCCAGATATACATCCAGTAAGTGTAGATAAAATTTTGATACACTTGAAAATGTTGATACAAGTGATGAAATAGAACTCATGATTATATATGTAGTGCAGAATCTTTTATACTATGAAGATTAGTGCAAGGAAATTTTCCTCGATATCAAAATATGGGGCCTCCATATCTAGTATAATTCTACATAAAACACAGAGACTATGTTCACAACATTAATAATAATTATGTGTTATAAAGGCATCAATAAATCACTCCTTAGATTCCACATATAGAATAATTGGATTCCCTTATTCTAGTGGAATTAGGACCAGTGGTTTAAGCAGGTATTGCTTGAGGTTCATCAAGGGTTATTGAAAAAATCAATCTCATCGGTAGACAACACCCATCCTTAATAAATTGTTGAAGGGGAGATGTTTTTCATATAGTAATTTTATAAAAGGCCTAATATAACTGAAGAATTGATGGAACCCTCACAACTCATTAGGGATTCAAGGAGGAAGTATTGTTAGGATCAAACTAGTCTTTTCTGGATTGAACTATGTGCTAAGGTGGTGTACCAATATGTTAAGGAAGTTCCTTGGTGTTACCCAGAAGGAAAACATTTGATGGTTCATCTTTGAGATGTGATTTTATAACCTATTGAATATTGTTATAAGGTCTAGTATAGAGTCTTAGAACCAAAGGGAAATAACCACTATATTCTTGATATAACATTCAATAATTATTCCAATGGAGGTATTGAAGATGTGAGGAATAACACATTTGAACATGGCACTAATATTATTCATCCCTAAAGTCGAGACCTAGTATTGGGATTTATATTTATAAACAATGAATGTAGATTATTACTCATCTTCATGGGGAATTTTTATCTTTTTATACTATGAATACTCATCCATAATGTAAATGGATTATATGACCATGGTTATATTGATCAATAGATCTGAATATGGAACTGGGAAATCATCATTTGGAAAATGTCTATTGAGATCCATGAAATTAATGAGGCCCCTGATCTGCACATTCTTTTTATTAACTTAGATGATGTCAGCAGTAAATTTGTGAATTATAGATATTAAATAAATTTTTATTGGATAATATTAACAAATATGTATTCAAACATGGATGTATGTGGGGGATATAACCTCTTGGATCCCTATTTAAAGCATCAATAGTCATCTAGAAGACATAAGTGATAGTTAAACACATTGATGCCCAATATTGAAATATGTATATAGTTATAAGAGACGACATAGTTTTACACATAAATAATAAAATATATATATCCTAATCATAGAGTCATGTTGGAATATTTCATTGTAGGTTGTGTGTCCTCTTCTCGGCCCCGATATACCTGTCAGATCCCATAGATGGTTTCGGAGAAGCCTTATTCAAATAATGGAGGGGTGTCTCAATGTTTATCTTCTTCATATTTTTTCTCCATGTCAAAAGATGTTTCCTCATAACTGGAAGGTAACACAGGATCCCCACTATCCCGATGAAGGATAATAGGATATCTCTAGGCCATTGGAGCTCAAAAGTATAATTTTCATAATCATGATAATTTTAGATATTTTTTTCCTCTATGTTATTAACATGGGATGAAGTTGTATGGAAATATTGAGTATTAAAATATGTAATAAATGAATTTTTAATTTATATTTATGGAATATGAATGTTTTTTGATCTTTAAAAGGTGTTTATTTTTTTATGTTTTGATAACCCTCTGTCTTAATCATGTTTATGGTCTGTATATACTCATTTCAAAGTAGAAGTTAGGGGATTATAAGGGATGTTCTCAAGCAGTATAGAGTAAGAAAATTCATTTTTCCCATATAAATTATTTATTTAAATTCGACATATATAAAAACAAAACATCATACTGGGATTTAACTAATTCAGAATGGGTTCATTCACTACAATGTATTCCAAATTTTACATCAATGTGATATTTCTAGCATTGATGCAATATTGATTCTATCATTGAATGGATATGATGTGAAGATGTCAATACTAAAATCTCACTATTAAAGGAACTAAATATCGAGTTTATCAGTTCTAAGAAGCAGTATTTATCTATTAGATGTTACGAGATTTCCATTATTATCACTATAAAAAAGTGTTGATAACTTGTACCTTTATCAGCACTTTTTTATAGTGCTGATAAAATATAAGAGAAATATATGTATTTCCACACAACACCCTTTCTCAGTTCTTTCTACTACATATCAATGCCCAAAATTCCACCCCATAGCCCTACACCCACACTCAATCACCTCAAAACACATGAAAAAATGCTAATAAAACCCTTTAACAGCCCTCATGACCCTACCTTTTCTTACTCACCCACCCACACATATCTAGACATGAACATTTGACGTCCCATGGATTATTTGAAGCCCTTTAACACTTCTGCAATATCGTTTTGTTCTGTATTTTATGATATTTTTATTAACTTTTTAATATTTATATATATTTTTAATTCTTACATTTATATAATTAATTTTAAGTGGATTTATAAAAGAAATGTTTGAGTGTTTGTGTGGGTTCATGACATATATATACCCTTATATTTATTTTATGGAACTATATATTAGTGTTCATTTAGATATGTTTTAATATAAATGTAAATATAAATATATATTTTTATTAATACATATCTTTTTTTATATATAAACATTGTATATAAATTTTTATGTTTATATATATGTTCATATAGTTTTATACCTTATAAGAATTGATTATATATTATTTTAAATAAAATATATACTAATTAATTTCATATGATTTATATTATTTTTTCTAAATTCATTTTTATCATATGTACATATATTTTATATTTAGCTATAAATTTTATACATTACATATATATTTATATATCTATATATTTAAATATATAAATTTATTCATATTTAAAAATAAAAGAATATTTAGATATAAATTTTTTGTAATATATTAATTAATATTTACTATAGAAATTTAATAAACTATATTTAATGGTAACGATATATTTATAAAAATAACTTTATATATGATGTATATATGCAATAAATACACATTAATATTTCTCACATAAATGAACACATATCTAAATATAGGTATTCATTTAAATATGTTAAAATATACCCATAAATGATTTTTTTTACACACACAAGTTTATATATAAACATTACTTATATAGGTATATATATCTATATATTAAATAATTTGTATAAGCTTAATTAAATGGTTAATTTCTTCTTCTAAATAAAACTAATAACAAATATTTATTTCTATATGATTTAAATATTTTTATTTCAATATGTTTATGTTTATATTATACAATTTAGTTTCTGTACCAAAATATAATATATTATTAATATATTAATTATTCATAAAAACAATATATAAAAAATGATAAAATTAAAAAACCATAAAATCTATAGAAACGAAATCCTAGAAAATAAATTTCTTCTACACTAAACAATGGTCAAAATGTCCATATTAAATGAATTCGAAATCTCATAACAAAAGAATATGGGTAATCAAAATAAAAAAACATATTTTTTGAGGAAATTTGTAACTTTTTTACATCAAAAAAATAGTGGATGGGGTATCGTATATCTAAGTGGTATAGAGCTATTCGAAGGCTTTGACATGAAATGTGGTAGAGCCAAAATGGACCCCCAGATAAAAAGTTATGATAGTTCGATGTTCATGTTGTATTTTCAACTTATGTTGGAATTTTCATTTATTATTTATTTATTATGTCATCTAATTTTCATTAAATGTCTATTATAAATTAATAATTAAAAATTTATTAATTTATATTTTTTTTGAAATTATTTTATAAGATATTTTCATAAATATCATATAAATTTTTTATAAATTCATATTTGTTATTATATATATCATATTTAGTAAAATAGATTATATTTATATGAATATTAATATATTTATAAATTATCAAATTATTTTTAAATATATATATATATATATATAATAAATTATTCCCTTTATCAGTGCTATAAAAAACGTAGATAATGTGTGGACTTAATTAGTGATAAAATAAAAGCATTGATAATGGGTAACACTCTACTTTTTACGATTTATAGTAGTGTCTTCCTTGAAGAACATTATAAATCATGTTATACTAGATGATTATGATCTTGATATTATAAACTATGTCTTTGAACATGTAAATGATCTTGATGTTTCCGAGGGGATTTTCTTCAATCATATCATACAATTGAACGATCATCTTCAATGGAGTTAAATTGTCATAACCGTACGCCATCTTTTATAGTGTTTTGTATAGTATTAGATTATTCTAATAGATATTGTAAATTATTTCCCATTTAATATCCATATTTTTTTAGAATTATTGAGACATATAAAGGGTATAATATTCCCTAGAGTGGATTTCTCATGATCATGCATTAATAAGGATATAATAGAATGAGATTCTACATATGCGGTTCTAGAGGGGATAGCACCAATAATTCTCAAAAATATTTGGAATTTTATTACCCCTATGGTAGTGGTTAGAGAAAAATTTCTCTATCACTGTGAAATATGGTTTATTTGAAGCTGTCACTGATTTTTTCTGGACCTATCCAATATATTGTAGCCTTAGGGGAAGAAGTGGTGGTAATAATTTGAAAATATTTTTACGCTAGGGATTCTTTTAAATGGATTAAATGGTCAATACCAATTAATTATTCTTAATTTAGTTTATCTATTATCACACGTAGGGACAATTTAATACCTTTTCGTAAAGGGATTTACCTTCCCTTGGGAAGTGTCTTGTAGATTTAGATTTTAGATTTTTCATCATAGTTGTGTTTGTGACTATTTATGGGGTCTGGCTCAAGAGCTTTATAATTAATCTCTCTCCCAACAAAATATTTCTATGTATCTTATAGATATAAATAATTTATGGGATTGAAAATATAGTTCATGAATTACATGGATCTGTTCCCCCTCCTCTGATAATGACATTACATGATTCCATTTTTGTGGATATTTGTAGACACATGGATGGGGAAAACTATAATGATTCATACTATCCTCACCCTCATATGTGTATATCTAAAGACACTTTAAAGGGCATTTTTTAGGTCTACTACAACTTTTTCTCAGTAAAGGTATAAGCTGATATATTGATTTACTGCTCTAAGGTACAAATCCATGGATAATTCATATATTTATATATGAAAGAATAAAACACTTATGGTTTTGGGATGGTATTCATATAATGATATGGGAGGTTCAAGTAATTTAATAATGAATAGTTTTCTATTGGTTCTCAACTGAGTAAGGCATCAAAAATTCATTTGGCTCATATGGGCTATCATAGAAGGAAGTGGTGATGGGACATAACATAGTCGATATGTTGTTCTCATCCAAATCCTTCTACATATCAATACCAAATTATTTTTTAGAATATGGGTATTACATTACATTGTTGGACCAAAGGGTCTATTTTTTCATGATACTGAATCATATCTTGAAGAGAGCAGGGATGGTGGTCATCGCCCTGGGTTTTCTAATGGACGAGTTGAGGAGTCACTGGGGGTTGATATAAATCATTATATTTCTGAAATTGGATATGTCATGACCCGTCCTGGGGGCCCGTGCCGTGACTACCCCATTCCCACCTTCCATAGGCCAGGGCTGGCGACTGGCACCAAAGAAGAATCCTTTATAAAAAGGGAAGGCATTTCCTTTAAACATGTAACACACACAGTCTGAACACAAGCAGTAGAATCAACAAGTACTAATATAAAAAAGAAATGTGTGATGAAATTATGTGGGCTAGTATACAAACCCAACTAAACAATATGTACAAGTAAAAAGGGAAACAACTCTTGGAACATCCACTAAGGAATCCTACCTGAAGGGTACATACAGATCTCGAAAAACTCGTCCCTGAAGTATATCCCGTTTAGTCCAGCTCCGAGAAGCCTTCTGTCTGTCACCCTTAGCCTCAATCACTGATAACCGTTGTCATCAAAGAACACAACATGGTGTGTGTGACGCCCGTGCAGGGGTGAGTATAACAATACATATAAAGGGACCCCGAGACCCTCGTAGGTCTCGCACAATCTATGAAGGATAAACCACAGTAGTAAGATACAATCACAAAGTATCAACCATCCTTACTTAGGTATACACCCATACATATACCTATGTTACCAATAACAAATTGGCTCCAACTCTTGAGCCCAAACACATTCCATTCCACAAGTTTAGAAACGCTCCAAAAAAAGAACATAACATGGTGTATCACATTGGTACAGGTCATAGAAGAATGCCACGTTGGCTTCACCACAACATACCCATGAAGAATCATCCATGAAGAAACATCCACCATTACGTAGGTGTATGCCCATACATATACCTAAGTCGTCATGAGTACACATCTCATACATGAGTTAAACACGAAGGTAATGACTCTGGTCACACCAGGATATCAGTTAAGTATAAAAGTACAGATGATAAGTCGCGAATCTAGATCACATTATTCAGTCAAGAGGCACTGCCTCTGACCATACATAGTCTTACCCACGTATGATCGATAGGTACTAACCCCAGCAATAACCAACACAAGATCGGTATGCGCTGACCCACATAGGATCACTGAGCGCTGGTCTACACATGATCTGACCCACATAGGATCAGTATGTGTTGACCCTCACAGGATCGCTGAGTGCTGACCCACAGAGGATCTAACCCACACAGGATCGGTATACACTAACCCACATAGGATCGCTGAGTACTGACCCAGACTGGATCTATATGTGCTTACCCACACAAGATCGCTGAGCACTGAACTCCGTAGGATCTATCTCCAACCTCCACCTCACTATCAGCCACCGGTTCATCTTTCACTATCAAATGACAGATATCCGTTGAAACCTAAAATAGCAGTATGTCAAAGATGTCAATCCTATGTGGGATCTCGATAAAAAAATTGTCACTGTCGAACCCATGGAGGAACTAAGAGCAGCCTTGTAGCTATCGAACCCACAGAGGAATCCGAGTATAGTAGTAGGTCCACGTAGGATCATATCATCTTAGTCGCAGCCAGCCATAGGGTTCTCGCAAACAGTACACTCGATTTCCAGAGGGTCTGATTTTTGAGCCAAGTGTCAATACATAAACTACCATGAAATCTCAATTTTATGTATCCCGTAGTTTTTTCTCATCATAAGGAACCCAACGCGGCAGTTGACTCGTCAATCAGAAGCCCAATATATGAGTTATTAGCGTTTCTACTCCAAGGGTCTGGTTGGATTTAGGTTCAATCAAACCTGGCCATACCCCAACTGCATCCAAACCTTAAGTTAAGTATTCTTAAATAATATCCTCACTCCAAGCCTTCCATCTCCACATGCGGTTCGTCAATCAGACACCCGTAGCCCAAGATAGGGGCGAAATGGTGTAAACTGGCCAAACGGGACTGGGTCCAGTCCGACCCAGTGAGACAGACTCGTACCGTACCCAGGTCCAATCCGGTCTGCGGGTCCGACCAGTCCAAGGAAGTGGCCTAGACCGAGGGGGGCGGCCCTGCCATAGGCGACTTGGTGAGCTGGCGTCCCGCGTGGCCAACGGGCAGGCGGGCGGCCTGTGTGGATGGTGTGCTGGCCCGGGAGGCTGGCAGGCGGGCGGTCTAGGTGGAAAGATGGTGGGTCGGCCTGGAGGGCCGGTGGGCCACACGTTGGGGGGGGGGGGTACACCCCCTTCCTTTAGCTCAGAACCAGTGCTAGGCACTGGTTCAGGTAACCCGCGGGACCCGACGGGTCATGCCTTGCAGGCTGGCCGAGCGGCCAGCCGGTTCCGCCCACCAGCGCGGCGTGACGGTGACACACACCTCCACCATGGCCCGACCTAGTCGGGGTTCTGCACCATCGGCGCGACACGATGGTGTCATGCCCCTCTGACATGGCCCACCTGGTCGTGGCTCCCCAACCTGCGCGGCGCGACGGCACCACGTCGTCTTTGACCACCGCGACCCGCATTACCGCGACCCCCTATCGCACGGCGCGACGACGCCACACCTTGTTCCAACCAACGAAGAATTCCTGGCCATGTCACCCTTCCTCTAGTGTGGTTCAATGACACCGTGCCCCTCTGGAACTGTCGTGGCCCATGGTGGCTGCAGCCCAACTCTTCGCATGGCTCTGGCGACCAGGTGGAAAATGCGCCGTCGACTAATTGTCGGTCGCTGCATATACCTCCACGGCCCATTCCTCTAGTAGCATCGTGGAGCCACTGTCACGACCCGTCCTTGGGGCCCGTGCCGTGACTACCCCAAGCTTGCCTTCCATAGGCCATGGGATGGCGACAAGCACCAAAGGCGTAAATGCCGATAAAAAGGGAAGGCATTGCCTTTATATGAGTAAACAACACAACAGAGTACGCTATATGATTTAAACACTAAGTAAACTGAGTACAAGAGTAAGTGATGAAATGTAAATGGGCCAGAATACAAACCCAGCTGAAAGTATAGTACAACTACAAAGAAAGTTCCGCAGCAGTAAATTATATCAGCAACCACCAAGTCATCATATGGCTATCCCACCTGAATGGTGGGTACAGACAAGAATTCTCAGCTCCTCGGGTCCGACCGTCTGCTCCATGTACATCCCACCTAATAGTCCACCTCCGGATACCATTCCACTCCACTAGCCTCAACCACGCTCAACGTTGTCCCTATTCTACAACCAACACAACATTGTTCCGGAATAGCCCACGTAGGGGTGAGTATACGATACTCAGTAAGGACCCTGAGACTCCCAAAGGTCTCCCAGAATCCACAAAGGATGTACCACAAAGGTAAGATAAATGAAAAAATGTATCAACCAACTCTACTTAGGTATATGCCCATACATATACCTAATTCATCAATTCTAGTTCGACTCTAACTCATGAGCCCAAGTACAACCCAATCCACAGAAGAAAGCACAACCCAGTCCACACAGGAATGTAAGTCAATCACATCGATGAAAATGATTGAAAGTCAAGACCCAGCTCACACAGGTATACTACTCACGAAGATGGGTGGAGGTGATAGATGTAGCCTATGAATCATCTGCCCTGCCGAACCCACATAGGATCCATGTATAGAAGTCATCATTGCCAAACCCACGTAGGATCCTAGTACAGTAACCATCGCTGCCGAACCCATGTAGGATCCAAGTACAGTCGTCATCGCTGCTAAACCCACAGAGGATCCATGTAAAGTCATCCTCGCTGCCGAACCCACGTAGGATCCAAGTACATTTGTCATCATCATCGAACCCACGGAGGATCCCAACATGGTAGTTGTCGTTGTCGCAACCAGCTCTAGGGTTCCTGCACACAGCAAACTCGTTTCTTGGAGGTTCCTCTCCTCGAGTCAAAGGGGTGGATACATAAAACGTCACGAAGACCAGAGATGATGTATCCCAACATTTCGTCCCATGTCATAGGGGAAAAATAAATCATAATGTGTCCATGATATAGATAATAAGATGTCCATGTAATTTCCCTAAAAGTACACAGCGTGTTGGTATGGTTACACACCGTGTCTTCAGACCTTGGGTACTGCCCGTGTACCCCGGCCCGTGTTGAAGGGTTGTTCGTGTAAAAAGAAAGTACATGGAGTATGGTATGTTTACACACCATGTCTTCAGTCCACGGGTACTATCCGTGTACCACAGCCCATGTCGAAGGGTTGTTCGTGTAACAAGTAAGTACACGACGTGTGGTAATGTTACAAGCCGTGTCCAAACTTCTGGGGTCGGCTGCGTGTACGCTGGCAATGCCTAGCCGTGTGGTGGAGTACATGCTCGTGTACTCCACCCCATGTCTGTGTATTCCTGGAATACATGCCGAGTCATCATGAAGCCTCTTCTTCCATGATCAAGGAAGTACTCACTGTGCCTCTTGGCCATGTGGTACTTCCAATGTCCGTGTATTTCCCGGATTACACTCCGAGTCTTCACGAAGCCGCTTCAGCCATGGTGAAGGAAGTACACACAGTTTCTCTTAGCCGTGTGTTGTTGTCTGTGTCCGTGTATTTTCCATGAATACATGCCATGTCCATTGATGTCTCCTATGTCAAAATGTGTGGAGAGTACATGTCGTGTGTCTAGAGTCACACGTCGTCTGTTACTTTTCAAACATCCAAAATAGAATCCATAGTACGCATTTACTACATGGATTGTGCTTCTGGAGTGCACGTTGTGTATTCTAGAATTTTCCAAAAATGACGCCTCTAGCCAGAACGCCTCCCTAGGCATCTGTTCTTCATTTCGATGACCTGATTTCTATACAAGTTCAGCTTCTAGGTCTCCTCGATTCTTTTAGGCCATTTACGATTTTTTCGAGCCCCCGATTGGCTCCGAAAACATAACATGATTCACCGCTCAAGAACAGTTGAAGGTATCCACTTGCTCACAAAAATAGAGGAGGAATCAGATTGTGTTAGTTTGGTCTGGGCCCTTCCGCATTAGTCCAATAACAAGTGGTTTACGAGGAACGAAAACATGGAAGGAAAACCAATATTTCTCAATCCAAAACTCACCCCTACCTCGAAGGAAGTTCGCGGTTGTGAAGCGCCGCAGATGATGGCGTCATTTCTGTCATCGTCAATGTCTCCTCCCTTATTGCGGAGGAATTAGAAGTTGGAGAAAACCAGGACCGCTGATTCGACGTTCTTCGTCAGAGAGTTTGTGTTCATCGTTGATGAAGAAGTTCTTAAAAAGGAACTAGAGCTCTCCCCTCCAATTCTCAACACAAAAATCTGACCAAAAAATAAAATAAGGCTCCTCGTTATTATATTAAAACATGCCATGCATTAAAAATTACAAATTCCAATACATAATTCAATTAATTGATGAGGTTCAATTAATTAAATTAATGTGTTTTGTCATATATTAAATTTGATGAGTGGGGAGAAGAGTAGTTATCCAATTAAATACAAGGGGTTTAATGGGGGGGGGTTTAGGGATTTTAGGGAATGTGAAGGGTTAGGGCTTGTGCAGGCCCCACCTCTCATTTATCCTCCCATGGGTAGTTAGGAATTTATTGGGTCCCACCCTAACTCCCCCATGTCGGATAAAACCACCTTAGAATTATAAATAAAATTGTACACAATTTTATTCACTTTTTATTTAATCCACATTTTTAACAACTCCTCCAAAGAAAACACATCTTCGATAAAGATCCTCTTAAGAAATTACCGGCAAGGCGTTCCATCAGTTCCCTCATATTTCAATTCCGAGCACTGGTTCAAAAGATAGAAAAACCCACTCATTCGTTCACTGAACATACCCGAGATAAACTTCAGAAATTGATTACGGGCACACTGGGCCTCGGAATCAGGTTCCGTTAGAAACTGCGTACTCATAATATCCCAGAGAATTTGAGAAAAAATTTTCCTCGAAATTTACGGGTATTTACATTACTCCCACATTAGGTATTTAGGTCCCCATAAAGCTAAATCATAAACAAGGGAAACAAATGGTGGTACTGTGTTCTCATCTGAGCCTTTCACTCCCATGTGCTCTCCTGGAGGTTCCCGTGCTGCCACGTGATGCACACTAGAGGAATTGATCATTCATGTAGGACCCGGTCATGTCGATCCTCGATCTCCACCGGGACCCCCACAAAATTCACCCTGTCATCAGTGTCTAGCTCCCTGTGATCAATAATATATGCGTCGGATCGTGCACGTATCTCCTCAGTTGAGATATGTGGAATACGTCATGCACCCGGTGCAACTGAGGTGGAAGGGCCAGGCAATAATCCACCTCACCTATCCTGATGAGAACCTAGAATGGTCCTATGAATCATGGAGATAACTTGCCGCCTCAGCCAAATCCCTATAATCCATGTCGAGGTGAGACCCTTAAGAAAAAGTGGTCACCATCCTCAAAATCCAGTGGTCTCCGTCTCCTATCAGCATATGACTTCTGCCAGCTCTGAGCAATTCTCATCCGCTCCTGGATGATCTGTACCTTCTTCGTCATTTCCTGGACCATCTCTGGTCCTACATATACTGAATCCCCAGGGTTAGTCTAGCATAGGGGTGATATGCATGGTCGGTCGTACAATGGCTCATATGGTGCCATCCCGATGGTGGAGTGGTAGTTGTTGTTGTACGCAAACTCCAACAAGGGTAGGTGATCCTCCCAACTAAGACCAAATTCAAGGACACATGCACGGAGCATGTCCTCGAGTGTCTGAATAGTCCTCTATGTTTGGCCATCTGACTGAGGGTGAAAGGTGGTGCTCAGACGTAGTTGCATCCCAAATGCCTCCTCCAACCCCTTCCAAATATGGGAAGTAAAGAGAGCATCTTGATCAGAGATGATACACAATGGAACACCATGAAGCTGTACGATATCCTAAATGTAGAGGTGTCTCAAGCTATCTACCGATCCATTCTCTCTAATAGGTAAGAAGTGGGCTGACTTGGTGAGTTGGTCCACGATCACCCAGATATAGTCGTGTCCTCTAGATTTATGTGGAAGCCCTTTCATGAAATCCATAGATATTACATCCCACTTCCACTCCAAGACCTCTAAGGGTTATACCAAGCTTGCTGGTACTAGGTCCTCTTCCTTCACCTGCTGGCAGGTGAGGCATCGTGAAACGAACTCTGCCACAACCTTCTTCATACCTGGCCACCAGTGATGTCATCTGAGATCCTGGTACATCTTCGCTACTTTTGTATGCCCTTCCAATGGGGAAGTGTGAAACACTTTTAGAAACTCCTCCAGTAATGCAACTGGTACCATGGTACGTCCCCTGAAAAGGATTACATTCACTCCTCCTACAGAAAATCTATAAGGTACCTGTCCTGTGGATATATGTGCACGTCGTGTATCACAGTCAATGTCCCCATGCTGTTCCTCCCTGACCCACTGATGTAGCGGAGGAGTGACTGTGAGCGACTGTAGAAAGGTTGTCCCATCTCTGCCCATGAAGGATATATGCAAAGCAGCTAACTGCTTTGTCGCCTCTCCACGTAGATGAATTCCCGACCTCCTGCTGAGAGCATCTGCTACTTCATTTCCCTTCCCAGGAGTATAGACTATCTCAAATTCATAATCCTGGAGGAACTCGAGTCGTCACCACTTTCTTAGGTTTAGGCCCTTCTACGAGAAGATGTACCTGAGACTCTGGTGGTCAGAGTAGACTGTAAAGAACTCGTCCATTAGATAGTGCCACCGCATCTTCAAGGCGAAGACCAAAGCTTCTAACTTCTGGTCATGGGTAGCGTAGTTCTGCTCGTGCTGCCTCAACTATCATGAAACATAGGTGATCACTTCCCACTCCTGTATCAGGACACACCCAAGTCTGGTCCCTGATGCATCATAGTAAACTATGTACCCTACGCCCTCCTCCGGTAGCCACAAGATGTGTGCACTGGTCAATCTCTTTCTCAGCTCCTCGAAGCTCTACTGACATCTATTGACCACGCGATGGTTTCTACCTCCTTCATCAAAGATGAAAGCGGTGCTGCAACTCTAGAGAAGTCTGACACAAATCTCCGATAGTACCCAGCCAGACCTAGGACACTCTGCACCTCAGTCACGCTCCTAGGTGGGTCCCAAACAAAAACTACCTCGATCATTGTAGGATCAATCGCAACTCCCGCCTTAGAGATGACATGCCCCAAGAAGTGGAACTACCAAATCTAGAACTGGCACTTTGAGAGCTTACCATAGAGCTGGTTCTCTCGTAGTGTATCCAGTGCAACCCGCAAGTGGTAAGTTTGCTCCTACTCAGTAGTCGAGTAAATCCAAATGTCGTCGATGAAGACTACGACAAACCAATCGAGGTAAGGCTGTAAGATCCTGTTCATGAGACTCATGACCACTACTGGAGCATTGGTTATGCCGAAAGGCATATCCAATAACTTATAGTGTCCATACCGACACCTGAAGGTTGTCTTCTTCACATCCACGTCTCGAACTCTGAGTTGATGATCGCCTGACCTGAGGTCTATCATTAAGAACCAACGTGCTCCCTTGAGCTGATCAAAGAGGTTTTCAATCATTGGATGTGGATACTTGTTCATCATGGGCACCTGGTTCAAGTGACGGTAGTCTACACACAACCGCAAGATCCAGTCGACCTTCATGGCGAACAAAATCAGGGAAGCCCAGGGTGAAACACTAGGTTGAATGAATCCCTTTATCTACAAGTCCTCCAGCTGTACCCATAGCTCACGAAGCTCAGCGGGAGCCATATGATATGCTGGAGTATATATCGCGGTTGTCCCAGGGTACATGTCAATGTAGAAGTCTACCTATCTGCGAGGAGGTAGTCCTGGAACGTTGTTAGAGAAAACATCCGCAAACTGATCCACCACAACAGGAAAACTCAGACTCCGCACGTAAACTAATCCTAGGATGAGGCTATCCAACTGATGATTGATCGGCTGTCCTCTCCTCTACATGAGTCCATTCTACTCTACAAAGGCTCCCTTCTCACCAGTGAAGATGAACCTTCTCCCATCTGTGCGGACACACCGCACTTTGCGCCTAATACAGTCGATCTGGGCACGGACCGGAGATAACCAATCCATGCCCAAGATGATGTCGTAAGGCCTCGATGCCACTACAAGAAGATCCTAGCCAAAACTCTCGCCTCTTAGAGTAATCTCACACTGCCAGAACCAGTGTGCAATCATCGAGTCTACTCCTTTTTGAGGTTCTAGCCGTAAGGATCGAGCCTACGGCTCCGTCGAAATCTCTGAGCTCCGAACAAGGGTAGTGGAAATAAACGAATGACTCACTAATGTGTCTATAAGAACTGCATCAAGAGTGGAGTAGACACAGAGAGTACCTCAAGTCATATCAGGTGCACCATGGTCGTATGCCTCGACTGCCTGATGCAGAGCCTGTCTATGTCTGCCAGCTCCCTATGGTCAGGGTGGACCTCCTGTTAGTGGTGGCGGTAGAGCCTCGAAGCATCGTCCCCCACCTGCTGCCCGGACAGCTCTTCTACCTCATCCACCTGCTCCCTGCGGACCACCACTGTCGAACCTCTGCCTCTTCCTTAGTGGTACCTCAACCATATATTGCTCCTCTACATGGTGGGTCAGGCAGTCACGAGCCATGTGGCTCTGCCCGCCGCATGCATAGAAATGTCTTCCTCTCGTATGACTGGTTCTGCTGCATGTGTGCTGCACATCCGAACCAGTATCCTGAGGTCGCCCACCTGATGGACTAGTCCTCTTGCACCTCTACGACATCTGTCTACTTATAGCTTCAGAAGACTCTGCTACATGTCGCCCTGCGGTAGGCCTCACAGCTGGCATCAGCTCAGCAAGGAAGCTCTCCACAAGAAGGGCTCGCTCCAGTACTCCTACCTGCATTTGAATGCTGAGGGAGATCATCAAAGCCTTGATCTCATGCCTCAGTCCCTACTCGATGTTCCGGGCCCGGAAGAATGGGTCCCGCACCATGTCCATGGAGTAGCATGAGAGGTCGGTGAATCTCGTCGAGTACTAGGCAACTGTCATGCTGCCCTGCCGCAGCTGTGGTAACTCTTGAATGCGCACCGCACAGAGGGTGGAAGGAACAAAATCTAAGTGGATGAGGCTCTCTAAGTCCTTCTATAGTAGAGATTCCTCATCGTGTACCTTTAGCATCAAGCTCTACTTTCTACATACTAGTGCATGCAGGAGACTCGCCGCAAGGATCACCATGAGGTCATCTTGTGTCCCTACTAATCTAAAGACTCGAAAAATATCCTCCATCCAATACTCGGATGCCTGAGGGTCCATCTCCCCGTGGAACATGGGCGACCTGTGTCGCTGAAACTCATGCAGCGCACTCAGGCGACATGTACTCTCAGCTGTTGGGGCTGGTGGCATCAGTGGCTCAGCGGGTAGAGGAACCGTCGGTTCCTCCGCTGTAATGGAGCCCTACACCGAGGCATCATCGCTCGGTGGGCTTCCATCTTGCACATAACTGGGAACCCTAGAAATCTGTCGTCGTGGGGCCTTCCTGAAAAGAAACAGGTGTGCCATGGTTAATATAGTATACC
The DNA here is from genome assembly GCA_963277665.1 of Viscum album. Classification (NCBI taxonomy): domain Eukaryota; kingdom Viridiplantae; phylum Streptophyta; class Magnoliopsida; order Santalales; family Viscaceae; genus Viscum; species Viscum album. Next base: position 1,293,092,309 of record OY728119.1, read on the forward strand.
TGGTGAGCTGACTCAATGTAATCATAAATAAAACTTTTAAAACACACATGCAATCAATGTTTTCGAGTACTGAGTCGGAAATCAGAAGTCATGGTCCAGGTGTATGGATACGTTGGTCGCCACACCGACACTGGACTCCCTGGACTGATAGCCACATTAAATACACTTAACACTATTCCTTCACAGAAAAAAATTATTAGAGTCCTAAGTTCTGCGGTAGAACCGACTCCTCTGATACCAATTTGTCACGACCTTTCCTCAGGGCCCATGCTGGGACTACCCCAATCCCGCCTTCCATAGGCCAGGGGATGGCGACTAGAACCAAAGGCGTAAATACCGATAAAAATGGAAGGCATTTCCTTTATACAAGTAAAAAACACAATAGAGTACGCAAGCTGAAGTAAACACTAAGTAAACTGAGTACAAGAGTAAGCTCATAAAATTAAATGGGCCAGAATACAGAACCAACAGAAAGTACAATACAACATAAAAGAAAGTACAACAACAACCACCGATTCATCCTCCGGATATCCCACCTGATGGGTGGTTACTGATGGTCTCATCAGCTCCTCATGTTCGTCCGTCCACTCCGTGTACGTCCCGCGTGATATTCCACTTCCAGATACTGTTCCGATCCACAAGCCTCAACCACACATCACGTTGTCTGTCGTCTGCAACCAACACAATGTAGTGTGGGAATATCCCATGTAGGGGTGAGTATAAGATATTCAGTAGGGACCTCGATACTCCCAAAGGTCTCCAAGAATCCACAAAGGATGTTCCAAAAAGGAATGATAAATAACATGAATTGTCGACCAACTTAAATAGGTATATGCCCATACATATATCTAAGTCATCAATTCCAGTTCAGCTCCATCTCACGAGCCCATGTACGAAACAGTCCACACAGGAAAGCACAACCCAGTCCACAATGGAAATTAAGTCAATCACGTCAATGATAATGATTGAAAGTCAAGAATCATCTCACATAGGTATAATACTCACGAAGAGGGGTGGAGATGATAGATGTAGCATCTGAATCATCTCCCCTGATGAACCCACGTAGGATCCAAGTACAGAAGTCATCGCTGCTGAACCCATGTAGGATAATAGTATAGTAACCATCGCTGCCGAACTCACGTAGGATCCATGTAGAGTCGTCATCACTGCCGAACCCACGGAGGATCCATGTACAATCATCCTCACTATCGAACCCATGTGGATCCATGTATAATCAGCATCGTCGTAGAACCCACAGATGATCCTGGCACGGTATTCGTCATTGTCGCAGCCAGCTCTAGGGTTCCCACACACAACATACTTGATTCTGGGAGGTTCCGCTCCTCAAGTAAATGGGGTGGATACATCAACCATCATGATGACCAGAGATAATGTATCCCAACGTTCCATCCCATGTCATAGGGGAAAAACCAGGAAGATCGTCTCCAAGATACAGAGAATAAGATGAACAAGTCATTTATTTAATAGTACACGTCGTGTTGGTATGGTTACACGCGGAGTCTTCAGACCTCGGGTACTGCCCGTGTACCCCGGACCGTGTCGAAGGGTTGTTCGGGTAAAAAGTAAGTACATGATGTGTGGTATGGTTGCACGCCGTGTCTTCAATCAACGAGTACTATCTTTGTACCACAACCCGTGTCGAAGGGATGTTCATGTAAAAAGTAAGTACACTACATGTGGTATGGTTACATGCCATTTCCAAACTTTTGGGGTCGACTCCGTGTATGTTGGCCATGCCTGGCCATGTGGTGTATTACATGCTCGTGTACTCCACCCCGTGTCTGTGTATTCCTGGAATACACACCGAGTCATCACGAAGCCACTTCTTCCATGGTGAAGGAAGTACACACCATGCCTCTTGGCCATGCGGTTCTGCCCATGTCCATGTATCTCCCGGATTATATGTCGTGTCTTCACGAAGCCGCTTCTTCCATGGTGAAATAAGTACACGTCGTGCCTCTTAGTTGTGTGTTGCTATCCGTGTTCATGTATTTTCCATGAATACACACCATTTCCATCAATGTATCCTCTTTCGAATGGTGTGGAGAGTACACGCCGTGTGTCTAGAGTCACACACAGTGTGTTACTTTTCTAACGTCCAAAACGGAAGCCATAATATGCTTTTAATACACGTCGTGTGCTTCTGGAGGACACGTCGTGTATTCTAAAATTTTAGAGAAATGACTCCTCTGGCCAGCACGCCTCCCGAGGCATCCGTTCTTCATTCCGATTATCTGATCTCTATAAAACATCTTCTTCTAGGACACCTTGATGCTCTAAGGCTGTTTACGATGTTTACGGGCCTCCGATTGGCTCCGAAAACATAACTTGATTCACCGCTAAAAAATAGTTGAAGGTCTCCACTTATTCACAAGAATGGCGGAGGAATCAGACCATGTTAGTTTGGTACGATCCCTTCTAGATTAGTCCGATAACAAGTGGTTTAAGAGTAACAAAAACATGGAATGAAAACCAATAGTTCTCAATACAAAACACACCCCTACTATGAAGGAAGTTCGGGGTTGTCAAGCGCCACAGATTATAGCATCGTTTCCATTGTTGTCGGTGTCTCCTCCCTTGTCTCGGAGGAAGAAGAGGTTGGAGAAAACTGAAACTGTCGAGTCGGCATTCTTTGTCAGAGAGTTGGCATTCTTTGTTGAAGAAGAAGTTCTTTAAAAGGAACTAGAGATCTCTCCTCCAATTTTCAACAGAACAAGCCAACCAAAAAATAAAATAAGGCTCCTCCTTCTTTTATTAAAACATGCCATGCATTCAAAATTACAAATTAAAATACTTAATTCAAATAATTGATGAGGTTAAACTAATTAAATTAATGTGTGTTGGCATGAATTAAATTGGAATAGTGTGGAGAGGAGGAGTTACATAATTAAATACAAAGGGTTTAATGGGGGGGGTTTAAGGGGTTTTAGGGAATGTGAAGGGTTGGGGCTCGTGCGAGCCCCACCTCACAATTATCCTCACATGGGTAGTTAGGATGTTTGTGGGTCCCACCCTAACTCCCCCATGTAGGATAAAACCACCTTAGAATTATAAATAAAATTATACACAATTTTATTCACTTTTTATTTAATCCGCATTTTTAACAACTCCTCCAAAGAAAAAACATCGTTGTTAAAGATCCCCTTAAGAAATTACTAGCATTGTGGTTCCATCGGTGCCCTCAGATTTCAATTCCAAGCACCGGTTCACAAGATTGAAAAACACGATCATTCGTTCACTGAACGTACCTGAGCTAAACTTGGGAAATTGATTTCGGGAACACCATACCTCAGAATCAAGTACCGTCAGAAACCGCATACTCATAAAATCCCAAAAAATTTAAGAAAAACTTTTCCTTGAAATTAATGGGTCTTTACAGCCACTACCACCATAAACCAACCAAGAACCAATGGAGGGATTTTGGGTAGTGTTTGTTCGGCTCGCGCCCTCCGCGTTAGGTTATATCAATTGGGAAACATTGAACCATAATAAACGACGAAGAACGATGATTTAATTCAATAAAAATGACCCCTAACTCGCTTGTCGATGATCATTGATGTTGTCGTGGGAAAAAGGCAGGCATCGATTCGTCGTTCTCCACATTCTTCATGCACTCCCAAATCTCATGCTTGTGTGTCAGAAGTGTTCGGAGGTGAAGAAGTGGAAGATGGAGTTCTTCACATTCTTTGTTGGAGAGTTCTCCTACTTCCCCAAGCACCACCCCAAAGATTATGCAAACCAAAATAAAATAACAGTATATCCTCCATTATAATGGTTGGAATGAATTCAAATGGATTCAATTAATTAATTGCAAGGATTAAATTAATTAATTGAGGGATTTGGAACATTTAAAATAATGGGGGAATGTGGAGAGTTTTCATCCCACATTAATGGGGGTTTAAAGGGGGTCCAAAGCCCGTGTGGGCCCCAGATTATTGATTGCAAGAGGTGTTAAACTTCAGGTGGGCCCCACCAATTAATATCATCTCAAGGGAGGTTATGTGTGGGTGGGAACCACCTCTAACCTCCACATGGAGGATATAAACACCAACAAATAAAAATGAGAACACCATATTTTTATTAAATTTTATTTAAAGCCCCAAAAACTATATTCCATTCTCGACAGAACACAACTGCAGTGAAGGTCCCACTAAGCAATCACTGATGCTGCGAGTTCAACAGTGCCCTCAGATTTCAGTTCTGGGCACCGGTTCAAAATTAATAAAATCCCGCTCATATGTTTACTGAACGTACCCAAAGAAAACATCAGAAATTGATTTCGGGCACATCGGGGATCAGAATCAAGCACCGTAAATATTTGCGGACTCGTAAAAATCCAATGAATTTATGAAAAAAAATTCCACATAAATCATGGGTCTTTACATTCTTCCCACCATAGGGATTTACATCTCCATAAGTTACAACTCGAACTAACGGGTCAAATGAGGGTACTGAACACACAACTGAGCCTCCCACTCCCATGTGCTCTTCTGGAGGTTCCTATGCTTCAAGAAAACGTGCACCAGAGGTATCGACCATCCACAAAGGACCCACTACTGTCGATCCTCAATTTCAACTAGAACCTCCATGAAAATTTCCACATCATTATTGACACTCCTTTCCGCCACAGAGTTTTTACGAATGGAAAATGGGAATACCATAACCACAAACAGAGTCATCCTCTGTAGAACATCATAAATTGACAAAGGAATTAACAAGGAACTCTCTAAGCATGGGTTGAAAAAGTTTCATTATGTCCACACAAGTATACTTGTGCACCCTATTATTTTTTTCCAAGGTCCTCAGATGGCCTATAAATACCCCTGGTGGGCCCCCCTTTTCGAGGACGAAAAATCCAAAACTCAGAATTAAGCTCTTGTTGCCCTAGTCTCTACATGAAGTCTTCCAAACACTTCTAATGTAATTTCTTACCTATAATGGAAGATCCAATGATAAAGAATAAGGCCTATGTGATAGAACTCATCAACACATGTGTGCTTAAGTGCCCAGCCCTTAAGGTAAATGGATACAACTTACCCGCCACCATGTCCTCTCATGAAAACTTGCGCGCCACCCATCTGAAAGACTCTAAGAATGTTACTAAGGGCTCCAATTCAATTTCTACCAAGTATCACTTCATAGGTTCATCATCGACCAAGTGAATTAATTTCATGCAAGTATACTTGCCCGACCAATACTTGCGCGCCAGACCAATCCTTGCGCTCCTCATTCCAATTCACTTCCTTTCCTCAAACTCATATCTCCTCTTCAAGACATAGCCTTCAAAACCGTCTTCAAATCCATTTGTGGAATGGTTCCTTTGCTAGATTCTTTATTTGGAAGGAATTATGAGGAGTTCTTTTGATCTGGGCCTCCTTCTCAGGAGTAAGCCCCAGCCATAATCCCCCATTACAGGGGACTCCTTCTCAGTAGTAAGCCGCAAGTCTCAAGTCACTTTAATTTGGGCCTCCTTTTATGGAGTAAGCCCCAATCCTAATTTCCTTTAATTTTCACCTCCTTTTCAGGAGTAAGCCCCAGTCATAAGTCAAATACCCCTTAATATCGGCATCCTCCTTAGGAGTAATCCCCAAAGTATGAATCAAAATCTCCACAAAGCACAAAATACATTTATGGACCCTGTTAATGGGAATCCTCCTTAAGAGTAATCCCCAAGTCCTCTTTAGCTTTGGGCCTCCTTCTCAGGAATAAGACCCAAATTACAAGTCTATTATAAGTGGGCTTCCTTCTCAAGAGTAAACCCAAATCATTAGTCCCCCCCAATTTGGGCATCCTCCTCAGGAATAAGCCCCATGTTAGAGTATCCAAATATCCGTAAAGCATGAAGATCTGTATGGACCTTGCTCCTGGGATTCATTTTTGAACTAAGTCCTGATCTTCATTTACTTGGGCAGTCACACATACATAATCCCCATATCATTCTTTATGACCGCATCATTCATGGCACAAATAATCAAGTTTACTAATACCTCTTGTATCTCACACCGAGTTGACTCACGTGAGCTTAGTGTGTAAAAGTAACTACGACACATCTCTTTGGGCCATTAATCATATGTAAGACCCACACTTATTAATCGAACTATGTGGACTTTGATCTCTTCTATAAAATTAGAGTACGTAAGAAGACTTTTTTAAGGTTCAATTCCATCACCCATTAATTCTCATCCGTACCATATGATGCTAAACTAATCTTAATTCCCAAACTACATAGGTTATATTTCCTCTTTATCAAGGATAGGTAGGTAGCCCATCTTTGGGTATGATCCCAACTTTGAAATAATCTATGTCCTTATGAACGACAATAAACATCAAGTGCCCCACTATGTTGCTTTAAAACTATTATGGTAATTATAAGGATGAAGAGATTTCTATATAATGTATTGAAGGATACCATTGACTAAGAATATCCAATACATATAGATGATTCTCCATCGATGAAGAACCTCAATTACATATAAAAGATTCTCTAAATCGCATACATATCAATCATTGATTCCAAAATAAAAAGGAAAACTAATTTTTAATGATTTATAAATAAATAATGATTCGTGAACATAACAAAAATCTATAAGAGAGTCTCGGAGTAGACAATAATTCCCCATAAAAATGTGTGATGAGTCTGACCTCACATCCTATCGACCAATGCATATTCTTAAGCGTCATCAGTCTACAACTAATGAGCACCTACCTTTTGAAAGTAGGTCCATAAGGATATAGAATAATTAGATGTTTTTAGTTCTATGAATAAACAAATTAGAAACCGATTGGAAATTTTGAACCATAAACAAACAAGTTCATCCCCATTTACAGAAGAAAAAAAAATGGTAAAACCTATGTGAATCCTTTACCAAGTTAAAAAGATATTCTCCATATTTGTTAGGCCCCTATTAAATTCAATGTTAGGGCCAAAAAAGCAATCAATAACATGTGTGCTCATTCAAAAGATGTAGTATGGCCAAAAATATCTTTATTATGTCTGTTGTATCAAACATGCACTCTTTTCCAAGATCTCTCTATATTATAGAAATGGATTCTTTAAAAGTTCACACATATGGATGCTTTGGCCCCTACTCCTACTGGATCCTTGTACGATCTGAGGACGACATCACCTACTCAGCGTCTACAACTCTGGGTCTCAAATGCACTGGTGAAGGAATACCTTTAACATGGTACAATTCTGACTCTGGAGGCTGCTCAATAGGCCCTCCAAGTTAACAATTCACCCTGGTTTCCCGGACAATGATGACCAGTGATCAAGAAGCGGGCGGTGTTAACTGCCATCTCCAACCATTTCGAGTCATTATCCCCGGAACACAATAACCAGTCCCTCCCATATTACAGGGAGGTAAATGAAGAGGTCACCCAAGGCCTTTTTTCCAGAAGGCATGAGCCCTTCCCGATGGCTCCCATCAACAATCGCCGCCAGACTCATGCGGTATTGCACCCACAACATGATTAGGGTATCACCTTTAGGGGTTCAGCTGAGGTTCCTCAAACCCGAGCATGCAAGACGAACCGCCAAAGGAGAAATTTTGACAACAAAGATCAGGTTCTTACCTCTTCACCCTCCAAATAAGTCCGTCAACCTAACTTGATCGCAGACAACAAGCGGGCACACACAGCCGTCCGTTCTAATCCCGATGTCCATCTGACTCGTCTAGAAACAACCCACCAATCCCATCAGGAAATTTCGACAGAGTACTATATTCATGCACATACACCTATTTATAATTCATCAGCCATTCAGCAGTCTCATATGAGTGCATCCAAAAGAGCTCTCCAACCAAATGTGGTGACCACCTGTAAATAGGCACATACACCTGCTTACAATCACCAATTAGGTCAGCAGTCACCTTTTCCAGTATTGAAGGAAATCCTTGAACCATACTTGACAGGGAACATCCAGATGACACATACAATTTCCAATGTTCATCAAGTCTACCAACGGTCATGTTTGGTAGAAGCCGGAGAAGTCAGTCAGAAACCTCCGATGACAAATTTGGAGAATACTCAACTCTCTGCCCCTATGCATAAGTACTGTCAAAATTCATTGACTGGAAAATGAGGACAAGAGAAGGCACATACACCTACTATAGATACATAATGGACGTATATTACCTTTCCCGTAGCTGAAGTCACCAAGCACATTCTAACAGTGGTGAAAGAGTAGAAGAAAATCCTTGCCCATATTCTACATACCTATCAGAATATTATAATAACTTTAGCGACACCACAGGGAAAGAAACATAAATCTGTATCTATCAGTGGAGTGACTCATCAACATGTCACTCTGGAGCAGATACACACCTCTGTTCTAGTCCAAGAGTGGTGTGAGGTATACCCCCATGTCATACGAACAATCAATCCGGGCACATAAACCCAATTTGAATAGTGATAATCAACCTAACTTTACCATTTATCCTGAGTAGGTAGATACACCATCACATAATAACCACTTTTCTTAAAAAGTGGTTGCCAAGGTGAGTAAGAAGGTTTCTATGAAAAAGACCCGTCCATCACAGTCGAGAAATAAAGAGCCAATCTATAATAATGCTTTTCTCAAAGCTTGAGTTCTTGATGCACTCAACCAATTGTCTGTTGCAACTCATGATTCTACTCTTTCATTTCCCAATAGTTGGAATAATAATTTCGAAGGTCTTCATCAGACACTTCCTCGTGAATGCTTTCTTCATGAAAGTTTGGTCGATCATGAAGTATCATCTTCAGATGCGAGCCACAATAACCCTATGTGTGTCTAGAAGACCAAGGAGCAAGAGGTTACATATTTTTCTATAACCCACCATGGTGTTCCTTCCCATGATGATGAATTTAGCTGCGAAAGTCCTCTCTGCAGAAGTAATATCCATTGCATGGGAAATTATCCAATGGACCATGAATTAATGAGAAAGCCCTCTTATCTGAGGCACTTAAAACTGTTAATCCAGTGATTCCTAATGCATTACCATTATAATTTGAAATAATTTATCAATAAGAAAATAGCCCGGGTGTAGGTCATTCTCCGAACCACCCCTCGGTCATTCATCTTCTAATTTGGAAAATGAATTCTCTACCAAAATTGTTGAATCTGATAAAGTAACAAATAAGAACCATCTTTAGTCAAATCAGGTAGAAGAATCTTCATCGAATGATAAGGAGGAAGTGCTGAATATAAGAAAACTATTGGCGAAAGGTGAAGTACAAGTCATGTTTTGGCCTTTGGTTGACTCTCAGTATGATATTCTAGAAATTATTATGGAAGATATTATTCACGATATTCATCTCAACATGTGGAAAACTCTTTTTCAATTAAAAAAATATTATCTTAGATTGAATATAAAAATCATGTCAATATAATAGAAGGGTTATATTGCCAAATTGACTTGGCATCTCTCTCAGTTTACCGACATCCAAAGGTTGAAAAGTAGCAGAGAGCCCTTCAACATGCATGCTTTGGAGCACAAAAAATATTGCGCCATTTAATTACCAATGCTCCATCTGGTATTCATATAAAGGGATTGGGTGTTCATGGAACACTGCATTTCACTGTACTCTCTAGTCAACAAAGCCCCCAAAAGTGGTCTCAAGCGATGTTATTTCCCATGGCTGGACACAACCAATTGGTTTTGTGTGTAATCAAACGCTTTCTCAAGAATAAGACTCAACTAGTTCTTTCCAAAGTTAGGTATACAAATAACAAGTTATCGAATTAATCTTTCATCAAGAAAATGAGAATATAGAACATGATTCTCATTTAGAGCAGGGACATCATCATGTGACAGAAGAGTTAGAAATCATCCAATATTCATTTGAGCCAGGTGATTTGAGTGGATTTTGGTTGATGCATCCAGCTAATTTCTGTAATAAATTACACAAAATTATGAGAGATTTTAAGAAAGAATCAAATGTAGAATCTCAAGAGACACCTCATCTTTCTAGGATGGGGACTCTTTTAACCCAACCCTCAGCATCAATAGACAAGATTAGAGGAGTTGAGTAGGAACAACCCCAGTCCACAAGACTGGGGACTTTTTGAAATCATCAATCCCTTCCTCAGAGAAAGTCAGTCTTCTCTCTATTAGAGAAGAAGGCACAAGAGGAAAGAAGAGCGGAATTATTAGGAGACTCCCTCCAAATTATGGTTCATCATGATGTTCCGGAGGAATCAACTCAACAAAAGGAAATGTATCATAAAGGACATGTAAGAAGGCATTATCACAGAATTTCTGATAAAAGAGATGCAATGCATTATTCATCGATGAATGTCATCAATGTCGTTGTCACTGATTCCCCAGAACATGAGGTTCACAAAGAGGAATCTGATGAAGAAGTTTATGTTCAGAAGGCTGCACATACAGAGGCAAATGATGAATGTGTGTGTACCCAGAATCAAAGGCTTTCGCAGAATTTAGGTATTCCTTCAAATAACCAAATTCCCCCTCTCCGAAAGGAATCCAACAAGGGGAAAAGAAAAAATCAGATTACCCCCATATCTGGAGAAGGCCAATCACTCTCATTAGAGGAAAGGTTGACACAACAAGAGTAGGAAATGAATGAGTTATGGAGGTTGAATACAGAACTACTTCAAGGTAGTCTTCCTCCAAAGCGTGCTAGAGTTAGTCAGTCAAGGGAATTTTTTTTCAGCTACAGAGATGGATCAAGAATATCCTCATTTATAAGTACACCATCACAGGTCTAATCCTATGGGTCATACGTGACAGAAACCAGCAATACTACCATCAGTGACAGTACCAGTCACCACACCCGTTCAAACTCCAGTTATTGCACCTGCAGAGGTCCCAGCTCAACAAGATGTTTCTAAAAAATTAATGACTACCATTGAGTCATTAACAGCTTGGTATGAAGCCATGGAAGGAAAGCATTCACTAGTTCAATCGGAGAAAAGAGCTTACCCTAAATGGGATGATGCAATTCCTCCCCCATCAAATTTTTCATGTACCACATTCCTAATTTTTTATGGTTTGGGAGATCCAGAACAACACTTAACACACTTTTTTTCTCGTTGTGATCCAACAATGGGAACTCCTCAAAAACAAGAATAAGATAATATCAGGTGTTTGGTATAGTCATTACAAGGACATGCTTTTGTCTGGTATACAAGCTTGTAATCCCGGTCAATTACTGGGTGGGAGGATCTCCGTCAAAAATTCCTTCTTCAATTCAGCTAAATGTTTCCAAATACGATAGTTTTTTATCATAAAAATTGTAAGAAAAGGGAAAATAAAAGTGTATTAGATTTCAATTCTCGATGGAAGGGATTAACATATTCCTTATGTTTATCACTCCCTTAAAAAGAATAGTTTCCAATCTGTGTGGAAAATTAGCATGATGAATTACACACACTGTTGATCCCTATGAAATACACATGAGGGTTTCGAGACCTTACTTCAATCGCTCAGTAGATTGAAGATTCTCTTACAAATACTAATGATAAAACTCGTGTAATTCGATCATTTCCAGGAAGGATAATGGGTAAATCATAGATTACTATAGTTACGCTTAAATAAGCACATATACCTGCTTCCACATCAAGACCTTCATGATATCGAAGGGCTCCACCTCTTGAGCGTCAACAACAACGACCACCTTGTATAGATGATCAAAGAGATCAATGCCAGAAACAATTTGAAGATTTTAAGGACAAATTTTATTCTTTTTTGAATGAAAACGTTCTTGGATACTTCATCTTGGCTCTGGAAAACAACACGGTTCAGTTTCCAAGGTCCAAAATGTCGAACAAGGAAGGATATGAAGAACTCCCCAATTATTTCCCATTAAATCAGATGTTGGGGCATCCTATTCAGTAGTGTTTTGTCTTCAGAGACCTTCGGCAAAAAGATAGTTGACTCTGGATAGGTAAAACTGAAAGGTTCTTCAGCCCAGGTAGCATGTGTTACTACTACAGATCTAGAGGAAGAAGGCGAGTGGCATGAAGTCAAAAGTAAAAATGCACATAAATATGCTGATTGTATGATCTGGAAAACGATAAACCAAACTCATGCCATTTTAAGAACACTATTGAAGAAACCAATTGTGTCTTGTACTATGAATTCATCAACAAAACCCCTCTCATCAGAAGGAAAATCATCAAAAGGTGGCATAATTTGAAGAAAGAAGAACAGTTAGAAGAAGATGAGTTCGTGTCAAAGCCTAAATTGTCTTTGCCTCTGGCATATTTTATGCCATCTACTTCAAGATCACGGGCACCACCCCACCAAACAGGACAACATGAACTGGATAATAAGGCAGAATCTTCATCAGATGAAGAGTTGATATTTGGTTCTTTTAATATGATTCATTTTACAAATCTTTATGCCATTCACAATTTTGATCTTGATGATCCTAAGTTCCCTTTATAAAACATAGGAATTAGAGGGAGTTTCATAGGTCTAGGATATAGGGGAAGACATGGATATTTCAGAATCCACTATTCCAATCCTACCCATGCTAGAACTGTATATTCTATAGAATATCGAGGAAAAGCCCTTCAGCGGGCTCAATAAGAACATAAAAGTTCTTCCACACATGGAATATTTAGTCCTAGCACAATTATTTTGGTGGATCGGTTGGAGGTTAGACCTTCTTCCTATCAACAAGTAAATAGACCTAGTCGGTCTATATTTCCAAAACCAGGAGTATTTTTAACTCCTACCCTGATTCAAGATTCATCTTCTTCCAAAGCATCAACTTCTAAGGCACCTACGAAACCACATGTTCCTGTTGGGAAACACAGACCTTTAGACCAAAAGTATGGTGTCTTGAATCATTTGGCCCATGTACCGGCCATGTTATCAATTATGGATTCCTTGAATCTATAAAAGGATCATTGGGAGGCACTTATTGAGGTTTTTTCAAGTCCTTGGGAATTCAAAACTGAAATTGATGCTACTGAATTCTACCATATAGAGAATGATCCTATAGAATGTCATGCAGTGATATATTTTACAGATGAAGATGAAGATGATTTTGTACATGTACATATCATACCTTTCTATTTTTCTGGAAATGTTAATGATGTAGATAACCAACGATCTTTCATTGATAATGGCTCGAGAGTAAATCTGATTCCTATTCGTACACTACGTCGATTGGGCCTCACCGAATCTGATTTATCTCCGTCTACTTTGATGATGCAAGGATATGATAAAAATGAACAAGAACCTATGGGAGATATTACACTCAAATCATGGTTTGGAGACCTTGTATCCAATTCAAATTTCATGGATGTTTGTCATGACATAGCCTTTAACATTTTGATTGGTTGACCTTGGATATATCAACATGCAGCTATACCTTCATTATACCATCGACGTCTCAAATATTGTTTCAATGGTCAAATTGGGACATTGTATGGTGATAAACCCCCATTCAAAACATGTGAATCTCAATACATTGAGGCATAATTCTATCACATGGAAGGAAAGGAAGTATCCACGATAAAGGAGGTTACCAAAATTAATGCTCTATATGGTTTGGAAAAGATTCCAGTAAACCCATTCATACAAATGTGTACAAATTATGTGTTGTCTATCAGTAAAATTGATCGGATATACCCAAATCCAAATACTCTTATAGAAACTTGCATAATGTCAATTATGACAACCAAGCTAGACAGCATGGTAGAAATTGTTGATTCATCAGGAAATGATGAAAGCTCAAATGGAGATGTATTCATTTCATCCACTAAAATACAAAAATACTATACTTCATTAACCATGCCATATGAAGTTATAACAATGTAAATGATGAATGATGATGTCGATTCTCAATCCATAATGTCATCTTTATTTCCCAAGGATGACCCTTCATCATCAACAAGGTTAGAAATGGTAGCCTCTTCTTCAAGATGTTCAAATTTTAACTTCTCTCCTGATCATGGAAATTTTTCTTCATCATCTACTATGTAAGTAGAAATAGAAGAAATAACACATTTTGAAGAAGAAAAGAATGATCTCAGAGATGCTCCTCCAATATTTGAAGAGGGTATCTCAACCACTATGGATGAACTCAGAGAAATAAATCTAGGTACAAAAGAAGATCCACACCGAAATTAATTAGTGTGGCCATGACAAATGAAGAGAATGAAATGTATTTTTTTTCTATAGAAAAATCAAGATGTATTTTCTTGGAATAATATAGAACTTCCAGGTCTCGATCTCGATGTTGCAACTCATCATTTGGGTTTTCCCAAAGAACATCGAGGATTCAAGCAAGCCGCAAGAAGAACACACCCAACTTATACCTCCAAAATTGAAGGTGAAGTGGATAATCTTATCAAGGGTAAATTCTTCAGAGAAGTTCAATATCCCAAATGGCTGGCTAATATTGTCCCTGTGAAAAAAAAAGAATGGAAAAATTAGAGTTCGAATTGATTTCCAAGATCTAACATAGCATTGTCCTAAGGATGATTTTTCAGTACCGATTACAGAACTCTTAATTGATGAAACAGCTAGCTATGAACCACTTTACTACATGGATGGATATTTTAGGTATAATCAAATACAAATAGTTCTAGAATATGAAGAATCAATATCCTTCAGAGACCCTCAGGGTGTGTTTTTCTATTAGGTAATTCGCTTTGGCCTGAAGAATTCAGGTGCACCGTATCAACATGCCATGCATCGTATCTTCAAACCATTTTTAGGGAAATTTGTTGAATGTTATTTGGTTGATTCGGTGGTTAAATCCAAACAACATTCTAATCACTTGGTATATTTGGAAATCATATTCCACAAACTTCGACAACACAATTTGAATATGAACACCTTGAAATTTGCTTTTGGGGTAACTTCATAAACATTTCTCGACTTTGTTGTACGACATTGTGGTATCGAAGTTGATCTTGAGAAGACAAAATCAATCCATGGTATGTCACCTCCTTGAAATTTGAACGAAGTTAGAGGACTTCAAGGACACTTGGACTATATTCGGCATTTCATTGCCAATTTGGCAGGCAAGTGTTTACCCTTCACCAAATTAATGAAGAAGGGAGTCACCTACTAGTGGACTAAAGAATGTCAAGATGCATTTGATATCCTCAAGAAATATCTCTTGAGTCCACCGGTATTAATGCCACCTGTTGAAGGAAGATCACTTATCCTTTGTGTGACAACTTTAGAGTGATCATTTGGTGCCTTCTTTGCCCAAAAGAATTATACTGGGAATGAAAACAGCGTTTACTATCATAGTCGGACTATTCTTGAGGTAGAAACTCGATATTCCTGTAATGAAAAGTGAGGCCTAGCTTTAATCATTGCAGTTCATAAATTGAGACACTACCAGAAACATCATGAGGTTTAATTGGAATCTCGTAATAACCTTCTCAAACATATCCTTAGTCGTCTAATGCTTATAGAACGTCTAGCAAGGTGGGAAGTTGTTTTGCAGCAGTTTGATATCCAGTATGTGTCTCAAAAAGAAATAAAGGGCCATGCTCTGGATGATTTCCTTGCTGAAAAACCTTCTTTAGAAGATACATCTATAGATACTAAACATCCCAATTAGGAAGTCTTCTCTATTCAAGATAATCTTCAATCATGGGAAATATACTTTGATGGTGCTTCCAGAAGTCTAGCAGGGAAGAAAATGGAAGATCCTAAATTCAACAATGTTGGGTTAGGAATTGTTCCTATTTCCCCAGAAAAGGTAGTGATACCATATTCCTTCTTACTATTGAGAGGCGGTACAAATAATGATGCAGAATATAAAGCTCTCATTGCAGTCTTGGAATTGGCACTTCAAGCACAGGTAAATCACTTAAAGGTAAAAGGTGATTCAGACATGGTGTAACACCCCCAAATGATATAGGGTTAAATGACTAAATAATATGACTCATATCAACAAGGTGCACCTTCCATTTCAGGATCTTATCTGATTATAACTCCATAGTTATGTGTTCTTGGCCCGGAGTAGTGATCAGGATGTGTGACCTTCTAGGATGTTTCCTAGGGTGTGTTAGAGTTAGGGCAAAGCACATGGGAAAAGACATGTGTTGGCATGTGGAGACTATCATTAGTCAGATGACATGTGAAGTAATGTGGGTGGATCCTAGGGTGGGCCCCATGTGTCTGCGAGGTGACTGGTGGGCAGAGCCTAGTTGTCTCATTTGGTATCAGAGGTTGTGCCCATCCTTATGTGTGGTGCACTGCCTGGGTTGAGATGTAGGGCCCACAACGAGGACGTTGTGCTCTAAAGGGGGGGGGGTGATTGTAACACTCCCATATGATAAAGGGTTAAATGGCTAAATGATATGACTCATGTCAATAAGGTGAACCTTCCTTTTCAAGATCCTGTCTGATTAGAACTCCACAGTTAAGTGCTCTTGGCCTGGAGTAGTGATCATGATGGGTGACCTTCTAGGACGTTTTCTAGGGTGTGTGTGAGTGAGGACAAAGAACACTAGAAAGGAAATGTGTTGGCCTGTGGGGACTATCATTAGTCAGATGACCCATTCAGGCATGTGGGTGGACCCTGGGGTAGGCCCCACGTGTCTGCGAGGAAACCGGTGGGTGGAGCCCAGTTGTCACACATGGTAATCAAACAATTCAATGAGGATTATGCCATCAGAAAAGAAGAGTCAATCCCTTTGTATGATTACGTTAGTGAGTTAATGGAGGAATTTCCGTCAGAACTGTCATTTTCTATTGTCCCGCGATCACAAAATGCTCAAGATGATGCACTGGCTAATGTAGCCAGAGCTATGGCAGATCCAAGTTGGGAGGAAACAATAACCAATATTGCCCACTATCGTACAGTTTCACCTTATGTTCGAATCATAAAAGAGGAAATCAATGAAATTAGTCCCATCTCTAAACCATATGGTCATACTACAAGATTGATGACACCACTCCCACCTGATAGTGTTAGGAAAGAACAAATCTGGCGACGTTTAGTCAATTTTACTCTTTTTGATAGCCCAGATCACCAAAATATTCTCTACAAGAAAGGTTTTCATGGAAATCTATTCAGATGTATTGATGGTGAAGAGACAATGGATGTCATGAAAGAAGTACATGCAAGAGTCTGTGGTGCCCACCAGTCTGGACATAGACTGTCTGATAAAGTTCAAAGACATAGATAGTTCTGGCCTTCAAAGATACCAGATTGTGTTGATTTAACTAAGAAATATCATTCTTTCCAAGTATATGCCAACTTCATTCATCAATCCATATAGTTTCTTCATACAGCTAAATACTCATGGCTAATTTTCACATGGGGAATAAATGTAGTGGGACCTTACCCTTCGGCTACATCCAAGAAGTTTAAGTATATTCATAATGCTACTGACATATTTTCTAAATGGGAAGAGGAAATACCTATAAATGAGTTTAGTTCTAAAAGAATTGTTAGATTCCTGAATTATAAAATCATTACCATATTTGGTGTTCCTCATACCATATTGATGGACAATGTCACCAATTTCTATTCATCTGAGGTAAGGATGTTTTGTCAAGAATACAACATCAGATCCAACCATTCATCTCGGTATCATGTATCGGCCCATGTCCAAATAGAGTCCTTCAATAAGACTCGATCAAACATACTTCAAAAGATGGTGGATAAAGATAAGAAATCATGGCCTGATAATCTTTTCCATGCTTTATGGGATTATCGGACCACCACCCGCACAACTACACGGTCAACTACATATTCATTTGCATATGAAATAGAAGCAGTCTTTCCCATTGAGGTTCAAGTACCATCACTCATGGTAGACATTTGTGATTTTTCATCTACATATGAACAATCTAAACAGTGATTGGATGAATTTTAACAATTAGATGAAATAATATTGTGCACCCTGCACCACTTGGAAGTCTATCAGAATCAAATATCACGAGCTTTCAATAAAAAAGTTCATCTCCGTTCATTCATTCAAGGAGAATTTGTAACATCCCAAGTAATTAATGAATAATAGATATTTTTATCTATGTCTATTAATGATTAAGATAGTGTTGTAGAGGCTTAAAATGAAAATAAATACAATCTTATGCATGGAATACACTAATATTCTTAAAAGATTGTTTTACTGCCTTTTGATGGAAAACCATTTTTGAATCTATATTTTGACAATTCTATAAACTATTTTTTTCAAAATAAACTTATTCTTTATGATTGGGACATCAAAATTTACCTTGTGTGAATTTTTGGTATTTTTCTGACAATGTTCATTTTTTAATGAATAGTGAAAAATACTGCATTTTACATCAAAACTGCTTTTTAATCTAATTTATTTATATGATTATATTATCTTTTGAATTGGTCTTAATGTGTAATATGAATATATATTTACCATTTTATCCAATGGTGGTCATTGGAATCAATTTCACTTTGAAATTAGACTTAAACTCGTGTCAATCTTTTGATACTTATTGTTTTGTAAAAACACGCTATTTGCTCTGGCAGCGGGAATTAATTATTGAATTAATTAATGTGACTTATATGATTTGAATTTTGTAAAATGGACTTAATTTTTGAATTCGGAATATCAAATATATCTTAGGGTTAATTTTTGGTAATATTCTAAAAAACTTCAATTTTTGATGAATAGTGAAACCACTAAGTGGTAATCAAGCAAACTGATTTTTCAGTTAAATGAAAGTTTACCACTAATTTGTATTGAATTTTGAAAATCCGACATACATGGTTTTCATTAAGAAGTCAAAGGTGGTTCAATGAGATTATAATAATTTTTTGGTGAATAGTAACTTATTAAGTTCTTAATCGCGATTAGTGGTAATTAGGGTAGTTTAAGGTATAAATAATGCTTTAATAATAAGAAATGACCTAGACACATGTCCCAACCTTATTGGTTGTGTCATGGCCGACCAAGAAATTCCATGGGTCAACTTGGGGACCCCATGGAGACACTTTGGTTTAAAAATGACATAAATAACTTTTTATTAAATGTTAAAGTAAAAATGACACAAACAAGAAATGTTTTACGAAATCAATTTTTACATGGGGATATAAAAGTCATATTTTTTATTATGAATAGTCATTGGAAATATAAAAAGATTTCCTACATCATAGTATTTTTTTTATAATTTTTAGACATTAAATAAATTAAATTATTTATGACATAATAATGATGCAGCGATGACATCATTATTTGATGATTTAAATAAAATGGAAAGATAATGTAAAATCTATGAACTACACTTGTCCAAAACTTATTGGATGGGTTTATTTCGAAACCTTATCACCTTATACACGAATTATTTTAATGTGGGACCTTTTAAAACCGAAACACATTTTCATATAAAGTAATATTTCTTTACATTCCAAAAGTGCCCCTCCCCTCCTCTTATAAAAGGCCCCCACCTCTACCTCATTTCACACACTCCTCAAGCCTTTGGATCGGCCAACCCCTGCCCATTTACTCTCTCCACATCCCTCTCCTCATCCTAGAGGATTCCCTTTGGGAATAATCCTTTCAAAGGAAGCCTTTAGGCTCAAATCAAAAGGAGTTACACTTTTAAAGGTAATTCATTCTCTCATGTTCATTTGTTTTATTTTTCTTCTCCAACCTCCTAAACTCTTTTTATTTACTTCTTTTGTAACAAAACCAGTATCCTAAATATACTATTATGTTGTTATAAGATTTATTTGAGCGACACTCTCACACTACTACATCAAATGGTTAAAGAACATACGGTTTCCGTGGATGGCGAAATTATGCCTCCCGAAACGATGATTGTTCAATACCCATTTAACACTTTCAAAGGTGGCCATTATGATGTCACTATTTTTATATATGATATATAATATGTTTATGTTTTCCTTAAGCTTCTGTATTTTTCATTTTTGGCATACCTTTATGGTTTCCATTATGGGTATACGCGATATCTTCATTTTAGGAAGTGCGGACTACCGCCCCCTCAAAGTGATGTGATTCGTTAATGCCATATCTGGGATGTGTAAAGGATGGATTTAAAGTTATTATATATGTTTTCATACTGGAATTATAATATACCTCTATATAATTATTATTTATTTTCATTAAAGTATGAGATAGAAATGAAAGTAGCGTTCATGCGTACGTACGGCTTACCGTCTCCATGAACGGTGCATTTCATTTCTTATCCCCAAATGTAATGTACTATTAAAAGTATATGTATATAATGGATATATATAATGAATGATACATCTAATTGATAAATATAATTCTGGAATTAAAATATACATACCTCTCATTTAATTTTAATTCCATTAATATGAGAAAGAATTGAAAGTAGCGTTCATGCGTACGAACGGCTTACCGTCTCCATGAACGGTGAATTTCATTTCTTACCACTAAATGATTATGTGATATTATAAATACATGTATATGCTGGATATATATGATATATATGATATCCAAATCAGGAATTTCATTCTGGATATAAAGAACTTTTGACCACACGAACAACATGTAATTGTAAGAAGTCAACTTTCGACTTAAGAACCAAATATTGACAAAACAAACATTATTAACTTAAATGGTTTCATAATGTTTATATCATGGAAATAAGTGATATAAAAGGAATAATGAACTTTAAAAAGGTTCTTAATCAAGTATAAATTCACTCAAGTTAATTATTCAGGACGTTAAAGAACGATCGATTCATGTCGGACCCGAGGTAGGGGACTTCGTCTCAATCTCCTTTCATTGAGGCATATTTCATTTTATACACAACATTATTTTATACGGTGTATAAACCCCTTTGAATTTTAATTTTATACAAAAGGAATCTTTTTCTACAAAGCGTTTTAAAAAATGACAAAAAGTAATGTTTCTTTTAACGTACGCGGTGACAACGACCTTTTCCGCCGCCACGAGTATTATTTGGTCTTTGGCTTTCTCAACAAGCCGTAATGTTTTTAGAATAAAATAAATACCATATAATCTTTTATGTATTTTGGTATTGAAAATGGTTTTGAAAAAGGATTCTATTATGTCAATATATTTATGGTATATTGTGATTGAAATGTGGAAATGTTATTATTCCTTTATATTGGTTTTATGTTTTATGATTTTTTTACTGGTACTTGGACATTTTAACGGGTGGTTACGTTATAAACCATATGACGGGTGGTGCCGTGAATACTAGGACGTGTGGTTACGTTATGACCTCCAAGGCATTGGGTATGGAAGTCGGCCGTATGGCTATTCCATTAAGTATGTATGGAAATTGGCCGTATGGCTATTCAATTAAGTGATATGTGTGGAAGTTGACCGTATGGTTATTACACTTAAGTATGTTTATGTCCCAAGTTACCTTTATATATGTTATGTGTTCTTTATATGGGTTTTATGGACATACTTTGGTTACAAATAGGTATGTAATGATACTTTATTCAGTGAAGAGTTTTTACTACTTCATGAAGGTGAAGGTATTACTTTGATAGAGTATACATGGTTTACTTGATTTTGAAAAACTAATAGTTTTCATTCTTTGTGTATCCCTTACTGAGCTTTTTATGCTCACCCCAAGTTTTTTTGAAATGTTTTTCACAGGACTTAATGTGGAATAAGGTCAAGGATGGGATCAAGGGAATGTCATGCTATATAAAACATGGAACTATACATGTTTCTTTCAAGAGTTTTTTTTATTATGGAAACATAGTATAAGTTACTACTTTGTAATCTTTTGAGATGTAATAGTTATGTTCTAATTCTCTAAAACTCTAAACCTGAAAAGATCCTCAACGTGAATTATTCTTTTAATTCAATATTAAGTAAGGTTTAAGGCTGGGGCCTTATAATTGGTATCAAAGGTCGGTTTAGACAACTTTAGGAGTTAGAAAAGTGTTAAATTATAATATGATTGAAATGATATAGCATTTACGGATTACCATGTTGCTTCGCCTAAGATATTTCTGTGTTCAGAATGGTTTTCCGCAGAGGAAACAATGAAGCTATGTTGGGACGACATCAGGAGGAAGATAACCTTCCAAATCAGCAACCTGAGATGGTAGGAATCGGAACTGAACAGTTTGTTGCAGTGATGGCACAGTTGACTCAGTCTATAAATGGTGGTGGTATCCATGCACGAGATCAGCCAGATCGACCGCAGAGGAACATGCCAGTGGTGGAACATTTCATGAGGCAACATCCCCCATCATTCAAAGGATTATCTGACCCTGTGCAAGTTGAAGGGTGTATTAAAGCACTGGAGAATATTTTTGATGTCATGGAGTGTTCAGAACATCAAAAGGTTAGTCTTGTTGTTTACCGTTTTGAAGGTGAAGCTGATCAGTGGTGGTCGATGGTGAAAAATATAAGGGATAGTGATGAGATTGAGGATCTTCACTGGGACGAATTCAATGGTATGTTTCTTGAGAAATATTTTCCTAAGGTGGTTCGTCTTAGGATGGAAAAACAGTTCCTTGAATTGAGGCAGGAGGATGATTCAGTGGCTGCTTATGATGAAAAGTTCACTCGATTGGCAAGGTATGCTCCAAACTTCATATGAGATCTTGATAGTAAAATAAACCGTTTTTACTCAGGGTTAAAGCCAAAGTATCGAAGGGATTTAGCTTCTCGTGAGTTCAAAAGTTATGAAAAACTTGTTCGATGTGCGGAGAAGGTGGAAATGGAGTTTTCCGATGATCAGGTGTTCTTTGACAAACAACAGAATAAGAGGTCCAGTTGGCAGGAAAAGGGGAAGAATTCATCAAAGAAGCAAGGAGGTAAGAAAACCAAATATCAATCCTGTGAGAAGTGTGGTAAAATGCATCCTGGAGAATGTTTATCCAAGTCTGGTAAGTGCTTTCGGTGTGGTAAGTCTGGTCATATTGCTCGTAACTGTAAGGAAGATGATCAAGCATGAAATTAAAAGCCAACGGTAAGATGTTTTAAGTGTAATGAAATGGGTCATTATGCAAACGAGTGTCCAACGAAGAACTCAACTGGGGGAATGCAGCAAAATACAAGCAAAAAGGGGTAGTGAAATCCTTTGCAACAACTTCAGCAGATGTTGGGCCATCGAATGAAGTGGTATCAGCTCCAGGGAGCTCAGTATTTTTCAAAGATTGACTTGAGGTCGGGGTACGGTCAGTTGAAAGTAAAAGAAGCAGACGTTCCGAAGACTGCGTTCCGTACTAGATATGGCCATTATGAATTTGTAGTTATGCCTTTTGGGTTAACCAATGCACCTATTGTATTCATGGACCTTATGAATAAATTTTTCCATGAGTTCTTGGATAAGTTTGTGTTTGTGTTTTGAGGTTTGGGAAGAGGTTATGTGTGCCTTGTGATTCATAGTTGAAGAATGAGTTGTTATGTGAGGCTTATAGTTCCCCGTTTTCAGTTCATCCTGGCAGTACTAAGATGTACAGAGATCTGCGGGAGTATTACTGGTAGGATGGAATGAAAAGAGATATTGTTGATTTTACTGTGAAGTGTTTGACATGTCAACAGGTTAAAGCAGAGCGACAGTTACCGAAAGGGATGCTTCAGCCTTTACCAGTTCCAGAGTGGAGATGGGAAAACATATCCATGGACTTTGTTGTGGGATTACCGAGGACATATCGAGGTAATAATGCAATCTGGGTTATTATTGATCGCTTGACCAAATCTGCTCATTTCCTTTCTATACGAGATACTTTTTCTCTAGATCAAATTTCCCGTTTGTATCTTAAAGAGATAGTTAGGTTACATGGAGTTCCTCTCTCCATTGTATCTGATCGTGATCCCAGGTTCACATCTAACTTTTGGAATGGCCTTCAGAAGTCGTTGGGTACGAAAATAAATTTTAGTACAACTTTTCATCCTCAATCAGATGGGCAGTCAGAACGAACAATTCAGACCTTGGAGGATATGCTATGAGCTTGTTCGATGGATTATCAGGGAAGTTGGGACCAACATTTTTCTTTGGTTGAATTTTCATATAATAACAGTTTTCATTCCAGTATACAGATGGCACCATTTCAGGAATTATATGGGAAGCGGTGTCGAACTCCGGATTTCTGGGATGAAGTGGGTGAAAGGAAGTTGATGGGACCAGAATTGGTAGAAGAGATGGCAGAAAAAGTTCAGATGATTCAGAAGCACATGAGAACAGCTCAGAGCAGGCAGAAGAGTTATGCGGACAACAGGAGGAAGGATCTCTCTTTTGAGGTAGGTGATCATGTTTTTCTCAAGGTTTCTCCTTGGAAAAGTGTGATGAGATTTGGTAAGAAAGGAAAGCTGAGTCCAAGGTTTATTGGACCATACGAAATTATGGAAAGAGTTGGATCAGTTTCTTACCGAGTGGGTTTATCTCCGAGTTTATCTCAGGTACACAATGTTTTTCATGTTTCAATGTTGAGGAAGTATATGCCAGATCCATCTCATGTTTTGAGTCCAGAGGTAGTTCAGCTGGAAGAGAACCTATCTTATGAGGAACAACCGGTCCAGATTCTTGACCACAGGGAGAAAGTGTTACGGAATAAGGTGATTAAGAAGGTAAAGGTTTTGTGGAAAAACCACATGATTGAAGAGGCAACATGGGAATCTGAAAATGTAATGAGGGATAAGTACCCCCATTTATTTGATAAGTAAATAAATTGCGGGGACGCAATTTTCTAAAGGGGGGAAGGATGTAACATCCCAAGTAAGTAATGAATAATAGATATTTTTAACTATGTCTATTAATTATTAAGATAGTGTTGTAGAGGCTTAAAATGAAAATAAATACAATCTTATGCATGGAATACATTAATATTCTTAAAAGATTGTTTTACTGCCTTTTGATGGAAAACCATTTTTGAATCTATATTTTGACAATTTTATAAACTATGTTTGTCAAAATAAACTTATTCTTTATGATTGGGACATCAAAATTTACCTTGTGTGAATTTTTGGTATTTTTCTGACAATGTTCATTTTTTAATGAATAGTGAAAAATACTGCATTTTACATCAAAACTGATTTTTAATCTAATTTATTTATATGATTATATTATCTTTTTAATTGGTCTTAATGTGTAATATGAATATATATTTACCATTTTATCCAATGGTTGTCATTGGAATCAATTTCACTTTGAAATTAGACTTAAACTGGTGTCAATCTTTTGATACTTATTGTTTTGTAAAAACACGCTATTTGCTCTGGCAGCGGGAATTAATTATTGAATTAATTAATGTGACTTATATTATTTGAATTTTTTAAAATGGACTTCATTTTTGAATTCGGAATATAAAATATAGCTTAGGGTGAATTTTTGGTAATTTTCTGAAAAACTTCAATTTTTGATGAATAGTGAAACCACTAAGTGGTAATCAAGCAAACTGATTTTTCAGTTAAATGAAAGTTTACCACTAATGTGTATTGAATTTTAAAAATCCGACATACATGGTTGTCATTAAGAAGTAAAATGTGGTTCAATGAGATTATAATAATTTTTTGGTGAATAGTAACTTATTAAGTTCTTAATCGCGATTAGTGGTAATTATGGTAGTTTAATGTATAAATAATGCTTTAATAATAGGAAATGACCTAGAACAATGTCCCAACCTTACTGGTTGTGTCATGGCCGACCAAGAAAAGACATGGGTCAACTTGGGGACCCCATGGAGACACTTTGGTTTGGAAATGACATAAATAACTTTTTATTAAATGTTAAAGTAAAAATGACACAAACAAGAGATGTTTTACGAAAACAATTTTTACATGGGGATATAAAAGTCATATTTTTTATTATAAATATTCATTGGAAAGATAAAAATATTTCCTACATCATAGTAGTTTTTTTATAATTTTTAGACATTAAATAAATTAAATTATTTATGACATAATAATGATGCAGCGATGACATCATTATTTGACGAGTTAAATAAAATGGAAAGATAATGTATAATATATGAACTAAACATGTCCAAAACTTATTGGATGGGTGTATTTGGAAACCTAATCACCTTATCCACGAATTATTTCAATGTGGGACCTTTTAAAACCGAAACAAATTTTCAAATAAAGTAATATTTTTTTTCATTCCAAAAGTGCCCCTCCCCTCCTCTTATAAAAGGCCCCCACCTCTACCTCATTTCACACACTCCTCAAGCCTTTAGCTCGGCCAACCCCTTCCCATTTACTCTCTCCAAATCCCTCTCCTAATCCTAGAGGATTCCATTTGGGCATAATCCTTTCAAAGGAAGCCTTTAGGCTCAAATCAAAAGGAGTTACACTTTTAAAGGTAATTCATTCTCTCATGTTCATTTGTTTTATTTTTCTTCTCCAACCCCCTAAACTCTTTTTATTTAATTCTTTTTTAACAGAACCAGTATCCTCAATATACTATGATGTTTTTATAAGATTTATTTGAGTGACACTCTCACACAACTACATCAAATAGTTAAAGAACATACGGTTTCTGTGGATGGCGAAATTATGCCTCCCGAAACGATGATTGTTCAATACCCATTTAACACCTTCAAAGGTGGCCATTATGATGTCACTATTTTTATATATGATATATAATATGTTTATGTTTTCCTTAAGATTCTGTATTTTTCATTTTGGGCATAACTTTATGGTTTCCATTATGGGTATACGCGATATCTTCATTTTAGGAAGTGCGGACTACCGCCCCCTCAAAGTGATGTGATTCGTTAATGCCAAATGTGGGACGTGTAAAGGATGGATTTAAAGTTATTATATATGATGTTATACTGGAATTATAATATACCTCTATATCATTATTATTTCTTTCCAGTAAAGTATGAGATAGAAATGAAAGTAGCGTTCATGCGTACGTACGGCTTACCGTCTCCATGAACGGTGCATTTCATTTCTTATCCCCAAATGTAATGCACTATTAAAAGTATATGTATATAATTGATATATATAATTAATGATACATATAATTGATGAATATAATTCTGGAATTAAAATATACATACCTTTCATTTAATTTTAATTCCATTAATATGAGAAAGAAATGAAAGTAGCGTTCATGCGTACGAACGGCTTACCGTCTACATGAACGGTGCATTTCATTTCTTACCTCTAAATGATTATGTGATATTATAAATACATGTATATGCATGATATATATGATATATATGATATCCAAATCAGGAATTTCATTCTGGATATAAAGAAATTTTGACCACACGAACAACATGTAATTGTAAGAAGTCAAATTTCGACTTAAGAACCAAATATTGACAAAACAAACATTATTAACTTAAATGGTTAAATAATGTTTACAACATGGAAATAAGTGATATAAAAGGAATAATGAACATTAAAAAGGTTATTAATAAAGTATAAATTATCTCAAGTTTATTATTCAGGACGTTAAAGAACGATCGATTCAAGTCGGACCCGAGGTAAGGGACTTCGTCTCTATCTCCTTTCATTGAGGCATATTTCGTTTTATACACAACATTCTTTTATAAGGTGTATAAACCCCTTTGACTTTTACTTTTATACAAAAGGAATCTTTTTCTACGAAGCGTTTTAAAAAATGACAAAAAGGAATGTTTCTTTTAACGTACGTGGAGACAACGACCTTTTCCGCCGCCGCGAGTATTATTTGGTCTTTGGCTTTCTCAACAAGCCGTAATGTTTTTAGAATAAAATAAATACCATATACTCTTTTATGTATTTTGGTATTGAAAATGGTTTTGAAAAAGGATTCTATTATGTCAATATATTTATGATATATTGTGATTGAAATGTGGAAATGTTATCATTCCTTTATATTGGTTTTATGTTTTATGATTTTATACTGGTACATGGACATTTTAACGGGTGGTTACGTTATAAACCATATGACGGGTGGTGCCGTGAATACCAGGACGGGTGGTTATGTTATAACCTCCAATGCATTGGGTATGGAAGTCGGTCGTATGGATATTCCATTAAGTATGTATGGAAATTGGCCGTATGGCTATTCCATTAAGTGATATGTGTGGAAGTCGACCGTATGGTTATTCCACTTAAGTATGTTTATGTCCCAAGTTACCTTTATATATGTTATGTGTTCTTTATATGGGTTTTATGGTAATACTTTGGTTACAAAAAGGTATGTAATGATACTTTATTCAGTGAATAGTTTTTATTACTTCATGAAGGTGAAGGTATTACTTTGATAGAGTATACATGGTTTACTTGATTTTTAAAAACTAACAGTTTTCATTCTTTGTGTATCCCTTACTGAGCTTTTTATGCTCACCCCAAGTTTTTTTGAAATGTTTTTCACATGACATAATGTGGAATAAGGTCAAGGATGGGATCAATGGAATGTCATGCTATATAAAACATGGAACTAGACATGTTTCTTTCAAGAGTATTTTTTATTATGGAAACTTAGTATAAGTTACTACTTTGTAATCTTTTGAGATGTAATAGTTATGTTCTAATTCTCTAAAACTCTAAACCTGAAAAGATCCTCAACGTGAATTATTCTTTTAATTCAATATTAAGTAAGGTTTAAGGCTGGGGCCTTATAGAATTGGTATTGGTCCTCATAACTCCAATGATACCAGGAAAGAATCCTCCAAATATTGAGCCATTGTGGGAAAGACCTTATTCAATACATAAGGTCTACTCTAATGGAGCATATTCGTTAATCTCAATGGATAGAGAACTCATTACAACTCCAACCAATATTAGATTCATGAAAAATAATTTTTTGTTACACAAATACATACGTCCTGCAAGACTATAAACTGCATAACTTTTGTTCCTGCTACATGACACTGAACTGTGCAGCACCAATAGTCTTCACTGTAAGACTTTATACTGCATAGTCACCAATAGTCCTCACTACAAGACTTTAAACTACTTAGCCACTCATTCTTCCAACATGACGTTAAATTGTGTTCCCCTTTTTTCTTCCGGCATGACGTTAAACTATAAACAATCCCTTATTCATCCTACATGACATTAAACTGTAAATATTCGTCCATCATGACTTTTAAAATGTAAAAAAGTCCCAAAATGCATCCCACGTGATGTTAAATTGTGCATCGTTAGGGTTGTTGATACCTCTTGTTTCTCACACCAATCATGACTCACCTGAGCTTAGAGTAATCTTCAACCATAACACCTTCTATGGGCCGTTAACCATGTGTAATTCCAAACATCAACTTCTGGTTGTCCTCAAATACAACTTGATCACCAATTAATTCTTAATCGAACTACAAGGACTTTGATCCTTTCCTTATAGGCTAGGTACGTAGGCAACCTTTTGAGGTTCAATCCCAAAACCAATCTGTTCACATCGGTTCACCTTTGTCCCACATGATGTTAAACTGTGTACGTCCTGTTTTTCCCTACTACAAGACACTAAAATGTGCATCACCATCATCCTTGCTATACGACGTTAAACTATACAGTCCCCCATTATCCCTCGCTTAAGAGGGAATCATCATTGACATTGATATCCAATCATGTCATATTTCAAAAACTATGTGCATACATGGTAATTCCCAAAACATTAATCACTGTTCAAACCATCATTGCACTAAAGTCATCTTTCACCCTTCAGTTGTACGAACCGAATATGTACATAGGGAATTTCAAGAACTACCTATGTCTTGATTCTCATGCTTATGGGAATCATAGGAACATTCGATTGTCACATGAACCCAGCCCCAAGTCTTTGGGCCTAACCCCAAATTCCACTTTCAGTCCCCTGGATGGAAAGTCCCCCTACGAGCACATGGTGTGATATGAATAACCTGGTCTTTATTCACATCAGGATTATAAACAAATTCATGATGTGTCTCCCTCTTTATGTTCTAATTTTTATGACTCTAAAATAAGATCTACTATATTCACATCCCACAAGATGTTAAACTGTATTTCAAGAACTACATATGGCTTGATTCTCATCCTTATGGGATACGTATTGAAGTCCATCACCTCAGTTTAGAACCCAGCCACAACATGATTATGGTTAGCATTGGATTGTGTATCTTTTTCGTGCATTGGACAATACACATTATCATGTTTCATACTCCTAACCTTAAATACATCCAGATCTCCATAGCCATTTTCCTGATTTCTGGTCACAAAATGTTTGATACCCAGGAATTCTTTTGCCTGACTATGCAGCACGTTCCCTAAGGTGGCCTTGCATATGTAGTCTACATAATGGACCTATCATTCAAAAGATGTTATTATTTGACTATGAAGCCATTTCCCTTAAGTTTCCCTACTTTATTCAACCCCTTATTGGGTTTTTCAAATAGTGGTAACTTCAATCGTGGGGAGAAAAACCCTTTTTGTCTTTATTGGTCCTAACGACGATATGTAGGGATCTGCCAAAAAAATAGCATTCCTTAACATATTTGTCCCATAACATTTTTCATGATATGAATGTATTCAAGTATATGGTTTATATTTCCCTTCCCTACGTTTGGGTAAGACCATCGCAGGAGTGATATTCATCCAATTATTTGACAATCTGGATTGGAAATATCCACTCCATATTCAAGTACCTCTCTCTATATAGAAGACTCTATGCTTTGGAAAATTTGAATATTTATAAACATCTTCTAGATTTTTAGCAATAGAAATGTAAAATTTCTGAGAGTTCTTTTTCCTGACTATGCAGCACAAGCCCCTAGGTGGCCTTGCATAAACAAGTCTAAATAACCGACCTGTCAGCCAAATGATGCTATTATTTGACTATGCAGCCAATTCCCTTAAGTGGCCCTGCATAATTCAACCCCTAACGGGTTTGTCAACTAGTGGTAACTTCATTCTTATGAAGTATTTTCTATAATTCCTTTTATCCATTTTCCCATGTCATTCGTCAGATTCAAAATTTCTTACATCATAGTTTACAATTTCCTCCTCCACACTTGAAGGTGGTAATATGTTTTCAAGCAAATTATCAAGGTATGAGTCAATTTTAATCCATTTGGTCAAAACTATTTGACCTTAAACAATATCCTTTTTATGTCCGACGTGCATGACATTAAACTACCCACAGAAGACAAGGGAAATCTGAAAAAAATCGAATCCCAGCTCACTAAAACGTACATTTTGTATGATTTAGGAAATATTGAGCAATAAAAAGATTCAATGTTTGTAGGGTTATTTTTTATAATCCTATAAAAAAAACTATGTTTACTAGCCCCATTAGATTAGGTAAAATGTAAAGGAATAAGCAAGAGGATATAGGTACAAATGATTGAAGATGAAAGTGTTTTTCATTAATGCACAAGAGTTAGAAGGACATCCATAGATTAGAGTCTATTCTCTTCTTAAATAATTACAAGATACTTTCAACATAACTCTTCTTTTGAATTATAGAATCTCGAGCTTCATCAGTAGCCACCTAGAACTCATTCATTCAACTGGAAACAATAAGAGACAAAATGATACCGACTCTTCATGGAACAATTGTTAAATAATGTTCTTGAGTGCGATTTGAGGAAATTTTTTACTAATCAAACAATGACTATGTTTCTGTCCAAGATACTTTAAAGATGGATACATTGATTTGAGAATGGAGAATTGGAGGTAAATATCTATTTGGAGGGAGTACTCTTTTCATATATTCATGATATTTCTTCATGTACTTGGCCAAATCTGGGAGAGTGTTGTCACAGATATCATAATAGTCATGGCCAATGATGTTCATCATATCATCAATTCCCTTGCTATCAAACTCATCAGCCGATCCAATTATTCTTGGAGCCATTGAATATGCACAAAGATCGAATAATTAACTTTTAAGTAAGTTTGGTTTTCAAAATTTTTTTGATGAAATTCAAAAAAATGGCTAATGAATTAAGGTGCGCATGCCCCATATTGTTGCGCAAGTCCAAGTTGGTCATGCATGTTTTACCGTGCTATTACTCTCGCGCATGTCAGAAACTCACTGCAGAAGCGCAACACCAATAAAATCGTGAACAAACGGAAAGAAAAGTCACTTGCCCGAACGAGAGCTACTTGTTCTCTGAGAGCTCATAAGAAATTGAAACTGAGTGCCTTGCACGAAGTGATGATGCATATTTTATGCAATTCCATACCCCTGCGCACTAGACCATGCGTACTAGAAGCATACCTACGTACCTAGTACTTGCGTGCTGAAGTACCTTATTTCTCATTTTCCCTCAGTGTCAAATCCTAATTCCTTTTTCGGATCCAACTCTGAGGTGGGGGTTTTATTGACAATCTTTTCCATCATATAGTTTTTGTGAATGGAAAAGGGTAATACCTTAACCACTATGAGATTAATCCTTTGAAGAAAACAGAAATTGAAAAAGGCATGAAAAAAGAACTCTCTAAACATGGGTCACGCAAGTTTCATTATGGTCTCTCAAGTATACTTGGGTGCCACATATGGGTCGCGCAAGTCACTTGTGCGCCCTATTATTTTTTCACCCAAGGTCATCAGATGGCCTATAGATACCCCTTGTGGGCCCCCCATTTTGAGGACGAAAAATCCAAAATGTCAAAAGTACAAGTGTCTTTTGTTACTGCAGATCAAATTAAAAAAACACTAAGGTACCATAAACAACGACATCAAATAATTCGGAAGAATCATGAACAAAGGCCTCTATGCCTGGAGCTAGTCTTGCTCTTGTCCACCTTCTCCCGGAGCTCGAGGTGAACAATCTAGGGGTGGTGGTAGTAGTGCTCGATGACTCTGACAACCATCCGCTGAAGGACCTGCCAAATTGCCTCGTCCACCGCTCGGCTGATGCTCAAGGTTCTGTCACTTCCTTTGTCTCGATGGATCGTCTAATGCATGATGATCAACTATGTGGGGAGTCGCACAGTCACGTGCACTGTGACCCAGTCCCCTTCATGAAAAAACAGACCATTCTCTATTCAAAGCTTCCTCAGCCTTAGGTGCCTTGTACCCCCAATTCCACATCTTGGGTTCGTCTAACAGTAGATATATCCCGCTTGTGCCCCAGTTTCATCTGCCTACTTCCTTCTTCAGATGACTCGACTTCTATCAGAATGCCATGCGACAAGTGCAGTAGATCTTGAGCATTCACAGAGCGTAGAGTTGCTAGTACAAACTCTGTCCTGAAAAGACCCTTAATATTTCCCCAGGGGAGGGACACCTCATCGTAAAACTAGAGCATTAGGCTCCACCACTTCTCAGCTGCTCCCTGAAAAAGACTAACAGCTAGGTGCACCACCAAGTCAGCAGGTGTCCGAACTATGTGGAAAACTCATGCTACAAACTCCATCCAGCACCCACCCGTCTGAAAATCTACCTCTCCTAGAAACCACAGAGGCCTCTATCACAGGAACACGTGCAATGCGTTCAATCAGCACGAACCCTCTTCTTCTCGGGCAGGTGGCAATGATATCCCAACAGGTTGTGGTACCGCCGGTGCCTCCACTGTGATGTGGCCCTGCACCGAGGCCTCATCACTCAGTGGGATACCATCGTGCTCTCCAATCAG
This sequence comes from Viscum album, assembly GCA_963277665.1. Classification (NCBI taxonomy): domain Eukaryota; kingdom Viridiplantae; phylum Streptophyta; class Magnoliopsida; order Santalales; family Viscaceae; genus Viscum; species Viscum album. Next base: position 1,293,125,723 of record OY728119.1, read on the forward strand.
AACCCACATTTACTGTCTAAGTGAAGACATCCTGAAAAGAAGCAGGTTCTCCATGATCAAAAGTATACCTGGTGAGTGGAATCGAAGTAAACTTTTGAAAACACAAACACAATTAGTGTTTTCATGCACTGAGTCAGAAATCAGTAGTCAGGGTACTGGTGTATGGATACGTCGGCCACCGCACAAACACTGGACTCCTTGAGCTGAAAACCACACTTAGTACCCTTAACAATATTTCTTCACAAAAAAGATAGATCAGAGTCATAAGTTATACTGTAGAACCGACTCCTCTGATACCAATTTGTCACGACCTGTCCTCGGGGCCCATGTCGTTACTATCCCAAGCCCGCCACCCATAGGATAGGGGCTGGCGACTAGCACCAAAGGTGAATCCCTGATAAAAAAGGAAGGCATTTCCTTTAAACCTGTAACACACACAGTCTGAACAAAAGCAGTAGAAGTAAAAGGTACTAATATAGAAAAGAATGGTGTGTTGAAAGTATGTGGGCCAGTATACAAACCCAACTGAACAACAAGTACAAGTACAAAAAAATGGAAAATAACTCATGGATGGTCCACCGGGGAATCCTAGCTAAATGGTAGGTATAGATCTCGAAAAAATCGTCCCAGCAGAATGTCCCGTCTAGTTCCGCTCAGAGCAGCCTTCCATCTGTCACTCTCAACATCGATCAATACTGAACATTGTCTTCACAGATCACAACAAGGTGTGGGAAAATCCCATCCAGTGGTGAGTATAACAATACTCAGTAAGGGACCCCAAAACCCCCATAGGTCTCCCAAAATCCACTAAGGATAAACCACAGTAGTAAGATAAAATCAAAAAGTATCAACCATCCTTACTTAGGTATATGACCATACATATACCTAAGTTACCAATCAAAAATAGACTCCAAATCTTTATCCCAACCACATTCCGTTCAACATGTGTAGAATCAATCCACAAAGAATGTACACCACAAGCTGTATCCCATAGGTACAACTCACAGAAGAAATCCACATGGGCTTCACCACAATATATCCACAAAGAAACATCCAAGAAGAAACATTCACCCTTACTTAGGTATATGACCATACTTATACCTAAGTCATCATGTGTAAAAATCTAATACATGAGTTAAACATGAAGGTAATGACTCATCTCACACTAGGATTTCAGTGAAGTATATAATTACGGATGATTTGTCACGAAGCTAGATCATCTTATTCCGTAAAGAGGCACTGCTTCGGACCATATGGAGTCTGACCCAAACAAGATCGATTTGTACTAAACCTTGCTATGACCCACACAAGATTGGTATGCGCTAACCCACACAGGATAACTGAGGGCTGACCCACACCGGATCTGACACACATAGGCTCGTTTTGCGAAGACCCTCACAGGATTACTGAGCGCTGATCCACCCAGGATCTGACACACATAGGATCGGTATACGCTGACCCACACAAGATCACTGATCACTGACCCACATAGTATCTATCCCACATACGATTGGTATGCGCTGACCCACACAGGATCACTGAGCACTGGCCACTGTATGATCTGTCTCCAACCACTGCCTCCCTATAAGCCCCTGGTTCATCTTTCACTGTTGAACAATAGATATCTGTAAAAAACAAAAACAACAGTCTGTCAATGTTTTTGATCCTATATGGTATCTCAGTAAAAAATTCGTCATTGTCGAACCCATCGAGGAATCCTGGTACAGTAGTAGGTCCACGTAAGATCCTATCATCTCAGTCGATGCCAGCCATAGGGTTCCCGCACACAACATGCTTGATTCCAGGAGGGTCTTCTCCTTGAGCAAAGAGTTTATACATCAACTAACCCGAAGTCTTGAGTTTATTTATCCTGCAGTTCCATATCATCATAAGAAACCAACGCGACAGACGACGCGTCAATCGGACGCCCGTTCTTTGAATTATTTTCTTTTCCGCTCCAAGGGCCCTGTTGAATTTAGGTTCAATCCACCCGGCATACCCCAACGGTGTCCAAAAATAATGTGGGGTATTCCAAAAGAACCGTATCGGTCCTAGACTTCCATCTCCTTAGGCAGTTCATCAATCAGACACCTGTATCCCAAGATAGGGGCAAAATGGTGTAAACTGGCCAAACGGGTCTAGGTCCGGTCCGACCCAGTTCATACTGGGGTCTGACCCAGCCTGTGGGTCCGACGCGTTCCGAGGAAGCGGCCTGGCCTAAGGGGGCCGGCCCGACCTGAGGGCATCCCGACCGAAGGGGGCCCAGCCAGTAGGCGGCACGCGTGGCCGGCGGGCATGCAGCCTTGGTGGTCGGCTTGCAAGCTGGCCATAGGGTCCGGATGGCTGCGCGTGGGTGGGGGGTGGGGGTGTGTTACACCCCCTGCCTTCTTCTTAGAAGCGGAACTAGGCACCAGTTCAGGAATCCCACAGGACCCGGGGGGCCCCGACTTGTCCAGATGGTCGAGCGGCTAGCCGGTTCCGCCAACCAATGCGGACTGATGGCGCCGTGCCCCTCCGCCACAGCCCTCCCTGGCCGCGGTTCTGCACCACCTGTACGGCACGACGGTGCCACAACCCTTCACCCCGACCCTTTTGGCCACGGCTCCCCTACACGCGCAGTGAGATAGCATCGTGCCATGTTCGACCGTCGCGGACCGCATGGACGTGACCCCTCTACCGCGTGGCACGATGGCAGCCCACCTTCTTTCGACAGCCGCAGACCTCATGGCTGTGACCCCCTTCCTCCGACGTGGTGTGACGACACCTTGAACCTCCAACACCCTCACGGCCCATGGTGGTTGTGAACCCGCTCTTCTCACGGCTCTGGCGACCTGGTGGAAAATGTGCCGCCGGTTTCTTCCGCAGCCGGCTCGTAGTTGGTCACTGCGTAAACCGCCACGGCCCGTCGGCCGCTGCCCGTTCCTCCGGTGGTGTCGTTGCGCCACCACCACAGTTAACCAATCAAGAACCAATGAGGGGACTTCGGGCCATGTTTTTTCGGCCCGCACCCTCCACGTTAGGTTATCAAAATTGGCCAACATTGATCCACAATAAACGATGAAGAAAGAGGATTTAATTCAATCAAAACAACCCATACCTCGCTTGTCGACGATCGTTGACGGAGTTGCGGGAAAAGGTGGGCGTTGATTCTTCATTCGTTGCGTTCTTCATGCACTCCCAAATCTCAATCTTGTGCGTCTGAAGTGTTCGGAGGTGATGAAGTTGAAGATGGCGTTCTTTGCATTCTTAGTTGGAGAGTTCCCCTCCTTCCCCAAGCTCCACCCAAAAGATTATGCCAACCAAAATAAAATAATAGCATATCCTCTATCATAATGGTTGGCATGAATTATAATGGATTCAATTAATTAATTGAAAGGCATAAATTAATTAATTGAGGGAGTTGGCACATTAAAATAATGGGGGAAAGTGAAGAGTTTTCATCCCACATTAATGGGGGGTTAAAGGGGGTTCAAAGCCCATGTGGGCCCCACCCATTTGATTGCAAGAGATGTCAAACATCAGGTGGGCCCCACCAAAATAAATCTTTTTAAGAGAGATTATGTGAATGTGGGACCCACCTCTATCCTCCACTTGGAGTTTTTAACCACCAACAAATAAATATAAGGACACATTATTTTACTTTTATTTTATTTAAAAACCCCAAAAACAATATTCCATTCTCGACAGAACGTTGTTGCGGTGAAGTTATCACTAAGCAATCACTGATGCTGTAAGTTCAACGACGCCCTCAGATTTCAGTTTCAAGCATCGGTTCAAAAGTTATAAAATCAAGCTCGTACTTTTACTGAATGTTCCTGGACAAAACATCAGAAATTGATTCTGGGCACACCGGGCCTCGGAATCAATCACCGTAAATTTTTGCAGACTCATAAAAATCCCATGAATTTAAGAAAAAAATTCCCACAAAAATTCCAGGTCTTTTACAGGATTTTATACACTAATTTATACATTGTTGCATTGAAAATATTTGGATTTGATTTTCTGGGTGAGATATCATCATAGGTATGTTGTCCACAATGAATGTTCGGGGTAGGATCCCTATAATTCATCCCTATGCTACCATGAGGAGGATTATTATGGAATGTATCACATTTATTTTTGGGTAAATGGTTTTAGGATCCCTGAGATACAATAAATATGTTAATTATAAACTCACTGATTTTATAAATGATTTGGATTGGATTGCGATTCTCATCATTTATTGTGGTCAGAATATGCATACATGCCATTTGGGGTTGATCAGAAATCTGAGACAACTGTGCAAAAAATCTCTAGAATATCCTAGTTTCTGTATTTGGATTTTGTAGATATATGGGACCATTTATTTGATACTAATAAAATATATTGAGAATATTAATCACTATCAGTAGTGGAAAAACCCAAAAATCTAATGTAGGAAAATTATATTCGATAACATGATTGACACAAAACACCAAGCGTGTAAGAGAATATAATATACTAAGGCATTATAATATATTTATTATTTTAATTTTTTTAATTTGTTAAATATATTTTAAAAATTTCAAAACCGAGTTTGCATATTCTACAAGAAATGACGAGTTTCCTTAATGGATTGCTCTGCATGTAAGACCAAGTTTAACTAAACTATAATATATTATTAAAATATTAAGTTTTAATATGATAAAATAGATACTAGTATTTATACCATAGGTTATGAATAATATTATATAACCATTAAAAATATATAGTTTATTAAAATGTAAAATTAATTCACTAGTTAGAATTTAATTAGAAATTAATATAACAACCAATTGAATATAATTTGAATCTTTATATAGAAATCCTTTTTATGCTCATGAAGCTATTTTTTTTAAAACATTAAATTAATTAAAATTTTTATGTGATATTAATTTAACATATATATATATATATTATAAATTACATGATTTTTTATATTCATTTAATGTATTTTATAACATAAATTGAGAACAAACCCAATATTACACATAAAAGCTAGAGTTTAATAAAGGCACTTCTACCGCCTTTTAATTAAGAACCAATTATAAATGAAAATTTTGAAACTTCTTAAATATAATATATGAATATAAAATTAATTTTTGAATGTGAAACATAAAAATTAGCATAGGGTGAATTGTTGTCATTTTTCGGCCAAGTTACATTTTTAATGAATGGTGAAAATAATGAATTTCATTTCAAAACCTCTTTTCCATATAAAGAATTTATAATTATAAATTATATTTTAACATATATTAAATATTAATTTGATAAATTTTATTCCATTTAATCTATTTTATTTTATTCTAATCAATTTCACATTAAAATTTCATATAATTACGTAGCTATTTTCGAAACATGTTTACTTTGTAACCCCGCTTTATGATACCGTCTGTAGGATTAAATTTAAATTAATTTAGATAAATAATATTATTGGAAGTTGTAAAAATTGATTTTATATTATGAATCTTCATAATTTAAAATTTTGAATAAGGTGATCATAGTTTTGACACAAAATATTAGTGAAACAAATTAATATTATGATTTACAATTAATGTGAAATTAAGAATAAGAAGGGAATATAATTTAAATATAATAGCCAAAACGACCTAAAAACTTGTACAAAGAATATTATGTAGATGTATATAAAAATTATGTTACCTTTGATCTAATTTGGATAATTATTGGAGCCAATTTCAATGAAAAAAACATGGGTGGAATTCCATTTTCAAAAATTTACAAGAGTGTAACTCCTCCACTAGAAGAAGAAACTCACCATACAAGTTTTTCACACCTCTAAAGAAAAAATTCCTTGACTAATATCATCATAAATATATCATAATTATTCCTACAATTACCCTATAACCCTCACATTATTCATAATGTCAACCATGGATGCCCTTTGGTTAAAGAAAGGGTTACCCAATTAAGAGGTAACACCCCCTCAAAATTTTTAGTATTATTTCTTTTTCCACTATTTAAATTATTTTTATTAAATGATTATATAACAAAAAAAGTATCAAAAATATAATTATATGTTTTTTTGTTTAGTTTATTACCTACACTAACTCACACTCCCATCTAATTGGTAACAAGATTTCCATTTATATGTACAATGAACTACCGCATCACAAGACAATGTTGTTCGTTTTTTCCTTTACCACCTCTCATGGTTGGGAATTATGATGGAAAGTATAATTATATATGGTATTGATAATTTATGTATGTTTATATAATTATTTTATAACAAATACCTTTATGATTTCGATTTTGGGTAGATAAGATAATATCGTTTGTGGAAGTGTGGACTTCCACACCCTCAAGGTGGTTTGACTCATTAACACTATAAATGGAACATTTAAAGTATGATTATAATAAATTTATGTAATATAATTAACATATATATGATACTAGACTTATAATATATATTTCATTTACGTTTAATTATTTTAATATAGAAAATAAATGAAATTACTTTTGATGTGTACAAAAGTCCTACCGTCTCCATGAACGGTGCATTCCATTTCTTATCTCCAAATATTATGAATTATTATACATAAATGTATACTAAATATATAATATATTTATATAATGTTTTAATTTATGTATATTATGAATCCATGATGGGAATAATAAGTAAATAGTTAAATCATTCTCGAGAAACTATGAAATTAAAACCAAAAATAGTGAAAATAATTAAGGTTTATTAAAAAAAGGTTAACTAGACACTAAAAGAAGTTAATATATGATTTTATAAATATGATTATAATTTTTTAATAATATAGATACATGATTAAACCCATTATATAGGATATTAAAAGATTTGTACCTGAAAAATAAACACAAGGTAATAAATTTCATCTCAATTTATATTCTATTGAGACTTATTTATTGTTATGCACCAATATTATTTTATACTATTTATATATTTACCTTTGACATGTTATAGAATGAATATATTAACTATATTGATATTTTATGTTTTCTTTATTTTTATTTCACCATGTAAATTATTATTGAAATGTTTTAAAGCAGTATGGTACACTCTGGATTGATTAAAGATTATTCTCCTTGATAATGTTTTTAATGAATATATTTGAAAACACACTTCCTTTTATGATTGTTAAGTATTTTTGGAAAAACTCACTTTATTTTTTGAACCTAATTTCTTATATATGTGGTAAAATTTTCCAAATTGTAATATAATTTCCTGATGCATTCATTATTTATGTAATTTGGAGTTTCAGTTTGAATTATTTCATCAAAAAAATTAGTGTTAAAAGTTTCCAAGTGGAGACAAAATTCATAGCCCAATTTCATTTCATTAGGTTATACTACTACCCCGTTATCATTAAAATTTTGTGATTATGTGTATAATGACTTTTACTATATATTAATTAATTTCAAATTCCTTATTCAGATATACATTTGATAAAAAATATCTATTTATTATCACTTCATCTCTATAAACTTTTCAAGGGCTTACATTTCAATCTCATTTTTTGGGATTATTTACACCTAAATTTCCCTCAGAGGAAATTATTTGATCATTCTATAATAATGTATTTCCTTTTAGATTCCGTTATTATTTTATTAAATTTATCCAATAATTGTTCCATGTTTCCAATCATTGGTACATAAAATTATAATTAAAATATATTTAAAAAAAAACTAGTATTTATTTTTCACTTTAGTCGAAGAACCTATTTTAATTTAAAAACCTTTTTTTAAGAAGGTATTCAATGATTATTTCTAAAAATTCCAAAATAATTGATTAAATTAGTTTTACCCTTTTTTTCTTTCAGATGTTTTTTCAAATAAATCATCTTGACGCTTTTCGAATAAGGATTTTTACCATGAAAAAGTAACGTTCTATTTAACCAATAAAAAATGAACTAATTTAGAAGCTATCATTTCTTCCAATATTAAATTTAATGATTAAAAGGTTAATTTTATTTAAAAATGTTTTCAAAAGTGATCTTCAATGAAAAAAGTTTCTATAAAAAATGGATATTTTCCTCAAGAATGTTTTTAGAGGATAATTTTATAGTATTTTTAGTCATCAATGAAAAAAACCATTATTTTTTACTCCAATTTAAGATTATTTTTATTTATACCATCATTATTCTTCATCTGGATGATTTATTATTGATTCCTCATAGGATAATATTATAATTCACTTCCTCAATTCCTTTTTTCCCTGTGAAGTATTTATTTTCCCATGATCATTTCACATTGAATTTCTCCTAAAAATGAAACATATTTTATAAGTATATGATTATTAACTGAACCATATACCATTTTTCTTATGTTTAATACTTTGAAAATTATATGATTATTTAGTTAAATGTTATCCAATATTAATCCATTATTGAGTATAGATATTTGATATGACATATTATTTATTAGTTAAATCTTTTAATCGATATAATGAATGGTTTGGACATGAAGTAATAAGTACTTCTTAAACCTTATATAGATCCTAGATGCATCAATAGGTTCTCATGAGACAAATTATTAGTTTAAAGTATATATGTTTTTATTTATAGTTTCAAACCATATTGTGAATGATCTTGACGTTATATGTTGTCTTATGCTTGAGACATGACATATAATAATTAAACATTTATTTCATTTTGATTCAATTATTTTTTCCATTAGATTTTTATTAATAAATATATATGTATTAATTTCATTCAGCATCAATTGATTAAATTTCATGTGTTTCAGTTTGTTACAATTCCATGTTTATTTTTCATTATCTATAAATTTGAATGGTAAAAGTTATCTATTATTTACCATACCATGTTGATTTATTCTCATTGATCCATTATTAATTTCTATTTTCATACTATTAATGATAATTTCACTTCACCATTATTTGTTTTGTTTCCCTAAGAATCCATGAATTATACTAAGAGTGATATAAAAGGGTACTCTATATGAAATAAATTTATCCTGAAAAGAAAAAAATTATGTTGTAATTATTGTATTCATTTTTAATACATGACTCATGTTTGTATTTGGTTTATAATGAGTACTGAAAATTTTTATCCCTAGGGGTTTTATTCATTTTAATCATTCCAATGTAAGGGTAGAATACACTAGCTATAGGTTTCCGGGGTTAGGTCTCTATAGTTGGTATTGAAGGTCGATTAATAAAAAAATTGAGAACTATATTTTGGAAAGAATAGATTAAATAACATTTCCCTATGATAAAATATGAGGATAAGTATCGAAGAAACCCTTATAATTTTGATAATGTTGAGATTATGTGGGTATTCCTAAAAATACATCCATGTATGGGTACTACAAGTGGACCTGGTTATGGAACATATATACCCAGGGTTAAAATCTCATAAATGGTGTGTCGGGCATGAATTGGTGTATCATATTACATGACAATGGTCCTTACTATGCACCTGGTTTGACACTACTAGGGGATATGGTTAGAAAAATTGACATTTTATTTTAAAAACATTATTAAGAATTTCAATATATAATGAAAATGAATTACCAAAGTTAAACCATATATCAAGGAACAACCTTTTTCAAAATAAAATGGATAAAGTATTTATGTTTTAATGTTATATTTTAAACCTTAGTTAAAATTATATATATTGATTAGCCTTATATTAATGTCGTCCAACAAATTTATTTTACGAATTATATTAATATTTTCATTGAAAAAAAGAAAACCTATATGTCCGGTGAAACCCCATCAAGTTTGGAAAGGCCACAAGACTCAAACCCATGACAAAGGGATGAAAAGGGTTTAATTCCAACCACTTACCTACACAATGTAATGGTTAATATATAATTTTATTTAGTTGAAAAAAATATGAAATAATATTAATGATGAACAGATAGTGTTACCTTTTGAGTTTATTGATAATTTTTTTAGCCATATTTGATTTGAAAAATAGTTAGAGAGAAATAGATAGACTTGTATCACATTAATGAGCCTTATGATCCATTAATGGTTTATTTTAGTGCTTTAGGAATCAATGTTATTTCATGGAATAAATGGAAAAATTATAATATGATCAATGAAAAACCAAAATTTTAAAATGATCTTAGGAAACAAAAATTTATCATGTAAGAAAATTTTCTTATATTATTAGGCTGTAAAGAAATTTCTCAACATGAGGAACACTATCTTAAATTAATATTATCTGAGCTCCTTAATTTCATTTGAACTGATAGTTTTCTAAATAATCATATATTTATAATTTTGAGGCCATCAAAATTAAACTGATTATTCAATTGTTTTTGATTTCTGACCTAAATCATCCCTATAAATTTTTATTATTTTCCATAAAGTATAGATCTATACTTGCCACTAATTTTCTCATACATGGAGTAAAAGTTATAAGTTATTCTATATGAACTTTTTATTCCCATTCTATTTGTTCTGTTGTATTTCTTATGAACCCATATCATAATGTGATATTTTAAATATAAGAGATATCAATAAATCTATCAACAATACCGTGTTTAAATTTAGGTGATGAAATTTAATAAAGGTGGGGAGAATGTAACTCCTTGAAAATATAGTGTAGTAACATTATATTCACTATCATGGATGACACTCAACACTAAGCGTGCAAGGGAATATAACATATCGAGAAATTATAATATATTTAAGATTTAAAAATATGAATATATTTAATTTCATCCAATGAATTCAACACTATGTTAGCATACACATCACACAATAATGTGTTTTTTTAATGGCTTGTGTTACACAAATGGACCAATTTTATAGGAAAATAATATATTATTAAAATATTAATATTTAATATAATATGATATAATATCATCATAAATGTAGTGGTTATGATTAGGATTTACTAACTATTGACTATAAATGGTTTACGAAAATATGGAATGAATTCATTGGTTACTAATTAATTAGAAATGAATATAAGAACAAATTGAATATAAAGAGAATCAATTTATAGAAAATTATTTTTATTCTCATTAATATTTATTATCCTAATAAATTAAATTAATTAAATTTTTTGAGTAATTTAATGTAATTTATATTTTTCTTTTTTAAATCATTTTTTATATTCATCTAATTGATTTTATGGACATAAGATGAAAAAACCCAATATTACACAAAAAATATATATTTTTTAACTCCATTTTTACTGGCTTCAAATTGAGAACATAGTTTAAATAAATATTTTAAAAATTTCATAAATAATATATGACAAAATAAAATTTATTTTTCAAAGCATAACATTAAAATTTCATAGGGTAATTTATTAGTATTTTTTTTGAAGTTTCACTTTTTGATAAATAATGAAAAATAATGAATGATAATTAAATTTTTTTTTGTCTAATTCAATTATAAGGATAAATATTTATTTTTATTTTTTATGGACTAGTTAGATTAATTTTATAATATTTAATCCAATTTATATCATTTTAATAAATTTCTCATTGAATTTTAATATAAAAACATAGAAAATGTTTGAACATTTTTTCTTTAAAAACATGCATTTGTTGTCCTGTATAAGGGATTAAATTTAATTTAATTTATACCAAATATGTGTTTTGAATTTTGAAATATTGATTCCATATTTTGAATCATAATAATTTATAAATTATAAAAATTTAAACTTAGTTGTTGACCAAAAATGTTAGAGAAGGTAATTAAAATTAATTACAATGATTAAGGTGAAATTAAGTTCAACAAGGGATTAAACCTTAAACATAAGTTCCAAAATAACCAAAAAAAATCCCTATATTCCATTTTATGGAAATAGTTGCACCATATAATCCATTTTATCTAATTATTTCTATTATTTTATTCATTTAAATGGAATAAACATTGGTGGAATTCCATTTTCCAAAATATAAAAGAGTGTTACTCCACCACTATAAAAAAGGTACTCACCCCACACATGTATTCACACCACTCAAGACAGTTTATATTGACCAAGATAATCTAAAATAGATTTTAAACATACCGATATTAAACATATCATCCTTAACATGGTCAGAAATCCATCCACGGAATCCCTTTAGTTTAAACCGAAAGGGATAACCCGATTAAGAGATAACATCCATCCTCAGGATCTTTAGTTTTATTTATTTCCCCACTCTTCAAATAATTATTATTATATTATTATATAAAAACAAGTATCCAATATATAAAAATATGTTATTATATTAAGAGTTCTACATAAACATACTCACGCTTACATCTAATGGGTAACAAATATACCATTTATGTTTACGAGAAGCTGCCACCCCACAAAATGATATCATTTGTTTTTTCCTTTACCACCTATCATGGAAGGGAATTATAATGGAAATATATATATATATATAAGTAATTTATAAGGTCTTTTTTTATTATTTAATTCATTTTAACAAATACCTTTTGGCTTGACGTTTAGTGTAAATATGATGACAACGTTTGTGGATGCGTGGACTACCATCCCTTAAAGCGATATGGCTCATTTACACTATAAATAGAAAGTATAATGTATGGTTTTGATTATATTATTTAATATATATGACATAGATACGATACTATAATTATAATATAAATATTTATTACTTTTGTTTCATTAGTTTAATACGAAAAATAAATGAAAGTTTCATTCATGCATACATGTGACATAAAGTCTCCATAAACAGTACATTCCATATTTTATATACAAATATTATATATTTTTATAAATAAATATATATACTGAATATTTTTATTAGTTTTAAATTTCATTTTAAACTCTAAATATTATTAAACCATGATATAAACAACACACAACAAGTAAAATCATACTCCGAAAACTAGGCTTTTAACACCTGAAATAGTGAAAATAATGAAAGATTATTAACAAAAAGGTAATAAAATGTTAAAAGAAGTTAACATGTTATTATCAAAATATGATTATGGTTATGTTATAAGTTAGGGACATGCTTAAACCAATTATAAAAGATATTAATGGTTGTTTCTTTGAAAGAAAACACATTGTTAGGGATCTTTTCCCAATTTATATTCCACTGAGACTTAATTGCGGTTATAAACTTAGTATCATTCATCTAGTGTATATAGTAGACTCTAACATGTTATATAATTAATATATTTATTCTAATGATATTATTATTTTCATTTAATATTATTCCATTATTTATATTATCATTTAAATCTTTCAAAGTGGTACATGACACTTTGGATTGTTTAAATATTTTTTTCAAGAGAAATTTTTTAATGATTATATTTGCAATCTCATTTCATTTTAATATAGATAATATTCACTTAAAAGAATAAATTTAATGTTTTGAACCTAATTTTCTATATATGTTGTAAATACTAAAACGTTTTCATATAATATCATGAATAATTTATTATTCATGATATTTTGAGTTTCAATTTGTATTATTTCATCTATGGGGATTTGAGTTAAATGTTACCAAGTGAAAAAGAATTTCATAACCGATTTCCTTTTAATTGGGATATAGTTATACCTCATTTTCATTAATATTATATGATTATGATTATAATTAATTTGAATATCTATTGATTTATTTCCACTTCTATATGTGGATTTACTATTGATATACATAATCTAATCATTGATTAATTCTCACATCATTGTTATAAAATTTTCAATGGTTTACTTTACAATCTCATTTTTTGGGATTGTTTACACCTAAATTTATATGAAAGGATATAATTTTATCATTGTATAATACACTGTTTTCTTTTATTCTTTTCTGGTTATTTAGAAACTTAATCAAATAATAGTGCCATTTTTTCCACTCTTTGGTACTTAAAATGTTTTTAGGAAAACCCAAAATCATTTCTCTCTTTAATCGAAGAACATGTTTTCTTTTAAAACCCATGTTTTCTAAAATATAAAAAGAAAATTATAAACACTCTAAAATTAGTTATTCAAGAAACCTTTACCCTATTTTTTTATTACAAATGTTTTTAATGTAGTATTATTGTCACTTTCCATATGATGCATTTTTCTAACATTTTTATTGTAAAAAATGAATGATTTGTCTACCCGTTATAGGATGTACATATTATAAACTATCAAATTTTAGAAGCATAATTTATTGGTGTAAAAGGGTAAATTTTATGGAAAATGTTTCCAATAGATATTTCCTAATAAAATTATTGGAAAAATGTTTTTGAAATTAAAAATAATATTTCTCTCAATAAAATTTTTAAACGACATTTTTATTGTATTTATATTTATCAACAGTAGTAACCCTTTATATTCTACTCGAATAGGGATATTTTGTATTGATACCATACTTATTCATCATTTATATGGTTTATAATTTATTTATCCAATTATAGTATTGACATTCACTTCCTTGATTTCTTTTATTATGCTTTAAATATTGAATTTCCTAGTATCTCTTAACATTGAATTTCACCTAAATATCTATATCATTTTCATGGAGAAGATAATTTCCCAAACATTATACAGGTTTTCATTTGGTTTTTAATTTTATAATTATTTGATTATTTCAGTAAATATTGATAAATGTATAACCATTATTCAACATAGATATTTGGTATGGTATATTGTTTATTAATAAAATTGATACAAGATATAAGATATTATTTGGACATGAAGTGACGGGTGGGGCTTGGACAATATATAGTCCCTCAATGCATCAACAATTTATCATGAGGCAAATTAGTTATAAAAATTAAATAGGTTTCTACCTATAGTTTTAAACCCTTTTTTGAATGTTCTTCACAGTATAGGTTTTAAGGTGCCTAAGACATGATGTCCAATAATTAAGCATTTCCTTTATTTTGATTCAGTTTATATTTATCTATGATATTATTCATCGACATATCTATGGATGCATTTTATTATAATTTCATTAATTAAATGTAATGTGTTTTATTTTCTTTATATTACATATTTATTTTTACTTATCTAGTTATTTGAATACAATGAATTATTAGTTATTTACCATTCCATATTGATTTATTTTCATTGATTCATTAGTAATGCTAATTTACATACCCTTTATAATAATTTTATCACATCAATATTATTTTTCCTTTCCCCAAAGAATCCAAGAAGTATAATAATAATGATATGATATGATAATCTATATGGACTATATTTACCATTGAAAGAAAATGTTTTATTAATTAGTATATCCGTATACAATACAAGGCTCATTTATGTATCTGGTTTACTTATAATACATTACTCATTAATCACTTGGGGTTTTACTAGTTATA
The DNA here is from genome assembly GCA_963277665.1 of Viscum album. Taxonomy (NCBI): domain Eukaryota; kingdom Viridiplantae; phylum Streptophyta; class Magnoliopsida; order Santalales; family Viscaceae; genus Viscum; species Viscum album. The sequence continues at coordinate 1,293,140,961 of OY728119.1, forward strand.
ATAATGACAATTAAATGATAATAGGCAGTAGCACTAGGTTTCATGGGGTGGGTCACAACAAGTCGTAATATGAACCTACCATTAGAAGGATGCTAGAATATATTGGCCAACCAAGGTTGAAGTAGGATATTGTGGATGATTCAGATATTTCTTTCCAAAAAAAATATTATTTTGTACCCTTAGAATATGATAAAAGAATTTCTACTATTTTAAAAATAATATTATGTGAGTTCGTATATTTCTTCATTTATATGAAAAAGAATACACTTCTATCTCTTGTTAGCTACCAGAATATGCCATGAAGCCATTGAATTTTGAGTAGTGATATAATTCTACACTAAGGTGAGTAATTTAATGTGTGATGAGGGTCACTACAATATGGAATATGGGCCCACTTTTTTTCATTTCGAATATTGAACCATAAATATTTAATATGAATATAAACATCTTATGAGGTGATTTCCAAACTAGGCTCATGAACCCTAGCCCAAATAAGTATATAAGCCAATTCGAATCCTCCTCCTTTGCCAAAATCGGATGATAATACTCTCATATTGGAGAAAGAATATATGGATTCTCTATAGTATCCATGTGGTCAAATTGATCACACATATACAATGTTGTAGAAGTTCGAAGAAGAGTATGCTCTTATCCAAGTATCATTATTAAAATATGATGGTATTGCTAATCCATTTCTCCCAAAATATATTGGAACATTATAAGGGTATGTTTATGAATATACTCTTGTATGCTTTCTACATCATTGATATAATGGAAGAAATTTTCATTTAAAGTGGGGATATATTCCCACTCTTCTCCACTAGATTCCACTAGAATATTATGATGATATTGGGGGGAGGGAACACAGTCTTATTCGATGATTTCATTCAAAATATGTCGGTAGACCTTATTTATGTGAGCTAAAATATTATCCTGTCTAGTGGGTGCCTATTTAGTATGCTTTTGGACTTGTTAGGGGAGATAATGGCTATGAGACTATTCAATAGTTTAAGGTGAGATACATCAGTAGGATTTATTTTTAGAAGTATTGATATATTTCTAATCCTTTTGGAACATTAATCATTATGATGGGTCAGATTATATGGGTTCCTAGTTTTTAATGACCTTGGTAGAGACCTACTAAGAAACGCCCAATGTATGAGACTAATGGGAAGTAGTTGCATGGAACTGGTGATTTTTCTTCATAATAGGTATCATGGGTTGCCTCTAAATGGATATTGATTTTTACTGGACACTCTAATATATCTTACAAATATTATGTTGGTGTTGATTTCCATGCTATAGGGATAGGAACACAAATTATATGATGATGAAGAACTATTTCACTGGATTTGATGAGGCCCTCATTGGATGATATGGGATAATATGTCAAATTTGATTGAGACCCTTCAATTTATCTTAGAGGGTTACTATATTTCAATTATAGTGGTATTATATTAACAATGAGTTCACAATATGGTGTTAGAGGTGTTGAGTAGGTGACATTAGACACTAGTTTGTAATGTTAAGAACTACCATGGAAGATATTGTATCAGAGAATTTTTTCCAAAGTTGATTCCATTGCCATGTAAACAAGGGTGTTTTTTTGAAATGTAAAAGGTTATCAAATATAAAAAGAAAATGGATACCCATAAATGTAACATCACAGGAAAATAACATGATAAAATAGAAATTTTTGGGAAACTCCAGCGTTGGTTCTTTTTTAACGGAAGATTTATATTGGGTTCAAGAATGTTTTTCTTATGTAATAAAAAAAATAACCCAAAACGTGTTAAAACTATCATTTTTTAATGAAATATTCCCACTGGGATTTCCATTTTTGGTTTTAACCTAGAATGAGGTAGCCTGTTTTTTGGGACACTACACATGACTCATGTTGTTTCCATCTCTACTGATTTTTGGATGTAAAATCACCCAATGGTTCCCTAATATGAATATTTCTATGATAATAATTTCCAAAAGGCTGATGGTCAATGTGGTTCCTTACTAATTGTTCATAGGAACATGGATTGGTCGATAGAATGGGAGGTCAAACTCATCACACCTTATCTGGGAGAGTTATTATGCACTATATGATTTACTTATTGATTTAATATAAATTTTTAAATCATTACAAGATCTATATGTGGGACCAATTAACATAACATGTAGTAACTTTTTATTGTTGAAATCTATATAAATTAGAGGTATTTTTTGGGAATGAAAATATATTTTTATAAGCAGTTTTCAATTGAGCATACAAATTATTCATTTCCGAGGTTCTCCAAATATTTACCCCTTATTAATTAGTGATAGAAGTTTATGGGTTTATATGTTTTATATCCATATATCTTGGCACTTTTTTCTTATATCACTGTATTAGTAAAAAATATTTATTTATAGTCAAGAATTGAGTGTAAAAGGTATTTCGATATAGCCTTAGGAAAGTAATCAGAACCCACATAGTTTAGTTCCACTTATGGGACACATCCTATGATTTAAGGTTGTGTGATAATGAATTATCCATTAATGTTACTATCATGTGAAAATGATTGATAGAAAAAATATTTCTAGTAATGACTAGTGTGATAATTATGTATGTGTTGCCTTTTAGGGATGATCTAATAAGAATTATTCTTTGATGAGGATGAATAGGTTTGACATTGAATTTATCCCTTTGAAAATTTCCCCGACCAGGTATACGGTCCCATTATGATTTATTAATGTTAAAAGGAATATAGACTTCTGAAGGTGGACACAAATGGGATTATAGATCAAAGGAGGATAGAGAAATATAATAATAAATATGTATTTTCGATGGTGTCCCACAGTAAGAGTACGATATTATGTGGATAGATTGATTTTAGAAAATGTATGTGATTTTTATGCTGATCCCCTTAGGGAATATAACCTTGTGAGGAAAAATAATGTGACCCAAAATAATTATATATATTTCTTTTCGGGTGTGATTCTCTCAAGAATATGGAATAATAATAAATTTCATGTAGGAAATATGGCCCTACAGGGTAGGACATTTAGACCCACAAGAGTATGAACAGGCGGAGGAAGGATATATATGTTCTCATGTTGGATATATCCAGATGATAATGATGATAATAGGTTAATGAAGTTGGATTTTACCTTTTTATAGGCATCTTACATATCCCATTATGAATAGAGTTATTTCCCATATAGTTCAAGTGACATGGTTTTAGGTCATGTGACACAGCCATAGTGTATCGTTTAATATCATGCATTAAGGATATATATGGGGCCACATGAATGTGAAAATTGGGGCATCATTCTTTATATAGGGATACTTCGTATCCTGTGAAGAAAGAAATTTGATTCCCTATAGTTATTTTGTTATGTATATCCATGTCATAAAAAATGGAAAAATAGGTTTGAGAAAGGATTATGCATATGTGGATTCCTTATGATGCTCCATTAGGGGTTTAATCATAAGAAATAAAGATATTATTGGGATGTACATATAATATAAAGACTCTTTATGGAATAATTTTATCATGTTAATATAATGACAATTTAATATTTCAATGAATATATGAGTGATGCCAAATCTGATAAATGTGGGATGGAAAACGATATTTCCCAATGTGTGAGAGAATAAGAGCGAATCACTGTGTAGAATACACACTAAGGATACTATGATATGTTTAATTAGAAATATATCCCATTTAAGGATAATAAAAAAATACCACACTTTCACTTAAGAAGGACACTTATGGAAGGTATTTTTGTTTTTTCCAATAGTATGATCTTTCCAAATATCTAGGCCGATGTATGTCATTTTTGGTGTGAGAAACAATATGTAACAGAAGATTATTAATGCGTCACTTGATTATATGATTTAATTTGGTCATATGTTACACATTAGGTATTTCATAATAGAAATGTTATCATGTTCTAGACCTAGTAATTTGGTAACATGATAATCAAGTTTTCCCTAACATAGCATGAAGGGAATTCCCTATCCCACTAGTTATTGAATAGCACATATCATAATATAAAATGAATGTGGGAATAATTTTTCCAGTAACAATGTGTAAAAAATGTTACAAGTCAAAATTCATAAAAACAAACAACAATGGGAGAACTGTACTGGATGATAAATAGGCATAACTGCCCAGAGTACTACAACAATGTAACAAAACTAGGAAAATTTCCCATGATCCAAAGAAAACAACTAACCAAGTCAATATATCAACAACTAAAACCTCATCCAAGTGAGTATTTATCAATGATAATACTTATAAAGAGATAATCTACAAACAATCAAAGGCACAAGTAGGGTGTGATCCAAAGACTTGTTGGATTTTAACCAAAGATTCCATAATATAATTTAATATCAAATTATCCAAGAAATTGGTCACAATTATTTGAAAGAATAGGTTTATAATTTCATAATCATTTTAAAAAAAAGTTACTTTACATTTAAAGTGATTTAATTAATTTATTAAATCAATCATCACATTTCAAATGATAGAAATAAATTTAAAATGTTATAATTAACATTAATCAAATGGATATTTACACAAATGGCAATTTTTACAACGGATTATAGAAAAAAAATTATCTAAAATAGTTTATATAAATCTAAAGGCATATAAAAGAGTTTGAAAAAGTGACATATTTTCATTCAAAATATATACATGTTAGAAACCTAGTCATATCACTAATAATGTACAATAGTTATATTATATAGGGACTACGAATCATTAAGAAATGGAAAATATGTACATATATATCTTTGGGCCAATGCCAAAGAGAACACATCAATATCACCTAAGGGGTGTGTTATGGTGATATGATGTTTAGAAAATTTTCAAGTCATAAAGTGTATTCCAAATAGATCACACACTCCAAAGTCTTGCATGTTGTCATGTACAAAACATTATGGGGTACATTTTTTTTCAAAATTTATTAAATTACAATTAATCTGTAACTCTATTTCAAATATTAAAATTTTCTATTTAAAATATAGTATAGGTTCTTAATAAAATACACAAAATTTCAATAAGATAAAAACAAAAAATTCTATCAAAAAACTAAATTAATCCGTTTTCACAAATAAAGATTTCAAATTAATTCACAATTCAATTCCCCAAACAAATTTCACAAATAAATTCAATAATTTAATTTTCTAACGAATTCAATCAATTTCATAAAAGACAATCAATTTAGTTGAATTGGTTTTTTTTATAATTTTCCATCAAAACCAATTCCACAGTTAAATCAAACAATTAAATTAAACAAAATTCCATCAAATTCAAAATTTAAATTCGACAAATTTCAATAAACACACCATAATTAAATCGAATGGGGAGGGGGGTTTAAAATTTAATACAAAACCCCATTTTTCCAAGAAACCCCAATTCGTTCATATTGTGTTTTTTTTGAAACAATAATTGAAATCCAAATAATCAAAACCAATAGTTTTAATATAATTAAAAAATTGAATTTATGAAAAAAAATTTGGGATAATATAAATTCCAAATAATAATAGAATAACCTACCTCAGAGTCTCTAGATCTCAAAGCATCAAACATTAATTTGGATTTTCTGAGGAATAATGATAATAATTTAATAAGAAGAAATGATGATAAAACCTAGGTTTATAACCCCAAAACAGTTGGTAGTAGATCTAAAATTCAACATAATGATACATAGAACCATATGGATGAAAAGAGAGATCATGGGAGAATGAGAATGAGAGGAGGAAACTAATAAAAAGAGGATTGACCACCATTCTACTAGAATTAGATCTCCTGTAAGATGGATTTGAGAGGCCAAAAAAACATTTTAAGAGCCCCACGGATTGTAGAAAATAATATTAGGATGTATCGGTCCATTATGGGCCCAACAAGGGGGCTAAAAAAATTTTAATCAAAATTTGGATCAAATAAAATATCATTTTCACAGTTTCTTGGATAGAGGCGTATGATTTAGGAAAACCGTGTTCAAGTCATGAACTTATTATAAATGGGATGCACAGTTTATCTTATAGGGAGAATAACTTGACAAACCAACGTTCAACCATGTAAAATCCCACTACCTTGGATTTCATGGTTTTCTCAGATAGGGCACACAGTTTGGGAAAATTGTGCACCAACTATATACTAATCTATAATTCTAAAAAATATAAAACATTTAAACCAAATTCACCCCAAACAAGACGCAAATAAATATAAATAGAATGATGGGTTTATTAATTCTTAAAAAAAACAATGTTATGAACTCCCTACCATTGAAATGTTTTTTCCTAAAAAAATCCATAAAATAATCTTCCATGTAGAAAAGATGACTCTAATTATCACTCATCAATGCATCGATCTCCCAAATCTCATGATTATAACAACCATGCTACCATATTACATGAACCAAATGTACCTTCATCCCATGAAGTTCCATGGTTTTATAATCAACTATCCTGAGGGGCCATTCAGTCATAGATAAATTTGGTTCTACTTCACGATCACTACAAATCAGAACATGAGATGGATTAGATAGATACTTTAGTACCTTAGATAAATGAAACACATTATATATTAAGGTCAAATGAATTGGAAGTGATTAATTATATAAAACTTTTCCCATATTCTCATTATCCAAAAAAGTCCCAAAAAATGAGTAGCAAGTTTCCCTTTCTCTCCATGAAGTTGATGACCTAACTAAGGTGAAACATTCAAGAACACTAGATCACTAACTAGGAATTCAAAAGTTATATGGTGATGACAAACATATGATTTATACATGCTTTGTGAAATAAAAACTCCCTTAAAAATCAACTAATTTTTTTCTATAGTCTATTAGACCAAGCTTGGTCCATCCAAGGAACATTAACCAATATTTTTCCAAAACAACAGATATTTCCATGTTCATCTATACAAGGCCTCAAAAGGATCCATTCAGATCGTCGGTTGGTAACTATTGTTATAAGAAAACTCAATTATCTCTAATTGATCATCACAATCTCCACCAAAGTTGAGAACACAAGTTTGAAGAATGTACTCAAAAATATGTATAACTCTCTATGTTTGGACATCTGACTGTAGATAATATGTAATACTCAAACCAACATGAGATTCTAGTTCCTCCTAAAAGCCTCTCCCAAAATGAGAAGTATGTCGAGTAGCCCTATCAAAGAGTCTAACATATGGGACTCCATGAAAATGATCAATCTCTATCATATAGATATTTCCCATCTCCTCATCATTGGATGTATCATGAATGGGTATCAAGTGTTCAAATTTAGTCATCCTATCGATCAAAACCCTTATTAAAATGTTCATTCTCTTTGTAAATTCACACCAACTAAAATGTCCATTGGGATTTTATCCCACTTCTAGGTAGGGACTGGAAGTGGCTGATACAAACCCAAATGTATCTAGTGCTCTTCCTTACCCATTGTTCCTGTATAACAATGAGAAATAAACATTCCAATTCCCTATATCATACATGAAAAAAACCACGACCTTATTTAATAGAGCATATTCATGGTTTACGGGTTCACATTAAATTGGGAAATATAGAAATCCACCATCATATATTTCCTTACCAAGGGTTGTACCACAAAATGGTTGCAAAAGAACAAAATTCCCCCTTTGGAGAATGACTAATCAAGAATGATCTCTACATCATTAAGATGGTATATAATGATACAAGACTCATCATCATGCTTCTATTTATGAAGACTAATTTCGATAATATCTAATTTTTACTAGAATCTAACACAATAAACCTTAGCCCATAATTCAAGCACTCTAATATGAAACTGTGCAAATAAAGCCATCAAAATCCACTCATCTGAAAATTATTTTAACACATAGGTCATAATAATCCTCCTCAAAGCTTCTACATTGACATTAACATTTCTTATGGTATAAGTGATGGTTAAATAAGATGACTATAGGTATTCCGCACAATACCTCTTGAAAATACTGAAATCTTTTTGAGATAATATATAACTCAAGATCGTGTGGCCTGGAAACATAGTAAACATATCTTCGAAAATGTAATTCCACAAAACCATAAGTGTGTTCATCATATCTGCAAGTTCAAGGTCTCAGGTCAGATAATTTATTGTGTGTGGCCAATGCTGATGAGATCTATGGGAAATTTTATGATCACCTTGCATAAGAACACATCCAAAACCTGAACACGATGCATCACATTAGACTACATAGCACTTCCCAAGATCTTGAATGGTCGACACCACCGTAGTATTCAAAAAAAATTCATACCAATGAAATAACTTTGAAATTTATCACTACAATAAATCTTTACTCCCTTTTTTATTATAGTTGTCATCTGAGAATACATCTTTGATAAGTCTATGAGGAACTGTTGGTAATAACCAGCTAGTCCCAAGAATATATGATTCTCTAAAATGATTTGTGGTTGTTCCCATGTCATAATAACTTTTACCTTCTTTGGATCAAATGATATACCAAGTTCTGAGATACATATTCTAATAACTGCACTTCCTAAATCAAGAATCCAAATTATAAAATCACGGAATAATGTCACTGATTTCACAGTAAACTCAAAACATTTCATAGATGAGGCACATAATCCTCCTCATGTATAGAGTAAAAATGATGTCATCCACCAATAACACATTGAAGGTATTAGGAATCTTTTGGAAAATCCTTTTCATTAAATCCTTGAAAACTAAAGGAGCATCTATTATACCAAAGGGAACGACAAGGTACTCATAATGACCATAACTATACCGAAAGGCATTTTTATGACATTCAGGTTATTTTATCCTTAATGGATGGTAACCAAAGTGAATATCAATCACTGAGAACCACTTCAACTGCTTCTACTGATGAAACATATCAATAATCTTTGGAAATATGCACTTTTTCTTTACCGTGATTTTATTGAGCTTTCTGTAATCAAGCCCCAGATTAAGTGAATTATCTTGTTTCTTAGAAGAAAAGAGTACTGGAGCTGCTAATGTGACACACTCAGCCATATAAATCCTTTCCCTAAATTATCATCCAACTAGGATTTCATCTAATTCATTTCACCTAGTTCCATGTGGTAAGTGTGAATTGAAACTAGTTAACTACCACACATTAAGTTAATAGAAAACTTAACCCCATGTACTAGTGGAAAATAAGTGAAGTGATAAAGAAACATGTTAAGAAACTCAATGAAAATAGGAGGGACATCACAACTAAAATATTCTCGAACCATATCAAATGAAAAAACTAATACTAACTTCCTATATATGAATAATAATGTCTTTACCAACTCAAACATGGGTCTTATTCTCCTTGAAAGACACAAGATAGACCATTGGGCATAGTAAAGGATACCCCGTCAAAGATAAAAATAAATATGGGCTTTATTGGAAACTATCCAATCCATAGAAAATACAATGTTATGAGGTTTCATGTTAAGAACTAGAATACTACAAGAAATATAAACATGTGATAGAGGGAAAAACCAGAGGGACTAAGGATATCATTCCCTCTCTTCATTCAAAGGGGTGTAGTAATATATATTTCCCAAGATAAAATCATCATAGAATGATTTATCCTATAATCATTATGGGTTGAAATAAATAAATAAGATGAACTAGTGTCAGATAGAGTAGTCACAAATAATGATTCTATAGTAATTCTACCTCTCACAGTTGTTGAACCTGTATCTAATTATTCTGGAGACTCTTCTACTACATGTAGAATATTTTTCCTAGATGAATATGGCTGAAAATGGATTTCACATGAAGCATTTGATTACACCCTAGTTTTAGGAGAAACTAATAATCCAGTTTATCTATGTGGAGTAGAATAAAAATAAAAGAATATCTGAATTTTCCATATGCATCCATTGGAGAAACAATTCATGGGTACCTCAGTGTAAACACTCTTTGAATGTCTTTGGTTTCCACACAAGTAATAAATCAAAGGTCCTCCTCTATGAACAAAAATAGGTCAGCAATGACCCTACTGTCAAGAACTTCCACAATAACCATCAACATTACACTTTCCTTTGAAGGAAAACATGAATCCACTAGGATAGAAGGAAACATCCAATAACCTTGACTGGATAGACAAGTCCATCTCATCCATCAACAATATATCTTGTTCATCTGCATAAGAAGGAAACTTTAGAAAGAATACATATAAAAAATACCCTAAAAATGTCCAAACTCGAGCGTCCGAGCCTTCATATTCTCATTCAATAAAGTCTTAGGTGTGTAATGCATGGGCTCAAATTTTTTTCATAATCTATCATGGTAATGTAAGCATTTTATGGTTTAAAAAACGTTTTATCCTTGAACGACAACATTTCATCTAGATATAAATTATTAGTGTAAAGGGCCATGATGTATTTACACTCTATTCCATCATGTTTCTTTACTAACACCATCATGTCCTACCATTTCATACTCATTCCATCGAGTATGAAGGTGGAACACTTCACATTGATTTTGTGAGGTGTCTGCATTAAACAATAAAAATACTCCATCACACTTAAGAATTCATCATCCTATTATGTATAATTTTAGCTTTCAAACAGTGATCTATTATACTAAAGGATATCTTTAGATCTAATCCTAAGAACATCCCTCTAAAGTTCCATAGCTGGAGGCTGAATGGGGATTGGAGGTGGCACCTATCCCTTAGCATTGATAGTGTAGACAATCATCTATACCAGACCCAAGTCCACAAGAGGATTTTCTCCCTGAGGATCAACATCATCAATCTCATTGATCTTATTAACATCTCTTCTCAAAGGAATGTTGCTACAAAACATTAGTAGACAATAAAAGAAGACATTATATTAACACTTGAATAGAGAGACAATAGAAATTTATCCAAAAATATATAATAAAAATGATTTTTATTACACTCTATCAAAATAATAATTAGGAATATACTAGTATTAATCTACAATATTCTATTCCCTAACCACCCCTAGTGATAAATGGTTTATTACAGTGAGTTACGGATATGAAATCAACCAAAACTACTGACTATTTCACAAAAATATTTCATAATTCCAATTGACATCATGAAAGGAACTTAAAACTACCTCTTATACCACATTCTCATGAACTAGCATGGGTAACCTAGTAACCCACTAATCGAGATCTCCCTAATATAGTATGAAGGGATTTCCCGATCACCACGAGTCGATAACTAGCACCTAACATAATAAAAAAATAATGTGGGCATTTTTTTACAATAAAAAATCTAAAGGAAGAGAGATATGTCAACATGAATACAAACAAAACTCTATTGGGAGAAAATTTTAAGAAGTAAAATAGGAAAAAATTCCGAAATTACTACATAAAAAGTACCAAAACTAGGAAAGGGAACCAATCCCCAAAGGATGTAACTCACCAAGTCCATAGATCAATAGATAAAACCACCTATTAGTTGTTCTTTACCCCATCTTAAACCTAGAAGGAGATAATATAAAAACACCTGAAGGAACAATTAGGGTGTTAGAAAAATCCTTATAGGATATTAACTAAAGATTCTATAACATATGTCAATATCAAATTACCCATGGATATTCTTTAAATTTTTTAAAAAAACTAGAGAGAAATTTTAGAAGAATATTTAGACAAATAATGAATTAAATTTAAAATGATGGAAAAGTTTTAGAAAATAAATATTAACAATTCAAATGGTGGAAATAAATTAAAATTTATATAATTATCATTAAAACCATGGTGGTTTACAGAAATGAAATTTTTCACAGTATCATAATGAAACAGTTTTATATAAATAGCTTATATAAATCACAATTTCTATAAAACAGTTTAAAATAATGAAATATATTGATTTGAAATATTGAAAATTGAGAAAAATGGTAATATTATTAATAAGGAATCATAGTTTAATGATATAGGGACCCCAAATTCATAGTGAAATGGACAATTTATACATATTCCCCTTTGGGAAAAGGATAATGAGAACTCATCACTATCATATAAGAGATGTGATGTACTAATATAATGTTTGAGAATGATGAAAGTGATAATGTGTCATCAAAATAGCTCTCTAACTACATAAGAATTTAATGTGCTCAAGTTAAAAATAGTGATGTAAATTTAATTTCAAGACTTTTAAATAAACAATTAATCAAATTCTTAATTTCTAATGCTCCAGTTTTCCATTTAAACCCTATAATGGGTTTTTAATAAAAAAATGTCGTTTCACTATGTTAAAACCCTATGGATTATATCAAAAACCACTTTTAGAACGATTCAAATATAAATATTTGATATTAATTCACCATTTAATCCCATAATCCAATTTCAAAATTAAATTCAATAATTTAATTTTCAATAGAATTCAATTAATTTCAAAATAATCCCCCAATTCATTTGAATTGAGGGTTTTCAAAATTCTCAATAAAAACCACTTCCATAATTAAATTCAAAAATTTAGTTAAAACAATTTCTATAAAATACTAAATTTAAATTTAAAAAATTTAAATTTCTAAAATTTCCATAATCAATGACTAATTTAATAGAATTTGGGGTTTTCTAATTTCATGAAAATTCACATTTTTCTTAAAAACCAAAATCAAGGAAATTGGGTTTATTAACAAATCAATTGAAATCTATTTAATTAAATGAAGAAATTTCATTTAATTTAAACTATTTAAATTTTAAAAAATTTATTTATTGCTAATATTAATTCAGAATCAAAACAGAACCACATACCTTGGAGCCCCTAGATCTAGGAGCATTAAACTATAACTAGTAATTTCTGAAGAAGAATGAAAATAATGAAATTTGGGGAAATGATGATCAAAACCATATTTTTAAACTCAAAAAGTCTGTGTTAGATCCGAAATTCAAGACAAGTATCTACAAGTCCCTAGGGAGGAAAAAAATGATTTTGGGAGATTGAGCATAGGGGAAGAAAACTTATCAAAAGTGGATCGACCACTATTCTATTAGCTTCAGATCACATCTGGGAGGGATTTGAGGTGCTGAAAACTCTTATTGGGAGATCCATAAGAAAGTAGAATCATATATTTGTTCATACTAATCAGTCAATGGCCTAAAAATGTGGTTTATGAACTTTTATTCAAAATTTGTATCACCTAAAATCACATCTTCATATTTTCCTTAGTTGAGGCATACAATTTAAAAAAACCAAGAGCATGTCGTGAACATGTTATAAATGGGACACACAATTTATCTAAGATGGAATATGACTTAATAAACTATGCCCTAACTAAAAAAATTACAATTCCTTGGGTTGCATGGTATGTGAAAACTGTGCCTTAACTGGTTAGTAGCCTTGACTTTTTAAAACTCTTAAAGATTTAACATGAATTAACCCCAAATAAAAGCCAAAATAATGATCAATAAAATTAAGGGTTTATGAATAACTGAAAATATTAATAGGATGTTACAAATATATTTATGAGTCCTGTGGAAGATGTGGATAAAAAACAAATTAAAATGGAAATTAAAAGAATTTTTATACTGTGAGGGCCATATGGTGGCATTTGAAAATAGTTTATGGAAATGTCATGGTCTATTAGAGGAATATATACTCACAAAATTATCTATGGATGTATATTTTATATAGATCTAGTGCCATAAAAATAATCCAACGTATCCTAATCATAATAGGAATCACAATCTTCATAGTTCATTTGCAATATAGTTTTATTTCATATGACATAGACATTAACCATGTAGTTTAACATCATATTATAGGGATTCTAATTTATACAAGGAATATAGTAATGTAGAAATTCTATGATATATGTACGGAATGATGGTATCCACAGAGAATATGGACACATGATATAAATTACATGTATATTATAGAATTGATTCATTTGATATTAGTTTTAAATATTTAAATTGTTTACTAAATTTAATGATTATAATAATAAATAGATTATGCATATTTGATAAATTTCAATGATAATTTATTGGAATGGTAGGTTGATTTTACCCATAGAGATCATAATCCTATTGGTTAGAGAATATTATATGAAATTAAGGGATATAGACTTATGTGGGAAATAAGAAAACGTGGATTAAGATTGTTTGTATTCACCTCTATGGGTGTTTAGTGATCATGTAAATATCATGGAGTCATTTTTTACATTCAAAGAAGATAGGTTCATTCACTTTTCATGAATCCAATAGGGTAATTTGAGCACAAAAATGCATGGTTTCTAGGAAATTTCATAATTATTATTGTGTTTAGGGGTCAAATGGAATGATCACATGTCTAAGAGGCCATCTCATGATCACATGACCAAGAAATCAACATGTGATCATGCAAATGAGGTGTCATTACATGATTGTTGATCATGTGTGTGTTTATGCACATTGATAAATATTTTCCATTCAACTTATATAAATTCTATATGAATCACTATTTTATCAAGGTGGATTTGTTGAAAATATATTATTCTCCTTATCATTTTTTTGTCTTCTTTCAATTAGATTTATAAATTATTTCTTTTGATTGTTTGGATGAGGGGTAATAGGTTCATCCCATGCTATATCTGCACCACCTCATATGAAGGGTGTCCAATGTCCATAGGTTATTTCATAAGATGATAACCCATACCATTCATCATGGAATCATACATAAGGCATGACTATGACACATTTCTTCCGTTACATTCCACCATCTATTACATGAAAAATAATTATCATTAGATAATACTATCATTAAAATTATCAACTATCCATGTTACATGAGAAATATATCAAGGGTAATCAAATGATTCCAGGATACCATTTCAAAAAGTAAAATTACCATGAGACACACCCATCTGATGAAACCATTATCACATGAATCTCTCAGTACCGAGTGGTGTTGTGTCTCTTTGGGTTTCATATGAAGATTAATTACCAAGTGAGATCCCCATATCATACATTATTTTCCCCTTGACCCACATGGATTTAGACAATCAAGATGACTACATGAAGCCCACATCTTATATAAATTTCTTTATTTTCATCGATGCATCACATTAATGGCTTTTGGTCACACGATCATATGTCCATTTGATGGTATTTGATCACATAACTTGATCATATGTCCTTGTAGTGGAAATGAGATCCCAAAATAAAACATTTATCTCATTATTTTTTCATTTAAATTAAATTGAACTTTTGTTTCATGTATTTTCCATACATAATATTTTGAAAGTACATTTGGTGGGCATCAACACAAATGTTTGGATCCTCACACGCGTGTGGACCATTATGTTCTATAACCTCACTTTTGTTACATAAACTTGCATGAAGGTAGATAACATTTGATATGTACCTAACATATGTAACCTTGTTATAGTGATATACCTCACATTAAGAACTAGAAATTAGATTTGAACTCTATATTCTACTTTTCAATTTCTTATCCTACCTTAGTATTAATTAATGACACATTTATCTTATCATGGTGGGCTTTAAAATTCGAATTATTCTATCATTTTAATAAAAATATCATTAGAATAAATCACTCAATAAACCAATTAATTTTTAGAGGATGTAAAACAACATATAGTTTTTTTCAATTTAGAATGTACATTATTAATTTTTTGGCTATTAAAATTAAAAATTAAGATATGATGTGCATTTTGAAATCATGATTTATCTTCCGAATTTTCAGATATGTTTGAACAGAATTAATATAAACTGGTTATTTATTCTTTTTTCAATAATATAATGATATAAATATATTATTATTGGTTAATCTTATTTTTAATATCTTTCTTTTAAAATAACATTATACTTTTAAAAATTCTAGGAGGTAATTTCGATCTACTACTTCTATGTGTTTACCCAAAGCATTCAGTACTATATTTACATTCTTGGATAAAAAATAAATTTCCTTTTATAAATATGTTATTTATCTACTATAGTTAGTTGGAGTTTGTTATAAATACACATTAAATAAATATATATTTGATTAATCATATAGCTTTATGTTAAACATTCTATACTTTTTTTGGATTAACAGCTACATTATTATTTGAATAATTGTTATAGCCGATGATTCTTCTTAACGACTGATCATTGGGTAAATATATATTTTATGTTTTATATATTTTCATATATAAACATAATATGTATCTGAATTCTTCAATATATAATTTCTCAAAAAGAATATAATATTTTATTTTTTTCTGAATACACCAGATTTATGTATTTAAAGGGATAGTGTTAAAACATAATATCAAAATTATAAAATCAATTATAATAGGTTATAGTTATTTGGAACTTAATTATCAAGACACCTTGGAAAGAGGATCTACTAGTGAAAACCACCATGATCCTGGAGAGAGTGTAAGTACATTTTACTATGTGATCATTGTACCCGAACCAATATAAAATTGTTGTTCTATTTTTATCTTATATTACGTGATCTATTGGATGTAAATTGGTTAGTATTTATTTATATGTTCAAAAGTAATTTTTTTGAAATAGTCAAGTGTTTTTAATGAAAACAACTCACCCTCACTTGTGTCTTTATAATTATTATATTTAGTCAATAATTAGTATCAGAGTTTTCTATTTTTTATTCTTTTTGGTCATTACAAACATAAAAAAAATCCTTAAGAATATTCATTTCAATATAAAATATTAAATATGGAATTTTTATTATCATATATTTGTATATTAATGGTGAAAAATATAGACTCTATAAGGATCTAATGATTATATATGTAGAAAACATTGGTTCAAAATTTTATTAGAAATAAATCTTGCCATATGAAATCCCAAAATGGGATCCAAGAGAATGATATGCTACTATTGAAGATAAAAATGACTAAAATTCAAGACCCATGATTTCAATTGTTCATATATGTGGAAAACACAAGTAAAATTTTGTCTCTTAATGTTCTACTACTTTTTAAATGTGGGAAAAAGTTGATTATATCTATGAAGGGACTAATAATATCATAAAATTGAGATAAAATATGGCTAAACTGAATGTTGATAAATTTAGAATGTATGTAGATAAAAATATTAATCAAATGAATAAATTATTTGTTAGTATTTTAATGGTGTTACATGTCTTAGAATACCTATACATGTTCCTTACGAAGATTTAAATTCCATCTATGTTTTTCATACATGATAGATTGAAATTTAAATTGCAATTTGTTAGTCAACTTTGGATGACGATTTGATGATGATGGAATTGAGTTATACTCTATATATGTATGAAGATAATATTCAATTAAAATATGGGGATCATAAAATTATCAAGAAGTAACATATTACTCAAAAAAAATTTATTTATAATTAACAAAAGAAGATAATTGGGTATTTTATATTCTCAGGTGATGTATCAAGTTTTTTAGATGTATGATAATAATTTTATCTTTTGTCTAGAAGATTAAATGATATTTTTATATGAAAGAAAGGATTCAAGAAACCAATAAATATCTATAAAGAAATTAGTCATGGAATAAAATAAACTATATGTTATTAATTAAAAAATGGACATAAAAAATAAAATTTCCCATTGGTTAAAGAAAATAAGAAGAATAAAAATGAAGGAAATGAATCTTTTGATAAAATATTTTTATGAAATAAAAGTAAAGAAAGAGATGAAGGATACCTAGATTAGTTATGAATATTCATGATGTTCTTCATGTAATGAATATGAACTAGAAAAATAAAATAAAAAACAAATCATATGCTTTATATCTCAAGAAGATGTGGTAAAATCCTTTTGTGTTTCTATTTAATATTTGAATTACAAAAAATATAATTTTAAAAATTTATTTTAATATAATTCAATTTTATATGAAAAATATAAAACCTGAAGAAAAATAAAAAATCTAACAGAAATATTCATAATATTGTCTTATGTAAGAATGATACTATCCTAAATCAATATTAAGAACTGAAAACAAACTAAATAAATATTTATAAATATTTATTTAATATTGAATTAATACTAGAGATTTACTTCGTAACATAAAATCCTCAAAACATAATTCTAGTGCATTTAAAAAGGAGTGGATATTTTAATTATATCCCTGAAAATAAAAATAATTTGAAATAAAAATATTGAACTGGACATAATTTTGGAAACCTAAAATATTAAAAAATTCATTTATTCCAAGCATAAATAATCATAAGGTTTCTAATGTAATAAGTTTTTGTTATGGAATAAGTTCACAATGATAATGACTCTAACATAAGCAATCTTGATATATTTTGTATTAATAAATAATATATGTATAATTACTTATCTGTTTTTAATAATAGTAATGTTAAATAGATATGTTTTTTCTAGATCGTGGATTGTTGACACTAAATGACCCAACATAATTTGTCAACCCAAATGTTTTTTTAATAATTTTAGGTGAATATCCACATGGACAAAGATTCTATATGGAATATGGACTATGGAGATCATGATATTTTAGAAGAGAATTATCTAAATTTCATACTCAATCTAATGTTGATGGTTGTTTCATTACCTTTGGTGATAATTCTAAAGAAATATTATAGGACCTAATTCAGTGGGAGATCCAAATTATATGTTGATTAGCAAGTTACTATATGTTCAAGTCTTTATGGTAAATATTATTGTATTTCATAACTCTATAAATATGGTTTTACTAGTTATTTTTCAAATGATACATTATTTTTTAAGAATAATCAACATATTTTTTTTGATCACACAACATAAAGTGATTATAATTTTGATCTTAAATACTTTTTTTAAATGTGTACTTTTTAAATGATTAAGTAACTGAATACTTAATATTTAAATAAAATATTTTTCATTTTAATGTATTTTTCCTATATAAAGTATCTAATAAGATGTTAGTTTTGGATTATCCTTGTCTAGAATTTGGAGGGAAAATCTATTATGATGCATGTCAAATAAAAAAGGATCAATATTCATCTTTCAAATAAAAAAATGTTTCTATATATAAATATTTTGAAATCAACCACATGGATTTTTTTGGACCACAAATGGTTTCAACCATATATGTATGGTTATTTTTTTGGTGTTGGTTATTGGTATTTTGTAGATTTAATTTTCTAGAATGTTCAAATTTAAAATTTATTATTTTATAAATTTTATGAGTATTTTTAACATAGATAAATTGAAAATGTTATTAAAAATAATTTCATTTAGAAGTTATAATGGATAACAATTTGATAATCAAAAGTTTAATTGTTCTTTATCAATTATGAGTATTAAACATACTCTTCCTATTCCAAGGTCCTTGAAAAAATGAATTATTAAAATTAGAAATATTACTTTTCATAAAATCTATTGAACTATGTTTAATGATTATAGTTTATATACTTATTATTTTTAGTAGATACTAATAAAACATTAAATATTATAAATAAGGTTGTAATTAGACCATTTATCAAAAGTTCACTTTATGAGATGTAAAATAAAAGAAAACCATAAGTGGAGTACTTCCAGGTTTTTGGATAGAAAATGTATATCTTAAATACATGGAAAAACTATGTAAGTTTGATTCAAAATCTGATGAAGAAATATTTTTGGGAATTATAATACATCTAATTATCATAGAGAGTTTGAAAAAAATTATAGATAAAATTAATGAATGGATTCAGGTGATGTTTGATGAGAGTAATCCTTTTTATTACAAAACAACAAAATTAAAAGAATTTATAGATTCAATAAGTAACATAATACATGAATACTGTAATGATAAGTGTGAAATTAAATTATATCATTATAATTATCAATCAAATTATAAATAGAATGAATCTAAGAAACCATAATGTTTGTTTCCTAAAAAGACTATGAATTTGAAGTAGCATTGTTTACATAATGTTAAATTAGACCTTGAAGAAGGTGTTAAAACTAAAATGAATGTTTAAAATATAGTTGGGTTCTCTATTTATCTATCCTTGTTTGAAAATAATTCTATCAAGTAATCCATATAGTTTGAGAGTTGTGTAATAACTATTCAAGATAAGATATACATATTTAAATGAAACTATATTTTTGAAATAATTAATATACCTTTTTTCCATTCAATAAAATAAAAAAATTGGTCTTTAGAAAAAAAAATTAGATGATTACTCTTCAACTATAAAAAGTAATTCTAGGCTAGTTTATAAATGTTACAGTTAAGTGTAATGTATTGATTTGGAGGAAACCATTTCCACAGTTCATTTCATGGAAGCAATGAACATCATTTTAGAAAATACATCATATATTAATTTTAAATTATTTAAGATGAATGTTATATTTTCATTATTTAATAGATATTTAATGGAGGATGTTTTTTTTGAACAACAACCATGTTTTGAAGAACCCCATTCTTTATTTTTTTAATTTAACAAATATATTTATGGTATTAAATAAGAAACAATGTAATATTTTAAAATATTTACTTTAATTTTTTTATAGGTCTCGATGATATTAATATTTTTAAGGAAATATCCTCCTCTAATTTTATATTAGTATAGATTTAGGAAGATGGTGTAAATATTGGTTCTATTTATTGTAACACTATAATAATCTTTCAAAACATGTATAAAAAGGGTTTCAAATGAGTTTAGTGGGATAATTAAATTTATATCACATAAATCAAATAATTTAAATGTATTTTAGAAATTTTTTGAACCAATGTAAATATATAGTTGATTTGTTTAAATTTTTTGAAATGAATACATCATGTCATGTAAAAGTACTATATGTAGTAATATAAAACCTAAGTTAGATGAAGCTATTAAAACAATTAAAAATAATCTTTATGGACGTTTGATTGGAATTTATCTTTATCATACTTCTAGTATGACAAATAGTATTTTTATGTGAAATATTTTATTAAAATCCAAATGATTCTCCTTTGGTATCTATCACAATAATTTCATGATATTGAAAAGTAATTTATTATTTATATTTTTTTTATCTAAAGAATTATATTTTTGACTAATTCCATATTTATATGTTTATTATATTGGGTTTAGATTATATATAAAAAGAACCATAGGTTTCCTTAACTCTTTAAACAATCACTACTTTTATGAGCCATTAAGAAGCAACATTTAGATTCATTTCCTACTACAAAGGCTGAATATACATCTACATGTAGTTTCAGTTCACATGTGTTATGGAAGGAACAAAATATTTTTTACTTTTGGATTAATTTTGATCATTTTAAAATCTTATTTTAATATCCTAGTGGTATAAATATTTCTAAAAATTAATAAATTCATTTTAAAACTAATCATATTGACGTTCTATGGTATTTTCAAAGGAATTTTTTCTTAAAATGTGATATTTCATAGAATTTATTAATATTAACTATCATCTTACTTTTATATTTTACAAAACCTCTTCGTATTGATTTTTATTACTTTTTAAGGGGTTTTTAGGGTTTTATATATTTAAAAAAAGATTTTATATTTTTTAAATCGTTGCTCAATCATAATTTTTTACATATTTATTTTAAAACATGTATACTTGTTTTAATAAAAAATACTAATTAATACATTTTTATTCTTATGGGTCTAAATTTTTTATTCATATACATATTTTAAATTTCTAGATCCATATTATCATATTTAATATACTAAAACATTAAACAGAAGAATTATGCAAGAAAAAATAAACTCTCTCCAAAATCTTTCAGAATATTCATATCTCTCTTCTACCATGAACCCTCACCTCTTTGAACAGTCAATATTTTAACTATTCATTTCTATTCAACCCAAATTATTGAATTTTAATCCATAATTAGATTTTACAAATGGTATATAAATATATAATTGAAAAATCTAGTCCATGTAATGTGAGGCGGAAGCATGTTTTAGGTTCTGATCACTGGGAGCTATATGGAAAAATGTTTGACTTCGGGTGGATTTCAAAAACTACCCTTCTATTGAAAAATTATCTATATTTTAAAGGACTAGATTTTTATTTTTTGGTCAAAAATCATAATATTTTTTTGAACTGGAATTCAGGGTGTTCTTTAAAAAAATCCCAGTTCAGTTTTTATGACATTAAATATGTTATTTCTTTGAAAAAATGAAATTTAAATTTGAGTATTTGTTTTATAGAGGTGTATTAGTTCATTCAATTTCCTTAGGAGTATAATTGTATTTTTATCTTGTGGGTGATTAGGGAAGTGTTTCAAAAATCAAAATAATTTTTTTATTTCCTCTTTGTAAATTATTATATTTATAAGATGATGGTGAAATACCTTGATTTTTATCAGTAGTTATGTTGTTTTTATTAAAACTAATATAATAAATTGTATTATATAATACCAGAATATATTTTTCTATGAAATATAAATAATATTCCTCCTTTTGAGTGATATCTTGGTGAATTTATGACAATATATACTATAGTACATGAATCAATATAGTCAGAAAGTCTCTATAATGACTTTTACCACTGTTGAAGGACAATGTATCTTATTCTCCATAATAGAGTACTAATTTATGATATCATGGATAAATTTTTATTTAACCATAGTTACATTCTATCAGATTGAACATTAATGGAGTTTGGTTTTTTTTCAAAGAATTTAAAAAGTTATGATTTTACCAAAATGAGAGGAAGTTAAAGAACCCATTTATGTTCATGATAAGAGAGTTAAATGGGGTATTCATTATTTGATATTGTTCCCTTTGACATTATTTTGGATAAAAAAAGATATTGTTTCTAAATTACATTTTGCAAAAACCATTTTTATGAGTTATGAAAAACATGCATGAGGGTATAATAGAAATGAATCTTTATAATTCTAACACAATTTATTCTTTTTTGATGGTATTCCTATTTGAGACATTAATTATTATTTTTTACTTTATTCAACATATCATGGAAAAGGTTTATTATAAAAACAATAACATAAAAAATTCGATGGTTGAGATTTTAAAAGGTAAAGAGGCTCTTCATGTCTCATTTACCACTATATAATTATCAAAATAACTAAAAAATTTTACTAGTCCTGACACTACCCATAAAACATGACATATATCTTAATGTAGAATTATATTTTTGATAACAAATTATTTTTGAAATTTAGGTCAGTTTATCAATTTGTGTTATTCTTGTGTTTATATTTATCTATTATTTTTATTTTAGGCCAAATCATTTCACCATTCACTTATATTTTTATTAAATTACCTTCACTTATAGTTTAGTGAAACATTAATTCAATTTTTCCAATTGATGATTTTTTATCTAAAAAGGGAGTTAAATATATAAAATATCAAAAATATAAATATTCAAAATAATGTTTTTTTTTGTTTTGGATTGATTAATTTACTTGAAAAATATAGTTTAATATTATTTCATTAAAATTTAAAACCTATAAGTATTTCTTTATTTATTGGTTTTTTGATATATAAAACGTGGTAGATTGTTAGGAATTAAAATTTTTATCCAACATGTTTTTCATTGATTTTTATTCTTAAAGAAAATATATTTTTACTAATAATGTTACATTGAGTTTATTTTAGGTATATTAATTTAATTGAATATATTATTTTCCTAAAATTATGGAGAATTTTTTTAGTATTGAACAATATAGTTAGAAGTAAAAATATTCTCTTAAGTATTCGGTCATTTAAAAAAAGTATAGAATCACTATTTTAAAAGTGTAGTTGAAAAATAATATTATTGTCTCACCCCATGTTTGGATCCCCATAGTTATATTAAAGTTTATGTTCTGAACATCATATTAGTTATAGAAACTCACATTAAAAGAACCTAATGATTATCTAGTCATATATGGGTTTTAAAATTCAAATTATTGAGATATTTGAAGAATGATTTTTTTATATTGAGTCTATTGTTAAATTAGTTTAATATCCATTTAAGAGGATATATAGAAATAATTTTCTTGTCTCGATTTTTATGGGTAGTTAGGAATATTAATGTGTGATGTGAACAAAAATTCAAATACGTTATGTATTTTGAATTTATTATTTATAAAGAAAATTTTTAGATATTTTTTACCCAAATTAATTTTGGAATATAATTTATTATTTATTAAACAATCTAACTATCTAACAATGTTATGATCAGATGATATATGTTATGAATCTTTTTCACTAAAAATAATATTTTATTTTTCATAATTTCAGGATAAAATTTATATCTGTGGTCCCTATCTAATGATTTAGTTCAAAAAAATTATTCTTAAAATAAAAATGTATACTTTTTATTGAATCATTTATTTAACTTTTTTTGTTTTTTAGGAATACCTTTTAGAGATATACATGTTCTATTAATTATGTTTTCATGTAATTTTTTTGATGCTACAATGTTTTATTATATTGTCACTTTATTATCTGAATATTCATTATATTCATAGATACTTCTTGAGGACTACACTTTGGATAATTACACATTTTCTTATTAATATAACTTCATATGTCACGAAATCTCTCTATTTAAATGATGATATTGTGAATTTCTCCTTAAAAATACAATCTTTTCTTGAATCTAAATACTCAAATATTGAGTATTTATATAGATGGTTATAGTTTAAAATACTATCCATGTATGCAATATTGTAAAAATATATCAATTTTTACATTGAAATGTTGACATCTGTTGAAATGGTTGTTCTAGTGACAATCACCAAGCTTATAAAGGTAGTGTTGGAAGAGTAGAGTATGGGGACATTGTGAACTAAACTATATAAAATGTACTATGGTGTTTTTATTTTTCTATATAACATATACTTTATGTAAATAAGATAGTTTTACAATAAAAGTTCTAGAGGAATTATTCTTAAAATATTTATTTAATTATTATAGAGGATACCAGTCACACCATCTTGTTTCTGCATAATTATTATATATAAAAACCATATTTAACACATGATTTATTAATAAGTCTCTCTATACCGTGAATCCAAATTTAATAGTTTTTAAAATTTATTTTTTATCACAAAACATAACCCATTTATATATTTAATACTCTTATATCCTTAGATATCAACAATAGGTGTTATACATGGAGCCTTTTAAAATCCCAACGCTTGTATATAGTTATTGAGAAGAATTTTTGGGGTGTTGGATTTAGGAAAGTCATGGAAAGATTCCATTATTTGTTTTTCTTAAATATTCCTATAGACCATTAATATTTTTATTGAATGGATCCATAAATTGGGGATTTTATGGAAATATCTATGAGCAGTTTCATAATATATTGGGAATTCTATTATATTTTAATGAGTAATTATGGGAAATACATGATCTATGATACTTGTTTTTAAAAACTTCACAACTATTATTTACAAGTGGTTTTTAATAATCTCTATTTTTTTGTACTGTTCAATTTGATTGTCCTGATTTGAATTTAATGGTTTAGTTATTTTCTTTTATTCTTGTTCCTATTATCATAAATTCCATACGTTTTTTGAAATACAATGTGTTTTTGATGGGTGTCTTATAGAAAATTATTTTATTTTAAAACCATATATTATTTATCCCTTTGTATTTGTTTTTTATATGTAATTTAGTTTATTGATTAATGATTAAATAAATATGATAGTTGTGGTATATTTTTAATATTGACTTACCATTTGTTAAAGACTTTGTAAATTTATTTAAAATAATGATTTATTATGAATTGGGATGTTTGATTATTTATGTATGATATTACCTTAAAATGATTTTACACTGTGAATGTGACACCTCCAAGGATGTGATGTCTGTGAAATAAAGACTTTGTGTGTTGGATGTTTTTGAAATTGAAATCTTCATTGTGTGAGGGTTCCACCTCACACATTGAAAGGTGGATTATCAAAATCAATAAAAATACGAAGGCATTTGGGCCATTTGATGGAAGTCCTCAAAGTGTGTGCTATGGAATATAAGAATCTAATGCATATAAAATGGCTAAGATATTGAGACAATAACACTTCGTTGTCTTGGGGATATGAATCATTTATATAGGCTAAACCTAAAACTAATCCTTTTTATAATAGGGGTTTAAATATCTAGAGGATTTCATCATCCCTAGGATTATGTTCTAGGGATATTTTTCTACATGGTAATTTTTTCACCATAAAATAGGGATTCTAGCTAACCTAAACATAATTTATTATAGGGATCAAATTTAATGTTTTAACATATTATTTTTCTTTGATTTTAAATTATTTGGAAGGATTTATTCTTTTAAATTTATTAATATATGGCTTTATCAAATGGTCATTGAAAGGAAAATAATTTATTTATTTACTTATGATAAATAAATTATTTTAAAATGGATGATTTTTATGTTTCTTAAAAACTATGTAAATATATATTTTATGACTTTATTTTCATTTAATGGGAATAATTAGTTTAATTAGGAAACAATTATAATAAAAAACTTGATCGAATCCTATTGGGATTATTTTTCTCACATCTCCCACAAACCTTATGGTTTCTGTCGATATTGTTTTATATAATGTAGGAATATAAATTGCACCTCATTAAGGCTATTTGTATATGTTTCAATAAGTTTATGGAGTTTGGTGGTCCCATGGTAGGATTTTTTCCCTTAATACGAATATATATTGGTTTATGTAAGTCTCAACTACTATTTTTTAGAAAAAATTTCATCATGTATTGACCGATACTATTTTTCATAATCTTTTTATGTCTATGTTGTCATGATTTTCTTATATATGTAAAACATCTATTTTTTAGTATTTCATGGGGTGAATCATTCCAATGTTTGTTGTTAATTCCCAATAACATGTTATATTTAGTGCAAAATTGCATTTTTTTGGTGGGATAATCATATCATTTCATCATTGAATGTTTTATAGTCTAGGGAGATCAGCTATGACCAAGTTAGGGCCCCTTTGATCTAATGCTTGGACCATAAACTTAATAAACATGAAAAATTGTTATCTTAATTATTACATGGGATATAGTTATTATATGTACATACATCATCATTTGTGACATTTCTGAATGATATTATATTTGATAAGATGTAGTTTTTAGAAAGAGGTAAGATATTGATTTCCCTTATAATGATTTTTTCCTTCTCATTGGTTTTTCTGTAAATTTTATTGATATTGTTTTTATTTTATAGCCAATGTTATTATATTGTTTAATGTATTATTATAATAGTAGTGAATCAAAACTCTATGATGTAATTTATGTCATTAATATTAAAATATTAATGGAAAATTAATTAATTGTTATTACCAAATCTAACATAATAATTACATTACAAATTATTAACTATTGATATTTTTGTTTACCTGGGAATTTTGTTATTGATTTAAAAAATTTCATTTGTTTTGACAATTTATTATTTAAATGTTTGATACGTCTTATAAATAATGCATATTTACTATTTATTTCATAAATAGGCTGTTAAAATTATATGTTATTGTTATATTTCTTAGATTTAGGATACATAAATTGTATAAATGTTATTTTTCATTCAATTATATTTTAGTTACAAATGGAACCTATCGAGAATTATGATTAATGTGAAGGTTATATAATTTTTGTTAAAATAACATGTTTTTTATCAAAATATATTTTAATATTATTAAGTGACTAATTGAGAAATAATATTGAAATATATGACATGTTAATTGTAATTTGATGATATAAAAACAATTGATAATATATAATTCTATATAATAAGTTATACTTTATAATATTTTTAGTTATTGATTATGTTTTAATGATAGTATAATTTTTCTAGATGTTTTTTTAATTTTGAAAATGATGACATAAAATATATAAGAAAATCATATATTGAAAATAGTTATTTTTTCAAAAAATAATGTAATACGATATTAAATTAATAAACATAAACATTTGGGATCATGATATGAATAATTGGATCATTAGTATGACTAATTAATACCGATTTTTCCCTATCAGGTGTTGAATATTTGGTGGATGTTGAATATTTTGTGTGATAAGTGGATAAAATGGAAAATTAATCTAATTATTTGAAATATATATAATTTTAGTTTTATTAAATGTATCACATTGAAAACCCTCACTACAATTTTTAATGATGTGTTCATTTCATTAGTGTATTTCTTCTTAATAATTTTTTCTTGTTCGTTCAATGATGAAATATATTTTTGGTAATATTATACCTATACTAATCAATAAATGTGGGTGTTTTTAATTAATGTTATGTATGATTTTATAAATTTGTTTGTAAAATGGTTGGGGGATATTTTTTAATGTTATTATTTGACAAATTGTTTTAGAAAATATAAATAAGTTATATTACAAATATAATCTATTAGTGTTTTATTTCAAAACTCTAATTTATTTACATGGATTGAAAAGGTTAATGTTTTGTGATTTTGAAAGAAATTTATTGTGTGTTGAATTAATATTTTTTATTAGTGTTATTTCTAAAATATAGATTCAATGTAATGAAATTTATTTGTAGAAATTTTATGATGGTTTATAGAAATTAATGTGAGGTCAATTGATGTTTCTATTGAATAAATTTACTGAAATGATTTCTAAATTGAATGATTTTCGAATTTTAATTATTGAAGATGGTTGGTTGGAAGTGATAGAGATTTTTTTGAATACATGGTTTCAATAAAAATTATTTAATTTTTTGTGAATAGGTTGTAATTAATTCTTTCTATGAGATGGATAATTCTTGAATTGTGCTGACTTTTACGAATGGTAAAATATTTCTAGGAATGTTTGGTTGGTTTAGTTGAAAACAATGTATCCAAATTGTAGATATATGTATGAAATATAGGTTTATTTTGTACACTATAATGATATTATTTAATCATTTGAAATAACCATTTTTTAATTTTATATTGGGCCTAAAAAATTATTGATGTTTCATCAGAATGTTGTGTATGTGATGAGGTACATGGATTTATGGCTCTAAGAGTTAGAGAAATTTTAATTATTGGGAATGTTGTTGTTACTCTGTGTAGTGTTAGAGAATGAGGTTGTGTAATGATTAATTATGGTTAATGTTACATTTTTATTGTGGATGACTTGAGATTTATTTTCACTTTTATTGATATTTATTTTTCATTGATATGTGTACCAAATATATTGGATGATAAATCATGGACACTCTGATGAGATAACTTTTTATGAACATATTAAATTATTTTAAAATGAATTTTTTTCAAATGTTATATATGTTAAACATATTTATATCTTAAAAGGTATTAAACATGGTGTATCTGGTGTGATTGATCATAGAACATGCTTCTAGTCATTAATTAGTAAATTTGTACGCCTCATATTTCATGATGATATTCAATCATTCTTTTTTGAAGATGATTTTTAATAAGATATTCTATTAAGGGTAGATTATATATGATCCAATAATTAGAGAGATGTGAGAGATCACATAGTGGATATAAATGAATCATCATCTAGTGTTGGTATTTTTGGAAAAAAGTATGTCTATAGTTTATGATTTAGGTAGTCAAATTCCCTAGGTTATAAAACTCACAGTTCATGAAAGCAATGGGTAAGGTGAAATTTTAGTGAAATGACATTTCTAATAGTTTCAAGACAAACTGGTTAAATATGTAATACGATGGAAGGGGTAATTTGTTTTATTTTCTATACTTCACATCATTTTATATATTACAGGACATTGATTCATTAGGTCCAATGATGATTAATGGGTATTTATTTAAATATTTCCTTGGTGTGAAGTCTATATGTGATAATTTTTAGTAGAGTAAGTTTCGTCAGGATGAATGGAGTATATAACATGAAAGTTACCTTATTCCTTTCAGAAGAAACATTTTATATAACCAATGAAATATTAATTAAAGCATAAATGTTTGAATTTTTCTCTCTTTAATATGATATATTTTTTGTAATTAAACTTTAGTTGATATATTGAACATGACATTAACACGATTTTAGATAGTTTTATACGTAAATGTTAAAGTAAATTAGATTCATGGTTTTTTAATAATATTAATGGATTTCAAAATTCATGGAAACATTTGAAAGTTTAATTCTATGTTTTAATAGGGTAGAAAAGTCATAAAAATGGGTTATATGATTTAAACATATACTATTTCTATGAAATAATTATTGGTAATAATGTTGTTGAGTTATGGGTCAATGTGATTGAAGATTTCATTTATATTCCGTATTTTATTTTCTCCTTATGATAACGAAATTATTATTTTATAGGTATCCCATAAGGAGTTTAAATTATGAATTTTTCATGATAATCTGGGTTCATTATTTTTGTTGAGGATGAAAATAATTTAAGAGTTATCAAATAAAAGAAATAAAATTTTCATGCACCTATACCTTGTTTTTTATCATATTATGGGTCAGACTGATTGTGGTTTTCATTTATATTCCATATTTTATTTGATCCTTATGATAATTTTTTTTATAGGTATCCCATACGGAGTCTAAATTATGAATTTATCATGATAATCTGGGTTTTTTCTTCTTATTGAGGATGAAAATTATTTGAGAGTTATCTAATAAAGGGAATAAAATTTTCATGTGCCACTACCTTGTTTTTTATCATATTGTGGTGTTATGAGTTATTTTGGAGGTCGATGGTGGTCGAGTAGTAGATTTTGTGTATATAATTCAATATATTAAAATATCACACTATTATTATTTGGATAATGCTTGGATTTTTTAGATGGAAGAATAAGCTAAATATAAAGAAGAGATATTTACTTTTTATATTATATTAGTTTTCTTATAATGTTATTTATCTCAATGATTAGTGATGTTATTAATTTAAATATAATTTCTTAGTGTTGGAGTATTTGGTGTCATTGTTTAGTCATTATGGGTGTGTGGATTTAGTGATGTATGGGTTCATGATTTTTTAAGTGCTTATATATTTATCCATGATAATTTAAATTATGTTGATATTTTATTAGTGGATTTTCTGTTTAATGGATGCCGTGTTTATATAATTAATAGTATTCGAGGATTGTTCTATGAATTTAAATGGTTTTCATAATAGTGATGTCAAAACATTCATTATTCCATAATTTTCATTGGTAGGATTAATACTAAATGATCATGGCATTTGATAAATCATGGTTTTAATAGGGGATGCATCTTAGTTCTCACCATTTTCAACTAGTTTATCCCCAATACAATGCAAAATTATGAATTACTCTATGATTTTTGGAAGTCTATTTTAATTAATTAGTTTATCAAGATTCAAAAATTCCATTTTAATTATTCCCTTTAATCTCAAATATTGTTGAATCTAGACATTCTTAGAAGTTTGGTAATTATTTTGTGGACTACATAGATTTATTCCACTTATAAAGATAAATTGTATTTGATCATATTATTCTGTTATCAATTAATTTTTATTTAAAATTATTTATTTATTCTTAAGGTATCTTGGGCCATTCATGATTTATTACGGTTGTGCGGGATAGATGTATAGTGGTCAATTTTTTATTTCTCTAGCTGAAATTATGATTTGATTTTTAGATTTCATCATTCATTAATTGAAGAAATAAAGATTTTATTCGACTCGAGTGATTATGTTTAATCTTATTTGTTATTATTATTGATTTTTTATAATCTGAGATTCATTAAAATCTAATTACAATTATTATAATTTTGAATGATATTTAATCCCATACCCAAGAAAAACCATGTAAGAAATATGAAACTAGGCTGAAATAGGAAATGAAAAAGCACTATTAAATTAATACCATTCAATGAAGAATCCATTGATACATCTCAGTCAACAATGTATGGTTTTGGGAGAGATCACATAAGTGGTATCCAAAAGATAACCCACCAATAAATGTATCCCAGGGTTTATCTAAGTCTTCCATTATTTGAATGGGATCTAATCTACATCTATGAGATTCTAGTTCATCTAGAACAATTATTAATGATAGGGAGTGCTTTGGTTTTTATGTAATGTCAATATGGAATATGGAACCCATCCTATTTATTTAAAAAATTATATAGTCAGTATGAAAGACATAGGACAATAAAAACATTAATTTATGCATTTATATTACATGAAATAATTCCTTCATCAATTCATGCACCTTATGCATGAATATATATTTAATTTCTTTATTAATTCATGCATCATATTCATTTATTACACTATGTGTTTTATTTTATAAAATACAAAAAATAAATTGATAGACAATTCATAGTTTATTGGGTGACATGGTCATACATATCAGGTAGGTCGTAAGCCAAACATACATTAACACAACATAATCTAAACATCGCTTCACATTGTTATCAATATTTGGATTTATTCCATGAACTTCCATCAATATTACAATTATAGTAAATAATATAATAATATGCACCATTTCACAAAATGTTGTACCATATATTATAAGATGTGAAATTATATCCACGAACAATTTTATTTATATTCTAAAATAATTTTGCAAAGCTATCCTTAAATTTAACTTGTATTACATCGCATGTAATACATTGAAAATTCCGATCCAAAAAATTAATTTTTTGATTTAATAAAAAATATAACTATATTATATCTCTGAGTGAAATTAAATTCACATTCAGTCAACCATAATGTGTGACCTCATGTGCCTTTATAGCATTGAAAAAAATAAAAAATCCAATAATAATAAATTTAAGATAGGTGAATCCTATAGAAAATATTATATAATTCTAATTACGCAAATGGATAAAGTTTTATCTTCATCAAACACATGTATCTATATAGTTTTATCCACCGTTTTTATTACATGCACATGAATTCTCTTGTTTTTTATTTGTGAAAGATATTTATTGATAATGGGAGATGTTCTATATCAATCCCACAATATTCACTCATACAATCATGGTTGAGAGAGTATAGAATGACCAGGATGATGAATACATCACATTTCATTCACCATTCATTGTTGTGTAGATCTTTTCCCCTCAATAAAATACATTGGTACATTACATATGAATTCTATGTGGTGATCTATACATCACATTCTATGTGAATTGAAGTATAAATTGTCATAATAATTATAACAGATAGAAAATATAGTACTTTTTATGCACTAAAAGAGGAAATTATTGGAGATATATAAAAAACCTCCTGATTTAGAGAGTTCATATTTGGAATTTTACAAGTAGTGTATATATTCATGGTGGTTTTCAATTGGGTATATTACGAACATGAGGAAGTAAGGACCAAAATATTAACCATTCATCATTATTGTACCAATGATAATGTGTTTGTCACTCATTTTTGTATACATAGTAGGTTATCTATCATAAAAAACAATTATTTTATGCCTCCTAAATATATTTTTATATCCCTATACAAGAATAATTCTCAGACCGACCTTTACATTTAATGACAACCTACAATACTCCATGAAAAAATGCAGTTATGGATAACAAAAATTCATACTTTTATAGGCCAATTTTTTGTAAATTCAAAAAATGTATATCTATATACACATTAATACATCTAATATAAATGAAATATAAATTACTTATTTCCTTTTTTAGGATATATTTCTTATTCTTAAACTGTTTGACTAATATTTTAAATATCATACATATCTCCCACCCTAATATTTTTTATATAATGGACTACCAGATTAACCTTATGTTTTTTTACATTCTAGAGTTTGTTAAATCAACAAATCTATGTGTGATTCCTTTCACATATTTATTCCTTTATCAAATATAACCATCCCACTAATCTATTTTAGAGAGTAACATATTTGGAGAAGTATTAGTCCAATAATGATGACATTTAGGGATTATATCAAAAACATTCAACTTTGAAAATATATTTAAACATCCTAACTTCAAAACATTAAATGTTATTATGTAATCTCTTAAACATAATACTCTATCCAAATACATCATTTTTATCCTTATAAATCTTTCAATAAAACTTTTTCCATGAAATATATTTCAAATAATATAATTATTTAAATTATTACTTTACTAGTACTTCCTTAAATATTTTATGATAATGATGGATTCAATTAATTTATAAAACTAAATGTAACACTTTCTATTTATCTTCACAAAAATATTTGAATACTTTATTTATGATTCCATGTGTAATTCAATTTTTTTATTAACTAGAATAATCTTTTATTAAATAACGATATAAAATTAATTATGGAAACTAAATGTAACTCCTTATAATTTTTATATCACTGCTTATACATTAATCTTTAAAATATTATGTGAAATATCATTAACTTTATATTAGTATTTAATTTTATTAATTTTTATTTAAATTTCTCTATATCCAAACATACTACCACTAGATTCCAAGATTTTATATTTTATTCCAAAAACAATTCAATTATTCAATAAAAATTATATTTTTTATTAGATAACTATTACATCGTTATGTTAGGAAAAGTTAATAAATAGACTATTATAATATATTGTATTCTATGTGTTTACAGAATTTTTCATTTTTTAATTAATAATTTGTCATAATATAATACTAATGGGTGGTAAGAAAAAATTCCACTATATTTTAACAAACATGATGATAAGCATTTTATATTGGGTAAAACATTTTTTACATGTGTCGATTTAAAAATATGTTATAGAATCCCATGAATCGTAAGTCGTATATTAAAACTTAATCATCATATTTGTAAAAAATTACTATTTTTCACGAACCCTCCCCACAAGGTGTACCCCTCCTGTGTTGGCAATGTGAGTAGGTAGATAATGACCCCTCTAAGTACCACCTCCAGTAGGCCCCGGGTTGGTGACTAGCACTGAGGGTATAGTAAACACACAAATGAGAGGAATTTCCCTTTAATATAACACATGCAGAAGGGAGAGATAAGAAATACACAAACCACATCCAACTCATAATGAAATATAAATAAAAACCTCAGTGCACATATGTAATGTCATTCAAAACTACTACAACTGGAAGGGGAAAAATACATGTACCCAAAATAATATAAAAACAACAGTGACCCCAAAACCCGAACAACTACTGTAACCCTAAGCTAGTAGTAACCTACGTGATCACCAAACTACTCTAAGTGACGAGAAAAAAATAGTTTATATATACATAAGGTGAGTATAACAATATACTCAGTAAGATACTCCACATAGCCTCTCATACAATGTTAATGAAAGCATGCTGAAGCATAGGGAATAACAAGTGAAACTAACTTGTCACCTAAATTGGTATACTAAGTTCCCAGCCTCACCATGGCTACACTCACGAAGTAACACATATAAGAGTATATAATATAATAAATAATATCAAGGGTTCCCCCAGTACTACTTCCCCACTAGTTTTCCGCTTTTCCCCAATGTCGTACGTCTTAAGAATTTCTCTCCAAAAAGGCTTGCATGTAGACACCTGGGCGAAGCACCAAAACATGAACATCATGAAACCACACCAGCACATCCACACAAGAAGTAACCAGGTAGTTTCTGGGAGCCACCAAAACATGCATAACATGTATCATATGTCAGGTATTATACCTCAAGCCATTACAACCCATACACCAAGTAAGTATCTTCAAGCCATCACATCCTATACACGTCACACCAATAGTAGTCCATAGTAAAATATATCAAGAATATATGTGTATGAATAGCCTCAAGCCATTAAAGCCCTATACAAACATATATGAGGAAATCTAACCGTTGTTCCATCCAGCACAAGTAACTACCAAGAGAAGAGAGAGGGGATAAAGGGGGTAGTCAGCCATCCATTCTCCCACCAGAATGTTGGGGAAAACACACCCAGGTCTTACAATCCTTGGGGTATCAATTTATCTTACTGACGTGGTGGAGTAGCGTATAGTAACACAAAAGTACAAAATATAATATATCTCACAACCACACTATGGAAAAAACCTAGTCATAAACTGAACTGCAGCTAATGTCTACAAGACTTATGGATGCCACTTCAAAGACTAGGTATCTTATAAGAACACAACCATTTTAACAGCATTAATACATTAATTCATTCCATTTTTTCAGTTTCACTTTACGTTAATTAATTCATTAAACATCAATTGACCATCAATAATTTCCACATCATATTTCATTAGCATCACACCTATAGTTTACTGTTCCTCCCAATTACAACCTCGTCATTTTGTCCTATAATGCACCTCCCACATGGGTTAACATCATTTATTCAATTATTCATTACAACATTACATTCCAATATTCCAAGGAATTCTAGGAAAACATCCTGTGCTACTAAACACAATGGGGATCAACACGGTGAGTAGATGTACTACCCGTCAAGTCTGTTCTGCCTATAGCATGAATGTACTGCCGTCCTCCCTTGAGAAGATAAACACAGAAAGCACATGGAATACCCCATGCATCATTGCCTCTTTCGGAAGAAGGGTAAGCAAGACCAGCTACCTCGAGCAGTGGGGAAAAGTAAAGTAGATAACCAACCATGGAATCAATAAGAATCAAAACATTCACATCCAACATGTTCCATCATCCCTAGTGTCCCCCCCGACACCCTCATGCACAAACCGCTACATCTCACCACTCCAGGCGTCAACTACTGCCACAACCAATATGCCTCCTTACCCCCACATATCACAATAGCCATCTAGGATCACACCAAAACAGAACCAGCTGGAAAAAAAATCATATGAAATAGGCTATTGTGCCTTAACTAAGGAACATCGTAACATAGAACCCTACAAGGGATTATTTTTTATCAAACAAACAGTTCTATAATCCATCTTGGATTTAATGATTTACTATTTGTAGGTCCGAAATTGGGGACACCTATTCAGTAATCTATCATAAATAACTAAACATGCATACTGCACTAATTTAATTAACACCTAATTACAAAAATAAGTACCAGATTCAATTACATTCATCTTAATCTTTATCCAACAATTATCAATTAATTCATGCTATATATTCTTTACCAATTTCCATCCAGTACGAACAGCTAAATGAAGTAAGCATAGATATCACACTATCTAGAAAAATAAGAGGCAATGAAATACGATCGATATCAATTTATTTAACCTGTTCAAATATTTATTCTGTCAATTCTATTGTCATCCAGTGGGATAAAACATGATAACTATACATCTGAAAGTTAAGGAAATAGAAGAAATGAACACCTTACCTCAAATAGTTCTTGACGTTATTTATACAAGAATGAGTCACACAACAGGTTACAATATCCTTCCTTATAACAACTATATCCACCATAGGATACTAAGACACCATCACATCGGTGAACACCTAAGAAAAGACCATTAGGAAAATGGGGTTAAAATTCCATAAAAAGGGAAAGGATAAAGAAGGAGATAAACTTGAAATAATTAAGATAGATCACACCTTATATCGAAGACTGATCGATATTTCTTTGTTTCATCATAACATAGTGGAAAAATCCTAGGAAGAAAGTTTGATTTCACAACTCTTATGGAAAGGAATTGGTTGTTCGAGCATCTCACACCCAAAAAGAAGGAGGAAAAACTAGGGAGGAAGATATGTCATCGCTTTAAAAGATTTAACAGAGTAATGGTTTAAGATACGCTGGATTTTCAATTATAAGGGATCACATTAAACCAAGCAATTTGACCATGTAGAAAAAAACATCCCGAGCCTTTGGAGAAATTAATATTAGAGTTATGACCCTTGAATAGGCCTTAGAGTCCTTAAAATGGGTCATTAAATAAATTTTACATCAAAGAAAACGTCAAATGGGCTAATCTATAGTAAGATGGAAACACTATTCATGAAATCGAAATTAGGAAAAGGAAATAGAGGTTACTGATGGACCTCAGTGTTCGGGAAACAATATTCACAAACTCAAATTTTGGAAAAGAAAATAGAGGTTACCGATGGACCTCAATGTTCTGGAAACACTATTCACGAACTCAAAATCTGGCAACAGAAATAGGGGTTACCAATGGACCTCACCGTTCTGGAAACATTGTTCATGAACTCATCATTTGGAAAAGGAAATAGAAGTTACCGATGGAAAATCACCTTCTTGGAAACACTATTCACGAACTCAAAATTTGGCAATAGAAATATAGGTTACTGATGGACCTCACCATTGGAACCACACTATTTCACTATTCACATAAGGTTACCGATGACACTATTCATAGAAGGTCACCGATGAAACTGTACACATAAGGTCAGCAATGTCACTGTTCACATAAGGTCACCTTTTCACTGTTCACAAAAGGCTACTGATGACACTGTTCACAAAATGTCACTTAGGACACTATTCACATAAAAGAAAAATTTGCAAAGGGTTGGGGATAAGTCACCTTGACCTCCCAAAACACCTCATACAACTGATTTTTTCCAAGGAATGTACCAGAGAGGTCTGGGAAATTACATCAGATACCTATCAAAACATTATTGTCCTTGAGAATTCAAAACCAACCTAAATGGAAAATGAAATGGGTCTGAAGAACCACCCATCTGGATACCATTCAAAAGAGAGCAAGCTAGAAGAAGCAATAAAATAAAACCATATCATAAACATGAATGGTTTATAACCACACATGATACATCAATACATGAAAAGAGTTAAAGTTCAAAAAACTATGGGTACTGAGCACATATATATGACTCTTATTCCCAGGTACTATCTTCCTTGCCACCATGTCATCACAAGAAACGAATCCAGGGGATAGAACGCCTGCACGACACCTTCTCTTTGCAGTCTTAGATCTCCACATGTCTCTCCTCAAAGGCCACATCAC
This sequence comes from Viscum album, assembly GCA_963277665.1. NCBI lineage: Eukaryota > Viridiplantae > Streptophyta > Magnoliopsida > Santalales > Viscaceae > Viscum > Viscum album. The sequence goes on from OY728119.1 coordinate 1,293,179,628, forward strand.
CATCAACATTGATATCTTCCCAATTGATGATGTGAGAGTCATCATGAAGATAATGATGTATATGTGATACAAGGTAAACATTATGTATCCAACTCATCTATGGGAGAAGTGCTACTCGATGCTCCACAACTCCAGTATGATCTAACACCTAGAATGGCCCAAAAAACTGAGGAGAAAGCTTACTCACATGACCAAAATTTCGCTTCCCATGATGGGGAGTCACCTTCAAAAACATGTGATCCCCAATATCAAAATTTAAGGGTCTCTTCCTTTAATTGTCATATGATTTTTGATTATCATGTGTTGTCTTCATCCTCTCATGAATCACCTAAACTATCTCTGTTGTATTCTGCACTAGTTCCAGTCTGAGAATTGCTGACTCTCTCACCATCATCCAGGACAATGGAGAACGAAAACGTCAGCCATACAGGTCTTCATATGGCACCATACTGATGGTGGAGTGAAAAATATTATTCTATGCGACCACCACCAAAGGTAAGTGCCTCATCCACAAACCTCCAAAATCAATAACATAAGAGTGTAACAAGTCTTCAATAGTCTAGAAGCTCCGCTCTTTCTGACCATCCATTTGAATATGAAAATTAGTGTTAAGGCATAGATAAGAGCCAAAAGTATTCTAGAGACCTATCCATGCACTATATTTAATGCAAGGATCTCGATCAGAAATGATAGTCCATGTGACTCTATGATGTCTGACCACCTCTTCCAGATACTTCATTGAGAAAAATTCCACAAAGCTTGAATCCTTGATTTATATGAAGTCGGATGACTTGTTAAATGGTCCACTACCACCCAAAGTGCATAGTTTCCTACTTTATCTTGAGGTAAACCAGTAACAATGATCATTTAGATGTCCTCCCACTTCCACTGAGGAAACTTTAACAGCTGGAGCTGACCACCCAGAACACGGTGTTTGGTATTCAGCTTATGGCAGACCAAACATCGATACACGAACTCCGTAACCGCACGCTTTAGACCAGGAAACCAAAATTGGAACCTCAAGGATCATTACATCTCTATCATTCCAAGGTACACCACTAAAGGAGAACTATGTAACTATCTGAGAACCATCTCACATATCATCAAAGGAACAAAAACAATTCCATTATACAAAACTCGATGTTGTTTATCCTTAGACCAACTATTAGGGGCCTCTCCACAAATAACTCGGTCTCCCTAGACCTTCGCCTCTAGATCCTCCATGTAGGATTCTTTGAGTTTATGCACCAGAGATAACTGCACCGTCATCTGAAAAAGATAACATGGGCCACAAACTTCTCCCATATCACCATGTAATACTAACAGTTCTATTATTACTCTCTAGGAATCACCAAATTCATGCACTACATCACTACTTTACTTCTTACTTAGTGCATCAGATACAATATTCCCCTTTCCAGGTGTATATGATATATCAATGGAGTATTCCTATAAGAACTCCATCCACTGAAGATGTCACGACTTTAAGTCACGTTGGGAGATAACATGCCTGAGGCTCTTATGATCGGTGAAAACCATAAAGCACTCTCCAATGAGGTAATGTCTCCACATCTTCAGAGAAACACCACATCCGCAAACTCATGATCATTGGTGGAATAGTTACGTTCATGAGGATGCATCAGCTGAGACCCATACGAAACAACTGATATTTCTTGCATCAGAACACATACCAACCCCAGATGCAAAGAATCACAGAAAACATCATACTTAACAACCTTGGATGGAAGAAAAAGTACTGGAGCACTTACTAACTTCGCCTTTAGATACTCATAATCTGCCTGAAAATGATCAGTCCACATGAAGGCCAGATCATTGTTCGTCAAAGCTGTTAGAGGAGTCTCAACTCATGAGAAATCGGCTACGAACCTCCTACAGTATCCTACGAGACCAAGGAAACATCGAACCTTTGACACTATCTTGGGGGATTCACAAGAAACAATTTATAATATAATAAGGGGATCCACAGCTACTCCCTTCCGGGATATAACATTCCCCATTAAAGACACTTCTCGAGCCCAAAACTCACACTTCGACAACTTCCAAAACAACTGATGTTTTCGAAGAACTCCCAAAACTACGTGTAGATGCTCTACATGATGTTCATCAGATGTGAAGTAAATAAGGTTTTTGTCATTGAAAACTATAATGAAATTGTCCAAGAACTCATAGAAAACAACATTCATAAATCCCATGATCAAAGTTGGAGTATTTGTCATGCCTAAGTGCATTACAATGAACTCATAATGTCTATGACGACAACAGAAAGCATTTTTCAGGATATCCTCATCCTTCAAACATATATGATGATATCCTGACCTTAATTTGATCGTTGAGAACTGACTTGATCCCTTCATTTGATCGAATAAATCATCAATCATAGGAATTGGATAGCGGTTATTTATTGTCACTTTGTTTAAGTGAAGATAATTTACAAACAACTTCAAACTGTTATCATCCTTCTTCATGAACAAAACTAGTGCACCCCACAGTGACATAATATAAAAAAAAAAAACAAAATGTAATAGACCATGAAGTTTTATACGTAGCTCTCTTAACTTAGAAGGGGTATCCTATATGGAGACATGGATATAGGAGATGATCGTAGTTGTAACTCGATCCCAAACTCGATCTCTCACTGAGGAGGTAATGCTACAACCAATTTTGGAAAGACATCAGGATAATCTTCTACAACCCTAGGAAACAATAACTCTTGATCCTATAAAAAACTCAGCATCATATCATCCATCATGGATGATAAGGATGTAACACACTTCTAGCCAATCTAAGGGTCTCGCTCGCCAACAAACACCACTAGCTATCCGTCTGCATCGAAGAACACAACCTACCTCCGGAAGAAATCCACTATAGCATGCACTGAATACAACCATTCCATTTCGAGGATGACATAATATGGTTGTATCTGTAAACATAGGAAATCTCCCCAATAGTGGTGCTTCCTCAATACTAGCTCACATCTCTACATACATCAAACAAGTCATCTTGACCTCTAACTGGCGTAGTGAATGCTAGGGGCACTGGAAGCCTCTCTACATCATGTCCCAAAGAATGGAAAAGGATAGGTGATATGAAAGAGTGTGTCTCTATTTAATAGAACAAGGTATAAAATAAGGTAAAAAACTAGAAATGGGTACCTCGAATGAGGTCTGGCTCGCCTGGAGCTGGTAACGCTATAGCATGAAGCTGACCACAACGTCCTCCACAACCTCTCTGACATAGATGAAAGCCACCACCATGGACACACTCTACTCTCTATGTATTGGGAGAATAACTAGGATATCCCCTAAATTCCCCATATTCCATTTTATGATATAAAGTTTGTGTAACTTTTTGCAGCTACCTCAGCTGGAACTACATCAATAGAGGAACTTAGAGCTGAAAACCCGGTGCTCGATGACTGATATAGATGTTCGGGATCACTCGCTACTGATGACCTCGACCAAAATCAGAAAAACAAGCCCCAGATCCCTTGGCATAAGCCTGAGAGCTTCTTCCCCTGGAGAAACGAGTTACTGGGGGCGGGGACCTACCCCTGGCCGTACAGAAACTCTTCTGCCTTGAAAACCATGAACCCCGGACCACATCTTGACTTTGTGAGGAATCATGAGGACTCCCCTCTTGTGATGATATGGTTCTAGAAAAAGTTCTCTTGACAACCTCTACCATTTCCAACACATCAAAATATGACTTCATCATAAATGGGGTGTCCCGATGCAAGATCTGTGGATGTAAAGCCTCATCGAAATGCCTCGACCTGGCCTCCTCATATGGAAATAGGTCTGAATCATATCATAAAAGGTTCTTGAAATAGATTCCAAACTCTCAAACATTAAATCTCACCTATCAAAGGGTAAGATTCTCCTAGAGATTAGACGCTTTCATGGTTGACGATAGAAACATGACTCTAAACATGTCTTGGAACTTCTCCGATGAGATCACTAACTCATCATGATCACCGAGGAATAAGAACCACAACTACAACACTGCTCCATGCAACATCATCACAACCAAGGACACCCAATTCTTATTCCGAGCACCGATCGAACTGAAGCACATCTCTACCACATCCAACTACTCTTTTAGGACTACATCTCAAACGGAGCACTTTTAATTCTGCAGAATCTTGCACTGAAATTATACGAGTGTCCTCTTCCAAGTGGCATCGTCGTCAACCTCTTCCCTGTGATGATCTGATCGCACATCCTGATGGAAATCTTCTTTGCGATCTGTTAGAGGACATCGACCTGGAGCCATACCGGTAAAATAACAAACAGTTAGAGCTCTTAAACATGGAATATGGAAGACTCGACATTAATTAATTAATTATTTTCTTTCATTTATTTTAGTTTATCCTATCTTAAGGTCTACCCCTTCAATCATAGACACAAAGAAGAATGATAAATAACCCTTTCTTATGTATCTACTCTACGACTAGTATCACCTCATTTAATAGCCATTGTAAACATAAAGGTCCGTACATCAGATCATAGGGGGACCTTAATGCCTATGTCTCAGCCGGTCTCCAATGTTGGCATCACTTGCTAAACATGACTGACACAATTTCCCTACCTAACCCTGAAACCTCACCTGTGACTAAATCTAAACTCCATTTTATCCCTCAACCAGCCCTCTGATACCACTCTGTCATGACCCCCTCCCCACAAGGTATTCCCCTCTTGGGTCAGCAATGTGAGAAGGGAGATAATGACCTTCGAGTCCTGCCTCAATTAGGCCCTGGATTGGAGACTAGTACCGAGGGTATAGTAAATAGAAAAATGGGAGGCATTACCATCTAAGAGAAAACATACTGAAGAGAGGAATAATGTAGACACCAAACAAATCCAACTAATACTAAAATATAAATGAAAACCCAAGTGATCTTATGTAATGTCATGCAGAACTACAACAACAGGAAGGGGAAAACTGCAAGTACCAAAGGAAAGTAAAAACAATAGTGACCACGATTCCCAAACAGCTCCTGCAACCCTAAGCTGGTAGTAACCAGCATGATCTCCAACATGCTCCAAGTGACCGTTAAAGAATAGTTTATACATACATAGGGTGATTATAACAGTATACTCAGTAGGATCCTCCTTGGAGCCTGTCATGCAAAGGTAAAGAAAGCATGCTAAAGCACAGTGAAGAACAAGTAAAACAAACTCGTCACCTAAACAGCTATACTATGTTCCCACCCTCAAAATGGATACTCTCACCATGTAACACATAAAAGACTATATAATATAATAAATAATATCAATGGTACCCCACTACTACTTCCCCATTGGTTTGATGCTTTTCCCCAACATCGTGCATCATATGCATCTATCTCTAAAAAGGATTGCCCGTAGACACCTTTGTGAAGAACCAACACATGCACCTCATGCAACCACACCACCACGTCCACACAAGAAGTAGCGAGGTTGTTTCTAGGAGACACTACAACTCTCATAATGTGTATCATACGTCGGGTATTAGACCTCAAGCCAATACAACCCATACCCAGAGTAAATATCTTCAAGACATCACACGCTATACAAGTCACACCTATAATAGAACATAGGAAAATATATCCAGAATATATGTGAGGGAATACCCACAAGGCATTATAGCCATCTACACCCATATATGGGGAAAACTAACTGTTGTGCCTACTGGAACAAGTAACTAACAAGAGAAGAGAGTGGGGCCAAAGGGGGTAGTCATCGATCTAGCCTCCCACCAGAATGTTAGGGAAAACACCCCTAGGTCTCAGGATCCCCAGGGTGTCAGCTTCCCTGACTGATGGGGTGGAGTAACATATAAAAACACAAAAGTAGAGAATATAATATAGCTCGCAACCACACTATGGGCATAACCTAGTCTGAGACCCAACTGTAGCTAATGTATCTCGAACTCCCGTCTGCCACTTCTAAGACTATGAATCATATACACACACAACTATTTTAAGAGATTTAATACATTAATTCATTTCATTTTTTCATTTTCACATTATGTTAATTAATTCATTAATCATTAATTAACCATCAGTAATTTCTGTAATATTTTCCATTATCATCACACCCAATATTTACTATTCCTCCAAATTACAACCTCATCATTATGTCCCAGCAAGCTACAACCCCAGGGGTTAACATAATTAATTCAATTATTCATTAAAACATTAATTTCCCATATTCCTAGGCATTCTAGAAAAACATTCTATGATATTAGACACAAGGGGGGTAAACACTGTGAGTATATGTACTAACCGTCGAGTATTTTCAACCTATAATAAGAGTATAGACCCATACATCCTTGATAATTTATACATAGAATGCACGTGGGATAACCCACACATATTTGCCTCTTTCAGAAGAAGGGTAAGTATGGCCATATGCCTTGAGCGGTGGGGAAAAGTAAATCAGATAACCAACCAAGGAATCAACAAGCATCCAAATATTCACATACAACCTATTCCGTCATCCCTGGTGTCCTCCCTGACACCCTAATTCATAAACCATATCATCTATCCACTCTAGGAATCAACTGCTACCACAACCAATAGGTCTCCCTACCCTCACATATCACAATAACCATCCATGCTCACACCACAACACAATCAGTAGAAAAAACAAACATCATATCAAATGGGCTCTTGTCCCTTAACCAAGAAAGATGGTGACACAAACCCCTAAAAAGAATTATCTTTTATCAAACAACCTATTATTTAGTCCATTTTGGATTTACCGATTTATTATTCGTATGTTCTAAATTCGGACATCCTAACCATAAAGATATCACATAAATTAAACATGCTTACTGCACCAATTTGATTAACATCTAATTACAACAAGAAAAAATACATTTAATTACATTCCTCATTATCTTTAGCCAACAATTAGAAATAAATTTAAGATTTATGTTCTTTACCAATTTCTATCAAGAATGAACAACTAAACGATGTAAGCATAGATATTAAACTATCTAGCAAAATAAGAGGTAGCATCATATGATTGATATAAATTTATTTATCTGGTTCAAATATTTATTATGTCTATTCCATTATCATAAAGTGGGATAAGACATGCTAACTATACAGTTGCACACAAATGAAAAGTGATGCAATGAATTCCTTAGGTCAAACAGTTCTTGACGTTCTTTATATGAGAACCAGTCCCACAACGAGTTATAATCTCCTCCATTGTGGCAACTGTATCCACCCGAGGATGCAGAGACACCACCACACTGGCGAACAACCATGAAAATCCCATTTATAACACGGGGATAAAATTACATAAAAAGATAAAGGAGAAATAAGTAGATGAAATAGAAATAAAGAAGATAAATGATACCTTATATCAAAGACTGATAAATATTGCTTGGTTGCATAAAAAAGAGAGGAAAAAATATTATGTTGAATTTTGATTGCACAAATCCTACAGAAAAGAATGGGATGTTCAAGTATCTAACACCCGAGAATAATGAGGAAGAACTAGGGGGAAGATATATCATCCCTTTAGAATATTTAAATGAGTAGTGGTTTAGGAGAAGCTGGATTTTTTATTAAAAGTGCATCACATTAAACTAGGAGGTTTGACCATTTAGAAAAAAAAATCCTAAGACATATCTGAAATTAACATAGGAGTCATGACCATTGAATCAGCCTTAGAGTCCTTAAAATTAGGGTTTAAATGCATTTTACGTCAAAGGATACGTCAAAGGGGTGAAACTGTAGGAAGCAGGAAATACTCTTCACAAACTTGAAATTTGAAAAATGAAATAGAGTTTACCGATTGACCTCACCATTCTAGAAACACTTTTCACGAAATCCAAATTTGGAGAATGAAATAGAGGTTACTAATAGAACTCACCGTTCTAGAAACACTGTTCACAATCTCTAAATTTGGTAAAGGAAATAGAGGTTACCGATGCACCTCACCATTTTAGAAACACTGATCATGAACTCCAAATTTGGAAAAACAAATAGAGGTTACCGATGGAACCTCACCGTTCTAGAAACACTATTCATGATCTCAAAATTTGGAAAAGGAAATAGAGGTTACCGATGGAACTCAATATTGGAACCTCACCATTGTACTATTCACAGAAAGTTACTAGTGACACTCTTCACAGAAGTTAACCAATGACATTGTTCACATAAGGTCATTGATGTCACATTTTACCTAAGGTCACCATTTCACTATTCACATAAGGTTACTGATGACACTGTTCAATGAAATTCACCAATTACACTATTCACATAAATGGATAATTGGAAAAATGTTGGTGATAAGTCACCTTGACATCCAGAAACACCTTATACACTGAATCTTCACAAAGGAATGGACCAGAGAGGTTTGGGCTATTACACTATTTGTTAACAAAAAATATATATTATAAGATAAATGAGATAAAAATACATATCATTTTTAGGACCATATAAATATATATGAATTTCAAATCTATTATAAAAAATCCTTTTAATTCATCACTTTAATAAAAACTATACGCACTACCAATTCTTCATGTGATTTTAAAAAAAATATATCTTTACAACACATGTAAAATATAAAGTCATTATCATGTACCCTTAGAGACTGTAGAATCAATTTCTATAACATTAATTTCTAACATATAAAATCCTTTCAGTTTTTAAAATGACGTTTGGTATTATAGATTATACCATCATATGTAAATACTAATCCTTCATCCCAATAATCTTCTATTTTAATATACTTAACAAGATAAATGAGGAAATATTATAGGTCATTTCTAACTAAACTTTTCATTCATATTTGATCTTTTATCCAAATTCATTTTCTAAACCATAGAGAAACATTGAAATTTTATTCCATGTTCATCTATTCTCTACCCTTTCATGATATAAAATATTCTTATACTAAACTCTTTCATTATTTAAAAAAATTTCTATATATTGAAATAGAATAAAATCTTTATCAAGGATATTCCTTATGGAAATTTCTTATATCAATAATTCATTGGTATGAATAATAACATTATTTATATTAGTTTAATATAAAGTTCATTTTTTTATTCTGACATTCATGTATTTATAACAAAAATGAATCACTTTATACTTCTAAAAGTATCTAGATTCACCTTTTAAACAACATGGTTAACCTAAAAAGAATTTATCTACTATATCAAATTTATCCACAATAACTAATCTTAATATATTAATTTTAGTATTTTCTTACATTAATAATATCCTTTCAAGAATTAATATTAATTATTAATTTTATGATGATGACATAATGCATCTAAAAAAATTCTTTTGTTCGATGAGTATCCTGTTTTAAGACCATTTACAGAAGATGTATAATAAATGGGACCCCACTAACATGATGAACTATTTTAATAGAATATTTCCCATTAATAAGCCATTATTTTTGATTCACTAAAAAAATTACACTTGATTGGTGTGATGCTAACCACTTAGTAACTTATGTATGGTATCTTTTAGATAATATCATATGTCAAACATGAATTGTATAGAAATAAACTCTTTATTAATTTACTTAATATGAATATTACTCAAATATATTCATCCAGTATCCTGACCCTTAGGATTTTAATGAAATTATATCCCAAAAAATAGGAAAACTAAGCTAGCATAAGATAATCTTGGGAACCCAAATTTATCATGATAATTATTAGTTGGATAATCTAGAGTTACTTATTACATTAGCCTCGTATAGAAGATTATTTAATGGCACCCCACATTTGTGTGAAACATCCCGGTTGGATGATCATGGTTTTGAGAAGATCTACATTATAATGAATCTAACCTTGAGTATTTTAGGGGGTTTAATATCACTATTTTATGTCATAATATCTCTATTTGTATTCATGATTCAAGTGATTTTAGTTTTATAATCCTATTCCTTCCACCAATTCAAAATGAGAAAACCATATTAATGTGTAACTCATTAAAAAACCCACATGTTAATATTAATAAAATATAGAAGCAAAAAATATTAATATATATTTAGATTTATCATATTAATAATATAGGAAAAAATCATACCAAATATTATAAATATATGACATTGAAAAAATACACATGAGAAATCCTAGATCTATATATAACTGACCTCACCTTTCTAGATAAATCAGAAGCCACTAAGCTAGTGGATGTCTGATACAACTTCCTTCATCTTGAGCATACATTACTTAATAAAGTACCCAATTAATAATAATTATAACACATAATATGTATAAATTATGGTCAACAAATTAAATTATAAAAATAACTAAAAAAATAATGTTCAAGGTATATGAAAACTAAATGTTATGTTGATGGTACTATCACATAAATAATGGCATAAAATTTTTCAAAAATTATTTATAAAAATTTAAAATAAATTATAAACCATGCATAATATACATGATTTATAATTATGAATAAGTTATTTCAAATAATATAATTAATTTAATAATTAAAATATTTAAATATGAGTTAGCCATTTATAAACAATTCAAAAATAAAATAAAACTATAAATAATTTTATAAATTATTCGACAATATGGAAACAATAATTTTTTTAATATGAACTAGTTTAAACTCAATAAAATATGATCTCATTTATATAATTTATTATTTTTATTTCATCTTATATATAGGATATTATTATGAATTAAAATTAATATTATGATCTTATATTATATAAATATTTATATATATATATATCAATCATAAATTAAAATTTTACTTAATCCTAGATTAAATTGTTCATAAAAACCATTTACAAGTTGTTAAAATAATTTCTTAAAATATGGAACATATTTAATTTGAATATTTTAAAAATACAAAATTTTTAACAATTAAAAATGTTAAATGAAAGAAATTTTAAAAATTTTCCTTATTTCATAATTTATTACTTTTTATAAACTAACCATAAAATTTTTAAATAAATGGTTTATTTATAAATAACATGAAATTCTATATAATCTGGTAAAACATTACTTAAATATTATCATATAATATTTTTATTTATTAATAATAATAATTTCCACAAATATTTATATTTTAATTAAAAACAATTTATAATTAATTTATTAAAAAACTCTATATAATCTAAAATTTCCCAAACAATTCGTTTACAATGACTTAAACTAATTTTATAGAGAATATGAAATAATTTTTTTTTCACTTTAATGTCACTGAGGATAGGTGACCTACATGAATATAGATTCCATCAACATTACACATTCTATGTGAGTAATTTTAATATAAGATTGTTTACTATGAAAAAGACTCAGACATATGTTATCATTATTCAAACTCTTATACATAAGGGTAGAACATGATTTTACAGTTTTGTAAGGGTACTAAAATAACTACTTCTCTATAGATATATTTAATAAATTTATCTATAATTTCATTTACTGAAACTCTCAACTCATAAAGATTCATGTTGTTTACTTCTATATAAAACCTCCTCCATATAGTTTCATATAATTAATTTTATGTCCAACCATTTTGTGTAATGAGGGATTGGTATTTCAATTATGTGGAACTCTATTTTATAAAGGTTGATTGGGATTACATAAAAATAAAGGCTACTATATAATTGTAATTTGGGATGACCTTTACATAGACCCATCCATGTAAAGGTAATATCAAGTTACCGTAACAAAGAAACATTCTATATAATGGTAATTTATACTCTCTTCAATGTATATCCTCTCAATATAAAAGTAATTATTTTTATCCAGATGTTCTATAAATATAAAAACAATTTATATATTTTTTATAATTGTCATTAAATCATGCATAAATTATAAAATTAAAATAAAGGGTTCTCTGACATCAATACCATTATTTTTTAAGTAGAAAAAAAATTATTGAAATATATGTAAGTTATTTAATTTGATACCCATGATCACCTATAAAATAAATATAAAACCACACTAAGATAGGAAATAATGAAATATGATTAGAAACATACCATTCACCCATGAAGCTACTAAAACATCATAATATGAGTTACATGGTTTTGATAAATTCATTTTAAGTGGAATCAAAAAGAACTCCACCACTAAAGGTATCCAGAGGTCATGATAATCATATGATATTCTGAGTGGATCTCATATTTGTCTAATATAACCCAGTGCCTCAACATAAAGTTGAAAATAGAAATATATTTAGACTCTAGGGAATATCGAACAAATATATGAAACACATCTAGTCTATTTACATCACATAGATATTTCATATACAGAGAATTTATAACACTACATAAATTAATTTATGCATTTAAAACATAAGAATGTATGACTTTGTAAATTCATGTATATAATACAGGATTATATATTTAATTTTTTACATGATTCATGTACCATATTAATTTAATACCCTTTATTGTTTTTATATTAAACACACAATTAATTTTTTCCGACATGTATATGATTTTGTTATGTTATCATGAACCTTGTGTAGGTTTTATTTCCATCATACATTGGGACACAATAAATTAAAATCTACATCACATAGTATATAGTATAGACATTTACGAAATAATTTTCCTTCCTCATAAGAATTATATATTTTTAATTTGAGTATAGATATAGAATTAACTTTAATAATGATAAATAAATGAATTTTGTTTTCAGGCAACTGATTCAAATATTATTTAATTTATTTTAATAATTATTAATTATATGTTTTGTTTTATTTAAATTCGAACCATCCCATTCCGATTAAATATATTTTAATGTCACAATCATGTTTTATATTGTTTGGAATAACTAAATTATGGTAATATAATGATGAAAGTACGTATATAAAAAAATTATTGATTGATTTTATTTTCGAGAAATATCGAATATTTAATAAATAATTCATGAATAAATATACTTATTTTTTACTGTTTTGGAATATTTTTATTTTGAATTTTTTATGGTGTGTAAATGGCATGGTTGTAGCTGATTTGATGAGGTATCTGAATTGGTGTTAATGTAAATTATTGTTTATCCATCATAATTTTTTTGATATGGATGGTGTCATTTAGTATTTCCATAATGGTTAAAAATTAATATGTTTGATATATTTTCATTTTAGAGTATGTAAACGTGATAAAACTATATATTGATTTTGATTTTCTAAAGTATGTTAAACCAGGTGAATTAATTTAATATTAAAAAATAAGGATGGGAAAGTGTTGAATTAGTTAGTGTTGAATACATTTAATTATTGCGGTCAACTATATTTTAGGAAAATGAATTCAAAATATGTGCTATATGATTACTATATTATATATCATCAAAGATTAACAACTAATAGAATTAATTGCGTCTATTTAAATTAATGATGTTAGTAAATGATTGATGTGTAAGTGTTAATGATATATAAAATTAAAATATTTTATGATGTTATTTAATTGTTCTGTTATTTAATTGTTGTTCTTAAATTGGTTGCAATTATTTTTGTTCCCCGAAATTGATGATGGGGTGATGGGATATAGTAATAGAGTTGTTTTGATGGGATTATGTATAACAAATTATTACCTTAACATCCCATAATCAAGATTTTTAAAGGGAGGATATAACTTTCTTACATTAATGTTATATTATTTTGGCATTTTAGATAATTAAAGAATGCTTTTAAAAATCTAATACATACATTATAAATTATATTCATCATTATAAAGTCCATTATTAATAAAATAATCATTTTTAAATTTAAACTAGTGGTTTATTCATGTTTCTTTTTTTAATAAAAAAAATTATATACAATAGTACTATGATATAGATCCTACTGACCCATAAACCCCATGAAAAATATTTGAATATTTGGGATGAAAAAATGAATAGTAACAATGGATAAAAAAGTAAAATGAACACATTACTCTTGTTATCACATGAAAACCCATGAAAATGATCACTTTATTCAGAAATAAAACCTTGAAAATATAAATAACGAATGTACAAATATAAAAGACATAACTTTTCTCATATGAAAAAAATTAAATCCAAATATAATTAAATAATGTTTATTAATGAATTCTGATATACATGATAACTCATGAAACCCATCCATAAAAAACAAACATTTCTCATTTAGAAGCTAAAAAATTCCTCATGAAATCAAAATATATCCATAAAAACCCTTAGAAATATTCAAAATGGTATCCTAGTGAATCATATACATAAGTTATGTTAAACTATGTTTAACCTATGTTATAATAATAAAATTATGATTCAATTATGTATGGTTAACCTACATGGTTATAAACCCTATTTTTACCTTTGTAGAATAAACCATTACCCAATATATTGGAGTGATATATAGGGCTCACACTCAATCATAAGCAATATTGGTCTCACACGTCATCATATATAACTCTCAGGTATAATATCAGGATGGAATAATTTATAACACTACATGATATCTTTATAAATCTATTGATAACTCATTTTAAACCATATATATACTCTATTTTTCATTTTCATATAAAAAAAGAGATTTATCTATATATATTGAAAATTTTTAAAACTATAAAATAAAAAAATAATGTGAATAATATGTTATTTTAAATACCATGAAACATTATAGATTAATCTCGATAATGCCTAAATAATATAATGGTGGAAACCCCATTAATTCTATAAATAAATAATAGATTTATTTTCCTCATTTTTTATATAATTCTCAAACAACATTTTCAGAAAACATTTATGTGATTTATAATAAATACATTTAAAAAAATTAAACAAAATTTATCAATATTTGAAAGAAAAATATGATAATTTGTGAGTTTTTTGGAATAAAATGGATATCAAATTAATAGATTTTAAAAAGATAAGTAAAAAAAGTTTAAAAAAATATCTGATCTCTTTTTTAACTTTTGAATCAAAAGATAAATGAAGGATACAAATTAATGTTGATTTGTAAACCAATTTAATATATTTAAATTAATAATAATAAAAATTTAATGGTATTATATACAATATGAAAAAAACATTAAATAAAAATTACATGAGTCTCAATTTAAGAAAACATATATGAAAAATCAATCACCTCGGGCACCAACTGACTATGTAAGTCTTTAGTTTTTTAAATAATAATATTTTTTTCACATATTTTTGTAATTTTAAAAGAAAAATTTTATAATTTTATATCTTTTATTGATATAAAATTTATTTATTTTATTCCAATTCTTAATTTAGTTATTAATGTAGTTATTTTTATGTTATACGTCTTGATGTAATTTTCTTTATAATATTTGAAATAGTGATTATCCCTTGAATATGGGTAGAGGGTTTTTGGTTCCATATTTTATCAAATATTAGTCATGTAATAGTTACACTATTATTAAATTAAATTAAATTTTAAAACCATCAATTAAATGATAACATAAACAATGAAATACATAATAATATGGAGGTGGTAGTCTGCATGTACACACAAGCAAAATTTTCATTTTTTCTAAAAGATTAAAATGATATAAAATAGAAAAATGATAAAAAATTATTGAATCATAATAATATTACAAAAATAATATTTAGATGTTAAATATAGATGTAATACTGAGAATGTCAAATATTAATGAAAAACGAATCACATCACCTTATGGAGTTGGTAGTCTACTCATTAACAAAGATAATGTATTCATGTTATGAAAAATGGGAGGCTGTGAAAGTAGATAATAAATTATATTTATATAACCATAATTATGAAATATATGTAGTAAATATTTAATATATTTATTATAATAAATATGTGTGTGTTGAGGTAATGAAAAATGAAATAGACAACATCGCGGAAGAGGGAATACACTCACACACACATGTGATGTTTTCATTTCCAATTGTTTTAAAAAGCCAAAGAAAAAGGGTTGGGCCATAATTATAATAAGTTTTTGGTATAATTTATAAAAATTTTTATTATATAAGAATGATTATAATTGTTTTAAAGATGGAAGAATAAAAAATAAATATAAATAAATCATTTAAGAGTTAGACCTCCTCTTTGGAAAATCTCCTCAAGCATACACCTTAATAATTCAATGTGGGTATTTTGGAGAGGAAAATAATATAATATGTAAATAAAAATTAATGAATTGATTTAGGATGGGATTTTTCCAAATATTTTTATCATTGTTTTTAATATGAAATTAGAGTATGTCACCTTTTAAGAGTGAGTGGAGTGACACACTTGTAAATAACATAATTCACAGAGAATTGGGCAATAGATACTAAAATATTTAAAATTTATTATATATAGTGACAAGACTAAATTTAATATTCTCCAATTGTATTTAAGATGATAATTTAAGTCATTTTTACAATGTTCTTTCCCTGATTGAACTGTTTACCCATTAATATGGTGATAATAATATACCATGAATACTATTCATTATAAAAACAGTAAAAGTAATAACATTGCTTAATTTGAACCACCTGATTCCAATTTTTAAATTCATTTTTATGATTCAATATGTAGAATGTGTAGAAATATATTTTAACATCAGAATGTAAAATTCAATGACAAATTGTTTGTTTAATATATTTGAATTTGTACAAAAATATTGAAAAATGTTAATACCTATGTCATTATGTAGATTATTCTCAGTCAAATGAAACTAATTTAACATTAAAAAAATCAAAATGAAATAGTACTTTTAGAAATCATTAAAAGGAATGGTATACTTTATTATAATTAGCGTTTTTCTCTATTCCCCTAATAACCAATAATTTCAAAAAAAATCCCATTTATTTACCAATATAAAAATTTACTGTGATAATATAAAAAAATTCAATATTATCATATAATTTTTTAAAAAATAGGTCAAATTATTAAATTATCTATTCAAAAAAAATAGTTTTTTAAGTTTTATTTTTTTAAGAAAAATGATTTTAAACACATTATATATATATGTACTACTATTAAATGACTGTTAATTTATTTTATTATATTTATAATCTATAAATTTCATTCCAATCCTTCATATATCAGGACTAACTAAATGATCATTAATAAAAATACATTTCTCACATAAATCATCTTTCAAGATAATATCTCCTTTAAAAAATATTATTTTATTCAGAATTGAATTCTAATTTCATAGTAATTATAAAATTTTTTTTTAATTAAATCGTTTTTTTATTTATTTCATAATGTTATCTAAACATATAAATACCTACCAATATGACATCTATGTTATGTTAGTCATATTTAAATAATAATATTTTAATATTCTATCATATTTATTTTTAACTGTTGTATTAGGTTTTTAACATGAAATGAAACTTATTATTATTTATTAAACTAAAAATTATGGATGTTATATTCATACCCTAAAATAAATTACTCCATAAAAGTTTCAAAAAGTATATTAAAAAAAATTGTGTATCATGCCACAGTAATTAATTCCATATGTATATATTATATTGATATTTAATTTCTAAGTTACATAAGTATTCTCCAAACTATACATGTGAATGATTTTTTAAACTAATAACTTGATAGTAGATAGAAAATTCTCAATAAATATATCTTCCTCTCTCTTTTGTTCACTAATTATATTTACTTTTGAGATAGTAGATATAAAAAATATACTTACATGTTTTATTTTCATAATTTCAACTATTGGTTGTGTTTGGATCATATATTCACCTTTGTTTACAACCAATTATGAATTTTTCATTCCTAAAAAATAAATTTAAATTTTAATGGAAGAAAATATCTACAGAAGAATTAAAATTTATTTCTATAATTTCTATGAATTAAAAAGAAAAAAATTATTAGAGTAGAGATAATATAAAATATAAATAAATCATTATATGAATGGATATCAAATTTATATTCAAAACATTAACAATAAATAAAAATGTTCAATATAAATAATTAAATAAATAAATAAACCCAAAACCCATCAAAAAAGTTCCAAACCAAAATTATAACTCAATGATCTAAAAGATTTGTTCATATATTCTTCCATTATGAACCCATAAATTATCAGAAAACAACAATAACTACTCACAATGTCATAGAACAAAAATTATAGGATTTATTCATATATTTTCCTAAATATTTGAATATGTTTCATAAATAACTATATTCATAATAAATATTGAATAATTCCACAATTAACTCCAAATGATTATTCAATCGTTATTCCAAAAATCAATTTAATTACTAGCATTAATTTTTCATTCAAAATAAACATATAATGTTCCCAATATAGTGAAATTTGTAAAAAATAAAATAAAATCAATTTTCAATCCCACTATTATATATAGGTTAAAAATTATGTTCTCTAAATGTAATAACAATTTATCAAATTTAAAATTCAAATTTCATATTATCTTGTTGGTTATGTTTACCATAAATCCATTATCCCGGTCATATTAATATTCTACCAAATTTACCTCCATATCAAATCACATGATAATCCTAATCGATATATATACCTCAATTATGTATTAAAACCCAATAAATTCATCCTAAATTATCAATAACCATATTTGAATACAATTACATAATACCTCAAAAGGGTATCTAAAAATTTGATATTATTGTTATTCTTAAATATTATCAATAACATAATACTATTTATTAACATATGAAATCATAAATCCTGACACTTTAATAATTTAACATTCTTCTAAACCTTATAAAATGGTTTGTTTTCATATTTATTAATACATATTTCATATAGTATGAAATATTAATCAATGTAAAAAATTTATTAATCATAACATAATCATATTTACAATATTAAAAATAATAAAAATGATTCAAACATTTTATATGTTATTCAAATTTTCTACATAATACAGTTTAAAATATTTATTTGTATCATATTTTTTATTTCCATTTATGTTTTTTCCACTTATTAAATTAATTTTAATAATTTCAATACACAATATATTTAAAAATTATTTATGTTCTTTAGTGATATTACTATGTTTACTTGTTTAATCATTCTTGAAATATAGAATGATGAAAATTCTTTACTCTTTGATATTTATCACCATAACACCCACAAAACACTATTTTTATCTTATTTTCAGTGCTATGAAACTCACACTGGTTTATTTTGTTAATCATAACTCAACATTTTTTGTTATGGATAACCAAAATGGTTTTCAATCCATGAGTAATCCCTTTTTTATTCTTCTCTGGATGTCCTCCATAATGTCATTACCATCCAGGTTTCACTTGGTTATTGTTGTTACTGATTATTTAATAAATCTAAAATGGTTATTGTTAAATAAAATAATAACAAACCATCATATTTGATTAATAAATGTGATGATATCCTTCACCATGTCATATTCTATTGAACACTCTCAATTCAACCACAAATAAAATCCTCTATCCTTAACATGATAATGGTTATTGTCATAGAATACCAATATCATATTCTTAAATAACATCAAACAAAAATATTTATATAAACCCATGGCATGATACCAACTATAACAACCCATTACTTTAACATCCAATAAAAATGAATTTAATAATAAGTATTAAATTTAATATATTCCTATGAAATATTTGGGTTATAGTTGTAGTAAATTTAGAGAAAATAATACGTATCAAACCCATACATTACTGTGTATACAAAAAAATTAATTTTTATTTTTCTCCAAACAATTAGTATTAATTAATTTATACTTATAGTTTTATTAATCTATCTTTTTTTATATAAAAATTATTTACCATCATAATAAATAATCCTTTCTATAGATCCTACCCATCATTAATCCACGTAAATATCATTTTATAACTTGATCTGAAAAAAATTAATAAAGGTCATAAAAATAATAAAAATCCATTAGTTTAAGAAAAACATGAAAACTATTGAAATTTTTTATCCTTTTATAAAATAAATGTTTGAGAACATAAAAAAATTATACATATAGAAATAAAATATTTCGAAATGAAATTATTTTAAAGCCCAATTTTATCAATTTATATTCATGAACACGTATTGGGGTAAATGAGTATTCATGATAAGTTTCCTTGAAAAGAAATCCTTTATTCATTATAATATTGTAATACTTTCTTTCCTTGTCAAATAAATGATTTAAAAAAGCCATAACAGTAATGAAATAAAAATATTAGAGAATCATAGTCATAAACTATGTTACCTTGTGTTTATCCTACGTTGGATGAACAAAATTCTAGTTAATATCTACCGGGTTATCTTCTTGATTTACAAATTTTATGAATAAATAATTACCCAATGTATTGTAGCTCTATATTGGGATCACCCATTGTCATGGGATATATTTGGATCACCTGTATTAATTTATACTTCTAAAGAATCATATCGGCAAAGAATTATTTGAAATATTTCATTTTTTCTCATAAAACCATTAAATCTCATTTGAAACAATTTAAAATAGCCTGTTCGATTTTCTCAAAAAAAATATAGAAAACATTTCTTTTCCTTTTAAAAGAATTTTATAACAAAACCTTCAAAAAATAATGGGAATATGATATAGTTTGAAAATATATGAATAATTATTGAGTAAATTTTATTATAAATAATAGACATGAAATAGGTAAAATGCACTCATGACATTTATATTGAATAAAAATTCATTTTCACACGTTTTATTAAGTATATAAAAAATTATTATTCAGAAATCATTAATTAGTTTACATTTAAACCCATTGAAACGAAACTCAAAAGTAGTTTAAAATAAACATTAACAACCTTATAAACATAAACAAGAAAATTATAGAAAATTTTTTATGAACAAGGACATGTAAGATAATTGTTTTTAATAGATAACTTTGTAACTTGATTTTAAAGGAAAATATCATAGCAATTTCGAAACATTTTAATTAAAAAAGAAAATTAAAAGAGAGAAAATGAAAAATATTTTAAAACCACTTTAATTTCAATTAATTAATTAATTAATAGATTCATATACCAAATAAATAAAGCATGAAAAATAAATCATGTTGGGAAAATGGAGAGTTTGTTAATGAAATGAAATTATGATGAGAAATGACATACCTAATGTAATGAATCATAGCATACATATTTTAAATTGTTGAAAATAATATTGTAATGAATTTACACATAATTAAAATTCATTTTCAGTTTTTTACCTTATTTTTTACTTATATTTAATTTATTGACATGTTTAATTTTATTACTATGATTGTTAATCTTTGTTCCCAAGTTTTGGGGTCTTGTAGTCCAAATTAGCATTGGTACCCAGTCCATTGTTGAAGGGGAGATGGTAACATAACATAAAATATTAATTATGAAATAATTAATATTCAGAAACAATAAAAAAATTTAAAACAATCCCTAAAAGGAGGAAAAATAATGTAATAGGGTATATCCTAAAGGGAATAGTTCATCCATACACACAAGAGATATTTTAATTTTTTCTAAAATATAGAAATTATATAAAATTGATAAAGAATTACCTTTAAAAATAATAATAATATGATAAATATAATTTTTATTCATTAAATACATCCTTATGACCAATTAGGTGAGAAGATATCGAAAACCCAATAACATCCCTTTGTGAAGGTTTAAATCCACATATATAAATTGGTGTGTTATAACTTTCCAACATATAGAATGGTAAGTTGATATATATTTTATTATCATTAAATAACTATAATTATGTATAAAAAATTATATATATATATATTAAATATATTCTAATAAACATCTGTGTGAGGTAGGGATGAAAAAATGGACCACTTCGTGGAGTTTTTTTTACACATGTACACACACGCGATATTTTAATTTTCCATATTATAGAAAAGTATATAAAATATAGTTCAACCTTAAACATAATAATATTTATGTATTTTGATATAATTATGATATTATAAAAACATGTTCATGATATTTTTTGAAGGATATGAAGGATCTTGTATAAGAGTTGTAATACCTCTTTGGAGAACCACATTTGAATTACACATTAATCCTTTTTAGGTTATTATTTTGGGTATATAATAACCTAATATATGTGGGGAAAAAATTTATTAAGGTGTTTGTAATGTTATTTTCTTATTTTGAGTGATAAATTTTTACGAATAAGTGAGCAGAGGAGGTATCCTTTAATAAGATAGGGGATTTGAACACTTGGATATTTTATTAACTTTAAAAAATTTCAAATGTATTACTAATGGTAATGGGGATATAAATTTATAAAATTAAAAAATTAAGGTTGTATTTTTAAAAATAATATTATATTTTTATATCTAATATGATATTTTCTGAACGTACCACAAAGGTTTTACGATAAATAACATGTTTTTCCATTACCATGGTGATTACAATTTATAATGGAAATATTTCATTATGATGAAATATTAATTTAAACACATTTAATAAATTAAAAAAAACAATTTTGAATATTAAATCCATTATAAAATATAAAATACATAGAATTTAAAGAAATTAGATTTAATATAAGAATGAAAAATTAAATGAAAACAAGTTTTTATGAAAAATTTGTTTTCAAGCATAAAATAAATTTAGACAAAAAAAATATAATAATGGCTACTATAGAATTAATAAGATTCTTTTATGTTAAATTAGATATTTTATAAATTCATATAATATTAAAATAGAATCATACACATAATAATAATGAATATAAATTATTGTTATTATTATTATCTTGGTAATTTTCATTGTTCAGTCAAAAAAGAATCATTTCATAAAAAAATTTCAAAAATACACCCTAAGATAAATTCAATATTATGTTATAAAAAGACCCCATTTTATTAATTATAATTACAAATAAATAATAAACTAATCACGACATCAACTCACACAAAATGTTACGAATTTATTTTTTAAATAAAATGTATTTTCGAAGTATTATATGAATTTATACTCAATCAATATCTAGTAAATACTATTACATTACTCTTAATTTATTTAAATTAAATTTATGAACTACCCATTTCCTTAAAATAATTAATTCATAGGGATTAAATTATTTTACATTGATAAAAAATACAATGAATATATAAATAATGTTTTAGAAAAATATATCCTTTAATATTATATGATTTTATTTAAAATTGGGTTCTTATTTCCTCAAAAATATTATGATGTTTTTCATTAAGGAAAAAAACATAAACATATGTCTCTTAATATATTTATTTCTATTCATACCCACAAGTATAATGACCATGTTATACTGATCTTATATGAAATATTATATTTTAATAGAATATCATAATTCATTTTAACCTTGTTATTGAATATTGTACACACAATCAAACATAGTATTAATGTTTAAACTAAAATCATGGGGAATCACATATTGATCATTGGTTTGGTTTTTCGGTTATATATATCTATTATACATTTTAATAATTTATATAAACCAGTTTTCAATTAGTGTAAAAATAACATATTCTATATGGGGTTTTGTACTATGGCTGTTTTTGTCAGATAATCACTACATTATGACTCAAGAGGGTGGTGGGGTGGGATTTAGTTCTTGATCTTTTATGATTATATGAAAACACCATATTTAAAGATATGATTACTTACGGTAATTTAAATGAGATCAAACATTATTAATAATTTTTTTTAAAAAAAAATCTATCATATGCTTTTGATTTATAGTAAAATGGGGAACATAAATTCCATAATCCATTCCACCAATACTCTAATCCAAGATCCTATTAATTTCACCAAATAATCCCCTTTTATGTGACATCCAATCCATTTCTCAAGGACTGCTCGAATGAGTGCAATAAATCAACACATGGAAAAAAACCTAAATCTTTAACCTATCTCCAGTAAATATTTATAGACATTTTCTTTCAAGGTTCATTTATATGGAGCATTCACATATAAAGTGAAAATAAAGTGAGAGCTTCTAGTTAAATCTCAATGTAGTAAGATAGAACCGATTGAAAAAAAAATCCCTTGAAGATATGATAATAATCAAAAGAAGAGTGATGAGAGTATTTTAAATCACATAAATAATAATCTTGATGTAGCAACTATAGAACATGATGAATATTATTATTTTCATGTAGTCTAGATGAAGCACACAAAGAGCGTCAATAGTGATTTCAAAGGTAATAGTTAGTGTAAATTTAATCTTATTTATAATCTTTTGTATTTAACTTAAAAATTAATAAAGAAGTTTTTTTTCAATGAAATAACATCATGACTATAAAATTTTAGATTCAAATTAAATTCCACATGTCTTATTTTTGTATAACCCTATAATAGAGATGAAAATTAAATTGTCTATGTATTGTCTTCTTTTGTTGTAATTGAAACCTTTTATAATAATTTTTTAAATAAATATGTAATTTAAGATTAAATGGATGCACGAAAGGTTTATGTTAAACTAAAAGTATGAAAATTCTAATAAATAGAGCGGTGTAAAATCACATAACTTATTTTGGATCACCAAATAGCTTAATTACACTGATTTAAATTTTCATATGTGAGTTTCATCACATAGTCATTATTTATGTTGTTGATTTATCCCCATATCATAATTTCATAGTTTTTCTTCACATATTTGAATTGATTCACAACATCTTCCTCCTCATATTGATAAATTTGACATCAACAAAATAGTTACATAGCCATTTGGAACCATGTGGTCGTTTTCACTATATATCCAAATAATTTATCTAATTATCTTATGTTACATATTTACATATGCATTTCATCGATGAAACTATTTTTTTTGCATCGACGATTCATCAATTTCGGTGATTTCCACATAGTATAATTTTCGATATATCCATTTCTCATACGTTTTTCATTGATATTTAAGTTTGACATACCTAACTAATCAACATATGAATTTTATAATGTAGTATAATACCTCATGTATTTTTTTTAATACATAGGATAATTTTAAGAAAACATACAAAATAGGTTTATTTTAAATGAATAAATAAAAAAGGTCCTCTAAAAACACAATGAATGCACTTAAGAACAAAATCATTAGTAACATATGAATGATTTTTGATATTATAAAACCCTTATGTTTATATGATACTTTAGATAAATATTATTATTAAAATAATATACCCATTTTTTATCATAATAAAAATATGAAATTAAAAAAAATAATTGGGTTTTACATAATTTTTAAGTGAAATGAATAATATATACTTATGTGATATGAGTATCCATTTCCCATCACCATTAATTATAACACTATTCTTTAATTTAATAAAATTGTCCCCGATTTACAAAATGACAATCCCATTTTATGTTAATAAAATGGACGGGTACAATGAAATAATACACATTTAATTTAGCACATAATGTTAGGAGTTTATTGAGTATATTTTTGAAGTTAAATAAGAATTACGAAAAGAATAGAAATTTATTATATCATTAAAGAAAAAAAATAAGCGATTAAAATATTTAATTAAAATAATCTATAAAAACAAATTGAATGAAAATGGTCTCAATGAAAAAATAAAAAAATAAAAAATAAGAATTTTATAACATGGTTCCCCATTTTGTTTCATTTAAAAAATTCTTTTCAATATATCATATTAAAAATAAAAACCTAAAAACCCTCTATTAGTCCTTTTATACATGAACCAACCAAAGTCTGGCTAAAATTTAACTCTCCCTCATGTTGATAGGGAAATATTTCAACCATTTTTTATAATGAAACAAGAACTACATTCCCATTGAAATTTGATTATAGTATGTACACTTCTTCACAAAACTATAACATTTTATTCATTATAAATTCATTCACATATTCCTAAAATAAGAATCCTAACATATTTGAATAAAATATATACTCCCAAAAATTAAAATTTAGTAACTTCTTTAGTAAAATCAAAGTTTCTTTGAGCCAGGAAATATTTATAGCTTTAATAGTGAGAACACTACATGGTTCCCAACCCTAAATAGTTTTCATTAAAAAACAATAAATTTCATTGTATTCATGCATGTAATTTCCCATGAAAGAATGTTGGATAAAATTCATGATTTTATAACGAGAGATAATGGTTGGAAAGAGGTTTTTGTTAGGATTCTGAGGGAAATGACGTCCAATAAAAATGAAAATGTTAGAGGGCCAATTGGGCTCTTAGTTCATGTACCCATTTTTCAAACGAATGTCTAACCAACATAGAATTTTAAGGAAAATAATGAATTTAAATAAATAAAATAAATAAAAAGTAAATTTTTCTAAAATAGCATAAGCATTAATATAAATAATAAAAAATAATACATTAATTTAATTTCTATAAATAATTAAATTAAAACATTACTCAAATAATAAAATATTTCCAAAATTAATTAAATAATATAAAATAAACTAAAAACATTTATATTCATAAAAATCACCAATTATAATTTAATAATATCAAAAAATTCACATGAAAGGTCCTTAGTAAAAATATACGACAACTGATTCTTAGTATAGATAAATTCAAGAATAATATAAATATTCTGAGCGTTATCTACCATGAAAAGATTACTTAGATCTATTTTAGTTATCCTATATTAGTCTATCAGATAATTTGAATTGTTAATACCAGTATTGTAATTACATTTTTTGAGAATTGATTATAATTAAATAAAAAAATCCATTAATTTGTTTTTTATATACAACACTTCTTCACAATAACTACTAAGAATAGTATATTCTACATTAGTAGTAGATAATTCAACAAAGTATTTTTTTGCTTATAGAAAAAAAATAAAATATATATTTATATAAAAATTAGATAGTTTAAGGTGAACTCTTCCAATCAGGTATTCAACCACAAATTTTAGAATTCAAGAATATATGTTAAATTTAAATAAGTTTTTTTGGAAATATTAAAGAAAGAGAAATTATTCCATATAAATACCGAAAAATTATTTTTTTCATCATTGAAATGATATTTCATGTGATTTTGTTAAAATTTAGAATGTATGAATACTGAAAACATAATGTGTAGTGTACATGTATTTAGATATAACATACACCGAATTATTATTATTTATAACATGCTTTCAATCAGTTGTCCATCTTTATATATGTTAAACTTCTCATTTGACAACATAAGTGTTTTATGTAATTTACCAATTTTGATTCCTAACCATTTATGTAAGTCAAGTGTGCATTTATTTTCATTTAAAAAATTCTCAAACTCATTTTTATAAATATGAAAATGTTGTTAATAATTTAACTCACCCATTATTCCTATTTCAAATTCTTTTTTCATGATTTATTAAAACTCACTGAATTTTTATATATATCCATTAATCATATCACTATCATATATTTGAATAAACAAAATATAAGAAGATAATGTTTTCTTATAAATAATTAGAACATCCACCCTTACTGAAATCCATTTTGTAAAATCAAATAAATCCAATATACATTGATTTTTCTAGCTACATGTTAGATGCCATAATGTTCATTAGTACGATTGAAAAATGAATTTGAAACATGAGGTTTTTTTAAAACTAAGTGTTTTAAAACTTATTCATATTATATAATTAAACCATTTTAAAAATAATATTTTAAATCAATATGATTTAATTTAATATTTATATGAGATGCATATGTTAGTACAATCCTAATGGATACCAATCTAGTAATCTATTTAAAGGCCACTTCATAATCTATTCCTTCTTATAGGTTATACCCTTTAGCAACTGGTCTATCCTTATTTCATGTCAACACACTATGATAATCATGCTTATTCATAAAAGTTTATTTTGTTCATGTAACATGATATTCTTAGTGTCCATAAACTAATTGTTATTCCATTTTTCTCTTAAACTAGTTTACCCCATCTTATATTAATAAAACCCAACTCTAATAAACTAAGTATTTCTCTATATCTTTATGTTCTATTTGATATAGAAAGAATAAAAATTATTAAATATTTCATACACTTCATCTAGCCTCAGAATCTTCCTCTAAAATTCATATAAAATTTTGTATGGGACGAGTTTTAATGTTCTAGGCTATTTAAGATATGCACATTCAAGTATACTACAATATAATGTTTTAGGATTTGGATCACAATAATGTTTTTCTATATTGTCGTCAATTTTTATCTAAGAGTGGCTAAGCTACCATGTTTTCAAAATAATTTTTTTTCGTATCCATTTGTGTCATTTTGCGATAAAATGATCACTTTTATGAAATTTAACATGATTTTATTCATCAATAGTGGTTAAAATCTTGTTGAATACACAATATTCCTTTGTAGTAATAGTGTATCCAAATAATATTCCTTCATCATCAATAGGAAAAATTTCCAATATTATCCTTGGTGTTTAGAATAAAAAACATTCAACTGAACACATTAATGTATATGACTTTTGGATTTTTATTAATCAATAGCACATAGGGTGTCCTCTTGAAAATATGTTTTATAATAACTCTGTTTATAACATATAATGCTATATTTATTTAGATTTCAAAAATAATAGTTGGAATTTCATATTCAAATGACAATATTTTATAAATTTATTTCAATTACTTATTCTACCATTCAACAACACCATTATATTTAGGTATTTTGTGTGCTTAAAATTTATTCTTGATAACATTTTTTGAAAAACATAAAATGGTCTAAGGATTTTAAATTTATCACTTATATTCAATTCCTAATGTAAGAATTTTTTTAATATTTATTAGTGTTAACTAATTTAAAAATTTGTTAAAAAAATTAACAATATTCACTCATAACACTTAGAAATAAATACCATGTAATTATTGAGTAATCATCAACCCATACAAAAATTAAATTATTTCTAGTTTTGTCTTTCAGTTCTATATGACCCAATAAAATAAATATGAATATGTTTTTGGGGAATATATATAGAAAATGTTTAATTAGTTTAAATGGTTACATATGATTCTTTCCTATCTAAAATGCATTATATATGTTCATTTTTGTTAATTAATGTTGAAGTAAATCAAAAAATCAATTCCCATTTAATAATTTTTTAAAGAATAAAAATTATAATATCCCAATATTCTATAAAAAATAGAAGATTTTATTGTTTCTATATATAAGTAGTAAACTTTTGAAATCATAAAGTAATTAACATCATTAGTATATGCATTATTCATTCTATGTTCCTTAAACATAGGAATATTATGTTTTGAAAAAAATAGATAAGTTAGAAATAAATAAAAATTTACTTCTATCAGAATGTTTTAATATATATATATATATATTATTTCTCTTTTATTCTTTTACATAATTAAATATATTTATGAGGACATATCTTTTATTTAAAACAGATCAAACTCTCTTAATTTTTTCATTATCATCATCACTAAATTTTATGTATCTTGTGTAATATTTGTATAAAGAGTCAAAATTAGGAAAATATCTATTCATATTTTTTCATAATCCACTATCCATATAAAAATTTTCATTGATTTTTTTGTACCATTTTCCCTATAAATAAAAATAAATCATGAAATCATTTTGTAACCAAATTCTCTTGGGTCTGGGAATGAGAGAATCTAACAATTAGGGAACCCAAATATATCTTTGATGTCCAGGAAATATATCACCACATTTAGATTTTTTTTGCATGAAAATCATGTTTGACTCTTCAATATTAGGTATTTATTAAAATATAATTTTTACCATAATGACCTAATTATACATATTGAAAATAACTATCTCTATAGAAGATTCTATTATTAGAACATACCAATATATCATATTTATAAATATTCTATTTTCTAACATGACATCCTATAACGAATTTTTTTATTTGAGTTTTATTGCTGACCAGATTTAGATTAAAAAAATTCACTTTTTAAAATATACTTGCATCATATTTAATATTTTGGAATTATTTTTTCCTAGTTTTAATTTTTTTTCTTGTTCAGTAAATAAATCATCATAATTTTCAAATATGGGTTTCAAATTTTTTTTTTTTAAATTTATAATAATTATATTATTTTTTGAGGGATTGTTTTACTCATGATGATTTCATAATTAGTTTCTATGATTTTTAAATATTAATTTAAATAATTATAATATCATTTTTTTAGTTTCAGATTCATACTCAAAAGAATATTAAGAACATACCTCTACAAAGTCTTCCATAAAACACATATTAAATTTTTAATTTTAAGTTTAATCTTTTGAATATATAGATATAACATTGTTATAATATTTATAAGCAATCAAATTTTATTTTATGCCTTGGCTGGATTTCTTTTTTATGAAACCTTAAGGAAATAATTTTTCTCAGATATCTTATTTTTTAAAATGAGGCCTATCCTTCTTGATGTTCCCAAAATTTTCAAACTCATCTCATCTATATTATATAAATTTTTTATCATGATTAATTTACTTATTTTAGGGTTACTTGAATCCTCCTATTTTATTATATAAATGTTTGAATATTCAAGAAAAATGTGCAATCTCACCATATGAAGTAGAACTATGTAATGTATCTTTATCTGAGGAATGAACCATATGTATCTATTATATTATATCACAATATTTTAATGTTAATAACTTCAAAGAAACACTATCCTTCTTAACAAAACTATGTTTTCCACATCCAGAATCAATCTCGTCCTTCTACATCAATAGAATTCCAGAAAATATCTTTGGTTTTAAATAATTTCATGTCATTTTATTTGCTGGGTTTGGTATTGATTCCCCTCCATCTTGGTGGTATAATTTTTATGATTATCATGGCCTAATATAGTTTAAAAATAGTTACTAATAAAGATGATACATTGTTTACACCATCACTAACTTTCTTATTAAATTGTATAATGGTCTATATATCAATTATTTTGAATATATTGAACATTATATTGGTAGTATTATATATGAGATCTCTCGTAATTTACGTTCCTTTAGATTTTATTGATATAGTACTCCAAATTTAATTAGTGGGTTCCCATTATGAAACATAGTTTAACTAAAAAATACGTAGTCCACATATTATATTATTCATATTTTTAGAATATAGATCATAGAATGATTTAGTATTATAATCTTATGTTTTATGTATTGTACTTAGAATATGATAAGGCTTCTCACCAACAACAAAAACATTTAGTTTAGGTTTCATAAAATATATTATCATGTCTTCCTCTCAGTAACCATAATTTATTTAATTACCCATGATTTCCATACATAAATATTTCATATTTTTTAAATAAAATTAAATACATTTCATAAATACACTCTGTAAGATCATAAATTATTGTTGTCATTGGAGACTAGATGCATAATATTCTTATTTCATGCAAGATATTAGACAAATAACATGAATACATTTTCATTTATCACTCTTCATACACATACCCTAGACAAACCTTTCTTTATTACCAAAAGAAAATACAAATATGAAATGGGTAAATCATATGCTATGTAAGGGTTAACCATGAAGATATCAATCCATTATCATAATTAAGAATAAAACAAGAATACTGTTATGAGATTATGAATATAACTTAAAATTTTCATTCCCAATATATCATGGATCATAAATATATTCCATCACATAAGATATTTTCAAATCAATATACATGTACCAAAAGAGTCATAAATAATCATAAATCAATCTTGAACTGTATGTTCGTGTCAAATAAGTTTAGCGCCTTCACTAGTATAAAAGAAATTTAATATTTAAATTTTAACATTGGTGAGCATCAAATCATAATGAATAAGGTTTCAACACTTATTTTCCCATTTCATAATAGATTAGGAATCATCACCAGTTTCCCAAAGTGGATCAAGCACATTGTTTTGTGTCCCATAGAATATCAAGAACCTCGGAATGTTTCCCCGAATTATCTCATGATGTATAAAAAATTACCCAATTCATTATATATATATACATAGGCCTCAACCCTCACATAAGGATAATAATACATATATGTTCTCTATGACCACAAATAATTCACCTTAGGATAACCCATACAATAAAAAATTTATATCATAAAAATTTGATTATTGTATAACTCCCAAAAAGGAATTGGTATTCATAATCATCTCATTAGTTAATCATTTAATAACAAATGGAAATAGAATAGGTTTCATAAAAATTCTTTCATTATAATCATTAACCACCCAAAGAAAGTAGTAGGATGGTACCATTGGATCATATCTATAGTAATGATTATATAACAACAAACGAATGTTGGTGTTGGTTCCCTAGAACAATATTCTTTTTACATTTTGATAAACATGAACTCATTATATATAGTATTTATAAATGTATTATAACATCATGATTTTTCTTATACATGACTTAGTATGTGATAATATCCTATGTGTAGTTGTCAAACTAAAAGTCCATAGGAGCTCCCCACTATGATGAGAACCCGAAAATGCTACGACACTATTATTGAATATATGTTCTATAGATGGATGAAAAAATTTGAGGGATACAAACGATACATGCTATTAATTGTAGAGAATCATAGGAATTTTAGACATATTTTTATGGTGTACAACCTTGTAAATTTGTTGTAGGATATTATGATAATGAGGCTTCATAGTAGAAAATTAACTTTTACTTATGTCATTGGATGTTCCAATATGTGGACATGTGTAGTGATCCTTAGACTTTATGATTATTATTAATGATTATTATTATTTCTGCACAATTTTTTTATGGATGAAAACTATAATAATAGGCGTTTACAGAAATTTATGATACATTGGGTGAATCATGAGTAATATTTCATTAATGAATAATGCAATAAAGGATTTTTCTATTATATTCTTTAATAAAATATAATATATCTTGGACATTGATGGAAGTAATCAAAATAAATTCAAATCCATTGTTTTCTATAAGAATGTTCAATTTTTGTAATGTTAAAGAATGATACCTTGAGTGCATAGGTTGAGAGCACCAGTATGAAACATGCATGATTTAAGATATCGAGATAAAAGGATTATATTCCACTGTAATTGTCTTTATAAGGTTACATATCATTGTGACATTAACTTCTTTTTGATGGGTTTATTGGAGTGTTTCAAGAATCTATAATTAGAACTTAGGTTACTTCATCTAATTCCATTGCGAAAAAGGCCTAGGCGTCAAACACTATGTGTATCCAGAATCTTAGAGAAATAATATATTATTATTTATTATTTAACACTATGAATGAATATTATTCACATATGTTGTTTAATAATTATTTATGTGTTCTTGATTGAGTATAAATATTTATTTTTATTCAATAAATATAATATTTATTTAATTATTAGTGAAAAATGTAGTGATATTTATTTATTTAATTAGTTAACATTATTTATGTTCCAATAAATATTAAAGAGGAATGGTGAACAATGATTCTATGTCCAATGATAAATAATAAATATTTAATATTATTTTATTAAATAATATATATTTAGAATTCGTATGCTAAGTGCATGTCAAGAAATAAAGATATTATTATTATTATTTCACATGGGGTTTTTCTAGGATTACATATATAATTAAGGGAACTTATTAAATTATATTATTTTAACCCTAGTGATATATGGAACCACTTACGTTTTCTTCTCAATAGACAATTCATATGTTTGGTTTTTGCGCAATGGAATTAGAGAATTCTCTCTGCCCCAAAGTGCTTACTTCTTCAAGAATACTTCCAAGTATAGAGAGCAATCCCCCCCCACTAGATCGAGGAGAATGTTTTGGAAATTGTTATCAAAGAAATAAAAGGTGGAGAAAACGATAGTAAGGATCTACTACGATAACTCCCGGAGACTCCTTGTTTCATATATTTAGTTTCTAGGAACATGTGTGATTCTTTTCTAGAAATAATCTATAGTTTATTCCTACAATTAAATGACACATAGATATAGTTATGTTGACTAATTATTCACTGATGAATGAATTCCAGTAAAGTTAACTATTTAATTAATTTAATTATTTTTAAATAATATGTTATGATCCTATCTCAGGATCTACTATAATTTCTATTGTCTGATTATTTGATTTATTTACATTAATCACAATGTTCAACGTTGTGTTAAATCTCAGATTAATCATTGATCATGGAAGAAAACATAGTTTGGAACCTCCAACCGGACACATACACTTTACTCAGAAACCACAAGTGTAATTAGAGAAGTCACATAATTATTTATAATAAATTAAGATAATTGGTGATTCATAAATTTTAATTTTTCTTTTTGAATTAACGTTTATTCATTGCTTTAATACGAATTGTGAGATCTATTTTTTCCACTTCATTTATTATAGATCTATTTGAGAAATTTAATTTGATTATTAAAATAAAATCTAGGAACACATATAAAGGTGCTAACATTTCTTGGACATACAACAACCGACCAAACACTCTGTAACTATATTTAATCATCGTGTAGTCACGTTCTAGGTATAAAAATTTATTTGAAAATCGATTCATGATTATGAATTGATTATTTCTTTAATCACACTTGTAATGCACCAAATATTTACTATAATTTAATGGAATATGGTCTTCTAAACTGCATGTGGTGTATCTTACATACACATCATGCAACCACATTAATTCATAGATGGTCCTTGTATTTCATACTATGATGACTTGACTGGTGACTGTTTAACTTGGAGTTCACACCATGTGTGGCCCATTGGACATGCTGTGTACTATAAATATTATTAGGCATAGACAAGATGATGAGTCCCTAGGAATGTGTCTCACATAAACAATGAGATATGTACATACAATGTATATCAGATCTACACACCTAGCAATAATACCATGTTATGTAGATTTAAAATTTATTTATTTTACTATATAAACAATGAGATATGTACTTGTCTAATGTCAGAATGAAAAGAAACTCCATGTGATAGGTTTTAATATAGTTAAATAATTAAATGTTTTATTAAAATAGGTGTAATGATCAAATTTGAATATCATGTATGAGTCATATTACAAGTTATTACTCCACATTCATTTAAGAATAACTTATAGTAAAACCCATATAATTACTATAATCATCAGTGAATTATATGTAATAAAAGAACACATTATATTAGGCATTATATATGTAACAATGAATAAACAAGTATACAAGTATACAACATGTAGGGTAGATTATGATAGGT
Source organism: Viscum album (assembly GCA_963277665.1). NCBI lineage: Eukaryota > Viridiplantae > Streptophyta > Magnoliopsida > Santalales > Viscaceae > Viscum > Viscum album. The sequence goes on from OY728119.1 coordinate 1,293,214,697, forward strand.
ATTCACCATATAGCCTCCATGGTAAATTTATGTGCCTAGTTAATATTCAATGAATATATTTAATTTGGTTTGTCACAACCCATTGTCGAGGCCCGTGCCCTAACTACCCCAATCCTGCCTTCCATAGGCCAGGGGCTGGCGACTAGCACCAAAGGCGTAAAACCCGGAAAAAGGGAAGGCAATGCCTTTATAAAGTAAACCAACACAACAGAGTATGCAAGTGAAGTAAACACTAAGTAAAACTGAGTAAAAAGTATGTTCTGAAAGTAAATGGGCCATTATACAAAACCAACTAAATGTACAATAAAAATGAAAGGAAAGTACAATAGTAGTAAGTAAAACAGCAACACCGAGTCGTCCTCCGGAAAGCACACCTCATGGGTGGGTACAGATTGTCTCCTCAGCTCCTTGGGTCCGATCATCCGCTCCGTGTATGCCCCGCCAAGTGGTCCACCTCCGGGTACCTTCCATCCCCAAAAACCTCCACCTCGATTAGTTCTATCCATCGTCTACATCCTACACAATGTAGGACGGGCATAGCCCATGCAGGGGTGAGTAAACGATACTCAATAGGGACTCCGAGACCCCCAAAGGTCTCTTAGAATCCACGAACGACAAACCACAAAGGAAAGATACAATAATGATGTATCAACCAAACTAATTAGGTATATTACCATACATATACCTAAGTCATCATTTACAGTTCGTCTCCAACTCACCAGTCCAAGCACCACCCAGTCCACAAAGGGAAGCACAATTCAGTCCACACATGAATAACAAAACCCAATCCACACAAGAAAACAAGTAAATCACATAGATGATAATGATTGAAGTCAAGTCTCAGCTCACACAGGTATACATCTTTCGCATAGTGATATAGATGATTAGATGTAGCAACTAATTCATCTAAGCTATCAGACCCACACATGATACAAGTCCAGCTAAGCTGTCAGACCCACACAGGATACAAGACCTGCTACTCTACCGGACCCACACAAGATACCAGTACAAAGGTCAATACTGCCAGACCCACATAGGATACAAGAATAGTAGTCATCGTCATCGAACACACGGAGGATTACAGTACGGTAGTCGTCACTGTCGAACCCACAGAGGATTCCAATACAGAAGTCGATGCAGTCGCAGCCAGCTCTAGGGTTCCAGCACACAACATGCTTGATTCTGGGAGGGTCTGATCCTCGAGAAAAAGAGGGTCGATACATCAACTGCAATGAATTCCATAGTTGATGTATCTCAAAGTTCCATCTTTCCAAAAGAAACCCAATGAGACAGACTGTGCAGCAATCTGACGCCTAGTCTGAGAGTTATTGGCTTCCCATCCCAGGGGCCTGGTTGTATTTAAGCTAAAACCAACCCTAACATACTCTAGATGCATCCAAACCCCAAGTAGAGTAACCGAAAAATACCTTATCAAAAAAATGATCTCAACAAAATTAACAACATGTCAATCGAATGTCGTTTCCTTAAGTTATAAGTGTTTCCACTCCAAGGGCCAAGTTGGTTTTAAGTTCGAACCAACCTGGCTATCCATAGACTATTCTGAAACCTCATGTGTAATATACCAAAATGACTGTGTCTGTCCAAGGATCCCTACGCAACTGACGGTTCATCGATCGAACGTCTGTAGCTCATGTTATGGGCAAAATACCAACAACGGTCCGAAGTGGGGGGTCTGGGCCCGGTCTGACCCGACCCAATCCCCCTAGGTCAACCCGACCTGGGTCTGGGTCCGGCCCGGCCCGGTCCACGTAACCCGCCCTAGCCCAGCCGGGGGGTGCGCTGGCTCGACCAGCGGGCTGGCCGGGGGGACGCGGTCCCCCAATTTCGCGGACGTGGCACCATGATGGCACCGCTTCACCCCCAGATCCCGCACAACCACATGATACGGCCCCCGCCGCCCCGGATTTAGCCGCGGAGGGCTCCTGCCGACGGCGTGCCGGGTCGCCACCAGCGCCGTCGCGCTGGTGATCAACGCTGCCGGCACCGCCGCACTGGCGACCCACGCCGCCAGAGATCTCTGCGGCCCACCAGAGTCATTCCGGTGGTCCGATTCTGCTCATGTCTGCGCCTGTGGTCACCTTAGGACCTACACTTTACCTTGACAGCCTCCATTCACGAATTTGGCCCCATTTCGTCGTTGGAAAGGATTCCACGCATTATAAACAAAACAACGGTGGGTTCGGACTTGTTAGTTAGTCTGCACCCACTGCGTTAGTGGTTCTAAACAACACAACTATAAAGCACGCCATGCCGAGGGTATAAAAATCATGTGAAGAAATTCCTACAAAATCCCCCACCTCAACAAAGATGACAAATGTCAGCATCGCGGTAGACGATGTCGTGGGTAAAGGGGGTTCTTAGGCATCATCTAAGTGCTCCGAGGAGAATGAGGTGTCTCTTCTATTATCACAGGGAAGGGGATTGGTGGCGCGTCATTGTTCTTTGAGGAGATGACATTATTCGTCATTATTTTCTTAAGAACAGTTCTCCTGTGTTTTTAATTCTCTCTAGAGCCTTTCTCAAAAGTGTTTTTCCAATGTCCAAGGTTTTAGGTGGCTAACAAATTAGTATAATTGTTATTCAATTCTTATTAATTTCAACATGGTGCCAAATTATTTTACGCTGACATAAATTAATTGGTTGGCACGTTTAAATGGATGCGGGAGGTAAGAAGGCTCCTTTATAATCAACATGTGGAGCTACCAAAGAATTATACAGGGGGTATTATTGGGGGAAAATTCAAAGGAAACTGCAGGGAAATAAAATAGGTCAAAGAAAATTAAATGGTGGGGCTCATGAGAGCCCCACCTTCCTAACATCCACACATGGGTAGTTAAGTGGTGGTGGGCCCCACTCTTAACTACCCATGTGCGGGAAAACCCACCTTATGAATTAAAAAATTGTTCCGACAATTTTTTACATACTTCTTAAATAAATCCCCAAAAATTATCTTCTCCTCTTTTGTGAACGCAAATGCGGTAAGTGTCCCCTTATGCAATTACTGGCGCTATGAGTTCATCGGTGCCCTCAGATTTTAATTCCGAGCATTAGTTCAAAACATAGAAAAACCTGCTCGTTCGTTCACAGAACATACCCAAGTTGAACTTTGAAAATTGATTCTGGGCACACAGGGCCTCAAAATCAAGTTCCATCAGAAGCCACAGAATCATAAAATTAAAAATCATTTTAAAAAAAATTCATTGAAATTTCCAGGTTTTTACAGTACTCCCACCTCATGGCTTTCCGTCCCCATAAAGCTAAAACATAAACTCGGGGAACAAATGAGGGTACTGAGCATGCTTCTCAGCCTCCCGCTCCCATGTTCTCTCCTGGAGGTTCCTGTGGTTCCAACGAATTCACACAATAGGAATCGAGCGCCCACATAGGAACCCCTCCTATCGATCCTCGATCTCCACCGGGATCTCCGCAAAAGTCGCCCCGTCATCGATGTCCCGCTCCACATGGTTGATGATATGCATCAGGTCATGCACATATCACCTCAGTTGAGATACATGGAAGATGTCGTGCACCCCATGCAACTGAGGTGGAAGGGTAAGGCGGTAAGACACCTCGCCCACCCTACTGAGGACTTGGAAAGGTCTGATGAAGCGTGAAGATAACTTGCCGCTACAGCAAAATCTCCGTAATCCACGTCGAGGTGAAACACGTAAGAAGACATGGTCGCCATCCTCGAACTCTAGTGGTCTCCGCCTCCTATCAGTATAGGAATTTTGTCTGCTCTGTGCAGTCCTCATACTCTCCTGGATGACCTGAACCTTCTCCATCATTTCCCGAACCGTCTCTGGTCCTTCAGTTGCTGACTCCCCAGGGTCAGTCCAACACTGTGGTGATCTGCATGGTCGGCTGTACAGTACCTCGTAAGGTTCCATCTTGATGGTGGAGTTGTATATGTTGTTGTAAACAAACTTCACCAAGTGTAGGTGATCCTCCCATCTGAAACCAAAGTCAGGAACACATGCATAGAGCATGTCCTCAAGTGTCTGAATGGTTCTCTCTGTCTGGCCATCCGTCTGTGGGTGAAAGGCAGTGCACAGGCGTAGCTGCATCCCAAAGGCCTCCTACAACCCCTTCCAAAGCCAGGAAGTAAAGAGAGCATCTCATTCAGAGATGATAGACAATGGAAAACCATGAATCCATTTAATATCCTGAATGTAGAGGCATCCCAAGCTCTTTACTGAGCCCTACTCTCTAATCGGTAGGAAGTGGGCCGACGTGGTATGTTTGTCTACGATCACCCAGATGGTGTTGTGTCCTTTGGAAGTACGTGGAAGCCCTATCATGAAATCCATGGATATCCTGTACCACTTGCAATCCAGGACCTCTAAGGGTTGTACCAAGCCTGTTCGTACCTAGTGCTCTGCCTTCACTTGCTGATAAGTGAGGTACTGAGAAATGAACTCTGCCATAGACTTCTTCATACATGACCACCAGTACTATCGTCTGAGGTCCTGGTACATCTTCGCTACCCCAGGATGTACAGCTAGAGGGGATGTTTATAACTCCCTCATCACATCCTCCTGTAGTGCAACTGGTACTAATGTACATCCCCAGAAGAGGATAATGTGCTCCCCACCTTCAAAAACTTCTTCGGGTGCCAGCCCTGAGGATATCTGAGCACGTCGTTCCTCACAGTCAACGTACCCACGCTATGTCTCTCTAACCCGCTGATGTAGTGGACGAGTGACTATGAGGGACTGAAGATAGGATGCCCCATCTCTATCCATAAAGGTTATCTGTAAAGCGGCTAACTGCTCTGTCGCCTCTCCAAGTAGTTGAATATCTGATCTCCTGCTGAGAGCATTAGCCACAACATTCCCCTTCCCAGGAGAATAAACAATCTCAAAGTCATAATCCTAGAGGAACTCGAGCCATCACTACCGTCTCATGTTCATTTCCTTCTACGAGAAAATGTACCTGAGACTCTATTGGTTAGAGTAGACTGTAATGTGCTCACCCATGAGATATTGTCGCCACATATTCAGGGCGAAGACCAATGCTGCTAACTCCAGGTCATGGGTAGCGTAGTTCTGCTCATGCTGCCTCAACTACCATGAACCATAAGCGATCACTGCTCGATCATACATCATGACACACCCGAGTCCGGTCCCTGATGCATCACAGTAAACTACGTAACCTATTCCCTGCTCCAGTAGCCTCAAGATGGGCGCATGGTCAATCTCCACCTCAGATCCTAGAAAATATAATGACATCTCTCTGACCACATGAAAGGGTTTCCCCTTATTTTTAAAAGCTGTAAGTGGTGATGCAACTCTGGATAAGTCTATAAAAAATCTCCGATAGTACCCAGCTAGACCTAGGAAACTTCGCACCTCCATCACACTCATGGGTGGCTCCCAAGAAAGTACCGCCTCGACCATCATGGGATCCACTGCAACTCCCGCCTCTAAGATGACGTGCCCCATGAAGTGGACCTCTCTAAGCTAGAACTGGCACATCGAGAGCTTACCATAAAGCTGGTGCTATTGGAGTGTATCCATTACAACACGTAGGTGGTAGTCGTGCTCCTCCTCGGTAGTCGAGTAAATTATTATATCGTCAATGAAGACTACAACAAACAGATCGAGGTAGGACTGGAAGATCCTGTTCATGAGACTCATGAACACTACTGGATCATTGGTCACACCAAAGGGCATGACCAAGAATTCATAGTGGCCACAACGACACCTGGCGGCCATCTTCTGCACATCCTTGTCCCGTACTCAAAGCTGATGATAGCCTGACCTGAGGTCTATCTTTGAGATCCAACATGATCCCTTCAGATGATCGAAGACGTCGTCAATCCTCTGGAGTGGATACTTGTTCCTAATATTCACATGGTTCAGGGGATAGTAGTTGAAACATAGTCACAAGCTCCCATCCGCCTTTTTGGCAAACAGAATCTGATAATCCCATGATGAACCACTGGGTCGGATGAAACCATTCCCATGTAAGTCCTCCAGTTGTACCCATAGTTCACGAAGCTCAGCGGGAGCCATCTGATATTCTGTAGTGGATATCAGTGATTTCCCAGAGGTACAGGTATATATAGAAATCTACCTCCCTGCGAGGAGGTAGTCCTGAAACATCGTCAGGAAAAATGTCTATATACTTGTCTAACACTACAAGAAAACTTGGACTCCACATGTCAACTTCTCCGAGGATGAGACTAGCCAACTGATGTGTGATCGGCTACCCTCTCCTCTGCGTGAGTCCATCCTGGGCTGCGAAGGATCCCTTCTCCCCAGTGAAGGTGAACCTGGTCCCATCCATGCGGACACACCACACCTTGCGCCTAATACAATCAATTTGAGCATGGACTGTAGATAACCAGTCCATACCCAAGATGACGTTGTAGGGCCTCGACGCTGCAACAAAGAAGATCCCAATCGAAGCTCTCGCCTCCTAGAGTAAGTTCACACTATTGGCACCACTGCGTAATCATCAAGTCTTCTCCGGTAGGAGTCTCTAGCCACAAGGATCGAGCCAACGGCTCTATCGGAATCTCTGAGCTCCGAACAAGGGCAGCAACAGTGAAAGAATGACTCGCACCTATGTCTATAACAACTGCAGGAAGGGTGGAGTAGACACAGATAGTACCTAGAATCATCTCGAGTGCCACGTGGTCATAATCCTCTGTTTCCAAGAGCTGTGCCTGCCTCTGCCTACCAGCTCCCTGTGGTCGGGGTGGACCTCATGGGGCTGGTGGTGGTAAAGTTTCGAAGCATCGTCCACCACCCGTTGCTCGGCCAGCTCCTCTGCCTCGTCCACCTGCTCCCTGTGGACCACCACGGTCAAACCTCTAGCTCTGCTTGGGAGGTCCCTACACTGTCTACTGCACATCTGCATGGCAGGTCGGGCAGTCATGATCCATGTGGCCATGCCCGCCACATGCATAGAACTGTGAGATCCTCGTAAGATTGGCTCTGCGTCGTGTACCCCGCATAGCTGAACCTGAATCCTAAGGTCACCCACCTGTCGTCCTGGTCTGTTTGGACCCATGCATCGTCTGTCAACTGCTGGATGCAGAAGACTCCGCTCTGTGTCGTCCTGTAGTGGGTCTCACTGTTGATGGGTGCTCGGCGAGAAATCTCTCCACTAACAAGGCTAGCTCCAGCACCTCCGCCTGGATCAGGATGATGAGTGGAATCTTCAAAGCTCTGATATCATGCCTCAGTCCATGCTCAAAGGTCCGGGCCCAGAAGAATGGGTCATGTACCATGTCCGTGGAGTAGCATGAGGGGTCGATAAATCTCACCGAGTACTGGGCTACTAACATGCTACCCTACCACAGCTATAGTAACTCTTAGATGCGCACCGCACCGAGGGTGGCTGGAATGAACTCCGACTGGAAGAGGGTCTCGATGTCCGTCCAAAGAAGAGATTCATCATCATGCAACTGGAGCATCATGCTCCACCATCTACCGGGTGAGATGACACAAAGTAATCACAAAGAAATTTTTTGAAACACACATGCAATCAATGTTTTCGTTCACTGAGTCATAAATCAGAGGTCAGGGTCCTAGTGTACGGATACGTCGGCCGCCGCACCAACACTAGACTCCCTAGACTGATAAACACACTTTATACTCATGAAACTATTTCTTCACAGAAAGGAAAGATCGGTGTGCTGAGTTCTATGGTAGAACCGACTCCTCTGATACCAATTTTTCACGACCCGTTCTTGGGGCCCATGCCGTGACTACCCCAAGACAGTCTTCCATAGGCCAGGGGATGGAGACTAGCACCAAAGGTGTAAAACCCAGAAAAAGGTAAGGCATTTCCTTTATAATGTAAACCAACACAACAGAGTACGCATGTGAAGTAAAAACTATGTAAAACTGGTTACGAAGTAAGTTCTGAATGTAAATGGGCCAGTATCCAAACCCAACTGAAATTACAGTACAACTGAAAGGAATTTATAACAACAGTAGGTAAAACAGCAACACTGAGTCGTCCTCCTAAAATCCAACCTGAAGGGTGGGTATAGAGAGTCTCCTCAGCTCCTCGGGTCTGGTCATCCGCTTCATGTACGCCCCGCCAAGTGGTCCACCTCCGGGTATCGTCCAGCTCCACAAACCTCCACCTCAATCAGTGTTGTCCGTCGTCTGCATCCAACACAATGTAGTGTGGCCATAGCCCATGTAGGGGTGAGTATACTATACTCAGTAGGGACCCTGAGACCCCTGAAGGTCTCTCTGAATCCACGGAGGATAAACCAAAAAGGAAGTATCTAATTACGAAGTATCAACAACACTACTTAGGTACATAACCATACATATACCTAATTCATCATTTATAGTTCGTCTCAAACTCACCAGCCCATGCACCACCCAGTCCACAAAGGGAAGCCCAATTCAGTCCACACAAGAAAAACACAACCCAGTCCACATAAGAAAGAAAGTCAATCACATCGATGATAATGTTTGAAGTCAAGACTCAGCTCACACATGTATACATCTTTCGTATAACGATAGAGATGATCAGATGTAGCCACTGAATCATCTAAGATGTTGGACCCACATAGGATACAATTACAGCTAAGCTGTCCGACCCACACAGGATTCAAGACCCACTACTCTGCCGGACCCACACATGATGCAAGTACATAGGTCAATACTGCCATACCCACATAGGATACAAGAACATTAGTCATAGTCGTCGAACCCACGAAGGATTCCAGTATGGTAGTCATCGTTGTCGAACCCACAGAGGATTCTAGTACAGAAGTCGATGCAGTCGCAGCCAGCTCTAGGGTTCCCGCATACAGCAAGCTCGATTCCGGGAGGGTCCGCCCCTCGAGAAAAAGAGGGTCAATACATTAACTGTCACAAAGTCCAGATTTGATGTATCCCAATGTTCAGTCTTCCCAAAAGAAACCCAACACGACAGATGGTGCGTCAATCGGACGCTCGATCTGAGAGTTATTGGCTTTTCTATCCTAGGGTCCCGGTTGGTTTTAAAGCCAAAACCAACCCGACCATACTCCAGCTACGTCCAAACCACATTCAAGGTAATCCAAAAGGACCGTCTCAACAAAAGTATCCCAAAACAATTGATGGAATGTCAATAGGACGTCCGACCCTTCTGTTTTAAGCGTTTCTGCTCCAAGGACCCTGTTGGTTTCGAGTTCGAACCAACCCGACCGTCCACAAACTTTTCTGAAACCTCAACTGTAATATACCTAAACGACTGTCTCGATCGATGGATCCCTATGAAAATGACGGTGCGTCGATCGGAGGTCAGTATATCACATTATGGGAAAAAGACCGAAAAGGTCCGAAGTATGGGTTCTGGGCCCGGTCCGACCTGACCCGATCCCCCCTGGGTCGGCCTGAATCGGGCGACCCGACCCGGGTCCGGGTCTGGCCCAGTGGGGAGCGGCCTAACCCGATCTGCGAGACTCACCCCGGCCCGACTAGGGGGTGTGCGGGCTCGGCCAGCGGGCCAAGCAGTTGGGATGTGATCCCCCCTTTCCACGGACGCCTCGCCACGATGGCGCCGCTGCTCCCCCGGATCCCACGCGGCCGTAGGATCATGCCCCCGCCTCTATGGCTCCAGCCATGGCGGGCTCATGCTGGCGGCATGCCCGGGCACCGCCACCTTGAGGAGGAAGAATGGTGATGGCCGCTGCCTCTGGCCACCGGCACCACCGCGCTGGCGAACCGTGCTGCCGGAGATCTCTGCGGCCCACCAGAGCCATTCATGCGGTCTGATTCTACTCCCGGCTACGCCTGCAGTCATCTCAGGACCCGTACTTTACTGAGACGGCCTCCATTTTCCAATTAAGTCCCATTTCATCGTATCCAAGGATTCCATGCATTATGAACAAAACATCGATGGGTTCAGACTTGTTCGTTAGTCCGCACCCACCCCGTTAGTGGTTCTAAACATCACAACAATAAAGCACGCCATGCCGAGGGTATAAAAATAACATGAATAAATTCATAAAAAATACCCTACCTTAACAATGATGATGGACGTCAGCATCATGGTAGAAAGCGTCACGAGGAAAAGAGGTTCGTCGGCGTCGTTGGAGTGCTCCGAGGAGAAAGCGGTGTGTCCTCTCTTGTCATGGGGAAGAAGATTGGTGGCGCGTTGTTGTTCATCGAGGAGCCGGCATTTTCGTCGTTCTTCACCTGAATAATGGTTCGCCTGCATCTTTAATTCTCTCCAGAGCCTTCCTCAAAATTTTTTTGCCAATGTCCAAGGTTTAAGGTGGCTCACAAATTGATAGAATTGTCATGAAATTATTATTAATTTCATCGTAGTGCCAAATTAATTTACGCTGACATAAATTAGTTGGTTGGAACGTTTAAATGGATGAGGGAGGTAGGAATGCTCCTTTATAATCAATATGTTGAGTTACCAATTAATTAATCAAGGGGTATTAGTGGGGAAAACGTCAAAGGAAACAGCAGGGGAATAAAAGATGTTAGAGGAAATTAAATGGTGGGGCTCGTGGGGGCCCCACCTCCCTAACATCCACACATGGGTAGTTAAGTGGATGTGGGACCCACTCTTAACAATCCATGGGATGGAGAAACCCCCATAAGAAATAAAAAATTGTTCCAACAATTTTTTATTTACTTCTTAAATAAACCCCCAAAAATTATCTTCTCCTCTTTTGTGAATGCATCTGTGGTAAGTGTCCCCTTAAGCAATTACAGATGATGTGAGTTCATCGGTGCCCTTAGATTTTAATTCTGAGAAACAGTTAAAAATTTATAAAAACCTTCTCGTTCGTTCCCTAAACATACCCAAGATAAACATTAAAAATTGATTCCGAGCACACCGGGCCTCGGAATCAAGTGTCGTCAGAAACCACAGACTCGTAAAATTCCAAAGCATTTTAAGAAAAATCCCATGAAATTTCTGGGGTTTTACATGGTTAAATATTTAATGGATGATAATATCATAGAAATTAAAATTATAATTAAGATAAAATTGTTGATTAATTATAGATGATAATTAATTGATTCAAGCGCAGTTTATCATAAATATGAAAGATTAAGAATTGAATGCTAGATTTAGTAAATAATTTTTTTCATTAATGTGGATGATCATGAGATATATCAGACCTTTTATACATAATTGATTAAATTTTTTTCATTATTAAATTAAATTTTTAATGAGTTCCATATCTCCTATCATTATATAGGGCCCATGTTTCCATGGTTTCTTTTATGTAAACCTAATTTTCCCTTACCTAGATGTGATTAAAAAGATTATATAATGAATGGATCTCCCAAACTAGTATAGGTGGTTCATGTTCGTAGTTAAGGAGAAAACAATATAAGGAGATACATTGGTTGACAGGTGGAAAGCTGCAATATGATGCTTAATTTGTTCATGGTGTTTTCCCCATAAGTCAACATTTAGTTTCTCAACCTCCATATGAACTAACCACTAGTAGGAGCTCATGATCTTACCACTTTCTGGTTTTAATTTTTTTAGTTTCATTGATGTTTTATTATGGGTGTCTTGTCAAGATATCATAATTAATGAATTAATGAGAATTCAAGATAGATATAAAAGTAACTAGCTTGTGCATAAATATTATCTAAGACATGGTTAATCAATTAAGTAATTCCACTTCATATTATCAATTGTGTAATAAAGATAAAAATTAGAAATTTACGAATACAAGGATAAAATACCTTCATAAAATATTTAGTCGGTATATAAATCAATTACTCTAGTTAAAATAGAACCATAGTTTAAATTTCCTGGCCCACCAAAGTTTTGGTGCTTTTAATTATCAAGGAATTCTTACATGAGGTTTTTGGTTGAGTTATCATTGTTCACATCAAGGGTTTCTACCAATGACATGCATGGTGTACCTGATAAGAAATGTTTGAGGAAATACAATTTAAGTATTCTAGGAAATGGGAGTCAATTTAGTGGATCAAAGAACTGTGAGTTAATGAAGATGGAATTTGGAATACCTACCTAAAACCATTAAATTATCTTGTACTACCAATGTTGGGAAACTATATGTGGAATATGGATCCTTGTTATTTGTATGTCAATTAAATAGGATATTTTGAAGCCAATGGTTAGGGTTATTGGGTTTCAAATAAATATTGGGAGACTAATTAATAGAATATATATTTATTTTTCTAAATTTTATCACATAATGTATTAAAATCTTGCATATATTATTTTGTAGAAACATCATTAAAATGAATTGAAACATATCATTTAAATACATATTTTATAAAGAAAACCTTATTTCTAGCATAAATTTCCATGAATGGAAAATACACGTGCAGGTCATCCATCACAATGAAAGGAAATTATATGTGCCAGAAGAACCTTTTCCCATTGCACCAAGTAATGAGGAAAGTGGTGAAAGGAAATATCTATATGAGAAAAATTTTAATGATGTTATATATTTTCATTGTTTCATGATATCGTCCATTTGTAAGGATATTTTGAGGAAAAATTAGGATATTGATGCCTATAGAAAGATTTATCAACATCAGGGTCTCTACAACGAGAAGGAAAGACAAAGAGGTATGAGATATCCAATGCATTGTTCACAACTAATCGGGGAGAGTATACACAAGTTGGGCATCATGTAGTCATGATTATTGGCTATATTGAATTCTTGGACCTCTTAGGGATTAAATTCCACGACGATTTTCATAAATATCTCATACATTCATGACTTCTAATGACATAATCCAGTTTTATTGTCAATTATAATATACTAAATAAATAGAATATTATTTTTATCTTCTTACATTAATTATACAGGTTGATAAGGGAATGGGGTGTGATAAACCTATGGTTTTTATAGTGAATAAGAAAAGGTAGAACAATTAAAAGGGTCCCAAGACTTAAAAATATTATAATTCTACCGAGCACCATACTGCCAAGAAGAAGACGTTCTATAGGTAGAGAAAAGAGATAGAGGCAGTTTGTTTTCCATGTGTCATGCCCGACCACGTTAAGAGGAACTTCACCCAGAAGAAAGGGGAAGATATTTCAAAACATTGTGTTTTTATACAGCTTTTGGTGCTCACACCTGTATCCAAATTTAGGTTCCATGTAGATTCCATAATATTTCCATAGGACAGGTGGATCTCTAAGAAGCCAATTGTGAGCGGATAGATTCTATATCCATTGGTGACTACCACATTTCAGTTACAATAGGAATGCTTTTGGTTTTTGATATTGTTATTATGTACCAATAGTTACTAGAAATATAATTTCTGTTCTATATTTAGGTACAGATGGGTTTATTTTCAAATTTCAAAATAAATGTATTTTATATTATAAGGAAAACATGTTTTCTTCTATAGAACATTAATATAATGAACATTATGTATAAAATTATGAAATTAATGTGTTCTCAATTGATACTAAATCATTTTCTTGGAACTAATATAATATACAACTAGGGCATCACCATTATGGTCATGTAAATTACTAGTGTTTGACAAAGCTATGTCAAGATGGTTATTTAGACTGTTATAAGCTAAAACTACTTGATTGATGTCATGCTTGATTATAAGGAAAAATGACTAAACCACCATTTAGTGCATATGGGGAAAGGGCCACAAAACATCTAGAATTGGTACACATTGTTGAACATGGACCATTTTTAGAATTATATAGAGGTGGATATTCTCACATAATAATTTTTACAGATTACATGTATATATATGGTAATAAATACATGAAGAGGAATATGTCTGAATCCTCTAAAAAAATTTAGGTAATTCTAGAATGAAGTAGAGAATAAGATTGATTAGAAGATAAGGAAGTATCTATCTGATTATGGTGGTGAATATTTTAACCAATAGTTAATCAAATATTTATGGGATTATAGGATTATATCTCAACTCACTCCTCATTATACCTAATGGTGGAATAATGTTAGTGAAAGGAAGAACATTATCTTTTTGGAAATAGTAATTTTAATGATGATTCATAAAGATCTTCCATTATCCATTTGGTGATATTAATTACAAAATTTGCCATACACATTAAATTGACTTCTAACTAAAGTGTAAAATAGATTTTACATCGATTTATGGAGTAGAAATAAACCCATTTTATCACATACACATACATGGGTTTGTAAGGAATTTCATAAGGCCCTCTTTAGAAACAAAATAGCACCCAGAGGTATGAAGCGTATCTTTATAGGGTATCCCAAGGAAAAAATGGATACTACTTATACAACCCCTCGGATATTAAATTGAATGTCCTGATAAAATCCATCCTTCTTGAGAGGTATCGCATCCCTAAAAATGAAAATAGAAGCATGATTGACTTTAATGAAGTTGATGATGAAGATATATAAGAGTTGGCACAAGAACAAATTCTATAGTTCCCCATGGAATATGTAGTTCCTAAAACATAATTACTACATAGGATTGTAAAAGAGGTATGTGAACTAGAGAGATATGGTTTTATAGTCTCCTGTGATGGTGATTTATTATTGGTTTTCAATGATGAACCCTTATTCAATAAAGAGGTAGTAGAGAGGTCATAAAATGAATGTTGGTAAGAAGCCATGAATTATTAAATGAATTCTATGTATTAAAACCATGTTTGGGTTCTTTTTGACACACAAGATGATGTCAATCCATTTGGATGAAAATGGGGTTTTAAGTGGAAACAGGACACGGAAGGTAATGTAAATACCTATAATAAAGGGATTGAGGATAAAAATTTTAAACAGTAGTAATGAATTGACTATGATGAAACCTTTTCACCAGTTTCAATGTTTAATTCTATTAGAATTCTACATGCTATAACATCATACAATGACAATGATATTTCAAAAACAGATGTCAAAGATACCTTCCTTAATGGAAACCTTCATGAATATTTTTATATGAAATAACTAAAAGGGATTGGGACTCTAGGTGATGCCAAAAATAATTTCATTTTGAAGAGATCCATTTATGCATTGAATCAATAATTGAGGTCATGGAACATTCAATTCTATAAATCGAAAAAAAAATTCAATATGAATGAATGGGATCCATGTGTTTCGAAGAGGTTTAGTGAAATTTTTTTCGATTTCACAATAGTATATGTCCATGGAATATTACATATTGGATATTTCATAACAGTCATTAAGTATATTAAGGACTGGTTAAACACATGATTCTTCGTGAAGGACATAGGTGAAGAACCCTATATTCTAGGGATCATGATAATTCGTGATATTTCTAAGAGGTTTCTTAGACTATGTAAAAGTACATATATTGACTATATACTAATGATATTTGGTATGAAACAATTGAATAGGATATTGGTCCAGTGTTACATGTTTTACATACTTATAATAAAATGTTCCCCCACACACAATAAGAGGAAGAGATAATTAATAAGATAAAATATGCGTCAGTGATAAGATCAATCATATCTACCATGTTATGTATTATACTTAGTGTTTCCTATTAATTGAGATTTTTAGGAACCCATCACGTAGATCCAAGAGAATAAAATTGGACTACTGTTAAGGATATCCAAATGTATCTTACATGATCTATGATATTTTCCTAGTGTAATGAGGAGATGAAGAGTTTTTCATTAGAGGTTATACTGATTTTAGTTATCATATAGATCATAATGATCTGATGGTGTAATATGGATATTTTTTCTATCTCAATATAGAAGCTGTGAGCTAGAAATTTATCAAAGAATCTAGTTATTGCTGATTCTTCAGCGGTGTCTAAGCATATAGTGGTTTCTGATACATAAAAGGATTCTATTTGGATTGAAAACATCACCCAGATTCTTAATGTGGTACATATCAATAAAGGCCATATAACATTATATTGTGATAATACTTCAGCGGAGGCTCTTGTAAAAGAGAAAAGTCCACACCAACTGATGAAGCATATACTCTAGAAGAATATAGACATTATGATTTTCTACTAGAAGGGTAAATATTCATTCAGTATAGTATACATGGAATATAACATGATAAAACCCTTGACTAAAGTCCTCTTTTATCAGAAGCCTGAGTATCATGTGAGAGCTAGAATATAAGAGGTTGTTAGCTGTTGGATCTAGTGAAAGTGGGATCCTATTGTAGTTCATTCCTTTGAAACAAATTCTTTTTATTTTTTTATAAAAATGTATGCATTTTTTTCAATATTAATAAACTACATATCATATACTGATTGTTCTTATACATGACACTGTATGTGAAAATGTCCTATGATTACCTATCAAACTGAAAGGTCATAACGGTTCCCTACTATAATGAGAAACCAAAAGTGCCACAAAACTATTCTTGAATATATTTTCTATAGACTGATGGTATCATTAGAGGTACAAAAATGATATAGGATATCAATGGTGGAGACTCATAGGAATTTGAGGCAGTTTTTTATGGTGTACACCCATGTTAATAACTATTGGGATATTAAAATAACAAGATATACCATTAGAAAATCCACATTTAGTTATGTCATAAGATATTTAAATATATAGATGTGTGGATTGATCCATATAAATTATTATTATTATTAAAGTGTTTTATGAGTTACAGACTTAGATATATTGATGAAAACCATTATGACATATATTTGTGAAAAGGTCAGTTACATTAGGCGTGTCATGAGTAATATTGTGTTAATGAATAATGTATGAATGAATTTTTCATTTTTTTATTTAAGAGATGATGATATCTCAAGACCTTTGATAGAAATATACTAAAGAAATCAATGACCATGGGGTTTTATAGGCTTGTTTTATTTTTGGGAAGTCAAATAAAGAGACATCAAGCACATAGGACGATGGCATCGGCATGCAATCAAGTTGGTTTTAGATATCAAGATAATGGGATTATATTATCTAGTAAGAATCCATATGACATGACATGTTTTAATGGAATTAACATATCTCTCTATGGGTTCCTTGGTGTGTTTTAAGATGATAACATTTGAAAATAGGATGCTTTGCTTAATGCCACTAAGAAAGAGTCATTGAAGGTCATGCACTAAGTGTATCCAAAATCACAATTAAATAATATATTATTATTAACTATTTAATAGGTTGAATAAATATTATTCCCTTACATGGTGTAATAATTATTCATGTATTATTGATCTCATATAAATATTTATTTTCAATTTAGTAAATATAATATTTTTTTGATTTATTGGCTAATAATGCGATTTTTTAAATAAATATGTATACATTATTGAAGGTATGATAAATATTATGGATGAATGGAGGGATGAGATTTTAGGTCAAGTGAGAAATAATAAATATTAAAAAAAATTATTAAATAATTTTTAATTATAATTCTAAAGTTAAATTCATGTCAACAAATAATTATATTATAATTATCATTTGACATGAGGTTTAACTAGGATAAAATAAATTATTAAGTAAACTTGTGAAATTATTTTATTTTAACCCTATAGATATAAAAACCCAAATATGTTATTTTATCAATATATAATTCATTTTTCTAGGTTTTTCATGATGGAATTGGGGAATTATCTCAATCCTAGAGGGAAACCATCTCCATGAATTCTCTCATGAATTGAGATAAATACACCTCCATTGGGTCATGGAGAACACTTTGGGAGCGGTTCTCTAAGCAATCAAAGGCAGGCAACACAAGTACAAGGATTTTCCTTGAAAGAACCCAGATATACTTTTAGTGTTGTCTAGAGATTCTTGGAACACATGTGGATCACAACTATAGGGAATCTGCAGTAGATTTTACCAAATAAATGATGCAACAATGCAGATCTATTTCCCGATCCATCAATGAAGAAAAAATTCCAACAAAGTTAATTAATTAAATTAATTAGAAATGATATATTATGATCATCTCTCTTGACCAGATGTAATTTTTATTGTCCAATTAATTTCTTTATTTTCATTTATCATGAAATTAAATGTTTTTTGAAATATCAAATTAATCATCAATCATGGTAAAAATCAGTGTTGGGAACCACCTTTAACATGCGTCCAATGTGCTCGTATCACAAAAAGATGTCACATTAGATGGAAAATGTTTTTGAAGGGCCATGTTGAACATTTTTTGAATAAATTATCATTTCTAATTTAAAATAAAATATTAATGTATAAATATTTTCTAAATATTAAAGAATACATTTTTATAAATTACTTTGGAAATGTGAAAAAAAATCTTTTAATCATTCAGGGTTCATTAAGTGATAAACTATCTTTCATTCTTTACTTGTTAAAATAATGTTTACTTTCACATTTTTAGTAAAATTAAAAATTACCTCATTTGTAATGTGACTAAAAGATTCATTTGAAGTCATTTTCCAAAAAATCCAAACATGGGTATTATTTTAAAATATATTAATTCAATAATAATAAAAAAATTCATTAATATTTTTCTAAACATGGGCATGGATGAAAAATAAATTTGTCTTGAAGAGATAAATGGAGGTAATTTTCATTAAATAATTATTTTACTATATTGAGAACATAAATGTTGGAAAATTAAAATACAAAATTTATTATAATGAAATTAAAAGAGTATATTCAGGATTTTATTGATAGATATGTCATAATATGTAACTATTGGAAACATAATAAAAAAAATTCAATAAACAATGAAATTGTAATATGAAGACATTTACACTTTGATATATTTTGACTGACAATCCCCATCAAATTAAGAATATTTTATAGAGATATATATATATATATCACTTAATTTCAGGATAATAAAAATTAAAGACATTAATGGAAATCACATACACCACACAAATGCAACATGTATCATATAAGGCATATTTTTTATGGATATAAAATAGATATGAATGTCTAATACCATAATTATAAATTACCTTTATACATGTTTGAAATAATATATAATAAATGTAGATTTTATAAGAATATATTATTTGACTATAATAATATAAATCATAATATATATTATTTTTTATGACCTTTTATCATATTTATTAAAAATTCTCTATTAAAATCAAAATTTTGAGTGATAATTGCTTCGTCTATCAGGTACAGTTTGATTCGGTGGGTTCAATGCATATACATCGATTATGGTTCCATTGTACCTATAATTTTATGGATGATATAAACATAATTTATATTCATTATATATGTAGTAATATTTATCCATAAAATATAGATATATAAAAAATGGATTACACCGTTCATGGAGACAGTAAGACATTCGAAAGCCTAAATGTTGTTTCAATTAACTTGAAGGATGGAGTGAGAGGAAGATAAAAAGTGCATAACTTTTAATGATTCATTATGATGTTATATATATCAAATATATTCATTAAATATATCATTATTACCATCCATGTAAATCATAAGTTAAAACAATCACATTTCATCATAAAGTGGTAGTCATCTGTACATAGAAGGGACGTTAATGTATTCCCATAGATTGGATTGTTAGAATGTGCATGTCATATAATAATTATATAATTATCCTATAAACAGTTAAATAAATAATTATATCCATTCATGATCTGGGGTGATGTAAAAAGTATTACATTGGTTCGTGATGTGGTAGTTTTTCAAACACACGATCAATGATTTTGTTTCCCTTTTGATAGAAGTGAATATTTATATGAGATATTATGTTAACATAATAAAATCTCATTTTTTGATATTTAATGATTTTATTATGTCTTTATAGTTGAATAATATTATAAGGAGGTGTAAGAAGAAATAAAATAATAATAATTAGTTATGAGTGATATATCTTCTTCAGAAAACTTCCTCAGGTTTGCATAAAAAGAATTCTAAGGAGGGTTTTGTAAAAAATATATGACTATAAAAAATATAAAGGTAATTGTGGAAAATATTTGGTACGAACATGGTTAAGACATGTTTTTTTCATGTTTTAATAGGATAATAGAGGGGGATCTCTTTTAGAACTAGTGGAGAGGAGACACATGGAATATTTGAAACGATCGATGTGTATCCATATTTTGAACATTATAAAAGGATAAAAATGTATAATTTTCTAAAAAAAGATTATATAAGGTCAAAATAAGGAAATTAAATCATATTTAGAAAATATTAAATTTTATTTTACCCCTTATCTATTTTGTTTAACCCATTATAAACTCATTGTAACCTTAACTACTGTAATTAATGTTTAATGTTTTTACTATTTATTTTTACTAAAAAAATTACGAAATTATATAATAGTAATTATGATTATAAAAATATGGAAATCATTATTCCTTGTTCTATTCACATAAGGGTCAAAAATTAATTTAATGTTAAACCCACATACCTGATGAAAAAGCATGTTTCCAATGAGAAAAGATTCAAAAGTATAGAATGTTTTAAAATAAAAATTCAACTTGAATTTTATTTCAATGACATTAACTGGTATAATTCAAACATAATTAAACCAATTGAAATTTTAATTTTTTTTAAAAAAATATAGAGTATTGTAAATTCATTAAAGGAAAATGAAATTTTTTATTAAAATTAACATTTCTATATATTCATTAAAAAAATTCAAAAAACTCCCAAAAATTATATATATGATAATGTTGACATGATGATTAAAAAATTTAAGTTACTTTTTTAATATTTTTTTTAGAAGATTCAAAAAGTAATTTTATTATTAATTAATAAAAAAGAGATAAAAATCTTTTATTCGGAAAATGTATTTTTGAAGAATATCAAAACTTTACTAAAAATTATTTAATTATTTATCAATGCATTTTTCTTATTAAAAAACTATAATTATGATTTTAATTAATGATTTATTCCTATTCATATATAATATATTAATTTCTATTTTATAATCGTCAAGTGTGAATAATAATATTGATAGTGTATCCATGTTCATTAAAATTTGGTGTTTCAAGTAACAAAATCTATCAAAAAAATAAATTTATTAAAAAGATTCATAAAATATCATGTTATTACATAATACCACCCTTAAAATAAATTTTTTCTTTATAATTTTTCAATATTATATAAAAATTGAGGAATCTTCTAACGAATCACATTGCCTTGTTCCCATGTATCTTCTTCAAATTGGTCGCTACATCACAAAACATTAACTAGTTGAGTTGTCTAGTTTCGTAGGACTTTCACTCTATGATAGATAATCTCCACTAATTTTTCTTCAAATGAAACATCTAGTTCTAGTGGTACAATATTTTAGTTTAGAACATGTGAATGATTAGGTAGGTACTTACTCAAGAGATTTGAATAGAACATATTGTGAACATAAGTGAGGGTTAGTGGAATCCCAAATTGATAAGCTACCATCCTAATATGACCAATAATTTTAAAGGTACTATTATAACAAGGTATTAATTTTCCATTATTTATAAATCTCATTACAATAATATATTTACAAATTATTATGAACAACATTTCACCAGCATCAAATTCTTGATCACGTCGGAGATTGTAAACATAACATTTCTATCAACTTTTTACTACCCCAATGGGGTATTAAATATATATAACCATCTCTACCATTTCATCATCTAGTGGTTATAACAATATATTTATTTCTCCAAAATCAACATAGTATATTTTAGGTATACCTATATTTCTATATATGTATTTATAAGTATCCATCTAAATAGTCGATTGAATGCTACTTTCAATGAAAAATCACCCATAGAAAGGTGTTTATCCTAACCGCCTAAGAAATTCATAGAAAGAGATCTCAAAATAAGCTATATGGTTTTATTTTTTTTATCTCAAGCTGAATAAATATCTATGTATTAATAACATTGATGAAACTCAACTCTATATCCTGATCTTACTGAAGAGAACACAAAAACATCGATTTATACCAATGATCCAGATTAGATACACTAAAATGATTCACTACATAAAATGTTACCACTACTTTAAATTATATCATGATAATATGATCCAAATAGATTTTTTTATGATATAAATGAAGTGTATAAACATCATTAGGTGATCAACTATAACCTATATATAATTATTCTCTATAATATATTGTGGAAATTGATGAGAAATTCGATGGTGATGTTTTCCCATTTCTATTCTATTATGGGTAATTATTTTAACATCTTCTTATATTTTTCTCTATCATCATTATCATTATGAATTTATGAGAATATATATGAATACTTTTTGATACTTCTCTTTATGCCTTATGATGAAAAATACTCTTTCAAAACTCTATACATCATTGTACTTCCAAGATTAATAGAGAATGAATAACTGGAAGCATCTTCCAATAGATCCTTTTATAATTCTGTTATAGATGGAATGAAAATATATTTACTTAACCATATAATTCGATCGTAATAAATGTTAAAATATTGAACATTTTTTACCTTCGTTATTAACTCATTATCATCCTTATATGACTCTTTTATACCTATCATGGATAGATGGTTGAAAATATTTGAGAAACCAAGGATTTTTTTACCTTCCTTCATGATTTAAATATCCATCCATTTCAAATCCATATAAATTGGTTCTTCAGTGATTCTCATCGTGGATAATCTACCATGATCATATATACTGAAGTCATTTTCCACCTTGTCTATTTTAATATGGTGTAAATGTATTTAACACTCATAATCTTTAATCATATCGAACAATCTTCATTGGAACAAGTTTATCTCTTTATGTGTGAATATATACAATAATATATTATGATATGTATATATATTACACATTTCTCAATTAAGATAATACCTAAAAATATTATATACAAAAAATACTATAGCTAACTCCAAATTGTGTGTTGGGTAAATTTTCTCATGAATCATTAATTACCATATGGAATTAGATATAAATATTTCATTTTGAATTAGAACATATACCAATCGTTTCTAGTATTCATAACTACAAATTACAAAACATTCTCTACTAAAGGGTCATCTAGGCATAGGTTCATTGATTAATATTCTATTTAGTTTGTTAAAATTTTCCTCAGATTCACTAGTCTAGATAAACATGGATCCCTTCTATGTTAACATGGTTAGTGGGTTAAAAATTCATGAGAAATTATCTATAAACCATCAATAATATAAATATAAACCTGTAAAAATAAGAATTTCATTCAGTATCACTGGTCTGGGCTAACATTAAATACCCACCATCATTGATGGATCCATTAATATACCCTCACTAGAAAATATATGACTCAAAATGTAAACTTTTGTTTCCAAAAATCGCAGAATGTAATATTTTCACCCAAATTCTCTTTCCTCGTGCTCATGTGTACAATTATCAAGTGATATTCACGTCTATTATTTATCTTTTGTTAAATTATAATATTATATATAATGAATATTAAAAACTAGTCATGGTAATCAATAAATACTATACATTAAATCCATGAAGACAACAAGGGAATTAGTAATAATTAATGACATCAATATATAATCATATTATCCATTACCAGAACAAAATATTTTTTTGGGAATATCCTCATACATAAACTCGAATTAAAGTTATCTAGAAAAATTTTCAATCTTTGAAATGTATTGATATCAACATTGTTGATCAAACAAGTCCTTAATTTCTAGTAGAGGATACTTGATCTTGATCATAATCTTATTCAGCTACGGATAATCAATACTATGTCACAATGATCCATCTTTCTTTGGGAAAAAATAACAAGCACACCCCAAACTAACACCCATGGGTGAATGAGTCTATTTTCAATGTTTTATTTGGGTTTATTCTTCAATTCATATAACATGATCCGGAACATTCAATAGGTACACATTGAAATACAAATCTCACCTAGTATGAGTTGTATTGAGAATTAAACTACACTATTAGGTGGAATAATAATAAATTCATCTAGAAGGACATAAAATAATTTCAATATGGAAGTATTATCATGAATTTTGAGTTTCTCTCCAACCATTTGAGATAAAAAACATTTTGAATAGTTATCATGACCTGTATAATCGATTTTTTTATCCCTTAGAAGTTCATATATATCATCACATTGATAGATGATTATAGGTTAGTTAGGAATATCACATATGACTTCTCTTCCTAAAAAATTTATGTGATATTTATAAAGATAAATATAATGCATGCCTATGATAACATCAAATTCAACCAAAGTGGATAAAAAGAATAATATTTAGTATTTTCCCACAAACATCAACTAGAGAGGAATCATAGACATGAGATTCAAGCATCATGAAAAAAGGTATTTTCACCACTATTTCTACTTCTCATAACCGAGGTGGAATTTTGATACCATTTAAAATTATTTAGATATAAATTAGTTGGTAGACATATATTAAAAAAATACATTATATGTTCTATAGTGGATGGTATGTGTACCTTTCACCACTTCATTATTGTACCCTTCATTAGAAATAGCGATCACATAATATTTCATTCTGTACCTTGATATAATTGGTATATGATGTACGTTATCATCATTAGGCTTTAAATTTTAATGCTATCTAAAATAGTTAAAATTATACTTTCATTTTAATCATCAGAGTGTGGGTGGTGAATTATTTTGCATCTTATTCACATTTATTGCGTTAACTTAACTATATATTTCCATTCGACATTTACAATCTTTAAAACCTTCCCTTATACATTTAAATCACCTCCTAGTTACATTTAAAAAATTCCATTCAGTTTCTTCCCAAATTTTTGGCATGTATATTGATGAAATTATTTTCCACCATGTGATTTATTTTAGTTTTCCTGAGACATGATCTTCCTTTTCCTTTCAAAATCATGGGAATAATGGGATTATTTAATTTTTATTTCTTGTTGAGAGTATTGAGAATAATTTATCCATTGAAACTAATGTATCTAACCTCTATCCCCATCAATGGACTTGTATTTAAGCCACTAATTAATGGATAAACCTTACTTTAAGGATGGATACTTATTTATAATCATACCTCAAAAGTCTTGTAAACTTTTTCCACAGAGGTAGAAACAAATTCATCATCCTTCTGCTTCATCTCAACAAATTTCATCTCCATAATTGTATGAATAATATAAGTAAATCCCTTATTGAAAAATAATATATTAAACTCATTTAACAATATAGATTATATTTTTTCTTGACCCCTCATGTTCTTGATAATAGTCCACCACTGGTTTGTGTCACCTTCCAATGATAAACAACCACAATTACATTTTCATTCTCTAAACAATATAGGATAGAAAATATATCTTCATTAGTACTAAAACATTTCACAATAACTATTATATTAGTGGATCCACTAAAATTGGGTGGGAATTTCCTCATGAAATACAAAAAACAATTTTGTTCCATCCTTTTCCCATTTATATGTTATTCATGATTAATAGCTTGAGAATTTTTTGTGATCAAAAAAATTATACTTTTCTTTATAAATCCCATAAAACGTGGTTTATTATGAGTAAAATCATTTAATTTCAATCGAATATATAATTATTATGTTTCCTTCATGTTCTATCCATTAACTAAATAAAAAAACATAGTGTGAGAAAAAAAATCATAGTTGGAAACCACATACTGATGAGAAACATTTATATGGTGTCTAAATCATCAAACATTCAATTTAGTACATACATGATTTTTTAACATAGTTTATTCCTATTTATCATCTATTAAAATCATTCAATATGGTTCAAAATTATTTTTTAAATTTATAAATAATATCCCCTAGGAGGGTCCACCCACATGAGTAACAAGTCTCAGTGATGTTCCCTAGGAGACAATCAATTATACATCAATGAATCCTTTTTAGAAATATTACCCTAGGTACAACTAATTTTGATCCACATTCACTTGTAGTATTTAGAAAGAGATGTAATTTTTCAAATTCCACTAACTATATCTTTCACTAAAATTCCCGAAAAATTTTATTTTAAAATGTCTTGTTCTTAGATAAATCATTAGACATATCCCTAAGGATAAAAATAACTTTTTCTCTTCCATGTTTTCAAAGGATAACTATATCATTCCACTAATTTAAAATATAAAAACCCATTATTTTTATGCATAAATATTACATATTTTAGATGACTATTTAGTACATTTCACAAATACATGCCCAAGGGTTATACATGTTTAGTGTGTTTAGAGACTAGTTACAAAATCATATAATTTCATGATATATCTTCAACATATAACATAATGAAACTCTAGTTTTGAACAATTCATATACATAATATACATAAATACTTACTCATATTCAAGGGAAAAGAAACATAAGAAAGGTTAAGATCAGACTCTCAGTTAGTGAAAAGAATGATGATATCAATTGCTGATTATATGAAATAATAAAATAATAATATTGGTATGATATTATGAATGTGGAATAAAATCTATAAACCAAATATATCATGCATTTTAAACATTATCCATGGTATAAAAAAATTTAATTTCAAAATATATGAAAAATTATATTGAGACATCATCAAAAACAAATCATGAAACCAAAGTTCATGTCATGTGAAAGTGGCATGGTCATAAGTATAGAATCTATTTCATATTTAAAAGTAATAATTTGAGACAATAAAATAATAATAGATCTTACATGAAACCATTTTTACCATTTCATATTCGATCAATAATTATATGTTATTTCCCAATGTGGATCATGCACATCGTCCTATTTTCAATAGCAGATCAAGAAAATTATCTTATTTCACATCAAAATATCTTGACATACAAAACATTACCCAATGTATTAGAGAGAGATATAGGTCCCATCTGTGACATAATGAAAATAATTATTCAATTATATCATTAAATATTCCACATAACATAACATATATAATGTAAATTGATTTTATAATCACTTCGTCATAGTATAATTTGTATAAAGGAAATGAGTTTGATAATCATATCATCATTTCATCATAGAATAACATGTGGAAAATTAATGAGATTCATAAAAATATCATGATAATTATCATAAACCAAAAACGGAAATCATAATAATGGTATAGTTAGATTATATCCCTAGTAGATATTAAGTAACATCAAAGGTTTCCATCTTGGATCGAAAATGATTTTGAATGATCACATGAAACATTTCTTGAGTAAAGTATCCATTACATTTTAAAATCACATTCTAAAATCTAAAAATTTACAAAATTATGAATAATAAAATTAATTTCAAATTTATATCAGATACATGAAATTTATTCTTTAAATCACTCAAGGGTCGTGAGATCGAAAAATATTGATCATGTTGTAAATGTGAAAACACAAATTCTTTGAAGTATTTAGAAAAATGTCAAAAGTACCATTTTTTGGAAAGACGCAAGAATATTACATTAAATTAATTATAAAAAATATAATATGTGGGTAAAATTGTCTTTATAATATCACTGAAAGATGAAAAAAATATTTTTTTAAAACATTTTTAGAAAACGTGGACATGGAGGAAAAGAGGGTTATGATCGAGGGGAAGAAAAAAAACATATTTTCATACATTAATTATATGATTTATTAAGTACATAAATAAAGTAAAATGAATCTAAAAAATTTATTCTAAATAAATAACCATACTAGATAAAAATTCATTAGTTTATTCATAGATATTTCAAATGTTTTATCATAAAAATGTAATCATATATAATACTGATCAACAACGAGTATGTATCGTAAAACTTTTCCTCTTTGGTATAATTTGA
Organism: Viscum album; assembly: GCA_963277665.1. Taxonomy (NCBI): domain Eukaryota; kingdom Viridiplantae; phylum Streptophyta; class Magnoliopsida; order Santalales; family Viscaceae; genus Viscum; species Viscum album. The sequence continues at coordinate 1,293,242,327 of OY728119.1, forward strand.
ATCATAAGAACCAAGAATGTAAGACCATATATGTTTATATATACCATAATTTCAAGAGAATAATCATAAAACTCATTAATGGGAATTATATACACTATAAAAAATAAAAAAGTTGTGTATAACGCATGTGTTTCAAAGAAATAAAAGTGAGATGAAAATTTATTACCTTAAGGATCAAATTCCATCATAAATGTTTGAACTTAATATATAATAAATATTGTTTCATTATAAATATATTACATAACTATAATAGTATTTATCATACCACATATGATTTACTTATAAACATTTATCCACTTTTTATTAATATTTTTTTTATTAAAGGAGTTGTTTCAGCTGATAACGACTTAGTATTTCTTGTATGTTTTGATTCAATAGTTTAACACACTATACTTATATCATATATCTATCATATATAAAATGTAATCCATTATATAAATATCATATGTAATAATTATAAACTTATTTAGAGTCATTGATAAAAGATTGGGATAGGAAAATGGATTATACCATTCATGGAGACGGTAGGTCGTACATATACAAAAACACTACATCCATTTTATTGAAGAATGGAAGAAAAAGAAGGAAAATTATAATTAAACTTTATAGAGTCATTATAATTTTATATATATAACAAATATTCATTAAATTTTTACTTATAACCTTCCATGTGACAAATAACTGAAAAACAAATCAAATCGCTTCTGGAGGGGGTATTTCGCTATACTCATGAGAGATATTATCATTTTATCGTGGAATGGAAAGTAACATAATATATGTGATATAATAATTATTGAAGTAAAATTATTTAATTAATATTATATATATATTTTTAAATCCATCATTATATTGAGCTGTGATTGGTGGTGATGGAAAATGATTTGCATAGCTTCATGCAGTGATAGTATTCCGTAGACACGACCGATGGTATTGTTTCCCATTTGATGAAGGGAAACATAGAAATAGGTTATGAAATTAATATAATATAATTAATGTATTTATAAGATAATTATGTTATTATATAATCAAATTAGAATCATATTTTATGATTTTGGAGGAAAAAATAAAAAATACTCAGTTAAGAATGATTCACTACTAGAAATTGACCCTATACCAATGGTTTTAAACCATTGGTGTATCCCTTGGATCCATTGGTATAAGAAATTCCAATTTTTTCATAAATGATTTAGTATTCATAGTTTTGGTATATACATATATTACTGATTTTTATGAAATTATTTATACAGGCTTTCTAGAATTACCCTATTCCAACGAATGCTTGAAACTGTTGATAAATCTCATGGAAAAGTTGTATAGTAATGGTTTACAGTAAACCGTCATTATTTATGTATAAATTTTTTAGAATATTTGGAATAATATGTCTTCCATTATATAGGTATACCAATGGTTTATATAAATCTTGGTATAACCTCATATACTCATAAACCATAGTAGTACCACCTAACACCTAATCCAGTACGTTTAAACAAAAACAAAAAGTGATTAATATTTAATGCATTAAAAAGGTTTTATATGTAGTATTTAACCCGATGATGATAAAATATACAAAATCAATTAATTTCATTCATAAAATATTACCCATATGTGTCTCTTTATTTTCAACTAAAAATGGAGGTGATTAATATCTTTCTCATTACTACTAGTTCCATCAAAAACATCACGAGCGTCCTTATTGACATTAGGTCTTGGAGAAAAAACATCGTCATCTTTAGAATAATAATAATCATCATTATAATAATATTCATATTCAGCAGTATCATTAATATGACCACAAATAGGTACGTCATTGTCCTAAATCATTGAATCAAATAAAGATATCTTTTTTTATATACACGAATATAAAACATTAGAATCCTATGATGGAAGTGATGGAAATATAACTATAATAACATTTAGAAACATATAAGTGACTATTATAACTATTTCACTGTCCAGTGTAGTTATTTATCGTCATCATATTAATAGATATGAGTGTTTTGTAGATCGGTATAGTGTCATATTTGAGTGGTGCTCGATGAGGTCCAATACCTAGTGGGGATGATGATTTTCCCATATCGTCATGTGAATCTCCCATGTCGCCCTTCAAATAATACCTATTAAATATTATCATTTTTATAAGTTTTTCATGTTATTTATCATTAAGGGACTCTTTGGAACAATTATTAAAATATAAATATCATATTAAATTATAAATAATATATCAAAATTTGAAATATTAATTAATAGACATACAATATTCTCTTATGTCTGTGAATTTACAACACTTGCATCATTTTCCCACCTATGCTTGTAAGATTATATTTCTCAAGGAACAATTCTTCTAATAACCAATATAACATTCTAGAAATTCCATTAAGATCTATAATATATTTTTTGAATAATATGAAATTGATAAACCAAACCAAAAAAATGTGATTGTGAACACATGTGAGATTAACCATCTACTCACATAAAGTTAAACATTCCCACATTATAATAAATATATTGGTGTGTTTCTATTATTATTATAATAAATTATCAAAATATATTAATATGAACGGGAATGAATATAAATGATATTAACTGAAATTCAACATAAAATGGGAAGCATGTCTTAGGAAAATATATGTTAGTTTAATAATATAGTGTGAAAATCATTTTAAAATAACCAATTTAAGCTACACATGAGTTTAACACTACCTATAACGAATTAAAATTTAATCTATTGAAGAAATAAATAAAATACAGAGTATTTTAACTAAATCATTTGCTATAATTCACAAAGACAAACAATATCCTCTAAAAATATAGTCTTTATATATTAGTTGTTTATTATTATGAACTAACATGATCATATTATATAAAAAATAAATTAAAACCATATCAAATAACTGAATGGAATCTATCCATCAACCACCATAATAGTTTGGAACAATACACTATTTTATTCAGACCACATATCCTTAAAATTTCCTTTTTATTAATATTCAAACACTTTTAAGGAAAAATTGTGAAACCAACCAAAGTCCAACCACATAAAAATAATTCACTGAAAGAAATAGATGAATAATTAATATCTAATTTGATCATAATATAATAATAATCCCAAAATAATTTTAATTAATAATAGTAACATATGATTGAGGGTCTTCCGTGATCAAATATTTAAATTAATAATCGATCTTACCCTCCTTTTATTATACACCTCCAAATTGATCATCATTTTATTTAATCACCTTATCATAAAAAGTTCTTTCTTATTGGTCAAATAACAATGTTATTTGATTGTTCATATTAGAATCAATATAACATACATCTGACCTATAACCTATGTGGGGGCCTTGAACAAAAATACCTCGTCCAACATATCCAACTATGAATGGTTAATGAGCTCCCATAATATCTCATTAGATACAACATTCATACCTAGATATCATTATCATTCATCAAACCTAGATGAAGACTTAATGATGGAATTATTCACATGCACAGAGTCTATCTACCTCACACTACTTATTTACCCTTAGTTCTTATAATCCCCACCATCACGTTTTTTATCATCATAGTTTATCTCATTTGTCTTTAAATTTGTGATAGACCATGTTTCCATGGGTTTGGGAAGGTTGGAATAATCCATCATCCCTTTATATTTATTCCCCTTAACCAAATTGCATCTCCCAGATTCTATTTTTCACTTCTTATCCATATTTATATTTGGTCTATGATGCCATTTGTGGTGGAATTCCTCTATAGTATCACTAGGAAATTGGATAAAGGTATCATCACATGTCTCTACCTCAGTCAATCATTCCACTTCATTGGATGTATCTTCCCGATCAGTCTAACTATGATATAGAACCAGTGATTTATATTCCACATCATAAAGCGGATATTGAGGACCTTGGGTGAAAAAACAATAGGGCATGCAAGTCACCTATGCGACCAAAGTGCGGCGTGCACGTATACTTGCGCGACCATATTGAAACATGCGCGACCCATGCTTAAAGAAATCCGTGTTCATGCCTTTTTCAATTTTTGATGTTCTTCAAAGGATGAATCTATTTGTGCTTAATGTATTCCTCCTTTTCATTTGATAGACTCTGTGATGGAAAGGAGCATAAAAAAAGACCCCCCTCATAGTTGGATCCGAAAAAGGGGAGAGGATTTAGCTCTAAGGTAAAGAAGAAAACCATGGAATTTTTGGGAGTGCAGGTTTTGAGTGTGTAGATAGAAACGCACAAGTGAGAGCCACCCAGGGTACGGCACGCAGGTGTGATATTTTATTATAAATATGTGGCACCACTTCACGCAAATTACCTGGCTTCCAACATTTTCTAGATCTCGGTGTGCAGGTTGCTCTCATCATGTAGGTGTTGCTGTCTGCGGTTTATTTCTACTTCTAAATTCTGTCGCGCTTCTACAAAGGTATTTGGAATTGTACAGTGACACTTGCACGCTCATACTTGCGCGACCAACTTAATCTTGTGCACCAAGATTTAGAGTTGCACTCCTTAATTACTTATCCTTTTTTTTGATTTTCTTCACAAATTTTATGAAAAATCGACTTACTTAAATGTTAATTATCTGATGTTTTTGCAAAATCAATAGCTCCCAAAATAATTGGAATGGATGATGAGCTAGCCAAAAAGTGGATTGATGATATGATGAACATTGTGGGCCATGACTATTTTAATATCTGTGACAACACTCTTCCATATTTGGCCAAGTACTTGAAGAAGTGTCATATTAATTTTCCATAGAGATTTTATATGCCTTTATATGGCCATGGTCATCTACAAGGAGTCAATCTTCCAGAGGCAAATTACTATCTCCGGCATTCCTGGTTTCAAACTTATACCAATTGTTCTTCAGCAAATTTCTTAATTGGAGGGTTATTTGTAAATGCTGGAACAGTGGAGAAGGCATTTATAATGCATCATACCACATGTACCTTAGATCTGAAACCTCACAAGCCTGAGCTACAACCACATTTTTATCCGTAAATCTTCTGAAACTCTCAGATGGATCAATCCAGAGGATAGAATAAGAGTTGGGACATCTATCCTCAAGGAGGTTTGAATCCAACTTTGATGTTGGCAAATTGGGTGCGACCGAACTATGTAGAGTTTGTTGAAGATCTGAAGGGAGTTGTAATTTATGAACCCTTATGGGTTTGGAAGACATATGTCGACAGAAACGATGACTTTGTGCCAGATCTAATCTGCCAATAGAGCCCAGAAACCAATTATTTTCATCTGACTAGTGGAGAAGTAGGAATCAGTTTGTGGGATGTCTACAATATCTCAGGGGCACCAATTTTAGGCGATATGTATGATGAATTCATCCCTCCCAAGGTGACATGGAATGATTCGGAGAAGACTCCGGCTTTGGCTTGAGAATTATTGAAACTTTTCCACAAGATCAAGAATTAAAAGACCTCCAAAACTCATTATAGAAAGGATATTAATCGAGATGAGTGTATGGATATGTTTCTTAATAAGAAGAAAGAGATGGGTCCCACATGTGCTCGCCCTACTAGCTACCCCAGAACAGAGAAGAGGGGTTCTTTTGGCACATTCTGGATGACTCTAGAAGCGGGAGAATTTGAGAATTGGGGGGTACGAAGTGGATCAGAGAATGCAAAAAAAGACCCATCTGGTAGGATTCTTAGCATGGAGACTCAGTGTTTATCTTCTGCTAGTCAGGGATTCGAAGGGAGGCATCAGGCCAGGGAACTTCGTTGTTGTAGCCAAGATGGATGAGAGGAAAATGGTTTGGTTGGCCACCCAATTTTGGCAAAGATTCACAGGAGCTTAGTGCATGTTTATATGGGTAATTATTCTTTGAGAATAGTGGGACTATTTTTTTTTGTGGGGTTGGATCACCACTCATTTCAGGACATATGTTGTATAAAGTAGAGTACAAGTTCCTGGAAGATTGTTCAGGCCATCAGTGTAGGAATATTTTGGAATTTTTCATTTATCTATCAACTCCTATGAATTGAAGGTGAGGCTGACCATGTTCAAGGAATTTAATTTCTTTCCTTATGGAAACCCACCAACTGCGTGGTTTGTTGAGGATGGAACAATCGACTTGGAATTGAGGTCATACATGCTAGCTTGCAGAGATGGTGTATTGGCCACCAGGATCGATGAAGAGATTATATGCGAGTCCTATGCTCCATACAAATTTGCACGCCAATTCAAGTGTCTACAGAAAACTATTGTATCCCCTCTTGTACATGTCAGGTTGGAGTAGCATCTGATGGTTTCCTGACAACTATGGTTTCTGACAGTTATGGAGAAGCTCGGTGCAGTGTTTTATCTACTAGTTGTTGAAGCGGCAAGTCACTTGATACATGGTATGCCGAGAACTAGGTAGCATCATACCTTGATGGGGTCATGAATCATCCAGTTACTCGGGTGGGGAAAAAAGAGAACTGTCAAGAAGGAAACCCTTCTTCTGGAAGGTGATTATTCCTCACCCAGAGCAGATTCACCGGGTTCCTCACCCAGAGATGATTCACCGGATTCCCAAGATGGGGATGATGATGCAAGAAATACATCAAAGCAGCCTCGTTCCAGATATAATCCTCCTGTCAGAATCAAGAGACCCACTCCATCGACTCTTGGTGAGTTACTTCCCTGATGAAATTTAATCTCCATTATTTTATAAAGAAAAAAAGTTTTATTTTCTTATCATTTTTCTATGATTGAAGGATTTAGGAAGAAGATGAAGTCCAATATTGTAGGACCCTCCTCGCAGCCTTTTGGTTAACATGTAAAATATCTATGATCATAGGATGTCCAGACATGGAGGAGTTTATATTTTGATGCTGAAACTTCTTGGATGGACCTATAGGAAGGGATACACATCCTTGGAGTAGGGAATCATTGGGATTTTACCGATATCTGTTTCAAGGGTAACCCCGATAAAGTGCAGGCTTAAATCAGAGAGCTGAAGATTCTCATATATGCCTCCGATGATTCCATTCATGTCACCAAGCGAGTGAAGGAAATGACAGATTGTGGCACCACTGAGTGGACTGGTGCTTCCGGAGATGAGGAGTGGAACGATTATGTGGCTCATGAATATGTAAGTGTCTTTCCTTATTTTCATTGCAACTTGATTTCAGTTAAATCTTTGTTATTCAAGGAAATTACTTTCTTCATCCTGCAGCTTGAAAACAAAAAAAATGCTGAGGTTCCTTAACCAAAGTATTGCCCTAGTGGTACTACCATCAGAGCTTCTGAATCTCCCTGTGAACTGGGTGAAGTATCTCAAGGTCGACAAGCCATGGGAAAATAATTGGAAATGGATTTTCACATTCCGACCCATGTATTTGGAGATGATGATGCCAACATAGCTAAAAAACCAAATAAACAAAGGCATCAAAGGAAGATGTCCATACCTAAATGCTTCATCAGTAGTGGTAAGTCTTTTAGATAGTCATGAACCTCAGCTAATTAAAATATTGCTCATACATCTTGGGATTGTAGGGGGATTCTTCAATTTATCCTTTGTGGGAGAGGATTGATCCTCCTCTGAGGACAACAAAGGGTGCTGGCGAATAGTCACAAATCCATGCTGACTAGGCTGCTCCTGAATAAAACCCAGCGTCTATTCCTAGTATTACTACGGCTGATGCTACAAGGAGAGAGGAGCCTGCTTCTTGTAAATTAACAATACTTTATAGAATTTTGAATGAAGAAATCAACTAACATCCATTCTATGTTGCTTTTGGTTCAACACCTGCAATAAAACATTTGGAAACCACTGCAACTGACTCCGCAATTTTATCTGAAGAAGCTGTTCGGGGTCAGAGGCCGCAGGATGAGGGTCATCAAGAAGAAACATCAAATGCTCCCACTGGTGAGACTAACCTGGAATCTGAGATATCACTAGATGAATTGATGAAACTTGGTGCATCTTTGGAAGACATTTTAGATCATGGTAAATTTCTATGTAATTTAGATGATTTTGTACAGGAGTGTTATCCTTCAACCTATTAAAATGTACTGATTAAATTTCTGACCATGATTGTTTGAAATGTGTAGTTCCATCTGATCAAGCTTGTGATCTGCCGATGCTTGAAGTGGGTATAAACAACCCTATCGTTGTAGGGATGCTAGCTCAAGTGGAGCTTAACCTGATAGAGCTTCCTGAAACCCATCCTGAAAATAATGTTAATGATAAGAAAGACTGGGAGGAGCCTTCTCATACTATTGATCTACCATTTGGTAAGAAATGACAATATTTGTAACTACACTTAATTTGCAAGACTGCTTAATCATCATTTTTTATCATTTGAAACTAACCAAAACATTCAATTGACTATGAAGAGCCATCAATTTTAGTGTCTATATATAGAGGTGAAGCCTCAACCTCCTCCCTAACAGGAATAAAAAGTGAAGTAACAAGGGTTTTGAGGGACGGAGCAGAACATGTCACTTCTCTTAGTGCATTAATCCCAGATTATATTCCCACTTGTGAAAGTGATGCGGAGTCAGACCCATAGGTGCAGAAGGCGCTCCAATTTTCACGTCGCAAGGCATGTTGGAACATATGGAAAATCATATCGAAAGTGCCTCTTGAAGAGCTGTCATAGAATATCCCGTGACTATCATCCCTGTTTCTCATGTTAGGACTTGGCGGTTTTGGATATCAAGAGATCCATGCTGTAGTGAAACAAGTCATCTTAAGGAGTTAGTATGTGCAAAAATATAATCAATATCTTACCAGAGAAAGGCTGTTGAAAAATATCAGCAAATTTGATGTTGCGGTATCCCGAGTTGAGGCTGATCATGCTGCAAAGTTGAAAGAACTGAAAAATAAGATCAAGGAGAAATTTGTCCAGTATATGCACCTTCATCAACAGTAAGATGATTTTCCTGGGGAACATGACCAGATTAACAATTCACGAGAAGTATTTCAAATAAATGGCATGAAATCCATCGCTGATGCTAAGAAAGCACTTCATCATGTTGAAAAGAGTGAAGCTAGTCGAGTGCATGAACTTCAAGTGGCTACTAATGAGGCTCGGTATGCCATAAATAAAATGAATAGTTATGTTGAAAGCCACTTGTAAATCTTGAAATAGAGAAGAGACTCCAATCCGTGGATGTCCTTCTAACTCTTTTTCATTAATGGAAACACTTTCATTTTCAATCATTTGTGCCTAGATTATCTTGCTACTTTCTTTAATTAAATTTACCTAAGACAATGGGCCTAGTAATCATAGTTTGATTTTTTATAGGGTTATACAAACAACCCCACAAACTTTTCATATTTTCATTCTCAATATTGCCGAAATCATACAATATATACATTTAGCAAGTTGGGACTCAAATTTTGTTCAGAGATCCTTTGTCTTTTCTGGGCAGTTTAAATTCATGCATGTTGGACATAAAAAGGAGAATGTTTAAGGTCGAATAGCTTTGACCAAATAGTTTAAAATTGACTCAATTCCATGATAATTTTATTGAAAACATATTACCACCTTCATGTATATAGGGGAAAATTGTAAACTATGATTTAGGTAATTTTGAATGTGAGGAATGACATGGGAAAAGGGATAAATGGAATTAGAGAATTTATTTCCTAAGACTGATGTTACCAATAGTTGACAAACCCGGTAGGGGGTTGAATTATGAAGGACCTAGTAAGGGAATTGACTGCATAGTCAAATAATTGAATCTTTTGGCTGAATGGTCTTTTATAGAGAATACTTATGGAAGGCCACATTAGGGAACGTTCTGCACAGTCAGGCAAAAGAACTCTCAGAAATTATACTTTTCTACTGCTTAAATTCCAGTGGATGTTTATGGAGACTTAAATTTTCCAAAGCATAGAGTTTGCTGTATGGAGAGAGGTACTTGAATATAGAGAGGATATTTCTAATCAATATTGTAAATAATTGGATTAATGTCCCTCCTACAAAGGTCTGAGCCAAACTTAGAGAAGGGAAATATAAACCATAGACTTGAATACTTTAAGATTATAAAAACGAGTATGGAAAAAATATGTTAAGTATGCATGTTTTTACAGATCCTTACATATTTTCATTAAGACCAATAAAGAAAAAATGTTTTCTCACTACTAATGAAGTTACCACTATTTTAAAAACCCATTATGGGGTTGAATTATGTAGGTACACTTAAGGTCATTAGATGAATAGTCAAATAATAACATCTTTTGGCTAACAAGTCCATTATGTAGACTACTTATTCAAGGACACCTAGGGGAACATGTGCATAGCCAGGAAAATGATTTCTCATGTATCAGACATTTTGTGACCAGAAGTCAAGAAAAGGGATATGGAGATCTGGAAGTATTTAAGGTTAGGAGTATGACACATGAAAACGGGTATTTTCCAATGCATGAAGAATATACAAAGACCAATTCTATCTAAAATCTTGTTGTGGATGGGTCCTAAATTGAGGTCTAGACATCCCTACGTATCCCATAACGATGGGAATCAAGCCATACATAGTTCTTGAAATACATTTTAACGTCATGTGGGACGAGAATGTAGGATATCTTAGTTTAGAGTCATATAGCTCAGACCATAACTAGGGAGACACATCGTACGTTTGTATATAAACCTAATGTGAATGAAGTCCAGTGTTTTAATATGACACCATGTGCTCACAGGGGGACTTTTCACCCCAGGGACTGAAAGTGGAATTTGGGGTTAGGCCCAAAGACTTGGGGATGGTTTTGAGGGACGCTCGAACATTCCTACATATCCCATAAGAATAGAATTCAATCCATATGCAGTTCTTGAAATATCCCCTGTACAGATTTGGTTCGTACAAGTGAAGGGTGAAAGAATACTTTAGTGAAATTATGGTTTGACCCAAGATTAAAGGTTCAGGAATTACCATGTTTTCATGTAGTTTATGAAATATGACATGATTGGAGAACAATGTCAATGATGATTCACTCTCAGGAGAGGGACAAGGGGAGACTGTATAGTTTAACGTCGTATAGAAAAGACGATGGTGCTGCACAATTTAGTGTCATGTAGCAGGGACAAAAGGGATGTACACAGTTTACCGTCATGTAGGACGAAGGTGAACCAATGTGAAGATATTGGTTTTGGGCTACTTCATGGATCAACATCATATGAGACAGAGGTGAACTGATGTGAAAAAATTGGTTTTGGGATTGAACCTCGGGAGATTGCCTACGTACCCATCCTAGAAGGCAAGGATCAAAGTCTGTGTAGTTCGATTATGAATGAATTGGTGATCAGGATTCATTTGAGTACAACCCGAAGATGATGTTGGGACTTATGCGTGGTTAACGGCCCAAAGAATGAGTTATGGTTGAAGCTTACTCTACGCTCACATGAGTCATGATCGGTGTGAGAAACAAGAGGGTGCAACAACCCTAACGATGCACAGTTTAACATCATGTGGGACATATATAGGGAATTTTTCACAATTTAAATATCATACAGGATGAATATGTATAGTTTAACATCATTTAGGGTGAATAAGGGACTGCTTACAGTTTAACATCATGCCGGATGAAAAATGGGGACACATTTTAACGTCATGTTGGACAAATGAGTGAGTATGCCATTTAAAGTCTTGAAGTGAGGACTATTTGTGACTATATAGTCTAAAGTCTTGCAGTGAGGAATTTTGGTGTTGTAAAGATCACTGTCATGTAGCAGTGAAAAAATAAAGTTTAACTTCATGTAGGGCGTAAAAGAGAATTATTTCAGATTTACGTCATGTAGGATGAATATGTGAACAATTTAATTTCAAGTAGGACAATACTGTTTTACGTCATGTAGGACGTTGGGTTGTATAGTTTAACGTCATGTAGCCAAGACGATGGTTATGCAGCATAACATCTTGCATGATGTAAATATTTGTGTTACACAAAATACATCTTCAATAATCTGGCATCGGTTGGAGTTGTAATGAGTTTTCCATCCATTGAGATTAATGAATAAGCTCTATTGGAGTAGAACTTATGTATTGAATAAGTAATTTCCCATTTTTGATCAAGATTTGGTGTCTTCATCCCATGAATCATTGGAGTTCTGAGGACCAATATCAATTCTCCTTGACTGAATGGAAAAAGATGAACTTTTTTGTTGAAAGCTCGTGATATTCGATTCTGATAGTCTTCCAAGTGGTGCAGGGTGCACCGTCCATTCATATTTAATCATTCTAATTCATCCAATCGCTTTTGAGATTGTTCATCAATAGATGACTTATCACAAATGGAAACTCTAAGCGAAGGTAATTGAACCTAAATGGGAACGACTACTTCTGTTCCATATACTAATGAATATGGAGTTGACCACGTATTAGTACGGGTGGTGGTATGATAAGCCCATAAAGCTTGAAAAAGTTTATCAGGACATGATTTCATATCTTTATCCACCATATTTTGCTGTATATTTTGAAGAGTCTTATTGAATGTAAAGACCCTGAAATTTCAAAAAAAAAATCTTAAATTTCTTTGAGATTTTACAAGAACGCAGTTTCTGACGGCGACTTATTTCGAGGCCCGGTGTGCCCAGAATCATTTTTCCGAAGTTTGGCTTGGGTACGTTCAGTGAACGGACGAGCGGGTTTTTCTAACTATTGAACCAGTGCTCGGAATCGAATTCCGAGGGCACCGATGGAACCGTAGTGCCAGTAATTTCTTAGGAATGCCATTTCCGGAGTTGCGTTTTCACGAGAGAAGTTGATACAAATTGTGGAAGTTAAAAATAAAAATTTAACAACAAATTTTATTTTTACTCTAAGTGTTTAATCCTTTGAATGGAATTTGGGTAACTACCCAACCTCCCTTGGGAGGTTATGAGGGTGGTGGGGCCCACATTAACCCCACCCCTTCATATCCTCTAGCCCCCTCAACTCACCATTAATATTGTTAACTTAAGATAATAACTTATGACATTAATGTAGTGAGTTTAATGTGAGTTTTTGAAATTCAAACACTTGAATTTCAAAAGCCATGTTGAGTTAATAAATTAAGTGTGGATTAATTTATTTTTGGGTTAGTTCCTTTGTTGCTGGAGAGGATTAGGGGGAAAAAGAAGGCAATGAGCTTAGAGATCATCTTCTTCATCTTCGACGAAGAACGCGAAGAACGAACGATTTCCAACGAAGAACGCCGAGCCCTCGGAGACCGTTTACCGCGACGCCATACCCGCGACGCGCCACCCTTCGTTCTTCTCCCCACGTCAAAGGAAGGGAGACGAAGTTCCATCTCGGATAATCTCCATCAACGTCTTTAAATCCTCTTTCCGCAACTCCTCTCTTGAAACCGAGGTAGGGGGTTTAGGTGTTTTTCCTTATGTGATTCTCTTCTATCTTTTATCCGCGATATTTGGACCGCATGATATCAGTTAACGGGAGGAGGTCGGACCGCACAAACATGGCTTTCCCCCACCCTTATTGTTTTTCTTGTTGTTGCGGATCGAATGAAATTGACATGGTGTCATCACACCGCGCGGGATCGAGCGGCAAGGATGCAGGACATCGTCACGCCGTGCGAGATCGAGCGACAAGAATGCGCGACGTCGTCACGCCGCACATTCAAATTCTAAACTCTTTTGTGTGAGTTTTTGATTGCAAGGTGTTCGTTAATTTATTTTGGAAAAATTATACCCTTGTAATGATTAAAACCATGTGTTTATTTTTTTCCAATTGATAACACCTAACGCGGAGGACACGAGCCGAACAAACACGGCCCGACAACCCTCCGCAGCTTGTTTATCGATGTGCGAATCAACAGACGATGACGAAGCAGGCCTCTATGGAGTTTGAATCCCTTTGCAGTGAAGGTCGGGTCCCGGGTGGACCGTTGGCGAATACGGCATGAGAAACGGACCACCGGAGCGTGTCTGGTGGTCCGCAGAAGGCGGTGGCGGCGCGCCGCCGGAAGGCTGGCGGTGGCGGTTCGTCGTCGGCTTCAATTAGCGGCGAGGGGAGGGGGGCGGGGAGTCCTGCACCCTGCTCGCGGCTTCCGCCCGGCCACGCTGGACGAGCCACCGCGGGCCGGTCGGGCAGGACCGGGCCCCGCCGGGTCGGGTCGACCCGGTTCGGGCTGACCCAGGGGGGTCGGGTCGGGTCGGTCCGGGCCCAGACCCCCCGTTTTCGGACCCTCTTTGGTCTTTTGCCCATATCATGGGCTACAGACCTCCGATCGATGCACCATCATTTGCATAGTGATCCTTTGAACGAGACGGTCGTTTTGGTATATCGCACTCAAGGTTTTGGAATACTTTGGGTTCGGCCGGGTTGCTTCGTACACAAAACCAACCGGGACCTCAGAGCGGAAACACTCATATCTTAAGCTCCAGACATCCGATTGATGTTCCGATGACTTTTTTGGATTCCTCTAAGTGAGACAGATCTTTTGACTTACTCCGCTCGAGGTTCGGATTCCATCGGTGTGCTGTGAGGTTGGTTCGTTCACAAAACCAACCGGGCCCCTGAAACGAAAAAGCCAATAACTCACATAACGGGCGTCCGATTGACGCGCCGTCTATCTCGTTGAATTCCTCTTGATGAGACGGAACTTTTGGCATACTTCGCCCTAGTTTTGGATGCTGTTGGATAGTGGCTGGGTGGGATTGTACCCGAAATCCAACCGGGCCCTTGGAATGAAAAAGATGTTATCTTTCAGACAGGACGTCCGTTTGACGAACCGTCAGCGGCGTTGGTGATCACGTTGAGAAACGGTCCCTATCAGTATACCCTATGAGAGTTCAGGGTACAGTTGAGATATGGCCGGGTTGGTTCACTCACGAAACCAACCGGGCCCCTAGGACGAAAAGGCTAATAATTCACAGACCGGGTGTCCCATTGACACGACGTCTGTTGCGTTGAGACCCCTATGACGAGGCGGTCCTTTTAGATACTTCTTCGTGGGAGTTTTTAGATACTTGGAATATCGACCTGTAGCTCGTGGAGCGGACCCTCCCAGAGACGAGCGTGCGGAGTACGGAGACCATGTAGCCGGCTGAGACCTGACGACTGCTTGACCGACTCAACTTGGAGTGTGTCGACTAGCCTAGTGGACGGAGCACTACATTGTGACGTGCAGACCCATGGTGGAAGGAGCACTACCTGTGTGAGAGTGAAGACTCGCGGTACTCGTCTGGAGAGTACCTTAGCAGGCTACTAGGGGGTGTGCACTACTGTGTTTGGGTGACATACCCCGGTGGGAAGCACTACTGTGTTTGGGTGGCTGACCCGCTGTACTCGACAGAAGGACTACCTCAGCAGTCTTAGGTTAGTGAGCAGTACCTCAGAGTCGTGACATGACCACTGTACACTCCAGAGATGGGGCTCTTCAGCAGTTACGGTTTCGATAATGAATATCCTGGTTTGAGCTGAGACTTTTGACCTTTGTGTTTACCTCATGATTGAGATGGGTCACTAGATAACTTGGGAATATGTATGGGCATATACCTGGGTAGTGGTTATCCGTTGATTTCATGATCTTGGTGTTTTCCCCATGATTGAGATGGGTTACTTGATAACTTAGGTATATGCATGGGCATATACCTAAGTAGAGGTTATCTGTTGAGATCTTCTTTGTGGTTATCCATGTTGGTTTTAGTGATACCTTGAGGGTCCCGGGGTCCCTCCTGAGTATCGTTATACTCACCCCTGCACGGGATATGCCCGCATCTCATTGTGTTGGTTGCAGACGACGAGTAGAGCCGACGGAGGCCGAATGTTCGGGGACTAGACGGTACCCGGAGGTGGACTACACGAAGAGTCAGTATCTGGAGGTGGAATTCACGGCGAGACGACAAACAGAGGAGGTTGACGGGCAAGAGAGTTGAGGAGGCTATCTGTACCTACCCTTCAGGTAGGATCCGTGGTGGACAATCCAGGAGCTGCGCCATCTGTACCTACCCTCCAGGTAGGATCCAAGAAGGACGACCCCAGAGCTGCTTCCTTTCTTCCAGCTGTTGTCTTTTTCTGTTGTACATTGTTCAGTTGTAGTTTTACTTTCATTTGGGTTTGTATTCTGGCTCATTTTCCTTTCAGCACTTCTCTTTGTACTTAGTGTTTTACTTCCTCTTGTACTCTGTAGTGTTTTGTTTACTTTTATAAAGGCAATGTCTTCCCAGTTATCGGGATTTACGCCTTTGGTGCTAGTCGCCAGCCCCTGGCCTATGGAAGGAGGGCTTGGGGTAGTCACGGCATGGGCCCCGAGGACGTGTCGTGAAAAATTTGTATCAGAGGAGTCGGTTCTACTGTAGAACATATAAATCTTATTTTTTATTTCTGTGAAGCAGTAGTGTTAAGGGTACCGAGTGTGGTATTCAGTTCAGGAAGTCCAGTGTTGGTGCGGATGGCCGACGTATCCATACACCAGGACCCTGACAACTGATTTCCGACTTGGTGCACAAAAACATTGATTGCGTGTGTGTTTACAGATGTTTTTAAATGTCAGCTCAAACCAGGTCAGCTCACCAGGTATAATCGATTGACTGCGTCACGTTATTTCTTCCAGGATGCCTTTTCACAGAGGACCAACTATAGCCCAGTGGGATGTGCGTACTGACAGCCTACCGAGCGATGAGGATTCAGTACATGGCCCTCTTGCAGTTGAGGCACCAGTGGAGGCACCAGCTGTACTACCATACGTTGGGCCACCGATGCCACCAGCCCCAGCAGTAGGCGATGCATGCCACTTGAGCACGCTGCACTAGTTCTAGTGCTTGAGGCCACCCAGGTTCCGGGGAGAGACGGACCCGCAGGAGGCTGAGGTTTGGCTGGAGGCTGTGGTGAGAGTCTTCAGGTTAGTGGGGACGCCTGCAGACTTCATGGTGATCTTTGCTGCCAGCCTTTTTCAGGCAGCAGCAGGCAGGTGGTGGAGCCACTTGTTTCAGTTTTGCGACGGGATAACCTTCGCATGAGAAGACTTCGAGAAATTCTTCATGGTGGAGTTTGTGCCAGTAGCTCTACACCCTGAGCGTGTTCAAGAGCTTCTGCCTTTGCCGCGTGTTTTTCGATCAGTAGCCGAGTCATCTATGGGCAGTAGACAGATGATGCAGAGGTCCAGGAGGACCAGACCAGCAGTTGGATGATCTCGGGTTTTAGGACCGGTGGTGAGGGGCACCCGAGGTGGGGTTAGAGCTAGGCGTTCCAAAAAAAGACAGTGTTACTCATGCGGTGGGAAGGGTCACCTGACACGTGACTACCCGACTCCCCACACAGTTGATCTGCGGGTGTTGGAGGAGCCACTGAGGCAGAAGCAGTGGCTGGTGCATGATCAATGGCTGAGCAGTGGACAAGGCAGTAGAGCTCCGGGAGCAGGTGGACAGGAGCGGAACTGGTGGATACGTCCCTTGTACTTCTAGTTCCATGTTGTTGTTGTATTCGTGTCTTTGTACTATGAGCTGTAATAATAAAAAGACACTTATCTTTGTAATGTTTGCTTTCCTGTCCTTTTTTTTGTTTGATACTGAGTGGTCCTGGATAAGACTGTTGACTTGACCCTCACTTTAATGATTTCTACTGGAGGAGACCCAGTGACCTCGCACTGATGCCGACTGTGTGACTCGACCCTTGGAGGCGAGAGTGACAGTTGGATCTCTTGGTAGTTACGTCGAGGCCTTACGAAGTCATCCATGGAATGAATGCATCATTCATGTCAGGATTAACTGTATTAGGAAATGGGTGTGGTTCATCCAGGGGATGAGACCGAGTTTCTCTTTTCGGAAAAGGAGAAATTTTAGCAGCTCTTTCAGATCGTAGGCAAAGAAGGTGCAGATCATCCAGGAGCGGATGAAGACTGCATAGTACAGTAAGAAACAGGAAACTGGCACCAATCTTAGAGACTCGGGCATGTTAAATGTTTCCAGAAGAGGAATCTTTAAGGAGAGATGAGTCTACGAAGTATCATACGTGGAGGCAGAACTAGGAGAGTAGCATGAGGTGGTGTACATCTGAACATGCTACAACCACCCGCCTTAGTTATCCCCACCAGGCTCAGGGAGCTGGAGGGCGGAGGAGGAGTGCGGCTGCATGTAGTCAAGGAGTGTCACCCAATGGCTCTAAAAATGATTCAAGGGACAGTCTGTGTCCACTACTAGCTCCTGTAGTAACTGACGTCGATATGAATCATTCCTTGCTTTCACGAATCTTGTTCCAGACCTAGAGTTTCCGGTAAGCCATGGACTTGAACCTCATGTCTGGAGATACCTTGGGAGGAGACTCGATAATCACACTTACGCCGACGGTGTGGTCAGACCATCGAGGTGAGAGTTTCGGTTGGAATCTCTTAGTGGCAGCGTCGAGGTATTACGACGTTAGTTTGAGTATGGAATGGGAAATAACTGTTCATACTCAAATTGACGGTTTTAGGCGAATGTCGGGATGGGTTTTCCTTGGTCGGTGAAAAAAAAAAAGAAAACCCCAGGCATCACAGGGTAACTCTTGCACAGGAGGGTGCGACCAATCACTCTTTAGTCGGTCAACCTTACCCTCGTGGCAGAAGTGGTTTCGAGTTCCAGTTCTAACAGGAATTGGAGACCTATAGTGTTCGAGGATGACAAACAAGTCCTGATACGGGTCTCACCTCGACGATGTTTACGGAGATGTGGCCAAGGAGGCAAGTTAACTCCGAGGTTCAGCGGACCTTCTTAGGTCCTCAGCTGGGTAGGCGGGGTGGTTTACCGCTTGACCCATCCACCTCAGTTGCACCAGGTGCACGACGACTTCCACGTATCTCAATTGAGGAGATACGTGCTCGACCCTTCGCATATCATCGACCGTGGGGAGCTGGACATTGGCGATGGGGTGACTTACACGGAGGATCCGGTGGGAATCGAGGATCGACAGGAGCGGATCCTTCGAGGAAGGTAGATTCCTCGGGTGCGCATTCTCTAGCAGTACGAGAACCTCTAGGTAAGCACATGGGAGAAAAAGACTCAGATGCATGCTCAGTACCGTTTTTGTAACCCTAGTTTGTGTTAAATATTTACGAGGACGTAAAGCCCTGAGGTGGAAGTAATGTAAAGACCATGAAATGTCAAGAAATTTTTTTTACTAAATTTATTTGGGATTTTACAAAAACACAGTTTCTGACGGCGCCTGATTCCGAGGCCCGGTGTTCCCCGAATAATTTTTCCGAAGTTTTGCTCGGGTACGTTCAGTGAACAGACGAGCGGGTTTTTCTATCTTTTGAACTAGTACTCAGAATCGAATTCTGAGGGAACCGATGGAACCGTAGCGCCGGTAATTGCTTTTGAATGCCATTTCCAGAGTTGTGTTTTCACGAGAAATGTTGATACAAATTGTGGAAGTTAAAAATAAAAATTTTACAACAATTTTTATTTTTACTCTAAGTGTTTAATCCTTTGAATGGAAGTTGGGTAACTACCCAACTTCCTTTGGGAGGTTATGAGGGTGGTGGGGCCCACACAAACCCCACCCCTTCATATCCTCTAACCCCTCAACTCACCATTAATATTGTTAACTTAAGTTAATAACTTATGACATTAATGTAGTGAGTTTAATGTGAGTTTCTGAAATTCAAACACTTGAATTTCAAAATCCATGTTGAGTTAATAAATTAAGCGTGGCTTAATTTATTTTGGGTTAGTTCCTTTTTTTCTGGAGAGGACGTGGGGGAAAATGAAGGCAAGGAGCTTAGAGATCATCTTCTTCATCTTCGATGAAGAACGAGAAGAACGAACGATTTCCAACGAAGAACGCTGAGCCCTCGGAGACCATTTACCGCAACGCCATACCCGCGACGCGCCACCCTTCATTCTTCTACCCACGTCAAAGGAAGGAAGACGACGTTCCATCTCGGAAAAATATCCATCAATGTCTTCAAATCCTTTTTCCGCAACTCTGCACTTGAAACCGAGGTAGGGGGTTTATGTGTTTTTCCTTACGTGATTCTCTTCCGTCTTTTATCCGCGATATTTGGACCGCATGATATCAGTTAACGGGAGGAGGCCGGACCGCACAAAAACGGTCGTCCCCCAACCTTATTGTTTTTCTTGTTTTTTCAGATCGAATGAAATTGACGCGGTGCCATCACACCGCGCGGGATCGAGCAGCAAGGATGCATGACATCGTCACGCCGTGCGGGATCGAGCGACAAGAATGCGTGACGTTGTCACGCCGCACATTCAAATTTTAAACTCTCGTGCGTGGGTTTTTGATTGCAAGGTGTTCGTATAATTTATTTTGGATAAATTATACCCTCGTAATGGTTAAAACCATGCGTTTATTTTTTGCCAATTGATAACACCTAACGCGGAGGACGCGAGCCGAACAAACACGGCCCGACAACCCTCCACATCTTGTTTATCGATGTGCGAATCAACGGACGATGACGAAGCAGGCCGCTATGGCGTTTTGAATCCCTTCGCAGTGAAGGTCGGGTGCTAGTAGGACCGTTGGTGAAGACGACATGAGAAATGGACCACCGGAGCGCGTCCGGTGGTCTGCGGAAGGCGGTGGCGGCCCGCCGCCGGAAGGCTGGCTGCGGCAGTTCGTCGCCGGCTTCAATTAGCGGTGATGGGGGGGGGGGGGAAATCCCGCACCCCGCTCGCGGCTTCTGTTCGGCCGCGCTGGCCGAGCCACGGCGGGCCGGTCTGGCCGGACCAGGCCCCGCCGGGTCAGACCTGGGTCGGGTCGACCCGATTCGGGCCAACCCAGGGGGGTCGGTCCGGGCCCAGACCCCCTTTTTCGGACCCTCTTTAGTCTTTTGCTCATATCATGGGCTAAGGACCTCCTATCGACGCACCATCAGTTGCGTAGAGATCCTTGCAACGAGACGGTCATTTCGGTATATCGCACTCAAGGTTTCGGAATACTTTGGATTTGGCCTGGTCGGTTCGTACACGAAACCAACCGGGCCCTCGGAGCGGAAACTCTCATATCATAAGCTCCAAACGTCCGATTGACGTGACTTCGACTTTTTTGGATTCCTCTAAGTGAGACAGATCTTTTGGCTTACTCCACTCGAGGTTCGGATGCCGTCGGAGTGCGGTCAGGTTGGTTCGCTCACGAAACCAACCGGGCCCCTGGAACGAAAAAGCTAATAACTCACAGACCGGGCGTCCGATTGATGCACCGTCTGTCTCGTTGAATTCCTCTTGATGAGGCGGAACTTTTGGCATACTTCGCCCGAGTTTTGGATTCTATTGGATAGTGGACGGGTTGGATTGTACCCGAAATCCAACTGGGCCCTTGGAAAGAAAAAGCTGTTATCTTTCAGACTGGACGTCCGTTTGACGAACCGTCAGCGGCGTTGGTGATCACGTTAAGAAACGGTCTCTATGAGTATACCCTATGAGAGTTCGGGGTATAGTTGAGATACGGCCGGGTTGGTTCTCTCACGAAACCAACCGGGCCCCTAGGACGAAAACACTAATAACTCACAGACCGGGCGTCCGATTGACGTGTCGTCTGTTGCGTTGAGACCTCTATGACGAGGCGGTCCTTTTAGATACTTCTTCGTGGGAGTTTGAGATACTTGGAGTATCGACATGTAGCTCGTGGAGCGGACCCTCCCAGAGACGAGCGTGCGGAGTACGGAGACTGTGTAGCTGGCTGAGACCTGACGACTGCTTGACCGACTCGACTTGGAGTGAGTCTACTAGCCCAGTGGACGGAGCACTACTTTGTGAGGTGTAGACCCATGCTGGACGGAGCACTGCCTGTGTGATAGTTCAGACCCGCGGTACTCGTCTGGAGAGTACCTCAGCAGGCTTCTAGGGGGTGTGCACTACTATGTTTGGGTGACATACCCCGGCGGGAAGCACTACTGTGATTGGGTGGCTGACCCGCGGTACTCGAAAGAAGGAGTACCTCAGCAGTCATAGGTTAGTGAGCAGTACCTCGGAGTCGTGACAGGACCACTGTACACTCCAGAGACGGGGCTCTTCAGCAGTTACAGTTTCGATAATGAAAATCCTGGTTTGAGCTGAGACTTTTGACCTTTGTGTTTACCTCATGATTGAGATGGGTCACTTGATAACTGGGGTATATGTATGGGAATATACCTTGGTAGTGGTTATCCGTTGATTTCATGATCTTCGTATTTTCCTCATGATTGAGATGGGTTACTTGATAACTTAGTTTTATGCATGGGCATATACCTATGTATAGGTTATCTATTGAGAACTTCTTTGTGGTTATCCATGTTGGTTTTAGTGATACCTTGAGGGTCTCGGGGTCCCTACTGAGTATCGTTATACTCACCCCTGCATGGGATATGCCCATACCTTGTTGTGTTGGTTGCAGACGATGGGCAGAGCTGACGGAGGCCAAATGTTCGAGGACTAGACGGTACCCGGAGGTGGACTACATGAAGAGTCAGTATCTGGAGGAGGACTTCACGGTGAGACGACACACAGAGGAGGTTGACGGGCGAGAGCGTTGAGGAGGCTATTTGTACCTACCCTTCAGGTAGGATCGTTGGTGGACGATCCAGGAGCTGCGCCATCTGTACCTACCCTTCTGGTAGGATCTGAGGAGGATGACCCCGGAGTTGCTTCCTTTCTTCCAGCTGTTGTCTTTTTCTGTTGTACTTTGTTCAAATGTAGTTGTACTTTCATTTGGGTTTGTATTCTGGCTCATTAACCTTTCAGCACTTCTCATTGTACTTAGTGTTTTACTTCCACTTGTACTCTGTAGTGTTTTGTTTACTTTTATAAAGGCAATGCCTTCCCAGTTATCTGGATTTATGCCTTTGGTGCTACTCTCCAGCCCCTGGCCTATGGAAGGCGGGCTTGGGGTAGTCACGACACGGGCCCCGAGGATGGGTCGTGACATTGAAGGCCTCTATTTTTCCATTGGCCGCTGCATGATACCGAGATTAATGGTTGGATTTGATGTTGTATTGTGGATACAACTTCCTTACCTCGGATGAACAGAAGTTGGTGCCATTGTCTGTCAAAAAGGTATGAGGAACACCAAATTTGGTAATGATGTTAGACTTGATGAATCTAACGATTCTTTTATAACTAACTTCTTTGAGAGGTATTTCCTCTGCCCATTTCGAAAAGAATTCAGTAGCAGTAAGAATATAATTAAACTGCTTGGATGTAGCTGAAGGGTAAGGTCCCACTACATCCATTCCCCATGTGTAAAATGGCCATGAGTATTTAGTTGTATGAAGCAACTATGGGGGTTGATGAATGATGTTGGAATATACATGGAATGAATGACACTTCTTATTGAACCAAACAAAATCTTGTATCTTTGAAGGCCAGAGGTATCCATGCCTTCGAACATGATCAGATAGTCTATGTCCAGACTGGTGGGCACCATAGACTCCTGCATGTACTTATTTCATGACATCCATTGTCACTTAACCATTAATGCATCTGAAGATAATTCCATCAAAACCTCTTTTGTAGAGAATTTTTTGGTGATCTAGGCTATCATAAAGAGTAAAATTGACCACACGTCACCAGATTTGTTCTTTCCCAGCTCTATCAGGTGGAAGTGTTCCATTTTGAAGGTATTCCCTGATAGGTGTCATCCATCTCGTATTATGACCATACGGATCTGGGATGGGACTAATTTCATTGATTTCATCTGTTCTGATTGAACATACGTTGAAACTGTACGATGGTGGGAAATACTGATGACTACCTCATCCCAATTTGAATCTTCCAGATCTGTGGCTGCATTAGCCAGTGCATCAGCTTGAGCATTTTGTGATCACATGACATAAGAAAATGTCGGTTCTGAAGGAAATTCTGTCATTAACTCTCCGACATAATCATACAATGGGATTAACTCTTATTTTATGATGGAATAATCCACATTGAGTTGTATTATTACCATGTCTGAATCACCTTTTACCTTTATGTGATTCACCTATTCCTGATGCGCCAATTCCATGTCTGCGATGGGAGCTTGATATTTTGCTTCATTATTTGTACTGCCTCCCAACAATATGTAGGAATATGGTAGCACTACATTTTCTATGGAAATAAGCAAAATTCATAACCCAACTTTATTGAATTTAGGATCTTCCATTTTATCCCTTGTTAGACTTATAGAAGCACCATCAAAGTATATTTCCCATGTTTTAAGATTAACATTAATAGAGAAAACTTCCTCATTAGGAGGTTCATTATCTTAATATGTATCTTCTACTGATGGTTGTTCATTAATGAAATCGGCCAAAGAATGGCCCTTTATTTCCTTTTGAGACATGTATTGGATATCAAACTACTGCAAAATAACACCCCACCTTGCCAGAAGTCATATAAGTATTGGACGACTGAGGATAAATTTGAGCGGGTTATTGCGAGATACCAATTGGACCTCATGATGATGCAGATAGTGTCTCAATTTCTGAACAGCCATGATTAATGCTAAGAAACACTTTTCAATACATGAATATTGAGTTTCTTCCTCAATCATAGTCCGACTAAGATCGTAAAGGCTGTTTTCATTCCCAGCATCATTCTTTTGGGCAAGGAAGGCACCCAATGATCGCTCTAAAGCTATCAAATAAAGGATAAGTGGGATTCCTTCAACAGGTAGCATTAATACCAGTGGACTCAAAATATATTTCTTGAGGATATCAAATGCCTCTTGTTAATCTTTGGTCTATTGGTAGGTGACTCCCTTCTTCATTAATTTGGTGAAGGGTAAACACTTGCCTGCCAAATTGGCAATGAAACACCGAATGTAGGCCATGTGTCCTTGAAGTCGTATATATTCATTAAAATTTCGAGGAGGTGACATACCAAGGATTGATTTTTTCTTCTATTGATCGAATTCAATACCACGATGGAATATAATACAGACGAGAAATTTTACTAAGGTTACCCCGAAATCACATTTCAAGGGGTTTATCTTCAAATTTTTTTGTCAATGTTTGTGGAATAAGACATCCAAATCAGCCAAGTGATTAGCAAATTTTTTGGATTTAACCACAAAATCGTCCACATAACATTCAAAAAAAATTTATAAAATGGTTTTGAAGATACGGTGCATGGCATGTTGATATGTTGCACCTGCATTATTCCATCCAAAGGGCATTAACAGATAGAAAAACACACCCTGAGGGGCTCTGAAGGCTATTGATTCTTCATCTTCTAGAGCCATTCAGATTTGATTATACCCAAAATATCCATCCATGAAATAAAGTGCTTCATATCCAGATGTTTTGTAAATTAAGATTTCTGTAATCTGAACTACAAAATCATCCTCAGGACAATGCCGATTAAGATCTCTGAAATCAATGCAAACTCTAATTTGTCCGTTTTTTTCACATGGAAAATATTAGCCAGCCATTTAGGATATTGAACTTCTCATATGAAGTTAGATTTGAAATCTTATCCACTTTAGCTTCAATTTTGGAGGCATAGGTTGGATGTGTTCTTCTTGCAGCTTGCATGAATCCTCAATGTTCTTTTGGAAAACCCAAATGATGAGTAGAAACATCGGGATCAAGAACTGACATTTCAGTATAATTCCTAGAAAATACATATCAATTTTTCATTAGAAATGAATTATACATTTCTTTCTCTCCAAGAGTCATGGTCGCCCTAATTAATGTGGGGCGTGGATCTTCTTTTGTACCCAGATTTATTTCTCTAAGTTCATCCACCATGGTAGAGATACCTTGTTCAAATGATGGAGGAGCATCTCTGAGATCTTCCTCTTCTTCTTCAACATGTGTTATTTCTTCAATTTATACTTGCATAGTAGATGATGAAACATAATTTCCACGATCAAGAGTGTTGTTAAAATTTGAACATCTTGAAGAAGAGGCTGCCATTTCTGACCCTATTGAAGATGAAGGATCTTCCTTGGGTGATATAGGGGAGACAATTGATTGCGAATCCACATATTTTTTCACCTCTAACATTGCTATAACTTCTTCTGGCCTGGTTTATGAAGTATAGAATTTTTTTATTTCAGCAGATGAAATGAAGACATCTCAATTTGACCTTTCATCATTGCCTGATGAATAAACAATTTCTCCCATGTTTTCTGGATTGGTTCCCATAATTGAAATTATGTATGTCTCCATAAGAGTATTTGGATTCTGGTCTACCTTGTCAATTTTAATGATAGAAAACACATAATCTGTACTCACATGTATGAATGGGTTTACTGGAATCTTTTCCAAACCATATGGAGCATTAAGTTTGGTAACCTCATTTGTCGTGGATGCCTCTTTTCCCCCATGTGATATAATTCTGCCTCAATATATTGAGATTCACATGTTTCAAATGGGGATTTATCATCATACAATGTCCCAATTTGACCATTTAATCAATATTTGAGATATTGATGGCATGATGAAGGTATAGCCGCATGTTGATGTAGCCAAGGTCATCCAAGAAAAATGTTTAAGCTGTGTCATGAAAAACAACCATGAAATTTGAATTGGATACATGGTCTCTGAACTGAGTTCTGAGTGTAATATCGCTCAGAGGTTCTTGTTCATTTTTATCATATCATTGCAACATCAATGTAGATAGAGATAAACCAGATTCAGTGAGGCCCAATAGACAAAGTGTATGAATAGGGATCATGTTGAATCATGAACCATTATCAATGAAAGATCATCAGATGTCTATATCATTTACCTTTTCAGATAAATACAAAGGTATTATATGTCCACGTACAATATCATCTTCATCTTCATCTGTAAATGATATCACATCATGTCATTCTGTAGGATCATTCTCTACATGGTAGACTTCAGCCGCAACAATTTCAGTTTGAAATTCCCGAGGGCTTGACAAAGCCTCAATGAGTGCCTCCTAAAGATATTTTGGTAGATTTAAGGCATCTAGAATTGATAACTTGGGCGGTACTAGGGAAAAATGTTTCAAGACATCATACTTTTGTTCCAAAGGTATGTGTTTCCCAACAAGAACATGTTGGTTTGAAGGTGCCTTAGAATTTGATGCTTTTGAGGTAGATGCATCCTATATCGGGGTAGGAGTTAGAAATACTCATGGCTTTGCAAGATTAGACCGACTAGGTCTATTTAATTGCTAAGAGGAAGAAGGTGTAACATCCAAATGATCCTCCAAAATAATTTTACTAGGTATGAATCTGCTACATGTGGAAGAAATTTCATGTTCTTGTTGAGCCCGCTGAAGGGGTTTTCCATGAGTTTCTGCTGTATATATAGTTCTATAAGGGGTAGGATTGGAATAGTGGCTTCTGAAATATCCATGCATTCCCATGTATCCTAGTCCTCTGGAACTCCATCTAATTCCTCCATTTGATACAGGGAACTCAAGCTCATCAAGATCGAAACTGTGGATGGAATAAGGATCTGTTAAGTGAATCATGTTAACAGATCCAAAGATCAACTATTCATCTGATGAATATTCTACCTGATTAGCCAGTATTGGTTGTGTCATTTGGTGGGGCGGTTCCCATGCTTTTGAAGTTTAGGGCCTAAAATCATCCAAAGTCAAAGACAATTTAGGTTTGACATGAACTCGTATTCTTCTAACTTTTTTTTCATTCATCAAATTATGCCACCTCTTTGAATATTTTCCTTCTGATGAAGGGGGGTTTATGTGGCATTGATAGTAGAAGACACAACTTGTTTCTTTAATTGAGTTCTTAAAATGGAATCAGTTCGGTTGATATTTTTCCTAAACATCCAATCATCATATTTCTATGCATTTTTACTTTTGACATCATGCCACTCACCTTATTCCTCTGGATCGAAAGAAGTAACACATGCTACCTGGGCTGATTAACCTTTTAGTTTTACCTATCCAGATTCCACAATCTTTTGTAGGAGATCTTTGAAGACAAAACAATCTTGAATGGGATGCCCTGACATTTGATGAAATGGAAAATAGTTGGGAAGATCTGCATCTCCTTCCATGTTCATTATTTTTTGCCATGGAAATAGAACCTAATTAATTTCCAGAGCCGAGATTAAGTGGCCATGAACATTTTCATTCTGGAAAGAATAAACATTGTTTTTGAAATCTTGAAACTGTTTCTGCCTTTGATCTCTTTGATCATCTTGGCGAGGCGTCCATTGTTGTTGACGCTCCGGAGGTGGAGCCCTTCAATATGATGAAGGTTTTGAGGTATAGGCAGGTACAGGTGCTTGTTTCAGCATAATTGAAGTAGTCTGTACTTTCCCCATTCTAATTCCTAGAACTGATGGAATTACACGAGTTTTAGCCTTAGTCTTTGTAAGAGAATCTTAAATCTGCTGAATTATTTAAGTAAGGTCTTGATACCCTCCTGTTTATTTCACAGGGATCAACGGTCTGCGTAATTCATCACTCGAATTTTCCACACAGATTGGAAACAATTCTTCTTGAGGGAGTGCTAAGATTAAAGAATATGTTAATCCCTTCCAGCGAGAAATGAAATTTGAAACTCTTTTTTTCTCCCTTTGCTTACAATTTGTAAGATAAAAAATAGTTGTCTTTGGCAATGTTGGGATGATTTGAAGACGGAATTTTTGATAAAGATCCCCCCACCCGGTAATTGATTGGGATTGGGAGCATGTATACCAGACAAAAGCATGTCCTTGTAATGACTGTACAAAACAGCTGAGCATAAACACTTGTTGTTGCCGATGAGTTACCATCATGGGATCACAACGCGAATAAAAATGTGTTAAGTGTTGTTCTGGATCTCCCGAACCATTAAAAATTGGGAATGTGGTACTTCAAAAATATGATGGGGGAGTAATTTCATCCACCCATTCAGGGTAAGCTCTCTTCACTGGTTTAACTAGTGCACGCTTACATTCCATAGCTTCCAACTAAGCTGTTAATGACTCAATGGTAGTCATTAATTTTTGAGAAACATCTGGTTGATCTTTGACCTGTGTAGGTGTAATAAATGTAGTTTGAACAGGTATAGCGGTCGGTACTGTCACTGGTGGTAGTATTGCCGGTTTATATTGCGTAATACCCATAGGATTGGGTATATGAGGGTGTACTTGTAAAGGAGGATATTCTTGATCCATCCCAACAGCTGCAACAAATTACCTTCACTGACTGACTCCAACATGCTTAGGAGGAAGACTACTTTGAAATAGTTCTGCATTCAACCTCCTTAACTCCTTCATTTCTGCCTTTTTTTGTGAGAAACCTCCCACTAGTGAGAGTGATTGGACTTCTCTAGAGGTAGGGTGGAATATAGCCTGACCATTTCCTTTCCCCTTGATGGATGCCTTTCGGAGAGGGTAGAGTTGGTTATTTGAATGAATACCTAGATTCTATGTAATCCTTTGATTTCATGTACGCACACCTTTTTCATTTGCCTCTGTGTGTACATCATCTTGATCAGGAACTACTTTATCTAATCCCTCTGTGTGAGCCTCATGTTCTGGAGGATCAGAAATAATAGAATTGATGACATTTATTGATGTATAACATATTGCATCCCTTATATCGGCATTTCTGCGATACTGTCTTCTTCTATGTCCTTGACGAGGCATTTCCTTTTGTTGAGTTGATCCCTAAAGAACATCTTGATAAACCTTAATTTTGAGGGAATTCCATGACAATTCGTCTCTATGTTCCTCTTGTGGATTTTCCCTAATCAAGAGAAGTTTACCTTTTGTTGAGAAAGAGACTGTGGATTTAAAAAATTCCCATTTCTGGTGGACTGGGGCTGTTCTTGCTCAACTCCTTGAATCTCACCTGTTGATCCCAAGGGTTTTATTAAAAGAGTACCCAGTCTGGAAAGATGGGGTGGCTCTTAATCTGCTACATATGAGACTTTCTTAAAAGTACTCATGATTTTGTGGACTTTAGTCCGGAAATTGGCTGGATGCATCAACCGATATCCACTCAAATCACCTGGATCAAATGACCGTTGGATGATTTCTAACACATATATCACTTAATGATGTATACAATCTAAACGAGAAGCCTGTTTGATATTCTCATTTTCTTGATGTAAGAGTAATTCGAAACCTGGTTCTTTGTATGCTTGACTTTGGGTAGAACTAGTTGAGGCTTGTTTCTAAGCAAGCATCTGATTACACACAAAACCAGTTTCATGTGACTATCCTTGGGAAATAACATTGCATGAGACCACTTTTGGTGGGATTTTTTGACTGGGGGGGGGCACAGTGAAATATAGTGCTCCATGAACACCCCATCCTCTGATACGAATACTAGATAGGGAATTAGCAGTTAACTGGCACACTATTTTTAATGTGCCAAGGCATTAACACTGAAGGGCTCTCAACAGCTTTTCAACCTTTGGATATCGAGAAACTGTGGGAGATTCCAATTCAATTTGGCATTGTAACCCTTCTATTATCTTGACTTTTTTTTTCATATTCATCATAAGATATTATTTTATTTTTTAATTGAAAAAGATTCTTCCACATGTTGAGACGAATATCATGAACACAATCTTCTGTCAACATTTCTGGAATATCATTCTGAGAGTCAGCCAAAGGCCAAAACCTGATAGGTACTTCACCTTGCTCTAGTTATTTTCTCATATTCAGCACTTCCTCTTTATCAGTTGATGATGAATCCTCTACCTGATTAGACTTGAGTTGGTGCTTATTTGTTGCTTCATCAGATTCAACAAGATTGGTAGAGAATTTATTTATCAAACTAGATGATGAATGACCCAGGGGTGGTTCAGAGAATGACCTACACCACGGGCTATCTTCTGATTGAGAAAGTATTTCACTTGCTAACTGTATAGCATCATACATGTCAGGTTTCACATTTGCAAGTGCCTTATGATAAGAGAGATTTCTCATTACTGCATTGTCCTTTGAATGATTTTCTAGGAAATGTGAATTACTACTGCATATAAGACTTTTGTAGCTAAATTCATCATCATGGGAGGACCACCATGGTGGGTTACAGCAAAAGATGAAAACTTTTTCTCCTTGATCTTCTGAACACACAGTGGGTTGTCATGGCACTCATCTGAAGATGATACTTCAAGATCGACCAAACTGTCATGAATAAAGCTTTAATGAGGAAGTTTCTGATGAAGACCTTCGGAATTATTGTTCCCACTATTGGGAAATGAGAGAGTAGAATCTTGAGTTGCAACATTCAATTGTCTGAGTGCATCAAGAACTCCATCATCGAGCAAGGCCTTATTGTAGATTGGATCTGAATTTCTCAAATTTACTGGATGCGTCATTTTATTGGACGCCTTCTTACTCACCTTGGAAACCACTTGTTGATGAAAATGTTTATTATGGGTAGGTGTATGTGCCTGCTCTGGAGAAATAGTCAGGTTAAGATGATTATGTCCATTCAAATCGGGTGTATATGCCTGACTTGATTGTCCGCATGACAAGGGGGAGTATGCCCCATGCCCTTCTTGGACAAGAACAGAGGTTTGAATTTGTTCCGGAGTGATATGATGATATGTCACTCCATAGATAGGGACAAATTTTTATTTATTTCCTTACGATGCTGCTGAAGTTGTTATTATATTCTGACAGGTATCCAGAATATGGGTAGGGATTTTCTTCTGCTCCTTCACCATTTTCAGAATGTGCTTGGTGACTGCAGCTACCAGAACGAGAATATAAGTCCATTCCGTGTCTGGAGTAGGTGTATGTGCCTTCTCCTGTCCTCCTTTTCCTGTCAGTGAATTCTAACAGTACATATTCTTAGGGGAAGAGAGCTGAGTCTGCTCCGAAGTTTTCGTCAGAGCATTCCAACTTACATCTACAGGTGCTACCAAATGAGACTATTGGCAGGGTTAAAGAACATTGGTAGGCGTATGTTCCTACTATGTATCTTTTGTAAATTATGGTTGACGATTTTCCTTCAATACTCGAAGAAGAGACTGCTGACAGAATTTTTGATTGCAAACAGCTGTATGTTCTTGTTTAGAGGTGGTCACCATATTTGGTTGGTGAGCACCTTTGGATGTAGTCAGACGAGTCTGCTAATAGGCTAATGAATTATAAACAGGTGTGTGTGTCTGCCTATAGTACTCAGTCAGAATTTCTTGACAGGATTGGTGGGTTGCTGCCAAACGAGTCTGCTGGTCAGCGATATTAGAATGGACGGGTGTATGTACCTGCTCATTTCTTTCCATCAAGTTAGGTTGATGGACTTTTTGGAGGGGGAAGAAGTGAGAACCTGGTCCTTATTGGATGAATTTAGCCTCTGGCGGTTCATCTTGCGTACTCGGGTCTGAGGAACCTGATCTGAACCCCTAAAGGAGATACCCTCATCAGGTTGAGGGTACACTACCGCACGAGTCTGGTGACAATTGTTGATGGGATTCCTCATTATGGACTCTTTCCTTTTTTAACTGATGCCTTGAGTGACCTCCTCATTCAACTCTCTATAATACGGGAGGGACTGGTTGTTGTGTTCTGGGGATAACGACCAGAAACGGTTGGAGATGGTGTTTAGCACCGCCTTCTTCTTGATCACTGGTCATCGCAGTCCGGACAACCTGGTGAATTATTTACTTGGAGGGATTTTCGAGCAGCCTCCAGAGTCGTGATTGTACGGTGTTGATGGTATTCTTTAACCAGTGAATTTGAGACCTAGCCTTGAAGATGATGAGTAGGTAATGTTGTCCTCAACACATACGAGGATCCAAAAGGAGTAACATCAGAGGCATTCACAGGTGTGAACTTTAGAGAAGCAATTTCTGTAATGTAGAGAGATCTTGGAAAACTGTGCCTGTTTGACATATCAGATATAATCAAGATAAGTTCGACCACTACATATTTTGGATGAGAACATATGTTATTGATTGCTTTGCTGGCCCTCACATTGATTTAAATCGGGGCCTAACAAAAAAGTAAAACATCCTTTAACTTAGTTAAGGATTCACGTCGGGTTCACCATTTTTGTTTCGGCCTGGAAATGGGGATGTCCTCATTTATCTAAGGTTCAAACATTCCAATTGGTTTATAATAGGTTTATTCATATAATAGGAAACATCCAATGATTCTATATCCATTTGGACCTACAGTCCAAAGGTAGGTGCTCATTAGTTGTGGACCGATGAGGCTTATGAATTTTCATTGGTCGAGAGGATGGGAGGTAGGACTCATCAAACCTTTTGGGGGGAAATATTTTCTACTATGGGACTCTCTTATAGATTTGAGTGATGTTCGTGAATCCTTATTAATTTACCAAGTATGAAAATGAGTTTCCCTTTAGATATGAAAATCAATGATTCACATGTATAATAGTTAGAGAATATTTTATATGTATTTGAGGTTCTTCATAGATAGAGAATCATCTGTATTTATTAGATATTATTAGTCAATGGTATCCTTCAATAAATTATATAGAAATCTCTTGGTCATTATGATGACCATACCGGTTTTAAAGAAACTCAGTGGGGCACTTGAAGATTATTTTCATTCAGAAGGACAAGGATAATTTCGGAGTTGGGATCATACCCACAGATGGGCTACCTACATATCCTTGTTAAAGAGGAATCATAACCCATGTAGTTCTGGAATTATGATTAGTTTAACGTTATATGGGTCGGATGAGAATTAATGGGTGATGGGCTTGAACCATAGAAAGGCTTCCTACGTACTCTACTTTTAAGGAAGAGATCAAAGTCCACGTAGTTCGAGTAAGAAGTGTAGGGCTTACGTATGATTAATGGCCCGAAAGAGATGTGTCATGGTTACTTTTACAATCTATGCTCACGTGAGTCATGCTCGGTGTGAGAAACAAGAGGTATCCGTAAACCTGATGATTTTTGTCACAAAAGATGTGGTTACAAGGAATGATATGGGGCTTATGTATGTGTGACTGCCCATGTAAATGAAGACTAGGACTTAATTTAGAAAAGAAGCCCAAGTGTAGGGTCCATAAAGGTAGTGGTGCTTTATGGAGGTTTGGAATTCTATCTCGAGACTTACTTCTGAAATGGAATCCTAGATTAAGAGGAAATTTTGATTGGGTTTCAGTCCTAAGAAGGAAGTCAAAACCAAGAGAACTAATAATGGTTCTCACTCCTAAAGAGGGTGAACAATTAAAGGGAACTTCTAACCTGGGGCTTAATCTTGATAATGAGGCCCAAAGTTAATGAAAATTCTAATTGGGACTTACTCCTGAAAAAGAGGTACAAATTAGGGGGGACTTGGGGATTACTGTTAAAGAGGATTCCCATTAACAAGGTCCATAAAGGTAGTTGTTCTTTATGGAGATTTTGATTCTTAATTTGGGGATTACACCTAAAGAGGATGCCCAGATTAAGGGGGATTTGACTTATTATTGGGGCATACTCCTGAGAAATATGCCCATACCAAAGATTCTATCATCTTAAGGGGTGATTTTGGATGAAGGGAACCTCAAACCATAGTGATATAAAGCTATATAAATCACATGGTTTTGAGAGATGCTACACAAAATTCCATTCAGATATGGAAGCCCACAAAGACCCCATTCCATAAGTTGAAATAAAGAAGGTTTTTAAGGAAAAATCATGAAGAAGAGAGGATAATTTGAAGAAAGGAAATGAATTTGAAGGAAGGACACCCAAAAAAAATGATGGTTGTCACGCAAGTCATGATTGGGAATGAAATTCTTGGTCGCTCAAGTATACTTGCATGACATTGGTGTACTTGGGTGATGGTTAACCAATAGGGTAATACATGGACCAGACTTGGCTCAAGACGTTATTATTATCCCTAAAGGCTTCCAAAAGGTTGGAGCACATGTTCTGTAGAAGGGGTAAGGTGGCGCGCAAGTGTGGCCTTTTCCCTTAAGGTTTAGACAGTTAGGAACACAAGTGTTGATGAATTTCAATACTTAGGCCTTCTTCCGCCTCTTTAGATCTTCTATTATAGGTAATAAATTGCCTTAGAAGTGTTCAGAAGAGTTCATGCAAAGACTAGGGCACCGGGAGCATAAATACCACTTTTGGATTTTTTTCGCCCCCGGAATGGGGGGCCCACAAGTAGTATTTATAGGCCAATGAGGACATTGGGGAAAAAACAATAGAGCATGAAAGTCCCCTATGCAACCAAAGTGTGACGCGCAAGAATACTTGCTCGACCATAGTGAAACTTGCGCGACCCAGGCTTAAAGAAATCCTTGTTCATGACTTTGTCAATTTTTTATGTTCTTCAAAGGATGAATCTCGTCATGATTAAATTATTCCTCTTTTTAATTCATTAGACTCTGTGAGGGAAAGAAGTGTCAACAGATTTATTATAGTTTTTATTGGGAACATTTCTTGTGGTTGTGTTTTTTATGTGGGATTTATTCTCATTCTCTAGTAGGATGATGATATATTGTAGGTTGGTTTAGAAATGAAAATTATTTTTAAACTACAGAATGAATTGATGGACTAATAATGGTAAAAGACATAATTGACCTTAATATGATCACGTGGATGAGTATTGTTTGAATCATAAAATATGAATGCTTGGACCCATCTATACGTCACACGATCTTGACGGTAATCAAATAAATATGGATTTCCATATGTTACCTGGATTCAACTGTGTCATGTAGACGTGTATAATTTTTTAATGATGGAGTGATTAAAATATAATGGGAAAAATTTTTATAGTGACATTTATATTATCATCAGTGGTAAGTAGCTTGATATACTCCATGATACATAAACGGAAAAAGATTCCATCTTTTATAGATTGTATGAGATGGATCTTTTTGAAATTTGATGAGAACACTGGAACGGGGTGAAGTGATTCATATATTATCATTATGGTTTTAAATATATTACTATTTAATTTACTATTAACAATCCAATAGAATGTAACACTGATAATCACTTTTTTGGTGACTTATTTGTAAGAAAGTGTACCATCTTCACCAGTAGTTTTCTTGATAGTTAAACATATGATATGTTACTACAAAGTAGATACAATATCTATTAAGAATTATAATATACATAATAAATTCAAGAGAATACATGGTTGGATGATGACTCTAAAGGAAGATATTATTTAGATTCAAAGGGGGAGTGAAAGAATAGTCCTGTAGTTATAATAAAAGATATGAGTTATTAAATATGGGATTTTAATAGTGAAATGTTAATTTCCTCACATAATTGTATTGAGAAAATATATTTATAATATTTGAGTAATTCATAAAAATGTATGAGTGACATTAATATTTCAACAAAAGTTAATTGTTTTATATGGACATGATACATGCATTAGACTGTCCCCATGCTTATCGGGGAGACTTTAAAGACATTTTTTAAGTCAGTGACTCCGAATGTCCAGTTGAAACATACTTTAAGAGTATTGGACAACATACACATATGGGATGATGCAATGTTTTTTTTACATATAATAAGTGATCCAACTAGAAGACATATATAAAGTGTACTGTAATTATTATCAGTTTAAAATATAATGTAAAAGTAATATTTTTCTCCCATGTATATATAGGCAACTTTTTAGTCAATATAAATTCATCTGTTCATTATATTATTTTTGATTTCCATGAATTTTTTTCTATTTATTTTGTGGGATTTATTTTCTCAATGCGGCGACATGGATTCATTCAACTTCCTATGTTATGATACACTAAACCTCAACGGGTTGAATTCTAATAAATGATGTTCTATAGTTAATCCCCCCATTGCTACTCACAGAAGGTGTATTATTTGATGGATTGGTGGTGGTCCCCGACCACCTAATATAATTATCTACCAAATTATAGGGAAAATGTCACTTTAATATTATTTATTCATTTAGATTCTAGTAAATAAAATTTGGTCAAAAAAATACTTGGATCTTCTCATGCTCTGACATTGTATCACACCCAAAGTGTGTATATACATCATATCTATTTTATTTTTTTTCTTTTTTCATGCTATATATTATAAAATTCAATATAATTGATACAGGTTATATTTTTAATACAAATAATTATAGAATATGAATACCTTAGACACATTACTCATTAAATATATGATCATTTATTGTTATTATGTATTTGGATACATGGTAATTATTGGTATACCCTCTAAATATGATCCCACACTAATCTTCCAACAATCATATACCTCATTCTTATATTATTGAGACAACTCCAAAAAATCTATAAATTATGAATCCAAAATAGCTTGACCATTGGGTATGATAAACTGACAGTACTGTAAGATCCTTACCTCTTCTGGAAATGTATAAGGTTCATTTATAGGTCATATATTCCCTTATATTAAATAATTTTCATACAGGTTTTAACAGGGGTGAATTTGAGATAAAATCGTGA
The DNA here is from genome assembly GCA_963277665.1 of Viscum album. Lineage (NCBI taxonomy): Eukaryota > Viridiplantae > Streptophyta > Magnoliopsida > Santalales > Viscaceae > Viscum > Viscum album. The sequence continues at coordinate 1,293,279,492 of OY728119.1, forward strand.
ATTTTTAAAGAAGGATGGCATGCTCACGATTGGCGCACGGTTTTCCCAAACCCTGCACCCTGGCTTAGAAAACTGTAAAACCCCTGATAGAGATGGATTTCACGGCTAGTGCAGAGTTTGTAAATCAATTCACCCTAAAGATATAAACCATGCACCCACAGAAGAGGTGCATGGTTGAGGCAAAGCATTTTGAAAACCGTGTGCCTAGGCCTAGAAAAAATTGTGAACAATTTTAATTAATCGTCAAAATTAGTTTTGGAATTTCAAAAACCCATAAAACACAAACTAAATGAACCTAAAACTGACCAACTCATTTTCAATCATTTTTGGAGGTTCCAAGATACATTCCTATGGCTTTTGACCAACTATATTTGTGAAATAAATTGTGGATTGAAACTATACACCCCACCCAGTAAGAGTATATAATCTTATATTGTTTCATTATTCTCTTTAATCATTCCATAATCATTTAAATGGTTGTTATTCTCTATCTTATTAGGTGTGGATATTGGATTTTTGGATCTTGATCTTGAATTTTGGGATCTTTATTAAATCATTATTGAGATAGGGTTTCAGATCTGTATCTCGTTATATGTCATTATTTCGCATCAATTTGGATATTTATATTGGTGAGCATTTATAATACATCATTAGGTAGGCGATCTATATTTAAAATCACAATGTATTGATTTAAATTTTGTATATGTAATTATATAATTTATATTATAGGATTAGTAACTGAGTTTTATAAATTGAATTGATTGTGAAATATTATGATTATGAATTGAATAATTAATTATTCAATTAAATATGGGATATTGATATTATGAAGTGAATTGTTAATTTATGAATTAATTTTGGAATATTGAGATTGTGAATTTATTATTTAATCTTTTAATTTATTATAGATTTATTGAGATTGTTGAACATGATAAATTAAATTCTAAATTACATAATGGGAATTTAGGGATTATGATATGCATAGATTTGAAATAATTAATTGATGAATGAATCTTGGTGAGACATAGAATTTATAAAATTAATAATTAATTATTGAATTAATTATTTACTATAAATATATTTTTCAACGTTAATAATTAACCACTGAATTAATTATCAAAAATTGTTTTGAGTATGAAATATGATATATATTATCAATTTATTGTTCAATTAACTAGTAGGGTTGAGGTTATTAATTAAATGTTTGATTAATTAATAAAATTTATTTGATTTAATTATTTTTAAATTAATTATTTTAATTATTTGAATATTCAATTTTTAATTTTGATCTATTCATTATAGAATTAATTAATATTTTATAATGATTTATGTGACTTAATTTTGTTAATGGTAACAATAAAATTCCAATGCGAGGTTAAATGTTTCATGGTAAAAACGGAATTCATATGTGACGTGAAATGATGACCTCTAAAAATGAAATTCATATGTGAATTGAAATGATAAATTGTAATGATGACAAACATATGTGAATTGAAATGATGAATGGTAACAATAGAATGCATATGTTTAAAATGAAATGATGAATTGTAAAAATGGAAAACATATGTGAAATGAAATAATGACTAATAACAATAATATTCATATGTGAATTGAAATGATGAATGTTAACAATTGAATTCATATGTGTGAAATGAAATAATAAATGGTAAAAGTGGAATTCGCATGTAAAATAAATTAATGAATTGAAAAAAAATGTAATTCATGTGTGAAATGAAATGAAAAAAGGTAACATTTCCATTCAAATGTGATAAGAAATTATGAACAGTAAAAATGGAATTCATATGTTAATTGAGACAAAGAATGGTAGTAATGGAATTTTGGGATACAATATTCCTTAGGGATTTGTCATACAACTACATAGACTAAAGAAGGTATTGAGAGTTTAGGTGTCCTTGATAACTTGGGTGTTATGTGGTTAAATAAAGTGTAATTGAATAAGTTTAAAATACCTACTTTAATGATTTTATCAATTTTTTATACAACTACATAAACTATTTTGACTGGATATTGTTTTATATGTCGTCGGTGGGGTATAATGAATTGTATTCACACCCTAGTCGTGCTGCCTAATGGTAGTTGAATACACTTAAAATATGCGGGACTGGATATGGGGAAATAACAAGTGTTTGATTGCTGATTTGAGATGGATCATGGATAAGGGAACCCGACATGGTTTGGGACCTGCAAGGTATTTTTCAATGTTTTTTATTATATGTTTTCATTTCAACAATTGGAATGTACTTTTTTGTCACATATGTACTGTTAAATTATGACATTGTTTTTATAGATTTGTTCATCTTGATGTTCTGGTATTATCCTAGTTATGAATATGTTTCTTTTGGTAATTCATTATTTATTTCAATTGTGTTATTACTCTGATAAAGAGGTTTTTTCCCCATGATCTATATTAAAACCTCAAAAATAGTCGGCAGCCTATGTAGTATAGGGAGCTACACCAGTGGTCATATAATCGAGCTAATTTGGGTATTTGTGTGTGACACATCTGTTAGAAAATTACAAAGTGGTATTAGAGTGGCTTTATTTTCTTTTTTTTTCTTACTATTTTTGGAAAGGTGGACTGTAAATTAGAAAGGGTCTGGCATTGGAAATGAGCTCCTGCAAAAAAGTTTAAAACCAATGAATGGGGGAAAACCCATATATCCAGGGTGAGTTTCTTATTATTGATATGTGTTTTTATATTTGATTATATTTGAAATAGGGTGATGCACTTTTTGGGCGATGTAATAATTATTGTTGAGAATTTATGATATATTTATTATCTCATGTAATGGAATATTAATTGAGTACTCATTCAGAATTATATGCACTCAGGATTAGTTTGTGACATGCATTAGTTTATGCAAGCAAAAGAAAACGAGATTGAGTATGTTATTAAAAAGGAACTATTTTTCCCTGTGAAATTGAACATAAAATGTTCCAAAAATGATATTGATAATTTTCAAATGAGGAATGATGAGAATGATGGGTTTGAAATGATAATCATAAATATGAGAATGGGTTTTCCATTTTTAACAATTAACTAGATGTAGGATGATTAAAGTTTGTTATAGAACCGCATTTTTGACTATGTTTTGGTGTTTTTGGAAAAGGAATAATTGTTCCTTGTTTTGTTTTATTCTTATGTAAATGTATTAAAGTGGTGTTTTGTGTCCTTATATTTATTTTTATAATTGTAGATATATTCCTCTACGCCGAAGATTTTTGAGAGGACGATGAGAGAATACGGATTGAGATGATGTACCAGTTGTGGAAATTGAGCCACTGATAGTGTCAAGTGAAGAAAAAGGATATATTTTCCCTAAAAACATTTCCAACTTCAATTAGTTTATAGAGAGAGACCTAGGGTGGTTACTAATGTGTTTTCATTAATATTCCATGATAGTTTCGATTACACCGCACTCTGAAATTTACTAGCGATGGTAGGCTTGAGGCAGTAGAGTTTTGGATTGAGTACATCCGGACTATACTTGAAAATTTGGAGACTACTGTAGAGAAAAGTGTCAATTTTACTTATTAAATTATATGATGCTTATAGAATTTCTATAGGGATGTTCAAACATTGACTAGACATGCTGATGAAATTTTATGAAATATTTATTAGAGAAGATCTTGGATAACTTCTATCCAGAGATGATGAGACTAGAGATTAAATATGAGTTAATGTGGTTTAATCAGGGGAGTGTGTGAATAATGGAATATGTTGGATACTGTATAGATTTGTGTCCCATTGATCCTCTCTTGGAAGGGGATGAGATAGCTAGGATGAGGTGTTTCCCAGATGGAATAATATCAAAGATTACATACCATGATAACCATGTTTGGTAAAATAGGTTTTATGAGGTTGTGGATGAGGATCACATAGATGAGGTGAGCCTAAATGAAGCTTCTAGTGAAATACATATGGTTGCTTCTAAAAAAAAAGAGGTATGATCTTCGAGAGTAGTAGGAATCGCTACTAGAATGTTATAATGGGGGTATCAGGAAGAGTGGCCAGAGGGAATGTTCTGTCACACAAGTCCTTGCCTGAATTATCTTTTTCCATTGTGGTAGAAGGGGCCACTATGGTAAAAACTGTCTCTAACCACCAGTAGAGTTAATCTGGTGGAAATATGGGATGTCTAACAATGTTCTATAAGAACCCATGATATATGCATAGTGATAGAGGTTCTAGAAATAACTAAGGTGTGGGAAGAAGATATTCTACACTATATCTGTATGGTGGATAGAGTTTCACTAGAATTGGTAGTAGAGGTGGTGGACATGCTGGTTTTGGGAACGATCACAGATATTGGAAGAGTGGTGCAACTAACTGGACTCATACTCTATCACAGGGAAGAGGGGAAGTACATTTTCATGTGGTGAAACCCACAGTTGTGGATATTGATGTTGGAATATTGAAAACGAGAGGATTTATACTTGTATATTCTACATTATCCAGTTTTTTATTTGATAATTGAGTGTATCATTACTTTATTTTTTGGGAAAATTTTGCATGGTTTCAACCTGGCAGAGGAGTTCATGATTGGGGTTTCGATGAATGAAAAACCTCTAGTAATATGGTTGAGAGACATCTGTTTGTGCAAGGGGTGTTCTCTCAAGGTTTAAGAGTACCACATTCTATGAGATCTTTATATCCCTAAAATTTCAAGGTTTTACCTAATTATTGGAATTCACTTGTTAGTATCATGTCAATCACATATATATTTTTATTGTATGAGGGTGAAATTTACTTCTCTTAAGTGTGACATGTATAGTCAATGGGGAGTGGGAAATCAATGCGAATTTGCATGAAAAGTTCACCAACAACCATGGAGCTTACCTACAGGGTTGTGTGTTCATTGTTGAAGGATGGTGGTGTAATGAAGGATGTATTTCAACCTATAGTGGACATATTTTAGGACGTGATTGCTGTATAGTTCTCAAGTCTTCCACCTGAGAGAGATGTGTAATTTACAATTGATTTCGTTATTTTGGATGAGCTAGTTTCAATTCCACCACACAAAATGGCGCAGACAGAGATCCACAGGCTTGTGACTCAATTGGAGGAGTTAATGAATATGGGGTTTATCGAACCACGTACATCACCTTGGGGTTCTCCAGTATTATTTTCAAAAATTCATACGTAAAATTGCAATTGTGTGTAATTTATGAATATTTATATTGGATGATAGTGATGAAATAGTATCCTCTTCCATATATTGATGGTTATTTTGACTACTAGTGAGTAGGTTGTTTTTTCTCCATGATCTACTTGAGATTAGGGTATCATTAGTGGAGAGTTCAAATTTCTGATACACCTTGTACTTATTTTAGAAGTAGTTATATCGTATATGAGTTAATTGTAATTATTTTTGGGTTTATGAATATAAAAAAGATGTTTATTTCATTAATGACCATAATCTACCATCTGTACCTAGATCAATTTGTGGTGGTGATTGTGGATGATTTCTTGGTGTACTCCAAGACTCAATTCAATCACTCCCAACATCTTGAAATCCTATTGACTAAAATGATAGGAAAATATATTTACAACAAGCTATATATGTAATAATTTTATATTGATCAGGTACACTTCTTTTGTTACATCATCTCAGAGGATGGCATGTCAGTATACCCAATGATGGTTCATGCAGTTGCTTATTAAGATCAACCAAATAATGTTTTCAATATCTATAGTCCTCTAAGGTTGGATGGATAATATCAAAGGTTCATCCAAGACTTTTCCCATTTGGAAGAACCTGATATAGAATTAACCATAATGGGGGAAATGTTTTAATGGTATAAAGCATTCGAAAACACCTTCCAACAGTTGATGAAGTGGTTAACATCGTCACCATTATTGATCATACCTAAGTCAGGTGAGCAATACAAATTGTTTTAGGAATCTTATGGGATCAAACACATAGTAGTGTTTATATAGATATATTGAGTTGTTTCAAATGGTTCTCACTATTTAAGGCCACATGAGTGGTATTACCCTACACACGACTACCATTAGGTTATATTTCTTTATGATTTAAGGTTTTTATGCCATTATCTATTGGGTGAGAATTTTATTGTGTATATTGATTAAAATAAATTAATTTCCATCCTCTCAAAGTGATATTTGAATATTGGGATGTATGGATGGGTTGAGTATATGTAATGATTTTATTTTGATCTAGCATCTATGCCTGGAGATGAAAATAGTGTTCTAGATGATCTAATAAGTAAAACATTTCCTCAATACATTCAATATTATTGAGGGGAGTAGAAAATTATGTCTCTACTAGATGAAATTCATGTTGTGGTACAGGAGAGTCATCAATAGATGACCATTATTATAGTTTTTTTGGAGTCTAATTCTTTAAGAAAGACAATGGGTAGAGAGTTTTAAGATACATAATTCCCGAGATTAAGAGAAACACATGAAGGTGGGTAGTCACCTTATAACTAGATCATAGATGAGGATGAGATCATCTATGATAGGAATTAGGTGGTTTTTCCAACAATCATAAAGTAGGAGCTAATAAGATAATTTAATTCCTTGATGTGGGGGTGCATCAATGTGTAACTAAAATGTACAATAACCTATGATGACATTTTTGGTGGGTGTTTATGAAAATAATATAGCAGGTTTTGTGATACATTGTTACACATGTCAGTAAGTGAAGGATGAGCATCACTGACCCATTGGTTCACTATATTCATCTCCCATTACAGAATACATGTTGGACAACATGAATAAGGAATTTTTGGTTGGCCTCTCGAGGATGACTCAAATGAATGATACTATTTCTGTTATTATGGACTACTTGAAAAGGAAGGTGCATTTCTTTCCATTATGGGAGATCATCTCAGGGGATCAGTTTAGAGAACTATTTGTTCAGGAGAAAGTCCATCTGCATGTGGTGTCATTGAGTATTGTTTCTAATCATGACTGTATTTTACTACACACTTCTATTAGGTATTGTAGAAGGTTCTTGGTACGTAGGATTTAGTATGTATTTATTTACACCCATAGACAAATGGGTAGTTAAAGCATACTATACATGTACATGAGGATATTTTTGGGGCATGTGTTGTAGAAATACACGTTTCTTGGTAGAAGAACCTATCATTTGTAGTGATTTCCTATGAGAAATTTTTTTATGCACCTATAAATATGGCTCCATATGAGGCTCTTATATTTTTCCAATGTAGATCACCTATAAGTTGGATGGAGGAAGGGGAGTCATAGTAGATGAGGCTAACCCTTTTATTGGAGACATCAGAGCAAGTTTAGCTTATTCGATAACATATGGCCATGGATCAAATTATATTTAAGTCATAAGATTCTATATTTTTATGATAGATCGAGTTTATAGAGGGTGATCATGTATTACTTTGGGTTTCACCTTGATTAGGTACCCACTGTATATGGGGACATGAAAATTTGGCACCCATGTCCATTTGGCCATTCATGGTTGTGGAGTGAATCATGATTGTAACATACTGATTGTCTCTTAAATAGATAAATAGTCTTATTCATGACATTTTTAATGTATCAAAAGTTTGGATGTATCACCTTGAGTATTCTCATTTGATCTATGTGGATGATGTTGAGCTTGAGGCTAATTTATCTTTTGAGGATCATCTGGTACCTCTGTTAGATCATAGTGAGAAAGTCTTAAAGTGAATAAATGTTCCCTTATTATAGGTATTATGGAAACATGGGCATGTGAAATATGAAAAATGGGATAGATAATCATATATGAGGGCTCGGTGGCCCATTATTTTTGACTCAAAATCATAGAGATTCATGGGAGTAAAACTCAAGGATGATCTCTAATAAGGTGGGGAGATTTAAGATCCCTACATTTTTAGAATATTTATTGATCTTGTTTATAAGAACTATTTTACCATGTGTTAACAAATTGTATTTAGGGTTTTACCATGGGGTCTGTTTGGGTGAATATTGAGAATTTTGGAATTAGTAGGGAAGGTGAATAGTTGGCATAAGATTTTCAAAAACCATGCACCTTTGACCAAAAAACTGCGAAACCCTAGATAGAGAGGGTTTGCATGGATAACGCACAGTTCATCAACCCATGAAACCTCACCCCTATGAGAGGTACATTATTATGTAACATGTATTTAAAATTTTTGCTCCGCTACCCAGTAAACTGTACCTATGGTATTAATTAATCTAAAAAAATTAGTTTTTAGATTACCCAAAAACCTGAAACTCACTGAATTTGACCCTAACATAGACCTATTGGGTTTTTCTCATTTTTGGGGATTCTTGGATGTATTCCTAGGGCTTATTAACTTTTTAATTGTCTAATAAAAGGGGGGAGTGATGATCTACACCCCACTTGGTAAGAGGATTTAATCATGTGCGGTTTTTTCTTCTCTCCCATCCATCCATCAGCTTTTAGAGGGAAGTTATGATCTATCTTATTTTATCTAGATGTAGGAATTTTATTATAGAACTATAATTGTGGGATCCTTTTTTTGATCTTTAATTGGGGTTTTAGATCTAGATATAGTTCTACATCGTTATTTCACTTTAATTTTGGGACTTCCATTAGCACGTAATTATCATCAATATTGATGTAGGTGGTCAATATTTCAAATCCCAATGTCATTATTTTATTTATGTTTATGTAATTATATAATTTATATTACCATATTAGCAATTCAGTTTCATAGATTGAATTTATTATTGGTTATTGATGTTGTCAATTGAATAAATAATTATTGAATTAATTATGGGATACTGAGATTGTTAACTGGAAATTAATTTTTCATATAATTATGGGTAATTGAAATTTAGAATTGAATAATTAATTGTTGAATTAATTTTGGAGTTATTGAGATTGTTTAATATAATTAATTAATTATTTAGTTAACAAATGGGAATGTTTAGAATATGAAATTGATTTATTTGAAATAAAGTATTTTTGAATTAATGATGGATAGATTTAGACTATTGAAATTTAATAATTAATTTGTGAAATAATTATTGTTATATCAAGATTTTTAAATTGGAATAATTAATTGAGGAATTAATTTTTGGAATTTTTTGTGAGAATGAAATTGATTGAGATGATGAATTAATTATTGATTTAATTCATCATTTTGAGGTGACTAATTAATTGTTGAATTAATTAATGGGATTGTTGTGATTAATTAATGGTTGAATTAATTGTTGGAATGATGTAAATATAGAATTGTGGAATTATAATTATTAATTGTGGAATTAATTAACGTGATATCATGAAATATTTGACTTGAAATTATCAAGGGTAACTAAGAGATTCATATGAGAAATGAAATGAAGAATGATAACAACAACATTCATTTGTGACAATAAATGATAATTGGTAACAAAAAAATTCATTTGTGTAATGAAATGATGAATGGTAAAAAATTAATTAATATACGAATTAAAATGATAATTTGTAACAATGGAATTTATTTGTTTGAAATGAAATGTAGAATGGTAAAAATGGAATTTATATGTGAAATGAAATTATGAATGGGGAAAATGACATTCATATTTGAATTGAAATGGTAAATGGTAATAATGGAATTTATATGTGTGAATAAAATGAGGAATATTGAAAATGGAATTCATATGTGAAATTAAATGATGAATGATAATAGTTTCATAAATATGTGAAATGACATGGTGAATAGTGACAATGGAATTAATATGTGAAATGAAGTTATGTGTGGTAAAAATTGAATTCATATATGAATTTAGATAAATAAGGGTCACAATGGAATTGTGATATATGATATACCTTGGGAATAGTTTGGACAATAACATACACAAAAATAGGTATTAATAGATCCGGTGTCCTCTAGAACATGGTTGCTATTTGGTTAAGAAAGTTTTATTGAATAATTTTTTAATATTTACTATATTTTCTTAATTTATTATTTATAAAACTTCATACACTATGTCGACTGGAAATTGGGTTAGACACCATTGGTGGTGGCCTATGGAGTTATACTGACACCCTACTCAAGCTGCCTAATCGATATCGGAATAGACTTCATGTATATAATACTGGATATGTGAAAATGAATTTTGTTTCATGGATTATTTTCAATTGAGAATTGATGAGGGAACTAGATGTTGTTCAATTCCCACTGGTGAGTAATAATTATCATTAATTTTGGGTTTTAATTTTGACACATAGAATGTAATTTGGCATGGAATATCTATTTCTCTATTTTGATATTGTATTTTTAGTATTGGATATCTTGTGATAATGGTATTATCCTTGTTGTGGTTATATTTCATTTTATTACTGCTTATTTATTTTTGATGTAGTATTACTCTGATAAAGAGGTTATAGTCTCTGAATAATCAATATTAGACCTTTGTTTCTAGTTAAAAACCTCTAGAATATGGGAAGATTTTCTTGAGATTGTGTGACTTACTGACATTGGGAATTATTGTGTGGCACCAGTGTCAAGATGTTACTCCTACAATGAACCTATTAATTCATATAATTATAATAATAATATAGATTCAAATTTAAAAAAAAATCATAACAATATATATCTCCATTCTTTCTCTTTGATTTCATTATTGATATGAATTCATGATACTAGTTTCTCTAGAATCATATCACTGCAATTTGATAAAGTTTCCATTAAAATATTAAATTAGGATAAATCTTATTCTCATAATTTGATTATATTCATTATTATATACCATTATTCGTTATTGTTCCACGATTAAAGAATATAGTTATACCCATGTATCCCACTAGATGATACCACTGAATAAGATAATAGAAAAAATAGAATTAATTCATAGTATAATAGAAACAAAAGGATGAGATGTAATTGGACTAATTATACAAAAACATGATCGATGATGGTCATTTAGAACCGATAGATCCATAGGAAGTCTAAGATAGGTAGCCTCTATAGTATGTATCTATTAAAATGCATGTACTAATTACTATACAAGAAGTGGAGTGGAATATGAAGAACATAAATTTTCAGATCTGGGATAGATAAAAAGAAATAGAGTTGACATAGTAATTTTAGGATAAAGATAAAAGGGATCAGGATAAATTAGATGATATGAATATGGTATATGTGGCTATATCCCTAGATGTATAATAGACATGATACGAGATGTAGATCCTACATATGATAATGATAGAGGCATGGGTGGGACCATCTAGAGAGGCTCATGTGGAAGATGAATAATTGTGGTAGATGGGATTTCCTCTGGTTGAGCCAAGTTGATAACAGGTATGATGGGTGCTTTGTATAGATATAGGAGAACCCCCACTCAGACCCATACTAGTAGAATGAGTATTGGTAAACATTGGTTAATATTAATTCCTATATTCATTTTTGAAATAGAATAAGAAAATGTAATTATGGTCAACATAGAAAAAAATTATAACAATTATTATACTCATTAAGGGAACCACATGATGTTTCTCTAGTTCATGCATTCATTAAACATTATCATATTTTACCTTGCTTTTTAATTTATATAAATTTTTCAATAATATATACAATACTGAAATATACATCTTTTAGAAATATTTTTTTAGATTTATGTATACAACTTAGTATCCAAAAAAACATAAAAATTGTATTTCATAATTATAAAATTCATCAATTTTTTTTAATATGAATGTCACTAAAGAATACTAGTATCTTTTCAAAAAATGAATAATAGAAATAACATATTCTATAAGTCATGTCTATAAATAATGAATCTAAAAAATTATAACAAATGGAATGGAGGAAAACCAACTCCCATATGTTATGTGTTATTTAGTTAATTATTGTTACTCACACACATATTTGATTTTGATTATGTTATTTATTATCTATTTTTGATTTCTTGTTGATCATGTTATCTGTTCATTATGGTAATATTTATTTTTTAATTATATTTTATACCCAATAATGCTTCTCTAATTTCTATTTGGTTGTTTAATGTTTAGTGTATTTTTTAAGATTCTACTAATAACCATTTCATATCTAGTTACCTTCTTGTCTTTTATTATAGAACATGGTATGATTTTGGTACCTAATCAGTCAAATTTTTATTTATTGGTAATGTATTTATTGGTAATGTATTTATTGGACATTTTTACAAATATTTTTCATCTCGAGGTTTATGATCATTTCCATGTTATAAATTTATAGTATGTCAGTAGTCCTATATAGGTTATAGGTGTTTTAAAAGAATGAAATATATTAATACTTAAAACATAAATGAATGGAAATGCACTTACAAAATTATGTATTCAATGGGTGATGGTTGTGAAGGTGATGTTTTTTTAAATGGTCCTATCGTATAATGTGATTTTAGGGGAACCATTTTCATGAAATTTAATTTTGAAATGTGTTTATTCTGTAAATTATTGTGTTTTTTAAAATTTATTTCATTAATGATTTTAAAATTGAAAATTAATTTCTATAAAACTATTTTGACTAGGAATCATTTTAATGATTTTAAATTTTAGTGGTAGTATAAGAATTCTTAGCTCGCATTTATAATGGGGAGTACTATAAGAGTAATGGTTGTTCAACAACAGTACTTTTAGATTGCATGTATTTTCGAGTGTCTCTTGGGTAATATCATCCATTGGTTTTATATAATTATTATAGATTTTAGTGTCACACATATAAATCATGGTGGTTATTTGGGATGAGTGATAACATTTGACTACAAATTTATCATTTGGATACTAAATGGATGTTGAAATGACAATATTATCCTGTATTGTTAATGGTCATGTTGACTTTGAGGAATAAATATGAAAAATATAATCAGTATCTTGTAATGCGTTTAATTGTGTTAGTATTTGTGTGTCTCTTGGATATGGTGTTCTATAGTATATTGTATTATTGGTTTAATAATTTGTGTTTTTACACTATTTATGTTATAAATTTCGAGTTTCATATTATAGATAAATAGTTTTGATGATTGTTAAGCCTTTCTACTTAGGTTTTAACTATGTTTTGGTTTAAATTTAGATATAGTTGTTACAGTTCAATAAGTATTACTTTGAGATAGTTAGGGATTATTTATTTGGTTATTTTTAAGGTATCATCAAGGCTATTTTTGGCTGGATATAGGTATATAATGATTAAGGTAGTGGGTCTAAACTTTTTAAGTGAATTTTTATTTTTTGCATTGAATATGTTTCCCATTATTTTCTTATATTAAAAATAAATAGTATTAAAATATTTTCAAAATTATAAACAAATTGGTTCTGGTTGTTATTTTCATATATCAAATATACTAAATTTCAAAAAACATTGTGTTGAAAATTTATTGGATGAATGTAATCTTATTTTTATTTAAAAACATGTAATTTATCACGGGTAAAAAATTCTAATGAACATGATAACTTATAATAGTATTAAAAAATATTATCCAGTCATAAAAATTATACAGTACTACTTTTTATACTAGTTTTAAATGAAAATATTCATTTAATATTTTAGTATTGAATCAGTAATTCATGCAGAAATGTAATTTTTCACTATTTTGAGAGGATAAGTGTAGATGGTATGCATTTTAGTAAGGAATGCATTTAGTTTAGTAGAAGTGACAGTTTTTAAGGATGGGTAATTTTGATATGGTGGTCATCATGTGTTGTTATAGTGTGGTTTAACTATATTCTATTAGGAATTGATTTGTTTGATATACTATGTCCCCTTCCATTTTCTTTTTATTTCATGCAATCTACCACATGTGTTAAGGAATCTTGTTGATTTTTATATGGTTTTGATTTTTTATAGTTTCCATAGTATTCAAGTTTTATAAGAAATGAATGGTTGATTACTCCCTCTTCCCATATCTCTCTTTTGGAATAGTACGTGATCCAATGGAAGACGATGTATATATATATATATTTTGGATTTGATGAATACAGATCTTTTGGAAATATAATTTATCACCATCCCCCATTCCATTTTAAAATTCAAAACATAATTTATTCTATTTAAACAAATCACGTTTTTCCATGTAGAAAATAGTATAAAATTTTATCTTTAGGGTATGACAACCGAATTTACAAATACCTCTCCATATATTACATCATTTCAGAAAAAAACTTTTATTAGTTCATTTTATTCCCATTATAAATCATATGCTTTCAAGTTAGTTTCCTTTAATAAAAATCACTTACAGAATCATCACAATTAATGGATCATGATAATACAAGTTCCATTTGGACATGAATTAAAAATAGAGAACACCATGCTTTCATATATATTTTTTTAACAATTCCACCAGTTAATCACTAAATAAAAAAAAATAATGTGCTCTTTATTAAGATATTAACAAGTACAATTTCATAAAATATATGTGATATATTGAAATCTAAAATCAATAAAATTGATCAATACAAAATTGAAAAATAAACCCATCCCCACATCATTCATACAATAATCATGAAAAACCACTTCCACAATAATAATCATTCCATATTTCTAATTCTAGAAATAGTTACATATATCCAAGAAAAATCTAATAAAATTAAGGATAACCAGAAAAATAATGTAGCATAAAAAATTAATCACTATAATACATGGGTACCTTTACGAACCCTTGTTCAATGAATCTGGAAGAAAACTACCATAAAAATATATTTTATTGTATTACACATATAATCAAATCAAACATATTCTCAAAATAATATATCATCTATTTGTAAATCACAAATTTGATATAGAAGAACAACCCAATGAAAAGGGAAACTGAGAATGGATCACTATGAAAGGGGAATAAATTAGTACATGAACATATATGGTTGAATGAGATCTATGTATTGGAGGCCACAAAGTTTATTTGGATGGAATTATATACCACCCATTTGGTATCACCAATATATACTGGTGGTTAATAGAAACCATTTGTATAGCATTAATACAGGACATATTGTACCATTTCCCAAAATTGTTGGTATATGCTTCACTAAATAAACCTATACCAATATATAGTTTAAACGATTCATATGTATGGAACAATACCAATGTATTAAGAAAACCATTGGAATTAGTTCATTGTATAACCCACTTTTTCACTAGTGACACCGCTTCTTAAAAAACATAATTAGGTTAGAAATGGGGTTTCATAATCATAATAATGGCTCTAGGATGTGGTGATATAATTAGGTAAGATATATTTTTTTGTATTGGTTTAACCAAAGTGTTTTTGTGTATAAATAATTGTAGAAAGATGGTTCCCTTTTTAAGAGGGGGTGATGATTCATTTCGTGTTTTTGAAAACAAAAAATTGTATCCACATTTCGATCTTGCAATAAATCCCCAAAATGTCTAATTTTAGATCCTTATAAATGGAAGGGTAAAAATATGGATTGAAAATTTATTCTGAATATTCATTCTATTAATTTTATCTCTTTTCATTTTAATTTAACCTCTGTTAACCCAATTTTTACCTTAAACACGAAAATAGATTCTTCGGGTTTTATTATCCATTTTGACTAATGTTTTAGGTGACCTTGTTATATAATATAAATTATTATTATTTGAACTATTTAAATCATTTTCAATAATACCACTCCCATAAGTAGAAATATTTAATTTCAATATAAACAAGAAGTGTGATGAAAATGAGGTTGTCCAAAGAGAAATATTTCAAAAGTATAGAAAGTATTAATATAAAATTAAATCATGAATTTGACTAAAAATTAATAAATTCATTTAATAGTAAATCAATTAAAATACTCTTGATTTTTAATAAATATTAATTAATAGGGAATTTTTTTAAATATTTAAATAAAAAGTAATTTTTTAATAAAAATAAGTATTTCACTATCCAACGAAAAATTAATCTATTTACAAAATTCTCATAAATTGATACTAATATAATTTTTACATGTTTATTCCAGAAAAAATAATATAATTTTGATTAATTTATTTTCTTATAGTGTAAAGTAAATATAATTTCATATTTTTTTTAAAAAACATCAAAAGATTTTTTTAGAGAAACCTTATTTTTTAATCATATAAAAGAAGATACAAAAAATTATATACTTATTTATAAAAATATTTTATTCATATAAAATAATTATAATTTATTTTTAAAAAACGATTATTATTATTCATGCTACCAAATATATCTCTATAGTTATAATGACTATATTTAAATAATAATATTAATAGTATATCATGTATCGTTAAAGCAATGTGTTATGTGTAACACAAGGTATCAATGAAATTAAATTTATTCAAAAAATATATTTCATAAAATTCCAGTGTGTTATAATTCTTATCAATGAGGTAGGTTTCTCTTAAAATATACATAAATTATATTTCTCCAATCATAGAATCCATTTTCAAAAATAGGTAAAAAGATTATTCTTTTCAGTTGAGAAATAAAAATTCAATATGATATGAAACTAATTGTTGGTCAAAGACTGGTAACTCTAAGCCTAGAGAGGGTGGTGGTGGTGGATTGTTCTCTTGTATTTTTCTCCTATTAAAAAATGCAACCCCCATAGTTTTTATGAACATTTTCAAATAAATTATTTTTTAATCGATTTTTTACGCTATAAAATGGTATGCTTGAATTATATACTACACAAATTTATTCGTTAATTATATGCTACAAAATTATAATATTTTTCAAAATAAACACCTAGTGTAAATTTTTTTTTTCACAAAATAACGAATTTATACAGAACATCATGTAATTATTATAATAATTTAAACAATATAGCTATAACCTTGCCATTAAAGATAATAATATAAATAGTGATAAATATTTTTTAAATATGATTTTTAATAGTTTTAAATAAATAATATGTATTCATAATGTAATATTTAATTTCTTGTATTGTATTTATGTGTGATGAAAATACTTTTTTCCCAAAAGAACTTCTTTTTATGTACCTATATGACAAACAAAGAAATTAAATTTTAAAAATTTCAGAAAATGAATTTGAAAAAATAATCTTCATTTTTCAATTCATACTTTTAAAATTATCTTATGATGAAATTTAGGAATTGTTCTATAATATTTCATTTTTTTGATGAATAGTGGAAAACATTTTTTTATATAGAAAACTACATTTTTTAATATTATTTATATGCTACAATTTTATTTTTAATTATTTTTAATGTATAAAAAGTTGAATAATAAATAAATAAATCCAACTTAGTTAATTTTATTCATTTTCACATAAAAATTTCATATTAAAAAATATCTATATTTTTCTTTCATTTTCACTTTAAAGACTTGTCGTTTCATCCCATCTTTGTGATTAATTTTAAATTAATTAATGTCAATTTTTTGAATTAAATTAGGAAAAATGGTTTATATATATGTAATACCTATAATTTATAATTTCAAATATAAACATCATAATTTTTATCCAATGTTATTATTAAAAATACCAAAAATTAATCACCATGATTAAGAGAAAAACAAGTTTTCAAAGGGACTATACTTTATGAATAAAGAAAAAATGACCATGAAACATATTGAAAACCTATTATATTTCCATATATATATATATATTCTACTTATATTATATATATTTTCCCTAATTTGATCTAGTTTAAAATGAAAAAATATCGGTAAAATTGCCTCTTCCCAAAATTTACATATTTTCTACCCACAACCCTTACAAAAGACTACATCATATATCTTTATATTCCCAACTCTCAAGCCATTTGTATCCTAAAATAAATGTCACAATATATTCCCAAAATACCTCCTCTCATATTAGAAGTCTTAATTTGTGAATAAATCTAACCAATGGAGTCCTTAGTTTTAAACCAAGAGGAGATACCCGGAGAAGATGTAACTTTTATCAATGAATATATTTTTTTATTTCTTGATAAAAACGATTAATTTATTTTTATATATTTATTATAAAATAACAATATTTCCATAAGTATACTTATATGTTTTTATGAAAATAGTTATGACCTACAAAAACACACACATCCATCAAATAGACTATGAAATCATAGTTCGTGTGTACGGTAGACAACTGCCTCATGAACTGATGCCAGTCATTTTTCCATTACCACCTACCATGGTTGATAATAAATATCTAAATTATATTTATATTTTTTTTTAACTATTTTTATTATTTTATTGGGATTTTATATTTTTTTATGAAACATACCTTCATTATTTCCAATTTTTGGGAATATGATAACGTTGTTCGTGTGTTTGCCAGACTACCACCTTACGAAGCAATGTCATTCATCCAAATTGTTCATGATATTTATTAATGATGGGTTCAGTAAATTGTTTTGATATAAATGAAAAAATATTATATAATAATAATACATCATATACATCAGTTTCTTTCTTTCTAACGTGAAAATCGAAACAATGTTTGTGCATACATAAGACCAACTGTCTCCATGAAAAGTGTATTACATTTACTACATCTATATCTTATATATAATTTTAAATACATATATAATAATATATATGATATTTGAATCAGGGTCATAATTTATTATGTTATTAAATCAAGATTTAAAAAAATAGGGCCAAAATTTTAGCAAATCAAAACATTTACGAAGGGCAAAGTAGTTATTACCTGAAATGTAACATTAACAAAAAATTGTTAATAAATATATAATAAAAGGTTGTAAAATTTTATATATGGTATTTTATAAATAAAAAATATTATTTAATATATTTATAATGAACATATATTTATTATTCAAGAATATTGAATGAGTACATGGATAGTCAAGACTCGTGGTACGAGATTCGAGTTTCACTTTCATTTTACAGTAGACACAATCCATTATTATAACCTTATTATTGTATGTGGTGTGTATAAATCACATATATGTATTTTATTAAACATATACATATAATTAATGGATTTAGATTATCCATTTTAGGATTTCTCTTTCTTTGGGTTACGGTTTTAACGTTACCAAAGTGGTAAGGGAATTTTGTCTCAATTTGGATTATTTGAGACACATGTTATGTTATGGAACTATATTATTTTATGAGTTGAATATACAACCCCATTTAAATTTTCAATCATTAATATCATTCTTTTGATGATATTTCATTCCTCATTTAATGTTATTATTTCTTGGGGATTATGATACAATGTTTCTAATGTTGTAAGTGTCTATTGTTATAATCTCATAGTTTATCATGATTCTTTATAATTGTGCTTCCATTTATGAAATATATCCATAATTATCATAAATTTATTATTACATGGTTATTAATGATATATTATATGTATACTAATATTTTTTACACTCATTGGATCTTAAATGTATTAAGAAAAGGTTTTTTTTAAAATATAACTTTTTCTCTCTATTCGGTCATAAAATTATTTTCCATCAGAACAATTTTCTCTGGAAATATTTACAAAAATGTATTTTATTCAATTAAAATTTATAAAAGACATGTTTTATATTCTTTTAAAAAAATTAAATGAATTATTGCATCATTTTCTAAAACAATTCCCATTTGGATTCTAATGAAAATTTTAAAGCAACATTCATTTTTACATGCATAGCAGGAATGTGATATTCTAATTTCCGAAATTGTCATTTCCTGAAATCTTCTTCAGTAATTATTCAAAATTATTTTAAAAGAAAAATTTATTTAATTTTTTTATTTATTATAAAATATTATTCATATTGTAAAAGAAAAGTTTCCATCATAAATTGTTTAAATGATATTTCAATATTATTTTCCATCTAAGATTAAATCTGTTTATGTTACACATGCCATAAAAGGGATATAATCTATGGGTAAGAATCTTATTATTTCTCTAAAATGTTTATGATTTGATGACATGATTTTTATGAATATATTTTCTCTTCCATATGTTTTTTTCTCTTGAAGAAAACTTCACCCAAGCTAGTTACATTCTTATAAATCCGACATCGTTTCTAGGGTTATTCTTTGATTATGAAACTTATATCTCATATAGAGGTTAAGATATGATGATATGTTTTTTATGACCATTTAATTTCGTGGATTATGATATTATTTATTTTTATGATAATTTAGAACATATATGTATGATTTCATTATATAAAACAACGGACCTATGTACCCCCTCAATCCATTTGGTATAGAATTTTATCCCATGAGATTGAAATTGAGGGATTGGGGTGTGAACATGGTAAAATAAAAGAATTCTTCCACCATGTTAGTTTTGGGAGTGTACCATGACTAATAATATATTTTGGGGATTGAAACATTTTAAATAATATAGCATTGGCAGTGAGCCTTCAATAACATGGAATACATTTTATATGTTTATATGTCTACAAAAATTCCATGTATTATGGCCATGTTATATTCAAATGGATTATTATCTTTTATGAATTTTTTATTTATCTCTTATGAATTTAAATATTTATATCATGACTCAAATTTATTATATTTTATTTGAAAGTTGTGATCTTTTAATGTTATTATCATGTTCTCAAACCCTTGTTATCATGATTATGCTTATATATCTTCCATGTTTACCCTTACTGAGCATATTTACTCACCTATTAAAATTTTTCATTTCCCTAGGTTTTGAATATATGTATTATTTATGATTCATATAATAAGGGAAATATTTATTAATAATAGAGGGTTTTATGATATAGTTCAATTATAGACTTGTGTTTACGTTTCATTGCTTATAAAGGAAATAGACTAATATGGTATTTGGGAATGTGTTTGTGTAATGTAATAAAAAATACAAAAAAAGTTTATATCTATTTATATGATTATTATGTAATTTTTTTGGAATCAAAGAAAAGTTTTAGTTATCATTTGGAAACTAGGATAATAACAACTTCGTTATACATATATAAATATTTATAAGGATAAATATATGGATGTGTCAGAGTATATAAAAATGCATAGGAAATTTGGTAAATAATAGAGTGATTAATTTTCATTAAATTCAATCCATATGTAGATACTATAAGTGTATGTGGATCTATAACAGATGTACATAGGGGTAACAACCCAAAAAATAGTATATTTAGCTTGAATCGATTAGGAACTAGTGTATTAAAATGGGCCTTACTACACACATGGTTTGACACACTCAAGGGATATGATTTTTGAATTAGTAAAATCGTTATGAAATATCATGAATGATTTAAATATATGATGACTGTGAATGGCCTAGGTTCAACCAAAGGTGTTATTGATTAAAAAATAATGTTCCATAATTTATGAATCATTTAATTTTTTTTATGATTATCCGCTTCGACGCTCATTATTTTTTAACACTTGTTTTTTAATAAACATACGGAACCCAAATGATCCCCATTAATGCAGAGTGAGATGGAAAATAAGATGATTTTACATCTGAGAAAACAAATTATATGGATTTTTCATAGAAATATCTTGCTGATATCCTCACACTATATTCTCAATATATGACTCATGATGGACTCAAAAATTATAGAAAAATGGAGAATTATTTTATTGAGTATTTTGTAAGGGAATTTACTCCTTCACATAATGGGTATACAATTCCAATAGTGGTTGTTCAATGGATCAATATCACTAAAAATATATTTTTCATTCTCATATGTTCAGAACGTGATAAAATCCTTCTCAGTGTCTTTATTTAGCTGGTAAAGTTGACCAATAGTGGCATATAATCCAAAATAAAAGCTAGAAAGATGAAATTGAATCCATATATTAGGATGATTTCATAAAACTATTTTCAATAATTAATTTCCTCATGTTCTTCATACTAAGAGGGAGAAAGAACTCCTTAATTTAAAGAAATTGTATGATGAATCTATTGGTACCGACAAGGATAATTTTACAAGACTTGAGAAGTAAATCATTTGAATTATCATCCATAGAAATAGTAAGGCTGGTTGATTCTTCAGGGGATAAAATCCATGTCTTTAAAGGTTGTAATTCGTTAGATACATTATTAGATATGGAAAAAATTTCTGTTTTTTCATTAAAGTTGAAATAATGTTTTTAGTTACACATTAGTCTCATGGGTTTTATAAGAAGAGAAATATTTAATTCAAAGGGAAGTACACGAACATAAGAGAAATGAAACAAATATTTCTGTTATACTCAATGGGTGGAGAGAGTTCGGGTTAAAATTGTATTATAATGTCTAGAAGACAATTTATTTTTGGGAATCATGGATTTCAATGTTTTGACCACTAAGGTGGTGGGAAATTTTTTGATAATGATGTGAATATAGAGAATGTTTCATAGAATTCACTACTTACAGATCAACAATTCTCGTGTGAGGTGAATTGGAAATTTGATAACCAGTACTAAGATCTGAGGGTTAATGATGATAATTTACATTATCAAACATTATATTATAGGGATACATTGAGATATCATGTGACTACAAATTTTGGGAATGAAAATGACATATTGTTGGTGAATGGTAAACTTATAATTTAGTATTGAACTGATAATGTCTTATTTTAATCTTGATCTACCCTTTTTGTTATATATAAATAATCATTAATGGGCATCAAGATGTCAATGTAGTGATTAGATATTTACTTTTCTATAAAAATACCTAATGTTATGATGATCACATAAAAATTATAAGTATTTTCTTCGGTTATGGTTTATGGGAATGTGATTTTTGAAAATCTTATTATTCTCTCTCAAGTTGAATTTGATATTCTCTTAAGAATGTATTGTCTTTCATTACACATGTCTGATATACATTTCCAAGTAAATAATTTCACCTTTGACATTCCATGTGACGTTTTGAACTTTTATCAATGTGATGATAAAAATGAACTTTCGATTAAAATCAAATCTGCTGTATGGGTCATGATTCCTTTTTACAAGAGGTGTTTTTCCTAGATGGTTGGGTACAAACTCAACTTGATGATATGCTTATTTTTTGGAGTTTTATGGATATATTTATGGATGAATTTCTTATTATTTCACCCAAAGGTGATGTAGGGCTCTTAATAGAACTAATACATAGTGGTACACTAATTTAAAGTACTCCCGATAGAATTTGCCTTATTGAATTTAATGAATTGAAGAAGAAACTCCATGATAATTTTGATAAGGAATCCACTCATACAAGGGTTTTACCATGGGATGAAACAACTATTTTTATTAAAAAAATTTGGATAAAAATGAATTTGTATTAATTATCATAAACATAACATGATCACCACGAATAAAAATTATCAACTACCCTTTATTGATGAGTTTTTTATCAACTATGTGGAGCTCAATACTATTCCATGATTGATCTTTATTCAAAATTCCATCAATTGAGGCTTAATAAGGAACATATAACCTAGATATCTTTCTATACATGGAATCAAATGTATTAATATAATATGATTCTATTTAGTCTTACAAATGATTCTGATATTCCTATGGATATAATGAATAGTTTCTTTAGAGATTACCACAATCAATTTGTGGTAGTCCTTATATATGAAATTAATACTTATTAAAAGATAACTGAAAATGATGAATATCACATGTGAATTGTGTTTAAGAATCTAAAGTAATATAAACTATTTGAAAATTTTAGAATATGAGAGTTTTGTCTTCATGTGGATTCATTTTTGGGTCACATAATCTCAATAGAGGGTATATATATAGATGCATCAAATTAAGATGTTTCTAAATATTTTCCTGGACCAATAATAATGACTGAGATCGAAAGTTTTCATGGTTCGTCTAGATATTACCAACTATATGATGAGAATTTCTAATGACTCTCTAATCCACTAACCAAGTAAACTTGGTTGGGTGGTAAGTTCTTATGGAATGTTGAATGCGAATAAACATTCAATGAAATAAAGAGAAGGTTATTCATTTCTATGGTACATTGATTAGCCTACATTGGAGAAGGGTTTTTAATCTATATTAATGCATATAAGATGGTATTGGGATGTTTTATGATGTAAAGTAGCATGGTAATAGCTTATGCCACTGGAAAATTGATGATTCATGAGGGAAAAAAGCCAAAACATAATTTTAGGTTATCTAGGGTTATTTTTTATTAAAAATATGGATTAATTTTATTTATGTGTAAAACTGTGACTTATATATGAAACAAAATTTTTAAAAGAATATATTCACATAGAATGACTTGAACACACACCAGAGAATACTATTACTGCTAATAAAGGATAATGATTAATAAATACATTACAACCCTGAAAAAGAGAACAAGGTGGTTGGTGCTTTGAGTTTAAGGATTGAGCTAGAATATCCATGATAAGGATCAAAAGATATTTGATATTTCTATATTTTGAAAAGATAGATCTAGAAATCCTAAAAGAAAGGGAAAATGTAATCCTTCTCCACTGATTGTTCAAAACTCCATCCATTTTAAGATTAATGAAGAATATAATGAATATATATAGATACAAACAAATGTTACAAAAGTTCATAACATTAGATTTTTTTAGGAAGGCATAATGAGATTCAGGAACCATGTATTGATTCCATATATACTAGATTTGAAGAAGGATATGCTATAATAACTCATAGTTCATACTTTTCAGAATGAAGAAGTATAAAGGTTAGAAAGAATACTTCTGGTTGGAAAACATGAATAGAGATACCATAGATTTGGTATCTCAGTTCTTGATTTTCCAAAAAGTTACAGATAAAATAAAAAAGTCCATGAATATGTTATAACAATTACCTATATAATAATGTATATGTGAGAACATCATGATATATTTTATCATAGGAATTTGTGGAATTTATAATGGGAATATTTCTACGTGGGTGGTATTCAATCATCATACTAAGTCATCAAAAATTATGACTATTATATAATACTTTTAGCTAGACCAAATTTCTATGATATACATTATGCAATTGGGACGGTTTTTATCATGAACCTACTCGGTTCAACCCTGAACTAGTCACCTATGTCTATCTGTGACTAGGCCTGAAAGGCATTCCGGATCCCATGCACTGGAATCTAGTGTTGGTCATCAAAATGAGATATTTGGGAATGATTTGACCACAAAAAAGATAGATAAATAAATATAAACTGAAGAAACAAAATACACTATCAATAGAAATGAAAAAATTAAGCATAAAAACATACCTCAAGTGACATAGTCGGTCACTATAGAACACAAAACCACACATTCTCCCAGAGTGATCTAAACTAAAGGAACCTAAAACTAAAAAATTAATTAGATCTGAGCACTGAGATGCACAGTTATAATTTCATGAATAAACAACTCCTTATTCCCTAACATTTAAAAAGAATCCCAATTATGCTAGTTTGAAAATAATACATAATAATGTAATGTATTTTATTCTTATCAAATTCATGTCCCAATTTTATATTTTTAATGAATGTGTTTCTATTCCACTATATTTCTTTATATAGAGTCCAATAATGCATTAATATTTCTAAATGAAAAAATAAAACATTTTAGATTGAAATGTGGTTTTCCAAAACGAGACAACAAGTGTGAAAAAAATTGAAATGAAAATTATATCACAAGAACCATGGGTAATCCTTAAGAAGGTGTGGTTAGTTAGGGACCTATTATCCTCATTCATTAGTGAAACATGGTATTGAAACCAAAAACAATTGCGTTCTCATGAATGAATCACTATTAGAGAACCCACCCATAACCTAGTGGTTTCCTATCATAATAATTTATAGTCAATGTTGTAGTTGTCAATCCTGTTAAACGAAACCAGAATGAACCTCTTCAGAATCACCTAGCGTACAACTCTTTGTCTTCCTACTTAGGTACCCCTGGTAACCCATGTAATCTATTTCAAATGGTGGTTTGGTTTTATCAAGTGAACATAAATGAACATAACACTGCCTTTATCCAAAATCCATTAACCTTTCACTACTGTTCTCCCTCCTCCTGTGCATTCCCCCTCTTTCACATTACACAAAAAAACACAAGCCTCTTCAATATTAAAAAATAAAAAAAACATATTAACACTTATATCTCATTTCCCAAACAAGGGGGAGTTCCTCAAGATGGTTTTTTTCTTTTCGCCAACCACTATTAATGTTCCAAATGAGCTTAATCGTTCACAAAGTGTGCATTTCACTTTAGAATGCATAATCACTATTACATTAATGTTTCAAAAATAATTTAAAAGTTTAATTGAAAAACCAATTTACATCGTATTTAAATATAAGCTTCAACCCATTCTTATTACAATACAATTATTTCAAGAAATTCAAACCACCATTTGATCACGAGTTCAAACCAACACCCACCCTTGGATGTCACATTAGTGATTTTGTTAAAAATCCAAACATTTAATTACACTTTAATTAAGAAACCATGCAAAAAAAGAATTTCCTTGGAAAAATACATTACACATTCAAAACAAAATTCTTTTTCAAAAATGACATAAGGTGTCTATCGGGCCATTGTATTTTCCAAAAAAAAGAATACCCTTTTTCAATGGGAATTTCTAATATCCAGAATAAAAATACGCAACCCCCTAAAAGTTTGAACAATAGGCCAAGTCATTAATAATACATTATAGAAAACCGTTGAGTTAAAAGAAATGTACTTGACAACTAAAAATCACTTAAAAAACTATTTTACACATTTATAAAACATTAAATTTTATATACAGTACATAACCAGTCTTAGACAAATCATATAGGTAAATAATAAACCAAATCCAAGCGG
This sequence comes from Viscum album, assembly GCA_963277665.1. Classification (NCBI taxonomy): domain Eukaryota; kingdom Viridiplantae; phylum Streptophyta; class Magnoliopsida; order Santalales; family Viscaceae; genus Viscum; species Viscum album. Next base: position 1,293,306,150 of record OY728119.1, read on the forward strand.
CATAAAATATCCTACATAACACAAACATATATATATATCATAAGGAAATGAAAATATATATTTAAAATGTTCAGGAAATCAAGGACATCAAATTATAAGCATGTGCATAGGGAACCTACCTCACGACATGCAACATTAGATGATGGAAACTCAGGACCGATTCACCTACATGTATATATATTTTCACATAGACACACATATATATATAACCTTTGAAACAAATATATATGTGTCGTTCCATGAGGGTATATGCACATGATGGAAACATATATATACATGCTCACCCCATATATATACATATATTTCTTTTCTACCGACGAATCGATCCCACACTACGATGACCTAAAAACACAAATATGATACAGGATAGTATAAAATTTACTAAAGGATCCAATTGAAACTAAATTTAACAAGGAAACAAGAGAAACCTCACCCCAACCGGCTACCAATGAGTTGAAACAGACCAAATACACTTTTCCTTCTGTAGTAGATGTCGAAACACAGAGGATAGAACCCGAGGGACCTATCAGAATACTAAAAAGGAATGAAAAAAATTCAAAAATCAGTTAAACCCTACCCTAGGGTTTTGGATCAATCACACCGGGGTGAAAGGAATGGTAAAATTGGCCTAATGTTGAAGGGGAAGAGAATAGGGGAGCTTACCGCAATGATTCGACTACAAACCAAAAGAGATCCAGTTGTTTCTTAAAAGAAAGACAAAGTCGAGAGGGAAGGATTGAGGTGGACAACCTACAGGGGCTTAGCCAGGGATGTGTCAATCAAGGGAGGTTATCACCCAAAGGGGATTTTCCGACGGGATTCTGGACAAGGGAGGTTGTAGGCCGAAGGGATCTGCACCGGTGGGAGTCCGAGAGGGGGGAAGGAGGTGAACGAGTAGGACATGGGGAGAGGGGTAATGTGTGACAAGTGAAGGGATAGGGGAGAAGGAAGATAGGAGGGAAGGGATGAGTAAAAAAATATGAAAGGAAAAGTGGGAAAAAAGAAACCTAATAAAAAAACCGAAACATAATAAATGAAAAAATAATAATAATAATTATAATATCAATAATAATAACAATAATGATAATAATAATGATGTCAAAAACAATAATAATAATAATATTATTATTCTCAATAATAATATTTTCATTATTAATATTATTATTATATAACAATTCCTTAATGATCATTTTATTTTTCATATTTTCTTCATTATTATTTTATAATTCAAATTATATTATTTATTTATTTAGAAATTTGGCATGTTAAATGATGATATATGGAAAGAAGCACTGTTTTTTATATCATGCTTCACTAGTTCCACCAATGCTTCAATGCTTACAATGCGTATTTTTTAATAAAAACATAAAAAATTCAAATTTGGACTGAACCCGAACCCCAAGAAAATATCCAAATCCATAAAATAATAAAATAAACTAAGTTTAAAAAGATAGGGTGTGATAGTATAACAGCGTACCATAATACATTATATATAATCTGGATCTATATTTTACCTCAGTGTTCTAGAATTTTTTTTGACAATCCCATAAAATGTAATTAAGTTTCATCACTTCTTATCATCCTCGGATGAATGGTTTGTTTGAAATAAAATTTTAAGCCCTAAATGATATATTGAGATATTTTTGTTGGATTTCAAAGGAGGTTGGAATCAATAAGTTTTTACAATACAGATTTATTACAACATTAACTTTCAATCAATAATACAAAAGGATACTTATAAATCCATCGATTTAAAAAATAGTAATCTCAATACATTCATGAATGATGTGGGAGAAATAATTCTATTGGGACCTGATATAGATGAATAAATGGAAGATAAGGTCAGAACCATTTAGCAACATATCAAGGACTATAAAAGAGAGTAGTGAATTTATGATGATAACCACATGTTTGATCAAGAATATGAATTTAGTGATTAGGTATTTAAAATAATGTTTTCATAGAATTATATTCCAATACATTAAAAGAATGGAAAACTAAGAACTATTTACATTGATCCCATTGATAATGTTGATACTTTCGGGACAATAGCATATCGCATTGAAACTCTATAGAACTCTATTATGCCTAAGATGTGTTAGAAGTGAATTTATTAATGAAGTAACTACTCATCCCTTAAAATGTACAATACTCAAAGTTTATGTATCCAGTGTATGATCTTTCTTATGAGGAACAATCGTTGTAGAATTTAGATCACATAGAGAATGTTTTATAAAAAAACAACTCCCATGGTCATTGTTTTTTTGCAGAACCAACAATTTAGAGTAAGATATGTTGAAACTTGAGGATATTATGAGGAATAATTATTCTTAGTTTCATATATTATATTGTTATATTTTTAGGGTGGATTTCATTTTATGGTGGTTTGAATGTAATAACATGAGTTTTTATGAACATTTTATCAAATAAAAATAATTTCATTGATGGGTTGTATTTAAAGATAAATTTGCATAATATTGGGTTATATTATGAACTATGTTAATCATATAATAAATTATAAACCATGATAATCCTTTTTAATACACAAAGATGGTTTTAACTTCCAGTATATGCAACAATGTGTTGTTACGAAACAACATTTCATGATTATAATTATGTAAACAATAAAGTCATAACCCAAACATGAAACATATTATAAGTAACATTAATAAATTATTATAATATGTTATTTATAATTATTTTATATAAATGAAAATATATTGATAATGAAATAAATAATTTTCTATAAAGTCTTAATATGTTTTGAAAATACTATTTTTTAATAGAATTTTTTATGTCCTATGAAAAATAATAAAATTATTTTTCAACACTATAATAAATTGAATTTGATAGAATGGATTTAATTTCTAATTTAATAATTTAGATATTATCTTAGGGTGATTTTTTGGGATTTTTCTAAAATATTTCTTTTTTTTAATAGTGTAAAATTTTAAATTTGAATTGAGAACAACATTTTCATATAATTTATTTACATCATTAAATTATATTTTAAACACTTTTTAAATTATAATTTTTTAAACTATACATATTTAAATCTAATTTAGTTCTTTTTAATTTATTTTACTGTAATATTGGATATAAAAGCATTTCAATCTTTTGAACCTTATCACCTTAAAGACTGGTTGTTTCATGTTGTCTGTAGGATTAATTTTAAATTAAATTCTACCATTTATGTGAATTGAAAATTTAAATATGGATATAGTTTTTTAAATCATCTTAATTTATAATTTAGAATAACTCTAACTCGTTTCTTTGCAAAAGTTATTAGTTAAATAATTTATAATTAATCATGGTGATTAAGAGAAAAATGAGTTTACAAAGGGATTATCTTTACGATTAAGAGGGAAACATATGTAAGAACATGTCTAAAACCCACTGAAAATCAATATTTATACCTAATTCCTTCTATTATTTTTATTTATACATTATTTTATTCAATATACCAAGAAAAAAATAATGTGGAATTATCTCTTTAAAAAACATACAATTTTTCCACTTACCACCCCTATATATGGATACCCCATATCCCCTATATTAACACTTATAAATCACTTTGAATCATCTATTAAATATCCAAATATATTCCTAAATTCACTCTTATCATCCTAAAATCATTAATTTGTGAAATTTTTTTACCAATGGAGTCCTTTGGTAAATACCAATATGAGATTCCCGTAGAATAAGTAATGTTTATCAACCACTTTTTTGTACTTTTTTACTCAAAACCCTTAAACTATATTTATATAATTATTAAAAAGATATTTATATTAAATATACAAAGGTGTTCTTATGATATATTTAATAACTAAAACAACAAAAATAATTCATCAGACGGTTTACCAAACCATCATTTGTGTGTATGGTGGACTATGACCTTGTGGAATGATGTCATTATTTTTTTCATTAGAACCTATTATTGTAGGGAATAATGATGGAAATGATGATTATTATATATATATATATATTTTAGGATTTTATTTTTATTATTTAATATTTTTTATCACACATACCTTCATACTTTACTTTTTGTGGGAATACGATATCGTCGTTCGTGTGTATGATGGAGTACCACCTCATGAAGTTATGTGATTCATTAATGCGTTAAATGAAATGTATTATGGTTTGGATTAATAATAATATGTGATATATAATTAATTAAAATTATTCTGGAATGGTAATTTCTAAAAAAAAATTCATTCATTAAATCCGACATGAAAATGGAAACAATGTTCATGGATTCATACAACCTACAATTTTCATGAACGTTATATTACAATTTTTATTTTATATCATACAGATTATTATATATACACATATTATTAATATATATTATATTTATATCATGGTAATCATTATGTAAATGAGGTAATCATGGTTATATTAATAGTATATGAAATATGACATATCAAAACACGTAGGACGAATAATGAAGTTATTTTTAAATCATAATGTTAAAATAGAATTCCAAATAAATGGGTTATAAAAGGACATATGAAAATAATATATGGTATAATATGATTGAATATGGTTTTCTAAATTATCATTAATAAACCTATTTTATTATAAAGTACTATTAAATAAGTAACCAATAATTCAAGTCTTATGATTAGGGATTCCTGTTTCACTTTAATTTTTTGTGAGAAAAAATCCATGATAACCAGCTATTTATTATATGTGGTATGAATAAATAACATGAATTTATTTTGTGATTATTATGCTGATAATTATTTTTATTTACTCTTCGATTTGAGGATATCAGTTTCATGGGGTTATAGTTTTAATGTTACTAAAGTGGTATCGTAATTTTTTCTAATTTTTTCTTCTATAAGACACATGTTATTTTATACACCAATATTAAATTTCAAGGTTCATATATCACAAATTTTATATGATATATCCTGAATATCCTTATATTAATGTCATTCTAAGGATCATTTAATTTTATTATTTCATATGTATTGTGATTTAATGTTACGAAAGTGGTGAGAGTTAATTGCTATAACCTCATCGTTTATCAGGACAATGTTTGATTACGATTACATTGAAGAAATATCTCAATAATAATCATTAATTTTTATCTCCTATTACTTCCATGATATATTCATGTAATATTATTATTGTTCCTACCTTTTTGTAGATAAAAGTTTTATGAAAATGTTTTCTAAAAATATGGATTTATCTGTCTATTCGGTCTGGAATTTTTTTCCATCACAATGAGGTCTTATAAAAATGTTTTAAATTCTTTTTATTGATCTCATATTATTTTTATGATAAACTTTTACCCATGCATTATTTTTTAAATTTTTTTTAAAATAAATGTTCTTGTAATTTTCTAACACAATTACTATTTGGAATTTACAAAAAATGTGGAAGGAACCATCATTTTTATGTGTACAACATGAACATAATATTCCAAAAAAAGACCAATCATTTCTTAAAATCTTTCATAGAAAATTTTCTAAATTATTTTCAAACAGAAATATTTTTAAAATGTTTTATGTTTAAAAACGTGTATTTCATAGTAAAAATGATATTTTCCTCAAAAAATGTTTTAAATTATATTTCAAAATTATTTTCATTCTTAATTGACCTCCATTTGTGATTCTCATGACTTTTTAAGGATTTTATCCATGGGTACCATTAATATTATTACACTGAATGGTTTTTTGTTTTGATGGGATGGTGATTATGAAACCTATGACTATTTTGTGGGATTAATATTTATGAAACCCATTTCTCTTCCACAGGTTATATTCTAATGAAACATGCTTCTTTTCATGAGTTTTTGTATGATTATAAATCTTGTCTCTTTTTGAAAAAGTTTATAAATTATGATGTTTTATGATACTCATTTGAATTCATTTTAATTTATATGATGAATGATTATGATATTATGTTACACATATTATATCTTTTGTTATATGATGTGTAGTACCTATATCTCTCTCCAATGAATTTGGTAAATATTAATATACAAAGAGATAAACATGGATCAAATGGGGAGAGAACCCCATACTGAAAATGATTATGTCTATTGGGATGGTCTTGGGTGTGAACATTGACTACTATGATGGTTTGGGAAAGAAAAAAAATCCACTAAGATATCATTGACAGTTATCCTGGACTACCATGTAGATAAAATTGTATTTTTAGTTTTATACCACAATTCCATGTCTTAAGCCTATATTATGATCACGTGTATTATGATCAATGATTCATTTGTGTTTCATGTCCCATGACTTAAAATATTTAGGCCTTAACTCAAAATTTTGATCTTTTATATGAAGGGTATGATTCAATAATGGTATACCGATGTTCTTATACACTTATTATCATGATTATTCTTACATGCATCCCTTTTTTACCCTTAATAAGATTCTTATATCAGCATTTCATATGTTTTCTTTACCCATGTTTTAGAGAAATGTATTATGTTTGATGTGTCTAAGAAGGGTGTTATTTATGATGAACATATTGGGATATGATGAAGTTCCCATATGGAATACTGTTTTTGTTTTCCATGTTTCCAAATACACTAAAATAATATGGTCTTTGGGTTAATGTTTGTGTAATATAAAAAATATTCTTACAAAATGCTATGATATATATGTGTGTTAAGTGTGGGTCACTCTAGCTGGTATCCAAGAAAATTATTAGTTATCCTTTAAAACACCCAGACAGAATTTTCATAGATTTGGTACATTATTTTATTACATTGGAATAGATACATGACTGAAATCATAAATTAATGATTCATTTTTCAGCCTTGAAAAATTGATTACATACATTATCCTATAATTAAAACATAAAACATAACATAGATCAACTAAAATCCTTTAATAAGACATTATTCTACTATAGTAACCATAAATATCAGTAATAAAACACTTCTTATTATGTTGTTTAAATAAAATGAAAAATAAGGGGTGGTATCATATGCTTAGAAAGGGTTTACATAGAGGATAATCTATCAGAAATAATGTATAAAAATTTTGTTTTCATGATTAACTTAAATAGTTTCTATTTAATGAATAACATGAGATAAATATGACATGAATGAAATATTATCAAATAATTCCATATAAATAACCCCATGATAATTAAATTTAACCATAGATATATTACTAGTTGAATAATGATTCATAAAATCAATAACTAATCTCATATTGTGGAAATTCATAGTATCAGACATCATAAACATATTGCCAAAGCCTCGGCCAAAACACTATTCATAAAAAGGTAAAAACCCAAACTATTTTGTCTCATGTGACCCACCAATGAATCAAGGGGCTATATTGGGACACACCCATCACTCAGTAAGTCCAACTAATTCCTCCTATGAATGCGGTATAATATAACCAACATAAACATTAATATTAAAACTAGCATACGAAATATTAATACTAAATCCATAAACCAAGAATGGTATCAATATATGGCATCCAACGTCATACTAAACCATATAAATTAAATATAATATGTTAAATTATATCATAATAGATCATCCTAAATCCTATACAAGATCAAACAATTTATTTTGACATAGATGAAAATAATCTAATAAAAACATTAAAAATTTCTTCAAAAAATACCATTTTCAATTTGAAATCATTTATTCAAAATCTAAACATTTATAATTGAATACACCTAAAAATTTATATTTTTGAATGAATGTGTTCGATAAAAAATTTAAAAATTTTAGAATAATCTGAAAATTAACAATTTAAAATATTCTTGTCCTTATAAATAAATCCATAAAACCCATTTTAAAACATGGACATGATTGAGAACGATTTTAAAGAATAATTCATAAGAATATTTCAAACAATGTTTCAGTTAAATATTAACTTACATAATACCAAAGAAATATTACATTGGGAACATTTTTATGAAATAAGGTCATTGATGACAAATATGTCCCATAAAATAATTACCTATAAGAAATCATGGATAATAATGAGATTGTGAAATTAACTCTAACCATAGGCCGGATTCCCTCAATACATGTCCAAAACCCCTTTATAGTGGTTTTAAAAATATTAAAAACTTACACTAGAATCATAATAATGTCTATTATATAATATATGATTCATTTATGGCATCATATTACCTATTTATAATCAATTAAATTTTAAATCCATGTTTTGGATAATAAATGCTTTGTTTATTGTACATGTAATGACTTGTTATTATTGATCCTATTTCATAGATCATGGTTTTATACTTTGTAGAATGTAAAACGTAATTTATATATCATAAATATTTGTTATATATATATATATATATATATGAAATGGAGTACCCCATTCATGAGGACCGTCAACCATATGTATGCATGAACATTCCTTCTGTTTTATTATCATAATAAATATAAGATGGTAAATTAAATATATATATATATATATATGTGTGTGTGTGTGTTTAAATTAACATTTTTATTTCATATTTTTCATATTTTTTCATTATATACATTTTTATAATCATTATTGAATGGATAAGGTAAAAGATGTATCTCATTACGTTGCGAAGATGGTAGGATGTACATACCCATGATTGATGATATAATTACTTTAATGGTAAAAGCGTAAGGAATTAGAGGGTATATTAATCATATAGAATCATTATAATTTCATGTTTGTTATTTATATCTATTATACCCACCAATAAACCCATCAAAATAAATTGGCAATGAAAAACAGATTACACTACAATGTGTAAATGGTAAGTTGTATGTACGCACGCATGATGATATTGTTTTTCATATGATGGATAAAAGGTCGAATATAGTTTTTCCATAATCATAATAATATCTAATCATATAAGTGACACTGTAGTTATTAACCTATAATGTAAAAAACACATTAATAGAAGGTAAAAAAAAATGACCTTTAAAGAGTTGGTAAAGATGATTACCTTTTCATTACGAAGACCCCTTTGAATCTCTTATTAGGAACAATATGGATGGAAATTTCAGAAAAAAGAAACATGTATGATTTTCATTGGTATGTTTACAAGGTAAATGGTCATGGATTTTTCAATATATAAGGATCAATATGTTTTACAAAAGTGATAGAGGAGGTGCCCATTTATAATTGGGGTGAGGGGCACCTTATGAGACTCTCAAAATATTAAATTAATATAAATTTATTTTTATTTAAAAATGGATCCAATGTGATTTATTTATAATATAATAAGTGAGTGTGTCTGCATCCTATCAATTAATTATTTTTATATATTTTTATGTCATAATATAATCCATATCTTTTTCCTATGACCCTTAGTCAATCCCTTTAGCTAGTAATATGACAACTTCGATTTTTTACTCTTTATGTTTAATATACATACTATAAAATGCAAAAAAAAACAAATAAGTTATGGAATAGTTAACATTATTTTAGTAATATGGAGTAATTTTAGATTTTTTATGAATTTTATAACATTTAGTAAAATATTATTTATTTTAAATTATCATTTTTGTCAATTTTGATACATCTCAATATTGTTATTTTTAAAAATACCCTAAAAACTTGATAACATCAAAAAAACTAATAATATATCACTATCTTCTTGGAAATATATATAAAATTATTTTTTTATTAATTATGTCAAATTACAATTATTTTAATATTTTCAATATCCTTTATTTGATATTTAAATTAATTAAACAATTATTGGATCATTATTATGAAATCATATAATTAAATTATTTATTATCCAAAAATTAAAACTAAGGAATCATTATGAATATAAATTTATTATAATTTTGGTTACTATTTATAATCTAATTTATCTTCTTTATAACCATGTATAAAAAATGTATTAGTTTTTTTAAAACATGAGTATAACATTTTTATCTTATTTATTAACAAAATTTAAAAAATGGTGCATTCTCCTCCGTGTGGCTTAGAAAGGGTATAAGTTTTCCCAAGGATGATTTTTGGTATAAACCCAATATTCCAATTAAATTTAGTCAAGCTTTAGGGTAATTTAATAATATTAATTTGACTCATAATTACCTGATTTACCCTTAACTGTGTTAATAGAAATATTATTAATTTTACTATTCATATGTCCAAAAATAAATGAATCATATTTAAATAATTTCGTACCACTAATTACAAATTTTGAATCCATTTTTCGAAATTCAAAGCACACTATTCATATTAATTATTTTAAAATTAATCTTGTTGACATGGTGAGAAAACGACTTTTTAATGTTTAGAAATGCTAAAGATTAAAACATTTTTATATCTAAATTCAATGTAAAATTGATGTCAATGGTTTAAATTATATTAAAAAAATTAATATAGTAATACCATTAAAACAATTCAATAATATAATTTATCACTAAATTATATTAATGAAAAAGATGTTTTCAATTTCAATTTAGTATTTTTCATTAATAAAAAAAATATAGAAATTATGACATATATTCCAAAAATATAACAAAATTAATTTTTTATATTAAAAAGGAAATAGAGAAGTTTATTTTTTTCAAATATAATATAAAAATATGATAAAATTGGATTTAAAATAAGGTCACCATTAAAAGGTAGTAAAACTATTATTATAAAAGATATAGGGTTTTACAGGTAATATTTGGTTTGATCATATCTTATTCCTCTGAAATATGTTATATGAATATAAAAAAATATTATTGAATATATAAGATATATATTTAACTAATTTCATTCTGTAATATCAAATAATTCAATATATTAGGATTAATGACTTTGTGAGCATACAAATAGTTCCTTATAAAAACATTTCTTATATATTCAATTGGACTCTATGTTAATTTCTAATTAATTATTATCCAATGAATTCAACGATATCTTTCATAAGTTAGTTAATATTATTCATAACAGTAGAAATAATTACTATGTAATATATAATTATATTATATAATAATATTTTAATAACATATTATGGTTTGATAAAACTCATCATTGTGAGTAACGCAAGCCCACTCATTATTCTGTGTATCATACGCTTATCATGGTGTCCCATACAATGTAATATATAAGATAAAATGAATTTATTTATGAAGATAAATAATGTAAAATATTAGGGTGTTATATTCTCATCTCTATCAATAAATTGTGTCCTTGAAATTCGTACTCGAGATCAATGACTAGGGTACTGACTTCAGAAAATATATTTATTGGAATCCCGCATTGAAAAAAATATTAATGAGAACTACACATTAATATAAATAAATGGAATTAAGGTCACCAAATATAACACATATTGTGGTTCCATATTTGAAAATATGCACACAGAATAGAAATATGGCCATCATGTTCTGATGAAGGGTGATAGAGAACATGCCTTGGATAATGTCAACAATCACAAATTTATAAATCTGTGATGGTCTAAGGTACAATTTGATTCAAAAAAATATAAGGTACTAGAATATAATTTTTTGGGTCATGGTAATTTAAATATAGTTGAATAATTCAAATACTTCATATACTACGATCAAAAGGAAACTTACTTACATGATATGTAGAGTTTCCTCCTTTAATTAATTTACTCAAAAAAGATATCTTTTTCTCCAAACATTGGGTATTTATTATGAATGTTTTTGTGCTAGTAGATTTCAAATAAACTCATATGGAACTGAAAATCCAAAATGTATAACTATATATTCCTCGTGGAATTATACATTTAATAAAACCAAATGTTTAGGGTAAGATCTGACAATTCCCAAAAATAATCTCAAAAAATTTAATAGTAAAACTCAATTTTAAACATAGATTGTCAATTATATAAATATAATTCCTCAAAACATTTCTATAATATGATTTAAACCCAAAAATATGAAGTATTTGACAATATAGTATCCCAAATAACAACAATCAACCTTAAGAACTATTATTCTAAATATGATAATCTAAAATGTTTTATAACCATTTCAAAAATTGACATGAATCACTATATTTCTACAATAAAATTATATTTGACTCCAAAATTTAGTTCATCCTTAAGTCCTCAATATATTCTATTTACTTTAAGCAAACATGTCCCTAAATATGAATAATAACTTCATCAACTATTAATTCCCCAATTCAAATGTTGCCTATTTGATAAAATGAATTTCCCTAAAATGAATGTTACCTTTATCCATTAGAATTTTTTATTAAAAAAATTCATGTTAAAAGGGACTTTACATAATCCTATGGTATATGTTACATGCTTGTCTCCCATCAGTTATGTGGTAAAACCCCTGAAATATCCCGGATGTGACGAGTTGTCACCCATTTGGTGGGTTATCATTTTTCTAAAAAATATCAATTTAGCATAAAAAATATGATGGAAATTCAGAAAATAAGGTTAATCATTAAATAACCATTTATCAATGGTTTTCCATATAACCCTAATATAAAAATACATCATCTATTTATTTCCCCAATGTTGTTTTCATGGTCTAAAGATTATGTTATAAAAGGGAACATTCACCAATAAAATGTCTGGGTCACCCACATTTATGTTAAAAATCTAAAAATGTATTCTAAGGATGAGTTTTGTTTTCTTCCATCATTCCCTCCATTTTTCCTCTACAATTATATCTTTTATTTCCTTTTCCCCCACAAAAAAGAATTTATTAATTAAACTGAGAAACATTCATAGGTTCCTTATACCACATTTCATGATTGAAATAAATAAAACCTTTATTTATACATAGTCTCGAACACAGAAGATTGTATAAATATTGATTGTTCTCTTCTTTTGTCAGTTTTAGAGTTTTTAAGGCATATTTTGTTAATCATATTTCAGGAAAACTGATTAGGCCTGAACATGTTATATTTAAAACATATCAAAATTCTATTTGGTTTTCATTTCCACAACATTGTCCATCATTTTCAATATTAACATGAATAATTTGTGTTTCACCCAATGACTACAACTTGAAAGAATAGTGTGAGTAACAATAATCATAGTGAGAAAAATGTATAATAATTTATGTAATTTCATGACACTGTATTTTCAATCTAGAAAACTATAGGTTTAATGTAGGTAATTTATTTTAATTATATATTTAAATAATTCATAATTATTTGTATGAAAAATGTGAAATATCCTAAGCATAATCTACGTGAGTGTCAAACTATGTGCATAGTTATCCAATTTTCGTGTACCAGGTTACGTTGTGTTAGGCCCGATGCACCATGTATGAATTTTTAACTCTATGTATATATTTTCTAGAACTAAATCAACTTAGAGTATCTCTAAAGGGATGCATTTCTAGGATAACCCACAAAAGTTTTACCTTACATAAATATTAGGATTTTCTTGTATACATATCATTAATGTATATCTTATTTTTTATGTTCCATTATAATTATTTTAATAATTTAGTTTCCATGGATTCTACAAAATTACCATTAATGCCAACTGTAATGATCGTAACCCTAATAGACCATATCTGATGTATTATTTTTCTATATTGTCATGATATAAGAAAAAATCCTAAAGGAATGATCAGTTTAGTAGTCATGAAAAATATATTACATACATTAACCTTACATTAAAAAATAAAACATAAAATAAAACATAGAAAATCTATTTATAAAGTAATTATTCTATAATAATAACCATTTATAGGAGACATAAAAAACATCATGGTTTCTTGGGGAAAATAAAACCTAATAATTGGGTGATCTCAGGTGTTCAGTAAGGGTATACATACAGTAGATTCTATAAAAACAATTATAAACAATTATGGAAATGTGATTAATAAAAAAACATTCATGTTAATCAATAACCTGAGTATAATATGGCAGAGAATGAAAGATGATCAAATAAATACATTCAAATAATTACATGAGAATGAAATTTAATCATTGGTATTCAACAATTCAAAAAATAAAATAGATACCTAATATCTAATAATAGCTTGGGGGAATGAATAATACTTGATATAATAAATATATTATCAATGGTTCGACCAGGACACCATATATAAACTGGTACAAACACTAACTACTTTGTCTCATGAGACCTAATGATGCATCAAGTAGATATAGCAGGATCTATCCATCACATACTATGTTTAATGTATTCCTCTTGTGAAAGAGGTAAAACATAACCAACATAAAAATTCATATTAAAACTAGCCTATGAAATGTGAATACTAAAACCATAAAGAATGAATGTGATCAGACTAGTATATCCACATTCAAACTAAATCATAATGCAGTCAAAAAATATACTAAATGTTATCATATGAGATCAACTTCGATTAAACACAAGATCCAACAATAGATGTTGGCGTGGATGAAAATACTCTAATAAAAGCATTAAATATATCTTGAAAAAAAAACACCCTTTTAAATTTGAAATCACTTATTCTAAAGTTATTTGTTTATAATAGAAGACATTTAAAAAATATATTTTTAATAAAAGATTCCCATAACCTATCAAAACACTTTATTGAAATTTGAAAATTAACATTTTAAAATATACATTTCCTATAAATAAATCCCTAAACCCCATTTAGAAAACCTGAAGCTGAATGAGAAAGATTTCTAAGAAGAAATATTAAAAACATTTAAAATGATTTTTTAGTTAAATATTACCTTATTTAATGCTATTGAAATATTTCTTTAGATTTTTTATATGAAACATGGACATGGATGATATATATGCTGTAGTAAATACATTCATATAAACAATCTCTAATAATAAAGAGATTGAAAAATTAAGCCTTACCTTAGGTCTAATTCCCTCCATACGTGTATGAATCTCTTGTATATTGGTTTTAAATAAATTTTTAACATATAAAATAATCATAATAAATTTTTTGATATAATATATGATTCATTTATTACATTATATAACCTGTTTATTAACAAATCCAATTTATTGCAATGTTTCAAGTAATAACCATTTTGATTATCGTGCATTTTTTGACATTTTATTCTTGATTCAATTACCTATATCATGATCTAATTACTAACAGAATGTGAAGAATGATTTATATATAAAATATATTTGTAATATTAATATATTTTAATGATATATATATGAAATGGAGCGCACTATGCATGGAGATGGTAAGTCGTACGGATACATGAACCCTATCACCATTTTCATACCGTACTAAATGGAATAAAGTATGTGACACACACACATATATATATATATGTATTATAATATTATCATTATTATGAAATATATTTCAAATTTATTAATTATATAAATTTTATAATCTATTTTCAATAGTTAATGTGGAAGATGAATCGCATCATGTCATGGAGACGGTCAGCCATCAGTATGCACAAGAAAAGATATCATTCAATTAATGGTAAAAAGGTAAAATAATAGATAGTATATTAATAATAAAAACCGAATTTCATTTCATATATATTAGTTATAGATATTATATCCTCCATTACACCCATCCGATTAATGGGGTCATGAAAAGTAGACTACACCAAAGCGTGGAGTGAATAAGTCGTACGCACAAATGGATAGTGATATTGGTTTCATAGGATGGATAAAGGTGGAATATGGTTGTTCCATAATAATAATAACATATCAGAATATATTTTATATTTTGGTTATTACATTATAATTAAAACAAAAAATTAAGAGGAATTAGAAAATAAAAGAACTTGAAAGAGTTAGTAAAGACAATAACCTCTTCTTTAGTTATCCTCATTCATATCTCATCATAGAGACACAAGGTTTGGTCTTTTGAAGAGACTAGAACCTCTAGGATATGTATATGGATGTTTATAAGGGAAATTTATAGGTATTGGTCATTAAGGCTAAATGTTGTGTATGGAATTGAGGGATGAGGTTCTCTTTTATTATTGGGGTATGGGTCACTTTAAGAAACTCTTAGAATTTTAAATTAATATAAATTAAATTTTATTTCCAAATGTATTAAAAGTTATTTATTTCTAATAGAAGAAGATAAGGGGTATAAATACTCTCAATCAAGGATTTTTAGTCATTTGTAGGTTATAATATTATCTTCATCATTTGGCTTTAACCTATTGTGGAATCCTTTAACTCTTACCATGAAAAATTGGACTGTTTAATCTTTAGGGTTAATATAGTTACTATAAAATAAAAAAACATCGAGTAGATAAATTATTAAATATTTAACCTGATTATAGTTATTTGGCCAAATGTTATATTTTTTTCAATTTTATTTCTTTAAAAAAAAAATTATTTATTTTAAATTATCACATCGGTCAAATTTGATACTATGTAATATTTCAAATTTTAAAAATATCTTAGCAATATGATATATTATATAAACAGTTCTAATATATCAATAAAATGTCTAAATTATCTATATATTTTTTATGACATTTATTATATTAAATTATAATTATTTTAATACATTAAATATCATTTATTTCACATTTCATTTATTTAAAAAATCACTACGTTATTGTTATGAAATACATTAATTAAATTAGTTCTTCAATAAAATATAAAAAAAATATAATTATAGATATAATTATATTATATTTCAAATTAATATTTATTGTTGAATTTATCTTAAATATAAAAATTTATTACAAATGTAATACATATTAAAAACACGAGAATGACATTTTAAACATATCTATAAGTAAAATACAATAAATGTCATATTCTATTTCAAGTGCCTTCAAAAGGGTATAATATCATCCAAAGGATTATTTTTTTATAATTTAATTTATCCAATTAAATTATGACTAGTGTTAGGATAATTATATAGTATTATGTTTACTAATAGTTACTTTATTTACCCTCAACTATGGTAATTAAAATATTACTAAATTTTACAATCCATATGCTCCAAAATAAAATAAACATATTCGAATAAAATACAATCACTAATTAAAAAAATCTAATAAATTTTACAAAATTGAAAACATATAAGTTGTTTTAATAAATTTAAAATCAATCCCACTCATAGGGTGAGAAAATGAGTTATTAATGTTTAAACAGGTCAAATATTGATACATATTTATATCTGAATTAGATGTAAAATTGAAGCCAATAAACTATATTTTATTAAATGATAAAAAAAATCTATTTTTAATTTAAAATATTAGATGACATAATTTAACAGAATAAATTATTTTAATAAACATGTTTCTTTTAATTAAATTATAGTATTTTTCACTATTTCTCAAAACATGAATCTTATCAGAAAAATTCCAAAAAATTACCCAATGTAAATATTTTTATTCCATATTAAATGGAGATGTTTATTTTGATAAATATAATATATAAAATTTACAAAAATGTTATTTAAAATAGGTTATCCATTAAAAAGTGGTAAACATTTTTTTACAAAAAATATAGGTTTTATATGTAATATTAAGTTTGTTATTGTCTCATTCCTATAAAATATACTAGTTGAATATAAATTTTTATTATTGAATATAAAATTTAAATATATTTATTTAATTACTTAATATAACATTATAATTGTAATTAATTTTATTTATTAAGATAAATTGACTTTGTGGATATAAAAATAGTTCTTTATATGAACAATTCATATATATTCAGTTTGTTCCTATATTAATTTCTAATTATTTTTTATCCAATGAATTCAGCCATATATTAACATTATATAGTAAATTATATTCATAACTTCCAACTTAACATCTAGGTTATATCATTTTGTATTAGATAATAATATTTTAATAATATATTGTCATTTGGTAAAACATGGTCATGTGTGTAATGAAAGACAACTCATTGTCATGTGTAGCGTAAGATTATCATGGTGTTGAATAAAACTAAATATATAGTAAAAATTTAATTTTTTTGAGGAGAGACATACTGTAAAATTTGTGTTTATTATAACCTTTGGAAACTAGGATGAGAAAACCATAGTTAAATCTCAAAAAACATGTCTAAGTACAAGTGAAATGATGAGTGGAATTATCGGAAAATGTCCTAAAATTTTGGTACAGATTAGTGTGACTTGATTCAATGAAATTACATCCTTTTCTAGATACTATATCTAGATGTGGATCTAGAACCGATCTACATAGTGGTGACAATGCTGAAAACACCACATTGATCTTGACTCAATTTGGAACTGGTGCATGCAAATATGCCTTTCTACACATCTAGATTTGAACTCTCAAGGGATATTCATTATGAAATCACAATATCTTTAAGAACCATCATGAATGATTTTAATATGTGATAACTATGAATGGACTAGTATGATACTAATGTATCATAAATTAAAAAACAAGCTTTCATGATTTAGGCATATTTTATGTTGTTTTCATGATTACATGGTTCCAAAAAATTATTATTATTTCTCACACTCTGATTTTTTACTTTTAGTCAATGGATGAAACCAAAAGGAACCACATTAATTCATAGTATGACATATAGAGAAAAAAAATTTCTCATGAGAAACTTAATGTTGTGGGATCTAGAATGAATAATATTGTTTCTATGCTCACAAAACATTCTCAAGGTATGAATCATACTAGACTCTGATAAGATAAAAGAAGTAAAAAAAATATAGTATGTACATAATAAGGAAAATAAAACCTTCTATTATTGGGTATTCTAATCCACTAGCAGATGAGTAATGGATTGGTTCCACTTAAAATATATTTTCCACTCTCTGATGTTTAGAACATCCATATATTTATTATTTAAATAGTGAATAGAACTAACAGTGGAATATAATCAAGAATATGATATATAAATTTGAAATTGAATATATGGATTGTGACATGTTCATGAACATAGTTTTAATAAGTACATTACTCGTGTTTATCTAATAAATATGGAAAATGAGTTCCTTTATTTAAAAAAAATGAATGATGAATCTGTTAGTACCGACACAGATAATTTTTCATGTCTTGTGAGGTATGCTTTGGGAATTATCATCCAAACTGAATGTATGGTCGATCAATTATTTATTTGATTAAATCCCAGTACATGATGGGAATTATCTATTATGGACTTTAATAGCTATGAATTGTTTTTGCGATGTTCCCATATAGTGGAAAAAGAGGTTGATGTTACTCATCATTTTTATGGGGTTGATAAGGTGATAAAGATGAAATTTTAATGAAAATATATGAATGACGGGGAATATAACATAGTATTTCCATTATTATAAATGTGTGGAATGAATTATGGAGGAAATTTTCTTAAGTGGACTAGAAAATATTTCAAGTGTGGGAGGAATTTCTATTGAAATTTTAAGTTCCAAAATGGTGGGATAAATTAATGTAGATTAAAATAGAGAGAAAGATGAAAAAAATACACCACCCACACTTCAATGCTTTATGGGTAAGGATCATAGAATTATGATAACATGTTAATGACTCAAAGGGTTAATTATGATTATTGATAAGAGTAACCTCTTAAGTCGAGGTAAAAATGGAAATCTCGTGAGGTTAATTTTTTTACGAGGGAAATGATAAATGTGTAGTGAAAAGAAACACTTTCCAATATAATACCACTAATATCTTATTTGACTATGTATCTACCTTTTATTTATATGTAAACAATTTTCTAATAGTATCAATTTTTGTCTATAATAATTATATGTAGAATTATATGTAAAAACACATAATGGTATGATAATCACATTAAAATTCTCTATTTCCTCTATTGTAGAAGTTTGTGAGAATGTTTTTCATATAAATATTGTTTTTATACAATGAGTTGAATTTGATGACATGTTATTCATGTATTGAAAATTTTTACATAGGGATCTAATGAATCTTAATGAAAAGAATGTATTGTTTCAAATTCCATGTGAGCTTTTGACTATCTATTAGTGTGATGATATATATTAACTTCTGATGGATATCACATCCATTTTATGGGTCAGGATTCCTTCTTAGAAGGTGTGTTTATCCCTATTAGTTGAAGAGAAACACAACATCTATGATATGAATATTTTTTTAGTTCTAGATGTATTTCCATATAAATTTTATACTATTCCACAAAAATTTGATGTTGAGTTCTCAATAGAATATGTACCTAGTGACACACCAATTTTAATGACATGTTATAGTATTTCCTTGGTTGAGTTGTGAGAATTGAATAAGTAGATCCAGGAGAATATTGAAAATGGATTCATTTAGCCAAGGGTGTCACCTTGGGGTGCACCTTTTCTATTTGTTATGAATAATGAAGGATTGATGAAACTTTCCAAGGATTACTAGAAATTGAATTAGATCAACATAAAGTACAGGTATCCTCTAATATGTATTGATGAATTTTTCGATCAAATATGTAGAGCTCTTTGTTGTTCAAATACTAATCATCATTCAAAATTTAATAAATTGATGGTTAAAAAAGAGGATATATCCGTGAATGATTTCTATAAATGGTGTGGACACTATGAATATATAGTGATGGATTTTCGTTTTAGAAATTCACAAAAAATTGTCATGTATTTAATTAATAGAGTCTCTAGAGATTACCTGGATTAGTTTTTGGTATTATTTATAGATGTTATTATTATTCATTAAAAGATCAAGTAAGAGAGTTATGATCACTTTATAAATTTTCGAAGTACCATATTGAAGGAGAAATTGTATTTAGAAATATTAAATTGTGACATTTATTTATAATTGGTTTCATTTTTTGTCACTAATCTCAAGATAGGGTATATCTATGGATCAATCAATGGAAAATGTTATTGAATGTTGGATGAGTAAAATAATAGTGACTGAGATCTAATGTTTTATGTCATTTTCATGATGTTATTCAAACATTGTGGATAATTTATCGTAACTCTCAAATCCACTCACCAAGTTAATTTGGAATGATATAAAGTTCCCTTGGATAGATGAATTTGAATAAAATATCAATGAACCACAAGGAAGGCGTGTCAGTTACTATGTGCTTAATTTAACCGACATTGAATAACGGTGTGTAATCTATAATGATGCATCAAAGAATGAATTAGGATAATTTACCATGAGAAATAGAATTGTTTTTATCTTATACCTAATAAAAATTGATGATTCATGTGATAAAATACTCAACTCGTGATTTAGACAAAGCTAAGGTAATTTTCTAAATAAATATATGATGGCATTATAATTAATGAGAAATGTGTGACATATATAACGATCACAATACATTAAATTATATATTTAACTAGAATGAGTTAAACATGTGCTCAAGAATATGGTTATAGTTGATAAAGGATTATCTCTTATCAATACATCACCACCCTACTAATGTGAGCAATTTGGAAAAAGTTATTATTCTAAAATATCATGATAGATTATCCATGATAAAGATAGAAAAAGATCCAATATATAGGGATTTGTAAAGGATGGATATGGAAATCTAAAATAAATGAGTAAAGTATTATATTATTTAATATAATTTTTTAAAATCCATCTATAAGAAAATTTAAAAAACACCGAATGAATATATAGAGATGTAAAATGACATTAGAAAAGTTCCAAAGTGAAACTATGATTATGTCATAATGATAAGTTTTCTAGAACTATGTACACCTTCTGTATATACCAGATATGAATAAATAGCTATTTTAGGAAGCCTAAATTTCATAATTATCAATTATCTTGGATATAATAAGATGTCTACCGATGTAAAAGACTAATTCTCTTGTGATGGAATGAAGATAGATATTGTATCATTTGTATCTCAATTTATGGTATGAAAAAAAGTTATCGATGAAAGATAAAATTCTAATGGGATGTGAAAACCAATACCCATACTTGGATGGAGATGGGAAAACTAGACCAATTTTTTTTTCATATGAATCCACATAATATATAAAGGAAATAATTCTATATGTATGATTGTATATAACCTTACTAATTCATCAGACATCATCGTAATTAGTGAATAATCCACTCTAGATAATCTTTATATGATATTCATTAATTATGTACAGAGGTTGCAGGGATTACCAAACCCAAGAGGATTTGTTGAGATCTTTTTTGTTGGATTTGAAGGTTAATTAGGATCAACACCTTCCTATATTTTAGATTTATTACATAAATAGATATCACTCAATAATTAATATTTCCCCTTATGAATCCATATGTGTAATTTAATGTAAATATGTAATGTTCTTGAATTATGTTAGATAAATAAATCTATTAGAACATGAGATATTTAAAAATGTCCAAGAAGGTTAGATCCATTCAGTAGAATATCAAGGAAGCTTAGTGTTCATAGAAACATTATTATCACAATAGCTGATATGATATATAATTTTAGGTTGTTGAGAAGGTGTTTCTAAGAATTTCTCAATGGAGAAAGGTTTGGAGATTTCATAATAAATGAATACTATGCCCTCGGTATATTGTTCCCTTTGATTTTCTTATTCTTATCCGGACAACAGTCACTCTCGTGGTGCTTAAACCAATACTCTATCACTTACATGATTTGTTCCATTTATCTCATATGAGGAATTAAATTCCATAACCATCACATTTACTAATCACAATGTACATACTATTGGATAAAGGTCTTTCTTATAATGAACAACCAATGGATATTTTGGTTCATACAAAGAATATTCTACGAGAGGATACCACTCACATGGTTATGTTTTTTTGGGTGAAAACCCTAGTTAGAGGAATATTCATGGAAACTTTTGGATATGATTAGATATAATTATTGTCATTTTTTGTATTACATGGATTAATTTCAAGGGAGGTATTAATTTTAAGGAGGATATAATTTAACACCCTGAGTTTTTATGACCTTTTTGAATAAATTAAAATCATTGAGTTCTTTTGTTGCCAGTTGAAACATGATAATATTGTTTTATATTCTACACTAAGGTAATATTTTAGAATACCCAACACCATGTTAATCATGCACAACACACAACCCAAGGTTTAACATCCATTACACAAAACACGTTGTTTTTACAAAAAACAATTTATTGTTATATTTATTTAAAAAATCTAGTTATAACATAGACATTAATCATAGAAATATGAATATTAATAAATATTTTTCAAATATTATTTATAATGGTATTATATAAATAGAACATAATGATATAAAAATATATAATTTTTTTGTAAATCATGGAATTTTTTGAAAAATTTATTTTCTCTAATGATTTAATTTCTATATGCTTTTATGAGAAATAAAATAAATACATTTTTAAAACATTTAGAAATTTAATTTGATAAAAAACATCATTATGGACATCATAATTTCAAAATTAACATAGGGTAATTTTTTTACAAAATATTTCGTTCTTTTTATAAATAGTGAAAAATAATGAATTTTAATTGAAAGCATCCATTACATATAATTTTTTTAAATAGTTAAATTGATTTTAAATTAGTTTTGAGGAATAATTAGTTCAATTATAAATAAATAAATATAAAAGTTTTCTCTGCAATCAATTCACATTGAAATTATATTTAAAAATTTTAAAATAGTTGAACATTTTCACTTTAAAAACTCGTTGATTTATCCTATCACATGGGGGGTTAGTTTAAATTAATTTCTACCAATTTAGTGAATTTATTTTGTAAAAATTAATTATAAATTTTTATTTAGAATAGTATATTAATTATAATAGTTAAATTATAATTCTTGACCAATATTATAATTTATAAAAATTAAAATTAATCATGGTGATTATGAGAATTATGTCTTTACCTAGGAAAACAATTATGCTTATTCATTAAAATGCCTTATATGGGTTTATAAAAGCCATTTTATAGATATATTTATTTAAATAAAACTACTTTTATTGTTATTTTTCCATAATTGGGCCCATTATTTAAGGAAAAACTTTGAGGGAATTATCTCTTTCAAAAATTTACAAATTTTCCACTCACCTACTTTATAAAAGGCCACCCCATATCCCCAAATCTTCACATATATCAAGAACATTGGCCCAAAAAATACCTATAAAAATAAATTATATAATTACATCATATCATCATAGAATTCTTACACTGTGTAAAAATACATCAAACAATGTCCTTTTGTGCTATACAAAATCAGAAAATCAAAGAATAGGGAACGTTCATCAATGTACATTTTTGGTTAATTTCTTTTGGATGCCCATTAAATTCATTTTATTTCATGATTATATAATAAAATATGTTTATTAAATAAAATGTTTTGTTTTTATGAAAATTTAACTACTTTCAAGCACATAAACGTTTATCAAATGGGTCACAAAATCATTGTTTTTGTGTACAACAGACTACTGCATCCCGAATCGATGTCGTTAATTGTTCTATTTACACCAACCATGATTGGAAATAATGATGGAAATTATGTTCATATTTTATTATTTTTTATTTTTATTAATTTATTATGATTCAATAAACTTTTTATCACACATACTTCCAAGCTTTCTATAATGTTGGAAAATGAAGACATCATTTGGGTGTATGTTGGAAGACCACCATGCGAAGCAATGTGATTTGTTCACATTATAAATTTAAATTATTAAGAATGGTTTTAATAAAAAATATTTGATATATATGATATAAAAATAATTTTATAATGATAATATCCCATATACATCTCTTTCTTTCAATGCAACATGAAAATAGAAATAGCCTTCATAAGTATATACGGCCCACATTCACCATGAATAATGTATTTCATTAAAAATTAATATCAATTATAGATTATTTTAAATACATATATACTGAATATATATTATATATATATATAATATATATCATTCTATATATGATAAAATCATTAATAAAGTCATAGGACCAAGAACATAACAAATCAAAAATATACGAAAAGAAAAGATCTTCTTACCTGAAACATAACATTAACATGTAATTGTTAATAAATGATTAATAAAAGGTCACAAGAATCATATATATTATAATATAAATTATCATGGTTATATAATTAATTATAATAAAATTATAATTATTAGAGATGAGTATTGAACGATTAAAAAAAATTCAGACTTAAGGTAAGAGATTTTTACCCCACATGTTTTTCATGATACACAATCCATGTTCACCAAATATTTCATGTATGGAGTGTATATAAAAAACATTGATTTAATTTATTATTATAATAAATAAAATTATTATAATTTAATTATCAATTTGATGATATCACATTTATTGGGCTAAAGTTTCAATATTATCAGAGAGGAAAAAGAATTTGTTCGCCATTTCGCTTCTTTGAGACACAGGTTGTGTTATAAACCTATATTATTTTATGAGGTGAATATATTACACATTTTCCAAGTTATATAATGAATTTATTTAATTTTAATGAAATTTTAAGCTTCATGTAATGTTAATCATTCATAATGTTTATGATTAAAAGTTACCAAACTGGTAAGAATTTATTTCTACAATCTCATAGTTTATTAGAATTATTTATTATTATGCTTCTATTGATGAAATACCAAAAAAAATTATAATACCTATTACTATAATGTAGTTATTATTAATTAATTTAAGTAAATGTTATATTTTTAAAATCATAAGCACATAACAGTATAAAAATAATATATATTTTTCAAAACATAATTCACCCCTCTATTTGTTCTAAAATCTAATTTCCAAAAAAAAACATGTTATCTAAAATATTTTCAAAGATTTTTTACTCCATTGTAATTTATAAATGAATATTTTCACATGTATGACTTTTTAAAAATTCTTTTTAAAATTAATCATCATGCCATTTTCTGAAACAATCCCTTTTGGATATTACAAAAAATATGATATGAACATTAGATTTTATGTGTATGACATGAACAAAATATTCTAAGAGCATAACAAATAATTAACAAAAATATTATATAGTAACTATTCAAAAATTATTTTCAAATACTTTTTTTTCAAAATTTATATGTATTAAAAATTCGTTTTCAAAG
The DNA here is from genome assembly GCA_963277665.1 of Viscum album. Classification (NCBI taxonomy): domain Eukaryota; kingdom Viridiplantae; phylum Streptophyta; class Magnoliopsida; order Santalales; family Viscaceae; genus Viscum; species Viscum album. Next base: position 1,293,332,005 of record OY728119.1, read on the forward strand.
GGGAAAGGAAATTATCTTTAAGACATTATTTAAGTGAACTTTCAGAATTATTTTCTATCTAAGATGACATATGTTGGTGTTATTTGTTCCTTACTAGGGATATGTTCCAAGGGTAAAATTAATATTATTTTTCTTAAAGGATTCTGTTTTCATGGTATTAATATTATGAAACACTTTCATCTTCATGGATTAATAACAATATGGAACCATTTTCACATCCAAAGGTTATGTACTAATATAAAATGTTTCTTTTTTTGGGTCATGATATGATTATGAAACCCATATCTTTTCTAAAGGTTTTGAAATAATTAAATGTTTATGATTCTCATTTGAATTCATGGGTTATGATATGACGAATTATTAGAATCTTATGAAACACATATTTCACTAGATTATGGAATGGTGGGACTTATATCTTCCTCTGATGCATTAGTTAATAATTTATATCTCATAAGATATACATAGATGGAATGGGGAGTGAACCCAGTTCAAAAAGGATTTTTTCCACAATGAATTTATTATGATTATATAATGACTACTAATATGGTTTGGGGAGTGAACTCATTCTAATAAGATATCCTTGGCAGTGAATATCTGCAACTATGGTAATAATTTTACATATCTATGTGTCTTCCAAAAATCCAAGAATTATTATAATGTTATGCTCATAAGGATTATTCTCTTGGATTCTATTATGAATATTTTCCCAGGACTGGTAATATTTAAGTTATGACTCTAATTCATGATATTTTATATGTAAAATATGATTTTATAATGTTATAATGATGTTATTATACCCTTATGTTCATAATTATGCTTATTTATCTCCATTATTTACCCTTAACGAGCATATAAGATCCCCCTTTTCAATGCTTCATGTTCCCAGGTTATGAAGAGATGTATTAAGTATGACGTTTCTAAGGGGTTTACTAGTTCTAAAGAAAATAGTGGGAGTTGATCTAGTTCACTTATGGAACAATGTCCATGTTTCTAGAAACACTAATCTAAAATAGAGTTTGTGCTTCTGATTGTGTAATGTAATTAATATTGAAAAAATTAGGTAATTTCTATGTATGTTAAGCATTGGTCATTATAGAAAACAACCCTATTTATAGATAAGATTACAAATGATCCTTTTTTGAAACATGAACACACAAAAACTAAATGAACAATTAAAATTGACCATCCACCATAGATTTATAGTGGTTTGGATAATAAAATTCTTCAAATCCACTACACTAGTACTAAAATCCAAGATCATGCTGATTTTCACTACTTCTATCATTTCTCTAGGGATATGAATTCATTTTCCTAGATAAGACATGAATGAGATAAATCATTTGATACCTGATACAATAACAAGTTATTTTAACTATGATATAACAGGGATTTATAAACATAAGACTTCATGGATAATTTACTAGGGTGTTTAGAATTGAAAAAGATAATAAAAACGTTGTTTACTAATGATGATCAATTTTATAAGATACATGAGACATAAGTGATGAAATCTCTAAAATAAATTATAAGAAAGAAAATCTTCTCTAGGGGAGTTTCTAATCCAATTTTTTTTTTAATATCAGTGGAAAAATTATATAAATTGATAATTATTCTTCTTTTCAAATAAAACATATAATCACACAATGTTATTAGAGAGATATTTATATTTTTATTGTGAAAACACTTCTATTCAAATGTATTGTATTTTTTCACTTGAATATACAGGAAAAAAAATCCTTCCTTAGTTTTAAAACATCACTTCCATAAAACCAAGGATTATAATTAAATTACATGTGTGGTTATATTAGAAATACATTCTCAATAAATGATACTATTAAATAATACATTAATTGTCTTTTTTTATAAGTACTTCAAACTTGATATAATAATTTTTATTATAATGTGGGTATCTAAAAATTATGTAATGGAAAAAATAATTAATTTCTATTAAAAGTACACTAATCGTAATAAATAGTATGTTGAAGAAGGACCTATTTGATTTTGGATCACCATGTATCCAAATTCCATTGAGTTGAATATTCATATCCAAATTTATTGACATATCCATTCTTCATAGAACAAATTTATCCATATATCCAGATTTTTAAGTGTTCCCAACATAGGAAAATTGATTCATGTAGGCCTATTTCCCATGTATCCATATTTGATGAATCCAAATGAATTACATAACCATTGGGAAACATGTTTTCACTTTCACAATTTATCCAAATCACATAGCTAATTATTCCAGGTAACCAGTTTTGTTCTCTGTTTGATCAAAATACATGACTGCTCAATTAGGTGATTCATCAACATATGAAATGTTGATATTTTCGAATTCATGATTTATCTATTTCATGTTTATATTTCCTTCAAATATCTAATTGAAATATCTTATTCATTAATTCTTCAATTTCATTATATAGTTAAATGCTTAAAGTAGAAAATTGTCAGTACATTGGTAATTTTTAAAAAATCATTCAAAACATAAATATTTTAAAAACCATAATCTGATGTTTTACTATAAAAAAATGATAGACACAATTAAAAAAACATTTGGTAACACATTACGGTTATTTATGATCATAAAAACATAAATTACAAGGGATATGTTTAATAATATTAGTATTCTAATAGGGTATTCACCTAAATCAAGGTAATTTGTGATAAAAAAGATTGAATAATCTACTTTTCTCTCTATTCCTTCCATACATAGTGTTTTTATGTGGTTATGAGGTAGCAATGTTGTTATTTTTAAGTGATATTTTGATATGGTTTATGGATTTAGTATATAAATGTGGTATGTAAATATGACATAGCTATGGTATGTAGATGTGTTTGTGATATACATATGCTAATGTGGTATATGGTCATGTTATATAGGCATGGAAAGAAATAGAAGATCCAACACGTATATCATTGGGAAATTAGAGTTTAATCATCATTGGGGAAGCTAGTATGGGATACCGATTTTAATATATTTTTATGATTTCCTATAGTACACTTGTTAATAATATTTTTACAGTAAACCTTAGATGGGAAGGGAAATAGATTAGTCGGTATAGATAATGATATAATTTCATTGTTTATTAGTATGGTATTTAACATTGATATTCCACAGTACCAAGATAGTTTACAAGTAGAAACCTAGTGATTATATTTGTATAATTTCCCTTACTTATAAAAATTATTATTTTATATTAACAGGATCGAGTTAGAAATTGGGAAAAAAATTATAAACTAATGATGTGGAAGTCATTTAGTGTCAATGTTTTTTATAAAAGAGTTGTGTTTTTTTATGACCATAGAAAGTATTTTATTTTTTATAAAATTACATGAATTATTATTGGGTTAGTGTATATTTTTCTATTTATAAACATGTTTTTTGTTGGTGGTTTCTATGTTTCCATATTCAAAAGTTGTGTAATGCCTAATATATTTTATGTTTTATTCCCTCGGTGCCAAATGCCAAACTATAGCCTATTGGAGGATGGATTTAGGGTTCATGTTTGTTTTCACTAATAACCTTGGAATGTTTCCAGTAGGGATGTGTCATATAAATAAATAATTCATTTTCCTATTCTTGAAAATTAGTTTATTAAAATAACGTGAATGATAATGATGAAAAATGGAGTTCATTAGTGTTGCTGCATATAAGGTCATTTTTTATGAAGATTAAAATATCTAAATGGAAGGTGTGATATGTTGTCTTCCATGTTGTGGATATCATAAATTTTATCTTGAAAATATATATAATGTCTTATTTACTATCTTTAGAAACAAATAATGTGTTGGATGATTAAATATTAGAGTTCATTGTGCTTTCAATGAAAAATAGAAAAACCACATTATATATTTCTTATCATCTATAATTCTATAACATAATACATATTTTTCATTAAATACAAACAAAAAAATAAAAAACCTATAAAACACAGGTGATAGCAATATGATGTTAAGTTAAAACAATTGAATGGTATTGTTAACCATCATTTGGTTTGTTATCGGGTGAACCACATTCTAGAAAATGTGAAAAATATTAATGTTTTTTTACTTGGATGTACATATATTATACAATATTGAATATTGATTTCATGTTTATTTATTTTTAGATATCATGTTTTTTAATGAAATAGATAGATATGTTTACATATTTTTAATGATTTATAATAATTTTCTAAATGTTTTGAAATAAATTATAAATATGAGGTATACTTTATAAAGAGTTATGATGCCTTGATATATTTTATTTTTTTATAATCATTTGATAAAAAAATTATACATTTCATTCATATTTTATTAAATTAATTGATGTTTTCCCTTGTTAGTTTTCATCTATAGTGCTATGGGAACTCATTTAACCAAATATTCCATTCCCTCTATAACTATAACTAGGGTTCTTTAAGGACAATGGGAATATGGAATCATTACCAGGAATTAAAATATGCCTAAAATCAATTGTATTTCCCTAGGAGGAATTCAGTTCCTTTTTTTAATCTTAGTGATCTTTATCGACAACATTTAATAATAATGATGATCTGAGTATTTTGAGAACAAATATTTCATTGTGTAAATTTTTTAAAGGAATGTTATAATCACTATACTATGGGAGAATGAATTCATTCCAATTGAATATGAGAATTACATCATTACACATGTTATAATTTATTTGGATAGATCCACCTGTGTCTAAGTTAAACCTAAAATTTATTGGAAGGAATATAAATAACTATAAAAATATATCCAATTTAAAATTTCATTAAATGTTATAAATAAAATTAATAAATTGATACATTATTTGGGGTGTTAATCCAAGTTTATTGGAAATAATTTTTCTCAAAAGAAGTTAAAGAATTCGGTAGAAGTCGTGATTTATTTTTTATAAAATGGATCCTTAAAGATCAATGGTACTGGTAAATTGAGGATAAATAGATATGAGTAATAAAAAGTGGTTATACTTTTTAGAAGGAATTTGAATCAACCTCCATAGTGTTATACAAATATTCGAATTGAGACTCAAAATAACATTCAACCACCAGGGATTTTTAACAAATGCAATGACTAGTAATTAATTGATTCTAAAATAGAGGACTAATGATAATATCTATTATGTAGAAAACGAATAAACAACAGTTGTCAATAATTTGGAAGAGGTAAATAATTTTTGAAATATAATATATTTTCATATAGATTAATTAAATGTTTTATATTACTAATTAAAGAATGTACTGAGAAATTACATATAATTTATTCATGAGTGGGAATACAATATAAAATCCCTATAATGGAGTTGATATTGGAGCATTGTATTTTCAAAATTTAGTTTATTCCAACATGTGAGGTCCCATAAAACATATGAGAACTAGAGGATATTGATATTTTAACAATGCTTATAGTAATTATACTGGTATGGGATGCATAATTTTTATGTAAAGAAAGAGGTGATGGAGTGTGTCAATGATATTAGACATGATATAAACAAACAAGAATGATAATTAAAATATTATTATCATACAGTGATATCGATTACACATCAATTAATGTTGAGTTTTACACTGTGAAACATGGAATAATACATGTTGTTTCATCAATTATTACTCAAAATAAAAATATAGTTGTTTATAATAAAATCCACATGGGGAATAATCTATAATAAACCCTACTCAATAAAAGTTGTATATTAATAAATATTTTAAAGAGGCATTAGAAGTTTCCATGCAGGATAAAAATAGAGCCTTGATATTTCCATGTGAGAATTTGGATCTATATATGATATTTTAGTGAATAAAATGAAATCTAAAACAGTTTTGAGTATTCAAATGTAAGTACAACAATTTAAACACAAAATTAAAACATAGAAATTACAGTAATTTTTGGAAAGAGGGATATTCCTTGGTTATTTATCAATTAGTGAATATTATAAATCATCCAATATGAGGCTCAATAATATTATGGAGAGATATTATATATAGTTTACCAATGATAATACAAAATAGATAAATAAATGTAAATTTAGGGAATACATAAGATGCATTGGATGGTCATAAAACAAATTATGAATCACCTAAATAGACAACACATGAAAAAGAATTTCAAATTCATATTTTAAAGGGAAGAAAGAGTTAAAATATGACCATAGTCCACCGGAAGAAGGAACATAACTGATAAAATTTATTAATATAATAATATTGTGATAATTATTCTCAAATAAAAATCAATGAAATAGATTTTTTTACAAAATAATTTTCCTCTCATAGTTGGCTCACACATAACAAAAAGAACCAATAATTGTTGAATCTTATTATAAGTCCAAGAAAAAATAACATGATCAAATAAAGATGAATAAAACATTAAATATTGTTTAGAACTAATATAATAAAAAAACATTTAGAATAAAATGGATATCAAAGAAAATAATGATTAATAATGTGAGTGTTATTCATAATAATAAAATGTTTTGTTATAAAATATTTGCTCAAATCAATGTATATCATATTAAAAACACATGTTCACATATATTGAGACAATATTTTATCCCAAAAATCATGGATGTTTCACATTAAATAATGCTCAATATCTATAAAATTTATAAAAATATTAAATTTTGTAATATGTAACTTAATGAATAATTCAAAAATGATAAACACGTGGGTTTTTAAAATTGTGATGATGGGAAGAAGGTATCCCATAATGGAAATTTATAAATGACATACAAAATAAACTATGTTCATTGTATACAAGCTTATAATCAAACATGAAAATTTTGAATTTTTTAAGAGGTATTATTAATCCCAACATCTTCTTGAAGTGATTGAAATCATAGTACTTATTTTTGGTTTACAATATCATAATTGGTTGAAAAAATTAATAATCTATCTATATACTTTTATAGATTATGAATTCCATGTTTTAGATGTTAATTATTAAATAAATCAACCAATTTATTTCACATGTAGTAAATAAAAAAGAATACAGTAATTTTATTTGTCTTGAAAAGAGTGTTAATTAGACATTAAAAATGTTATAACTACAAAATTATAAACCAATTTCAACACTAATAACTATTCATGAAAAACATGAAAATAAGAAATATTAAAAAGATGTTAATAAAATAATTTTATAGTGAATTATTATATATTATATTAATTTTGTTGAAAAAAGATAATTCATTATATATATATTATAAATATTGTAACATTATTTCAATGTTATCCAAAGGTGAGAACCATATATAAGTGAATTAAATCATGAGTCATTTTTTAAGTACCCTGGATCATGGATTGAAATATGTTGTAGTGAAATTAGTAATATTTATTTCCATATTCTGATGTGGATAGGGAATAAGATTTTATATACATAGAATCCATAAGTTTAGGATAATAAATTATAAGGATTGCATATGTTTATTAGATCGGTAATAAATAGAAATTTACTTCACCTATACAACTCAAGTAATGTATATATATAAGAAATGTGTCTACATAAATAACTTGGATAGGGAAATAAATTGAGGATCTTAGAGATAATGTGAGGATCTCAATGATTTTTTTTGATAAAATAATGGTATTCGATCTCATGAAAAATCCAATATAGTGTCCATGATAGTGGAATATTGAAAATGGGTATAACCATACCAGAAGAACATTGGACAATATAATCATTAATGAGTATCAAATTAAAATTTACTCATCGGTGGCATATATTTTAACAATATCATTCGTCCAACTATTGGCTAAAAAGTATTAGTCATATCTCGATATTCAACAACCTATCTATATTTGAGGTTTGATATATACCATCTCACTATATATATTTGTTATTTTACAGGGATTACTATTTATGAAATTTATTATATACAATTGTTTTATTATAAAAGTGAGATAAATTAAGTAAATTTGGGGAATTTTATGAATAATTTCAACAAGTGATAGCTTTTATATCATGTGGAAGAAATTATATTTTCTATGGGGGTTCCTATGGTATAAAAAATATAAAGATATATAATCTATTTGGATAAAAAATAAGTGTTGTTGGAGTATGTATATCATTAATAGAAAAATCATCTTGATTTTTATATATGTAAATATTCATGTTTATTAAAATTTTATTTCTAAGATCCTTCTATTATACAATGCCATTATAATGAACAGTCCCAAATTACCTAACAACCCATAACCCGATCTTTCCCTCACATAGATCGAAGGTTCTTATAGAACCCCATGGACTAGAAACTAGAGTGTGTATATCAATAAAATTATTTTTGGAATAACTTATCAACAAATAACTTAAAATAATTTTATAAAATATTCATAATATTGTTATTATTAAAAAAAATAAAACAATATAAAAAATTACGATTTATGAAAAGCAATGTACCCAGATACAATGAAAATCCAAATTACTCAAAACAATTAAAACCATACTCTATATGACAGTATTTCAGCACTAGACTCCCACACCCTACCTATTTTTTTTCTAATACCCTATGGAACATTTTCATTTTCTCAACAAGACAAAAATGTTCGGATACACCCAAAGGTATTTGGAGGGTGTGAGAAAACGATACCAGTAAGTAACTACAATGTGTGTCATAAGAAGTCCTTATATAGAAAACCAATTAATCAAAAATTAAAAAAACATGAGGAAAGAGATACAAAATTACAAAATTAAATAACAAACATGGATAAACCAACCCTTTCACAGTTTATAGAGTGTACAAGCAACCTAGTTTCCAATGTATTTCTATAATCATTCCAAACTAAATTTTCAATTATTATCAACATAGAAATCAAGAACACTATATAAATATTTCATTTTCAATGAGAATTATTTTAATGATATTATGATCATTAGGTCAAATGGTGTGCACATTATCTTTTAATAAAATTTCAAGTGGGTATGATTATTCCCCTGAGAGAAGCTTGATTCCATAACATAGTTAAACAAGTGCCCAAATTACCATAGATGAACAAGTCTAGAATAAAATAGGAACCCCTTATGGATGGTGACCAACCTCATCATCAATCAATTTTTTTAACATTTCATTGTTATATAGGAAGATTTCATCATTAAATCTAAAAAACCACACCATAAAACCATTTGTTAACAACAATAAGGGAGAAATCCAATTTCAATAACATTTTCAAAGAAAAAACATTTTATAAAAAACATTTATCATTCTTCCAAAAACCAATTCAAAATCCATTTATAATATATTTACATAATAAAATATCTTCTAGTCCGTTTATAAATAAAATTCAAGGAGTGAAAAAACTAGGTTTTCAGATCAAATCCAATCCATGAGACCACCTACCTTAATTTTTGATATCATCAATCACCCAACAAGGGGTCCACTAATAGAGAGACAAAGGTATTTAATAAATTAATAACTTAATATTGAAAAAAATTAAATAACCAACCTTCATTAATTATAAATAGAAAAAAGTGATTGGGAGAGAAAGAAAACCCAAACCAAATTTACTCTCAACGAACACAGAATAATGAAATGAGATCCATAAAATGATTCCCAAAAAATGATGGATATATTAGAAACCCAATAAGATCACTTAAAAAACATTTATATATAATCAATATCTCTAATATAATTTACCATTCTCGAAGTGAATTTTATCTCTAGAAGAATGGATAATAATGATGAGAAATAGGCGTATACATTAGAAAAACTAGATACATCACTATTTGATCTGTTGTGAACAAGCACCAGGAGTAATGGAATGTCCAAAATCGTTAATAAGACCTCATTTTATAAGAGTATTTTCCACTACAAGAATAATTATTCAATTAGGTTTTGTATCAAGTCCTAAAATCATAATTGATGCTAATAAATTCACATTTCATGGTTTGGATTCCCAACCTATGAAACCAAGTGCTAATCGCACACCCCCTTCGAGGCCCCTGGAATATTTTCATTGTTTGGAAATATATATTGGAAAACCATGAACATACCATTTTAGATTCATTTTCCCCAAGTAACATATATTTAATGTAAAGACCACACGATTTTTTAATTATGTATGCTCTTAACTATGTTCCCTCTTATAGGACTCAAAGTAATACTTCTTTTTTCCCTAAAAACCCATAGAATTTTCCAAACTATGTGAAGACCATACCCATTCCCGTATACCTTGAAAAATATTAAAATGTAACCCAAAAAACAAAAGAGAATACCTCAACCAAATATGATCAAAATTGAGGAATGTATGTACATAAAAGAATCACTGGTAAGTGAAAATTATCTACACCATATTACTTTCCTCCCATATAAATCTAAGTGAAATTAGTTTTTCCCCTAAAGTGTAAAGTCCACATCTCCCTTCTGAAAGGATCACTCACTCATGTATTATGGGAATCAGAACTCAGCTTCCATAAAACATAAACCTACAATGTAGACCATACATCTATATCCTTTTACTATGAATTAACAACTCCAAGTGGTTTCACAGTTAAATAAATATCATGTTAAATGTTGATTTCTTTTTAATTAAAAATCTGGTACAAGTCCAAATGATACTTTTTGAGTTTTTATAAATGGAAAATTTATAGATGAAATGTAATTATGCTGGTAAATTCCTGTGTTACACTACCTTTCCATGTTTCTCAATGTTCACAGTTAGACCCACATAACATTAAGTTTGATTTAAATTCTTTTTGAACATATAGTGACCCAACTGGGGAGATACATTCTAAAAAACAGTGCCACAAACTAAAAAATATAATGTAAAATGAATTTTATTCACATAATAATTGTACTATCTTGGTACTATCACCAAACATTGAACACCCAATAGGATATTTAACATTGAATCAAAAAAAATTCGTCAAATGATGGAAATTTCAGAAACATTGGATCAATTGAGATGACAACCAGAAGGATAACCATACAAATATATGAAGGGTTCCATTTTTTTTGAAAAACTTGTAAATTTTATAATAAAGAAATTCATCCATAACCAAATTTATATATCATGTACATGTAAAGATTAAGACACATGCATGAAGTATATATTATTAAATCTGGTTAGTCATTTCTATCTGCCAATCCGACTGAGGCAAATATTCTATACTAGACAATACCTAAGGTCCCATTACCTCATAGAGACCCTATGAAAACTGATATGTAAAATGAAGGTCCTAATCTAAGCAAATGGTTGACAGAATCCCAAATAGCCGAATAATCTCTTCATCATAAAACTTCCCTATATCAACCATAATAGTCGTGTCATGAATGGTTTAAAATGATCCATTTTGGCCAACCAATTGATCACCAACCAAATGGAAATATTACCTCTGTGTTTTTAACACAATGTAACAATGAAATAATTCAAAATATCATTTGAAATAATTTTTTTAATGAGGATTCTTGTGAAAAATTTATGGATTATATTTTATAGGATTAACATGTCAGAATATATAACACCATGAAAAAATTTAGCTATGTAGTATTTCAAACGAGGAAACCAAAAATGAAGCAATATGTCATAAAAGATTCATATAATCATTGGATAGAAAAGAAATAATAAATGGTGAAAATAACCGGAAATATTATTTCTTATAGATAAAGGAACAATATATTATCTCTTAAAAGAAATTATAACCTCCAAGGATAGAGACCACACATTGATAGTCACAACGTTATATAATTATTATCCAACACTATGGAATTTACTATTTATCTATTTCTCCAGATAAACATTTTAATGAGTGATATTATCACATAAACACATACCAATACATTAAAAAACATGTCTTACATGTGTCCCAAGTGTATTTGGGTAATGATTCCCCTAAATGTGTGTTTTAGAAATACATATTTCTAAAAACTATTACTATTTGAAAAATTGTCTCTACATGAGGTTAAAATATTAATGTGAAAATGTATATGAAATACTTGTTTTCTCATATTATATTGTTAAACATTCCCAAAAGAGATAGAGACACCATCACTGGATGGAATTTTGTATCTTTTAATTTTCTAAATTAGGAATGGAATAATTCCTCCCATCAAGTCGAATATGAGATGATCTATAAGGGATTATATGATCACCCTGAATAAGAATGAGTCTCAACCCTCAAACTAATGTGTCACAGAAAACCCACAAATTTTGTACCAGCATATAGTAATGTTAGAATCACATTTATGGTAAAATTTCACCTTAACCCCTTGAAATGTGCTTCAAACATCAAATCCAATATGAACATCACCCCTTTCTATTTGATAGTAGTTAAATTTTATGCAAGATTCATAAAATCCATTAAGAACCACTAATAATATCCCATTAAACCTATAAAGCCATTAATCTTAAGGAAATTATGTTGTTATTCCCATGTTTTAAAAACCCTCACCTTTTTATGTTTAAATTAGGCACTATGTTTTGATATCATTGGTCCCATGAACCAAACATCCTGGACCTAAAATACTCACATTGATAATTTTGAATAAAGAGAACGATCTTCCAAAATTTACACAACATGCCTCAATTTACACACATGAAATTAGTTAGTCCTATAGTGCACCATGATTTAATCCATAGATACCATGAAAAAGGTTTTAAGATAATAAAGAAAAATATTATTCATCATTTCCAAAAAAAGAAAATTAGGGCATTGGTTTGTTCAAATAGCATCATAATATATAAGAAATTTCCAATCCTACTTTTTAATTTGGTCTTTAGAATATATTTCTTCCTGATTATGAGTTGGTGATATCGAGAACAAAGATCATTTTAAGAAAACCACTTTTTCCATCATAATCAGTAGAAAAATTCATCTATATATGAAATGTGATATTTTTATTAATATTTACATGATATAGGCTTCAATAAATAATACATAAAAAAATTGTTCCATATGCATTACAGAAAAAGAATGGTGCCTATTCATGGTGACATATATAGGAATTTAAAGACCTTGGATCCCAAGTTATCCAAAAAATATTAAGATCGTTATATAATGATGCAGATATACAGTACTATTTTATTGATATTAGTTTATATATAATCACTAATTCAATCAAGAAATCAATCTCTTCCTCTAGAGGAAATCATGAGAAGTCAATTAAAAAAACATTTGGAAACATATTGACAATTAGAGGAAGACTACAATTGATGGATTTATTTTCCAAATTGGTTATAGATAAAAACAGAAACTTATTAATCAATTTAAAATATGACCCTACTAGACCAGAACATAGACCCCATTATAACCAAAAAATCATAGGGGGTCAAATTAGAAGAAGTTAAGTATACATAATAATGATAAAGATATATTAGATCCTTATGAATGAACAATCAATCTATCTCAATAATTTAATTGATGAGTTTCATATCCCATAAAGAGTTTCACTGAACTGTGCACTATGATGGTGGGACACAATACCTCAAGCACATCCCCTAGAATTCCAGAGGCAGCCCACATGTAGTACGGTTTTTGGGTTTGTTCATGGGGAGACTATTCACTCATGGATAAGAGTAAGCATGGTAGGTAATGATAGATAATCAATAATGTAATCATATTTTAGAAACATAAAATAGGGGAAACATCTCAATAAAATAAAAATATTCCATGAAATAAAAGTCAATAACTAGAAGAATATGAATAGTCAAAATAAAAATAAAAAGATAATTTAAATGATGCTATATAAAATTTGAGTACATGGAGTAGGGGAGACATGAATATAATGAATTATATACAATACAATCCAAAAAAACAAAGCACTGACACAATAAGAATCTCGAACATTATATTAGTCCTCTACCCCAATCGCCATCCTATGGTAGAAAATCGGTCAAGTATAAGATTCCACACACATCCCTTTATCCATATCTACGATCATAAAATATGGTTGGGTGTGAAGGATGTTTCATGAAGGGTGTGAGAAAAAATCTCTATAGTCCACCATCCACGGTGTCTAGACCAATCCATTTCATTCAAAAAAATAAATTATAGTGTCCCATTATATGAAAATTAGGGAAATAAGTAAATACATAATAAACACCTTGGTTCCAGTTCCAAAAAAGTCTCCCAACCAACGCCACATACTTTTCCTGAGACAGATGTCTTATAGAAGTATATGTATAAGTGATAATATGTATACCAGTATTGTATTGTAATATAGATGAATATATATATTAGATGACATAATACAAGTGCGGGTGAATATTTTGTTTAAAAACTCTATATTTAAACAAATAAGAATGAATTTAGTTTATGTGGACTTAAACTAATACAATTCACAATCAATTCAATTTACCACAACTGCCTTGGATCTAATAGATATGATATGATGTAATACTATATGTATTGTAAAAAATCACATTCTAATTGAATACAATGATCAGAGTAATACAAAAGAAAAATATTCTACCATATATTGTATAAAACCTATCAATACAATATGAATCGTAATTGAAATAATTACAATTTAATTGAATATGAAAAGAAAGGGGAAACAATACAATTCCATTTCTTATACACTTTCATAAGGTATCTATTTGTATATTTTCCTTGATTTACAATAAACAATTCTCCCCCAACATGTAACTGTATCACCTTTTATAAAACATTCTTCCCCCTTTTATAAAACATTATCCCCCTTTGTAATTTAAAAAATGATTAGGGTAATATTGAGTACTCTTGAAAATGTTAGAGAGAAAAAAATTCAAAAATTGAAATGAATACATACAATGCATTACTGTAAAATGTTTAGATAAATTTAAAGAACATCCAAGAAAGAATTATACAACAAAAAGATAATTTTTTATCTTTATTTTTCTTTCATGATCAACTCATGAAAAACATACTTCATATCTTTTATCTATTTCATGTCTTTTGTAAATGAATCATTTGAGATTTGAGAAGCTGTTGTTGGTCTCCAAAAAGTTGATATTGGTTTTTCATTGTGTCTTCTTGCACAATGATAAATTCTTCAAGTGTATCAATTATATTTTCATATCCTTGTTTTCTTTAGCCAAGAACTTTTTTTGTTTCATTAAAAAATCTATTTCATATTTTAATGATGAAACCTTTGAGAATTCTGATTGTATATAACAGAACTTGTCTTGCTATTCATTCACTGAAAGATTATCATCACCATGAAATTTTGGAATATGATTCAACCTGTTGATTATTTCCTAATCAAAATTATTAAAATAAATAGAAAGATAATTTCAGAGCCTCTTCATGCTTTCAATCGATTGATCATGTTCATTTACTAAGAATTCTATTTTGTATGACCACCTAGTCATCTTGTTGTATGCCTTCTTATGAGGAACCAAAATATCTCTCAAAACATTTTAATCAGCTTCTATTGACATTACACTCTTTCTAATCTGTCTTACTAAACTGAATTTTCTCAATTGATTATCTATAATATAGTCAATTTTTCCTTCAATTCTAGGAAAATAAAGAATATCATTTTCTATTCTTCTCAAAACATAAACAATGTAATCTATTTTCTACAATGATATTATATGTTCTGAATTAGTATCATCATTGTATGACTCAAGTTCATTTGATTGTCTTGAGTCTTCAATAGGATATTTTCCATTATATTTTTCATTTTCCAACATTTCAACTTCTTTTTTTCCGCTCTTTCTTCTTCTACTTTGTCATTGTGAAAAATAATTTCTTAGTATGAGAACATTGATCCATTTTCATAACTGGAGAAGGAATCATTGGTAACTGAGTCTCTATAATTGAACTACTATGTCATTGACATGAGAATTCATTTGTAATACTTAATTTTTCATTCGAAGAGAAGATTCTTCTATACACTTCTTATAACTCTGAATAAATTCCAAAAGAAAGTCTTCTTCCTCTTCTGCACATTCATGAACTTCTTCCACTATTTTATTCCCATTCTCATTCTTTGGAAGAGTCTATATGATTGTTTCTTGTTTTACTTGTTCTGTTAGTTTAGAACTATCCAACTCAATGCCTTTTAGGATTTTAGCAACATCAAAATCTTGAGATTTTATTTTTAAAAGAGCCTTGTTTTTCTTCTCATCATTTAGAGTATCTTCTACCCATATCATCTAAGCTATAGATTCAGATGGATCAAAACCAAATTTAGAATCACCTTATTTTCATTGTTCTTTCGACTTTCTCAACTTTTATACAATATTTTTACTGTATTTTGTTCTTTTCATTGGCTTTTCACTGATTTCAGTATCATACTTTTGAGAAAAAACAACTATTATAACTAATTTTATTAGAATCGGTGCTGATTTATTTGGTGCCGATTATTCTTCCACATCAGTGAAAAATAGTTGATTCTTGATCAAAACAAACATACAATTTCTTCAGTGTATTCTTACTTATCCAAGAGGGCTTCATCTCTTTCAATTTCCCTTTTAGAGGAATATTACAAAACTTCAAACATTCAAGAATGAACATTTCATGAGTAGATAGATACATGATAATACAAGACTTTATAGATTCATACTTAACATTGTTTATAGTTTCAAAAATGTAAACCATGAGATTTACGTTTCACATTTTTACAAGATAATCTAGTATAAAAATAACAGAAAATTTAAGAGTTCTCATATCCCTTTTCCTTGGAATTAGAAACCCTTACATCCAAAGGAAAAAAAACAGTTTTCAGTAGAAATATGAGATACCTATCTTTTCTACCCATTGATAAGAAATAGTGAATTTTCAACTCTTTCCTCGTAAAACATACCAAATTTTTTAGGTATCTTATGATATCGGAAAAAGGAAACACCTCCAGTATGAACATTTATAAGGTGTGCTTATGGTTTTACAGACATTGAAACTTTTCTATCATACATAGAAAATTTAATCATCATATTCTTATCAAAATACACCATATTAAATAATTTTCTAACCTCTTCAACAATAATTGGATATTGAGATATAGGTTTCTCAACACCCAGATGTTCCCAGCCTTGGAGTAAAATAATTATCTTGATTGTTGTGTAATATCAGTTAAAAAAAGCCTAGAAACTAAACATTTTCTGAAGAAATAATTCTCTGGGAATGTATTAGAAGAAATTTAGAATGGATTTTTGGTAGAAGACAAATACCTCAATATGAGTGGAAAAAAGAAAGATCGTTCTGTGTCTTTAAAAAGAGAGGTAGAGCTTCGTTGTGAAATATTAAAAACTAGTTTGGGTTTTAGGAGGGGGTCATCTATTTATAAGAAAATTTTAATGACCATTGGTCTTCTACGAGATAGATTAGAAGATAAATAATTCAACATTAGAGAATAAAAGAGGTGTTTTTATAAAAAAAATTAAAAAGTTTAAAACTGAGAAATAATAACATGAGAAAAGACAATACAAAAATAATAGAGAATGTACCTGTGAAATATTTCATGTATGTGGCTGGTTTCATAGTACTATGAATGTAAATACATAATAAAATACAATAATAATATGAAAATACAATCAAAAATCATACTAATGAAAAAGAAATATAATACGATCTATTTTTAAATCGATGGAATGAAATGAAATTACCATAGGTTGTCATGCCGATGGAAAACAAAGTCATTATCATAGGTTTTCAAGAAGAAGTAAAAGAAATTCATTAGCATAGGTTTTCATGATGATTGTAAACTGAGTCATTAACATAGGTTTTCAATCGGATGGAAAACAAATTCATGAGCATAGGTTTTTAATCCGATAACAAATATAGTCATTACCATAGGCTTTCAAGGAGATGTAATATAGTTTCATTACCATAGGTTTTCAAGACAATAGAAAACATAGTCATTACCATAGTTTGTCGAGCTGATAGAAAACAAAGTCATTACCATAGGTTGTCAATCTGATGAAAAATAGAGTCATAACTATAGGTTTTCATGCCCATGGAAAACAAATTCATTACCGTAGGTTGTCAAGCGGATTAAAAAATTGAACAGAATGTCTAAATAAAAATGAAGTCGAATTTCATAACTATAAAAACAAATAATATAAATATAACTAATCTTAAAGAATTAAGATAAAACAAAATATAAAATGTGAAAAAAATAATATAAAATAGGTAAATAAAAGTGAAAAAGGCAATCATTCTCCTCTTGGAAAAGGAGTGTTTTAATGTAAGATGAAATGTAAAAACAGAAATTAGATGTGAATGATTATTTTTGTGTAATCATTTCTAGTTTCTACTTAATAAATTCACATATATTAGTAGGTAATGGTTTTGTAAAAATTTCATTAAGTTGTTCTTTCATTCTGATGAATTTTAATATGATATCTCTTTTTTGTGTGTGATCCCTAAGAAAGTGATGGCTAATATATAGGTGTTCTGCATGTGAGTGATGTGGTAGGTTTTTACTAAGATCTATGTCACTACTATTATCAAATAGTATTTAAGTTTTGGAAAAAACTCATTCCATAGTCAGTGAGTGTTTTTTTTCATCCAAAACACTTGAGAACAACAAATTCCAGCCACTACATTTTTAACATCAGTAGTGGAAAGTGATACTAAGTGTACTTTCATGAATGACCAAGAAACTAAAGAATCTGTTAATGAATGAAATGTCCCAGATGTACTCTCTCTATCCATTCTACCTCCACCAGATTCAGCATTTGAATTTTTTTTAAAGAATCATTTCTAGAAGGATTAAAAATACCTAAATCTAATGATCCTTTCAAATACTAGAAAATCCTTTTCATAGATTTTAAATTTGTTTCTTTTGGATATTACTTTATATCTTACACATAAGAAAAATGGAAACATTAATTTTGGATGACTAGTTATCAAGTATAAATAACTTCGTATCATACAAATAAAAGTGGTTTCATCCACTGGTTTCCCAATTTCATCAAGATAAAGTGTATTTCAGGTACCGATTGGAGTGCTAATACTTTAAGTGTTTCCATATCCATTAATTTTTGAGTAATACCTTAATATACTTATATTGATATGTATGGGTTCCTTCTGGATTTGATAGATTTAAAAACCTAAAAATAATGTTAAGTCACCCATCATACTCATTTCAGACTTATATTTTATCAGTTTCATGAAATAATCAGTTAGAGATTGTTGAGTTGATATGAATATAATTTCATCAACATAAATTGGTACAATCAATTTTTTTTCATTTTTATAAAAAAGAGTTTGATCTCATGTACCATTTTGATAATTGTTTTATAAAATAAATAATGCATGTATTTTAAACCATTCTCTTATGGCTTTTTAAGGACATTCAAATCTATGGTATGATTAAAAACATGATTAGGAAGTTTTGGATCTAAAAATAGGAGGGTTTTCTACCAAAACATTTTTTTTACAAAACCATTGTGAAAAGGACATTTTACATGCATTTGAAAATGTTTGAAATTGATGTGTGCTACAAAGGCTAATAGAATTCGAATAGATTCAAATATAGATACTGGAGCATAGGATTCTTTATAGTCTATACCCACCTATTGATTATATCCTTTAGAATCAAGCCTTGCATTATTTCATACAATTACTCCATTTTGATGACATTTGTTCATGAAAACCAATTTAAACCAATTATATATTTTTTGTAGGTCTTTCAACCAATGTCTAGACATGACTCCTTTCAAATTCATTTAGTTCATCTTTAATTTATATAATCCAATATTTATAACCTATCACCTAACTTGGAGTTTTAGGTTCAAATTGAGATAGAAAAGAAAGATGTTCTATTTCATTTATCAATAAATTTCTAGTTTTCAATAGTTGATTTACATCTCCAATGATATTATAACAGGGATGATTCCTATGTAACAACTGATCTAGGTTATATAAAACATGTTCATAAACATAAGATAAGAAGTATTTTAGGTTAAATGTTTCAGAAACATTTTTTTGAATATTTTCTTTATTAGAAGAGTTTTCAAACATAGGCTGATAATCAGTTTGTGAAAATACATCATTTGATGTAGTTCAGGATTGTTTATAAACAAAGGGGTATGTTTTATCAAATTTAAAATGCACTGTTTCTCTAACTGTACAAGGCTGTTCTTTAAAAACATTATATTCATTAGAAGTTGAGGAATAACCTAGAAAGATTCCATTATCCGATATGGGTGTGAATTTATGTAAATTATATTTCATATTAAATATGAATATATTACATCTGAATACTCTGAAGTATGAAACTTTAGGATTTCTTTAGTCCCCAATTCATATATTGTTTTATTAAGAAAATGTCTAGTTAAAACACGATTTATTGTATAAAATGTATCACTAACAGCTTCAGCCTAGAAATTATTAGCAATTGGGTATTCACATAACATGGTTCTTTTCATTTCCTAAATAATGTGATTTCTTCCCTCAACAACACCATTTTGAATGGGTTTTATTGGAGCGGAAAAATTGCGAGTAATACATTTCATACTACAAAAAGATTAAAATTCAAAAAAATTTAATTCACCCCCATGATCACTACAAATAGTCATCATTGGTAGGTTTTTCTCATTTTTAACATGGAATCAATATGTTTTGAAATTGAAAAATGATTCATATTTCTTTTATAAAAAATTAACCTATGTAAATCTAGTGTAGTCATCAACTAAAGAAAATAAATAGTATTTTTTTTCCAATGCTTCCATTTTGTGTAGAAAAGAAAGATCAATGTGTAGTAATGTAATTAATTATAAGTTGAAATATCATTTATTGATTTAAATCTAGTTTTATGATTCTTTCCATATTGATGAGGATCAAAAACATTTTAATAATCAAACCAACAATCCAGTAAATCAATAAAAAGTATTTTCCTATAATGTTTACAATGGTTTCTAGAGATACAATGTCATATCATTCTACACCATAACCCATATTTTCCTTCCATTGCACTAAATCAAGGTCAGTATTCCTCCTAATGACTCCTATGATAATTGTGTATACATTCTCATTCTTATGAGTAGGAATAATAATTTTTGACTTGGAATTTTGAACAAAACACATATCATTCCTAAAATTCAGAAGGTATCTTTCATCATATAATTGAATTATGTTGATAAGGATGTGATTAAGTCCTTTAAAAAATAAAACAATTGAAATTAAAACATTACTAACAAAAACAATATTACCTCTTTTGTTTATTTTGAGATGCTTTAATATGAGCCTGAATAGTCTTTATCATTATCATTGTCTCTTAAATATGTTCTGAAACTATATATTTCCTCTAACCAACTTTTTCCCAACAAGTTTGACTTTGACATCTCTAACCATAAAATGACTTATTTGGAAGCATTTTAATACTAGAATGGAATCTACTGATATAGTATAATTATGATGAAGGTAAATAATGATTCACAAACCTTGAAAGTCAAATGAACCTAATCTCAACATGTCTTACAATATTTGAATTGTCCTTTCAAACTATCTGTTGATTTGAGGGTGATATGTATTACTCAAATAAATCCTAGTATCCAAATACTTCTAAATATTCATCAATAATTTTAATGTAAATTTTGGATTTCAATCACATAGAATCGATAGATGTGAACTATGAAGTACTAAAATTTCATTAATATAGATTCTTAAGGAAATCAAGAGGTAAATATTTTATTAAAGGAAATGGGTTGATTCTGTAAGAAAATCAATAATAACCCATATAATAAAATTTCTTTAATGGGTCTTTGATAATCTAACAATGAAGTCCATAGTAATGAAATCCCACTTCCCCTTAGTAATAGGTAAAGGTTGCATGACTAATCATGGATGGTCTATCACAAAATTCACTTGTTTAAAAACTAGACACCTTTACACATAGTAAGAAAT
This sequence comes from Viscum album, assembly GCA_963277665.1. Lineage (NCBI taxonomy): Eukaryota > Viridiplantae > Streptophyta > Magnoliopsida > Santalales > Viscaceae > Viscum > Viscum album. The sequence goes on from OY728119.1 coordinate 1,293,353,752, forward strand.
ATCTCTCTTCATCGTATCCCAAAAAAATAATTACTTTTAGTATATATAAATATTTTTATTATTGTTGTGTATAGAGAAATTTGAGTTATGAACATCATCTAATTATTCCATTTTTATCTTAGGAATTTATAGAACACATAATCTTTTTCCAAATTTTATAATTTCATCCTCATACACAAAGCATACCAATCTTCCATCTATAATGGATTAAATTTAATTTTGAAAATTTTCATAATTAAATTGTTGATATTTATCATCCCTAGTAAAGAAGGTTTAGAAATCATGTGAAAAAAGATTCCTGTTTCCATTTCATAAATACTCCCCATATCCATATTTAAAAAATCTATGAATATATGATCTTTCTCAATCCTAATTAGGGTAACGATTACATGATCTTTCCACATTAATGCATCTTATACAATTTTTTTCTACCGTGGAAGTGTATTGAGATATCCTAATATTTGAGTAATTTGAGCCATCTCCTTTACCACATGTTCAGTTTAGTTGGTGTGAAGATGTATTTCAGTCTCTAGTGATCTATATATATCTGACATATTTCACCATAACGATTGAATCTTCATATCATTAAAGAAAATATTATGGATGAAAAGTCAAGAACATGAGTTGGATAATTTTTTACATTACTATTAAACTTACTTGATTCTTATCTAAAAACTTTATCATTTTTTGATAAGGAAAAAAACTAATACATTATTCAATGCATCACTATATATCAATAACCCATCATTTTTATGGTAGAGTTCAAATCAAAGAATTAAATATTTTTTTCATAAGTTCCTAAATGAATTTTTCACATTCCTCTTTCCATTCAAGCCTAATCCATTTACATGTTATCTTGGTTAAAAGGTTTGGAAATATAGAAAACTTATAAAAAAACAAGTATAGTAACCTACTAACCAATAAAACTACCTACCTCAGTTCTTTTTATTGGTAGTGGGAATTTTTGATTGCCTTTATCTTCACAAGATCAACTGATAATCCATCCTAAGAGACAATATGGACAAGAAAAGGAATTCCCTAAATCCAAAATACACACTTGATAAATAATCGATATAACTCTTTCTTTTTAAGAATCTCAAGAATAAACCTCAAGTGATTTTCATGGTCTTCATAACAATTAGAATATAACAAAATATCATCAATGAATACTACACAATAATTAATCAAGATATTCAATGAATTCCCTATTCAAAAGATAAATTTAAATAAAGGTTACATTATTCTATCCAAATGGAATTTCTTTGAACACATGGTGTCCATAAAATGAAAAAAAAGTTATCTTTGGAATATATGCCTTCTTTACATGAAAATGTTGATACCTAGAACAAATTTCAATTTGATAAATATTTGTCTCTATGAAGTTTATCGAATTAATCATCAATACAAGGTAGAAGATATATTTTCTATATTGTAATAACATACATTTCTCTATAGTCAATGCACAACCTCATGGATCTATGTTTCTTCTTAACAATGAAAATAGGGGCACCACATGGGAAAACACTAGTTTAAATAATTTGATTAGTAATCAACTCCTATAGTTTTTTAGTCTTCTCCACTAATTTCATAGTGGATATTCTATATTTTGTATTTGATATTGGTTTTTAGAAGGGATTAAATCAATAGTAAACTCAAATTCATGCCTTGGGGGTGTCTAGGTAATTCCCTAGGATGTACATCAATGTATTCCTACAAAATTGGCACACCCTCAATATTAAGATGACATTACTCATCCCAAGATGTTGATTACTCTTTCTCCCTAAGAATTTCATTAAAGAGATAAACTAGGGGTGCATCAATATTATAATTATATGGTGAAGTTTATAATGTAATTACAAGGTATGCTAAATGTTCTTCACATATTGTAATTTCCTTCTTCTTATAATAAATTCTCATAACATATTTTGAATTCTGATACATTCAACGATTTATATCAAAGGAAACCATAGGTATTATGATTAGGTAAAAAAATAATTCATGTATATATATCATAAGGGGATTTTATTGAAACATTTTTGTTTCCATGAGACTTCCCTTATGGGGTTTGACTTGTTACTCCCTTATTAAATAAAAAATGAAATATCAAATAATCTTGTAAATCTTGGTATACATAAAATAGTTTGATGTTGGAGAATCAAATAAATCATTTAGTGGATTTGAATATAAGATTGATGTACTTATCACCACAAAATTAGGAACTTATAATTCATCTATAGTGATCAAATAAGCTTGATAGTCTCACCGTAGCCTTTTATGTGGTAGATTCCCCTAATGCATGGAACATTTACTTGAGAAATTACTCATTTTAAAAAAAAATCAAGCATTGAACATCATTTATTTATTTCTTCCCCTTTCAATCATTAGTTTAATGACCCTTTTCTCTAAATCTATTTTATACTCTCATTTCACTCAAGAATTTACCTGAGGAATTTTTCCACAATTTCCACATAATAGAAATTACCTCATTAAATTCATATAATTTGATGCTTCATCATTTCCAAGGATATCATAAAACCTCATACTATATTGATTTCCAATGAGAAAAAAGGATCTAGAAAATTTAGTATTTATTTTGATGGCACTTAATGGCATTTCAACGTATGATGAAAAATATTGAGAAGCCAGTTACCTTCATAGACATGGATTAAGACCTTCAATGAAATGATCAATCTTATTTTCCTAATCACATATGTAATCAATATCATACATGGATAATATTATAAAGGTATCCTCATACTTTACAACTCTGTCTTCATCACTTTTCTTTAAGTTAAGGAATTTTCTCTTTATTTAATTTTATTTCCCACGTGGTAAATACTTTTGAATGAATAGTTCATTAAAATTTATTATTCCAATCTTGTATTTCATCATCCTCCTTATTATTCTAAATCAAATAAAAACATTGATCGTTTTCTCCATTGTGGGAATATACAGCTTGTAATACCATTTCATTTTCATTGCATCCTAATGTTATAAATATCTTTTTAGGGTACTTGATACACTACTCACATTTCAATAGATTAGAATTCCAAAAAATGTATGGGGGATTATACCACATGTAATGATCAAATATGTGCCTAATATTATTATTCTTCATAAACATAACATGTTTTCCTAATATGGACATGATTTATTCATCACCAAGAGAAACTGTGTTGACATTCATTGTAGAGAAATCATTGTGTTTCCAAAATTTATTGATTCTCATACTTCCATTAGGAACCATAACTATGTAATGGAAGAAATTAATATATCGCATAATCATCATGAATATTGAGAAAAAAAATTCACTAAAATGAGTTATTTTAATTCTCATGTTTATTAAACGTATAGTTCCCAAGGTTCCTACAAAACATTATATAATACCAACAATAGCAACCTGACCCCAATAACCCAAGGTATGTGGTAAATATTTTATAATTTATTAGATACAAGATATCAAATAACCAAAGATAGATCATTATATAATTGTTAAATAATTAGATACATACATGGTTCCCTTATTACATTGATAATAGAACCTAAAACAAAATAATGAAAATTAACTTCTTCTTGTCACTTTTTTCAATGATTTCATATTTTCAACCCAGGTAAGGATAAAAAAAATTTAGATCTCAAATTTTCAGTATAGATTATAAAAGAAATTAATAAATGAAGGAAATTCAATAAGGATTTGATACTATGGAAATGTTAATAATCTGAAAACACACGCCATTAGTACATTGAATGTGTATCTATATATTTTGTCATAATGATAACCTCATATAAAGTAATAATTGATTATATAATGAAGAAAATGATTATTTATTGGATTTCTAGTAACCTTTACCTGAACCATTATACAATCATAAAATTTTAATTCTATGGGTTAAATTTCATCTGATTCTTTCTTGGAATCTAATAGCCAAATGTTTTGTCTCGTTAGACTTGTTGATGCATCAAGACGATTTCTATAACTGGGCCCCACATGTGATTGCAGGTAAAAATCAGTCTTTATACATAGAATAAATTCAATAACAACACCATATGTTAAAATTATATAGGGATATGATAATAATAATATCCATGATACATGAAAAATAGTAATTCAATGAATGATGGTCATAAATCAAAAGGAAATATACACACATCACATATAAATAATAATTGGTGAAAGGGATTATCATAATGGTTTCCATGAAAAAATGGAATTTAATAATACATATATATTAAAAATGGAAAATAATCATATATCATGATATGTTTTGTTCAAAGGGAGTGAAAATTAGAAAAAATTGTATTTTTCAATCATTAGAAAAGTGCCTCTTTACTGAGATTAAAGGAAACATATAAAAGATTCTGTAAAAAGGGTAATGGAATAATAGTTTTAATAAAACTAAAAAATAAAAATGTTAGTTATTCATTATATTAAAATTTATTTTAGAAAAATATTGGATGATTAATGTTGATTTTGAAGTGTACTAGAAAATGGGTTAGAAATTAGAGACCTCCCTTAAAGTGGGCTTGCTTATCCGGAGGAATTGGAAAAAGAACCCTATAAAACAAGAATTTCCCCATCAAAGGAAGAAGAATTGAGCTTGTAAAATATGTTTGGATCATAAAATAATAAATTAGTAGTATTAAATAAAATAATTAATAATTACATTAGGTTAAAGAGAGAGAATGTTAACCAGAATGAAAAATAGAGGTTCGGGGAGAATCCACTCCCTTTTGCAAGAAATCATTCTGTAGTTGTGATTTACTTGGTAGATAATGAAATTAGATTAATTAATAATTTAATTCAAGAACATAATAAATTTATTTGATTTATTATAATTTTATTATGCTCATTTATGTATTTTTTATGAGCTAAAAAATTAAATTTCATTGTTCGGAAGTGTTCGTTTCCTTGATTTTCACTATTGGAGCACCTGCACACAAGTACGAAAGATCACGTGAAATGGGAACAGTTATCTTGAATTAAAATTATCTGTTATTAATGAACATAGAGAGTATTTAAAGTCCTTATATATCATATTCTAGATATGAGGTTTATTTATTAGATAAAATTTTAATGAAGAATGTTACTTTAATTTGGTGAATTTATGATTATCATAATGTATTTTTGTTTAATTTATTAATATCATATATATATATATACTGGCTCCTGATCATTATATACTTATAATATATATAATAAAATATTATTTAACAATATCAATTATTTACGTCTAGCCTTTAAGGCGATAATTTAAAATGAAAATGCATCGTCTCGGATGGTGGTAAATCGGCACATTGAGGATGATATTTTCATTTTTAGATTAAAATAGAGTGGAAAAGAGATTGATGATTGATTTTAAAATAATAGAATAATATTATAGTTTGTATAATATAAAATAGTTATCATGAATTTTTTATGTAGTTGGTGAGGGAAGGATAAGAAGATAAATATAAATAAAAATTCAAATAATGGAAAACGAAAGACGATTTTACCTCTGAAATGTTTTCTTAATGAGAACCACATTAAGGGGTTGGGATTGGTCTTTCTAGGGGACTGAAGGATCCTAGTTGTTGTAATAGATATATTAAGATTATATGGTAGTAATTGGTAAAGATTTAAGTCTTATGAGGTGTGTGTAGAATTGGTGTTGAGGGCGGTATTTATAGTGGATGAGAGGGGTGTTTTCTTATTATTTTATTCATTAGTTTATTATTTTACCACAAGACAATGAATAGTTTGATAATTATCACTAAATATATAAAAATAATTAAGGGATGGTGTAATATATTATGGTGATTACATCATAAATAAATCATGACATTGTGTGTCTATCTTATAACGTATATATACCGTTAATTATCAAATTTCACTATTCACCAAAAAATTGAAGTATTTTAGAAAAATACCAAAAGTTTATGGTAACAATTTTTTGATGTGTAGATTTCAAAAATGAACTCATTTATATTAAAATATTTTTAAAAAAATTATATATTTAATTTTAAATTAAAATCATCATTTATACGAAAAATACAAATTTTAAAATTATAACTGATTTTATAACACCTTGAAAAATTATATAATGTCTCATAATATTATAGTATAATCATAAAACAGAAAAATATAAATTTATGAATACAATTTATGAAAATAAAATTTCTTTTAAATAAATATATTAATTTCAGTATTGAAAATATTCATTTATGTTTATACTAAATATCAATAATTAATTACGAATTTCTAATATGTTTATTTACTTGTACTATGATATAATTATATCATATTACCATCTATAATATAACTAAATTATATTTACACTTTCCTAGGTTAGGTTTCTATTCTATTTGATTAATTACTCTTCTTAAGGGTCACATTACTTTTCCAAATGTCAGGTTACTATTTCATTTATATATGTTCTTTAATTTTTAAGAAAAGCCTTTTATTTCCTTTCTTCTTTATTTATAATTTTTTTTTCTTATATATGTTTTTTCATATGATTTATACTGTATGAAATATTTTTTTTTCAATTTAAAAAATTGAATGAATTGAATTTATCTAAGAGGATACATACCACAAAGTCTTGGGGTTTTATAGGCTCATTAATCTACCCCAAAATCGATCCTAATGTGATAAACCATTCAGGAATCAAAATATATATGCTTCCCTATATCCATATGTTTAATCATAAAACCTACTTGGGTGACAAGGGTTTCCCATGCAGGGTGTTAGATATAATCTAAGTATATCATTACCCACAGTGTCTATAATGATCCATTTCATTCAAAAATTATACAACAGTGTGCCAAAATACAAATGAAGGGAAATAATAAAAAATTAATGAAAACCATATCTTGGTATCTAAAAAAGTCACCCGGCCAATTGCATTTACTTGGACCATAGCTGGATGTCTGAAATAAGTACATTTACAAGTCATAATATGTTTACTAAGGACATTTTAATCCATGCAACTAAAGAATCCATACCCTAAAGATTGACCATTGTATTGGGGAACCATTTTCTTATCATCATTAATAATTCCTCAATATAATAATCACATAACACATATTTCACTTGTAATCAATTCTTCAAATCCATGTGAGGATTTTTAAGACCATCCAAGGTGATCTAAAAGAATTTCAAGTGTTTTTATGGGTGTCTTTGATAGATCGAATTCCACCAAGTCCATCCAAGGAAACACATATAATCATTCCTCTTATCAATCATGGAATAATGACTCTTAGTACATATCATGTATATCACATATGGGACCAATTATTACATGGTGCGTGGTGTATCCATCTTGGCCACAACTACATCTTTGTTGTATCCCATAGGGAATCAGTGTGACTCTCAAGAATAAGTAAACATCTCAAAGTGTCTGTACCTGAAAATCCAAAATATCACTCCTTGTGAATTGATTATATCTAATCGAGCATGAGGATTCCATCCATGGAATATTTAAATTGGGATCCACCTTATATCATGGACCGTAGTAAGTGAGCCATGGTAACCAAGAAAATATCACAAGGTATATCGTATATATTATCACAATCCATCAATGAAATAGCCATATATCACATGCTCACAAATTAAGAAAAAAATGAAATTATGCCAAAAAAACATGACACACCATATATGGTAAAGGATCAAGGAATTAAATAAGAGATAGCGGTATAATGAGAAATATTAAACATGTCTTATCATATTTAAAATCATTGTCCAAAAATAAAATTTCAATAATCCAAGATAACTAGATTGAGAAAGGATGTAATTCAATTACACCTACCCAAATATGGAATAGGTTATCAGGTCAAGGTATGAAGTACATAGAAGGGAATAATGGAAATCAATTTCTTACGGTAGTAAGAATAGAAATCCAACAAAAATTATATGAAAACACTGATATTTTTAATTCATTTAACAAATAGGAAACATACATGGTTGCTAAATAATAAAATCAAGGGTAAAAGTAAATTCAAGGTGGCACAACCAATGGTGTGAGAAACAAAAAGGTGAACAACCCCACAGATGGGTTTCTCTACTAGGTAGGTTCAAAATGGATTTGGAAAACCATTTTAATTAATTTAATAAATAAGAATGATGCATCATCAGAAGGGTGTGATGAGAGGCTTAATGGAACCAAATATAAATGAAAATAAACAACAGGAATGATCCTAGACAACCTATATAATTTTATTAGACCTAAAATCATCCATTATCGAGGATTTAATCGACCTATAACTGATGAAATTGACATATTTATAAAATTCCATCAAAATTAGTAAAAATAGGACACAAAAAAATAGTGTAAGGGGTGGAAGATAAAACATAAAATATATTAGTTAGAAATATGGATATTATGAGACCTATCAAAGTCTTCCAATGATGAAGGAGTTGGACCTCATTTGATGGAGATAGATAATGTCCTAAGTATGAGGAGAAGATGGAGCTCCATATGTTGAAAAAAAAGGAGAAAATCTCTAGAGGAATAAAATGGAAAATAAAATAAATTTTAATCATTTAATAAGAAAAAATTAGGTAGCTCCCATATAGAAGGGGTCAAACAATCTCCCATGTTTCGCTAAAACCATATGATATGTTCATCTTGAAGGGGACACAAAACCTAGTTTGGTGCATGTTTTATCAAACCATGTCCAAAAAATTTGTAGCAATACTATCCAAAACTAGCAGGTGGTTGCCTATACATGCGTTCTGGGTCACATAGTTTTAAAAAAATTGTTATGGCCCCCATGTTCCCACTATCAACAAACACAAGGTTTAGGGAATCTTTGTAGTCTAGGTTAAACAATATTCTCTAACTATGATGTCCAGTCTACCTTTTCCCATTTCAGGGATCCAATCTTAGATCGACACCCATATTCACCATATTACTCCATTAAACATTTAAGAATCATTATTAGGTCATTTTATAGTAATTTATACCAAAAACTAATTCTCTATACATTTTAGAAAATATGGTATGTTATAATGAGTTCCATTTTTAGGATCAAGATATCTAAAATTATATCATCATCACACATAAAGAAAAAATCATTAAAAATGAAAACAATTCCACCTATTCTTTCCTCAAGTCATATCTTATTTGATAAAATTTGATATGCATTAAATTGAACTATTTAAAAGATCCACCACATGAGTTAATACATAATGGTTATAGTAATTTATATTAAATAAAAAACTATGCAATGTATAAGTTGAAAAAATGGCACCTCCCACAGTCGCATTCCCAACATAATCATCAAAAAAACTCTTCAAATACATATAAAAGAATAATTTTTGGGGGCCAATATATGTAACACTATATTTCATAAATAATCTAACGAAATAAAAGATCCTCTAGGTTCCTTTGAGGATGTACTAGAGTGAGATGAAAAGGGGTCCCAATAAAACTTCTACAAGTGATGCCAATGCCAACATGAGTTAAAAAAAATAAGAGGCATGGGGAAATGAATTTTATTAGAAAATTATGGCCATATTTATAACATGTTATACTAATTTATGTTGAGTATTGAGGAAGAAGAAACCTCTTAGAAGAACCAGTGTAGATTCCACTATGAATCCCACTCTAATTATTATTTCCACTAAAATAACCAACAGATCAACATCTGAAGGAAAAAGGAACTGCAATGAGATGGAAATTAAATTCTAGTTAATGATCTTCCATAAAGACTCTATCCACCAATTTTTACATGATTTAAAATTAAATATAAAAAATGTACCAAATGATATCATTTTGAATACCCATTTTAATCCTCTAAGCCTTTATCATCCCATGAAATTTAACCTCAAATGAAAACTTAAAGTGCATGATGAAGTTATTTTTATAATTTTTTACAATATTATTACATTTATCATGTTTGATGAAATCCATAGATACCACAATGGTAATTTAGTATTGGTAGAATATATGATCAATCATTACATTGATTTCCTTATACTCCAAGACCCCTTCTTCTTATCAAACAAAACTTAGTCCCACAAGTGAAATTCACTTTTATTAAGTCGAGAGTCTCCATGAATTAATGAATTATCTCTACCTTTTCTATCTAATCCTCAACATCTAGGAGACCACTCTTCTCTTGGAATGTTAATAGTTTCTAGTTAATAAATTCCTTGGATCATTTCCAATTCTCATACCTTTGAGGCACCACATCTCTAGATTGAGTGGAGGGGTTTCCAAAATGTGGTCCATATCATGATCCATCAGTACACATTCTTGAATTAAATTCTGATCAACTATTTTGTTCTATATAATGGTTCAATGGTGACACCCTGAGAAAGAAAATCTATAAGTATTTTTGGTGATGGACTACACATAAATAGACGAAAGATACATGAAAACATGATATATGGGAATCAATTATATTTTATAATATGATAATTCAAATGGAATTATCAAGAGACACACAAAATAAATTTTTTGATTAATAATATACAAATACCAATGATATATTTCATAATAACCCCATGTAACTTAAGGCTCATAACAAATAGAGTTATGTAGGAACAATCTACCAACTAACCCCATAAGCACAAAATCATCTCAAAACTATCACCCAAGACATAAAAAATTCATTCCAATAACGGAAATAGGAAGAAAACCCATTAATATGATTTTTTTCATTAACTAACCTAATTTGTGCAACAATATCTAAACCAAACTGGTCTTTGTACATCATTAAGATAATTCACGCAATCCATGGGATGGAAACTTGTGATTGGGAGTCTAAAAAATCCATATGGTAAGAATTATTCCACAAATAACATAATAAAGAATCAAATGATTCATATTAATGTCAGTATACTAAAAACCAAATACAATAGAAAAAAGATACATGCGTTATTAAAAAATTTCAAGAATATAATGATAAACCAATGTACTAAAACTACTAAAACCTACCTCTATTTGGCATTAACTAACAAAAAAGTACCCAAACCCTAATAAAAAACAATCCAACCATAACACTCTAACACATTAGCCTTTCTAGAATTAGATAAGTCAAATTCTATATTCACCTATAGGTGTGTGTTTGGTGTGGGAAGGACATCCCATTAGGATACCACAAATTATTTCACCATAATAATTTATATAATTAACCAATCATTCCCAAGAAATAAAATATAAGTCATTAGATATAGTTTTACAAAAATGAATAATATTACATGATAAATTACCCCTTTAAAAAATATTAAATCTTACCAAAAACATCATTTTTAAATCATCTCCATAATCATTCCAAAAAAATATTTTTATGATTATTAATAGAGAAAATAAACCTATGGAATTCAACAATTCCAGTTCAATGAGGATCCCCGTAACTATTTTATAATTTATAGGACACCTTGTATGCATAGTAACCAAGCCAAATAGTCCTAGGGGTTAATAATATACACCTGAGAGAGCCCCATTCCATAACCTAGACATCTTTTTTCTCACATTACCAAAATAGAAGAGGCCTATGGGGAAGAGTTCATACTAACAGATTAATCCCTACCTCATTTTCAATCAAATTTCAGTGTTCCATATCAAATATATGTAAGGGAATTTCATTTTTGAAACAACAAAAATCATCATTAAATAAACATTGTTAACAACACCAATGGAAAATACAATACACATAAACATTTCAAAAAAAGTAACACATTTCATCAAAATATTTATCATCCATTAAAAACCAATTTAAAATTCCATTTCTAATAAATTTTCATTATCCATATCTTTGAACCGTTTTAGAATCCAAATTTATGGTGTAAGAAAATAGTTGTTGGAGAAAATATTGATGTCATAAAATCACAGATATGATTGCCTAATATCATTAATAATCCTATAATTGATTCACCAATTGATAGATATGGGGATAAAATCAATAAAATTGAAATCATAAAATAGAAATATTGAATAAAAACCCATATTTTATAATTCCTTCAATAATGGGAGTGGGGAAACAAATAGCTCGATGATTCTAGAATAACACCCAATTGTTGAAAATGATCCCAATAATGAATCCTAAAACCATAATGAATATATAATAAACCATTTTATATTATTTATTTAGCATTAAATATTTCTTCAACTTCTCTGATCAAATGATCCATTAAATAATATAATGGTTGATCTAGAAGGATGAAGAAGAATGAAATGAAAAAATGATCATACCTATGAGAAACTAGATCTAACACACATAGATCTGTCTTGAATGATAAGTTAGGTAAATATAATGTATTAAATATATAAGATGATTTTCCATGGTTGGATACATATCACATTGTTGGAATAATGACACCATTATGATGAATATCATTTCTTCAAATAAACAATAGTATTTATAAATTCATGTCACATTGTTTGGATGCATAGTCTAGTAAACTATGCACTAAACGTGCGCCACCATTTGGGCTACTATAATTGATGCCTGGTTTTTCCATATGGATTGTAAGACAATGAACTATTAATATATCCAAGATTTCATTCTTTAATGGTTTGTATACATAATTTTTACTAAATGTGTTCTTAACCATGCACCATGCTCTAGGACTCCAACTCTTAGGGAACAATTTCCTTAGAAGAATGGTATAATTTAACCAAACCATTCTCCAACTATAAAAAGGACAAGAAACCTATAAAAATATCCATAATTTACAAAAAAAACATTAGTAAAGCCCAATTAATATGATCAAAATTGAGGAATGTAACCACCTTCATGAAATAATGGGATGTGACAATCATTGATTACATAGACATAGAGTTGTAGGTAATAACTTCTATAGATATTTGAAATTTTCATGGATTGTGATATTTTTCAAAAACATGTTTAAAATTATAAAAATTAATGATATATATTAATGATATTTTAATGACACCAAGGATAATAAGATTGGAACATAGGATGATAATGTAATTCATCAGACTTAGTTAGACTAAATGTTTCCTTAATCGAGTTATAACATAACTATAAGATTTTTTTCTCATATGTTAGAGGTTATTGAATAGATCCAAGGGTTAAGCTATATGATGTAAAACTATACATTATATTAGATAACCATATGAAATAGTAGTATTAATATCAATAATAATATATAATTAAAGGACATAATATACACATTACAATGGTATGAAAAAAACAAAATGATTACATCGTTAAAAAAAATAACAACCCACTGTAATTTGATAAATTATATGTGAGATCACCCAAATTTTCCATTCATACACAATATAAAAAAAATGAATAATATAGAATTATTTATATAAAAATATTAATTATATCATTACTCGATCTTTTCTCTAAATTTTTTCAACAATCCATCAACTCATCACATGGACTTAAAATCCATTAACACAGTTTCAACACAAATTAAAATTCTATGAACCCCAACAAGCTTCACATATAGTTTTTTAGAGATATATTTTATCAGTATCAATTTAAAATGTCTCTGTATAAATAATTTTTTTTTTAATTTCTTAAAAAATGATATTCTCTCAAAATAGAAAAATATGATATATCCACATCATCACCAGGTAATAAAAAAATCTACAGAGTGAATGACTATAAATTCCTTGGATGGTTCTGATGTTAGATCTGAAAATATTATGAAAATGTGTTATTATAGGATACCCATCGCCTTTCCAACATATTCTATGATGACTCAACCCAATGGGTCTCGCCAGACCAATGAAAAGCTATGTGGGTCTACCCCAAGACCACCTCTAATAAGATTGCGTTTAGACACTATATTTGAGTTGTTATAAACCATACATTGGGGAATAATTATAGTGAACATGTACACACAAAAACATCTTTAAGATAATAAAATGCTAAGAATGAAAATTAAACTGATACCATGAATGTATGCACAGAATTCATCCAACATTAGAGTACAAAAAATCCACTAAAAGAAATAAAGGCGTCAAATACATGCCTAAAAAAATCAGAGAGTTCGACCTGCTAAAAATCAGGGGACTGATATAAAATGTATCTACATAGAATACACCTTTATATGTCTATAAAATAAATGATTAATCTTCTTTCTTTGCTTTTATGACACCATAAAAATGTTCTTAATCTTTATAAGAAAAGAAGCGTACTAGAAGATCCTATATAGGAGTGAGTATATCAATACCTAGTAGGATACCAATGAATCAAAAATCATAAATAATAAAGAGCTCTTAAATAATACTAATAATAATAATTTTTGAATCAAATATATAATCATAACTGAAAATCAGGCTCAAATGGTCCCAATAGGTCCAGATCACTTGTCCCTGATAAAGATTTATTCATTGGATATCCAAATATATCAACAGCCAGGTAGTGGATCACACATTTGGCTAATATGTGAAACCAATATCACGCTAAACCTTCCTCATATAGTGGGAATAGATTCATTTATCATTATGGTCACATTGATACCATGATTCCCCCCAAGGAATGATAGATTATCACACCCTTGTCCAATAGAAGGTTGTACAAAATTTATATCCAATACGACACCCATATAGGGGATGATAATCTTATGTTTATGATTTGATGTCATTCTATACCCTTGAATAATGGACAATGTTATAACTGTCATCTGACATTGGTTTTTACTGATGAAATGAAATTCTACATGACATATCAATGGATGTACATGATGTGTACATTGGAAACAAGATGTGTACTGCTAAATCATGACCTTCATACCTCCTTTTCAACATTGATTCACTTTTTCCCAATAACCTCATACATGCCTATGTATTTGGATGAGTACATGTAGTTGGTTGTGTTTGATTATAAGTATTTTTTTGTGTACTCTATCCTTAACAGAGTAAATTGATTTTCCCAGGTACTCAACCCACACATGTGTGTCACTCGAGATAAAAGTAAAACCTCTAGCTAGATGTCACACGATATTTAGTTGGGACCACACAACATGTGATTATTATATCATCCACAAAAACTCTAGTGCCACAAAAAATGGTTCCCACATTGCATGTATCAGTAGAGTACACGCTATATACCATGGGATTTTAGTAAAACGACAGATCATTCTCAACATATAGCTACTTAATCATATCCTCTAATTAAACAATGAATATCACCAAAAATTGTGGATCTTTATTGAAATTCACTTTTCATCATATTTTGTTGGAGACTAGGAGTTCAAAAATCATTCTGTCGAGAATTATGGTCACCTAAAAAGCTACCACTACATATCCACCATGAAAATAGAATCATATAGTCTAATCCCGATCCCCCACCATTCATACTCCATCATATCACCTCAATTACACCATAAATGATGATATAATCTTGGGATATTTATCTATTGTGGTGAAGAATGGACACACAATTAGCAAATACCCAGTATTTGTCAAATAGTGGGATAAATAAATATCCCAAGATGAATGTGAGATAAAAGGGACAGAAAGCCATATACTGTAAACATGATGAATAAACCTCATCCTTTTTTTGTTTCATCCATGACCATTTTTTATATAATTGACAAACTAAGATGAATAATCAACAATTAACAATGAATCAACCATTAAATAAATCAACCATTGATGTGGGAAACAATTATTGTCGATGGAATTAGTCTATGTTCAACATCCGATAAATAATTTGGAAGAAACCATATAAATCAAACATCATATAGATGGTTTCAATTGATCACTAACTAAGAATTATCTATTTTTTCCGTTTTTTGAAATATCAACAATATCCTTTAGAATAAAGGATTAATGCCATACGAATCCGATTCTCTGATTTGATTTCACCCACTAACGTCTCTCCATAGACACTTAATTTTTTTTCATTTTTCATGCATCTATCTTTCATTTTTAAACATAATATTATATTTATAGAGTATCACACAATTTTTATGTGTTAATGAAATGAAATTATTTATTTATTTTTAGAATGCATGAATAATATTTTTACAAACTCCCGATGTATACAATGGTTATGTTATGACTCGGGTAAAAAATACATCCCGAACTCAGCAGTGGACTCTTATTTCCAATATGAGACTCCATTTAGTATTTATTTATATTTTCAAATAAAATATCATGAACATGATATTAATTAATCATTTATTATTCAAACATAATTTTTGGGTTCATTGTGCCTTAGAATCTCGAGTTGTATTAGTAGATAATTTAGAAAATAATACGAGATATATTTCAAATACTCATTAGTAAAAAACAAAGACATTATATTCTATACACCGAAATAATTTTCCACCATAAAATAGAAAAATAATACTCAGTATATGTTGGTAGTAAGGCCACATATGTGTCTCATACTCATAAGTTCTCTCCCACAAATTCATGTGCTACCGCTGGACATGCCCCAATATAATCTATCACCCATGGATTATCCTATCTTTCTAATTGTCAATATACACTAGTAAAGATAAATGGTATCTCTATCCTTGTTGTCCAGCTTTTCCCAGTCAATAACATGTGACAGGTCATCAACATACCTCTGTATCATTGAAACATGGATGACAATGAGTAACTGGTCCAGCGATGGAATTAATACCTATTAATTATACACATTGTTGGCACTAAAACATTTGAAAAGGTCCAATGAATATCAATTATATCTTTCCATGGTATCTTACTCAACATAATACTCATTGATTCAATAACTTTATAAATACATGGTCTCCCTCCTTAATCTCTTGAGGACACTAATTTTAGTCTCTATAATACCTATGGTGTCCTTGTAAAGTCCTCTTCCACTCCATTATAATCTCCACCTTCTATTTTTTAGATCTCACGAATTATTGTCCCATGATTTATAACTCAGCTAAATCAATTCAAGAAAGCAGAGATAAGATGTTTCAACCTTAAAAGGCCTCTTACAAAGCCATACTAATGGTGGAATGGTTTCTATTGTATAAAACAATCACAAAAAAAGTTAATTGATCATCAAAACTATGGAAAATTACTAACATGCATCAGAACAACATTCCATCCAATACATTAATGGTTCTTGTAGTTTGAATAATATTTTGGGGGTGTAACATTGTGATCAAACACTATTGATTACCAATGACCTACTACAATCCTATCCATAATCAGGATGTGAAATGGGAATCATAGTGTAATATTTTCATTGAGGGAGATCTATTGGGCCTAAATATCTAATGCACAAAAATTCTTCTCAATCCTGTAACAAACTCTTCTTTTGAATATCTAGGAAATGATCTGTTCTAGTGAGTCATTCTACCGTCAACTAGATTACATCCTATAAATTTTAGGTTTTGTGTAACTCCATCACAATTCCCATGGATATCTCATCCCACTAAAACTCTAACACCTCAAGCGGTGGAGTTAAACCAACTAGATCCTTGTTCTTAGTCTTCACCTGCTAAGGACTGAGGCATCATGAAAAAACATTGCAACTAAATTCTTCATTCCTATCCACTAGAACTAATATCATATGACTTGGAACATCTTCACTAGATGTGGATGTACCACCAAGATGGTTATATGAAACTCACAATTCAAATCCTCCTTCAATGTCATTGGTATCATCATCCTTCATCATAAGTGGATGACATGCTCCCCACCTTTAGAAAATGTATTGGGAGCTTTTCCAATGGATATTTGTGTATGTATATTCTAAATAATGTTTCCCCAAAATTATCATCCCTAAAATACACAAAAATACGTGGGATAATAACCGTTGACTAAATTTATGAAGCACATTCATGATCTACTAAGGAAAACTACAATGCAGCTAATAGCTTTAATGCCTCTGCCAACAACTGAGAAAATAATCTCTTATGGGAAGTTTCCGACACCAGGTTCCCCTTCCAAAGAGTATCAATTATCTAATTTTCATGTCCTATAGGAACAATATTTATTTCCTATATCTCATGTTTATATCATTATGAGATAATATATACTTGAGTCTCTTTTGTTTCACGTAGATGATAAATCGATCGCCCATAGAAATTTGTCACGACATCTTCAGGGTAATTACTACCACTCCAAAATCAAGATCAAGAATTGTGTAGTTATAATCATATGGTCTCATCATCCATGACCTATAGGCAATGGAACTTTCCTCTGCGCTAGCATACAACCATGTTTGGTACATAAGGAATCATAGAACACTACGTATTCGACACCCTCCTCTAGAAATATCATAATGGGTGTTCTCATCAACCTTTTCCTCAAATCCTAAAATCCCACTAGAACCTTTCAGTATAAATGAATTTCTACCTCATATGGGAAACTGTAATCATAGGTTTAAATGTCTTGGGTAAATAAGTCAAAACTATTATGTAGTATCCTTCCAACCCAGGAATATCTACACCTTAATAATTCTCTTGAGTGGACCCCTGGATAACACTTCCATTATCTTGTGAGGTCAACAACTACACCATAATCCAAGATGAGATATCCTATAATGTGGACCTCATAAATCTACAACTGACATTTTGAGAGATTCCCCCAAAGATGGTTCTCTATAGTGTGTTTAGAGTTGTCCTCTGGTGTCTCATGTGTTATTCCATAGATGTTGAGTGCAGTAGGATATCAATGATAATTAATACCACAACATAGTCAATCAATGTCTAAAATATACGATTAATGAGTCCCATAAAACACTGATAGGGAATTCTAATTGTTTAAAGGAATCGTCAAGTATTTATAGTTATCATATAGCCATATGAATTTTGTATTTAGTATATCCTCATATTGTACTCAGAGATGGTGATAACCTGATATGAGTTAAACATTCGAGAACCATAACACCCCTCTCAAAGGATTCAATAGGTAATTGACCATTGTTAGTTGATAATTATTCTTCATGAACACCTGGTTCATTCATAAATAATCCCTAGATAACATCAAACTATGATTCCCCTTCATGGTGGACAACACTGGAGATGCTGAGAGGGAAACCCTATACCTCAATATTTCTATTATTTGCAAGTCTTCTAATGAATCTCTCATATCATAAATATCTATATGAGTCACTTGATATTCTAGCATTTATGTCAAGGGAATCTAATGGCTTCATTCAATTATGATGTTTAATTCTCATTTTTGGGGTAATCTTGGAACATCCTTGCAAAATTTGTCCTCAAACCCCCCCCAAACACAACAGGAAACTGGTATCCCATGACATCAACTACCCCAATAGTCATTATAAAAAATAGAAATGAAAATGGCTACCATATCTTACATTCATCCAACTCATCTTGAGTTTCAATCACATTCATAGAGGAAAACCTTGTCCTATCATCACTGACACACCACATACTCATCAAAAAATAGTCTATCTAGTTATGAACTATGGATAGTTTTTCCATACATAAGATGATTCAATAAGGAATAATAGATTATATAAAGATATACCATTTGAAACCTTTGCTTCCAAGAATCAGATTACACAATTGGATGAATTATGTGATTACTAAGTAACCTCCAATTTGGGTCTCTAAGAGTTTGGTTTGTTTCAATAGCTTTCCCAGAATATCTAATTCACACAATAGAGAAGTATCAAGAATGTGGTGTATTACAACCATGAATATTAGTAATGAATATAGATTATATTTGACATATATCATACCAATAATAATTTCAGGGGATTTACGGTTATAGGCCTCACCTATTTGTAGCTACCCACTTCCCTAAACACCAGCACCATAAGCCTTGTGCGGACCACCCTGGGTGTGTCAATGGAAATATTTCAAACCTCCTACCACCTCATTTTATTTTACATGACACTTTTTCTTGTTCTATGAAACGTAGAATCCATTGATCATTATTATACCTATTTCAAGGTAGTCCCCAATCTATATCCCGATCATCTTTTTGAAAATTCAAACAACCCCAAGACCCTGAAATTCGAATACTAATCCCCTCCTCTACCTTGGATGACTCGAGCAATCCATAGATCCATGAACCACTGATCATATATATAGGTATTGTATCCTGAAGCATCTTACATTTTTAGATCTCTGAGACTTCTATCAGATACTAAATTATAATGTATTTTCTCCTAGGTTCACACTACCACCACCCATTGATGTTATATTCTCTACAAAAAATCTCTCAAAAAATAAAGCTTTCTCGGGAACTCTACTATTGGTGTAAATTCAAAGATATCTCACTAAAGATATGATATATTTGTGTAATAAATGCTCAATGATTTATTCCTTAAATAACAAATCTCACATCATATCTAGGGAGTATAATGATTTATCATCAAACCCCAATAAATACTCTTCCATAGTCATTATACCTTGATTTATATATAGAATCTCCCAAATGAACACTGATCATAATGTGTCTAGATAAAACATCTATCAGAATATTACATAGATGTATTACTAGGATAGATATATCTCATCATGTGATTGTGCCACTGGAATCCACCATGTTTAAGAATATACCACAGTAAGACTCACTATGTGGGCTTCTATATGATCTGTAGACACACTCACGTGGCATAAAACTTAGGTGACTACCTTTAAAAAAACCTGAGTATCCTAGGGGTCTCGAACTCCCCAAAACCTAGGAAGTTTCTACCTCTAAAACTCATGAGTTGAACTCAACCTATGTGCATACTTAACTAGTAATTTTAGTGTTATCATCTTCTCAATAGGTAGTTTCATGATGATACAATCACATGGAGGTACCACATCTAGTATAGGTCCATGTACCGAGGCCTCATCACTTCGTATATCATACTAATGTTTGTGAAGTGGAATCCTTGATTTCTAACTTAAAAGGGGAATATTGAAATAAACATGATATACCACTATCAAAGAGTATATATATGGAGATAACTCATGATGTATGTGGAAAACAAAACCCATTCCTAGATTATTTATGTACCAATTTTTTTACATTCTACTGATTTCTAAATATACTAAGTCAACAAGTAGGTAATTAGAACCATGAAGAATGGATACACCAGTTTCCACACCAACATTGGATCCTATAACCTCAAAGATGAAATAAAAAAACTTTAATGTCATTTCCATAAATCATAAAACAATCTCACACCATATAAAAAATTCATGCTATGGTCCTAAAGTAAAACCTGTCTCTAATACAATTTTTTCATGAATCGACCCATGGATGCCGAACTATTTGGGGATTATTCGATGGTCACTACACTAATAAAACCTACAGTATGCCAGGGGCTAGAGACTCACACCATGTAATCCCATTGTATACATTGGAAGAATTATCATAATGTGAATGTATACATAAACATTCATCGAAGCCCATACACCACTAAGAATGTATTATAAAATAATACCGTAAATACATGAAAAACATATATCCCACATCAGAGCATAAAAACAACTATAAGTTATAATGGATGCAAATAAATCACAGCAAAAAACTAAATAGAGTCCATCTTTTTATGAAGTTGAGGACCACTATCAAATGAAACCAACAAAAAAAATATCCCCATAAATATATACCAACAATTATCTATCTACTAACCATCCTCATTGGATATTGTTAAAAGTTCCATCATCTACATAAGACACACCATGTGATGGATGATCTTATGTAGGGGTTATTATAATAATAAATCACATGAATATTTTAATTCACTACTTATAAATCATCATGAGTAGTTATCTCATAACATTAATACAATAATACACCCACATATAATCATAACCGAAAAGAGTCTCAAATAGTCACAACCTAAACGTTCCAGGAAAAAAATACATCTCAAGGATACAAGGTAATTTTCTTTGAAGATTCACCCTTCCCAAATATATGTTATCTCTCAAGAAAATCATCAAAGTGTTTATCATAATTAGTTCTCACCTATAAAATGCTCACTAGATCATATAATAACCCATCATCTAAGTAGGTGACCATACATAGGGCTACTGAGGGACACCATAACCATACTGTATATCCCTTCTATATAAGGGATTAATTTCTTGTGTTTGGTGTTCATGCGTATACCATGGACTCCCCTGATGAATGATAGAAGATCCCACCAAGGTCGCATTAAAGGATGAACCAAACTCTATCCGTTATTACACCTATAGATGTCATCACAATACTAGGTCAAGGATGTTATGATGTGTTTTACCCTTATAGTAAAGGACCAAGGTATAACAATCCACTGAACCTGGTCTGTAATTAAGCGACGAAGCACTCCAAACCATATAGAAGGGTGTACATGATGTATACTAATGGTACATGGTGTTTAGCACTGAATATAAACATTATAGTATTTTGGACTATGTTACTCTTCCCATGACCATGTACCTTAGTAATTCATGTGTTTCTGGAATTTTCTACGTACAAGCCCATATCAGAGTACACAGATCAACTCATGTAGTCATGTTGTGTCAGATAACATGGGTTATCCCTTATAATCGGATCATACCAATGTATCATATAAGATACATGGAATGTTGGTGTCCAAATGTAACATCAGTTATGTTAGAAACTACATTATTTTTTATCATTATCACTTCCATGGAAACCCTATCACCACAGCAAGGGGGTCCCAAAAAATGTTTTTCACCAGGTTGCACACATTGTACCATAGGATTTTATGAAACATGTGGTTAATTATCTATTCATGGCCCCACAGATATTTCTTCTAGATATTATATGAATCTTACTAGAAATTGTGGATCTCTATTGAATTTTGTTACTATCACCATTTTACAGAAACTAGGTTTTGATCCAATTGAGAATTTGTATGTCAAGTTAAACTATCACCTCACTATGACATCGCCACATATCCCCCAGAAAAATGGAATTAATTAGTATGACCCTAATCCACCTTTCTTTCCCTCCATTTCCACACCTCAATCTCTCCCTCGATCATGAACCATACACAGGGTACTAATTCATTGAACGAAATAATTGTCACACAAAGATCAAATAAAAGGAGTTTTTTTCAAAAAAAAACTCAAATAAATTTCTTATAATTATCATGAAAAGAAATATGGTAGAAAATCATTATCTATAAAAATGTGTAATGAACAACATCATTTGTTCTATTTTGGCCTTGATTTATTATCAATTATTAAATAAACTAAGAGGAATAATATAGAACAATGAAATAAATCATCCTTCGATGCAATAATGAAATTTTTTATATAATTGATCCATATTCAATGAAAGATAAATAAAAATGATTAAAAAACATAAATAAAACATCGTTCCTAGAGTTTCAATTGATCAATGATGAAGAACCATTACATGATATCATCAATGGTGATATATATGAACTCTATTAGCATAAACGGTTTGTGAGGTAAAGATCCGGTCCAATGATCTGATGTCACCATGAAATGTTTGACCAAAGGATTCTCTTTAGGTATTGAGGGGTTTTTTATAACACTAATATTTACCAATAATGGGGTATTTATAAAGGAGGGCCCTAGGAAACTATGTCAATGAATGAAAATATTATAAATGATCTATTTATTTATACTTTAAAACTGTAAGAACTATTCCCAAAAGTTCCTGATGTTGAAAAATGTTATGTCACACCTAGGGTAAACCCGGACTTCTAACCTCAATGATTTAATCCTATTTATTATCTGATACTTTGTTTATAAATAATTCTACATTTCTACGAAAATTTATCACATGTGATTTTAATATATTTTACATTTTTAGATATAAATTTATGGCTCACTAGGTGTTGAAATCTCACACCATATTAGTGCCTAGATCTAAAAATATTAATAAATATATTTCCAATAATTTAATGAAACATACAAAATAAATATACCTATTGTAACGACCCAAACATTTTCAATGGGAATACCCTTCTTATATTTATCTCATTAAATAACATGAAAACACAATATAATGAACTACTAAGTGATAAGTGGCCTTTAAACATAAATTTCTCACTTCTGTGTTTGGAATTTCAAATATCCGACATACACGGTTGTGTTGAAGATGATTTTTGGAGTCTAATGAAACAAAAATAATTTTTGGTGAATAGTGACCTACCCTTATGTATAGTAACATACCCTTATAAATAGTAATATGACCCTTATGAATAGTAAATCATCCATCATAAGAGTAACATTACCAATGACTAATTAAATAAAATTTAGACATCTTTGAAAGTTAAAATTCGACCATAGTAACATTTTGGTATTTTGTAAGTCATAAATAAATAATTATAATTAATTAATTAATTCATAAGAAATTTTATTTTCATAAAACGTGTTCATTAATTATCAAATAATTGTTTGTAAATTTTCTATAATTTTATAAGACCCTGTGTAATTTTTTAAGGCACTATAAAATCATTTTTAATTTTAAAAACTGCTTTTATGTAAATTATGATTTTAATTGAGTCATCGATGGTGTTCTGCAGATGTAAGCCCACTTGGTTCGGGATAACATGATAAAATTAATATTCTTGGTCATTTAAGACTCACTATTCCTTGTATTAAGGGAAATTAATAAACTAACAAATTTTATATTAAGGAAACCCCTCTCCTCTCCTATATAATAGCCACCCTTCACACCCTCATTTACTCACACCTCTCAAGATCCAAGCCTTCTCTAAACTCTTCCCAAAAACCTTCCCAAGCCACTCTCCCACGTCCAAGAGCTACTGGTCTCATCAAAATACCAAGCTTAGGCACTTAAGGTGGTTCTCAAGAAAAGGATTCATGAGTACATTAAAGAGAAGGAAGCATTCAGATACAAGGTTAGGGGAAATTCTCAAACCCAACATTCATCCTTCGTGTTCTCTCACTTTCACTCCCATTTTGAAATGGTTAATCCTTAAAGATCATTTTTTCATCATTATATTTACTCTTCTAGGATATACATGTTTGTCAGTGGTATTTATTAAAGACCAAATGTTTTCCAAAAGAACTCTACTTTCAAGAACACACCTTTTACTTCTCATTCAAGGTTGACGGTTCTTGTAACATGTATGTTATTCCCTCTTCCTTTTTGGAACCCAATGTTTATGAAGGTGTTCTTATGAGATGAAACCCATTACTTTTCATCGGTTAATTATGATAATTTTTGTTATATGTTCATAGTGTCATGCATGATAAATGATAAATTTATGATGTGACGGGTGCACCCGGAATTTAATAGCGCAATATGAATGTTTAAATGTGACGGGTGCACCCGGAATTATACAGCGCTCAAATTCATTGGGTAAAGTGATGAATCTCATGAGTATATGTGAAATGATGTGTGAAAAATATGGTAGCTTAGTTCACAAGTATGTGTGGTAGTTAACCACTAACACATGACGTTTCATTTTTATGCATTGCCACATTTCAAGTCGTATATTTATGCATCCTCCCATGTTCATGATCATTTTCCTGTGTTATTATTCTGCTCACCCCGTGTTATATTGTTCTTAACTATCCTTTTACTGGGCTTCTATCTCACCCCTTTTGATGTATATTCTCAGGTGGCTAAATGTACTAAGGAGAGGGAAAGTTCCCTAAAGAAGCTGGAGAAGATGAAATTAAATAAATGATTACGCTTGATGTTGTAATTCTTATATAAGGTGCTAGTTTTTCCAAGACACTAAACCTTTGGAACCTCTATCTGTGATACTATAATGTTGTTTATTTTTAAAATGATGTAAATGTAATGTATGAAAATGTAGGTTCGCAGTACCTATAGATGTTTTTCTTTCTAATCATACACTCTAGGAATGACTTATAACCCAATTATCACACCCATCTCAATAGGGGTCATTCTATATAGGACAATAATCTTACTAAAACCTCAGATGAGCCTAGATCACTTCAAATTTACTCATTTATAAAGTTTTCATTGCGATGGAATTCTTGAATAAACCTCTCATGGAGCTTCAATATAAGTCACAATGAGGGAAATCCTTCAATGTTTCCAATTTAATGACATCTCAATACTCTTCATAAGGTGTGTGGACATCACCGAATACACAGTCAATGTATATGTGTCAAGGGACACCTTTCATCGTATATAGACCATACTAACTACTAAATAAATAGGTTAACCATTTTTAGTTCAACTCCAAGACATTACCCCCACTCAAAATAGTAGTATATCAAATAGTTCACGATACTCATTAAAAACAAAGGGAATATTTTAGGATAATATAAAATGGTGACATGGAATCCTTCTATTAAATGATCATTATAACAATCAAACTTATTGGATGAAATCCTTAAAAGTATATAAAAGACATAATTTTAAGAAATTTAATTATAAAAATGAAAAATAAAAATAATAATTTTCAAGGGATGGAAATAAATGCTTATGCATACCAATAATGCATTAATAAATACTAAAATGAGGTAGCATTTACACTCGGAAGGAGTCAAATGGAAGGTAATGGTACTCCGGCTCAATGAGATAGAAATGGGATATGGGGTTATAGTTAAAAATAAATTACAAAACAATTTTCATTACAGTAATAATTTGAGAAATAAAATTTAATAACTCTAGATACCTAGTGCATTCCTAGCGGGTACATAGTGACCACTAGGAACCCATCTAGAGGCCATCGACTAGTCATTAGTCCATAATGAAATTTTTAAACCAATTATTTTCTAATAGGTACCTATTAACAAACTATAAGTTAATTGATGGTATTTTTCATGTCTGAAATATTTTTACCACCAACACTACTTCTTTAAATATTACCTCTAAACTTCACCGACAAATCCAATAGTAAAAAACAAAACATATATATGGATTTATTAAAACTAAATAAAATATATACTTTTAACTAAGTGAGAATTTATAAACTCAATAATATATCACATTAAAACCTCAAAATCTCTAACCATTGTGATCGCATAATTGCATCCCACATCCAACACTCTTCTTAGGATCATGTTTTCATATCATAGATACTAAGGGTGTTATATTCCTATAGGGGATATTCTCTCTTCTATTCACTATACATTTCACTCACTCCTTGAATTATACATGAACCATTAACATGATAACATCAATATGGATTACATAAAAAGGACACAAATGATATATTAATGGTTTATTATAGGATATAAATCATGAATATCACAATAACAATAATAAATAGATAATAAATATACCAATATATTGATCCCCTCAAAAAAATTAAATAGACCCCTTAATTATGTTGATAAATTTATCATGTTCTCATATTCATGACTGCGCTAACATATCATACACTCTCAATAATATTTATTTGCCTATATTAAACTCTATAAGCATCAATCACTGGTCAATATATAGTCATTATAGGTGTCGTATGTATTAAAATATCTGTAGATCATATGAATATAATGAGAGGTATCTTGAATGATACCAATTTAATAAAAATTTAATATTCATATACAAATAAGAATAAAATAGATTGATAGGGACTGAAATATTATTCATAGAAAGGATCCATACCAATAGATTATTAAAAACTACATTCATATGAGAACTCTTGGAATGAAATGTATCTCTTCAATGATTGACCAAAATGAAAGATATAGGAATAAAACATTTCTTTTTGAACCAGAATTTTACACTAAAGAAATCCATTAGTCTGAGGATGTAATACAACACTATGACTTTTATAAACATTTATAGTAAAAAAATGAATATTAAATATATATCTAATATGTTTTTTAATATGAAAACAAGTCATAAGAACTATCTATTTCTTATATATTTTTTCCCAAATCATCAATCAATCAGGTCTCCCTATACCAATAAGTCATCATCTATATGAATTATCTAATCAAGAATCTATCTTAATACCATCAATCATGTTTGAAAAACGTCAACTTATATTTTACTATACCAATTATTGTAAAGTTACTATGTCCTTAAAAATGTCACGTCATGTGAAAATGATTTTCTATACTCAGTGATATTCATGAAAATCGAATAATTAATTTTTTCACCCAATGATTGATATTAAAATTTTCACCAAGTCACTTTACTCCTGATGCTACTAATGAGAATCAATTTATCACAAGCCCCATGTTTCTTAGCCTTAAACATGAGACAATACCTATCATATAAATCAATTATCTATGTATAAAGAATCAATATCATTTAATGTGATAAAATTCTCCCTTTTTATCACAAGATGATATATATATATATATATCGAAATGTGGTTTCTATTATTTACATTATAAAAAAAATTCACCCAAAAATTATATAAATGATGTTCAAATATGTATTTCATTCCTGAATCAAGCATATAATCCTTTTTAAATCACATCATATCTACATATACTAAACTGAGAACATAGATCATCAATCCACTTGGTGTAGGGTCACATAGGACATAAGGACTGATGTCCACTATACTCCACCCATAGTAAGGGTCCCATTTATAAAATAATTTTTTGTTCACTAATTACCTTATGATGTTTCATTTCTTATATTATTTCTATATACTAAAAATACTTGTTCCCGCATCACTGAATCATCAACATACATGACATTTCGTACCATAAAAAAACATGACAAATATAAAATCCACAAAATAAAGATAATGATATCATAGATCAACTCAAAAATATTTTCATAATCACAACTAACTTGACACCGTTATGCCTAATTTATAATCAATCAATCCACATAACTCACACATATATTTATGAAAAATGTTATATTGATATCATGATTATAATGTTTAATTAAAATGTATAATATTATCTTTAAAATTGGTATAATCTTGTAATTACCTTAAAACAACTATGAAATGTTTTGGAAGAACCTTCCGCAACATTCTAAATTTTTATAGACACCTCTGCATCTAAAAAACATGTCACTCATTTAAATCTCTTTCACATTTACATCCCACATAGAAAAATTTTCAACTCTAAAATTACTAAAATTTTTCATTCCTCATGGTTTTAGATGTGGAGGACCCTTTAGTAACCAATAATAAATTCAATATGATAAAGCACATCATCCATATTCTACTTTTCCGCTTTATTAGAATACTTTCTAGTTCCTTAATATGTTTGGAGAACTAAATTTCTATTATCATTTCTTTTTTAACTACTTCATTATAATTATCTAGGGATAGATGTATAATTCATAATGTAATATATTATTTAATACATTTTCTTGGATGTTTTAATTCATTATCTCAATTTCCTAAAATCATTATATAAAGCTTATCAACTATTGAAAATTCATAAAAGAATTATAATATGAGTATCCAATGATATTATAACTTTTTGAACATATTAAACATAAAATTGTGAGAAGATTTTATTAAAAAACTCATAAAATATAGAATAAAAGTCCATCCAAGAAAATATTCCACAATGTGCCTCTAGCTACATAAACATCTACCACATACATGCCCCATAATCAAACCAAAAGTTTTTTAATATGATATAAAACTTCGTAAATGTACCCTTTATTTAAAATATAACATACATAAATTCAATACAAATATCAGTGTACTATGATCCTATTCAACCTTTAAATGTTAGTTTAGACCTGTCTAAAAAATCATTGATGTCTCTAGTCTACGCAACTTCTATTTTCATAAATCTCAAATTAAATAACTGAATGATTTATAATATTTTCTCCACCAATGGAATTTTGAAATTGTTACCACCCATAAAATATATTTCAATAATCTTAAGTTCATGATCCATAAATGATTATGACTTATTTGTTATCCTATAAAAACAAATTCATCCATTATATGACCATTCATAAATTACAACACTCACAATATTCCCAAAAATAATAACACCCCATAAAATTTCAAGTTCCCCATTACTAATGGATCATATTGTAATATATAAACCATATAATAATATTTTATCTCTATGGTTTTACCATTAAATTATTAACTATTATAACCCCTTAAAAACCTATGGGTGAATTAGGTTATGACTCAATATATTTGGTACTTAGACCCTTAATTAATCCCCTAAAACTACAATCCCATTATAAGGACCATTAATCAAATCTCTGAGTGATTGCACACAATAATAATATAATATTATATTAGAAACTGATTCCATAAAATCCATCTTACATATATCATCGGATTACATGACTAATGAACCATGATGGGTATCCTATATGCCAACCAGCCAAACATTAACAATATCATTAAATTAATAGTCTAACATCAAACCCATACACTATCAACAAAGGCCACATCCATAGATTAATACTTTATCATTAACCAATATGATTCTATTCTTAATATCATTATCATTCTTCTAAAATTTCTTCAGTCCATATCCCATATTGGTTAAAAATATCAGGATAATTAGGCATACAACCAAATCAAATAGCTAAATGAAACTCATGCACCAAAAAGCATATCTTAGGACAACCATCAATATTTAGTATAACCATACCCTTCATATAATACTCTTGGGTCATCAATCAATTTGTGTGTTGATGAAATCACAATCATGAAACACACCCCTTATGTCTTCAAAAATAATTATCTTTTTTTAGAAAGTATTATTTCTCACTACTCCATACACCGCTTAGTCTATAAGGGTATCCTAAAAATTAGAATTTATTATCCCATATACCCCATTCTCACGGTTTGATTCATAAAACACATATTTTTTATATAACCAACTATAAAAAAAAAATAATAATTAAAATTTCTAACCATAGGTTCAATGAAGTAATGTTCCATAATAATTTTAAATTCATAACTACTATAGAATATATAAATATCACATTAAATAACTAAACACAACTTTTTATAACTATGTTGTCAATCACATATAGTCATACACAATCTATGGGAAAACCATGTAAAAAATATAATGCATGAATGCACAACCTATTTCCACATTAAGAATATATTAAAACATCAATCCATTAATCATACACCACATCCATTGAATTGCAGATATAGTAATAACTAAAAATAAGTATAAGTAAACCACAACTTATTCAGTTAGACCTTCCCTATAGAGGTTTTTGGAATTAACATACATGTTGGGACCACTTTTTGTATAAGGTTTTAGTTGTGGTCAATAGATTTAAATAAAGATCAAAATGATAAAGGAGATGAAGAATAACTACCATGTTATTGAGAGTGATAAATTCATGTTATTGATTAACTGATCCTATGTTAAACGTACATTTATCAAATTTGCTACAACAATGAAACCACCTCAGAGATTTTTGAAGGGATTGAAGTTATAAAGTGACAATGAAACATATCACAATTCAAAGAGACAAAAAAAGTACATAAATTTTGAGATATGCATAATTACATGAGGGGTCATGTAGGGATTTAATGATTTAATAATTATCATACAATGTTGAGATGATTTTTCCAATCATATGCATTTTTGATTGGAATGACTGATGTTTCTGGAAGATAGGGAAGTTGTGAACATTCATTGCCTTACCAGAAGAATCTGACGATGCTGAAACTAATAATTCAAAGACTATATATCATGGTGTAAAGAGTTCATGATGAAATGTTATAACTATTGAAGAAGCCAGATGACTGTGAAGAAGCGTGCATGTTCTTTCTAAAGTGGATATTTGTGGTGGTGGATTTTCCCAACTTTTTCCAAATTTTTAGACCTTTTAATGGGGATTTTGTTTTTGGTAATGGAAGGATTTCTGCATTGGAGTTAATGAGACGCGGAATGGAGAAGGAAATCGGAAAAGTAAGGGAACCACGTACCTCAGAAAATAGAACACATACCATGTCTGCGAAGGATTTTTGGCCGCATACCATGTAGCTGGAAAGGTACACAGAGTGGTTCGCAGAATGGGTTGGTGTATCAAAAATGGTTTTCCACAGAATGAGTTTTGGTATGCATAATGGCTCATCAATGTTGGAAAAGATGCAGTATGTGGACTGATAGACACATGGAATGTGTTGATGTTTTTCAGTTCGCAGGAGGTCTGTAGTATGCAGTGGAGACATACCGTATGCAGATGGATTTCAGTATGCGTTGAAGATAGTCCCCAATTAAAAATTTAGGAAAAAGGATTAGTAAAATTTGAGTATTTTTTTCTTATATAAAGACTGACAATATAATCATTAAGTGAGAGAGAATTCGATAAAAAAATATCATCGTTGTGGAAGAAATCGGCTATGCCTGAATGTGGTATATAGGAGAGATTCTGTGTAGGAAGAAGTGGTATGAAAAACACAAAACTGTTCGCAAAATTAGAAGGATTAGTGTGTAGAAAAGATTTTGCATAAGAAAATTTAGTATGATCGAGATGAAATAATTTTTAGAATTTGAATAAGATGCTCGTAGAAGGAAGAAATGGTACGTCAAGGCAGTACACAGAGGTGGTACGCAAAATCAATACGCAATGCCGGTACGTGAAGGTAGTGCGTGAAAGCAGTACGTGAAGGTGGTACACAAAAGCAGTACGTAAAGGCTGTATGAAAAGGTAGTACACAGAATCCCTATGCAGAGTATGTACAGTGCAAGGAGTAGGTGCTATGCGTGGAGCATGTGCGGTGCATGGACCAGGAATGGTCCGTAGAGCAGAGCCGGTAGGCAGAGTAGAGGTGGTATGCAGAGCATGCGTGGTATATGGAGTAGGAGTGGTAGGAATAACATGTTTAGTATGCGGACCATGCATGGTACAGAGAGAAGGTTTGGTACATAGATCAGAAAGAGTTAGTATAATGAATGATAGATCTCGGAAATGAAAGACATTGTAAAACGAGTTTGTGATTCTAGATAAAAAATGGAAGAAGTTCTAGAGAATTTAGTAATTTCACTAAAGAAAAAAAACATAATATAAAAGAGCATCAATTCAAGACTTAGATGCAAGTAGTGCCTCATGCTGAATAGAGAAAAAGACTTTTCATGCCAATCTGTTTAAGCGACCTTCAATTCGATAAACTGAGTGTGACTTCTCTTGGTAGTGTGCCATGTGGAGTTAACGGAAGTGAGATGAGGGAAGCAGCAGGCTATCCCTGAACATTTGTAAAGTCATTGTGCATGGAACATAGTGCCTATACTCAAACCATTATAATCTATATCTAGTATAGATTAGTGGAATTTGGTATGATCGTCAACCTGTCTGCGTATAATCATTGGACGTATCCCTTAGTGGTGAACCATGTAAACTGTTTTGTGTTTTCCTTCAGCATTTGAATGTTTTAATTACTTTTAATATCTTTCATATAGGATTTAGAAAGGGTTTCAACCAACATGGGAACTATATATGTTAAAGATGAGAAAACATTGACACTTTGATTCACCCCCTCTCAGGGTGGTATATGGTCCTTTAATTGGAATCATAGGTCAAAGGTTCATATATGTTGGATACTCTACAATAATTCTATTCATAATATTATTTGGATTTCTTTCCTAATGTCAAAAATGAAGTGCAGTCTTGATGAAGATTCAGTCATTTCTATGTAGATGTCTACATCTAGAAAGACCCGGACAAACATGAAAAACAATGAGAATAACCCATTGAAGAAGTCATTTATGTCCAAAGAAGATGCAGCGTCTAGTTCCCTATTCTCTTCCAATAATAGAAGTATATCAGGATTGAAAATTAATAAGCAGGTGGCTCTGGTTTCTACTATAGAAATGGAAGAAACTTCTGTCTCTAGTGATCAAGAGAAATTAAGAACATATCTATGTGATATTCAAGAATAAAGAGTGGGTACTATTTGTAGAATATTTCAATGTATGTTGGTTGATGTCACCCATTTGGATTGATAAGATGATAATGTGAAAAAGGGATTGGAAAAAAATTCATGAATGTTTAAATATAACCAAACGGATTAAATCCTTCGAATAAAAATGAGTCAATAAGATTATTGATTTAAATAACCATGCACTCGAAGCTGATCCGAGGAAGAGAAATGATGTCAATAGTTTATATTTGGAAGAGACATCAAAGAAGGTCAAGGAACATGGCTCTTTGATTCAGAATAAAATAAAGATGCATAAGGAAAAAGTTTACATAATGAATAAGGATTAGGAAGAGAAGATGACTATGATTGAAGATCAGAAGGTCATTCTCAATAAGAAATTTCTAGAATTGGATGCTCAGTTGAACAATCTTGAGAAGACACATATTGAGACATAAAAAAAGAATGAAATATTTACTTCTTGTACTAAATTCTCACTGGAGGATTCTGATGATAAAATATTCTCAACATGTTACAAGATGATTATGATAACTCTTGATTATATATGTCAATAAATATTGTATGTTTTTAATCAATTAATATTGGAGGATTATACAGTCAAAATACCTCCAACATGTGATAAGAAGATCATTGCTTCACTCATTGATCTATCCCAAGTAGTTGAGAATAATAAGGTTCCATCCAAACCATATTTTACTCATGTTTCTAAATATGTTTCCACACGGAGTCTAGGATGGAAGGATAATTCAAAAAAAAGTATGTATGAGTAAATGTGAAGAGATAACTATCACTCTGTATAAGGTTAATATGAATAAGAATGTGAAAGATGGTTCTCCACAAAGATAACAAGAAGTCTATAAGATTTCCCCGCAAAATAATACAATGAAATCAAGATTTGTGGGTCAATGTTGGTGTTGAAACAGATTTGGGAACTGTGCAATAAATAGTTCGTATAATTCTCATAATGTAAAAGTAAAAAGTAAGCCTACCTAATGGAGAAGAAATATAGATAAGAATTAGAAACATACCCAAGTACAAGATCATCTCTTTACTACAAACTGACTTAGAATACATGAAAACAACTGTGGTGTATGCAATGGTAGTGGTCACAAGGTAGGTATACTCCCATCTCAACATGCATTCATCGTTGATAGAGAAAGAGGACCTACAACACCAGCTATATATGAAGCACCATCCATGGGAAGAATATAGAATAATACTGTGATTAAAAATTTCCCCATGAAGATCTCAATTAGGGAAGATGAAAATAATCTAGTTTTTTGATCCATGAAACTGAAAATAAATTCATCGAAAATTGAATTTAATAGGGATAAAACTCAGATGAACTCGTGTGGAAGGGCCAAGCCTACTGCAACAGTTCTAAATTACATGTTGGTCATTTAGCCAAATTATTTGGAATTAATGATAAACCATGAAGATGAAAATTCCAAAGATGGAGCTAATGGAAAAGTAAAACTTTCACCTGATGAATATAAAGTTCATGAGAGAGTTCAAACCAAAGGAAACACAGGTGTTGGTGACATTTTTTGTAAGTAATTTTTAAAATATGGTCACATTGAAAAAGGTTGTCTAACCTTCATACCAAAGTAATATGTAGTCCTTAAGATGAGTAATAATGTAACATTCAAGGTGGATATTAAAAATAACAACTCTTCAAACAATGTAGAAGAGAATGTAAATAGAGCCATGGAACATGGAAAAAGATCGGAACATATGTTCTGATGTACAAGCATGAAGACTAGAGAAAATGGAGAATATTGGTTTAGAAAACCATTTCATCCTTTCTTCTCACATTTAAGAAGCAATAATGAACCACCTTATTCCCTTAATCATTTATGTATTGTATTTCAGATGATAGTGTAGGGAATTGAAGGTGAATCATGCTCTCATGGGGAGAACCCGAGATTTAGTTAATGTCATCAACGATTGATATCTAGGATGAAGAATTTTATATCCTTTAAATGTAATTTTATTTATATTCAAAGATAAAAATGACGAAGGATCACCCTTGGTGAAGATGATGGGGAGTATATCCCTTGAGGGGGAGATAAAAAAAATAAGCTTCTAGAGTTATTATTTCAATAAATATCAACTTCAATAGGCAATAAATTAAATTACTCTTGAAATTGAATGAAGAGGATTTCATTGGAAAAGGTATGTCATTTCCCCATCTCTCATCCTTGTTTACTCAAAATGAAAATTATTTTACAAAGGGGGAGTAATAGAATTAATATGTGACATAAAAAATAATTGATGTACTTGAAGGCCACTTATCCTTCTAATTGCAGTTGAATGTTTTTGATCTATTTGTTTAATCGATTATTGGATTTTCCAGTTGATTATTCCAAATCACATTCAATTTCATCATCCACGAATGAAAGTATAAAACCCTTGAAGAAAAATTACATGTGTTCTCAACTAATGAGGTTTCATGATTAGTGGATAATATATTGCTTTTCAACTAAATCAGATCCTTTTGTTTTATAAATCGAGCAATGTTGAAGTAGACACAGAGTGAAGTGATCGATGGCACATTGCTCATGTATGAATTGATACCCTTTTCCCATGAGCTTTTTATTTCTTGTCAATAAAGGGGAGATAAGTGAAAGGAAAATTTGGTGGAGAGAAATAATTAAGGGGAGAGAGAAGATTCTCATTTGGATATTGAATCGTTCATTTAAAGAGAATATTATGGTATTGAAAACAAAATACAATGGTGGATAATTTTGGGACGTATTTGTGTATAAGGTTGTATTTTTTTCAATAGTTGTCAATAAAGATCAAAATGAAGAAGGAGAGGAAGAAGAACACCCAAGTTATTGATAGTGATAATTTCGGATGATTGATGAACATATCTAAAGATAAATGTACATATATGAAAGGTGATACATGGTCTACAATAATTAAACCATCTTAGAGAGTGTTGAACAGATTTAGTTAAAAAGGTGATCATGCGACATCTCACTATTCAAAAAGACCATGCAAGAACCTACATTAAGAGACATGCATTATTACATGAGGGTTCATTAGGAGATTTAAGGATTTAATAATGATCATACATAGTTGAGAAGATGATGTTAGTCATATTTAGTGTTGAATAGAAAGACTAATGTTGTTGGAAGACAAGAAATTTGTGAAGATTCAGGAAATTCCCAAGAGAATTTGACAATTATAAAACTGATTATTCAAAATCTATATATCACAGTTGAAGGCATTCGTGATGAAATATACTAAGTGTTTAAGAAGGTAGATAATAGTGAAGAATCATTGGTGTTCTTACCGATGTAAATATTTATGAGGGTGGATTATCCCTACGTATTCCAAATTTTGGGACCTCCAAATTGGAATGATTATTTTGGAAATGGAATGATTTTTTCATAAGAGTGAATGAGATGCGGAATGGAAAAGGAAATTGACCAAGGAAGGTAACCACATTCCTCAAAACATAGACCATGTACCATGTCCGAGAATGGTTCGCAGCTGCGTATGATATAGAGGGAAAGGTGAGTGGAATGGTTTGTAGAATTGATCGCGGTACCAAAAATGGTCTGTTGTGGAAGAAGTTTAAGTATGTGGAATGGCTCGTCATTGGTGGAAAAGATGCATTACACATACTGAAATACACACGATATGTGGTGAAGGATCTCAGTTCACAGGAGGGTCGTAGTACATGTTGGAGGCTTTCTATACATGGGTGGAGTTCAATATGCGGTGAAGTTTTTCCCTATTGTAATTTTTGGTAAAACAGATTAACATTCTTTTTGGAGTTATTTTAATATATAAGGAGTGTTAATCCCATCATTGAGGAATAGATAATTCGATAAAAAATATCATCGATGTGGAAGAACTCAGTTAAGCCCGAAATAGGTACATAAGAGAGATTCTATATAGGACGAAGTGGTATGTGAAACAGAAAATTCATCATGAAATTAGAAGTAGTATTCCACGGAAGTGATTTTATTTAATAAAAAGTGGTATGCGAGAGATTAAATAATTCATAGACTTTGAAGAAGAAGTCTACAAAAAATGAACGGTACACCAAGCTGGTATCCAGAGGTGGTACATGAAGGCATTACGTGATGTCAATACATAATGGCAGCAAAAAAAGGTTATATGCATAAGAGGTACGCAGATGACTTATACAGAGCAGGCATGGTGCGTAGAGAAGCTAAAGTGCACAGAGTAGGTGTGGTGTGTGGAACATGTGTTATCCGAAAAGTATATGTGGTAATAGAAGAATAGGTGGTATGTAGAGCGGGCTTAGTATATAGAGTAGGGGTATTATATAGAGAAGGCATGGAATTCTGACCAGGTGTTGTTTGCAGAGAAGGCATGGTATTCCGATCAGAAAGAGTTTGTAGAATCAGGGAGAGTTTGCGGAATAAAAAATTCGTAAAAGGAGTTTGTGATTTTAGAAAAAAGAAGAAGAAGTTCTAATTCATTAAATAGTTGAACTAAAGGTTAAAATTCAATATAAAAGTGCATCAATTCAAGACTTTGATGGAAGAAGTGTCTTAGGATGAATAAAAAGAATGGATTTTCATACGAATATGTTGAAGTGACCTTCATGTCAATAAATTTGGTGTGAACTTTCCCATGGCATTGAGATAGGGTTAGTCAATGGAAGTGATCCTAGGGAAGAAATGGGATGTCCCTAAACCTCTATAAAAGTAGTGTGGTTGGGACATATTGAATTTTCTTAATCCATTTTAATCCATATACATTTATTGTTAGTGGAGTTTGGAATGATCGGAAACATGTCGGTGCATGCTCCTTGGATGTATCCCTTAGTGGTGAACTATGTAAATAGTGTTGTATTTTCCTTCTATGTTTTAATATTTTAATTACTTAACATATCCTTCATACAATTTTTGGAATGGATTCCTACCATCGTGGGAACAAGATCTAGTAATGAAGAGAAAAATTTGACCCCTCTGATTCACCGCCCCTCATAGGGTGGTCTAGGGTCCTTCAATACATTGGTTCTATACCATATAATAATTTACCCTTTCTCTGAAAACCACATCTCAAATTATAATGAAATATATAATTCAATACAGATATGTTAAATTATAGTCTTAGTAGTCCCACAATTTTCTCAAAATATGTGATCATATGACCTAAAGCATACCACCTCATACATCAGAGGTTTCTAACATATATATGGACTCTATCTATAACAACAAAAGAATAAAAGTGTTTTAAAATAACAATAAATAGTAGTATGATTGATATCAATCATAATTGAAAATAGAATGGAGTAATATTAAAATTATTGTGAGAATGAAACCATAACTGAAACATCATGTTGTATAGAAAATGTGTGACCAATAAGAATGGAATACATCTGATATCGAATTATATAAATTTAATAATCATATATAATACATTATAAAAAATTTTCTAAAAAAATGAAGAAAAATAAAAAAAAATTATTTGAAATCCTCATTAATCCTTGGAATTAAATCCTATGTAAAAACTAGAATATCTACAATATGAAATTGATTATTTTCCTTCACATGCAATGAAAACCATGATGTATGAATCCTCACTTAGGTTTACATGTAGTGTTTGAGAAATTTACTCATTTGGATACCAAAAACTATATCCATAAAATTATAATAAAATTTATAACTAAATAAACAATGTGGGATACATTAAAATAACATGAAGATTAAATACCTATGACATCAGACATAGAAAATACATCCCCTATGAATGATTATACATGCTTCAAATATTATTAGTTATATGGATAGACGTAAAACAATAAGGTGGAATATAATCTTATTTTAACATCATATCAAATACAGTTAGAGATAATTAGTTAGCGTTCATTAAAACATCTATACCCATCATGATCAAGATAATAGATCAGTATCTATAGGACAATAATTACACCTAAATTTTGAGATACTAGGTCAGTTCCCACTGACCTATATTACATCACAAGGATTAGGAAATTGGGTTGAACTCCATTGACCTGTATATACACCACAAATAGAATATTCTGTCAAATCCCACCCACCCACTCAACACATGCATTATAACATAACAGGTTTACCTCCACTAATCTTTTCAACTCATTTCACATGATAAAATCATATTCCAACTGAATCAATCACCATGAAACAACCAAATCTTTATGACACTGATTCCATTGGTTTAATACACATAGAGATAGATTATTCAAACTGGTAATGCTTAGCATTACTTGTAATACTACATCCACACCCATCTCACCAATGGTAGGTATATATTATCAAATATCTACATTAGCATATCATACAAGAATAACTCACCACTCATACACCAATCAAACCAAAATCAGATATATATACCAACACTTTTCATACATAAATGTTATACGTTATTTGATGAATATTCTATATATAAAAGAATGATCCATCCCAAAATCATATAGGATGAAATTCATTGGGAAAATTGATATACAAGAAACCATTTCATATAGTATCTAAAACCTCACCCACATTTTTATTCACAACTACAATCCTTATCAAACACAACATACTTAAAATAATTCTTTATATCTAGGTGAATGTATAACATAATAAAGGGAGAGATTAAATGATAAAAAGGGTATATAGGGGAGATATCAATGATCATTTGAACATAGAATTACCATAATGGGTTTTATAAATTGAGATTAACCATTTAAAATAATACCCAATAATTAATAGATAATAATAACGATTCAAAAAATAATTATTTTCAGTTCGCAAGTCCTAAATCATGATGGGATCATAGAACATGATACTTGAGAACATTGAAATTTTCACAAGATCGTGTCATGAAAGAGTGGGATGAAGTGTGGAGTAACCATAATCATAAAAATATTATGTATAAGATACCCAATATGACATTCATAATATGTTAGATTTAGTATAACCATTCATTATATTGGTTTAGTCTTGGGATAACCTTTTGTGTATGTTATTTCAGTCTTGGGATAACGTCTCGTGTTCCATCCTCTTTTCATGATTTGAAAACTTCTTGTGTACAATTTGATATAATAAAACATTATTCTTTACAAAAATCATTATAGGGGTATAAAATATGGGGCCTACACATCACAAAATCATAAATCCATTTGTTTTTATCCCATAAGATCATAATGATAGTCACCAAAACAAAATTAATTTAAAATAAAATGTGTTACAAAACGATTTCATCAACAGAACCATAAACCATCCAGGGAAATAATGTATATAGAACCATTGGGTCATATCCCATGTAAATACAGTGTAATATTATAGATTTTATCATAGTTTAAAGACTAATTTAATATATCACTATAATATTTTTTTGTGGAATATGCCATTTTTATTTTTAAACCACATATTAAAATTATACCATATAATAAATATTAAGGAAAACAATTCCATTTAAAATAGAGTTTGAAACATTTAAATGACAAGAATATTGTTTTTAAACCATTCATTAAAAATTATAAATGGGAATATTTATTTAAAATAACATAAGAGAATAGTATAAAAAGAATCTTTTTTAAGAAAACATGGACATGGAATAAAAGTATTTACAATTGAAGAGAGAAATAAAACTGGTTATTCCATAAAAAATATTTTATTTTATTGAGTACATAATGTTCCAAAAATGAAAATAAAACATATATTCTCAAGAAATATATATATTTTATGAAAATTAAAGGATATTAATATAAAAGGATCATATAATTTCTTTCAATTTAAATTCAATAAAAAATAATCCATATTAAAATGATATTGAAAAATAAATCCATTACATAATGTTTGAA
This sequence comes from Viscum album, assembly GCA_963277665.1. NCBI lineage: Eukaryota > Viridiplantae > Streptophyta > Magnoliopsida > Santalales > Viscaceae > Viscum > Viscum album. Next base: position 1,293,395,159 of record OY728119.1, read on the forward strand.
TTTCATATAAATAACTATACAATTCTATATAATAAATAAAAATTTATTATATTTTATTTAATAATTAATTACATACATATAATATCATATATGATCTACATATAACATTTAAACACCAAGTTATCTGTAATTTTATATTATGATAATCATTTTCTGGTATTAACTATTTCATTTTTAATGAAATTTTTATTTAGTAGTTCAAATCCATTTACATTGATCTGGGTTCCTCCAGTTACATTATGTTATTAAATATATAAATAAATCATATTTTAATTTTATAAATATCATTAATCAACCATAAAATATGAATTGAGAAAAATGAATTTCATAGTTCATAAAGATCGTATTTTGTATTTATTCATGAACACTATTTTCACTTTTTGATGGATGCAATGAATGATAGATAAAGAATAATGTTTCAATCAATAAAAATTTTCATACCATATATATCATATATATTTATTAAACCCATTCTTATTATCATCAATGTAAATAATAATTGAAAACATAATCATAACCTTCAGGAAGCTGGTAGTCCATATGTATGCATGCACGACGTCATTATTTTCCAAAATATTGGAGGGTAAGAATGTACGTATGGCATTATAATTCAAAAATAATAATAATTTCCTAAATATTATTTATAAACATTATACCCATAATAATAACCATTTATGATGGATGGTTATGGAAGATGAATTGTATCACTATGTGAAGGAGACAATACAAACGTACACACAAGTGATACCTTCATTTCCCATTTGATGGAAATGAGGATGGAGAATGGTATATTAATAATCAAAATTTCTTTTATGAATATTAGGGATACATTATATTTAGACTTATGATGAATAATATAGAATTAGTGTATGTAAAAGATGAAATAAATTGAAATTGGTCGGGTAGGAAGATTACCTCTTCTTTGAAAGGCCACATTTTTATATTTTTTAAGAACCCTTAGAATGGTATTGTAGTAAGCTCAGTGACAATAATTTATGCATACAAAATTTTAAAATATAATTTAATTTATTTTGGTCAATGTAAATGGCTCAATGGTTGGTAAATAAAATAGATTAGGGACATCCTTTTATAATTGAGGGAAACAACACACGTGGAATTAATAACAAGATTAAAATATAGGTATCTAATGGCCATAAAAATTATTCCAAATTAATAAGGATTCAAAAAGGAGTATATGGACAAAATAAAATCAAGTGACAATATTTACAATGGGTTTAATGTCATTTTAAATCTTATCTATTTGTTTAACCCCTTCATTAACATATTCAAACCTAAACTTCAGTGACAAATATTTCAATAATAAATGTTTTATTTATACCTATATATTAGAAATTTAATTATAAAATTATACAGGATATCATTTTAAATAATTTACAATAATAAATTTATAGTATTAACACTTTCATGATTTTTAATTAATTTAATAAAAAAAATTAACATAAAATTTCATTATTTTCTTTATTTTCATTTTTGACATTATTTATTAAATTTTTCTTGAATGACATGAATATCATAATTGAATTTGAATATAAAACAATTAAAAAATATTTAATATTTTTAATTAATATATGATATTTCAGTGTAACTATAATTCAAACTAAACGATTACTTATAGTATTTAAATGAAAAATTAAATTATGTTTCAAAATCATGCATAAGCGCCACGTCGACATTGTGTAAGAATTTAATGTCATTATATCATAACTAAAAATCATAAACAAATTACCATTATTGAAAATATATTGTTTCACATTAAAATATGTTATAATGTCTATGTTAATTTTATCCTAATATAATATTTTAGAGATAATAAATTCAATAGGGGAAATTTAAGAATATTCATTACTAAAATTAATATAAATTCCATTATCAATGGAAAATCAACCCAAAATTTCATATAATAGAATTTTTGGATGTTTTGGGCCAAATTTAATCTATCTAATCAAACAAAGACATTTTTAGTTGATTTTGAGACCATATCTCTTGGTTTTAACTTCATTTGACACATTTTACCCATACCAAGGGGATAAATATTTACCATAGTTATATTCAAATTAAATAAAATAAAAGTGACATATTTACAAAATTTAAACCTTATAATTCCAATAATGATATGAATTTTTCATGCCACAATATCTAAATTATGATGAAATAAATTTCAATATATACTTATAAAATCTAATGATAAACAAATATTTTGAATAATGAATTTCTAAGAATAAAAATGACCTAATATCAAAATAATGAATATTATTTATTAAAATGAAATTAATTGTACTATTAAATATATAATTTAAAATATTTCACTTTAGGAAAGAAAAAAATGTATATATAAATTATTTCATTAAAATAATATAAATTAAAGTATTTGAATAATATGATTTTTTCACCATTCACCGACACAATATAATTTCATAAAAATCCAATAATTTAACACCAAGATAATTTTGAATACATATTTTTAGAATAATGGGAAATTTTTTAATTAAATTTTATATAAGTGCTTGAAATTAGTTTTATTATTTCATCATAAAATGAAATAAAGAACATTTTGAGGAAAAAGAATTTTTAAATCATATAAATACATTACAAAAAATTGAGCACTTATTTTTCAATATAATATATATATATATATATAAATTATAAATATTTTATCACAGTGTAAATAAATCTATTCCTTCAACTAATTTGACATCCTTGTTGAAATGGAAAACTACTTTATGTCTCATTTTGGATCTTTATTTCATGTATCACAATCCATCAAAGAAATAAAATTTATTTATAGTAGACTCTATGATAAACTAAAACAGTTTTACATTTTATCCCATTAAATTAAAATTCTAGAAAAAAATAAATTATTATGAAACAAATAAATGAGGTTATATATATCATTACATCATAATGTTCTAATGTAGCTTCTTAAAATTTATGATTCCTCGAGAGACCATTAATGGGGTGAGTATTCATGTTCCATCGAACTTTATATCTATTATCTAATAGTTCTAAAAGTGGTTATTCATTGGAATTTTTATGCCCTACTGGAATGAAATATGATTTTAGTACATGTGATTGATCTGGAATGTACTTTCTCATAAGGGATACCTGGAACACATCCCAAACATGATATAAGTTTAGTGAAATCCCCATGAAATAAGATACCATCCCTAATCAATCAACAATACTGATGGGCACCATATTAATTGGACTAAAAGGTAATTTATTTCCGAATATTATGGCCTTATTCCATGTAGAAACTCATAACAGTACCTCCTCACCAGCATTGACATCCATATTTTACTGATGATTGTTAACATAATTGCTCTGATAACTCTGAGATCTCATTATCTGTTTCCGAATGGTTGTGAAATTCTATACCATTTTAAAAAATTGGGTTGGTCCAAATATATTTTTTTATCTGACTTCATCCCAACACATTGTAGTACTACACTTTTTTATATAGAAGTCTCCATAAGGATCTATCTGAATTATTGAGTTAGAGCTATTGATGTAATATAAATTTACTAGAGGATTGTGTCGATCCTAACCACATTTAAAATCCATAGAAAATAAATTTTATCATCTGATAGGGGTTGAAATGCTCTATTTGACTACCAATCTATATGCAGATTATATCTAGTGCTACAACTTAACTCTGTATCTATAGCCAGCTGAAGACTTGACCAGATCTCGGAGGTAAACCTCATATGTCTATCAGATACAATATAATGTGGGAGTCCAAGATTCCTTAAAGAATATTTAATATATATTCTTGAAATTTGATCATGAGAGAAATGATATCTGATAAAATAAAGGGTGTTAAGTTCATATGAAATTTTTTTATATACCAATGAGCACTCTAGTGTTTATAAATTTTGGATAGTCCTACTATAGAATTCATTGTGATGTTTTCCTATTTTCATTATGGAATGGGTAATAGTTATAACAACACATTAAACTTCGTTCTCTAATGCTTATTTTTTCACATACAAAGAACATAATTAAAACCCTGCAATAACTCTTTTCATGTTATCCAACATGAATTACTCATTCATATATATATATATATATTCATAATTCTAGGAATAAGATTCATCAAATATTCCCTTTATTAAATATGATATGGATTAAACCTATAAAAGATTTTTTAACATTATAATTGCATCATATTGAAGGTTTAACAACGAAACAATAATGTCCCTCATTTATTGTTCCACGTCTTCCTGCTACACAACTTTAAACCTCACAAGGATACAAAGTCAAACACTCATTTTAGATAGATGACGTTTTTACATTTTCTTCATGATATCTAGATCCATCCTTTGAAAATATGGAAATATAGGATCCTTATTTATCATTGTCATAGATAAGTTAGTATTCTCCTTTCAATAAAAATAAATGTCCACCATATACATTTTCCCATGGTGGAAATTTGTTGAGTAATCATAATATTTATTCAACTAAAACCTTCATATCTTGTGCATATTCAACACTTTTTGAGATAATATATATATTAAAACATTATTATCATAAAATATATGACAACTTTATCTATAACGATCATTCTTCCATTTTTTTAATTAAAAAATTCCTATAGGTAACTCTAAATTCATTGTTGGGAAATTTTTATCATCAACGGTCAATTAAAAAAGGCTTACACCATTACCAAAACATTATAAAAGTGGATGCATCAAAAACCCTTCATAGATGCATCAAAATAGATGACAAACCCTTCTCCACTACATGATAATGAAATCCAATTTTGATTTAATAAAATTCTCTTTGGTTCTATAGAATTTTATTCACATTCATCAGTCCAAAGAAACATGGACCCCTTCCATGATATCATGGTGAATGAAATAAATAGAGATAGTAAATTCTCAAAAATGAGTTCATAATATCTATAAAATCCAAGAAAAATATGGATATCAATCATAGTTGTTATTATATTCCAACACTTAATAAATTATATCTTTTATGGATCCACTGATATACATTATCATGAGAATATATTGGGAAAAAATGAAAATTTGTGTTGAAAAAATTTAACCATAATATATTTTATATTAATATTTTACATCCTCAGGGTCTTAAATAAAATTTTCATTTTATCATCATGTAATTGTTTTACCTTAAAATATATAAGGATAAATTTAATAAATACTACAACAAACATATCAAGGTTATATCTAAAAACATTATTTGTGAAATCAATGAAGGTAGTGGGGCATAAATATGATCAAATTGAATCACTATAAATTCATAGTGTCTATAAATTGTATAGAATGTTGTCTTGGTATATCCGGCTTCTTGAAAATCAATTAATTATATATAGAATGAAGGTCAATCTTGGAAAAGTATTGAACTTCACTATGTTGATGAATCAAATCATCGATATGCAGTAAAGGATACTGTTTCTAGATAGTGATGATATAATGTTAATTATAATGTAGGTTGATTTATTTTGAAAAATATTTATTCTCAACACAGGGATAATGTAAAACACAAGGTGATTCACCTTGATGAATGAATCAGTTGTCAACATTCTCTAATAGTTAGCTCTTTAAATCTTACAACTCAATAGAGGCTTGTTTTTGAAAATGGTGTAAAATAATGTATGAGTAATATTGAAGACTCAACATCTCAATTTATTACAAAACATGGAAAGTATTCTGAAAATACATAAAAAATCACAAATAATATGTATATCTTCAATTGTGAGTTTCCCTCCAACAATATAGGATAAAAACGCCTTTGGATTAAGAATCAAGACCCATATAAAGGATTTTATTTCCATTGGAAGGTTATATTTTTCATTTAGTGACATAAAATTCCATGTTAGTTCAAAATATTATATTTTACTTTCACTCTTGGTAAATTAATGTTGAATTCATGTAATGAAATCCATCTAATACCAAGGATATCATGAAATTAATGTTGGGGAGAATAATTAGATTTATAGGAAGAACATTTCCACAAACATCAACAAAATTATTATCATATACTTGAAATGAAATCATCATACCACTAGGTGTTTTGGTTACTAATTCATCATCAAATCATTAATGTGGTATTGAGATACCCTTAGTAAATTAATTAGATTTAAAATAGTCGGTATATCTACACAAAAATATGACATTATATGTTTTTGAGGGGATGCTAAGTGTAAATTTCATCATGCCCTTACCATAAAACCATTTTTATTATTTTCCACATGATATGTCCTATTTATTCTGGGTTTAAGAGGTTACTAATTTTGACCATGATTATTAACTTCCAGTCATTAGCACTAGTTAAAATAATGCCTATTATGTAAAAACCTGAGATTTTGTGAAATATTATTTTCAAATGAATTAAATAATTTCAATATTTAGTGATGAGAAAAACATATTTTGTATTTCCTTATAAGTAATAGTAACTTTATCTTGTGTTATACAAAATACCGAGTTCATCATGCATTACACACAACACCGAGTTTAAAAAGATATATACCATATTACTAAAATATTATTACATGATAGTTATCACCTATAATTTGAATTAGAGGGTTTAAATATTAATAACTAAATTATAAAAATATTATTTACACATTTTTATATAATTAATTATATTTTTACCCATTAATTATAAATTAAAATAAAAACCTTTTCAAAATAAAATGAAATTCATTTTAGAAAAACTATTTTTATGCACACAAGTGAGTTTTATACCAGTAATTTTAAAAAATCACTGATGATGAATAATATAAATATTAATTATATTTTATGTATTAAATATAAAATCTAATATAAATACTTTGTGTTTTGTACATAGGATATGAAAAGAAACCCAATTTAATGCCTATAACTAATTTCTTTTCAAAAAAACATTTTTGACTTTTTTTGCATAACATAATTTAAAATTAAATTTTAACAAATTTAGAAACATTATTTTTAAAAATAAGCTTAATTTTTAGAATCATTATATAAAAATTAGATGGTTGTTTTTTGGGTTTTTTAATGCTTTATTCATTGATAAGTAGTTAAATATACTGGATTTTATATGAAAAGTATATTTTAACCAATGATATTTTTCTATGTTAGATTTTATTTTTAATTTATTTTATTGAAAATTGAGTTAAATTGTACATATATTAAAAAAAGTTAGGTAATTTTAATAACGTTAATATTAAAATTGGATATAAAAACACATTAAACATTAATACATTTTCATATTAAAAAACCATATTTCTCGTCACATTATTGAAATTGATTTTTAATTAAATCCTTCCACTTATGTGACTCTAATTTGGAAAAGTGAATTCCATATTTGGAATTATAATAATTTATATTAGCATAGAAGGTTTTATTTATTTTTTAACATAATGATTTTTGAAACTAATAAAATTACTTAACATGATTATGTCTAAAATATAGTTTTGTGCATTACAAGGGTTTATATTAAAATTAATTTTTTAGACACATTTTAAATTTATTTAATGAATTGTAATTCATATTCATAAAATATTTGGTATAATGTTTCTAATAAATATCATTTTAAATATTTTTTTGGGGATAAATTTTTTTTCTAAATAAAAATATAATTTCTTCTTTTTTAAAAACTATTAGGATAAAATTGAACTAACCATATGACTAAATAATAACATGGAAAAAATGTGATTATTTATTTATTGTTAGAGGTGAATATCGACAAATTAATTGACCGCATAAATTGTTTATAAAATTTGGAGGCACATGATGTAAGTGATACCTCTAAAGAGGGAATACTTTTTGGTATTTATATGAATGCCACTCCTCCTCAATAATAAAAGGGAAATCACTCTCGCGCATTATTCAAACCACTAAATCCATTTGGATATACCAAAAACTAAAAAAAAATTATAACATTCTTAAATCACCCCAGAAGACTTAATTTAAGAAAAAACCCATCTTAAAAATACATTTGTGAAAATATAAAGATAATACCTGAAGAAGAGGTAATGTTATTCATGGATCATATTTATTTAATTTCATTCAACACATTCTTAAATTATTATTATTAAATGATTATATAACATGCAATATAACTTATATAAACCATTTTTTAATGGTTATGGTTATGACCTATAGTCGTGCTAACTTCTATCAACTGTGTTATAAAATCATCATTCATGTGTACGACGGACAATGACCTTGTGTACTCATGTCGTTGGTTTTTCTGTTACAAACATTAAAGGATGGGAATAATAATATAATTATATTTTTTATATGATATGTAAGATATTTATTATTTTATTACAAATATATAATTTTATATCACACAAATCTTCATTCTTTCAAATTTTTAGGAATATGATTACATCGTTTGTGTGTAAGGCAGAAAACCAACTCGCGAAGTAATATGATTCATTCAAACATTACATAGAATGTATTAAGGTAAAATTTAATAAAAATATGTTATATATTTGAAGTTAAAATTATTTTGGAATGAATACATATACATATACATACATATATATATATATATCTATATATTAAATTTTTCATTCAATAAGATATGAAAATGGAAGCATCATTCATTCGTACATACAATTTATTATCTCGCTAAACTATGTATTTCATTTCCTATTTATATATTTTATATACTATTTTAAATAAAAATATAATTAATACTGATTATATATGTCATGGTAATATTTTTGGTTATGATGATATTTTCATTAATGTAATAACACTAAAAATATAACATGTCAAAACATTTATGAACAACCAAATAGTTATTGTACGATACAAAAAAATTAACATGGAATAATTAATAAATTGGTAATAAAAGGTCATAATAAAATAAAATAAAATATGGTATGATATATATAGAAATTAATATTTAATAGATTTATAAAAAATATATTTATTATATAGGAGGTTCGATCGATAATGAAGGATGTCAAGACTTAAGGTAAGGGATTTTCAACTCACTATTACTATGAGTGAGACCAATTCCATATTCATGAAATATTTCATTTATGTTGTTTATCGTGAATTTATTTATGATTTTTATAATAAAAATTATTGTAATTTATATATATAATGTAGTATATATCCATCATTTATTTTAGGGTTAAAAAGTTACAAAATGTTAATATAATTTTCCTTCAATTTTTATTCATTGAGACATATGTTTTTTATAAAGATGAACTATTAAACAAGTTGTATATATAGCCACTTTAAATTTAATATCTTTAATTGATTTGTACTCATAAAATTTTATATCTCATAATATGTTATTCCTTGTTATATATTTTGATTAAAGGTAACCAATGTGGTATGAGATTTATGTTACAATCACACTGTTTATTAGGATTGTTTCTGATAATGTTAACCATGTTGAAATTTAATGATCTACAACTAAATAATTCTCAAAAAAATGTAAAACTATTGTAATCAATGATATATTCATTTAATTATAAAATTTTTTCACTATTTGGAACTAATAACAATTAATAGAATGTTTTTAGATAAATCAGATTTTATTTCTCTCTTCCATGAGAAATCTGTTTTCATCTAAAATATTTTTTTATAAAAGGATTTTCAATTTTTTTTCCAAAAATATTTTATCATCATTTTCAAGGAATTGATTTTTAATCTTTTTTTATAACGATTTTAAATGATTTTAAAATATTCCTTTAAAATTTTTCAAAGTTATATTAGAAATATTTCATATTATTTTATGAATTAAAATGAATTTCTCATAGAGAAACAAATATTTTCCTCAAGATATATTTTTAATAATCGTTTAAAAATTATTTTCAAGATAATTTGAAATATTTTTTAGATTCATATTTCTTAACAAGGATATTATCAAAATATACCATTCATTTTATTTCTTCAACTTGTTTATATTTTGATGGAATTATGTATATGAAATTCGTTTCTTTTCAACGATTTAATTATGTTCTAAAGAGAGTATTATTAAACAAATTAATTTTTAATTGGATAATAGTTTTACAAATAAATTGCTATATCAATAATTTATTTTCAATGGTTTAATAATAATATTAAGGAATAATAACTTTTTTATGTGTTTTTGTGATGATAAGAATGTTCATTGTATGTTAATAATGTTGTGTTTCTGGTACATGTCAAATAAAATAAGGCCTCCCATATAAATTTGGTTAATCCCATTGACAGTTATACTACGGGGTATCCCATAGAGAGCTAGGTAATCTTGTTACAACATATAATATGGGGCATCCTAGATAGTGTACAGTGAGCCCGTTATAACATACATGATGGGTGTACCAAGATAGTTATTTAATGCATTGGGTACTAATAAATGAAATATGAACCCAAAAGGACTCTCAAATTGGTATTAAGTGCATGAACAAATTTTTCTTGTTGAAGATCACCCATAAAACATCCATACCTCTAAGAGATATTTCCTAGATTGTTACATAATCTGTGGTGATGTCTTTTAATTTCGACTCATGAATGGTGAGAGGCTTTAGAAGTCTAGTAGGTCACTAGGGCACTGCCATCACCTATTGACAGGTGGATCACTGTGTAGTGAAAGCATCTATCTTCTTTTTAATACATAGCCACTAGTAATAATAATGTACATATCTATTCATCTTGGTAAGACATGGATGAACTACACATACAGATTAATTTGATTCCCTCCCTTTCATCTTCCTATATATCAGAAGGCACCAATACATGGCCATAGAATATTAGAGTTTCACTAACATCAGCAAGTTAACAGAGTCATGTTCTCTCCAATGATGGTCTCCCTCAAAAGAGGTCCCTTATAATCGGATAGTTTCCTAACTGTGACCTAATCATAAAGGAAGGATGTCACCACTAGAGCTACTAGAATATGTTTTCTATGTAGTTCCTAAGCTGCAATGTGCACCTAATAAAATAAGGACATCACCTTCCAGTCACTAGATTCCACAATTATAGCTTAAATCTATATATTTTGACTCAAGAAATAAGCTATGTATTTTCTTGTTATGCGTGTGTAGGAAAGATCAATGTTGAAGTACTCATGTGCTGCCTCATATTCAAGGATCACTATGTAGAGATGTATTAGATACATTTATGATCTGTGTAGACATAAAATCTCTCAAAAGATAATTATTTACCCAAACACTATCGACTATGAACCATGTATGATAACTTGAAATTATGTGTCAGATAATTCTACACATGTTTCTTTAACTGGTGGGATCTATATTCCATGACATGACCAACCTTCTTCAGAACTATAACATGCCCGATTCCTAAAAAAATCAAAATTTACTATATAAATATTTCATAGAATTGGATGAATTATGATTAGCACCACAGGGATTCCTCCCGTTATCTCTGGAAATGTTGTCTCATAGGCTTCTTACCATAGGAACTATACAACCATCTTAGGAATAGTCATAAGAGCCACTTCTAAGAAGGAGATGTCATAAATAAATCACCTGAAATATCTATATATCAAAAATAATATGGTACATCAAACACACTCATGGGTTGATCCTAGTAATAAAAAATTCTCACCTACTATGGGTCCACTAATATGTCTTCTTCAGATATGATATGGCCTAATAAGTGAATCTTACTGAGAAAAAATTACAATTTATCAAGGTTTTCAAATAGTTAGTGATCTCTTAGTATACTCTACATGATCAAAAGATGATTGGAATGGTCATGTATAATGAATGAGTAAACTAACACATAGTCTATGAATACTACCAAAAGGGAATCATGATACACGTGGAAAACCAAACCATCTAGTCAATGAATGATTTTAGTGCGTTCATTAAACCGAATGGAATGACAAAATACTTTTATAGGCCATACCTTATCTATAACATCATACATGGTATATCTTATGGAATCATATTTACCTAATGGTGGTCCAATCTCAAATTGATCTTGGATAAAATAGTTTCTCTATATATATTTTCAAAGAATTCATTTATTCGAGGAATTGGATATTAATTCATTATTGTTAGTTGGTTCAATGTGCATCATTAACTGCACAATATGAAGGTAGAACTAACCTTCATCGAAAAAGGACTACTTGAACCCATGGCGATTGGTTGGGTATAATTAAACCCTTACCCTCTTGATCATAAATCTTCCTACAATTTCCTAGAGTACAGTTGGTTCTATACTTTATATAGGAATGGACACAAGTGTTGTACCAAGAACTAGATCTACAGTGAACTCAACCTCTATCTCAAGAGGTAATCCAAAAAAAATCATGGAAGACATCCCTGAAATAATACAACATAGGAGGGAAATCTACTAAATTAATTCACGTATCACTTGTAAGGAGACTTTCAAAACTAGTTATCACTCTTCTAAGCCCAGTTCATATGGGTCTTGCTCAATCTTCACAGATATCACATTCACCATTGTTTGTATACATTATTTCTTAGGGTCATGTAAAAGAAACTCGATGGATGTAAAAATCCGTATGGGAACCACAAGTCACAAACTGTTCTATACCGAGGATGAAGTCAAAGACAGTCATCATGATGTTGAAGAATCACCATAAGAAACTAAACCACATATTTCAAGTGGGAACTCCTAAAATTGGTATCTAAGATTCATTATGATTCCAAATGTCCTGTCAAGATACATTACAATATAGAAGTACTCAATTGAAAGACCATTCCTTTCCAAAAAATTATCATATATGAAATTTTATAGTGAACCTATATCGAAAATGGATGAAAATAAAGTATAGTTCACCAGAATAACACCAATAATCATATATAGAAAAGGAATCTATTTCTCTGGTGTAGGGTGCACTAAATAAAAATGGTTTGTACCATGACCCGAAGATGCAACCTGACTAGCTTGAGTGGTCCCAATCTATTGTCAATGAAACTCTAGGCCCCATTTCCCTCAGCTATGAATACTGATACCCTGTCCTAATTGGATGGAAGAATATCAACTCCCAAACTGATGTGGAGTTCTAGATCTTGTACCTCATAGATGTCTTGAGACATGTCCCTTCTCACAAGATACTAGGGGAATAATATTGTAGAAGTGATAATGGTGGCCATTATATCATAAGATCAGCACTCAATTGGGTTCTTAATTCATTGTGGATTCATATAGAATTGACTTTCACCCTAGTGACATGCTATAAAATCAATGTCTATCACATAGATGGATCCAACACCACTTGAACCATCTAAAAAGAACATTCAACAACCAGAAGAACTATCACCCTATGTCAGAATTGAACCACCTTGGCTCACACTAGTAGCTTCTCGAAAATTATATAATTTAATTAGGACATGGTTCCCAACCTATATAATGGTTATCAATTGAAATATGTTCACCTATGAGATAACAAAATGCATTATCCCATCAAAAAATTTATTTGTTGTTGTCAACTTATAACTTTTCATAGATGGAGTGTAATGTTGATGTTCGGTGCAGCGATAAGAATACTCAAGAATGATCATAAAGCCCTGATAAAGATGCATTATCTCTCTAGAACGATCCTACCTTAGTTTCTATAAAGATAAATGATCATAGAAGTCTGTTTATAAGTATTCCTAGATCATACCCAAAGGTATCTCAGTCTGAGACATGAAATCCTCCCAATTATTGGAAAATTCCTGAAAATGTATGTAGTGATCTTGGAAATCCACAATAGAAGCATATATAGGTGGTTGAAGATAGATATCATGGTCTTTGGCCTTGATTTTGCAGCATATTGTCTGCCTTCCCTTGAGAAGGTGGGATGATGCTATAACTTGAAGTCTTGAGTTAGCTCTACCATAGAGGGGGTAGGCTGGGGTGTACTCTGAACATAATGTACAAGCCTGAGGATATTCTCCATGAACCCAATATCAGCACATAATTGAATATTAGATGGAGGTTCCGAATGTGGCACTATAAGAGGTGTCATGTGTGGTTCAGATACCACCATCTCTAGAGTTATCTCATCACCACCCTCTTGATGTACAACATGATTATGTCATAGTTTCATGGCTCTACAATTTAAAAGAACATGCCACAAACAAAATTTATAACAGATAGTAAAAATAGATAAAGGAAAATGATAAATAATGGTAGGTACAGGACATTATATAATAACAACACAAATAATTGCCTACTTTGGAATTCGGGTCTAGATTATTGGAAGCATAGAAAATCATCTAAGAAATATACTACATCCCATAGATATGCTAATGTTCTATCAAGGTATCACAATTAATTTGTATGAGGACAACTTCATTTTAAAGGTGATGTTCATTTAAATTCATATTTATCTTGAAAATTCATTTAAAATGATGAATTAGGTGGATCATCATTCAATTTATAAGAGACCATACCCAATATATAATGAAATCAGATGTTTACTTAATCCAAACCATAAAATGTTACTTCAATTGAATATAGAATATTTCTATCAATCTAAAAGAAAAAAATACTAGTAATAACAAAAAATGCATGAAATTATTTATTAATATAGATAGGAAATTGAATAATCATGAAATATTAAACCATTGGTGTCTATTATGATGAATTCTATAAAGTGGCCTCATTTAATTGGGCTATAATAAATGAATTAATAATTCCAGAAATAAAAAACACTTAACACCATAAAACAAGTGTTCCAATAAATGGTGAGGTCACATTAATTATAAACTAAATAATCAAGAACATCAATTTCCCATCCTAGATTATTTGTATCTCTATTGTACATGTTTCATATATATCCAACCATAGGGTAAGGTCCAAATTCCACTATCATATTCTCCTCATATAATAACCAAATAATAATAATAATAATAAAGGAAAATAACCTCTGGTAATGCTTTGTAGTATCCCGCCCTGAGTTATACAGAATTATTCCCCAAGACAGTGGGCCATTATTCCTCAAGAGCATCTTTACAAATGATAGAGGCTACCGAAAATCTGCGAGGCCCTTGTGTGTAACACACTAACCGTAGTTACCCAAATTCAGTGCATTATTACAAAATATTTTTATGATCACAAGATATCATTTCTGGAAAGGCCGATTAGTTTAATAGCCTTGAAGGTACTAGATACCTATATAAGATTTACGTTACATCATGAAATAAAAAAACCACATTGTGTCCCCTTTGAAAGCACTCATATCCTTTGGAATATCCCTATTGGTTACTCATAATAAACTTCTTCACATCCTAGGAAAAATAAAATATAGAAAGGAGTGATCTTAGATGATCAGTAAGGATTACAATATATCAGAATCATTAATTAATAAGCATAAACATTTAAGGAAATGTATAAGACTAAAAAACAAAACTTTTAAACATAATCTTCAGAATAATATAGAAAATATATGTCAACTAGTTCAATTTACTAATTCACATGGATATTCTACTAGTGGAATAATCATATGTAATATCAATAGATAATTTCATAATGATGGAAAGCATAATGTCGGACATAAAAACCACATAGTCAAATCCTCATTCTGAGACCACAAATAATATTTTGTCAAGGCCTTGTGCCAAGACACGAGTTTTTCTCATTAGACCTACCGATGCATCGAGGAGCTACAGCGGGCTCCACCCATCACTAACTATGTCCAATGCATTCCTCATTTGAAAATGTTGAAATGTAATATAAACATTGGTATTAAAACTAGCATAAGAAATGTAAACACTTTTACCATAAGACACGAATGGAATACAAATAAAACATCCAAATTAAAACATATCACAAAACTATCAATACAATATAGAAGTTTGTATCATAATAAATCAATTTCAAACAAGTGTAAAATCGAGTAAAAGATGTTGACAAAGATGAATTCAAAATTATTTGAGGGAAATATCTATTTTAATTTTGAAATCATTTAAAAGTATCATAATTATAAAAGAAAACATTTATTTTAAAAATACTTTTATAATCATATAAGGTATGCTTCTAAGGTGTTATAATGGCATAAAATAGTCGCACCCGCCAAATTAGTTAAATGAACATTTTTTCTGTAATTTGACGTAAAGGTGATACAGTAACTGTTTTGAAAAAGATAGAAGGATTATTTTCCAAAAAAATTATAAAAATTAAAACAATGTTATAAATGAATGTAAACCATAGTATTTGAAATGAAAAAAATGTTTTGACATACATTTTTAAGAAACACAGATAAGGATTATAAAAAATTACCAGGAGATGCTTATTTATAGACAACCTTGGATAATAAAGAGACTGTAAGGATAACTCTTACCTAGTAATTTTCCTTAGTCAAGGGTACATTAACATCATGTATAATAGTTAATTTTTTTTATAAAATTATACAAGAACCACATATATAAATAAGATATCATATAGGATATTCTAATATTTCTTTGTTAATAATATTTCAGTAGTCTTATTATTTCAGGTGATAACTAATTCATTTTCTTTAATATTCTTGGTTACGTAAGTCACTTTTTTATGGATAGGATGTATTTGATTCATATACAGACAGATATTAATTTCGTAAAAATTATTTTTCATCCTGGAATGAAAATTATTCTTAAATGGTTACAAGGGGGAATGAATCTCATCACGTTCGTGGAGACTGTAATATGTACGTACACATTAGAAAAAATAGAATTCTATTGATGGCGAAATAATATTTAATAGGATGGTATATTCAATATAAAAAATAATTAACATGTTATATTTATTATTTACATCAATTATATTCATTATTATACCCATCCAGGAAATGAAGTGTGGAATAACAAACTACACCACGACGTGGAGATGGTATGCCATATGCATGCACGTATGGTGACATTCTCATTCATATGATGGATAGAATAATGAATATAGTTGTAAAATAATTATAATAACAACACAGTATATAGAAGGTTTTACATTAATTATTTTGGTATTAAAACAACAATGAAAGAAGAATTGGAAGAAGAAAAGAACTTGAATGAGGAGATTATAATTACATCTTCTTGGGGTTTTTCCTTTTGATATGAACGAAAGGGCTCCATAGGTTTTATTTTTGATATAGGTAAGTCTTATATGATAAATTACTAGTAGTTGGGAGGATATTTTAGTAGGTTTTGACCGATCCACATGGCTCTGTAGGTGTGAAATTAAGAGAAATGGAAGTACCCATTTATAAGAGAGGTGAGGGTCACCTTAAGAAAAGTTTGAAATATTATTTTATTATAAAACAATTTACGATTTATAATGTCTCCAAATGGATATATTTCTAGGATAAGGTGGTTATGGGTCTAAATACTCTCAAAAAATAGGTTTTATACAAGTTTAGGACACCATATAAAACTTATCTTATAGAATTAAATCTTAGTTAAATAGTTTAACATTTACAATGTATTCATTTTTTTATATATTACATCGTTAATAAACCTACTATAAAATTAAAATTGAAACCCAAGTGGTTTGTTTATTTCATATCTATAATTATATATATTTTTTGAAAATTCGTATATTTTTAGTAATATTATATCAATTAATAATATAGTATTTGTTATAAATACACATTTATTTTAATTTTGACAATATTTAGTATTTGGTTTTTGTGAAAGTCAAAAAAACTTGATTACTTCTAAAAGACATTAAATAAATAAAAATATGTAATATTAACCAAGAAAATTAGTGTAATTCATCAAAATTATCATTTTACATGTATTTGGATATTTATAATATCAATTATTTTGATCATTCATTAATATGGTATTACTGCTTCATTATTTTGTCACAAATTATATTAGTTAATTAATTTATAAAATTTATAAATAAAATACCATGATATATGAAATATTTTTACCTTTACAATTAATATTTATAGTAGAATTTATCTTATTTAAAACCCTATATTAAAAATGATTTAGTTATTAAAACTTGAATTTGACACTTTTAACACTTCTTTAAAAAAAATAATAAATGTCCTAATATAATCCAAGTGGTTCAAAAAGGATAATATATTTTTCCTAAGGATTATTTTTTCCTAAATATCCTTATCAATTCGAATTATGACATGTTTAAGGGTAATTATAATATCATTCTTACCTTTAATTACCATATTTACTATTAATTGTGTTAAATAAAATTCAATAGTTAGTATTCAAAAAAAACTATTTTCATCCTATTGAGAAAGATTTTACATACAGATGCCAAACGTGTCTCTTGGATTATTGAAATTCAATTCATAGAAGCAGTAAAATTATGTTTTATCCAAATTTTTAAATGTGCCTAGAAGGTGGGTAAAAGGCGTTAAATAGTTCAGTAAAATTTTATATTTCAAATAGTATTATAAAATGACTTCAATGATTTACATTAAACTTATATAGGTATTATGTATCTATTTTTACATAAGAATATATTAAAATAATAATTTTTATTATTTAAATAACAGCCTGTTTTAAACTGTAACCTAGATTTTCACTATTCATTATAAATTGAATGTTTTCAGAAAAATGCCAAATATTAACTCTATGATAATTTTGATATTCCAAATCAATAAATGAAGTCCATTTTAAAAAATAAAATATAAAAAATTTAAAAAAATTGGTATTACTATTCATAACAATTTTTTAAATGGATAATTTGATTGGTCATGTTGTTCTAGATCTCGAAGATGTGTACATAACAAGCTAATGTATTATTCAAAGAGAAACCTATTTTGGATGGTTGGGGTGTTACATTTTTCCCCAAATTAAATAATTTCATCCTCAAAATTTATAGAATACTGATAGATAAAAAGATTTGGGTGGTTCTTCAACATAATTTCCTTGGGATCCCACATTGCCACTTCCATCTTATGGTTTCTCCATTGAAATTTTGAGAGACGAGTCGTCTGGTTTCTCAACACATGTTATCTAGCATCAAGAATATTGATAGGCAATTCCCAATAAGATAGATTGGGTTCTAGTTCTATTTCTTCATAGGTGAGTACATGTATTAGGCCAGCCTTGTATTCCTTATCAATGATACATGGGAAAAATCATGATCATTAGAGATACTAGGAGGCATTGCCAAACGATAAGCTACAACCCCAAATTTTCTGGAATTTAAAAAATTATGATGTACCAGAGACCTATTTTACCCTTCTTACTAAATTTTATAACACCTTTCCATGGAGATACATTTTAGAAAACATGATCTCCTACATGAAATTCCCAATCCTTCCTTTGGTTATTGGAACATATCTTTTTTCCTTCTCTCAGCTTCTTCGATGTGGGTTTGGATAATCTTCAACTTTTCCATTGTTTCCTCAACAAGTTATAGGCCTATGAGTATTCATTCTGCAATATTTTCCCAGAAAGTTGGTGTGAGATATCCTTTTTAATATAATACTCTATATGGTTCCATCTGAATATTTGAATGGAAAATATTGTTATAGAAAAATTCTACCAGAGGTAAATATTGATCCCACATAAAATGAAAGTCAAGTGAGGATGATATCCACATTTCATATAAGGATTGAATAATATATTCTGATTGTCCATCAGTTTGAGGGTGGTAGGCAGTTCTCAAATGAGATTCAGTGTCTATGTATTTCTAGATACTTTTATAGAAAATTGATGTGAAAAAGGGATCACACTTAGGAACAATTGTTAGGGGTACTCCATGAAGTCTTACAACTTCATTAATATATATTCTTGCTAAACGATTTAGTGGTAAATCTTCTCTAATAGAACGAAAAATGTGCTGACATGGTAAGATGATCAACAATGACCCATATTTCACCATTCCTTATAGGAGTATTTGGTAGCCCCATGACAATGTCTATATTAATATCATCCCATTTCCACTCAGGTATGGGAAGTGGTTTCATGACTCTTCTAGGATATTGTCTTCCAGCCTTCATCTGTTGACAAAACAAACATCCAGACACATTATCAGAAATCTCCCTCACCATGTTGTCCTCCGAAAAATATTTCTTCAAACATCTATACATATCAGTGATACTAGGGTTTATTAAGAAATTGGTTCTATGAGTGTCATCCAAAAATTCTATTTTTAGATCAGGTATATCGGGAACACAAATCCTCATCCAAAATTTTAAAATTCCATCTTCATATACTTATTCGACCAATCTTCCATCATTCATATCTTTAATTTTTTGAAACATCTCATCATCATTCTAAGAACTTATTACCCTTTTTAGTAAATTTTGTTTGAAAACCATTTAAAAAAGTATCAATGATTCACCTTCCATGATTATTCCAAAATCCATCGTTACTAGATCTATGAAAATTTGATCCTTTTCAACTCTCATCTAGTTAAAAACACCTTTACCCTTTCTACTCAAAAAATCTGCCACATTATTTTCCTTCCCCATGTGGTATTTTATAGTGAAATCACAATCATTGAGTAGTTTAAGCCATATTATATGCCTCATGTTATGTTCTTTCTGTGAGAAAATATACTTCTAACTATTGTGATCAGTATATATCTAACATTTTTCACCATAGATATAGTGTCTCTATATCTTTAAAGAAAATATTATAGCTACTAACTCAAGATCATGAGTAGGGTAGTTTTTTTCATTGAATTTTTTATATCATGATACATAGGCAACAACTCTATCATTCTGCAAAAGGACGTAACCAAGTCTCTTGTTTGAAGCATCACAATAAATAAATAATCCATAATTCCTTGATGGTAGATTCAAGATATGTTCACTGAATAATACTCTCTTCATTTCTTCAAAGCATTATTCACACTTGTTTTTCAATGAAATTCAACCGCTTTACATGTGATCTTGGTTAACAGGATAGCCAATCGGGAACAATTCTGGACGAAGTTCTAATAATAACCTATTAACCAATCAAACTGTGTACCTCAGATATACTTGTTGGTGCTGCACATTCATGTATTGCGCTTTTATTAGACGTATGAATATAGATTTCTTGCTTAGAGATAATATGACCACAAAATGAAATCTCTTGATTTTTGAATTCACAGTTTCTAAACATCCCATATAATTAATTTCATCTAAGAGTCTTTAGAATAGTGCGTATGTGATTTTCATGATCATCATAGATTTTGCAGTATACTAAGATATAATATAAAAATTACATCACAAATTCTTCATGATATTCTTCAAAAATTATATTCATTAGATCCATGAAGACAGAGGGTGCATTATTAAGTCCAAAAGTCATTACTATAAACATGTAATGCCCATATCTTTTGTGAAATGTTGTCTTCAGAATGTATTCCTTCTTCACACACAATTGATGATATCTAGATCAAAGGTCAATCTTTGAAAAACATTAAGTTCCATGAAGTTTATTGAATAAATCATCAACGTAGGGTAGGGGTGCTTGTTCTTTATTGTAATATCATTGAAATCCATCTAGTAACTACACATCCTCCTCAATCCATCTTCCTTTTTATCTAAATTAACAATGGCTCCCTATGGAGAAACACTATGAAAAATAATTCCTTTATTACTCAATTACTCTAGTTATTTCTATAGTTCCACTAATTCCATAGTTCTCATTCTATAAGGGGTCTTCAATATGGGCCTTTAACCATGAATTAAATCAATGTAAAACTGAATTTCTCATATGGAGGATGTCTATGTAAATCATCTGAAACACATCAACATATTCTTGCACAATAGGTATGTCCTATATTTGAAAATTAATTTCCTCACCCATAGTGTTTTCAATCAATTCATCCATAATAATTTAATTTAGTATATCTACTAGGGTGGATCTAGATGGGAATCAGATGGTGATGTTTCTGCTCTATAGATAAGGTATTCCTTATCATTATCAAAAATTGTAACCTCCTTCTTATTAAAATAAATTATCGCATGATGGTCTGAAATACTGTCTATACCAATGATTTTATCAAATTCAAACATAGGTATGAGGACGAGATCAGAAGATAAAGCATGTTTATATAAAATAATGGTAACTTATTCATAAAACATTGTTGCAATTATACATCCCTTAGGAGTTTTTTCAGACCACTCCCATGTAAAACAAAAGTGGAAATATCTAATTTTCATGAAAAAATGGGATGATATGATAGAATATGATGATCCAAAATCAAATAAACCATTGGATAAAATTGAGTAAATGATTAATGTACATTCCACTACGTCATTCAGAAGATCAACCTCTACAGTTGTGAACATATAAGCTTTAAATTTCTAACTTGGTCTTTTCTGAGGAAATATTCCTTGATACATAAGACATCCATTTGCATAATTCCACATTTCATTACAACTGAAGAATTCAACATTGACAGCCTCTTTCATCCCTTTGCAATCACAAGCTTGGTGGCCTTTTTCTCCACACCTATAACAGACTCATTCCCCTCATTAATGTATTGGGTGTGTTTCATCCCATATTTACTACATTATGGAAATTAAAAATTTCCCTTGATCCCTTATTTTCATTTCTATAGTGTTCAGTAGATCTCCACTTATCTTGAATTGATTTAAATTCTTAAGACATATAGAATTTTTTTTTCTTGATAGCACATGATAAAATATCTTTATATGATGAGATTGATTGTGAGGGTAATGCTCGACAGAGAAGTGGTTTTAACCCAAAATTGAATTGATCATTATTACTCTTTGGGTTACGTATATAATATGTAGTATGCCTTGATAACTGTGTAATGTTATCCTCAAACATTGGGAAATTATCATCTCCATTTTCCCTTAGACTCTAAAATTTCCATTCTATATCCGCTAGATGGTCACAAGGAATGAATATTTCTAATAAAATATCATTAAAATCCCTTCATTCCATATTTTATACTTCTTAATCCTCCTTTATGTTTTGAATTACTGACCACCATTGATCTGTATCTCCTGTGATGTGATAAACTGATATAAAAACGTTTTCCATTTCTCTACACCCCAAATAATGAAATATTTTCTCTAAACAACTTATCTCTTCGTCATCTACAAATAGATTTTTAGTCCCATTGAATTTTTTTGGTTGTTTCCTCATGAAGAATTCTAAAATTGATCCTCCGCATTGGGGATTTGGATGCTCTATAGGGGTAATGTTATTATTCATAACCTGAGTGATTTATCCCAGTATGGTTATAAGTTGTGCAGCACTAGTTAGATCACCAACTCCACTATAATTATTTTATGTTGGAGAAAAATCCCAACATGAATTACGTGTGTTGATACAGTTTCCATTCCATTCACTAGTTTCAATTTTTAAACAATGGCATGCACTATATTAGTTTATGAATCACAATACATAATTCAAAACTCGTAAAATACCTAACATAAATAGAACATTTTATGCATATATTCTATAATCAAAAAAAAATCTCTGAGGAATTATTTACTCATAAATCCTTTATAATGGATTTTAATGAAAATGTGAATTATCCTAAGCAAATCCCATGATATTGTCATAACCAAAAGTGCAGAAAGGCCTATTGTCATGCCCTAGTAACCATTTGAATCTATCTCAAAGCAATGTTTTCGAGTTTTACCCCTAGATACATATTTTCTTGAGCTGCCTCTACCCACTCATATCAAAATTGAGATGTATTTCTTGTAAAATTCTCAAAATCTCTATATTTCCAAAATTCTAGGAAGTTATTCTATACTAATTCTCAATTCCTATCATAGGGTAATGTTGTTTAATCAGAGTTTTTATTATTCTAGTTTCCTTTATAATAATATTCTTCTGATATCAATTGTCACGACCCGACCATAGTAACCCAGAGTTGGTGCATTATTATATAAAATTGGCATGATCACAAAAGATCATGTCTTGAAAGAACAATTAGTTTAGTATCCTTAGAAGTACTAGATAGATACACAAGTTTTACATTAAATAATGAAATAAAAAACATTTTCCCCTTTGAACACAATCATATAATTTAGCCTATCCTTTCCGGTTATTCATAATATACATCTTCACATTCTGGAAAAAATAACACAGATTATGTGTTCAACTCAGATGCTCCGTATGGATAACTATATAGCAGAAAATTTCATAAATAAGAATAAACATTTAAGGAAAAGTATAAGACTCAAACACATGAATTTTAAAATAAAAATTCAGCATAATATGACAATTATAAATCAAATAATTCCATTCACTTATTCCAATGGATGTTCTATTTTCCAACAATCTCATCTAATATCAATAAATAATTTAATTATGATAGAATGCATTATGTCAGACATAATAACCACATAGTCAAGGCCTCATGCCAAGACGTCAAATAAGATTTTGTCAAGGTCATGTTCCAAGGCACTAGTTTGTCTCATGAGACCTTCCGATGCATCGAGGATCTATAGAGGGCTACACACATCACTTACTAGGTCCAATGCATTCCTCATATGAAAAAGTTGAAACATAATATAAACATTCATATTAATAAAAGCATACAAAATTTAAATACATTAGCCATAAAACATGACTAGTATAAAAACAGCACATCCATAGTCAATCATATCACAAAAACTTCTATACAATTTTAAATATTGTATCCTAAAAATCAACTTCAAACAAGTGTAAAATCCATCAAAGGATGTTGATATAGATGAAATCAAAACTATTTGAGAGAAGTAACTCTTTATATTTTGAAATCATTTAATAGTATAAAAATTATAAAAGAAAACCTTTATTCTAAAAATATTCTAATAATATTGTAAGGGAATATTTTAAGGTGTTATAATGGAGGAAAATATCCACACCCGCCATATAAGTTAAAAAACATTCTTACATTATTTTCTCAAAAAGGTCATTAATTACCTTGTTTGGAAAATGATTGAATGATTCTTTTGAAAACATTTTATACAAATAAAATCAATGGTAAAAATTAATTTAACCGATATTATAGGAAATATAAAAATGATTTGAAATGTAGTTTTAAGAAACACAGATGAGGATGATTAATAATTCCCAGAAGATGATATTGTATAAGAAACCTCAGATAATAAAGAGATTCTTAAATTAACCCTTACCTTGTACTTTTCCTCAGTAGAGGGTACATTAACCGCTTATACAATTGATAAATCGTTGTTATTAAATTATAAAGTAACCTCATACAGAAATATGTTATCATATATGATATTCTAATAATATTTTGTAAATAATATTTCAGTAGTATCATTGTTTCGGGTGTTAACTGATTCATTTTCCTTTATATATTTTATTATGTAAGTAATGATTTTTTATGGATAGTAAGTATTTGATTCACATTCATAATTATATTAATTTCTTAAAAATTATTTTTAATCATAAAATGAAAATTATTCTTTAATGGTTATGATGGGGAGTGAATCTCATCGCGTTCATTGGGACGATAATTTGTACGCACGCACGAGCGACAATATCATTATATTGATCATAAAATCATACGTAATTGGATGGAATATTACATATAAATAATTATTAACATATTATATTTATTCTTTAAATCAAATATACTTATTATTATTCCCATCCAAATAATTAAGTGTTGAATAACAAACTACACCACGACGTGGAGACGGTAAGCCGTACGTACACAAAAATGTTAAATTTGATATTCATGTGATGGATAGAATAAAGAATATGGTTGTACCACATTTATAATAACATCAATATTTGTAAAAGGTACTAGAGATATTATTTTGGTATTGAAACAACAACTAAATAAGAAGTGGATTAATAAAAGAACTTGAAAGAGGTGAAAAATAATTACCACTTCTTTGGGTATTTTCTATTGATTTGAACAACAGAGCTCCTTAGGTTGGATTTATGATAAACTTAAGTCCACTAGTATGAATTCAGGTTAGTTGGGAGAATATTTTAGTAAGGTTTTTCTGAGCCAAATGGCTATGGAGGTGTGAAATTAAGAGAAGTGAAAGTACCCTTTTATTGGAGAGGTGAGGGACACCTAAGGAAAGGCTTGAAATATTATTATATTATAAAATCATTTTAAGTTTATTATCGATAAAAATTAATTTATTTCTAGGATATGGTGTGTATGGGTATAAATACTCTCAACCAGTTGTTTTTAGACATGTTTAGTTGTCCATGTTAACCTTATATTTTAAATTTAACTCTTAGTTTAAAAGTTTAACTTTTACATCGACTTCATGAATTTTTATATTACATGGTTAATAAACTTAATATAAAATGTCATGAGAACCTCAAGTGTTTCATTAATTACATATATATCTTTATATATGTCCTTTGGATAATCCTTCGCTTTATACGAATATTATATCATTTAATAATATAATATTTGTTTCAAAAACCCATTTATGTCAATTTTGACACTATTTAGTATTTAGTTTTTTTGAAAGCCATCAGAACATGATTATTCTAAAATAATACATTAAAACAATACTAACTTGTCATATTAACCTAGATAATTATTTTAATTCATCAAAAGTTTCAATTTACATTTTTTTTGATATTTATAATATCAATTATTTCAGTTATTCATTAATAAATTAATTACTGCATAATCATTGTGTCATAAATAAAATTAATTACTTAATATCTAAAAATTATTAATAAAATACCATGATGTAGTAATTTTTTTAAAATTTATAATAAATATTTATATTCGAATTTATCTTATTTAAATCCATATATTAAAAATGGATTAGTTATTAAAATTTGAATTCAACACTTTTAACACTTCTTTAAATAAAATAATAATAAATATCCTAATCTAATCCAAGTTGAACATAAAGGATCATATTTTATTTCTATGGATGATTTTGGTCTAAATACACTTATCAAATATAATTAGGTCATGGGTTAGGTACTTATAATATCATTTTTACCTTTAATTACCCAATTTAATTTTAATAATGGTATATAAAATTCAAAAGTTACTATTCACCATAAATTAGTTTCATCTTATTGAACAAAATTTTATATACTAATTTCAAAAATTTCACTCATATTTTTAAAATTTAATTCATAGAAATGGAAAAATTATGTTTCATGAAAATTTTCAAATGTGCCTAGAAGGTGGGTAAAAGGCGTTAAATAGTTCAATAAAATTTTATATGTCTAATAATATTATAAAATTACTCCAATGAATTACATTGAACTAAAATATGTATTATGTATCTATTTGGACATTAAAATAAATCTAAATAATAATTATTTTTATTTAAATAATAGTTAATTTTAAACAATAACGCAGTGCTTTTCACTATTCATCAAAAATGGAAAATTTTAAAAAAAAAACATCATCATTATTTTATTTTATATTCCGAATCCAAAAATGATTCCAATTTTCAAAAATAAAATTTATAAAATTCCAAAAGTGGGTATTACTTTTCTTAACTATTTTTTTAAACTTCTAGTTGGATTGGTCATGGTGTGCTAGAACTCGAAGTTGCATACAACGCAAGCTACTGTATTATTCAAAGAGAAGCATACAATTAAAGATAGAGGTGTTAAATTGGGTCTGTCTATCGGGAGACTGTTCCATCATCAATTAGAATATGGATAGTGGGTAATAACTAATAATCAATAACATAGGCACAAATCAGAAATAGAATGTAATAGACACAACATAATAATAATAACAATAATAATAATAACAATAACAATAATAATAATAATCCAGGCATAAAAGTCAATAATCAGCAGAATATATATAATAAATCATAGATACAAAATTATGATGTTCATTATTCTATAAAAGGTTTCATTATGATGTTAATGTGATATAAGAATATAATAAATTCTATAAAACGTAAAGAGACCAAAAACTATTATAATGGGAATCTCGAGCAACAGATATTTAACAACCCTAAATCTAGTAACCCCGATTCAGTGGTCATTTGATAATAATAGAAATGATACAAGCGATCAATAGAAATGTTAAATTAGTTTTTTAATATTGAATAACTTAATAAAAAAATGGATCCCTTATTAGAGTAGTTATACTACATATAATATAACAAAATAAAATAAAATGATTCTTTTCACTCTATAACAGATTTCATCTTCATAACCTGGGGAAAGAAAAATAATAAAATATTGATATAAAACACTCAGAAAGGGTTATACGAGACATTTATAAATAAATAAATAGAAAAATTTATTGGATTCATGTAATGTTAAATATTTTTAAAAACACATTCCATCAGTACAATGAGATTGAAAATGAACCCATAGATGTTGTCATGTTGAAAACCTCATGGAAGGTAATAAATGAATACAAAATGAAGAAAATGATTTTTTTACAGGACATATTGTATATGTGATATGATCCATTATACCATTATGGAAGTTTCTGTTTGTGGGTAATAACCCATTTTAATTTTCTTACAAAATATCATGAAGGGTCTTTCACCAACTATTTTGACTCATGAGACATATCTATGCATCGAGGTTCTTTCCATAACCGGGAACCACCCGAACCATAAAAGTGGAAATTATTATTTATAAAATTATTCAATTAAATAAAAACATTATATATAAAAATGGTATATGTCTAGAACCACAATTATAAAAATTATACAAGAAATATAAATATTTAATGAATGTCAATCATATATAAAAGGGAAATTTTCTTATTGAACAAACATCGAATAAGAGGTCAATGGGAATATCATAATGGTTTCCATTAAACAATGGAATTCAATAATAATTAGAAATTTATAATGTAAAATAGGAATAAGTCATGATAAGTGATGTCTAACTGAATTGATATCATGTAAAAATAGTTTTTAAGAATGTTTAGAAATGAGTATTATTAGTGTGATTAAAGAAAAAATATAAAAGAGTCTATAAAGCATGAAAATAAATAATTGATATCATAAGACTACAAATTAAAAATGATATATTTTCATGATATTAAGATTTATTTTAGAAAAATATTAGTTTCTTATAACATATTATGTTGTGTACTTGAAAATGGGTTAGAAATTGGAATATTCTTTTAAATTGGGCTTCCTTGTCTAGAGGAATTGGAAAAAGAACCTTATAAAAAATGAATTTCACCATCAAATGAAAAATAATTGAGCTATTAAATTTTTTTAAACATAAAAACACAATAATTGAAGAATGAAAAATAATAATTAAGAATTAAATTGGGTTAAAGTGATGAAAAAACATAACCCATATGAAAAATGGAGGTTCGGGGAGAATCCCTTTCCTTATTTCTGAAAGCGTTATGCACATGTACATAAAATCTGAGAATATGAAATTAGATTTAATAATAATTTAATTAATATCATCTTAAAAATGTATTTAATCTATTATAATTTTATTGAGTTGGTTTATGATCTTTTTTAGGAGTTTTATGATTCAATTTAATCATTAGAAAGTGTTCGTTTCCTTGGTTTTTAGGATTGGTTTACTTGCATACATGTAAGAAAGATCATGTGAAATGAGAAAAAATTATCCAGAATTAAAATTATGTGTTATTAATGAACATATAATGAATTTAATTTATT
Source organism: Viscum album (assembly GCA_963277665.1). Taxonomy (NCBI): domain Eukaryota; kingdom Viridiplantae; phylum Streptophyta; class Magnoliopsida; order Santalales; family Viscaceae; genus Viscum; species Viscum album. The sequence continues at coordinate 1,293,424,556 of OY728119.1, forward strand.
TATATACAATTATTTCTAATTTATTAAAATTATTTATTAGATAAAATGTTCATGGGGAACGTTAGACTGTTTGGGTGAGTTTTCGATTATCAACAAAAGGTGTAGTTTTATTAATTAATATCATGTATATATAGTAGTTTTAGAACATTACATAACATATATTATGTATAATGAAATATTACTAATCAATAATAATGTTTTTATTACCCACCTTGAATGTAGAAATGGAAAATGAAAACGCATCATCCACAATGATGAAAAATCAGCACATCACTGATGATATTTTCATTTGTTGAACAAATTGAAGATGAGGAGGGGATTGATGATGTATTTTCAATTGACATTTGAAAATTATATTAAATAAAATATAATGGATTTATCATTCATTTTTGGATAGAGGATGGTAGGTAAGGGTAAGAAAAGAAATGAAAATGAAAAGAAAATAATGGAAAACAAAAAACAACTTTACCTCTTGAATTTATTCACATTGAGAACTTATTTAAGAGGCATGGGATTGGTATTTCTGGGATACCAAAGGCTCATATACATGGGAAAGATACATGGAAATATTATTGGGTAATAATTGGACAATATTCATTTAATATTAGTAGTGAGGAGAATAGGTGGTGAGGGGTAGTATTTATACTGGAGGAGATGGGTGTTTTCTCATTATTTTATTCATTAGTTTATTATTCTCCATCAAGACTTTGAATATTTTGATAATTATCAATAATTTTATTAAAATAATGAAATTTATTTTGAGATTATTGTGATTACATATGAAATTAATCCTGAAATAATTTATATAACGTTTAATATCAATATACCCCAAATTTTGATATTTTACAATTCAACAAAAAATCATGTTTTTTAGAAATATAAAAAAAATCACACTAGACATTTTTAGAAGTGTATAATTCAAAACAGAACTCAATATTATGATTTTTTTTAATATGATAAATTATGATTTTAATTTAAATAATTATTTTATGTGAAAATACTATTTGACAAATTATTACTTCTTTATAACACTTTGAAAAATTAATTAAGGATACATAAAATTTTCTTCTAATAATAAAAAACTAATAATTTATGAATATATTTTTGGAATTTTTTTTCATTTAAATAACTATATGAATTATAAAATTTTAAATAATCTTTTATGATTATAACAAATTTCAACACTGAATTAATAATTTCTAAAACATTTATTTAATTATACTATGATATAATTATATCTTTTTACCATTTATAAGATTCCTAAATTTTATTTATACCTTCATTGGTTATGTTACTATTCTATTATCGGAATTTCTATTCGAAGTGGTCATGTTTCTATTCCAAATTTCACATTAATGATTTAATGATATATGTTCCCTAATTTTTAGAAAATTCCTCTTATTTCCTTCATTTTTAATTTATAATTTTTTTGGGTGTTCTATATGTGATTTTATATGATTAATACTATATAAATAATTTTAGGTGAAATAAAATTTATTTAATGAATTGAATTTATCTAAGAAGATAAATTCTGTAAAATCTTAGGGTGTTATATTATTCACTCCTTCAAGAAGTTCATCCTCGAATGGTTTCATGAATATTCCCCTATAAACAGATGTGGGTATTCTATATTCATAACAACATTTGGATCCCACATTACATATTCAATTTTGTGGATTCATTAAATAATTTTTACAAAAAAAAGTCATCCAATTTCTCAATACATTCTCTCATGTGTCAAGAATCTCAATATCCTCTTCCCAGTAAGGAAAATCAGGTTTCAGATCTATTTCATCCTTGGTGAGGACATGCATTGGCTATAACATTTACTCCATTAACAATGATGTGTGGAACACATCATGAACATTGGAGAGACTTGGTGTCATAGTTAATCGGTGTGATAAAGATCCAATTATTACTAGAATCTAAAGTTGTTATATATACCTGTGTCTTATTTTTACTTTCATACTGGAACTTATGAAACCCTTCTATAAAGATACTTTCAAAAAGTCATGATCTCCAACTAGAAATTAAAAAATCATTCTCTGTTCATCATCGTACATCTTTTTTTCTACCTTAATATGCTTTAATATAAGCCTAAATAGTCTTTACCTTTATAATTTCCTCTTAAATACGATCAAAACCAATAATTTTCCTCTCACCAACTTATTCCCAACAAGTTGTACTTCGACATATCTATGGATAAAATGATTTATATCGTGTCATTTTAACACTTAAATGGAATCAATAGATTATATAAAATTATACCAAAGGTAAATAATGATCCCAGATACCTTGATATTTAAATGAGCTGGATCTCAACAAGTCTTACAATGTTTGAGTAGTCTTTTCAGACTGTCTACCAGTTTGAGGGTGATATGTAGTACTCAAATGAAGCTTAGTATCAAAAACCATTTAAAGAGTCATCCATAATTTTATTTAAAATTTGGGTTTTCAATAACATAGAATCGATATATGGGAACCATGAAGTCATAAAATTTCATGAATATATAGTCTTTCAAGGAACTCAAGATGTAAATATTTTCTTATAGTAAGAAAATGGGAAGATTTTTCAAGGAAATCAAAAATAACCCATATAATATTATTTTTTCTATGGGTCATTGATAATCCAGAAATTAAGTCCATAGTAATATCATCCCACTTCCACTAGGTAATAGGAAATGGTTGCATTACTCCCCAAGGATGGTGTCTCTCAATCATCACTTTTTGAAAAACTAGACACCTTCACACATAGTATATAATATCTCTCTTCATGTTATCCCACAAAAATATTTCTTTCTAGTATATATACATATTTTTACAACCGTGGTGTATAGAGAATTTTAAGCTATGATCATCATCTAATTGTTCCTTTTTTAGATTTGGAATTTATAGAAAACATAACCTTATTCAAAATATTTTAATTCCATCTCATACACAAATTCTACATCGATGCCGACGAATAAATTTGGTCAGGGTAAAGGGGTATCCTTCGATCACCCTGCTCAAGGTTTCGAGGCTACATCCTGCATGACTTGGTTTACCGATCTAGTTTCCTCCAGTAGGGAACTAGCTTGTTTCTTCAAGGGAGTGGCCAATAGTGAAGAGGTCACATCCTAGGATGGGATGTTCCACAACAAATTTTTCATGATTTGTATGAGGGAATCACTGGTCACTTCCCGTATTAGCATCACAGAGATCCTCCCATCGAATCTGGGATTTGAAGAATCAAAAATCAATTTATCTCCCTCAGCTAGTGGGATCCATGTTCTTCATCCGTCTTCATTGCATATGGTTTTGTTGTCTCCTCCGACGCATGCTTCAGCAGGTATGGTTTCTCACCTGTCTTCTGTGACTCCTATGAGAAGATCAATTCCCCTGGCACCCTTGGCACCACTTGTGATGTCCCCTTCCCCAGGGCATCTTTTGATAACATTTCTAATCCCTTCGAGATCACCCTCTATGTCTCCTGGTAAGAGTATGGAAAAGGTTAATATCCTTGTTTCTTCAAGGATACCATCTCTATCTAGAAAATCAGATATCACACACCTACTTTCAATAAGGTCAGGATGAACAACATGTTCACCTGTTCTATGTCTGTGTTGGCTGCTTCATGTTCCCCATAGTCAATTTTCCAAGACAAAGACTAGGAGTCTGTGGCCTAATCTAGACACCCATTTTTTAATGTTTAATGTCATTATATAGAATGCATATGGGCTAGGGGAGTGCGAAATCCAACTTCCTTGTTAATGAACTTGTTAACCACTCAGTCTCCATGGTGGGTATCTTGGAAACTAAGAAAGCATCAGACAGAACAGAAAAATTCGTGCAGAGGCACAAATTTAGTTGTTTTATACATGGAAAGACTTTTAACATCCATATATGATTGTTTTGGAAGGATAATATCTCAGTGTAATTGCTTCATGCGATAGACCAATTAATGTCCCTAGAAATATAGGTTGTCTCCCAATGATTCTATTTCTCATTTGTTTATGCTATGTGTAATGTCAAGGAGATAGATTTTCTTTGGAGTGAACTTAGTGTAATTTTGATGAAAACACACCCTGGATTGTCGAGGGAGATTTCAACATAGTATCACTTTTGAGAGGAGAAACTAGGGGGAGGGTCCTTTCTAAGGAGTGCTAGCCAGACCATTGGTTCTTTCTTGGGCAGATCTGGTCTAATGGATGTCAGTTTCTAGGGGGACAGCTACACCTAGTGTAAAAACCAATGAGGGGGAAGATGAAATTGGTATCAGATTGATCAGCGTTTTATGAATAAGGAAACCCTTTATCTCTTCCTGGACACTAATTTTTTCCATCTGGTTCATTATTTATCCAACCACTATCCGTTATGTCTCTCTCTTAGTTCATGTACCCAGAGAAACAGCCACACCTTGTTCTCTAGTTGGTTGGTGGAAGAGACATGATTCATTGATGTGGTCAGGGATGCATGGTATTGGAGGCATTTAGGGAATCCATGGATATCATTCCAAAACAAGATAAGGAGGCTCAAAAATTTGTTACCAAGGTGGAGGAATAACATTCCATCACATGAAGAGCACGTGCTCATGATAAGTGAGGAAGTGGAGTCCATGGAGACCCTTCTGAAACAAATATGGGATGATGACTTTTTCAATGATCTTAGGGCTAATAAGGGGAATCTAATTGATATTCTTATAAGGAAGGAGATGCTGGAGATAGATTGATCATTCATTAAGTGGCTTTATGAGGGGGGCCGAAATAGTAGTTTTTTTAATGCATGTATTAATACAAGGTGACATATTAAAAGGCCCAATATTATAAGAGATGATGGTTATTATTCTTATTACTGGGATGTAATGGAAAAAATGGCTAATGAAACCATCAAATATTTAATGGCTGGACCAAACTCTATCATGGCAGGCGGTTACCCAAGTGTGGCTATAAAGATTTTTGAAGACATTTATGGAAGGGTCCTTGGGGAGATTGATGAGGGGATGAGGAGGTTGCTTTTCGAGGTAGAAGTCAGAGAGTTGGTGTAGACCTTGAACCCTTACAATGATCTAGGGATAGATGGGATCCCCATGTCTTTTTACAGGGATGCATGGGCTACGATTAAATGAGATTTAGTGAGAGTAGTGTAGGACTATTTTTAGAGTGGACAACATCCATTCATTTCCAGTGAAACCAAGATGGGTTTTTATAGAATATGAGTAACCCCCATCTCATTGGTTAGTACAGGACGATAAACTTATGCTACTTACCATATAAGGTATTTGCATGTATCACTAAAAAAAGGCTAGTGCCTCTATTAAATGTATAGTAAGGAGAGAAACACGGTTTTGTCAATGGGATGTCAATTCAGGGTGCTATCAGAGTGGTGCAGGAAATGATAACTGAGATCAACAGTATGACCATTGAAAAAAACCTAGATATCAAGATTAACATTAGTATGGACTATGATAGAATGTAATGGGGTTTTATTTTAATGGTGTCAAACTCCATGGACTTCTCTAACTGGACTCGACATCTCCTATTCTGATGCTTCAGCTCGACATGAATCTCCACTTCCTTCATGGGTAAAATGATTTTTTTAAGACATGTAGAGTATTAAGGAAAGGGGACTCCCTTTCTCCCACTCTTTTCATTTTATCTCGAAATGTGCTATGCTATTTTATAAAGATGGGCCTGCGTTTGGTGTGACTCCTTCCTTACCGAGATAGCCATGTTCAGAAGGGTATATCTCATGTGATGTTTTTGGATGATACTATCCTTTTTATTATTGTATGTAGATGATTAGTGGATTGGATGAATGGGCTAATAGGGTAATATTGAAAATAACGTGGGCAGGTGGTGAATAGGGAGAAAAGATTTTTTTTACCGCTAAGATCATTTTAGCTAGAAGGGCTAGGTCTTAGGAACATAAGTTAAATATGAAGAGAGGCTATTTTCCCTTAGAGTATCTTGGTGCCCTGGTGAGTCCAAACTACCTTCATTTTTACCACTTTGAAAAGATATTGGCGAAGATTTTGGGGAACATCTCCAATTGTAAAAACAGGTTCATATCATTTGGAGGGTGTATAACATTGGTTAATAGTGTTCTTGTTTCTATCCCAATTCACCTCATGATCATCATAAAGGTTTCTAGAAGTGTTATTTCAAACATGGATAAGATAAAGATGTCTTTATATGAGACAGTTATCTGGAAAAACGTAACCACCGGGTCCTGAGGAAGTGTCTAGAATGATCTGTAGGTGAAGGAGGTATCAATTTAAGGAGAGCATCAGTGACCATGCAAGGAATGCATTCCAAGATATCATGGGAAGCGATGGTGGGGGAAAATATGTGGGGACATCCCATTTTGGATAATTATGGAATGGAATTTGTGTTGTAGAGGTATCAGTCGTCAAAAATATGGATGTTAATTCAACCATTCATAGAGGGATTTATTCCTCATGCACATTGGACGGTTGTTAGAGGTGATGTTTATTTCTGGGGTCAAGATTGTGGAGGAGGGAAACTATGGTTTCTGGCCTATCCTGTACTAGATATTTCTTTCAATGAAGCTAGTTAATACCCTATTTTATCTAATCTATTCTCAATGATGATCAACATACTATGTTTAAATAGATAGTTGCAAATGGGAACCCTGACCGACGCATCTTCACGGGTTCTATGTCAGGTGTTTTTTCTCTCAAGGACTATGGAAGTCTTAGGATGGAACCCAACTCAGATGACGCACGGGGGGGACATGTTGTTGTGTAAGGAAATTCCTACAAAATAAAATTTTTTTCTGTGTATATTTCGGAATAATTCTATACACACTAATGTAAATATTCAACTTATGGGCATTAACATGGCATCCAGATATTGGTGTTTCTTAATTCCTAAACATGAAACAATATAGCATCTCTTCTTAAATAGGAATTGGGTATGGAGTAGTTAGAAGGCAGTCAGTCTTGTCTCAGGGGGGGAAAGTACTGGGGGGAAGATGGAAGAGGCTATGAGCTGGTGGTTTTCTGGTGCAAGTGACAATGGTCAATTGAGGAAAGATAGGTCCATCATTCTGGTGGCAAGGTGCTGGACTATTTAGAAAGAGTGGAATGATGCACATCACAGGAACTCCTCCGGAACTCATGTGAGTATCAGTATTAAAATGAAGAATACGCTGTTGGACTTAGTTAGCTTATGTGCAGATTGACATGGTGCCCATTTTCTTAGATTTCTTATCCCCAGGCGTTGCCTCTCAGGATGGGGGTCGGGTCATGGTCATTTTGTATGTTGTTCCCCTTATGTGATGGGCTCAAACTCAACATGGACTGATCTTTTCAGGGCAAAGATGAGAGACAAAAACAATATTAGAGACCATAGGGGGTCCATTGTAAAGGATTTTTTGGCCTATTATGGATGAGGCGACGCCCTGTAAAACGATTTTAAGGATGTGGTCATTGGTCTGTAGGTATTTGTACAGAGGAATATTGTTTTGATGATCGAGGAGAGTGATTCTTTGATTCTCTATAACGATTTATCTGGAAGTTGAAGTATCCCATGGAGAAAAACATATCTTATCCGTATGTGCAAGCAGATCTTTCACCCCCATATGGGGATCTCCCACACATTGCGTGAGGGGAATAAAGTTTCTTACTTCATGGATTCCCATGATTCCCCAAGCCATAATGTTTCCCTCTTTCTTAGTTTAGGATCCTTCCGTCCTGATGGCATCAACTTTGTTAATAACGATGCTTTCCCCTTCACTTCATTCGTCCTCTTTGATGTTCTTTCTTTGTTGTATGTCTCCATAAGCAAAAAAATGATAATTTTTAGGTCATATATATCTCACATATTTCAACATATCGATAGAATATTCATATCATCAAAGAAAATATTTTGGATGAAAACCCACTATTTTTAGTTGGATAGTTATCTTCATTAGTCTACAACTTCCTTGATGGTTATCTATTAACATTATCATTTTTCATACGGATAAAACCAAATATTTTATTCAATTCATCATTTTATATCACAAACCCATCATTTTTTGATGGTAGAGTACAAATCAGATATTTAATTATTCTTTTCATAAATTACTCAAAGTATCTTGAAAATTCTTCCTTCCATACGAGCATAAACCCTTTACATGTGTTATGTGTTAAGAGGTTACAAAAATATAGAAAAATTATGAACAAACCATTGTTAGTATCCTACTATCCAATGAAACTACATTCCTTAGTTATATTTATTGGTAGAGGACAACTTGGATTGATTTTATCTTCACACGATCAACTGAGAATCCATCCTTATAGACAATATAGACAAGAAAATGAATTTCTTAAATCCAAAATTCATAGCTGATAAATTATCTATGTAACTCATTATTTTTATGAATCTCAAAAATAATCTGAAAGTGATTATCATTGTTTTAATAACAATTAGAATATACCAAAATATCATCAATGAATTCTACAAAAAAAAATCAATATATTCATTAAATACCTTATTCAATAAATCAATGAGAATAATGGTCACATTATTCTATAGAAATGGAATTACTTTGAACACATAATGTCCACAACATGTATAAAAAGATGTCTTTGGAATATATATGGCTTCTTTACTCGAAAATTATGATACCCAGAAAAAATGTAAATATTTAAGAAATAATTATCTCTATGAATTTTACTAAATTAATCATCATTACATGGTAGAAGATAATTTTTCATTAATTTAATAGAACATATTTCTCTATAGTAAATGCACAACCTCATGGAACCATGTTTCTCATTAGAAAAGAAAATAGTGGTGCCCCATGGGCAAACACTAGATTGAATACATCCATTATTACTCAACTCCTATTGTTTTTTCTTCATATACACTAATCTCATAGTGGAAATTCTATATATTGTATTTGATATTGGTTTTGTAGTTGGGATTAAATCAATAGTAAACTCAAATTCATGCTCTGGGGGTGTTTAGGTAATTCCATATGAATACATCATTATATTCCTGCATAATTGGTATTCCCTCAATTTTAAGATGACTTTCCTCATCCCAAGATGTTGATTTGACTTCCTCCATATGAATTTCATTTAGTAGATCTACGGTGGGTGCATCGATATTGTAATTATATGATGAATTTTATACTCTAAAGATAAGAGATTCCAAATCTTCCACAAATATTGTAATTTCCTTTTTCTTATAATAAACTCTCGTAACATATTTTAAATTCCAATAAATTTGATGAATTATATCAATGGAAACCATAGGTATGATGATAAGGTCAGAAAATAAATCATGTACATATATCATAATGGGAACTTCTAGACACATTTTTGTTTCCATGAGACTTCCCTTATGGGATTGTATTGGTAACTCCCTTCTTTAATCAAAAATAAAATATCCAATATTCATGGAAATTACGGTATAAATAAAATAGTTTTACGTTATATAATCAAATAAATCATTAGATTCATTTGAATATAAGATTGATGTACCTACCACCACAGAATTAAAAAATATTTACTTCAACTTTATTTATCGAATAAGCATGGTTGTCTTCCCTTGGCCTCTTTTGTTGTAGATTCCCCTAAAGCAAGAGACATTGACTTGTGTAATTCCCCATTTCATTATAATTTAATCATTGGACATCATTGATTTGTTTCTAATCCTTTCAATCATTACCTTGATGACCCTTTTCTCCACATCTATAGTTAACTGTCATTCCAATCAAGAATTTACCAGACGATTCATTCCAAAACTTCTTCATAATAAAAATTACTTCATTCCCATAATATTATTTGAAACATCACCTCTTTGAAAGATATCATAACACCTCATACTCAATATATTTCCTATGATAAACAAGGATCTAGAAAATTCATTCTCTATTTTTATTTCACTTAATACTATTTCATCATATGATGAAAATATTTGAGAAGCTGATGACCTTCACAGACATGGACTATGACCTTCACTTATAGGATAAACCTTGTCTAAAAAATCACGTTTACAATCAATATCATACATGGATAATATTTTGAAGGTAGCCTCATACTCAACAACATTTTCTTAGTCCATTATCTTTAATCTATGGAATTTTATCTTCATTTTTGTCTCACGTGGAAAATACATTTCAAAGAAAATTTCATTAAAAGTTATCTATTCCAGTCATGTATTTCATCTTCCTATTTATAATTCTAGATTAAATAAGAACATTGATCAGTTTCCCCCTTGAAGAAATATACTTCTAGTAATACAATTTCATTTTCATTGCATCCCAATGCTAGAAATACCATTTTAGAGGACTTGATCAACTACTCACCTACCAATGGATTAGAAGTCAGAAAAAAATATGGCGGATTATACCACTGGAAATGATCAGAAATATGTTTAATTTTTTAATTCTTTATAAAAATAGTATGTTTTTCTTAATATGGATATGATTTATTTATCTCAATGAAAAATTATGTAGACTTTCTTAGAAGGGAAATCACTGTGTTTCCCTCATTTATTGATTCACAACCTTCCATTAGGAACCATCACTATGTAATGGAAAAAACTAACTTAGCTCATAGTCATCGTGAGTATTGAGCAAAAAATTCAATTCAAGGAGTTATTATAATTATCATCTATATTTAACGTAATTCTACCAAGGTTTCTACATAACATTCTCTAATACCAACTATAGAAACACCAACCCCATAACCTATTGATGGTGGTCATTCATTTATAATATATTAGATACAATATATCATATATACAATGATAGATCATTCTATAAGTATTGAATAACTTCATACATACATAGTTCACTTATTAAATTGATACTAGAACATAAAACAAAAAATTGAAAATTAACTTCTTCTTGTCACTTTTTTCAACGATTTCATCTTTACAGCTTCGGGAAGGATAACAAAAAAGTAAAATCTCAATTGTTAAGTAAGGGTTATATAAGTTATTAATAAATGAATAAAATTAAATATGGAATTGATATTATGGAAAATTAAATAATCTAAAAATACAAGCCATCACTACACTGAATGTGCATCCATATATTTTTTCATAGTGATAACCTCAAGGAAAGTAATAAGTAAATATTGAATGAAGAAAATGATTATTTATTGCATGTGTAGTAACATTAATCTGAACCATTATACCATCATGAAATTTTAACTCTATGGGTAAAATTCCATCTAATTTTTATTGAAAAAAATTACCAAATGTTTTGTCTCATGAGACATGTCGATGCACCGAGGGGCATTCTATAATTAGGCCCCACCTGTCATTGATGGTAAAAATATATCTTCATACATAGATTAAATACAATAAAAACATCACATGGTAAAATTATATATGGATATGATAATAATCATACACATGTTACATGAAACATGGTTATTTAATGGATTATGATCATAAATCAAAAAACAAATACACACATCACACAAATGGAATAAGTGGTGAATGTGAATATCAAAATGGTTTCCATGAAAGAATGGTTTTAAATCATAAATAGATATTTAAAACGGAAAACAATCATATATCATGATATTATTTGGTCAACTAAAGGAAAAACATTAAAAAATTTATGAAACATTAGAAAAGTGACTCTTTAGTGAGATTAATGGAAACATATAAAAGATTCTCTAAAGAGGTTAAAGGAATAATTGATTGAATAAAACCAAAATTGAAAAACGATAGTTATTCAGGATATGGATAGTTATTTTAGAAATATATTTCATTCTTAATGAAGATTTTGGAGTGTACATAAAAAATGGGTATGAAATTTGAGACCTCCATTAATGTGGGCTTGCTTATAGGGAGGAATTAGAATACAAAACCTTATGAAACATGAATTTACCCATCAATGAAAGAAGAATTGAGTTGGGAAAATATTTTTTGAAATTAAAAGTGTAATTTAAAAGTGTTAAATAAAATTATTAATAATTACATTTGGTTAAAGAGAGATTGTGTGTAACCAGAATGAAAAATGGAGGTTCAGGGAGAATCTGTATCATTTTATATGAAATCATTTGGTACTTGTGCATTACTTCCTATATAATGAAATTGGATTCATTAATAATTTAATTCAGAAGTTATTTAATGGATTTTATTCAGTATAATTATATTATTCTCATTTTTCTTCTTTTTTATGAGTTATACAATTAAATTTTATTGTTCGGAAGTGTTTGTTTCCTTGGTTTTCACTATTATCCCACCTACATACATGTACGAAAGATAAAGTGAAATGTGAATAGTTATAAAGAATTGGGATTATCACTACTAGAAATGCAGGATTTCCCAACGGTTTAGAATTGTTCGGAAAGGCTGCAGAACTGTTGGTATATGTTATACCAATGATTCTGCAATCTGTAGGGAAGTAAGTTGTTGGGAAAAGTTTTTCCCAATGGTTTACAGTGAACCGTTGGGATAAGGTGCTGAAAGATTACCCTATCCCAATGGTTCTGGAAAACCGTTGGGATACAGTGCACAAAATTATCATGTTTTTTCCAACGGTTTGGAAAACCGTTGGGAAAAACACAACATATCCTCTTTCCCAACGGTTTAGATCCATTGGGAAAAGTGTTTTACCAACGGTTCTATGAACCGTTTGTAAAACAAGACCTACACATTCTATGCCAATGGTTTTGAACCGTTGGCATAGCCTCTGCTGGGCAAATTGCACAGCAGCTCTGCAATTTACCCAGCATCTCTCCAATTTGACCACCAACTCTCCAATTTTCCCACTAGGTCTCATTTTGTGGGTTCCATCTCATTTTTAATCCAATTATTGTACCTTCAATAAACTAACACATACAGATACAATTATTGTACCTACAATAACCAACTAACACTTACATATAGAGAACAAATTCATACACATTTAACATATAATGGTGGAACTATACACATCCATAATTAAATTAGAATTCATAACATAATTATAAACATACATAATTCATTTAGAATTCATTTTAAAATTTAGATGACTATTATATGTGGAATCCGGAAGTCAATTCATAATTTGATCGGTTTTTTGTATACCATACATTTTTACTTGAAATAATAAACATTTTAAACATAATACATACACCTCTAGAGAGATACCGGCCACACCGCGCCTTGGATTGAGGCGGGGTTGACTCATATACGTCACATATGACCCATGGATCGTTGTGATAATGTGTTGACACAATCCGAATGCGTTTGGTCAGTTTTCCATATGCCAGTTGATGTTTTTCAATTAAAATGACATACTTTTGAAACAAAAGATAGACACTTTGAGTGGTTCTAGCCACACCACACCTTGGATTGAGGTGGTGTTGACTTGTACACGTCACATATGACCCATGGATCGTTCTCCAAAAGTTTCAATTCAAACCAAATGTGTTTGGTCGTTTTTCCGTATGTACTTAAATTGTTGTCCATTTTAAGCAAAAGAGAGCCACTTAGAGTGATTCCAGCCACACCGTGCCTCATATTAAGGAGGGGTTGACTCGTACACGTCACATATGACCCATGAATTGTTATTCTAAATTATCGACACAATCCGAATGCGTTTGGTCAGTTTTCCGTATGCCAGTTGATGTTTTTCACATCAAATGACGACCTTTTGAAACAAAAGACAGACACTTTGAGTGGTGGCGGCCACACTGCGCCTCAAATTTAGGCGGGGTTGACTCAAAGACATCACAGATGACCCATGGAACATTTTTCTAATGTATCGACACAATCTGAATGCATTTTGTCAGTATTTCGTATGCCAGTTGATGCTTTTCAATTAAAATGGCGTACTTTTGAAACAAAAGGCAGACACTTTGAGGGTTTCCAGCCACACCGCGCCTCAGATTGAGGCGGCGATGACTCTTACACATCACATATGTCCCATGGATCGTTCTCCTACAGTTTCAATAGAAAATTAATGTGTTTGGTTGGTTTTCCATATGTACTTAAATTGTTGTCCATTTTAAGCAAAAGACAGACACTTTGAGAGGTGGCGGCCACACCGTGACTCGGATTGAGGCGGGGTTGACTCTTACTTGTCACATATAGCCCATGGATCATTGTTCTAATGTATCGACACAATCCGAATGCGTTTGGTCAGTTTTCCATATGCCAGTTGATGTATTTCACTTCAAATTATGTCCTTTTGAAACAGAAGACAGACACTTTGAGTGGTGGCGGCCACACCCCGCCTCAGATTGAGGTGGGGTTGACTAGTACACGTCACATATGACCCATGGATCATTTTTATAATGTATTGACACAATCCGAATGCGTTTGGTCAGTTTTCTGTATGCCATTTGATGTTTTTCAATTAAAATGACGTACTTTTGAAACAAAAGGCAAACACTTTGAGTGGTGCCAGCCACACCGCGCCTCGGATTGAGGCAGCGTTGCCTCGTACACGTCACATATGACCCATGGATCGTTCCCCTAAAGTTTCAATGGAAACCGAATGTGTTTGGTCGGCTTTCCATATGTACTTAAATTGGTGTCCATTTTAAGCAAAAGACAGCCACTTAGAGTGATTCCGGCCACACCGTGCCTCAGATTCAGGAGAGGTTGACTCATACACGTCACATATGACCCATGGATCATTGTGATAATGTATTGACACAATCCGAATGCGTTTGGTCGTTTTTCCATATGCCAGTTGATGTTTTTCACTTCAAATGACGTCCTTTTGAAACAAAAGACAGACACTTTGAGTGGTGGCGGCCACACCGCGCCTCGTATTGAGGCGGGGTTGACTCGTACACATCACATATGACCCATGGATCGTTTTTCTAATGTATTGAAACAATCCGAATGTGTTTGGTTGATTTTCCGTATGCCAGTTGATGTTTTTCAATTAAAATGACGTACTGTTGAAACAAAAGTTAGACACTTTGAGTGGTTCCGGCCACACCACGCCTCGGATTGAGGCAGCATTGACTCGTACACGTCACATATGACCCATTGATCATTCTCCTAATGTTTCAATGCAAACCGAATGTGTTTGGTTGGTTTTCCGTATGTACTTAAATTGTTGTCCATTTTAATCAAAAGACAGACACTTTGAGTGGTGGCGGACACACCACGCCTCAGATTTAGGCGGGGTTGACTCGTACACGTCACATATGACCCATGGATCATTGTTCTAAAGTATCGACACAATTCGAATGCGTTCGGTCAGTTTTCTGTATGCTAGTTGATGTATTTCACTTCAAATTATGTCCTTTGGAAACAGAAGACAGACACTTTGAGTGGTGGCGGCCACATCGCGTCTCGGATTGAGGCGGGGTTGACTTGTACACGTCACATATGAACCTTGGATCGTTGTTATAATGTATCGACATAATCCAAATGCGTTTGGTCGGTTTTCCGTATGCTTGTTGATGTTTTTCAATTAAAATGACGTAGTTTTGAAACAGAAGGTAGACACTTTGAGTGGTGTCGGTGACACCACACCTTGGATTGAGGCGGCGTTGACTCGTACACGTCGCATGTGACCCATGGATCGTTCTTCTAATGTTTCAATGGAAACCGAATGCGTTTGGTCGGTTCTCCGTATGTACTTCAATTGTTGTCCATTTTAAGAAAAAGAGAGCCACATAGAGTGATTCCGGACACACTGTGCCTTATATTTAGGCGAGGTTGACTCGTACACATCACATATGACCCATGTATTGTTGTGCTAAAGTATTGACACAATCCGAATGCGTTTGGTCGGTTTTCAGTATGCGAGTTGATGTTTTTCACTTCAAATGACGTCCTTTTGATACAAAATACAGACACTTTGAGTGGTGGAGGCCACACCGCTCCTCGGAATGAAGAGATGTTGACTCATACATGTCACATATGACCCATGGATCATTGTGCTAATTTATCGACACAATCTGAATGCGCTTGGTCAGTTTTCCGTATGCCAGTTGATGTTTTTCAATTACAATGATGTACTATTGAAACAAAAGGCAGACACATTGAGTGGTGTCGGCCACACCGCGCCTTGTATTGAGGCGGCGTTGACTCTTACACGTCACATATGACCCATGGATAGTTCTCATAAAGTTTCAATGGAATCTGAATGCGTTTGGTTGGTTTTCGGAATGTACTTAAAATGTTGTCCATTTTAATCAAAAGACAGACACTTAGAGTGATTCCGGCCACACCGTGCCTCAGATTCAGTCGGGGTTGACTCTTACACGTCACATATGACCCATGGATCGTTGTGCTAAAGTATCTTCACAATCCAAATGTGTTTGGTCAGTTTTCCGTATGCCAGTTGATATTTTTCATTTCAAATGACGTCCTTTTGAAACTAAAGATAGACACTTTGAGTGGTGGCGGCCACACCGCGCCTCGGATTGAGGCGGGGTTGACTCGTACATGTCACATATGACCCATGGATCATTTTTCTAATGTATCGACACAATCTGAATGTGTTTGGTCAGTTTTTCATATGCCAGTCGATGTTTTTCAATTAAAATGACGTACTTTTCAAACAAAAGGCAGACACTTTGAGTGGTTCCGGCCACACCGTGCCTTGGATTGAGGCAGCGTTGACTCTTACACATCCCGTATGACCCAATGATCGTTCTTCTAATGTTTCAATGGAAATTGAATGCGTTTGGTCAGTTTTCCGTACGTACTTAAATTGTTGTCCATTTTAAGCAAAAGACAGACACTTTGAGTGGTGGTGGCCACACCGTGCCTCGGATTGAGGCGGGGTTTACTCGTACACATCACATATGACCCATGTATCGTTGTGATAAAGTATCGACACAATCTGAATGTGTTTGGTCAGTTTTCTGTATTCCAGTTGATGTATTTCACTTCAAATTATGTCCTTTTGAAACAGAAGACAGACACTTTGAGTGGTGACGGCCACACTGCACCTCAGATTGAGGTGGGGTTGACTCATACACATCGCATATGACCCAAGGATAATTTTTCTAATGTATCGACACAATCTTAATGCGTTTGGTCGGTTTTCTGTATGCCAGTTGATGTTTTTCATTTAAAATGACGTACTTTTGAAACAGAAGGCAGACACTTTGAGTGGTGTCAGCCACACCGCGCCTCGGATTGATGTGGAGTTGACTCGTACACATCACATATGACCCATGGATCGTTCTCCTAGAGTTTCAATGGAAAAAAAATGTGTTTGGTCGGTTCTCCGTATGTACTTACATTGTTGTCCATTTTAAGAAAAAGAGAGACACTTAGTGTGATTCCGGCCACAGCATCCCTCAGATTCAGGCGGGGTTGACTCGTACACGTCAAATATGACCCATGGATCATTCTGCTAAAGTATAGACACAATCCGAATGCATTTGGTTGGTTTTCTGTATGCCAGTTGATGTTTTTCACTTTAAATTACGTTCTTTTGAAACAAAAGATAGAATCTTTGAGTGGTCGCGGCCACACCACGCCTCAGATTGAGGCGGGGTTGACTCATACACGTCACATATGACCCATGGATTGTTGTTCTAATGTATCAACACAATCCGAATCCGTCTGGTCGGTTTTCCGTATGCCAGTTGATTTTTTTCTTTTAAAATGACGTCCTTTTGAAACAAAAGGCAGACACTTTGAGTGGTGGCGGCCACACCGCGCCATGGATTGAGGCGTGGTTGACCCGTACATGTCACATTTGACCCATGGATCGTTGTGCTAATGTGTCTACACAATATGAATGTTTTTGGTTGGTTTTCCATATGTACTTAAAATGTTGTCCATTTTATGAGAATCCTCTATGCGGGGGGTTGTTCGGGGTCCATGGAAGAGGGTGGGGGGATGTCCGGGGGGCTGTCTGGGGGGGGTGTCCGGGGGGCTGTCTGGGTGGCTGTCTGGGGTCTAGGGAGGAGGGTGGGGGGCTATGCGGGGGGCTATCTGGGGGGTGTTCAGGGGGTTGTCTGGGGTCCATGGAGGAGGGTGGGTGGGCGGCTGTCTGGGGGGCTTTCCGGGGGGCTGTCTGGGGTCTAGGGAGAAGGGTGGGGGCTGTCAAGGGGGTTGTTCAGGGGGCTATCCGGGGGCTGTCTGGGGCTGTTCGGGGGGTTGTTCGGGGTCCAAGGAAGAGGCTGGGGGGGGGGGGGGCTGTCCGGGGTGCTGTCTGGGGTGCTGTCCCGGGGGTTTTCCGGGGTCCAGGGAGGAGGGTGGGGGGGGGGGGGGCTATCCGGGGGGCTGTCTGGGGTGCTGTCCGGCGGGGCTGTCCGGGGTCCAGGGAGGAGGGTGGGGGTTGTCCAGGGTCCAGGAAGGAGGGGGGGTTCCCAAACACACAACACAAAAAGACAACAACATCCATAAAAACAGATAATATATAAAAATAAATCAACTCCAATACTATACTACGAGTCTAGATAAAACCAACAACTAGAATAGATTAAATATCAAATCTCAGTAATATCAGTCAAAAATTTAAGGGATCAACTTTTCACACATCACCATAACCATCATCACCATCATCACCATAACCCTCGTCCTCATCCCCATCATCGTCCTCGCCCTCGCCCTCCTCCTCTTCCTCGCCCTCCTCCTCGCCCTCGCCACCCACCTCGCCCTCCTCCTCTCCCTCCTCTTCCACATCAGACTCCTCTCCATCATCATCGTCAGGCTGTACATCATTATGACCACCACTAGAACTGCCACCTGGTGCACCGTATATAGAACGCATCGACGACATATACTCATCAAAAGCTAGGCAGGCCTCTGCTGGAAGTGTAGGACGTAGTACTTCAATAAATTTCATAAACGCACTGTTTTCCCTAGTAGACTGTTATGCCGTCTCTTTGGCCCTTTTCTCAGCCTGTTCTGCCTATGCCTTAACTTTCTGCAGCTCGGTGGCACTACAGCTCATACTTGAGGAGGGCTAATACCCCGTCGGGGCTATCCTAGGTCAGCAGCGTACTCTGCCAGAATGCTCCTCTCCCACCACCTGATGTAAGTGATCTGTTGGCCCAAAATTGTCTAGTTCTTGGGCATCGAGGGTCACTAATGCAGTCTGTTACAAATAGAAATATATCATTAAGTTAAAAAATAGATATTAAAAAATAAATTCAACAGATTAAAACTTACAATCTGCTGCTGAGTCGCTTCGTGGATGGAACTTCCATCCATTTTCCGTCTAGTCGAGCAAAACAGTTTTTCTTGAGGCACGCGTCCTTCAATATTTTGTATTTGCCTCTAAAATGACATTGAAAACTAAAGTTATATGAAAACGTTAGCAAACTATTAAATAATTGAAGAAAAAAAATAAAGTGTAAGTCATAATGAAAACATATAAACAATTGTTATACATACTTCCTCTCATGATTAGGCATCGTAGTGCGTCCCAGTGTGTGGAGGTATTTTTTTGAATTAATGTTCTTTTTATTTTTTATAGATGATTCCTAAATAAAATTCTAAAATGAAACAACTATTATTAATGAAAAACATGAAATTTATTATTTAAATACCTCAAATGTTATTAATACCTTAAACTGGGTACTCATCCAGTGAGTAATCATCTGACGATACTGCTCTATAAGACAATATTCTACCACTGGTACCGCCTCTAACTCAGTTCCAACTCTAGCAACCCAGCCAATATACAACTCATGCTTGTAGGCTCTCGAAAACTCACCTAAATCCTTTAGAAATTCCGATCGTCCACCCTCACCATCGGGAAAATTAAATCGATGATGAAATCAAAATATTAATTCATATAAATACAAAAATAATTCATGGCATTAAATAGAACAGATTTTTTTACCCATATCTCTGACCAAGCTCTATCATTGACCTCATGTGGAAAATATCTCCACGATAGCGGGTGGAAGGGAATGATGTCGGAGTATTTGGCAAGCATCGCCAAAAAACTCTGACATTTCTTCCTTGTTTTCTCAACCATTTGGTTGTCTTCATTATAATCCATCATAACCTGTGTGTGGCGGTTCCAGACCGAACGCATGCGTGTACGCCCCCGCCCACAACTCCTGTCAGTAGATATATCTGTCATAAAAAAAACAAATATTTTATCAAAACATGTTATAATGAAAATAAATATTTCTATAAAAATTTGTTAGGGTTCTATAAATATACATGTGTCGGTCTGATCGCTGAGTGCCGCTGGATCCACAGAAACTAATGGAACACCCTGTGGTGGAACAGGAGTGGAAGATGATGGAATATAGAAGCTCAGAGAGACAGGAGTAGAAGGAAAAGAAGAGGGGACAGCTGTCTGACCGGATGCTGACTGAGGAGTGGGAATCATCATGGGATGTGAAAATGATGGGCCAGAAGATGCAGAAGGTAGCGAAAACATGGGAGGCCTAAATATCTCGTGTGTCTCTAAAGACACCCCAGGATCAGAATGTGGGAAGGATGACATGTGAGTGGGGGGGAAGGGTCTAGTCGGGTACGCACAGCTACTCGTCCACCTCTGGTACGAACCCTCCACGTACCACTGGCCTGAGTACTAGGACCAGTACTAGGCTCCTTGTTGAATAATTGTCAATGTATAGGTGGATCCTACAAAAAATTTTACAAAAAAATTAATCATATGACATTATATATTCTTTAAATATATCAATTTGAAATAATGTACTCACTGTAGGCACTAATGGTGGAATGCCCATCTCTGTCATTCGACGACTGTTCTTCATCATTTTTTTCCTTCGTCTCTCTTCAATTGGCTTCATTTCCTGATTTTGAAAACAAATATGTAATTAATTAGAAAATGAAAACTAATGTGTGACCCAAAAAACTAAATATATGAGGGAATAGGGGGATTCATAAGTAATTTAGCTATCAATTGTTTTAGAAGATATTTAATGGATTTAATAAATCATACATGTTGTAATGTTCACAAAGTTAGAAATATTGTTTGACT
Organism: Viscum album; assembly: GCA_963277665.1. NCBI lineage: Eukaryota > Viridiplantae > Streptophyta > Magnoliopsida > Santalales > Viscaceae > Viscum > Viscum album. Next base: position 1,293,445,388 of record OY728119.1, read on the forward strand.
ATGATTGAATAAAGTTCAATTCCAAATTAGAAAATGCAATTCAAATAAGACTGTAACCAATAAACATTGAAAATTCATATAATGGTCAATTAAGCTACAATTTTTTTAGAAGATCTTGAATGGATTTAATAAATCATACAAGTTGTAATGTTCACAATGTTAGAAATATTGGTTGACTATGTTTGAATATAGGTCAATTCCAAATTATAAAATGCAATTCAAATAATACTACAACCAATAAACATTGAATATTCACATAGCGGTCAAGTCAGCTATCAATTGTTTTAGAAGAGCTTGAATGGATTTAATAAATCATACAAGTTCTAATGTTCACCAAGTTAGAAATATTGTTTGACTATGTTTGACTACAGTTCAATTCCAAATTAGAAAATGCAATTCAAATAAAACTGCAACCAAAAAACATTGAAAATTCACATAACGGTCATGTCAGCCAAAACAAATTTGTGATCAATACTAAATCAATTTGAATATTACCAACCTTAACAACCCAACTTGAGGTAAACCAAAAGAATTGAGAACCTGGATAAATGATTCTATATATTTTCAACCACAACATCAGGTTCACAATCAACTCTGACAATTGAGCTATTTGAGTCATCAAAAGAAATAAATGGATTGGTTCCAATGGCACTTGGGATAGTGTCAATTCCATCATCACCATCATCAAAAATATGTCTTGGAATTTCTTCAACTATGACACCAAATTCAGGTCGAAGTTGGTCTTTGACATAAAAAACTTGTTATTCCATTGATGCCAACACATATGGTTCTTCGGTAGCAAGAGTTCGAGTCATATTAATTACACAAAATCCATAATCATCAATAAATTTTTCATGCCTCGTAATCGAATCAAACCAATGGAATTTCATCATTGTGACTCATCCATGAGAGTAATAATCCAATATTATTATTTTCTCAACAACTCCATAATAACCCACAATTTCAAATTTCGGTCAACTATCTGATGCACTGGCATAAGAATCTGTTGTGGAAATAACCATAAAACCATCATGTTGTGTTCTCATGTTCTTTGCTCGTTCAGTGACAATAAATTTGTACGCATTGATAACAATTGATTTACAGTCACGAACCACGGTATTAGGACCAAAAGCCAAATCTATTATTTTTTCAAAGTCAAAGTCAGCAGACAAAACAAATAACTGCAATACAAATGACTATTAATCATAATTAAATTTTGATATAATTATTTTAAATATTAATTTTTTTATACCTTCAATTTTAACCAAGCAGAAAACGCTTTGCTATGAAAAGTCTCTCTCCTTCTCAATGATAAAGAACGATTATTCCTATTTATCATTGTTTTATGTCCCCTGTAGATAAAAAAATATTAATAGTTCAATAGATATATATGTAAGATATACATTTTCAATTTAGTTACCTGATATAGTCATCGAACAAATCACAGTTGAACAAAACTGTGCGATGTGTCGTCTCCCGCTCTTCATGGCTTAATGTCTTAAATGTATATGATCCATGAATTCCTCTTGTTTGAGGAAGTGATGGAAAACTGGGTCCAATTTTCTCATACTATTCTTCTTCATTTCTCATTGGTCTGTTCAATCTTGTAGTAAGATCATAAAAATACATCAAGAAGAAATCCATACATTCTTGAGCCAAGTAACCGTTCACGATAGAACCTTCGGGATGATTTCTGTTTCGGACATAAGAATTTAATGTGAACATAATTCTTTCAGTTGGATACATCCAACGAAATGAAATAGGTCATCAAAGAAGTATTTCAGTGGGAATATGGATAGTCAGATGCAGCATGCATGTGAAAAATGATGGAGGAAATATTTTCTCCAACTCACACAAAATTAATGGGGCATCTGTCAACATTTTTTAAAAGAAATACTTGGACAACTTCTTATCACAATGATCTCTAAAAATATCGAACAACCGAACAACAAACACCCTTACATTATTGGAAAAAAGATGAGGGATTGCTATTGAAGGCAACTCATGTAGTAGAACGTGATAATCATGAGTCTTCAATGATTTTAGCTTCAACTCTCTTATGTTGACCCGTTTAGATATTTTACTTGAATAGCCATCAAAAACCCTAATAGTCTCTAATACTTCCAGAAATAGTTTTTTTCCAGAGGTGTCATCATATAAGAAGAACATGGAAGTTGCCATTTATTTTCACTAATAAGCACAGGATGCAATTCTGGTCTGATGCCCCAATCCACCAAGTCACGCCGAGATCGTAAATCATTTTTTGTCTTCCCCTTGACATTTAGAAGAACCGAAAGCAACATTTCGCATATATTATTTTCAATATGCATTACGTCTAAGCAATGACGTAAAAAATTGGTTTAACAATATGGAAAATCAAAAAAGATAATCTTCTTCCTCCAATTGTAACAGGTTTCAGTGGAAACATTCTTTCTCATTCCAGATTTCATTTGACCCTTCCCGAACGAAAAACTGAAATCTTTCAATTCATTAAGCACGTCAGTTCAAGACATATGCTGAGGTGGATCATCGATCTCTATGGTATTATCAAATCTTCGACGATTCATTCTATATGGATGATCCTTGGGCAAGAATCGTCTATGTCCCATAAAACTGAAACTACAATGATGTTTCAGTATTCAAGATTGTGTATTCTTCATACAAACTGGACATGACATTTTTCCCTTCGTGCTCCATCCAGACATCATTGCATAAGCCGGAAAATCATTGATCGTCCACATAAGCGCAGCATGCATCTGAAATATGTCTTTCGAACATGCATCGTATGTGCGCACACCCACATCCCAAAGAAGTTTCAACTCTTTTATTAAAGGTTGCATGTATACATCAATATCAATGTCGGGATCAGAAGGACCAGATATGAGTATACTCATGAAATTGAAAGGTTTATTCATACACAACCATGGGGGGAGATTATACATGTGTATAAAAGCTGGCCATGTGTTGTGCGAAGTAAGAATCTGCCCAAACGGATTAAAACCATCACATGAAAGACCCGTCCTCACATTACGCACGTCAGATACAAAATCAGGATGTCGAGCATCAAATCTCTGCCATGAAAATCCATCTGCAGGATGAACCAACTCATCATTAGTCTTCTTTCTCTCAGTATCATGACATCTCATTTTTATTGATATGTCATCAGACATAAAAAGATTCTGAATTCTGGGGATCAATGCAAAGTGTCACATTACTTTTTATGGAACGCGGGATGGTGTTCCATCAGATTTTGACTTCCAGTAGGATGTTCCACATTTTATACAATCATTTCGTTCAGTGGTTTCCTCCTAGAATAAACTGCAATCTTTGGGGCAAGCATGAATTTGGTTTCTTGAAAATCTATGTTCCTCAACTAACATCCATGCCATATATTGGTTTGAGGGAATATCTGCATCATCTGGATGTAAATTCTTCAAGAGGGTAAGAATGTAATTGATTGATGTATTAAAAATTCCATACATAGTTATCCTATGAAACCATCGGATTAAAAATTCCAGCTTTTTCATTTTATCGCATTGTCGATATACTAGAGTCGTGGGAGCATCATTAAATTTTTTCACCCTATCAATATCATCATTTTCAATAGATACATCAGATGTCCTCATTTCAATGTCTTCTTGAGTTGAAATCCTTTCTTTTTCATGATGACGAATAAACGGAAACTAATCATCTAACAAATTCTCCATTCTAGTCCTTTCATTTCGATCATCACCAATTTGAGATTTCCTTTTTCCCCATTGTGATACCACACAATGTAGTTTTCTTGAAAACCATTTTTGGTTATGTGGTAGCTGACTTCTTCACGGCTCAACCAAGGTCTACCAACACAATTGGTACATGGGTAGTGTATGCGACCACTATCTGAAGCATTGTGAAATGCAAAATCTATAAAGCTCTCCAAATTGTTTTTAAAATCGCTTGAGATCCGATTGGTTTCATACATACAACTTCTGTCCATTCTGTAAAAAGAATTCATATAATTCATTTTTCATAAAAAATTCAATAGGATTGAACATTAATAGAAAATATATTTAACTAAACGATAAAGGAAGGAGTTTCTAGTTTATGCAGTGAACTATTAAAACAATATAAAGATATCCTAATTTATTCAGTTATGTGTGCCTAGATTTGAGGTGATATGTGTTTTGTAATTTTTTCATTTTTCACATACCATGAAGACACCATAGACCTGATAAAACATTGTTCGAGATATTACAAAGTGAATCCTTTTCACTAAAGATGCAGAATGTGTAAATAGAGTTTTTTAAATAATTTATTGATTCTAAAAAATGGAAATATTGTGAAAAGTTAGTACATTTCATAACACCCAAACTAATTTCCACAGAAAGTACCATATCACCCCACTAAAAAAAGGAAAACCACCTACCCCACTACCCCAACCATGTAAATTACCTCAATGTGGGCTTCTATGTATGTATTTGGGAAGAGGTTGATGGAGTATAACCTGGATGGGGGAGTTGCAGCCGATCAAATGGAAGACCTCAGGTTAGGGTTCACCTGCATGGGGGCTTCTCAAAATTAGGGGAAATGAAGAGTTATTTGCTTCTGTGTAATCGGGGGTAGGTTTTCCAGGGGGTGGTGGGGTTGTCCAGGGGGTATAGGGTGTCCAGGGGGTAGGCGGGCTGTCGACGAGGGTGGTGGGGCTGTCTAGGGGAATGGGGGTGTCCAGTGGGGTGGGCGGGCTATCCAAGGGGGGGGGGGGGGGTGGGTTCCAGGGGGTACAAGGTGTCCAAGGGGTGGGGGTGTCCGGTGGGGGGGGGGGGGAGTGTCCAGGGGGGGTGGGCGGGCTGTCCACGGGGTTGGGGGATGTCCAGGGAGTATGGGGGTGTCCAGGGGGTGGGCATTCATTCCACAGGGGTGGAGGGGTTGTCCCGGGGGTACAAGGTGTCCAGGGGGTGGGAGGACTGTCCACGAGGGTGGCAGGGCTGTCAAGGTGGAAGGGGGTGTCCAGGGGGGTGGGCGAGCTGTCCACAGGGGTGTGACTGAGAGCTATGAGATTTAATTGGGTTTTCATTAATGTTATAAAAAACAAAAGAGGGGTGTTAAAGATTAAAATAGTATTTTTTAGCGAAAATAAAATTTGGTATGATTAGTGACTTGATAACATTATGGTATCAGGTTTGAAATTGGGAAAATATTGGGGAATTGGATTCTAAATGGCCCCCACAACCTCCCAAGGATATATTATTACTAGAAAAATGTGTTGTGTGAGAAATAATTCATCCTATATAGTTGATGTCACATTTAGATCATGTGATGCCTTACTCATCAAGATGACTAGACAAGAAGCAAAACCAAAGAGTCCTCAAAACTATCCAAACCTCTGGAAGTGATGAATTCTCCATGCTTATTGGTGAGCTATGGAAGTGATGACTTCCCACTTGCACATGCCCCCCTCCCAACCTAACCCCCAACAGACTCCCCCTGCACAACCCCCCTCCCATCCACCAACTGCACAACCCCCCCCCCCACCTGCACCCCCACTTGAACAACCCCCCTCCCCCACCCCCACCTGCAGAACCCCCTCCTATCCACCCACTACACACCCCCCACCTGACCCCCAACATACTCCCACCTGCTCATCCCACCCCTAACCTACACACTCTCCTCACCCCCCCCCCCCCCCCCCCCACCCACTTGCACAGCCACCCCCACCTACACCCCCCCCCCCCACTTGCACAACCCCACAGACTCCCACCTACCCACCCCACCCCCCCCAACCTGCACACTCCCCTCCCCCACCTACTTGCATAGAACCCCCCTCCACTTTTACCCTCCACTTGAACAACCCCCCCCCCCCCCCCGCCCCTTCCCCCACCCCCACCCACCTGTACAACCCCCACCTCACCCCCAAGACTCTGAACTGCCCAGCCCACCCCCCAACCTACACACTCCCCTCCCCCCACCCACTTGCACAACGACCCCCTCCACTTGCACCCTCACCCGCACAACCCACCCTCCCCCCACCCCCACCTGCACAACCCACACTCACCCCACCCGTACAACCCCCCACCTCAACACCCCACCAGCACACCCCGTCCCCCCACCTAAACACCCCACCAGCACACCCCCTCCCCCCACCTACTGCACCCCCAGCACCTCCCACCAGAACAAAAACAGAAAACAAAAACAGAACAAAAAACTGATTCACACATGATACAAGAACAAAAACAGAAAACAAATAACAAATCCAATTGAAATTGTTGGGTATAACCTACTGAACGAACCTTAGGATTAAGCCAAATCATAATATAAAAGTAAAAAAATTAGATGCAAAACATTAAACATAACGTACTACTTACAAATTTGAAGTGTAGATCAAAACAACCTTGTGATTGAGTATGGATCTGGTGGAATGGTTTTCCAAGCGAGAGTGATCTTAGCTCTCAATTTCAGCAGCAGCCGCGAGCGTGGATGGGATCTCGGGGCTACTGGGATTTTGGGGGAAAACTTTCCCAATGGTTTGTTAAAACCGTTGGGAAAGGTGAGCTTTACCAACAGTTTACACAAAACATTGGGAAAGCCTTGGTCTTTACCAACAGTTTTGTAAAACCATTGGTAAAGGGGGACAAATTTTAGATTTCCCAACGGTTTATTCAAACCGTTGGGAAATACTTATTTTATACCCCTATGCCAACGGTTCAATAGAACCGTTGGCAAACAAGCGTTGGGAAAACCCAACTTCCCAGTAGTGTATATCTTATTAATGAACTTATATAGTCATGGCACGTCTTTGGGGCCCTATGCCATGACTACCCCAAGCCCACCTTCCATGGGCCAGGGTATGGCGACTAACACCAAATGCCTAAATCCCAAAAGAAGGGAAGTCACTACCTTTATGAAGTAACATACACAACAGAGTATGCAAGCGAACTAAACAATAAGTAAAACTAAGTACAAGGTAAGTTCTAAAAAATTAAATGGGTTAGTATACAAATCCAACAGAAGATACATAACAACTGAAAGGAATGTACAATATGAGTAAGTAAAATAGAATCACTAAGTCGTACTCCGGAAATCCCACATGAAAGGTTGGTACAGATAGTATCCTCAGCTCCTCGGGTCCGACCGTCGGCTCTGTGTACGTCCCGCCAAGTGGTCCACCTTCGAGTACCGTCCAGCTCCACAATCCTCCACCTCGATCAGTGTTGTCCATCGTCTGTACCCAACACAACGTAGTGCGGGAATAACCCGTGCTGGGGTGAGTAGACGATACTCAGTAGGGACCCCCGAGACCCCCGACGGTCTCTCAGAGTCCATGAAGGATAAACCACAATGAAAAGATACAATCACGATGTATCAACAACACTACCTAGGTTTATACCCATACATATACCTAAGAAATCAGTTACAGTTTGACTCCATCTCCCGTGCCCAAGCACAACCCAGTCCACATTTGAGAGCACAACCCAGTCCACACAGGAAAGCACAACCCAATCCACATAGGAAAGAAAGACAACAAATTCAATGATAATGATTGAGAATAAAGACTCATCTCACACAGTTATACACTTCGTAAGGGGATAGAGATGATCATATATAGCCACTGATTCATCTAAGTTGTCAGACCCACATAGGATACAAGACTAGCTATGCTGTCGGACCCACACTGGATACAAGACTAGCTATTCTGCCCGACTCACACAGGATACAAGTACAGAGTCCAATACTACTAAACCCACATAGGATACAAGAACAGTTGTCATCTCCGTCGAACCCACAGAGGATTCTAGTATGGTAGTCGTCGCTGTCAAACCCACGGAGGATTCCAGTATAGAATTTGATGCAGTCACAACCAGCTATAGTGTTCTCGTACACAGCATGCTCGATTCCAGGAGGGTCCACTCCTCGAGAAAAAGAGATCTGATACATCAACTATCACGAAGACCAGAGTTTATGTATCTCAAATTTCCGTCTCGTTATATGAAAGCCAAAGCGACAAACGATGCGTTAATCGGACACCCAGTGTGAGAGTTGTTGGATTTTCCGTTCCAGGGGCCCGGTTGGATTTTAAGCTAAAACCAACCTGACTGTACTGCAGCTGCATCCAAACCTCAAGTGGAGTAATCCAAAATATCCTTCTCAACAAAAGGATCCCAATGCAATTGACCGCACATCAATCGGATGTCTGGTCCTTGAGATATAAGCATTTCCGCTCCAAGGGCCTGGTTGGTTTCATGTTCGAACCATCCCAGCCATACATGAATATTAATGAAACCTCAAATGTAATATATCAAAACGACCGGCTTGATCCAAGGATTCATACGCAATTGAAATTACATCAAACGAAGGTCCGTGGCAGAAGTAATTTTCAAAAGACCGAAAGCGGTCTGAAGTAAGGTGTCTGGGCCCGACCCGACACAGCCCAACCCCCCCTAGGTCGGCCCAAACCAGGTTGACCTGACCCCGGGTCTGGGTCTGGCGCGGCCCGGTCCATGCGACCCGCCTCGGCCTGGCCGGGGGGGTGTGCTGGCTCAGCCAGTGGGCCGAGTATGGGGGATGCAGTCCACCCTTTGTTCCGCAGACGTGGCGCCAGGCGCCGCGTCTCCCACGGATCCCTCATGGCCGCATGATCTGGCCCCTCACCGCCATGGATTCTGCCGCGGCAGGCACCTACTAGCGGCACGCCGAGGCACCGCCGCCTCCAGCCTCTGGTGATTTTCGCGGGACACCGGAGTCATTCTGGTGGTCTGTTCTCGCTCCCGTTTGGGCCTGTGGTTATCTCAAGACCCGTACATTACTGCGACGACCCTCAATCACCCTAACGGTCTTGTTTCATAGTCATCAAGGATTCTGCGCATCAGAAACAAAATAGTGGTGGGTTCTGACTTGTTCATTATTATGCACCCACCACGTTTGTGCTTTAAAAAAATCACCATCAATAAATCATGCCATGCCGAGGGTATAAAAACAACATGAAGAAATTTATACCAAACACCCCTACCTCAAAAAGGAAGATGATCGTCAGCGTCATGATACATGGCGTTGCAGAGAATAGGATCATAGGCATCGTCAGGGCGCGCTGAGGAGGAAGCGATGTCTCCTCTATGGCCACGAGAAGAGGATTTGTGGTGCATCGTCGATCTACGAGGAACCGGCATTCTTCTTCATTCTTCGTCGGATGCCGACGTTCTTCTTCATTTTTCATTGGAGGCTGGCATTCTTCCTTGAACAACGAAACTCTTCCCTTGATAAAATAATAGGTTCCCCCAATTTTTTTATTATATGCAATGAAACTCTCCAATAATTAATTCACCACACTAATTAAAATGTGTTGACATTTAATTAAAGAATGGAGAGAGAAGTTTCCCCATAATTTAACGCATTGACAGTTTAAATTAAAAAGGGTGAAATGAAGGTTCCTCATTAAAATATGGGTTGATAGAATGTAATAGATTGAGGAGACATTTAATAAATGTTTGTAAAATTAATGGGGATTCTTAAGGAGATTTAGAGGGAATTAAATAGAGGGGCTCTTGCGGGCCCCCACCTCTACAACATCCCCACATGGGTAGTTAAGTGGCTATGGGCCCCCACTCTTAACTACCCATGGGAGGGGAAAACCACCTTAAGAAAGTAAAAATTGTTCCGAAAATTTTTATTTAATTCTTAAACAAACCCCCAAAAATTATTTTCTCCTCTTTTGCGAACGCAACTATGGTAAGTGTCCCCTTAAGCAATTATTGGCCTTGCATGTTCATCGGTGCCCTCAGATTTTAATTCCGAGCACTTGTTCAATTGTCAGAAAACCCGCTCGTTCATTCACTGAACGTACCCGAGATAAACTTTGAAAATTGATTCCGGGCACACCAGGCCTCGAAATAAAACGCCGCTAGAATCCACGGACTCAAAAAATTCCAAAGTATTTTTAAAAAAATAATTCTTGAGATTTCTGGGACTTTACATATATAGTATTGAATGTTCTTATATATCATTTTTTGTATATTATTTTGATTCATTAGATAAAAAATTAATGAAGAATGTTAGTTTTATTTTGAGAATTTCTGATTATTTTAAAGTAGTTTTGGATTATTTATTAATATCATATATATATATATATATTGGTTCCAAAACATTATATACTTATAATATATATAATAAAATATTATTTAACTATAATTGTTTTTGACCATCCTTGAAGGCGGTAATTAAAAAGGAAAACCCCCATCATTGGTGGCAGTAAATCAACAAATTAAAGATAATATTAATTTTTTTAGATTAAAATAGAGTGGAAAAGTGATTGATAAAATATTTTAAAAAACAAAACAAAATTATTGTATGTATAAGATAAAATAGTTATCATTAATTTTTTAATATAGAAGGTGAGGGAAGGATAAGAAGATAAATGAAATAAAAAATGAAAAAAATGAAAATGAAAGAAAATTTTACATCTTGAATTATTTATCAATGAGAAACTTATTAAGGTGCTTGGGATTGGTATTTTGGCGAGACCAAAAGAAAAAATATGTGTGGAATAGACTTGAGAAGATTCTATTGTAGGAATTGGAAATATTTATGTTTTTTGAGGTGTGAGGAGAATAGGTGATGAGGGGTGGTATTTATAGTGGATGACATGTGTGTTTTCTCATTATATTATTAATTAGATTATTATATTACCTCTTGACTGTGAATTGTTTCATAATTATCACTAAATATATAAAAATAATGACGGTGTGGTGTTAGATATTATGGTGATTACATCATAAATAATTCATGAAATTGTGTATCTACCTTTTAATGAATGTATGCTGTTAATTATCGAATTTCAGTATTCAACAAAAAATTGATGTATTTTAGAAAAATCACAAAACATTTCCCTAACCATTTTTTGACATTTAGAATTAAAAAATGAACACTATTATATTAAAATTATTTTCTAAATATTAGAAATTAAATTTTCAACTAACATAATCATTTATATGGAAAATAAAACTAAAAATTTATATCTTATTTTATAACACCTAGAAATATTAATTAAAGTCTCATAAAATTATTTTTTAATAATATGACAACAAAATATTTATTTAATAATAAAATTTATGAAAATAACTTTTTTATATTAGTATATTAATTTTAAAATTGAAAATATACTTTTATGTTTATACTAAATATCAAAAATAAATTAGAAATTTCTAAAATGTTTATTTACATGTAATATGATATAATTATACTATATTTCCATTTATAATATGACTAAATTTTATATATAATTTTATAGGTGAGGATTCAAATATATTTGATTAATTACTCTTATTAAGGGTTACATTAATATTTCAATGGTCCAGGTACTATTTCATTTATATATGTTCTTTAATTTCTAAAAAAGTATCTTATTTCATTTATTCTTTATTTATAAAGTATTTTACATATATATATGATTATATATGTTTTAAACTATTTGAAATAATTTATTTGTAATGTAAGAAATCGAATGAATTGACTTTATCTAAGAGGATACATACTGTAAAATCATGGGGTGTTATAGGCTCATTCCTCTGCCCCAATATCCATCCTAATTTGATAAACCATTTAGGAATCGAAATATAGATACTTCACTATATACATACATGTAATCATAAAAACTACTTGGGTGCTAAGGGTTTCTCATGCATGGTGTTAGATATAATCTATGTAGTTCATCACCCATCGTGTCTAGGATGATTCATTTCAGTCAAAATTTAAACAATAGTGTGACATAATACTAAAGAAGGGAAATAATAAAATAATTAATAATAACCTTAGCTTGGGATCCAAATAAGTCACCAGAAATATTCCACATACTCAAACCTTAACTGCATGTTAGAAATAAGTACTTGTACAAGTCATAATATGTATACTAGGGACATTTTAAACCATGCAATTAAATAAGGCATACATTAAATCTTGTAATTTTTTATGGGGAACCATTTTCTTATCATCATTAATAATTCCCCAATATAATCATTAATCAAAACAAATTTCATATTTAATCAATTCATCAAATCCATGGGTGGATTTAGAATCCAATACAAGGTGATCTAGAAGAATTTCAAGGGTTTTATGGGTGCCTCTGATATATTGAATTCCACTGAGTCCATCCATTTAACCCCTTATTGGAATTCATGTATGAAATATGGAATGGTGAATCTGAGTCCCTATCATGTATCTCACATAGGGGACCCATTTTTAGTTGGGGAATTGTGTATCCATCTTGGCCATAAGCACCTTCTTGGTGGATCCACTAGGGAATTAGTGCCACTCTCGATAATAAGTAAACATCTCAGAGAGACACTACCTGGAAAGATAAAGTATCACTCATAGTTCATTAACTATATCTAATCTAGTAGGATGATTCTGTCCATGGAATCATTAAATCAGGACCCATCTTATCTTTTGGCATGTAACAAGTGAGACATAGTATCCAAGAACATATCAGAAGGTATATCGTGTATATAATAACAAGCCATCAAGGAAACATCCATATCTCCCATGATCGCAAATTAAGAAAACTGATAAATTATTCCAAACAAACATGACAAAAATTATATGGTAAAGGATCAAGGAATTAAACATGAGCAAGGCGTATAACGGGAAATAATAATAAACAAGGACTATCAAATTTATAATTATATTTTATAAATATAATTTCAATAATCCAGGCTAAATAGATTGAATAATAAAGGAATTCAATTCAAACTTCCCAAATATAAAATCGAGAATAAGTTCAAAGTTTAATGTACATAGATAAGAATAATTTAAATCAATGTAAAAAGGAAATAACAATATGAATCCAAAAAACAAATACAACAAATCAGGAATGTTTTAATTCATTTAACAAATGGGAAACTTACATGGATGCTAAATAATCAAAGAATGGGTAAAAGTCCATTTAAGGTGGAACACCCAATGGTGTGGAAAAAAAGGCGAATAACCCCACGAATGGGTTTCTCTTCTTGGTAGGTTCACAATGGATGTGGAAAACCATTTTAATTAATTTATTAAACAAGAATGAAGCATCCCTATAAGGGTGTGATGATATGAATGATGACACCTCATTTAATGGAAAATAAATAATATGAAAGATCATAGATAACCTATATCATTTTCGTAGACATAAAATAATCCATTATCGAGGCTGTATTTGACGTATAATTGATGAAATCGACGGATTTTTCAAATTCCCTCAAAATTAGTTAAATTTGGACGCACCATAATAGTGTAATGGATGAAGACAAACCCTGAAATGGATTAGATATGAAGATGGATATTATTGAGACATATAAAATTCTTCTGATGATGAGAGAATTGGACATCATTTGAGGGATATTGATCAAATCCTATGTATATGGATAATATGGAGCTCCATGTGGGGGTTGGAAGTATAAAATCACTAGAGGAAGAGAATGTAAAATAAAATAATTTTTATTCATTAATTATGATAAAATTAGGTATCTCACCCATATAGGAAGGTCACAAAATATCCCAATATTTACACAAACCGTATGACATGAGCATCATGAAGTGGCACAGAACCTAGTTATGTGCACGATTTGTCAAACCATGTGTATTGTTTCTATCCAAAACATACAGGCGGTTCCCTGACCATGCTTCATGGGTCACATAGTTCTAAAAAATAGTTATGGACCACATATTCCGATTATCAATAGACACATGTTCTTGGGAAACTGTGTTGCCTAGTCTACACAGTATTCACTAATAATGCAGGCTAGTCTGAATCTTCTCATTTCGGGGATCCAGTCTTTGATTTATCCCCAGATGCACCCTATTACGCCTTTAACATTTTACTAATCATTATTATGTCATTTTGATGTAATTTAAACCAGAAAATAATGGTCTTTACCTTTGATAAAATAAGTGATGTTACAATGACTTCCATGTTTAAGAACAAGAAATCCTAAATTATATCCTCATCACACATAAAGAAAGAGAATCATGAAAAATGAAAAATATTCCACCAATTATTCCTCAATTCATCTCTAATTTGATAACATATGGCATGCATATAATTTTATGTTTTAAAAGATCCACCACATGAGTTAATACATCAGAGTTATATGAATTCCAATTAAATAAAAAAGTAAGCAATGTAGAAGTTGAACAAATGGAACCTCCCACAGTCGCATTCCACACATCAACATCCACTGGAAACCTCTAAAATACATATAAATGATTCATTCATGGAGGCCAATATATGTAAAATAATATTTCATAAATAATCTTGTCACATAAAATATTTTCTATGACTATATGAGGATATACTAGAGTGAGAAGAATGTAGGTCCCAATAAAACTTCGAAAAGTGACACCAACACCAACATGAGTTAAAAATCATAGGAGGCATGGGGAAATGAATTTTGATTGAAATTTATGGCCAAATTGATAACATGTTATTCAAATAGCTATTGAGGATTGAGGTGGAATAGACCTATTAGAATAACCACTATAGATTACAATATGAAAATCACTCGGATTATTATTTCTATTGAAATAACCACCAGATAAACTTCTAGAGGAAAGAAGAACTTCAGTGAAATTAAAATTACCTTCATGGTAATGATATTCCATTAAAACTCTATCCACCACATTATACAAGAGGTAAAATTAAATATAATAAACTTATCACTTAATATCATTTTAAATACCCATTTAATCCTCTATGCCTTTATCACACAATACATTTATCCTTAGATGAAAACATATAGTACATGATGATGAGATTATTATAATTTGTTTCTATCTAATTACATTTATCAAGATTAATGAAATCAATTGATTACATCATGGTCATTGATTCTATGTAGAACATATTGGAAATCATTTCCATGATTTATTTTTACTCCAAGCCTCGTGATTATTGTCAAATAAAACTGAGTTCCACAACTGAAATTCACTTTTACGGAGTTGCGAGTATCTATGAAATAAATAATTATCTATATATTTTCTAATCTATCCTTGACCTCTATAGGACCATTCTTCCCTTAGAAAGTTAAAAGTTTCTAGAGAATAAATTCCCGATATCATTTCCAATCCATGTATCGTTGAGCCTCCAAATCTATAGATTGAGTGGAGGAGTTTTCAAAAAGTGTTCTAAATCTTGATCCATGGGTAATAATTCTGGAATTAAATACTGATCAACTATTTGGTTCCATACAATGGTTCAATGGTTACACCATCACAAAGAAAATTCTAGAAGCATTTTGTAAAAATGGCACTTCACATAAAATGACAAATATACCTGAAAACATGAGATCAGGGAATCAATTATATTTTAGAATATGATAATTAAAATGGAATTTTCAAGAGACACACAAAATATATTTTTTCATTAAAACAATACAAATTCCAATAATACATTTCCCAATAACCCATTGCAACTTATGGCTCATCACAATGAGATGCATGTAGGAACATTTTCCAAACTTACCCCTTACATCAAAAAACTCTTAAAAACTATCAAACAAGACATATAAAATTAATAACAATATGGAAAATAGTAATAAAACACTTTAATATGAATTTTTCATTATCTAATCTAGTTGACACAACAATCTCTAAACCAAACTTGTCCTCGTACATCCTAAAGATAATTCATGATATCCATGGGATGAACAATAGTGATTGGGAATCAAAAAACCCATAAGGTAACAATTTATTCACAAATAACATAAGAACGAAATAAATGATTCATAATAGTGTCAGTATTCTAAAAACAAAAGACAAAAGAAGAAAGATACAACCATTATTAAAACAATTCAAGATATAAAGATCATCAAATGTATTTGCAAAAAAAACACTAATCTATTTGGCATTAACTCCAAAAAACACACACAAAACAAACTATAAAGCAATGAAACCATAACCCTCTAACACCATACCCTTTTTGGAGTCACATAAATCAAATTCTATATTCACCTATAGGTCTGCATTGGTTGTGAGAAGGACATCCCATTAGGGTACCAAAAATTCTTTCATCAGAATACGTTATACAATAAACCAATCATTCCCATGTAATAAATATATGGCATTAGATATCTTTTTACAAATATAAATAATAATCTTTGATAAATTACGACTTTAAAAAAATTTTAATCTTACTAAAAACATTGTTTTTAAATAATCTCTATTATAATTCCAAATTTTTTTTATGATTATCAATAGTGAAAATAAAACTACGGTATTAAACAATTCTAGGTCAATAAGGATCCTCATAACCATATCAGTATTTATATGACAACTTTTATGGACAATATCCTAGATGAATAGGTCTTGGTGTTAAAAATATACACCCGAGATAAGCCCCTTTCCACAAACTAGTCAACTTGGTGTTCACATTACCATAATAGAAGAGGCATATGGGGAAGCGTTCATTTCAATGGATAGATCCATTCCTCATTTTCAATCAAATTCATGTTTTCCATATCAAAATATTTATAAGGGAATTTCATTTTTGAAACCAAAAAAATCTTTCCTTAAATCAACTTTGTTATCCACACCAACAAAGAAATAAATAATCATAAAAATTTATAAATAAAATACATTTCATCAAAACCTTTATCATCCATTAAAAAACCAATTTAAAATTCCATTTCCAATAAATTTTTATATTCCATATTTTCAAACGATTTCAGAAAACAAATTTATGGAGCATGAAAATAGTTTCTGTAGAGAATTGATGTCATAAAAACACCAATATGAATGCCTAATATCACTAATAAGAAAATAATGGATTCAAAAATTGATAGACAAGGAGATAAAATCAATAAAATTGGAATCATAAAAAATAAAATTTGATTAAAAATCCCAGTTTTATAATTCCTTGAATAATGAGTGAGGGGAAACACATAGCTCGATGAATCTTTAATTACACCCAATAGATGACAATGATCCCATAAAATGAATACAAAAACCAAATTTTATATATAATAAACATAGTTATATTATGTATATTACTTTAAATAAGTTTTCAACATCCCTAATCTAATGATCCATTCAATAATATAATGGTGGATGTTGATGGATGTAGTGGAATGAAAAGAAATATTATCATACCTATGGGAAACTAGATCTAACACACATAGATCTATCATGAATGATAAATGAGATAAACGGAATGTCAAAAATATATAAAATGATTGGACTTGGTTAGATACCTATCACATTGTGAGAATAAAAACACAATTATGATAAGTATAATATCTTTAAATAAACAATCATATTTATAAATTCATGCAAAATGGTTTGGCTATATAGTCTAGTAAACTATGAACTAAATGTGTACCACCATTTCGAAAACTAGAATTGATTCATGGTTTGGCCATATGGATTGTAAAACCATTTATTATGAATCTATCACAATTGAAATTATTTAAACTTATGGAAACATATTTTTTAATAAATGTGTTCCTAACCATCCACCCTTTTTACAGACTCCATCTGTTGGTGCTCAGTTTCCTAGGAAGAATGGTATCATTTTTCCAAACCATGCACAAACTATACCTAGGCCTATAAACCTCTAAAAATATCCAAACATTACCCAAATACATTAGTGAATCCTACGTAATATGATCAAAATAAAATAATTTAAGATCCATTAAGAGATATTGGGATGTGACAATCATGATTACATAGACATAGAGTGGTAGGTAATATCTTCTATGGATATTTGAAATTGTCCTTGATCATGAGATTTTTCGGAAACATGTTTAAAATTATGCAAATTAATGATATATATTACGGATTTTTTATTAATACAAAGGATAATAATATTGGAACATAATATTATAATGTAATTCATCTCACACAGTTAGCCTGAATTTTTCATGAATCGAGTTATCACATGACTATAATACTTTATTCTCATATTCTAGAGGTTATTGACTAGTGTCAAGGTTTAATCTATATGATGGTCAAACTATACATTACATTAGATAACCATAAGAAATAATAGGACTAATATAAATCTTTATATATAATAAAATCACATAAGATGGACATTACAACTGTAAGAGAAAAAAATATCATAACATTCTTTAATAAAATAACAACCCACTATAATTTGATACATTATATGTGGGATCACTCAAATTTAAAAATAATACACAGTATATAATAAAAATACATAAAAAACTGTTATCAATAAATCAAAAACATATATATATATCCTCACTTGACCTTTTTTCTAAATTCTATCAACAAACCACAAGCTCGTCGCATAGACATCAAATCCATTCACTTAGTTGCATCAAAAAATATAAATTCTATAAACCCCAAATAAATTCAAATATAGTTTGTTAGAAATATATTTTATCAGTATCTAATTTGAATGTCACTATAGAAAAAAATTATTTTTTATATCTTAAAGAAATGGATATTCTATAAAAATAGGAAATTAAGATATATCGACAGCATCACCAGGTATTAAAAAAGATACAGAGTGAATGGCTATACATTCATTGGCTAGTTCAGATGTTAGTTCTGAAAATATTATGAGAATGTGGAATTATAGGATACCCATACCATTTCCATAATATTCTGTTATGACTAATCCCAATGGGCCTCTCTTGACCAATGATAAGCTATGTGTGACTACCCCCTAGACAACCTCTCATTGGATTTGAGCTAGACACTAGATTTATGTTGTTACAAACCATACATGGGGGAATTTCCCCAGTGTACATGTACGCACAAACACATATCAAATCTAATAAAATGATGATAAAGTAAATGAAACTGATACCATTAATGTATGCGCAAATGTTATCCAACATTAGAGTACAAAAAAAACACTAAAAGTAATAAAAGTGTCAAATACAAGCCAATCAACAACAACAGAGGGTTAGACCTGCTAAAAAGTATGGGAATGATATAAATTTATTCACATGGAAAACACCTTGATATGTATATACAATTAATCATCCATATACTCCCTATCATCCTATGAAACTATAAAATAGGTCTTTATCTCCAAAAGGCAAGAAACATACTAGAAGAGCCAGGGTAGGGGCGAGTATATCAATACCTAGAAGGATACCCCTAATTCAGGACGCATAAATAATCATGAGTTATAAAATAATAATAGTAAAATTTATGAAACAGAGATATAATCATAACTAAAAAATCAAGCTCAAATGGTCCCAATAGGTCATGATCACTATTCCATGATGAATATGTACTCATTTGATATCAAAATATATCAACATTAGGGTAGTGGATCATATGTTGGCTATTGGGGGAAACCAATATCATGATAGATCTTCATCCTAGAGTGGTCATCGATTCATTTTTCATTATGGACAGATTGATACCATGAAAATCACCAAGGAATGATAGAGTATAACACCCTGGTCCCATAGGAGGATGCAAAAAATTTATATTCAACATGACTACCATATAGGTGATCAAAATTTTATGTTGAATATTTTATGTCATTCTATACCCTTGGGAAATGGAAAATGTTATAACTGTCATCTGACAGTGGTTTTAACTAATGAATGGAAATTCTACATGACATAACTATGGAAGTACACGATGTGTACATTAGACACAATATGTGTGACGCTAAATCTTGGCCTTCCTATATCATTTTCTATATTTCTTTACATTTTCCCAATAACATAAAACATTCCTATGTATTAATCCATGTACATGTAGTTGGTCGTGTTTGAGTACAAGGATTAGCTAGTGTACTCTACCCTTAACGGATTACAGTGATATTCCAAGGTACTCATCCCATGCATGTGTATCCTTCTATATACAAAAAAATATCTCTAGACAAAGGTCACATGATATATTTTTGGGACCACACAACATGTGATTCTTACCTATTCCACAGAAACACTCGTGTCACAACAAAGGGGTCCCACATTGCATGTTTCACTAGAATACACACTATATTCTGTTTGATTTTAATAAAATGATAGTTCATTATCAACACACACCTACTTCACCATGTCCTCTAATCAAAACATGAATGTATCAAATTTTTGTATGTTTGATGAAATGCACTTGTCTTCATATTTTATTGGAAACTAGAATCCCAAAAATCATTCTATCAAGAATTATGGTTTCCTCACAAAGCCACCATTGTATATCCACCATGAAAATAGAATCATATAGTATGATATAGATCTAACACCATTCATAATAAATTATATTGCCTCAATTACAACATAAATGATGAGGAAATCTTGGGATATTGATCCATTGTGCTGAAGAATGGATACGCAATGATCAAATACCCATTATTTGTCAAATAGTGGGCCAAATAAATTTCCCAAGATGAATGGGAGAAGAAAGGGGGAGAAAAACGTATACTATAATCATGAGGAATAAACCTCATCCTTTTTTTGTTTCATCCATTATCATTTGTTATAGAATTAATTAATTAATATTAATAATCAACAAATAACAAATAAATCAACCATAAAACAAATCAACCATCGATAAGGGAAACCATTATTGTCTATGAAAGTAATCTGTGTTCGACATGGGAAAAATAAATTGGATGAAACCACATAAATAAAACATCATATTGAGAGTTCCAATTTATTACTAAATAAAAATTATCTTTCATTTTCACTATTGAAAAAATCAACACAGTCTTTTGGAATAAGAGATCCATGCAGTACCAATCTGATTCTCCGATTTTATTTGACCCATCAATAACTCTCCAAAGACACTTATTTAAGTCCATAGGTTCATTAATCTATCCATCATATTTACCCATAATTTGGTATTTATTGAGGATATTTCTATGTTTATGTGTGAATCTAATGAAATTATTTATTTATTGATAGAATGCATAAAAAATATTTTCCAAAACTCATGATGTATACAATGGTTATGCCATTACTCGGGTAAATAATACATTATGAACTCAATAATAGACTCTTATTTCCAACATGAGACTCAATTAAGATGTTAATAATATTTCCAAATAACATATCATGAATATGATATCAATAAATCATTTATTATTCAAACATCAATTTTGGAATCATTGGGCCTTTGAATCTCGATCTTTATTAGTGGCTAATTTTGAAAATAATACAAGTTATATTTCAAATATTAATTTATAACAAAACAAAGACATTATATTATATCCACAATAAGAATTTTCAAAAAAAAAAAGAAAAATAATACTCAATATATGTTGGTACTAATGTCACATATGTTTCTCCTACACCTAGGTGCTCTCCCACATAATCATGTGCTGCCATTAGACATACACCAATGGACTCAATCACCCTTGAATGACCCTATCTTTCCAATCATCAATTTACACTAGTACACATCAAAGGTATATCTATCCTCATTGTCTAGCTTCCCTCAGTCAATAACATGTGAAAGGTCATCCACATACCTCTATATCTATAAAATGTGGAAGATGCTGAGTAACAGGTCCAACTATGGAAGTAATCCCAATTAATTATCCATATTTTTGGCAATAAAATACATTTGAAAAAGTCCAATGAATCTCAATGATAGCATTCTACAGTATCCAAAACATAAAAATAAACATTGATTCAAGACCTTGATAAATACATGGTCTCCCTCTTTACTCTTTTGGGGCATCTACTTTTATTCTATATAAGAATTCTGATAGCCCTATAAAGTCATCTTCAACTCATTTATAATCTCCACCTTCACTTTTTTAGATCAAAATAAATATTTTTCCATGATTTCTAACTCACCTGAATGAATCCAAAAAATGAGGATTTAAGAAGTTTCTCCTATACACAGACTCTTAGAGAGCCATAAAAATGGTGGAATGGATTCTATTGTTGTACACAAGCTCTACATAGAGTAGGTGATCATCCCAGCTATGGAAAATGCCTAACATGCATGAACACAACATTTCATCCCAGACATGACTGGATTGCTTAGTTTGGATATTATTTAGGGGGTGTAACATTGTGCTCAAACACAATTTCTTCTCAATGACATACTACAATCCTATCCATAATCATGATGTGAAATGAGAATCATAGTGTGAAATGATCATTGAGGTAGTTCTATTGAGCCAGAATGTCTCAGGTAAAAAAATTATTCCTAATCCCTCAACAAACTCTTCTCTTGAATTGCTAGGAAATAATCTTTCATAGTTAGTCATTCTACCATCACCTAGATTGAATCCTATGATTTTTAGGTTTGATTTAACTCCATCACTATTTCCATGGATATCCCATCCCAATTTTAATCTAACACCTATAGGGTTGTAGATAAACAAACTAGATCTTTGTTCTTAGTCTTCAACTGCTAAGGACTGAGGCATCAAGAAAAAATTTGGCAACTAACTTCTTCATTCCAATCCACCTCAACTAATAACAGATGTCTTGGAAAATCTTCACTAGAAATGGATGTACTGATGTATAGAATATATGAAACTCCCATGTTAAATCCTCATACAATTTCATTGGTATCATCATCCATTGTCATAAGTTGATAACACGGTCCCCACCATTAGAAAATATATTAGGAGCATGTCCAATAGAATTTTGAGTATATATGTTCTATAGTATATTTATCCATAATGAGAATCCCTAACAAAATATAAAATATGGGGTATAACAAAAATTGACTAAATATATAATGCATAGTCATGGTCTACTATGGAAAACTACAATGCACCTAATAGCTCTAATGCCTCAACAAACAACTAAGAAAATGATATCCAACAAAAAGTGTCTACCACAAGGTTCTTATTCCGAAGAGTATCAACTGTCTGAATATCATAGTAATATAGTAACTATATTAATTTCCTCTATCTCATGTTTATATTCTTCCGAGATAATATATGTAACGTATGACAACCATAATCTTTTATTACACAATTAAACATAATTTATCACATAAGCATCATTTGATACAAAATAGAAGATCAGGTGGTCTAGAATATTTAGAGATTAGGATGATTACAAAAAAATCTTTAAACATGAGAAACGAAATCTTTATTGAAAAATTCTTTTACATGATGACGACATTCCCTCGTACTTAGAATTGTATGGGATAACCTGAGGACATTCGTAAGAAAAGGGTGGGCTATAAAGCCCAGTAAGGGAATAATAATGGAATAACAAGAAGAATACAATACTTGTTAGACAATAGGCATATCAATAGACCACAATAAAATCAAAAACACAAAGGCATGATAAAGCATGATAATTATAACATGAAAATGTGGCAACAACACTTAACATGGAATTAGTAAGATCCTTGGCTCCTTGCACATGGAGCATGAGTAAAACCTCATTCCACATGAATCATGAGTAAAACCTCATTTCACTGGAATTAGAATGAGTAAACAGCCATTGCAAATGACGTATAATGATACTATAATTTACCCAATGAATTTGAGCACTATAAGGGTGCACCCTTCTTAAACATTTCATTTCATGCATTAGTGTGGCACATAGATCATATAATATGGATTCATAAAAAATCATCATTTATTCCATGATAAAGGAATGTGGAATTAAAAATTAAACTTTATAATCAATAATTAAATATTCTTAAAGGTGAATACCCTTGATAGATAAATGGGTATGGTATTTACTACAGAATGTCATTGGCTTTGAAAAATCGGTGCAATTTCGACATCGTAACGGCGTGACGTAAGAATTCATAAAAATGGTTGATGAAATAGAAAGGGGTCTCTCATTATATGTACATTAAATGGATGGTAATGGGGAATATGGATACATGTCCCAAAAATTGTAATGTAATTTTTATTCATGATACAAAAGAATTACTTGAATGTAAGTTAAGAGAGATAAAATCCTTTCCAAATTTTGGCATAGTAACACCTGTACATGGGTGGAATTTAATGAGATAGAAAGGGGTCTCACATAATTCAAACATAAATAGGGAATGATGGGGGAGGTGCGAAACCATATCCTAACATTTATAATTGAAATTTAATGGTCATACCAATTTAAAAAATATTGGACAAAAATGAGAAAGGAAGCAAAACCCTAACTTGGAAGTGTGCTTCCCAATGATTGAGAGAGGATTCTTGCGAGCGTGGGGAACCATGGGAGGATTATAGTGAGAGGAGGGCAGAGGTTGTATGAACTCCAAAGGCTTTGAGCGAGGAGGAAGTGGGAGCTTGGGTGGGATTATATAGGAAATGTGAGGGAATTCTTTATTATTTAGGTTTGGGACACCTCAAATTAAACTAATCCAAACCAAAATCCATCCCAAGGTTTTTCCCAGGGGATTTTGGAAAAGGGAAGTGGAAAAATAATAATTTATAAGACAAAATTCCCAAATTTTTAATATAATTGGGTTACTTTTGTGGAGGTGTGTCACACTCCCAAGGAAAATAATTTGAAAAGAAAATATGTTTAATAAATATTGATGGGTCCAATAATGCATTGTAAAATAAGTCAAACAAACCCAAAACTCCATTATTTTAATGGTAAAACATATATAGGCTGAAAATAAAGTTTATAGTATTTTATTACATCACTATTGGGTCATTCTGATGTCATAAATCACATTATATATTTAAACGGTATGAATTTTTTACCCAAATACATGATTGTGTCAGAAAGTTATGAAAAACTCACCATTGGATAATTTCAAAATCCTGATTCCATTAATAATATTTATTTTATCTAAATAATTTTCTAAATATGTTAATTTTCACTTTTAAAATAAAAACTGACATATATAAAAAATTCATGGGTTTTGACAGAAATGGCTTTCAAACCTTAAAAAATTTATAATTTTATTCATAAAATTATACGATCATTTATATTTAATAAAAATTATTTAATTATTAATAATAATATTTTATTAAAATATTATTAAATTAAAAATCCATTAATTTTTCAAAATAGATATCTAAGTTGAACTTTAACTAAAAATACTATTTGAGCTTTAAAAACTATTTAGAAGGTAAAAATAATAAAATGAAAGTATATTCATTATTTTATACAAAAATAATGTACATAACCATAATGCTAAGGTATTGTTACATAACCCCTTATAACACCCACCTAAGACTAATGTGTAAGGTGTACGATTGTGATAGGCTCTTGGGGTGGCTCAGATAACATTGTTCGGATATAGAGACATTTAATTAGATCAAGAGGGATTCCCATTAATGAACGTATGGGTCATTACAATATTCCCCCCCTTAAGAAATTTCTCCCTAAAAATTTCCTTTTCCCACACTGAAATAGATGTGGGTTACTTTTCTTCATCATTTCCTCTGATTCCCATGTCGCTTCTTCAAAATTGTGGTTTCACCACCACACCTTGACGAGGGGAATTGTATTATTTTGTAGAACTTTTTCCCTAAGATCTATGATCTTCAATGGTTGATCCTCATAAGAACGATCATCGTTTAACAGTACCATTTATGAAGAGAGTGCATGTGAAGTGTCTGGTATGTACTACATTAAGAGGGATATGTGAAAGACGTCATGTAATTTGGTCATGGTAGGTGGAAGTGCAAGTCGATAGGCCGCAGCCCCGACATAATCAAGAATCTAGATGGGGATGATGTACCTTGGACTTAAATTCCCTTTCATTACAATCCTCGTGACCTTCTTCTATGGAGATGTGCATATAAATTTCATGTCTCCAACATTGAACTCAAGGTCTCATCAGTGGTTATCTGCATAACTCTTCTGTCGAATTTGGGCTTCCTTGATATGCTACTAATTGGTTTTCCCCTTCTCTACCATTTTATTCACCATTTCAGGTCCAATCAGCTTACGCTCACCGACCTCATCCCAACATGCCGGTGTTCTGCACTTTTTCCCATAAATGGCTTTATATTGTGCCATTTGGATGCTCGAGTGGAAACAGTTATTATAAAAGAACTCAACCATAAGAAGATGTTGATCCCATCCTCCATTAAAGTCCATTGAGCACGTTCTCAACATGTCCTCAAGTGTTTGGATTGTCATCTTGGATTTCCCATAAGTTTGAGGATGATAGGCCGTACTGAAGTTCAGTTCAGTATTCAGAGAATATTGAAGACACTTCCAAAACATAGAGGTAAATCTCGGATCTCGATCAGACACAATATATAGTTGTGATTCATGAAGCCTTACCACTTCCTTAATATATATCTATGCCAGTTGATTCAATGAGAAATCCTCCCAAATAGAAATTATGTGTGATGTGTTTTTAAGACGATCCATAACAACCCAAATTTCATTGTGGCCTTTGGATGTCTTCAGATGTCTGGTGACAATGTCCATGGTGATGTTATCCCATTTCCATTCTGGTATAGAAAATTCTTTCATCATCCCCTTAGAAATTTACCTCTCTGACTTCACTTTCTGAACCACCATCCACATTGATGTATACTCAGTGATCTCCTTCTTAATATTATCCCACTAATAACTCTCATAGAGATCTCAATACATCCTTGTGTTTCCTGGGTGAATAGTGAAATTTGAACTAATTGCATCATCCAAAAGATCCATCATCAGCTCTTGACATGATGAAACACATAATCTTTTCCCAAATCTCACAATTTTTTCTTCATAAACATTAATATACTAGGATTTCCCTTTCCTGATAGCTTACACTTTTTCCTGAATTCCCACATCATCCTTTTGAGAAACCCTTAACCAATCCAAAAGAGGCGGTTGAGAAATAATTTGTGAACGTATTGATGATATTCCATTCTTTATGATTCCCATGTCCATCATCATAAAATCTATAAAGATTGGGTCCTTATCAATTATCATAAATGATAGAATTACTGGGTCAATTAGTGTTATAGAATTTTCATCCTTGTTCAGTTTCCCAGGGTGGTAAAGCATTGCGCAGTCATAGTATTTGATCAGTTCTAACCATCTCCATTGGTGCATATTAAACTATTTATGTATGAATATATACTTGATGCTTTTGTGGCCTTTATATATTTCTCACTTCTCACCAAAGATATAAAGCCCCAAATTTTTAATCTGAACATCACTACAGTCAACTCGAGGTCAAGTGTTGGATTATTCTATTCATGAACATTCATTTTCCATGAAGCATAGGAAATGAATTTGTCATTTTTCATCAACACACATCACATGATCTTATTCAAAGAATCACTGAATACCACAAAAAGTTCTCCACATGTGGGTAATGTGAGAACTAGTGTAGTGATAAGCCTCCTATTCAACTCCAGGAAGCTTTCTTCCCATTCATCACTCCAAGAAAACATTACTTCGTTCTAAGTTAGCTTGGTAAGAGGGTTGGACAATCATGAGAAACGTTTCCCAAATCGTCGATAATATACAGCTAACCACAAGAAGTTACAGATATCCATTACCGATGATGGCATTGTCCATCCCTTAATTGCATCTGTTTTGGAGGGATCTATAGATATCACTTTGCTTGTGATGATATGGCCCAAGACTGAGACCTTCTTCAACAATAACTCACACTTGTTGTACTTTTCATATAGCTTCTCCTTCTGCAAGGACTCCAGTACAGTTCTCAAATTTTACTCATGATCGGTCTTGGTTTTGGAGTATATCATAATATCATCTATAAATAATACCAAAAATTTTCCATGGTAATATCTAAAGACTCTATTAATAAATTCAATAAATATTGAAGGAGCATTAGTGAGTCCAAAAGGCATTACTAAGAATTCCTAGTGCCCGTATTTTGTACAAAAAGCAGTCATGGGGATATCTTCCTTCTTCACCCTTACATGATCACATCCCGGCCGCAAATCCACATTGGACAATTATTGTGCTCCACACAACTGATCGAACAAATCATCAATTCATGGGATATAACACTTTTTCATTATTGTGATTTTGTTATACTCATGATAATCACTGCAAAGGTGCATTGACCCATCCTTCTTCTTGATGAAGAGGACTGGTGCACCCCATGGTAAAGCACATGGTTTTATAATCCCTTTATCCAGATACTCTTATAGTTGTTTCTTCTTCTCCTCAGTCTCTACAACATCTATTCTATATGGATTCATGGATATTGTCAATACCCTAGGTATAAGATCAATTAGGAATTCAACATATCTTCTAGGATGAAGAATATGAAATTTCTTGAGATACACTTCAGTGAATTCACTCACAATAGGAATGTATATTAGGATGGTTGCCTCTATATACTTAATCATCGGATTCAGATATGCATGATCATAGGGAATTAATATCCATGCATGAGATGATGGAGCTAAAGAGAAAGCATCTTCCTCTGTGCACTTGAAAAGAATCGGGGGTCGATTCTCTACATGGAGAGTGATTTCCCTCTGACGGATATTTATGTTGGATCTATATAAGGAAAGCCAATTAATGCTAAGAATTACATCAAATTACACCATAGTGATTATGAAGAGTTTCTACGAGAAGTTATATCCATATATTATGATAAGGGAGGAGTTTTATTCATGGGATGCAATGATTTCCCAATTTTCCATTCTCACCGACATCTTCACTTCCATGATTTGTGGTGGTGCTGGGATTGCACTACTAAAATTTCAAGATATAAAAGATTGTGTAGAACTTCAATAAAAAATTATGTTTACAATTCATGAAAGAATAAATATTCTATCTATCACCACTTCATTTTCAGGGTTCACTTCAGAAGTTGTGATGGAAAAATATCACCCTTTCTGCCTTGGAGGATGTTTGTTACCTCCGAAAACCCATAGCTTAGGGAACTTATTTGCAAGATGCCCTGGTTATTTGCATTTGTAGAAATGAATCACGCGTTTAGGTTCGAAAGAAGAGTTTCTATCCTCTGTCGCAACCACGTGTCTTTCTTGCCAACATTTTATAGCCATGTGCCCTTATCTTTTACACCTAAAGCATTTCCTCATCCCCTTTAGGCAATTTTCGGGGTGCTTCTTTAAGAACATTTGGCAAGTGGGGTGCTAGATTTTCTTAGCACCGTTGAATTTATCCATCAGACCACCATCATTGAATTCCACATTACAAATCTTATCTCCATGATACCCCTGAGATTCTTCGATATCCATTTCGACCTTCATGGAAAATCAGACAATTTCTTCATAGATGTCTAAATCACGGATCACAAGTGATTTCCGTAGGCTAGGTTTTTAGCCCACCAAAGAAGTGCTTAATCTTTCATTCTGGGGTAATGACCAAGTCAAGAGTGTATCTTGAAAGCCTTGTGATGTTTTCCTCATATCCTCCGGCAATTTTTTTGTCTTTTTGATTGAGGGAAAGTATGACCCCTTCTATCTTAATCCAGAGGGTTCATGGAAAATATTTATTGAAAAACATCTTCCGGAAATCCTTCCATTCCAACGTCTCGATAACCTTCTCAGGCTTCGTATTTTTGATCAACATCCACAATTGATTATCTCTACACTCCATACGATAAGCATCGAGCGTAATCTTTTCTTGTTCAGATCATTGAAGGATAAAGAAGATCTTTTCAATGGAGTTGATCCATTTTACGGTGATTGAGGGATCAGATGATCCATTAAAATTAGGAGGCCTTTGTCTCATGAAGATCTCGATAGTGACTTGTTCATTCTTTGGGGGGGAGGGTGAACAATATTCTTGAACCATGTTTCTATTCAATGCATGAGTCAGCTGAGAGATAAGTTTTCCAAAGTTCATAATTCACGCTCCCATTGGATTGGGCATCTCATTAGTACAATCATCACAATGATCTTCAAATCGGTTATTAGCTTGAATCCTAAATTTACCTGTCATTGTCTAGAATAAAAGGAAAGATATGGGTAACACATAAAGGGTAATACAAGGAAGAAACCATTGACTTATAAATAACTCTTATTTACTTAACATATGAATCAATTTTCATCATTCTATATTGTCCATGATGTAATTTCTAACATATATTATTAGGTAATGTTTTTAGTCCCTTAATAATGGTTCATACTAGGATTGTAAATTTACCAAAGCATATCCCCTGAGAGTGTCTTAACAAAGAGTGCAGCAAGGATAGTTGTCATGTTCCAGTTATCGTTCAATTCTAGTTCAATGCAGTTTTTTTGAGTTTTACCCCAAGGATACATCTGTGCCAGAGCCTCCTTTACCTACTCTTATCCAGACAGGGATGTATTTTTTTGATAAAACACTTACTCAATAATCACCAAAACCTATGGATTTTTTTATTATACTTAGTCTTATCTCTATGGCTTTACTAGTCTTTTCTAATCCTAATCCCAAAAATAATTAAAAATATCATCTGATACCAACTATGACAACCCTGATCTTTTATTACACAATTAAACATAATTTATTACATAAACATCATTTTATACAACATAGAATCCTGGGAGGTCTAGTGTCTATGATGATTAGGATCATTACATAAAAACATAAGACATGAAAAAAACATATTTATTGAAAACTTCATTTACATGACCACTACATTCCCTCATACTTAGCATTGCATGGGATAACCTAAGGACATTCAAAATAAAAGGGTGAGCTATAAATCCCAGTAAGGGAATAATCATTGAATAACATGAGGATTAAAATACATTTTAGACAATAGGAATATCAATAGAGGAAAAGTGAATCATAAAAATAAATTCATGATAAAGCATGATCATCATAACATGGAAATGTGCAAACAACACTTAACATGGAATTATCATGAGCCATGGGTCATTGCACATGAAGCATGTGTAAACAATAATTGCACATGAAGCATGAGAAATCACTCGTTGCACTTGAATTAGAATGAGTATACATCCATTTCACTTGATGTATCATGATACTATACTTAACCCAATGCATTGGAGTGCTATTATTATGCACCTTTCTTAAACAATTCATTTCATGCATAACTGTGCCACATGGATCATATAACATGGATTCATAAAACATTATAACTTATTCCATGATAAAGAAATATGGAATTCATACATTAAACATTATAATCAATAAGTAAATTTCTATAAAGGTGAATACCCTTGATAAAGAAATGGGCATGGTATTCACTACACAATGACATTGGTTTGGAAAAGTCGGTTCAATTTCTGCAGCGTAACAGCGTGATGTAAGAATACATAACAATGTTTGATGACATAGAAAGTGGTGTCTCATAATATGTACAATAAATATATAGTAAGGGGTTCATATAGATACATGTCCCAACAATTTTAATAGAAATTTGATTCATGATACAACAGAATTGCTTGAATGAATGTGAAGAGAGATAAATTACTTCCAGAATTTCGGCATTGTAACGAGTGTAAATGAGAAGTATTTGATGAGAGAAAAAGGGGTATCCCATCATTAAAAAATATATAGGTAAGTATGGGGGAGTTTTAAAACCTACCCCAACATTTATAACTAAAATTAAAATGGAATATCAACATAAAGAATATTGGAAAAAAATGAGAAAAAAAGAAAAACCATTACTTGGAAGTGTGCTGCCAATGTATTGAGAGAGGATTCATGAAAACTTGGGGCACCTTGGGAGGATTTTAAAGAGAGGATAACAGATTTTGGATTAACTCCAAAGGATTTGAGTGAGGATGAAGTGGGATCTTGGGTGGGTTTATATAGGAAAGGTGAGGGAATTCTTTATTATTTAGGTTTGGGACACTTCACATTAAAATAATCCAAACCAAAAACCATCCCATGGTATTTTCCCATGGGTTTTGGAAAAGGGAAGTGGAAAACAATATTTTATAAGTCCAAATTCATAGATTCATAAAATAATGGGTGTTCTTATGTGGAGGTGAGTCAAACTCCCAAGGAAAAAAATTTAAAAAGACAAAATGTTTAATCAGTCTTGAAGGGTCCACTTAAGCTTTGTTATATAAATAAAAAAAAAACCCAAAATCCAATTATATTAATGGTAAAAATTATATTT
Organism: Viscum album; assembly: GCA_963277665.1. Taxonomy (NCBI): domain Eukaryota; kingdom Viridiplantae; phylum Streptophyta; class Magnoliopsida; order Santalales; family Viscaceae; genus Viscum; species Viscum album. Next base: position 1,293,477,242 of record OY728119.1, read on the forward strand.
AAATATTATAAAGTTTATTTTATTTTATTTCATCCCTATTTGGTTATTATGATTTTATAAAACACATTATATATTTAAACGATATTAAATTTTTACCCAAATATTTTACTATCTCAAAAAGTTATGAAAAATTCACCGTTGGATAATTACGACGTCCTGATTCGAGAAATAATATTCATTTTATCTAAATAGTTTTCTAATTATGTTAATTTTAAATTTTAAAATAAAAACTTTCATTTATTAAAAATTAATGGGTTTTGATAAAAATGGCTTCCAAAATTTAAAATAATTACAATTCCATTCATAAAATTATACGATCCTTTATATTTAATATAAAATAATTTATTAATAATAATATTTTACAAAAATATTATTTAATTAAAAAATCCATTAAATTAATAAAAATAAATTTCATAGTTGAAAATTAACTAAATATACTATTTTATCATTAAAAACTACTTAAAAGGTGACAATAATAAAATGAAATTATTTTTATTATTATATTCAAAAAAAATGTACATAACCATTGTTCTAAGGTATTATTACATAACCCCTTATATAACTAGCATAAGACCGAAGAGTAAGGTGTGCGATGGTGACAGTCTCTTGGGGTGGCTCAGATACCATTGCTCGAGGGGTAATCACTATCAACATCCATTTCTCCCATAGGTGGTCCCGCTTGAGCTTAACATATTCAACCTCGGCATGGGCTTGGTCAGGACCGAAGCCCAAAGATGCAACCACCTTTCAAAGCTCTGAAAAATGGGCTTCGTATGGGGAACATATACTAGATAAGGCAATCTTTTCCCCATATTGAGTAAATTGGATTTGTTAAAGCCCTATATTTATACTAATCATGTGATCACTGTTCAATAACTATATTATCAATGGTCAAAATTATTAACAGTATTTTAAAATCCAAATACATAAAACCAAAGATTTGGACATTTTATATATGTATTTTACGTAAAGATATATTTAATTAGATCAAGGGGGATTCCCATTAATGAATGTCTGGGTCATTACATAACACCCATGTGTTTTATGAAATATTTAAATTATTTTTATTCTTTATTTTCTTGTTTTTCAGGCAATCATGAGTTTAAACAAACTGTGAGATACCCTTAATATAAATTACCATTATAACATACCCGTTATGTTATCCAGAATAAATATAACTATATTTTAAAATTATACAACAAATATAAATCAATTATATGTCATATTAGTTATTTGAGTGAATGAAATTAATGAGATATGTATGTTATATAATTAAAAAGATATTCTTGATTAAAATAATGTTTTCCTCCATTTAATGTAAATTTTTATTAATTTAATATTTAGAAACATTAATAATTATAATAAGACAATGTATACCTTTTCTTTTGAATCATGATATAAAAATTTATTTTTCTTAAAATATTGATATTTTAATGATAAACTCCATTTATAGATGAATAGTAAAAATACGCTAAATTTTAATTAAATATAACTTTTTTCATCGAGATAATTTATATGGTTAAATAACAATAGTGAATGTTTTTAAAGTATAAATAGAATATATTTTTACCATTTAATATTATGTATGTTATTATCATTAATTTTACATTGAATTAATTGGTATAGACATTTCAATCTTTTATAATGTTTTAACTTTTAAAAACTATTTTCTCAACAATGGTATTAATTGTATATTATTTATTGGAACTTCTGTGTCTTGAATTTGGAAAAATGGATTCAATATTTTTAATCAGTAGGTCCAAATTATGTTAATATGTTTCTTTTATTTGTGGGCATTATGAATAGTAACTACAGTAAATTTTATTTACCACAATCAAAGGTAAATCTTGTAATTAGGGGTAAAAATAATATTATAAAATTACCCTAAAATTTGTATTAATATAATTGGATGATTATATTTCTCAAAAAAACATACTTGGGTCGAATGGGTATCTATTGGAACCCACATGGATGAGATTAAGACATTTATATTATTTTATTTAATGAAATGTGAAATATGTCTCACTAAAAGTATAATAATTAAATTATTTTTAATATAAGGTTATACAGAATATAAATTCATTTATAAATACTATTTTGAATGATAAAATTTTTTTCATTCTCATGGTAATTTTTTTTTAATTTTTATAAAATATATATTAACTCTAATCGCTTATACATTAATGATGTAGAAACTATTTATTTAGTGAAAAATAAATAATATGATTTTTATAAAAATAAAAATCCAAGGGTGTACGTTTTGATCATTTGGATCCTTATAAAAGTGATTATGACACTTATATTATTTTATTTTAAATGATGTCAAAGTTGTCACCTTTATACTTAATAAATATAAATTTTTAAAAGTTGGTTATTTAGAAGATAAATTCAACTAAAAGTATTCTCATTAAATCTATTATATTTTTATTCATCATCGTATTTTATTTTTAATTTTAATGCAAAAATATGTATATTAAATAATTATACAAAAACGTTTTATGAGATATTTTTTAAGAGAAATATCAAATAAATGGTTTTAAAAATATTTAAATAAATATTATATGAACTTATTAATATGACCAAAATTTTTTCTATATGTATATTACGTATTAAGAATATATTAAGTATTTTGTTTTGAATATATCATTTCTGTGGATTTTATTTAAATTCAAATAAATAAATAGTATCAAAATTGACACTATTGATATTTTGTAAAAATAACATATTATTAAATTGATTAAAAATAAATAAAAATTATAAATTATAAATTAAAAATCATGTTGTCTAAAATTTTATAAATAATCCAATTTTGGAAAATTCACAACACATAAGTAATTATTTATAACCACTTAAAATTTAGAATATTATTACGACAAATAAAATTAAATAGATTAAATAAGGGTAAATCAAATTGATAAGGTTAAAAAAAATAAAAACTAGTCTAAATTTTTAATGGTTGATAATATTAAAACCCTATATAATCTCATATTCTATGATTTATTATTTTTGATTGTGTTAAGTAGTTTATTCTTTAATTGAAAATTAATATTTTAGATGATTCCAAAGGATCCCCTCTCCTCTATTATAAAAATGAACCTCTTCCCTCTCCATTTAACTCCATTTTGTGCTTTCAAACTCATCAAACCCCTGCCAATTTCCCCTTTTCAACTTACCTAGAAACATACTAGTGGTACTGATCTTCTTCAAAGACCAAACTTAGTGCCTTAAGTGTTTTAGAAGAGGCACGTCAAAGGAGAGGTAATATCCTTTAACGATTATTTCAAACTTATTTCTTCTTCTACGTAATCTATATGAGTTGATTAATTTTTAAGTAATAACTCCAGTATCACTTTAATACTAATATTTTATTATGAATATTAAACAAACATATTCTATCTTCTATCCATCCTATATAAAAATAAAATCGCCACGCGTGCGTAGGTACGACCTACCCTCTCCATGCCATGGTGTAATCTATTTTTTCAGCACCAACATACTTGGATGGATATAATGATATAAGAAATAACTATATATGATTATTTTAAAGTTATATTGATTCTGAATTATTATACACCATACAATTTAATACAATTCCACAATCATGGGAATGATATCGTCGCTCGTGCGTACGTAAGGCCAACCGTCTCCACGATGTGATGTGATTCGTTCTAAATGATCATCATTGAAGAATGATAATGTAAATGAATTGAATGAATAAATATGATATATATTATAAAAATTACATTCAGTAAATGATATAACTATAACCTAAATATATGAATAATAATTTATTCGACAAAACATGCATAATAACATAAAGTAGTTAACACCCGAATACCGAGTAACAATGAAATGATAGTAATAAAAAAATATGAATATGATCATATATTATCTCTTAAAAATTAATATGATTCTAGAATAATCCAATTAAATTATTTAAATCATTATACAGGAGGTTCGGATACGTACAATGCATAGTGTACCTAAGGCCATGGAAAATCTCACAATCTCATTTTTATATGAGATATTTTATACTTCGGAATTTACTAGGGCATATTTATCATACATGTCAATGTTTCTTAAATATGTAATATTATTTTTGTCCTCATACAATTGTTTAAATCTAATTTTACCCATTGGTGAATATCTATTAAAAGATATCAAAGGAATCTTTTTTTGTTTTTTGTATGAGATGCTTTTTGAATTTTCCAACCAAAGTACGAGAATTTTTTTTAAACTTATACAGCATGAACATATTTTTATTAATTCATAGAGAATTATTTCCATGTTGCTTTCTTCAAATGTTTTAATGATTATTTTAAATTAACATCTTTGATTTTTAAATTTCCTGACATGTTTAGAAAAAATGTTTTTTTAAGAGGAAAGGATATTTTCCTTAAGAACTGAGTTCAGGTGTTTTATCAAAATTATTTTCTATCTAAGATAATATACGGATATCCCTATTATTAAATTTATTTGATTATGTTATGAAACAATTATATTTAGTAAGTCCTTTTATGTTATATAGAGTATGTTACGATGGCATGATGTTTAAGAAAACCATATTATTACATGGGTTATGCTATAGTGTGTGATTTATGATTATGTGGCACACATAATAATGGTTTAATTTGGATATGGGTGGGACATATATCTCCCTCAAATTCATTTCTTAAATATTTATATCACATGAGATATACAAAACTAAAATGACATGTTAATCTGGTTCAGTGATATAGGACATGAACGAGGAGTGAACTCGGTTCAGTAATGTATTTTTCCGCTATGATGGACTAGGAAATGAGCCATAACTAATATGAAATTATATTATATGATTATGTATGTATAACACATAGTTTCGAGTCTTATTTTATGTTTATTTGGATTACATTGCAGATTTATAATTTATTCCATGACATGATATTTTGATCTCTTATGCAGGATAATATTTTCAAGTGTTATGATCTTAAGAACCTGATATGATTGAATTTTTTTTGTTTACCCATAATGAGAATTTGAGCTCACCCCTTTGTATGTTTCCTTTATCAAGGTCAGGAAGAAGGGTTTTAGATATGATATCCCAAAAAGGATCCTAGTTCTGATCAAATAAATCGGAGACAACATAGATGCTTTATGAACCAGTTGTTTATGTTTCCTAGTTTCTAAAGACACTATACCTATACAATCCAATCATGGTTTTGTTATATTATTTAATAAATATAAATAAATTATAATGCATGAAAATTGTATGTAAAGTATGGGTCGTTATAGTTGGTATCATAGGAAATGTATAATTAACCATTGGAGACTAGGATGTGGATGACTTAGTAAGAACCCTATGGATATGTCTAAGCATTAGACAATATCCTAGTGTTTTAGAAACATCCATGAATAACCTGTGATTAGAATTAATGTGTGAAATTTTATTCCTGACTATGTGGTTTTCCAATAATGATTAGTGTTTCTCGCACCATGCTTATTGGTTTTAGTCAATGGATGGAACCCGAAGGAACCATGTTAATGCTGAATGTGACTGGAAATGCAATGAGTGTCCCCCTGAGAAACCAAACATTATGGGAGATGGAATAAAAAATCTTTTATCCATGCTCACAAAACATTCAAAAGTTATGAGTGATGCATGACTTCCAAATGAGCAAAGGAAGGAGCAACATTCTGTTGAATCCTTCTTGAGGTAGTGCCATATTTCATTCGGCGAGTCTTCTAATCAATTAGTGGCTGAACAATGGATTAGTACCACTAAATATATATTTTCAGTTCTACAATGTTTTGAACATGATAATATCATCTTATCATTATATCGTTTTGAAAATAAAGCTGATCAATGGTGGAATCTTATCAAGAATACAAGGAAAATAGATGAAATTGAGTCCATGGAATGGGACAAGTTCAAGAAATTATTTTTCAACAAGTACATCCCCTATATTATTTGAAACATTTTGGAGAATGAGATTCTTGAACTGAAGCAAAAGGTTGAAGAATATGTTGGAACTTATAAAGCAATTTTCACAAGACTTGCAAGGTACACTTTTTGAATTATTATCCAAACTGAGAGTAAGATTGATCGACTCTTCAGTGGCATAAAACCAAGTCTCCGAAGGGAATTATCCATACGGGAAATCAATAGCAATGAGAAAATTATTCAATGTTCTCTCAAGTATGAGATGGAGATTGGAGTAACCCATCAATCATATGGGTTTGATAAGAAGAGGAAAATGGAATTAAAAGGAAAATCTAATGACCACACTGAAAAGAATATGTGTTTTCCCTTATGCCTAATGTGTGGGAAGAAACATTGAGGGAATTGTCTTAAAGGGACATGTAAATGTATTATGTGTGGAAAAGTATGTCATCAAAAAATTGAATGCCGAAGTGATGGGAAAAATATGTCTAATGATGTGAACAAAGATAAAACTACACAAAATGCACCTCCTATACTTCATTGTTACAATTTCTAGGAAATGGGGAATAATGCCAACAAATGCCATAATCCATGGGTTGATGATGATGATCAATGTCAACAAACTCTTAAGACCAAAGGCAATGGAATGTCAAATTCAATTTCTATAGACAATGTGGAGTATGATAATGAAGTGGTGAAAGGTACACATATCATCCACTCAAAAGTTGCAAATGTTTTATTTGATTTTGGATCCTCCCACTCTTTTATTTCTGAACAATTTTCTAAGGGTATCTATATATTACCTTAGCAACTAGATGTTGAGCTAGTTGTGACAACGCCTAATGGCACAATGGTTGAATAAAAAGTTTATAATTCTTCTCCAACTGGTGTTTGTGGAAAAGTGCATCATGCAAATCATGTGGTCCTTCCTATAGTGGAATTTGATTTGATTCATGGCATGGATTGGCATTTCTTATATGTAGCTCATATCAATTTCCAAAGAAGGAATGTTACATTTTATTCTCCAGATCAATCTATGATCATCTATCGATGCACGGAGAAATATATCCTTTCAGTGGAAATTTCATCCGTCTTATGTGTATTAATTCAAATAAATAAAGGTTATTTATCTCAAATGGTTGGTGAGATCTCACGATTAGGAATGCACCCATTGTATGAGATTTTGATGATGTATTTCCAGAGGAATTCCTTGGTCTTCCACCAAATTTTAAAGTTGAGTTTCTAATAGAACTCATATCGGGTGCTATGCCTATATCAAAGACATTTTATTGAATGGCCCCAATTTTGTTGGATGAATTGAAGAAGAAACTCCAAGAGAATCAGGATAAGGGATTCATACGACCCAGTGCATCATCAAGGGGAGCACCTGTTTGATTTGTTGTTAAGAATGATGGATCAATGATACTCTGCATTGATTATCGAGAACATAACAATATCACGATCAAGAAAAAATATCCTCTCTCATGAATTGATTCCTTATTTGACCAACTACACAGATTTCAATACTATTATAAGATTGGTCTTCATTCATGGTATCATCAATTAATGGTAAAAAAAGAGGATATACCAAATATGACATTCTATATAAGATATGGACAATATGAATTTATAGTGATCCCATTTGGTATTACTAATGCCATTTCTATCTTCATGGATCTAGTGAATAGAGTCTTCAGAGACTATCTTGATCAGTATTTTGGAATTCTTTATAGATGTTATTCTTGGGTATTCAACGAGAAAGAAAGAAAATGAAGATCACCTAAAAATTGTATTAAAACCCCTGATAAAGGAGAAGCTTTATGCCAAATTTACCAAGTCTGAATTTTGGATTCAAAAAGTTACATATTTGGATCACATAATCTGAAGATAGAGGATATCATTGGATCCAGCAAAAACAGAGGTTATTAAAATATGGGTGATACAAACAACATTAACTGGGATCTAATGTTTTCTAGGTTTGGATGTTTATTATCAATGTTTTGTGAATGATTTTTTATGATTATCCAATACACTCACCATGTTGACTTGAGAAAGAGTTATGTTTGTTTTGGATGGAGGAATGTGAAGATAATTTTAAAGAGTTAAAAAAATGGTTAGCCAGTGAACCTGTGCTCACACTGCCTTGTAGTGGAGAATGGTTTGTGATATAAAGTGATGCATCCAAGAAGGGAAATGGTTGTGTTCTCATGTAAAATTATATGGTAATAGCTTATTCCTCACGGCAGTTGAAATTTCATGAGGCAAATTACCCCACTCATGATTTGGTGTTAGATGTGATAATCATTACCTTAAAAATGTATATGAATTATCTTTATGGTGAATGGTGTGATATTTATACTTATCATAAAAGTTTAAAGTATATTCTCACACAAAAGGATCTGAATATGCAGCAAAGAAGATGGCTGGAGTTGATTAATGATTATGACTGCTCCATACCTTACCACCATAGGAAATCAAACAAAGGTGGAATATGCATTAAAGCGACAAGACCATGCCATCTTATCCCTGGTGAGGATCATGAAATATCATATATTTTTGGATTTGCAAAGGATGGATCTTGAAATTATAATAGAAGGGGAGAAATATTACATTTCTCAAATGAATGTTCTACAATTTATACATGTGAAGATTAAAGAGGCATAGAAAGAAGATACAAAGTCGCAAAAGATGATGAGAAATGTCCCTAAATTCAACCTTCACTATGATGAAATAATAAGGATCAGGAATCGGGTTAGTGTTCCTCCCATAATATAATTAAAGAAGGAAATATTGGATGAGGCTCATATTTCATCATTCCTTGTCCACTCTAGAAGCACAAAGATGTATAGGGACATAAAAGAATACATCTGGTGGGTTGGAATGTAAAGAGATGTCACTAAATATGTCTCTCGATACCTGGATTGTCAGCAAGTTAATTCTGAAAGACAAAAGTCTAAGGGGATGTTACAACCATTACCTATACCAGAATGGAAATGGGAAAACATCACTATAGAATTTGTCACCGGACTTCCCAAAACATACAAAGAAAATAAGGATATCTTGGTTATAGTTGATCATCTTATGAAGTCAGCACACTTCATTTCTATTATAGAGTATTTCTCTCATGACCAGATTTCCATGATATATTCAAAAGAAGTGAAAATATAGCATGGAGTACTAATTACTATTATATTTGATCAGGATCTGAGGATTACCTCAATGTTCTGGTGATGTCTACAGCATGCTCTAGATACAGAGTTGAGTTTCAGCCCTACTTATCATCCTCAGATAGTTTGACAGTCTAAGGGGAAAATTCAAACTCTAGAAGACATGTTTAGAGATTGATATATGTATCTAAAATATTAATGGGATCAACACATACCATTGGTGGAATATTCTTACATTAATAGCCTTCAATCCAGTATTCAGATGGAACATTATGAAGCAATCTATTGAAATAAGTGTAAAAATCCATCTTTCTGGGATAAAGTCGGGGACTGAAAGCAAGTAGGATATGATCTTGTTGATGAAATGGCAGAAATTGTCAGATTTATTCAACAACATATAAGATCAGCTCAGAGTTGAAAAAAAAATGTTATGCTGACAACCGATGAAAATTGTAAGAGTTTGAAGCAGGAGATAAGGTATTTTTTGAATATATCACTAGAAGAGTGTAATCAGGTTTTGAAGAAAGGTAAAGATGAGCCATAGATATATCGGTCCTTTTGAAATTCTGGATCGTGTTTGGAAGGTAGATTATCAATTGGCGTATCCACCGAATCACTCTCAGGTTCATGATGTGTTCCATGTATCCCTCCTAAAAAAGAACATTTTTGATCCTTCACATGTACTAATCTCATATGTTTTACCTCTAGAGAGATATCATTGTTAAGAATATCAACCAATAGAGATTTTGGATCATAGTGAAAGAGTTCTACGAAACAAGACCACTAGATTGGTCAACACTTTAATGGAGGAACAAACAATTAGAAGAAGTTACATGGGAACTTGAGGATATGATGAGGGACGGGTATCCTTACCTTTTTATTTCCATGTGCTGAATTTAGAGGGAGAAATTAAGTTTAAGGGGATTTGATTGAAGGCCCATATATTTTATGAAATATTTAAATAATTTATATTCTTCAGTAGCTTTTTTTGCACGCAATCGTGAGTTTAATCAAATAGTAAGATACCCTTAATATAAATTACCATTATAACCTATCCGTTATGTTAGCAGGAATAATTATAACTAAAATTTTAAAATATACGATAAATGTAAATCATATATATGTCATAATAGTTATTTGATTGAATGAAATTAATGAGATTTGTATGTTATATAATTAAAAATATATTTTTGAATAAAAAAATGTTTTTACACCTTTTAATGGAACTTCTTATTAATTTAATATTTAGAAACATTAATAATTCTAATATGTCAATGTAAAACTTTTCCTTGGAATCTGGATATAAAAATATACATTGGTTATAATTATGATATTTTTCTTATAAACATCATTATTTGATTAATAGTAAAAATACGCTAAATTTAAATTATATACAACTTTTTTTCATCGCGTTAATTTATATGGTTAAATTATAATATTGAATGGTTTTAAAGTATAAATGAAATATATTTTTACCATTTAATATAATTTATGTCATTTCTATTAATTTTACATTGAATTCATAGGTACAAACATTTCAATATTTTGCAATGTTTTATCTTTTGGAACTCATTTTCTCAACAATTTGATTAATTTTAAATTAATTATTACAACTTCTATGTCATTAATTTGAAAAAATGGATACAATATTTTGAATCAGTAGGTCCAAAATATGTTAATAGGTTCTTTTATTTTTGGACATTATGAATAGTAACTATAATAAATATTATTTACCACAATTAAAGCTAAATCAGGTAATTAAGGGTTAAAATAATATTAAAAAATTACCCTAACACTTGTATTAATATAATTGAATGATTATATTTATCCTTTAAACATAATTTTGTCAAAAGGGTATCTCTTGGAACCCACTTGGATAAGATTAAGATATTTAATTTATTTTCTTTAATGAAAAGTAAAATATGACTCACTCAAACTTTAATAATTATATTATTTTTAATATAAGGTTATAAAGAATATAAATTCGTTTATAAATACTATTTTTAAACTTAAAATGTTTTTATTTCTCAGGGTAATTTATTTGTAATTTTTAAGAAATATATAAACGTTAATACGTTTTACATTAATGATATATAAACAATTTAATTTGTTCTAAATAAATAATATAGTTTTTATTGAAATAAAAATACATATCAAAAGCCCCAAAACATGACCAAAACCTATTGGTTGCGAATTTATAAACCATAAGTGTCCATGTGTCAACTTGTTGATCATTTAGAACCTTATAAAAGTGACTATGACGCTAATATTATTTTATTTTAAATGATGTCAAAGTTATCCCCTTCATAATTTAATAAATATAACATTTTAAAAGTTAGTTTTTAAGAATATAAATTCGACTAAATGTATTTTCATAAAATCTATTAGATTTATATTCATCTTAGTATTTTATATTTAATTTTTATCAAAAAATAAGTGTATTAAATAATTATACAAAAATGTTTTAGTAATTATTTTATTAAGAGAAAAATCAAATAAATGGTTTTAAAAATATTAAAATATATCTTATATGAACTTATTAAGGTGCTCCAAGAATTTTCTAGATGAATATTACGTATTAGGAATCTATTATATATTTTGATTCGAATATATCTTTTGTATGGTTTTTATTTAAATTCAAAAAAATTAAGAGTGTAAAAATTGAGACTATTTGTTTACGGATGGGGCTGAAGCCTCATTCATTATTAAAGGAAAGAAAAGATCTCTTTAACTAGGTAGAGGATGACCCATTACATTGCCCAAAGGTCCAATGGTCATTTAGCCCATTACATGTCTTGTAGACCCAATTTGTTTGCCAAAATCCCATTCTATGAATAGTACTACTATAGTACTAGTGCTGCTACAGTACCGCATAGTACATGCCGCTGCTATAGTACCTGACCTCCCCTACAATGACATGTCGCCGCTACAGTGACATGCCGCTGCTACAATGTCTTCCATTGCTACAATGTCGCCACTGCCACAGTACAATACAATACTGGTATATTACCTATGCCCAATGGGTTTTCAACCCCCATTTTTCTTGTAGGATTAAGGGGCGCTTACTAGTAAGCCAAAGCTCAACTAAAAAATTGACAGTATTGATATATTATAAAAATAACATATTATTAAATTGATTGAAAAACATAAAAATATTAAAAAATTAAAATTTAAAATTTATATGGTCCAAAATGTCATAAAGTATCCAATTGTGGACAATTCACTACACATAAGTAACTATTTATCTCCATTTAAAATTTATGATATTATTACCACAAATAAAATAAAATAGATTAAATAAGGATAAATCAAAATGATAAGGTTTAAAATAAATTCAAAACATGTCTAAATTTTTTTGGTTGACTATATTACAGCCCTATCTCATCTCATATTTGATGTTGAATAATTTTGGAGGTTTTAAGTGGGGTTTTCTTTTATTATAAATTAATATTTTAGAGGTTTCCAAATGTGCCCCTCTACTCTCTTATAAAAGGGAACATCTTCTCTCTCCCCTTCACCCAATGTTATGATTTCAAACTCGGCTAATCCCTACCAATTTCCCCTTCTAAATTAACCTAGATACATATTAGATCTCCCAGTCTTATTCAAATACCAACATTAGTTCCTTAAGAGGAGTTTTAGAAGAGGCATGTCAAAGAAGAGGTAATATCCTTTACCGGTTCTTTCAAACATATTTCTTCTTCAAATTCTTCTATATGAGTTGTTTAATTATTAAGTAATAACTCTATTATCACTTGTATATTGATATGTTATTATTAATATTAATAAACCATATTTTATCTTCTATCCATCCAATAAATAAAATAAAATCACCACGCGTGAGTACGTACGACCTACTGTCTCCACGCCGTGGTGTAATCTTTTATTTCATCACCAACATACATGGATGGGTATAATGATAGAAGAAATTACTATATATGATTATTTTAAATAGATATTGAATCTTAAATATTATACACCATACACTTCAATACAATTCCTCAATCACGAGAATGATATCGTCGCTCGTGCATACGTACGGCCGACCGTCTCCACCATGTGATGTGATTTTTTCTACATGATCATCATTGAAGAATGATTATATAGATGAATTTAATGAATAAATATGATATATATTATAAAAATACCATTATTTAAATGACATAACTATATCATAAAAATATTAATAATAATTTATTCGACAAAACATGCATAAGAACATAATGCGGTTAACACCCGAATAACGAGTAACAATGCAATGTTAGTAAAAAACAGATAAGAATATGACCATATATGATATCATAACAATGACTATGATTATGGAATAATTAATGACATTATTTAAATCATTATAAAGGAGGTTCAGATACGTGCAAATCGTAGCAGACCTAAGGTAATGGAAAATCTCACAATCACATTTTTATTCGAGATTGTTTATACTTCTATATTTAATGGGGCATACATATCATCCACGTCAATGTTTTATAAATATTAAATATTATTTCTATCCTCCTAGAATTTTTTAAATCCAATTTTACCCATCGTTGAATTTTTATTAATATAAACGGAAGGAATTTTTTTTTGTTTTTAGTATGACTTACTTTTTGACTTTTCTGACCAAAGTACGAGAAGAATGTTTTTTAACTTATACAGTATGATTGTATTTTTAGCAATTCATATAGAGTTATTTCCATGATTCTTCCTTTGACTGTTTTCAAGTTTATTTTCAATTAAATTTTTTATTTAAAAATTTCCTGACATGTTGAAAAAAGAAAATGTTTTTTTTGAAGAAGAAATGATATTTTCCTCAAGAACTGTGTTCAAGTGTTTTATCAAAAATATTTTACATCTAAGATGATATAGGGTAATAAATATTATTACTTTTATTTTAATATTTTATTATGGAATTTTCTTTATGATATCCTTTTATGTACTATGGATTATTTTTCAATGGCATGATTTTTAAGAATCCAAATTTATTACATGGGTTATGCTATGATGTATGATTTATGATTTTGTGGAACACATAAGAATGGTTTAATTATGAGATGGTTGTGTCCTATATCTAACTCCAATGACTAGGGTAATGATTTATATCTCAAGAGATATACATGGATGAAATAGAATGTTAATCCAGTTCAGTGATACAGGACAGGAACAAGGAGTGAACTTGGTTCAGTAATGGAATTTGTCTGCTACGATGGTCTTGGAAATGAGCCAAAATAATATTAAATGATTTTTTATGATTATGTGTGTATGATACAAAGTTTAATGTCTTATTTTGTTTTTATTGGGATTAAATATTAGTTCTATGATTTATCCCATGACATGATATTATGGTCTCTTATGCAGGATAATATTTTCAAGCGTTATTATCTTAAGAACATGATATGATTGGCATTTTTTTTATTTACCCTTACTGATCATTTGAGCCCACCATTTTGTTTGTTTCTTTTCCCCAGGATAGGAATAAGGGTATTAAATATGATATCCCAGAAAGGAGTCCAATTATGATCAAATAAATGGGAGACACCATAGATGCTTTATGAACAACTTGTTTACGTTTCCCAGTTTCTAAAGACACTATACTTATATGATCATATCATGGTTTTGTTATATATTGTAATAAATATACTTCAATTTTGAAGTATTAAAAATGTATGTAATGTATGGGTTGTTATAATATATACTTGAGACTCTTTTGTTTCAAGTAGATGATAAATCGCTCACCCATAAAGATGTGTCACAATATCTCTAGTGTAATTACTACCACTACCAAAACAAGATTAGGAATTGTGTAGTTATTATCCTATGGTCTCAACTTCAATGACCCGTAGGAAATCACTTAATTCCTCTACATTAACATACAAACAGTTTCGATACTTGAGGCATCATAGAACACTACGTACTCAACACCCTCCTCTAGAAATACCATAATGGGTGTTCTCATCAACCCTTACCTAAAATCCTCAGAATCCCACTAGAACCATTTATTCCAAATGAATTGTTACCCCATATGGGTAAATGTAGTCAAATGTTTCAATATCATGGAGAAATAATTCGAAAATATTTTTTAGTATCCTTCCAACCAAAGAAATCTCCACACCTCAATCATGCTCTTGGGTGGATCCCTGGATAACACTACCATGAACTTGTGAGGTATACTACTACACCATCAGTCAAGATGAGATACCCTATATTGTGGACCTCCTGAATCTATAACTTAAATTTTTCAATATTATTTTAAATATGGTTCCCCATAGTGTGTCTAGAACCATCCTCAAGTGTCTCATGTGCTCTTCCTTAGATGTTGAGTACAATAGGATATCATTGATAATTACTAGTACAAAAGAGTCCAATAATGTCTAAAATATACGAATATTGAGTCCCATAAAACACCGATTGGAATTTAACTTTTTGAAAGGAATCATTATGTATTTGTAGTTACTATATAGATGTATTAATTCAATCTTTAGTATATCCTCATCATGTACTCATAGTTGGTGATAACCTGATCTGATTTTAATTTTTGAGAACCATCTCAACCCTCTAAACTGATTCAAGAGGTAATCAAACATTGTTAGTGGAAAATAATTTTTCATGATCACCCGGTTCATGCATAAATAATACCTACAAAACATCAAGCTCCGATTCTCTTTCTTGGTGGACAACACTAGAGATGCTGAGAGGGAATCCATATGTCTCAAAAATTATTTTCTTTGTAAGTCATCTAATGACTCCCTCATATCTTAAAGCTCTTCAAGATTTATCTTATATGATAGCATAGATATAAAGGTAATACCATTGATTAATTCAAAAAAGATGTTTATTTCTCAGTTTGGGGAAAATCTTGGAACATTCTCATGATATACGTCCTCATACCCCTCCCCCCACCACAATAAGAAACTGGTAGCCCACAAAATCAACTACCACAATAGCCATTCTAAAAAATATAAATGAAATTGGTTACAATCTCTTACATTCATCCCACTCATCCTAAGATTCATTCGAATTCATGGGGGAAAACCTTGTCCTAGCATCACAGACCCACCACATTCTCAATGTAAAACAGTCATTTTGGGTATGAACTATGGATAGTTATTTTATACCTAAGATGAATCAGTAAGGCATCATAGATTATATAAATAGATCCCATATTAAACCTTAGCCTCCAAGAATCATGTTACACTATTGTATTAAGTATGTGATCACTGTTTAACCTCATGTTAGGGTCTCTAAAAGTATGGTTTGTTTCAAGAGCTTAACCAGAGTCTCTAATTCACATTATAGAGAATTATGAAAAATGTAGTGAACTAAAACCATGTATATTAGTTATGAATATATATTATATTTGACATATATCATACCTCTAATCATTTAATGGTACACAGGGTTGTAGTTCTCAACTGTTCCCAACTACCCACAACATTGAACACCAACTCAATGAGCCTTGTACCGACCACCCTGTGGTGGTGAGAGAAATATATCAAACTTCCTACAACCTCCTTCTATTGTACTCGATAAATTTCCTTTTACAATGCAAGGAAGACCTCCTTGAACATTCCAATACCTATTCAAAGGTAGTCCACAAACAATTTCCCTATCATCTTTATGAAAATTCAAACAATCCCAAGACACTGACCATCGAATAAGAAGCACCACCTCTCCCTTGGATGACTCGAGCAATCAAGAGATCCATGAACCACTGGTCCTATATCTATGGATTGTCTCATGAAGCATCTTATATTCCAATATCTATGAGACTTCTATCGTATACCAAATTATGAAGTATTTTCTTCTAGGTTCACACTACCAACACTCATTTATGCATCTTCTCTACCACGAAGCTCTCCAAAAATAATGCTCGCTCAAGTAATCTAGTATAGGTGTAAATTCAAAGATATGTTACTAAATATATGATATCTTTGAGTAAAAAATTATATATTTTTTATTCAGTAATGAACAAGTCTTTCATTTAATCTAGGGTGTATCATGAGTTATCATCAATCCTCACCAAAAACTCTTCCATAGTCCTACTGCCTTGTTTTATATATAGAATCTCTCAAATAGACACTGATCACAATGTCGATGAATAAATCAACTTTTGGAATATTCCCTTGAAGTATGAATAAGATAAATCTATCGCATCATGTGATTGAGCCAGTAGAATCCACCACGTTTAAGAAAATCCAATACCAAGACTCACTGTGTGAACTTCTATATGATCGGTAGACACACTCATGTGGCATGTAACTCGGGAGATTGCCTTTAGAAAAACCTTAGTATCCTAGGGGTCTAGAACTCCCCAAAACCTAGGAGGCTTCATCATCTAATACTCATGGAGTGAACTCATCCTATGTGAATCCTTATCCATTAATTTCAGTTCTATCATCTTCTTAATAGTTGGTGTGATGAAGAGAAAATCACATAGAGGTACCTCCTCTAGTATAGGTCCATGTACCGAAGCCTCATCACTAGATATATCATCCTACTGATTGTGAAGTGGATTCCTAGCTTTCTATCTTCAAGGGGAATCCTAAAATAAACATGATATACCATTATAAATGAGTATATATATGGAGATAATTCATGAAGGATCTGGAAACGAGACCCCATCCCTATATTATTTATGTACACTTTTGTTTACCTTCAACTAATGTCTAAATGTACCGAGCCAACAAGCAGTTTATCAGAGCCCTGATGAATGGATATGTCAGCTTCAACACCAACATTGGATCCCCTAGCCTCAATGATGAACTCAAAACTCTTTAATGTTGATTCTATAAATCTCAAAATAATTTCACACCTTAACAAAAATTTATGCTATGGTCCTAATGTAGAACTGATCATTAATAAAAAAAATTTCATGACTCGACCAATTGATGCCCAAAAATATGGTGACGATTCCAGTGTCTCTACACCAAGACCACCTACAATAGGCAAGGGGTAGGTGACTCACACTATGTAATCAAAAATCATACATTGGATAAATTATCATAATGTATATGTACACATGAACAAGCCTCGAATCCCATACACCATTAAGAATGTAAAAGACAAATATACCATAAATTCTGGAAAACCATATATCCCACATCAGAGTATGAATAAAGAACTAAAAGAGATAAAGGGTACAAATAAATCAAAACAAAAAGATACATAGTCTCCAACTTGTTATGATGGTGAGGACCACTATCAAATGAAACCACCCCAAAAATTACCTTAGTTTGCATATCTCGACTACTCTCTCTCTCTACTCCCCATCCTCATGGGATACTGTAAAGAGTACCATCATCTAGATAAGTCACAACACGTGATGGAAGATCGTATGTAGGGGTTATTATTACAATACATCATATAAAACCTTTAAGTCAATAACTATAAATCATCTCAAGTAGTTATCTCATAACATTAATACAATAATAAACCCACATATAATCAAAACTGAAAAGAGTCTCGAATAGTCACACCCTAAATGTGATATCCAAAAAATACTTCTCAAGGATACATGGTAATTTTCTTTGAAGAAAATATAATTCCACAATATATTTTATCGCTCATCACAATCATCAAAGTGGTCACGATAATTAGTTTTCACCCATGAAATGATCATTGCATCATATAATAA
Source organism: Viscum album (assembly GCA_963277665.1). Taxonomy (NCBI): domain Eukaryota; kingdom Viridiplantae; phylum Streptophyta; class Magnoliopsida; order Santalales; family Viscaceae; genus Viscum; species Viscum album. The sequence continues at coordinate 1,293,495,957 of OY728119.1, forward strand.
CCCATCATTTAAGAAGTTGACCATACATAAGGCTACATTGGGACATGAGAACCATACTAGAAATTACTTTTATATAAGGGATTGATTCCTTGTGTATGGTGGTCATGAAGAAACCATGGACCCCACTGATGAATGATAAAGGATCCCTCCCAAATCGCATAGGAGGATAAACCAAAAACCATCCATTATTACACCCATATAGGTGATCACAATACTATGTCTAGGAATTTATGATATGTTGTACCCTCACGGTAAAGGACCATGGTATCTCACTCAACAGAACTAGGTCTATAATGAAGCGAAGAAGCACTCCAAACCATATCTAAGTGTGTACATGATGTATACATATAGTACATGGTGTGCACCACTAAATGTAGACCTACTCATATTTTTGACTATATTACGCTTCCCATCACCATGTACCATAGTAATTCATGTGTATCTTACCTTTTTTTTCTACTTGTATGTGTAAGAGTACACAGATCAACACTTTTTCTCATGTTGTGTCAGAGTAAATGGGTAATCAATTGTAATTGGATCATACCAATGTATCCTATAAGATTCATGTAATGTTAGTATACAAAGGTAACATCAGTTATGTTAGATACCACATGATTTTTTATCGTTATCTCTTCCATGGAAACCCTAGCACCACAACAAGGGGGTCCCACAAAATACATTTCACCAGACTCTAGGACTTGATCCAATTGAAAATTTGTATGTTGAGTTGAATTGTCACCTAACTAGGCCATCTCCACATATCCACCAGAAAAATAGAATTCAGTTGTATAGACCTGATCCAATTTTGTTTTCCTCCATTTCCATCCCTCGATCTCACCCTCGACAATAAACCACACAATGGGTACTAATTCGTTGCACAGAATAATGGTCACACAAAGATCCAATAACAAGTATTTTCGAACATAAGGACAAAGAAATTTCCTATAATTATCATGGAAAGAAATATGGTAGAGAACATTATCCATAGACATGAGGAAGGAAGAACATTTTTTTCTATTTTGGCATGTATCTATTGCTAATTAATATATAAAATAAGATGAATAATAAAAAACAACAAAATAAATCATCCATTGATTCAATAATGAATTATTATTTATGGAATAGATCCATATTCAATTTAGGCTAAATAAACATGATTAAAACACATAAATAAAACATCCTTCATAGATTTTGTATTGATCACTAATTGAGAACCACTATATGTTTTCATCAATGTTGAGATCTATGAACTCCATTAGCATAGACAATTCCTGCGGTAAATATCAGATCCTATGAACTAATGTCACCCAGAAATGTCTCAAAGAAGGTTACTCTTCAGGCATTGAGGGTATTTTTGATAACCCAAACATTTACCAATAATGTGGTATTTATTATGGAGGGCCCATGTAACTATTTAAATGAAAAGAAAATATAATAAATGATTTATTTATTTAATCTTTAAAACTGTATGAACTATTTACACAAATTCCTGATGTTGAGAAATGTTATGTCACAAATAGGGTAAACCCCAACATATAACCTCAATTATAGAATCATATTTATGATCTGATACACTATTTATAAATAATTTCACAGTACTATGAAAACTTATCACATGTGATGTTAATATATTTAATTTTGTAGATATAAATTTATGCCTCACTGGGTGTCATAATCTCACATCATCTTAATGCATGTATCTAAAAATAATAATAAATATATTTTCAAGAATTAAATGAAAATGTACAAATTAAATATACCTATAGGCGTCTATTTCTAATCATACACTCTAAGAATGACTTATAACTCAATTATCACACCAAATTGAATAGGGGTCATTCCATACTGGATGATAATCAAACTAAATCCCCATATGAGCCTATCTCACTATAGAGTTACTCAATCAAAAAGTATTCATTGTGAAGGAATTATTGAATACACATCTAATAAAGCTTTAATATAAGTCACAGTGAGGGAAATCCATTAATGTTTCAAATTTTATGATATCTCCATACTCTTCATATGGTGTGTGGACATCATCAACTAAAAAAAATTATATGCGTTTAGGGACCCCTTTTATATTAGATTGACCATACTAACTACTAAATTAAAAGATTAACCATGTTTAATTCAATTCCAATACATCTTCCCCCACTCACTACACTAGTATATCAAATTGTGCAAGACACTCTTTCAAAACAAAGGGAATATTTTAGGATAATCTACAATGTTGTTGTGGAATACTTTTACTAAATGATCATTGTAATAATCAATCAAATATTATAAAATCCCTAAATGTATATAAAATACTATATTTTACAAATTTTAAATAGTGAATTGAAAATGACATTAAACATTCTCAATGGAGGGAAATAAATTCTTATAAAATCCCATAATGGTCAAAAGAAACCAATAATGCATTAATTAAAACTCAAATGCATAAGAATTTACACTCGGATGGAGTCAAATGGAAGGTAATGGTACTCCATATCAAGGTGTTAGAATTGGGATAAGGGGTTTTACTTAAAAATAAATTACAAAATAATTTTCAACAGAGTGATATTTGAAAAAATATAATTACACAACTCTAGATTCCTATTGCATACCTAGAAGTTACCCGATGACGACTAGGAACCCATCTAGGGACCATCAACTAGTAAATTGTCTATAATGAAATATTGAAACCCATTATTTTCCACTAGTACCAATTAACAAAACAGAAGTAAATTGATTGTATTTTTCAGGTCTGGTATATTTTATCCACCAAGACTACTTCATTAAATTTTCACCAGAAACTTCATCAACCACTCCAATAATAAAAAAATAACATATTATGGATTTATTAAAACTAAATGAAATATATACTTTTATCTATGTGAGAAATTAAAAAATCCAAAATATATCACATTGCATCCTTAGAATCTATAACCATTGTGATCTCATTATTCCATCCCGCTTATAATGATCTTCTTATCATCATGATTTTATATCAAAGATACAAAGGGTACTATCTTCCCACAAGGGACATTCTCACTTTGATTAACTATACATTTCACTAACTCTTTGAATTATACATCAACCATTAACATGATATCATCAATATGAATGACATAAAAAGGACCCAAATGATATATATATGGTTATTATATAAGAAACAAATCATGCTTATCATAATATCTATGATACAGAGATAATAAATATACCAATATATTGATCCCCTCAAAAACATTGAATAGATACATTAATTATGTGGATAAAATTATTGTGTTCTCATAATCATCAGTACGTTAACCTATCATACACTCTCAATAATACACATTTTCTTATCTTAAAATCTATAATCATATATCACTGGTCCTTATACAGTCGCTATTGTTATGGAATGTCTTACAACATTTTTATATCATACGAATATAATCTGAGGTCTCTTGAATGATACCAATTTAATAAAAAATTAATATCTATATACTAATAAGAATAAAAGATATTGATAGGGATTGAAATATAGTTCAGAGAAAGGATCCATGCCAATAGATTCTTAATAAGTACATTCATATGAGAACTATAGGAGTGAAATATAGCTCTTCAATTATTGACCAAAATGAAATATGTATGCAGGAATCATTTCTTTCTGAACCCTAATTTTACCCTCAAGAAACCCATTAGTCTATGGATGGTATACAACACTATGAATTTTATAGACAAATATTGTAACAAAAAATGAATATTAAATTTCTATCTAACATGATATTAATATTCTATCTAGGCATACAAACTATCTATTTCATGTATTTTTCCCCTAACTCACTAATAAATCATGTCTCCCTATACCCATAAGCTATTATCCATATGAATTATCTAATAAATAATCTATCTCAATACCATCAATTATGTTTGAGTAAAGGCAACTTATAATTCTCTATACCAATTATTGTAAAGTTACCATTTCTCTAAAAGATTCACGTCATGTTAAAATTATTTTCTATACTCAGTGATATTCTTGAAAATCCAATCATTGATTTCTACCCCCAATGATTGATATTAAAATTTTCACCAGGTCACTTTACTATTGATGCTGCTAATGAGAATCTCTTTATCACATGCCTCATGTCTCGTGGCCTTATACATGAGGCTATACCTATCATATAAATCCAATATCTATGTATATGAAATCAAAATCCCTCAATGTGATCAAATTCTCCTTTCCTAATCATAAGATCATATATATATATGTATCGAAATATGGTTTCTATTATTTACTTTATGTACCAACGTCACCATAATATTTTATAAATGATGTTCAATTATAGATTCCATTCATAAATCAAGTATATCCTCCTTTGGAAAACACATTATAGCCACTTTTACCAAATCACCAACATGGATCTTACGTCAACTTGGTGTAGGTTTACATATCTCATCAGGATTGATGTCCACCATAATCCACCCATAATAGGGGTCCCATTTATAAAATAATTTTTGGATCACTCATTACCATAGGATGTATCATTTCAAATATTATTTCTATTTACAAATAATCCTTTTTCCCACTTCACTAAATCATAAACATACATGATATTTCCTACCATAACCAGACATAACATTTATTTAATCCATACTTTAGATATAATGATATCATAGATCGACTAAAAATACTACCAAAATCACAAATAAAATAATACCATAATTCCTGATTTATCATCAATTAATACCCATAACTCATACATAGATTTATGAAAAATGTCTTCATGATATCATAATTATTATATTTAATTAAAATTTATAAATTTACCTTAAATTTTATGGTATCTAGTATATCCCTCAAAAAACTAAGCAATGTTTTCTTTGAACCTACCGTCACATTATAAATGTTTTATTGATACCTATACATCCCAAAAACATGACACTCCTTCAGTTCCCTATCAAATTAGGATTCGACATAGAAACTTTTTCTACACTAGAATTACTCGAAAGTTACATTACTTATGGTTTTAGACGTTCAATACCCTTAAGTAACCAATAAAAAAATTCAATATTCTAAATCAAATCATCCCTCTTCTGGGTTTCCCCTTTATTGGACAATTTTATACATCCTCCACAGGTTCTGAGAAATAAATGTCTATTATCATTTCCTTTTTAACTACATAAATGTAATTTTCTAGGGAAAGCGGTTTAATTATCCCATGTAATAAATTATGAAATACATTTTTTGGGATGTTTTCATTCATGATCTCAATTTCTTACAATCATTATATAAATAATACTAACAATTGATAATTCACAATGAACTCTACTATGGGTATCCAATGATATTATAAATTTTTTATCATCTAAAAAATCAAATGGTGACAAGATTTTATTAGAAAAATCATAAAATAGAGTATAAATGTACATCTAATAAAATATTCCACCGTGTGTCTCTAGTTAAATAGACATATGTGATAACCCTGCTTTTTATTACAAAATTAAACATAATTTAATATTTAAACATCACTTGATAAAACATAGAAGATCTAGAGATATATTGTATTTGGGGCTTAGTATCATTAAATAACAACTTAAAACATGAAATACATCATCGTTATTGAGAACATATTTTACATGACAACTACGTTCCCTTGTACTTAGCATTGCATGAGATAACCTCAGGACATGCATATGAAAAGGGTGAGCTATAAATCCTAGTAAGGGAATAATCATGGAATAACATGGGGAATATAATACATGATAGAAAATAGTAAAATCAATGGAGAACAAGAGATTAATAAACATAAAGGCATTTTATTGCATGATAATCATAACATTGGAATATGGCTACACCACTTAACATGGAATTAGCATGAGCCAAGGCTCCTTGCACATAGAGCATGAGTACACACTCATTCCAATAGAAGCATGAGTAAAACCTCTTTGCACATGAATTATCATGTTTCAACACCCATTGAAAATGACATATCATGATACTATACTTTACCCAATGCATTGAAGCACTATAAGGGTGCACCCATCTTAATAATTTTATTTCATGCATAAGTGTGCCACATAGATCATATAACATGGATTCATAAAACATCATAAATTAATACACGATAAATGAATGTGGAATTAATACATGAAACATTATAATCAATAAGTAAATATGAATAAACTCAAATTCCCTTGATAATAAATGATCATGGTATTTACTATACAATGACATTGTCTTGGAAAATCGGTGCAATTTCGGATGCGTAAAGGCGTGATGTAAAAATTCATAAAAATGGTTGATGAGAGATAAAGGGGTGTCTCATAATATTTAAATGAAATGGGAATTAAGGGGGCCATAATTATAGATTTCCTAACAATTTTATTTGAATTTAGATTCATGATACAAAAAAATTATTGAATGTAAGTGAGAAGAGAAAAATTCCTTTCGGAATTTCGGCAAAGTAACGTGTGTACATGGGAGGAATTTATTGAGAGAGAAAGGGGTATTTAATAATTCAAACATAAAGAGGGAAGTATGGGGGAGGTGAAAAACTATACCCCAACATTTATAATTGAAATTAAATGTGCATAACAATTTAAAGTATATTAGAATAAAATGAGAAAGAAATAAAAACCCTTACATGGATGTGTGCTTCCAAAGGATTGAGAGTGGCTTGAGGGAGAATTCATGGGAGAATGGGGCACCTTGGTAGAATTATAGATAGATTAGGGCATTGGATGGACCAAATACTAAGGATTTGAGTGGGGAGTACGTGGGAGATTGTGTGGGTTTATATAGGAAAGGAAAGGGAATTGTTTATTATTTAAGTTTGGGACACCTCACATTAAACTAATCAAAACCACAAACCATACCATGTTTTTTTCCCATGGTTTTTGTCAAAGGGAAGTGTAAAACAATATTTTATAAGGAAAAATTCTTAACCTCTTAAAATAATTGGTTTTCTCATGTGGAGGTAAGTCACACTCCCACAGAAAACAATTTAAAAAGACAAAATGTTAAATAAGTCTTGTAGGGTCCACTAATGCTTTGTAAAAAAAATAAAACAAACCGAAAATCACATTATTTTGATGGTAAAACATATATTGGCCAAATTAAATTTTTATAGTATTTTATTACATCAATTTTGGGTCATTATGATGTCATAAAACATAATATACATTTAAACGGTATTTAATTTTTTCTCAAATAATTGATTGTCTCATAAAATTAAGAAAAATTCACTATTGAATAATTTTGACGTCCTGATTCCAAAAATATTATAAATTTTATCTAAATAATTTTCTAAATATGTTAATTTTCACTTTTAAAATAATAACCGACATTTATCGAAAATTCATGGGTTTTGACAAAAATGGATTTAAAACATTTATAAAAATTAAAATTTCATTCATAAAATTATACGATCATTTAAATTTAATAAAAATTGATTTAATAATAATATTTTATTAAAATACTATTTGAATCAAATATCCATTAATTCATCAAATTTTTCTCTTAGTTTCTTATTAACTAAAAATTCTATTTGTTCTTTAAATAATATTTACAATGTAATAATAATAAAATGAATGCACATTATTTCTACAAAAATAATGTACTTTGTAATAGTGCTAGGGTCTTGTTACATAACCCCATATAACACCTGTATAAGACCGAAGTGTAAGGTGTGCGATGGTGATAAACTCTTGGGGTGGTTTGGATAACATTGGTCAGGTGGTAATCTTTGTCAACATCCACTTCTCTTGTAGGAGGTTCCACTCAAGAATAACGTGTTCAAGCTCGTCTTGAGCTTGGTCAAGAGAGAAGCCCAATTATGCCACCTCATTTTAGAGCTCTGAAAAATGGGCTTCGTATGGGGCATGTCTACATGATTAATCCATTGCTTCTTTAGTCTGAGTAAATTGGATTTTTAAATCCCTATATTTATACTAACCATGTGATAACTATTCAATGACTATATTAGAAAAGATCACAATTATTAACATAAAACCAAAGATGCTGGTATTTTATATCAACATTTTGTAATAATTTACATCTAATTAGATCAATAAGGATTTCATTAATGAATGTTTGGGTTTTTACAATCTTCCCCCTTAAGAAATTTCAACCTCGAAATTTTTTTCCTCACTAAAACAGATGTGGGTAACTCTGATTCATTATTTTTAGTCTGATTCCCACGTCGATTCTTCAAACTTGGTGTTTCCCAGCAACACCTTGATGAGGTTCATTGAATTATTTTGTATAACGTTTTTTTTCTACGATCTATGTTCTTCACTGGTTGCTCCACATAAGAAATATCATCCTCTAGCTGTACCACCTCTGAAGAGAGTACATGTAAAGGGTCTGATATGTACTACCTTTAAAAGGATAAATGAAATACCTCATGTACTTTGGCTATGGTAGGTGGAAGTCCTCATCGATATCCCACAAACCTGACTTGATAAAAACTCTTGAAGGGGCAGATGTATCCTAGACATAACTTCCCTTTCATTCCAAACCTCATGACCTTATTCCACGGAGATATGTGTAGAAATACCATGTATCCAACATTAAACTCATGTTCTCATCAATGGTTATCTGCATAACTCTTCTGTCGACTCTGGGCTGCCTTCATATGCTACTGAATGTTTTTCTCCTTCTCTACCATTTCTTCGACCATTCCTAGCCCAAAAAACTTACGCTCACCGACTTCATCTGAACACGTCGGCATTCTGCACATTTTCCCATAATGGGATTCATATGGTGCCATTTGGATGGTTGAGTGGAAACTGTTATTATAAAAGAACTAAACATGAGGAAGATGTTGAAGCCATCCTCTTTTAAAGTCCATAGAGCACATTCATAGTATGTCCTAGAGTCTTTGGATAGTCTGCTCGGATTGGCCATCAGTGTGAGGATGATAGGTCGAACTGATGTACAGTTCAATATTCAGAGCATATTGGAGATGCTTCCGAAATGTAGAGGTGCATCTTGGATCTTGTTCGGACCCAATAGATTGTGGTACTCCATAATGCCTCACCACTTCCCTGATATATATCTGTGCCAGTTTATCCAATGATAAATCCTCCCCAATAGCAATGCAGTGTGCAACCTTTGTGAGAAGATCCACAACAACCTAGATTGCATTTTTTCCTTTGGATGCCTTTGTAATTCCAGTGACAAAGTCCATGGTGATGTTCTCCCATTTCCGTTTTGCTATGGGCTATAGTTGCATCATCCCCTTAGACTTCATCCTCTCTACCTTCACTTGCTGATAGACCAGGCACTTTGATGTATATTCAGCGATCTCCTTCTTCAAATTATCCCACCAATAATGCTCTCAGAGATCTCGATGAATCTTTTGTATTCCTAAGTTAATAGAAAATTTTTAACTATGTGCATCATCCAAATGTTCCTTTATTAGATCCGGACATGATGGAACACAAAGTCTTTTCCCAAATCTCACAAATTCTTCTTCATTAACATTAAACTCTGAGGATTTCCCTCTTCTGATAGCTTCCACTTTTTTCTGAATTCCCACATCATCCTTTTGATCATCATTTAACCTTTCTAAAAGTAATGGATGATCAATCATTTGTGAAATGATTGATAATTTTCCCTTCTTTATGATTACCATGTCCATCTTCATCAAATATAAGAAGAATGGATCCTTTTCAATTCTCATTAATGATAGAATAGTTGGGTCCTTTATACTTAGGGCATCCTCCACCTTGTTCGCTTTCCCAAGGTAGTAATGGATTCAGAAGTCATATTATATAATCAGCTATAACAATCTTCGGTCGTTCATGTTCAATTATTTATGTGTGAATATATACGTTAGGATTTTGTGGTCCATATACATTTCAAAATTCTCCCCAATGTGATAATTCCGCCAAATTATCAAAGAGAAGATCACTACAGCCAACTCGAGGCCATGTTTTGGATATTTTGTTCATGAACATTCAATTTCTTTGAAGCATAGGCAATGAATTTTTCATTTTTCATCAACACACATCCCATGCCCTTCTTCAAAACATCACTGAATACCACAAAATATTTTCCACTTGTCGGTAAAGTGAGAAAGGGTGCAGTGATAAGCATTCTTTTTAACTCCTTGAAGCATTCTTCTCATTCATCACTCTAAGAAAACATTACTCACTTCTGAGTTAGCTTGGTAAGAGGGTTGAAAAATCATGAGAAATTTCTCACAAATCGTCGATAATATCTAGTTAACCCAAAAAAGCTACAGATGTTCGTTACCAATGTTGGCCTCGACCATCCCTCAACTGCATCTATTTTGGAGGGATCCATAGATATCCCATTACTTGTGATGATATTAACAAAGAATAAGACCTACTTTAACCAGAACTCACACTTGATTAACTTTGCATAGTGCTTCTCCTTCTAGAATGTCTCTAGTACAGTTCTTAAATGCTCCTTAAGATCCTCCTTGGTTTTGGAGTAAATCAAAATATCATCTAGAAATACTACCACAAATTTGTTGAGGTAATCTATAAAGACTCTATTCATCAAGTACATGATGATTGATGGAGCATTAGTCAGTCCAAAAGGCATTATGCTGAATTCATAGTGCACGTATCTTGTATGAAAAGAAATCTTGGGTATATATTCCTTCTTCACCCTTACATGATAATATCCTGACTGAAAATATACCTTGGTTAATTATTGTGCTCTACACAACTGATCGAACATGTCATCAATTCTTGGGAGAGGATACTTCTTCTTTATGGTGATTTTGTTGAGGTCATGATAATTGATGAAAAGGTGCATTGACCAATACTTATTCACGATGGAGAGGACTGGTGCACCACATGGTGAAGCACTTGTGCATATAAAACCTTTATCAAGATTCTTTGGTAGTTGTTTATTCAGCTCTTCAAGCTCCAAAACTGCCATTATATACAGATTCTTGGAAATTGGAAATGCCCCAGGTATAAGATTAGTTTATAATTAAACATCTCTTATAAGAGTAAGACTAGTCAATTCCTCGGGTAACACTTTAGCGAATTCCCTCACAATTGGCATGTATTATAGGATGGTTTCCTCTATAGACTCAATCATCTGAGCTAGAAATGCATGCTCATTGGGAAGTAATATCCACACTTGTGATGGTGGAGCTGAATAAGATACATCTTCCTCCTTGCACTTGTAAATAATCGAAGGTCGATTGTCCACATGTTGAGTGATTTCCCTCTCATGGAAATTTATGTTATCTCTATATATGGAATCTCAATCCATTCCAAGAATTGCATAAAATTCAACTAGAGGGAGTATGAAAAGGTTCGTCGAGAAGTTAAATCCACAGATTATGACAGGGGAGGAGTTATATTTATAGGATGCAATGATTGACCCATTTTCCATACTCACCGACATCTTTACTTCCATGATTTGTGGTAGTGCTGGGATTGTTATACTAAACATTCGAGATATAAAATAATTTGTAGAACCTGAATCAAAATGTATATTATCTATTTTTGAATGAATAGCTAACATACATATCTTTAATTCATTGTCGGTGTTCACTTAGGCAGTAGTGATGGAAAAATCTCACCCTTGCTACCTTGGAGGTTGTTGGTTGCCTCCGAAAACCCTTCGCTTAGGGCATTGATAAAAAAGATGCCCTGGTTCAAAAAAAATCTTCTGTAAATCCTTCCATTCCAACAACTCGATCTCCTCCTCATGCTTCGTATTTTTGATCAATGTCCACCATTTATCGGCATCACGCTCCATACGATAAGCATCCAGGATAATGATTTCTTATTCAGAACATTGATGTATGAAGAAGATATTTTCAATGGAGTTGATCCATTGGTCATGGATTGAGGGATCACATGATCCATTCAACGTTGGAGGACTTTGTCTCATGATGCTCTCGACAACGACATGTAATTTCATGGGGGGGGGGGGTGAACTTTCCTCTTGACCCATGTTTCTATTGAAATCTTGAGTTAGTTGAGATAGAAGTGCAACAATGTTTGTGATTCCAGCTCCCATTGGGTTGGGCATCTCATTAGTACAGTCATCAAATTTATCTTCACATCAGTTTGTATCCCGAGTCCTCCTATTATTGGCCATTGTCTAGAAAAAAAGGAATGTTAGGGGTAACACATAAAAGTTAATAAAAGGACAAAACTGATGACTTATAAGTAACTCTTATTTCTATATCATATGAATGTATTGGCTTCTGTATATGTTATCCATGATCTACTCAATACCATATATTCTTAGGGTATTTTTTATCCCTTAATAATGGTTCATACTATGTTTATGAATTTTCCAAAAAAATATCTGATGTGAGTGTTGTAACCAAGAGTGCAGTGAAGCCCATTGTCGTGCACCATGTCCCATTCGATTGTAGTTCAAAGTGATGTTTTTGGGTTTTACCCCTTGTATACATCGGTTCCAAAGCCGCCTCTACCTGCTCGTATCCAAAAGGGGTGTACTTTCTTGATAAACCACTTACTCAATACTCACCCAAATAAAAGGATTTTATTATTATACATAGTCTAGTCACTAAGGATTTACTAGGGTTTTCTAAAATTAATCCCAAAAATAACTAAACCTATCCTCTGATACCAACTAGGAAAACCCTGCTTTTTATAACAAAATTAATCATAATTTAATACAGAAAATTCACTGGATAAAACATATAATATTGAGAGGTATAGTGTCATTGGGGATTTAAATCATTAAATAACTACAAAAAATCATGAAATACAACATATTTATTGAAAACATTCTTTACATGACCACTAAATTCCCTAGTACTTAGCATTGCATGGGATAACCTAAGGGTATGCATAAGAAAAGGGTGATCTATAAAGCCCAGTTAGGGAATAATCATTGAATAACATGATGAATAAAATACATGTTAGAAAATAGGCATATCAATGGAGATATAGAGAAGCGTAAACATAAATTCATGATAAATCATGTTAATAATATTATTGAAATGTGGAAACAACACTTAACATGGAATTATAATGAGTAAAGGGTCATTGCACATGGAGAATGTGTAAAACCTAATTGCACATGAAGCATGAGTAAACCCTCATTAATATTGAATTAGCATGATTCAACACCCATTGCAAATAATATATCATGAAACTATACTTTACCCAATGCATTGGAGGGCTATAAGGCCACACCCTTCAAAAACATTTTCATTCATGCATAAGTGTGACGCATGGATCATATAACATGTATTCAGAAAAAATCATCATTTATTCCATGATAAAGGAATGTGTAATTTATAAATGAAACAATATATTCAATAATGTAATGTGCATAAAGTTGAATACCCTTGATAGAGAAATGAGCATGGTATTCACTACACAATGACATTAGCTTGGAAAATCGGTGAAATTTCAGCAACGTAACGGTGTGATGTAAGAATTCATAAAAATGGTTGATGAGAGAGAAAGGGGTGTCTCATCATCTGTACATAAAATGGATAGTAAGGGGGTAATATAGATACACTTCCCAAAAAATAAAATGTAATTTATATTCATGATACAAAATAATTTCATGAATGTAAGTGAGAAGAGAAAAATTTCTTTCAAAATTCGGCATATTAACTAGTGTACATGGGAGGCATTTATTGAGAGAGAAATGGGTATCTCATAATTAAAATATAAAGAGGGATTTATGGTGGATATTAATTACCATACCCCAACATTAATAATTGAAATTAAAAGGGCATAAAAATTTAATGAATATTGGACAAAAATTAGGAAGGAAGAAAAACCCTTACTTGGAAGTGTACTTCCAAAGTCTTGAGAGAGGCTTGAGAGAGGCTTATTGGGTGATTGGGGAACCTTGGGAGGATTAAATTTAGAGGATGGAAGATTATGTATTAACTCAAAAGGCTTCTATTGAGGAGTAAGTGGGAGCTTGGGTAGGTTTATATAGGAAAGGAGAGAGAATTGATTATTATTTAGGGTTGGGACACCTCCCATTAAACTAATGAAAACCACAAGCCAGACCATGGTTTTTTCCCATGGTATTTTCCAAATGTGAGTGGAATAAAATATATTATAAGTCCAAATTCCTAAATTTTTAAAATACTAGTTTTTCTTAAGTGGAGGTGACTCACACTCCCAAGGAAAACAATTTTAACAAGACAAAATGTTTAATAAGTCTTGGAGGGTCCAATAAAGCTTTGTAAAATAAATCAAAAGAACAGAAAATCAAATTATTTTAATGGTAAAACATATATTGGACAAAATAAAGTTTATAGTATTTTATTACATCACTATTGGGTCTTTATGATGTCATAAAACACATTATATATTTAAACTGTATTTAATTTTTACCCAAAAATACGACTGTCTGAGAAAATTATGAAAAATTCATTGTTGGATAATTTAGACTTCCTGATTCCCGAAATAATATTCATTTTATCTAAATAGTTTTCTATATATGTTAATTTTCACTTTTAAAATAAAAACTGACATTTATCGAAAAATCATGGGTATTGACAAAAAATGGCTTTCAAAGCTTAATAAAATTTACTATTGCATTCATAAAATTATATGATAATTTATGTTAAATAAAAATTAATTTTATAATAATATTTTATTAGAAAATTATTTAATTTAAAAATATATTAAATCATCAAGATAGATTTCTTAGTTGAATATGAACTAAAAATAATATTTCTGCTTTAAATACTATTTACAAAGTAACAATAATAAAATGAAATCACATTATATATACAAAAATAATGTACATTTTCATAGTTCTAGGGTATTGTTACATAACCACTTATAACACCAGCATATTACCAAAGGGTAAGGTGTGCGATGGTGACAGACTCTTGGGGTGGCTCAGATAACAACGCTCGAGTGGTAATCTCTATCAACTTCCACTTCCCTCATATGCAGTTCTGCTCATGATTAACATATTCATGCTCTGCATGATCTTGGTCAACAGAAAAGCACAATGATGCCACCTCTTTTCCGAGCACTGGAAAAATGTGCTTCATATAGGGTACCTCTACTGGATGGGGCCATCATTTTCATTGTCTGAGTAGATTTTATTTTTTAAAGCACTATATTTATACTAATCATGTGATCACTATTCAATGACTATATTAGCAACGATCACAATTTTTGACAAAAAACTAATGATGTTGGTATTTTATTTAAACATTTTACATAAAAAGACATTTAATTTGATCAAGAGGGATTTCCATTAATGAACGTTTGGGACGTTACAAAATCTACCACTTTCATGCCCCATACATAGACTGAAAATTTTATAATATCATATAGAACTCTTTAAATGTACCAATTATATTAAATATAAAATACATACATTCAATCCAAATATTAGTGTCCTATGATCATGGTCCACCTTTAAAGGATTGTTTAGACCTGTCTTAAAAGTCATTGATGTCTCTAGTCTATGCCACTTCTATTTTCATAAATATAAAATTAAATAACTAAATAATTTATAAAATTATCTCCACTATTTGAATACTGACATGGTTACCACCAATAAAATATATTTCTATCATCTTATGTTCATGATCCTTAAATGACTGTGACTTAGTTTTTATCCAATAAAAAAAAATTCATCCATTATATGACCATTAAAAAATTAGGACCACACAATTTTCCCCAAAATAATAACACTCCGTAGAATTTCTTGTGGCCCATTTATAATGGAACATATTCTAATATCTAAACCATATGATACTATTTTATCTCTACGGTTTTACAATTCAATTTCTTATCTAGTATAACCCTTTAAAAAACTTATGGTTGAATTAGGTTATGACTCAATATATTGGGTCCTAAGAACTATATTTATTCTTTTAAAACTACACTCCCATTATCAAGACTATTAATCAAATATCTTATATATTGCACATAATAATAAAATAATCTTATATTATCAATTGATTCCATAAAATCCTTGTTACATGTATCCTAAGATTACTTGACTAATGAACCGTGGTCCGTATCCTATATGCCGACCTATCACACTTAAAATATCTAATTAAATTACTAATCACACTTCAAACCCAAAAATTATCAACATAGGCCCCATCCCAAGATTTATAATTGATCATTAACTTATCTGAGTCAATTATTAGTATCACTAATATTCCTCTAATATGTCTTCAGATCATATCCCATATTGGTTAGAAATCTCATAATAATCACCCATACTACCAAATCCAATAGCTAAAAGAAAATTACGCTCCCAAAAACATATAGCAGGACTACCATAAATATTTGGTATAACTATACCCAATATATAATACTCATTGTTCATCAATCAATGTGTATGATGATGAAATCACCATCATATAACACATCCCTCATGCCTTAAAAAATTCTTAACTTTATTAGAAATTAATATTTCTCACTACTCAATACACCACTTTTTCACATAAGGGAATCCTAAAAATTATTATTCATTATCCCATATACCCCATTCTCAATGTTTGATTCATAAAAGACATATTTTTTTATATAACCAACTATCTAATAAAAAGAATAATAAAAAATTGTAACCATAGGTTCAATGAAGTAATGTTCCATAATAATTTTAAATTCAGAACTACTATATAAAATATAATTATCACTTTAAATAACCAAACAAAACTTTTTATAAATAGGTTGTCAATCACATATGATCATACACAAGATATGTGAAAACCATGTAAAAAATATAATTCATGAATGAAAAAAATCTTTCCACATCAAGAATACATTGAAACATTAATCCATTAATCATATACCACATTAATTAAATTTCAGATTTAGTAAGACCAAAAAATAAATATATGAAACCCACAACCTAGTTAGTTAGACATTTTCTATAGAGGTGTTTTGTATGAAAATACATGTTGGGTCCAATTTTTGTATAGGGTTGTATTTTTTGTTAATATATGTCAATAAAGATCAAAATGATGCTGAAAATAATGATTAGCTCCTATATTATTGATAGTGAAAAATTAATATGATTGATGAATTGATCTTAAGTTCAAAGTATATGTATCAAAGGTGATACATTGTCAACAAAAATGAAACCAACTCAGAGTGTTTAAGGGATTGAAGTTATAAAGTGACCATGCAATATATAACTGTTTAAATAGACCTTAAAAGAACCTAAATTAAGAGATATTCATTATTACAAGAGGGGTCATGTGGAGATTTGAATATTTAAGAATGTTCATACAATGATGAGAAGATGTTTCCAATCATATTCTGTGTTGATTGGAAAGAATGATCTTTCCAGAAGACAGGGATGTTGGGAAGTTTCAGTACATTCCATGGAGAATCTAACGATACTGAAAATGATCATTCAAAGACTATCTATCTTGGTGGAAGGTGTTCCTGATGAAATCTGCTAACTATTGAAGACGCCAGATGACAATGGAGAAGAATGAGTGTTCTTTCTAAAGCAGATAATTATAATAGGGGATCATCCAAGCATTTTACAAATTTATCGACCTCCAAATTGGGATTTTGTTTTTGGTAATCAGAGTATTTATACATATCATTGAACGAGTTGAGTAATAGAGAATAAAATCTGCATTGGAAAGTAACCACGTACCTCAGAAAATGGAATCCATACTATGTTCGGGAACAGTTCGCAACCGTATACAATGTAGTGGGAAAGGTAAATTGAATGGGTCGCTGAACAGGTCAAGGTACCCAAAATGGTTTGTTGTAGAAAGAGTTTCAACATGAGGAATGGCTCATCAATGGTGGAAAATATGCAGTACGCGGATCGGTAGACACACAGTGTGTGGTAAAGGTTTGCAGTTCACTGGAGGTCCGTAGTATGCAGTAGAGGCTTACTGTATGCCGATAGATTTCAGTATGTGTTGAAGATTGTACAAAATTGATAATTTCTGTAAAAAGGATTAGCTAAATTTGATGTTTTATTTTTTTATATAAGGAGTGATAATGCAATCACTTAGAAAGAGAGAATTCAATAAGAAAATATCATTACTATGGAAGAAATCAGCTAAACCCAAAAGTGGTATGCATGAGAGATTCTGTGTAGCATTAAGAGGCAAGAAAACAGAAAAGAGTTCATGAATTTAGGGTTTGTCCATAGAAGAAATTATGCATAAGAAAAATTGGTATGCATGAGATTAAATAATTTTTAGAATTTTAATAAGAAATCATAGAAGGAAGAAATGGTTTTCCAAGGAACTACACAAAGGTGCTATGTGAAATCAATACGTGAAGTCAGTACACGAAGGTGGTACATGAATTTGGTTCACAATGTAAATACACAGAGGCAGTATGAAGAAGCCTTAAGTGGAGCAAGCACAATGCACAAATTAGGTGTTGTGTGTGGAGAAAGTGCAGTGCATGGAGCAGGCATGGTCTGTGAAGATGATGTAGTATGTGGAGCAGTGATACTACGTAGAGGAGTCATGGTACGTGGAGTAGGCATGGTAGGAAGAGCATGCATGTTATGCGGACCAAGAATGGTACACAGAGCATGAATGATACATAGATCAGAAAGGGTTTGTAGAATAAGGGATAACTCACAGAAATGAAAAATATTGTAAAAGGAGATTGTTAATCTAGAGATAAAAAGGAATAATTTCTTGTGCATTTAGTAATATCACTATTGGTGAAAACTAAATATAAAAGGGCATCAATTCAATACATCAATGCAAGTAGTGTCTCATGATGAATAGAGTCAAATACATTTTATGCCAATCTGTTGAAGTGACCTTCTAGTCAATAAAATGAGTGTGACCTCTCTCACAAGGCATTGATCTAGGAGGAGTCAACAAAAGTAATTCGAGGGAAGCATTAGGCTATCCATGAACCATTGTAAATGAAGTGTGCCTAAGATAGAGTGATTGTACATGAACCTTTGTTATCCCTATCGAGTAAAGATTAGTGGAATTTGGTACGACTGGAAACTTGTTAGCATATAATCCTTGGATGTATCCCTTAGTGGCGAACCAAGTAAAAAATTTTGTTGGGGTCCTTCTACATTTGAATGCTTTCATTACTGCACATTTCTATCATAAATGTTTTAGAAAGGATTCATACCAATGTTGGAAGAAGATCTATTAAAGAATATAATATGTTTACACTCTGTTTCACCCCTTCTTCGGGTGTTCTAGTGTCCTTCAATTTGTATTAGTGGTGAAAGGTTTACAAGTGTAGGATACTCTATAGTAATTATATTCAGAAGAGGATTTGAGTTTCTTTCCTAATGTCAACAATGAATTTGAGTCTTGATGAATATTCAATCAATTTTAGTAGATGTCTACATCCAGTAAGACCTAGACAAATAGGAAAAGGAAAGAGAATAATTTGTTAAATAAATCACTCATGTCCAAATAAGATTCAATGTCAATTGTTCATGCCCTTCCAATAATGAAAAAAATTAGGCTTGGAATGTAATGTGTATGTGGCTCAGGTTTCCACCATAAGAAAGGAAGACACTTCTATCTCAAGTGATCAGGAGAAATTAAAAACATATCTATGTGATATTCGAGAAGAAATTGTTACTACTCTTTGTTTAATATTTCAATGTATGTAGGTTGAGATCATCTGTTTGGAAATATAAGATGATAATGTGGAAAAGGGATTGGAAGAAAAGAAATCATGAACGATGAAAGCTCAATAAATAGATGAATGCCTTTAAAGAATAAGGATTTAAGAAGAATCTAGAAGTAATGATCCATGCACTCGAAGCGGAACTGAGGAAGATCATTGATGTCAAGAGTTTTTATTTGGATGAAAATTCCATGAAGATCAAGGATCATGACTCTTTCATTCAAAATAAAATGAATATGCATGAGGAAGTAGATTTTATAATGAATAGGGATTCTGAAGAGAATATTACAATGATTGAAGATAAAAAAGCCAATTCTCAATAGTAAATTTCTAGAATTGGATGCTCAGTTGACCACTCAGGAGAAGACACATATTGTGACTTCACAAAAGAATGAAACAATTATTTCTGGTAGTCAATTCTCATTGGAGAATTATAAAACAAAAATACCTCCAACATGTGACAATATTATTATGAAAACTCTTGATTATCTATCTCAATATACAATGTATGTTTCTAATAAATGATCACAGGAGGATTCTACTGTCAAATGACCTCCAACATGTTATATGAAGATCGCGTCTTCACTCATTGACCTATCAAAAGTATCCAAGAAGAATAATGTACCATCCAAACCATTAGGTTTTCATGTTTCTAAATATGTTTCCACAAGGAGTGTATAATGGAAGATAAATTCAAAACATGTATGGGTGAAGAATTGTGAGGATTTACCTATAACCATGATTGGGGTGAATAAGAATAATAATGTGAAAGGTTGTTCTCTTCAATGAGAACAACATGTCATGAAGATGTCCCAGCAAAATAATACAAAGAAATCATGATTTTTGGATCAATGATGGTGCAGAAACAGAGTTGGGAACTGTGCAATAAATAGTTTGTACAATCCTCATAATGTAAATGTAAAAAGGAAGCCTACCTCATGGGGAGGAAATACAGAGAAGAAGTAATAACATACAGTAGTCCAAAAGCATATGTTTACCAAAAATAGATTTGGAATGATTGAAGAAATTTATTGTGTATGCAATGGTAGTGGTCATAAGGTAGGTGCATTCCCATCTCAACATGCATTCATGTTTGATAAGAAAAGAATACCTAAGACACCAGTTATGTATGAATCACCTTTTATTGGAAGAATACATAATTATATTGTGAATAAAAATATCTCCAAGAAGAACTCTATTTTGGAAGCTAAAAATACCTAGGTTTTTAGATACATGAAAATAAATTGAAATTCATCCAAATGATTAATTAATAGGGATGAAACCTAGATGAACCTGTGTGGAAGAACCAATCCCGCTACAATAGTTCCAAATGGCATGTTGGTCATCTGGCCAGAAGTGTTGGAATGAATGAGGAATCATTAAGATGAAAAGACCAAGGATGGTGCTAAAGGAAATGTAAAACCACCATGTCATAATGATAAAGTTCATGATAGAGTGCAAACTAAAGGAAACAGAGGTGTTGATGATGTTTTGTGAGAGATATTTATAAAATTTGGTCACATTGAAAATGGTTGTCTAACCTTAATAATAGATAAAGATGCATTTTATAAGAGGAGTAAGAATGAATCATTCATGAGGGATATTAGGGTGAATAACTCTCTACACAAAGAAAAAGTGAATGTAATTAGATCCATGCCACATGAACAGATATCATCACATATGTTCAGATGTACATGAATAAAGATTGGACAAAATGGAGAATATTGTTTGAGAAAACCTTCTCAACCTTTCATCACACATTAATGTAGCAAGAAAGAACCACCATATTCCCATGATCATTTTTTTATTGTATTTATGTTGATAGTGGATGGAATTATAGTCGAAGCATGCTCTCTGGTGGAAATCCTAAGAAATAGTGAATGTTGATCACTCTTGATAGCTATGATGAAGAATTTTCCATCCTATAAAGATTCTCTAATTGATATTCAAAGATTGAAATGACAAAGGATCACCCCTAATGAAGATTATTAGGAGTGATTCCCTTGAGGGATAGGCAAATGAAGAAGATTCTAGAGTTATTATTTCTGTCAGTATTAACATCAGTTGGTATTAAATTCAATTACTCGGTAAATTGTGTAAAGAGAATGTCATTGTAAAAGGATTTTAATATGGAAATCTCTCATCATTGGTTAATTAGAATGAAGATAATTTTATATGGGGGGGGGATAACATAATTAAGCAGTGACATAAAAATAATAGAAGTTCCCCAAGGTCACTTATCCTAACAATTGAACTTGTATGTTTTTGATCAATTATTTTTAGTGAGTACAGGTGTTTCACATTTATTATTCACTATCAAAATAAATTTTTTTACCCTGGAATGAAATTGGAAAACCCATGAAGACAAATTAAATGATTTATAATATCATGAGATGTCACAATCAGTGGATAATGGATTTATTTTTCATCTAAAACAAATATTCTTGTTTTCTACATCATGGAATGTTCACGTAGACTTAGAGTGAATTGATAAATGGAACATTACTCGATTATGTATTGATACCCTTTTCCCATGATCTTTATATTCCTTATCAATAAGGGGGAGATAAGTTAAATGAAAAATTGGTGGAGAGAAAGAGGTAAGGGGGGAGAGAGAATACTCTCATTTTGATATTGAATCATTCATTTAAGGATATAGTTATTGTAATGAAAAAATACAAAGGGGGATATTATTAGAACCAATTTCTGTATAAGGTTGTTTTTCTATTCAACAATTTTCTATAATGATTAAAATTATGTAGGATATGAAGAAGAAATACCAAGTTATTGAAAGTGATAATTTTAGATGATTGATGAATAGATCTTCAGTTCAAAGTACATATATCAATGGTGACACATTGTCCAAAACAATGAAACCATCTCATAGAGTGTTGAAGGGATTAATGCTATAAAGTGTTCATGAGACATCTAATTGTTGAAAGATACAATTAATGAGCCTAATTTATGATACATTAATTATTGCATGAGGGGTTTTTTGAATAATTGATGATTTAAGAATGATCATAGAAAGCTGAGAAGATGATTCTAGTCATATTCAGTGTTCACTGAAATGATTGATGTTATTGGAAGATATGGTTTTTTGGAAGTTTCAGTAATTTCACAGGAGATTTTGATGATGTTGAAACTGATTGTTCAAATACTATATATCACAGTGGAAGGAGTTTGTGATGAAATCTGATAATTTTTTAAGATGTCAGATAATATTGAAGATGAAATGGTGTTATTTCGAAGAAGATATTTATGTTGGTGCATATTCCCAACATTTTCCAAATTTTTGGACCTCCAAAATGGAATTTTGTTTTGGTAAATGTAAGGATTTATGCATAGGAGGGAACACAATGTGGAATGGAAAATGAAATCGATAAAGGAAGGGAACCGTGTTCATCAAAACATGGACCACGTACCATGTCTGGGAACGGTTTACAGCCACATACAATGTAGATGGAATGGTACATGGAATAGTTCATGGAATGGGTTACGGTAAAAAAAATGGTTTTCTGCAGAAGGAGTTGCAGTATGCATATTGGCTATTCGTTGGCGAAAAAGATGCAGTATGTGGAACAGAAGGCACACAGTATGAAATGAAGGTTCATAGTTTTCTATAGGATCATAGTGTGTGGTATAGGCTTACCATATGCAGATTTAGTTTAGTATGAGATGACGTTTGTCCTACATTGGAAATTTAGGTAAAAACGAATAGAGAAATTTTATGAGTTATTTACCTATATAAGGAGTGTTAAACACATCATTATGAGAGAGAGAATTTGATAACGCAATATCATGAACTTGGAAGAGCTAGGCTAAGCCCGAAATTGGTACACAAAAGATATTGTACGTAGGATGAAGTGGTATGCGAAACACAAAATAGTTCATTAAATTGGAAGGAGTAGATCACGTAAGAGATTATGTGTAATAAAAAGTGGTTTGTGAGAGAGGAAATAATTCGTTGAATTTGAAAAAGAAGTCTGCAAAAGGAAAAAATGGAATTCCAATGTGGTATGCAGAGGTGGTACTCAAAAGTAGTAAGGGATGTCAGTAAACAAAGGTGGTACACGAAGTCTTTATGCCTATGTGATATGTAGATTTCATATGCAGAGCTGGGAAGGTGGATAGAGGAGGCGAAGTGCGCGATGCAGGTGCAGTGTGTCGAGTAGGCGTGATATACGAAGCAGAGGTGGTACCTAGAGAATAGTCGGTATGCGGAGTATGCACAGTACGTAGAGTAGGAACGATAGATGGAGATGGTGGGGTACGCGGACCAGGAACGATTCGCAGAGTTGGTGTGGTATACAGATTAGAAACAGTCCACAGAATCAAGAATGTTCGTAGAAAAAAAAACATCATAAAAGGATTTTGTGATTCTAGTGAAGAATAGAAGTTCTAATTCATTTAGAAATATGCACTAATGTTGAAAATATAATATAAATGAGAATCATTTAGGGACTTAGATGCATGTAGTGTCTTGAGATGAATTGAGACCAAGACTTTTCATGCCATTCAGTTGAAGTGACCTTCATGTTAATAAACTAAGTTTGACCTCTCCCAAGGAATTGAGCTAAGGGGAGTCAATGTATGTGATCTGAGGGAAGCAGTGGGCTATCCCTAAACCTATATAAAGGTAGTGTGCTTGAAATAGATTGAATTTTCATGAACCATTTTAAACCATAGCCAGTGAAGATTAGTGACATTTGGAATGATCGGAAACCTGTCGGTGTATTCTTTTTAGGCATAGCCCTTAGTGGTGAACCAAGTAAAAAGTGTTGTGTTTTGCTTCTATGTTTTAATGTTTTAATTACTGCACATATGTATGGACTCAATCTATAACAACAATAGGCCATAAGAGTTTTCAAATAACCATAAATAGTAGTAAGATTAATATCATTCATAATTAATAATAGAATAGAATAATTTTAAAATTATTGTCAGAAAGAAACCATAACTGAAACATCTTATTATATAAAAAATGTGGACCAATAATAATGTTATACCTCTGATAGCGGATTACAGAAATTGGTTAATCATATATAATATATTATAAAAAAGTTTTATAAAAAAGGGTAAATAATCCAAAATTTATTTAAAGGCCTCATTGGTCCTTTGCATTAAATAATATACAAAAACCATAATATCAACTATAAGACATTGATTAATTTCCATCACATGAAATGAAAACCATGATGTATGGAAATTGTTCATAGGTGTACGTGCAATGTTTTTGAAATTAACTCATTTGGCTACAAAATTCTATATCCATAAAATTATAATAAAATTTAGAACTTTATACACAATGTGGTATACATTCAAATAACACAAACACTCATTACCTATGACATCATACATTGAAAAATATTACCCCTTTTAATGATTATACATGCTCCAACTATTACTAGTTTTATGGATAAACGTACAACAATAATGTGAAACATAATCTTAGTTTCACATCATATCATAACCAGTTTGAGATTATTAGTTATCCTCAATTAAAAAAAATCCATACTCATCATGATCAAGTTACTAGATCGATCTCTATAGGCCAATCCAGAGACCTAAAATTTGAGATACTATGTCAGTTTCCACTAACATATAAAACATCATAAGGATCTGGAAACTAGGTTGACATCCACTGACCCTTATATACACCACAATATAAAATATTGGATCTAATCCAACCCACCCACTCAACAGAACCATTATAACAGAACAGGTGGACCCCCCCACTAATTTGTCTAACTCATATCACTATGATAAAAACATATTCCAACTGAATCACTCACATTGAAACACCCAAATCACTATGATACTTATATCATTGGATTCATACACATAGAGATAGATTATTCAAACCAGTAATTCTTATCATGACTTGTAATACCATATCCACACCCATCTCACCAATGGTCATTCCATATTGTCGAATATCCATATTAACACAACATACAAGGATAAATCACTACTCATACACTAATCAAACCAACATCAGATATATATTGACTAACACTTTTCATATATAAATGTCAAAAATTATTTGATTAATACTCAATATATTAAATAACTATCCATCATAGAATCATTTAAGATTTAATTCTTTGGGGAAATGGATATGTAAGAATCCATTTCATAAAATATATACATCATCTCGCACATTGTTATTCAAAACTATAATCAATCTCAAACAAAACATACTTAAAACAATTTTTCATATCTTGGGGAATGTAAAATATAATAAAGGGAGAGCTCAAATGATAAAAAGGGTATCGAGGGGGGATATCAATGATTATTTTAACATATAGTTACTATAATGGATATTATAAAATGTTCTAAACCTTTTAAAATCATATCGAATAATTAATAGATCATAAACATGATTCAAAAAATAAATATTTTTTGTTCATAAGTTTTAAATCATGATGGGATCAATGAACATGATACATGGGAACATGAAAATTTCACAACATCATGTCATGAAAGAGTGGAAAAAGTGTGGAGTATCCATAATATTCAAAATATTATGTAAATGACACCCAATAATACATTTATAATATGTTGGACATAGGCTAACCGCTCATGATCCTGGTTAGGCCATGGGATAATCTCTCATGAATTCTATTTCCAGCTTGGGATAACCTCCCATGTACCATCCTCTTTTCAGGATTTTGATAACCTATTGTGTACCAGTTGATATAATAAAACATTAATCATTACCCAACAAATATGAGGGTTATAAAATTTGGGGCCTACCCATCAAATAATCATAAATCTATATCTATATATTCCACAAGATCATATTGGTAGTCACCAAAACACATGTCATATAAAATAAAATGTGTTGCAATAATATTTCATCAGCAAAACCATAAAACATCTTTATAATGATTGTGTGTAGAACTATTGGGACCTATCCCAACTAAATACTATGTATTTTTATAGATTTTATTCTAATTTAATGAAAATTTTAAAATATAACTTGAATATTTTTTGAGGAAGATAAAATTTTCATTTTTAAACAACATATAAATTTTTAGAATATAATAAATATTAAAGAACATGTGATCATATAAAATTGAGTTTGAAACATTTAAAGTTTGATTCAAATAATTTATAGGCCATGATGGCGGGAAATAATATTCATTCCATTTATATTAAAATTAGTATTCTATTCATAATTTCAGTAAAATATAAAAATTACCACATTCAAAAAAAGAACAAATGTTTTTGTTTAAACCATTCATTAAAATTAAAAATTGTGAAAATTAATTTGAAAAATAATAGGCTAATAGTGGAAAAATATTCATTTTTTATAAAACATAGTCATGAATAAATGTATTTATAATTGAAGAGGTAAATAAAAACAATTATTCAAAAAAAAAATTATTTTATTCTCTTGGGTACATAATGTGAAAGAAATGAATATAAAACATATATTCTCAAGAAATAACAGTATGTTATGAAAATTAAAGGATTTTATTATAAAAGAATCATATAATTTCTTTCAATTTAAATTCAATCATAAATAATCCTGATTAAAATGAGATTGAAACATAAATCCATTACCTCATGTATTAATTTCATAAAAATCACAATAAAATAGTATATAATAAATATAAATTTAATATAATTATATATAATAATTAATTGCATACATATAATATCACATATGATCCACTTATAAAATTTAAGCACATAATTATTTGTAATTCCATATTATGATCATAGTTTATAGGTTTTAACTATTTCAATTTTCATGAAATTTTTTATTTAGTAGTTGAAATCCATGTACACTGATATTGGTTCCATAATTTTCATTATGTTATTAACTATTTAAATAAAACATATCATCATTTTATAAATATTTTTAATCAAACATAAATTATATATTAAGAAAAATGAATTACACCATTCATAAAGATCATATTTTGTATGCATGCATGAACACTATTTTTATTTTTCGAAGGATGGAAATAATGAATGATAAATAATAATTCAAATTTCAAGAAAAATTCATAGATCATATATATCAATTATATTTACTAAATACATCCTTATTATCATCCAGGTAAATAATAAATGAAAACCTAATTAAAACGTTCATGAAACTGGTAGTCCATACGTATGCACGAGTGACATCATAATTTTCCAAATGATTGGAGGGTAAGAAGGTACGTATGATATTATAATTCCAAAAGAATAATTATTTCATAAATTTTAGTTATAAAAATTAAATCCATTATAATAAACATCTATCGAGGATGGTGACAGAAGATGAATTGTATCACTGCCTGAAGGCGACAATCCGCATGTACACACTAGTGATACATTAAATTTCTATTTAATGGAAATGAGGATGGATAATGATATATTAATATTCATAACAACATTTATGAATATTAAATAAATAATAATATATATTAATGATAATACAATAGAATTAGTGGAGGTAAAAGATGAAATAAATATAAAATGGTCAGGTAGAATGATTACCTATTCTTCAGTTGGCCTACTTTTTATATTTTTAAGGACCCTTATAATTGTCTTATAATAAGCCCAGTAACAATAACTAAGGTATATAAAAGTTCAAATGATTGTTTTATTGAGTTTAGTCAATCTTAATGGCTCAATGTTTGAGAAATAAAATATATTAGGGGTATCTTTTTATAATTGAGTGAATGAACACATATGGAATTAATAACAAGATTAAAATATAGTAATCTGATGATCATAAAAACTCTTCCAAATAGATAGAGATTCAAAAATAGTGTATATAGTCAAAATAAAATCAAATAATAATATTTATAATGGTTTTAATGTAATTTTAAATCATATTTATTTGTTTAACCCTATCAATAACATATTCAAACCTTAACTATGGTATCAAATTGTTCAATAATGAAGGTTATGATTTAACTTATATGTTAGAAATTTATTTATAAAATTCTATGGGATATCATTTTAAATAATTTAAAATAATAAATGTCTAGTATCAATATTTTCATGATTTTTAATTAATTTAATAAAATAAATTTGAACACAAAGTATCTTTATTTTCATTTTTGACACTATTTATTAAATTTCCCATGAATGACATAAATATCACAATGAAATTTAACTATAAAATATTAATAAATTATTTAATCTATACTACTAATATATGTTAATCTTGGGTCACAATAATTCACACAAAAACATTATTTTAGTATTTAAAAGAAATATTAAATTATGATTAAATATATTGCAGAAGTGCCATGTCGACATTGCGTAAGAATTTAAAGTCATTATGTAAATACTAAAAATTATAAAAAAATTTACCATTATAGAAAAATTCATATTTCACATAATAAATTATTGTCAAACCTATGTTATATTTATCCTGTTATAATATTTTTAGAGATATTAAATTCAATAGAGGTATATTTTAGAATATTCATTACTTAAATTAATAGAAATTTCATTATCAACTAAAAATGAAATAACAATTCCATATAATATATTTTTTGTATGATTGTGGCCGAATTTATTCTATCTAATTAAACAAAGGA
The DNA here is from genome assembly GCA_963277665.1 of Viscum album. Taxonomy (NCBI): domain Eukaryota; kingdom Viridiplantae; phylum Streptophyta; class Magnoliopsida; order Santalales; family Viscaceae; genus Viscum; species Viscum album. The sequence goes on from OY728119.1 coordinate 1,293,525,050, forward strand.
ATTTTTTGAGTCGATTTTGAGACCTTATCTCATAGGTTTAACTGCATTTGACACATTTTACCCATACTAAGGGGATAAATATTTATCACATTTATATTCATATTAAATAAAATAAAAGGGACATATTTACAAAATTTATAAATTCTTTTTTCCAAATATGATATGAATTTTCCATGCCTCAATATCTAGAATTGGATGAAATAAATTTCAAAATTTACTAATAAAAAATAATGATAAACGGTCTTTTTGAATAATGAATTTTTAAGAATATCAATTAACTAATATCAAAATAATGAATATTATACATGAAAATGAAATTAATTATACTGTTACAAATATAATCTATAATATATCACTTTATGAATGAAAAATGTAATGGTATGTTAAAATTATTTGTTTAAATGAATATAAATTAAAGTATTTGAAAAATATGTATTATTCACCATTCACCAACACAATATAATTTCATAAAAATCCCATAATTTAACAGCATGATAATTTGGAAATAAATATTTGAAAAATAATGTGAAATTTTTAAAATTAATTTTCTATAAGTGTTTGAAATTAGTTTTATTACTTCGTCATAAAAATAAATAAAAACATTTTTGAGGAAAAATAATTTTTAACGCATACAAATACATTACAAAAAATTGAAAACATATTTATCAATACATTTTCTACTTATGAAAACATTATAAATATTTTACAATAATGTGGATATATGTATTTAGTCAAATTATTTATCATCCTTATTTAAATGGAAAACTATTTTAAGTTTCATTTTGACTCTTGATTTCTTATATAACAACCAATCAAAGAAATAAAATTTATTTTTAATAAAATGTATCATAAAATACTGATGTTTTAAATTTTAACCCATTAAACTCAAATTCGAAAAAAAATTCATCCTTAAGATAAAATTAGATGTGGATATTTATATAATTACATCATATGTTTTCAATGTAGTTTTTTGAAATTTATGATTCCTCGAGAGAACATAAACGAGTTGAGTATTCATGTTCCATAGAACTTTATATCTATGATCTGATAGTTCTACAAGTATTTATTCAGTGGATATTTTATGCTCTTGTGGTATGGAATATGAGTTTAGTACATGTGATCGATCTGGTATGTACTTTCTATTAAGAGACACATAGAACCCATCCCGAACTTGATATAAGTTTAGTGGAAGGACCATGAGATAAGATATCATCCATAATTGATCATGAATTTTGATGGGATCTATATTAATTGGACTAAATGTTCATTTATTTTTGAATATGATGACTTTATTCCATGGAGAAACTCATAGGAGTACCTTCAAAAAAACTTCTACATCCATAATTTTTTGATAATTATCAACATAAATTTTTTGATAACTTCGAGATTCTGTGATGTGTTTCCAACTAGTTCTGACATTATCTTCCATTTACATGAATTAGTTAGGACACAGAATAATTTATTGTTTGACTTCATCCTAATAAATTTTAGTTATACACTTCTTTTCATAGAAGTATTCATAAGGATCTATCTAAATTTTTGAGTTAGAGCTATTGATGTAATGTAAATTTACTGGAAGAATGTGTCGATTATAACCACCTTTGAAATTCATAGCAAATAATTTTTATTATCTAATAGGGTTTGAAAGGATAAATTTGACTACCCATCTATCTAAGGATTATAACTAATGTTACAATTTACCTCTGTATCTATAGCCAACTGAATAATTGACCTGAATTTTGAGGTAAACCTCATATGTCTATCAGATACAATATAATGTGGTTCACTATGATTACGCACTACATATTTAATGTATATTTTTGAAATTTTATCGTAAGTGAAATTATATCTGATAGAAATAATGTGTGTTAATTTTATAAGGAATTCTTCTACATCCCAATGAGAAGTATAGTGTTTAGATATTTTAGGGGGGGGGATAATTATAGAATTCATTGTGATGATTTCCCATTTTCATTATGGCATGGGTAATAGTTATAACATCAACTTAAAATTATTTCTCAAATATATAATTTTTTTTAAATATAAATAACGACATTAAAAAATCTTCCATAACTATTTTCATGTTTTCCATCATGAATTACTCATTCAGAAATATATAATGCTTCCTAATTCCAGGAATAAGATTCATCAAATAGTCCCTTAATTAAATAGGGTATTGATAAAACCCATAGCTGATTGTTTAACTTTATCATTGCATCATATTCAGGGTTTAACATAAGAACATTCATGTCCCTCTTGTATAGTACCATGTCTTCCTGCTTCCCCATTTTAAACCTCACAGGGATACATAGGCAAACACTCATTTGAGAAAGTTGATATTTCTACATTTACATAAATATTTCTAGATCCATCATTAGAAAATATTGAAATATTGTATCCTTCCTTATCATCATCAAAGATAAGTTAGTATTCTTCTTTCGACATAAAGGAATTTCCTCATTGTCTATTTTTCCATTGTGGAAATGTTTTCAGTATTCATATTATTTAATCAATTGAATCATTCTTCTCTTGTGCATATTCAACTATATTTGAGTGAATATATACACTAAAAAATTATAATCAGAATATATATAAAAAATTTATATATAATGATAATGATTCCATTTAATTAATTCAAAAAATTAGTATATTTAAATCTAAATCAAGAGTTGGGTAATTTTTATCATCAACGGTCAATTAGAAAGGGCATAAACCATAACCACATCATTTTACAAGAGGATGCATCGAAAACGCTTCATATATGAATCAAAACAAACAACAAAACCTTCTCCACAACGTAATAATACAATCAAATTTTCATTGACTAAAATAAGATTTGGTTCTAGAAAATATTCTTCACATTCATCAGTCCAAAGAAACATTGATCCCCGAATAGTTAACTTGGTGAATGGATTAAATAGTGATGATAAATTCTCAAAAACAAGTCGATTATATCCATTAAATTCATGAAAAATATAGATCTCAATTTTAGTTGTAATTCTATTCCAACATTTAATAAATTCTATCTTTTATGGATCCATTTATATACATTATCTTGAGAATATGTGGGAAAAAATTGAATTTGTTTTGAAAATATTTATCCTTTATAAATTATCTACTGTTATTTTATATCCGTAGGGTCTTTAATAGAATTTTCCTTTGATCCACATGTTATTCCTTTATCTTATAACATATTATTATATGTTTAATAAATACAACAACAAACATATCAAGGTAATATCTAAATACTCTATTTGTGAAATAATTGAAGATAGAGGGGGCATCAATATGAACATATAGAATCACTATAAATTAATAGTGTCCATACATTGTATAGAATTATTTCTTGGTATGTCCTCCTTCTTCAACATCAATTAATGATATCCAGAATAAAGGTCAATATTGGAAAAGTATCGATCTTCATGAAGTTGATGAAATAAATCATCGATATATAGTAAAGGATACTAGTACGTGATAGTGATGTTATAATGTTAATTATAATGTATGTTGATTCATATTGAATGATATTTATTCTTAACAGAGGGATCATGTTTAACACAAGGTGATTCACTTGGATGAATGAATCAGTTGTCACGATTCCCCAAGAGTTCCTTCCTTAAATATTGCATATAAATAAAGGCCTATTTTTGAAATTGGAGTGACATTATGTATGGGTCTTATTGATGACTCAACATCTCAATTTATTATAATAAATGGAATGTATTCTGAAAATACATAATAAAACTCACACTTAATAGGTATATCTCCAATTTTGAGTTTCTCTCCAACAATATAAGATAAACAAACTTTTTGATTAAGAATCAGGACCCATAGAATAGATATTATTTCCATTAGAAGATTATATTTTTCATTTTAGTAATATAAAATACCATGTTAGTTCATAATATAATATTTTACATTCACTCCTGGTAATTTAATGTTGTATCTCTATAATTAAATCCATCTAATGCCAATGATAAATTGAAATTAATGTTGAGGGAGAATAATTAGAATTTTTGGAAGCATATTCCCAAAAACATCAAGAATATAATAATCATATAATTGAAATGAAATCGGCATACGATTAAGTGTTTTGACTTCTAATGTATCATCAAGTCATTATATTGGTATTGAGATGCCCTTAGTAAATTAATTAGATTTAAAATAGTCTGTATATCCACAAAAAAATATGACATTATATGGTCTAGAGGGGATTTTAAGATTAAATTTCATCACTTCCTTACCATACCCTCATTTTAAATATTTACAAAATTATATTTCCCATTTTTTCTCGATTTAAGAGTTTAATAATGTTGACCCTGACCATTAACATCCTGTCTTGATCATTGGTTAGAATAATTCTTATAATGTAAAACCTTGAGCTTTTGTGAAATTTTTGTTTCAAAAGAATTCAATAATTTCAATATTTAGAGGTGAAAAAATGATTTTTCATTTTCTTATAAGTAATAGTAACATTAGATTGTGTTATACAAAATATCATGTTCATCATGAAATATACACAACACTGAGTTAAAAAAATGATATATTATTAAAATATTATTACATGATTTTTATTACCTAGAATTTGAATTAGAGGGTTTTAATATTGTTAACTAAATTATAAAAATATTATTTACAAATACTTATTTATTTATTTACCATTTAATTATAAATTAAAATAAATCCCTTTTGAAAATAAAATTTAATTCTCTTTAGAAAAACTATTTTTATGCACACATGTGAGTTTTATACTAGTTAAAAAAATCACTCATTATTAATTATATTACTATTATTTATATATTATATCTCAAATATAAATTTCAATATTCATTTTTTGTGTTTTCTATACAAGATCTTAAAAGATGTCCAATTTAATTCCTACAATTGAATTTTTTTCAAAACGATGAATTATAGACTTTTTTTGGAGAACATAATTTAAAATTAAATTTTACCTCTTTTATAAACATTATTCGGAAAAATATGCCTAATTTTTAATATCAAAATATGAAAATTAACTTCCGGATTTTGAGGGTATTTTTGAAATTCTTCATTCTTTGATAAGTAGTAAAATATACTGGATTTTATTTGAAAAAAATCTTTTAACCAATGATAATTTTTTATGTAAGATTTTATTTTTAATTTATTTTAATGTAAAATGAGTGAAATTATACGTTTACTAATAAAATTTGGTTAATTTTAATCAATTTAATATTTAAATTGTATATAAAAAACATTAAACATTCAACCATTTTCATATTAAAATCTCATATTTCTTGTCACATCTATGAGATTAATTTTTAATTAAATCCTTGAACTTATGTGATTGTATGTTGGAAAAATGAATTTCATTTTTGGAATTAGAATAATTTTTATTAGCATAGAAGGTTAAATTAATTTTTTAACATATTGATTATTGATACTGATAAAATTACTTACCACGATTAAGGATAAAATAATGTTTTGTGCATTACATTAGTATGTATTAAAATTAATTTCACAAACACGTGATATTTAGTTAATGAATTTGATTTCAAATTTATAATAATTTGGTATAAATTTTCTAATAAATCTCAATTTAAATATTTTATCTGTGGATAAATCATATTGCTAAATAAAAAGCTAAATGTTTCCTTTGTAAAAACTATATGGATAAAAATGAGTAAACATAATAACAAAAGAATAAAATGAATAAAATGTGATTATTTTTGTGTGTTGGATGTGTATATAGGGCAATTCATCTATCACATAAGTTGTTTTTAAATTTTTGAGGCACATCATGTAATTGATACCTTCAAAGAGGGAATACTTTTGGGTGTTTATATGAATTCCACTCCTCCTATATTTTAAAAGGTAAGTAAATATCACACATTATTCACACCACTAATACCATTTGAATATACCAAGGACCAACAATAAATATTTATAACTTACATACAATCACCCTAGAAAACTTAATTTGGCGAAAACCCCATCCTAAGAATACATTACTGAAAATCTAAAAAGAATACCCAAAGAAGTGGTAATGTTCATAGTGGATCATATTTATTTATTTTACTTCTAAACATTTTAAAACATTTATTATTAAATAATTATATAACATGAACAATATATTATATATACCATTATTTTTTAATGGTCCCAATTTTGACCTACAACCCCACAAACTACCATCAAATGTGTTATGAAATCATCATTCATCTGTACGGTGAACTACCACCTTGCTAACTCATGTCGTTGGTTTTTCCATTACCACCATTAATGGTTGGTAATAATAATATAATTATATTTTATATATGATATATAAAATATATAGTATTTTATTATAAATCTATAAGTTTTATATCACATATACCTTCATTATTTTCATTTTTTAGGAATATTATAACATAGTTTGTGTGTAAGGTTGAAAACCACCACACTAATAGATGTGACTCATTCACTCATTACATAGAATGTATTAAAAATAAATTGAATAAAAATATGTGATATGTATGAAATAAAAATTCTTTTAGAAAGAATTGATATATATATATATATATATCACTTTTTTCTTTTAATAATATAATAAAATGGAAACATCATTCCTGCGTACGTACAACCTACCATCTCGATAAACGATGTATTTTATTTCCTATTTATATCATTAATATACTATTATAAATACAAATATAATAAATACAGATTATATTTATATCATAGAAATAATTTTGGTTATGAGGAAATCATAATTAAAGTAATACCACTAAAAATATAACCAGTAATAACATTTATGAACAACCAAACAGTTATTACACGAAACAAAAAAATTAACATAGAATCATTAATAAATTGTTAATAAAAAGTCATAATAAAATAATTTATGGTACGATATATATGAAAATTAATTTTTAATAGATTTATAAAAAATATATTTATTATATAGGTGGTTAAAATGGGAATGAATGATGTCAAGACATATGTTAAGGGATTTTCGACTAACTTTTACAATGAGTGAGACCAATGCCATATTCACTAAATGTTTTATTTTATGTGGTGTATCATGAATTTATTTATGATAGTTACCGTAAAATTTATTGTAATTAACATATAAATTTGAGTATCTATACTCCATGGATTTTAAGATTAAAAAGTTAGAAAATTGTTAATATACGTTTCCCCAAAAAAAATTATGTGTATGATTTTTATGAACCTACAATATTAAACTAGGTGTATTTATTTCCCATTTGACATGTAATATCGTGAATTTATTTATCCTCATAAAATTTTATGTTTCATATTATATTATTCCATTGTGGATATTGTGACTCAAGGTAACCAAAGGGTTATGAGATTTATGTTACAATCACATTTTTTATTAGGATTGATTCGGATCAAGTCTCCTATGATGAAATTTCATGATCTACAACAAAATAATTCTCATGCAATTTTTATGCCTATGGTAATTAATGATATCTTCATGTAATGGTAAAAATTTTCCTTTATTTATAACTTATGATAATTAATAAAAAAAAATAAGAAAATCAGTCTTTATTTCTCTCTCCCATAAAAAATCTGTTTTTATCCCAATTTTTTTTATAAAAAGGTTTTCAATTGTTTTTCCAAAACAATTTTAAGATATTTTGAAGGAATATATTTTTAATTTTTGTGTTTTAAAAGGTTTTTGAATGATTTTTAAAAATTCATATATAAATTTCCAAAAGTTTTATTTAAAAATTTCAAAATATTTAATGTTTTAAATACAATTTCTAAAACAGAAAATAATATTTTCCTCAAGAAGTATTTTAAATAATCAATTACAAATTATTTTCAATATAGGATGATACATTTTGTAGTTTCATATTTCTTTGAGGAGATATGATCAAAGGATACCATTCATATAATTTATTCGAATGGTTTATATTTTAATGGCATTATGTTTATGGAACCCATTTCTTTTTGTAACACCCTAAGCATCCTGGATATATTTCCCATTGAATAATGTAATAGCTAGAATTATACACAAATTCAAATTTCTAACACACTACGACCAATCAATCTATCGGTTATGAATACTAATAACAAATTTTTAAATTTTTATAAATTTTATCATTCAAAATGGAATTCACTTTTGGATTCAGAATATCGAAATTAGCTTAGGGTGAATTTTTTGTAATTTTCTGAAAACATTCAATTTTTCATGAATAGTGAAAAACACTAAGTTATTGTTTAAAACTGAATTTTTATTTAAATAATAATTTATTTTATTTAAATTTATTTTAGGTAAAGATAAGATACATAATACCTATATAAGTTCAATGTAATTCATTGGATTCATTTTATAATGAGTTTAGATATATAGAAATTTTATTGAACTTTTTACCGTATTTTACCCACCCCTTAGGAGAATTTGAAAATTTGTAAAAAACATAATTGTATCGCTTTTGTGAGTTGAATTTCAAAAATCTGAGAGACACAGTTTATATCTGTACGTTAAATTTGTTTCAATAAGATGAAAACAATCTTTGGTTAATTGTAACTTTTTACATTTATTTACCACGGTTAAAAGTAAATATGGTAATTAAGGGTAAAAGTAATATCATAATTAAAAAAAAATTTATCCTAATTCTATTGGATAATTTAAATTCATCCTAAAATGAACTTAGGAATAAATTATTATCCTTTAGGTCCACGTGTATTAAATTAGGACATTTATTATTATTTTATTTAAAGAAGAGTTAAAAGAGTTAAAATCAACATTTAATAATTAAATCATATTTATCTAGGGTTATAAATAAGATAAATTCAACTATAAATATTCAAACGAAAGATAAAAGGATTTCATACATAATGGTATTTTATTTATAATTTGTAGACATTAAATAATTAATTTTAATTATGACACAATGATGATATAGTAATTACCTTATTAATGAATGATTAAAATAATTGATATTATACATATTAAAATAAATATAAATATATACTTTTAATGAATTAAACTAATGTTTTATATGACATGTTAGAGTTGATTTAATGAATTTTATTGAAGTAATAATCCTTTTATGAATTTAACAAAAACAAAATACCAAATAGTGTCAATATTGACATAAAAGAGTTTCTAAAACAAATTTTATGTTATTAATTGGTATTCTTTTACTAAAGATCAAAGGTTCATCCAAAGGGATTAAATAATATTATATATATGTTATAAATGAACCACTTGGGATTGGATTGGATGTTTATAGTATGATTATTAACCCTATAATATAAAAATACCAAGAGACATGGTAAATGTCAAACTATTTAACTAAGAGTTGAATCTAAATGATAATGTTAATATAGTGATCAAAACCTGTTTAAAACCTATTGTTTGAATGGTTTAAAATCAATCCCAATTTTATCATTTAAATCATTCATTTTGTAGTCATTAGAAACCGAACATGATTTTATTATAAAATAATATTTCATGTTGTAGCTAAAGTGACCCTCAACTCTCTTATAAAAGGGCACATCAACTTCTCTCAAATTCAAAACTTAAAAGCCATTTGGGTCTGCCAAAACATTCCCAAATATCCTCCCAACATTCCTCCCTTCATCATAGTGGCCTTAAATTAGTCATAAAGCCAACCTGAAAAATCCCTTTTTATCAAATCAAATGGAAGAACCTGAAGAAGAGGTAAATATTTCTACACCTATTTTATGTTATTTTCTTCATCAACTTCCACATTCCTTATTGTTTTGAATTATGAAATTATAACTACAGTATATTATATATACATTTATCTTATTATAAACATTTTAAAATCATATTCATTATTCTATCCATTCTATAAATGACAATGTCACCATATGTGCGTACGTACGAATTATCGTCTCCATGTCGTGGTGTAGTTTATTATTCAAATACTTAATAATTGGGATGGGTATAAAAATTATTATAAATGATGTAAATAATAAATATAACATGATTATGATTCTTTATATATGATATTAAATACAATTATATATGATTTTTATATCAAAATAATGATATTGTCGCTCGTGCGTACGTATGGATTACCGTCTTCACAAACACGATGAGATTCATTCCCCATGGTATCGATTCAAGTATAATTTTAATTTTATGATTAAAAATAATGTTTAAAGACATTATATAATTAATAATATGAATAAGATAAAACCTATCAAAAACAAAATTACTTACATAACAAAACATGTAATTGAAAATGAATCAGTTAACACCCCAAATGATGATACTACTGAAATATCATTAACAAAGAAATATTAGAAGACCATATAAGATATCATATTTATGTATATAGTTCTTGTTTTATTTAATAACAATGATATTACTATTATACAGGAGGTTAACATACCCTTGTCCAAAGAAAAGTACAAGGTAAGGGTTAATTTCACAATCTTTTTATTATCTGAGGTTGTTTTTACGTAAGTATATACTGGGGCCTCTTTATCATCAACATCTGTGTTTTCGTAAATATTGTATTTCAAAACATTTTTAAAATTTAATAGAAAATGGGTTAATTTAATTTATACCCTTATTTTACTTTATATTTTTTGAAATGAATCTTTTTGTTTTTTTCCAAACAAAGTACTTTATGACCTTTTTGACAAAAATTTAGGGATGAATGTTTTTATAACATATACAGTGGGTGCAACTATATTACACCTTTATAACATCATCGAATATTCACATAAAAGATTATAATAATATTTCTAAAATAACTATTTTTTTTATAATTACCTGACATCTAAATGATTTCAAAATAGACAGAGAAATATCTCTCAAAAAGTTTTGATTTCATCTATGTCAACATCCTTTGATGGATTTTAAGCTTGTATGAAGTTGATTTATAATGATACAAAACATCCATATTAAAATGAAGGTTTTGTGATATGTTTGATTGTGGATGTGTTATTTTTACACCATTCATGGTTTATGGATAATGTTTTGACATTTTGTATGCTTGTTTTAATATGAATGTTTATATTATTTATAAATCTTTTTATATGAAAAATTCATTGGGCTTAGTAAGTGACTGGTGTATCCTGCTATAGCTACTCGATGCATCAGTAGGTCTCATGAGACAAACTAGTGTCTTGGCACAATACCTTTAAAAAATCTTATTCTTAGTCTTGGCGCAAGTCCTTTACTATGTGGTTATGATGTCTGGCATTATCCATTCCATCATTATGAAAGTGTCTATTGAAAATGCATGCGATAATTCGACTATTAGAATATCCATGTGAATAAGTAAATGGAATTATTTGATTTTATCTTTTCCATATTATACTTATGTTCATGTTTAAATGGATTTTGTTTTAGTCTTACATTTCCTTAAATGTTTATGCTAATTTATTAATGTTTCCTCTATATTATTATCCTTACTGAGCATCTGATCTCACCCCATTCTATGTTTTATTTTACCCAGGATCCGAAGAAGTATATTATGACTGACCTACCGGGATAGTCTAAGTGATATGAGTGTGGAATATGGAGGCTATATTGTTGTAGTTTTTTATTTTATAATTTAATGTAAAACATATAAATATATCTAGTATTTCCGAGGCTACTAAAATAATCATTATTTCAAGAATTGATCTTTTTTTATCACGCTAATGTTATGTAATAATTCACCGAATATGGGTAACTAGGGTCATGGAATTATAGTTGGTATCCGAGAAAGTTTAGTACATGCCCTGGAAGCTAGATTTAGAAAAACTCTTATTATAGAACATGTCCCTAAGATAGACTTTGAGGATTAGTATAGAATAACATCAAAGAATTTTGGTTTTGTAGAGATTTATTTGAGTTTTCAAATAAATATATACCTTTCTGGATACAAGAAGGTAGAGGCAGCTCTGGCACATATGTAACTAGGGTTAAAAACCAAAAACACCTCTTTCAGATAGACTCAAACGGGAACTGATGCACGACAACATGCCTTGTTGCACTCTTGTTTACGACACTCCCGATGGATATGCATAGGATTATTCTTATTTTATTTACAAACCATTATGATGGTTTTACGATTATATAATCCCTCGAAGAAAATATTTTTATGATTATGGATTATATCGATAAACTGTTCAATTTATGTAAACTGTTTTACAAGTTTGGAATTATGTATTGCGATTCATAAACTAATCAGGTGTATGACATTGTTTAGAAATTCCACCTAGTGGAAGGAATGGAAACTGTGTCAATTCACAGAATCTATGTAGGTATTTTCCTACTACTCTATATAATAATAGTAGAGCTTGTGATGAAATTGGTGCAGATTAGATTATCCCCATACTGAGAAAAATCACTCAGGTTATGAATGATATCCTTACCCGTATGAAGCACCTTGATCCACAACGCGGAGGATCAATGTTAGATCGATTCATGAGGAATCAACCACCAACATTCAATGGGACTACAAATCCATTTGTATCAAAGAAATGGATAAGTTCATTAGGGAATATATTCCACACATTGGGGAGTAGTGAATGGGAAAATTTTGTCCTGGTAGTTTATTGACTAATGAGAGATGAAGATCAATGGTGTTCATTGATTCAAAACACAAGATAAGATAATGATGTATGAAATATGTAATGATTGGAGTTTATTGTGATTTTATTAGAAAAATATTTTTCTCGTGACCTTCTAGAAGATATGGAAATACAATTTTTGAGTCTACGACAAAAGGAGGATGAGAATGTAAAAAAAATACAAGGCTACCATTATAAGGTTAGCAAGGCATACTAAAAATTATAAATGTATCCCAAGAAGTAATATTGATCATTTCATTGATGGGTAAAAACCATTTCTTCATCGAGAATTAGTCTCACAATCCTTTTCGTCGTACGAAGATATTGTCTCATGTGCTATCAAGACAGAAAAATAATTCCCTATGTCTTATGACATTAAAGAAAAGAATGAGAAGAAGAGATCTAATGAACACTCTAGAAATGAAATTAAGGGGAATAAGGGTAATGTTGAATACCCATCCTATAGTTAATGAGGGAAGAAACACCCTAGTACATGACTAAAGGGAATGGGAGTCTATTAGAAGTGTGATAAAAAAGTCCAAAAAGCTCATGATTGCAAGGGGAATAAAGAGGTTGTCAATGTTGAATTCTACAATTGTAGGGAAAGGGGGAATTATTCAAATGAATTTCCTAAGTGACATGGAAACATACCTCAGAAATGGCCAAGGGATCAAGGAAAAGCTTATGCTATCACTACTACTGAGTTTGAAACTCCGAAAGACATGGTGGAAGGTAATTTAATGGTTTCCTCAAGTTTAGAAAATGATTTATTTGATTCTGGATCATCACATTTTTTTATATCTTCCAAGTTTTCTATGAAAATAAGATATTTTAAATTTAACATAACAAGGGGGTTGTTAGTCAAAACACATCTGGGATGTATCATTGCAATAATATTTTGTGAATCAGTTCCCATTCGGGCATATAAATGTTATTCATATTCTAATCTCATCATCATACCCATTATTGAATTTGATATAATCCTTGGTATAGATTTTATTTCAGAACATGATATGAAATTTTATTGTAAGAAGAAGGAGGTTACATGTCTCGATGATGATAAGGACTACCTTATCTTTATAGTAGAAATTTCACCACCTAATTCTTATCTAGATCCACCCCCAGTATCTCAACTAAATTCAATTATTGGGGAGGAAGTGAATGAAATAATTATGGGTATGAAAAATAATGTTCAAATAGAGTAAATGCATATTGTAAAAGAATATGTTGTTGTGTTTCCAGAAGATTTACCTGGACATCCTCTAGAATGAGAAATTGAGTTTTTCATTGATTTAATTTCTTGTTCAAGGCCCATATCAAAGACCCCTCAATGAATGAAAACTGTGGAATTATTGGAATTGGAGAAACAACCATAGGAATTGTGGAACAAGGGATTTATTCGCCCTAGTGTTTTTCCAGGGGATCCCTGGTTCTTATTGTTATGAATAAAGACAGATCTATGAGGTTTTGCATTGAATATATAGAAATCAATGCTATAACAATAAAGAACATGTATCCCTTACCTTGCATTGATTATTTATTCGACCAACTTCATAGAGTTCAATATTTTTCAATGATTGACCTTTGATCTGGATATCATTAGTTGTGTGTGATGAAAGAAGACATACCAAAAACAATATTTCGAACCATGTACAGGTATTATGAGTTTACAGTAATGCCTTTTTGGTTGACAAATGCACCCTCTGTCATCATGGATCAAATGAATAGAGTTTTCAAGGAATATCTTGATGACTTTGTAGTAGTATCTATTGATGATATCTTTGTATACGACAAAAGCTACCAAGATTGAGAAAATCACATGCACATTATTATAAAGACTCTTAGAGGAAATGAATTATATGGTTATTTGGGGGTTCCAATGTTTTGTGGGAGACCAAAATCATGATATTTTTTTAACATTATTGGCATGATTTGTAGGCAACTATCCTCATGGAAAGAGAAATCTCACTCCATGGCCTGCAGAGTTTTTCTTGTGAAGTCCGTCATCATTTCAAAATTTGTTTTCTCGTTCATGGCATACAATTGGAAACTTGCTCTGCTCAAGAACATAAACACCTCCAACAGAAACGTCATTTGGAGTGTAAGCATTACTGAAAAAAGGCATGCAGTGATTCCGTGGAGCTCAGTCTACAAGCCATATGATGATGGGGGTCTGAACATTAAAAACCTAAAATGCTTCAATGACTCTCTACAATATAGCTTTATCTGGAGGCATTTCAACACTCAATCTGAGGCCTTATACTTCCTTATGGCCAGATTCATTCACAAGTTAAAATATGGAAAGATCAATTATCTCAATTCATCTGTTTGGCATTCTTTTGGGAACATAATTTCCAGAATTAATGGTGACTCCCGGTGGCTTGTTTCAAATGATTCACCTCTTCCTTTCATGAAATTCAACTAGAATAGACAACACCTGGAAGACTTGGTTATTGGAAATAAATCCAATATGAATTTGGACCTATCAATCAAGGAACAATTGTGTTATATGGAGGGTATCCCGAACCTAATCACCTCCATTGTTGGGAAGTATTTCTTCTCCTCTATGGGAGATTTCTGGGCATGGGAGTTGGCTCCAAATGGAATCCTTTCATCAGATGATTTCTACAAGAATACTGTTAGAAGTTACTCGGGCTCTCAATGGATGGGTAAGTTGAATATTAGCTTTATTAAACCCTCGCTTTTCCACTCTTGTTGTATTGTAGCACACAGAGAAAAACCCCACTGATGAATTTACCCAAAGATGTAGAATATCTCTCTGCTCCAGATGTGATTTATGTCATCAGTATAGGGTGGACATTGACCACCTCTTCCTCACCTATGTGGTAGTGGCAGCAATGTGGAAGGTAGTTTCCAAAATATTTGATGTGCCACTTCCTCGGGGAAACTCAATTGTGGACATCATGAAAACCTAGACTGTGATCAAACGGTCTCTGTAACTTAGGTATTTTTTCCTAACTACTGAGGAAGAATTAGTTTGTCTTATTTGGAAATACAGAAACATGGTCATTAATGAGCAGCATGAATTCAACACTAGAAATGCAATTTCTGGTCTACTCAGTGCTATTCATGAGGCTGTTCTGCTGGGAACCAGCTACTGTGAATACTCCTTCCATGATCGTTTAGTTCTGAAGATATTGGGAGTCTGGGGAAACTTCCATACTCCTCATGGCATGATTGAAGTGCTTTGGAAACCTCCCTTACAGGGATGGATCAAGATCAATACTGATGGTGCCTCGTGAGATAACCCGAGTTAATATGGCTTTGGGGCTGTCTTCCGGGACCATACAGGGTGTGTTATTGGTTGTCTTTATGGATCGTGTGCCTTCGCCACTGCTCTTAAAGAAGAGATTCAAGGTGTTATTGAAGAGGTTGATCATGCTAGTAAAAGGGGTTGGGAAAAGCTGTGGGTTTAATGTGATTCTACATAAGTAGTGATTGCTATCGGGATAGGTTCTATTCATCTTTCTTGTAAGTTAACCAATAAATGGTCAAGATTCCATGATCTTCTCTACTCAATTCATCACATTGTAACACATATTTATAGATATGAAAATGCGGTGTCTGATGGTATTGCTAACAAAGGTGTGAATGGATCTGATTTTTATTGGGAGGATCATGTTCCAGGTGATCTTCTTTCCTTTCCGAGGAAGGATCAATGTAAAGGATTTACTTACAGACTGGTGTAAGTGTTTTGTTTCTAATCAATAAAGGGATATTTCTTTTGGGGAGGATCTCAGTATTTAAAAAAATGATTTATATGGGAAATTTAGCATGTGTGAATTTTGGATTCAAGATAATTATTTTCTAGGCCATATTGTCTATAAGGATAGAATCTACATTGATCCTTCAATGGCCAACACAATTAAAGAATGGCCAGAACCGACAAGTATAACTGAGGTACATAGTTTTTTTGTTTAGCAGGTTATTATTGACATTTCGTCCAGAATTTCTCCCATTTGGATAACCCATTAACAAAGCTCCCACATAAAGGGGTTAATTTTTTTGGGCTAAAGTGTGTGATGAAGTTTTTGACAAACTGAAGAGAAGATTAGTCAATCATAATATCATGAATCTACCATCGAGGAATGATGGGGCTGTTATTTATATTGATGATTCAAATAAAGGACTTGGTTGAGTCCTTTTGCAGAATGATAGAGTTATTACTTATGCTTCACGGAATCTAAAAATTCATGAGCAAAACCATCCTACTCATAATCTTGAGTTAGCATCTCTAATATTTGCTTTGAATATATGAATACATTATCTCTATGGTGAAAAATGGGAGATTTACACTGATCACAAGAGATTGAAGTATATTTTCCCACAAAAAGAACTCTACATGAGGCATATGTGATGGCTTGAAATACTCAAGGATTATGATTGCACAATACACTACCTCTCGGGGATGGAAAATAATGTGGTGATGCTTTGAGAAGTAAGGGTCATGACATTTTGAACAAGATGAGAGTTGAAAGGGATAATATTTTCATGGATCTAGTGAAAATGGATATAGCAATACTCACGGAAGGAGAAACATCAATACTTTTTCAAATGGATGTCAAACCATCTTTATTATAAAGGATCAAAAGTTCCTAGGATGATGATGAGGAGTTTCAAAAGAAGAATAAAGTTTTAAATGAAAGAAAATCGAGTGACTTCATACATGAAGACAAGATTTTGAAATTTGGGAAGATACATTGTGTTCTTGATTTACCTGATCTAAAAACAGAATTGTTAGATGATGCTCATAGATCCAATTTCTCAATACATCATGGTAGCACCAATATGTATAGATATTTGATGGAACATTTCTTGTGGGACAATAAGAAGAGGGAGAATGTTGATTTTGTGTTAGGATGTCTGGTTTGAGAAGAAGTGAAATCTAAAAGGCAACATCCAAGAGGAGTCATGAAACCACATCCCATACCATAGTGGAAATCAGATAATATGACGATGGGCTTTGTCATGGGGCTACCAAATACTCCTAGAAGTAATGATGCCATTTGGGTAATTGTTGATCGCATTACCATGTCAGCATATTTTCTTTCTATAAATGAAGATTTACCACTTGAATGACTAGAAAAACTATATAATAATGAATTTGCAAGACTTCATGGAGTACCCTTATCGATTATTTCTTAACGTGATCCCTATTTTACATCAAGATTCTGGAAAATTATTCCGAAACCCCTAGATACTGAACTTCATTTGAGCACTGCCTACCACCCTCAAATTGATGGACAATCAAAATGGACTATTCAAACCTTAGAAGACATGTTGAGAACATTCTCACTAGACTTTCATGGTGTGTGGGATCAATATTTACCTCTTGTATTAATTTCCTACAACAATATCTTCCATTCAAGAATTCAGATGGAACCATATAAATAAATCTATGGAAAGAGATGTCTCACACCAACTTGTTGGGATGATGTTGGTGAATGAAAACTCGTATGCCCAAAACATGTTGAGGAAATGATGTAAAAGGTGATGGTTATCCAAACCCACATCATTACATCACAATGTAGGTAGAAGAGCTATGCTGATAACCGAATGAAGGATTTGAAATTTTAGGTCGTAGATCATGTTTTCTTGAAGGTATCTCTATGGAAAGGAGTGATTCGATTCAATAAGAAGGGTAAATTGTTTCCTAGTTACATCAAACCTTTCGAAATTCTATAATGAATTTGGGTGGTAGCTTACCGTTTGGCAATGCAGCTATGTCTCTCAAAATTTCATGATATGTTCCACGTATCACTGTTGGGAAAATACATGCTTGACCCAACACATGTACTCAACTATGGGGAAATTGAACATGAACTTAAACTATCTTATTGTGAAGAGACTATCGAAATTATTGATACCAGTGAACAAGTTCTGAGAAACCAGATGACTCCTATGCTAATTGTTCTAACGAAAAACCATATTATGGAGGAGGCAACGTGGGAACCAGAGGAAATTATGATGAAGAACAACCTGAATCTTTTTTTGTGGTAGTATTATAGAAATTTCAAGAGTAAAATTATTTTAAGGGGCAAGAATTTAACACCCCAAGCATCCACGATACGTTTCTCTTTGAATAATGCAATACCCTGCATGGTACACAACTTCAAGATTCTAACACTCCAATACCTATCAGACATGTTTTTATGAATAGAAATAACCACATTTTAAAATTTTATAAATTTTTTATTTCAAAATGGACTTCATTTTATTATTTGGAATATCGAAATTATCTTAGGGTATTTTTTTGGTATTTTTCTGAAAATATTCAATTTTTTTTTAATAGTGAAAAACATTGAGTTGTTGTTTAAAACCATCTTTTTATTTAAATAATAATTTATTTAATTTAAAATTATTTTAAGTCAAAATAGATTCATAATAACTATATATGATCAATGTAATTAATTGGAGTCATTTTTTAATGAGTTCAGATATATAAAAATTTTATTGAACTTTTAACCGTATTTTACCCACCTCTTAGGAGAATTTTCAAATTTGTATAAAACATACTTTTACCACTTCAGTGAGTTGAATTTTAAAAATTTGAGAGACAAAATTACTATCATTAAGTAAAATGTGGTTCAATAAGATGAAAATAAATTATTGTGATTACTAACTTTTTACTTTTATTTACAATGGTTAAAAGTAAATAGTGCAATTAAGGGTAAAAATGATATCATAATTACCCTAACACATGTACTAATTCTATTGGATAATTTTAATTTGACCAAAAACAATGTTAGGAGTAAAATATGATCATATTGTTCCACTTGTATTAGATTAGGACATTAATTATTATTTTATTTAAAGAAGAGTTAAAGGAGTTAAATTCAATGATTAATAATTAAACAATTGTTAATATAGGGTTATACATAAGTGAAAATATAATATAAATATTAATTATAAATATAAAAATATTTCCTACATAATCGTATTTTATTTATAATTTTTGGACATTATATAATTAAATTTATTGGTGACACAATGATGATGCAATAATTACCTTCTTAATGAATGATTAAAATAATTAATATCATAAATATCGAAATAAATTTAATTTGAGACTATTAATAAATTCTACTAACAACATATGTTAATATGACACGATAGGGTTGATTGAATAGATTTTTTTCTATGTAATAATGCTGTTATGAATTTAACAAATACAAAATATCAAATAGTGTCAAAATTGACAGAAAAGAGTTCTTAAAACAAATATTATATAATTAATTTTTATTATATTCCTAAAAATCTATGTATATACCATATGGAATAAATAATATTATATATATATCATTAATGAATCACATGGGGCTCTCTTATAATTATATATTATGTTTATTAACCATATAATATTAAAAACAAAGACAGGTGGTAAATGTCAAACTATTTAACTAAGAGTTAAATCTAAAAGATAAGGTTAATATAGCGACCCAAACCTGTATAAAACCTATTGGTTGAATGTTTTGCAACCCATACCCACCTTATATTTTAAATAATTTATTTTGGATTCATTATAAATAGAAAATGATTTTATTATAAAATAATATTTCAAACTTTTCCTAAAGTGACCCTCACCTCTCTTATAAAAGGGGAATTCCCCTTCTCTCAAATTTACACCTTCAAAGTCATTTTTTCTCTGGAAAACCCTTCCAAAATAACCTCACAACATTCCTCATTTAATCCTATATTCCTTACATTTGTCATAAAGCCAACATAAAGAGCCCTTTTGATTAAATCAAAAGGAACAAATCGAAGAAGAGGTAAATATTTCATCACATCTTTCAAGTTCATTTCTTCTTCCACTTTCACTTTTTATATTTTTTCCATAATAAAAAAATAAGTCCAGTATCTTATATATAATTTAATGTTATTATAAAAATTTTAAAACCATATTCATTATTCTATCCATCCTATAAATGACCAAGTCACCATACGTCCGTACGTACAGATTACTGTCACCACGTTGTGGGGTAGTTTGTTATTCAAATACTTCATCATTTGGATAGGTATAATAATTAGTATAAATGATGAAAATAATAAATATAACATGATAATGATTCTATATATATAATATAATGTCCAATTATATATTATTTTAATATCAAAAGAATGATATTCTCGCTTGTGCATATGTTCAGATTACCGTCTCCACGAACGCGATGAGATTCATTCCCCATCGTATACATTCAAGTATAATTTTTTTTGATGATTAAAAATAATTTTTAATGATTTAATATCATTTTGAATATTAATAAGATACATTCTATCCATAACAAACATTACTTAAATAACAATGAATATAAAGGAAAATGAATCAGTTAACACCCTAAATAATGATAATACTGAAATAACATTAACAAGGAAATATTAGGCGATCATATATGATATCATATTTCTTTATATAGTTGTTTTATAATTTAATAACAATGATTTAACTATTATACTGGAGGTTAACATACCCTCAAACAAGATAAAGTACAAGGTAAGGGTAGATTTCCCAATCATGGGACCTCTTTATCATCCACATCCTTGTTTTCATAAAAAATATATTTCAAAACATTTTTTCTATTTACTATCCAATGAGTTATAGTCATTTATACCCTTATTTGACCTTATATATATTGAAAGGAATCTATTCATCATTTTCCAAATAAGATACTTTATGACCTTTTCGACAAAATTATTATAAGAGTGATTTTTTATCTTATATGGCGGTTGCAGCTATTTTCTAACATTATAACATCGTCAAAAATTCACTTACAAGATTTTAAGAATATTTTAAAAATAAATTTTTTAATTTATAATTACTTGACTTCTAAATGATTTCAAAATAAAAAGAGATATTTCCCTCAAAATGTTTTGATTTCATCTATGTCAACATCCTTTGATGGATTTTAACCTTGTTTGAAGTTGATTTATTATGGTAAAAAAATTCCATAATATACTGATGTTTTTGTGATATGTTTGAATTTGGATGTGTTATTTTTACACCATTCATGGTTTATGGATAATGTATTGAAATTTCTTATGCAAGTTTAAATATGAATGTTTATGTAATGTTTAAACCTTTTCATATGAAGAATGCATTAGACTTTGTAAGTGACTGGTGGAGCCCGCTATAGCTTTTTGATGCATTAGTTGGTATCATGAGTCAAAATAAGTTCTTAGCACAAGGCCTCAATTAGATCTTATTTTTATTATTAGAACAATGCCTTGACTATGTGGTTATAAATTCTATCATTATGAATTCAATCATTATGAAAGTGGCTATTGATAACACATGTTATTTTTCAACTAGTAGAATATCGATGTGAATAATTAAATGGCATTATTTGATTTTATCTTTTCAATATTATGATTAAGTTCAATTTTAAATGTATTTTGTTTTAGTCTAAAATTTACTTAATTTTTTATGCTTATTTATGAATGTTTCTTCAATATTTTTATCCTTACTGAGAAGATGAGCTCGCCCCTTTCTATGTGTTATTTTAACCAGGATGCGAAGAAATATATTATGACTTACCTTAAAGGATAGTTTATGGGATATGTGTGTGGACTATGAAGGTTTTGTTGTTGTAGTTTTTAATTTTATAATATAATGTAAAACTTATGAATGTATCTTGTATTTCCAATGCTACTAAACTAATCAGTCTTTCGAGACATGATGTTTTTTGATCATGAAAATGTCTTGAAATAATGCAACGGCTCTAGGTAACTAGGGTTGGGGCGTTACATATTTCCATGATACAATATTCTTCAAAAGTGAGTATTGTTAAAAACATTAATTTTTAATAGGATAATCATGATACAAATATATAGATATATAAATAATTTATTTTCAATGGTTTAATCATATTATTAAAGAATAATGACATTTTTATGTGTTTTTGTGATGATATGAACATTCATTGTATGTTAATAATGTTTTGGTTCTTGTACATAAAATATAAAATGGGTCTTCCAATATAGAGTCGGGTAATCTCATTGACAGTTATACTATGGGGTATCCCATAGAGAGCTATGTAATCTTGTTACAACCTATAAGATGGGGCATCCGAGATAGTGTAGTGTGAGCCCATTATAACATACATGATGGGTGCACCTAGATAGCGCTTCAATGCATTGGGTAATGATACATTTAATATGATCCTACAGGGCACATGAGTTTTATACCTTAACAAAATATGAGGTTACATGGGTATTTATCCGAATTGAAGAAATGATGGTGCACGTGTGTTTATCCCAATCCCGAATATAAGGGTACATGGGTGGATCTCCCATGCTCAAAAATGACGGCACATGGGTTGTTAAATCAATTCGGAAGAAGGTACATATGTGGTTATCACAATACTAACATGTTATGATCATCTTGGTGGGTATCACTAACATGTAATTTTCTATTCCAATTTTATGCCATACTATTCATGCCTCATATCCAATTTATGCTATCAAGTTTCAAGTTACATGATTACCTTTTGATTAATGTCTTAATAACTATCAATATTTATGCCACGAATCATTATTATAATAATTTATATACAAAGTTTATGGCTTTAAAATATTGTTTTCATGTTCTCTTACCCTTATACTCGTTTTATACGAATGTATCTCCTTTATTTACCCTTACTAAGAATATGACCTCACAGTTTCTTATGTTTCATTTCCCCATGTTATGACTAAATGTTTTAAGTAGGATTACGAAAGGGGATGTTTTTTAAGGGAGACATTGAATATCTTTCAAATTGTTAAAAGAATATGTTTCCATGTTCCCATAGGCCCTAAACTATTATGGTCCTCAGGCATGTCTTTGAGAAATATAATGAGTATTATTTTTTAAAAGATGTAATATTATTTTTTGAGTACCGAGGTCTCTATAGTTGTTATCAAAGGAAAGGAACAGTTTACCATTAGAAACTATAATGAAAAAAATTAGTGAAATCCCTAGATATATTATTAGGTATAATCTTATAGATGTCTCTAAAGATATGTCGACTGATGAGTCAATGTATATGAACATTTCCTTTAATTATGGTAAAATATATAGTTGGTGTCATCAAATAATGTATTTCCATGATAGGATACTACAAGTTGATCTAGAATTTTAACATATGTATATAGGTGTAATATCCAAAAAAAACGTACTGATCTAGACTCAATCACAATCTGGTGCATGAAAATGGGCCTTACTAAACACTAGGTTTTTCCCTACCAAGGAAAATTATTTAGAAATTCACAAAACCATTATGAACAATAATGAAGTATTTAATGGGAACGAGGATGAAAATTACCTAGTATAAACCTTTAGTGGCATATGTCAAATAAGGTGACATGATTTATACATCCTATATAATAATTTTCATGATTATTTGGGTTTCCAATGTTATTAGTGTTTCACACACTATGTTGTTTAGTTTTAGGCAATGGAGGTAACCATTAGGGACTGGGTTAACCTTGAATCTGTTGGAAAATTTAGTGAATGTGGGTAGCCTAATTGGATTAATAATAGAGATTAATATATTTTATGTATTCTTAATAAACATTGGTGATATATGATTAACAATTTGAGCATTATTGAGATTACATTCACATTAAATGAAGATAAATTTTTATAAAAGTTAATGTAGTAATGAACATAGAGTAAAGAAAACTCAAATTTCTATATCTTTATAATGTGGGTAGGAAAATTATAGAAAACATCGTATAGAAGAAAATTTTTTATCCAGGTGGAAGTAATAGTCCTAGAAAAATAATTTCAAGGAGCTGAACGTCTTATATGTGGAGAATGTTGGAATTTTCCAACATAATTCTATGACACATGAATTACATTCTAGAACATGGAATCCCCTACTAAGTGATAACTTTTGAATTATAAGGATTAATGTATTAATGTATTTGGATTCACAAATTATTAATTATAAAATAAATGAAGATTTTTCATTATAATATTTTTATTAAGGATTTGATGGAATTTCAGGAATGATGCTAATGTAATAGAAAATTAATTTAATGGATATATTATATTTTATATAAACCACTAGATTAAGAGGTGGATAACCTTAATATTTACTAGATTTTGAGAAAAAGGTGTTTAGTTTGGATAAAAATATCTTCAAAAAGAGTAAATTAAATTGGAAAATACCAGTTACCTTTGAATATATTAACAATTTAGAATGTGGTTTATGCTATCAAAAATGGAGTTTATATAATTTTTGGATTTAATGAAAATATCAAATATTATATGTTTTTTATAAATAATGATAAATAATGTTGCCAATGACCCCGTACCCGAGTGGTAAGGGATCCTGATTGGAATCCAAGAGACCGAGGCTAAAAACCTGGTGGAGGTGAATTTTCTGGTTACTCTAGTAGTATTGTAGTAGGTACTGTAGTAGGAAATGTAGTAGCCTGAACTATTCACCTGATTTGGGCCTTCAGGACCGCAGTTAGGGCTTACGGGTCTCAAGGGCCTTCGGGTCATCAAATGCCTTGCGCCATAGGGCCTTCGAGCCATTGAGACCATGGAGTAGCCCGATTCACATTGAGAATTCCCCAGAATATGATCAAAGGAATAAAAATAGCAGTCACCAGAAGCAGAGCTAACTGGATTGGGATAATGAGAGGCTATAACAACTGTCATCGGGACCAGGCACTATGAATCTTTGTACCGGTAAATTCTAGTCGATCAGCAATGTGAGGTAGGGAGATTGGTGATGAATTATGCATAAGCTATGGAGGGGTAGTTCTAGTGGGTTGGGCATATAGGTCATGTATTGGGCAAGGTATGCCTCTCATCCATCAGATCATGTATTGTAAGTCATGTCGGGCCTAGTTTATTGGTCCAATGGGTCATGTATGGGTTCCCCTTCATCCCTTAAAAGGGGGATTACCCGTAATAAAAAAAGAAGGCCTTCAAGACATTCAGTGAAATAATTTACATTTTCAAGAATATTTTATGGTAATTCTGGTTGTTACCATGTTATAAAAGAATACATGCTATATTTATTCACATGTTTGGTAAGTGGAAATTAAAAATACACCTTACGCTAAATAGGGATTAATGATATGAACATTTTTAAAATTAAGGGACCTTAATTCTAATTTTTTTTTGGATTTTAATCTTTTTTAATTTATATATGGATTACCATTTATGGAATTAATTTAAGTTGAAATTGTGATGAGACTTTAGATATTAATGTATTACTTTCCCATATGATGATGTACACATATTGGATATACTTTTCTAACCATTATGTTTTTATGATAATTGAATATAGATGGAGTGATGTGTCATTCTTCTAGGGATTTTATGAACCGTTAGTGCTTAAGGAATAATAAATTCCCCATCATTACATGGAGTAATAGATGATGTAGAAATTGAACAAGGAAGAACTATAGTGTGAAATTATACTTATGAAGGGTAATAAAATCATGTAATTATTTCTTCTTGTTAAAACTATTCTACTCAAGAAAAATATCTAGAAAAAAAATTTGATCCTATCATAATCATTTTTATGATATTGATGACATTTTTTATAACACATTGGTTTATGATGTTATGGTCACTAACCTTATCCAAATCAACTACATTCTTTTGATTAGTGATCTTTTTCACTCTATATAACTATTTAAATTTTTCTTTCATTTCCTTGTCTTCACATGATAGTTGTGTTCCCTTATGTGGATACCGTGTTATTATTTTCATTGGGTCAACATTATTTTAACAACACTCCCATTTTAATGTCAGTTTTATTGTTAATTTTTACGATGTGGGTTTCAATGAATTTAGTTTATCAAAGGTTATAACATTAATGAAAATGATTAATTTTAAAGGAAATAATTATTTTAAAGTGATGAAATGTAACATGTATCAAAAATAACAATTATAAATAAAATTTATCTTGTAATTTAATTAAATTTATTATTATGTAAGATGGTTATAGAAAAAAAATTCACTTATTTGGTTTTATTATATCCTATTGGATTTAAATGACTGTTAATCAACTTTGACATTGATAAAATAGATATTTAATAATGATCACATGATTTGTACAAGTATATGGTTTTAAATAACCAAATATACATAGATAAAAGAAGTGATGGCCATAAATAGTAGGATCGTACCCTATAAATACGATTTATCAAAGATTCTGAGGGAGATAACATCTCTAGGATTTTCACTTGACTAATCCCATGATGAGATCTCACAACTTAATCATGAGTGATACCGTTAATGGGATAAGTTCAAGCTCATTGAGATCACTCCCTAAACGATGTTCGTCGAACCACTCATGAAAATCTCATTATCACGAACCTTACTCTTAGGGTGTTCACTGGTGTATTAATGGAATTCAAATCATGTCTCTATAAATATTAGTGTGTAGAGTATTTTTTTATATAATAATTAATTTATTCTAATAATATTATTGTTGCATTACAAAATGATTGTTATTTTGATACAATAAAACAGAAATAATGTTTTGGGGTAACATTAATATTCATTTAAGAATTTTTTTTTGAAATATAGATTTTTCAAATAAATAATATATTTGTAAAATACTCTTATTAAATAATTTTTATTAATGATCATATATATTTTATAAATTCAAATGAAATTTTTATATGGGTTTAAAAATGGATGTTTTCAAAAACCCCATCATTTATCCATAAATGTAGATTATTATATTAAAAGGTAAAATATAGTTATTTAGAGAAAATTTTATATAAAATGAATATTTTTTTTTAATATGAACACTTAAACTATGAAATGGTAAATATATTATAATTTTTTGAGACAATCAAATATTTGGGCAATAATTAAGTACGTTATAAATATATGATCTATATTATGAGATCATAATGAACTAAAAGTTATGTAATAAAAACTATAAATGTCATTCATGAAAAAATCTATGATTTCCCTTTACGATTATATTCATTTTGGTTTATTGGAATAGTTTTATAAATCCATTATGAATCCTCCAAATCCATTAAAATATTTTAATATTTTTAAATCCGTTATTTAATAATAGGACTCACTTCCATATAAGAAATGGTATTATTTTGTCATGTTCATCCCATTCCATTAAAAAAATAATGAAAATAAATACAATTTTATAGAAAACATTAAAAAAAATTGGATTGATTATTGGACCCCGGCCATGAGAATTATTTTATTTTATTCTTTTCCTGGAGGTAAATATTTTGGTCGATGTTAAAGATAGCTTTTTTAGTATTGAATTATTTTAGTGAGTTTTCCGTGAAAAATATTGAATTTTGTCGTGAATGTAGGTGGATCATGGTTGGCACAATGTTTGGGGAAACTTTACTCCCTCACCCTGGAAACCACACGATAGATGTTCATTTATGACCGTGGAAACCACATAGTAGGTGCACAATTTGAAAAAACATGGATCATGTTCCTCTAGGATAGTGAGGGTTTTCCGGTTGGCGCATGGTTTGGAAAAATATTTGGGAAAAGTGAGCGATCTTCCAAGGTCATCAAAAGTTGAAAATTGCCTCCTTTCCCCTCCACTATTTTAACCCAAATTTGGTTTCCCCCACCACATTTGACTTCATCAAATGATGAGAGCCTCCTCTATCCTCAAATATTTCTATCATTCAACAATTAAATATCCTAGTAGTCTTCTAGGTAATTTTATATGGGTTTTTGGTTGATTTCATCCTCTCATCTACCTTCTCTCTTGAGTTATTGGATTCTCTTTGTGGGGTTTCCTTGTTGTCCAAATCCTAAGGGTTGAGGTTGATTTGTTATCCATTTTGATTTATTTTAGGTTGTGTGTATTGTCTCTTGGGGTGTTTTATACCTGTTTCTATAGTTTCATCACATTCTCACACCATTGAGGTTGGTTTTTTAGTCCATTTCATTTCCTTCAAATTCGGTTGATGTTTGAGATTTCATTGAATATTTTCAAAATGTTATAATGTTTTTTGCGATGATATAATATAATTTTTTTTGGTATTTTCATTGTGTAAAATGGATGTGAAATGGTTTTAAAAGGATTTATTTAATTATTCTAATATTTATATGCACACAAGGGGTTTGAAAAAAGGATAATTGATCTTTTAAAGGATAATTGGATGTTTTGGGTGGATTTCCCCTTAGTTATGTTATGATAATGTGGTTGGGGTGTGAATAAAAGTTTTTATGCGGGAATTGTTATCATTAATGTTATGAATCTCATGTGTGGATTTTTGTGTTGGTTTGAAAAAAATAATTTCTCTTTAAAGAGGGTTCTTGAATGATTTAATGGATTTTTAGAAGAGTGTCACTTTATGTTGGTTTGGGAATTCATAAATAAAATTCTACATTTACTATAACATTTAAAATTATGTGTTGTATCATTTTAAAAATGGGATGTTTCTTTATTGTTACATACGGCCCATTTAAAACATTGATGAAAATTGGTTATTCCATAAACCACTATTCTCTGAATGATTCTCCTTCCATTCCTTTTTGTTTTTTTAAAATGGTTTCTAGATTTGTAAATTATTTATTGGTTCTTCATGTGACTTTTAATGTGGGTTCAAATGTGTTTCCAAATTCCATGTATGTTTGTAATTTTAAGATATTTTTTTAATGATTAAATGGAATAAAGGGACAAATTTTTATTTTATAAGGTGGCTTGGTTTCAAAAATGGTATAAAGTCTATTTTGGAATTGTTCAAATTAAAGTGATGTTTTATAGTGACTATGAAAATAGTGTGGAAATGGATTTTCAATTTATTTGTATTGGAATATAACCGGCCTAGTTGGCACTTTGTGTTGTATTTGAAAATTTGGTTTTTATGTGATGTGATGTGAAGGAATGATTGGTTCCTTGGGATTCATGTAAATTTGTTTTTTAACTCATGTGACATATGGGCTTGATATGAATCTTGCATGTTTCAGAAAATGGATTGAGGGAATGGATTCCATGAAGGCCCCTTAGGTATTTTAAAATATTTGAGAATGTGGATTTGGAAACTCAAATGATGTTATGGCCTTATTGGAACTTGTGATTGGTTTATTTTGAGATGGTAACCTTTATAGAGAATTATCCTGAGTGAAGAATATCACATACGTGGTGTTAGGGTTTGGTTTAGGCAAGCATGCTGGTAGTGGGTAAACATGAGTCACACTTTTGAGGACCTTCCCAACCCCATGTACTATTAGTATGGGATTAATGAGCATTTTATAGAGGTTTGAGTGATAGTTTTTTATCGACCCTGATTAGATGGGTTGTCCCCCTATGATTTGTTGAGAGGCAAGGTGGAACATTCAACAATATTGGATAGTTTATATTGGCCAGTTTGTTATTTTTTATTGAGTTGCGCCGTATGCCAGTATTTGATTCTAATTTGAGTATGTCTAGGTACTACATCTAAATATGTTTAGAACATACCTATGATTATCTATAAGTATGTTCTATTTATTTATTATTCCTGTATATATTTTATTTTCTAGTCTATATATATGTTTTTTGTTTCCTTTACATCAACATAGCCCGTTTTGGCCATCTGTTATGCAATTGTATTTGGTTTTTTTTTGAGATGGCCTTGGGAGTGTGAAACCATTTTTGAAAAGGAATGTTATGTGTTTTCTAAAAAATGGAATTTTTGGAATGATAGTTTTTGATGCATAAATTTATTTAGAGACTATTTTCATTTTTTATGTTAATCTAAATTTTGTGGACTATTTTAAAATTGAAATATAAGAAATCTACGGTGATTAATTACAAAGCTATTTATGTTCTCACTATACTTATGCCACAAGACATCGATAGAACCATGTTCTTTTTCCAGTTCAGGATTCTAGATATTGTGTTTCCTTTTGAGTAGGTTTGCCTTTGGGACCAAGAGGTCATGTGGTGATCATATGGTTTTGTTGGATTTCAGTTTTTATTCGGTTTTGTTTTGTTTGGCAGTTGTTATATCTAGATCAGTTTTGTATATTTATTAATGTTCACTTGATAGTTATTATTTGTTTTTAGTATGAATATTTATTGTCGATGTAAATTTTGGGACTAAATCATTCACATTAGTTTTTTTTAAATTCCTAACACTGGTTTTCTTCCTTAGTCGAATTGGTACACCCTTCAGGCCTTGTATCAAACTGGGTCTAATGTTGGGTTTTATGGAATCCTAACATGGTTTTTGACCAAATGTTATCAGATAAGGCAATTGTTATTTAGAGTTTTAGGAATATCGTTGATTAGAAATATAGGAACATGATATGTAGGTATGGTAAGGTTGTCATACACTCATGATCATATTATTCCTCAAGTTTGTAGGGGTACTCTTGGATATGAGTCATTTTTTGATTATTTGTGTGGATGAGGAATGAAAATAGAGTTGATTCTTTGTTATGTTGTGATCATACAATGAGTAGTGAACCATGTTGAGTACGAGTACACAATTTTATGTCTTTTTAGCTGTTGATTCTTACTTTGGCCACAACCCACTAACCATGTCATTGGGTTATGCATGGCTACTAGTTCATTATCCAAATTATTTTATGTGTTTTGTTCATTTTGGTTTATTTTTTTGTATTATTTCTTCCATTTTTAGTATTTGGTTGGTGTCAGTAATGATTTGGTTTAATTTTGGTTGTGTGCGTTGATTTTGATATGTGAAAATGGGTTTTTGGAAAAACTAGTCTTTTAAAAGGGAAATGGTTTTTGGAAGAGTAGTTTTCATAAAAGAAATTTATTTCTGGTTTGTCTTGTATTTGGAAAGTGGAATTTGACGTCTGAGATGATTATAAAATTATTTTTATATTTTAGAATGTGTCCATGGAATAACTATTCTTTGGATTTGGAATGAAACCGCGATGTCAAAAGGAGGATTCTGGTTTTGTTTTTTCTTTTTGGATAACAAGATGGTTGTTTTAGATTGAGGTGATCTTTTTTTCATTTTGATTGATGATGATTTTGGTTATGTGTTTTTCCTCACTTCAGAATATGCCTCCCAAAAATGACCCTAATGTTTCCAAAAAGTTCTATCTATTTATTGGATTTTCCTAGACTCCGAGAGAAATTTCAATGTTGAGACCTTCCTAAATCTTGCATGTTTTTTGTCTTGTTAAAGGACCTCTAGAGGTTGTACAATTCCTGCTGAAGTTTAGTGTATATCTAGATCATTGGGAACAACCAAAACTATGATAATGTGTGTTGTGTTAGGTTTATTTTAAGGCATAGATTTGAAAAAGTGAAATGTAATCTTCATGACATCATTGAATGATGGAATATATTAAGAGGAGATTAAGACCAATTTTTTATGGTTTTTTCATGAGGAGGTCAAGGTGAGGAATGTATAAGATCTCATGAGTATTCATCATGGAAAAAAATAGTGTATACCAATGTTGAAAGCATTATAAATATTGTCTCATTTTCCCCAAAGGTAAAATTGTAGGATATATTAATATTTTCTTTTTTACTTTTGGAATCTTCATTCGGAGATCAAGTAGTGAGACCTATACTCCTAGGATTATTGTTCGAGTGTTTTTTGGAAGACGCATTCTCAGTTGAGCTATATTTCATTGTGCATTCGATGGTAGGTGGTGATCATGATGGTTCCCCATCTTGCGAGAGGTTTTTGTTAGAGAAACCCAATCCTGAGAATGATCATTCATTAGCTCCAGCCTTTCATTTGTCAGATCACTCACTTTTTTGTTTTTAGTGCTATAATTTTGGGCTCTCTAAGATATATTTCAAAAATCCTCCAAAGGATATTTGTAAATGTGTCATTTTAATTCTTCTGAACAAATTATAAAGGAAGCTAGGTCAGAGGAGGATGTTTCAATCAGAGGATGTTAGCTCATAGATGTGAGGCAGTTGATGCTTTAAGAAATCATATATCTAGCCACATTCCCCAAAGTGAATATTGTGTGCAGTCGGGAATTGTAATGGGTTTGGGAAACCATAGTCCAATTTTTTTCTTCAATGTTTGAGTGGAGATGACTATTTCTTTGTAGTAGTTTAAACATATTTTGGGATCTCTACTTTGTTTTAATATGATGGGGGTTTTGTCTCTTTCAAAAATATAACGGGTTTTACTATTTTAATGTGAGTATTTTATTAGTAGTTAATTCTTGTGTACGCTTAGCCCCATTTTTCACATGTTATATATTCCATTCATGCTCGCTCTAGAGACGATTGAGTATTTTGGAGTTCGTGAATTGTGGTTTTATTTAAAGTTTAGTTTGAGTTCCTTCAATGAGTCTTACCCTTGTGCCGAGGGATTTTGGTTCATGTATAAAATTACCTATTGGTTATCCCATGGTGTCATTATTGAGAATCTTCAGTTTTGATGCTGGTGCGGCTTAGCATGCGTGGAGAACTTTGGGTTCGTGTGTGTTGGGTGTTCCCGCATTAAGCCAGTCTAATGTCATCCCAAGGTGATAGAAAAGTTCTTGTGGTGTGTAAAACCCACCAAATATCAGTGGTTCATTTCTTTTAACTTTCAATAAGAGTTTAATAGGTGTGAATTCTAGATTGAAAGGTCATCCGGGGATTTGTAGTTATATTTATATTTTTTTAGGTTTTGGGATTAAGGATTTTCCCTCTAATGTCTGGGTGATTTTCTGGGTGTGAATGTGTTTGTGGTCGTAGAAATTTCACACAATAACCAATAACATTCTTCTATTTTTATTTTTTATTTTCATTGGATCATTTGATTGTATTTTTTGTTGATTTCGGTGATTCAATATTTGAGTGTTGGTATTTTTTGGTTGAGTTTTTTTTCAAAAAATATAGAGTTTTGTGTTCAAATAAAGTGGAACATAGTTGGTGCATGGTTAGGGGAAACCATACACCCTGAACTATAAAACTGTGTGGTAAATATTCATTTTGAGTAGTAGATACCACACGGTTGGTGCACGTTTTGGAAAACTATATAGGATAACCGTGGGAAATTTCCCACTTTGTTAGTGAGCGGAAAATGGTTGGTGCATGATTTGAAAACCTATGCTTCCAAATTGTGTGAGTTTCCTAGGTAATTAAAAATTGAAAATGACCTCATTTCTTCTCTATGATTTTTCACGCTAATTTTCGATTTTTCACCCCAATTCAACCGAGGCACACCATGGGGGCCTCCTAGCTCCTCTTATCATTCCATCATTCCTCCACTGAACATTATTATTGTTTTATATAGACATTTTTTGGGTTTTTAATTGATTTCCACATCTCATGTGTCTTATCTATTATGTTCTTCATTTCTCATGACAGGGTTTCCTTCTCAGGCAAGAGTTAATAATTAAGGTTGATGTGTGGTTTGTTTTCATTTATTTTAGGGTGTTCAGATTGTTTTTTGGTTTGTATTCTACCTCCATACAATATTTCATCGCAAAAACACACCATTGAGGTCGGTGTTTCCATCAATTTATTTTATATAACATTATTTTGATTCTTTATCATTACTTTAATGTTTTCAAAATGTTATAATCTTTCTTATTATGTGTTAGAATATTTTTTTCTCTTTTCATGATTGGAAATTTTTGTGAAGTTATTTTCAAAGTGTTTTTTTAATTATAGTTATATTTACATATGAACAAGGTTTTTGAAATAAATTCAATTGAAAATGTAATGTGAAATTAGTTTTTTTGGGAGGTGGTTTCCTATGGTTATGTTTTGATAATGTGTATGGGATGAGAATCGGAAGTCATATGTGGGAATTGGTGACTTTTATATTGTGATGATTATGTGTGGAATTTTTTTTTGTTTTGAAAACTACTTATGGGTCTTTAAAAAGGGTTCTTGGTATATTTCTTGGATTTCTAGATGTGGGTCAATGTATGTTAGTCTAGGATATCTTAAATTAATATATAAGTTATTTTATACATTATATATGAATTTTGGATCATTTTGTAAATATGTGCTTTTTTAATGGTTTCCTGAGGCCCCTTACGCATGTTGATGTGAATTGTTTCTTCCTTAAACCATGGTTTTCTAAAGGCCACTCATTTCAATCTTTTTTATTTCTAAAATGCTCCATGGATTTATAAATTGTTCATTAGTGTTTCCTATGACTTTAAATGTGGTTTCAAATGTGTTTCCAAATGCATGGTCAGTTTGGAATTTTATGATATGGTTAAATAATAATTATCCTAAAGGGAAAAATGGGATTTTGTAAGGATCCTTGGTTTTTAAAATTTTAAAAATGACTATTTTAAATTATTCGCATGAAGGAAATATTGTATATTGACTTTCAAAATTTTTTCTAATTTTATTTGCAAATAAATTTTTATTGGAATTGTTAAGGTCCCAGTTGGAACTTTGTGTTGTATTTGAATATTTGGTTTTTATGTGAAGTGATGTGAATGATCAATTGGTACCTTATTATGTTTGGAAATTATTTTTTTGATGTCATGCGACATATGGTCCAAGTGGTAATCCTAGTATGTTTTAGAAAATTGATTGAAATATTGTTTTGCGTGAATGCACGATTAGTTTTTTAAAATGATTGGGAAATAGGTTTTTGAAACTTAAATGTTGTGGTGTCTAAATTGGAACTTGTGAATGTGAGATAGTGAGATGAGATCCACTATAGAGGATTCCCCAAGTGAGGGTTTTCACATAGGTGGTGTAATTGTTTGGGTTAGGAGACCATGATGGAAGTTGGTTACTTGAGTCATGCATGTGAGGATATTCCCATTGATCATGTAGTAGTTTCATAGTATTTCTATGTTTTATCTAGAGGGTTGAGTGATGGTTTCTTTTCATATCTGATTTGACAGGTTGTACCACCAAATAAGAGTTCATGTGGGATGTTCTACTAGATTGGAAAGTGTAATGTGGTGAGTTGGTTTGTATCTGTGTAGTTGCACTATATGTAGGAAGGTTGGTCTAAATTGAGTACATCATGAGACTGCATATAGAGATGTTTATAAAATTTTCATGATTATCTATATGTATATTCCATTTATTTATATGGAATGTGGGTATTTTCCATGATATTTTATATCTTTTTTTAATCCATTACCTCAACAATTCCCCCTTTTTTATCCGATATGGAATTGTATTATAGTTTTGGTTTTGAACTGGCATTTAGAGTGTAAAACTATTTTTGAAAACTAAAACTGCATGTGTCATTTTAAAAAATAAATTTTTTTGTAAAGCAATTTGTAGTGGCATAAAATTATTTAAAACATATTTTTTATTTATTTTCTTCTAGTGTTTGTGGAAAATATCATTAAGTGATATGCTTGGAATCTATGGTAAATATATACTGAGATATTTATGCTCACACCCTACTTGTTCCAGTCAAAATTGTTTTACCTGAGTTGTTTTTTAAGTTTAGGTTTTTGGATCATTTGTTTCCTTTGGAACTAGTTGGTCATGTGGTTGATGGTGACCATGATGTCAGGTGGATATCTTATTGCATGGTTGGGTTTTAGTTTTTTTGAGTTTTTTTTGTTTTTTATTTATTGTATCTAGGTCTATTTTTTATATTTATTAATGTTTATACATTATTTATATTATGTATTTAGTTTGATTAATGATATTGGTTGTCTCTTTTTGGGATAAATCATTCCCATTAGATTATTTTGATGCCCAAAATTAGTTTCTAGCTCGTGAGGATTGGGAACACGCTTTGAGCCTTATCTCGGTCCAGGTTGGATAGAAGCATAGAATGATTCGTTACCAAATGAAATCAGAGTAGGACCTTTTATTTGGGTTGTAAGGTAGATCATAGAATAGGACGATCAAAACATTAAAGGTACGCACATTATGGATATCTTAAAACCTTGATCAAACTGATCCTTGAGTTTCAAGGGGTCGTCCATGATTTTAGTATTTTTTTGGTTTGGGTGAAGGTGGAACAATAATGGAGGTGAGCATGTGTTAGGTTTTGATCGCATATAGTGTAGTAACCCATGTGGAGTCTGAGTACATGTTACTAGGTCCTCTTAGTTGTTGATTCTTACATTGGGAATGACCCACTAACTATGTCATTGGTTTATGCATGGGAACTATTTCCTCATCCTGGGTGTTTAATGTGATATGTTCATCTCAGTTGTTGTTTTTTGTTGTTATGATTTGTGACTTAGTTTGGATTTGGATGGCGTGAGTTGTTATTTGTTTTGATTTTGGTCAGAGTGTGATGATTTTGATTGTGGAAAAAAATTTCTTCGATGAATGGATATTTTAAAAAGGAAATGGTTTTTAGAAAAAAAATTTACAAATATAATAATTTTTTAATGGTTTGTGTTTCCAAATTTAAATTTTACATGTAAGTTGGATTAAAAAATTGTTTTTAGTATTGGGAATGTTTTCATAGAAGAAGGAAGGTTTGTATTTAGAATGAAATGTGGATTTTAAAAAGATGATTTTGTTTTTTTTGTTCTGTTTGTATTTTTATCCTGTTATTTTGTCCCGGGATGGTATTTTTTGTGTTTGGATCGATTTTGAAATCATTTTTGTGTTTTTATTCTTCTCAAAACATTACATGAAAAAATGTCACCAAATAATCCCATAAGTTCTGCCTAGTGGTTTTCTTTCCCTAGAATCCTGGTAGAGTGGTGAAGTCCTTCCCTTCTTGGTTGTTTCCCATTTTTCATGGTGACTGAGGTCTGGTTGAGGTAGTGTAATTTCATAAGGATGTATATAGTGTCTTTAGATCATTGGGAACACTAAAAATTGAGAGATTGTGTTCTATCTTGGGATTTTGTGAAGGCTTGGATTTAGAAATGTAGAAGGCAATCATCCCAACCCCATAACATTATGGAATGTCTTTAGAGGTGTTTATAACCAAATTTTTAGATGGTTTCTTCCTGTGGAGAAGTAGATTAAGAGAGTAAATTTTCTGAAAATTATTTGGAAATTCCAATAGATAGTGGAGGGATATCTTGACCACTTTAGTGAGATGGTCTACTTTTTCGTGGAGGTAGCATCAGGGGATCTATTGAATTCTCTTATTTGCATTTGGGGTCTTTATCCAGGGATCCAAGAGAAATCCCTATCCTCAAAATATCTTCATTTCATCAATTTTGTTGATGAAGCATTGTTATTTATGGTGTATTTTAGGGTGTAGTCGTTGATAGGTGGTTCTTGTGAAGCTTCCCCATCTAGAAAAAGGTGTATGCTGGAGGAACCTGCTCATGAGAAACCAATTTATTCTGTTTGGGCCACTCATTTTTCATATCAATCACATGTATACATTCAATATAATATATTTCGGTACTAGAATCCATCTGGTCAAAATCCTATAAAGGTTTTCCATCAATGTGGTTATTTGGGTCTTTTGGATAAATTCCACAGGATGTATTTCTAGAAGAGGATTATTGATTAGAGGAAGTCTACACATTAATGTGATGTTGTGGATACTTCAATACATCAAGGATCCAGCCAAAGGCCCCAATGTGGTGTTTTACCATAATAATGAATTTCTAAATGTGTGGGGATCATTCGCCCACTTTTTATCACCAATGTTTGAGTGAAGATGGTTAAAATTTCATTGTAGTGTTTTCTACACTATTGTGAGTTCCCCTTTGTTGTACAAAGAAGGATAGTTTGTCTCTTTTGGAATTATTTTAGGTGTTACTTTTTAAATGATAGAATGTAGTTATTAGTTCATTCATGTTTGTGGTTAGAAATTTTTTAAAATAGTTCCAGTTTCCAATAATGCTCTATTTAGATATTTTTGAATATTATAGAGTTGGTGAATTGTGGTTATTTTTTCTATTTGTTTCAAGTTCATTGCATGGGGTTTTCCCTTATTATGGAGTTTTTTTTGTTGAACATAAAAATTACAATGTGGGTTGTACCATTTTGGAATGGTTGATAGACCTTTTTTTTATGATGGTGTGTCTTAGATTATGTGGAAATGTTTGGGTATGTTAATGTTGGGAGTTCCCACATCAGAATGGTACAAAGTTGTGCTAAGGCGGTAGTCTTGTTATTTATATTGGGAGAACCATACTCATTTTGGTGGTAATTTTACTATTTTTATTAGATTTTATCCGGTGTGACAAGTGGAGTGAAATTTTACCATAGGATTCGTGGTTCCATTCATCTTTGTTCAGGTTTTGGGATTCAACATTGACCCTGATGTGGTTGGTTGTCTCTAAAGGGGAAGAAAGTGTTTGTCGTGGGAAGAAGTGTCACACCCTGACAATAGGATTTCATTTATTTTATTATTTTCATAGTGTTGGATCTTTTGGCCGTGATTTGGGTTGAGTTCTTGTTTTTATTTATTGTGTTTCGGAAGTTTTCGGTTGAAATTTTGGTAAACAAAATGGAGATTTTTGGCTTCACAACAAGTGGATCAAGGTCGGATCAATGTTAGGGGGAACCCTATGCACTCTACTAGGAAACCATGATGAATATGTTCATTTTGGGCAGTGGTGACTACATGGTTGGTGCATGATTTATAAAACCATGTGGCATGTTCCTATTGGATAGCGAGGGGCGCTGGGTTGGCACACAGTTTAGAAAACCATGCATTCAAACCATGTGATTTTCCCAAGAGATTAAATGTTAGAATTTACCTATTTTCCACTCCATTGTATTAATTCTCATTTGGGATTTTCCTACCCCATTTGACATTGATTCACCATGGAGGCCTCATAGCTTCTCCTCTTCTAACCTCTTTCATCCATAAAAGCTTCTTGATGGATCCTAGGTATGTTTCGGTCGGTTTATGGTTTATTTTATCATCTCATCATCTATATCCCTTATTTTCTTTGATTATCATGGTGGGGATTCCTTGTTTTATGAAACCAATGTGTTATGGTTGATCTGTGGTTTGTTTTGTTTGATGTTAGTGTCTGTGAATTGTTTCATGGGGTGTATTATCCCTCTTCCAAATTGTTTTCACATTCTCACAATGTTGAGATATATATGTTTCCATTAATGTATTGAAAATTATATACTATTTCTGGTGATGTGATATAATATTTTTTTTGTATTTTCATGATGTAAAATGGATGATAAATTGTTTCCAAAGGGTTTATTAAATTATACCAATATTTATATGCACAAAAGGTGTCAGATAAAACAAAATTGTTTTTTAAAAGTGAAACTGGATCTTTTGGGGGTGTTTACCATGTTTTATGTTTTGATAATATGGTTGGACATTTAATTGGATGTTTTATGTTGGAAATGGTGAACATTATTTGTTGATTCATATGTGTGGATTGTTTTGTTGGTTGGAAACCAAGTTATGTGTATTTATAAGGGTTTCTTAAATTATTTCATGTATTTTTATAAGAGTTTCAATGTATGATGGTTTAAAAAATTAGAAGTGGTTTAGGAATATGAAATGATGTGTTTCATTCTTCTAAAAATTAGTGGATTCATAATGGGTTTTTGAGTCCTACATTACCATTTGATAAACTATAGTTATTCCTTGAACCAAGATTTTCCAAATAATTTAAATTTGATTTTCTATTTCTAAAAAAGTTATTTTATTTCTAAATGGTGTGTTGGTCCTTTATGTGACTTTAAATTTTTTTTCAATGGTGTTTCCAAATGATTCACCCATTTGGAATATTAATTTTGTTTTGATTAATAATGTGAAAAGGGAATGATTTTCATTTTGTGAGTTGGGTTGGATTCTAAAATGATATAATGTCTGGTTTGGAACTATGAACCTAAAATTAGTGTTTTATATTGACATTGATAATGGTCTGGAAATATCTTTGTAAATTTTATGAATTTAAAATATTAAAGGCATGGTTGGATCATTGTGTGGTATTTTAAATGTTTGATTTGATGTGTAGTGTTGTGAAGTTCTGATTGGTATGTTCTGATGTTTGATAGTTTGTTTTCAAAATCTTCTGATGTATGGGATTTATGGGATTATTTGAATGTTTTGGAAAATAAATTTGAATCATGGGTAACTTGAAAGACCAATTGGTATTTTAAAATGTTTGTGGAAGTAGTTTTTCAGACATAAATTATGTGATGACCCAATTTGAACTTTTGAATAGATTATTGTGATATGGGAACTTCTTTGGGGGATTCCCCAATGTGTGGGGCATCACATAGGTGGTGTCAGTGTTTGGGTTAGGTAAGCATGGTGATAGTGGGTTTATTTGATTCACACATGTGAGGGCCTTGCAATCCACCATGTACTATACCCTTTTAATTATCTCTTGGTTCGAGTGATAGTTTGTTGTTGACCCTGATTAGATGGGTTATACCCATAGATTTATTGACAGGTAATGTGGGAAGTGCCATTGTATTTTCTAGTTTAGTTTTTCTAGTTTTTTATTATCTATGTAGTTCCATAATGTTTGGGTTGGTGAGATTGATTTGAGTACATCTAGGTATTTTCTCTATATATTTTTAGAAAATTCCTATGATTACCTTTTTGTATGTTCTATTTTTTTTGAATGTGAATAATTTCCCTGCAAGTTTATGTCTTATAATTTTGTTTCCTTTACTACATCATAACCCCCTTTTAGTCATCATGTATGGAATTGTATTTGTTTTTTATTTTTAAAGGGCTTTTGGAGTTTAAAACCATTATAAAAGATGAATGATGCCTATTTTGTTTTAAATGGTATTTTTGTAATGATTTGTTTGGTTACATGAAATAATTTAATTCCTATTTTTCATATTTATTTTAAACTATTTTTTTCACTACATTGGGATGGAAATGCATTTAATCTATGGGGATTACCGACTAATATTTTTAAGCTCACACCATACTGGTGCCACTCAACGTCGGTTGGGAAACTGTGTTTTGATGGTTCAGGTTTCTAGATCGTGTGTTTCCTTTGGAGAAGGCTGGTCTTACAGTTGGTGGTTCACATGAATATCATGGTTCATAGTTGTGATTTAGTCTTTATTTAATTTTTTTCATCAATTATCATATTTGGATAAGTTTTTTAAAATTATTGAAATTCAGTTGTTATTTTTTCATTCATGTCTAGATTGATTATTGAACATAATTGTATCATTCTGGGATTAATCATTACCATTTGTTTATTTTGATTATCATCACTAGTTTTAAGCCCATTGGGATCAAGGAAACCATTCAGGCCTTATTTCACACCCTTTCAGATGTCGATTTGGATTGAACTTCAATTTTTTCATGATAATGTTTGTGGTTTTGTTTATTTTATTCAATATAGTCCAAAACCAATGTTCTAAAAATAATACAAAAATTCTCCACTTGTTTCCTATATAATCCCACCAAATATCCCATTTCTCTTCCATAAAAAAAATTTAATGATAATTATTATTATATTTCCTCTCTATATTACACCCAAGGTTCCCCTGATCACTCAAGAAGCTCCTCCCATGCATTTGGAGTCACACTCTCAAATAAGGGACCCCTATCTCCTCTATTCAACTCATGAATCATCTGCATCTTATATATTTTGTTTCCAATTGATAATGTTGGTATATGTTCTTCCATATCCCCATTTCATGAAATTTTTTATATTAATTATTAGATACCCATTTCACTATGATTAATCACTACCATTTACATTTATGTACACCTATTACCATGCCAAAATTTAGTAAGGGAACCAAAACATCTCTTCCTAATTCATGATTCTTTATTACTGTATG
The DNA here is from genome assembly GCA_963277665.1 of Viscum album. Classification (NCBI taxonomy): domain Eukaryota; kingdom Viridiplantae; phylum Streptophyta; class Magnoliopsida; order Santalales; family Viscaceae; genus Viscum; species Viscum album. The sequence goes on from OY728119.1 coordinate 1,293,567,133, forward strand.
CCTTCTATTTCCAATTCATAATGTAGGGATATGTCATTCCATATCACTATTACTTCAAAGTTGATTTAAAAATGACTATAGACCCCTTTATCTCTTATCAACTAATTTTAGGAAATTGTAAGTGACGTGGTTATGATGTCAAAACTCTACTATAATCTTCCATTCCAAAACAATTGTATAGTAAATACCATACCCATTTCCAATCAATGGTGTTCAATTATATACATTAATACTTATTTGAGTTGGGAATTACTTGTTTTTTTCCGCACTCCTTGATTGTGGAATAATATTTGATGATGAATGAATCTATGTTTAATGATCTATGTGGAACATATAATCCTGAGAATGATATTAATGTAAAATGTGCACCCATAATTATATAATAATCTAATGAATTTTGTTATGTTTAGTCTCATGAGATATTATGTTGTCATAGGGAGTGCACCTAGTTACATTATGGGATACTTTCTATCATGATGTCTTGGCTTTTTTCCTTTAACAATGTTTATGATGTAGTCTTTTAAGTTATTGCCACATTTCCCATGTGCCCTTATATGATTATAATTCTATACCATCTCTCATTGTTAATGTTTATTATTTATAATCATTTTATTCCCCATTTTTATTCCCATTTTCTACCATGTATCACCTTATGCAATGTTTATTCCCTTACTAGGAATTATAGCTCACCCATTTCATATGTATTTCCCCAGCTTGTCCCGTGGAGTTTTAAAATCAATGCCATTTTAGAAGTATGTTAAATAAGTTTTCAATAATTGTTTTGTAACCTATCTTCAAGATTTTATTTTATGTACCTAATTAACAATGACACTAGACATCACTATCTTTAGATTTTAATTAAGTGTAACCATCTGTAATAAATAATGTGTTAATGTGAAATAAATAGTCAACTTTCTATAGTTGTTATTAGAGGAAACATTTATTTTTATTGGTTTTAGTTTCATAAAACTCTATAGAATGCCTTAAGGATGAGAATAAGAATAAAAAACATAACTAAATTTTGGTATGTATAAAGAAATTGGTTTATCATGAAAATACATCCATTTCTCGATACTATGTGTGGTTGTGGTTCTGGAACAAATATACCCAACTGTAACAACTCTAACAAGGTTTGTCAATCTCGACTTAGTGTAACCTAGTATAATAAAATGGGCCTTACTACACACCTAGTTTTACCTTCTCTGAAGATATTCTTTGGAAAATTTATAAGCTCAATACGAACCACTATTATTGGAAGAAAATATAACCTTAAATTTATATGTTTTGAAATAGATCATGGATAACATAGATTGAATCCTTTAAATTTATATGTTAATGAAATAAATGATTATTATCCCTTTAATGTAATTAAATTACAATTAATGTGTTTAATAGTTTAAAAATAGTCTTCTCTAATGTTACCATTATTATATCCAATGACTATAAATAAGAGGAATAAGGTAAACAATCAATGTGATAGGAAATGTGATGACTACCCCCATTGAGATACACGACCAGATAGATGCATGAATTCCAATGTTTGTGATGATAATCTCTCACCTGACATAGGTTTTTGAAATAATCTTGTACCGGTATTAGCACCCAAATCCCCATAAAAATGAACAAAATTCAATTGATAGAATTATGGAATAAAGACATGTGATTTTCAATAGATCGCCTGATCCCTTGATTGTGGAACAATGGATCAACTCCATTGAGAAAATAATCTCCATCCTTCAATGTTATGAACAAGATAAGGGTATAATGGCTATTTTTCATGTGAAAGGAGAATCTAATAATTAGGAACATTTATCAAAATATAATGCCTAATGAAGATATCAAATATATTGGGAGGAATGAATTCATGGAAAAAAATTTTGAAAAAAATTTTCCTCAAACTCTCAAATTAAAATGGAAACGAATTTCATTTCGCTGAAGAAAAAATGAAAAAAAATATTTAAGGGTGTATAAAGAAATACTCACAAGACATTCATGGTATGCCTATGTATTTTTTTTTTCCTAAATGGATTTTCGACCACTTCTTATGTGGGAAAAAGAAATTATATGAAATTCTCGTATGATCTATGGATTTGATAGCCATGTGAAACATTTCTAATGCTCCCTCAAATTTCTTATGGTGATCAGTGAATATTTAGGGTATCATGGGGATAATAATAAAAAAGTATTGAATAATTATTAAGGTCTAATGATTAATTATAGCAATGCTAAGAAATTTTAGCATTACATTTTTCAATGGTGTAGAAAGAATAATCCCAGAAATTACCTATATGGGGGTGAGGAAATGCATTAGGTGTGGCAAGGAAGGGAACCTAGCTTTCCATTGAAAAAAACATAAACCCACTAATTCAATTGAGGAAATCAATACTCCTATCATCCCAATGTGATGTTTTAATTTCTTCAACTACAAGGATCCATTTAATAGTGAAATTCAATTCACTATGGCAAGGGTTTTCAAAGACAACCAAAAACCTCACATGAAGATAGGGAGAGCATTTTCCATCACAACTACTGAGGTGGATCCCGACATCAAAGTGGTGATAGGTATGCTAGGTCTTTATTCATGTATTTTGGACATTATTTTTCATTATGGATCTATTTATTCATTTATATCAATAATTCTTAGTGGAAATATTACAACTATAAGGCCCCAACCTTAAACCTTACTTAATATTGAATTAAATGAATAATTCAAATTGATGATCTTTTTAGGTTGAGAGTCTTATAGAATTAGATCTTAACTATTACATCTCCAAAGATTACAAAGTAGACACTTCTACTAAGTTTCCATAAAATAAAAACTCTTAAAAAGACACATGTCTAGTTCCATGTTTTAGACAGCCTGACATTTCCTTGATCCCATCCTTGGCCCTATTCAACTTTATGCCCTATGAAAAACATTTCAAAAAATGTGGGATTAGCATAAAAAGCTCAGCAAGGGATACACAATGAATGAAAACTGTTAGTTTTTCAAAGCAACAAGTAAACCATGTATACTTTATCAATGTAATAACTTTTACCATTAGGAAGTTGTAAAAAATCATCACTGAATAAAATATCATTACTTACCCATTTGTAACCAAACGATTACCATAAAACCCATATAAAGAAAACATAATATGTAAAGGTAACTTGGGAAATAAACATACTTAAATGGAATAACCATACGGTCGACTTCTACACATACTTAATGGAATATCCATACGGCCGAATTCCATACCCAATGCATTGGAGGTTAGAACGTAACCACCCATCCTGGTATTCACAGCACCACCCGTCATATGGTTTATCATGCAACCACCCATAAAATGTCCACATAATATCATTACACTTAAAATAATCAAAATATAAACATTTCAATAACAAAATTTCATTTTCAATCACAATAGTTAATTCCAATATATTGAATCAATCAATCCATTTTCAAAAACCATTTAAAAGAGATTTTTGAATCAAACTGTCCCATACCACTTTTAGGATTTTAATAGAATTTTAATTTTACAACATTAATGTCCATATAAATAAAAACTGAAAACCATTTCTAAAACATAGACATTAAAGATAACGATTTAGAATAATAAATCTTTAAAACATTTAAGACGATATTTTTGTTCGAGTTTTTTACAAAATGAGAGACTCCTGAATACAAATAATTACAGAATAACATTTAATAATAACATTATAATATCATGAGAATAAAGGGATTCATGATATAATATGTCAAAGGACAATATACACACCATATAAGAGTGAATTTGTGCATAACAACAGTGAAGTCTCAATGGAAATGTAAATTGAGATGAAATCCATTATAAAGATGGTATCCTTAAATTAAGGATAAATCTATCACACAATTATGTGTGAGAAATATTAAATACACCCAATATAAGTGGATATTAAATGAAAAACAATCATAGGTCATTCACACATATTCATAGCATGACATGTTCAAGAAGTACTGGTTGAACCCAAAGAAATCGAAATTGGGTTAAGACGTTCCTTTTTAAAAATTCAATAGCCTAACGGCTTCACTTCAAAATTCAGAAAATTATTCGATGAGAGAGAGAATAATATCTCATCACTTGGACATAAAATTTACATCGATAAGGATATATAAGAACATATCCCAACATAATAAGATGTAAATTAATAGACATAACAAAAGAAGTCTTTTAAAAAGAGGAGGGTGAAAGGTCCTCTTACTGAGTTGGGTAGCTTTCGAAACGTACACCCCATGGAAGAAGGGTCATACAATGAAGATGTAAATACCCATAAATTAAATTATACTACACAAAGTGTATAATAATGGGCATTACATACACCTCTTAAAGGAAATAGTGGCAAACGTAGCATAAATGTCACGGAAATAAAAGTGAGATGAAAAATCCCTTACGAAAACTCGACAGCCTAACGACGCCACATAAAACATCCAAAAATGGATTGATGAGATAAAAATGGGTCTCTCATCATATGAACATAAAACGTACAGAAAGGGTAATATAATAGAACATCCCCAAACATAATAAAGATGATATTAAAGGAAATGACATAAAAGAGAGTTCTTAAAAAAAAGAGGTTGGATCCCTTACCTCATGTCCGACATGACTTGATCGTTTTTTAATCTCCTGAATAATAAACATGAGTAAATTTATACTTTCTTAAGAACCTTTTTCAAGTTCATTATTCGTTTTATATCAGTTATTACCATGTCATGAACACTATGTTATTATTTAAGTTAATAATGGCCATTTTAACGATCATTGGTACTTGAGTCAAAAATAAACTCTTTATAATTACAAGGTTTTCATGTCGTAAGATATCCATTATATCCCAAATTATATTAATGATGTAGATATCATATATATCATTTATATCCAGTATATGCATGAATTTATGATATTACATAACATTTAGATGTAAGAAATGAAATGCACCGTTCATGGAGACGAAAAGTCGTACATACGCATTAATGCTACTTCCATTTCTATTTCATATTTAATGGAATTAAAACATAATGATACATAATAGTATTTTAATTCCAGTATGGTATAATATATAATATAATTAAATTTATCCTTTATATGTACCGCATATGGTATTAACGAATCAAATCACTTTGAGGGGGCGGTAGTCCGCACTTCCTAAAATGAAGATATTGTGTATACCCATAATGGAAGCCATAAAGGTATGCCATAAATGAAAAACACAGAAGCTTAAGTAAAACATAAACATATTATATATCATATATAAATATAGTTACATCTTAATGTCCACTTTTGAAGGTGTTATATGAGTGTTGAACAATCATCGTTTCGTGAGGCAGAAATTCACCATCCACAGAAACTATATGTTCTTTAACCATTAGATGTAGTTGTGTGTAAGTGTAGCTCTAATACTTATTATAACAACATCCTAGTATATGTATTATACTGGTTTTGTTAAAAAAGAAATTAATAAAATAGTTTAAAGGGTTGGAGAACCAAAATAAAACAAAAGAACACAAGAGAGGACACTACCTTTAAATCGGGTTACTCTCTTTGATTTGAGCTCAAAGGCTTCCTTGGAAAGGATTATCCCCAAAGTGAGGCTTCAATGATGAAGATAGGTATGTGGAGAGATGAAATGGGTGGGGGTTGGCCGAGCCAATGGATTGAGAGGTGTGTGTAAGGTGGTAGAGGTGGGGGCCTTTTATAAGAGGAGAGGAGGGGCACTCTTGGAAAGTAAAACAATGATACTTTATTTTAAAACGATTTTCTTATTTAAAATGTCCCACATTGATATAAATAAAGGATAAGGTGGTATGGGTTAGAAATATACCCAACCAATAGGTTTTTGACATGTGTAAGTCTTAGATTTCACATTATATTTTCATTTTAATTAAATCGTTAAATAATTAGGTAATCGCTGCATCATCATTGTGACATAAATAATTAAATTTATATAGTGTCTAAAAATTATAAAAAAAATATCATGTTGTATGAAATAGTTTTAGCTTTCTATTGAATATTTATAGTCAAAAAAATGACTTCTATAACCCCATGTAAAAATTGTTTTAGTAAAACAACACATGTTTGTGACATTTTAAATTTAACTTTAAATAAAAAGTTATTTATGTCATTCTCCTACCAAAGTGGCTCCAAGGGGTCCCCAAGTTGACCCATGAATTTTCTTGGTCGTCCATGACACATCCAATTAGGATAGGATATGTTTCTAGGTCATTTCATATTATTAAAGCATTATTTTTACCTTAAATTACACTAATTACCTTTAATCGCGATTAATAAAACATAGAAATTACTATCCACCAATAATTATTTTAATCTCATTGAACCACATTTTACTTTTTAATGACAACCATGTATGTCTGATTTTTGAAAATCAAAGCACAGAAGTGGAAAAGTTTCATTTAAACAAGAAATCAGTTTTTTAAGTACCACTTAGTGGTTTCACTATTCATCAAAAATTGATGTTTTCCAGAAAAATACCAATAATTCACCCTAAGCTATATTTTATATTCTGAATTGAAAAATGATGTATATTTTAAAAAATTCATGAAATATAAGTTTCATTAATTAATTTAATAATTAATTCTCTCTGTCAGAGCAAATAGCGTGTTTTTATGAAACAATAAGAATCAAAAGATTGACACTAGTTTAAGTCTGATTTCAAAGTGAAATTAATCCCAACAGCCACTATTGGATTAAATGGTAAAAATATATTCTAATTTCACTTTAAAACCAATTCAAAAGATAATCTAATAATATAAATAAATTATATTAAAAAGAGTTTTTGAATTAAAATACAACATTTTTCACTATTCATTAAGAAATGAACTTTATCGGAAAAATACAAAAAATTACACAAAGTAAATTTTGATGTCCCGATTCTAAAAAACAAATTTTATTTTGTCAAATATAACACATAAAATTGTCAAATAGTGGATTTATATGAGGTTCATCATCAAAAGGCGGTTAATCGACCTTTTAAAGAACATTAGAATATTTACGCTTAAAATTGGATTCATTCACATTTTAAGCCTCTAACATTTATTGGATAAAAGTAAAAATATTTTACAAACCTATATAATCATTTTTTAGTTAGTTCTATTCATTCCCTCCATTACAATGACTAGGTGATAATAATATTATTTTATTATTAGATTGCATTATATGATTTCAAAGGAACTCGTTGTCGCCTATTGGATATGCAATCAAGCATAGAGTTCCCTTTAAAGTAATATTAATATTTTATTCAAAAATATGTATAAATATAAAAATGTCATATTCTTTATTTACCTAGGGTGTTACATCCTTCACCCCTTTTGGGAATTGCGTCCTCACAATTTCAAAATTGGGAATGGAAACACCATTGAAAGTCCCACATCGGAAAATGAGTAAATTAAACTATCACATTAAAAGAAAGAAAGGGAATTACAAAGGTCACCTGAGTTAACCCATACTAGGATTCCATGTATGAAAATATGGATATGGAGGAAAAAACAAGGGGTCATGTTCTGATGGAGAGTGATAGTAAACATGTCTAGGAGAAAATTAACCATAAGAAAATCACAAACTTGTGATTGGTTAAATGGTATTGGATTCCCCAGTAGGAAAAGTTAACAGACAACATTTTTGTTTTAACTTAATCTTCATTGAGGAATTTATTTTTGAGATTAACTAAAACAAAAGGAAACATAGTTACTTGTCATGTTGACTTTCATCTTTTACTAGATTTCTTTCATTACCTCATTGTTTCTCCAAAAGATGAGTATTTAGGATGACTTCTTTATATTAAGAGAGGTATAATAAACTTCTAGAGAATCACCTAATCCAAAAAAGATAACTATATACTTCCCATGTCTTTAGAAAATAACCAAAACTTAAACCAAAAGGTTAGTATGAGATCAGATAATCCACAAAAGTATAATCCTTTATTAAAATAAAATCTATTGTTAATCTCCAAAATTTGCCAAAAAAAACCAAAGTTCAACGAAGACCATTCGATAAACTATTGTCCATAAAATTCTTCAAAGTAATCCAAACTAATATTGAAACCCAAATATTGGAAGGATTTAATCACATTGTCTTCCAAGGTACAAATTAACTTTTATCTCCAAATAACATCAGTTGCTCTTAATTTCTCATATTGAAAAGTAATTAACCTAATCACATATCCTTAATGATAGGTTAATCATTTCGATAGATAACCCAAAATAAAAATACTCTTGATTCCTAAAATAACCTAATTAAATAATTAGTCAAAATAACCAGGGAATTCACGTAGTCCAGTGGTAGGTGATAAATACCAGTCGAACTTTGGTGTTGGTTCAATTCCCGCAGCTTTGTCTGACGCGACGGGTTGCCACACGGTCTACGTGTTGTCCTTTTTCCAAAACTACATATTTCTTAAAAAATTCCCCAAAATGAGATAGAATCTTCAAAAATGATCATAACATATTTTAACCTCAAGTTTATCTCATGCCTTTAATTTTCCATCATAATATATAATTACCCATAATTACCTCAAAAGAAAGGATCATATAAACGCTAATCGTTACCTTTATAATTATTACCGGAACTTCCACATCGATTGGTCATCTCATACATGATGCATTATAGAACCTACCAAGGTTCAAGTGGTTGATCATGACTCCTCGATAGTTGGTTTAGAACAACCATGAGTTTCCTCATTGAATCCCCATTTCATCCAGTCTCTTAATCAGAGAACCACCACAGTTTCCTTCAAAACTATTGTCACTTTGGTGGCTGCTAGATACATCCATTCACTAAAAACATAAATGTCAGTGTGAGTATATCAAAAAAACCATCATGTACTAATGAGGAAGATAAACACTAAGATATACTTACTCATTCACGTTATCTAAAACTAGGACTCTTTTTGAAATCCTAACCATTATGGTAATGTTACTTATGCCTAGAGAATACCCTAACCTCTATAGTTATCTAAACCAACCTCTGATACCAACTATAAGGCCCCGGACTTAAACCTTACTCAATATTGAATTAAATGAATAATTCACATTTAGGATCTTTTCATGTTTAGAGTTTTATAGAATTAGATCTTAACTATTACATCTCTAAAGATTTCAATGTAGACACATCCACTAAGATTCCATAAAATAAAAACTCTTAAAAAGAAACATGTCTAGTTTCATGTTTTAGACAGCCTGACATTTCCTTGATCCCATCCTTGGCCCTAATCAACTTTATATCATGTGAAAAAAATTTCAAAAAAACATGTGAAGAGAATAAAAAGCTCAGAAAGGGATACACAAAGAATGAAAACTGTTAGTTTTTCAAAGCAACAAGTAAACCATGTATACTTTATCAAAGTAATACCTTTCACCTTTAGGAAGTAGTAAAAACTCTTCACTAAATAAAATATCATTACTTACCCATTTGTAACCAAACGATTATCAAAAAACCCATATGAAGAACACATAACATAAAAAGGTAACTTGGGACATAAAAATACTTAAATTGAATAACCATACGGTCAACTTCCACACATAATTAATGGAATAGCCATACAGCCGACTTCCATACCCAATGCATTGGAGTTTATAACATAACCACTCGTCCTGGTATTCACGGCACCACCCGTCATATGATTTATCACATAACCACCCGTAAAATGTCCACGTACCATCATTACACTTAAAATATTGAAAATATAAACATTTCAATAACAACATTTCATTTGCAATCACAATAGGTAATTCCAAGATATTTAATCAATCAATCCATTTTCAAAAACCATTTGAAATAGATTTTTGAATCAAACTATCCCATACCACATTGAAGCTTTTAATGGAATTGTAATTTTACCACATTAATGTTCATATAAATAAATACTGAAAACCATTTCGAAAACATGGACATTAAAGATAAAGATTTAGAATAATAAAACTTTAAAACATTTAATACGATATTTTTTTAAAGAGTTTTTAACAAAATGAGAGACTCTTGAATACAAATAATTGCGGAATAACATTTAATTATAACTTTATAATATCATGAGAATAAAGGGATTCATGATATAATGTGTTAAAGGTCAGTATATACACCATGTAAGAGTGAATTGGTGCATAACAACAATGAAGTCTCAATGGAAATGTAAATTGAGATGAAATCCATTATAAAGATGGTATCCTTAAATTAAGGATAATTCTATCACATAATTATGTGTGAGAAATATAAATACACGAAATATAAGTGAATATTAAGTGTGAATGAATAAGAGGTAATTCACACATATTCATAGGATGACATGTTCAATAAGTATTGGTTGAACCCAATGAAATCGAAATTGGGTTAAGTCGTTCCCTTGTAAAAATTCGATAGCCTAACGGCGTCACTTCAAAATACAGAAAATTAGTCGATGAGAGCGAGAATAGTATCTCATCACTTCGACATAAAATTTACATCAATAAGAATATATAAGAACATATCCCAAAATAATAATATGTAAATTAAAATACATAACAAAAGAAGTCTTTTAAAAATAGGAGGGTGAAAGGTCCCCTTGCCGAGTTGGGTAACTTTCGAAACATACACCCCATGGAATAAGGGTCATACAATGAAGATTTAAAATACCATAAATGAAATTATACTACACAATGTGTATAATAATGGGAAGTACATACACCACTCAAATTAAATAGTGGCAAACATAGCATAAATGTCACAGGAATAAAAGTGAGATGAAAAATCCCTTACGAAAACTCGGTAGCCTAACGACACCACTTAAAACATCCAAAAATTGATTGATGACATCAAAAAGGGTCTCTCATCATATGAACATAAAAATTACAGTAAGGGGAATATAATAGACCATTCCTAAAACATAATAAAGATGAGCTTAAAGGAAATGACATAAATGAGAGTGCTTAAAAAAAGAGAGTTTGGATCCCTTACCTCGTGTCCGACATGACTCGATCGTTATTTAATCTCCTGAATAATAAACATGAGTTAATTTATACTTGCTTAAGAACCTTTTTCAAGTTCATTATTCCTTTAATATCACTTATTACCATGTCATGAACACTATGTTATTATTTAAGTTAATAACGGTCGTTTTAACGATCATTGGTACTTGAGTCAAAAATAAACTCTTTATAATTACAAGCTGTTCATGTGGTAAGATATCCATTATATCAAGATTTATATTCATGATTTATATATCATATATATCATATATATTCATTATATTAATGCATTTATAGTATTACATAACATTTATAGGTTAGAAATGAAATGCACCGTTCATGGAGAGAGTAAGCCGTACGTACGCATGAACGCTACTTCCATTTCTATTTCATATTTAATGGAATTAAAACATATTTATACATAATATTTTTTTTGATTCCAGTATGGTATAATATATAATATCATTAAAGTTATCCTTTATATGTACCACATATGGTATTAACAAATCAAATCACTTTGAGGGGGCGGTAGTCCGCACTTCCTAAAATGGAGATATCACGTATACCCATAATGGAAGCCATAAAGGTATGCCATAAATGAAAAATACAAAAGTTTAAGTAAAGCATAAAAATATTATATATCATATATAAATATAGTGACATCTTGATGGCCACCTTTGAAGGTGTTATATGAGTGTTGAACAATCATCGTTTCGTGAGGCAGAAATTCTCCATCCACAGAAACAGTATGTTCTTTAACCATTAGATGTAGGTGTGTGTAAGTGTATCTAGAATCCTTCTTATGAAAACATCCTAGTATATGGGGGATACTTGTTTTGTTACAATGTAAATGAATAAAAGAGATTATAGGGTTGGAGAAGCAAAATAAAACAAAATAACACAAGAGAGGACACTACCTTTAAATCTGGTAAATCATTTTGATTTGAGCTCAAGGGCTTCCTTAGAAAGGATTCTGACCAAAGTTAGGCTACAATGATGAATAGAGGGATGTGGAGAGATTCAATGGGTAGGGGTTGTCCGAGCCAAAGGCTTTAGAGGTGTGTGTAAGGTGGTAGAGGTGGAGGACTTTTATAAGAGGAGAGGAGGGGCACTCTTGGAAAGTAAAGAAATGTTACTTTATTATAAAAAGATTTTCGGATTTAAAAGGTACTAAATTGATATAATTATTGGATAAGGTGATAATGGTTCAAAATGAACCCAACCAATAGGTTTTTGACATGTTTAGGTCTTAGATTTTACATTATCTTTTCATTTTATTTAAATCGTTAAATAATGAGTTAATCATTGCATCATCATTGTGTCATAAATAATATAATTTATTTAGTGTCTAAAAATTATAAAAAAATATCGTGATGTAGGAAATATTTTTATATTTCTAATGAATATTTATTGTAAAAAATATGACTTGTATAACCCCATGTAAAAATTGTTTTAGTAAAACAACACAAGTTTGTGACATTTTAATTTTAACTTTAAATAAAAAGTTATTTATGTCATTTTCCTACCAAAATGGCTCCATGGGGTCCCCAAGTTTACCCATGGATGTTCTTGGTCGTCCATGACACATCCAATGAGGGTAGGACATGTGTCTAGGTCATTTTATATTATTAAAGAATTATTTTTACCTTAAATTACACTAATTACCTTTAATCGCGATAAATAAAACTTAAAAATTACTAATCACCAAAAATTATTTTATTCTCATTGAACCACATTTTACTTCTTAATGAAAACCATGTATATCGGATTTTTTTAAATAAAATCACCGAAGTGGCAAAGTTTCAATTAAACGAAAAATCAGTTTTTTAAGTACCACTTAGTGGTTTCACTATTCATCAAGAATTGAAGTTTTCCAGAAAAATACCATAAATTCACCCTATGATATAATTGATATTCCGAATTCAAAAATGATGTCTATTTTAAAAAATTCAAAAAATATAAGTTTCATTAATTAATTTAATAATTAATTCCCGCTGTCAGAGAAAATAGCGTGTTTTTATGAAACAATAAGTATCAAAAGATTGCCACTAGTTTAAGTCCGATTTCAGAGTGAAATTAATTCCTACGACCACTATTGGATTAAATGGTAAAAATATATTCTAATTTCACTTTAAAAAAAATCAAAAGTTAATATAATCATATAAATAAATTAGATTAAAAAGAGGGTTTGAATTAAAATTCAACATTTTTCACTATTCATTAAAAAATGAACTTTATCGGAAAAATACCAAAAATTTACCCAAAGTAAATTTTGATGTCCTGATTCTAAAAAAGAATTTTATTTTGTCAAATATAACACATAAAATTTTCAAAAAGTTGATATAAAGTGGTTCGCCATCAAAAGGCGGTTAATTGACCTTTTAAAGAATATTAGAATATTTACGCTTAATATTGGATTCATTCACATTTTAAGACTCTAACATTTATTGGATAAAAGTAAAAATATTTGACAAACATATATAATAATTTTGTAGTTAGTTCCATTAATTCCCTCCATTACAACGACTAGGCGTTAATAATATTATTTTATTATTAGATTGTAAAGTAAGATTTCAAAGGAACTCGTTTTCACGTATTGGGTACGCCATCGAGCATAGCATTCCCATTAAATTAATATTAATATTTTATTCACAAATATGGATAAATATAAAAGTTTCATATTCTTTATTTACCTGGGTTGTTACAAAAAATCCTTCACAAATCATGGTAGTGGAGTTATTGTTGAAAATGGAAAATGAGGCAATTACTAAATACTATGTTTATAAATCTTCCACTATGAAAATTTTTGGACTAAACATCCCAAAAAACTATGTGATTATACCTTTGGTGGAATCTGATTCAATAATAGTTATGGATATTCTTTCCTTATAAAGAGTCAAACGAAAAGTATCTTAGAAGGAATCACACTCCATATTGTGAATTGACCTAGGATTTTTTACAACTGAAAGTGGGAACATGAAACTTTTATATAACCAACATCAAAATAAAGGATATTATTTCCCTATGAGAAAATATATCTTTCTAAAATTATTTATTATAAGGAATGAATCGTCCTTGAAGACATGAATTTTGTGAGGGAATATAATGATGTGATTCCAAAGGGATTTCTTAGTCTTCATCTTAGTCGAGAGGCAGAATCTTCAGTTGAGATTATACATGGGGTTTTATCATTATCTCAGACTCCATATAGAATGGGTATGGTGGATCATGAAGAGATGATGAAACAACTACCTGAGAATAAAAATAATGTATTCGTACGACCAGGTTCTTCACTATAGGGTGCACTAGTCCTATTCAACATAAATTAGGATGGGTCAATGCACATTAGTATTGATTATCATGAGCTCAACAGGATCATGAGAATTAATATGTAACCTCTTCTATAGCTTGGTGATATTTTCAGTAAACAACATGGATCACAATAATTCTACAAGGTGGATCTATAGTTTGGATGAGACCATGTTAGGGTTACAGAAGAGGATATCCCCAAGATAGTTATTTGTACAATGTACAAGAATAACGATTTCATAATAATTCCATTCAGTCTCACTAATTCTATAGCAATATTCATGGATATAATCTAATAATATATTTATGGATTATCATGAAAAAAATCATAAGATATATAAATAATATTCTAATATACTAAAAACGTGAGGATCATGTGGGGAATATCATTATTTCACGAAATACCTTATGAAATAATAATATTACTACAAAGTAATGAAAATGTGAGTTATGGTTAAAGGAAGTCTCATTATTGGGAAATATAATCACACGAAATGGGATATCTAAGTAATCTAAAAAAATTTAATTAAACTGAAGGACGGATGAGGCCAACATCTCTGATAGATATCAGTAGCTTCCTTGGATTATATGGGAACTATATTTGATTTCTAAGAAAACATCTCGCAAATTTTAAACTCTCAAACAAAGATAACATAGAAGGGAGTATAATTTTCATAGAATTATGAATGCAAAGAGAGATGAAAAGAAGGACTGCCACTAAACATATACTCTCACTACCCACAAGTGTACAACTTTTTGTTGTATTTAGTGATGCTTTGAAGAAGGGATTAGGTTTTTTGTTAATGAAGAATCAAAAATACATATCATATTCTTCAAGTTAGTTGATAGTTTATGAATAAAACATCCCAACACATGATCTGGAGTGGTATGAAATAATATTATCTTTGAAAATATAGTGGCATTATCACTTTGGGTTTAATTGTGAAATATATACATATCACAAAAGCCTCAAATATATACTCAAACGGAAAAATATCAATATGCGCCAACAAAGATTATTATAGATAATCAAGGAATATTACTTCTCAATTCACTACCATCGTG
Source organism: Viscum album (assembly GCA_963277665.1). Taxonomy (NCBI): domain Eukaryota; kingdom Viridiplantae; phylum Streptophyta; class Magnoliopsida; order Santalales; family Viscaceae; genus Viscum; species Viscum album. The sequence goes on from OY728119.1 coordinate 1,293,582,473, forward strand.
GGAAAGAGAATAATGTGTCAGACTCTCCACGTAGGAAGTATCACACAATTATATTATTTGTGATAATTGAGAGGGATCTAATCTTCTTTAATTAAAAAATGATGTCCATGGGAATCATTATAGAAGGAACATCATCAATAATTTCAATAATTATTTATCAACCATCCCTTATGAAGAAGTTATATTATGATCAAAGTGATGGTTTGGGAATTTAGAAGAAATTGTAAAATATTAAAAAAATGTAAATCCTTAATGATAAACATTAATGAAGAAGCTTTTGCAAAATAAAGTTCAAGACTATGTGTACCATAAAATGAAGAGTTAATTAATGAGTTGTTGGATAATGCACATAGTTATACCTTCTAGATAAATCCTATTGGAAAAAATATGTACGGGGATATCTAAGAGAACTATTGGTGGGATAATATGAAGATGGAGATCAATGGGTATAAATCAAGATGTCTTGTATGTCTTCCAGTGAAAGAAGAAAGTAAATAATACATGGGTATAATTAAACCATTACCCATACCTACATTGCTGTGGGAAAGTATCACCATGGTATGTGTCCCCGGTCCTCCAAGGAAATTGGGATGGAATAATTCTCTTTGGGTTGTGGTGGATCATCTTACAAATATTTCACACTTCATTGCGATTTTGGAGGATATATCACTAGATCAAATTGCACAGATATACATTCAAGAAGTGGTAAGGATGAATTGTGTACCACTATCGATTATATCTGATTGAGATCCAAGATTCACCTATTTATTCTGGAAGTTAATAACATGATATAATTATTTAGTTAAACATCAAAATTACTTATCACACCTAAATAATGAATAATATTATCAAATTATCTTGAAATTGTAGGAGATGTTCAAAGCATACTCAATTGACATTGAAGGAGGATGGGACCAACATCTTACTCTAGTCTATTTCTCAAACAACAATAGTTTCCAATTGAGAATTTAAATGAATACCTAACAATCCATTTTAAGTAAGAGTTTAAGAACAACTCCATTCTAGGATGAATTTATATAAATAAAACTACTAGGTCATAGAGTGGTTAATGAAATGGTTGAAAAGGTGAAAACCATTCAGCATCACATCATGGCAGTTTAGATTCAACAAAGGATATATGCTAACAATCATCGATGAGACATAGATTTTGGTATTGGAGACATGGTATTCATAAACATATCATTATGTAATAAATTTATTTCATTTTGGAATGAATGGAATCATTTTCCAATATAAATCATCCACTCTGAGATTCTGGATTTCATCATAGAGTTTTTCCATTGATTAGCACTACAACCTAACCTACCTTAAGTACATTATGTATTACATGTATCCTTCTTGATAAGTACCTTCCAGAACCATCACATATACTAAATATAGAGGAGGTGTTATTGGATAATGATCTTTTATTTTAATATTAACTAGTGATGATCTTAGATCATAGAGACAATGTTATATGAAATAAGAAAATGCACCTATTTATAGTGATTAGGAAAAACCAAAATATTGAGTAAGGGACATCGGAAATTGAGGAAGTGATGAAACAGAGTTTAAATCATTAGTTTTAGTGTGGAAAATAAAAATTATGAAAGTGAAATTTCTTAGTTGGGAAATAATTTAATGGCTCGAATGGTAATAAATAAATGTTTTATTGTGATCTCATTAAATGTCTTATTACATTAAATGGTTATAGAAAACAAATTCACTTATTTGGTATTATAATATACTTTTGATTTAAATGTCTATTTTAAATTATTATTATTGAATTAATTTCTATTGGATACTGATAATATTATTATTATTATAAATATATGGATTTAACATATCAAATTTAAATAGACAAAAGAAGTGATGTACTCAACTATAACGATCATACCCTATGAATAAAATTTATCAGAGCTTTTGAGGAAGATTGAATCAATGGTATTTACATTAAAGAATACGTAGATGATATCTAATAACTTACGGATGATTGAAATTTTTTATGGGGGAAGTTAATGCTCATTGAGATAATGGACCAAACCATGTATGCCGGACCACACCATGAATGTCTCGCTATCATCTACCTTACTCTTAGGGAGGTCTATAGTGTATTAAATTGATATGTATCATGTCCCTTGAAATATGAGTATATACATTACTGGTTATAGAATAATTAATACAGTTTTAACCTATTATGGTCACATTAGAAATGATTTTTATTTTGAAACAATAGGGCATAAATGCCATTTTTTGGAAATATTCAAATTCAATTAAGGAATTTATTTTGATGAAATAATAGAATTTTGAAAAAAATAATAATTGAATAACGTATTATTATATAATAATTTTTATTAAACATAAATGATCATATATTTTTAATGAAGTAAAATTTAATTTTTATCAGGATTCAAAATATTTTATTGAAAAAACCCAACATTTATCAATAAATGTATATTATTTTTAGAAAAGTGAAAATACAAATTTTTATATTTTTTTCATAAAAATAATTTTTTTAGTCATAATTTTAAATTTATCCAATTGTGAATTTTTGTTAATATTTTGAGACAATAAAATTTTCAGGTAAAAATTAAATACTATATAAATATAGTGTGTTTTATAACATCATAATGAACCAAACGTGATACAATGAATACTATAAATGTAATCAAATAAAAAATATATGTCTTCCATTTAAATTAAAGTGATTTTATTTTTATTTTAATAATTTTATAAATCCATTATGAATCCACCAAAATCATTAATATATTTTAAGGTTTTGAAAAGGTTTCTTTAATAGTAAGAATCACTTACAAATAAGAGATAAAATTATATTATTATGTTCAGACATTTGAATTATAAAAATATAAAAACCAGTCTCATATAATGGAAACCATAAGTAAAAAAATGGTATGGTTTTTGGCTTTGGTTATTTTATTATATATATTCCATAACCTATGTTTGAGAAATAATAATGATATCTCCACTCATTCCCTATATAAACCCACAAAATACCCTTTTTATATTCTCTTAAAATGTGTTTAGCATTCCCTTACTCTTCCCCACACCATATATATTCCTTTAATGGCTCCCCTAATCCCTCAAGAATCACCTCTGAAGCATTTGGAGTCATGCATTCTAGTACGGGACCTCTCTCTCCTCTTATCAATTCACATGTATTCTTCATATTATTATTATTTTTTAATTCCTTATACTAGGATATGTTCTTAAATATCCCCATTATATTAGATATTATTTTTATATGATTATATACCCCTTAAACACTTAATAATCCTTCCCACAAACCATTATTTACACCGGTTACCATAATGAAATATAGTATAGTATCCCGAACTTTTCTTCTTTATTCAAGTTTATTTATTATCTTATGTCTTCTATTTCAAATTACTAATGTTTTTATATGTCTTTCAATGTCCCTATTACTTCCATTTTATATAAAAATGATTATATACCAATTTCTCTCACATCAATAAATTTTATTATTTTTTATGTGAAACCATTATGCTGTCCAAATTTCACCGCAATTTTCCATGCCAAACCAATTGTGTCGGGAATTCCATAACCATTTCCTATGATGGGTGTTCACCTTAATGCAGTTATAATTATTTGAATTGGGACTAACATGTATTTTTCTTCAAAATCATTGATCTTGGAATGAAATAAAATGATCAATGAATCCATGTTGTATGATATATGTGGCACACATAAGCTTGAAAATAAAATGAATGTGATGGGTGAGCCCAGAATTATATAGTGCTCCATTGCATTGGTTAATGTTTTGACTTTTGATACTTCATGTTGGGATATGAAGTTAACCTTATTATTTTATGGTAATTTTACTATCATGATGTCTTGGATGTTATCCTAGATATATGTTTATGATTATAGTTTTATGTTTTTTCCATATTTCCAATATTGCATTTATGGTTATCATTATATATCATGTATAATTGTTCATATTTATGATTATTACTCTTTTTATGCCCCATTTATATTCCTATTATTTAACATGTATCACATTGTTAAATTTGTACTCCATTATTGGGCTTTATAGGTCACCCCGTTTTTATTTTTGTCCCCAGGTTAATCCGTGCAGTTTTAAAAAGCATGTAATTTTAGAATCATGTTAAGGACCTTTTCAGTGAAGTTTTTTGTATCCCATGTTTAAAATGTTATTTAATGTACCTAAATACCAAATTTACTATAATTTTCAATCTCTTGGGTTGTATTAAGTGTAAACATTTGTAATAAATCATGTATGAATGAGAAATAAAAATTATGGTTGTTATGTAACACACATAAATTTGTAAAATAATTTCATTCCAAATAATTTAATATTTTATTTATTAAGTATCACAATTTTTTTATTTCCTTAAATTTTACACTGAATTATTATTCTGTTACCCACAACAATAATTTTTAACGAAATGGGACATATTATAAAAATATTATTATATGATAGTTATCACCAAGATTTTTGAATGGTGGGTATGAATATGGTTATATATATTTAAACATATGGAATAAACATATAAATATAATGAATAAATTATTGAAAAATTACTTATAAATGAAAAAGAACCTTTTAAAAATAATTTGCATTTATTTTCTTAAAAACTATTTGAATGCGCATAAGTGAGTTTTATACTAATAAATTCTAAAAATCACAATTTGTGAATTATATTAATGAAATTTAAATATTATATTTTAAGTATAATTATTAAAATTAGACTTATGTGTTTTCTATACAAGAGTTAAAAATATATCATGTATTATGTTAAAAAACATTATTTTATTCAGAAAGTAATTATGCCCACTTTTTTTGTGCTCAAACATTAATATTATTTTTTCCAATTTTATAAAAAAAATTTAAAAAAAAATTAAATTTTTAGCACATTTATGAATGGAATCTGAATAAATAGATTCCAAAATTTTAATAATAATAAAATATGTTATATAATATAGTCATATTATTTTATATATTAATGATTAACTAAAACAGTTAAAATTAATTACCATGAATACGTTTAAAATTTTGTTTTGTGCATTTCATTATTTTGTATTACAATTTATTTTATATAGAATAATTATTTCTATTTAATGAATTTGATTTCATTTTTAGAATATTAAATTTCAAATTATATATCAAATATCATTTTAATTTTATTCTTATAGATAAATTACAAATGTAAATGAAAAATGAATGCATTTAGGTAAATATTATAATGAAAATTTTTTGTAAATGTAAGAACATTGGATTAACCTAACAAAAATTTGGTTTTTTCATCTGGTGAAGGTGTTTATCGACCCATTCATCCCTAAAGTATTTCATGATTCATTTTTTGAGGCATATTAGGTAATTACAACATTCTAATAGTGAATACATTTGGTTATTTACAAGAATGAAACTCCTCCTAAGATATAAAATAGTACTCACACTCCCTCTTATTCAAAACATTATATTTATTAGGATAATTTTAAACCTACAAAAAAAATAAATCCTTCCCCTATATCCTATAAGCCTTATTTGGGAAATAAATCAATGTTATGAATACTATAATTAAAACCTTTGTTGAATACTTTGAGAAGTGGCAATTTTACTCGACGAGAATTTTTATTATATGTCATTCTCCATCGTATAAAATTATTATTATTAAACCATTATATAATAACCATTTGAATTATATATACTGAGAATATTCTATTTTAATATTATAACCTACATCCAGACATAATTCCATCAAATTTCTTAAAAATCATCGTTCCGGTATACGACAGACTACCACCTCAGGAAATGATATTGGTCATTTTTTCTTTTAAAACATTCAGTGATTGGAAATAATGTTGGATTTATAGATAATATATATTATATATATTATTTATGATTTTATTAGGATTTTGGAAATTTTATATCACAAATTCATTCAAGAATTCTATTTTGAGGGAATACGATAACACCTTTCGTGTGTAAGATAGACTATCACCTCATGAAGTGATGTGTTTCTTTCACACCATAACCAAAATATATTAATGATAAATTGATTAATCATATGTCATATATATGGAATTAATATTCTAATTTAATTATAATATATATATAAATTTATTAAATTTATGTTTCCTTAATTTAATACAACAGAAAAATGGAAACAATAATCCTGCATACGTATGACCCACCATCTCCAGAAACGGTGTATTTTATATCCTCCTTATATCATTTATAGACCTTTATGAACACATATATAATGAATATATATTATATTATTATCATGGTTATATTTTGGGAGATGATTAGATTGTGGTTAAAATAAGATAACCAAAAATATAACAAATCAAAACATTTATGAATAATAAAGTGGTTATTACCAGAAATGTAAATTTAATATGGAATAATTAATAAATAGTTAATTATATGTTATAAGAAAATAATATATTGTAATATATATATTAATATAATTATTTAATTTATTTATAAAAAAAATTATATTTATGATTTAGTAGGTTTGAATGATTACGTTGGAAGACAAGACAGAAAGTTAAGTATTTTTGTTTCACTTTTACTACTAGTGGGACAAATGACACATTCACAACATGTTTTCATTATGTGGGGTATGGAATGATCATGAATGCATTTTATGATGATTATAATTTATTTTTTTATTAAAATATCAATTTTATTATATTTATTTTGTTGGTATTACGGTTAAATGGTTATAGAATAGCTAAATGATTTTTAATCGATTTTTCATCATTAAGATGTTTGTTATCTTATGCACCTATAATTCATCATGACATATTTTTATAGACCATTTTTCTAGTAATATGTTGAATTTATTCATACTCATTATATTTTATGTTTCATATTATGTTATTTCTTTATGAGGATTAATATTCACGTTTACCAAAGAAGTAAGAGTATAATGTTACAATCTCATCGTTTATCGAGATTATTTTTGATCAAGTCAACAATATTGAAATATAATTTTCCACCTTTAAATAATTCTCATGTATTATATTTTTTTATGGCCATTCATGATATATTTATGTAATGGTATAATTCATAAAAACTTTTTTTGTTAAGATAATTAATAAATTTTATTTTAATAAAATGTAGATTTATATCGCAATATGGTCAAAAATATATTTTCTTCATAAAATAATGTTTTTTAAAAAATGAATTGAAATATGATTTAAAAGTATTTTTTAATATAAATTTAAAGAAAAAGTATTTTTAAATTTTTTATTATTTTAAAATCATTCCAAATTATTTTCAAATATTCCTTTGGATGTTTTGAAGGTTATATTCCATGAAAGAGGTTTTTAAAAATGTTTTAGGTTTTTAAATGTTTTTTTAAAAGAAGAAATGTTATTTTACTCAAGAGATATTTTAAATGATCCTTCAAAAATTATTTCCAATATAATATGGAATTTTAGGAGTTACATATTGATTATAAGTTATATTAAAGATTATCCCATTATAACTGACATGATGGGAATTATCAAATATTCCTTTGACGAATTGGGTACTGATATATGTTATATGATCTCAGTGGGTACAATGGTTTTTATTACAATATTAAAGTTATTGGTACATATTTATTTATCTAAATACCAAAAAATTAGGGAACATAGGTTTTTATCTTATGCACAAAGATGAGGGTAAATGGATGGTTTTACTAAGACAAAAAAGAATGGTGAAAGGGTGGTTAGCCAATCCTAACATGTTATGAACATCTTAGTTGGTAGCCTTGATATAATATTATCTATGATTACTTTATGCAAAAAATTCCAGGCTTCATGGCAATGTTATTATCTCATGGCTCATGTTATTTTATTCCCATATTATTCGTGTCTTATAAACTTCAAATATTTATGCCATGACACATGATTATGATCATTATTATACAGGTTATGGTTTCAAATTTAATGATAATGTTCTCATACCCTTATACTTATATTATAATTCTATAGCACCTTTATTTACCCTTATATGATTTTGAGATCACCCTTTATTTTCCTTCATTTTCCAAAATTATGAATAAATTTTTCAAGTAGGAGTTCTAAATTGTAATATTTTTATGGGTACACTGAAGATCTTTCACCATGTTAGAAAACTGTGTTTCCACTTTTCCAGAGGCACTAAAATATTTTTTTCCTTGGCGTTTTTTGAGGTAATATAATGAATATACATCTAAAAAGATGAAATATTAATGTATGGGGATCATGTGTATCTATATATAATCATTTCATTAGAAACATTGGATTTTATTTGTGTATTCTATTGTGGTAAACATCTAATATAAAAAATTACTTCCCATCAATTCAGAATTAGAATTATCGATGACCTTATCTTCCACACTTAAATCATTTAATAGTCCCCTTATGTTAATTTGATCTATATATCCTTACATACATTGAGAATTATGGATGTCAAATATTATTACATCCATAGTATTATTTATTCATGTTCCCACAAAATTATAATTTCTATTTAAATTAACACCACACTATTTATGGTTAACATCAATATAAATTTATAACATGGTCGAACATTGAATTATATAATCCTAAATAATGAAATTCCTTTTTTAAAACTCCCTTCATAGATGTAGTCTTAAGCCACTGAAAAACTAACCAATATAACTTTTTGTTAAATTTATAACATGATAATTGTACCCTGCATGTCATTAAAAATTCGTCGCAGATGAACAACTGAATTCCTTATTCTCATTCGATAGATCATGCAATTTTTTTTTAATTTTTGTACAAATAATAAATGTAATATAATTATAAAAAAAATTAACATCTAAACTCATCCCACACTATAGAGTCAATTTCTTCTAGTTTTATCATAATTTGAATGAGTGTCTACCATTTATTTTCTTTTATTAAAAAAATTGCAAAACAAAATGTTTTATAGGCTCTAAGAATTAGAGAATGTAAATTATATTTTTAATGGAATTGATCCATTTCTAAGAGATAATTGGATCAACAGAATGATTAGTATATGGTTTATGTTTCTTCATTAAGAACTCCACAAAATATTATTCCCCCTTTTCTCATTTTTTATTTTATTACGATACATGGCTTGAGAATGTTGTTTAAGAATATCAATGATATTTTTAATTCCATCTCCTATAAACTTTTTTTCTCAATAATTTCATTTTACATGACATTTAGTATTATCATGTTTCTTTTATGACCCATTCCTTGAGTAAAACCAAAAAACATATTTTGTGAAATAACAATCATAGTGTGAATCGACATTATCATGAATAATAATTTATAAGATATCTAAAACATGTCACATTATATTAAATTTATGAAACATTAGATTTGACCTAGGTCACTCACAATTATCATCTATTCAAATTATATATAATGGTTTCTGAAGATAATGTGAATTTACCCGTGAATATCTACCGTGATTTTTAAACTAGATATATAGTCGGGGAACATTCATATTTCAATATAATGAATGTATTTATATACTCACCCATATCTTATTTTATTACCCCAAAATTCATTTTTTCCAAACCACATCAATTTTCAGTATCCAGACTAGGATGCTTTTTTTTGGAAAACACACTCCTTTTTTATCAAAACCATATAATATCTCATATATATAGGATTATCATAAGGGATTCTACTAATGTTATATCATCATAGTTAACAAAGGTATATAATATTTTATTTGATACCAACATTATTGACACTTACTTTTCATAAATAAAAGTCATATCTTTTTAGATGAATATTAAATACATAAAATTATGAAATATTCCATAATCAGATAGTTTTACTATCTTTGAAAGCATGGACTCATTAAAATGGTTCATAAAATATAGACATCATCTCCCACTTATTTATTCATAACTATAATCTTTTAAAAATATCACATATAAAACATTTATTAATATCCCATAAAAAATAAGGAATAATAATGGTTGAGGTAACATAATAAGTAATGTTAATCAAGGGAGGTACCAATTAACATTTACGAAAATAAAGTTAATAAAGAGTATAGTAACATAATCTATAACTATTAAAATCATACACATCATTTATTAGATCATAATCACGATTCTTGGAATAATTCATATAACATCATAATAAATTAATCATAAAGGGATCAATGAACCTCGTATATTATAATATATCATTATCCTAAGATCTTGTTATAAAAGAGTGTCATAATCATAAAAAAAATATCATGTTATGTCCTCCCACCAAGACAATAATAAATTAATATTATTGTGATATCAACTTATGTATATGAAATTGGTTTGGCATGACCTCTTGTGTGTCCTCTTTTAGGCTTCTGATAACCTCCCATATGCCATATTATTTTTGGGAATGTGATAACCACCCATAAACCCTTTGAGATTATAATGCCTAAATCATTACCAAAACATTGCAGGGATATATTTTTTTTCCTGCTCATAAAATAACCACAAATCAAATCACATGTATTCCATATGATAGTAAATACAATCATCATAACATAACCTTTGGAAAAATGGCTTTCATCGATATTTCATCATCGTAACCATAATCCATCCAGAGAAAGAATAAAGAGAATATAATTGGATCATATCCAAATTAAACCCTATTTAACATCATGTATATTATCATGGAAAAAATACTTTAAAAGATCATTGTAATATTCACTAAAGAGATTACCCTATTAATTTTAATATCATAGACTAAAAGATAAAAATTTCCAAAATATTATAGAATATTTTTATTGAAACAAAATCTATAAAATATTGTATAGTATGCTTCAAATCTTGTATTGTAAATGATGTGGTAAATTAAATTCATTTTATGTAAGTTAAAAAAAATTCACAATTTTTGTGAAACATCAAAAGAACTTCATTTTGAAAAATAAAAGAATAATCCATTAAAAGTTTAATTTAAAAAGGTAAAAATAGTTAAAAATGAGTATAAAAATAATATAATATTATTTAAAAAATTCTTGAAAAACGTTATAGAAAGTAGGGAGATGTAATAAGAAAATATTTTTAATTAAAGAGAGAAATAAAATCTATTTTTCCTTTGAACATTATTTTAGTCTCTTGAGTACATAATGTTGGTAAAATAAAATAAAAGAATATTTTTTCAAGAAAAAAATAAGTTAAGAATAATATTAATTGTTTTTTTATAAATTTTACATATGATTTCCTTCAATAGAAATTCAATCACTAGAAATCCCATTTTAAATTCTATTGAAATATAAATCTCTGACCTCTTGTTAGTAGTTTATTCAAAAACACAATATCTTAGAATATAATAAATTTAAATTTTTTATAAATATTTATTGGAACCATTTACATACTTATAATAGCATATATTATCCATTAAAAATATCATTAAAACATTTTTATAATAAGTCTTTATTAAAATCAATATCATGAGGTGTTTACTGTTTCATTTTTCAATAGGATTGAATTTTTGTAGTTCATGTCCATGTTCATTGATAAATATTCCATTATATATAATATGTTATTTAGGATATAAATATCACAAATATCCATTATAAGTATATATATATAATCATCTATAAATTGTTAATATTAAAAAATAACACCGTTTATAGAGATGAAAGGTTTTACTTAGATAGGCTCGAAGCATGCGTAATATTCATTCTCCCTAAAATTTATTATGAAAAAGATAAAAGTTAATGTGATTATACAAGGTACAGTGAGCTTGTACCAACATGATAAAAATTGAAGATATGAAAGAAAAATGGAAAGAAGCACCTCAAAAATCCATGCAATGCCATAAGAGTTGGCACACATACATAGAGTACCGACCACCGATGTTCAAGTCCTCACCAAATAAAATATGTATAGCTAGTAAATAGAATTTTTCACCTAAGGCTAACACCGAACAGTGTAGTAATGGAATCATTTATATAGAAAATGTCATCATTTCCTACTGCTGAAGCACGTACTCTTTGCTGAATGCTTCCACTGAGTTCAGCATATGTGATGTTCACATGAAGAGCTGAAATTTTGACCACCCAAAGTTATAGATAGAAATTCTCGAGGAACAAGCATTCTCACATCACATACGGTAACATCCTCTGAATCGACAAGAAAAACATATCTTATACTACTTCATTGTAGAGGACTCGAAAAATCCATCAAATACATGTTATCTTGGCCAACAATCTCCATTACATTCACATGAACATCAATTTTGATTTTCAACTGATGGATAGAAAGAATGATATGTAATAATTCATAATTATTGAAACAATATTATATAATATATAATTTACATATATATTTAATCTTTATTTTTTACTATCGATGTAAAAAGGAAATGAAAAAATAATCTTACCACTCTGTGTTAATGGTAGTCCACACATACGCACAAGTGAAATTATAATTTTACAATGGATATAAAGCTAACAAGGTAGATATGATAAAATAATTCTGGAATCATAATTATGTCAATGATTTATATTATAAACATGAAGCCCATTATAACACTTATCCCCAATTTTTAGTTATGGAAAATGAATGGCATCTCTACTTGGAGATGGTAGTCCACACGTATGCATGAGTGATACATCAAATCACATTTGATAGAAGCGAGGGTGGATAATTGTTGTTTCATATACATTTTAAAATTTTAGTAAATCTACTATACCGAAATATTTATATTATAATTAATATAATATATTAATTGGGTGATGAAGAAGATATTAATGGAATGTTTTCGGGTATGAAGATTGAATCTTATTCATAAGTAAAAATTCAGATCCTTTCTTGAGGGCCAATGGAATTGTATTTTAGGGAGAATAACTCAAATAATTCTTTGATATTGGAGATAATAATTTAAAATTTTGGGTTTTTTGTTGATATATATCGCTTATAGTGTTGTAATGAAATGGTAGAAGTGGTGACCTTTTGTAAGGGAGGATAATGACAAACTTTGAATTACTAAAAAGACTAAAATACAATTTTCACATTATCACGAAAAATGATTACAAATGGATAGTGATTCGAATAAAAAGAGGATATGGTACAAATATCATCAAAAAAAGAAATTTATACATGTTTTTTGTTTCATTTTAAACGATAAGTTTTTTCTCAACCACTTTCTTAATAGATTTTAACAAAAAAACGATAATAACATTCAAAAATTTAATGGATAATAATTTAACAAATAAGATGATAATAAATTCATAAAGGGAAAATTTCTTGTGTTTTCTTTCATTTGTCTTCATTTATTCTATTAAAATGATTTAATGATTTTGATGTCCTTTAATAAAATATTATTGAACATAAAATATCATTAATTAAATATTTGACAATATTAATTTAATTTAAATTTATGGATATGAATATAATAATTTAATTTGAATATAAAAAATAGAATATCTATAATATGTTATATTAATCAATAAAATTCTATTATTTATTATAACTCACCCAAAAACTTTCTTTCAATATTTTTAAAAACATTTTCATGTTTTCCCTCTCCTTACACAAGTACTATGTATACATTATGTAAATATTAAATTAATTATTTCATAACTAATAATTTATATTGAATTACAATGATAATAAAATTCAAAGTTTCAATAGTACTTTAAAAACTAATTTATTCTCTTTTTTTCTAATGATAAAATTTGAGAGGTATTATATTTAATGTCCATTATGAGAATTTATATGAATGTTTTAGCTCTATTTTCTCATTTTATCCCTATCTAGGTTAAAAATATTTACCCCATTTTCTATTCATAATGCCTAAAAATAAAAGGGATATATTTTTCCAATTTGAACCACTTAATTTAATATTTTTTATCCATTTTTTATGACACAATCTCACGTGGGAGAAATAAATTTTAATATAGATTGTTAAAACAAAATGAATAAAAGTATTTCGAAAATTGAGTTTTAAGCCTATAAAATAACAAATATCAAAATCATAAATTTTATCGATTAAAATAGAATTTTGTAGATTATTAAAAATAAAATGGATCATTTGAATATTTATTACCAATAATATAATACCATAGAACATTTCAAAAATCATATTTAATGAAAATAAATGACAATATTTGAATGACTAGTTTTCATTATTTTTTAAAATATCATTCATATTCAAAAATTTACAAAATTTTACCCAAAGATAATTTTCATATGTCAAATTCAAAACTAATGTTTATTTTAAATATAAATATTTTAAATTTTGAATAAAAGAATATAATTATTTTCACATAAAAAATAAATAAAACCCAATTTTAAGGAAAAATTATTCTTAAAAAATATAAATACTATACTAAAAATTGAATACAATTTTTCCATATATTTTCTTCATATAAAAAAAGAATACATATCTGTACAAAATTTAGTATATTAAATGTTCCAATATAATATATTGGTTAAAGTGTGATTCTATATTAATGATCATTTAGACTCAGGGTCGCATGTATCACAATCTATCAAGGAAATATTTTTTTATATTGAACGGTTTCAAAAATATCAGGGTGTTCCATCAAATTTTTATGGAACTGTCAAATAGACCGGTCTTTTGAAATAAATTATTTAAGAAAACCCATCAATGTTTCCCATTACAAAAAAAATTAACATCTTTATTAATATATATTACCATATTTTACTACACAGTAAAATCATAAGCCTCATGAGATCTCCCATGGATTAGTTAAAACATAATCACCACTCGTATAGTTCTAGGGGAAAATCTAGAGGCCACTAACCTAACTATAGAAGGGATTTCCACATTTAAGATCCTTAAATTAAATGACACCAAATAATGGAATTCATTAAGTAGATAAAACCTCAAATATAATGAATTAAAATAGAGAAAAACAAAAATAATAAGAGTTACTATTAATTAAATGAATGAAATATATATATATATATATATATATATTCATACCCAAAGTGATAAAATATAGCCTAGAATAATTGAATCCAAACTCAAATGACATTTAGTTTATTCCTAAATGTGGATAAATAGAATTGTAGGGTGATATGTTTTATACATATATAAAATAGTTAAAGAGGTAATGTTATGACAAAATAACATTTCATTTAATTTAATTTCTTTTTAAAAAAATATTCAGAATTCCAATAGGTACCCATTGACAACCAAGAACATGACCGTGGTCCACTAGTTATTCAATTATCCAATTTGGTATTTATTCCCCCACTATTATCAAGCATATACCTAGTACTATACCACCAGGTTCCTTATATTATAACATTTGGTAACTCCTATGGTTTTTTAAACTTCAATTTAATTTTACCATTAACACCATGTCGATAAAATCTAACCGTAACCTATAACAACAATTCCAGTAGAAAAAAACACTAAATTATACATGGAATTATTGATCTTAAATAAATCTCATTTCTTGGTATACATGCATCATTATATTTCAATTGAAGGGATATATTAATGGAATTTCACAAGTGGGTTTGTTTTTTAGTATAACTCTTGTTGAATTATGTTATAAAAATTATTAATTATGGACTGAAGAGTTATATAGATGGATTTATAAATGAACAAAAAATAAAACTTTACTAATTAAGTCTATGCTAGGACTATTTTTAATGTTTTTTATATAATTATAACAAAACTACAGGGATGTATAAATATGAAACGATGATTTTTTTACAATAAGGTTGATACATTGAGTCTATGTGAAGTTGTGTGAAATATACCTTATCGTTCAATCTATAATATGAATCCATAATAATAATAGTGTTTAGGGTATTAGTTTTGAATTAAATGCTGCATTATAATTGAATATCAATATATAGTGTTTTATAAATCATTATACAATTAGAGTAAATTATTTTATAAATAATAATGTTTTATAAATTTGTGTGTAGGGATGTTCTTTACATTCAAGATATAAGGCTAGAGTCAGAAGTTGTAATTTTTTAAAGGATTATTAATTGAAATATAAATTTATATATTATAATGTAATGATATTATGTTTAAAACCTTCTATTTTTTAATGTGTGCTTTTTTAAGGGTATAAAATAACTATAAATCCATAATTTCTATAGAGTTATAGTAATTGGAATACATTAAATCTTAATGATATTTTTTACGTAGTGATTTTGTTGATAAAATCATATTTAGTATGTTTGAATGTTTTTACAAAATGAAATGATATGTATGATAAAATATTTTTTTCACTAAAAAATTATGAATTGGTTTAAATAAAAAACTAATATGTGAAATGTAGAATAATATTTCAAAAATATTTTGTTAATATATTAAAAAATTTATTTTTAAAAATTTGAATCAAATGAATGAAATAATAGAGAGAAAATATGAAATAATAGAATATAGAATGGGATAAAAGAACTTATGTAAATCTAAAATAGCGTGGAGTTTATTATAACGATGTGGGAGAATGTGTATGAAAATGAATTTATTGAGTTATTCATGTGTACAAAAATGAAAAAAAACATTTTTAATAATTTCCTGATTGATTATTTACATGTTAATTCATATTATTGACCAAATTATAGTATTCATTTTTTCCCTAATGTAAACTATTGATTGGTGGAATAATAGGAGTAGTAATCCTTGTACGTGGTAAAGAGATGATATTAATTCATTATAATCATGAAATAATGCGTTAGTCTCTATGTGGTTCATTAGAACATTATCAATTTATGAATATTACATATAGAACTTAAAGGTGATCAATGTAAAAAGACTCTAATATTTATTATTAAATTTCATAATTTGATACTAAAAAGCTTGAATAGCTATACAAATGAACAAAAAGATATGTTTGATGATGATATTTTTTGACCTTAATTAAAACATCTCTTATAGTGAATTAGGATATAATGGATACAATTGTTTATTCCAACAAAAAATAACAACACTTTTTATTTGAAAATATATAATAAATTATAAACATATATTATATTTATTTTTTATTAATGGAAATAGTATTTTTAAAAATAATAAACATGAAAACATTTTTTTCCATATATATTAAAAATACATTTTCAAAAAAAGTTAATATTATGTGTTTTTTAATAAAAAATAACATAACATAATTACAAATAACATTCTTTGTTCCACTATAATATATGTTTTATAGATCACTTATGTATTTTTTGATTTTTTTCTTTTTTCACACGGGTTTTATGTTTTTTATCACAAGTGTTCTATATTAACACATGTTTATATTTTGTTTTTTTCTCTCATGTGCTTTGTTATCACATGTTAATTATATTTACATGTATACAATGTTATTAATTTTGTGTGAATATATTCTTTTTATGTCATTTATTATGTATTATGAGTTTACATGTTCACTATATTGACTTTTGTTGAAAACATGTATGTTTTATATTATGTCAACACATGTGTAATAGAATCTAATTCAATAGCTTTATTTTATGTTATATATTCACCTGTATATTATGTGATGTATTTAATATTATTCAAATGCCCACTTCGATCACGAATCCACTTAGGGGTGAATCATGGTGGGAAATTTTACTGAATTCTATTTTACATTTTCAATTTTGTCTGAAAAAATATAAAAAAGACTATTACCAACTAAAAAAATACATATATTTTATTATAATTTCCACCATCAAATTCACACTACATGAATAGTAGAATGTATAAAAGAGAAATAGAAAATAGTTTTCAATGATATTAATCTATATGGGTACCTTATTTTTTCTACATTCGATTTCAATATGAGATTTATGTATCTATAACATATTCATGTGAGTACAATAATTGAAGGACCAAAAAATACCCTGAGAGGGGCGGGGTGAATCAGGGTGTCAAATATTTCTTTTAAACTTATGGATATTGTTCCCATATGGGTAGGAACCAGTTAAACCAATCTGAAGAGGATGTGTAGAAAATAAATAGCCACATGCAAAGCAAGGACACAACAATTTTACTTTTTTCACCACGAACCGATATACCCACAGACCATAGGCCGACAGTGTATCAGTCATACCAAAAACCACTAATCTTCATAAGTTGTGGATTACATGAGTTTAGGCCAGTCAATCTATTCCAGGGGTACTAACATTACATGGTTTTAGGGATAACACAATCTCTCCATCAGATCAGTTCCATTGACTCCCCCTTGCTCACTACGTTGGAAAAATCTTCACTCAGTTTATCAACTTGAAGTTTTCTTCTATGGAATATCAATAAATCATGTATCCTCAACTTTAAATGGATGATCTGTTGATTTCCATTTATCACCCATAGAATTAATTTAATTTCTTCCACTCTAATAGGTTATGGTAATTAATTCTGCAAACTGATTTGGTTAATTTTTAAGCTTCATTGGGTGTATCGCATACCACTACACCTCCTCTGCATAGTGATGTTGTTTATGTGCACCATAGAACACCTCCATGAGCTACCCTGGCCTATGTATTTAATTACTCCATGTACTGCATGACTACTCTACGTGTATACCTTATCGATGTACTGCCTTACTCCACAACATTCTACGAGAGCTACAAATACAAACCACACTCTCTTCCGCAGACTATTTTTTCTTATGTAGATGGTTCTCTCCGCATAATATATTCTCCATTGTGAACCACTTCCGACATCACTGGATTTCTTCGTGAAATTTTATTCTCCAAATACAGCTACTCAACAAAGGGGATTACTTCTCTTTAAATGGGCATATTACACTACCAATTTCTCTAATCTAATTTCCCAAATTTTCAATATGGGGAAATCTGCACAGTATACTAAACTACATCTGTGTATTGTTATCCTACATCAAATATTGCTCCTATTTTGCGAAACTCATCAAAATTGTGAACCTTTAGCATCCACTGCGAATCATTTCTACCACTTATTTTAGGTTCGGTGCATTGCTCGGTTTATCATTCCCTATATTGGGTACGTGACCTTGAACCATTCATGGAACATGGTACACGGTCCATGTTCCATGGTATGGAGTTCTCTTATTTTGTGGATTTTCATTATTGTTTCACACACCATTCACTCCATGTGAAAAATGTAACACCCATATGTTTTTATTAAATATTTTCTTTAAATAATGTTTATTCTTCAGTATCATGATTTACACACAATCGTGAGTTTAAATTAACTAAGATATCCCCCTAATATAAAATTACCATTATAGAAAACCCATTAGGTTAGCATGAATAATTATAACCAACTTATGAAAATGCATTATGAATTCATTGTCTTTTAATTACTTATGAAAAATATAATTCAATTATATATTTGTATTTTTTCGAAGTAAATTACATTTGGTTAAGAAATTAATGAAATAAATGAAATAAATTAGATAAATGAGATATATATGTGTTATATACTTAATAAGGTATTTTTTATATTCATCAAATGGATATTTTAGTAATATTATATCAATAAAACCATATTTTATGTATAAGAACCTTTTTTTTAAAGGTTATTTTTCAAACCATTGAATGGAAAACCCATTTTAAATTAATATTTTAACACATTAATAATTTATATATTAAAAAATAATCAATTTATTTTGAATTTGGATATAAAAATTTACATTGGATAAATTTCTAATAAATTTCTGATAACTTTCATGTTTTGATGAATAGTTAATATATGCTAAATATGAATTAACAATATCTTTTTTCATCGAGATATTAATATAGTTAAATTATAATATTTAATGGTTTCAAAGTATAAATATAATATATTTTTACAATTTAATATAATTTATGTCATTATCGTTAATTTTACAATGAATTCGTAGGTAAAAACATTTCAATATTTTACAATGTTTCAACTTTTAATACTTGTTTTCTTATTTCAAAAATAAAAATAATTATAAATTAATCACTAAAAAAGTAAATGTTTTGAATTTTAAAAAATGGATTCCATATTTGAAATAATAAGGATTAAATTGTGTGAATATGAACCTTTTATTTTTTAAAATTATGAATAGTAACTTCATTAATTTTTTTATTTACCATGGTTATAGGGTAGATCAAGTAAACAAGGGTATAAAAATAATAATTAAATAGTATAAAACTACCCAAAAATGTGTCATAATCTAATTGGATGAGATATTATGTTCATCCTTGGATCAATTTCGGGACCCCATGGATTCTGTCGTATGTGAAAACGACAATTCATAAGAATTAATATAATGTAATGATAATTATAAGAAATACATGTATCTTTTACTGAATGGATTTTAATATAGGGTTATATAACCAATATATATTTCTATATATATTCATTAAAAATATAATAAATTTCTACAAAATATTATATATATTTTTTATTTTTATACATTAGATGAATATATTTATTTATGACACAATTATGATGATGTGATTACCTAATAAAATAATGATTAAAATAAAATATTACATAAATATTAAAATAAATTTAATATAATCATTTTAAGGTCATCAATGATTTTTTTATTACATTAACATACTTAGGATTAGGTAATTCCATTGTTTGAAAGGAATCATGTTGTTATGAATTGTTTAAAAACTCAAGAATGAATTGTGTCCAAAATTTACATAATTCATAACATAAAACATAAAATAGGTTATTAAATGATAATAAATTCATGAAAATATAATCTTAGTCAAAATTGTTTATATAAGTCCAAATATTATTTAAATAACTTTTTGTGGGTCGTTTTAAATTATATGTTAATTACATTATGCCACAATTTGTATATAACAAGATATCATGGTAATATTAAAACGGTTAAATTAAGGGTTAAAGCAAAAGGATAAGGATAAAAAATATAAAACATCTCTAACTTTATTTATGATGTGTATTCGAACCAAAATCATCTTATATTAAAATTTATTCTTTTTGTACCATTTTTAATCAAAATTTAATTTTTAATAAATTAATATTTTTAGAGTTTCCTAAAGTGCTCCTATCTTATCTTATAAAAGGGAACCTCCTGCCTCTCCACTTCACAACATTTTGAGCCATGAAGCTCATCCAAACACTTCCCATTTCTTTTCTCAACTTCCCTAGTAACATTTTAGAGGTTCAGTTCTTCCCAAAAGACCATCTCTATTGCCCTAATAGAAAATTTAATGGTGGCATGTCGAGAAAGAGTTAATCTCTTCTACCACTTCATTGAAATTTATTTCGTTCTACTTCCTCTTATTTAGTTGTTTTATTAGGAATTAATAACATAATTATCACTCAAATACTGATATTTTATTATAAATATGATACAACCCTATTTCATCTTCTATCCATCCCTTGAAAAAACAAATCACTCAGCATACTTATGTACGATTTACCATCTCCATGACGTGGTGTACTTTTTTTCACCACAACCTTACATTTATGGGTATAAATGTGGAAAAATAAATATATATCATAATTGTAACATGATAATAATTATTATATATTATACACCATCCACTTTAATACCGTTCAAAAATTATGGGAATGATATCGTCACTCGTGTGTATGTACGACTTACTTTCTCCATGGTGCGATGTGATCCATTCTTTGAAATATTTATTAAAACATGATTATATAAATTAATTTAATGAATAAATATGATATATATTATACTAATTACATTCTGTAAAATATATAACTATAACATAAAAAGATGATAAAAGAACTTAATTGACAAAACATACATAAAAACATAAAGTAGTTAATACCGGAATAATGAGTAACAATGAAATGTTACTAGAAAATAGAAGAAAATATGATCATAAATGTTATCATAAAATTTATTATGATTATATAATAAATAATCAACACTATTCTAATCCTTATCCAAAAGGATCAGATAAAAATAAATCATATCCGACCTAAGGTTAGTGATATCTTTGCAAATCTCATTTTTATCCGAGATTTTTTATTCATAAGTATTTAATGGTGTATATTTATCATCCACATACATGTTTCATAAATATGTATATCAAAATATGTTTTCCTATCCTTATATAATTTTATAAATTCAATTTTACCAATTGGTGAATTTTTACTAAAATGGTATGAATCGAATCTTTTTTCGTTTTCAGTACGAGGTACTTTATGACCTTTCTGGGAAACATACGAGAAACATGTTTTTATCTTACACAGAAGGAATAGATTTGTATGGTTTTACGAAAATATTATTCCCATCAATCTTCCTCTATTATATTTCAATATTATTTTCAACTAAATTTATTTCTTTTAAATTATGCGGTATTATGTGAAAATAAAACATTTTTGAAAAAAGAAAGGATATTTTCCTCAGGAATTAATTTCGAGTGTTTTCTCAGAATTATCATCGATCTAAGATTTTACTCTATAAATAGAGTTATATTTTTATACATGTTAGTACCAGTATATAATTTTTTAATGATGTAATGTTATTTAGGAAATCCATTTTTGTAAATAATTGTTGATGGAATTGTGTTTAACAAACCCATCTTATTGCATGGGTTATGATATAAAAAAAGTTTTTATGTTTTTGTAGAATATGTAATAATGGATTCATTATGAGATGGGTGAGACCTATATCTCCCTCCAATTCATTGAGTAATGATTTATATCCCATGAGATATACATGTTCGGAACGACAAGTAAATATGGTTCAGTAATATAGGGCAAGAACAAAGAGCAAAATCTGTTCAGTAATGGAATTTATCTATTATGAGGGTCATAGAAATGCGCCTTGAATAATATGAAATGATTTTATATGATTATTTGTATATTAAAAAAAAATTAATGTCTTAGTTTTTGACTATTGGGATTACATTTCACATTTAAGATTTATCTCATGACATGATATTTTGGTATTTCATATGAAGGATAAAGTTTTCAAATGTTATGTTCATATTAATATAATATGATTGATATTTATTTTTTTACCCTTACAAAGCATTTGATCTCACCCTGTTATATTTTTCTTTTTTCCAGGTCTTGAAAAGTGGTATTAAGTATTATATTCTAAAAAGAAGTCTAGTTATGATGAAATAAACAAGAGACAATGTAGATGTTTTATGAACCATTTTTTTATGTTTCCTAGTTTATAAGAACACTATACCTACATGTTCATGTCATGTTTTTTTATATATTTTAATAAATATACATTAATTCTGATGTAATTTCAATATAAATAATTAATGGGTCACTATAGTTAGTATCAGAGGAAAGGTTTAGTTATCTTTTTGAAACTAGGATGAGGAAGCCGTAAGGATATGTTTAAGTATATGATAAAATCCTAGTGTTATAGAAATGACCATGAATAACCTAGGATATATTCTAATGGGTTTTAAATTGATATTTTATTCTTTTTTATGTGGTCTCCCTATTATAATTAGTGTTTCTCCCAGTATGCTTCTTTGTTTTAGTCAATGGATAGAAACCAAAAGAACCGCGTTAATGCTGAATGTGATGAGAAATGCAATGATTGTCCCCTTACGCAACAGAATGTTATGAGAGTTAGATTAAAAAATCTTTTATCCATTCTCAAATAACTTTCTAAAACTATGAATCACATCTTACATCTAAATGAGAAATGTAGGGAGAATAATTCTGTTGAATTCTTCATGAGGCAGTGTCCATTTTCGTTCATTGGGACTTCTGATCCATTAGTGGCTGAAAAATGTATCAGTACCACTGAAAATATATTTTCGGTTCTACCATGTTTGGAAAATGATAAATTCATCTTAGTAGTATATCGTTTATAAGGTGAATCTGATCAATGGTTGAATATTATCAATAATACGAGGTAATGAGATGAAATTGAGTCCAGGCAATGGGACGTGTTCAAGAACATGTTTTTAAACAAGTAATTTCCTCATATTCTTCGAACAATGATGGAGAAGGAGTTGCTTGATCTTAAGAAAAATGATTATGATTCTTTTTTTACATAGGAACCAAATTTAACAAAACATTGAAGGTATGATTATGGAATTATTATCTAACCTCAGGGAAATATTGATTGATTCTTTAGTGGAATAAAACCAAATCTCCAAAATTCATTATCCATAAGAGACATCCATATCTATGGGGAAATTATTTTATGTCCTCTGAAGGTTGAGATGGAGATTGGGGTAATTAATTAGTCATATGGGTTTGATGAGAAGAGGAAAATTGAATTCAAGGGAAAATCTAAAGACCACACTGAAGAGAAGATGAGTTTTCCCTTATTCACAAAGTGTGGAAAGAAACTTGGAGGGAATTTTCATAAATGTACTAGTAAATGGTTTAAGTGTTGAAAAGAAGGTCATAAAAAAATGAGTGCCAAAGTGATGGGAAAATGATGTCTAATGATGCGATAAAAGAAAAGGCTACAAAGAATACACCTCATATCCGTAAATGTTACAAGTGCAAGGAAATGGGGGATTATGATAATCAATTCCCTAATCCACTGTTTATTGATGACAACCGACAACAATAAACTCTTAAGGACATAGAAAAAGGAAAGACCCATTCAATTACTATCGTTGACATCGGTATAATAATGAAGTGGTGAAGGTAAACATACCACCCACTATAAAGTAAAAAATATTTTATTTGATTTTGGATCCACCCACTCTTTTATTTCTGAAGAAATTTCTATGGGTATTATCGTATTACCTCAACAATCAGATGCTGTGTTATCTGTGAAAATTCAAAGGCACAACAGTCGCATCAAAAATTTATAATTCTTCTCTTATTGACGTTTGTGGGAACGTTCTTCCTACAAATATTGTGAGCCTTCCTATATTTGAATTTGATGTGATTCTTGGCATGGATTTGATTTCATTATATGGCGATCATATCAATTTCCAAATAAGGAAAGTCACATTTCATATTCCAGATTAATATGAGATAACTTATCGATGCATGGATGAATATAACCTTCCAATAATTTTTTTCCATCTTATGGATCTTGATTCCAATTAATAAAGGCTATTTATCTGAAATTACTGGGGAGAAACTCACAATGATGAGTATGACCACTGTATAGGATTTTGATGATTTCTTTCATAAGGAATTTCTTGGTCATACATTAAATCACGACATTGAGTTTTAAATAGAACCTATACTAGGTGATATTACTATTTCAAGGACATCTTATAAAATATCCCAGTTACGTTGCATGAATTTATGAATTAACTCCAAGAGATACATAATAATGGATTCGTTATCCCTAGTGTATCACATTTGAGAGAAACAATTCTATTTTTTATGAATATATATGGATTGATGAGTCACTATATATATTATAAATAACATAATAAGATCACTATCAAGAACAAATATCATCTCCCACGCATTTATGACTTATTTTACCAACTACACAGAGCTCAATACTTTTCCAATATTGACCTGCGTTCATGATATCATCAATTAATGGTCCAAAAGTAGGTTATTTAAAAGATGACATTTCATAAATGGTATTGACTCTATGAATTTATTATGATTCCATTTGGTCTTACTAATTCCTCTCCTATCTTCCTATATCTAATGAATAGTTTCATTAGAGACTATCCCATTCAGTTTTTTGTTGTATTTATAGATGATATTATTATATATTCAAAGAGAAACTATTAACATGGAGGTCACATGAGAATTTTAATGAAGTCTCTTAGAAAAGAGAATATTTATTCGAAATTTTCAAAGTCTGAATTTTGGCTTCATAAAGTTTAATTTTTGGGTCACATAATCTCAAGAGAAGGGATATCTATGGATCCGACAAAAATAAAGTTTATTGATTGATGGTTGAGACCAACAACAATAATAGAGATACGATGTTTTCATGGTTTTGCTGGATATTATCGATGTTTCGTGAAATATTTTTCATGGTTATATAATCCACTAACCATGTTGACTCGGAACAGAGTTATGTTCGTTTGGATGGCGGAATGTGAAGAGAATTTCAAAGGGCTAATAACACGGTTATCCAGTGAACCTATGCTCACACTACCTAGTTGTGGAGAAATATCATTGATATATAGTAATGCATCCAAGAAGGGGCTAGGGTGTGTTCTTATGAAAAATTATATGTTCATATCTTATTCCTCAAGATAGTTTATAATACATGAGAAAAATTACCCAACTCATGATTTAAAGTTAGCTACGGTAATCGTTGTATAAAAAATATGGAAGCAATACCTTTATGTTGAAATGTGTGATATTTATACAAATCATAAAATCATAATGTATATTTTCAAACTAAAGGATTTCAATATGATCCAATGAATATGGTTGGATTTGATCAAATATTATGACTGCTCAATAAATTACCACCATAGGAATGATAACATGGTAGAAGATTTTTTAAGTCGAAAAGACCATACTATGTTATCTATGATAAGGATAAAAAAAAGTTGCAATGTTTATGGATTTTCAAAAGATGGATCATGAATTGTAACAGAAGTGGAGAAATCATATCTTTCTCAAATGAATTTTCATCCATATATAAAAGTAAATATTAAATAGTCCTAAAAGGAAGATGTATAGTTACAAAATAAAGTGATGAATGTTCATGAATTCAACCCAGATGGTCATGAAATAATAATGTTCAAAACTAGGTTTGTATTCCTCCCAAACTAGAAATAAAGAAGTATCAATTGGATGACGTTCACAGTTCTTCATTCTATTTTCACTCTAGATTCACAAATATTTAAAGGGACATAAAAGTTTACTTCTTGTGGGATGTAATGAAAAATATGTCATCGAATATTTCTCTCAATGAGTAGGTTTTTAGTAAGTTAAGGATGAGAGATGTATGTATAAGGATATTTTACAACCATTACCCATACTAGAATGAAAATGGTAAAATATCACTTTGGACTTCGTCACTAGACATCCCAAAACATCCAATAGAAATAATTCTAACTGGGTTATAGTTGATCCTATTATGAAGTTGCCACACTTAATTACTATTCATGATGATTTCTATCTTGATCGGTTTTCCTGGATATATGTAAAGGAAGTTGTAATATTGCCTGGGGTAAAACATTCGATTATTTCTGTTTGGGATATGAGGTTTTCCTTCAAAGGTATGGTGAATCCTTCAGCATGCTCCGGATACTGAGTAATGTTATATCGTAGCTTATCATCCTCAGATAGACAGTTAGTATGAGAGGTCAATTCAAACTCTAGAAGACATGTTGAGAGATTTCTATATGGATATAAAATTTTGTTGGGATCAACACCTACCATTGGTGGAATTTTATAATAAGAATATCTTTTACTCTAGTATTTTGATGGAACCTTATGAATCCCTCTATAAAAATAAGTGGAGGAATCTATATTTTTTGGATGAAGTTGTGGAAATAATGCTATTATAACCTGATCGTGCTGATGAAATGACAGAAAATTCCAAATCTATTCAACTAAACATAAGAGAGGATTAGAGTCGACAATAAATAAATTCTAACAACTAAAGAAATGTAATAGAGTTTGATGTGGGTGATAAAGTGTTCATACAAATATCTCCCCTGAGGAGAGTGATGAGATTTGGAAATAAGGGAAAGAAAAGACCTAGGTATATCAGTCCTTTTGAAATATTGGATCATGTTGGGAAGGATGATTACCAATTGGAACTTCCACTAATTCACTCTCAAGTTCATGATGTGTTCCATGTATCTCTCCTGATAAAGTAAATACCCATTCCTTCACCTGTACTATGATTAGAATTTGTACTTCTAGAGCTAGATCTTTCGTATGAAGAACAAATAATAGAGATTCTGGATGGTAATTAAAAATATCTACGAAACAAGAGCACTCACATGGTAAAGGTTTTATAGAGGAACCAACAATTTTATGAAACTACATGAGAACTTGATGACATGATAATGGATATGTATCCTCATATTAATGTTTATATTTGTCAAATTTCGAGAGAGAAAATTAGTTTAAGCGGGGTAGAATGTTACACACATATGTTTTTATGAAATATTTTCATTAAATAATTTTTATTCTTCAGTCGCTTTCTTTGTATGAAATTTATGAGTTAAAAAACCGAAATATTCCTTTAATATAAAAGTACCATTAGAGCCTATCCGTTAGGTTAGTGTGAATAATTATAACAAACTTATAAATTGCATTTTGAATTCATTGTCTATTAATTACTTATGAAAAATATAATTCAATTAGATATTTTTATTTTTTGAGAAAATAACATTTAAAAAATGAAATTAATGAGATATATTTGTGTTATATACTTAATAAATTTTTTTTATAATCATCCAATCGATATTTTAGTCATAGTGTAGGAATTAATCTCTATTTTATGTATAACAAAAAATTTTAAAAGTTATTTTTTACACAGTGGAATGGTGAACACATTTTCAATTATGATTTTGACACATTAATATTTTATTTATCAAAACATAAAGATGTTATTTTGTAGTGGGATATAAAAATTTACTTTGGATAAATTTATGTTATTTTTCTTATAACGTTAATGTTTTGATGAATAGTAAAAATATTTAAATTAAAAACAACTTCTTTCATCGAGATAATTTATATGGTTAAATTATAATATCTAATTTTTTTAAATTATAAATAGAATATATTTCTACCATTTAATATTATTTATATCATCATCATTAATTTTAAATTGAATTAATAAAAAAAATTAACATTTTGAAATGTTTTAACATTAAAAACATGTTTTCTTATTTCAACAATGAGAATAATTTTATATTTATTACTACAACTTCTGTGTTTTGAATTTCAAAAAATAGATTTCATATTTGGAATAAAAAGTTTCAAATTTTTTGAATAGGTACATTTTTTGAACATTATGAATAGTAACATTAGTAATTATTTTATTTACCATGGTGAACGGGTTAATATGGTAAATAAGGGTAAAAACATAAAAATTTAATAGTAAAAAACGACCCTAAAACGTTTCCAAATCCTATTGTATGAAATAATTTCGACCATGGGCATCTTTGGGTAGATTTTGGAACCCTGTAGATTAACTTGGATCTGAAAATGCCATTTTATAATAATTTTTTTAAATTAAAGATAATTAAAACATTAACATATATCTTCTACTAAATAGATTTTAATATAGGGTTATATAACTAATATATATGTCTATAAATAGTTTTTAGAAATCTAACAATATTTCCTACATCATTGTATTTTATTTATAACATTTATTAATTAGATAAATATATTTATTTATGACACAATTATGATGTAGTGATTACCTCATTAATGAATGATTCAAATAAATGAATTTATAAATATTAAAAAAAGTAATTTGAACATTTTTATTAGATTAATTATTTTTTTGTGGTGAAATTAACAAACTAGAGATGTGTTAATGGCTTTTTTAATGAATCATGTTATGAATGTTTTTAAATATCATGTATATATAGTTTACAAAATTGACATAATTCATAAAATAAAACATAAAATAGTTTATTAAATGATATTAAATTTATAAAAATCTAATATTTAGTAAAATGGTTAACATAAGTCCAAAAATGTCATAAATTAATATTATTGGGTTTTTTTATATGATATGGTAATTACATTAATCCATAATTTTTGAATAACATGATATCACAGTAAGATTAAAAAGGGTAAAATATGGGTTAAACAAAAATGATAAGGATAAAAATTTATTAAAAAATTGTCTAAAATTTTTTTATGATGGTTATTTCAACAAAAATCATTAAATCATAAAAATAAATAAGTTTTGTACCATTTTTAATTGAAATCTAATTTTTAACAAATTAGTATTTTGAGAGTTTCTAAAGTGACCCTCTCCTCTCTTATAAAAGGGAATCTCCACCCACTCTAATTCACTCCACTTTTACCATTAAATATTCGCAAAACCCTAAAAATTTCTTTTTTAAACATCCCTAGTAACATTAAAGTGTTTCTGGTCTTCTCAAAATACTATCTCCTGTGCACTAAGAGAAAATTTAAAGAAGGCACATCGAGGAAGAGCTAATCTCTTCTACAGATTCTTTCAAATTTTGTTCTTCTTTACATCATTTACATTAGATGTTTCATTATAAAGTAATAAAATCGATATAACTCATATACTGATATGTTATTATAAATATGAAACAACCCTATTTTACCTTCTATCAATCCTATGAAAAAGAATATTACTGCGCGTACGTACGTACACCTTACCGTCTCCACGCTTTGGTGTAATATGTATTTCACCCCCACCATACATGCATGGGTATAATGGTGGAAATAATAACTATATATGATTATTTTATCAAGATACAAATTCATATATATAATAATCTATCGACTTCAATACCATTCAAGAATTATTGGAATGATATCATCGCTTGTGCATATGTACGGCTTACCGTCTTCATGGTGCAATGTAATTTGTTCTTCATAATATTTGTTAAACCATGATAATGAAAATGAATTGAATCAATAAATATGATATATATTATACTAATACCAAGACTTAAATGATATAACTATTACATAAAAAGATGAATAAGAACTTATCCGACAAAACAAACATAAAAACAAAAAGCAGTTAATACCCAAATAATGAATAACAATGAAATGTTACTAACAAACGGACAAAAATATGATCATAAATGAAATCCTAAAATGAATTATGATTCTGGAATAAATCATTAACATTATTTAAATCATTATTCATGAGGTTTGGATATATACAAATCATATCAGACCTAAGGTAGGTGATAACTTTGCAAATCTCATTTTCATCCGAGATTTTTTATTCGTAATTATTTTTAGGGTATATTTATCTTCCACATACATTTTTACATAATATATTTTTCAAAATATTATTTATATCCATCTAAAATTTTTTAATTCAATTTTATCCATTAATCAATTTTTACTAAAATGGTATGATTGGAATCTTTTTTCGTAGTCGGTACGAGGAGCTTTATGACCATTCTGACAAAAGTACGAGAAGAATGTTTTTTAACATATAATGAATGAATATATTTATATGGTTTTATGACATATCATTTCCATGATGATTCCTCTACAATATTTCACAATTATTTTCATCTAATTTATTTTCTTTTAAATTGGGTGGAATTTTGAGAAAATAAGACCTTTTTAAAAAAAGAAAAGATATTTTCCTCAGGAATTAAATTTAAGTGATTTTTCAAAAATTATCTCCCCTCTAATATGTCACTATTTAAATATGGTTATATATGTATCCCTGTTATTACCCTGATTTTATTTGTTTTATGATGGAATGTTATTTAAGAAATCATGTAGTTGTATATGAATTATGATGGAATGATGATTAAGAAACTCATTTTGTTGCATGGGTTATGATATAGTCAATGTTTTTTTATGTTTTTGTGGAACATGTAAGAATGGAATCATTTTGAAATAGGTGAGACCTATATATCCATCCCATTCATTGGGTAATGAATTATATCTAATGATATAGACATGGGTGGAATGGAATGTAACTTCGGTTCAGTGAACATGGCTGGAATGAAGAGTGAACTCGGTTTAGTAATGAACTTTTTCCACTAAGATGGTCTTGGAAATGAGCCTTGACTAATATAAAATTATTTTCTATACTTATGTGTGAATTCCAAAAAGATTCATGTTTTATGATTTTACTATTGGTATTACATTGTAGTTTTATGATTTATCCCATGACATCATATTGTGATCATTTATATGAAGGATATGATTTTTAAATGATATGTTCTTATGAATATGATATGATTGATATTTCCTCTGTTTACCCTTTCTTGGAATTTGAGCTCACACTTTTATATGTTTCTTTTTCCCATGTCATAAAGAAGATAATTAATTATTATATTTGAAAAATGATTCTAGTTATGATGAAATAAACGGGAGACAATGTAGATGTTTTATGAACCAGTTGTTTATATTTCTCAGTTTCTAAATACACTATACCCATACGGTCCTATAGTGGTTCTAATATATGTTGTAATAAATATAATTCAATTTTGAAGTAATATCAATTTATTTAAAGAAACATTCAATATAGAAAACTTTCGTTTTTCAACATCAAACTCCCAATTTTGAGGCCCAAAAAAATCGTCAAACTCTTCGAAACTACACCACCTTCAATACTGATTACAGCTTGAACAGTATAATCTCTTTACTTGCAATTTCCCTGATCATACATGTGTAGACTAACAAAAAACCGAAACCATACTCAATTAATATAAATGAAAATCTCAGGTTCCAACAATAATCTATCTCCATAAAATTTAATTATGTATCCTTATAATCATTAAAATCTCTATATTATTTTACATATACTATCTACGACCTGTTTAAAATGGATCCTCCTTAACATACATATTAACATCTTAATGATTGATCTAGTTTTCACTACAAAATAATTTTATGATATTTTCCCCATCTATGGGACTTCTTTTCTCCTGATATGTTCTAAATCTATGGAATAAAAATAATACTTATTCCTTCAAGTCTTTCTTACTATGACCTTCAATTCCATAATCTCTTCGTCTTTTGAGATTCCTACAACAAATTTTCATTTGTAGGAACATTTTATATTTGACTATGTCTTGGATTAACCATCTTTTCACCCTATCTATCATCTAATATAATATTTTGATATCATATGAATAATTAATTTTATTTTTCATATCCAATATCAGTTCATAGCTTCTTCTCTTAATAGATTTCATATGCTAATTTTAACTTCAAAAAATAAATAGTTTTATCTCAACTTTAGTATCATATAAAATATTCTATAAATTAATAATTCTTTACTAATTTATTTATAACTTCAAAATTTATTATCAATATATTTTTTACATTTGAATATTGAAATTTCACATCATTTGAATCATCTTGATATTTCCATCAATTATCCCACAAACTGATCCATGAGTCTTAATTTTGTAATTCTATACACAATATATATATATATATCAAAACCCATTATTATCCATAAAATAACTTGTATTTTTATATAATTTTGTCATGAATGAATATCATCACAACATGGAATCTCTTCACAAATTTGTTTTCTCTCAAAATATCGAATTGTCATCAAGTAGTATTTCATTATCATTCTCTTTTCACAAAAAGAACCTATTCCCCATGGTATAAATATCACTATATCAATAAATTGATTAAATTTAAATCACTTATAATTATTTTAATTTTAATAAATTTAATTATATCTTCAATTTAATATTATTGATGTTTTTAAAATAAATTTTACAAAATGACATTTTTGAAGTTTTAAAAAATGTAAAATATATTAACCTTAAAAAAGAATCATAAAAAAATTCATACGATTTCGTATCTTGGTAGAATAGTTACAATTTTATTGTTTTTTATAAATTTAAATTTTTTATATTGTTTTATAATCCTAACACAAAATATATGGTTTTTCTTTATGATTTTTTTTAAATCAGGATCAAAATATTATGCATGCTTCAACAAAAACAAACACGATGTTATTTTCATTATGTATCATAGTCTATGAGGGTGTTTTATATATTTATTGAAATTTATAAATATCTATAGCATCCTGCCTTGGATTCATCTAGGTGGTTCCCCAGTACGGTTGGCCAAATTACCTCATGTGTGTCTCCCAATACTCCAGAGTTTTTAGACTAACATTGAGGGACTAATGTGTGTCTGTAGGGAGACCACACCATCATGATTTATAGTGTATCACTGAATAATAAATGTTTAAACAATGGGGGATGTAATAAAAAATAGTTTATTAATAATTAATAAATATACAACAACAAGCAATAGGAATTCATGTCAAAAATAAACATGAAAACTGTGATCATCGTGTCAGGTGGCTATAAAAAATGTGTTACATGGGATACAAGGGGAATAAAATGTATACCACATTATATTAAAAAATGAATACAAAGGCATACATCCCCGTCATCACTAGAAAATGCTCAGTCCTATACTATTTTACTCCATCATGGTACCCATAATAAGTCATTAGAAGGTCGTCACTTATCTTTTTTCATAATTGAAATATTGAATTCTTTTCAGGACCTGTAAGCAGGATTACCAGTGTTTGTGTTATACTCAGTATTCAACCATCAATGGTGTATAGTAAAGTCCATATAGTGTTTATAAAATTAGAAATTTCTGAATAATATTATAACAAATATATATAAAGTAAACAGGTCATTTGTGGTTCCCAAATACACTAAGAAGACAATACATGTATCGGTCTAAGCTAGATAATATTTTGAAAAGTAACTATATGTGTAAATATATATTATCTATATACTAAGATATGTTTATAACCATATTTAAATATACATTGACTATTATGGACATGATGTGTAACACAAGCATCCATGGGAAGTAGCATGAGTACCTGAAGTATCAAGGGATTCCAAGCCCAATCATCATGAGTAGTTGATACGACCATCCCAAGTATCATAAGTAAGTGGGAATCCCTACCCAGGTATCATAAGTGTATGAGATTCCCTTTATGAGTATAATAAATTTATTGGACTTTATGCCTGATTATCATAAGTGTTTGGTACTCCCATCTTGAGTATCATAAGTGTATTGGACTCCCGACCAGATTATCATAAGATTATGGGATGACCTTACCCAGTATCATAAGAGTATGAGACACACTTCCAAAGTAGCATACGTATATGGGACACCCTAACCGATTATTATAAGTGTTTATAAATAGTACTATTCAATCATTAACACAATACAAGGGTTAATTATTCATAATGCATCTTACTATTTCATTAAGAGGCATAACATTAAAAACATCCATTTTAATTGAACTTAAATTTTCGTAGTGGATTCACTTAGGAATAAATCCATGAACACATGGTAAATGGTTCATCAAAAATAAAATTTAATATATACAAAAGCATAACATTTTATCTCTCTATTTGGTGGCATTGTTTGAGGAGGGGAAACAACCAATTATAAATAAGAGTACAATGACATATCTTGAATGGAAGAAATTTTAGTGTTAAGATATATCAATTTTAAGGAAATACTAAGAAAAGTCCAGAATAAGGCATGATGAAACATAATTGAAAATTACTCATATATAAGGGAATGTTAAAATACCACATGTGTTAATCCCATAGAAATCTTCCTGCATAGTGTCGACCTATGAGTAGATCCAAAATGGGAGAAATCGGAAAAACAAACAAAAAACATGAAAATAGTGCATATGGGATCGAGAAAAAATAGTTCAAACACTGGAAAGGTAAATATTTGATTAAAATAATAGAAGTGGGTAGATTACAAAGAGGAATCTAATGCATCTGACCATGATGAGAAAATAGCTCCGACAAAGGAGAAACATATGAATATAGCTTGGGCATCAGAGGGTTCACTATCACATGGAACATGCTAGAGGAGGAAACAAGCCTCTATCAAAATAATTTGCTATTCTCCTTTATATGAATGAAATATTATGTACTACTAATTGTGGATATAAATTTATTACATGTGGTATAATCATTAGGATTTCCCTCTGAGGGGTTAACCACCACACGATATTAATGTGATTTTCCAACCACATACACATCATATATTTAGTACATGAAGTGTTTTTAAATAATTGTTTTATATTTGGTATAATAATTAGTTCCATCCCTCTTACATCCAACCCATTATAAGATAACTTTTTAGCCTAATGTCACTTTCACTATTGTCTATGATAAAAAGAAAACTCAATAAGGGTTAGACTGAGAATAAAAGATAATGTACCTCACTGAATATTTGCGACATTACAACCTCCCCTCTTGAAAACAAATATTCCTCAAGATTACTATCTGAGGGTCATAAAACATATTGTTAAAAATTTAATAGCTTTTGAGCATGTAAACTAGACTCCAACTCCCAAGCCTCTTCATGTACATGGTCGTGCTTCCACAACACCCATACTAGGGGAACTAGCCATTCATGGATTTCCTTTTGCTATGATTAATGATACACATAGTAAACTCTTCAATGGTTTAATCATATTTCATCTTAATATCATTAGGATTAAAAAAATTAGTTTTATTAGAATTAAAATGATAGATCTATAATACATGGACAATTTCTTTTAGGGAATC
Source organism: Viscum album (assembly GCA_963277665.1). NCBI lineage: Eukaryota > Viridiplantae > Streptophyta > Magnoliopsida > Santalales > Viscaceae > Viscum > Viscum album. The sequence continues at coordinate 1,293,618,520 of OY728119.1, forward strand.
GTACCTCTGAGGTAACTGAAACTGATAGGCTACCAGAACAACTATTTTCATGTTCTCAAAATACTCAACATAACAAGATGTTACATGACCTATCTATATATCATTATGCAGCCCATTTGGGTGGAACTTTTTGAAAGACCTGATGTCCCAACCTAAGCAATAGAGTTCATTTGAGGTGATCATGGTAAGATGTCTACATAGACTTATCTATAACCACACAGTTCAGAATTACATGTACAATCTATGAAGTACAATGAATGAGATGAAGTCCCAATAGTGTTTCCTGACCTTTCTCTACTAAGAGAAGTGGTGAAAAAATTATCTACCATAAAGGAACTCATACAGATCTATTTGAATTATTTCTTGGAAATATTTATTGTAGGAAAACTTGACAAGAGTTATATCTTTCTCCCTTGATACTCTAAAATCAAGGACACATGACCGTACCTTATCCTCCAACACTCTTATCTTCATCCCAGACATCCCTTTTATCTATGACGGATTTTATATACTTAAGAGCGCTAGTGAACACTATATATTCTTTAATCCATTATAGATTCAAGATGTAAAATTAGCTACTCATTCTGATATGATAGAAAGTGGAACACCGTGATGTCTTAGAATCCCTCTAATGTAAAGTCTCCAAAGTTAATCAACTAATAATGTTTCTCATAAAATTTGAAATTATGAAACCTTATTCAATATATGAATGATCACACTTAATACATCACTACCTCAATGGGATCATGAAAAATCTTCAACAAAATCAATAGTGATTTCATTTAATTTTCAACTAAATAATGGATAGAGGTTGTAGATGTATAGTAGATACCTGGTGCTCCACCAGCAATTGATGAGGGGTTAAACACCTCATGATTAAGCCTAAAATATTTATCATTATACCTGAAAACCAATACCGGTGATGTATGTCATGATAAATCTTGGAAATCATAGAGTGAACTACCCAAATAGAGGCATGGGAATCTCTCATCAACTCTTCCCCTATATCAGAAGGAACTAATTCATTCCCAAGTAATATAAGGATCTCATTCTTGTCCACAACCCCAATATGCAGTGGGTTCACACATGAGACATTATCCCATAGGAAAAGGCCCTTAGAATCTATGATATATATTCTCTTCACCCATTCCAGAGGGGAATATGACCAAACCAAATCTACTAATACATGTTTCCCATGACATTACTAAACCTTTAGTTCTATCAGAACAAATAGAGAAATAAACATACCCTCACTAATGTCCTCATAGATTAGCCCGAGTCATAGTATTCAGAATCAGATCTTCATCCACCATATTTTCCTTTCTAGGTGTATAAGAAATATCAATGTAGAATGAATGTAGGTATTATACCAACATAATCAGCCTAAGAAATAATTCACATAGAGGGGTGATGTATTTGAGTTTTTTATAATCATTGTAGACAAATAATCTCTCCCCTAATAGATAATGCATCAAATAGTGTAAAACATTAACCATGACTCTTAGAACATGGTAATGTGTAGGGTAATTTCACTCATTAGGTCTCATTAAGAGGGACCCGTATGTTGGAACATGAACTCCCTAAATCAAAAATGATCCTAGATTAATTCAATATGTATCAAAATTAATTGTATAGCAACTTCCCTACTCAGATAGAATTAGGATCGATGATAAATTTAATATCACTTTCAACTCTTGCAATGATACCTCATGAGGGTATGACCATATGAAATTAATTTCCTTATTAGTCAAGAAGGCAAGAGGAACTTCAAGGAAAACAGATTCCTAAATGAATATCATGTAATATAAAGCCTATCCCAAAGCCTATTTTTCCAAAAATTCTTGGGAAACTACTAAGAAACAATAATGATAACTTTCTCCGGGGAAATGGATATTTCTACCTCTAAAATAACGTGACCCAAGAAGTAAAATTTATCTATTCAAAAGTGTTATTTTCATAGATTAGAATTCAAATGTTTCTCTCTAAATATATTTATCATGGTCACAATATGTTTGGAATGGGGGATTTGAGTATGATAATAAATCCAAGATATAATCCACAATGATTACAAAAAATTTTTCTAGATATGGATGGAAAACATCATTCATTAGAGACATAATTATTATTGCTGTGTTTGAAAGGTAAAATGTCATAACCATGTATTCAAACTAGTCATATAAACTCTATAATGTTGTACATTATATGTCACTAACTTGATGGTATCCCAATCTCAATTCAATATTAGTGTAAATTATCACTCATTGTGGGTGGTCCAAGACGTCATCTATATGAGTAAATGGATATTGTTTTGTAACTCTAAGATTGTTCAGCCATCAGTAATCCATGCATGACATGATATTACCATCTTTATTTTCTAATAAAACGATAGGTGAACTGAAAAACAATTTACTATTTAATATAATTCCATTTGATTCCAGTACATCCAACTATTTTTAATGTTCTCAGTGCTCCATAGGTTCCATCCTATTAGGAGGAGTTGACACTGGGGATTCTGTTAGCACTATCTGAATGGGGAACTCTAACTCTCTCACACGAGGAAAACCAAAGAAGTTGTTAAGGAATATTTCCCTGAAATAATTTAAAACAATAGGAAATTACGTACTCTACATTCCCTAATTTCTATAAAATATACTCCGAATCTGGGATTTCACCATGCACATCCCATGATGCTCTGGTCAAGTTCAAATTGTATGGACATCTCATTCACTTTTTTAATATAATAATTTCACTCTGTTTATATAAAATAAAAAATATAAAAATAGAAATTGACATTGGAATAGTGATAAACAAGCCAATTTATTCCAAGAATAAAATAAACGCCATTCATCTCATGGAAGGAATGAAATTCCAAGGATAAAATATACACCCACATAAAGAGGTAAATCATTTCACTGGAATATATTCATTAATTTATCCACTAATAGTGTGTTCAGGGACATCACTCTATAGATGTACATAATATTTAGGCCCAAATAAATCTATAATTTCTACTAATATAAATGAGTTCAATGAAATTTTGTCAATTATGTAAGATATAATAGTAGTTTCTATAAGAATAATACCTCTAACTCGGGATGTCTCCGAGCTTTCCTCCCTGGGTTTAGGATTTACGGCATAGATATGACCCAATTCACAACCTTGAGTTACAACGTAACTAACTTGGGAATGTCTTCTCGACTAGAGATATACCTTTGATGTATGACTACATCATATATGACCACCCTCTTGACCTGATCATATGGTAGTATACCAATTGCAGTCTTGGAGTTGTGTCTCTAATCCTGATGGAGGAATTGATATAGATCCTCTTCCACTAGGAATAACTGGATGAGTTTCATAGAAGCACTGAAGAATAACCATACATCATGAACATTATCATTCAACGAGACCAATGAGGCATTTGGGCTTCATATTCCATAGATTCCTGCACTTTTTGTATATACATCAAGTTGGTTCCATATGAATTTTTATACCCCTACATACAGGAATGAAACATCTCTTCTTTCCACTCAATGATCCACTCCATGTCTTATTATTGAACAAATAAAACCCATTTGTAACTAGAAAACCTCATCCAATAATTCTCCAAACACTAAGTAATATTATCCAAATCCATATATAATTATACATACTTCAATATGAATTTTCATAAATTCTAAGCATAGTTACATATTAGAATTTGTAGCTATTTGATGTCAGACCACGGAAAATTACCTGCTTGTGAATTTCCAAGGGAAAGTATTGAAGAGCATGAAACATTCCAAAAAGTGTGAACAATAACTTCAAGGCCACACAAGTGAGTTTCATGTAAAAAATTATTATATTTTTATGGGAGTCCCTTCAGTACAAATTTGAGCATAAGTCCCACACACTCGAAAAGGTAATGTTGCATTATGAAATGGAATCTTTTATAAAAGAATAGAATATTATGTGTGAACCTATCTAAAAATCATCTCCCACGTAAAATACGATGTAAAATTGATATGTTCCATGCATATGTGATTCGTTCTCTAGAATGAATGGAATTTGTGTGCAACACTAAAATGTTACTCCTTAACAAAAAAAATTTAACAATAAAGACAAAATTTTGGGCTAAATAAATTGTTCACCACTATAGAGATGCCTATAAACAAAACTACACCCCTCCCCCTAGCCATTACAATAAGTCCACTGTGTGGGGATCCTAAATGCAAAAAACTAATTGACATGCTACGCACAGGCCACCCAATTCCCGATGTTGCACACAGTTACCTTGGAAAAACTTCTCAACTACAGTGATTTTCTATGAAATTTATGTGCACCAATTTCTATTAGGAACATTTCATTCACACAAATTCCAGTGTCATTCACAAAACTAGTTTGTCTGCACCTTCAATGTTGCAGGAATTTGTGTTTCCAAAATCAATTCGGTCAGCCATTCGTCATGTGAACTACCTTATTGCATGAAATTGTTCCATGTTGTGTGCAACAATAACAAGATACTATTCTTTTGTGTAGTAGGGATGAGTTTCCAAAAATAATTTTACAGTAGGGATTATTTTATCACCATTCCATGAAACAGTACTAGGTTTCCCAATACTTCATGAAATAGTGATCAACAACACAACTGATGGTCCATACTATGGAGATTTTTCCCCTATACCCCTACTCATGATTAGTGATAGACTATAGTCCCAAGTCTCGGGCCCAATACATTCACTTCGGTTACATCCCCATATTAAATAGAGAGATGCACCATGAAAAGTTTGGGCCTTTTTAGAAACATTTTTGGTTGAATCCTTGTACTGACCCAATATTCATCCCTTACAAACTATGATTCAAGATACACTTATACACTCTCTGAAATACCTTGATGTGACCTACTCCCCATTTCACCTTCCATGTGTCATCAGTATAGATTATGTCCTTGATTTCTCTAAATACCCTGATTCGAACCATTCTTTAATAAACTCCTCAATATCCTTTCACCTAATGCATATGGCAGTTCGAACTATAAAGGGACACCCTCTCATAACTCCCACACCATCCATGTCATGTTTCCTTCTAACTAGTAGTACTCACAACATGACTTTAAACTATACCATACCCTATCACTCATGAATTTTATGCCTTATGTATCAATAATATCATGAATCATTCCATGATCATGAGAAGAGGTTCTGTATTCCAAACGGTATGACATTATATAATATCATACCATATCACTCGTGAATATGATGCTTTATGAATCAAAAATAAGATGCCTCATTCCATTATCAAGAGAAGATAGTCAATATTCTTCACTACATGACTTTCAACAATATTATACCATGTCATTCATAAATAGGATTTCTTATGCATCAATAAAAAGATTCTTTATTAAATGACCATGATATGATATTATAGTCCTCACTAATTGACTTTCAATTTTAGCATAACCTTTCAATCCTGAATAGAATTCCATATGCATCATGAATAATATACCTCATGTCTTTATCATGAGAAGACATTCAATAGTCCTCACTAGATGTCTTTATACTATATAATACACTATCAATGATGAATAATAGCCTTATGCATCACGAATAAGAGTACTCGTTCCATGACCATGTGAGTAAATTAAATATTTGTCACTACGGGACATTAAACCGTGGAATACCCTATCATTCAAGAATATGATTCCCTATGCATTAGGAATAATATTCCTCATTCCATTATCATGGGTTGATATTCTAGTCCACAATACAAGAATTCAATTTGTAACATACCATATCCCTCATGAATAGGATGAATTATGGGTCAAGTTTATGATGCATTATTCCATGATCATAAGAATAAATTCAGTAGTCCCCAATACATGACAATAAATTGTTTTATAACATATTATTGATGAATATGATGTATTATGCACCAAATTTATAATGCCTTATTCCATGATGATGAAATAATATTATACTCATCCCTACACGACTTTAACATATATCACATCATATCACTCATGAATAGGATGATGTATGAATCCAGCATAAGATGCCTCATTACATAATATTGTGAAGACATTCAATATTATCAATATATTACTTTAAACTATAGATTACCCTATCAATTATGAATATTTTTTCCTATCTGTCATGCATAAGATGTTTCGTTCCATGATCATGAGATGATATTCTATTCCTCACTCCATAACTATAAACTGTAGTATAACATACATGAAAGACAAATGATGCCTCCTATGTCACACATGAGATGACTTATCCCTCAAGAATAAGTTTCTTCATTATATAATCATTATATGACCACCAATCAATAATCATGGGACTCCACATCAGGTTGCATCCCCATCCATATACCTCGACCCATCAATGAGTTGAGATGCCCTTATGAATTGATGTGATGAAGGTAAATGGGAAGCCATATAGTGAAGGTATCACATTTATACATAAATCCCCCATGATTCCCCCCATGGGAGACTATATTAGTTGTACCAACCAAAAATATTCATTGACCCATCAAAATGTAAAGATTACCTCAGTACCTAACATTAGGTTGAAATAATGAGAATCTCAATTGCATAAGAATCGCACATCACATCCTTCCACATGATGTTAAAATTTAATATTACATCATGAAACGAATATGATATTATCTCATGACCTAAAATTAGTATGACATGATTGGAAACTTCCACATATAATCCATGTCTACAATATTTCTTCTATATAAAGACACCTTGGAAGAAATCATGTGTAATCACCATCAACATCATTATCGCTCCATAACGCCACCTAGGAAGCTTCAACATGTATTGCCTATCTACATCATTACCTCTCCATAGAGACACTTTCAAATATTCCTTGTGTAATCCCCATCCACATCATTTTCACTCCATGGTAGCACCCGAGTAGCTTTAATGCTTTAGCCCCATCCAAATCATTATCAATCTATAACGGAACCTAAGACACTCTCACACATTAGTACCTTTCATTTCATCGTTGATCCTAGCAGTTCATGAGAATTCTCTTGAGTGATAATCATTACAACCATACCATATTGGAAGCTTTAATTCATAATCCCTAACCAAATGCTCATTTGAGATTCTTCCCTATGTAATCCCTGACAATTTTTTACACTATTTGATTCTTATATGCCTACGCCCCAACCACATGTTCCTTTGGGCCTCCAATTTTGGTATAACCCATATCCCATTATGAATTATGTGGGATATGATTCCAAACTAACTATGATAACTATGAAGCCTCCATTAGGACCAATCCCAACATCTACATCCATATTAATATCCTTAGTTTCACGTATCAAGTAAGATCATTCTCCCATACAAAGACCACATCTCCCCTGGGTCCCTTGGGCCTCTTATATACGTAAGCCCCATCAACATCTTCATTACTCCTAGAAGTATTCGGTAGCTCAATGTGTAAACCCATATCATCAAACAAGGAGAAATCATCTTTTAAAAGGAATATTTCAACGGTAATCCCCACACATTACATTTTCAATACTCCCTTCTTGACATTGGTGTCCTTACCTAATGATGTTAAACTGCATGAACTAGTTCTATCACACGACCTTAAACTATGACATATAACTACATTTGGGTTTTCTCATTCCTTCTAGATAGGATATGCATGACTCTTATTTGAGGTTAAATCCTGACTATTAGTAAACCATGTCCTCCCCACTATTGATATAATTCCTTGATCTTCGCTTATTGGGATTTCATATAAAAATTCATAGTGTGATATATTCTATTTATGGGAAACACCTTCCATATCTGCCTCAATGGGTGTTTTGATCCATCTATTAGGAAAACAGTATCATTCTCCCTCAATGGGACACAGCTCCCCGATCTTCCTCCATGAATCATTCTGATCAATTTTCAATCACCACATGATATTAAACAAGTTTCCCCAAGTAGATAACCCATGATAAACATGGGATTATTGAGGTTAAAGCATCAGAAGATATTCTAATTCAACATTAGATACCTTGTTATTGATATAGAATTATTTGTGTTCTGTGCCTAACATGACATGATGAGATTCCCTCCTATGAGGAATAATATAGGTGCCAATTTCACCAAAAGTACAGTGATGCCTAGACATGCACAAATTTACCTTGTACTCTAAAGAACGTTTAATTCCATGATTCATAGAAGAAATGTAATTAACTAAAATCCACAAATAAATTTATTCAGGAATGAGTTTCACGAGCATGACTCAAATCTATGAGGGTGAGTCAGAATAGGTGATGATCTATGAGTAATAATGCGAGGAATTGAGAATTTAATTCCCATCATCTCATTTTGAGAAGGATCCTACATCACCATCCTTGGAGGTAGAGGCCACCCACATTTGGAATATGGAAATATGGGGTAATAAATGTGTGTCTCTATGACGATTCATTCCCCGTATGCAAAAGTGTTAGAGAAAACCCCAATTTTCGGCATCCATCATGTTTCAATCGGGCATAAAGACCCGGTTCACTATCTAAAAAATTTTGGTCATCAAAAAAAATAAACCTATGTACATATTAAGTATACAATATAGTCTTAAAATTTCATTTATTCATAATATAGTCACCCTTAAGAGTTGATGTGAAGTGTGGAAGCTTTGTAAAAAATATGAATATTCCATAAATATCATATCACTATAATTTAGTTGTAATAACTCTTGGGTGTAGTATTGTCTACATGTCATCAGAATAATGTAATCATAGAAGGATGTTTGGAAGATCTCCAAGACCATACCCAAATGAATTACATCCTAGGTGATGAAATACCTCTAACATATAGATGAATAATGATGAATATAGGTACCATTCTTTACCATCCACACTAGTGGAGTCTCCAAATGATCAAAGATAGAAAAAAGGACTCAAACAATGATTCTAAAGCTCAAGGACTACCACTGATTTTAAACGTGTGAGAATATTGATTCAATAATTAACACTTCATATTTTCAATGATAAGGTTTGGCCTTGGATAACCCTATAAAGATTGCATGAATTTAATAAACTATATCTAAACACATCATCAATGACCACATGGAAATCAATAGGTGGTGACTCAGTTGGTACTATAGTTAGTAAGTTTTATGGCTTAGGGACCACAACTTCCATAGCATGGTCATCAGCACCCTACTGGCATATGAACCAAGGATGTTGAGTTGAAATAGGTGTACAATTTCCAATCACATTCCTCAGATAATATTTGACAGAAAATAAGAAATAAAAATGGAGGAAATAACAGGTATTTGACCCTCCTATAAGTGATACATTCATCTCTTCCAACTCATTCTTTTATGTTATTGTGATAAAAGAGATCATGAAATATGATAATAGAAACAATTTACTTCCCAGTACAAAGGTCCAGTTAGAATCATGGTTTCATACAAACCTAAAGTTCTGGTATATAAGGGTATAATATTTAGGTATACAAGAAAACAATATTTTCATTCCAATTGGAATTCCCTTTTAGTAATAACAATTTCATTTTAAAGATACAATTTATTAATGGTCATTATTGATTATATATATAAATATATCATAGTCTAGTTAGATGAGTCACCATTCCAAATTTATATCTCCATACTCTTTATAAATTGCATTGGGTGCATCATGTAACTGCAATGTACCTTTAAACCAATTATTAATATGTAACAGGTCATGTATAATGATTTAATTAAAATAATTCTTTTACTAATTTATATACGTACATTAATCATAAAATTATTATTATCCTCCATTAATAAAATCATCTAATATTTCATCCCATAAAACAAATAGTTCATTGAACACATAGGAAATAATTGGTTAGTTAAGGTGTCAACATCAATACATGTGGGAAATCACCATTTTGATTGATTTATTAAATATAATTAATCAAATTATGTTATCCTTGTAATAAACTATAGAAAATTATGTATAACATAATTCAGAAACTAACTATATGACATATGAAATGCACACCAAAAGTAAACGTGGTAAAAAAAATGCATAGAATATTAGGGTAAAAGTTCCTAGTATGATGCAATATATATTTCTCCTTGACGTATCTGGATATGAAAATAAATCGATAATAATAATATCAATAGTTATAATATCACAAATAATGTGTTTCACCTAATGGTGAAATAAATATAATTTTAACAGGATCAAACAAATGACAATAATAACAAATCCCATGTTATTTGGGATTCCCCTTTATTAGGGTTAGTTACTCCCAGGAACATGATCATTAAACAATTATACTAAATCCTTGATTCTAGTCTAATACACAGTTATTAATACAAAAGTAAATGAAATTTTTGATTCCACTTTGTAGTAGGCCAACCAAGATTCCATTAAGAGGTTCCCTAAGATGGTTGGACACATGACCACAAATATGCCTCCATTTATGCCAGATGTTACCAACTAGCAGTGAGGGCCTAAGGTGTGTCTTTGGAGAGACTATTTCCACATGAGTTATACTGTATCATAATGATAAATAATAAATTGTGATATAGGGGAAGAAGTAATAAAAAATGAAAAATCATAATAAATAATCATCCAATAATAAGAACACACAATCTGAGTCATAAATAGACACTATAATAATGATGATCATGTCATGTAGCTATAAAAAATTATGTACATGGGATAAAGAGGAAATAGAATTATAGGAAATTCTATAAAAACATACCAAAGAAACCAAAATAATAAAATATTATATTCACAATCATAGACTCGGTCCTCTTCTCCAGAACACTGTCTTAGTACTCACAATCAATAATCAAATTTTGGATGCTTCCCTTTGTCCATCCCTGCAACCATTAACTCTTTTCTGGTACCATAAGAATCTTAAAAATACTATGAGATATAGTTATTATTCCACCAATAATTTATCATAGTAAAATTATTATGTTTTATATAAAATGATCGGTTCATTCATAATTATATCAGAAAAATGTAAATTATAAATTGGTCAGCTTTGGTTCCAAAGGATACAAGGCAGACACTACCTTCTTTATCCTAAGGTAGATAATCTTTGGAATCTTATCCACATGTATTCATATATAAGTTCTATATCCATAGTAAATATTCTAGAAATATATATGTAGACTACAACTATTATGGACCTGAGGAATAACATAGGAATCCGTGGGTAGTAGAATGAGTCTCTCAAGAATCAAGGGACACCATGCCCAATCACAACATGTAATTGAGACACCCTTGCACTATATCATATGCAAGTGTGCCACCCTACCCGTGTATAATAATTGTATGTGGAGCCTTTCTAGTGTATCATACATGTGTGGGACACCTTTCCAGAGTATCCGAAGTGCATGGGATGCCTTACCCAAGTATCATATGTTTATGTCAAACCATTCCTTGGTATCATAAGATTATGGGATTCCATTCCTGAGTATCATAAGTGTATGACATTCCATTCCTGAGTATCATAAGTTTATGGGACACAATTCTCATGTTCCATAATTGTATGAGATTCCCTAATTAAGTATCATAAGTGTATATAAATTATACTTGTCATGTTTTAACATAAGACAAATATAGGATTATACTTAATGCATCTTTCTATTTCATTATTATGTATACCATTATACATTTCCATAATCATTGACCTTAAATATAGGTAGTAGGATAACATAGGAATAAATCAAATAACACATAGTAGTTGGTTTATCCAAATTAACATTTAATATATATGGAAGCAACACAGGTCCACACCATAAGGGGTGTAATTAGTCATAGTGAAGAAAAAACCAACCATAAACAAATGTAAAAGTGAATATCTAGAATGGATGAAAATTTAGATTAAGGATATTTTAATTTTAAAGAAACATGTGTATGATTAATCTGTATAAAATTATGACACATAGTATAAAATTACTCCGCTATGAGAGAAATATACTAGACCGCCTTAATTGATCCCATAGATCTTTCATTATAATGTATTGGCATGTGAATCTGGTTTAAATGGGGGAAATTGGAAGGACATACCAAAATCCTGAAAAAATAGGGTATATATGCCCAAACAAAAATAGATAAATCGATTGAAATATAAATAAAGGATGGAATGAAGAGGAGTGGAGAGAATAGAAAGTGTAATCCAATGAATTAGAAAGTGAAGATAACATAGCACAGATGGATGATAAAAATATGAACCATGCTTGGGTGTAATAGGAATTTCCTTCACATGACACCTTATATATAAGTAAATGATCCTCTTTTGAAATAATATGCTCGTCTATATTTTTAAAAAAACTGACCCATAATTTAGACGACGTGAAATTAAAATACACATCAAGTAATTCATGATATTTTCCTCATACGGGAATATTTTACATGACGTGGATGGGATCCAGATAGCAAAATAGGTGTCATATTATTAGTACACACCATGTATTTAAACAAAAACAGTGCATTTGGTCTATAACCATGCTCAATATCTCCTTCATTATTCCCCATCGAAGCTAACAGACTAACCTATGGTCCTGGTCAGTAGAGTTTAATCCCAAAATAAAACTCAATAAGGGTTTGAGAAAGAATAAAATATAAAATAACTCACTAAAAATAATGTATGTTACAAAACACACATGATCCATAGAAGAAACGTTCATATCAAAAAACATTTTATATATATTTCAAAATGTTTTTTCTTAGCTGCATTCCTAGTGAAAATCTTTTGTATCATATAAAATGTTATGCTCCTAGTATTTTTTCATTTATATTCCATATTTGAAAATAAATTACATTGAGAAACTAATGTAAATAATAAAACCTCAATACTTATCTAATATTGTAGTCTATGTAAATTTTTACACATTCCATGCCTTCTCAATATTCCATCATTCAAAACAAAACTATAAAACCTATTCAATTATTATTTGAATTTTTTCAAATCATTTATTGATAATTCATATCACTCAAATATATCATAAAAACATAGTTAGATCTTACAGAATTAAAATTGTTTATGAATATCTTTAATCTCATCTGAAAAATGTTATTACATTTAAGTAAAAAATAATATTATTTACAAACTCGTTCAATGCCTTTTGAATTCTAGCATTAAATGTATCATTATAAAACCTCAACAAGTTGATACTATATATATACAACAGTTTAATAAGTGGGAGATATTCAATGATGAATTATCAATATTATATTTTTTAGATTGTACCTTCATTAGCTATAGATATTTTCATTAATTTTTATGATATATAAGTTAACAATCATCACATATCTAAGATGGTTCCTTGAATAAGAATATTAATGTTACATAAGATGTATCTTAGTTTCCTTTTCCGATTTTTATATAAGAAACATTTCATTATTCACAATCATTAGTAAAACTCTTCCTTCATCATCCAACATCAACAGAAATTGAATAGACCACATAGAAACACATAGATTGGTGATAGTTTATTGGAAATATTTATCATATCCTCTATAAGAATGTAACATGACTTCCAATATCATATTATTCCCCATTATAACACACAATTCATCCATGATATGGTCATATGTAAACATAATTTAGTAATGATTCAGAAAAAAACATCTCTATGTCAATGTGAGCCATGACTGGTTTAAAGAACTAGTGTTATCAACTCAAATATCAAATATATCGCCAAACTATAAGACGTTTATAGAAACTCTGTTTAATATTTTTAATATTGTTTTCAAAAATCGTTTCATGAAATTTATAAACATTACTCATATTTAACAAAAATATTAAATACATTCAAGTGAATGAATTCGTTTCACCATTTTTTATCTCAACATACAACCCCGAGAAATTAAAGTTGAAATAATAAAATATATGCATTGGAAAATTGATTATTTTACTTCATCATTTGTATAATATAGAAATTTTTTACTCACATAATAGAGTTATAGAATCATTGTCAACTATCTAGATCGCCCACAAGGGGGCATATCCTCATTCATCATCACAACTGATCATTATTAAAACTAATTTCCCTAAAATTTCACTCAGTTACCACTTTGAGATTTTATTGGGAGACAATAATAAAACACTCCATGATGTCTAGATCACCATGATGTATTGAAATTATATAAATCAATCCTAAATTTTTATTAATAACCTATAATTTTCCACACATAATAATAAAAAGTGTAAGTGAATTTTGTGGATTATCAATAGATCCTCAATTTTAGAAACAAGGACAATATTTTATTCTCAACCTAAAAACACTTATCTTTTAGATATACATTTCAAGGAATCATATACACATGATCCAATTTTCATCTTTCAAACATTAACAACCTTATAAAAAAATCTGTTCATTTTATTTCCAATATATTATAATGTGTAACTTACTTTTTCACATAATGAAAAAAAATAAAAATTCTCATTATTATGATAACTCTAAATTCCTATCCAATTTATCCTAAAATAATGACCTGTCAAACATTCCTATTTAAAATACTAAAAATATTTTTTATATATGATATATTTATTTATATCATTTTTTTTACAATATTGGTGACATCGATGCTCTATCTATTTTTTCAATAATTACTACTATTAAGGATTCCTTTTTATATAATTATTTTATGTATACCCGGATAGATTTCACTTTACACATATATTTTCAACAATATTATATTTTAAATCATTATAAGTCTCCAAAAAACATTTTCATGGATTTCATATACTAAACAAATCAATTTATTCTTCTCATAGATTGATTCTATATTTTTATTCCATCATTCAACATTGACACTAATCCTTATGGACTAATTTTAATGTTCCATGATATTTCCTTTTCTCTTATATTTGATTAATTCTCTCATAACTGGTGTATCATTATGCATATATTTTCCATTGAATTTTATTTATAAACCTTATTATTTTTTAATAGGCACCAAGGAAAACCCATCCTTCCTTCCCTTCATCTTATGCTTTGTAGTCTTATTACATTGAGAGATTAATGTACACAATTAGTGGATTTATAACAGAACTCCCCATTATTATGAACACATTTACTACAGTCTCCAAACAATTTCTCATGGCATTCATATTTTTTCTATTTGAATAGTTTTCTCTATTTCTATCTATTTTTATTCTTTTTATAAGATTATTGTTAGATTCAAATATTCTCCCCCTTAATCTTTTCCTTATAATTAACATGAATTGAAATTTTTTTTCTATAATTAACTGTACAATTTCCTAAACATCCAACACCATCAATAAAGCATAATGATTCTTTTTGTATTACCCTTGGGTATAATTTAAGATGATTTTTTAGATAAATATTTATTGTTAGAAAACCAATTTAGGCTATTCTTTGTTATATGATCTTATTATACATGATCGCATATATACATGAAATTTTTCTATATTCATTATCCCATATAATCCAAAAAAATATTATTTTTTGATTAATAACCATTAATAGATTATGAAATACCATTAGTGTAGAGTGAAATATATGGATCATAGGTAACCTTATACTTTGAGAATGTTTTTCTATTTATTCTTAAATGAACTAAAATACTTATTACCACTAACCTGAAGGTTTTTTTGCAATAGTTTGATTTCAAAAAACACTTGTCAAAACTCTTTTATTATCAGTTGTTTTTTATGATTATATATTATTTTCTTCATTTCTAAACTTAACCTACATCTCAAAAAAAATTATGATTAAGATTATTCTTTTAGATAAATATTTTTTCACCAAATTCTCACATTCTTTATACTCATATCCAAATTGTATTCAGTAATTTCATTTTCATCATAAATTGTTTTTTCAAGAATGTTTAACCCTTTTTATTTTATTTTTATTTGGGAATTATTTGATTATATAGAAGTTTTAGGATTTTAATCTAATCCACGAGTATTATAATCCTTGAATCTATTACTCTTAAATTCCTCATCAATAATTAATTTAAATAACTCTTTGGAAGTAGGGATTTGATATCTATAAATCATTTCATATTTCACCCTAGATCTCAATTCCATGATGATTGGTTTTCATATTGTAACACTTCTGCTAATTATTATTTCATAAATTCGTCATCAAGTCCCAATTTTGATACATTATCACATAATTACTTAGTATATTGTCATATAAATTTTATTTCATTATTAAATTTTCTTTTTGTGTATTCTATATCCTCAAAATTGATCTATTTAACTAATTTGATCATCCCATTATACTCATTATCATCAAATATTCAATTTTATTCTTATTAAGAAGTATATTTAACTAGTATTTTACCTCTTTTTACCTTCACATAGCAGAGGGATATATATCACTTTTTATATTTTCATTAGCCTAATATCTTCTCTAATCTTGTTGATCATCAATGTTTTTGAAAAATTAAACCATGTTTTCATTAACATTGATTTAAACTAAATATTATATTGACATAGTGGGATACATAACTCTTATAGGACTTGATATGACAACCATTATTATAATGTTTTGAATCCATGAACAATAATCACAATTGAAGTTGCAGTTAATATAACACTCTTATTTTTTAGAATATATTTTTCCTTTAAATAAACATTGTATTGATAGTGTGTTTCACACACTATACCAAACTAAAATAAAAAGTATTGTGAAATTTTAAATACTAAAGTCGACTATTAAAACATAGACAATAAACTATATGGTATTAATTTACATAACTATATTAAATAAATAAAAATGAATATGAGAAGAATAATCATTTTTTTGATTAATCCAACTTTATAAATCCCATGTTTCTATGTTTATAAGTGCGTTATATTTTTTAGGGTTTCCCTAGAAAAGTAAAAGCATTGACTTGAGTAATTATAGTTTTAGAAAAACATATAGAAGAAAAGTCTAATATCATAAATATTTCAATAAGATCCATGCCAGATGAATAGCCACCCAAAACTACAAGTTGTGTTTAAAAATTACTATAAAAATATGACATGTTTAGAAGTATTATTAATGACCAAAATTTCTCTTTCCTCTTATTCTTCAAAAAACTAAATCAACATCCATGCGTAGGTGCAGACTAGTCTCCAATGAATGATGAATTCTATTTTTACCTTCCAACATCGTGGATAGTTTTATTTTGAAATTGATGAGTAAATATTATATATAAGATTATTATAAATATTTAATTTTAATTTTATGGTTTTAAAATTAACTAAAGGTAGTTTTATAGATATCTATCAATACCAATATATTACCAGAATCTAGTTCATCACTAATATATCTTTCATGATATGAAACAAAAATATCATGTAAGGGAATTAAATACTCATAAAAAATTATTAAATTCAATAAAATTACCTTTTTTAATGATAATGTATTTGAGAAATATAATGTGTTTCTCAATTGTAACAAAATATTTAAAAAAGATCATTACTAGTTAATAAAAATGTAATAAAAGAATAAATTATTTCAAATAAGTGTATAATTATATATTTATATAAATAATGTTCTAAAATAATAAATTCAAATTATTATCATTATGAAAAATAGTTTGAACCTCTACTTTTTGGATCAAGATATAATGTTTGGGTTTTATCAACTAAATTTTGTTTTTATTGGGTCATAATATATCTTATATGAATATGATATTAAAATTTGTTATCTCAACATTCACAAATTGTATATGGTATTTCATATTTATTATAGATAAATTAATTATCATGATAAACAACAAATATTTTGATAATAAACTTTTCCTAATTAAATTTATAATGTTTTTAAGAATAACTCACATTTTTCATAAGGAATATGTTCTTGAAAACCCATATTTATATTATATGAATACTATTCATTATCTAAATCTAATTTTTTTTTCATTTATTTTCCGCAAAATTTAATTTACCTATTTTATGAATTGAATGTTTTTCAATGTTTATTCTATGTCATGTTTTCTTTAAAATGACCTAAAAATCATAATAAAAAATTTATTTTCATTATTCACCACATTGGATTTATGAGATTGAGTTTTGGTTTTGTATAGGATTTGAAATTTTTAATTGAAACAAAATGTGTTTTTAAATTATTCAATTTTAATTATTAATATTTTACTGAATTTAATTCTCACTTCATCTATAATACTAATTTTTAATGGGTTTCGTGAAATAAAATTATTTTAACTTTAATTTTTCCTCCCTAGATTATCCCTCATAATGTGTTGTTTTTATCATTAACTATATTTAATTTTTATATAATTATTTTTGGAATATGATATAATTTATATATTATGATTTCATAATATTGTGTTTTTTGATATTTTTTGACAGTTTAAGAAACGCATTTTTTCCTTGGGTACATTAAGACATGATGATGATTGTTTTTAAGTGGAAAAAATATGTATAGATGATGATGTGTAGTTTCCAATATCTCTCTACAATTCATTGGTTAGGATTATATATCTCATGATATTGGTATTCATCATAACATTTTAGTATCTTGTATTCATGGTCTTGGATAGTGTGGCTCATGAATGTAATGTTTATATATGATAATGTTTATACAATAGTTAAAGTGTTATATTCATTATGATGTTCATGATTAATAGATTATGTTACGTTATTATAAGCCATGTTTCATATATTATTCTTCCCTGTTGATATTTTTTGGATTTATGTAATTATTCAAAGTACTTTTCAGATCACTTACACGTTTTTTTACCAGTCTTGATGTTATAATATTTCCCTTATGCTCACATTTGATTCACATAGTCTTATTAACTCAAACATGATATAATGTACATTTATCCCTTAATAAGAATTTTGTATCACCCATTATTAATATTTTCATTCCACAGGTCTTTAGTATGATACATACTATTAACGTGTATATGACATGTGTTTGTAATGATTCATTAATAATAAATGATGGTGATTTTGGTACATCAAGATTAATGTAACTTTTCATAAAAGACACTAAACCTGTCATATCATGGGATATTACTATTTATGGAATATAATTTTTTAAAAATTTGAAATATATAATATAATGAATTTGTATCTTTGGTCTCTATATTAGGTATTAGATAAAATGTGTAGTTATTTCTGGTGAATATATAATTATTATTTTTTAATATGTTTTATAAAAAATTAGTTAAATCCATAGAGATGAGTCTATGTATAAGATGATATCACAAATTAATTATAATCTCTGGATTTGTTTTACTAACCTGAAATAGATCTATATCTGAAAACTGATAAGTGTATTTTCCCATGGTACAGATGCACATAGTGGGAATCCCTCTAAAAAGGATTTGTTGAGAATTGACTCGATCATCAATATGATTTAAGAATATTGGGAATAAGACTATAATCTAGGATATAAAGTTGTCAGGAAAATTCTTTGGTTGACCATATTGTCATTAAGAACCTATATGAAGGATTCATTTCCAAGTTAGGATGATATATTATGTTGATGGGTATAAGAAAAACCAATTAAATGTAACCAAGGTTGATTCATGAGTCTTATAGAATGAACCAAGTCTGAAATAATTGAAAATAAAACATTATAGGTTTAAATGAGGGAGTAATTGTATAATTAATATTAGGATAGATATTTCATATTAATATGAATATTTACTTTGATTCCATTGTTCTTAATAAACATTTTATTTTATTTTTTAAAACAAGATCATGAAAATGATGATGTTAATGGTATGACGTCAAGAACTCCTAACAAGAATATTTTGGATAAATAGTTTCCAATTATTATGGATGAAAATTATGTGGATATGTATGTTAAATATATATATGTATTTTCTTATATATCCATTAACATTTTCCTTTAGTAACATGGAGTTGAAATTGTTTTACGATGATATTTATTTAAGGTCTGTGGGAGGGATCTAACGACCCATGATTTAAAAATACTTTTTCCCTCACCAAATATTATATAGATATCTTATTTAACACAGTATGAAAATCTAAAATAAAACATCAAGAAATAATTTTTAAAACTAAAAATTAACATTAAAACATAGATATTAAATTAGATAGTATATATTGATGTGACCATATCGTAAAATTACTAATATAAGTAAGAACAAATTTTCTGTAGAAGAAACATTATTCCTTATAAAGCCCATTTTTCTGATCTAAAAAGGGAGGGGTCATTTCTAGGTATTTCCTCGGATAAATCCCAAGACAAACTCCATCATTTATAGTTGGAGAAAAATTGTATATGATAGAAGTTCATGCTTGTCGAAATTTTCACAATATTCTAGAATGATGAACCACCATATAAATTTATATCCATATATTATTTGATATTCATTTATTATATGTAGAAATTAATGAACTAAGTGGCTATAAATTTATATTTTTTTGACATCTAAAAACTATTTATTTTATAAATATATTAGCATTTTGTATACATTTTAAAATATAATTCCATCTCATTTTACATTTTTATTAAAAAATGTATTTAATATATATTTTACATTTTAAATTTTGTAATAAAAAGATATATATATTGTGTAAATTATAATTTAACACTATATTAAATATAAATTTGTGGTAAAAAAATAGTTTATATTCCCAACGATGGTTTACTATATAAACTAATTCACTATATTTTATAGATATTTCATATAAAAAATAAAATTTATGGAAAGTGAATTTTGAAAAATTATATGTATTTTTTGATTAATCATTGAAATATTATATTAATATGAAATTTTTTGTATTTTTACTAATATTAAATTCTAACTGAATAGTGAATGATAACATTTTTACAAAAGACATGACATTAATTACATTTTTTCTATATAAGTATGAATTAGAATATCATGAATCATTTTTTATAAGAAAAAAATTGTATTTTATAAGAAAATTTATAAATCTCAAAAAATTGGCCTTAATATCTAAATCCATATTTGATATATTTTAAAATAAAATTTATTTTAAAATAAATTTCAATACATTATACATTTAGATTTTTAATATTGATTTTTTTCAATATTATTAAAATAATTTATAAAATTAAATTAATTTTTTGAATTATTAGGCCAGAATTATATAATAATTGGTATTTTATATCCACAAAAATATGATAAATTACTTTGGTAAAAACTAGCCACTTTGATAAAAATCGAAAGCGGAAAAGGGAGTTAGCCAACTATGGATGACCAAAAACGTGTTTGAAAATTATGTGGGATTGTGTGGCTGAGAAAATTACCAAATATATCCCTCACCCACTACAATATATCCCTATTTTATAAAAACAATAATTTAGAGTGAATTCACATTATTAAATAAATTTTTTTATTTATAAAAATATTATCCCTTTTAACTTATAAAAGGTTGAAAAATATCATTACTTAATATAAAAAAAACCTATTTAGTTAAAATATTACTATACCCAAACCTCTTATTAGCTCTAACATATACCTTAAATAGGTTTTGGTCTTCTCAAAAGATCATCCCTCAAAGGTTTAACTCTGTTCACAGAAGAGATAATTCAACTAATGTATTATAAATTAATAACCACTCAATCCTACCTTGTATAAAAAAATTTAACTTATTATTCCTAAAATTACCTTAAAAATATTAAATTATTTCTTTATTGTCATTACTATAATGATATGTTATTATATTTTTGGTATAAGAATTAATTACCCTTCTCATTCCCACTAGGAAAATTAGAAACATGAATTGTGCATATTTGGGGACTACTACCTCAATGAATAAAATTGTTTTTCTATCTTTCACCACCTAAAATAGATTATATAAATGGGAAAATTAATAAATAATTATGATTAATATGATAGAATTAATATTTTTAGGTAAATAACCATATTTCTTATTTAACATGATTATTAAAAATGGAATCATCACCCCTGAGTACACTTAGACTAACATTTCCATTGAATGATGAATTTCATTTTTACCTACCATGTTTATAGAAGGTTTTATTTTATAATTTATGAATATTTATGATATATATTAATTTTTTATTTCATTAATGTGTCTTTTTTATATAATAAAGAAAATTAATTATTGATTGTTATAAGGTAGTATGTCGATACTGATAAACAGAACAATACTAGTTCATCGTTGAATTCCCATTCAAGAAACACAACAAAACTATATTGTCACGGAATTATAAAAATAAAATACCTTATAAAAATCAATTTATGTACCATTATTATCTGTTTAATGAAACAATTTGGTAAAATAAATGTTATGGCACTAATATTAAAACAATATTATAATGATGAACACCAATTATTGAAAATTTAATGCATGAAGATAATTATGAAAAATTAAGGGTATGACTAGAATACTATATGAATTATTTTATTATATAGAGAATTAATATGATTATATTTAAGTTTCATGATTTTTAATAACAGAATTTGGAATCAAGAGTAATTTTATGGGTCTTATCTACTCAATTATCGAATCATTTGATATAAAAATTTATTACAAGAATATAAATTTATTTTTTCAATTGATCGTTTTGTTCCACTAATTTATAATTTATTTTCTCTTTTTATATGTTTAATGTACACTTTATAATAAATAACTACTTTTATGATAAAATTGTTTCTAAATTAAAGGTATATCATTGGTAAGATTAAATCTAATTTTTACAAGTGAATCTTTTCTTCAATGACTATTTTTTTTAAAATAAAAAAGTGTTTTAACTAATGAAATAAAAATATTTTTAAATTTTATATACAACATAAATTAATTTACATATTTTAAGAAATATTATACTTTCAAAAATTCATTACTATGAATATTTATGTCAAAAACCTTAAAAATATGACAAAAGGTTTTTATTTTATTATTTACCACTATAGTTTTATTAGATTAATTTTTAATTTTTAAATGATCCTATCATTTTACATATTTTAAATATTTTTTATTTCTTTTTTTTTATTCTAAATATATTTTTAAATTAAATTAGTAGGAAATTTTATAAGAAATTTTAATGGGTTTTATGAAATCTTTTGTATATTAACGTCATTTTTTAATCGGTTTATCTATCTTGTAGTTGTTTTTTTTAATTTCCTCTATTTCTAATTATGATAACATTACATTTTTATGTTGATATTTTTGATATGTTTATATTTTTTAAGTTCAGGTTAGGTAATTATATTTCCAATGTTTAATAAAATCATTCTGTTATCATTGGTTTTTAATATATCATGATGGATGTTTTTATGTAGCACAAATATATATGGATGACGATGAGTGGTGTGTTACATAGACAAAAAATGTTTCAATTAAGAGTTTATATCCCATGTGATAGGTATTTAAGATAGAATTTACTGTCTATTAATGATAGGAATTGATTGTGAGGCTCATGAAAGTAATATTTTCCATTGATAATATTTGTTCCTTGGGTAAAGGTATTTGTTCGTTATGATATTATCCACCACGATTCTTGTTTTATGTTAAAATATTTTAAACCTTGATATTTATATTATTCCTCAATGTTGATCTTTTCTGGAATTATGTTCTTGTGACATGCACTTTGATGTTAAATTGTGTCTAATTATATTAACTCATAATGTAATGATATTTTCTTTATGCTCATGTTTTTCCACATATGAATTGAAATAAATCTATGATGAAATTATTTATAATTCCTTACCAAGGGATTAAACTCACCCTTTATATATGTTTTCATTACATATGTATGAGGACGATTCTAGATAAGTGATGTTTAGAATATAGTCGAGTATGGTTCTTCTGAGAAAAAAGGTTCATTAGTTTCATAAAATAATCTTATTATGTAGCTGGTCATTAAAAAACTAAACCTATATGTTCTTAGGACATCATGATACATTAAATTGAATATATCAACCATAAAAAAGATGACAAATAATTCATGCTTTTCATGGGTCGCTATTGTTTTACACACCTCATACATGCCACCATATATGGTAGAGGTTGTTGACTAGTGGTGAGGTCCTAATAAAAATTTTGGGGTTTCAATTCATTAAAATTAATATAATATGATGAATAAAATAAATAAATAAATAAATAATTAAACATCATATAGACATAATAAAAAAAATATACCATGAATAAGCATACATGCATACATTGATAAACTGATTTTCTATTAGGCTAATAAAATGTACAAATAAAAAATTAAAAAAAACAAATAACTAGTAACTAGACCTATTTATATCCTAGAGATATGCACACATTATCATCAATAAACCATGTTGTTACACAATGAAAATCCACTAAATGTAATATGATCCAAATATATAATGTAAATGTCCTCTATAAGAACACTGGGGTCACCGTGAAGTGTTTTTGATATTCATGAGATTATGCTCTCACAATGTACCCTATAGATACCATTATATAGATTTATTAATGGGAAAGAAAAAAACTTGTCATATAATTTACTTCAAAATTTCGTGCTATCATGGCCACCCTGATTACATGCAGAATAGGTAACCCTATTTCAATGAATCGACTACAAAAAATGATCATAAATCCTTCGGTTCTATACTAGAATTTTACCTCATCATCTCAACCCTCACATAACATTTTACCCATTTACTATCCATACAAAAATATAAATTGTAGGGTATAATAGATACCATAACCACAAATCATAAGAATAATTTATGTTAATGTGTTCACATATCAACCCATGACCTTATCAAAGATGTTAGTGTTCATTATTCTCATTTAATGTCACATCATAGCCAATAACCCTCACAAATAGTCACATAGATCACATAGTCTTATCCCTACGCACATAATGGATATCACAATTAATCACATTGGTCAATCCTCGCACACTGAAGGGAGGTCACAATAAATAACCAAAAATCATCCTTCCACGCATTAGGGAGTAAACAATTATGAACACGGATATGTTAACGCACACTCTTTGTTGGTCACAACCAAGAACACTATCCTAATACACTCGCCTATTTTCTTCAACCCAAACCTACCAATGTGAGGTCCACCTAGAACATGCATGACATGATGGGCCTAAAACCTATTACATTTATAACCAACCTCATTTAAAGAAAATATATCCTCGAATATTGTATCTTATTACAAAGACAACTCATATCACACATCAGCGTGTCCATGATTCCTCCATAATCACCATGACCTATGCTCACTGATTCAATCCATCCCTAATCACCAATCATCGACTACGATGATATACGGTTATTCTTATACCATATATGATAGTTCAATACAACCTCATAATAACCGCACAAAACCACTGGCCTCACTAATGAGAGACCCCCAAGCCATCTTCCTCTAAGACACCTTTCACCCCCAGTGAATTTATTTTACCAAAAACTAGTTATCATGTCACTTCTCAAAAAATATATGTCGCAACCAGTCACCTGTATGAAACTCATCCCCATGACACTATTTATTGTCTCGAAGTATGTATTCCATATATGATGATAACTGATCCACAATCTACTATTAGAAGGGTGTCACTCATCAAACCTAAGAGAATGATCATCCACCCATCATCACTAGGTCTAATCCTCTCAAACATTCTCTTTAATCCCATAGAAATATTTTCCAGAATTCCCACTTTACTATTAATACCTCTAGAACTACCCAAGTAGTCACATCAAATCAACCAACACCATCACCCCTTGGTTAATTAGTCCTTGGGCCATCATGATTCTCTTATGTTCTAAAGAAAACTAAACCTAAAAAATTGAGACACAAAAATATCATTTCACTATATCTTAACCATTATCGATCATTATCTTTACTACCTAAACCCAGTAAACATACAGGATTCTTTAACCTCATAAATAAGTTTTATATAAATTTTTATTAAAGGGTCCACCAACATTAGTCATAGAGTTACTACACTAGCCAAGCTCTACATCACCTAATTAAAGACTTTCAATGCCTCATTCATTCTTATCTTGCTACCTATGTTCTTTTAGGATATCAATAAATATAAACAATTAATTTGACAATTTTATAATTGATTACTTAATTAATTAAAAGGAGTAATATTTGGTAAAATACAATTATGGAAGCAGTGTAACTTCTAAATATTGATTGTTCATCTATATAAGGTCAGTTGAACAATACCAATACTATCCTGGCTAAAATCCATATCACACAACACCCAGTTAATATTCAATTGAGTATAAGTTTTACCTAAATAAATTAGTAAGAAAGGATATCATATTATCTCTTTTGAAATTATTTAAAATGACAGGTGTTTCTCAATTCATGTCCCCCTCTAGACACTGAAAATGAATTACCCTTCATCATTGATTGATTTCACCATAATCTGGTGGTATTTACACTGAAACACTAGAAAAATACACTCAAAGCATCTATACTACCAAATTAAAACCACAAAATGGAATCAAAAGATTAAATCACATGAAACATACACTCAATCACATTAAGAAGAAACATGGACTTGGAAGAGAAAGGGAGGAAAATTGGGGGATTAATCGACCAAGAGACCCTCCCCACATGCACATTGTCAAAAAAAACAAGGGGGTGCAACACCATTTTTCAAAATTCCATGACATTAGTGTAACATCCCCAAATGATAAAGGGTTAAATGACTAAATGATATGACTCATGTCAACAAGGTGCACCTTCCTTTTCGGGAGCCTGTCTGATTAGAACTCCACAGTTAAGCGTGCTTGGCCTGGAGTAGTAATCTGGATGGGTGACCTCCTGGGAAGTTTCCTAGGGTGTGTGTGAGTGAGGACAAAGCACACTGGAAAGGACATGTGTTGGCCTGTGGGGACTGTCATTAGTCAGATGACCCGTTCAGGCATGTGGGTGGACCCTGGGATGGGCCCCACGTGTCTGCGGGGGCAACTGGTGGTACTTGGTGGGCCAGGACCCGACGACCATGTTAAGGCGGGGTGGTTGTGCTGTCACCGGGACCCGGTTGTCACATTTGGTATCAAAGGAGGAACCCAGCCTTAAGTGCGCAGTGCACTGCCTGGGTTGAGATGTAGGGCCCACAACGAGGGCGTTGTGCTCTAAAGTGGGGGTGATTGTAACATCCCCAAATGATAAAGGGTTAAATGACTAAATGATATGACTCATGTCAACAAGGTGCACCTTCCTTTTCGGGAGCCTGTCTGATTAGAACTCCACAGTTAAGCGTGCTTGGCCTGGAGTAGTAATCTGGATGGGTGACCTCCTGGGAAGTTTCCTAGGGTGTGTGTGAGTGAGGACAAAGCACACTGGAAAGGACATGTGTTGGCCTGTGGGGACTGTCATTAGTCAGATGACCCGTTCAGGCATGTGGGTGGACCCTGGGATGGGCCCCACGTGTCTGCGGGGGCAACTGGTGGTACTTGGTGGGCCAGGACCCGACGACCATGTTAAGGCGGGGTGGTTGTGCTGTCACCGGGACCCGGTTGTCACATTAAAATAAGTTAAAATAAAATTTGTTTTGCACAAATTTTATTTAACTTAACTGAAAAACCCCAAAACGTAACTTTCAACCCGCAACAAACGCAACTCCCGAAAAGGTCTCAATAAGCGAATATCGGCGCTGCGAGTTCATCGGTGCCCTCAGATTTCAATTCCGAGCACCGGATCAAAAGTTAGGAATTCCCGCTCGTTCGTTCACTGAACGTACCCGAGCCAAACTTCGGAAATTAATTCCGGGCACTCCGGGCCTCGGAATCAGGTGCCGTCTGAAACCGCGCTCTTGTAAAATTCTAAAGAAAATTAAGAAAAAAATTTCCTTGAATTT
Organism: Viscum album; assembly: GCA_963277665.1. Taxonomy (NCBI): domain Eukaryota; kingdom Viridiplantae; phylum Streptophyta; class Magnoliopsida; order Santalales; family Viscaceae; genus Viscum; species Viscum album. The sequence goes on from OY728119.1 coordinate 1,293,646,239, forward strand.
TACGGGTCTTTACATTAGTTTCACAATTTAAACCATATATTATTGCATTAAATCCATATATAGTGGGTAGCATACCTAGAATATGAAATTCACTATGTGAAAACACATTAAATCTTCTAAATGGATACTTTTTCAATTCCACCAACCCAACCATATAGTCCATCTTGTTTTCTACTGAGCACCCAAGGCATCTATCATGTTATAAAATAATTAAAAAACACCATTAGAATAAATTTAAATTCTAATATCTTTAATATGATTTAATATTCTCATAATTCATCTCTTATAAGATAAAAATTTTATATTTCATGAGAAATCTACAACTCATAATGACATAGGTCGTTTGGGTGGGGGTGATTCAGGGTGACCTAATTTATTGAATTATTTTTAACCTTTAAAACCCAATTATTTATTCATGCATACATTATTAGTTATTATAATATATAAATTATCATACAATTTCATTTCTCTTAGTCACACTATATAGATGAAAAAAATAAGAAATCAGTTCAAAAAATTATTTTTGTATGGTCAAATCCGAAATTTGGTACCTAATCCTTCCTTCCATTGGGTTAAGACTAAGGTGTTGGTATCCACTATATTATTCAATTGTATAAAATATAATATCTATATAAACTCATCTAATGTATCCCTAAAACTATTAAAATATTGCAATTTTTTCCCATATACATGTTCTTACTAGTTTAAAATTGGTCATCATAAAATACATAAAAACGATAATTAAGACTACACCAATTGTTAGTGCATAAAAATATAAATATCACCATCCTTACAAATAGATATATGATTTTTAGTAAATTTTTTTACCCAGTTTCATTTATATCGGTCTTATTCCATAAAATATTTTTCATTGTGATCCTTAATAAGAAAATTGTTCAAATGATGGGGTTATTGACAATATTTATCAACAAGAACACGACACATGTTGGTATCTCTCTTAACTCATCCATATTATATATATTATATATTATTTATATGATTTTGGGATCCTTGAAATTATATTCCTTCTTCTTATCTTGAATTAAATAACTATTTATTTTCTTACTGACTTTCACTGATTACTACTCTTCTAAATAAAATGTAATTGTTCTCTTAAATAAAATATCAAATCACCAACTCTATAACAATTTTATATGTTTTGATCCTTTTATTTATACATAAAAAATATCTAAAATTGTTTCATTATTTGAATACAAAAATTTACCTTTATTATATAAAACATTGTATTCTACTCAATTATCATTCATATCGATCTATAAGACATTTTTATAGTACTCCATGATTTATCTTGAAATATAATGACCTATTATTTTAAATTAAATCTTTGAGTAATTTAATCCCCATTAGAATTAATCCATATTATAATGGTGTGTTATTATTTAATGGTATTGATTCCTCTAAAAATATGTAATAGTATTTGTCTTGTAATTAATTATCCATTTTTCTATAGTGTGAACTTCTTCTCTATAGTGTGAATGTCACTCTCTCAATACTCAACTTCAATCACAATCCATTAGAAAAATTTTGATTTCTAATAGACAACAGAATAGTTTGAATATTATATTGATTAACATTAAGGAATGAAATACATCAAATAAACATATAAAATATCACCTATATTTAAAGGAATGATCCTCACACAAGAAAAAGAAAAACATATTTATTTTGATTTATCACTAAAAAAATTTATAAATTTTTCATTATCTTCAACTGCCAACACTTTTAAAATATTTTATAATCTTTATGAAATAATGTTCATTCCATAACCACGCTTAATCTTATGTGATAACATTAATATAACACATTATTCAATAAAAATATATATCCTATGAAAATCCTTACACATCATAGTGTGTGTGGTACTTGTATAAGTTTACTATATTTAATTAATATCAATATAAAACTCATAAAAATTGGATGTAATAGAAATAAATTCTTACATATTAAAGATGTATTTAATTGAGAAAAATTCCTTATATAAATTTTATTTAGCATATAAAATCTTATGCACCCAGTATATATTTTCTCATTTTCTAAATATCAAACTCCTCTGTATATAAATAATATGTATATAGGAAACTACTAGTATATTGAAAATTTTATACTCAAAAAAGAATGTTATACATGACACGCCGAAAAAAAATTTCATTTACAAACTCTTTTTCCAAAATTATTTATATCATCTTAAAATTAATTATTATATAATGAATGTGTACTCAATCACTCAATTATATTATAAAATATAATTAAATGAAATTGAAAAATAAATGATTTTTTTATCAAATTTCTTCATTCTTATTTCTAAAGTCTTAAAACATTTATGTAATCCAATTTGAGTACTTCAACAACCCATCACTACCTCATGAATTACATCTTCACAAATATAATAAAAAAACTAATCATAAAGAGACTCTATATATATATATATATATATATCATCAAAAAAATGACAGAAAATACAATAATGTATTATCAATATTTCATTCGACCATTATTCTTCTTCATTCAAAACACCTCATGATTTCATAATAGTGAATTTCATTTATTCACTAACAGTCTAATATATATAGTGAATTGAGTATCTATAGAATATGTAATTATTAAATATAATTTTTTTCTCCATAATCACCCCATTTTTAAGATACATCCATTAATATTAATATCTAAATAATGTTGGATGGTTCTTTGTTTCTTTTCCCATTTTTGGGTAGAAAACATTTCATTCATCACAATCACCAGATAGAATATTACCCTATCAGCTATTTTTATCAAACACAACCTTTCATTCACAAAAACCTATTACTAAAAAATATAACCTCAACACTGTCTATAAATTTGTGTTTTTAAATTTTTTTTCACCTTGCATGAATTCCTTATTTTACTCTTGTTGGAATAACTATTATATATTATAATAGAATTTATAAAATTATATGTCCCATGATTTTTCTCAATGAAACACATGATTTATAAATTTATTATTAATATGGACACCTATGTATTACTTTTTTATTATAATCACAATACAATTTAATGTTTTATAAATTATTTAGTTGAATATTTTTTATTAAAATTTTTAATGTAATTATACTAATACAAAATATAAACGGATAAATCAATATATATAGATATATTAGAATAAAAATGATGTAAAAAAGCAGTTTATTTCAAAACTATTTAATATGATGAAAGAACTAATCATGTTATTTACTACAAATAGTAGACAGAAAAAATTAAAATACCAAAATTATATCTATTATAATTTTTTCCTCACAACCTATAATATTTGGGAATTACTATTCAAAAAATAAAAAATCACGATTTTAAAATTTAATTCAGATAGAATATAATTTTTTGGATATTATTTATGAGAATCACATAACATGTACACAAAAATATAGATTTGATTTTTTTATTCACTGGTGTCCTTATACTCTAAATTATTCCTTTTGTAGTCAAAACAATCCATATATGATTATTAAAAAAATATTATGTGGTTATGGACACTAAGGGTTATCATGAATGGTGGTATTCATGATGGTTTGATGATAGCCAATCATATAAACATTTTTGAAAGTCATATTAATTTCATTGGATTAATTAAAAATAATATTTAGAAAATGAATCCTCTTTCTCTGTTTTTATTGTTAAACATTATGGTTTCAAATATCATATCATTTTTCTTAATGATTAGGTAATATTATTATTTTCTTATTAGGAGTATATAAATTGAGAAATAAACATCATCATTGTGTCTATAATGTGAATTTTATCTTTAGGTGATATGTTTAAAAATATTATGATGTGAATTTTAGTTGAGAGTATAACAAGAGAAATTATATCAATGAAGGACTGGTGGAGGAAGAAGTGATTTTAAATAGTGAAAGGGAAGAAAAAGAACATGGAGTAGTTCTAAAAAAACACAAGCAATATAATTTGGTATAATAATTATTAAATGTTAAAATTTATTTGAAATTATTTTAACAGTATATGTTTCACTGACATAATTGGCTTATTATAATGCATGTTCAAGATAAAACATTCTTATTTTTTCTCAAAGGATGGTACTGCTGGTTTTTGTGATCTCAAAGCTTTGAAAATTTCTCAATGTAAAATCATAAGTACATCGATATAATTGTCTAACAATAGAGGTATGATTATAAAAAGTAGAGTATGAATGAAAATTTCTAATAAGTTATCTTTCTTTAGGTAAACTTCCTATAATCTTTATATGAATCACATTAACCATTTCAATTTCATAAAAATCTATACTATGGGAATCCATAGATAATATATCTTTTTAAAATCATGAAACATTGAATGGTGAAATTATTTAAAAAAATCACATAAAAGAGAGAAGAAAAGTCCACCAAAAGACAACATTCCACCATGTCACGACCCGTCCTCGGGGCCCGTGCCGTGACTACCCCAAGCCCGCCTTCCATAGGCCAGGGGTTGGCGACTAGCACCAAAGGCGTAAAATCCCGATAACTGGGAAGGCATTGCCTTTATAAAGAAAACAAGCACCACAGAGTACAAGCGGAAGTAAAACACTAAGTACAAAAAGAAGAGCTGAAAAGAAAAAGGGGCCGGAAATACAAGCCCAACTGTAAAGTACAACTCAAAAAGTAAAAACAGCAACTGAAAAGTAAAACTGCTACGCCGAGCTGTCCACTGGAAATCCCACCTGAAGGGTGGGTACAGATAGCTCCTCTGCTCCTCGGGTCCCGCCGTCTGCTCCGAGTATATCCCGCCCAGTGGTCCACCTCCGGGTACCGCCTCGTCGTATAGTCCACCTCCAGATACCGTCCAGTCCTCGAACACTCGGCCTCTGTCAGCTCTGTCCGTCGTCTGCAACCAACACAACGAGGTGCGGGCATAGCCCGTGCAGGGGTGAGTATAACGATACTCAGTAGGGACCCCGAGACCCTCAAGGTCTCACTAAAACCAACAAGGATAAACACAAGAAGATCTCAACAGATAAACTCTACTTAGGTATATGCCCATACATATACCTAAGTTATCAAGTAACCCATCTCAGTCATGAGGAAACACAAAGGTCAAAAGTCTCAGCTCAAACCAGGATTTTCATTATCGAAACCGTAACTGCTGAAGAGCCCCGTCTCTGAAGTGTGTAGTAGTCCTATCACGACTCCGAGGTACTGCTCACTAACCTATGACTGCTGAGGTACTCCTCCTGTCGAGTACTGCGGGTTTGCGGCCAACTACCGGGCGCTCCGTCCGCTGAGGGTCTGTCGCCAAATACCGGGCGCTACCCAGATAGCCTGCTGAGGTACCCCTCCCGTCGAGTACCGCGGGTCTGCTGCCAACTACCAGGCGCTCCGTCCGCCGTGGGTCTGCCGCCAAATACCGGGCGCTCCGTCCACTGGGCTAGTCGACTCACTCCAAGTCGAGTCGGTCAAGCAGTCGTCAGGTCTCAGCCGGCTACACGGTCTCCGTACTCTGCACGCTCGTCTCCACCGTCGCAGGTCTGTCGCTACAACCAAGCGCACACACTCCGTAGAGTATCGCGGGTCCGCCGCTACAACTAAGCTCTCCACCGCCAAGGGTCTGCTGCTGCATCCAAGCGCACCACCACTGTCAAGTACCACGGGTCCGCTCCACGAGCTACTGGTCGATACTCCAAGTATCACAAGGTCCCGCGAAGAAGTGTCTCAAAGGCCCGTCTCGTCACAGGGGTCTCAACGCAACAGACGGCGCGTCGATCGGACGCCCGGTCCGTGAGTTATTAGCCTTTTCGTCCCAGGGGCCCGGTTGGTTTCGTGAGCGAAACCAATCCCGGCCGTATCTCAACTGCACCCCGAACTCCCATAGGGTATACTCAAAGGGACCATTACTCAACGTAACCACCAACGCCGCTGACGGCTCGTCAAGCGGACGTCCTGTCTGAAAGATATCAGCTTTCCCGTTCCAGGGGCCCGGTTGGATTTCGGGTACAATCCAACCCGGCCATACTCCGACTGTATCCAAAACTCGGGCGGAGTATGTCAAAAGTTCCGTCTCATCAAGAGGAAGTCAACGAAACAGACGGCGCGTCAATCGAACGCCCGGTCTGTGAGTTATTGGCATTTTCGTCTCCGGGGCCCGGTTGGTTTTTAAGGAAAAACCAACCCGACCGTACTCCACCTGCGTCCAAACCTCGGGCGGAGTATGCCAAAAGATCCGATTCACTAAGAGGAACACAACGCGACTGACGGCGCGTCAATCGGACGTTCGTGGCTCGAGATATGAGCGTTTCCGCTCCGAAGGCCCGGTTGGTTTCGTGAACGAACCAACCCGGCCGAACTCAAAGTAACCCGAAACCTTGAGTGCGATATATCGAAACGACCGTCTCGATGCAAGGATCGCGTTGCCGCAGACGGTTCGTCATTCGGAGGTCCGAGGCTCAAGTTATGAGCCAAAAACCAAATCAGGTTCGTAACGGGGGGGTCCGGGTCCGGGCCGACCCGGCCCGACCCCCCCCCCCCCCCCGGGGGCGGCGCGGCGGCGGCGACGGCGGCGCGGCGGTGGCGGCGCGGCGGCGGGCCGCGTGGCGGCGGCGGCGGCGTGCCGCGGGGCGGCGGCGTGCCGCGTGGCGGCGGCGGCGGCGTGCCGCGCGGCGGCGGCGGCGGGCCGCGTGGCGGCGGCGGCGGGCCGCGCTGGCGGCGGCGGGTGCCGCACGGGGTGGCAGAACGCGGGGCTCAGCCCCGCGATTCCTTCAAAACAAAAAAAAAACGGCGCGGGCCGTTTTTTTTTTTTTTTAAACCGCCCCCCCTCACGTGGGGGGGCCTGCTGGCGCCGAACCAAGGGGGCCGGATGCCCCCTTCCCTCAAGAACCGCCCCCTCTCTTAAAGAGGGGGTTTTAATGGACCGACCGGGGGATTTAATTCCCCCGGTTTTATGACATCCGGCCGGCCAGCTGGCCGGCCGGTTTTTACCAACGGGACCGGAAATTCCGGTCCCGCCTTCGACTTCCGACGCCGGCGGCCCGGCCGCCGGTCTGCTCTTCCGCCGCGGCCCGGAACCGGCCGCGGTCTCCTCGTCCCGCCGCGGCCCGGAACCGGCCGCGGTCTTCTCGTTCTGCCGCGGCCCGGAACCGGCCGCGGTGTTCATCGTCCGGCGCGGTGCGACGGCACCGCGCCCCTTTCGCCACACGTTAATTTCTTTCAACGCGGCGCGACGGCGTCGCGTTCTTGATGTTCCTTCCATGGTGTGCGCGCGACGGCGTTGCGTAAAATAAACGCACGATCATCCACGTGGTGCGACGGCACCACGCCTCTTGCTTCCACCCGCAAGAACAAACAAGATCGTTGGAGGGGGTTCGGCCGTGTTCGTGCGGTCCGGCCCCCCTCACGTTAAATTAATAACGCATCTTAAAATAATCAACATCCCACGTTAGTTATACGAACCACGATAAAAATGAGATAATTAAATATTAAATCAACCACCCCTACCTCTGGTTTGAGATTCAAAGAATCTTTTACGTTCCGCGGAAGACGGCGTCGCGGAAGTCGGGCGTCGCGGTCGTCGTTCGTCAAATCCGTTGACGAAGAGTTACGTCTGATGCGACACGTTGTTGGCGGATCTTCGTTTGCCGACGAAGAAGGCCCGAGGAGGATGCGGCGTTCCCTCTTGTTGACACCGAGGACGAAGAAGAGAGGCGTCGTTCTTCGTCGGAGTTTGAGCGTTCTTCGTCAAGATGAACGTTCTTCGTCAAGATGAAGAAGATGAAGAGGAATGCTCTCAAAAGCTCCCAAGGGAACAAACGATCAACCCAAAATAAAATAAGACTACATCTTATTTTATTCTCACTTTGCCAACCTTTCAAAATTCAAAGTTGAATTCAATTCACTAATTAAGTCTAGAGTTGACAAAATTAAATGAAAAGATAAATTGGCAAGAGTTAAAGTAGGGAAGAGTTACATAATTAAGAGGGGGGTTTTGAGAGGTTAAGGAATTTGAAAAGAAAAAGGGGTTCGTGTGGGCCCCACCACACTTAATCCTCCCAAGGGAGGTTAAGTGGGTGTGGGTCCCACTTCTAACCTCCTTTGGTCGGTTTTTAAAATAAGTTAAAATAAAATTTGTTTTGCACAAATTTTATTTAACTTAACTGAAAAACCCCAAAACGTAACTTTCAACCCGCAACAAACGCAACTCCCGAAAAGGTCTCAATAAGCGAATATCGGCGCTGCGAGTTCATCGGTGCCCTCAGATTTCAATTCCGAGCACCGGATCAAAAGTTAGGAATTCCCGCTCGTTCGTTCACTGAACGTACCCGAGCCAAACTTCGGAAATTAATTCCGGGCACTCCGGGCCTCGGAATCAGGTGCCGTCTGAAACCGCGCTCTTGTAAAATTCTAAAGAAAATTAAGAAAAAAATTTCCTTGAATTTTACGGGTCTTTACATTACTCCCACCTCAGGGCTTTACGTCCCCGTAAAGCTACAACAAAAACTAGGGAAACAAAAGAGGGTACTGAGCACGCATCTGAGCCTCCCGCTCCCATGTGCTCTCCTGGAGATTCCCGTGTCGCCATCTGTTGCGCACAAGAGGAATCGATCGTCCATGTAGGACCCGCTCCTGTCGATCCTCTATCTCCACCGGGACCTCCGTAAAAGTCACCCCATCGTCAAGGATGTGCGTCGGGTCGAGCACGCATCTCCTCAGCTGAGACACGTGGAAGACGTCGTGCACCCGGTGCAATTGAGGTGGTAGAGCCAGGCGATAAGCCACCTCACCAACCCTGCTGAGGACCTGGAAGGGTCCGATGAAGCGCGGAGATAACTTGTTGCCTCGGCCAAATCTCCGAATACCACGTCGAGGTGAGACCGCAAGAAGACGTGGTCACCATCCTCGAACTCTAGTGGCCTCCGCCTCCTGTCAGCGTATGACTCCTGCCGGCTCTGTGTTGTCCTCATCCGCTCCTGGATGACATGGACCTCCTCCGACGTGGCCCGGACCATCTCTGGTCCCACAAGAGCTGCAAGATTTCTTCTTTGCCGATAAGAGAAACCTGGTCTCATCCCCTGGATGAACCACATTCTTTGCCTAAAACAGTCAATCCTAACATGGATGATACTAATCCATACCAAGGATGACGTCGTAAGGCCTCGACGCTACTACTAAGAGATCCAACCGTTACTCTCGCCTCCAAGGGTTGAGTCACACTGTCGGCATCAGTGTGTGGTAACTGGTCTCCTCCAGTAGATGTCTCACAAGTGAGGGTCAAGTCAACAGTCAAAAGGAACCTCTTAGTAACATCACAAAAGAGGACAGGAATGAAAACTTCACAAAGGATGCGTCTTTTATTATTGCAGCTCATAATACAAGACGCTACACAAAAGCAACATCAACATGGAACTAGAAGTACAAGGATGTATCCACTAGTTCTGCTCCTGTCCACCTGCTCCCAGAGCTCCATGATCGTAAGCTTCAGCCGCCTGAAGCTGTGCTCTCGCATGTCCACCTACTCCCTGTGGTCGGGGTGGACCTCCTGGTGGTGGTGGTGGCAGTGCCACAAAGCGTCGTCCACACCTGCTGCTCGGCCAGCTCCTCTGCCTCGTCCGCCTCCTCCCTGCGGACCGCCACGGTCGAACCTCTGCCTCTGCCTAGGTGGTCCCTCAACCGTCTGCTGCTCCTCCGCATGGCGGGTCGGGCAGTCACGAGCCATGTGGCCTTGCCCACCGCATGCAAAGCACTGTCTTCCACTCAAAAGACTGACTCCGCGCTGTGTGCCCTGCACTGCTGAGCCAGTGCCCTGAGGTCGTCTGCCTGAAGGTCTGGTCTGTCTGGACCCCTGAGTCATCTGTCGGCTACCTGCTACCGAAGACTCCGCTACGTGCCGCCCTGCGGTGGGTCGCTGCGCTGGTGAAGACTCAGCAAGGAAGCTCTCAATCAGAAGGGCTCGCTCCAGTACTCCAGTCTGAGTCGGTAAGCTGAGGGAGATCAGCGATGCCCTGATCTCGTGTCTCAAACCCTGCTCGAAGGTCCGGGCCCGGAAGAATGGGTCCCGTACCATGTCGGTCGAGTAGCGCGAGAGATCGGTAAATCTCTCCGAGTACTGAGCGACCGTCATGCTGCCCTGCCGCAACTGAAGAAGCTCCTGGATGCGCACCGCTCGGAGGGTGGCCGGGACGAACTCCGAGCGGAAGAGGCTCTCAAAGTCCGTCCAAAGTAGAGATGCCTCATCGTGCACCTGGAGCATCAAGCTCCACCATCGTCCTGCTGCTGCGTGTAGTAGGCTCGCAGCGAGGATCACCATGAGGTCTGCTGGTGTCCTCACTAGCCTAAACACTCGTACCACTGCCTCCAGCCAGTCCTCTACAGCCTGGGGATCCGTCTCCCCGCGAAACCTGGGCGGTCGCTGGCGCTGAAACTCATGCAGTGCGCTGAGGCGACGTGCATCGTCAGCGGCTGCTGCTGGAAGCATCGGGGGCTCGGCGGGTAGAGCTACCGCCGGTGCCACTGCTGACAAAGGGCCCTGCACCGAGGCCTCGTCGCTTGGTGGGCTGTCGTCACGTTCGATTCTCGGAACCCTAGTTGGCTGCCGTCGTGGGGCCATCCTGAAAGAAACAACGTAACACGATCAAACGATTATACCTGGTGAGCTGACCTGGTTTGAGCTGTTTTAAGGGGAAAAACTTTTGAAAACACACACGCAATCAGTGTTTTCGTGCACAAAGTCGGAAATCAGTTGTCAGGGTCCTGGTGTATGGATACGTCGGCCGCCCGCACCAACACTGGATTCCCTGAACTGAAAACCACACTCGGTACCCTTAACACTATTGCTTCACAGAAAGAAACATCAGAGTTATAAGTTCTGCGGTAGAACCGAACTCCTCTGATACCAATTTGTCACGACCCGTCCTCGGGGCCCGTGCCGTGACTACCCCAAGCCCGCCTTCCATAGGCCAGGGGTTGGCGACTAGCACCAAAGGCGTAAAATCCCGATAACTGGGAAGGCATTGCCTTTATAAAGAAAACAAGCACCACAGAGTACAAGCGGAAGTAAAACACTAAGTACAAAAAGAAGAGCTGAAAAGAAAAAGGGGCCGGAAATACAAGCCCAACTGTAAAGTACAACTCAAAAAGTAAAAACAGCAACTGAAAAGTAAAACTGCTACGCCGAGCTGTCCACTGGAAATCCCACCTGAAGGGTGGGTACAGATAGCTCCTCTGCTCCTCGGGTCCCGCCGTCTGCTCCGAGTATATCCCGCCCAGTGGTCCACCTCCGGGTACCGCCTCGTCGTATAGTCCACCTCCAGATACCGTCCAGTCCTCGAACACTCGGCCTCTGTCAGCTCTGTCCGTCGTCTGCAACCAACACAACGAGGTGCGGGCATAGCCCGTGCAGGGGTGAGTATAACGATACTCAGTAGGGACCCCGAGACCCTCAAGGTCTCACTAAAACCAACAAGGATAAACACAAGAAGATCTCAACAGATAAACTCTACTTAGGTATATGCCCATACATATACCTAAGTTATCAAGTAACCCATCTCAGTCATGAGGAAACACAAAGGTCAAAAGTCTCAGCTCAAACCAGGATTTTCATTATCGAAACCGTAACTGCTGAAGAGCCCCGTCTCTGAAGTGTGTAGTAGTCCTATCACGACTCCGAGGTACTGCTCACTAACCTATGACTGCTGAGGTACTCCTCCTGTCGAGTACTGCGGGTTTGCGGCCAACTACCGGGCGCTCCGTCCGCTGAGGGTCTGTCGCCAAATACCGGGCGCTACCCAGATAGCCTGCTGAGGTACCCCTCCCGTCGAGTACCGCGGGTCTGCTGCCAACTACCAGGCGCTCCGTCCGCCGTGGGTCTGCCGCCAAATACCGGGCGCTCCGTCCACTGGGCTAGTCGACTCACTCCAAGTCGAGTCGGTCAAGCAGTCGTCAGGTCTCAGCCGGCTACACGGTCTCCGTACTCTGCACGCTCGTCTCCACCGTCGCAGGTCTGTCGCTACAACCAAGCGCACACACTCCGTAGAGTATCGCGGGTCCGCCGCTACAACTAAGCTCTCCACCGCCAAGGGTCTGCTGCTGCATCCAAGCGCACCACCACTGTCAAGTACCACGGGTCCGCTCCACGAGCTACTGGTCGATACTCCAAGTATCACAAGGTCCCGCGAAGAAGTGTCTCAAAGGCCCGTCTCGTCACAGGGGTCTCAACGCAACAGACGGCGCGTCGATCGGACGCCCGGTCCGTGAGTTATTAGCCTTTTCGTCCCAGGGGCCCGGTTGGTTTCGTGAGCGAAACCAATCCCGGCCGTATCTCAACTGCACCCCGAACTCCCATAGGGTATACTCAAAGGGACCATTACTCAACGTAACCACCAACGCCGCTGACGGCTCGTCAAGCGGACGTCCTGTCTGAAAGATATCAGCTTTCCCGTTCCAGGGGCCCGGTTGGATTTCGGGTACAATCCAACCCGGCCATACTCCGACTGTATCCAAAACTCGGGCGGAGTATGTCAAAAGTTCCGTCTCATCAAGAGGAAGTCAACGAAACAGACGGCGCGTCAATCGAACGCCCGGTCTGTGAGTTATTGGCATTTTCGTCTCCGGGGCCCGGTTGGTTTTTAAGGAAAAACCAACCCGACCGTACTCCACCTGCGTCCAAACCTCGGGCGGAGTATGCCAAAAGATCCGATTCACTAAGAGGAACACAACGCGACTGACGGCGCGTCAATCGGACGTTCGTGGCTCGAGATATGAGCGTTTCCGCTCCGAAGGCCCGGTTGGTTTCGTGAACGAACCAACCCGGCCGAACTCAAAGTAACCCGAAACCTTGAGTGCGATATATCGAAACGACCGTCTCGATGCAAGGATCGCGTTGCCGCAGACGGTTCGTCATTCGGAGGTCCGAGGCTCAAGTTATGAGCCAAAAACCAAATCAGGTTCGTAACGGGGGGGTCCGGGTCCGGGCCGACCCGGCCCGACCCCCCCCCCCCCCCCCGGGGGCGGCGCGGCGGCGGCGACGGCGGCGCGGCGGTGGCGGCGCGGCGGCGGGCCGCGTGGCGGCGGCGGCGGCGTGCCGCGGGGCGGCGGCGTGCCGCGTGGCGGCGGCGGCGGCGTGCCGCGCGGCGGCGGCGGCGGGCCGCGTGGCGGCGGCGGCGGGCCGCGCTGGCGGCGGCGGGTGCCGCACGGGGTGGCAGAACGCGGGGCTCAGCCCCGCGATTCCTTCAAAACAAAAAAAAAACGGCGCGGGCCGTTTTTTTTTTTTTTAAACCGCCCCCCCTCACGTGGGGGGGCCTGCTGGCGCCGAACCAAGGGGGCCGGATGCCCCCTTCCCTCAAGAACCGCCCCCTCTCTTAAAGAGGGGGTTTTAATGGACCGACCGGGGGATTTAATTCCCCCGGTTTTATGACATCCGGCCGGCCAGCTGGCCGGCCGGTTTTTACCAACGGGACCGGAAATTCCGGTCCCGCCTTCGACTTCCGACGCCGGCGGCCCGGCCGCCGGTCTGCTCTTCCGCCGCGGCCCGGAACCGGCCGCGGTCTCCTCGTCCCGCCGCGGCCCGGAACCGGCCGCGGTCTTCTCGTTCTGCCGCGGCCCGGAACCGGCCGCGGTGTTCATCGTCCGGCGCGGTGCGACGGCACCGCGCCCCTTTCGCCACACGTTAATTTCTTTCAACGCGGCGCGACGGCGTCGCGTTCTTGATGTTCCTTCCATGGTGTGCGCGCGACGGCGTTGCGTAAAATAAACGCACGATCATCCACGTGGTGCGACGGCACCACGCCTCTTGCTTCCACCCGCAAGAACAAACAAGATCGTTGGAGGGGGTTCGGCCGTGTTCGTGCGGTCCGGCCCCCCTCACGTTAAATTAATAACGCATCTTAAAATAATCAACATCCCACGTTAGTTATACGAACCACGATAAAAATGAGATAATTAAATATTAAATCAACCACCCCTACCTCTGGTTTGAGATTCAAAGAATCTTTTACGTTCCGCGGAAGACGGCGTCGCGGAAGTCGGGCGTCGCGGTCGTCGTTCGTCAAATCCGTTGACGAAGAGTTACGTCTGATGCGACACGTTGTTGGCGGATCTTCGTTTGCCGACGAAGAAGGCCCGAGGAGGATGCGGCGTTCCCTCTTGTTGACACCGAGGACGAAGAAGAGAGGCGTCGTTCTTCGTCGGAGTTTGAGCGTTCTTCGTCAAGATGAACGTTCTTCGTCAAGATGAAGAAGATGAAGAGGAATGCTCTCAAAAGCTCCCAAGGGAACAAACGATCAACCCAAAATAAAATAAGACTACATCTTATTTTATTCTCACTTTGCCAACCTTTCAAAATTCAAAGTTGAATTCAATTCACTAATTAAGTCTAGAGTTGACAAAATTAAATGAAAAGATAAATTGGCAAGAGTTAAAGTAGGGAAGAGTTACATAATTAAGAGGGGGGTTTTGAGAGGTTAAGGAATTTGAAAAGAAAAAGGGGTTCGTGTGGGCCCCACCACACTTAATCCTCCCAAGGGAGGTTAAGTGGGTGTGGGTCCCACTTCTAACCTCCTTTGGTCGGTTTTTAAAATAAGTTAAAATAAAATTTGTTTTGCACAAATTTTATTTAACTTAACTGAAAAACCCCAAAACGTAACTTTCAACCCGCAACAAACGCAACTCCCGAAAAGGTCTCAATAAGCGAATATCGGCGCTGCGAGTTCATCGGTGCCCTCAGATTTCAATTCCGAGCACCGGATCAAAAGTTAGGAATTCCCGCTCGTTCGTTCACTGAACGTACCCGAGCCAAACTTCGGAAATTAATTCCGGGCACTCCGGGCCTCGGAATCAGGTGCCGTCTGAAACCGCGCTCTTGTAAAATTCTAAAGAAAATTAAGAAAAAAATTTCCTTGAATTTTACGGGTCTTTACACACCACGTATCTCTAGCTACATAGACATACACCACTTGTATTACTCATACTCAAAGAGAAATATTTTGAATATCATATAAAGATCATTTATAGTTTCCATTATATCCAATATATAATGAAAACATCCAATCGAATTATTAGTGTCCTAAGACCATAATCTACCATTAAAGGTTATGTTAGACCCCCTAAAAAGACATTTGATGTCTTTAGTCGACACCGCATCTATTTTCATAAATAAAAAATTACAAATATGAATTATAAATATCATTATCATTAGTAATGGAACACAGACTTCGTTACCAGACCTCAAATATATTTCCATCATCTTCTATCCATTATCTCTAGATGAATGCAACATAGTTTTTATCCAATAAAAAATCATTCATTATACGACCATTAAAAAATTCCAACACTTTCAATTTCTACATAACAAACAACAAACCATAACATTTCATTGACGCTACACCAAATGAATTATATAAAAATATATAAACCTTATAAGATTATGTTATATTTATGGGGTTCCCATTCAATTTTTAGTGAGTCTAACCCATTAGAAAAACCTATAGATTCATTTTTTTAAGAATAGATATATAGATTCATCATATCAATCTTAAATCATGTCAAAATGGAATACCATTCGCATGAAAATTAATCAAATCCACCAGATATTGAAAAAAAATCATACTATCCTTTTTTATTTTTAGTTGATTCCATAAAATCCTCATTACAAATATCCTATGATTACATGCTTAATCAAAGAATAAGTGAATCATATATTCCAACCTGTCACTCATAAACTATCTCACTAAATCAGTTATCATGCTTCAAAACCATAGATTATTAAGGTAGCAGGAATTCATGGACTAAAAATTAATCATGAACCACTCTAAAAAATATCTTAATATCACTAGTTTTCTTCTAAAAAATATTAAAATCATATCCTATATTGGCCATAAAATTCATAATAACCACCTATACTACTATATTGAATAACATAAAGAAACTCGTGCACAAAAAATCTTTTCATATGACACTATTTAAGATTTTTTATCACCATAACCATGAAATAATACTCTTTGGTCATCAATCATGGTGTATATTTATGAAGTCACCATTATGAAACACATCCCTCATGTATTCAAAAAGTCATTAATTTTTTTAACAATTAATATTTCTAACAACTAAATGCACCCCATAATAACAGAAGGATCTCCTAAAAATTTAGTATTCATTATCCCATCTACCCCATTCTCAAGGATTGATTTATAACACAAACATTTTTATATAAACAACTATCAAATAATAATCATTTTAAATATTAGTACCCATAGGTTAAATCAACTAATGTTCCATAACACATTAAATTAGAAACCACTATATAAATTATTATTATCAAATTAGATAACCAAAATATACTTTTTATAAATTTGTTATCAATCACGTATGAAATTACACATGTTATGTGACACCCGTTTAAATAATATAATGCATGAGAACACACCCCCTTTCCACCACCATCATAGCGTTAAATTGTTATCTATTTTTCATAAATCACATTCATTGAATTTGTGACATGGTAATAACTGAAAATAAATATAATAAATACACACCCCAGTCAGTTATATATTCCTTGGAATGGTTTTTGGTGGGCACCCACATAGGTTCTATACCATATTATATCCATCCCTTTCTACAACTACCACATCATAGATATTGTTAAAAGACATAATTTGGTACCAATATGTAACATTATGTCTTGGTAATCCCAAATGGTGCTCACGTTGGGTGATCATATGACCTCTTGCATTCCACCTCCTAAATCAGAAGTTTCTAACTTGTCGATGGACTCTATATTTAACAAAGAGAGACCATATGAGTTTGTTAAGAAACCATAAATTGTTGTTGGATTGGAATCAGTCATAATTGACAATAGAATAAAATAATATTAAAATAATATTGATAAAAACCATAAAAGAAACATCAATTAATATAAAAAATAAGGACCACTAATAATGAAAGAAGTATGATATGGGATTACAAATTATTTTAATCATATATAATACATATTAAAATATTTATAAATAATGTATAAATAATCCATAATTGATTTTAAGGCCTCACTAATCCTTGGCATTAAATCCTAGCCAACAAATTTAAGATTAAACATCACACATTGATTCATTTCTTTTTCTTGCATTGCAAACCATGAAGTATGTTTCCTACCATAGGTGTGCATGTAGTGATTGAGATATTTATTCATTAGGATACAAATAAATTATCTATAAATTAATATAACATATATAACTCTATACACAATGTGGTATACTACCATGTAACATGTACATCATATAAAACTGACATCCTTGACTGAAAAATAAGTTACCTTATAAATGATTATATTTTCTTCAAATAGTACTTGTTTTATGGCTAAAAGTATAATAATAAGGTGAAACATACTCTTTTTTTTTACATAATATAATTGAAAATCATAGATGCACTAAAAAATCCATACTTGTCGCGATCAGGATAAAAGGTTGGCCTCTATCAACTAGTCCTTACAACTCAAATTTTGGATACTAGGTTTGTTTCCACTGAACAATACAACATCATAAAGATCAAGTTACAAGGTTGAGCTCCATCAACCCATCTATCCATCATAATATAGAATATTGGGTAAAATTACACACACCCACTCAACACAACCCATATTATATAACAGGTTAACCTCTGCGGACCTATAAAACTCATCTTTCTATGTCAACATCACATTTCAAATGAATCGCTCACCTTAAAACACCCAAATATCTATAATACCAATACCATTAGTTTCATACACATAGATATAGCTTATTCAAACTAACAATCCTTTGCATGAATTGTAAAACCACACCAAAAACCATCTCACCAGTAGTAAATCCATATTATGAACCGTCCACATTAACAAAAAAAACAAGGATAAATCACCATTAAAATACTCGTTAGAACAGCATCAGATATACTGAATTATACATTTCATATATAAATAAAATTAATTATTAGATGAATATTCATTATAAAAATTATGATCCATTCTAGAATCATATAGGATTAGTCTCTTTAGAAACGTTGATATATATGAAACAATTTTATAATAGATCTACATCATCTCCTACATAAAACATCAAAACTATCATCCTTCTCCAAAAAAAACAAACATAAAAAACTTATTCATATCTCTGGGATAGTAAAACATAACTAAGGATGGGCTGAGATGATAAAAATGGTTAAAAAGAGAGATATCACTGATCATTTTAAATAACATTACCATAAAATGTATTATAATATGAGATAAACCATTGAAAATCAGACTCAATAATTGATAGATCATAAACATTAGTCATGAATTAAATAATTTCAATTCATAAGTCATGAATCATGATGGGATCAAATAATGAGAACATGATAACATAATATTTCATGTCATAAAAGTTTGTCATAATGGGTGAAGTAGTCAGAATCATAGAAATATTATTTCTAAGATAACCACTATGACATTAATAATATGATAGGATTAGTATAACCACTCATATACCTGGTTCAATCATGAGATTTCCTCTTGTGTATGCACTTGTAGGCTTGGTATATCCTCCCGTGTACCCTCATTTTTCAGAATTGGGATAACATTATGTGTACCATTTGATATAATAACACATTAATCTTTACCCAAATCACTATAGGGGTATACAATTCTTGTACAACCGAATATATAATCCTAACACCATTTTTATTTAGGCAAAAATATTATAATGATAGTCACTATAACATATGTTTGGAAAATAAAATGGGTTACATCAATATTTCATCATCATAACCATAAATCATACAAAGAGAGAAGAAATATGGTATCATTGGATTATATCCCTTGTAAATGCTATGTAATGTTAACGATGTTATCCTATTTTAATGAGAGCGTTAAAATGTATATAGAATATTTTTTATGAAAATAACAATTTTATTTTCAAACCAAAAAATTATAATATTACAATTTAATAAATATTAAGGTAATTATATTAATTTAAAATAGAGTTGGAAACTTTTAAAGTAAGATTCTATGAATTGATATGTCACAATGGTGGGAAATTATATTCATTTCATGTATGTTATGATAAGGATTCAATTCATATTTTCAGTTACAAATCAAAATTACCTCATTTGAAAAATGGCAAGAAGATTTCTTTTAACCCATTGAGTAAAAATTAAAAAAGTGTTATAAATGAATTAAAAATGTTTTAGGAGAATCATTGAAACATTATTGATAATATTTTTTGAAATCATTTACATGGATGAAAAATAAATTTTAATCTAAGTGAGAAATAGATTTTGTTATTCCATAAAAAAATATTTGGTTCTCTTGAGTACTTAAATTTAGAGATTTGAAAGGAAAACATGGATTCTCAAGAAACAACTATATCTTAAGAATATTAATGGTTTATATAAGGAAAGGATTATATAATTTACATAAAATGAAATTAACGCATTATTAATACTAATTAAATTTAGATTGACACATAAATATGTTTCATCATGTTTGAATTTCCTAGAAATCACTCTAAAATACTATATATTAATTGTAATTTTTTCTAATTTTAAATCATAATTATTTACATACATATAAGATCAAATATAATCCACTTATTAAATTTAAACAAAAATTTATTGGTAATTATTTATTGATATCATCATTTATAGGTTTTTAATCTTCAAATTTCAAGAGAATTTCGATTCTATAGATCCATTCCGTGTACACTAGTATTGGTTTAATCACATACAATTATTTATTAATGAAAAAAATATAACATATATAAATTTTATAAATATTTTTAAAAACCATAATATATATATATAGAAAAATGAATAATTCAATTCATAGAGACTGTATGTTGTATGCACACATGAACACTATTTTTACTTTTTGACTGATGGAATGAAAGAAAGAAAAAAATAATTAAAATATACTGAAAAATAATTATATCATATATATAATATATATGTATTAAACCTATACATATTACCATCTATTTAAATAATAAATGAAAACCTAATAGAAATTTTTTTGGAGCTATTAGTCCGTACATTTTCATGAGCGACGACATTGTTTTCCAACAGATTGGAAGATGAGAAGGTAAATTTGAAATTATAATTAAAAAAGAATAAGTATTTCTTAAATATAATTTATAAATATTAAACCCATCATAATAACCATTTATGAATAATTTTGATGGAAAATTAATCGTATAACTAAGTGAAGGCGGTAGTCCATAGGTACACGCGAGCGATACTTTGATTTCTTATTTGATGGAAATGAGGGTGGTTAATGGTATACTAATCATCATAATAAAATTTTTGTATATTAAATATAATTAATTTACTAATTTATGGTGAATAAAAAATAATTATAACAATTATAAGATGAAATAAATTGAAATTGTTTGGGTAATAATATTGATGCTTCTCTGGTTGTCCTCCTTTAGATATTTTTGAAGGACCCGTGGAATGGTTTTGCAAGAATTCCAACAACTATACATGATGGATAGAGATGTTTAGAAGATAGTTTTATTGATTATGGTAATTATATATGTCTCAATGTTTCAAAAAAAAAAATATAAGGGGTATGCATTTATAAGTGAGGGAAGAAACACCCTTAGAATTAATAACAATATTAAAATATTGATAATTAATTATCAGAAAAATTCATCCAAGTGTACTGAGATTCATAAAAAAGTGTATATTCTTGCAATATCATCACATAATAATATTTATAATGGTTTTTATATCACTTTATATATTTTATTTTTTTAACCCATTTATGAACTTATTCAACCCATAACTTTAGTAACAAATTTTTTAAAAATACAAGTTATAATTTTACTTATATATTATAATTTATTTTATAAAAATCTATAGGGTGAAATTTTTTATCATTCATGAAAATACTTGTCAGCTATCTAGATTTTTATGATTTTTAATGAATTTAATAAAATATTATCCTTCATAAATTATCATTGATATCATGTTTGAAATTATACATTTAATTTCACTTGATGAAATTAATATAATATTGTAATTAGAATATAAAACATTAAAAAATATTTACAATGTTTTATTAATATTTGAAATCAATGGGTAACTATAAGTCACACAAACAAAATTAATGCATAGTTATTGTTTATTTCTTATTCTTTTCCCCCATTAATTCATATCTTCCTCTCTTTATTGATTTTATAGGCTACTTTTCATTTCAAACAATAAATAGTTTTATACCAAATGTAGATTCAATTAGAATATTTTATCCCTTTTATGATTTTTTGTTGTTTTATTTATAACTACAAAAAATTTCATCAATATTTTTTCCACATTTGAAAATATAAATTTCCCTTAATTTGAAGAATCATGGTATTTTCTTCCATTCTCACTCAAACTGATCCATGAGACTGGATTTTATAATTATACACACAATATATTTAAATATCACCACCCATTATTCTCTAAGAAATCCCTGAGAGTTTTATATAATGATATAATGAATAAATATCATCACATGTTTGAATCTATTCACAACATGGTTTGCTCTCAAAATATAGAAATGACGTCAACTAGTATCTCATTCTCAGTCTCTCTTTGCAATATAAACATCTTCTCTAAGGTATAAATAACATTATCTCAAAAAACATCTTTAATCTAATTCCTTTATAATCATAGTGTTTTTAATAAATTTAATAAAATCTTCAAAAGTATCTTCTTTACGTTTTTAAAATAAATTTCGAGAATTATAATTTGGGACATTTTAAATATTTTTAATGCAATAATCATTACCAATGAAACATAAAAACATTTATATCATATTGTATCTCTTTAACAATTTTCCAAATTTCTATTTTTCTTTACATCTAATATTTTCACAATATTTTATAATCCTAAAAAATAGCATAAGGTTTTTCACTTAGAAGAAATCCATTTTATGTTCTGATAAAAATATTATGCATGATTCCAAAAAATATACATGATGTCATTTTCATTATGTATCATTGTGTGTGAGGGAGTTTGTTATTTTTGTTTTTAATTTTCTAAATACTTTGTAGATTCTTGTCCCAGGTTCCACTAAGTGGATCCTAAAGAACGTTGGCCAAATGACCTCATGTGAACTTCCCCATACTGCAGAGTCTGTAAACTAGTTGCGATTGAATAGGGTGTGTCTATGGTAAGACTATACCATCTTGAGTAAATGTGTATAACATTGTTGAATAATAAATTAGGAAACAATGGATGTTGTAATAAAAAAACAATTGAAAAATAATAATTAAACATCCAACAATATTCATGCAGAAGATGAGTCATAAATAAACATAAAAATGATGTTGATAATTTCATGTAGATATACAACAATGATGTACATGTGATATAAGGGAATTATACATATACCACATGATATACAAAAATAAAAATAACAAAATCTGTCAATACTAGAAACACTACCATATGCCCAGTCCTCTTCTATTTTACTCCATCCTTGTACCCACAATCAAACATCAAGATATGGAAACTTCCCTTTATCTATACCTATAATCATGAATTATTTTATTGTACTTGAGGTGGACCAAATAATATGTGAGTTATACTTAGTAGGCCACTACAAATAGTGTATTGTAAAATCATACTATAGTGTATAAAAATAGAAGTGAATGTACAGTAGTATAACAATTCTATATAATGTAAATTTTTTTGCATTGATTCCCAATAACACCAGGAAGAAAATATCTACTTCGGGATATGATGGATAATCAATGGATATGTAACCGCATATATACATATATATGATCCATATATATAGTGAGGTCTATATCCATTTATATGGATACTTATACTAAAATATACGTAAGGGGTAATGTATGAATCCATGGGAAGTAGCACGATTCATTCACGTATCAATGGATTCTAAGCCCAGTCATCACAATTAGTTGAGAATCCCTTATCATGTATCATATGTAAGTGGGACTCCCTACATGAGTATCATATGTGTATGAGATTCACATCTTGAGTATCATAAATATAGGATATTTCATGAATGGGTATTATAAGCGTATGAGATTTCTTGCCTAAGTATCTTAACTGTATTGTATTTCTTGGAAGAGTATCATAAAATTATGGGACAGCCTACATGAGTATCATAAGTGTATTTGAATCCCTTCATAAGTATCATAAAATAATGGGACACCCTTATTGAGTATCATAAGTGTATATAAATAGTACCATTAAATCATTAATGTAATACAAGGGTTGGATTGCACTTAATTTAGCATGTTGAATCAGTAAGAGGAAAATCATTCACCATTTTGACATTCATTTACCCTAAATGTAGTTAGTTTTATCACTTAAGATGAAATCTAAGACCACATTGAAAATGGTTTTAACAAATAAACGTTTATTTTATGTGGACGTATCACATGTGCACTCCCTATGTGGTGCAATTTTACAAGGAGGGGGAACCTCCTACCATAAATAATATAACAATGTCAAATATCACATAGAATACAATTTAGAGTAAGAATGAATTAATTTTAAGGCAATGGTAAGAAGATTATTGGATGATTCATGTTGAAGCATAATTTAAAATGGATCATAATTAAGTAAAAAATACTTGACCATCTATCTTAAGCCTATAACACTCTCCATATCTTGTGTGAGACTATGACTAGTGTTAGAATGGTATAAATTAGAAGAATAAACCAAAAACCTAAAAATAGTACAAGTGGTCTCAAAGACAAATAATAATTACAATGGAATGATAAATAATAGAATAAACCTATAGAAGTGGGGAGATTATTGAGAGGAATCCAATGCATCTGTTGATTTTGGGAACACATCATCATGGTGGAAAACCAGAATAACATAGCTTGATCATCAGAGGGTTCACTCCCACATGGTACTTGCTATAGGGGGACACGAACCTCTATCAAAATTAGAGGTTCGCACATCATTATTAAATGAAATAGTATATAGAATTTATAGGGCATGTAAATTCTATACATGTTGTATAATTATCATGTTTTCCATCTAATGGGATAACCAATAGATGATGTAAACATGATCTTCCAACCAAATACACATCATATATTTAATACACTATGGGTATTTAAATACACATTATGTATTTGGTCTATAGTAAGGTTTTATCCCTCCCACATCCTTCCCCATAGAAGCTATATGAACTGCATAACGGCACAATAACAAAGGTATAATAAAAAAACTAAATGGGGGATAGACTATGAATAAAAGATAA
This sequence comes from Viscum album, assembly GCA_963277665.1. Taxonomy (NCBI): domain Eukaryota; kingdom Viridiplantae; phylum Streptophyta; class Magnoliopsida; order Santalales; family Viscaceae; genus Viscum; species Viscum album. The sequence goes on from OY728119.1 coordinate 1,293,670,443, forward strand.
TATATCTCATTGAATAGTCAGTATATTACAAACTACACTACTAAAAACCTGTCCCTTAGTTTCCCTTCTACGGGTGGTAAAAATTAATTTTAGAAATTTTATAACTTCTGAGAATATTCATTGGCCTCCCACTGATAGGCCTCTTCATGTACATGGTCGGATAGGCACAACACCAGCTCCAGAGGAACTGACCTTTCTTAGAGAACCTTTTTATCTAATCAATGAAATGTATATAATTATCATCAAAGGATTCATCATCCCTTATCTTAGTATCTTCATGGATTTTTGAATGATATGTGTTAGAATTTTTATGTAAAATCTATGACACATGTAATATATCATGCATGGAACCATACCTATAATGTAACTACAACCTATAGGATTTCAATCCAACTATATTCGTGATCTCAAAAGGCTCTACATAAAGAGGTGTTATCTTTTAATATCTTCAAATATTTATATCACCCAATCTCTGTGGAACTCATATATTGTCATTATTTACCATTACAAACTGCATTGGTAATCCGAGGTGATTGGTATAATATTTATACTAGGACTGAGATTTTGCTATATTTTTCTGAATCAACTATATTTTTTCTGAAGTATCGTGAATTATATGAGGCCCTAGTAGTTTTTCTTCACCCAAAACTAATAATAATATAATTTATCAAAAAAATTGACCATAAATGGACTAATAAAAATCCATTTGAATTATTTACAAGATATTGTTTTTGTAGGAAAATTTGACAAGAGTAATATGTTTCTCCCTGGAACCTCTGAAATGAAGGAATCATTCCTAGGGGATGTCCTTTAACACCTGTATGATCTTATCATCCATCCTATTGGTAGCAGGGTGATATGATATACTTATGAGAACAAGTGAATATAGAACCTTCTACAACATATGCAAGATCGGTGATGTAAACAGGTTTTCTCATAATGATATGATAGAAAGTGGAACACCATGAAGGCTAAAAATCTTCATCATGTAATTTATCTCAAGTTCATTAGCTAATATGGTTTATTAGATCTATAAAAAGTGTGAAACTATAGTCATTATATCAATGATCACAATTACCACATCCCTACTTTGAGGTGATCTTAGTAAACCCTTCAAAAAATCCATAGTGATTTCATGTCATTTACATTAAGTAATGGATTGAGTATGTACAATTCCAATAGGGCACCGGTTCTACTCCTTCACCTGATTAAAAGTTTAAAACATTATGATGAATCTGGAAATATTCACCATCATTCCTAGAATATAGTACTATTCATGTATGTCTTGTTAAATATTGGTAATCCTTGGGTGAAATTCCCAAATACAGGTATGAGATTCTTGCTTCAACTCTTCAAATATATCAAAATAAACGAACACACTCCCATAGAAATAGATAATCTAAATCTTTTCAATGACCCAAAAAAGTAGTGGGTCCTCACATAAGACACTCTCCTTCCAGAAAAGGTCCTTACAATATGTTGTCTCTCTCATATTAATCGATTCAAGATGGTACATGCCACCATTAAATCAATAAAACTGGTTTCCCATGACATTTCTAAAACTATAGGTTCATCTCAGCAAAACAAGACATCAACTACCACTCACTTATGGCCTCATCAATGGAATATGTTTGAGTCTTCTGGATAAGTGAATAAACCACTATATTACCCTTTTTGGTGTATAATAATGCTCAATGTCGAATGAATTCACGTTTTCTAACCACATATACAGCCTATGTTTAAATTTACAGAGGATGAAGATGTATTTGAGTATTTCATGATCATTATAAATAAATAATCTCTCCCCCAATTGATAATTCATCCAACAGATTGAAGCCTGAACCACATCTTATAGATCATGATCATGTGTAGGGATATTAAACTCAATAGTTGTCATCTAGGTGGACATGTAAATTATAACCCGATATAATTTCATCAAAACCGATCCTAGAATGATTATAGAAGAATAATAATTAATAATATATCCTCATCCCATCTTTTATAGAATCAAGAAAGATGCTAATTTCAATATCTGTTTCATCACATAAAATAATTCCTCATGAGTGTATGATCACATGAAATTCACACCCTTATTACTCAATCTGATGAGATTCACTAAAAAGAATGATAAGTCATGAATGAATCTATAGTAATAGTCATCCAACCCCAAAAAACCATGTTTTTTAAATAATATCATGGACTACTCAAAGGAAAACACATTTCATTACTTCTCTGGGTCAACAAATATGCAAAACTCTAAAATAATGTGACCTAAGAAGTGAAATTAACAATCCAAAAGTGGAATTTGTGCATATTAGATTACAACTGGTTCCCTCTCAGTGTATTTAGTATGGTCTCAAAATGTTTGGCATGCGTTTTTCGAGTGTGAAAATACACCAATATATAACCCATAAATATTACCACTATCTAATCAATATATAGATTGAAAACTAAATTCATCATATCCATAATGACTATTGGTGCATTTGTAAGGCCTAACATCATAACTAGGTTCTCATACAAGGCGTATCCACTCTGAAATTTTATACATTGTATGCCATGAACTTACATATATATTAAACACAAATAGATCGTAGAGTAAACTATTACTCCTCATTGGTGGTAAAATAGGTCATATATATAAGGAAATGGATCTCGGTTCATAACTATAAGCTAGTGAAATTAGCAGAAATCCATGCATGACATAAGAGAGCCATATTAAATTAATGAGAAAAGGCTTTGTAAACATCACATCGATGTACTAGGTCATATATTACCCTTCAATTCCTAGTATCCAAATTATATCTTGAGTTCTTGGAGCTCAATTGGTGCCTTCCTATTAGGAGAAATGGAAACTAGGGAAGCTTGTAGAACTAGATCAATGGTGAACTCTAACTCTCCCAGAAGAGGAAAACCAAATAAGTCATTAGGTAATGTTTTCTTGAAATAATTCAAAATAACAGTAAAATTAATACACTATGTTCCTTGGTTGCTAATAAATATACTCACAATCCAGGTTGTCACTTTATACATCCCAGGATGCTCTATTTTAGAACAGATTTCATGGATTTTTCATTATTCCTTATAGATATAATCATTTCCCTTTGTTGATCTAAAATACACCCTTTGAAAATATAAATTGACATTGTAATGTTATGTCACAAGCCTATAAATTCCATGAATGAATTCAAAGTATGTCATCTCAAGGAAAATAAATTTCATCGGAATGATATCCACCCTCCTCAAGATGGAAATAATTTCACAAGAATATATTCTTTATTTGGTCCCCTAACAGTGTGTAAAGATCCATCACACTATAAATGTACACCATCTCTATCGCCATACAACACATAATTTTTGAAGATATAAATGAGTGTGATGAACATGTGTCAAATATAAAATATAATATAGTAGATGATACTAGAAATAATACCTCTAACATTGGCTTTCCTTGGACTCTACTCCTTGGGTGTAGGATGTACTACATTAATATGGAATAATCCTTAGGCCTGATTTGCACCCTGACTAAACTGGGCATGTCTACTTAACTAGAGGAAAACCAATATTATAGGACTACCTCACACTTGACCACCATCTTGACCAGATCAAATAGTATTACCCCAAGTAAATTCTTGGATCGGTGTCATTGTCCCGCATGGAGGAACTAATATTGATCATATTCCCCTATGAATTGATGGAAGTGTCTCACAGAAGTGATAAAGAAGAACCATCCTACCATAACATTAGAATTCAAAGTGATCTCAAATATATTGGTCCATCAAATGCCATTGTTTCCCACAATGGTGGTATGATACATAACTTCTACAAGCTTCCTTATTACTTCATCAAATATACATGTAGTATTGAAATGTCTCTTTCACCTACTCAAAGAACCACTCCCATGTATCAACATGGAACCGATTTATCCCTATTGTAAAATGACAATCTTTGCAAAGAATTCACCAAATGCCATGAAATCTGATCCAAATTCTTCAAACATTACACATACATTGATTCAACTAGTCGTAGAGCCTGAACAAGTCTATATATCAGAGGTTGTGGTTTTTTGATGTCAGATTTCTCAAAATATCCATATATTAATATTTTTTAGAATAGTATGGAAGTACATGAAACATTCCAAAAAAGTTCGCAGAAGACAATCATGGTCATGTAAGTGAGTTGCACGCAAAGGACAATAAGATGTTCATGGGAGTCTCATTTGTCTGAATGCAAATAGAAGTATCATGTATGAAAAAAGGTAGTGTTTCTCATAAAAATAAAATCTTGTTGTATGTAATCAAATCTAGTCCATCAAACCATTTCACAATCATCTATAACACCAATTACGATGTAAAATTGATATGTTTTGTGCTGAGGAAAAATTTTCTCAATAGATAATGAAATTTATATGCAACTCCAAAATGTTACGCCCTAGTGCTCAAAGATGCACGCTAAAGAAAAACATTTGTACCAATGGAAAACATGTGAACCACCATAGAGATGCCTATAATTATATAATCAACCCCTCCTCCTAGTTGAAGGAGGACCTCTAGGCTGGGCTCCCTCGCATGAAAAATTGTGTTTCATGCTCTGTGTAAACCACCAAATTCCCAAATTTACATTAAATTACATAATAAAACCCTATTATGTTGGGGGATTCTACTAAGAAGTTTACACGAACCCATTTCCATTGGGAAATATCCAGTTCACAATTTCCAACATTTCCCAGACCCCCATTTTTCAGGCACCATGAAAGTTTCATTAAATAGGGCTTCCAAAACCAAACAGGTAGGCCATGACTCATTAAAACTCCATTCTTTCACACAAGAGTTCCAAATTGTGTGCAATAGATCCAAACAACACCAGTAGGACCAAGATTTCAATTCCTCTATATAACAGAAGTGTGTTCCTCAATTTATTGTGAAATAGTGTTTAAGCACTTGTTTATGCTTTATACCATGGGGGATGTGCTCATGCACCCCCGCTCAAGATTAGTGATGGAACACGGTTCTAGGTCTCTAGCCTAATCCCATCGCTTCCATAAATTCCCCATGAAATACATTTTTTGTGCCCTTGAACATCCCCAATTTCTACCCATTAATAATATGATTTGAGAAACTCATCTACAACCCCTAAAATACATTGATTCTACCTTCTCCTCTTTGACCCTCTCTGATGTCATGAGTTGAGATACTCTCCTGGTGTTCCCATAGTTCCCTGATTCAAACCATTCCTTTTGAAACTCTTCAAACCCCTATCATCTGACTCCTATATCAGGTTGAATAAAAATGGGCCTCCCTCACATAAGTCCCACACCGTTCATTTGTTGATGACATCATCCCTATAGTCTTAACAACATGAATTTAATTTGTATCATAACATATCACTCATGAATATGATTCCTTATACATTAAAAATAATATGTCTCATGCCATTATCATATGAATAGATTCAATGGTCCTCAATGAAAGTCATTAAACATTAGAATAGAATTTCACACATAAATAGGATGCATTTTTCATCAAGCATAGGATTCCTCATGTCATGATAATGATGTTAATGCCCATAGTCCTCACTACATGACTTTAAACTATATCATACCCTATCATTAATGAATATGATTCTTTATTCTTCATGTATATGATGTATTATTCCATGATAATAATATGATTTTCTAGTCCATTCTATAAGAAATTAAACCATGTCATACCGTATCAATCATGAATAGATTTCCTTATCCATAAAGTATAAGATTACTCATTCCATGATCATGAGAATACATCCAATAGTCCTTACTAAAAAGCTATAATCTACAACCTACCCTATAACACATGAATAGGATTATTTATATATCAAGAATAATAATCTGCATGCCATTATTATGAGGAGATATTCAATAGTCCTCCCCACATAATATTAAATTGTAGAATACCCTTTCATTCATAAACATGATACCTTATACATAGAGCATTTTATGCCTCATTCCTTGATCATGAGTTTATATTGTAGTCCTCACTACATTATTTCAAACTACAACATCTCTAATCACTAATGAATATTATTCCTTATGCATCAAGCATAAGATGTCTCGTACCATAATAATGAGAATACATTAAATAGTCCTCACTAAAAGCCTTTATACTATAAAATATCTAATAATTGTAGAATGGGATATATTATTCATAAAACATAATATTCCTTGTTTCATGATCATTAGATGATATCCTTCCCCTTACTAAATGAATTTATATTGTAGAATATGCTATTACTCGTGAATAGGATTAATTAATCATCAAGAACAAGATTAGTCATTCCATGATCATGAGAAGAAATTCAATAGTCCTCACTACATGACTTTAAACTATACAATACCTTATTATTCCTAAATTTTATGCCTTATGCATCATGCATAAGATGCATCCTTCCATGATCATGAGATGATATTTTATTCATTACTACATAAATTTAAATGATATTACACCCTATATGAAAAACATAAGATGCCTCAGGAGACACACATGATATACATTATGTGTCATGCATAAGATTCCTCATACCATGATCATGAGATAAGCCCCAAATTAAAATCAGGTGCCTCTTCATTAGTTGATAGACCCATAAATATACCTCATCCCATCAGTGAGAAGAGATTCCATCATGAAAATAAGTGCCGAAGTTGAATGGGCATCCCTAGAGTGCAGAAATCACATGTATAGGTAATTCTCTCCATAATCCCCCATGTGGATTATGTTAGGATTATGAACAAAAAATATTCCTTAACCTATCAGCAAGTCAAGATGCCCTCTTGACCTAACATGAGGAGGAAAAATGGGATGCTCAATTCCATAAGCCTCACACACCATGTCCTTCCACATGACATTAATCATTAATATTACCTCTTGAAATCAACATGTGATTCCCACATGACATTACATAATAATCATATGATGGGAATATTCAATGTGTAAGGTCCATCTACATCATTTCTACTCTATATTGTCACCCATGTATCATTCATATACAAGACCCTTCCACATCATTGCCTCACCATAAAGGCACCTAGGAAGATTCCACATGTATTACCCATCTATATCAATGATTATCCATATATGAACTCAGAAATATTCCATGTGTAAGACCCATCAACATCAGTGTCACTCCATAGTGGATCCTATGTAGGTTCCACACATAAGCCTCATCCATATCATTGTCTCTTCAAAGAACAACCTGGGCCACTATCACCAGTTTTCCCCTTCCATATCATTGTTTCTCTTAGTTGTGCATGGGAATACTCTTGAGTGTCATCCATTAAAATGAAACCATATAAGAGGATTCCATGTGTAAACCCCAACCATATACTCACTTTTTATGCTTCCATTCGTAATACATAACTAGTATTCAACCTATGGGATGATTCCATGCATAACACCCAACCAAATGTTCCTTTATGCCTCCTACTTAGGTATATACCCTATCCCATTCCGAACTATGTGGGCATTGATTCCCAGATAATTGGGATACATAGGAAGCCTCATTGAGGACCAAACCGAACATCTTCATCCATCATGATCTCTTCGAGGTCATATCCCATGTACGATCATTCCCCCACATAGAGACCACATATCTTATATGTTCATTGTTCCACTTTCAAGTGTAATCCCAGTCCATATCTTCATTAAACCTATATATCATCAGAAAGCTCAATATGTATTCCCCACACTATCCAACCAAGACAAATCCTCTTACGAAGGATATATTTCTTGCATATTTCCCATAGAATCCCCCATCAATTATCCATTTGTAAAACAATTATCCTTATTACATGTTGTTAAATTTCATGGAATAATTCATGTCACATGACCTTAAACTATGATATCGAACTACATGGTTTTGGATCCTTTCGTTCTAGGTAGGATATGTAGGACTCCACTCAGAGGTTCAATCCAGACAATTGGTAAACTATGATTCAACAATATAGGGATATACCTCTGTGATCTTATTATTTAGGGAGTTCAGATAAACCTTCATGGTGTGACATATTCTCTCTATGTGACATACCTTCTAGATGTACCTCAATGAGAATTCTGATCCATCAATTAATAAACCTTTTAGGTGGTACATCCATGGAACTCACTTAGTTGATCCACCTCAATAAATCATTCTGATCAGTTTTCTTTCTCAAAAAGACACTAACCATATAACCCCCAGAAAATACCCCACAATAATCAATGGATTCTTGAGGTGAAATAATTGGAAGATATACACATTCGGTGTTAGGTGCCTCATGATCGACACAAGATTCATTGGGTTCTCTTCCTAAGATGACTCAATGTGATGAACTCCTTTGAGGAATATTACAGGTCCCAATTCACCAGCCATTCAGTGATGCCTAGACATGCCTAACATTAACATCTTCTTCAACAAATAGTTTCTTCCATTCAATACAGAATAATCGTAATTAACCATCATCCAAAATGAAATGGATCTGTGAATGAGTTTTATGAGAATGAATGAAATCTATGAGGGATACCCATAATAGGTGATGAGATCTGAGGAAGAATCCATGGAAATAATAATTTATATCACATCATATTGTTTTGATAAGTGAGACAAAATCACCATCTATGGTGGTAGAGGCCACCCACCTTAGTAAAGTGCGAAAGTGGGGAAATAAATGTGTAAAAAATCGATGATGCACGACCCATCTTCAAAAGTGTCTTATAAAAACCCCACCTTCGGTATACCACATGTGTCTCTCAGTAACACTGACATGGTTAACTATACAAAAAATGGTTGTCATTAGAATAACATCCACCTATGAAGGTATGGAGTATGAAATCGCATCCTCGCGTATCCTAACAGTAGTCATCTAGTCATCCATATGAGTTAGTTTTAATTATTTAAGATTAGTAAAATTCATTTAATATTCCATCACCGTCATAGTATCCCACTGTATTTTTAAGAACTCATGTGTGCAATATTCTCTCAGTGTCTTGTGTAAGAAGTTTCCATTAAATGTTGTTTGAAAGATCTCCCAGACCATTCCCAGATGATGTATCTCCTAGGTGAAAAAATACATATAATGTGTAGATAAATAATGAGGAATATATTTATAATACTTGACCCTCTACTCTAGAAGCATCTCTAGATGCTCAAAGATTGATATCATGGCCTTCATAAATGATTTTAAAGCCTGAAAACCACCATCACATGAAATTATAGGGGGATTTTGATGTTATAATCCCACCTTCACCTCTTCCATAATAGGGAATGATTATGGATATCTATATACATATTTCAAGATGTTGAAAAAACTATCTCAGAATAGAGAATTAGTTCCCAGTGCAAGATCAACAGGAGGTGCCTCAAGTAGAACTATATGATTTAATTTTGGTGGTTTAGGGACAACCACATCCATAGTGTGGTCACTACCACCCATTGAGCATAAAAATAGAGGATGACGATGTGATATTGGTGTAAAATTTCCAAATGTGTGGTCTCAAAAAATATATAATAGAAGATAGAAAATAAAAAAGGATGAAAGGACATGTACACGACCCTCCTATAAGTGAGTCACACCAATTAACATTCTCTTAATGTCTAGTATATTTACTAAATTATAATATTAATGATGATAAAATAAAATTCCTACATCCCACTACAATTCTTTTGTTTGGGTCATGGTCTCATACGAATTTGAGGTTATGGTATATGGAGGATTAATTTCATTGTATAAGGGAAAAACCCTTTTATTTTCAATTAGAATCTTCATTTAAATGTACGAATTCCATTTTAATATTAAATTTTTTTTACGTACATTATTTTTGAATGAATAAAGATACCCCAATCCAGTTTTATGAATCACTATTCCTAATTTATAAAGCACCATACACTTTATAAATTATAATTGGAGCATCATCTAACAACATGTAGACATTTATGTTCTAATATCCGGATATAACATGTAATTTATAATGATTTGATTAGACAAAATAAAATTCCCTATTAATAAAATTACATTATTCATACTTTTATATTGGCATTCAACAATTAAATAATTTAATATTTTAGCCAGTTGAATGCAGGGTTCATGGATCATAAATGGCATAATTGGTTAATTAATGGGTCACCATCAATCAACAAATGAAAACACCATTATAATTGATTTAATTAATCTAATTAATACAATTATGTTATATGTATAAGAAAATTTATAACATTTCATATATTATAACCTATAAAATAGATATATGCAGAATAGTTCAACAAAAAAATTAAATGTTACATGGAAAATGCACATCATATCTTTCTAAATGTTCCTAGTATGATGCAAGAAATTATTTCTCCTTACCATAACAGGATATGGAAATAAATAAATAATAATAATATCAAAATTAATGAATCCAAATAACTTGAGTTTCTTCCAATCGTGAAATTAGTATATTTTTAATAGGAACAAATCAATAACAACATTAACCCATCAAATTTAATTTGGGTTTCCCCTAAATGTGGGTTAGTTACTCCCATTAAATAGGCTCATTTCCAAACTATGAAACATCCATACATCCGATCTAATACCCAAATAGTAAGTCAAAAGGAAAGAAAATATTTGATACCACTTTGTGTAATTCAAACCCAAAATCCACTTTGTTGTGCCCTGAGATTGGTAGACACATTACCTGATGTATTCCTCCAAAAAATCTAGAGGTTGTCAATTAGTAGTGGGTGCCTTGGGTGTGTATGTGGGTATACAATTTCTTCTTAAGTCAGATTATAGCATATTGGTAAATAAAAAATTGGGAAATAGAGAAATAAATAATAAAAAATAGCAGAATCGTAATAAATTATAATCCAATAATGAGAATTTAGACGTTAATTCATAAATAGACATGATAATAATGATTATAATGTTATGTAGACATAAAACATTATATAGAAGAGATATATGGTAAACAAGAGTATACCACATTCTACAAACGTATACAATAGAAACCAAAGTCATCAACTATTAATATAACAATCATTGACTCAATCCACCACTCATGTACTCTATCCTAGTACTCACAATCACTTATCTGAATTTGAGTGCTTCCCTTTGTCCATTTCTAAGACGATGATGTCTTTTTAGGTACCATAAGAATTTGGAAATGGTGTAAGATATAATGTGTAGGACACCACCATCATTGTCTATTAAAATCCCAATGTTGTATATAAAATGCTCATTACATGAATAATTGTATAATAAGGTTACAAAATGTAAAGAGGTCAGCTATAGCCCCCCTTGATTTAGCGAAGATAAAAATTTCATCTTCATAAGAAAGATAATCTTTGGAAAAGTAACCACAGGTATATAATTATATTTTCAATCTAAATAATGAATTATAAAACCTTATATAGGATACTTGTAGTAGTCTGGGCCTGAGGCTTAGCTCAAAAATCCTAGGGTAGTAGCATGACTCTCTCAAGAACCTAGGGACATCATTCCCAATCATCACAAGTAATTTGCACTCCCCTACCATGAATCATAAGTATGTGGGCCTCCCTACCTATGTATCATTACTTTATGTTATTCCCTTATGGATTATCATATGTCTATGGGATCTCTTTCCTGAGTATCATAAGTGTATGGGACACCCATCACAAGTATCATAAGTGTATTGGAATTACATCTTAAGTATTATAAGTGTATGATATTTCCTTCAATATTATCATAAGTTTATAAGATTCCATTCCTAAATATCATAAGTGTATGTGACACGCTTCCCGGGTATCATAAGTCTATAGGATTCCATGCCTGATTATCATACGTTTATATAAATATTAGAAATCATGTTTTAACTTAATTCAAGGGTGGGATTATACATTATACTTATTTTTGTTTCATTAATAGGCATATTATTATACATTTAAACTTTTATTGACCTTAGATATATGTATTTTATTCACATAGGAATCAGTAAAAGACAACCTAGAAGATGGTTCAACCAAATTATCATTTAATATATATCAAAGCATTATATGTTCACACCCAAAGGGGTGTAACTATTTGTGGAGGAGAAAACACCGGTCGTAAACAAGAGTATGAGAGAATATCTTACATGGTTGCTAATTTAGAGATAGTAAATATTAATTGTAATGAAAAGAGTGTAAGATTCAGGTGTGTGGAAAGGATAAAAACAATAAAAAATTACTCAAATTTAGTAAAAAAAAATACTAGACTATCGTCCATATTCTTGTAGCACCATCTATATGCAGTTTATGCTCATTAATCAGGCTAGAATGATAGTAATTAAGAGATAATACCAAATCCTGAAAATAGAGAATATAATCTCTCACCTAAATATAGAAATCAATGTAATGATAAATAAATGATGGAACACAATGGAGTATCAAAAATTCAAATAGTAATTCAATGCATCTGATGGTGAAGATAATAGATCTTTGATAGATGAAAACCTGAGGAACCTAGGTTGGGTGTTAGAGGGTTATCTCTCAAAAAAACCTTCTATAAGAGGAAATTATCCTCTTGAAATAATATGATCATCCCTCTTTTTTTAGGTATTCTTTCCCAATAATTTAATAAATGTTTACATGTATTAAACATCCTATAATACTAGAGTTTTCTTCATAGGGGGAATTCTATACATGATGTGGACTAGATTTGGCTGACCAAATACATGTCATATTATTAGTTATTGTCATGTATTTAAATACACATAGTGTATTTGGTCTACAACTAGGATCCATCCCTCCTCCTTGCTTACCCTTGGATTCTTACTTATCTACCTTAGGGCCCAGTCATTAGGATATAAGTATAAAAGAAAAATCAATGATTGTTATATAAGAATAAAAGATAATGATCCTCATTGAAAAGTTAGGATGTTACAATATCCATCTATTCCATAGAAAATACATTCATATATGAAAAATTTCTCTACATATTGAAAAATGTTTTAGATTTATATGAATTTCTAGTGAAAATATTATGTAACAAATAAAATCTTATGAACCTTGTATATGTTATTTTATTTTCTATATTTGAAACAAAATTACATTCAGAAAAATATATTTATATATGAATATCAAAATTCTTATCCAATATTCTAGTCTATGTAAATTTTTACACATTATTTATCTATTAAATATTACATCTTTCAACTGAAAATTGTAAAACCTTTCAAATATTCATTGAATTTATTCAAATAATTACACAATACTTTCTATCACTCAAATTTTTCTCAAAAACATTAGAAATAAATTTTAAAAAATAATAATTTTTTTGAATATCATTCACCTCATTTCAAAAATATTACTACATTTAAATACAAAAAACTGATTACTTATATAACCCTATAATTCCTCTTGAATTCCAAAATTACATGTATCATTATAAAACCTCATCTATAGGATGCAATACATATACTTCAATATCAAAATTTATAGATAATAAATGGATGAATTCTCAACATTCTATCCATCCATTATACTTATTAATTCAGATATCTATATAAATCCACAATCTCCGACTCCTAATATTCAAAAAAAAAATATGTTATATATAGTACCCTCTGTATATATAGTTATTTTAATTCCTTTATAAAAAGTATAAGTAAAAAAATTATCACATATCTATGCTGGTTCTTCAAGACCAAATTTATATGTTCTTGAAGATGTCTATTATTTTTTATTGCCCATTTCTTTATAATAAATATTTTCTGTCTTCAAATTCATTAGATAGAATACTACTTCATCATCCAACATTAACACACATTTATTTACCTTCATAAATATACATAGAATGGTGATACATTAATAGAATTACTTGTCAAGTCACCTTAAAGCTTTTAACTTGATTTTCAATATTATATTATTCCACATGATAACACCAGATGCACTCCAGATATGGTAAGATATAAACATTATGTTGTAACAATTCATAAAATAAAAAATATAACTCTAAATGATCCATGATTAGTTGAAAGAACCAGAGTGATCAAATCAGAAGTCAAATAAATCCATAAACTATCCAACATGTCATAGAATATATTTTCATTCATATTAAGGGGGTATTAAATATATTTTAATTAAATATAAAAATAGAAAAAATCTTTAACAAAACATATTAAATACTATCAAGTGAAATAACTACTTTCTCATTTTTATCTCAAAATACACAACTAGTAGTTATAACTGAAATAATAAAAAACATGTATTAGAAAATAGTTTATTAACTAAAACATTAGCATACTCCAAATATTTCACATTCACATAATAGAGTTGTACCAGCTTTATCAACTATCTACATCACCCTCAAGGAGTAGAAATCATCATTACTCATCATGTTTTATTATTATTAAAACTAATATACATAAATTTTCTTTGAGTTAACACTTGGAGTTTTTTAGAGATAAAATAATTAAAAACTCAATGATGTTTAGTTCTCCCTAATGTATATAAAATAAAACATCACATTTTTTATTTTTATTAATAATTTATAATTTTCCAAACATAACAAAAAAACATACATATATGGGGATAATTTAGATTATAAACAGATCATAAATTTAGGAAATAACGATATTATATTCTTGTAAAAAAACACTTCTATTATTAGATCCAATTTTCACAGAAATATTTATGCAGTCTCTACTTTTGATCTAAAAAATTTAACATCATTATAAACAATTGTTATTATTTTATTTACAACATTATTACATTGTATAATTTACTTTTTCACTTCATATATAATATATAATTTAGTATTATTATGGTAGCTCTAACTTCCAATCTAATTCATACTAAGCTGAAAAAACAATAAAAAGTACCTATGAAACATTATGAAATTATTATTTTTATACAGAATATTTATTTATATAAATTTTCTCCAATATTAGTGAAATAAATGTTATATCTATATTTTTCAATAGATACTCCAATATAGTAATCCTTATCATATACTAATTTTTTTTGTTCGAAGCTAGTTTTATCATTATACATAGATTTTCAATAATCTCATGTGTAAAATCGTTGGATGTATCTCAAACTCTTTATCATTGAGTTCGTTCACTAAAAAATTCAATTTACTCCTCTATTATATTTTTTATTTATTTTGATTGGATCATTATAACATAGAAACTAATCTTTAGGGACTATTTTCAATGGTCTATTATATTTCCTTTTCTCCCTATAGTGTTTCAATCCACTAGTAACAAGTGAGTCATCATACATAGTATTCATATTGGGAATATATTTATCATCTTTATTCATATTTTTTATGACCCAAGTGAAACATAAGCATTCTTTTATTCATATAACTCACTATGGACTAATTCTATGGAGATATTATGATACACAATTAGAATATTTATACTAGACCTCCGCACAATTATAACCACTATTACTATAGCCCTCGTAGAATTTATTAATACATTCAAATGTCTTCTATATGAATATGTTTCTTTTTTAATATAGACATTGCTTCTTAATCATAGGATTATTAATAAAATATAATATTCTACCCCTTAATCTTGGCCTAATAATCGACGTGGATATTTTTTCCAACATTCACTAGAAATATTCTTAAACATTCAACATCCTCAAAAATGTATTATCATTGTTATTATATTCCCCATAGGTGTTATTTGACCTAATTTTGTAACATTCTATAAAAAAATCATTTGAGGATTTTCGTTTTGATTCGATCTTACTATACATGATCATATATATACTTTAAATAGGGGTGTATTTTTTATCCCTTATAATCTGGAAAAAAAATTATATTTTAATTTGTAACGTGTAATACTATTTGAAATAAAATCACTATAGAGTGAAATATAATAATAATTGGTTACCTAATTCTATTATATTGTTTTGTTTTTATTTCTAAATGAAATAAATTACTTATTACCGTTAACATGAGTGTTTTTTATTAATTCAATTTGAAAAAATTGTTTTGGAAATTATTTTTTTCTTAATGGTTTTTATAAGTCTACATTATTGTTTTGTTGATTTTGACATAACCTCCATCTCAAGAAATTTTTTATTACGATTTTTCTTTATATGTTAATGTGTTTTCAACCAGTATTATCTATCTTTTAAATACTCTCTCTTTATTATTCATGAAGTTTTTTCATCTTATAAATTTTTTTCAAGAATGTTTACCCCTATTTATTTTATCTTAAATTTGGGATAATTTTTAGTTGGGAAGGATTATAATTTTCTTAAAAGTCTTGATTACACTATTAATTAAATATATTAGGATTAAATTTCTCTCCAATAGTTAATTTAAATAACTCCTCAAGAATGGAGTATTTTTATCTTAAATCATTATGTATTTATACTTGGATATTAATTCCATGATAATAGATTGTCATATTTTAACTATCCTGATAGTAATTTTTTTCCTAAATTTATCATCAACTACAACTTTTGATCTATCATCACATAATGTCATCATAAATCAACTTATATATTTTATTGATATAGTAATAATCTTCTAAATTTTTCCCCTTTAATCAAAAATGACTTTTTAAACTAATGTGAGCAACCCACTATCCTCATTTCAATTAGAAATATAATTTGATTCATATTAATCAATAGATTAATATAAAATTATTATTATTTTTAGGTTCCTATTATATGGGATTATATTTTACTTTCTAGATTTTCATTAGCCTTATATCCTATCTAATCTTACTGATTATCAATGTTTTGAGATAAAAACCTCAGTGTTTTCATCAACAATGATTGAAAATAAAAATTAGTTTTAAATAGTTTGAGACAAGACTTCAATTCCACATGATATTTCCAAAATTATAATGCATTTTGACACCACAATCCAGAGTCACCATCCATGATGGAGTTCCTATAACACCGTAATATTTTAGAATATATTTTCTCTTGAATAATCATTTTATCGATAGTGTGTTTCAGACACAATTCTAATCTAAAATAAAAAATATTGTAAAATTTTGAATAATATATGAGACATTTAAAATGCAGAAATTATATTAGATGGTATTAATTAAATTAACTATTTTAAAAAACTAAAATATTAATATTGGAGGAAATTTCATCTATAAGATGAGTTCATCATTATTAAGCCCAATTTTCTATGATCGCATGTGTGGTATCTTTTATATATATTTACATGGAAAAATCCCAAATTATCTTTATCAATTATAGTTTGATAAAACCCATATACAAGAGAATTTAAAGATCATGAATATTCCCACATTATCCATCCCAGATGAACGACCACGTGAAACTACATGAAAAAGTTAACTAATTATTATGCCTTAACTGAAGATCATATAAGGTTATATGTATAGAAATATTGATTATATGACCAAATAATAAAATTACACGTACAAATATATCATGAATTTTTATACTTATCTTAATGTCATTTATTCTCATTTCACTTTATACATTAAAAATATATTTTCTTGAACTATTTATTTTACAAATTGTGATTGAATAATAACGTGATATATTTAACGTATGAAGAATATGTTTACACTATAATAATTATTATGTAATTGGAGAAAGAATTATTTATATACAAAAAATTTTCTCCAGATAAAATTATTTTTTCTATAATATATATTATTTTTATGAAATAGTATTTATAAATTTTTTGATTTTATTTTCATAAAACAAATCTTGTTTTTCAATTTAGCTAAGAAATTTAATCTTTATATGATTTCTTTAGATTGTTTTTTTTAATTTAATTTTCAGGGAATAATGAAGCGTATATTATTAAAAATAAAAGACCTTTTTCGAATTTATTATAATATAATAATTATTTCAAAATTCATAAAACCATTTTTAAAGAGTAAATTTATATTTTATAATTGAATTTATATAGTTAAAAAATGTTGGTTTTTATTTATCAAACTATATTTGAGATATTATATGATAAGTTATATTGTTGAAAATGTTTTTTAATATATTATATAATTATTATTTTAAAATTGATGGTCACCATTGTATTAAAAATAATAAAATAATAGGGATTTTAAATTTGGATTCATTACATCCAAATTATTTAATAGGAACTATTTTATTTTCAACAGTAAAAGATAAATTATTTTCGTAAATCTAGATATATCGATCATAATAAAATGTGCATAAACAGGTTTAAATAAGAAATCATTCCTCAAACAAGTTTATAACATGTGTGGGAATTGGTAGTTGATTTATTTCATGACCTTATATCGTAAAACATCTATTATTTAAAAATTTAAAGATACTTTCTAATATATTGAATTCATATAATTATTTTGTTTTCTATTTACATAAATTAAATCCCTTTCACTTATAAAAGTGGAACATCTCTCCTCAATTATTCATAAAAAACCCACGTTTTTTGGACAATAATATACCCAAAAATCTATACTAAAACTATTACAAACCAAAAATATATTCCTTTCATCTAAAAATACCATCTCACAATTTTTTAACCCCCTTTGCAATGGGGATAATCTCATTAGTGAGATTTAAATTTCGAATTGTTCATCCCACTTTTCAATTTTTTTATGTGAAATTATTATTAATAAATTTCAATTTACCAATCTTCAAATGATGAAACTAGTATCACTATCATACTAATATATTATTATAATTATGGGATAATCATTAAAATTCTTCACATTTTGATTATGTATAATGAAAACATGAATCATGAACATGTGCATACTACATCCTCCATCAATAAACATGATCCATTTTCTTAAATCACTTAAAATGGATGGCCTGAAATAGTATATTAATATATATATATATATGATATAGATGAAAAGTTTATAAGTATTATAATATGAATAATATATATCATTCCTATTATTATTCAAAAATGTATATCATAATCAATGTGTATGTGCAGACAAATGCCTCTAATGAATGATGCATTCCATTTTCATCTACGTCCTTCATGGAAATTTTAATTTATAATTAAAAAATAAATATAATAGATAATTTTATTATATATATATATATATATATAATTTTACATTTATGGTGATAAAATTAATTAATGATTTTTATATGTTTAGCCATCGATGTTGATAAATAACCTGAAACTAGTTTATCACTACAATATCATTCATGAAATGAAACAAAACTCTCATATAAGGTCATTAAAACATTAAAAATTTATATAACATTAATTAAATTAATTTTCATTATTTTTAATGATAAATATTTTGATGAAATTAAAGTGTCGATCCATTATTACAAATTACATAAAGACATCAACACTAATTTATAAAAATGTAATACATGAATAAAAATATTTTAAATTAAGTGTAAAAATAGAGATTTATATTAAATAGGATCTTTAATGGTAAAATATGTTGTTTATAATTATGAAAAATAAGTATAACCACTTATTTGTGAATCTAGTGTCAATTTAATGGTTTTATCCACTCAATGTTGAATTTATTAGGTCAAAGTCTATCTTATATAAATATAATATTAATTTTTTTCTTCGCATTCCGAAATATTATTTTATGTTTTATATTTTTAATAGGCAAATTACTTCTCATCATTAATAACCACTTCATTGACAAATAATTTTCTTAATGAAATATATATGGTTTTTAATAATAACTTGTATATTTAATAATTAAACTTTTCATCAATAACCACAACTATTCTATAAAATGATTGTTATTTAATTAAACCCAATTTTTTTATAAAACATAATTTAATCATAAGATTATTTACTTATTTTATAAAATAAATGTTTTTCAATGTTTATTTGGTGACTTTTTTTCTTTTAGGTGGCCTAAAAATGGCAATAAATTCATTTCTTTTAATTATTTACCATATTCTATTTTTTAGTATTTTTAAGAGATCCATTATTTGTAACTATTATAAATGTTTTTTCAATTTCTTCAATTATACTCATTATAATATTACTCAATTTAATTATCCCTTCATCTATAATACTAACTTTTAAATGGTTTTGTAAAAAAACATCAATTTTAACTCCATGGATTATCTCTCAAAATGTGTTGTTTTGATCATTAAATATATATATTATTGTTATATGATTTAATTTGGATGATGATATCGTTGATATATTATGATTTCATAAGTTTTTGTTTTGTGATATTTCTGAAATGTTTATGAAACCCAATTTTTTTCTTGGGTTCCTTAAAATATTATGATTGTTGTTTTTATGTGACACACATATGTATGTATGATGATGAGTATGATCCTATATCTCCCTACAATTAATTCGTTATGAGTACATATCATGTGATATTGGTATTCACCATAACATTGTAGTATCATGTAAGCATGGGCACCGATGGTGTGGATCATGAAAGTAATTTTTATCTTAGATAATGTTTATTCCATTGTTAAATAATTATATTCATTATAATCCACATGATTCAAGGATTATGTTATATGATTCTATGCCAGGTTTTAGATATTATAATTCCATGTTGATCATTTTCAGATTTATGTTATTATTCAATGTACTTTTGAGATCACTTATTCATTTTTATTATCACTCGTGAGGTTATAAGATTTTACTTATGCTCATGTTTGATTAACACATGATTTTGAATTCACACATGATGAAATTTTTATGAATTAATATTTGAGTATTTAAGAACACCCCTTGCTTATATTTTCATTCTATAGTTCTTGAGGATGATTATTACTAATAATATGTATATGATATAGTCTAGTAAGGAATAATTAATAAGAAATGATGGATATTTTTTTAAATCAAGATTAATGTAGCTGGTCTAAAAAACACTACACCTATAACTTCCTGGCATATTATATTTTATGGTATATAATTTATAAATAAAATAAAATAAGTATTATAAGGAATGTTTATCTTGAGTATCCATATTTAGTATCAGAGAAAATGTGTAGTTATTTTTGGATAATAGTGAAGCTATTTTTTTGGAATTTGTGGTATAACTATTCGGAGATAAATGATGTGATGAGTCTATGTATGTGATGATATCATTAAATATTTTTAAAATATAATGTTTTTCTATATCCTTGAAATTAATATCTATCTAGTAACTAATAAGTTGTAATCTCCATGGTACAGATGCATATTGTGGTAATCCCATCGAAAAGGGTTGGTTTAGAATTGAAACTATCATTACAACGATCCATAATGAGTGGGAATAAGACTACATGCTAGGATATAAACTCATAGAGGTTATTATTTGGTTTATTATATTCTCATTAAGATCATCTATAAAGGAATTCCTTTTAAGTTATGTTTATATATTAGGTTTAGGGGTATAAGATAACCTACATGAAAGTATCCTAGGTTGAACCAGTAATGTTATAGAATGAACAAAGTTCAACATAAGTGCAAAGATATCATCATAATATTAAATGATGTTGTCGTTGGATATTTGATATTAGGATATATCATTCATGTAACGCCCTGACCCCAGTTACCCAGAGTCGGTGCATTATTACATAACATTGGCATGATCACAAGAAAGATCAAATCTCGAAAGACCGATTGGTTTAGTAGCCTTGGAAACACTAGATATATTCATAAGTTTTACATTACATCATTAAACGAAAAACTACTACAACAACATATTGTCTCCATAATCCACACTCATATCCCCACATAATATCCCTACAGGTCATTCATAACTTACTTCTTCACTTCCTGGGAAAAATAAAACATAGAAAAGGGGTGAGCTCAAATGCCCAGTAAGGATAACAATATAGCGAAAACTTTCATAAAAATGAATAAACATTTAAGGCAATGCATTACTAAAACAAAAGCCTTTTAAACTTTAACTTCAACATAGTATGGCAAAAGTAAAATGAAATAATGCCATTTACTTATTCACATGGATATTCTACTAATCGAATAATCACATGCAAAAATCAATAACCACTTTCATAATGTTGGAATGCATAATGCCAGACTATCATAACCACATAGCCAAGGCTTCGTGCCAAGACTACAAATAAGATTTTGTCAAGGCCTTGTTCCAAGACACTAGTTTGTCTCATGAGACCTACCGATGCATCGAGGAGCTATAGCGGGCTCCACCCGTCACATATTATGTCCAATGCATTTCCATATGAAAAGGTTTAAACATAACATAAACATTCGTATTAAAACTAGCATACGAAATGTCAATACTTTCACCATAAACTATGAATGTTATAAAAATAGCACATCCATAGTCAAAGATATCACAAAACCTTCAATACAATATAGAAGTTTTGTATCATAATAAATCAACTTCAAATAATCTTAAAATCCATCAAAGGATGTTAACATAGATGAAATCAAAATTCTTTTTAAAGAAATATATCCTTTTATTTTGAAATCATTTAAGATCCATATAAAATAAAACATTTTCTTTGAAAATATTCTTATAAGCTTGTAAGGGAAGCTTTGAAGATTTTATAACGGCGGAAATTAGCCGCACCCGCCGTATAAGTTAAAAAAACATTCTTACCTTAATTCTGTCGAAAAGGTTAAAAATGACCTTGTTTTGAAAACGACGGAAAGATTCCTTTATAAAACTCTTATAAAAAGTCAACCAAGGGTATAAATTACTTTAACCCATATTCTTGTAAATAATAAATATGTTTTGAAATACATTTCTAAGAAACATGGATGTGGATGATAAAGAAATCCCAGTAGATTATTACGTATAAACAACCTCGGATAATGAAGAGATTGTGAAATAACCCTTACCTTGTACTTTTCCTTGGTTGGGGTAGGTTAACCTCCTGTATAATGGTGAAATAGTTGTTATTAAATTATACAAGAATCATATATATTAATATGATATCATATATGATCTTTTAACATTGATTTGTTAATAATATCTTAGAATTATCGTCATTTAGGGAGTTAACTTACTCATTTTATTTTATATGTTTTGTTACATAAGCCATGGTTGTTGTATATTATTCATATCCAGAATGATATCCAGTCCTTAAACATCATTTTTAAATCATCAAATGATAATTATACTTGAATGGATACGATGGAGAATGAATCTCATCGCGTTCGTGGAGACGGTAGTCCGTACGTACGCACGAGCGACAATATCATTCTTTTGATATTAAAATAATATATAAATGGATGTTATATCATATATACAGAATCATTAACATGTTATATTTATTATTTACATGAGTTACACATCATTATTATACCCATCCAAATAATATTATATTGAATAACAATTACACCACGACGTGGAGACGGTAGTCCGTACGTACGCACGTATGGTGACATGTTATTCAAAGGGTGGATAGAATACTGAATATGGTTGTAACATATTTATAATAACATCACAGTATATGTGAGATACTGGATTTATTATTTTAGAATGGTAAGAACAAAGGAAGAAGAAGTGGAAGAAGAAATGAACTTGGAGAAGGGTGGTGAAATCATTACCTCTTCTTCTGGTTCTTCCTTTTGATTTGATCAAAAGGGCTCCTTAGGTTGGCTTTATGATCAAACTAAGGCCTCTAGGTTGTAGTGAGGGATGTTGGGAGAGTATTTGGGTAGAGTTTGACCGAACCAAAAGGCTTTGAAGGTGTGACGAAATGAGAAGGAGGAGTGCCCTTTTATAAGAGGGGCGAGGGGCACCTTTGGAAAAGTTAGAAATATTAATTTATAATAAATTCATATTCGGTTTCTAATGGCTCCAAATCATATTATTCAAAGGTTAATGTGGGGATAGGTCGAAAACCATTCAACCAATAGAATTTAGACAGGTTTGGGTACTTATATTAACCTTATCTTTAAGTATTAACTCTAAGTTAATTAGTTTCACTTTTACAATGTCTCTTTGTATTTTTATATAATATGGTTAATAAACTTACTATATACATCCAAGAGACCCCCAAGTGGTACATTAATGATGAACCTATCATGATATAAGTCTCTTGGCCGAATCTTATATTTTTAGGAATTTAATATCAATTAATAATATAATATTTGTTTTAAGAACTCTTTTATGTCAATTTTGACACTATTCAATAGTTGATTTTTGTGAAACTCATAACAGATTGATTACTTCGAACAAAGTCAATTAAATTGATCCTAATATATCATATTATCCTAGAAAATTAGTTTAATTCATTAAAAGTTTCATATTATATTTATTTGGGTATTTATAATATCAATTATTTTAATTTTTCACTATTATAGTAATTACTGCATCATCATTGTGTCATAAATAAAATAAATTATTTAATGTCTAAAAATTATAAATAAAATATCATTATGTATCAAATCGTTTTATATTTCTAATGAATATTTATAATCTAAAATCCAACATATATAACCCTATGTAACAATTGTTTTTCTAAAATATATATGCTTGTGTCATTTTTGTATTCATTTTAACTTAGTTAAAATAAAGTGTCATTATCACTTACAAGTGGATCCATGGGGTCCAAAAATAGAGCCAAAGATTCCCATGGTCGACCATTTATCAACAAATAGGGTTAAGACACGTTTTAGGGTAATTTAGTATTATTATAATATTATTTTTTTAACCCTTATTTACCGGATTTACCCTTAACCATGGTAAATAAAATATTTACCGCAGTAATTATTCAAAATGTCTAAAAATAAAAGTTACCTATTTACACAATTTGAACATCCTGATTCCAAATATGGAATCCATTTTCCTAAATTCAAAACACAGAAGTGGAAGAAATTAATTTAAAAGTAATTCCCGCTGTCAAAACAAAAAGCGTGTTTTTAAGAGATAATAACTATCAAAAGATTGACACTCGTTTATGTTCGGTTTAATTGTAAAATTATGTCCAATGACCAACATTATATTAAATGGTAAAAATATATTCTAAATATACTTTAAAACCACTCAAATTCATAATTTATCACTATTAATTATTTTGATTAAAAAAGTTGTTTTTAATTAAAACTTAGTAATTTTCACTATTCATCAAAATATGAAAGTTATCCGAAATGTACCAAAATTTCACCTTAGGCTAAATTCGATATTCCGAATCCAAAAATGAAGTCCATTTTCAAATATAAAATATATATAATTTCAAAAATTAGGTATTACTATTCATAAAGGCTAGTTTGATTAGTTATGGTGTGTTAGAACTCGGTGTTGCGTACAACACACACTATCACATTATTCAAAGAGAAGCGTAGCGTAGAAGCTTGGGGTGTTACATTCTCCCCTCCTTCAAATAATTGCGTCCTCGCAATTTCTAGGGTATTACTGCATAAAAAGACTCGGGTGGTTCTTCATCATAAGTTCCTCGGGTTCCCACGTTGCCTCTTCCATCTTATGGTTTCTCCACAAAACTTTTACCAGACGCGTCGTCCGGTTTCTCAGTACTTGTTCTCTTTTATCAAGAATCTTGACGGGCTCTTCACAATAAGACAGATCGGGTTCCAGTTCTAATTCCTCATAGGTGAGTATATGCGTCGGATCAGGCATGTATTTCCTCAATATAGATACGTGGAACACATCGTGAACTTTGGAGAGACTTGGCGGCATTGCCAATCGGTAAGATACAACCCCAATTCGTTCTAGAATTTCGAAAGGTCCGATGTACCTAGGACTCAATTTACCTTTCTTACCAAAACGTATGACTCCCTTCCACGGAGATACCTTCAGAAAAACATGATCACCGACTTGAAATTCCAAATCCTTCCTTCGATTATCGGCATAGCTCTTCTGCCTACTTTGAGCTGCTTTGATGTGATTTTGGATTACTTTCACCTTTGCCACCGTTTCCTCCACCAGTTCTGGGCCTACAAGTTTTCTTTCACCAACGTCATCCCAACAGGTTGGTGTACGACATCTCTTTCCGTATAATGCTTCATATGGTGCCATCTGAATACTCGAATGGAAGCTATTATTATAGGAAAATTCTACCAAAGGAAAATATTGATCCCACATACCCTGAAAGTCAAGTGAGCAAGATCTCAACATGTATTCTAAGGTTTGAATAGTCCGTTCTGATTGTCCGTCTGTCTGAGGGTGGTAAGCAGTGCTCAAATGAAGTTCAATATCCAGGGATTTCTGAAGACATTTCCAGAATCTTGAAGTAAAACGGGGATCACGATCAGAAACAATCGATAGGGGTACTCCATGAAGTCTCACAACTTCATTAATATATAGTCTTGCTATACGTTCCAGGGGTGGATCTTCTCTTATAGCAAGAAAATGTGCTGTCTTGGTAAGACGATCAACAATAAACCATATTGCATCGTTCCTTCTAGGAGTCTTTGGAAGCCCCATGACAAAGTCCATCGTAACATTGTCTCATTTCCACTCCGGTATGGGAAGAGGTTTCATGACTCCTCCAGGCTGTTGCCTTCCAGCTTTCACTTGATGACAAACCATACATCTTTACACAAAATCAGCAATCTCCCTATTCATGTTGTCCCACCAAAAATGGTCCTTCAAATCTCTATACATTTTGGTGCTCCCAGGGTGTATAGAGAAATTGGAACTATGAGCATCATCCAGCAATTCCCTTTTTAGATCAGGTATATTGGGAACACAAAGTCTCTTCCCGAATTTCAAAATTCCATCTTCATACACAAAGTCTCTCAATCTCCCATCATTCACAGCTTTAATCTTCTTTTGGAATTCTTCATCATCGGTTTGAGAACTCTTAATCCTTTCTAGTAAAGATGGTTTGGCAACCATTTGAAAAAGCATTGATGTTTCACCTTCCCTGGTTATTCCCATGTCCATCTTCACTAGATCCATGAAAATTGGATCCCTTTCAATTCTCATATTGTTCAAAACTCCATGGTCTTTTCTACTCAAAGCATCTGCCACCTTGTTTGCCTTCCCTGGGTGGCAGTGTATCGTACAATCATTATCCTTGAGTAATTCAAGCCATCTCCTTTGCCTCATGTTGAGTTCTTTTTGTGAGAAACTATACTTCAAACTCTTGTGATCAGTATAAATCTCACATTTTTCACCATAGAGGTAGTGCCTCCATATCTTCAAAGCAAAGATCACTGCTGCTAACTCGAGATCATGAGTAGGATAGTTTTGTTCATGAATTTTCAACTGTCGTGATGCATAGGCAATAACTCTATCATTCTGCATAAGGACACAGCCAAGTCCTTTCTTCGATGCATCACTATAAATAACGAACCCATCATTCCCTGATGGTAGAGTCAATATAGGAGAATTGACTAATATTCTCTTCAGTTCTTCGAAACATTCTTCACACTCTTTTGTCCAAACAAATTTAACCCCTTTACGTGTGAGCTTCGTTAATGGGTTAGCCAATCGGGCAAAATTCTGGACGAAACGTCGATAATAACCTGCCAAGCCAATAAAACTATGTACCTCAGTTATACTCGTAGGTGCTGGCCATTCTTGGATTGCCTTGGTCTTAGATGGATCAACAGAGATTCCATCTTTAGAGACAATATGGCCAAGAAAAGAAATCTCCTGATGCCAGAATTCACACTTGCTAAACTTCCCATATAATTCATGCCTCCTCAGAGTCTTCAAGATAATGCGCAATTGATTTTCATGATCTTCGTAGGTTTTTGAGTATACCAAGATATCATCAATAAATACCACCAAAAATTCATCGAGATACTCCTTGAAAACTCTATTCATCAGATCCATGAATACAGAGGGTGCATTAGTCAATCCAAACGGCATTACAGTAAACTCGTAATGCCCGTACCTGGTTCGAAATGCTGTTTTCGGAATGTCTTCCTTCTTCACACACAACTGATGGTATCCAGATCGA
The DNA here is from genome assembly GCA_963277665.1 of Viscum album. Taxonomy (NCBI): domain Eukaryota; kingdom Viridiplantae; phylum Streptophyta; class Magnoliopsida; order Santalales; family Viscaceae; genus Viscum; species Viscum album. Next base: position 1,293,698,196 of record OY728119.1, read on the forward strand.
AGGTCAATCTTTGAAAAGTATTGAGCTCCATGCAGTTGGTCAAATAAATCATCAATACGAGGTAGGGTATACTTGTTCTTTATCGTTATAGCATTGATCTCCCTGTAGTCGATACATAACCTCATAGATCCATCTTTCATTTTAACAAAAAGAACAGGGGCTCCCCATGGAGAAACACTAGGGCGAATAAATCCCTTATTACTCAATTCCTCTAGTTGTTTCTTTAGTTCGACTAACTCTACAGTGGCCATTCTATAAGGGGTCTTCGATATAGGCCTTGATCCAGGAATCAAATCAATGGAAAACTCAACTTCTCGTTCTGGAGGATGTCCAGGTAAATCTTCCGGAAATACATCTACAAATTCTTTCACAACAGGTACATCCTCTATTTGAACATTCCTTTCCTCACCCGCAGTTATTTCATTCTCTTCCTCCCCAGTAATTGAATTTAGTTGAGCTATTGAGGGTGGATCTAAATAAGAATTAGGTGGGGACGATTCTGCTCTAAAAATAAGGTGTTCCTTATCATTATCATCAAGAATCGTAACCTCTTTCTTCTTACAATAAATCTTCGCATCATAGTCCGAAATCCAGTCCATACCGAGGATTATATCAAACTCAATCATAGGTATGACGATGAGATCAGCAGATAAAGAAAATTTATGTGCTCTAATGGGGACTGATTCACAAAACTTTGTTGCAACGATACTTCCCTTAGGAGTTTTAACTGACAGCTCCCTTATTAAATCAAATTGGAAATATCTAATTTTCATAGAAAACTGGGAAGATATGAAACAATGCGATGATCCAGAATCAAATAATGCATTTGCTAAACTTGAGGAAACCATTAAATTACCTGCCACCACGTCTTTCGGAGCTTCTACCTCAGCAGTAGTGATAGCATAATCCTGGCCTTGACCCCTTGGCCTTTTCTGATGTAAGTTCTCCTGACGCTTAGGACATGAATTTGCATAATGCCCCATCTCCCTGCAATTATAGCACTGAACGTTGGTAGCTTCCTTCTTCCCCTTGCAATCATGAGCTTGGTGGCCTTTTTCAACACACTTGTAACAGACTCCCATTCCCTTCAAGCAAGTACCAGGATGTTTCTTCCCGCATTTACCACAAGATGGATATTCAACCTTTCCCATCTTCCCCTTATTTCCATTCCCAGATTGATCAGCAGGTCTCTTCTTCTCTTGCTTTGCTTTAAAGTCATAAGACTTAGAGAATTCCTTTTCGGTCTTGATAGCACATGAGACAATGTCTTCGTATGATGAAAAGGATTGTGAGACTAACGCTCGATGGAGAAATGGTTTTAACCCATCAAAGAAACGATCAATCTTACTTCTTGGGTTACGAATATAATCACCAGCGTACCTCGCTAACCTTGTAAAGTTAGCCTCATACTTTGTGACATTCTCATCCTCCTTTTGTCTCAGACTCAGAAATTGCCTTTCCATATCTGCTCGATGGTCGCGAGGGAAGTATTTTTCTAAAAACAGCTCTTTGAACTCCCTCCATTCCATATTTGATACTTCATCATCTTCCTTTGTATTTTGAATCAATGACCACCATTGATCAGCATCTCCAGTGAGGCGGTAAACTGCCATGATAACTTTTTCCCTTTCACTGCTCCCCAAAGCCTGAAATATTTTCTCTAGGGAAAATATCCATTGCTCAGCTACTAAGGGATTTGTATTCCCATTGAACGTTGGTGGTTTTTGCCTCATGAATTGATCTAACATTGATCCTCCACGCTTCGGATCAGGGTGCTCCATACGGGTAAGGTTATTATTCATAACCTGAGTAAGTTGTCCCAGTATGGTGATTAGCTGATCAGCACCAGTTGCATCACCAGCCCCACTATAATTATCTTGAGCAGGAGGGCAATCCCTACATGGAGTGCGTGCATTGATACAGTTTCAATTTCTTCCACTAGGCGCCATTTCTAAACAATGGCATAAACTAGATCAGTTTATGAATCAAAATACATAATCCCATACTTATAAAACACTTAACATAAATTGAACTATTTATGGATATAATCCATAATCATAAGAATGTTTTCTTTGAGGAAGTATATACTCATAATCCCTTCAAAATGATTTGTAATGAAAATGAGAGTTATCCTAAGCATATCCCCCGGGAGTGTCGTAACCAAGAGTGCAGCAAGGCCCGTTGTCGTGCACAAGTTCCCATTCGAGTCTAGCTCAAAGCGGTGTTTTCGGGTTTTACCCCTAGGTACATCTGTGCCAGAGCCGCCTCTACCTGCTCGTATCCAGACAGGGATGTATTGCTTGGAAAACTCACAAAATCTCTACAATACCAAAATTCTAGGAAGTTCTTCTATACTAATCCTCAAAGTTCATCTTAGGTCTACGTGCTCTAATCAGAGTTTATCTAAATCTAGCTTCCAAGGTTTGTACTAAACTTCCTCTGATACCAACTGTAACGCCCCGACCCCAGTTACCCAGAGTCGGTGCATTATTACATAACATTGGCATGATCACAAGAAAGATCAAATCTCAAAAGACCGATTGGTTTAGTAGCCTTGGAAACACTAGATATATTCATAAGTTTTACATTACATCATTAAACGAAAAACTACTACAACAACATATTGTCTCCATAATCCACACTCATATCCCCACATAATATCCCTGCAGGTCATTCATAACTTACTTCTTCACTTCCTGGGAAAAATAAAACATAGAAAAGGGGTGAGCTCAAATGCCCAGTAAGGATAACAATATAGCGGAAACTTTCATAAAAAAGAATAAACATTTAAGGCAATGCATTACTAAAACAAAAGCCTTTTAAACTTTAACTTCAACATAGTATGGAAAAAGTAAAATGAAATAATTCCATTTACTTATTCACATGGATATTCTACTAATCGAATAATCACATGCAAAAATCAATAACCACTTTCATAATGTTGTAATGCATAATGCCAGACTATCATAACCACATAGCCAAGGCCTCGTGCCAAGACTACAAATAAGATTTTGTCAAGGCCTTGTGCCAAGACACTAGTTTGTCTCATGAGACCTACCGATGCATCGAGGAGCTATAGCGGGCTCCACCCGTCACATATTAAGTCCAATGCATTCCCATATGAAAAGGTTTAAACATAACATAAACATTCGTATTAAAACTAGCATACGAAATGTCAATACTTTCACCATAAACTATGAATGGTATAAAAATAGCACATCCATAGTCAAACATATCACAAAACCTTCAATACAATATAGAAGTTTTGTATCATAATAAATCAACTTCAAATAATCTTAAAATCCATCAAAGGATGTTGACATAGATGAAATCAAAATTCTTTTTAAAGAAATATCTCCTTTTATTTTGAAATCATTTAAGATCCATATAAAATAAAACATTTTCTTTGAAAATATTCTTTTAATCTTGTAAGGGATGCTTTGAAGATTTTATAACGGCGGAAATTAGCCGCACCCGCCGTATAAGTTAAAAAAACATTCTTACCTTAATTCTGTCGAAAAGGTTAAAAATGTCCTTGTTTTGAAAATGACGGAAAGATTCCTTTATAAACCTCTTATAAAAAGTCATCCAAGGGTATAAATGACTTTAACCCATATTATTGTAAATAATAAATATGTTTTGAAATACATTTCGAAGAAACATGGATGTGGATGATAAAGAAATCCCAGTAGATTATTACGTATAAACAACCTCAGATAATGAAGAGATTGTGAAATAACCCTTACCTTGTACTTTTCCTTGGTTGGGGTAGGTTAACCTCCTGTATAATGGTGAAATAGTTGTTATTAAATTATACAAGAATCATATATATTAATATGATATCATATATGATCTTTTAACATTGATTTGTTAATAATATCTTAGAATTATCGTCGTTTCGGGAGTTAACTTACTCATTTTCTTTTATATGTTTTGTTACATAATCCATGGTTGTTGTATCTTAATAATATCCAGAATGATATCCAGTCCTTAAACATCATTTTTAAATCATCAAATGATAATTATACTTGAATGGATACGATGGAGAATGAATCTCATCGCGTTCGTGGAGACGGTAGTCCGTACGTACGCACGAGCGACAATATCATTCTTTTGATATTAAAATAATATATAAATGGATGGTATATCATATATAAAGAATCATTAACATGTTATATTTATTATTTACATGAGTTACACATCATTATTATACCCATCCAAATAATATTATATTGAATAACAATTACACCACGACATGGAGACGGTAGTCCGTACGTACACACGTATGGTGACATGTTATTCAAAGGGTGGATAGAATATTGAATATGGATGTACCATATTTATAATAACATAACATTATATGTGAGATACTGGAGTTATTATTTTAGAATGGTAAGAACAAAGGAAGAAGAAGTGGAAGAAGAAATGAACTTGGAGAAGTGTGGTGAAATCATTACCTCTTCTTCGGGTTCTTCCTTTTGATTTGATCAAAAGGGATCCTTAGATTGGCTTTCTGATCAAAATAAGGTCTCTAGGTTGTAGTGAGGGATGTTGGGAGAGTATTTGGGCAGAGTTTGGCCGAACCAAAAGGCTTTGATGGTGTGAAGAAATGAGAAGGAGGAGTGCCCTTTTATAAGAGGGGTGAGGGGCACCTTTGGAAAAGTTAGAAATATTAATTTATAATAAATTCATATTCGGTTTCTAATGGCTCCAAAGCATATTATTCAAAGGTTAAGGTGGGGATAGGTCTAAAAACATTAAACCAATAGAATTTAGACAGGTTTGGGTACTTATATTAACCTTATCTTTAAGTATTAACTCTAAGTTAATTAGTTTCACTTTTACAATGTCTCTTTGTATTTTTATATAATATGGTTAATAAACTTACTATATACATCCAAGCGACCCCCAAGTGGTACATTAATGATGAACCTATCATTATATAAGTCTCTTGGCCGAACCTTAGATTTTTAGGAATTTAATATCAATTAATAATATAATATTTGTTTTAAGAACTCTTTTATGTCAATTTTGACACTATTCAATAGTTGATTTTTTTGAAACTCATAACAGATTGATTACTTCGAAAAAAGTCAATTATATAAATCCTAATATATCATATTATCCTATAAAATTAGTTTAATTCATTAAAAGTTTCATATTATATTTATTTGGGTATTTATAATATCAATTATTTTAATTTTTCACTATTATAGTAATTACTGCATCATCATTGTGTCATAAATAAAATAAATTATTTAATGTGTAAAAATTATAAATAAAATATAATTATGTATGAAATCTGTTTAGCTTTCTAAGGAATATTTATAATCTAAAATCCAACATATATAACCTTATGTAACAATTGTGTTTCTAAAAGATATATGCTTGTGTCATTTTTGTATTCATTTTAACTTAATTAAAATAAAGTGTCATTATCACTTACAAGTGGATCCATGGGGTCCCAAAATAGACCCAAAGATTCCCATGGTCGACCATGTATCAACCAATAGGGTTAAAAAACGTTTTAGGGTAATTTAGTATTATTATAATATTATTTTTTTTGACCCTTATTTACCGGATTTACCCTTAACCATGGTAAATAAAATATTTACCGCAGTAATTATTCAAAATGTCTAAAAATAAAAGTTACCTATTTACACAATTTGAACATCCTGATTCCAAATATGGAATCCATTTTCCAAAATTCAAAACACATAAGTGGCAGAAATTAATTTAAAATTAATTCCCTCTGTCAAAACAAAAAGCGTGTTTTTAAGAGATAATAACTATCAAAAGATTGACACTCGTTTATGTTCGGTTTAATTGTAAAATTATGTCCAATGACCAACATTATATTAAATGGTAAAAATATATTCTAAATATACTTTAAAACCACTCAAATTCATAATTTATCACTATTAATTATTTTGATTAAAAAAGTTGTTTTTAATTAAAACTTAGTAATTTTCACTATTCATCAAAATATGAAAGTTATCCGAAATGTACCAAAATTTCACCTTAGGCTAAATTCGATATTCCGAATCCAAAAATGAAGTCCATTTTCAAATATAAAATATATATAATTTCAAAAAGTAGGTATTACTATTCATAACGGCTAGTTTGATTAGTTATGGTGTGTTAGAACTCGGTGTTGCGTACAACACACGCTATCACATTATTCAAAGAGAAGCGTACCGTAGAAGCTTGGGGTGTTACAATTCATATTCATATGATCATTTACATTGATTTTATTGGTCTTTATCATAAACCTTTAATATGTTGTGTTTTATTGAAAACAAGATCATTAAAATGATGATGTGAAAGGTATGCCACTGAGAAATCCTAAGAATCATATTGGGATAAATGGGTTCCTAGTACAACTATTGAAAATAAGATGGATATGATAGTATAAGACATATATTGAGTTACTCATAAATCCATTAGAATCATTCTTTAGTTAATTGTAATTAAAAATAATCAAGGTGAAATTAATTAATGGTGTGCGGGGGGATGTAATAACATAAAATGTCAGAAAAATTCCCTAAAACCTTTTATATAGATATATTGTTTCACAGTCTATCAAAAACTGAAATGAAACACCTTGATATATTATAAAAACTAAACAATGTCTTTAAAATATTGACATTAAATTATATAGTATGAATCGATTAAAAAATATATCGATATTTATAATATATGTAATAATAAATGGGATTTAAAAGAGAACTTATTATATATAAATCCCATTTTTGATGCTTATATGGGAGTTATCATTTCTAGGGATTTACCTTGATGAATCTCATGATAAACTCAAGGAATTAAAATTCAAGAAAAATCAAATATGAGAGAAATTAAAACATGTATATATTTCCAAAATAACCATTAATGATGAACCACTATATAAAACTAAAACCATATTTTTACTTATGAATAGATATTTTATAGTGAAATAACTAGTTTACGTAACTAAAAATATATATTATATCTATATGTAACAAAATATTTATTTTATAGATATATCATGATTTTTTATACATTTAAAAATGTTATTTTATCTCAACTCACCTTATGGTTAAAAATGTGTTTAATAGATATTGTATTTTTTATAAGGATATAACATTAAAAATATAAATTTCTTATATATTAAATAATTTATCATTATTTTAAGTATAAATTTATGGTAAAAAGAATAGTTGAAATACCAAATGTTACTTTCATATAGAAAACCACATTTCCTTATATTATATATTTGTTTAAAAATTAATATTACAATTTAAGGGATGTTAATTTTACATAATTATCAATATTTTAGGATTTACCATTGAAAAGTTATAATAATGTGATTTATTGGATTTTCTAGGAAGATTAAGTCTTACATGAATAGTGAATGATAAATATTTTACAATTAATAAGATTTTCATGAAATTTTTGGTATATAAGTAGTAATTGGATTGTAATGAAACATTATTATAAGACCAAAATTTGAATTTATAAGAATTTTTCTAAATTTTTGTAATGGTGGTTTTTATTTCTATATCCATATTTGACATTTTAGAACATAATTTATATTTTCCAAAAAAAAACACATTATACAATATTTTTTTTAAATTGATATTTTAAATTATATAAAATTAATGTAATAAAATGGATTTAAAATTTAAAATCAATATGTCTAAATTATTTAATATTCAACCGTAAGTGTTAAACTACATTGTTAAAAACAAGTTACCTTGATAAAAATTTAAAGGGGAAAAGGGAGTTAAACAACTCTGATAGACTACAAATGGCTAAAAATTAGATTGGAGTGGGTGGATGAGGCCTTTATTGATCTTATACCTTCATCACTCCAATATTTATTAATATTAGAGATAAATTAATTTAGAGTGAATTCGTAGGATTAAATAAATTTTATTATTTTAAAAAATTCCATCATTAATCACTTATAAGAGGGTAAATCCTCTAATTACATAATTTCACACCAATAATCTATTATTTCAACTATTAATCTACCCACATGTATACTAAATGCTCGTATCCACCAAAAACTATGTTTTTTACTTCCTAACGGACCATCCCTCAATGGCTTAACCCAGTTCACAATGATGATAAACCACGTACAATGGTATAAATTTTCAACCACTCCAACCAACATTCTATTTTATTATTTTGAAATGTTATTCTTAAAATTAAAATAAATTATCTTGAAATTTATATTTAAGTTTCACTACTATAATGTTAAGATGTTATATTTTTGGGGAAGTTTTTAACTACCCTTCCCTTTCCAATTAAAAACCTAAAATGTGAATTGTCTGTGTATAGGGCCTACTGCATCCTAGAATAAACTCATTTTCCCTTCACAACCTAATATAGATGATATAAATAGGAAAATTAATAATTAATTATCATTAATATGATAGTATTATGATTCTTAGATAAATAACTATATTTATTCTTTCACCTATTCCTCAAAAAATGGAATCACCATCCATGACTACGGGTAGACTAACATCTCAATGGAATGATGAATTCCATTTTTCAATACCACCTTTATTGATGGTATAATTTTATAATTTGTTAATACTTATGATATTTATGAATGTTATATATCCTTTATGTTCCTTTTAATGGAATTATACAAATTAATTAATGATCTTTATAAGGTTATATTTTGATAAAGATAAATAGAACAAAACTTGTTTGTTATTGAATTATCATACAAGAAACACAATGAAACTCTCTTTTACTTTTATAATAATATTAAAATACATTTAAAAACATCAGTTTAGGTACATTTATTCGGTTTTAAATAATATAATATTGAAAAATAATATGTTATGACACTACTATCACATATTTTGTATGAATATCAACAAATATTTTTGAAAATGTAATATGTGATGATATTTATTATTCATCAACGGTATAAATTGAAATTTATATAAATAAGTTTATTATGTAGAAATTTAATTTTTTTATTTATGATACGAACCTTAGAAGAAAAAAATTGAGAATCAAGAGTAATTATATTGGTTTCATCAAGTCAATTTTAGAATCATTGGGTTATAACTTTTTTTAACTAAAAAAAATTGTCATGTATTCATTGTTTATTTTATTATAACAATTTATAGAGTATTTCTTATTATTCAATGTGGAAATTATATATCATCATCAATAACCACATCACTGATTATACTTTTTCTAATTAAAGGTATATCTTCGTTAAGAATAACTCTTATGTTTATTAATGAATATTTTTTCAGTGACCATGTTCTTACTAAAAAATGTATTTTCATTAATGTAATCCAAATATTTTTCATCCATTATATTCCACATAAATTCAATTACTTATTTAATTAAATTCTATAATTTTAAAAAATCATTATTGTGGCTTTTATTTGAGAAACCTACAATTATAATTATACTATTTCATTTCATTGTTTAAACCCTCTAAATTATTAGATCAGTTATTATTTTTTAAAGGATCCTTTTCATATAACTATTTAAATAAATTTTATGACTTTTTTTTACTTCTCATCTTTTATTTGAATAAATGTTTCAATTCAAGAAATATAAAAAAATTTAAAGGTTTATAAGAAAATATTTGTATTTTGATATCCATTTTCTCCTAAAAGGATTATATATGATGAAGGGGTTTTCTGATCATCCTCTATATTTAATAGTGATAATATTCCTTTGGGAAATTTATATTTTTTATATTTTTTTATTTCTTATGATCATGTGATTTAAATTTTTTTGAAAGCGTAATAATATCATTTTTTATTCATTTTTAAGATATAATGATAGTTGTATTTAAGATAAATTTATACGAATAGATGATGAGAGATATTGTCCTATATATCCCACCAAATCATTGATCAATAGTTTTAATCTCATAAGATAGGTATCTAGGAGAACAATTTAGTTTCTCATAAGCATGGGAACTCTTGGTGTAGCATAAGAAAGTAATGTTCCCTTATTATAATTTTTGTTCCCTAGGTAAAAGTCGTTATTCATTAGGATATTATTCCCCCATGATTCTAGGTTCATGTCAAATTATCCTAATACTTATTATAACTATTATGATTAATTTTTTATCATTTTGTGTCTTACGTTTTTATTCCATGTACATTGAAATTTACATAATTCTTATTGTTATCACTCTTGATGTTATGGTATATCCTTTATACTCATGTTTATTAACATATGAATTAAAAAATCCATGATGAACTGTTTATTAATCCAATACCATATAGTGTTACTCATCCCTTTTATATGTTTTAATTAAATAGGGTTGAAGATTATTCAAAATAATTTATCATTAAAAGATAGTATATTATGTTTCATTTGAGGATAAATGATCAAATGATTCAATAAATATGATTATCATATAGCTAGTCTCCAATGAAATTGAACCTATAAGATATATGGAAATTAATATTCACAAAATTTAATATCTCAACCATGGTAAATATGTAAAATAAATAATGATTATCATGGTTCACAATAGTTCCACACACATCAGAAAGTCCACGTTATACGCCAGAGGGTTTTGACTGGTCACGAGATCCAAATAATTGACATGAAGAGACTAATCCCTCAAATTTAAATCATATGATATAATAAAAATATAACTGAAATATATTATATAGAAAATAAAAATATTAAATATAATATAAATACAATATTACAAAAAAAGTACAATGAATAATAATACATCCATACAAAAATACACTAATTAACAAATAGGCTAATAAAATAAAAAAAATTAAAAATACTAAATATGAAACACACACTCACTAGCCCCACTTCTTTCCCCGACCTCTAAACACACTATAATAAAAAAACTCCTTGACCTACACCATTATAATCCACAGAATGTAATATGATCAAAATTAATGAAGGAAATTTGGTTTATTCGGACAATGGTTTCACCTTGATTTTTTTAAAAAAATCACATTAAGAAGTTAAAAGTTTCCCCATGATAAAACATCTTATAGGTTTATGCATGAAAATAAATAAACCTTTCACAGTTTTTACATGGGAATTATGTGTGATAAAGGAAACCATGATTACAAACACAAGAAGTTACCATAGTCAAACTAAGACACCACAAATACTAAAAATAATTATTTGGATCCATTCTATAATTATGCCTCATCATCTCACTCCTCTCAAGCCATTTTTTCTGATGTAATACCCATAAAAAAATATTAATTATCGTTTTTCATATACACCTTGACCCACTACTCAATGGAATAGTTAGTGTTCACGTGTCCACAACTCAACCCATTACTGTATCTATAAATATAGGGTTCATCATTCTCATTTCATGTTACATATTGACCCATAAAACTTTTAAATAGTGACATAAAGCACATAGAACCTTTACTAGACAATCAAGTGATGTAACAATTAATCACACTATCCCATCCCAACACACTCATGGAAGGTCACAATCAAGAACGACAACCAATCTATTCACAATTCATGGAGGAAATAACTATGTAAATTGATCTATTCAGACAGACACACTCTGGGGTAGTCACAACCAAGCACTATAACCTAACACTCCCACCACTTTTCCTTAAGAATAACCTACAAATGCAAGGGCCACCTGGAAAATGAAACACATGAAAGACAAAAATCCTATAATATATAAAACTAGATCATTTCAAAGAAAATAGCCACTCAGACATAGTATTTTATCACAAAAACATCTCACATCTACATTTTAGGGTGTCCACTGAGTCCTTTAGACTCACCACGAACCACAATAATTGATTCAATCCCACACTCATCCCTAATCATTAATTGTGGTACCCAAATTTTAATCCTAGACCATATATGATATTTTGGAACAACCTCACTAGAAACCATAAAAAACCACATATGTCACTATCTAGAGACAACCGATTCCATCATGCTCTCATCCCCTTATAACTCAAATGAATATTTGCGTCCAACACCCTTGACCCACCCATGGTTCTCATGTCACATCTCAAATGGGATATGTCTCAACCAGTCACCTGGATAAAACCCATCTCTATCACACCATGTCTTTTCTCGAAGTATCCATTCCACATACAAGGATAACAGATCCCCAAACCACCATTTTTAGGGTGTCACTCATCAAAAGAGAAATAAGTTTCATCAATCCCATCATCAATAGGACTTGTCCTCCCAATGATTCCCTTTAAACACATATAAACCTACAGAAAAATACCCATTTCACCACTCATACCTCTATACCTACCCAAGGACTCACATCATCTCAACCAACATCATTACCCCTCTGTTAAATAGTAATGGGAGATCACAAGTCACCAAATTTATAAAGGTAACATAAAAAATAAAATAAAGAAACAAAACTATCCTATCAATTTATTTTAGCTACTACCAGTCCCAGTATGTACTATATGATCCGATGAAAAAAACATGTTGCATGAAACACATATATAAAGGTAATATGTGTAAATTCAGGAATTTCAAGTGTACATTTTTTGGACATTATATGGATTTATTTTTATACCAGTCAATGAGATATCATGCAATTCTGAGGCTCAGTGTTCTCAGAATAAATGATAAAAAATAATAATCTTTTAATGGCACACATGCATAGTTTTGTAGAAAAAGGTGAAATGACTCTTAAACAGGTGCATGTATAATGAATATGAGGGAACCATTGAGCTCATTATGGCATATTTACCGAATGAACGACTTAAATATTGTTGGTGTGGGTATTTTGTGAAAAAACTATCTTAGGATGTAACTGGAATAAAATAATTTACTAATTATTTTGGGATGTAGTTCCTTTTCCCTTAAAAATATCCGTATTTCATAATTATAGGGTTAGCCTCATAATCTTGGAATCTCTGGAAAGCCTTTGGAGAGAAACTTTGATGAAATCCCTCGAACAAACAGTGATGGATCGTGGATTGATGATCAATGCACTACTGATTCGAAGGATCCTTTTCAAAAGCAATGCCACAATGATTGATCTTCATCAATAACTAATCTGAATCAAGGTAAGATGTGTTATTTTGATCTTATTATCTATTATAAATTTATACAATGAGTGTGGAATAATCTGAAGAACATATTATATTGTAGATCAAGCGTACTTGTGGGATGTAATTATATATGGGATTATCGGGAGTTATTTGTTTTGGTTTTCTAACCCAAACTCCACGATCATGGTCACTAGAAAATAATTCTTGAACAATTATTATAAAACATTCATTATTGTGTTTTCATACCGAAATTATTTTCATTATTCGCTGCTGTAAGCCTATGGATCCATTATTTATGTTTCCAGGTTGTTCCAAAGATGATTAGACCCCCATATTCAAGGTGAATCAACAACTGGGGAAATATCTATGATTATTGAGACCTAAAAAGTGAAGAACATGGACCACTTGATTTTTTGGCCATATTTAATGGTGTGTTGGTCAGTGTAAGGGACAACTACCACAACACTAGTGACTGACAGTGCACAACTTCAGATCCGCAAGCGGTGGGTGCTGCAAGTGTTTGTTGCAGCGGTGGCCATGTGAGACGGTGGTGATGATGGGGATGTGGATGAGGTGGCAACACAGAGACCACAACGGATCGTGGGTGGAAGTCTCAAAAGAACCATCAGAGGCATATGTGGTGGTGATCCACATGAGATGTGAGAGTCATTGAATTCGTTGGTCTAGTCCAGGTGAAGAGGAACTAGGTCAGATATAAGGTATTCACGGGGCCCTGACAGCCTGAGCTGTCACGGGTGTACCAACAACGATGGTTGACCGTGACGATCAAATGTGGGTGCAGTGACCATGTGATCGGTCTGCATTATTAGTTGAATGACCACAATGGTCGACCATAGTGGTAGGTTTGACCAACCACTATGGTCGACCATGGTGGTAGGTTGGACCTACCGCGATGGTAGGTCTGCCAGCCCCGATAGACATGTGGTTAGTCTCTCTCAAACTAGCATATATCATGAACAATGAATCCAATAGATAAAAAATCTAATGATTTGAGACCCTGCTGTTGAGAATGTACTTTATGGATAAGTTTTGAGTTATTAGATTGGACTAGTATAGGTTGATATCATTCCTTTGGTCATGTCACTCAATGGTTCAGTACCATATTACATCCACATCACTAGACTATAATCCCCTATAGATGTCGAGTCTCAATTAGATATAGGTATCCATCCCCATGTCTAGAGTGATATCCACTATAAACCCATGTGGAGCCTATGGAATCATGTATCCTTTTTGAGAAGGGTGTTGATCATCCATATAGCAGTTCATGTCACTAGGGCCATCCATATACCCCAGTGTGACTGAGTGAGATCCCCTATGTAGCGGGTTGATCCATATTGGGTATGTGGTATCCCTTAGTGAGTTTGGGTTCAATTCTTGGTGTCCCCTAGTTAGTTTTGGTCATGAAACCCTCTCTGTGTATCATAATCTTTATTGACTAATACCCACTCTATGGTGTGGGCCCAAATGAGTTAGAACTCTTTTTGTGTGTTGCCAATGATATCATGGATGAGGAGTGAGTTCTCTTAGAAGAATTAGGATTTGAGAGGAATCAAAGTACTAGATTTGTTTTATGATGACATGATATAATGGTGTTTTTTAGGAGTATATCTATATTTTCATGTTATATGTGTTATAGACATATACCTTTTTTAGAGATAACTATACTTTTCTTTGTGGTACTCCATTGTGGTATTTTTTTGTGGTATTCCATTTTGGATTTAGGGTGTCCTACTATGAATTGTTATAATCACCCCTACATGGTATTTTACTAAAAATGTTATTTCTTTTTAAGATGATCAACCTTTTGATGGAGTTCCTTGTGAACCAGTACCGGATGGTGCTTAATGATACCGAACATACCAAGGTGTGTTCCTACAACTTCAAATAGTTATCCTAGTACATTTACTTCTACGTTGGAAATGTGTTATAGACTATTTGTTGGAGGATTTTATTTATCCACATCTACTTTCTAGTACATTTATAATTTTACTTCATTTTAAGATCATAGTGTTATGTAAGCATCATTTACGACCAGGAGCTTGTGAGGTTGGTTTGGGGAACCATAGTATGTGTTTCGGGTTTGTCTTTCAGGCTAGGGTCCCCCAGTGTTGGTGTGGTATGTGTCATATCCATACACCATTACTCTGATTACCTATTTTCAACTCAGTATATGAAAACACCTGTTATAGGAAAAAACAATAGTACATTCATCATATAGTAATGGTTATATTTTCCATGTCCTTTTTGAGTAAGCTATCCAGATATACTCTATTAAACATGGTACATCTTTTTTTATTTTAGGATTCCTCCATTTAGATAGCTAGCTTGGATTTCATTGTGTGATCACGAGGATGATCTTTATAGTGATGAGGCATCAATACAGGGGCATGTAACATAGATAGTACATCTATGTGGTTTAACAGCTATACCACCACCTATCGAGTAGAAAATACTACCAGATCTACTAGCTGAGGATGCACATAGGCGGAGTGCATTGCATGAGTTTCAGAGGGAGATACCTCCCAGTTTATTTGGTGTTCCATATCCCTAGATGAATGAGGATTTGATAAATGATTTCAACAATGCTTTCCACCTTATGAGGATGATTGTTGACTAGATTTCAGTCCTTACCACAAGTCATCTACTGGGTTCTATAGGGAGATAGTGGAGCTTAGTGACCTAATCACATGGTGAGAAAATCATCTCCTAGAAAGAATTTGAGAATCTCAGTAGAGAAGAGTTTTATCGATCCATGTTGAAATCGGTTCACATACAAGATCTTCAGTATCTGTAGTATGGCAGCATGCTCATGATGAAGTAATTAGCAATGTTTACAGACCTTTCACGCTCCTCCATGGGCATGGTATGAGACCATTTCTTCATGGATCAGCCTTTAGAGTAGGGATTACTTTTGGACATCAGGTAATTAGTGGTATCCATTATAATTTCTACCTATGATGTGGTAATTGAGAAATCCTTTCTAGTGGAGATTTTTCTAGTTTATAAGACACTAGTAGTGGGTTCTAGAAGTGGGAATTGGGTAGCTGAGACAGCAAGGGCAGATATATGATGGAATTCATAGGGTTTTGGGTGGGTTATGTGCTTCAAGAGGCGATCCAAGGACTTGGGGTTAGTGATGTAGGGCTGCCAGAGCTACTCAAATCATCCCTCAAATAGACATTGTTACTCATGATGCAGTCGGGGACATATGAAACAAATTTTACAGTCCATTCATATAAAATATTGCGATATGTTCAAGAGAACATTGAGGCAATGAAAAATATATGATCATGGTGGTTTATAGGGCGGATGATGTGAAGAGGTGTAAGGAGGGTAGTAAGAGGTGGTCAGAGGTTTGAAATACTTTCACCCCCACACCTAGATGGTCTACAGTGGGCTTATGGAGCTAGATGTTAGGCATGAGTTCATCTACATGTTATGGAGTCTTATGAATGTGGAGATATAGGGTTCATATAAATTATAATCCATGTATTTTATAACTTATATGTAGATTAAATAATCAATGGTTTTAGTCATTCCTTTCTCTCCACGAACCTTGTTCTAGAGTCAAAGATTTTGGTTAAATTGTTGACATGAACCATTTACATAGAGACTCATACAGGAGGATACTTGATGATCACACACTGGGGCTGAATGTGTGACCTCACTCTTTGAGTTGAGATTTTTAGTTAGGATCACTTGGAAGCGGTTTTGAGGCCTTACGATTTCATTCCTGATATGGACTCATTATCCCAAATTCATGACCATATTGACTATTTTAGGTGAAGAGTGGTTTTTATTCATAGAGATGGAACCGATTTTTCCTTTTTTAGTGAAAATGAATCATAGGTTGTGTAGGATGGACTCACCTGTAATAAGGTGCAATCGATTAAAAATTAGTGGTCTAGCCTCACCCATGGTGTAGTGGATGATATGAGTCCATAGATTTACTTTGTGGTGGAACATTATGAGAATTTACTCCCCAAATATGTTCTATGCTTACCTTCCCATAGGTATATGGGCTTCAACACTGATCTACACCCCTATATGGCACTGATATCTACACCTGCATATCGGATGGCTCTCGTAGAGCATATTGAGGTGTGGATGTATTTGGAGGACCTGTAGAGGAAGGGAAAAATGAGAGATATTGTATCACCCTTGGTAGAATTGGTTTTTTTTATTAGAAGGTTGAAAAGATCTTGATGTTATGTGTATATTATTGACACTTAAACCAGGAGATTGTGAAGAGCATGTAAACACTACCGATGATCGATGGCCTATGTGATCACTTAAAAGGGGTGTGATGGTATCAATGATTAACCTCATATTTTGTTGTCAATAGATACGAACACAAGATGAGGATATACCAAAAACTAACATTAGATGTCATTACAGTCACTATGAGTACTTCATTATTCCATTTGGAATAATGAAATATCTAACAGTGTTCATGAGACTAATGAACTAGATATTTTAGCATTACTTAGACTGGTTCATGTTGGTTCTCATTGATGACATCCTAGTGTACTTGGAATCTGATGAGGAGCACGAGAGACATGAGAGGATGGTCCCAAACACACTATGAGAGCACAAAATTTAATGGAATCTCTAAAAGTGTTACTTCTATATTCAAGTGGTCTATTTTCTAGGACACATAATCTTAAAGACTAGAGTTGTAGTGGATCTAGTGAAGGTTGAGGCAGTTCTTACATGTGATATAACCAATATTGTTTCCAAGATGAAATTTTCCTTGAACTAAGAAATTAATATTGGATTTTAGCACCCAACATCTTCAGAGTAGCATCACCCTTGATAGTTTTAACATGAAAGGGGAATCCTTTCATATGGAAAAAGAACTGTCAGCTGTGATTTCATGAGCTCAAGAAGATGTTTATGAGAACTCCCATCACAAAGTTTCTATAGGAAGACATCAAGTACATGGTTTTCTCTCATGCCTCAGGGATTGAACTTAGTAATGTCATCATGGAGGGGAAAGTAGTGATTGCCTATGGATCCATATATTTGATGCCACATGATAAGAATATTGTGACCCATGACCTTTAGATAGAAGAAATAGTCATCTAATTGAAGAAGTGGAGACACTACTTAATGGGTGAGTGGTTTATCAACTACTATGAGCACAAGAGTCTCCAATATATCTTCTATCATATGGATCTAACCATGAGACATATGTGATGGAAAGAGTTCCTCCAGAACAATGAATTTTAGGGTGTCTATACTCATGGTAAGGGAAACATGGAAGAAGATTCTCT
This sequence comes from Viscum album, assembly GCA_963277665.1. Taxonomy (NCBI): domain Eukaryota; kingdom Viridiplantae; phylum Streptophyta; class Magnoliopsida; order Santalales; family Viscaceae; genus Viscum; species Viscum album. Next base: position 1,293,716,509 of record OY728119.1, read on the forward strand.
CCACAAGAGATCTAGTTTTCAGTTCATGAAAGATGTGTCAGACCAGTTGGAAATATTGCAGTTATCTTTTATAGATGGAGATGGTGCATCTTACCTCCAGCTGGTGGTTGTAACACCTCAACTCTAATAGCATGTCATGAAGGCATAGTTTGGGGATACCAAATGAGATACCATATGTGATCTTATGTTCATTGGACATAGTCTTAATGGATATTCGATTGTTGGGGAGACGGTTGTTCTCGTCATAGGATGCATAGTAGTACCATAGGAATTGTAGGAGGAGGTTTTGAGGAAGTTATATTCATACTATATTGTGGTACATCCATGTTGGGTGAAGATGTAGCAGAACCTCTAGTGTCAGTTTTCATAGTTAGTGATGAAAAAATGAGTTTCAATGTTTTTCTCATGAGGATTTACCTTCTAGTAGGTGAAGGATGAGCACCAGGTTTTAACAATTTTATCCCAACCCCTTGTGGTGCCAGTATGGATGTGGGATGGGATATTGATGGGCTTCATGATGGGTGTACCAAATATGTCTAGAAAACATGATTCTATATAGGTGATTGTTGACCAAATCATGAATTTGTCCCACTTCCTAGATTTTTGAGATCAATGTTTAGTAGAGTGATTATGAAACCTCTATATACATAAGATTGTTCAACTCAATGTAGTTCCATCGATGATAGTTTCAGATCGTGATTCCTAATTTATATCCTAGTTTTTTAAGGGATTACATAAGTTGTTTAGAAACCAGTTATGCTTGAGCACAACATTTCACCCACATATAGATGGCTAGACTATACAATCCATTCAGATTATAGAGGAAATGTTTTAGGCATTCATATTGGATTTTGGTTGTAGTTGGAAGTATCATCTACCACTGGTGAATATTTCATACAAAAATTTCTACCACTCCAACATTAGTATGTCACCATTTGCGGCCAAGTATGGGAAACCCTACAAATCATAATTTTTTTAGACTAACCTAGAAGAGTAATCACTCATGGGCCTTGAGTTGGTAAGAGATACAACATAGAAGGTGTATAAAATCCATGAGAGGATGAAGAATACACATATAAGTCATATGTCTTATGTTGATAGAAGATATAGGCCATTATAGATAGAGGAATGAGATATTGTGTTTATTCAGGTTTCACCATGATGTGGATTGTAGTGATTTGGATGGAGAGTAAATCTATATCCAAGATTCATCAGCCCTTTTTAGATACTGTGTAGTGTTGAATACGTATCATACCACTTGGCTCTACCACCATAGTTAGATCGGGTAGATGAAGTCTTCCATGTGTCCTTGGTAAAGAGGTATGTTCATGATCCATCACACTTCACTAAATACATTGAGTTGGACATCGAAGATAGGGAAACCTCTATTGAGTACCCAATAGAGATCTAGGATCAGTAGGAGAGGATCCTTTAAGGGTGGTCGATTCCTTAGGTGTGTTTTTTATTGTATCATTGGAATATCTAGGAGAGTACTTGGGAGCAAGAGGATTAAATTCATGCTCAATACACTCATCTGTTTGGGCAGCCTTTGTTTTAGATTTTTGGGGATGTAAATCCCCAATGTGGGGAGAATGTAACATATTATAGTTTCCACGTATTTTTTCTGTATATTATATGAACTTATTTCAAGACCATGCAGTGAGACGGTGTGCAATTATGAGTCTCTGGGTTCCCAAAAGAAATTATTGAGAAATATTAAACTTTTAATAACATGCATGCATATTTTTCTTGAAACAAATGTTAAATAACTCTTAAATTATTTCCTAGATCAAAAATGTTATGGACCCGTTGAGCTTAGTATAATGGATTTACCATAGGTGTGACTTAAAATTAGTTATTGTGGGTCATTTTGTGAAACATATTCCGTCGTATGTAATGGAAATAAAATAATCTAACAAAACATATTTTGTTGAAACAATTACCTTTCCCTTAAAAATATCCTTATATAATTATTATAAGGTTATTTTCATACCCCTAGAATCGTTAGCAATCCATTAAAGAGAATATTTGAATAAATATCTTGAAAACAGTGATAGATCATTGATCGGCGATCACTGAATAATTGATTTAAAGGAAACTAGCCAATGGCGATGAAACATCGATTGTTCATAATCAGCAACTGGTCCAAATTGACACTGGATGTGTTATTTTTATCATCTTCCCTATTATACATTTATACGAAGAGCATAGGATAATCCATAAATGGATTAGCATGCATATTGATCATACATATGGTGTGTATTTATATGTGGGTTTATGGAAACTTATTTGTTCTGGTTTTCTAACCCAAACTCCCTGATCAGGATAGTTGGCCTAGAATGCTTGGATAAATATGTTAAAACGATAGTTATTGTGATTTTCATCCTCCATTATTTTTTTATTCACTGTTGAAACCAAGTGGTTCCTAGCTAAATGATACAATGTGGTTCTCAAGACAATTGGAAACCCAGATTCATGGAGAATCAACAATCAAGGCCAGATCTATGTATATCAAGACTAAATGATCCTGGATCTATGATAATTTGATTTTTTTCTCCCATTGGAGGAGTTCTGGTGGTCTATAAAAGATAAAACTATCCTGACACAAATAAATGGTGGTGGTGGTGGGGAATAAATGTGTTGTAGGTTAGGCCAACAACAAATGTCGTGTGAGATGGCGATGATGATAGGGAAAGAAATTCAGTAGTGACAAGTGATGATGGTGGTTTGTGGGTGGAAGATGTTGAGATGTTGATGAGGCCAGAAGATAGAGATGTGTAGGCGAGGAGTTTCAGAATTTATGGAGATATAAACGGTAGGTTCGGGTTAGACCAGTGGTCTGGGCCGGGACGGTTATTCTAGCCATTCGAAGCAGACTCGGGTCAGAACCAGATCAAATATGGAGTGACCGGAGTGGAGATATGTTCTGGTTGACCATGATGGTCAAATGGGTCATCTCAACCGACTGTGGGCGCATAGACCGTGATAGATGGCCTTGAAATTCGACCATGAAGGTCGATGGTGATGATCTAACATAGGTGTAGTGACCACACTGCGGGTATATGTGGTTTTTGACTGACCACATCAGTTGACCGTGGTGGTATGTCCACATGCCTCATTAAGCCTACATGCAATTTTTCTCAAATGAGAATATGATCTAAAATTATCTTCCAATCGCCAAGTCGTCTACAACATTGAGACCCAGAAATTGAGAAATTTCTTTTTGGACAAGTGGTGATTTTTTAGATTGGACTAGTACAAGTTGAGAGGGTTCCTTGGATACTTTCACTTAAGGGTTCAGTGCGACAATAAATCCACATTACTATAATATAATCCCCACTAGAGGTTAAATCTTAAGTAGGGTATAGTATCCCAACCCAAGATGGAAGTACGATCCTTTATCACCCCCAGTGGAGCTAGTGAAATCATGTAACCTCCTTGTGTAGGGTGATGATTATCCATATAATAGGCTATATTAGTAGGGTCAGTGGTATCCCCCAATGTGACTAGGTGTGATCTCCTTTGTAGTAGGTTGATCCATATTAGGTTTTTGGTATCCCCCAGTGAGTTTGAGAGCAATCATTAGTGTCCCCCAATCAGTTCTGGTTATGAAACCCTCTCTATAAACCATTTTTTTCATTGAACAACTCGTTCTTTTTGGGTAGGTCCCAAATGATCATGACCTCTTTGTGAGTGTCCCCAATGATATCATTGATCGAGGAATGAGTTATCCTAGAAAAATCATGATTCAAGCAGAATCCTATGGTTGGTCGTTAGTCATGACCATTTTACGGCGTGGTTCTTCTCATGAGTATATTTGGATATTTTTATTATATATTCTATAGAGATATCCATTTTTATAGATTACTATCATTTCTTATGTGGTATTACATTTTTTATTCCATTTTTGGTATTATTTTGTAGTCTTCCTTTGTGGTTTCATTGATTTCTACTAAGTGCTATTATACTCACAAATTTATGGGCTTTGCCCACACGTGTCCTATCTTGTGTAGATGATTGATCTTTTTATAGAGTTCATGGTGGACTAGAACCCGATTTTGCTTAGTGAGACCGAACAGAGTAAGGTGTGTTTCTGCAACATCAGACATCATTCCGAGTACCATTAATTCCATGTTTGACTTTTGTTACAGACTCCTTGCAGTGGTCTTGTCTTTTCCCCTATTTACTTTCTATTACATTTTCTATCATACTCTGTTATGAGATATTAGTGGTATGTATGCATTTTTTTACTTAGTGGTTTTTATATTTCATCATTTTCTGGCTTGGAGATGTATGTGTGTGTACATGTAATTATGCTAGTGCCTCCCATTTGTGGGATAGGTTTACACGGTGCTAGTTAAAAAACCGTAGCCTATTTGAGGCATGATTTGGGTAGTCGCAACATATGCCCCTCTAGGATGGGTCATGAAAATACGAATTTTTATTAAAGGGACCACCAACCATATTCATGGATTCACTACAGTACCCAATCTCTACATCATCTCATCCATGAATTTTAATTCATCATCCACGCTCATCCTACTACCCGATTTCTTGAAGGATGTCAAAAAACCAAAATAATTTAATAAATATGATAATTAAATAATTAATTAAACACAAGGAAAAATATTCATTCAATGAATTTTTGGTAACCACCTTCATATAAAAATGTTGACTAACCATCCACACATGGTCATTGGAACCACACCAATCCCATCATGAATAAAATCCTTATCACACAACACCTAGTTTTTCATCAATTTCATATAATATTTACTATAATAAATATATAAAAACATAAATTAGATTATCACATATGAAATGATGTCTAATGACATGTGTTCCTTGTTTAATGTCACCCTCTAGAGGCCACACATTAATTCCCGTTCACCATTGATGGATTCCACTATGCTCTAGTGGCATTGACATTGAAACACTAAACAAATCCACCCAAAACATGTGTATTACCAATGGAAAACTAAAATAGAAGAATGAAAAGTATAAATAACTTTGAACATCAACTATATCACATAATGAACCAATCTAGACTAGGGTAAACTGGGTGAAAATAAGAGGATACATCAGCTCAAATACCCACCTCGTAGGCACGTTTTAAAAAAAATACAAGGGGGTCCAGAATTGTTTTTAATAATACTTGACACATGTATCACAACATATACCATATTTTATTCCATGTAATACTGAGGTAGTGGGTTACCTAACTGTAATATCCAATTCACTATGTAAGGAAATATTAACAACATAAAATGGATACTTTTTTTACTTTTCCCCATCCCAAATATAAATTTCTTCCAGATTTCCACCTAGAACCCTAGGCATATTCTATGTCATAAACCACATTAAAAAATCATGAGATATTACAATTCTTAATTTCATAACATTGTTTCCTATTCTCGAAATAAACCCCTTAAATATATAGATTTTAAATTTACTAAGGAATTTACAATTCATAATGATATAGGTTGTTAGAGTGGGGGAGGGGATAATTAGTGTGACATAATTTACTGAAATGTGTTTCACCCTTTAAAAAAATATTATTTATTAAATATTATTTTATTGGTTATGATAATATATATATATTATCTTATAATTTCCTTCCTCGCTGTTATAATGTATACAAGTTAAAAAGTAAGAAATCACTTCATAAAATATTTTCAATAGGTTCAATTCCAATGTAGGTGCCTAATCATTTCTTCTATTGAGTTACAACTAAGGTGTTGGTATCCATTTTATTATTCAATTGAATATACTATAATATATATATATAGAAAATCCTATATTGTATTCTTAAATCTATTACAATATCCTAATTGTTAACTTTATACAAGATCCAACTATTTTTTAATAGGTCATCCTAAAATATATTAGTACAATCATCAAGACTACTCCGGTTGTTAAAACATAACAATATAATGATACTCTTGCTTACAAATAGGTATTTGTGTTCTTGTATTTTTTTGAACCTGCTTCACTCTTTTTGGTCTTATTACTTGAAATATGTTTCATTTTGATTCTTAATAATGACCACTGTTCAACTCTTGAGGGTCTCGACACTAATTATTAACAAAAACAACACACATGTTGGTATCTATCTCAAATAATCAAAATTATGTGGATTATAAATTATTATTTTTTGTTAGGATATCCTTTAAATGATTATTTTTTTAATTATTCTCACTTGAATCACTATTTTTATTCTTAATAGGTGTCATCCACTACTTATCTCCTTAATAAATTGAATTTTTTCTCTCAAATTCAATATCAAATCACTATAAATGTACATTTTTTATCTTATTGGATCCTTTTATTTATACCTAAAAACTTATCCAAAATAGTTTTATTATTTAAATACATAATTTATCAAATATTCTAGTCAACATAGTATTCTACTCAATTCTCATTGAAATTGATCCGTAAGACATTGTTAATTAGTAATCCATATGTTATCTAGAAATACCATGACATGTTATTATACATAAAATATATGAGTAATTTGATCCTCATTGTAATTAACTGGTATCATTATGATCTGTCATCACCTCATGATTTGGATGCCTCTAAAAAAGTATAACAATATTTATCTTCAATCCCATTCCCCATCATTCGGCATAGTTTTAATTTCTTCTCTATAGTGTATAGATCGCTTTCCCAACACTCAACATCATTCACAAACCATTTGAATAATTTTTATTTTTAATAGATTGAAGAATAGATTTTGATATTTCTTCTATAACATGATGAAATATCATATAAAAAATAAACTTCTTGAAATTTCACATATAATTAATGTAATAATCTTCAAACAAGAAACATAAAATCAACGTTATTGTTATTTATCACTAAAGCACTTTTCTAATTTTTATGTTTTCTTCAAATCCAAACTCTTTTATTATATATTATAATCCTTAGAAAATAAATTTAATTCCTTATCTATGTCTCCTCGTGCATGATGACAATAATGTTACACATGCCTCAACAAAAACATACATGATAGGAAAATCATTCCACTTCAGAATGTGTGTGGTACATGTCTAAGTTTACATTCTTTCATTAATATCTACATAAAACACATAAAAAATAAACATGCTATAAAAAAATTCTAACATATTTTAAAAGCTCTTTAGCTGAGCTATATTACATTAATGAAATAATATTGAATATAATATTTTAAATATAAATTATATATTATATTCATTTCTATATTTCAAAATCTTCTATATTAAAAAATTATGTATTCATGAAAATATTAAAATATCTAAATTATTTTTTAATAATAAAACTTTTCAACATGAATCCGCAAAAAAAATCATCCACGAACTTATTCCAAAATTATTCATATTATATTTGAACATTTTCATATATACATAAAAATACTCATTGATTCAAATATATTTCAAAATAAACATAAATGACTTTGAACATTTATTTTTTTTATATTACATCAACATCATTTCAAATGTCTAGTGAAATTTAAATACTCACATTTCAGTATTTAAATGACCCTTAATTTCCATTTGAATTCCATCTTCACACAATGAATTTCAAAAACTCAACATATAGAGACTCTATATATATTACAAGAAATAAAATTCTAAAAATTCAGTTATGGATTCTCAATATTTCATACCACTATTATACTTATCCATTCAAAACACATAATTCTTTCTCAATAGAAAATTCTTTTTATTCACTAAAAATATATTATATATAGGGAACTGAGTAGATTTAGAACATGTAATCCTTTTATAAAATGTTTATATCATCAATAATCACATTCTTGTGCTACATCTATAAATATGAATATCTAAATAGTCTTGAAAAAATATTAGTTTCTTTTTCTCAGGTTTGTATAGAAAACATTCCATTCTTCGCCTTCATGAGTTAGAATATTCCTCCATAAACTAAATTTATCAACCATGGACTGTATTTCACAATAACCTATTTATTAAAAATATAAATTTAACTCTATATACCTATTATTGTAAAAAAAATGCTTTTTCCTTGAACGAATTAATTATTTTACTCATATAGAAATATCTGTTATATATTATATCACAATGATAAAAAAAACAAGATTCGTGTTTTTCATCAATAAAAACATTTTTTTATTGATTTATTCACTATATGTAAACCTATATATTACTTGGATATTATAATCATAAGAAAATTTAATATTTTATTAATTATTTGCTTGATTATTTTGTATTAAAATTTTTAATCTAATTATACTAATACCAGAAAATATATGTACCTCAGTTAATATATATGGATATATTAGAATAAAAATTAAGGATAAAAGTAGTAGATCACACAAGTATTAGTAGTGGTGAAAGAAAAATTATGTTATTTTTTACAAATAAAAGAAAAAACAAAATATAAATCCGAAATTATTTCTATTAGTATAATCTCTTCACCATATCAAATATTTTACATTCATAAATCAAAAAAAAATTCATGATTTTACAGTGTGACTCTATAGAGTATATAATGTTTAATGGATTTATTATTTGAATCCCATGACATGTACAGAAAATATAGATTAAATTTTTTTTAATTCCATAGTGTCCTTATATTATAAATTGTGCCTTTTTTAGTTAAAATAATCATTATTTGATGATTGAATAATATAATGTGGTTTTGGAATCTATGGGTTATCATGAGTGTTGGTTTTGATGATGGGTTGATAATGGAAAATATAATAATACTAATTTTAATACCAAATTAATTTCATTAGATTATTTAACACTAATAATTTGAAAAATAATTCTTTTGTGGATTTGTGTTCTTCTTAATTATGTTTTGATATAAAATAAATATTTTTTAATTAATGTGTAAATTTATATTGTTTTTATTAAGAGTTTATCAGATTGAGATATGCAATTCTTCATTATTTCTAGATTGTGAATTCTATCTTAAGGTTATATTTTAATAATATTCTAAGGTGAAGTCTATTATAGATTATAAGAACTAAAATTATATCTTTGAGATACCAATGGAAGAATAATTGTTTTTCAATACTGAAATGGACGAAGTGAAATACAAAGTTTCACTAAAAAACAAACTATTGATATTGTTTTGTAGAATAATATTCTATAGATAAAACTTAAATAAGATTATTGTAATGGTAAAAGATTAACTGATTGTTCAGATAATTGTAATGGTAAAAGATTAACTGATAAATTTGGGTGACTTATTACATAATTTCAAAGTTTAAACCTTCATATATTTTCTCAAAGGATGATTCTAGGGGGTTGGGTGATCTTAAATATATAAAAATCACACAAGGGAAATGCCTTATTATTTAATGATTATATCATTATATATATATTGTTCCCATTATTCCTATGTTATTTTGGATTCATGAATCAAAAAAATAAGTAAACTTTAAAAAGTGATGAGTTTTTTTAATCCTTGAAAAAATTCAGATAAAATACCCCCCCTCTTAGTGATCACACATTGATCATGTGGGTGGATTTATAAGTGGTATCACATCCCAGTTCCATTAATTCTAAAAATATTATTTAATTGTTTATTTTTTTGGTGTTCCTCTATAATTTAGGAATAATCACTAAATTAGAATGTCTAATGCGAACATAATTAATGAAAAGAGGAGTTATAATTTTTAGGGGAATAATTATCATATTCAGACATTTAAGATACTTCTTAATTGGAATTTTATTAGTATGGATGTCTTAGAGGTTATTATGCATGGACATTTTCTCAATAAAATTAATTATACTATGATAGAGAAAAAATTATATTAACAATTATGTATGTGTTAGAAATTAAACACTATCTTCAATTTTATATAATTAATTTTAGAATGATAAAGGAATTAAAATTGTTAACGTAATCTTGGTTGAGATTGAGAATATCTAAGATGGTATAGAGAATTTGAAGTTAAAAAAATATGTATTTGGATTTTTATGATTCAAGATATAACATTGTTTGATGAGAAACAATAGACTGGTTCTTCATAAGGGTGAATAAAATTATGAGCAGAGTTAGAAGTATTAGAGAGAAGTTAAAATATTCCACAATAGTTTAAAGATGTTACACGATATAGAGGATAGGTTTAATATAAATGTCATGGATTTTTAATATTTGGGCCTTGTTAGAGTACATTTTGACGACAAACACATCATTCCCATTACCTATGGGATGTGAAACGAATATTGTTTTAAAAATTAGGGTAAGGAATATATGAATATTTTCCATAACGATTCAAAATGATAATAGATAAAAATAATTATTTTTTAAGACAAATATACTAGTATTTTTGAAATAGATATAGATCAGAATGTTTTGTGATTTTATTTTTTTTATTTTAATTATTTTTTGAAATGGTAAGGAAAAATATAACGTAAATCTCATACTAATTTAAGTCCATTTTGGAATAATACTATTTTTTTATATCAAAATATCAAATGATAAATGATATTTAAGAGAGTGGTGACTAATAAGAATGACATATAAAATCTACAAATATGAAGGATGAAAAGTCATGATTCAATATTAATGTGAAGTTTTTAATGATCATTAATTTATAAAAAAAAATCTATAGCTATTTTTGGAGAATGTGATGATAGTGAAGATGGAGATATGTTTGGTACAATAGTTATTAACATTAATGAGAAAATACTAATTGATAAAGTAAATAATGAAAATTTAAATAATTATGAATGTCTAAATTGTATAATTGTATATTAATGAACTCATAGAGAGTTTATATTTAAGGGAGAGTTAAAATAATGTCTCTCAAAATTTTATATTCATTCTAAGAAGAAAAAACATCAAGAATGAAAATAAGATCGCAAACAATACAAAAATTGATATTAAAGATGAAATGTATAATTTATTTAAATATATTAATGATATATAAAAAATTCATGATGATTAAAATACATTTAACTTCAATATTGATGTGAAAATTAATGATGAAAAGAATTATCTTAGTCATGAATAAAAGAAACCTTTTAAAACAGATGAAGTAATGAAAAATATTGATTTAAAATCCTAAGATTCTATTCAAGATGTTAGTGAATTGATTCAAATGAAATTGGATTTATGAAATAAAAAAAAATTAAAAAAGGGATATATACTGATGAAATTGTTGACAAAAATTATAATCAAAAAAATATTGTTAAGGACAATTTTAAGGATAAATCATGTTAATCCTAGAAATATATAAATTTCAAGAATGCAAATATAAACTAAAAACTATGATAACACATGAGAATAAAATTATTGTAAAGATGTGTAATGAGAATAAGAGTCTGTAAATATATTAAAAGATTTTTTTTCTTAATATAGAGGAAATATTTATGCTTTAATGTTGAAATAAAGGCATATATCTACTTCGGGATAACATATAGTCTACAAAGGTATATATTAATTCAACGTTTTTTATATAATGTGGGGGATTTAGATATAAATCAATTATGTGTTTTTAATGATAAATATATTAATTATCATAAATGGTTTGTGATTAAGGATTTCAAGATTATTCATCCCTCTCAAAATAGGAAAATTTATAAAAATATTAAATTTTATAAATAGAAATAAAGGAAAAGGTTCAATACTATTGATGATATAGAGAGATTATATGAAAATATTAATAACTGTGATAAATAATATGTAAACATCATACTAGACGGAGTAAATGTTTATTATAATCTTTAAGAGTCTCATAAAGAGAATATTAATGGTAATGAAATCATAGGTTGTAATATTTTATCTCAAATTATAAAAATGATATAGTAAATGGATTCTAGAAAGAGGATGAATTTATCACATGAAAAGATTTTAAAAAATCCTCTATGTTATATAATAGTGAGAAAAAAATTTAGATACCTTTGGAATTAATGATTCATTCGACATTAAATGATTCAGTTCTGCAACCATTTGGATGGAGTAGAAGAAATTTAAAAAAGTTATATGCAGATGGATCAAAACAAAATATGATATTTATTTCTATAAGGACCCATCCATAACAAACTAAATTATCTTAAGTATTGAGAAAAGAATTAAATTTCGAGAATTCTAAAATAACATTTGTATTTAGAGTTTTAGACAATACGATCCTCAAAAATATATTTCAAAACTATATATTAAAAAGTGAGAAGTTATACTAAGTATACATTTTTCTAACAAAATAAAATTTGAAATGAAGAAAATTTTATTTTCAGGAAAATATTTATGATTTTAAACATGAATTACTATTTATTTATTATAATCTCTCAAAACCTATGAAAAGAATTAAAAATGTTGTATGAGAAACAAAAATACTAGTAGTAGATATAAAATTAATAAATCCATTAATACAGTGAAAAACATGAAAAAACATAAAATATTTAACTTTTTGGACTTATTCATTGATCTTATAAAAGAATATATATCCATAGGGGGAATGAAATTTTATCTCAATAAAATCTGTAAATCTCCATAATAAAGGAAATTGAAAACCTCGTAGTCATTTTATATCATTATATTCATAAACCAAGTTGAATCATGATTGAAATAAAAGAAGACCAGTTAAATCCGTTGAAGTAACCTCCCTACTTTACATACCCCAATTAATTTTAATGATAGGGGACATTACACAATACTATAGAGGTTAATATTGGTATCACTCATTGTATTTGTTGAATTGGGATCACCCATTAGATAAGATGTATCTAGATCACCCATCATCATATATGACATATAAGTAAAATATAATAAATAAAAAAATTATATTCATTGATATTTTCATCATTAAACACTTATAAAACACATTTTATCCCATATGTGATGAAAATTACCATTCTATATTAAGATATAAAGAAATATATGATGCTTTTATAAAAACACGTTACAAAGGAACAAACCCAAAAGGGTTGTAATGACATATACATGGAATAATAATTTTAAATTCTGTATTAGTCTTGAAAAAAAGTAACTTCTCTAGGGTTTTAAAAGGATCTTAGTTCATATATATAAAATAATAGTTCTTCTACACATTTGTAAAAAGTAAAAAATAAACCATTTGAAAAATAATGAAAAGAATCATTTTTTGAACCTTTTAAATAATGAAAAATATATTAATAATTTACATTTAACAAAAATTTAACCACAAATATGAAAATTCTATTGAAATTTAAATGAACATGGATATGGTGTATGGATAATTTAAAACATATTAAACAATTATTTCAATGAAAATATCTTAGCTTTAGTCTAGATTCCCATATTATATAGATCTGGAATAATAAAACAATAGATTTTTTATTTTTTCAATATAATTATTAATATTCATGTTTTTGTAATTATTCCTTTTATTTCCTTCATTGCGACATTTTACTTAGCTACTCAAATAGTTATGTTGGCATTGTACCTTTTAGGGTTTTTTCAATTGATAACTTCAAAGACACATCTGTGTGTTGATCGTGATCAAAGTTATCATGTTTACTTTATCATTAGAGAATAATAAATCATATATTTCTTATATATTAAAAATATATAAAATCATAAAACCAATAATATTGGGAGTTCATAAAAAATGAACCATGTCAATTCATGGGGACAACGGTCTGTACGTAGACATGAATGGTGATTTTATATTTTAATGTGATAAAAATAAATAAAATCGATAATTTTTTTCTATCATAGAATAATAATTATCTTATAAATGTTATATTTTGTCATTATTTCCTTCTATGTGACTATCATTATAGTATGAAAATGAAAAATTATTCACATCCCTTCATGGATGTCCTATTTGACACGTATGGGCAAAAAACATTATCACTTTTCAATGAATATAACGATAAAAAATAGATTATAGATTATATTTAATTTATATTAAAAATGTCATGAATAATATATATATATATATCAATCATTATAGTGACATCCCATTCTAACTCACTCTATAAGCAGTAGCCATACCGAGCAGAACATTACCTAAATCATATCTCCTCATATACTAGAGGCGTTCAACTAGCAGTGAGGCTCTACATGTGGTAAAGAGGAGAGAATATTCCCCGCAGATTTGTAATAATTACAGTTGAATAAAAAATAAATAAATGAATTGGGAGATGAAATAATAACTAATAATAAATAATAAGTGAACAACTGAGCCAAAGAAAAATAATCGAACCATTCCAAACATGATATGATGTATAGATTAGAATAAATGTACCATATGAAAGAAAAAGTAGGGCTAAAATTAAGAAAAATTAAAAAAATAAAGACTCGAAATCTGTATCCAATACAAACATGAGCCCCACCTCGGACCACTTCTATCATACTACATACTTTCACATAAGGACAACAACAAGAATGCATGATAAATGATCTTGAATCTGCAACCATGAGGTCAGTTCGAGTAACAAAATAAATCTCAAACATGGTGTGATATACACTCAGTAGGCCTCTACTAACAACTTATAAATAATATCCATTAATTGGGAGTAAAATACAGAATTGTGAATGTATAATAGATTATGTATAAATAAATAAATTTAAAAAAGTTAGGCATAGGATCCTAAAAGGATGTATGACTGAGCATACATGAGTTTGTTTCGGTTAGAATACCACTAAACATACCCACATACATATATATGATTGTGTGTGTGTATTTACATATATGGATTATGTATTTAGTGTCCTATATAGCCATATATATAGATACTAGTATGGTCCAAGACATTATGCATAATGAAGGAATCCATGCATAATTATAGGAGTCTCATAGATTGATAAGGGGTTCCTTTCTTGAATATAAAAATCCAAGAGGCACACCATGTTTTATTATCATAATTTATAAGGGGATTTCATAAGAAAAATAAAAAATGATTTCATGAATACAAATAACAAGGTGATCCATGCTTGTAAATAATAAGGGGCACCATGCTAATGTTTCAAAAAATACAAGGGACACCATTCCCAAGGGTCATAAGTCAATTTTTATTTCTTGTAATTAATTAATTAGGGGTTTCATTCCCATGTATCATAAATTTTAAGGGTATTCCACATTTGAGAATCATAAGTCAAGATGGACTCCATTTCCATGTATCATAATTTATAAGGGTTTTTTCCATTAATTATAAGTCTTAATGGTCTCCACGTTTGGGTATCATAATTAATAATATATTACATTCCATAGTAACTAAATTTTTAAGGAAATCCATGTTTAAACATAAAAATTTATAATAAATGAAATAATAAAGAGGTCAGATCCATAATCATTCCACAACATAAGTCATGTACACAATTTGGGTCACACTATTATTATGTAATTAATAATTCCATGGTAAGGTCCGTGAAACTATTAATTAATTATGATAGATGGGTCAATATTTTTTTAATTTATTTATATAGTATATGTGTAAATACATACCATATACAATCCATTAAATTTTAATTAGTCATTTTTTAGGCCATGATAAAAGTAAAAAACCATCCAATTAAACATAAGTTATTAAGTGAGACAAGAAACCACATATTCCCATTTGTAATTTAATAAGGGAAACATGTCCAGTTGTAATTTAATTAATCAATTCCCACTATATGACCAATTACAATAAATTCCCAATAAGGGACACTAATAGGACTTTCACAAGGGGGGACAATGTTGTTGTCAGCAACCTCTAATCATGAAAAATTGTCTACCGAATGGTCTATATCATTGTTTAGGCAATTAATTTATGATATTTAAAATTTTAGGAGAAACACATGGAGAATCCAACATACTAAAAAACAACATACTATTTAAATAATAAGTAATTAATGGGAAATCCACATACCACCTACTATATACCATAGATAATTTAGTCTTCCAATACTGGGATTTGGTTCGAGCCGTAATGAGTGAAATTTTTAGAATATTGAAAATACCTAAAAATAGTGAAAATGATCTCCCACAATGATCACATAAAATGTGATAATGTAAACTAACAATAGAGGCATGAGGACTCCTGGAATAAAAAATATACTTCAAATAAACCTAATAATTTCTGAAATATAAAATAAATAATAGAGAAACCACTATGGGAAGGGGTTAAATATGGTTATTTGTGTATCAGATTCCTCTTACAAAATAGTGGGTGGAAAATGGAGAATGACCCAATTATGTTAAGAAGGGAAAACTATAATTTTCCACATTAAATGAGGCACATTGGATGGATACATTTTTTTGATAACCAGGTGCCACTTGTGTGACTCATGTTTCCTCAAAGACACAAACTACATAGTATGATCACAATGATTGCTGAAACTATTCTCTAACTATATTATATTACATGTTAAGTGGAATTGACAATGTGGTCTAGGTTCATGGTTGGAAAAACAGTTCACAACCCATTCTTCCACCTCTACAGTTTAGTATAGACGTATCATATATAAATAAACCACATATTTCACAGTTTAATAAACTGTGAGACAACCCATTATTGGGTCACATAGTTTCTCCAAAGGTGATTCATAGTTTAATCTAAATTTTCACCCCTATCAGTTCCTCCCAAAAAGTGTGTTTTCAGAGCATGACATTCTAGAAACTCATACAAGCATTTGAGACCCATCTATGTCCTAAAATTTCATCCATGAAAAACAATTTTATGTGTTTCATCGGTAAGAATTATTTTCTAAGGCTCAATTTAGGATTTTATTCATCGAATAATGAAAAAAAATTTATTCATTTATAACTTCTTTTGGGTAATAAAACATGGGATATTACAGTATCCCCACCTAAAAACATCTCATCCCCAAGAGGCCTTGGGGGAAAATGATAATATCATATAAACTAATTGGTTATGAAATTTCATTTTCAATATCCACATTTTGTTCATTATTGAAGAATACATATAAAAGAGACACCTTTTATAAATATTACATAATAAATAATAACTTATTTAAATTAATGTATCCGAAATTGAAACACCAAGACATATCATTCCCAAATATGTAGAACTCAATACATGATCATGCCATCATCTCTTTTATCATTCAATCTATGGAATTACTCACCATAGGTTATAGATTTAGAAAAAAGAATTCAGATTCATGGTAATCTTATGATCATAATTTTTTGAATAAGAATTCCTTTAATTTCTTAAAGACACTCCGAACATGTTTTTCTAAACTAAAGAGTTGTTAAATTCCAATATACCCAACATAGGTTAGTCACAATAAATTTCCCTTGAAAACCTATGGTTGAACCTTGAATTTGAACCCATCTCATCATCAAGGTATGTCTGATGTTGTTCTGTACCAACAACATGTATTCACCTATTGAGAAGAAGATCATATAATAAGGCCGACACATTAACAAAACTGTATTATGAATCCTTATTTCAAGGTTTATTGAAATTGTTCTGAACATGCTCAGTGGTGTCCGTAAATGTCTTCTATTAACATATATTGGTTGAACCAAATCACAAGAAAACACTTCATCCTTTTAAAGAACCATAATAAAAAAAATCCCAATAAAGAATACATAGATGATCATACGATAGTTCTACCATAACACAAATATTGAAATTTATCCCCAAACCATGGTATATAATGTAACCTAATTTTTAAAAGGATTTATTTTTATAAATGTTAAATTTATTTAAATTCATACATTATCTAAAAATACAATCCAATGACCGGTCAATGGGTCCCAGACCATTATCATGTGGGTGTCTCCCTCTATCGACCAATGTTATACTCCTCACCAGGGAATTATAAATGTTGTCACTTAATATTAGAAAGGAAAGTGAAACCAAATAACATTCCCAAGTTTTTATAAACAAAATGACTTCAAGTATATAAGTTCACTCATCCTTGAGTGATAATGTAATATCAACATTTATTGTTTCATTCATTATTAGAAATTTTACAAGGGAATTTATATAAAATCAAACACATCTACTTTCATCACTCTTAAAAATACATTTGTGTATCATGAATTAATTAGATTTCTTATAAACCAGTCCATTTGCACAACTCTCAGTGAGTAATTTCTCACACAGAATAAATTTTTTTGGTATCACAGTGTATATTTGATGCTCTCATATAATACTCAAGTCCATTTCAAGATAAGGGACATGATGAACTCTAACCAGGAGTACTCTAGGATTTCATCTATAGGATTGTACAACTCTCTCCAAGATTTGGTAACATAAAAAGTGGTAATATCTTCCTTCAACCAACTCATGACACCATGTCTCCTATCCTATTATGTAAAGGTTCAAATAGGTTTCAACTATTTTACAGTTCCTAATTTAACTCTACATCATCCCTCATCACACCATAAAATTTAATATACAAAAATATATTTGTTTAAAACCCCAAAAGAATCCAATTGAAAATATTAGATCATATAATCTCGTACATCCACACATATACTAGTTATTCAAATGGAACTAAAAGAATCTAGCATGTTCCATTCATATCTCTCTAAGAGTAGTTGGTGTAACATCCTATACAACCCGATTTGAGTACTAACTCACTCTACAACATGTTTTTCATCATTTTATCCATGATTAATCTCTTACATGGAACATAAGTATCATTGAATATAAATATACCTTGTAAATCACCTTAAATATTTCAATATACATCTTCCACTAACTATCAAATGACCACACACCTCACTGCATTGTTTTTAATTT
This sequence comes from Viscum album, assembly GCA_963277665.1. NCBI lineage: Eukaryota > Viridiplantae > Streptophyta > Magnoliopsida > Santalales > Viscaceae > Viscum > Viscum album. Next base: position 1,293,735,168 of record OY728119.1, read on the forward strand.
CAATTATTACACAAGATTACTAGCCTCCAGAAGTTGTTCCGACCATTTTCATATAGTATTTTATAATTATGTTTATTTTAACTAGAAGTATACCTTATTCACAAGGACTGTGATTGTACCCATATAACGAGTTTCCTAGTCATCACACAATGAAAAATGGATTTCATTCATTATCACATGCTTTGTCTCCATTGAATGCGGTTCTTAGACATCTAAGGCATGCTTACGCTAAGCATAAAAATGAACACTATAAGAAGCTAGTCCGTTATATGTGGTTAATATCTCTTTCATTATAATTTAAATTTTTTAATAGCGTAATTTATATTTTATTTGAGGTCATATAGGTATAGGGAGAGTTAGGGGATTATTTGGTGCCCAAAAAAATCATTTTTAGAAAAATCAGGCAAGGAATACTATTAGTAGAAACCATTTGGCATAGGCCAAACAGTTTGAAGAAACCATGAAAATAGAAATTCATTACCATGCAAGGAAACATTAATTCTTATTAGATCCCATTCAAATAGTTTTTCATTGTTTTTCAACCCTTGTGCACTAACCATGTCAGGTTCCCCTCCTTACAATGAAGGGTTCACAGTTGTTGCGCAGTTTGGTCAAATATGAGTAAAAACAATGAAGAAATGTATTTTGAGGAAAAATTAATGTTTTCCCCTTAGTTAATATTATAAACTAATTATATTTTCTTCTTCCTCCGAAAATTAGCCTCACCCATTGGAGGTCCTCTTGAATATAAATTATACACTTTGATCCCCATCCTATGTCTAATCTCGGAATCGAGCATAGTGTGTTCTTATTAGAACAATCTCAATAAATACTCAATTAATTTTGTGTCATTCATCAGTTTTCATAGTATAGTCCGCTTTATTTAGGTGCAAGCTAATATTCCCTAATTTAAGGATTTTGGTTTGTTATTCATTTTTCTCCATATATATGATTAATTAAGAGTTATGATAATATGATCACATTACTAAGGACCTATAGTTAGTGTTCTTGATAATTTACCATATTTTCTAGGTGATTATATATATGTTTTTGATCCCTGTGCCTGATGTTTCTAAAATAATCCCTTGAAATTTAATTTATTCATTGATTAAAATGGGTAGGTATGACCTATATAAAAAACGAAACCTATTGAGAAATAATTAAATGCTAAGGACCAAAATTTTGAATCACTCCTTGGGGAATTTTCCCAATTAAAGTACCACCATGTGAGTCATATGAATTGATCAATATTAAAAGTGATTCATTTACCACCATTACATGATATTTTACCTGGTTAATTGTAATTATAAATTTAAATGATTAGTGTAAGGTAATTGAGGCCATATCCCCAGGATATGGACAAGAAATTTTTTATCATAGATTGTGTTTCTTCCTCAATATATAGTTTACACTTGATATAATTAAGAGGAAAATATTTCATTTCATTTCCCATTCCCTGAGCTACCCTCTGAGGTGAGGTAAAATTGAAATGATAATGGTGTTAACTTCTGAAATAATTAAATAAGATTGATTAAATGTATTTCAAATTCCTTGGGGGACACAAGGGTTCATATACAAAATCCATGGATGAAATCATTTTTCTACCTCTATACTTACACTAATGTGACACATGTACTTTATTGTGTAATATCAAGGACATACATAGAGGATTTGTTTATAAGAGCTCGAGTGGAATTTGGACTCCTTATACAGACATCCAAGGATGTACTAAGAGGAATTATTCTATATACAACAAGAGTGAGACTTGTTCTCCCTTAGTGGAAAGACAAGGATATACTCAAATGAAAATGATGTTATACAATACCTAGAGCGAAACCGGGTTTCCAATGAGGACTGTCTAGGATGTTCTTATAAGGTTCTTCATTTACGATACACTAGTAGTGATACAATGTTTCTTGATAAGGAAGTAAAAGGATGTAACAGCCAAAGTAAGTAAATAATAATATATTTTCATATCTATGTCTATTTATGAATTAGATAGTGTTTTAGAGGCTTAAAATGAGAATAAATCCAATCTTAAGCATTGAATACTCTAATATTTTTAAAAGACTATTTTACCGCCTTTTGATGGAAAACTATTTTTAAATTTATATTTTGACAATATTATAATCTGTATTTATCAAAATAAACTTATTATTTAATATTGGGACAGTGAAATTTACTTTGGATAAATTTTTGGTATTTTTTTGACAATGTTCATTTTTTAATGAATAATGAAAAATACTGCATTTTACGTCAAAACTGATTTTTCATATAATTTAATTATATGGGTAGATTATCTTTTTAATTTGTTTTAAAGTGTCATTAGAATATATTTTTACCATTTATTACAATGGTGGTTATTATAATTTATTTCACTTTGAAATTGGACATAAACAATTATCAATTTTTTGATAGATATCATATCCTAAAAACACGCTATTTGTTTTGACAACTGGAATTATTTTTAAATGAATTAATGAAATTTCTGGGTTTAGAATTTGATAAATTGGATTCCAGATTTTTAATTAGAAGGTTCAAATTATGTAATTAATATTCTTTTGTTTTTTGACATTATGAATAGTAAATATGGTAATTATCTTTAATTACCGTGATTAATTAGTAACCGGGTAGTTAAGGGAAATAAAATAATATCATAATAATATAAAATGACGCCAACATGTGTCCAAAACATTTTATTTGAGTCACGGTCAACCACGAAATACCTTTTTCCAACCTTGGGACCCCATGAAATCACTTTAGTGTGATAGTGAACTTTTATCATGTTATTTTTAAAGAAATGGAAATATAACCAAAGTTTGTATCACCTAAGTAAATAAATTTTAATTTTGTTTACATAAATGATCTCTTAGATTATAAATATTAATTGGAAAGCTAAAAATATTTCCTACATCATGGTATTTTTTTATAATTTTATACTTTAAATAAATAAATTTATTTATGACACCATGATGATGTAGTGTTTACCTCATTACTGAATGATTTCAATTAAATGAAAAGATAAGGTAAAATATAAGACTTAAAATTGTCGAAAACCTATTTTATGGGTGGATTTAGAACCCCAATCATCTTATGCTATAAATATATCACTGTGGGACCTTACAAATTCGAAAATCATTTCATAATAAAGTAACATTTCATGACCTTCCAAGAGTGCCCCTCCTCCCTCTTATAAAAACCCCACCTATACCCCCTTACCCATACCTCTAAATCCCTTGTCTCATCCAAAATCTACTCATATTATATCTACACATCCCTCAATTACTCTTATAAGCTTCACTTTGGGATGAATTCTTCCCAAGGAAGACTTTGGCTCAAATCAAAAAGAGTTACCAAATTTAGAGGTAATGTCATCTCTTAAGTATCTTTCTTTTATTTTTCCTTCTTTACTGCCCCTAACATTATTATTATTTGATCCATAACAACACCAGTATCTTAAATATACAAGAATGTTGTAATTAGAAGTATTTTATTTACACTTACACACACCTCCGTCAAATTGTGAAATAGCACACTGTTTCTATGGGTGGAAAATTGCTGCCACACGAAACGGTGATTGTTCAATCTTCTTTTAAAACCTATCATGGTGGCCATTATTATGTCACTGTATTTATATATGAAATATATAATTTTTTTGTTTTCTTTATTCTTCTGTATTTTTTATACATATCAAACCTTTATAGTTTCCATTATGTGTAAACATGATAATTTCATTTGAGAAAGTGTGTACTACCGCCCCCTCAAAGTGATATGACTCATTCATACCATATGTGGTACGTATAAATGATAGGTTTAATGATATTATATATGATACAATAATGGAATAAAAATACTAATCTGTATCATTATGTTTTAATTCAATTAAAATTGAAATAGAAATGGAAGTAGCACTCATGTGTACGTACAACTTATCGTCTCCATGAATGGTGCATTTCATTTCATACCTCTAAGTGTTATGTACTATTATAAATACATGTATATGTGGGATATATATGATATATATGACATCAAAATCATGAATATCATTCAGGATATAATGAAACTTTGACCACATGAACAACATGTAATTATAATAAGTCCACTTTTGACTCCAGTACCAAATATCGACAAAACGAACATTATTAACATAAATGGATACATAATATTTATAACATGGAAATAAGTGATATAAAAGGAATAATAAACTTGAAAAACTTTCTTATGCAAGTAGAAATAATTCTGAGGCACATTTTTTTTAATACAATACTTTCTATAATAAGCGGTATAAACACCTTTTCCTTCTCATTTCATTCAAAGGGAATCTTTTTCTATGAACTGTTTTACTAAATGACAAAAAAGAAGGTTTCTTTTAACGTACGTGGTGACAATGAACTTTCCACCACCTTGAGTATTATTTGATCTTTGGCTTCCTCAATAAGCCATTATGTTTTTAAAATAAAATAAATATCGTATATTCTATTATGTATTTTGGTATTAAAATGGTTTGGATGATGGATTTTTTATATAAATATATTTAATTGATATATTGTGATTAGAATGTGGAAATGTTTTCTTTCCTTTATATGTGTCTTATCTCTTATGATTTTATAATGGTACTTGGACATTTGGAGGGTGGTTTTGTGATAAACCAAATTAAGTTTGGTGCTGTGAATACCAAGATGAGTGGTTACGTTATAACCTCCAATGCATTGAGTATGGAAGTCGGCCTTATGGATATTCCATTTAGTGACATGTATAGAAGATTAACGCATAGTTATTTTGTTTAAGTATGTTTATGTTCCAAGTGACCTATATATGTTATGTGTTCTTTATATGGGTAATATTTCGGTTACAAAATAGTAATTAGTGATCTTTTATTCAGTGAAGAGTATTTACTACATCACAAAGTTGAAATGTTTTACATATGTTAAAGTATTCATGGTTTACTTGATTTTTTAAAAACCAATAGTTTCCTGTTTATGTATTCTTTTTTGATCTTTTTTATGCTCATCCCAAGTTTTTTATATGTTTTTCATAGGAAATAAAGTGGAATAGGGTCAAGGATGGGATCAAGTAATGTCACGCTATCTAAAACATGGAACTGGAGATGAATTTTTAGAGTTTATATTTTATGAAAAAATGGATACTGAGTAAAAGTGTATACATTGTATCTTATGAGATGTAATAGTTATGTCCTAAATCTCTAAAACATTAAACCTAAAAAGATCCTCAATGTGAATTATTCATTTAATTCAAGATTGAGTAATGTTTTAAGGTTTTGTCGTTATAGTTGGTATCATAGGTCTGTTTTGACAACTTTAGGAGTTATAATATTATTAAATTCATGTCCATATATAAATTTATGGTATGATTAAAATGATATTTCATTTAAAGATTACAATTTTGCTTCGCGTTAGATATTTTTGTGTTCAGAATGGTTTTCCATAGAGGAAACATGGATGCTATGTTGGGACGACATGAGGAGGAAAACAACCTTCAAAATTAGCAACCTGAGATGGTCAGAATCAGAACTGAATATTTTCTTGTAGTGATGGCACAGTTGACTCAGGCAATAAATGTTGGTGGTATCTATACACGTGATCAGCCAGATCAACCACAGAAGAACATGTCAGTAGTGGATCATTTTATGAGGCAATATACATCATCATTCAAAGGATCATATGACCATGTGCTAGAAAAAGGGTGGATTAAAGCACTAGAAAAGACTTTTGATGTCATGGGGAGTTCAGAACATCAAAATGTTAGTCTCGATGTTTATCATTTTTAAGTTGAAGCTGATCAGTGGTGGTCGCTGGTGAAAATTATTAGGGATAGTTTGGAGATTTTTTATCTGGACTGAGATGAATTCAAAGGTATGATTCTTGAGAAATATTTTCCTAAGGTGGTTCATCTTAGGATGGAAAAAGAATTCCTAAAATTGAGGTAGGAGGATGACTCAGTGGTGGCTTATGAAGCAAAGTTCACTCAACTGGAAAGGTATTCTCCAAATTTCATATGATATCTTGATAGTAAAATCAACCATTTTTACTCAAGTTTAAAGTCAATGTATCAAAGGTAATTAGCCTCTCATGAGTTAAAAGGGTATGGAAAGCTTGTTCGATGTGCTGAGAAGGTGGAAATGGAGTTTGCCGATGATCAGGGGTTCTCTGAATCACAATAGAATAAGAGGTCTAGCTGGCATGAAAAAGGAAATAATTCATCAAATAAGTCTATAGGTAAGAAAACCAAATATCCATCCTATGAGAAGTGTGGTAAAATGCTTCCTGGAGAATGTTTATCCAAGTCTGGATTGTGCTTTCAGTGTGGTATGTCTGGTCATATTGCTCGTAACTGTATGGAAGATGGTCAAGAAGGAAATGAAAATCCAACAGTAAGATGTTTTAAGTGTAATGAAATGGTTCATTATAAAAATAAGTGTCTAACGAAGAACGAAACTGATAGAAAGTAGGTATACTACAAGCTGAAAGGGGTGGTAAAATCCTTTAAAACTACTTCAGCAGATGTTGGGCTATCGAATAAAGTTGTATCAGGTACACTGTTTGTCTGTTCAGATTATGCCAATGTGTTGATTGATTTAGGGTCTCCACATTACCTCATTTATGAGAAGTTTTATAGTAAATTGTAAATTCAATCTCAATATATGAATCCTGAAATTATGGTAAAAACATCGGGGGAAACGTTGAGATAAAAATAAATTATAAGAACCTTCCTATCCTTGTGTGTGGAATGAATCTACCAGCAAACCTTATTGTTTTTCCTCTAGTAGTTTTTATGTTATTTTGGGCATAGATTGGAATTCTATTTATCATGCTAAGATTGACTGTAGATCTAAAGTGTTTTTTTCATAAATATTTTCAGTTTGTGTACAAGAATGAACCCTTTATTTTGATAACATATCAAGAAGTTGAAAAACTAGTAAAATATTGAAATGAATGTTGCCTCTCACATACTTTTGAAAAAAGGGAACCGTTCAGATTAACTATGTTCTTGTTGTAAATGAGTATCCTGATGTTTTTCCTGATGAATTTCCGGGAATACTTCCAGATCGAGAAGTTGAATTTATTGTTGACATAGTTTATGATGCTAAGCCAATTTCAAAACCGACTTATCGAATGGATCAAGTTGAACTTTTATAGTTAAAGAAGGAATTGCATGAGTTATTAGATTATCGTTTCATTCTACCTAGCACATCACCATGTGGTGATCCTTTCTTGTTTGTTAAAAACAAAGATGGTTCGATGAGACTTTTCATTGATTATAGATAATTGAGTAACATCACTGTTAAGAACAAATATCCTTTGCCTCATATAGATGATTTGTTTGATCAGCTCTAGGGAGGTGAGTATTTTTCGATGATTGACTTGTGGTTGGGGTACATTCAGTTGAAAGTAAAATTACCAGACATTCTGAAGACTGCTTTTCATACTAGATATGTCCATTATGAATTTGTATTTATGCCTTTTGGGATAAACAATGCACCTGCTTTATTCATGGACCTTATGAATATAATTTTCCATGTGTTCTTGGATATGTTTGTGGTTGTTTTCATTGATGATATTTTGGTTTTTTTAAATGTAAATAGGATCATGGAAGTCATTTATGGTTTATTTTTCAAACCTTAAAAGAAAACAAATTGTATGGTAAATTCACCAGGTATGAGTTTCGGTTGCAAAAAATTTATTTCCTTGGTCACATTGTTTCTAAATATGGTATAACTATTGATCCTGCAAAAAGAAAGGTTGTTGAAGAATGGACAAGACCCAAAAATATAACTGAGATCTATAGTCTTCTTGGTTTGGAAGGATATTACTAAGGGTTTGTTAAAATGTTTTCACAGTTGTCGAGCACATCGACTAAGCTAACTCGAAAGGGTGTTAAATTCATTTGGACAAAAGAATGTGATGATTGTTTTCTAGAATTGAAAAGAAGATTGGCGAATGCTCTGGTTTTGGCACTACCTTCCATAAATAGTGATTTTTTTATCTAAAATTATGCTTCGTTTAAAATACTTGGATGTGTCCTTATACAGAATGATCAGGTAATTTCTTATGCTTCACGTCAGTTGAAAACACATGAGTTAAATTACACTACACAAGATTTGGAATTAGCAGCTGTTGTATTTACTTTAAAATTTTGGAGGCATCATTTGTATGGAGTAAAGTGTGAAATATATACCGATAAAAAATGTTTAATGTATATATTCACTCAGAAATATGTGAACATGAGATAGAGGATATGACTGGAATTAATCAAGGATTACGATTGTATAATTCATTACGATCTGGGAAAATCAAATAAGGTGGCTGATGATGTGAGTTGAAAAACTAATGCTTCATTAACCATGGAACGTTTGGAATGATATCCTTTGGTTTTTTATTTGATGAACATTGGCATAGGAGTTGTTGGTGCAGGATGTACTTCTGTTTTGTTTTAGGTGTCAGTGAGATCATCTCTCTTAGACATAATTAACAAGCGTAGAAGAAAGACAGTAAGTTGTGGAAAAAGGTAGATCTTGTTCAGAAGGATAAGTTGCCTGAATTTAACACTGATAATGATTGCGTTCTGAGGTTTGGGAAGAGAATATATGTGTCTTGTGATTCACAATTGAAGAATATGTTTTTATGTGAGGCTCATAGTTCCTCGTTTTCAATTCATCCTGACAGTAATAAGATGTACAAGGATCTGCAGGAGTATTACTGGTGGGATAGAATTGAAGAGATACTGCTAATTTTACTGTGAAGAGTTGGACTTGTCAGTAAGTTAAAGTAGAGCGGTATTTAATGAATGGGATGCTTCATTCTTTATCAGTTATAGAGTGGAAATGTGAGAATATGTCCATGGACTTCGTTATGAGATTATCAAAGACATCTCTAGGTAATAATTTAATCTGGGTTATTGTTGATCGATTGACTAAATATGCTCATTTCCTTACTATACAAGATACTTTTTCCCTAGATCAACTTTTTCGGTTGTATGTTAAAGAGATAGTCAAGTTAAATGGAGTTCCCCTCTCTATTGTATCTGATCATGATCTCAGGTTCACTTCTAACTTTTGAAAAGGCCTTCAGAAGTCGTTGGGTACTGAATAAAATTTTAGTACAGCTTTTCATCATCAATTAGATGGGCAGTCAGAACGAAAAATTTGGACCTTGGAGGATATGTTACGTGCTTGCGCAATGGATTACTATGGAAGTTGGGACCAACATATTTCTTTGGTTTAATTGTCATATTATAACAGTTTTCATTCCTGTATACAAATGGCTCTGTTTGAGTCATTATATGGGAAGCGGTGTCGAACTCCTACTTTTTGGGATGAACTGGGTGAAAGGAAGTTGATGCGACCAGAATTTTTAGAAGATATTGTAACACCCTGATATTTAATGAGAGGAATATTTTTTTATGTCTTATGTTATATGCAACATCAAAGGAATATTTCACAGCACACAACACTAGCTTGGCTTGCGTTACACACAATCGCGACCTTCCTCAATAGCGTGTGTAGTACGCAATACCGAGTTCCACTAAAAAACGATATATTGTTATAATATTATAAACTAGCTGTTACGAGTAGTATTAACTGAATTTTAAATTTTATAACATTATTATTCATCTTACATATTTTCTAGAACATGTTATGAGAAGAAAATAATTTTTTAGTGGTAAAATAACTATTTTTCAAAAAATGCAGTTTCCTCACCTTTTGATGGTGCACCCACATTAAATCTAGTTTTTGACATGTTTATAAGTTCAATTTGAAAAAATAAAATTTTTCTTTGGAATCAAGATATAAAAATTTACTTTGTAAATTTTTTCCATATTATTCTGATAACATTCATATTTTAATGAATAGTAAAAACACGCTATATTTTAATTAAAAAAACATTTTTCATCCCTATAATTTATATGGTTAAATTATAATATTTAATGGTTTGAAATTATAAATAGAAAATATTTTTACCATTTAATTAAATGTATGTCATTTGCATTAATTTGACATTAAATTCATAGGTAAAAACATTTCAATCATTGTCAATGTTTTAACTTTTAATAGCTGTTTTCTTAACAACGGGATTATTTTTAAATTAATTACTGCAACTTCTATTTTTTGAATTTGAAAAATGGATTCCATATTTGGATTCAGTTCTTCCAAATTATGTTAACAGGTTACTTTTATTTTTTTGAGATTATGTATAGTTACTACGGTAATATTTATTTACTGCAGTTAAAGGTAAATCGGGTAATTAAGGGTAAATATAAGATTATAAAATAAACATAACACATGAAAAAATCATATTGGATGAATAAAAGTAGACCCATATCACTTAAGGGTCGGACTATATTCATTTCATGGACTTTTGACCATGAAATAATATATTTATTATTAAAACCAAATAAATTGACAACATGTCAATATCTTAAATATTATAAGTATAATAATTTTAATTTAGTGATAAACTTCATGAAACATAAAATATGAATAATATACAGAAATCTAATAAATTTATCTACATCATTTAATTTATTTATAATTTTAGGTATTAAATAATTATCATTAATTTTGACACAATAGTAATGTTGAAATTATTTTATTGATTGAAATATCAAATAATTGATATTAAAAGTTTTAAAATAAATATTATATGAACTATTTAATGTGTTATACTTATATTCTAGATAAAAGTTACATGTTATAAATCTATTAAATATTATAGCTCGATCATATCATCTTTATATATTTTATTTAGACTCAAAATAAATGAATAGTTTCAAAATTGACACTAATGTTAATTTATAGAAATTACATATTATAAAATTGTTTAAAAATCACAAAAATATTTAAAAATTGTAAATTAAAATATATATGGTAGAAAATGTAATAAAGTATACAAATATGGACAATTCACAACATATAAGTAATTACCTATAATGATTAAAAATTTAGAATATTATTACAACAAATAAAATTATATTGATTATTTAAGGATAAATCATGTTGATAATGTTTAAAATAAATTCCCAAATAGTATAAATTTTATTGGATGATGAGATTACAACCCTATCTCATATATGCTTCATATTTGAGTCATCTTTGGGGGTTTTATGTGGGGTTGGATTTTATTATAAATTAATATTTCTTATAATTCCAAAGGTGCCCCTCTCCTCTCTTATAAAAGGGAACCTCCTCCCTTTCCTCCTCACAAAAAATTGAGCATTCAAGATCGGCCAAACCCTACCAATTTATCTTCTCCACTTCCATAGAAATATCCCAGAGGTCCTGGTCTTCTTCAAAGATCAATCTTAGTTCCCTAAGAGGAGATTTCAAAGAGGCGTGTCGAAGAAGTGGTAATATCCGTTACCAATTCTTTCAAATTTATTTCTTCTTATACTTCTTATTCTATAGTTTTTTAATTATGATGTAATAAAATCAGTATCACTAATATACTTATATGTTGTTATAAATATGAAACAACCCTATTTCAACTTTTATCCATCCTACGGAAAATGAAATCACCGCGCGTGCATACGTACAGAATACCGTCTCCACGTCGTGGTGTAATCTGTTTTCCACAACCACCTTACATGGATGGATATAAATGTGTAAAGAATAACTATATATTATTATTGTAAATTGATATTGATTATGAAATAGTATACATACACTTCAATACAATTCCACAATCATGACAATGATATCATCACTTGTGCGTACGTACGGCCTACCGTCTCCATGATGTGATGTGACTCGTTCTACATGTTCTTCATTGAATAATGATTATATAAATGAATATAATGAGAAAATATGATATATATTACACTAATACCATTATTTAAATGAGGTATCTATAACCTAAAAATAATAATATGAATTTACTTGACAAAACACGCATAAGAACATAAAGCAATAAACACCCGAATAACAAGTAGCAATTAAATATTACAAATAAGAAGCTATGAATATGACCATATATGATATCAAAACAATGATTATGATTCTGTAATAAGTAAATGACATTATTTTAATCATTATAAAGGTGTTTTGGACACGTACAAAGCATATCGGACCTAAGGTAAGGGAAAACCTCACAATCTCATTTTTATCAGAGATTGATTATACTTCAAAATTTACTTAGGAATATTTATCATCCACATCCATGTTTCCTCAATATATAATATTATTTCTATCCTCCTACAATAGTATAAATCCAATTTTTCCCATTGGTAAGTTTTTAGTAAAATATATGTAAGGAATCTTTTTTCGTTTTTAGTACGAGGTACTTTTTTGACTTATCCAACCAATGTACGAGAAGAATGTTTTTCTTAACTTATAAGGCATGAATGAATTTTTATGATTTCATAGAAAATTATTTCCATGAATTTTATTTTACATGTTTTCAAGCTTATTTTTAATCCACTTCTTTTAGATTAAAAGGTGAAGACACGTTAAGAAAGGAAAAAAAAATTTGAAGTAAAAAGTATATTCTCCTCAAGAATGGAGTCCAAGTGTTTTATCAAAATTATTTTCAATATAAGATAATATAGTGTTATGTTTCTATACCTATTTTTACATTTATTTGATTATGTTATGATGGAATTAATTTTATGATGTCCATTTATATTATATGGATTATGTTATGATGGAATGATGTTTAAGAATCCAATTTTTATTACATGGGTTTTGCTATGATGTACGATTTATGATTTTTTGGAACACATATGAATGGTTTCATTATGAGATGGGTGGGACCTATATCTCCATCCAATTCATTTGGTAAATATTTACCACTCATGAGATAGACATGGAAGGAATGGCAGGTTAATCCGGTTCAGTGAAACAGGACTGAAACGAGGAGTGAACTCGGTTCAGAAATGGACTTTTCCCTCTATGACAGTCTTGGCAATGAGTCTTGACTAAAATGAAATGATTTTCTATGATTACGTGTTTATGATAAAAAGTATCATGTTTTATGTTATGATTGTTGGGATTACATTTCACCACTTTGATTTATCCCATGTTATGATATTATGATCTCTTTTGCAGGTTAAGATATTCAAAATGTTATGTTCTTATGAAGATGATATGATTGATATTTCTTTTGTTTACCCTTACTGATCATTTGAGATCACCCTTTTGTATGTTTTCTTTTCCCTAGGTCAGGAATAATGTTATTAAGTAGGATATGCCAAAAAGGGAGTCTGGATATGATGAAATAAATAGGAGACAACGTAGATGATTTATGAACCAGTTGTTTATGTTTCCCAGTTTCTAAAGACACTATACCTATACAGTCCTTTCATGGTTTTGTTATGTGTTTTAATAAGTGTGCTTGAATTTTGAAGTAATAATAATGTATGTAATGTATGGGTCCTTATAATTGGTATTAGAGGAAAGGTATATTCATCCTTTGGAAACTAGGATGTGAAAGCCCTAGTAAGAACCCTAAGGATATGTCTAAGCATAGAACACAATATTAGTGTTTCAGAAATGGCCATGAATAACCTATGATAAGACCAAAAGTGTAAAATTTTATTCTTGATTATGTGGTTTTCCTATTATTATTAGTGTTTCTCAAACTATGCTTATTGGTTTTAGTCAATGGATGGAACCTAAAAGAACCGTGTTAATGTGGAATGTGATGGGCAATGCAATGATTGTCCCCCTGAGTAACCAAACATTATGGGAGATGGAATACAAAATCTTGTAGCAATGCTCACATAACTTTCTCAAGCTATGATCCATGGAGGACTTCCAAATGAACAAAGGAAGGAGCAATATTCTGTTGAATCCTTCATGAGGCAGCGTCCACCTTCATTCATCCGATCTTCTGATCCATTAGTGGCTGAACAATGGATTAGTACCACTGAAAAGATATTTTCAGTTCAACAATGCTCTGAACATGAAAAAGTCATCTTAGCAGTGTATCGTTTGGAAGGTGATTCTGATCAATGGTGGAATATTATCAAGAATATGAGGCAAAGAGATGAAATTGAGTCCATGGAATGGGACGAGTTCAAGAACTTATTTTTAAATAAGTAATTCCCTTGTATTCTTCGAACAAAGATGGAGAAGGAGTTTCTTGAACTGAAGCAAAAGGATGATAAATCTTTTTGTACCTACGAAAAAAATTTAACAGGACTTTCAAGGAATGCTTCCAGAATTATTATCCAACCTGAGATTAAAATAGATCGATTCTTTAGTGGCTTAAATCCAAGTCCTTGAAGGGTGTTAGCCATAAGGGACTTCAATAGCTATGAAGAAATTGTTCGATGTGCTCTCAAGGGTGAGATTGAAATTGGAGTAACCCATTAGTCATATGGGTTTGATAAGAAGAGGAAAATAGAATTCAAAGGAAAATGTAAATACCACACTTAAAAGTGTATGAGTTTTCTTTTATGGTCAAATTTTGTAAAGAAACATTGAGGGAATTTTCTTAAAGGGACATGGAAATGTTTTAAGTGTGGAAAAGAAGTTCCTCAGGTAGTTGAATGACGAAATAATTGGAAGAAGATGTCTAATGATGTTTACAAAGAATGGGATACACCGAATTCACCTCATACACTTCAATGTATCAAGTACAATGAGATGGGGCATTATTCCAATCAATGCCCAAATCCAAGGGTTGTTGATGATGATCGACATCAACAAACTCTTAAGGCCAAATACAAAGGAAAGTCACATGAAATTATTCTTGGAGGCGTGGAGTACGATAACGAAGTGGTGAAAGGTACACTTACCATCCACTCTAAAGTAGAAAATGTTTTTTTTTGATTCTGGATCCACCCACTCTTTTATTTCTGAATAATTTTTAAATTGTATCTATGTATTAACGCAACAATTAGATGTTGAGTTAGCTGTGACAACTCCTAATGGCACAACGGTCGCATCAAAAGTTTATAATTCTTCTCTGATTGAAGATTGTGGGAAAGTGCTTCCTGCAAATCTTGTTATCCTTCCTATAGTGTAATTTGATGTGATTCTTGGCATGGATTGGCTTTCTTTATACAGAGCCCATATCAACTTCCAAATAAGGGAAATCACATTTTATAATCCCTATCAATCTATTATCATCTATCCATGCAAGGATGAATATAACCTTCCAGTGGAAATTTCTTCCATCTTATGGGTGTTGATTCCAATAAATGAAGGTTATTTATCTCAAATGGTTGGAGAGAAACTCATGATTAAGAATACACCCATTGTACGAGAGTTTGATGATGTCTTTCCAGAGGAACTGCCAGGTCTTCAACCAAATCGCGAAGTTGTGTTTTCAATAGAACTCATAGTGGGTGCTATGCCCATTTCAAAGACACCTTATATAATGGAACCAATTGAGTTGTATAAATTGAAGAAGTAACTCCAAGAGAATCTTGATAAAGGATTCATACGCCCTAGTGCGTCACCTTGGGGAGCACCTGTTCTATTTATTAAAAATAAAAATGGATCAATGAAACTCTACATTGATTATCGAGAACATAATAAGATCTCTATCAAGAAAAAATATCCTCTACCATGCATTGATGAATTATTTTACCAACTATATGGAGCTCAATATTTTTCCAAGATTGATCTTCGTTCAGGGTATCATCAATTAAGGGTCAAAAAAGAGGATATACCAAAGACGGCTATTCGTACAAGGTATGGACACTATGAATTTATAGTGATGCCATTTGGCCTTACTAATTCCCCTGCTATCTTCATGGATCTAATGAATAGAGTCTTTAGAAACTGTCTTGATCAGTTTGTGGTAGTCTTTATAGATGATATTCTTGTCTATTCAAATAGCATGGAAGAACATGAAGATCACTTGATAATTGTAATGAAGTCCCTGAGAAAGGAGAATATTTATGCCAAATTTACCAAGTGTGAATTTTGGATTCAAAAAGATGCATTTTTTGGTCACATAATCTCAAAATAGGGGATATCTATAGATCCAGCAAAAACAGAGGTTATTGAAAGATGGTCGAGACCAATAGAAATAACTGAGATCTGAATATTTCTTGGTTTGGATGGATATTATCGATGTTTTGTGAAGGATTTATCACGATTATCTAATTCACTCACCAGGTTGAATCGAAAAGAAGTTAAGTTCGTGTGGATGGAGGAGTGTGAAGAGAATTTCAAGGAGTTGAAAAGAAGGGTATCTAGTGCACCTATGCTCACACAGCCTTGTATTGGAGAAAGGATTGTGATCTACAGTGATGCATCCAAGAAGGGTTTTGGGTGTGTTCTCATGAAAAATGATATGGTGATAGCTTATGCCTCACGACAGTTGAAAATCCATGAGAAAAATTACCCAACTAATAATTTGGAGTTAGCTGCGGTAATCTTTTCATTAATGATTTAGAGGCATTATCTTTATGGTGAATGGTGTGATATTTATACTGATCATAAAAGTTTAAAGAATATTTTCACATAAAAGGAGATGAATATGCGCCAAAGATTATTGTTGGAAAAGATAAAGGATTATGACTGTTCAATTAATTATCACCGTAGGAAAGAAGACAAGGTGGCAGATTCAATAAGTCAACAAGACCATGCTAGCTTATCCATGATGAGGATAACAAAAGATCCAATATTTATGGATTTACAAAGTATGGATCATTGAATTATAATGGAAGGGGAAAAAGAATATTTTTGTCAAATGAATGATCAACCATCTATGCATGTTATGATTAAAGAGGCACAAAAAGAAGATATAGATTTTCAAAAGAAGGTGAGAAATGTTCCTGAATTTAACCTTGATTTGGATGGGATAATAAGGTTCAGGAATCGGGTTTGTTTTCCTCCCATCCCAGAATAAAAGAAGGAGCTGCTGGATGTGGCTCATAGTTCTTCATTCTCTATTCATCATGGAAGCATGAAGATGTATAGGGACCTGAAATAGTACTTCTCATGGGATGGGATGAAAATAGATGTTGCTGAATATGTCACTCGATGCTTGGATTATAGCATGTTAATGTTGAGAGACAGAAGTCTAAGGGGATGTTACAACCATTACCTATACCTGAATGGAAATGGGAAAACATCACTATGGACATTGTCACTGGACTTCCTAAAACATCCAAAGGCAATAATGATATTTGGGTCATATTTGATCGTCTTACGAAGTCGGAACACTTCATTTCTATTAGATAAGTTTTCTCTCTAGATAAACTTTCTAGGATAAATGTAAAGGAAGTGGTAATATTTCATGGAGTACCACTTTCCATTATATCTGATCGGGATCTGATGTTTACCTCAATGTTCTGGCGAAGTCTTCAGCATACTCTAGATATAGAGTTGAGTTTCAGCATTGCTTATCATCCTCAGACAGATGGTCAGTCTAATAGAACAATTAAAACACTAGAAGACAAGTTGAGAGATTTCTCTATAGATTTCAACGGTGGTTGGGATCAACACCTCCCTTTGGTGGAATTTTCATATAATAACAACTTTCACTCTAGCATTCAGATGGATCCTTATGAAGCTTTCTATGGGAAGAAATACCGAACTACAACTTGCTGGGATGAAGTTGGGGAAATAAAGCTATTAAGACCTAATATTGTTGATGATATGGCAGAAAAGGTCAGATCTATTCAACAACACAAAATAGTAGCTCAGAGTTGAAAAAAAAGTTATACCTACAACCGATGAAAAGACCTAGACTTTGAAGTCGATGATAAAGTGTTCTTACGAAAATATCCTTGGAAGAGAGTAATGATATTTGGAAAGAAGGGAATGTTGAGCCCTAGGTGTATCGGTCCTTTCAAAATATTGGATCGTGTTGGGAAGGTATCTTATCGATTAGCGCTTCTACAAAATCTCTCTGAAGTTCACGATGTGTTCCATGTATCTCTCCTGAGAAAGTACATACCTGATCTTTCACATATACTCAGCTCCGAATTTGTATTGCTGGAGAAAGATATTTCTTATAAAGAATAGCCAATAGAGATTCTGGATCATAGAGAAAAAGTTCTACAGAACAAGACCACTCTCTTTGTTAATGTTTTTTGGAGGCACCACCAATTTGAAAAAGGTGCATGGGAGCTTGAGGATATGATGAGGGAGAGGTATCCTCATCTGTTTGTTACGAAGTGATGAATTTCGAGGGCGAAATTAGTTTTAAGGTGGATAGAATGTAACACCCTGATATATTATGAGAATTTTTTTTATGTCTTTTGTTATATGTAACATCAAAGGAATCTTTCATGACACACAACACTAACTTGGCTTGCGTTACACGCAATCACGACCTTCCTCGATAGCGTGTGTAGTACGTAATACCGAGTTCCACTAAACAATGATATATTATTATAATATAATAAACTAGCCATTATGAATAGTATTAACTGAATTTCAAATTTTATAAAATTATTATTCATCTTAAATATTTTCTAGAGTAATGTTATGAGAACAAAATAATTTTTTCGGGTAAAATAATTATTTAAAAAAAATGCAGTTTTGTCACCTTTTGATGGAGAACCCACTTTAAATCTAGTTTTTGACATGTTTATAAGTTCAATTTGAAAAACAATAATTCATATTTTTAATCAAGATATAAAAATTTACTTTGGATAAAGTTTTCATATTATTCTGATAACTTTCATATTTTAATTAATAGTAAAAACACACTATATTTTAATTAAAAACAATTTTTTTCATCGTAATAATTTATATTGATAAATTATAATATTGAATGGTTTGAAAGAATAAATAGAATATATTTTTACCATTTAATACAATTTATGTCATTAGCATTAATTTTACATTGAATTCATAGGTAAAAACATTTCAATCTTTGGCATTGTTTTAACTTTTAAAAGATATTTGCTTAACAACAGGATTAATTTTAAATTAATTACTGCAACTTCTGTGTTTAGAATTTTGAAAATGGATTCCATATTTGGATTCAGTGGGTCCAAATAATGTTAATAGCTTAATTTTGTTTTTTTTGAGATGATGAATAGTAACTATGGTAATTTTTATTTACTCTAGTTAAATGTAAATCCGGTAATTAAGGGTAAATATTAGATTATAAAATTATCCTAACACTTGCTAAAATTCTATTGGATGAATAATAGTCGACCCATATCACCTAAGGGTTGGAATAAATTCATTTCATGGAATTTTGACAATGAAATAATATAATTATTATTAAAACCATAGAAAGTGAAAACATGTCACTCTCTTAAATATTATATGGATAATAATTTTAATTTAGTGATAAAATTCATAGAACATAAAACATTAATAATCTGCAGAAAAATAATAAAACTATCCACATCATATGAATTTATTTATAATTTTCAAGGATTAAATAATTATCATTAATTATGACACAATAGTGATGTTGAAATTATTTTATTGTTTGAAATATCAAATAAATGATTATAAAAGTATTAAAATAAATATTATATGAACTATTTAATGTGATCCACTAATTTTCTAGAAAAAAATGACATGTAATGAATCTATTAGATATTTTAGTTCGAACATAACTTCTGTATATATTTTGTTTAAACTCAAATAAATGAATAGTGTCAAAATTGACACTACTATTAATTTATAGAAATTACATATTATAACTTTTTTTAAAAATCACAAAATATTTAAAAATTGTAAATTAAAATATATATGATCTAAAATGTAATAAAGTATACAATTATGGAAAATTCACAACATATATGTAATTATTTATAATGATTTAAAATTTAGAATATTATTACCACAAATAAAATTATGTTGATTATATAAGGATAAATCATGTGGATAATGTTTAAAATAAATTCCCAACTTGTCAGAATTTTTTTGGCTGATGTGATTACAACCCTATGTAATCTAATATTATGATTTGAGTCATTTTTGGAGGGTTTTAAGTGGGTTTGGATATTATTATAATTTAATATTTCTTATAATTCCAAAGGTGCCCCTCTCCTCCCTTATAAAAGGCCACCTCATCCCTCTCCTCCTCACACCACTTGGAGCCATCAAGCTCCTTAAAAATGTGCCAATTGCTCTTATAAACTACTCTAGAAACATCCTAGAGGTCCTTTTCCTCTTCAAATACCAATACTAGTGCCCTAAGATGTGATTTCAAAGAGGCGTGTCGAAGAAGTGGTAATATCCGTTACCAATTCGTTCAAATTTAATTCTTCTTCTACTTATTCTTCTTTAGTTTTTTCCATATGAAGTAATAACATCAGTATCACTCATATACTGATATGTTATTAAAAATATGAAACAACCTTATTTCACATTCTATCCATCCTATGGAAAACGAAATCACCGCGCATGCGTACGTACGGAATACCGTCTCAACGCCGTTGTGTAATCTGTTTTCCACCACCACCATACATGGATGGATATAAATGTGTAAACAATATCTATATATGGTTACTTTAATGTGATATTAAATCTAAAATAGTATAAATAAAATTCAATACAATTCCACGATCCTAGGAATGATATCACTGCTCGTGCGTACGTACGACCTACCATCTACACTATGTGATGTGACTCGTCCTACATGATCGTCATTGAATAATGATTATATAAATGAATTTAATGAGTAAATATGATATATATTACACTAATACAATTATGGTAATGAGGTATCTATAACCTAAAAATATGAATAAGAATTTATTCGACAAAACACGCATAAGATCATAATCCCTAAACACTCAAATAACAAGTAGCAATGAAATATTTCAAATATGAAGCTAAGAATATGACCATATATGATATCATCAAAATGAGTATGATTCTAGAATTAGTTAGTGACATTATTTAAATCATTATATAGGAGTTTTGGAGACGTACAAATCATATCAGACCTAATGTAATGGAAAATCTCGCAATCTCATTTTTATCCAAGATTGATTCTACTTTAGAATTTACTAGGGAATATTTTTCATCCACATCCATGTTTCCTCAATATGTAATAATATTTCTATCCTCCTACAATAGTCTAAATCCAATTTTACCAATTTGTATGTTTTTATTAAAAGTTATGAAAGTAATCTTTCGGCTTTTTTAGTGCAAGGAACTGTTTTCAATTATCCAGCCAAAGTACGAGAAGAATGTTTATTTAACGTATATGTAATTAATGGATTTTTATGATTTCATAGAAAATTATTTCCATGAAGAATCTTTTACAAGTTTTGAAGATTTTTTTATTCAACTTAATTTAGATTAAAATTTTAAGACACCTTAAAAATGGAAAAAATGTTTTTGAAGTAGAAAGGATATTTTCCTCAATAATGGAGTCCAAGTGTTTTATCAAAATAATTTTCCATCTATTCTAATATAGGGTTCTGTTTATATCCCTATTTTTAAATATATTTGATTATGTTATGATAGAATTAATTTTATGATGTCTTTTTATCTTTTATGGATTATTTTATGATGGCATGATGTTTAAGAATCCCATTTTTATTACATGGGTTTTGCTATGATGTATGATTTATGATTTTGTGGCACACATAAGAATGGTTTCATTATGATATGGGTGGGACCTATATCTCCCTCCATTGCATTGGTTAAATAATTAAATCACATGAGATAGACATGGCTGGAATGGAAGGTTAATCTGGTTTACTGAAACAGGACTGAAACGAGGAGTGAACTCGGTTCAGAAATGGACTTTTTCTGCGATGATTGTCATGGAAATGAGTCTTGACAAAAATGATATAATTTTCTATGATTATGTTTGTATTCTACAATTTTTCATGTTTTATGTTATGATTATTTGTATTAATTTTCACCACTATGATTTATCCCATTTTATGATATTATGATCTTTTTTGTAGGTTATGATATTCAAAATTATATGTTCTTATGAATATGATATGATTGATATTTCTTTTTTCACCCTTAGTGAGCAATTGAGCTCACCCATTTGAATGTTTTCGTTTCCCCAGGTTAGGAATAAGGGTATTAATTAGGATATGCCAAAAAGGGAGTCTAGATATGAGGAAATAAATGGGATCCAACATAGATGATTTATGAACTAGTTGTTTATTTTTCCCAGTTTCTAAAGACACTATACCTACACAGTCCTTTCAGGGTTTTGTTATGTGTTGTAATAAGTGTGCTTCAATTTTTAAGTAATAACAATGTATGTAAAGTATTGGTCGTTATATAGATGGAAACAAATGATATGCTGATACAGAAATACTAGAGAACAACTCAAAGCAGGCGGATAAGTTATGTGGACAATAGGAGGAAGGATCTATCTTTTGAGGTAGGTTATCATGTCTTCCTAAAAGTTTCACCATGGAAAAGTGTGATGCGATTTTGTTAGAATGGAAATATGAGTCTAAGGTTTATTGGACCTTATGAAATCATGAATAAATTTGGATCAATTGCATACAAAGTGGCATTACCTCCATGTTTGTCCCATGTACATAATGTTTTTAATGTTTCAATGTTGAGAATTTATATCCCAGATCCATCTCATGTTTTGAGTCCAGAGGTAGTTCAGCTGTAAAAAACTTAATCTTATGAGGAACAAATGGTCCAGATTCTTTACTATAGAGAGCATGTGTTGTGGATTATGGTGATTCATCAAGTAAAGTTTCTATGGAAAAACCATATAGTTGAAGATGCAACATGGGAATCTGAAAATGCAATGAGAGATAAATACCCCCACTTATTCGATAAGTAATTAAATTCTGGGGACGTAATTTTCTAAAGGGGGGAGGATATAATATCCCAAGTAAGTAAATAATAATACATTTTCATATCTATGTCTATTTATAAATTAGATAGAATTTTAGAGGCTTAAAATGAGAATTAATCCAATCATAAGCAAAGAATACTCTAATATTTTTAAAATGTTGTTTTACCGCCTTATGATGAAAAACCAGTTTTAAATATATCTTTTGACAATATTATAAGCTCTATTTTTCAAAATAAACTTATTCATTAATATTGGGACTATGAAATTTATTTTGGATAATTTTTTGGAATTTTTTTTGACAATGTTAATTTTTTAATGAATAGGGAAAAATACTGCATTTTACTTCAAAACTACCTTTTCATCTAATTTAAATATGTGGATAGATTATGTTTTTAATTCGTTTCAAAGTTTAATTATAATATATTTTTATCATTTAATCCAATGGTGGTTATTATTATTAATTTCACTTTGAAATTGGACATTAACAATTATCAATCTTTTGATTGATATTGTTTCTTAAAAACACTCTATTTGTTTTCACAACGATATTTATTTTTATGTTAATTTCTGAAATTTATGTTTGTGTAATTTGGAAAACTGGATTCCATATTTGGAATCAGAAGTTACTTATTATGAAATTATGAATCTTATGTTTTTTGGACATTATGAATAGTAAAGATGGTAATTATATTTAATTATAGCGATTAATTAGTAACCGCATGGAATCACTTTAGTGTGATAGTGTCCTTTAATCATATTATTTTTAAAGAAAGGGAAATATAACCGAAGTATGTATCACCTAAGTAATGAAATTTTAATTATGTTTACATAAATTATCTCTTAGACTATATATAGTCATTGGAAAGAAAAATAGAGTTCCTATATCATGGTATTTTTTATAATTTTTAGACATTTAATAAATAAATTTATTTATGACACCATGATGAAGCAGTGATTACCTCATTAATGAATGACTTAAATAAAATTAAAAGATAAGGTAAAATATAAGACTTAAACTTTTTTAAAACCTATTGTATGGGTGTATTTCTAACCCCTATAACCTTATCGTTGGAATATAACATTTTGGGACCTTTATAATCCGAAAATAATTTCATAATAAAGTATCATTTCCTGACCTTTCAAGAGTGCCCCTCCTCCCTCTTATAAAAGGCCCCCCACCTCTACCCCCTTACCCACACCTCTCAAGCCATTGGATCATCCAACATCTACTCGTATTATCTATCCACATCCCTCTATCAATCCTACAAGCCTCACATTGGGCATAACCCTTCCCAAGGAAGCATTTGGCTCAAATCAAAAAGAGTTACCCGATTTAGAAGTAATGTCTTCTCTCGAGTTTCTTCCTTTTATTATTCCTTATTCACTCCCCATAATATTATTATTAATTTATTACATAACAACACTAGTATGCTCAATATACTAGGATGTTTTATGATAATGATTTGATTTACACTTACACACACCTCCATCTAATGGTTAAAGAACATACTGTTTCTGTGGGTGGAGAATTACTACCTCACGAAACGATGATTGTTCAATCTTCTTTTAACACCTATCATGGTTTCCATTAAGATGTAACTGTATTTATATATGATATATATTATTTTTATTTTATTTTTGATTCTGTATTTTTTTATATATAGAAGAACATTATGGTTTCCATTATGTGTAAACACGATAATTTCATTTGAGGAAGTGTGGACTATCTCCCCCTCAATGTGATATGACTCATCCATACCATATGTGGTATGTATAAATGATAGGTTTAATGATATTATATATGATACAACATAGGAATTATAATACTACTAAGTATCACTATGTTTTATTTCCAATAAATGTGAAATATAAATGGAAGTAGCGTTAATGCGTACGTACGGATTACCGTCTCCATGAACGGTGCATTTAATTTTTTACCTCTAAATGTTATGTACTATTATAAATACATGTATATTCTGAATATATATGATATCTAAATCATGAATATCATTCTGTATATAATGAACCTTTGACCACATGAACATCATGTAATTATAAGAAGTCCATTTTTGACTCAAGTACCAAATATCAACAAAATGAACATTATTAACTTAAATGATTACATAATGTTTATAACATGGTACTAAGTGATATAAAAGGAATAATAAAGTTGAAAAAGGTTCTTACGCAAGTAGAAATTAACTTCATTTTTTTATTCAAGATATAAAAGAACGATCGAGTCAATTCGGACATGTGGTAAGGCACTTCTTGTCCGTCTCCTTTCATTGAGGGATTTTTTTTCTTTATAAAAGAATTTCTTTTATACGCTATATAAACACATTTAACTATTCATTTCATTAAAAAGGGAATATTTTTATACGAAGAGTATTACTAAATGAAAAAAGGAATGTGTCATTTAACGTATGCGGTGACAACGACATTTCTGCCGCCACGAGTATTATTTGATCTTTGGATTCCACAACAAGCCGTAATGTTTTTAAAAGAAAATAAATTCCATATAATCTAGTATGTATTTAGGTATTGAAAATGGGTTTGATGATGGATTTGTTATATCATTACATTTAAGTGATATATTTTGATTGAAATGTGGAAATGTTTTCTTTACACTATATTTATTATATATCTTATTATTTTATAATGGTGCATGGAAATTTGACGGGTGGTTACGTGATAAACAAAATGAAGTGTGGTTCCGTGAATACCAGGATGGGTGGTTACGCTATATCCTCCAATGCATTGGATTTGGAAGCCATCCTTATGGATATTCCATTTAGTGACATATGTGGAAGTCGACTGTATTGTTATTCCATTTAAGTATATTTATGTTCTATGTTGCGATTATATGTTATGTGTTCATTATATGGGTAATATTTTGGTTAAAAAAGGTTAAGTAGTGATCTTTTATTCATCGAAGAGTAATTACTACATCAAAAATGTGAAAAGTGTTACTTATGATAATGTATTCATGGTTTACTTGCTGTTTTGAAAAACTAATAGTTTCATTCATTGTGTATTCCTTACTGAGATTTTTATGCTCATCCCATGTTTTGGAAAAAAATTTCAAATGACATAATGTGGAATAGTGTCAAGGATGGGATCATGGAATTTCATGCTATCTAAAACATGGAACTGGACATAAATGTTTTTAGAGTTTATATTTTATGAAAAAAATGGAAACTGATTAGAAGTGTTTACATAGTAACTTTTGAGATGTAATAGTTCTGGGATAATTCTCTAAAACACTATACCTGCAAAGATCTTCAATGTGAATTATTCAATAAATTCAATATTAAGTAATGTTTTAAGGCTGAGTTTTTATAAAGTATGGGATCAGGTTATTAATTTAATTATTAATGAAATGATACATATAATGTGTCTACCATGAGAAATCACAAGATTGGATTTGGTTAGAGCCTTACACATTATTGATTGGGTTTGTTATGAATCTGTTGATCAACTTTTTTATAAGAGATGTGACTTACAAGCCAGGTCCTAAGACTTATTTATTTAAATGAGATTGGACAAACTATTTATTTTAGGACATCCAACTAAAATTGATGTAGGTAATAGAGGATGGGTGTCCATGAGAACCTAGCGCTTTATGGGATTATTAATTTTAGAACTTCCTTTACATATTATATTACTGCATGCATACTGTTATAATTATATACTCACTAACTAAATGATATTAGACATAGTTGGTGGTGTCCTACTAGGATTTTGTCTCGCACCATACTTAGGAAACTTTTGGTACCCATGAATATTTTTTGAGTGCTGGTATGGACAAGGGAATGTTCTATTCTAAATATTTTCAATTACACCATAGGATTAGTGGAGCATGGAACAAAGAAGAGACTCATGATTCTAGATTGGGTAATATATTTCCTTTTTTGTATTTTGTTAGATGTATTATAACAATTTATTAAACCTATTTTGGATACATTATAGAAGCATGACATGATCATCATTATATATGATATTTCTTATGGAATAGGAATTTATATTTTTTATTGCATGCTATATACTACATGATTGATTTATTACTTCATATATTGATTATATGTTTCTATCACAATGTTACACTTTGAAAAGAGGACATCATCTCTAAATAGAAACAACCTAGTTTCTCACTACCATACACTAGAATCTGGTGTTTGGGGAGATGCACCTAAGGCCATGTAGCCAACCTATCTTGGGGAATCATTCAGTGGAATCTTTGTCGTGGTTGTTACAATGTAGTATCGGAGCTAATTATTTTCTAGGTTTCATTCATATTTTGGGATAATAGAAGTGAATATAGATGAATATGAATTTGATAACATGTTTTATCTAGTTATATCTAGAACACCTAAAAGATATTCCAAATTTTATTAAATTTGAATTGTTTTTTTCTAGATTTTGGCTATTTTAGTTTATTTGATTCCACCATTTGGTGGCACAGTTGAATTTTTATGTTTTACATGATATAATTTTAGGTTATACTTTGTTGAAACCCAATGATATGAGGGTATTCCATCTCATGCATATTTATATGAATTTTTAGGAACCTCATTCTATAAATTATTTCATTCTATAAATGATGTCGTACTTGTTCATTAGATATTGTGATTCTTTTCATGGAAGATATAATTGTAGTTTTATATATATTCTATATTGTGAATAGATAAAAATGGTAAATACATAGATTAAATACCATAACCAAAATTTTTATAACTTATTAGGATATAGAAGGCACCTTAACAACCAATTTTGTCATGTTGAGTCATCTTCCAAAAGATTCATGAATTGGAATGTGTTATGCTATGGATTTTGGGGATTCCATATTTTAGTTCATGAGGTGTATGTGACATTATGTATAAATATTTAGTGAACCAATTTGTTAAAAATTATTAAATTCAATGTGATATAATAGAAATGAAAATTAAAATGAAATTTATATTGAAATGTGAAATAGATAAATTAACATACACCTAGATTTTGGGTTGGAAGTAGGTAGTGACTCTAGTGAAATTGTGACTATTTATTTTTACCATTCCGGGATTTTCTAGAATGTTGAGTTTTATGACCTAGTTATTTGAAGGATTTGACCCATCCTACAATTTCATCAATGAAAATTAATATCTTTATTCTCTATTAAATGTATTTGGATTTGTAGATATATTCCACCAAACCAACCTCCTTTTATATTCCAGGAGGGTGACGTAAGACATACTGCATAGGTGTTGGGACATAGGCTTCTATTGGATCTTACTATTGTTCTTGCTATAGCACTGGCCGTTTTACAAGACACAAGTGCCACGATATAGTTCCATGAGGTATTTTTCCACTTCATGAAGAATGTTTTGGGAGCACAACATCCTACATCATCTATGGATGAGATGTCGTATCTAATTTAACACTATATTTCAACAACATTATTAGGGTATGGACATCCGTAAGATACATAGTCTTGGATAGAGTACATACTATTTATATATAAGCATATAAAGACACCTTTTGATATTAGGGTAAATCTCACTTCTTATTTTCTACGTGATTCCACCAAATTATGATCTTTTTTTATTAAGTAGATAGAACAATGTCAAGAGAGAACATAGAGGAATGTTAATGTGGATTTCAATGATTACTTCTATCCAGAAATGTTGTGGGATTATAGAGCCTAATAGTTCATGCACATAGAGCATGTAGGTTTATTAGTTATGGATTATTCATCCCATTTAAAGAACTCAAGTGATTCACACCAATCCTTATAGATGAAGAGTTATAAATTTTTTAGTTATTTTACCATGGCATCATGGATGAAATTAGATCACAAGTGAATTTATTTTTTTAGAAAACCATTTCTGGAATAGTTAATCATGTTTTTATCACATAGCAAAACCTGAGAGAGGCTAAGGGTACAATATGGGGCAGGTGGGAACCTAGATCTAGTACCAAATCGACCAGTAGAATGAAACATCATATTTAACTTCTTCAGGGTGATATTAGTTTGCAAATATCATAACCAAGTATCTAGTTGAGGTTCCACCAGTGTAGTAGACTTTGATATATAGTACCTCAGTGCATGTAATACCAAGTTTTTAACATCCCAAGTAACTAAATAATAATTTATTTTCATATAAATGTATATTTATGAAATAGATAGTGTTTTAGAGGCTTAAAATGAGAATAAATCCAATATTAAGCATAAAATACTCTAATTTTTTTAAAAGATTCTTTTATAACCTTTTGATGATGAATAATTTTTAAATATATATTTGGACAATTTTATAAGCTCTATTTTTAAAATAATCATATTATTTAGAGTTGGGACATTGAAATTTTCTTTGGATACATTTTTGGTACTTTTGTGAAAGTGTTCATTTTTTACTGAATAGTGAAAAATACTGCATTTTACTTCAAAACTGTTTTTTCATATAATTTAATCATATGGATAAATTATCTTTTTAATTGGTTTTAAAGTTTAATTATAATATATTTTTACCACTTAATCCAATATTGGTCATTGTAATTAATTTCACTTTAGAATTGGGTATAAACAAGTGTCAAACTTTTGATAGATATTGTTTAAAAAAACACACTATTTGTTTTGACAATGAGAATTGTTTTTAAATTAATTACTGCAATTTCTGTGTTTGTAATTTCTTAAAATGGATTCCATATTTTGAATCATAAGCTCCAAATTATGTAATTAATAATCTTTTGTTTTTGGACATTATGAATAGTAACGACAGTAATTATCTTTAATTATCGTGATTAATTAGTAATCGGGTAGTAAAGTGTAATAAAATAATATCATAATAATATAAAATGACCCCAAAATGTGTCCTAATGATAATTTTTGTCTCATGGACGACCATGGGATGCCTTTTTCCAACTATGGGACCCCATGGAATCACTTTTGTGTGATAATGACATTTTATCATTTTATTTTTAATGAATGGAAAATATAACAAAAGTATGGTACAACTAAGTAAAAAAATTAATATTGTCTAAATAAATGTTCTCTTAGTCTATGAATATTCATTGGAAAGCTAAAAATATTTCATAAATCATTGCATTTTTTTATAATTTTTAGAAATTAAAATCATAATTTTATTTATGACACCATGATGATGTAGTGATTACCTCATTAATGAACAATTTAAATAAAATGAAAAGTTAATGTAAAATATAAGAATTATAGTTTTCAAAATCATATTGGATAGGTGGATTTTGAACCCTTATCACCGTCTCCTCGAAATATTTAATTGTGGGACCCTTAAAATTCGAAAATCATTTTACAATAAAGTAACATTTCAAGACATTCCAAGAGTGCCCCTCCTCTCTCTTATAAAATGCCTCCACCTGTACCCCCTTACCCACACTTCTCAAGCCATTGGACCAGCCAACCTATACTCATATTATCACTCCTAATCCCTCTCTTCATCTTAGAATTCTTACCTTAGGCAGAAAGCTCTTAAAAAACCCTCTTGGTTCAAACCAAGGGGAGTTACCCGATTTAAATGTAATGTCTTTTATTATGTCCTTTTGTTTTATTTTTGTTCTCCAACCCCCAAAAATCTTTTCTTCCTCCCTTTTTTAAGAAGAATAGTATATTAAATATACTAGGATGTTGTTATGATAAGGATTTGATTTACACTTACACAAACCTCCGTCTAATGGTTAAAGAACATACTGTTTCTATGGGTGGTGAATTAATCCCTCACGAAACGATGATTGTTCAATCTTCTTTTAACACATTTCATGGTGGCCATTAAGATGTCACTATATTTATATATGATATATATTATGTTTATTTTTTCCTTATGATTCTGTATTTTTTATATATGGCATACCATTATGGTTTCCCTTATGGGCAAACGTGATAATTTCATTTTAGGAAGTGCGGATTACCGCCCCCTCAAAGTGATTTGTATCGTTAATGCCATATGTGGGACGTATAAACGATGGTTTTAATTCTATTAAATATGATATTATACTGGAATTATAATATACCTTTATATCATTATGATTTCATTCCATTAAATATGAAATATAAATTAAATTAGCGTTCATGCGTACGTACGACTTATCGTCTCCATGAACGGTGCATTTCATTTCCGACCTCTAAATGTTATTTAATATTATAAATGCGTTTATATACTGGATATATATGATATATATGATATCTACATCATGGATATAATTCTGGATATAATGGATATTTTACCACATGAACAACTTGTAATTATAAGATGTTTATTTTTGACTCAAGTACCAAAGATCGAAAAAACGACCGTTATTGTCTTAAATAATTAATTAATTTTCATAACATGGTAATAAGTGATATAAAAGGAATAATGAACTTGAAGAAGGTTCTTAAGAATGTTAAAATTAACTCTAGTTTATTATTCAGAAGATTAGAGAATGATTGTGTCAAGTCGGGCACGAGGTAAGGGACTTCGTCTCAATCTCCTTTCATTGAGGAATCTTTTTTCTTATAGACAACTTTTTTTATACGGTGTATAAACTCCATTGAATTTTTCTCTTATTCAATCAGAATATTTTTATACGAATCATTTTTCTAAACGAAAAATAGATTGTTTTTGTCTTATGTATACGGTGACAACGACTTTTCCACCGTCGTGACCATTATTTGAGCTTCGGATTCCTTTACAAGCCATAACTTTTTTAAAAATGAAAAATAAATATCATCTTTTACTTTTTTTTATTTTGGTACTGAAAATGTTATTGATAGTGTTTTGATTATATCAATGTTTTTTTGATATCTTGTGATTGAAACGTGTAAGTGTTATGTTTCCTTTATGCATGTTTTATGTGATACAATTATGTTATGGTTCTTGGGCATTATTTATGAAGACGGGTGGTTCTATGAAAAACTAAGGGAGGGTGATCCCGATATAGCTCTCCAATGCATTGAGTAACATGAAGTAGTTAAACACTAAGGTTTATCCGAAGAGATTTAGGGAATATACTGTAATGGGTATTCCAAACGTAACCATGACGGTTACTCCCTATGTAAGAATGTTATAAAAGAATCAAGTTACCTTTATATCTTGTGATTTCTATGAGTTATTCATAAATCTTATGATTTCATGAGGTATGTTATAGTGCTTATTTTTTATAAGTAATGTATTATTTCATTGATTATTATGTATACATGGACTAATGTTTTTATTTCTGTATTTTTATATCCTTTACTGAGATTTTTATGCTCATCCCATGTTTTTGAAATGTTTTTAACAGGTCTGGGGAAAGGTATATGATGTAATGATAGTGTCAAGGGAGTGTCAAGAAAGAATCCATGTTTTATTTTAAATATGTTTCCTTGATGGGACAAAATGAATACTGTCTTTTATGTAACCAACTTGTTTAAATGCAACAAATGATTTATTAATCTAATTCTCTAAAACTCTAAACCTGAAAAGATCCTCATTGTTTATTCTTGTAATAACTGAAGATTATGAAATGGTTAAGGTTGGGGCCTTATAGTTGGTATCAAAGGCCAGTTTAGATAACTATAGAAGTTAGAATTATATTAAATGATTATCCAAATATATATTTTTTATGGTCAAATTGAAATGATACCGCATTTGGAGATTACCATGTTTCTTAATCTAACACTTGTTTGTTCAGAATGGTTTTCCACATAGGAAACTGGGAAGCACTGCTAGGAAGGCATACAGAAGGAAATGACCTTTCGAATCAGTATCCTGAGTTGGATGGAATTGGAACTGAATAGTTTGTTGCAGAAATGACACAGTTGTCTCAAGCGATAAATGTTGGTGGTATCCACGGACGAGATCATCCAGATCATGCGCAGAGGAACATGTCGGTAGTGGAATATTTCATGAGGCAACATCCCCCGTCATTTAAAGGATCATCTGACCTTGTGATAGCTGAAGGGTGGATTAAAGCACTATAGAATAATTTCAATTTCATGGGGTGTTCATACAATCAAAAGGTTAGTCTTGTTGTTTACCGTTTGGAGGGTAAAGCAGATCTGTTGTGGTCGATGGTTAAAAATATTTGAGACGCTGTTGAGATTGATCCTCTTGACAAGGATTAATTCAAAGGTATGTTTATTAAGAAATATATTCCTAAGGTTGTTTGACTTTGTATGTAAAAACTATTCTTGGAATTGAGGATAGATGCTGACTCAGTGGCTTCATATGAAGAAACGTTCACTTGATTGGCAAGGTATGATACAAATTTTATCTGATACCTTGATAGTAAAATCAATCATTTTTACTCACGATTAAAGCCAAAATATCAAAGGTAATTAGCTTCACACTAGTTAAAAAGTTATTAAAAGCCTGTTCGATGTGCTGAGAAGGTGGAAATAGAGTTTTTCGATGATCAAGTTTTCTATAACAACCAATAGAAGAAGAGACTGAGGTGGCATGAGAAAGAGAAAAATCCTTCAAAAACGTCTGATGGTAAGAAAAATATGTTTTCAGTTTGTGATAAATGTGGTAAAAAGACTACTGGGGAATGTATTTTGATTTCGAGAAAGTTCTACTGATGTGGTAAGATTGGACATAAGGCTAGTGATTGCACTGAAAAAGATCAGGGTGATGGTAAGACCAAATATGATTTATAGTTAGTGAACTGTTTCATGTGCAATAAGATGGGTCATTATGGAAACGAGTGTTCGACAAAGAGCATAAATGATGGGATGTAGTCAGACTACAAGATGAAGGGTGTGGTGAAATCCTTTGCAACTACATCAGCAGATGTTGGGCCTTCAAATGAAGTGGTATCAGGTACATTTTTTGCCTTTTCAGATTATGCCAAGGTGTTGTTTGATTCAGGGTATACACAATTTTAATCTCTGAAATATTTTCTAGTAAATTGGGAATTCTATCTCAAGAAATGACTCTTGAACTTGTGGTAAAAGCACCTGGGGGAAATGGTGAGGCAAAAAGAATTTATAAGAATTTTCCTATCATTATTCATGGAAGGAACCTAATTTCAAACCATATTGTTTTACCTCTATTAGAGTTTGAAGTTATCCGGGTTATGGATTGGCTCTCTGTTTACCATGGTAAGATTGATTGTAGAGATAAAGAATTTTCTTTTCAGAAAGACTTTTTTTTTGTGTACAATCATGGACCCTTAATGTTGATAACATATCAAGAGGTTGAGAAATTTGTAAAAGATGGAAATTATTGTTACCTTGCACATATTGTTGAAAAAAAAGAATCCGTTCAGATTAATAATGTGCCAGTGGTAAATGAGTATCCTGGTGTTTTTCTAGATGAGTGTCCTGGAATAATACCAGATTAGGAAGTTGAATTTACTATTGACATATTTACTGATGCTAATACAACTTCAAAACCCCATTATCAAATGGCTCAAATTTAACTTTTGGAGTTGAATGAGAAATTAAAAGATTTATTAGAGAAAAGTTTCATTCAACCTCGCACATCACCATGGGGTGCTCCTATCTTATTTTTTAAAAAGAATGATGGTTCAATGAGACTTTACATTTATTATAGAGCCTTGAATAACATCACTATTATGAAAAAATATCCTTTGCCTCATATCGATGATTTATTTGATCAGCTCCGTGGTGCTCAGTATTTTTCAATGATTGACCTATGATCGGGGTACAATCAGGTGAAGGTAAAGGAAGAATTTATTCGGAGGACATCGTTTCTTACATGATATGGCCATTATGAATTTGTAGGTATTCCTTTTGAGTTAACCAATGCACCTACTGTATTCGTGGACCTTATAAATAGAATTTTCCCTGAGTTCTTTGATATGTTTGAGGTTGTTTTCATTGATGATATTTTGGTGTTTTATAAAAGTAAAGAGGAGAATGAAATTCATTTAAGGGTTATTTTTCAAACCATAAAAGACAAGAAATTGTATGGGAAATTCATAAAGTTTGACATTTGGTTGCAAATTTTTTTCCCTGGGTCACATTCTTTCTAAAGATGCAATAATTGTTGATCCTGCAAAAAAATGGTTTTTTGAAGAGTGGCCAAGACCAAAAAATGTAACTGAGATTCATAGTTTTCATGGTTTGTATGGCTATTACTGAAGGATTGTTAAAAAATTTCTGGTTTATCTTGTCTAATGAGTAAGTTAACGTGAAAAGGTGTTATGTTTATCTGGACAAAAGAATGTGATGATTGTTTTCAGGAATTGAAAAGAAGATTAGTGAATGCTCCAATTTTGGCACTACCTTCTAGGAATGGTGAGATTGTTATCTACAATGATTCTTCATTGAAAGGAAATGGTTGCGTCTTAATGCAGAATGTTCAGGTAATTGCTTATGCTTCATGTCAGTTGAACATTCATGAGGCAAATTACCCTACACATGTCTGGAATTAGCTGATGTTTTTTCTCTTTAGAAATTTGGAGGCAACATTTTTATAGTGTAAAGTGTGAAATATAGTATGATCCCAAATGTTTAAAGTATATATTCACTTAAAAATAATTGAACATGTGACAGAGGATATGGCTATAATTAATCAAGTATTATGATTGTACAATTCATTACAACTAGGAAAAGAAAATAAAGTGGCTGATGCTTTGAGTCGAAAAAGTAATGATTCATTAACCATGTTATATTTGGAACATGATCCTTTGGTTAAGGATTTGATGAACATTGGCATAGAAGTTATTGGTGCAAGATGTTCTTTTATTTTGGTTCAGGTATCAGTGAAATCTTCTTTATCAGACAGAATTTACAAAGCACAGAAGTAAGACTTGAGTTGAAGAAAATGGTAGAACTGGTTCAGAAGGGTATGTTACCTGAATTCAACATTGATAATGATTGTGTTTTTAGATTTGGAAGAGATTGTGTGTGCCTTGTGATTCACAGTTGAAGAGAGAGTTGTTATATGAAACTCATAGTTCTCCATTTTTGAGTTCATCGTGGCAGTACTAAGATGTATAGAGATCTTCGAGAGTATTACGGGTGGGGACGAATGAAAAGAGGTATTACTGATTTTACAGTGAAGTGTTTGGATTTTCAAAATATTAAAGAAGAGCAGAACTTTACGGAAGGGATGCTTCATACTTTACCAGGGCCATAGTGGAAATGGGAGAATATATCCATGGACATCGTTGTGGGGTTACCGAAGACACCACGAGGTAATAATGCAATCTGGGTTGTTGTTGATCGCTCGACTAAATATTCTCATTTCCTTTATATATGAGATAATTTTTCTCTAGATCAACTTTATCATTTGTATCATAAAGAGATAGTTAGGTTACACAGAGTTCCCCTCTCTATTGTATTTAACCATCATCCCAGGATTACTTCTAACTTATGGAAAGTCCATCAGAGGTCGTTGGGTTTTGATTTAAATTTTAGTACAGCTTTTCATCCTCAATCAGATGGGAAGTCAGAATGAAACAATCAGAACATGAAGGATATGCTACATTCTTGTTCGATTGATTATCAGGGAAGTTGGGACCAAAATCTTTCATTTGTTGAGTTTTCTTATAATAACAGTTTTCATTCCAGTATACAGATGGCACCATTTGAGGCATTATATATGAAGTGGTGTCACACTCCAGATTTTTGGGATGAAGTAGGTGAAAGGATGTTTATGGGACCAGAATTGGTAGAAGTGTTGGCAAAAAAAGTTCATCTAACACAAAAACACATGACAACAACTCAGAGCAGGAGGAATAGTTATAAAGAAAACAGGAGGAAGGATCTTTCTTTTGAGGTATGTGATCGTGTCTTCCTCAATATTTCACCATGGAAATGTTTTATGCAATTTGGTAAGAAAGGAAAGATGAGTCAATGGATCATTGGACCATATGAAATTCTGGAGAGAGTCAGATCAGTTGCATACCGAGTGGCTTTACCTCTGAGTTTATCTCAGGTACGTAATGTTTGTCTTGATTAAAAGTCAAGGAAGTACATGCCAGATCCATCTCATGTTTTGAGTCCAGAGGTAGTTCAGCTGGAAGAAAATCTATCATATGAGGAAAAAATTGTCCAGACTCTTGAAAACAGGGATCAAGTGTTGTGGAATAAGTGATTCATCATGTAAAGGTTTTGTGGGAAAACAACATGACTGAAGAGGCAACATGAGAATATGAAAATGCAATGAAGGATAAATACCCCCACTTATTGGATTAGTAACTAAATTGTGGGGAAAAATTTTTCTAAAGGCGGGAAGGATGTTACATCCCATGTATTTAAAGAATAATATATTTTCATATCTATGTTTATTTATCAATTAGATACTGTTTTAGAGGATTAAAAACACAATAAATCCAATATTAAGCATAGAATACTCTAATATTTTTTTAAAGATTGTTTTACCGCCTTTTGATGGTGAACCATTTTTAAATCTATCATTGGACAATTTTATAATCTCTATTTGTAAAAATATACTTAATATTTAGATTAGGGACATTGGAATTTACTTTGGATAAATATTTTGGTATTTTTTGAAATGTTCATTTATTAATGAATAGTGAAAAATAATGCATTTTACATCAAAACTGCATTTTCATCTAGTTTAATTATATGGTTAAATTATCTTTTTAATAGGTTTTAAAGTTAAATAAGAATATATTTTTACAAATTAATCCAATTTTGGTCATTGTAATTAATTTCACGTTGGAATTGGGCATAAACAAGTGTTAAACGTTTAATTTATATTGTTTCAAAAAACCGGCTATTTTTTTGACAATGAGAATTATTTTTATATTAATTTATGCAATTTCTGTGTTTGAAAATTTGTAAAATGGATTCCATATTTGAAATCAGAAGGTCCAAATTATTTAATTAAGAATATTTTGTTATTGGACATTTAGAATAGTAACGACGGTAATTATCTTTAATTATCATGATTAATTAGTAATCGGGTAGTTAAGGGTAATAAAATAATATCATAATAATATAAAATGACACCAAAACGTGTCTTAATGCTACTGGTTGTGTCATGGACGACCATGATATGCCTTGTTCCAACTTTGGGACCCCATTGAATCACTTTTGTGTGATAGTGACATTTTATCATTTTATTTTTAAAGAAAGGAAAATATAACAAAAGTATGTATCATTTAAGTAAAACAATTTTAATTTTGTCTAAATAAATGATCTCTGGGACTATAAATATTCATTGGAAATATAAAAATATTTCCTAAACCATGGTATTTTTTTATAATTTTTAGACATTAAATAAATAAATTTATTTATGACACCATTATAATGTTGTGATTACCTCATTAATGAACGATTTAAATAAAATGAAAAGATAATGTACAATATAAGACTTACAATTGTCAAAAACCTATTATAAGGGTGTATTTCGAACCCTTATCCCCTTATTCTAGACATATATCATTTTAGGGCCTTTAAAATCTGAAAATCATTTTATAATAATGTAACCTTTCAAGACATTCCAAGAGTGCCCCTCCTCTCTCTTTTAAAAGTCCCCCACCTCTACCCCCTTACCCAAACCTATCAAGCCATTGGCTCGGACAAAATATACTCATTGTATCTCTCTACATCCCTCTATTAATTTTATAAGCCTTACCTTAGGCAGAAAGCTCTTCAAGAAACCCTTTTGTTTCAAACCAATGGGAGCTACCCGATTTAAAGGTAATGACTTCTCTTATGTATTTTTTTCTATTTTTCTTCTCCAACCCCCTAAACTATTTTTATTACTCTATTTTGTAACAACACAAGTATATTAATTATACTAGGATTTTGTTATGAGAATTATTTGATTTACACTTACACAAACCTCTTTCTAATGGTTAAATAAAATATTGTTTCTATGAGTGGCGAATTACTGCCTTACGAAACGATGATTGTTCAATATTCATTTAACACCTTTTATGGTGTCCATTAAGACGTCAATCTATTTATATATGATATATATTATTTTTTTGTTTTCTTTATGATTATTTATTTTTCATTTATGGCATACCTTCATGGTTTCCATTATGGGTTAATGCGATAATTTCATTTTTGGAAGTGCGCACTACAGCCCCCACAAAGTGATTTGAATCGTTAAATGCCATATGTGGGACGTATAAAGGATGGAGTTAATGATATTATATTTTATATTATACTGGAATTATAATATACCTTTATATCAATATGATTTCATTCCATTAAATACGAAATAGAAATAAAAGTAGCGTTCATGTGTATGTACGACTTACCGTCTCTTTGAACGGTGCATTTCATTTCTTACCTCTAAATGTTATGTAATGTTATAAATGCAGGTATACACTAGATATATATGATATATATGATATAAAAATCATGAATATAATTCTTTATATAATGGATATTTTACCAAATGAACAACTTGTAATTATACGATGTTTATTTTTGACTCATGTACCAATGATCAAAAAAGAGACCGTTATTAACATAAATAATTACATAATGTTTATAACATGAAAATAAGTGATATAAAAGGAATAATTAACTTGAAAAAGTTTCTTACTCAAGTAGAAATTAACTCTAGATTATTATTCTGGATATTAAAGAATGATCGAGTCAAGTCAGACATGAGGTAAGGGACTTCATCTCTATCTCCATTCATTGAGGCATATTTTGTTTTATACATAACTTTATTTTATATGGTGTATAAACTCTTTTGACGTTTTCTCTTATTAATAAGGAATATTTTTATACAAATCATTTTACTAAATGAATAAAGGGAATGTTTTTGTCTTACGTATGTAGCGACAATGTCTTTCCCGCCACTGTGACCATTATTTGAGTTTCTGCTTCCTCAATAATCCATAACGTCTTTTAAAATAAAAAATAAATACCATGTTTTACTTTTATTTTATTTTGGTATTGAAAATGGTTATGATTATTTATTTATTATATCAATGTGTTTTTTATATCTTGTGATTGAAATTTGGAAATTTTTTGTTTCCATTATGCATGTTTTATGTGATGTGTTTATGTTATGGTTCATGGAAATGTTTTATGAAGACATGTGGTTCCATGATAAACTAAGGGCTGGTGAGACCGCTATAGATCTCCAATGCATTGGATAACGCAAATGAGTTAAACACTAAGGTTTCTCTGAAGAGATTTAGGGAATATACTGTAATGGTTATTCCAAACGTAACCATGGGGGTTACTACCTATGTAAGAATGTTATGAATGCCTCAAGTTACCTTTATGTATTATGATTTCGATGAGTTATTCCTAAATATTATTTTTTTATGAGGTATGTTAAAGTGCTTATGTTTTATGAGTAATGTATGATTTCATTGATTCTTATGTATGCATGGAAAAATGTTTTATTTCCGTATTTTTATATCCATTACTGAGATTTTTAAGCTCATCCAAAGTTTGTTAAATGTTTTTCACAAGTCAAGGGAAAGTTACATGATGTGATGATAGTGTCAAGGAAGTGTCAAGAAAGAATCTATGTTTTATTTTAAATATTTTTCCTTGATGGGGGGAAATTGAAAAATGTCTTTTATGTAACTACCTTGTTTAAATGCAACACATGATTTCTGAATCTAATTCTTTAAAACTCTAAACCCGAAAATATCTTCAATGTGTATTCTTGTAGTAACTCAAGATTAAGTAATGTTTATGTATGGGGCCTTATAATTTTGGGTGGTGACATTGTGGAAAAATTGATCATCCATAATGCTCTTATAAAACTATTCATCTAGTAACTAGTGAAGAGTGGTTAGCAGTTACTCCACATTCATGATCAAGGTCGGAAACATCTTATTATGTGGGTATTTGGAATACAACTCATCAATTAGGCCAAGGTGGTGGTCATGGTCATGGTATCTGTCCCCAGATTTTTAGTAATAGAATAACTGATCTGCTCAGTGTAGCCATGTTGTATAACAAGTATGTGGATCAGGAAAAATATTCATAGCGCAGCCAACCCCTTTGGAGAAGAGTCTCAGACCTTATACATTGAGTGGAACTATTCTAGGTGCCTCTGCATTAGCATATTATATCTTCAGTACAATAACTTCCTATAGATTTAAATATTTTTCCATTGTGGAGATCCTTGGGCTCAGTGTTTAGTGTTATGATGGATATGTAATGATGGGTACATTGTTGGGGATTGTAATGAAGGATGTACTTTAGTGTGGGGAAATCCCCTTGATATTGGAAGGTGTTACATCATGTGGGACCTCTTTTTCTTAGTGATGATAAGATTTTACATAATTCTCTAGATGTATAGGTTGGATAACTTTAATGTTTTCATTAATTTCTATTGCCAAAGCGTCACCCTCACATCACCATAGGGTGGTGTGTTTTTTCTTATGGGTGAATGGGTTTTCTATGTGAGCCGAGATGAACCTAATAATCCTGGTTTGGGTGGGATGACAACCCTGATTTAGTTGTTAATATATGGATGATCATGGAACACATCAGGAATATTTCCTTCAAGTGGATGATATTTTTATAGGAATTTTCATTAATGAATTTTTAGGACTACCTCTAGCTTGAGAGGTAGAGTTTTATATCGAGATAGTTTTAGGAGCCACACATGTATCTATTCATCTTTACTGTACTACAACTACTGAGATAATTGAATTCAAGAGGATGCAATAGGATTTATAGAAAATGTGGTTTATCTTACCACGTACCACTCTATGGGGTTCCCCAGTAATTTTTTTAAAAGGGTTATTGTACTTTCCGAATATCTATTGATTGTCAGAAATTTAATCAATTGATGGTTATGAACTGTTATCTTCTACCATGGATAGATGATCTATTCGACCGTCTTTGAGGATATTTGGTATTATCAATGATTTATTTGAGATCATTTTTGCATTAGTAGTGTGTCATACCATCATACATACCTCACACAACATTTCATAGAAGGTATAGTTTAAATGATTATATTGTTATCCCACATGGTTTTACAGATGTGCCAACAATATTCATGACATGGATGAACCATGTTTTCCATCCTTATCAGGTTTTTTGTGTCATGGTATTTTTGGATGACATCTTGGGGAATTATCATACTCTACATTACCATAAAAAATTTCTTGATATTATATTGGATACACTGATAGAGAGCATCATAAATAATATATTCTCACAAAGTTCCACTTATTGCTATATCATATTGATTTAATGGGTAAAATTATCTTAGAAAAATGAGTATTAGTTTACCCAAAGAAGTTGAAGGCTATATTTTACTGGGATAATCCTAAGAAAATATTTTATATAAATGGTTTCTTGGGATGGACTAGATATTACATGTGTTTCATACATGACTTCTCATGCCTAGAAGAACAACTTACAAGAATGACTATGAAGGGTGTGTTGTTTTTATGGTTGGATACATGTGATTGAATCTTTAATAAGATAAAATTGAGATTCAAATATACACTAATACTAATTTTATTTGAAACATGTAGAAAATAACCTATATATTGTAATGGATTAGGTTTTGGTCTTGGATCA
This sequence comes from Viscum album, assembly GCA_963277665.1. Taxonomy (NCBI): domain Eukaryota; kingdom Viridiplantae; phylum Streptophyta; class Magnoliopsida; order Santalales; family Viscaceae; genus Viscum; species Viscum album. The sequence goes on from OY728119.1 coordinate 1,293,777,285, forward strand.
GTGGTGATGTAGGGGGATATAGTCGTTGTGTATGGGTCTTGGTTGTTGAGACCACATGAGAGGAATGACCCAAATCATGGTCTTGACAATGATATATGTGTTCATGATTTATGATAATAGGGATGCTATTTACCAGGGGAGTGTTTTGTGGTGTACATGGACCACAAGAGCCTCAATTACATATTTCACAGTGTGGTCTGAATTTGAGATTGAGAACATGTGTTTAATAGCTAGAATCATTCAACATAGTGCTTGCCTAGATGCATGTGAAGGGAAATATATTAGCTAATACACTAAGGAGGGATTTGATACAGGTAGTTCCTAGGAGTAATTATAAAGTGGTGGCTTATATATTTTTTATCTAAGATGCACATGGAAATACATACTAGTCCGGGTCATGATTTTCTTTCATACATTGTTTTTTCCTCCTCCCTAATATATAGAGTGAGGATGAGGAAGCTATCAAATTCTATGTGCTTAGTTTTATGAGAGAGTTTGGAATTTTAGGACCCACCTATTGGTTTTACTATGAGTTAAGATTAGATTCTGCATATACATTGGTGTGTGTTGATTTCAGAAGAAATCGTGAAGAGATGATGTGATAGTTTCTTGCTTTAGATTGCGAATTTCATCTCGGAATCACTAATATGTATCATGATTTACCTTGCCAATACTAGTGTCCAGGTGTGAGAAGAGATGTAACTGAGTATTACATGATATGTTCCACCGATTTGTATGTTAGGATAGAACACCATTAAAAGATTGACATTTACAATATTTGTCCATTCATAAGTGGAAATGGGATGACGTTGTAATTTATTTCAAGACTCAGTTACCAAGGTCACCATGAGGCAATGAATCCATTTTTTTGCTGAAAGGATCAAAATTTTTTCTCATTTTCTACCTATCATGGAGATCTTTTTAGTAGATGATCTTGGTAGGTTTTATATCCTTGAAAGAGTATGCCTTCAAGAGGTCTCACATACTATCATTCTAGATAAGGATTCCAAGTTTAGTTCATGGGGTTAGATAGGCTTATAAAGGAATTGGTTACACAGGTGCTTCTAAGAATGACATACTACCATAAAAATGATGGCCAGTCATAATGTATAATAAATGTGTTTGAGGACATGATGTGGGTATGCCTCATAGAATTTTCATGCTCTTTGGAGAGGCACATACACCTAGTTAAGTTAATGTAAAACAATATAAATCAAAATACTATTTAGATGGAACCTTATGAAGAAATGTACGATAAGCCATCCCAATCACCCCTTTAGTAGTTAGAGTTAATATAGGAAGCTATTATTGGACCTCATATTATACAAGTGATTACAGGGTAGGTTTAGTTGATTTAGAAGTTAATAGTTACTGCACTATCATGATACAAATAATACATTGATCCTCATCAAAAAACCTTAGTGTTTGAGGTTAGGGATTATGCCTTTTACATGCCTCTCTCTGGTGGGACACAAAATAATCATGATAGAGGGTAAGCTATCCCCATGAAATGTTGGGTCGTTTTAGATTCTGGAAAGAGATAGGTTTTTTTCCAATTAGTTGCAGTTACCTTAGAGGTATCAATCCATGCATGATTTATTCCATAAATCTGAACTGAACCATTATCATTTAGAACCATATCATAATTTTCATCATAAAGAAATTATGTTATAGGCTGATTCATCCTTTTTGGAGCATCCTATTCAAATTTTGGATCGTTGCAAGAATATTCTCTAAGGCCAGTCAGTTCCTCTAGTATGGGTGCTATGGATGTATGGTCATGTACAAAATAAGACATGGGAGTAGGAGGAGGTTGTATAAGAACAATGTCTAGAGATTTTTGTAGATGTTTCTTCACCACCATTTGAACGTAAATTTGGGGACGAATTTATTTTATAATGGATGTTTGTAATAACCTATTTCTTCCTATGAAGCATATATCTATTTCTTTCTATTTTAATTGAATTTTTATAGAATAATGTAAATTTCCATAGATATAATTATGGTATTGGTGTTGTCCACTGATTTTTAGAATCCCATAATGAACCTTTTTTAAAAAATTAGATTGTTCACACAGTTAGTAGAAAATTTATAGGGAAGGTCGTGCAGTTACTACTACCTGTGCAAGGATGGATAGAGGTGGGACATATCCTACATGATTTGATGAAACTGTGTGGATAAACGTGCATTCACATGTGAGGAACCTAAAATATTTAGCATTTCATAATCAAATGGGTTTTTATTGTTTTGAAAATTATGTGAGGTTCCCATTCTTGTAGTGAAGGGAACATGATCGGTGCATAGTTTGCCCAACCATGTGTCCAAACTGTGTGTCCTGGTTTTTTTAGGAAAATGACTATTTTTTCTAATGATAATCTTATAACCTAAAACTATTTCTTTATTCCTCTACACAACAACATTACTAGGTGGAGCTCCACTTTAAGATAAATTATATATTTTGGTCCATCTTCTACGTTCGATCTCAGAATTGAGTGTCATCTGTACCATTAGATCCATGTTAGGGAGTAAAAATGTTATTTTGTACCATTATTAATTTCACCTGGTATCCACTAGGATATCTTGGTGGATGATAATATTCCTTATTTCTAGGTTTCTTTATTTCTTCATTTTTCTCCAGATTTGAGTCAAATGAGGTGTTGATACTGGAAGATTACTCCACTATTGACCTACTATACATGGTATGTTTTTTTATTTAATGTTCATGTGTTTATAGATATATATAGTTGTATCATGAACCCAATACTTTGAGTGAATACCATGGAATGAAATTAATTAATTGATTCAAATGGTTCATTTTGACCTATATAATTAATGAGACCCATTAATAAATTATTGATGGTTACATACATTAAATTTGAATAACCCATTTGGTGATTTTCGTAATTAAATGGACGACCATCGGTGGCATAAGAATTTCTAACATTTAAAAGTGTTCCATTTACCCCTTTCCATGGGATGTTAAATGATGAATTTTAATTGTAATTTGGATTGATTAATGTTAGGAAATGAAATACCATGTCCCTAGGTTATATCTATGTAATTTATTTTTTATGTTTATGTTTCATCCTCTATTGATATTTCACATCCAATATAATTAAGAGTTCAATATTCTAAGATAATCCCATGACATGAGCTATATTTTTAGGTGGGGTTAAAATGAAATGATCATGGTGATGACATTTGAAAAAAATAAATGAAATTTATTGAATTTTTATTTTATTTCTTGGGTGGAACATTGGGTCATATAATAACACTATGGATGGACTCATTTGGATGCCGCATTACATACACTTGAGTGACACTTGGACTCCTTAGTGGACTACCAAGGACCAACTATAAAGATTTACTAATATATTCTCGTGTGATAATTGGTCTCTTAATAAGTAATTACTAGGACATACTCATAGGGCTGATTCTATATATAGTTCTAATGAGACTTGGGATCCATTATTGGACCACCAAGGATGGACTTAAATGAAAATGTTATTATACCGCACCTAGAGAGATACAATGATTCCAATAATGAATGAATGGGATGGAATTGTAAGGTTATTGGTTCATGCTACACATAGAGGGATATCAAGAATACCAATAGGGAATACAAAGGAAGGGCTACTGTTTTTATTTAAATGATTAATGAAATTATTTATATGATGTGTCTGCCAATCCAATAAAAAATCATGGATTCGGTCATAGACTTAGACCTTATTTATTGACCTAGTTATGAAAATATTGACCAAATTTCTTTCTGTTGAATTATAGGATAAAATCCATGTCTAGATACTTATTTATTTAAATGATCCATGGAAGACTATTTATTTAGAGACTTCCAACTAAGTCCAAATAATGTAGTAGCTGACAGGTGTCCATGAAAACTCATAAATTTATGGATTATTTACATTCAAGACTTCCATAACATATTATGTTACTTAATTAACATTTTTAGTATTATATAATCACTAATAAGAATGAATTATATACATTTGGTGGTGGCCAAGTATAATTTTATCCCAGAACCAACTCGGGCAACTTCGGTACCCAATAAGATTTCATAACTATAGGTATAGAATAGGGAATGAGACATGATATAGTTTTTTATTTATAATTAAAAACAAAGAATAATGGGTTTTAAATGAGGTTCTTCATTCTAGTTGGGATAGTTTTTTAACTTTATGTCATTTTAATACATGTATTGTACCATTACCTATATAACTGTTTTGGTTTTGTGGTGGACACGTGACATGATCATCATTGTATATGATATTACATATGGAATTTTTATATATATCTATCCATCGATGTTATTAATTTTATGAATTATTTAATGATTATTCCCAAGATTCTATAATTCTACCATTATGTTACACTCTGACACGAGGGCATAGTCTCCACATAGACAGACCCATTTCCCACGCTTCTAGTCGAAATCCTCTGGTATTTCGGGAGAAGCACTTGAGTCCATGTTACCAAATAGTCTTGGGGAACCATTCAATGATATTTGATTCTGTGTCATTACAAATAGATTGATAAACTAGATTCTTTTAAGAATACCATATCAAATATGTTCTTACAAATATATGTGACATTCAGCCCGAGTCATGTTCGCACACGTCATCAGTATATGGAATAAAAGAAATGAATAAAACTAACCAGTATTGATACTTTAACTTATCATTTTTACAACATTATCCTAAGCATAAGGATAAATTTTCATTCTTTTTTCTTCTTATGTATATGTCTCTGTAAAAAATCATTGACACCTGGGTAACTGTACTGTGGACATGACATGTGACCGATGATTTTTAGTAACAACTATTATTTCTAATAAAGTGGACATGTGAATTGTATAAGGTACTACATTACCTAATCACTCAAATAATATTTGATTTAATGTATAACATTTAATATTTTGTGTCCTTGTGTAACAACACATGCTTATGTGATATTATAATATCACTGTAAGCATTTTGTAATCCAAGAATATGGTAGCCCATTAAAGAGGAGGAAGGTCACACGACATATGAATAATTTTATCATTTATTAGGCATGTCTGACATAATTTACATGACTATTACATGATTATATTTCCATAAATAAGGTTCAAATTACCTAATGATAATTATTTTACCTAATGGTTTAATATTATCACTAGGAATTCTACATGGAAAAAATGATACCAAAAAAATATCTGATGTCTCATGTGATTCATAAGATTTTAATAATGTCTTAATTTTTCAAGTGTTCTACCTATAATATAATAACCTTTACATTCTCATGTCATCGACTGTCAAAATATTCACTCTCAAATATCCAATAATCCACACTGCATATAGAGTAGGTTAAAAAAAGTGAATGTTTTTAACTTATATCTAAGTGAAATATTTTCATTCCTCATTCAATATATTCGGAAGGTAAAAAAAAGGAAACAATTATCTTAGGTTCCCTATCTAAGAACTCCTATAAAATGATTCATTTAAGTAACATAACAAAATATAATGTATTAAAAATATTATAATTGTTCATATTGAAGTTATATCATGTTGATGTTGTTATGAAAATGTTAACTATGTACATAAGTTGTCTAGAATCACAAAACATCAAATGAAAAATTTCTTATAATTTAGTTTTTGACCATTCATTGAGTCTATGAGTACTCACAACTGGATCGGTAAATAAAAATGACCACTGAAAGATATAGAGTAAAATAGTCATTAGGCTATAATTGGAATTTTAATTAACTATATCTTTATAATACAAATATAAAAATTAAAATGAATTCCTTTTATCAATTAATGGGATAGGTCAAGTTTGATTACACCATATTTTTATTTGCAACACCATATAATCAGTTGTGGAATAATTAAATAACCATCCTGTTAGAACAAACATATCCCCATGGGGTTATATACTAAACATGTAAAGATGTAAAGGTGGCCTATGAGGATACCATGATATGAACATGGGTCCAATTATATAGGGTGGCTAATTGTAATTTATATAGTCAAAACCCTATAAATTAAAATTGAAATCCCATTTGTATACAACTCATAATAGTTATTTCCTTCATGAATTAACATGCCCATAATATGATCATCGCATAAGAAACATACTCCAACTGATCTAATTGGGTCTAATTAAGCTTTTGGGCTCTTATTTATACGGGTCTTCATGCCCAATTAGTAGGTAAAATCATTCATAAATGAATCCATATTATATTGAAATTTTAATTTAGTATATATCATGGATCATTTAGATGAATTACTATTTTGAAATTATAAGGGTAATTGTCTTTATATGTTTCAATTGGTATTCATATAATAGAAACTATATCCGTATATTAATTTTTTAAATATAACATGTAAATTTGTGAGGGTTAAATTTTATAATAAAACATTATAAAATTTATGAAGGCCCATAAACTTTATAAATTTGAGTGATAGATCACATTTATTTTTAACCATTGATGTTTCATCCCATAAAACTATGGTCTATGCCTCAAGTATGTCATGATTTATTAATTAAGGTGAATCCGTAATGATATATGGTAAAAAACTTATGTTGATGCATAAACATTAAGAATAAATTTTTTATTCTAAATATATAATAGAATACAATAAATCTTGTAAAATAAACACATAAACATGTATAAAGATAAAAATGGAACATAATTAGGAATATAAGAAATTTCATCATCATGGCATTGTATATCTATGGGATGTGAATCTCTATGTGCCTATAATGACGAATGAATACACCTCATTTCATTATTTATTAGTAAAAGTGGTAAATAACTTAAATCATTAAATCCTTAACCAACTAAAGTATAAATAATAGCCAATGTGAAATAATTTTCAACTATAATAACAACATCATAGACCATCCCTTCCATGGTAAATACATTATTCCAACATTAATTGGTTATATTTAACTAGAAACCATCTATTTTCCATGTTCCAAAAAGATCGTCGTCACCTATATAACATCCTAAAACATGAGGAAAAAAAATGAAAAAGAAAATTCAATAATACCCCTTTCTGACATCCCATCCTGAATTATTCTCTAAATAGTAGAATGAACAGTCTCCACATGACCTTATGCATTTCTCTTTGTATACTAGAGTCTATCAAAAAGAAGCAATAGTATGAATGTAGTATGTTCGGGAGAATATATCCTATGGGTCTATAATAATTAGGTAATAAGGATAAATATTTATGTATAATGGATGATGAAATAATAACTGAAAATGAATAACACAAAATCAACTGGGATAAAGACAAATAATCTAACCATGCATGACATTTTGTTATATTCACATCATAAAATAGAAAACATATAATATATGAAGATAGTGATAAATTGAAAAATTAATAAATAAATAAAAGGATCAGAATCTATCTCTAATGAATTATTGAGCACCAACTTTGTTCTCTTCTCTCATACTCCATCCTAGACTAGAAGAATTGCAACAACCCAAAACAATCCATGAATGTAGACCTGCAACCATGAGGTCTATTTGGGTAAAAAAATGGTGACCCTAATTGGATGTGAGTTATACTTAGTAGTCCTCCACCATTGCTGTCTAAACCATACCCTGCATGAGAGTATTATATCCACTAATTCCAAAAAATAATAGATAATGATGTAATAAAGAAATGTAAGCAAGCCATGATCAGGTTCCTTAATGGTTTCTCAACTGACCATGCTTGCTTCATCATAAGAAATAATACATTTAAGCATTACCCATATATATATAGATATGTATTTATATCTATGGAAAAGATACATAGTAACATATGTAGGAATATATGTATAGACACACACTAGGTTTATACAAGACCCAAGGTGAAACAGAGGAACCCATGCATTGTCATAAGAGTCCCATAGAGTGAAAAGGGTCACCAATCATGTGAATCACAATTTATAAAGGGATTACATACCCACAATAATTATGGATTCCATTCCCATAAATAGAAAGGGGAAATATGGACATAAATAATAAGGGATTCCATGATCGACAATAAAAAGTCTAGTCAAACGAATTCCCATAAATGTTATGGTAATCCATGACTAAGTATCACAAATTATGATGGATTCCATACACAATTATAATATTCCAAGAGGGACGACATGACCGAGTATCATTATTTATATTGGATTTCATACCTGAAATAATATGCTAGGAGGGACACCATACTCGAGTTTCATGATTTATAAGAGACTCCATGCTCGAGTATCAAAATTTATAAGGTATTACATGGTCAAGTGTCACAATTTATAACCAATGAACTAATATAGAGGTCATTCCCATAATAATTCTATAATATATTCCATGTATAGAGTTTTGGTCATTCCATTATTAAAAAATTAAGAAGTATGTGGGATGTTCCATTACAGTGACAATTTATTATGGTGTATGGGAAAAGCATTTGATTCAATTATTGAAATGGTCCTTGTAAAGATCATTAGTATAACCATTTCATTAAATTTAAATACATCATTTCATTGGAAATGAGATATATCATTCTATCCATCCATTTAATATAAGAAATTATGATGGATAATCAAGAACACATGCACATTGGTAATTTAAAAAAAATAATTTGTCATTAATTAATCATTTTCAACATATGTCGAATTGAAATCATTAACCAATAAATGTAATTAATAGTAAACACCGACATGGTGGATCAAGTTGAGGTCACGAGACTTAAATCATGAAAATGGGTCTAACAAAGGGTCTAGGTCACTATTATAACAATTAATTAAGTTTAGTTTACATTATATGTTCAACATAATGATATTCGGGCATACATCACCGTGGAATAATTTATAAAAATATAAAAAATACCGAAAAAACCTTCCATATAACAAGTTTTCCACTCTTATCAAATATCAGGACTTGGTTCGATCTAGAATGATAGAAATTAGATGAATTGTCAGATGTACTAAAAGTATGGAAAATGAAGTCTCATGGTGATCACATAAAAAATCAAGAAGTCATAAAATAGAAAATAAGAGTCGAGTATTCACTTTTATGTTTTAAATTCACCTAAAAATCATGAATATAATTATGAATGAGGGATAAACTACTTTATGAATAGGCGGTGGGGTGTGTGTGTGGGAGGCCTCTTGGGAACATTTGTGATTGTAATGGAAAAATCTACATTTATGATTGGAGGAGAAAATTCATTTTTCTTTTAAAATGAGGCACGTGGTTCGGTAGAAAAGATTTACTAAACTTGTAGAAACCATGAAGATCATACTATCTAAAATCCTTAACCCACACATTTTTTCTAAAAAATGATCTAACCATGTTGTGTTACTAGTAATGTGAAAGTAACAATATGGTCTTTGTGCACAATTTGGAAAATCATGTGCAGTATATCCACCCACCTATAAATTTTACTATAGACCACTTTCATGGATATGCACCCCGCCTTTCTTTATTTAAAAAACAATTAAAAACACTCTTACTGGGCATCTCAGTTTAGACTAACCATAACTCCCATTTAGTTCTGCCTAGAATCATGGTTTTTGGATCCCGACACTCCTAAAACTCATCCAAACAATTGTGATTCCTCTCAGTCCTAAAACCTCATCATGAAACAATAGTTATAAATGTTTAAAATATCATAATTAAATTCTATAGAATGGTTTAAGATTCAATCCATGCATAACAAAATATTAAATTACTAGAAAAAATATTCCCCATCCAAAAAACTATGATCTTACAATTATATCCATCCCTTGTAGATGTTTAATGAGAAAGTAAAATCTTCCATAATGCATTATTCTACAAGTACATGTGAATGACGGTTCAAATTTCCATTTTATGATGAAAAATGAATAATGGGTTATATAATAAACATAATAACATTTCAACATATTGGAGAATATTTTGATAGTATATCATAATGGATATGATAGGTTTCAAGGAATGAAAAGAAGAAATAAAATGAAAAAGTATACTAATAAATATACATTTGATTCAGATAACCTCATATGTTTTACATAGAAATACCACTTAGAGTGGTATTTTGAATAAAGAGCCACTAGAAAATAGGGAGGGATGATACAAATGGTTTTGGGTATAGATTTTATGAGAAACAATGCACTTTAAGATTGGAAAATAGATGATAGTGGTGTCCTTTTATTAGGTAGGGAGTGTTCATTGATATAAGATTTAAAACGTTAAAAATATACTAATGTCATAGTTAAGAACAATTACTTGAAAAAGAACCATATTTAAATAAAAGGGGTGATAGTTTCAAAATATGACTGGAAAATAAAATTTAGAATATTTAAGGTCATTTTAACCATTATAGTTTTAGTATTAACCCTTTTAACACATTTAAAATATTATGTGGTACCTAAGATTCTTACTAGTTATTATTCATTATGACAAAAAAAGAAAGTGTACTCAAAGGAGAAATTGAAAACACTAATTCCACAAATAAATTGTATTTTATTAAAATCAATTTCTATAATGGTTATATATTACTGTTAATATAATTCCAAAAATTGAAATGAAAATCTTTTTTCTAATTGAATATATTTCAATGTATTGAAATTTAATTTTAACCAAATGAAGGGCAATATTGATTCCAATGATATTAATTGGATTTTTCTCATAAAATGTTGGTATTGAAAGTTTAAAACCAACCTAAACGAGTATATGACATTGTAAATAAATGAAATAAACTATAACTTTATTAAAAATTGTTATTATCTACTATTCACACAAAAATAAACTTCTTCAAAAAAATCTGTAGAAATTATCTCTCAACTAATAATTAAATTAAGGTATAAATATATATATATATATATATATTTCAAAATTCTAAAATTTGTAAATTGTTATTTTCAATAAAAGTGTATAGAACTTATAATCAAATCCATTAAAGATAAAACCATTTACTTTTTGGTGGTTTTTTTAATATTATTATATGGAATATAACTTTATAAAATTTAGTTCTTGAATATTAATTTAGCATGAAATTTATTTACTATAAAATTTCACTAGTATTTTACTGTTTCTTATTTTTATGATGATGTAAATGAAATTTTTTTAAGCATCGATGAGTCATTGGATAAGAAATTAGAAGGTGGTTGATTTTTGAAAAGAGGCTAGTGAACTAATGGGAATTTATTTCTTGTGAGTGATACTTAATATTCACGTTAAATAATACTAAAATAATATAATGGACAATATAATCATAGAATTATAATATTGGACAAAAAATGTTGGAAACCACCCTATGGGATAATATTTTTAATGGTACTCTTTTGAAAAGAGAATGGGAGTGGATTTGTTCAACATATAGAAATGGGAAGTCTTATAACTCATCACCCATGAAGGTGGAAATTCAATCAACCCAACCATTATATATCAATATTTTAGAAATATTTATGCCTATGAAGAATAAATATAAATATAGAGATATAAAATGTATTCCCCTACTAATGAATTTACTCACATTACATTTATTCTATTCATGAAATACAAATCAGAGCCAGTATGAATTGTCATGAATTTCAAGAGTGGAAAAAGTAAGCATGGTGTCTATTTAAATAATATCTAGATAGATAATTATTATAAATTTATATATATAAGATTTAAATATGATCTTAAGAAGCAGGTTATTTACTATGATAAGCTGACAACTTATAGACCACATAAATGATTCCATTGAATAGATAAATAGATTCATAGTGGAGATGGATTAGTCTATGTTGATAGAGGATATAATATACTGAATTTTTTAGAGAAAATAAATTTATGTGGTGGGTTATATTAAAATTTAATTATTATAAATTGCAAACTTATATATGTCAACGTATGGGATATATTCAAAAAAATAGACATGTTTAAAGCATTTAAGTGTGTTTGGAATCCCCTTAATTATTGATGTTAATAGTAATAATATGGGAAATATTTAACAAATAGGACATTATGGTATGTTACTTGGCTATCCTCCAATGATAAGTGGGTAAAAATGTTATAAAAAATAGACATTAATTATTGTTTTCATTATAATGTAAAGGTTTTCGAACACACTATGAAAGAATGAACACATGAATAAGAATGTTCCATAAGTGAGAGAGATAAATATATTAATAAAATTAGAGGGTGAGATATATGGTAATAGTGAAAATTCAATAGATGATCATGTAGAAGATGAATATTTGTTAAATCAGTTAATAAAAAAACAATTTTTACATCATTAAATACTGATAAATAATACTCAGGTCATAAAATCATTGAATATAAACAAAAAAATGTTTAATTAATAAAATCTATGAGGATAGAAAAATTTACCTCATTTTTTAATTTTAAAACAAGATATGTGAACCATAGTGGTTTGATGCAATGAATGATGAATTATATCAGATAGAGAAGTATAAAACATTCAAAAGATATCACAATATTTAAAATAAAAATGTTATTGGAACTTAATGAGTATTATAGAATAGGTTTAATAAAATTGAAGATATTATTAGAAAATTATTTCTCTGGTAAAGGGTATTCTCATGTATAACGAATTGATTTTTATGATACCATTATACCGATGTAATGGATAGTAACCGATAGAATTTATCTCTCAATTATAGAATAATGAATATATACGGTATTTTGAAAAGGATGTAACGTCTGATGAAAAATTGTTGATTCTATAAAAATCTTTTATTTAATAACCTTTTATATCCATTCTAGAGAAGAGTGTAATAATTTTTCTAGTATGAATATGTCATTATATAGTTTGAAATAAGAAAAAATATATCAATTTACATGATACATGAATACTTGATGAAATTGAATGTTATTTAAGAAAGAGCAGGAAACAATATTTACATAATAGATGATCATGAGGAATCTATAATTCTTACTATTCATATAGATGATATTATATTTATAGTCTATGGAGAAATATTTTTTATATATATTTCTTTAATGATGAAGATGTTATTGGAAATATCCATTCTTAGTAAGATGGGTTGTTTTTCGGATTAAATACATTTCATGATTAATACAACATCATTAATTATCTAGAGAAATATACTCATGTGGATTTTAAAAATATAAGAATAGAACACTAAATATCGGTTTCCACTATCATTAATGATAGAATATAAATATACAATGATATATAAGATAAAAATTGGATCTATGTGAATTATATAGTTAAATAACTGGATTGTTATACAGTTATATTTATGATTAGATAGTGTAAATTTTATTTCCCATTATATGTTGGTTATAGTAATCAATACTCAATAAAAAATTCACTAAATATTAAAATAATATAATGATCAAAGAACAATTATATTAATCATCAATTCATATGTGCTTTCGTGGAAAACAATTTTTTGATGCAAGATATTGATTTTATAAAAGGTAAATTAGCATATATATTCTTTTAAAACATTACCAAAGGATTATTTTTAACGTCTCTGGTTGATTATGGGAGTTTAACATCATTCTTATCATGTTTTTTGTATTTATTCCATCTCTTCCATCATCATTTGAATTTAATTTTTTCTCAATGTGAGAAAAACTAATAACATAATTCTATCATTTCCTATATCTTTGTGTATTTAAAAATCCATTTTAAATGCTAGAGACAACAATGTTGACAATATACACTGATATGTGTTTTAAAAAAATACTAAGTGGACTCTTATATTGGTAAATATATTGCATAGATATAGTTATTAAAAAGGATAATTCTTTGAGGGACAACATCTTTGTGGTTTTTAACCATTAAAAAAGTTTTTAGGGAGTTTTTTGTATAAATAATTCTTATATAGATTCATGAAAAGAAATGAATTTATGAATAAAAAATACCTAATTGTTAAATAAGTCCTATCAATCTTTGATATTTGAGTGAAATAATGGATTTTAAAAATTATACATTTATAAGTGGTATTAAGGTCATTGTAAAGTTATTTGGTTAATAGATTCATGATAATCCGGTGCATTGATTATGTGCATGTTAGACAATATTTTTGGGGAACCATGATATTATTTGTTCTATGTTCTTGTTCCCTACACTGAGTTCTCTCATGTAATAAAAAATTTATTAATCATGATTCCTTACATGGTTTAATTTTAAAAATTAAATTATGTATATAATTTTCTAAAAAAACATATTGGTGGTGATTTTTTGGCCCATGAATATTTTTTGATAGATAGTTGATGTTGATGAGTATTAATTTGGGATATAAATAAGAAATAAAAATGACATGATTAGTGAATTAAATTATTTTTCAATAAATAAATCAAATTATAAATCACATGATATAATGTGATGTCAACATATTTGGATGTTTGAAGATTCGTCAAATCATTCATATGATATTTCAAAATGAGATTCAAATATTTTGGACTTGGAATTTTTTGTTATGGAAAAATGTATAGTTCTTTGTGATCATGTATTTATCAACAAGTCCATAGATGGATCATAAGTTGGTAAATTTTAAAATGGAATAAAATTTTATTAGTAATTGAAATACTACCAACGATACATTTCAAAACTATATATGTATCATCTCCTATGTGTGAAATATTTGAGCGAGTAATTAAAAATATTTGTGTCTGTCACCATGAAGTCCATACAATTGATTTATGATCTACATCATAATTATTTCTAATATATTTTATGAGTTATTATTGATATAATAAAAGGCACTATGAGTAATGTTCTACTATGGATATGGTTCTATATGTGATATCTATGTAAGGAAAATTTCATGTCTCTAATGGATAAATTGAAAATTTATCAAAAAAAATTCCAATTAAAATACTATTCATGATGTTTCTGAAGTTGTTCTATCACTTTTTAAACATTAATAATTAAAATTTTTATTTAGTAATGGTTTGATGATTGTTTTTTACCATTAATAATAGGTTATGTTGTAATTAATGGAATTGGTTACTATGTAACTGATTATTTTTACTAGAATAGTTCAGTTCAACCACAATATCCTAGAGTAGAATTTAAAATAATATAAATAAGTGTTACTAAGAAGAATATGAATCTTATAATAAGACATTAATTGAAATTTTAACTTTATATTCAATTTTTTTCACTCAATTTATTGTTCTATACAATAAAATATAATGTTACTAATATTAATGAAGAAAGAATTAGTGTTTGTATTTTAATTTTATGTTGAGAAAAAATGTTAATATTTTTTTGAAGTGCAAAAAACGAGAGGGTATAATAACATAAATTTCTGTAAATATTTAATGTTATAAGAATAGGTGAACTTTGATATTATAAGGGAAACTAGAATAAATAAGTAGAAGTATAAAAAAAATTTATGATATTGGTTATTACAAAAATATTCTATTATTGTAATTAATTTTATATCATTGTGAATGTGTAGGATAAACCAAATATCCTAGATACCTTTAACCACGTTTAAAGGATAAACCCTAATCAATCATACACATAAGTTTATTGCACTGGGTTAGGTGATCTCGGTGATATCCAAGTCACACAAATGAATAGCCCTTAATTTTTGAGACATGAAACTCATAAATCTACTATAACCATTGTGTCTGTGTAAATATTCTCAAGTAACATGAAAGAAATTAATAAAATTTTATAGGTCAAAATAGTATATTTTTAATGTAATAAATAATAAATTAGATCTATAATTTTTTCAAAGATCAATATTCTCTGGGTGATCGGGGTACAAAATTTACATAGTTAATATTTAGTGATATTTCTATAGGATAGAGGTCTATTTCCCAGAAAGAATCACATTTCATAAATGAGTTTTCAAAGGGTTTTCCAATTATTTTCCCACATTTATGATTTTATTTTATTGTACAAGAATCTATGATGTAAATGTTAGTTAACTTTATAAAAGTTGAGTATAGGATAATGAATCCTAGATTAGAAGTAACTCATATATTAATTTTTCATTTAAAATAAGGCATCACACCATGATTATGATGGATATAAAACACCGTGTCATGTTAAGAGGGATATCATGAATTAAATTTTCAAATATCTTAGGTGGTTCTATTAATCTAATTATAAATGGTTTATTTGAAATTAATGTTCATTTTTAGAAGGAAATCTCAACCAAATCAAGGTGAATTAATAATTAATTAAAGTAGATAATTATATATTCATTCAAGGTTAATGATATTTCATTCCTTTAAATAAAATAAGGAGGTACATGGTTTGGTAAAGTCATAATTTAAAATTTTTTTGTTGAATAAATAGTTAGAATGAATAAAAATAGAATATTTTATATCATTGGATGATCAAGGAGCTTCATTAGATGGATGAAGGTAGAGTTGATTAAAACACAATATTTTTGTGTAATATAATCTTTAGTCTATGTATATAGGTATAAATTTTCTTAAACATGTAGTGTTATATGTAATTGTTTGATAAAAGTGAGTTCATTACATTATAATATTTTTAAAAATTTTAGGATCAGTGGAATCACAATAATTTGCAAAGAAAAAAATCAATGTGATTAGTCATTTTAGAAAATTGAAACATCCCCTTTCCATGATCCATGGAGTATGTACAAAGAATGTGGACTAAGTAAAAATTTATTATGTTTTTCATTAAATTCTTTATCACCACTTATTTATTTTGAGGGTGATTTTTGTTCCTAGTATTTGTGGAACACGATTTATAGTGATGGTTTTTGTTAATAGAACATATATACAATTATTTACCCATTCATGTTGTATTTAAATTACTTAAAACTATCATAAACTACAAAGTATGGTTTTAAATTCTTTATCCCATATCTAACATTACTTATATTTTAATAAAAAAAATTGATTTAAATAAGAAGTCATCTTGATCATGTTAAATAAAATATTCTGGTGCAATGTTTGAGAACTATACATTTATACAAATGGTGTTCAATATTATATTGAATGAGTATCTAAGGATATTATAAATGATAAGGGAGATCATGTTGATATGAAATTGGACCAATACAATTAGGAAATATCTTATATATAAGATAATATTGATGAATTGGCTCATGGTAATAAACATGTTTGTGATCCATTGGATGACTCAACTAAGAAGGTTGAAAATCTGAATGCTTCAATTTATGATGTGTCGTTTGAGAAGACTGTTAGTGAGGTATGTGAGAAAAATAAAGTGAATTTATCATCTTCATATAGTGGAATATTTGAAGTCCAGTCCTTTCCACTTGCTAAAGAAGGTGGACCCTCAACGAAACCAGTGTAAGAATAATATAATTATTTTAATTTTTAAATTCATGATATGACTTCAAAATATAGCTAGTTCATATTAGTTGATAGTAAATTGTATGCAGAGTTTGTAAGTTCTATAAAATATTATTATGATTTAAGGAGTTATTTTATTCCTGGAATATTTTTAGAAATAGTTCTGGCTCAATTCAAAATTTTGAATGAAAATAAAATTTATCAAAGATATATTTATGATTTTAAAAGTGATATAGAATATTACATTGCGAATCTCAAAGCTGAATTTTATTCAAAATATTATTTTAGATATATAATGATGTATTTGACAAGTTAGATCAAATCTTTTGGTGAATTTAAAAATAGACAGAGTTATTCTACTTCAAGACCAATAACTTCCCAAGATTTAAAAAGAATATTTGATCCTTTAAAGATAGTTATATATGTCATAGTTGATAGATTTCCGATTTTGTAGCATGACAGTGCCACATATAATACAGAACTGAAATATATATTCCTTTTTCTTCCAGACCGACATCTAAAAAAACTTTTGTTTTAATATGGTGAACTAGTTGGGGGAAATTTTGAGAATGTTGGTCTATTCTATTTAAGATGTTCATAAATATCTGAAATTTAGTTTGGTTGATAATTTTAACATGGGTCAATATTTAAAAAAATTTATGAATTGATATACTAGTTTATAGAATAAAAATTCTGACCTAGTGATGAAAGAGATCAACATTATTCACAATAATTATCATGAGTCACTAACCTCATAATCATCTTTAGAAGTTTTCCTTTCACCATATTCTCATCCCAAAACATTAATTTTCATCCATGAACCAAAAATTACATGTTATCAAGACGGGTTAATGAACAAAATATTCTCTTATATTTTCATTTTAATGTCAAAAAATAATCAACATTTCATAAAAGATTTATATTTGGATTAATAAAAAATTTACAAATAGTTTTGTGCGACATTAAACATGGTTTCATCAATATATCTACATTATTCCATATATTATAAAATATAGAGAATTATGGATAAATAAAAAATTTCTATTATATATCAATTATATACTATTTTTTAAATCTATTTAATAATCGTAATGGTGAAAGGGTAAAATTGTATTTATAGGAAATGTAGATAAATAAAATCTCAATTTTTTTACACAATTTTATGGTCAATTAATTATATATTATTTTTTTAATATTTCAATGAGTATTGTTACAATCAAAATTGTGTTATTTTTGGTTATGTATTGATATAAAAAAATTTATAATTTCTTATTGATTTTAATTCTTAGAAATAACCACATTTGTTTTTCTAATGATTTTTCTTTAAGAGGACATCAAGAAACTATTTTTTATAATAATTAATTTATTCTAGAAGAAATTATTTCTAAAGTTTTTTGATTTATGTTTTTTATAACGAATTCTAGTTATTTAGAATTATTATAGAATCATTTTTCATAACCCTACATCAAATTTAAATATTAAGATCATGAACAAAACTTTTGTATGGATCATTACTTTTTTGACACTATATTTGATTTAAATGCAATGTTTGAGAACTATACATTTATATTATACCTTACATTTACAAAAATAATGTATGTTTCACCAAACCATATTTTTAAATAATCTATACATTAAACACCATACTTTTTAATATTATATTTATAAATTCAAACTGTATGTTTGACCTAGTCATCTACAATATTTTAATTTTAGATTATTTATGTAATTTCTAAAAATATTCCATCAAATTATTAATATAATTTGAAAATTTTATAAGATACATTGAAATTACCTTATTAAACATATTAAATTATTCTTATTTATATGGAATGTTATGATATTCCTTGGGTAATAAAAATTAAATAATTATATTTTATCCAATGTAACTTTTGGATTAAAAGTAACACACGCTTCTTGTAAAATGCCATGATTTTATTTGTTTAAAAAAATAAAATACTGTCATCATATATATACCATTTTGAAGATCTAATCATTGAAAACATACATGTTTTTATCTATCTGGTAATCATCTTATTGCTTCTATATCCTTTGTAAACCATTTTTTATTTCTCATTGAAGTGTTTATCAAAGCTAATCTAACGAGGCATAAATATATATCTTCTATTGAGTGTTATCTATTTTTTAAAATATTATTATTTCCTCTTTATATTCATTTTAATATCATATAAATCATGGACTTCTTTAGAGATGTTGTTTCCTAATGATTTTTATCTACAATAAAGAAGATAGATTATATGTCATTTGCTGCTTCAACTATAAGATGGATTGTTTTTCACAAAAAAAACAACCAATGTTGTTTTATTGAAGTATCAACATAATTTTACATGTCATGGTTGACTGTCATATTCCTACACCTATTTGTGGTTTTCATGGAACCCTATAAACCAAATTATCATGATTTAAGGTTTCAACTTATTTCAAAAATCTGTAGAGGTATCCTAATAATAGGTCATATATTAATAAAAATAATCAATATTATTGAGAGAGTGTTTGTAAAGATGACTAGGGGATATTTATTCTACAATGTACTTTAAATATTATGATGTTATTCATTGTTATTTTTTACAACATAATCTGTAGAAAAATTAGAAAAATGTTTAATATCATTGTAAATAAAAAATATAGATTATGTTTGATTTTTTCATGATTTTTAATGGACATAATTCACCACCACCCACCCCCTCACGAATTCATATTATTCTGACATAAATTGACTGAAAAATGGGCTCCAGAATTAGTTATGAGTGGTAAAACGTGTAGTCAACATTAAATTTCCTATAGTGGGACCCCTTGCCTTCTATTTTCTCCCAATCCTCCCATCTAGGTTCCCCTTTTCCTAGGTCACCAACATAGGTTATCAATAATCCATAACATTTGGGGCTCTTACACTATATCTCTTATTTGGATTAGTGAAATAATGTGGTAATGTGAATTCATCGTTATTCATCTACCCTAATCATCAAATTCGATAAAAAATATTGAGTCACGCTATAGAAATTTATATTCTGGGAAACAATGATTTGTGTATCAAAACCTATAACCACCAACATTTGTCAACATTCTTCTATGGATTTCCTAAGATACCTAAATTTTATATTATCCTCTTGGTGAATTAAAAATATTCAATTGATTCGTATTTTAGGTTAAACCATAATGATTTTTTTGATGTTTAAACACAGAAAAACTATTTCTAGTAATCTTCCTCCTAGTATTTCACCCAATATTACTTTAAACTAATTATATGTTATCATAAATTAATATAGGGATAATTCACTACTGTAGGAATTATCACATAAACATATTTGACACAACATTTATCATTTAATGAAACCAAACTATATGGGTTCTAATTACATTAGTGGGATACATATGAAACTCCCTCTATGTAACCAATCCAAAATCCACAACACCAATTGTATTTTTCCAATGAATCAAATCACTCTGGATAAGGTGATAAATTATAAATTTCTCTCTGATATAGATTTGAGAATTAGAGGAACGAGATACTTGGTATATATAAGAGGTGATATAATTCTCAAGAGAGGTTCCTTCTTAAATTATTGTTTTCAGTCTATCAATTTCACTAATGGGTAACTAATATTGTTACAGATATTGTTTTCAAAATAATGCCTTAAATAATTAAGAAGTCCCTGGACCAGATTAAAATACTCATGTGATGAAAAAACCTATCATTTTTCATTCGATAAGATGTATCTATCATCAATGACCAAGGTGATCAAGAAGCTACCCACCTATAGAAAGAAAAAGGGTCACATGAGTTCGTAAATAACCAAAATGGTCTTGTAGTATTGATGTTCTATAAAAATACATATCTTTTTTAAATTATAATTTTACCTTAGTAATATATTAATTTATAATAAATAAGTGGTGGATCTCTAAACCTGTGTTTAGAAAATTATTCATTTAAAAAAAATAATTTAAAATTTCATTTAAATATTATAAAATATAATAGTTTTTTTATTCAGGGTTTAAAAGTAATAAAAAATACATTTAAGTTGGTATTATGTTACTATTTTTATATTAAAAGAAATTCAATGTAATGAAAACTGATTTTTCTAATATTGAATTTATATGTGTATTTTTTTATTTAATTAAATTATTTTCTCTTTCAAGTTGTATTATATTAATGGGAATTTCCTTATATCTTGGGTCAATG
This sequence comes from Viscum album, assembly GCA_963277665.1. Taxonomy (NCBI): domain Eukaryota; kingdom Viridiplantae; phylum Streptophyta; class Magnoliopsida; order Santalales; family Viscaceae; genus Viscum; species Viscum album. Next base: position 1,293,798,743 of record OY728119.1, read on the forward strand.
GATATGGAATTTTGTGATTATTTTTCTATAATTATTATAATGTTTTATTCTTTCTTTTATGAATCCATAAGATATAGTAGGTAAAACATCAATATAATCATCACTAAAAATATTCATAGCTTATGTTAAATGATGTTTTCAAAGTAAACCTAACTAAGAATGGATTTTAAATACCTTTTATAGATTAGTTTTCATTAATTAAAAGTTTATAATAAGCCTTGTATGGATATGTTTATGTCATTTTTTCATTTCATTTTTCTTCATCAAGATATCATTAAATAAATTTTGGAAACTATATATTTTACAAATTTATGCTTCATTGAATTATATTGTGGTTATTTTAGTTATACATGACCATAAATATATATGGATATTATTTTTTGTTTAACATTTATGTAAACTAGGTTTTATAATTTCTAATGTTCATTTACTGTCATTTATAATGATGTGATTTCATAAAATTATTAAATATTTAAAATAATGGTAGAATTATATAAATTTTTTATTTTGCGGTGCTCAGGATTTTGAGTTTATGTTGTTTTCTTTTAATCGATAGTAATTTTTTTTGTGTATAATTAGTTTAATAAAGAATATGTATTTAAAAATCATTTATTTTGAAGAAACATTTTCCAATTTGGTTTTCATAAATATAAGTATTAAGCTTTCAATTATGTATTTAATAATTTGGTTATTTTTTCCCCCATATTAATTTTTTAGAAATTAAAACTTAAACACCTTTTTTTATGAATTATAGTATATTTTAAAATATTATTGTTGATTACTGTCATTTTAGGGTAGTAAAGTTATTTTTATATTGGTTCATATAATTTATATTTTTTAGATTTAAACCCCTTAATGGGAATCTTGAAATTGAGTTTATATTGAAATTTTTTATTTTATTGTTTTCAATTTGATTTAAATGATCTAGATTATAATTTCCAAGTGATTTTAAACATTCTTTAGTGTGATTTCAAATGTTATATTAATGTGGTGAATTTATGTAATGATTGTAATGTGAAAAGAATAATAGTCTCAAGTATTTTTTGTGTCCTATTGAAATTAATGTAATGAAATAGTTTTGAAAAATTATTCCATGTTTGGTTTTAAAATGAATAAAACCTTTGTTTCAAAATAGAACATTCATTATTTCTGAATAAATATATTTTTTAACTTACAATTCCATGGTGTCTGTTTTTATTTAATAGTTTATCAGTTATATATGTTTTTTTCATGATTTTATGTAATTAGAAATTTTATGTCTCAGTAATGGTACATTGATTATTTGGGGTAATTGCATATTTATGAATGTAACATTGCTGTAAATATTTGTTCATTTTGAGTTTTTATTTTTTTAATTATATATTTCAGTGATATAAAGTTATTAAACAAAACTAAAAGAATATGGAGGGGATAACTCGTACTAATTATGAGGTCTTAACAATGTATTATTCTATTCCATATTGATATTTTCAATAATTAGATGTTATAATTTGTTATATAATACAATTACTTCTAAAGATATTTTGAATAACACACCACGGGAAGAGTGTTTTTATAGATGTGACAATTACATCACCAATAATGTCATTATAAGAAATCACATTTATAAATAATTGGTAATAAAATTTAATTTAAATTTTAAAAGAAATTTTCCATGTTACAAGGATAAGGTGCATACATAGGCATGATCACATGCCATATAAAAATGTATTTTTATTAACCTAAAATATTTATTTTATTTTAATCAAAATAAAATGGGTCTACCTTCCATTACCACTCTATACATAAGCTTACCTCACTAGGTATCTCCCTATAGATTCGATCCCATCATCAATACAATTTATATGTTATTTTTCTTAATTTTTAATATATATATTTTTTTGTCCAATAAAAAATTATTCTCTAATAAATTTCAATCAATTAATTTATAATTATTATTCATCCATCCCCGTGATCATGGTGTCTATTTATTAATATTTAATAAGTCATAACTTTTTTCCATTATTAACGTTCTCAATCAATATATAATGGTTTATTCTTATCACAATTTTCAAATTAATAATTTCACATGATATTTGATTAAAATATGGTAGGTGGGTCCATTCATCCACCTATGAATTTGGAACCATGAGTTCATGATGGATTTTTATTAATTTTTTAAATAAAAATATATTTATTTTTATTAATTAATGTAAATGAAATTTATTTCATAGTGTTTCTCTTAATTTTTTAGATATCAATAAGAATTTTACATCATTAAAATCCTAAGAAAAGTTTATTTGAAAACCCTGAATCCACTTTGTTTGATTAAATGTAACCATTGAATTTGTATAAAAATATGAATTATAATTAAATGGATTGATTTGTTATTTTGTTAAATATATCACATCAAGTTAGTGATGATATTCTCAAGGTTTATGGGAACATTTGGTTACTCTGATGTTTAATTTTTTAGAAAGATAATCATGTTATCTCTAGTCCACTATATGATTTGAAAATGAATTGACTATGAAATAAATGGATGTATTTATTTATACTTTTAAAGTGATTAAATATTTTATACCATTTAGTAAAATTTTCATGCTTTTATCAATCTCAATTATTATGTGTCCCTTGATTTGATCCCATTTATATTATTTATGTGTTAATGGAAGTGTTATACAACATTTCAAGAGGTTGAACTAATTATAGATTTTTATAGTTATTATGTCACTAATTTTGTATCTTAAAGTAGTAGCTTCAATGAAGGGAGTTTTTATTTTAGGGTGAAAATTTATAGTTATATATTTTGGAATTCTTGATGATTTAATGATTGTATTTTTTCACCATTATTTTAATTCAATTGGAATAGTTAGGTAGCGTGGAATGATATATATTTTAAATTAATTAATAATTGTAGGATCATGATTTAGATACTGTCAATACGTTAGTGGTTTCCCCTACTTAGAGGATACCACCTTCCAGCTAACATGAAAGGGTAAAAATGAGGATTAGGCAGTTTGATCACATCAGACATATCAATTGGATAAATTCCACTATTTTTTACCAGACTATATCCCTATATTATTTATTCTCTATTGATGATTATTATGATTAATTTTATAGTTATTTCTTATGTCTTTTTTATTTTTAAACAATATAGATTCCTCCTTGTATAAAATATCATAGTCAACATGTTCTTTTCTATGTGCTTTGAAAAGGAGTTAAAATTATCCTCTGATTAAATTGGTTATATGATAAAGTAGTTATGACTACTCTAAATGTATAATAAATTACACCATTATTTATTTATTTTCATGGGTGGGGTTTTCCATTAAATTTTAATAATCATTCAAAAATGATTTCAATAAAAATTTGAATTGATCATTTATGTTGGGACTATTTTCTATGTTTTATCCTTCACGGGAACTTTATAAGAAAGTATTGAATTATTTATCTTATAGATAATATTTATTCTCCACAACAAACCATAAATAATGATTTATTTAAACATGAATTACTTGAATTTTTTGTGAGAAATGTTTTAATGTGATGATACCATGTATTTTTTTCTTTTTTAAATAAACAATTATTTTAGTAGTATATATAGTTCAAACTACCATCAGATGACATAAATTTAATGTATATTCTCCTTATGTGGGGAGGATACATATTTTTAATTATTTCCCAAACCCGAAATGAACACCAAGTGTTATTATGTAGTCCTTAGGATTTATAATGCATGTTTAGGTTGAGTGCCTCTTAGAAATAGTGAATGATTTGTAGATTTTAGTAATCAAGTATAGAGGTGGTAGGTTAATTTAATTTACATATAACATGAAGATGGATATTTTGGGTTTTCTTTAGGCTTTGAATTTTTTATTTTACCACATTTATAATACCACATTGGCCTCCAATGCTATTTCTTATTATCTTATTTGTAATATTTGGGTTTTATATAACTTTTTTATTTTGTTTCATGACTATTATGTTTTATAAAATTGTAATTACCTTTTTGGTTGATTTTATTTATATCACATTTTTATTTAATTTGGATGGTCTATCTACGTCAAGGAATAGACATGCAATATTTTCAGTTGAAATCCAATAATTCAATTATATATTTATCTGGGGAAAACATGACCAATATGGTATATTGTTATGCCACGATAATAATTTCAGGCCCACAGTGATCACAAACATTCTTCAAGACATTTTACAGGTCATTTGAGGTTATGTTGGAATTTATTACAATTAATTTCATTATAAATAGACTCAATCATTTAATCATTTTTCATAAAATTATAAATAATATCTGTTAAAAATTTACAATATCTTCTATAAAATATACATTTTTGTAATATTTTCTCATCTATGAGATTAAAAGAAGTTTTTGAAAAAGGAATGGACTCTTATTGGGTATGAAATTTAAATTTAAAATATAATTGATATAAATAAATGATAATATTTTTTAAAATAATAAAAAAAAATTAAAAAAACCCTAGATATTGAAATTTACCCACAATAAACTATTCACTAGTAAATTGGACGAAATAAATTTAAAATATATAGTAATGTGAAATACTTTTCTATAGTTATGATTTTATGTTCTATATACATTATCATAGAAATGGTTTTAATTTTTATGTGTGTTGTTTATTGTGAAAATATACTAGTATTTTTTAGAAATAAAATATTGAAAAGAATAATTAAAAGGATAACGGAAAGAAAAAACATGAAACAAATATATGTGAAAAAAATTATATAAAATAGATTAAGAGAAATACCTATCTCCCGAATATTAAATTACATATAATGTAAATGAAAATTTAGTGATATAATAATGGTTTCATTATGTACTAGATATTAGAAATTTTGTATTTTTGGCACAACATCATTACAATGTGTAATGACCTATGCACCACATGCTGAAACATTGATTATTATTTCTATAATAACATTAAATACCTAAATACGGCTTATATGTTGTGTTATATCCCAAAAAGATATTACTTGATGCCATTATCATAACATTCATATGTATTCATCCATGATGTGATGATGAGAGTGGTTTTAATTATATGAATTACCACATATTACATTATCAACACATACTAATTTTAAAAATTGTATCATAAGGTGGTCATTTCACTCATCAACATATGTCATTATCCGAAAAATATCATGTTATCCACATTTCCATGTGTACATTATACATATAAAATCATGAAGAGTGTATAATTAAACAATTATAAGTTTCATTTTGTTCCGTTTCCAAAAACATTTCTTCAAAATGTTTTAGATATAATTAAAAACGCACTAAATTTTAAGATATAATCTATTTTAAATTTTCTGCCACAACATTTAGACCATGAAAGTTGTGTTTTGAAATATATAATTTGAAATATTATAAAAAAAATTATTTTAATTTACTAAAAATATGTTTATGAATTTTTTAACATTACCATCCCAAGTAAAATATATTTTTTAAAAAACAATTGGTCTTTTATATTAGAATTTATATTTACTTTTCACATAAATATATTTTATTATAAATAAATATTATATTGAAACTCATCTTATATCATTTTTATAAAATTATTAATGATAACTCAATTTAAATAAAATTATTCTGTAATCCCATACAAACTAACAAAAAATAATGTGAAATAGGGAATATAATAATATAATCATAAAATTAAAAACGATAATTTAATAAAATTAAAGTAAAAATTAGAGAATAAATGGAATTTTTAAACATTGATTTTTTTGAATTTATTTTTAATATATTTCAAGAATTTACAATTAGAAGAGTTTAACAATTATATAGAGAAGAATTGTGTCAATTATTTGGATTCCACTAAATTATTTAATTCCATATGTGTCCAAATAAATTTATTGCTATTATTAATAAATTTTTTAAATATATAAATAGAATAAGTGGGATGACTCCTACTAACATAAAGATTCATATTCATTTAAAATAAATTTTATAGTATTGTAATAAAATTGTATTTATAGTCATCAATAATAAAAATCCTTAAAAACACAATAAAATAAAATACTTATAAAAAATATATAACTATAAATAATTAATGTAACATCCTACCCATCATTGGCTTGACTCGGGGCAGAATTTCTATTTGGTGTTAGGAGACATCCCTAAGGCACCGATGGCGGGTAATAAATGGCATGTGATTAAATACAACTGGAGGAGGATTTCCCCTTTGATAAATAAATAACCAAACTAAAAATTCAATAACCAAAACTACTACATGTTTTGTGATGAAAATGTAAAACAACTAAAATTAATATCATTGATATCAAAATGAATCATCAATAGTGTACCACAAAGGAAGACTATAATAGTCAAAATACACATTGAAAGACAAAATATAAAAACACATAAAGTCTCCCAATACATATATCCATAAATCCAAACAAGATCCATACACCAAATCCACAATACAACCCAATTATCAATAAATACCACTAAGAAATTGTTATAATATACATTTTCATTTTTCTCAAGGAACAAAATCTAAAAAAGCACCAAAGATAAAAATTAGGGGAGAGTAATGAAACTCAACAGGATTTCAACAAATGGATTGCTTACCAATGGAAATAGGATAGAACATTATATCACATTTCTAAAAAATATTTTATATAAAACAATTGAAAATAATTTATCTCAAAATATTCAACAAATTCTATAGTAAAGAAGTTTTCTCAAAACCAATCCAATTTCTCGGGAAAGAAAAAAACAAGTCATTAGGCTTTTCACAATTTCAATGTTGGCATAACCCATTTAAATTTTACATAACCACACTTGAACACTATCCAACACAATATAATTATACTACCATTGATAGTGGAACTTAAAATCTATGCTTCTTCCCTTTGATGGTGGAAATTCATAATCAATAACCATCACACTCAACAAATTCTTAATAAATTAATGCAACCCCATTTGAAAACAATCATTTTCAAATAATTTCCATAAAACTACACTTTTATTGAAAAACATTTCTACGCAAGAAAACTATGCAACCATTTTAAAATAACCATTTTAAAATCATGTTATTGTTCTCTATTTTTACCAAAACAACCAATTTGAATAATTCCTTAAGTCATCACCACATAAGGTTTCCATTAATTAATCGAACAAAAATTTAAAAGTAAATTTCATGAAAAATATTCAATGTTAAATAAATCCTTCATTTTAATGAATATTATTTGAGAGTGAAGCTACCTACCCTAGGAATTATGGATAAAATGAATAACAACACCGAAACAGCCACAAAACTAGGTTGAATCTCCAAAAAACCACCTTAGATCTATTTCTATAACATAAACAAGGGAATATATGACCAATAATGCCATAAAACACCTTAGATATATCTACATTGGAGTATATATAAAAAAATAAATAGAGGGAATAAAGTTGATATAAGAAAAAACATGAAAAACTACCACAAAATGAGAATTACTAAGGGAATCGAGCTTCAATGCACCAAGAAACACCTATGTGTCACTTCTAATTTGATGGGATAAATGTTCCATAGCCTTTGGGAGGATTTTTTTTTGCATTAGGGAAACAATGGAGTAAAAAATGTGGGTTAAAACTGTATCCTGCCTTAGATCCTATTTTTTATGATCTTATGTCTAATCCCGACATGGTTAGTTGCATGATTAGGTAAACCATACACTAACCATGTAACAACCTCTGCCTCAAGGAGAACCTCATATTATTTCCCCACGTGGTTCGAAAAACCATTGTCTAACAATGTAAAATCCAACTAACCCACTTTTCATGGTTTCTACTATGTTGTTGCACGGTTTGAAAAACCATGCACCAAATCGTGTTCCTTCCCCTTAGCCCTTATCTCACCTTGCATTATTTCATGTAGAAGTTTCATGGTTTTCACTAACAATCCACCAACCATTAACCATTTCAAAATCCCCCCAAATTATAAAATTCTTCTAAACTACCCCCAACAACACTAAAAAAATTTCATACTTATAAATAATTAGTTAACAGTTACTTATTTGAAACTAGGTGGGTGCGAAATTCCCCCACCATTTCCCTTACAGTCTTTGGAATGCAGAAAACAAGGTTTTACCTAAAATTGTTAAAATAAATTTCCTAACTATTTCCTTCTCCTAATAATATTTTTCTTCTTGAATCCAACCATGTTTCTATAAAAACTACACTAGACCAATGATTTTCCTATACAAAAATTTCTCTTTCCTATTCAATATTAGCACTAGAACATGCACAAATTAAGGACTCATCCCATGGTCAATGTGATACCACTGAATCACATGGTTAGGATGAAGATGATAATTTTTCAACTAAGATACACTGATGAAATTATGCACAACACTAAACCATGGAAACAAATCCATCTGATATTTTACATCACCAACCCATTCAAGTATCTCAAAAGGGCCTATATAGAGAGGTTATATCATTCCCTGATATCTAAAAAATGAAATCCAAGACCTGAAGAGATCCTCCAGAACACATGAACACTCACCTAAAATGATAAAATCCCTCATAGATGATCCGCAAAAGATTTCTCACAACTCTGATTCACCTCTATCTATTTCCTGATCAACTGAATATTCAGAATTGACTCTTGGACAAGCCTCATCCACACTAGTGAAGTCTCTCATATTTCCACCTAACAAAGTGGAGAGAACCAAGGATGATAATATAATGCTATAAAATGATATGTATATATATATATATATATCTTTTTGTGTATTGATTCATGATAACTTTTGTTATACGAGAACTCCAATAATGCTATGTGCTATTCCCATGCGGCACAAGAATCTGTTACACAATCCTACACCACATATTAAAATGTTTGTATCATCCTTTTGAATTTTCGTCCATCCATGGATGATACTACAATCAAATTGACTATTTAGACCCAAGAACATTCTGTAAGGATTTACGGAAACAATACGTACTTTTCATATCCTTGTCTGACAGTATCAAGACAAGTATTATATTCTTCTTTACTACTCCAGGAATATATATTTTAGATCGTTCCTTCCCCATATGAGATTCATGAATAGGGTTTAAATTAGTTGACCTGGTGATCTGATCATCTTTCACCAATATGGATTCATATTTTCAAACTATTCTTAGAAGGATCGTCATAATATCCAAGGCAATATGATCAAATTTCCAAATAGGAATAGGTAAATACTGAAACACACCATCTAGTCACTAATGATGTCCTTTTACCTATAGATAAGTTAATTATATTGAAACAAACTCATCCACATTATTTTTTATACCCACCCACCAAAACTATGTTTTCAAAACCTTATAACACATATGTATTCTTGGATGAACATCCCATATTGAATGGTGGTAAGCATGAAGAAGTTTTTCATGACAAGTCATAGGTATGACCATCTTATTTTTTTTTACCACAAAACTAAACTCCCATCCATATTTCATCTCTCAATGGTTTCCCTAACATTTTTGACCTCATGGAAACTTATTATATTTTTTATGTTTGTGTCTTTTTAACTATCACCACCAAATCTGGAACAAAAGAAATGTGATATAATACTACAAATTCACCTCATACTTCACATTCCAAGTGCATTCATACTAAGACTGAAATCTACTACCACTCATATAAATATTCCTTTTCTAATTAAGCATAAGTATTTATCCTTAATGCATTCATCATAGAATTTCCTTTTCCATTTGTATACATCACTTCAATGTAAAATATTTGGAGACACTCCATCCTTATTCTTTGTTTCTTATTCAAGTAAAATTATGAGAAAATATTTTTCAATATCTTTTGATCTTTATACACTATAAATTTCTCACCAAAGAGGTAGAGAAACCATGTATTCAAATCATAGACTACGATAGCTAAATCCAAATCATTTATTTGTTATCTCTTCTCATGAAATCAACACTTCCTTTATCTATAAGAAACAACATGATCTCCTTGAATGAAAACACATCCCAACCTAGATCATTAAGATTAACAATTCACTATGTACACTTTCCCTGATTTGGGACGGATCGTGGTTAGTGCTAATGTAAAAATAACATTAATCTCTTTAAAAGACTTGTGACATTTCTCATTCCACTAGAATTGAATATTATTATCCTTGTAAAATCTATCATTATATGGAAGATGACAAGAGATGCAATCATATATCATTTTTGGATCCTGAGAAACTCATATTTTTGAGATTATATGGCTATAGAAACATACTATTAAATAAAAAAATCAGACTTCGATAATTTCGATTATAGATGACTACACATCAAGATTCCCAACACTATCGCCAATTGTTTCTCATGCCCATACGTTGGCCTTTAATAAACTAATATATCATCTACAATCATCATGACAAAAGAATTTAGACACTTATAAATTATCAGATTCATTAATGGAATAATGACATCAGGTATATTCATATGAATGAAATTCGTTGCCACATTATCGTAATTTTCATATCTACTCGTGAAGTCTATCTACATAATATCCTCCTTATTACCACAAAATTGGAGATATTCTGACCATATGACAATTTTATAGAACCACTGAGCTTACTGAAGTTGATCAAAGAGATAATAAATGTGTGGAATTGGATGCATATTTTTATAGTATCGTGTTTACGATTTTGATAATCCAAACAAAAATAGAGAGTTTAATATGAATTTTTTTACAAACAAGACCAGTGATTCCTCATATTCATGCTATGATGAATCAACCCATTAAATTATAACTCTTACAACTAAAATTTCAATTCCATTAATTTTTTTTGTGAGATTTGGTAAGATAGATGGGAAATAAGACTAGTCCCTAGAAGAATATAGATCATAAAATCCATTTTTCTTGTTGGATGAATCTAGAAGAAATTTTCAGGAAAACATTAGGTAAAATATCAAAAATCACAGAAAAAATAATAATCTTGTTCTCTTCCATCAATTCAAAAGTAAAAGCTACTAACTTGTAAAATATTATTCTAAATATTTGAGCCAACAACCCCATGTCACTTACCTCGACATTTTAGTCTCCTCTACAGAGATGCTCGACACCATTAAGAGTCATACTACTATCCTATTTAGTTTAACAGTCGATGCTAGACTTAAACATTATCACCAATCTATACCAATTATGATATTGTTGACATCCATATAAATCATAGAAAAGACCCATATTAATTAAAATCAATAAAAAAAATAGAAAATTCTTTACATAGAAGGGATTAACATTCTCTTTTACCAAGAGGATTTTGATATTTTAACAATGAGGGTGCCATATAAACATTTAATCAATAAAAATCCAAAATAGAAGAAGAAATAGAGGAATGGGATGAACCTATATCATTCAATACTTCTATAAGGTTTAAATTCAAAAGAATTGTTTCTTACAATGTGGCTGGTCCATATCGATCACCGACCATAAATTAATTAGATTCATATAATTTTTTATTGTGGATCTTTTTTATTTATTTACTTATTAATCTTTCTCTTATTGAGGATTCATCGTATTCCAGAAATCACGATTATTAGATTATATTACTGAGGAGTGGTATTCTGCTGCCCTTTCCCTATTAAAGAATACAGTGTCTATGACACATGAAAAGTGTCCCAAACACTTAACCAGGGAGAACTATGACAATAGTGCAGATGATTCCTCATATGGATTAAATTGTTGTATGGTATAGGTGGTTCCATAAAATATTGCTTCATGTGTCCCAAATACCAAATTTGGAAACATCATGGCCTTCTCTTGGGTCTTGGGGTAATATTTATCAATCTATCCATCAGATTCTAAGCCACTCCACTAACTTGTATGTAGGTTTCCCTCTTCCACTGTCACCCATAATTAGGGTTTCTACTATTTTCCATAATTATTAAGAGGTTTCCACTACATTTAGATTTAAATATATCTATTTCCTCCACCATTCCATTATTTAAAATCTCTGTATAATCTGTTATACAGAGAAAAGAATTATTAAAGTGAATATACTACCACATCCCTGATTCAAATATGTGTGCCTTCAATCCCACAAAAGAGGCATCTTCTAGTGTATAGCATAAATAATTAATAAATTTATCCACATACACAATCACTATTACTATATCATGATTCAATATGAACAAATATGTAGTTCTTCAAATCCTAAACATATTTGGATTAAATTTTTTGTTGAAAAGTTATTTAATATCCTCACATGTAATTACATAGTATATGTTTTTATACAACTAACTCCCACCACCATCTTGAATGATCATCCATTATATGCTTCATCATATTGACATTCAACTCTGCTGGTGTGCCAATGAAATAAATGTTTCCATTCATCATATTCATCCACACCTATTCCTTTTATGGTTCTGAATCACCCCAAAAGTTTGGTAGATTATGATTCTAGAACTAGATGTAAAGATCAACTTGCCTTGTTTTATCACACATGTTCCCTCTATCCCCATATTGATCTACATAGACTTTACTCTGAACCAGAGGTTGTATCACCCTTTTCACAACTTTAACAACATTCTATGCAACTTCCATTAGTTGGTTTCTATGATGCATACTGGTTTCCATTTTATATACATACAACAAAGTTCATATTATATCTCTCGTGTAACTAATGGCATGACATATTCAACTTCTACCAAATCATACTATCACAACAATGATTTCCAAAATTCAACATTTTCTATATTCAATCATTTTTTAAAATTCTACCAAGAATTTGAAAATAAATCCATATTCAAAAAAACCATTTCAATCATTTTTTTAAAATATGATACTTTAAAAACAATTTAAACACTTTTGAAAAAACATCATTTCCTCACACAATAATCAATCATTGCTCAAAATTAAATATTTAATGTTACCGGGAAGCCATTTCTAAAATTCTTTCCATACAAATATCATTTTCTAAACCCATGAAAATGATATTCCATTATCTTATATGTTTCTACAAAACACTTATATACCCAAAACCCTGGTAACATGAAGTTTAATATAAAAAGTTTATTTTTCTCATTGTTTCACTACATTTCAAGTCCCAATAATACTATTCCATTCTATCATCCCAACTCCGAAAAAACTTGAATGAATTTCAACTCTATGATTGACAAAAGATAACTGAGTCAAATACCAACCATGACTAATACCAATTTCAGCCAAGGACTGATCAAGATGATACCACCGGTAATATCCTACCAATCCTCATTGACTTGAGTAGAGGCTGAATTAGTACTTGGCCTTAGGTGGCATCCCTATTGTGCTAAATGCTGGAAATAATTTCAAAGGGTTTCAATAAAATTAGGGGATGATTTTCCCTGTGAGAAATAAATACCCAGCCAATATTTACACAACCAAAACCACTACATGATTAATGATGATAATTTAAAACAACTCATAGAAATATCATTTATATCAAAACTGAACTAAAACATAGTACCATAACATATGACTTATATCATCAAAATACACAATGTAATACAATATTATCAAAAACAAAAATGATCCAATTAGATGGCTATATAACTCGAAGAATTCTCCATACACCAACTCCACAATAAATCCAATGTATCAAGGAGAACAACTAGAAATGTGTGATGCATTACCTTTGTCTGTGTCCTAATGAACAATATATAAAAAAAACCCCAAAGTTCCAAAGCATGGGTGAGTAATGAAACTCAATAGGCATTCCCCAAATGACTTCCCTAATAATTCCAATAGGATAAAAAATTTATTTCATGTACATAAAACAATTGAAAATAAATTATATCAAAATATAAAATGAATACCATATAAAATTAATTTTATCAAAACCAATCCAATTTCCATGGAAAGAAACCACATATTTCATTTATCAGTATCTGAATTCCCATGTTGGAAACATCCATTTAAATGTCACATAACCACATACAAATATTCTCCATACACCATGCTCCATCCCTTTGATGGTGGATCTTCACAACCAATATCCAATGCATTCCACACACACATAATCAGGAAAATCACATGCCAAAATAATATTTTCCAAATAATTTCAACAAAACTATACATTTAATTAATACACATTTCCATGCATAAAAAAACAAGCATTTTAATACAATCATTTTTAAATCATGTTAACATTATCAGTTTTTACCAAAACACCTAATTTGCACAATTCCATAAACAGTCAGCAATGAATATTTTAATAAATCAATTTCACAAAAAATTTAAAATCAATTTCAAGTAAAACATTCAATTTTAAATTAATACTTCAATTTAAAAGAATATGAGTTGAGAGTGAACTGAACTACCTTGAGAATTATGAAAAAAATGATGAACGACCTGAATACACCCCCCAAACCATGTTGAATCACAAAAAACCCACCTCATATCTATTCCCCTAACATAAAAAAAAACAAATATAACCATGATTGTCATAAAACAACATAGATATATCCAAAGTGGATTAGATATAAGAAACAAAGCTATAGAAGAAGATAAATCTAAGATAAAAATTAAAAACTACCAAAAAAGAAATCATACTAATGATTTAGGATTAAACACACCAAAATACACAACAATATCAGTTATGATTTTATGGGGAAATGTTATACAGACTTTTGGGGAAATAATATTTGAGTTATGGCCAAAATGGAAAAGTAATAAAGTGTTAAAACTTAATCTCAATGTAGATACACATTGTTAGGATCATTATTTTAAACTATGCATGGTTAGTCAAAGGATATAAAAACCATGTGCTAAATTTGCACCTACCTATACCTAAAAGAGTTACTTATATGAATGTCTCACACAATTAGAGAACTATAATCCAACTATGACAAGTCCCAGTATTCCACATTTCTTAGTTTTGTCTAGGTTTTCGCACAGTTTGTACAAAACGTGTGTCTAACAATGTTCCTTCCCGTTAGTTGTAAATTCAAGGCCCTGGGTTAAATAATTATTCTCATGTGACCTATGTTGACAATATAGATTATCAATGACATGATCACCTTGCATAATAATGTAGCTTAAACCTATAATCAATACATTGCAGAAGGCCATATAACATTTCATTGCCCATGGAAGAGTCAACACTACCATAGTAGTCAGAATACATTTCTTCTAAGCAAAATAATTTTGAAATTTATCATCCTAAGAAAACGTTACTTCCTTCTGACTTAGAGAAGTCATAAGAGAATCTGACATTGAGAATTTCTTATCATCTCGGTAATAATATATAGATAAACCCATTAACCTATGGATTAGGAATACATTACTTGGTTGTTCCCATGTTATAAGAGCCTTTTATTTTTTGGATCAATAAAAATGCTATGTTTCAATACCAACTGTCCAAATAATTTCACTTCTTGAATCCATACATTACATTTTTAATAAGTGGAATAAAGAGGGTGATTTATCAATAAAACCTAAAAATCTCTCAAATGATGCAAATGGTACTTCTTATACATAGATTATATGAGGATGTCATCCAAAATGACTTACATAAAGGTATGAAGATACTTGTGGAAGATCTTATTCATTAAAGACACAAAGAATATAGGTTAATGTTTTGTACCAAAATGAATGATAAGGTACTCATTAGGGACATTCCAACTCTAAAATGTAGTAATCTATATGTATGATTCATTTATCCTCAACTGATGGTATCTTGATCGATGGTTTATCTTTGAGAACAATGTTATCCTTTCAACTGATCAAACATGTCATCCATCTATGGAAAAAGATAATTATCAATTTCCAAGACTCTATTGAGTTTTTTATAATAATCACAAATGTGAAGTTAACCATCATAATTCATAGAAAATAGAACTGGTTCCATCTAAGTTGATACACTCAGGCATATAATGCCTTTTATTAAAAGATTATACAAACAAATATTTAACACTTTATGTTTATATATTTACATACGATAAAAAGGGATTGATACAGGTTGAGTAATAAGAACTAAATAAATAGAAAACTCTACCTATATTACAATCAAAAAACTATATAAGTCAAAATGGAACCCACTAGGAAACTCAAAGAAAAATGGAGGGAGTTTACTATTCAAAGATTCTCTCTCCAGATAAAATGTGAACACATATATAACATTCCCTAAATCCAGATAAGAAGTTATGTATCTACTCAACCATGGGTCCCATACTACATTAAAGATACAACAAACATCGTCTAGTGTAGTAAAGGTGGAAAATCAAATATAACAATAAATATTGGTTTTATTGGCATTGAACCAATCCATCCCAAATATGAATTCAAGAGGTTTCATGATGAGAACCAAAAAATAGAAAGAAATATCAACATACATGAGATATAAAACCCAAGAATTAATATAGGGGACCTTCTCTCTATTTGTTTTTAGGGGTGTAGTAATATGAATCACATAAGAATAAATTTTCATAACATTATATAGTAAATTAAAAATATGGGTTTAAATTAATTAATGAGATGCACCATTATAAAATAAAAAAGTCAGTAATGGTGAATTTGTAGTTATGGTACCTCTTATAGTTAATGGACCCACATTTACTTCCACTAGAGACTCTTACACAACATTAAGAATATTTGTTTTTGATACATACGGTTGGAACCCATTTGTCCTTGAAGAATATTATTTTCCATTAGTGTTTGAATTTTTTGATGATCTCAAGCCACTACATGGAGGGAAATTTAGAGAGACTAACTTTTTTGGTTTCCTTAGAGTTTGCGTGAGCCACATAAAATGGATCCTTAGTGAAAACCCTATTATAATGCTCCATCATGCCACACTGGTAACAAATCAATGGACCTCAACAAGACACTTTATTAGGTTTAGAAAAACCAAAGTATAGAGAACCACCATGAGATTCATCCTAATTCCCATTTCTATTGAAGGAATATGCATTGCCACCTGGAGAGTAAGAAACGCTTGACAACCATGAAATTCTATCCAGGTCTGTTTCAGCCATATTTAATCTATCTATCATAGCATCATAAGATGGAATATCTCATAATAAAATATATGAATGAATATTATATCAAATTCCAAACTCAATCATTCGAGCATTTATCATATCATTGAATATTATCTCTATTGTGAACTGCAGAAGATCCACAAAGTTGTTTATATAGTTTGTCACGGTCTTGTCTGCATAATCAGGTTTTAAAAAATCTATATCCTTTGCCAACAACATTGAAACTATATAGAAATGTTCGATGAAGAGAACTTTGAAGTCTTTTCACTATAATCCCTCGTGATTCTTCACTTACAATATCATGTCCCACCATTTCTTGCTAGATCCTTATATCATGAAGGTGGAACACTTTACCTTTGTTTTTTAGGTATCTTCAATAAACCAAATAGATGATAGATCCTAATCATCCATTAATCTCCCCCTAAGGATAATTTGATTCATTGAACACTATTATATTCTACTTAATAAACTCTTGAGTATAATTCGAGAAATCATCCCCTTGAAGTTCCATAGTTGGAACCTGAATTGGAGTTAGTTCAGATTCATATCTAAAATCTTTTATAGTACACAGAATCACATCAAATAGATTTAGGTCTGTAAGATGATTTTCTTGTTATGATTTAGTAGAAAATTCTTCCAGGATCTGATTAAGAAGAATTTTGGTAGGCATCAATCTACATAACATCAATAAAAAACAAGGAAGTCAAAAGATAGAAACTCAAACCAGGAAATGAGATAAATTATTCCCAACATATAGATAGATATGATTTGGATTTCAATATATAAAAATAAAAATCAAGGAAAATACTAAAAAAAATACCCAAGAAGTGTTTCCCAAACAACCACTGATGACATACACTTCTTTTCATTGGGAGCTGTTCGGGCCCTCAATCACAACTACCTCTTAACTCCTCATAAGATTACACAAATACATAATAACAATAAGAAAATAATGTCAGCCTACAGCTATGTTTACAATTTTTCAGGAACAATACTTGGTACCTTGGTAATTTGATAACCAAGATAGTCTTGACATATACCTAAGGGCATTATGTATCACCATGGGTTGGTGAATATCACCAAGCAACATACAGAATAAAAGTGGGAATGAATATTTCTATAGAAATTATAGAAGTGAGATAAATAAGACAATATGCATATGAGAAAAACTCTATATTGAGAAATGTAACATTTGTAAAACATGTATAAACAATATATAATTCTATTTGAAATTACCAAAATTAGGATTGATAACACAAGTCCCAATTGACGCAACTCTCCAAGTTCAGAAATTAGTAACTAAAACCACCTCTAAGTAGTGCTTTATCCCTTCCAAAACCAAGAAGAATATAATTTATAAACACCTGAAGTCACTGGAATGGTGTGAGATAAAATCCTAGTAGGGTCTCACCAAGGATACCATAATAGATTCCAACCTTTAATTAACAAATTAAAGCCTTTGATTCAAAATCAAAAGGTTTTTCATTTCAAAATCATGTTTAAAAAATTCTTATTTACATTTCAAATGATGGAAAATTCAAAAGACATGTAAAAGTGTTTACAAACACTTTAATATATTCATATCAAAATTAGAAAAAAATCATGAAACATGGTCATCTTCCAAAAGGATCAATTATTCATAGATATTGGACTTCATACACTAATGGTTTCACAGAAATATGTGGATACACACATACACTTCGACACTAGTCAAGAAGATGACATTACCGTCATATCATATATGTGATGTGTTTTATTCATGTTTTGGAGTATTGTAAATTTTAGTGTACTATCTTGAATAATTCACATACTACCCATGATTTCTTATTCTCTAATATAAAAACAATTATTAGAAATTTATTTTTAAAAAAAGTTAAAAATACAATTAATCCCACTCCCTGATTTCAAATATGCCAATTTCCATTAAAAAAATATTTTTTAATCAAAACAAATAATGTTCACCAAAAAAATCCCAAAGGATTTTATAAAAACCATTTAATCCATTTTTGTCATACAATAATTTAAAATAAAATCTCAATTGAATTTCACAATTCACAATAATAGTATAAACTCAACAATTTAAATTTCAAATAATTCCATCAATTTCACTATAAATCCCACAATAAATTGAATTGGTGGTTTTCCCAATTTTATGCCAAAACAAACAATTTCAAATCAAAATTCCCCAGTTCAAAAGATTTGGGATTTTAAAAAATTTATTTTCATAATATTCCAATCCCAAAAATTTAATTTAAAATTTTTTAATAAAATTATGATGTTTAGGGTTAATTAAGATGTATAATCAAATCAAAACCACCTACCTTAGGATCTGTAGATCATGAAACATTAAACCATAAAAAAAAAATTTCAAATGGAGAATGATGACAACAATATTTGAGAATTAATCTTAGACCCAAGATCCAAAATATTGGTTATTAGATCTAAAAATATCATGGTTATCAATAATACTTTCTGGAGGAGAAGTGATATACTAGGATCAAGAGAGTGAGAAGAGGAAACTAATTGGGAGAAGACTGAACACCCTTTTCCAAGCTTCTGTTTTCATCCAGAAGGGTATTGAGGGGACAAAAACAACTTTTGGGAGATATTAGGCAATAAGAAAATTTGTGGGGACATTCTGGCCCATTGAGAAACTAAAATGTATTTTTCAAGATATTATATCTAAATTTAAAATAAAAAAACTCATACACACCATTAGCAGGGTAAATCTGCATGGTTTGGATAAACCGCACACGTTAGATATATGCCTCTTTTAATGGGTTTCATAGTATCTCCTTAGTTGGTGTATAGTGTGTGATACTATTTTCTAGAAATTAATGACCCCATATTCTGGGTTTCCACGGTTTCCCCATAGATAGAGCACGATTTTGTAAAACCATACGCCAATTGTTTACTATCTTATAATTTAACAAAATTACCAAAATATCTCTCAAAACAAACCCAAATGAAACCCAACCAAATAGTGATTAAAAGAGGGTTTTATGATTACAAAAAAATATTAACAGGATGTTATATAATGTTTGAATAATATAAAAACATATTATACCATTAAATGTTGCAATGTATGAGAAAATCATGATATAACATTTTGTGGTGGGTTTTTAAAATGAATCTTTTTATGAAAACTATGTTCCTATGTAAAATTAAGGTTCTTTAGTAATGACTAAAATCATTTCACCTTCAGAACCCCAAATCATGAAAATATTTTTTATTTATATTTCATTATTATAGTGACATGTAGTAAATATTCTTAGTCTTCATGTATTCAATGGTTTTATAACACGAACATGAATATATTATCATTTGTGGAAAATATTAAAATAATAAATGTTTACAGTCACAAATTACATGAATAATCATTAACATTTAGTTATATTTATTTAATTGATAAACATTGTATAAATTCCAAGAATAATTGTTAATATATTGTGTGGTTCCATGTATCATTAAAATTAATTTATAGGATGAGTATTTTTCTTAAACACTTATTCATCAAAATAATTATATAATAGATTTAAAATTTACACACTATTTTATTATTTCATTTATTTAATGAAAATATGAATTCATTTATTAAGGGTGTATTTCTAAACTTTTATTTTATAACTCTTTACATTAAAATTTTATTCTATTGTACAATCTATTTATGGGATCCAGAATCATTTATTTTTAATGCTTTAAAATTTTGTTTATTTTTGGAAAAGTAATATTTGATATTTTGAGAGCATAATTTCTTTAATAAATGGGGTATTAATTTATTAATCATGTAAAAAAATTTAAAAAATAGGGGGATATTTCCCAATAATTTATCTAATGCGCCTTTTTACCATATAAAATAGGCTGAAGAATTTTTGATGTTTTTATTTTTTATTTATCAATTGGGAATATTTTTAGGAGATACATTCCAATTCATTATGTCTTAATAATCACATTCGGGTCACATCATTTGTTTTCATGATCCTAAATTTGAATTTTTAATCTTATACTCATAATTTAATAAAAATATGATGAATCCTTATTTATATTTTTCGCATTGATTATGTTCCTTAAGAATGGATTTCTATGTAAAATAAATATTGTTTTGACTTTGGTTATAAATAATATATACTACAATTATTCTATGTACTAAATGATCCAAATGGTTTTTCATAATTATGATTTTATAAAATTATCCTTAAGAAAATATTGATGCCCATAAAAACACATTCTTATAGGTTTATCCTTACAAAATTTCATTTTTTGATGAGTCATCATTATGAGATATTTCATACATGATCCATGGTTTTTGTTGAAATTATACTTCTAGAAATTTAATGTAATAAGTGATTGATGATTACAAGATCCATACTTATAGCTGAAATAGTCCTTGTTAAATTCATTCATATGGCAGTATGATGATTATGCACATTTATGTTTAAATATAAGATAACATTTATGAAAAATCATCCTACTGATAGAATAAATTTTCACACAAAAGTATGATTACAAAAAACGATAATCCTGTTTATGTAGAAGTTAAAAATGATTCTTCTACAGTCAACAATTTTTTTAACTAAAAATATATTGTATTTTATTATCTATTGTATATTGATTCATTTTATATTTATGTAACTGATTTTCTAATATTTATTGATTTCATATTTATGTATTTATATTATTATTATATGGAAAATATTTTAGATATTAGAAAAAACTAATAACAAAAATTAAGAATCATATTTAATTTTGATTAAGCATGTTTGGAAATTATAATATCCAAATATAAATTGATTAAAATATGAAAATTAATTGTCTAAATATTTTTTATATTTATCTATAGACTTTATGAATGATTATTATGAGAATATTTACTGTTGAATTAAAATTTTACTCATTTCAATGTGTTCCTGTATCCAGATTTTTGTTGTGGTTACAAATTTCAAAAGTGATGATATATGAATATTACTGATTCTAATTTTTTACTGAATAACATGTGACATATTATATATGAAATAAAAATATAATATGTCTATATTTGCTTACTTATTTCACATGGGAGGACACTACATTTGGAAAATAATAATTGAAACTCCCATAATGTTCTAGTTGATGTACATGTGGTTATCACCATAGGATTTTTCCATGAAGAAAATCAATAAATAGACTCTGATAGAATCATTGAAAATGATTGAATGAATTTTGAAGGAAAATCAACCTCTTTTCTACTAATTTTTTTGGCAATCACTAATACACTCTTGGTTGGGATTTATTATAAATCTACATTGATAATGAAATTATTCTAGCTATAATGATATTTATATGTTTCAAAATCCAACATATTTATATGGTCTTATAATTTTTTATCTTGTTTCTATATGCATAATTTATTATTTATGATTTTGTAAATAATTTCATGACCTTATCACGTGATTATAAAAAACCACTAAATAGAATGTTCTGTTATTTCACCCCTTCTAATGGAATATCTGGTTGTGGATTATTCGGTAGAATGTAGTGGTATAAATTGGGTATTATTCTGAATAAATTCAACGTTGTTTATTCCTATATTTCTAGAATGAATATTTAGTTTTATGCCTCCATGTGAGAAAAATATAGGGCAATAGTTGTACCTCTAAGAGATAAAATTCATTGTAATGTGTTATGAATCCCTTTAATAGTTAGTCCACTTTTATAGTGTGTTCCATAATCTCACACTGAGAGTGTAAAAAAAATTATATCAATTTTATCCAAACTAATATACATAAATTTTTATATATTTTATTTAAAGCTATGATGAATTTTCAATTTTTATAATAGGTCAATTCACCCCATATTTACCATTTCTCTATTAGCTAATAAGGACCAAACTATTTTATCATTGTCTCAATATTGAGAGCCATAGTAGGCTATCAACATAACTAGGACAAATTATAAAAAAAAATTATAACCCCAAAATTATTTTTCTGATCATTCTTAATAGAATCCATCCCCTTATTAGTGTATCTATACACCACTATAAAAATATATTTTTTTTGGATTAATTCATCTAATTTTTTTATTTTAATTTGAAAATGATTGATTAGTTTACATATATTATATTTTCATGGTGGTATAAAAATGTTTTATTTCTTGATGAAAATAGATATTACATGATAAGGAAATATTTTAATAAATTAAATATCATATTCTTGCGGGTAAAAATTGAATAACCTAGGTCTAAATTTATATGGTGGTGTTTCACTTTATGATGGTCCTTAGAAAGGTTTCTACACACCTCGCTATCCCACAATCAAAAAATTTTATATTTAGAATTTCTTAAAAAATGGAGTTCATTTTTGAATTTTACATGTTGAATAATGGTTAGAGTGATTTTTTGAGATTTCTCCGAAATAATTGAATTTTTTGTGACTAGTAAAATATATTAATGTACCGTATAAATTCATTATAATTTAAATCCACTATTCCTAGTATAATGAGTGATGTAATCACCAAAATATTGATCTCACAAGCAATTATTAATATTATAGGTCATGGAGTCTTCATTATTTCTTGTCTTTAGGAGAAATAATAAATTAGTAAATATTATATTAAGAAAACCCTCCTCCCTACCACTATATATACCACCCCTCACACCATCATTACTTAACATCTCTCAAGCATCAAGAATTGCATAAATTATACTAAAATATCTACCCATGATCCTCTCCCACGTACAAAAACCCTTGGTATCCCCAAAAGACCAAATCCTCTCCCTTAAAGATTCTCTTAATGGAATATAGATTCAAGAGGAATATTACTCTTTTCAATTCTTTTGTTTTCTTTTAATGTTCCTTTATTATATTTTATATTCCTACATCACCTCATCTAAATGTTTTAAAAAATAAAATATGTTATATTTAATTTAATATTATTTTTATAATGTAATATTCCATCATAATATCTTATTTTCTCTCCTTTTATATTATATATTAACGTAGAGTCTGAGATGTGTTAATTTATCACAATTAGGGAAGACGAGTTTTTAATTTGCATTAATATATTCAATACTGATCATGAAACCTTTTTAATGGTTGAAATATATAATAATATATGTATTTTACCTTTTTTAATGTTCTTTCAATACTTACACACTCACAATACAAGATTATAATACAAAAAAAATTCATTGTGCACAAAACCGTAAAGTTATTCCAAAAGTTTATCGTTTACTTTTATCTAATGGTTCATCCGAATGGTATATAACCTAAATCATTATAACATCATTTATATATCATTAATTTCACTGATAATACATGTTAACAACTCTATATGTTTATCCTCATTAAAACAAACTTTTATTCATGAATACGAGTAAACTTATCATCAAAATAAAGTAAGAAAATGCTTCCAAAAAAATAAAATTGAACCTCTTAAACCCATCAAAAAGTCCATCAATAAACATAATAAGGTTAACATAAATATACTTACTTTAGAAGAGGTTATATAATTATTAATTAATGAAGGTAAATTTGATTATTCAGGTTATTATGATCTATTAAATAACACATCCGAGCATAGGGAAAGTGGTTTTCTCATCTAACTTTTAATTTTATGGCATTCCCATTGTTTCCCATTTATTTATTGCATGTGGTTTATGTTTATTTAAATTTGATATATAATATCATGATTATATTTATATTTTTTATATTTTATGATTCATTTGTTTATTATTAGTTTTTGTTCATATGACTCGATTGATTACGACGTGGTATGTGACATTGTCTCAAGCTCCATTTCATTAAGACTTACTTGGTATTGTGCACCTAATAATTAGTATTTCGTGTTCCTACTACCCCTTTGAGATAATTTTAAATTTTAAATTGTAAATATATTATGTATCCATATACCGGTTTCATCGATATTATTATTTTTTTAAGTTGTGTACCCTTTTACATATGATTACTATTTGGAATGTTGTTTTAACTATGGAAATATTATTGAATTTGAATCATCTAATCTATACGGATTTTGACAAGGAATATTATACTTGAATTTAATATATTTATAAATAATTATTTTGACTATAAGTGATTTGAGGGGTCCTCTATATCCCCTCAATGCATCGATGGTTCTCATGAGACAAATCGGTTGGTGTCAAACCCTTCGATTTTGTTTCCAAAAAAATCAGACGAGTTTCTACTCATAGACATAAACTGTTTCAATGGTATATTCGTATCATGTACTAGATAAATGATGTCTAATTAATACGAATATATTATAAATCATTTTCATTTATTATTTTCCAGGAGTTTTTTACTATGAAAAAATCTATGCATGAAGTTTCATTCTTAGTTTAGTAATGACGTGTGTTTTTCATCCATTCACCATGACATATTGACTATGCCAATTTATTTATGATTATGTTATTGTTGTTTCATTCTTATACTATTTTTAACCCTTACTGAGCATTTGATATCACCCCTTTCATTTGTTTACCTTTAATAGGTTATGAGTAGGAGACCATTTATTGAGTTCATGTGGATTAAGTTTATTATTATTTTTTATGTATTATATTTTGTTACCTTTACCAATGTAATATCAGTTACATGTATGTATGTAGATTCTTTAGGACTAGTAAAAATTTTGTTCCTTTGGGATTTCATCCCTTTAATTCATTCCAATGTAATATGAAATGCACCGGCTCTGGGCTTTTGGGGTCAGGGTGTTACATTTGGTATGAGAGGAAGTTTAGTAGAAGAAATGAAAATTTGATTTAGAAAACATGGATTAGGGAACAAACCCCTAAGATAGACTTTTAGGATAAATATACTAGAAAGTCATTGTATTTTGGTAAATAATTGATTGTGTGGATATTTCTATCAAATAAATCTATTTTCAAGATACTATAAGTGGACGTTGTTATGGAACAATTGTACCTAGGAGAGAAAAGTCCAACAATGAGTTTTATTCTTGATTTTTCATATGCTGGTATATGAAATTTGGCCTTACTGTGCGCCTGGTTTGACACTCCTAGGGGATATGCTTAGGATAATTCAAATTTTATTTACAAAACATTATTAAGGATTTAAAATTATATATAAACAATATTTATAAATACAAGATTACTTGAGCATAAATTTTTAGATTATCATAAGTGTTTTCTAGTTAGAAATTATGAACTATGACATAATTTAGTGTATGCCACTGTTTACTAATGGATCCTAAGATATGGAGGAGAATCAATACCCACATACCATGTTGTTATTTTCCTACTAAGTAGTTCAATGAATTCAATGATTGAGGATATCAGATCATAACCATATTGGCATAACATAATCAGGTTATGATGAATAAACATGTTATATATGTACTGGATCCTTTCATGTTGAAGAAGCCGACATATTTTAGTGAGATTGCTAATGTGGTGGTAGTTGAGTAGTTGATCAAGTCCCTTCAAATGATATTTCAATCATTAAGATGCAATGATAATTAAATGGTAGTGCTGACAGTATATTTCCTCACTGGTGATGCTAATAAATAGTTTTCCTTGATGCCAAATACCATGGAGGAAGAAGAAATAAATGTTATGGAATGTAGAACATTTGAGGAAGTATTCATTAATAAATATTTCTATCATGAAGAATAAACTAAAATAAAGAGGAAATTTCTTAGCCTAATGAAATAGTAAGATGGGAGTGTTGTGGCATATGAAGCTAACATTACAAGATTAGTCAGGTATTCTATAGATTATGTACAAGATTCAGAAGACAAGACTGATCATTTCATTGATGTACATAAACCATGCCTTCGAGGGTTACTCGCTTCTCAAACATTTTCATCATAAGATGAAATTCTGTTGAGTTCCATAAAAATAGGGAAAGAATTTTCTATATCAAAATTCTTCAAGGGAAATCAAGATAATAATAAGAATTTTAATAACTATGGAAAAATTGAATTGCAAATGGAGAAAAATGGAATAATGCAATTTCTAGTATGGGAGAACTGCAAAAAGAATCATCCTTGGAAATGCATGAAAGGGATGAGTGTTTTCTATATGTTTGGAGAAAAGTATCATTGATCTAGTGAATTCAAGGGGAATAGAGAACTCAATGATGTCCAATTATAAAATTATAGATATATGTAACACTATGAAAATGATTATCCTATGGGACAAGGAAACATGCCTCAAAAAATGCCACAAGAGTAAGGGAGAACTTATGCGATTAAAACCGTCGAGGTTGATGTTTTTAATGATATCATGGAAGGTACATTAATTGTTTCCTCAAACTTATCCAATGCTTTATTTGATTATGGATCATTTGATTCAATTATATCATCCATGTTTTCCAAGAAAATTATACATGTTCAATTGGATATAATAAAGGAGTTGTTATTCAAAACTCTTAGGGGATGTGTCATTGTAAAAAAAATATGTGTCGATCAGTCCCCCTCATAACACATAAACGATCTTTAGTTTCTATCCTTATCATAATACCAATGATTGACTTTATTAAAATTATCAAAATGAGTTGGCTACCAAATTATGATGTGAATATCTATTTTAGAAGAAGGAATTTACAATTTTGTAGAATGGTGTAGAATCCCTTATCTTTATAGAAGAAACCACTCCGTTTGATTCTTATTTAAATCCACCCCCAGTACCTCTTATGAATGCAATTCATAGAGAGTAATAGAACACAATATCAAATTTAATACATACATATTAATGAAGAATACATTCTGGTATTTCTATAATATTTACCTGGACAACCTCCAAAGTGAGAAATTTAGTTCTATATTGATTTCATTTTTAAGGAAGGACCTATATAATATAATCCCAATAGAATAGAAATTGTGCAATCATTTGGGCTAAAGAAACAACTATAGGAATTGAGTGACAAATGATTTATTCAACCTAGTGATTCTCTATGGGGATCCCCTACAATATTTTTCAATGAGAAAGATGGATCCATGAGGATATGCATTGATTACAGGTAAATCAATTCTATTAAAATAATGAACATGTATCCTCTGCCACGAATTGATGATTTATTTGATCAAATTCATTGATCCAAATATTTTTCAAATATTAACCATCAATCTGGATATCATAAGCTTTACATGAAGAATGAAAATATTACGATGACAGAATATTGAACTAGGTATAAGAAAAACGAGTTTACAATAATGAATTTTGGACTAAATAACTCATACTTTGTTTTCATGGATCTAATGAATATAGATTTCATGAAATATATTTAGGATTTGTTGTGGTATTTATCGATGATATCTTGGTATACCTCAAAATATAAGAAGACCATGAGAATCACATATGGATTATTCTGAAAACTCTTAGATTAAATGAATTCTATGGGATGTTTAGAAAGTGTGAATTTTATCTTGAATATGATTCTTTTATTCGACATATTTTTTCTAAGGATAAAATCATAGTTTATCATGTGAAAACAAAGACAATCCAAGAATGGCCCACACAAATGAACATAACTATATTATGTAGTTTTATTGGATTTGAATGTTACTAATGACATTTTTTCAGAATTTCAACCGACTAGCTAACCCACTAAACATCCTCAATTGTAAATTGCTTATGTTTTTATAGAAAAACTAATGAATAGAATTATTTGATTAATTGAAAATAAGATTTTTTAATACTCTAATTTTTACTCTTCTATCTGGAAATGACGGATTTGTGATATTCAATGATGCATAAAAGAATGGACAGGGTTGCATCCTTATGAAAAATGATAAAGTTATTGCTTATGTAACAAGTAATTTTAAGAATAATGGGAAAAATTATTCTACTCGTGATATTGATTTAGCAGCATTAATCATTGCACTGAAAATATGGAGACATTATCTCTACGGTGAAAGATGAGAGATAAAAATATATCACAAGAGTTTTAAATACATTTTTACATAGAAAGAAATCAACATGAGGCAATGGAGATGGATCGAGTAACTTAAAGAATATGATTTTTCAATAAACTACCACCCAGGAATGGGAAATAAGGTGGTAGATTCATTAAGAAGGGAAGGTCGTGGACTTCTTACCTAAATGAGCACTAAGAGATATCCTATATTCATGGATCTACTAATGTTTTATATAAGAATTTTTATGGAAAGGGAAACATCTTTACTCATTCAAATGATATCTAAAATATCTTTACAAGATAAGATAAAAATATTTTAATCCATTGATGAGAGTCTACAAAATAAAATTAAAGTTATTTTGGATAGAATATTGGCAGACTTTGTGTATGTGGATGGAGTTCTGAAATTTAGGAAGGGGTTATGAGTTCCATCTATACCTGAGCTAAAAAAATAAACTATTAGAGGATGCTCGTAGCTCAAATTTTTCTATACACATTGGTATAACTATGTTGTATAGAGATCTGAAGGAACATTTTTTGTGGGATAATAAGAAACACGAAATTGCTGACTCTGTGTCTAGGTTTCTAGTTTTAAACATGTGAAGGATGAGAGACAACATCATAGAGGGGTCACAAAATCCCTAACTATTTCTATAAGGTAGTGGGATGACTTTACAATGTATTTTTTCACAGGATTACTGAGTTCACCTCAAAGGAATGATTCAATATGGATAATTGTTGATCATCCCACAAAATCAGCACATTTACTTGCTATAAGAGAGTATTTACCACTTTATCGCATGACAAGACGTTTTATTAATGATGTTGTAAGAATTGATGGTGCACCTCTATCAATTGTGTCTAATTGGGATCCCATATTTACATCACTATTCAGGAAAAGTATCAGTAAGGCTTTAAATATTGAGCTTCATATGAGTACTGCTTATCATCCCAAAACCAACGGATAATCTAAAAGGACTATTCAAACACAAGAAGATAATTTGAGATCATGTTCTCTATACATAAAGGTATGTGGAATCAATAATTCCATCTGTGTAATATTCCTATAATAATAGTTTCCATTCTAGCATTCTAATGACACCGTATGTAGCATTATATGGTAAGAGGTGTCGAACTCAAAATTGTTGGCATTGAGCATTCAATACCAACATATATTTTACAAATAGTTTAATTTATTGATTTATCATATCAATTCCTACATTTTTTTACCAACTCATGAATTTTTTTTCAATAAATACTATTACAAAAATACATTTACCATTAATAAAATTTATTACAATAATCTATTCAATAATAACAAAAATTATTTTGATAAGAAATAAAGATCATACAAATAATTTATATATTATTATTTCATGACCACATTAAATATACATTTTTTTGGGTCTTATTAAAGATATGTCCTTAATTTATTTTGGTTTTTAATATTTTCTATATTTCAATAGTGTTTATTTTTTTAATGTTATTCATTTAATAAACATATAAATATTTCTTAGAAGAAACAATATAAATAATTAAGATATTTTATATATTTACTTATATTTTTTCATACTCACTCTATAAAAAATAATGTATTTTTAATAATTAAATTTAAAAATATAATTAAATATATTCCAAATAAAT
Source organism: Viscum album (assembly GCA_963277665.1). NCBI lineage: Eukaryota > Viridiplantae > Streptophyta > Magnoliopsida > Santalales > Viscaceae > Viscum > Viscum album. The sequence goes on from OY728119.1 coordinate 1,293,829,226, forward strand.
TCAAAAAGAAATAAATTATTTATATTTATTAACTAAAAACCTGACAACACATTTTTCTCTACTCGCTCCCGCTATAGGGTTTCTCCACCAACCTCTCCCTCATTGACCTAGAGGCTTCCCTTCATTTGGAGCTCCCGATTCGAGCTTCCTCCTAAAGAAGGAAACATTTAATTTATAGGCATCACTGAAATCATTAAGGAGGGTCTCAGTTGATGAATATTTCAATTATAGTTATGGTCACTAGTGAGGATCTTTACATTGGATGTAATCAGTTGCAGATCTATATTCTTTCTATATGGCTTTTGGACTAGTCCACAATGGGTTAGACTTCTTCATCATTTTTCTTTGTTGTTTTGATAAATAATTTTTCATTTTGAGTCATTGATGTCTATTGGATTCATATCTATTCATGGGTTTTTTATCTCTTCCACATTGGGGTTCATCAGCGATGTACTGGCATTCATACAGTGACATATTTCTAGAGCGTAACAGTCACAGTGCAACAACCATTGGTGATCTGGAATTCAGTGACGCCGATTACGGTGTACAACATCCATGATTACCATCATGTCTAGCATCACAAGTAACCATTTGTTCATCATGCATTTCCATACTAGAAATTCCTAGAGAGCGATGGGTATGAGAGAGAAATCCAGGTGGCAAAATTCATGGATAATTTATTCTTCTGTTTTGATTAATCTTTTCATAATGATAATACTAGTGTGGTGTTCACCAATGCCTAGAAAATGACAATTGAAGCCATCTTTTAAAGACAAAAACCTTTTTTCCATGCTAAAATTGTCTCTATACACAAGGATGTTGAAATAGAAAAAAAAATATCCAAACTGGTACTCTGTCATTCTCAATTGAAAGGTGGTGTCTTTATAAATTGAATATATATTTACTAGATTATACAATTTAATGTTGTTCTACTAAATCAGTGATATTTGAGTTATTTGTCACCCTTAATTGAAATTTGAATCATTCCCAACGTTTTTTTGTCACAATTAATATAATATTACTGTTATTATTATATCAACTGTTGTTATTTTTGGTTCATTTCATTAGTATCTTCTATTAATGTGGTCACTTATAATTTTTCTCTGTCATTGTTTCTTTTTTCTATTATAGTGATCACTTTTCATTTTTATATCATCCACTATAGGAGTTTTTTTTTCATTGTTTATATATTATTTTTCGAATCATTATATGGATAATCTTCTGGTTCTGGTTTTTCCACTTATTAGATAATGATCTTATTATGGACATTGGTTTGATCATGTGGTCACCTCTTGTCATTTAATTTTTTATAAAAGGAAGGAGCTAAAGCCTCAATTTGTTATTATGGATATGACCTTTTAATGTCTGGGTAGAGAGAGACCCATTACATATCCTGAAGGCCCAATTCCCAGTGGCCTGGATACAAGGATTGAAAGCCCATTTTTTTTCCCAATGACCCCTCGATGAACAATACTACTACAATATCCACACTGAAACAATCCCTGCTATAGTATCACCATCACTATTGTTCTGCTACAATGTCTCCACCACTAGAGTAACACCACTACTATAGTTCCGCCACATCTACAGTACTGCTACGGTGTCCTGCTATAGTAACTCTATTGTACCATGGAATTCTATCCCTGCCCGGATTTGATCCCGTGTCTTATGGATTCCAAGAAAGAGCTTGTACCGCTTGGGTACATGGTCGTTGGCACCGGATTTATTCTATTATTATTCTCATCAGTTATCTCCTAGTTTGTGGTCACATATTAGAAAATATTCAGGATGGTTTTAAATAATTCTTATTTTTCTATTTTTTTTGGTAACTAGTTATATTTTGAAATAAATTTATCAGTTTAAAAATTAATATGTTGTAAAATTACAACTCATGTTGGTTGGTGTTTTTTAAATGCTTAAAATGTGTCCACCATTGAGTTGTAAAGTATGATCTATATATGAATCATTCAAAATCTTGGTATCTGGTATGTCTTATTGTCAATTTTGTTTTTTTCTCTAGTATATCTCAATTTTTCCAATAAAGAATCATTATTGGTTCTAGATTCTTATTGGTGTTTGAGTGATTATATAAATTGTCATACGAATGATGTATTTTTGATGTGGAGATTCAATACAAGAGTTTGGTTCACATATATTGTATTTGTTTTTTTCATCCAGGAGCCACAAGGTGTGTCCGGCTGTGGCAATAACTAGTTTTTCAGGGGTTGGGTGTTTCTTTTAATGCACTATGAGTTCCCATACTCTGTCTGTAAGTTGTTGGATGGATTCATGATGGTCTAAATTTCTACATGAAGCTATAAAGTATTATAATTTAATTATCATGGTTATTAATGCTACTAGTGGGTTTCTTGTACTGATGAATCCTCTAATCTTAATCTAGTATGATTCTGTTGCATATTTTTTCATCATGATCTAAATTTTTTAATTGTTGTATTTTTATTTTGAAATTTTCATGGTTTATTTATGAGGGTTCCCAGTAAATCCCTAGACCTGGTGAATATGGGTAAAAAAATATTGAATTGGATGTTTATCTATTGTTAATGTGGTCACCGTAGCATATGAATTCTTAATTGGAATGTAGTGCAATAATAATTTAAAATATAATTTATTAAATTATAAAATTCATTATTTTTATGACATGATATATCATGCATTATTATTTATAAATCATGCGTTTAAGTAAAAACTATTTGATAGTTGTTGTTTTTGTGTGATCAGAACACTGATCATGATGGTGCGTGTCTAAAGTTTAGGTTTTTGGTTCGGGTGATGCTTCAAACATAGAAGGGTTATCCACTAAAATAACTGAGATGGTGAAGATGTTAATGGTCAGATCCACTACAGTAGATAATATCTCATGTAAATTAATGGGGATTCCATGACAACAGTCTCAGATGTTTATTATAAACATATTTCATATGAAATTTTATTTATATTAACGTAAAATCATACTATATGAACATGTTTAAACATTCTTGCAATAATTTTCTTTAATATTCATTCATTTTTTCAAAATATTAAAATGTATGTAAATTAGCCGTGATTGTGTTTTTTAAAATAATGTCTTAGATTGAAAAAGTTTAATACATTTTAGTTTTATTATTATTATATAATATAAACAATATTATACATTATATAATTATATTAATAAATATAATATATAATTTCAACACAAATATTTAAGTACCAATAAATAATTTTTTATTTAAAATATAATTTATAGATATATACTAATTATTGGCATTGGTTATAATTGTTTCTAGTATTTCCAATATATATATATATTAATCATATTAATAATTTTCTAAAAAAATTTAAAAACATATATATTTTTTGTTGGTATTTCGATAATTGAACCATAATCATTTTATCAATCATATCAACATTTTTCAATATAGTTTTTCTAATAATTTAGTGATAGAGAGAAATATGTTGGTAAAACACTTTACCAAAAAAATTGTTCCAATTCCAATAAATATACCCCTGTTGGAAAAGAAAAATATTTTACAGTTTTTCACAATAATATTTCATTTAATTATTTCAATTTTAATTGACATATTTTAGAAAGATTTGTCTCGATGGATTTATCTCACTAACTTTATCCCCAAAAGATGAGTTTCTTCATGTATGACCATAACATGCCTCTTATTGGAATATTTTAACTATATAATAGAAACAGTCGTTATATGATAATCTACTATTGGTAGATATTGTTCACAAAATATTTTAAAATTCATTGAATAAGATCTTAATATGTCTCATAGAGTTCGAATGGTGTTTTTAGAATGATAATTTTTTAGGATGATAATATATGATAAATATTACCTCAGTATGAATTTATTATTGATGAATACTCCAAAATATAAAGGAAAAAATTATGTCTTAATTACATAAAATAGTATTTGGTATTTTCTGTGTCCTAAAAATCCTTTATATATGTACATTGAAAACACTATTAAGGGATAAATCTTATAATATAACAACAAAATTCCATAATTTTGTATGTTGATAAATCAAAATCAAAAAATACATTATGATATTTTGGGATCCTATTAATTAATATTATGCAATCCATCGTGATGTTATTCCTTTACCCTAATGTATGGGTAATGACTTCAGTATACCCTTATACATCTATCGTTAAGACATAAATATATTCTAGGATAAGAATTATGATATATACTAAAAAAATTTCTTATTCATTTCTTACCAATAGATGTTTTTGTATATATATATATTCATCATGCATGGATAGATAATGATAAGTTAGATGCATCATCCAATAGCTACATGTATTCTATAACATCTTTAATCTTATTCACCATTGGTGGGACCATTCATGACAGCTTTAAACATTATGTGTACCATCCTATATACTATTGTATTGCAACCAATAGTGGGGGTCAATATAAGTATTTTAAGAGACTATATGCTCGATTAATGATAATAATATAAAAACATCAGAATAAATATCAAGAAAATAATCATCCCAAGAACCAATAACATAATATAGGCAACATAAAAAAATTACAACATATATAAATATCAACATCATGCTATATCAAAATGGAAAAAATCACATTTTTTACAAGTTACACATGAATTTTTATAGTTATTCTATAAGATGATCATATAATATAAATCCAGAAGTAAAACAATTTAGACGTAATTTAAAAAATGATCATGAGTTCTACGTTGGTCTTATCTCACAATTCTAACCAATTTCCACTATCTTAACTATCTATATCTCTAGATCCCATTCCTTTATTATATAATAAAACATAAACTATTCTTTGATACCATGTGGCTTGATTAAGATGAATGTAATAGGAAACAAAAGAAAGTATACCTAATAATCCTTGTAGATACACATACATGATCAATATAAAGTGATAATAATGATATAATAAATAAGTAAAACGTCACTCCATATTGTTCTCTTACCAAACCCAATTTCACAATACCTTATTCCATGATTGTTGTAATGGGATGATATAACCATGGACTGAATTAAACTCAAGTATGAATGATATGTCACACTTTATATTATAAATATGGCAACCAATCTGTCATCCTAGAACATAAGTTGTTGAATGAGCTGTCAATATCATATATGATAAAATAATTATTCATAGCCAAAACAACCTATCTAGGTGACCAATATATCATCAATCAAATTTCAATGGATATAGAGACATTACATTCTGATTGAGGCATCACCAACCTTCAGTATATGGTACCACCCAATTTTCACTTCCTAAATGAAGAATATGTTTCCATGTTATCCTTAATAAGTGGAAAATATAGAACCAATATTACTCATGTGGTGTATGACATACCATTATCATAAGTCCAAAAATTTACAATACACCCCAGAACATTATCCATATGTGGAAAAATTAACCACTAATTCCATATTTTATGTGATTGATATACCATGTATAATATATATCAATTAGTAGATACACCTCTAACATCAAATATGACGTAGAAGATTTACTATTAGAACAAGTCCCCATGTAGGGGAGGAATCACTATGATGAATCTTGTAAGCAAAAAATTATCAAATAATATAAAACAACAAGTTGTTTATATACCATTAACTTGACATTCCAAAGATGATGTGGTTACACCATTTCATTGTTCTCATTATAAAAGAATATATAACATTCCTTATTTAGTTTGATTATATGTGATCAATATTCGATGGTTCTAAATTTCACCCACACCAATCAATTATTTGTATATTGGGCACTACCTCGAATCAAGAATCCATTAATATAGAAAATACCTTTTTAATGTTTATCTAAAAAATTTATAATTAATTAAAATTTAATGGTTTATTATCTTAGGAAATTAAGATATTTAAAGACACATTTATAGGATACATCACCTTTATCATAGAATGTACATGAGCCAATATTCACTAAGGACGATCCTAGGGAACTACACTGGGATCCTAAGTCATTTTTCAATCATAGGAACTCATCTCATGTCTAATGCCACGGTTTAAAATTATAATTCATATGATGAATGGTCATTATTGACCATAAATATCAAGACACTATCCTTACATATCACTCATGTACTTCCCATGATCAACTCATTCCATAATTAAATGAGGAAACCAATTTAATTTTTTTTTTCATACATATTGTATTCATATTTTCCTCATTTCATAGAACACATTCAAAAAATATAAAACCACAATTAAAATAATGGAGACAAATAATTTGTAATAGATGTTTCATCCATATAAAAAATATTGAAAAAGTTCAACCTAAAATGAAACAGAAATTAAAACTAGGAAAATTCATTGAATTAGGGCATAACTAACAATATGTGGTGAAGGAGTGAGGAATCCCGTGAAAGAAACAAGATGAGATGATTCCCTAACCATGAAAATACCATACAATAGAGGAAAAAATAATAAATCACATACCAATAAGATCTCAATTAAATGATAGATTAATTAATAATGAGTGGGATAAGAGATATATGTCCAATCCAATGGTTATAATGTGATGAGAATCAATTTTTTCCACTTTTAATCCCACATAACTACACAAACTAATATTTTAAAACCAATTACCTTGTGCAATGAAATTTTATTGGGAACCAACTGAAACACTGATGGCCCCACTAAGATTTCATTAAACACCCCAATTTTCTTTCTCTAGTAGCATAAGTATCCAAAATATTACACATAATAACTTAAAGGGGATCCTACTAGAGATTCATTCTAGAAACTGCTAAATGGAATATTTTTCCATCAGTAACCAAATGCCTTGAAACTTAAGAACACACCACCTAAAAACCCTCCAACACACATAAAAACTAAAATATTTAGATTTAGTGTTAAATGGATTGAATACATTCATTATAATGTTTTGAGGTGTTAGAACCACCCCACCATATAACATTACATCCCCTTGTTGTCCTGTCAAGTGTCATTGATCCTCATTAATAGAAATCACCATCTATAATCATATTCAATATACTCTCACTCCCATAGATATTCCTAGAAATTATCATACTAACATTTCATCCATAATAGTAGAAGGATTGTTCCATATATATTCTTATCACTCTTATATTCTATCTAATTTAATTATTAATCAAATAAATCACTTGACTTCAACATAACCTCATAGACACTAACAACATGAGAAGGGGTACAATGTATTCATAAAATTTGACACATATTAATGACATAATTTACAATTCTATATCTATGAATAATTTCAAAATAATTTCCTTTGTAATGGATTCAATTAATAGCTCAAAAGGCATGGTAACCCTAGGCAATAGCTTCAACATTCACTAAAACCATATATGTATAATTCATGGTGAGACATGGAAGAATAACCTATCACACACCTTAAATATTATTATATTGCATCACCATGAAAAATAAAATATTTTTATTCTTTGAGATGACTCCAATTTAATCACAATAAATTGTATATATTCTGAAATCTCTTTTATGAGACTCATCTTGATAATAACGGTCTCCTTACAGTCTAGATATCATTGAGGTGATTATAATTACATTTCATTCAATTCACCAATATAAGTTATCTAAATAAAATAATGATAAATATTTTTATAGTTGAACTCTATAATAACATTATGTTTTTCTCTTGAACATCCAGAATCATTGATGCATGCCACCAAGATTTCCTCTTACCCTAATATTTTCCACTTATAATACACTTATGTCCATGGATAACTAGAAGTGCTCAAGTGAACACTTGTATAAAATGTTTTATGTATTCCTCAAGGGAATTATTATGTAAAGAATACATATTGATTATAAATTATTATTATAAATACCCCATGATGGCCCACTATATCTTGAATATAGATCGTTCCTAACATGTTGATGGAATATGACCCTTGGATTAGTATGAAATATGAAAGCTATATCAAATGGTCCATAATAAACCTTTATTTAGTTTTAAATTATATGACCTGTAAAATACCATTATTAAATTTAATGTCATTATATTAAAATTATATTTAGTAATAGAATAAAAATGAAGAGGATAGATAGTTCTTTGAATCATGAATAATACATACGAATATGTGATGATTTATAAAATAAACCACACAATGTCATTGGAAATTCAAAACCACCAAAAATATCACTAGATATCTTGATATATATTCCAAAAACCTAGGTGAACAATATTTTTGGACACAAGTCAATCCTATATCATCTCTTTATACAACCACATAGGGATAACCACATGATACAGTAGATCAATAACCTCATCAACCTCAATAGTCTGATTAAGTAGTGGAACCCCACCATTTATACCATCCTCCATCACCAATAATTTCAAGTTATATAAATAACTCTTATTTATTCTCTTAATAAGAGAGGATGTAATTGCCAATGATGTTATGGATTATTTAACATAATACTAATATAAATAATTTCTTATTTTCTAAAGGAGTCTTATCACCTACCACTCATTTCTAGCCACGTTATATACCTTCTCTTTTATCGTCATACACAAAACAAATGGTTAAAATGATCTCCTTCTAAGGAAAATAAAACATTTAAAAATAAAAATACTATAATTACTGGACTTTTACATCCTGACCCGACTCACCCATGAACCAGTGGATAGACCAGTTGCCACATGCCCTCAAGCGCATCTCCATGTACACTAGAGGCAACAGATTAATGAAGAGGGTCTAAGGATAGTCATTGCAGAGGCTATACACTCTTCTTAGAGTAAAAACAGGGTACATTGTCATCAAAATGTGAAAATAGTTTAATAAAAGATAAAATACAGGAATGAATAATATTATAAATCACGAATAAAACAAAATGTTCAATGTCAATGGTATACAATGCATGTATGGTATAATGGTAAAACTATGAAAGCGATAAAAAATACAACATGAATTATATATCAATAAAGAAATAAATAAATTAATACTCAAATCCATGATGGATATCTCTTCAAGAATCCTGAACTTCCACTCAATCCTCTTCTCTTATATCCCAAGTATATACAAATAGTATAATCCTATAACCAAATAGAATTTACTCGGGTACCATAGTGAAATCGCAGCCCAAGTAGTGTGTGAGATATAAATATCTTCAGACCGGGACCACCAGTGTCTACCCCAAATCCAAACATTCAAAAAATAATTTTAACATTGTGAAAAAATGCATAAATAATGTAAACAATACAATATAACTATATTCCCAAGTACATACATCATCCCTCAGCTAGTGTCTGAACCTCCATTATACATTTTTCATGCGTACACAACAGTAATCACAAATTAACTCTCATTTATCAAATATTGATTCCTCATTAAATTATATATGTCTCGATATCTGACATATGCCCGACATCCCTCGTATAATTCACTCATAAAAGTTGTCTCTAAAGACTATATAAGAAAAAAATGAAATGATCGAATATATTCTTTTCTTTGGATTGGATAACACTTCAAAAAATATTCCATTTAATATTTCATATACTATGTTCGAACCCGTCCACTAAAAATAGTGATTCACTTGGTGGTCCATCCACTAAACATTAACTCACCCTATCCATTTATAAATTTCAAACCTTTATAATATTCAATTCACAAATCATTACATCACATCATCATTCAGTAACCATTTAATTCAAATCATGTATGACCAATTGTAACCATAGTCAAATGTCATGTAATTGGTGTAGAAAATCATATATATCACCCTCGTGAGTATTCTATGAATCAGTCCTTGACTTACTACCCTTGGGTATTTAGAGTATTAGTAACTATCCTATAAAAGTGAAATTTTCATGCATGTTGGGTGTAGAATGCCATGTCTATCACCCCGTGAGTTTTGGGGGAATAATTTCATGTCTCACAGCCCATTTATCAAACACACACACACACAAATCATTGGTGTAGAACATCATGTCAAACTACCCAACAACATCCATTAATTAATTCATAAATTAATTAATCATATTCTTTAAATAATTCAATAACTAATTAATAACCTAAATTTCTTGTCAAATAATTATATAACTAATTCACCTATCAACATCTTAATAGTTAATAATTAATTTAACAATTAATTATTCTTATCCACAATAATGCCACCCAAATAATTAACTCAACATTTAATTATCCCAATTCTTTAACCGAAAACATGATAATTGACTCACCAATCAAGTATCATTATTCTTTTACAAATCTAATCAATTAGTTAAATAGAGCAAAAACATTTTTAAAGGAAAAATTAACTAAGTACACAATACCATTCACTAATCCATCAATTAATTAATATTCAAAACAAATCACATCCCTTAATTAATTTTATAGAATTAATTATCCACAATATCACTGTAAAAGAACATCATTTAATCCATCAATAAATATATCTATTTAGCCAAAACAACATTTCCCAATTAAACCAAAAATAATGTATCTCATTCAGAAAGATAAATATATTATAATTAATTCTTTTATAAAATATTTATATTCATTCCCAATGAACATAATTAAATCACCATTAATTATATCAATATATCACACTCAATAATCATAGGAATTCCCCCAAATAAACATCTCATTTTAAATTCTCAAGGCACATAATTAATAAAAAAATTATCATATCTTAGCCATAAAATAATATCATTTATTTATTTAATCATATCACCTAAACCAATTCATAAATACATTCTTAAAACCAACACATGTCAATGTCTTCATTTATCTCATGTGGGCTATAGCATTTAATATCATCAAAATCCATATATAAACATATCACATTTCACATTTCGAAATTTAATCAAACTTACTAAATTTACATTTGAATGAAATTCCATATAAATACATCACATAATAATTTAAATACCAATAAAGGTGCAACAAGTATTTTATTATTGCATTTATTAATGTTGATGACTTAAAAAAGGATCCTACATTGGTGTGGAACCAGATACATACTCAAGGGCTTGACATATGGTAGCAACCAAACCACAACTAGTCTGTAATCTCATGCGTGCACACCTTCATATATATATATATATATATATATATATATACATATATATCTGTGTGTCTATGTGCATGTGCGCGCATTCGGGCACGTGCGTTTTCCACAACAATGATTAAAAATTCATGAAAACAGTAATAAGAAACCTGAACCACTGCAGAAACGTCTATGCACCTATACCTCTATACCAAGGACTTAGATAATGTTTCAGACTCTCATTTTCATAGTACAAAAAAATAGAGAAAAGTAAACCTTACCCAGTGTAACAACGACATGGTAAATCAATACCATTCTTCTTGACCTCAGTGGCCAATGCTAGATTATGGACCAATGGGTCCCAAGTCAACATTTTCATACCCTAAAAATGGAGGAATGCAACAATCAAATTAAGGCTAAATCGTAGGGTTTCAGCCGAGAAACCAAGGAGAGAGATGAGTCAAATGGACGATGAAAATCACAAAATATATGCAAACTTACTCATCTTGATGAGGAAGAAAATTTTCAAAATAGGCCGAGAGGAATCATCACACATAAGGAGAAGTTCGGGAGAGGGTGAGTTTTCCAAAGAGGGGGGGGGGGTTGCGTTGCTATACGGGTTCTGCTCGGAGGTGTTGTGTGCTCCAGCAGGGGGTCTAGCCGAGGGAGTTCTCAGCCATGGAGTCATTGATGGAAGAGGGATCCATGCCATGGGAGAGGAAGAGATCATGGACCAGGACGCTACTGCACATCGTTCATATAGGAATAATACTATTGGGTATTGTGCTAGCCTTGTACGCCAATCCTCTCATTTACCATCTTAAAAAAAATTAAAATCTTCTTTATTTAAACCCAGTTAAAAAACATTGGACATTAAAATCCACCCACCGTAAAAAACATCTCATCATCAAGAATTCATCAAGATCTACTACAACATATTCTGACCCATCAAGGGAGAGATGTTTTGTTTGAACAATGACATTACATTTCCAAACTCAGAAGGCTCCACTAACTAAAACATAAGTCCAACTAAAAAATTCATTAAAACCCAAATCTAAATCTCACAAAAAAAGAGCGTACATATAAGGCCATTATAGGGACCTAATTGAAGAATAAGTTTAAATCCCAATCGACCAACATATTCTGGTTGCGCATGATTTCCTGGTAATACATTATGGTCCCAAAACCCACACTCACCCTTAAGCTGGGGACATTTCATTTAAAATTATTACACCACCAACCACATGTATACTCATCTCATTACCTAACCTCTGGTGACATTCCCATGTAAATCCATTGAAAATATATTTAAAAAAAACTAACGTCCCCCAACATGAATGTAGGCATAGCCCAATGAAACCATGTATCCCATGAACAACCTAGATAACAACCACTCTTCAAGCACAACAACATTTAAAACTTTTGTGTAGAATATGACCAACACTATCTTAGTATCTCCATGACGAGATCAAGATAGGTGAAATTATCTTCATATTTTTAAGAGCACACTAATAGGGATCCATGTTCTCCTAAAATATCATTCTAACTACTTCTGGACGAATATATTACAAAACAATCGGCGTCACCTGTCAACACATTTTCTAGAATCGATGTGAAACTACACAACGTATAATTTTCCATGAAGTCAAAAAAAAAATTTAGTCACTTACTAGTGGGATATTTCTGAATCACCTTAAACGCACCTGTGACGTTCCTCAAACCATGATCACCATGTCAAACATTATTACATGACAGTAAAAAGTTTAAACAAATCGGTGTGTCAAAACACCTGAGTCCCACATGCTTATCACTTACAATACATAAATGTCGACCATCAATATCTGTCACTCAAAATCGATATCACTATTTTGAAAATCTTTTTTTATACATTAAATTAATTCATTTCAATTTTTTACACATTTTAATGAATTTCTAAAAACACAAAAGTAATTTTTCACAACAATTCACTAGGTTTTCAGGAAAAACGTCCTACGAAAAAATAGGCATACTATCACAAACATCCTCTTCAATCATTTGAAATTAAGTGTCATATCATTTTAAACATGAAATTTAGAATCTAAATTAATTTGTTACATAGAGTCAACCGCTGAGGGCCCATTTATTCAAATCCACAGTCTTCAAAAAGGAACCCACAACAGTTCAATGCAATCAAAACTCAGTAGTTTAACAATTATAACCAATCTCACATTCACCATGGTTATACGTGGTGCAGTCATGTATGTGGCCACCTACAAATAAATAATGTGCTCATACACCTTATCACTGGAATTTGTCTCACATTTATTACAGATAACATTCATTTAATATTTTTACTTTAACGGCCCTTTTTTCACATCAAAAAATCTCTAAATTGTAATCATAATCATCCACACAACACTATTTTTCAACAAAAAATCATGGAACAATTATAAAACATGTTAATCAAAGAGGTATCATGGAATATAAAAACCCATGATGGTTAAATTTTTCATGGAAACATGATATCTAAGAGTCATGCAAAATATGTACCAGGCCTGACACATATTCAATGCACAAAATCCATATTAGCAGGAATCCTAATAATGAAACTACATGACATGGTATATATGCATGAAATGTTAATCTCTATGTTCCAAATATATTACATGTATAGAAACTTCCTTTCTCATATCAGGGTGATTTAATTTTTTCAAAATTATCATAATCAATAAGCATTGGAAAATACACTATTCTTTTAATGTGAAATCATATCAACTCTTACTATGAACAACATGAACAACAATCCAAACCCTGCCCACATGGTCATTTCCCATACATGGGCTGATCAGTCCAAAGCACGGCTATTAACCCAAGTCCCAACACATTCCTAGTCCCCCTTCTACCAATCCCTATAATATTAAGACAAAGGAAAAGAAAGACAACCTAAACCTCTGATACCACTTTGTAACATCCTGACCCAGCACACCCATTAACTAGTGTCCAGACTGGTCCCACATTACCTCAAGTGATTCTCCCTATATTCCAGAGGCTACTGACTAGTAGCATGGTTACATGGATAGTCAGTGAGGAGACTGTACCCTCTTATCAGAGTAAAAATAGAAGACAATATCAACAAATTATAGAAGCAGTTTAATAAATGATAAAACATGAGAAGAAATAATTTTATAAATCTTGTATAAAACAAAATGGACAATTAAAATGATATACAATGCATTCTTGTTGTGATGGTAAAATTATGAAATGTATAAAAAATAAGTCATGATTTATATATCAATAAGGATAGAATTAAATAAAAACTAAAATCCCCATGGGTGATCTCCTCGATTATCCCAAGATTCCACTCAATCCCCTTCTCTTATCTCCCAAGAATATAAAAATTGCACAATCCTGCAACCAAATAGAATCAACTTGGTTACCCTAGTGCAATGGCGGTCTGAGTAGGGTGTAGGATATAAATATTAGTAGGCTGGGACCACTAGTGTCTACCCCAAATCCAAACATTCAATAAATAATTTTAATAGATTGAAAGTATTCATAAATAATGTAAGCAGTATAATATAACTATATACCCAAGTATATGCTTCATCCACCAGCTAGTTTCTGAACCATCATTATACATTTTTCATGCATACACAACAATAATTCCACATTCATTCTCATTTATGAATGATTCAATACAAGATCAATTATATAAGTCTCTAGATCTGGCTTATGCCCAACATACCCCTGTATAAGTAACTCATAACAAAAGTCCCTAAAGGACATCTAAGAAAACAATGTAAACACTGAACCCAATCTTGTTATTATGCTTGGATAACACATAATAATATTTTCAATTTAATCTTTCATATAATATTTTTGATCCCATCCACTAAAAATAGTGACTCACACCAGTGTCCATCCACTAAACATTGATTCACCCAATTCATTAAAAAATTTGATCCTTTTATCATATTCAATTCACATATCATTACATCACATCATTTTTCATTAACCATTTCATTCAAATCATATATGACAAATTAGAACCATATTCCAATGTCAATTAATGGGTGTATAACATCATGTCTAGAACCCTCATATGTATTTGGAGCATCATCCTTGTCTCACAACCCATGGGTATTTGGGGCATTAGTCCTTGTCCCATAAAAAATAAATTTGTAGGAAATAAGGGTGTAGAACGCCATGTCTAGAACCCTGTGAGTATTTGGAGCATCAATCCATGTCTCACAACTTGTGTATAAATCATGCATATATATATATATCATTTCCTTAGAAAATCATGTTTAACGGCCTAAAATCATCAATTAATTAATTCACAAATTAATTAATGAAATATGTTAATTAAATCAACAGCTAATTAACAACATTAATTTCCTATCAAATATTTTTATATTTAATTAACCAATAAACGTCTCAATAGTTAATAATTAATTTACTAATTAATTATTCTTAACCACAAGAAATTGAACTAAATAATTAACTCAACATTTAATTATCCCAATTCATTAAACAAAAGATGATAATTTACTCACCAATCAATTATACTTATTCACATACTAATCCAATTGATTAGTTAAATATACAAAAAGTATTTGTTAATTCAATAATTAAATAAGGACACATTACCATTAATTTATCAATCATTTAATTATTATAAAGAAACTCATAACATAATTAATTTTCCATAATTAATTGTCCATAATACCACTATAAAAGAACATCATTTAATACATCAATAAATATCTCTATTTAGCCAAAACTACATATCGGAATTAAACCCTAATAAAATTATATCATTCAGCTAGATCAATATTATATAATTAATCCTTTGATTAGTTATTTATATTCACTCTCAATGCACATAATTAAATAACCATTAATTATCTCAATTTATCTCACTCAATAAATCATAATTATTCCCCCAAATAATCATCTCATGTACATTTATCATGGAACACAATTAATATAAAAAATTTATTATCTCATATTACCCAAAACAAAACATCATTTTATTATTTAATCATATAACCTTATCCAATTCAGAAATACATTCTAAAAACCAACACACGGTCATGTCCTTATTTATCTCACGTGGGAAGCATCATTTAATAACATCAAAATCTGTGCATCAATATATCACATATCACATTTAGAAATTTAATCAAACTTACTAAACTCACATTTGAATGAACCTCAAAATAAATACATCACTACATGATTTAAATACATATAAATGTGCCAAAGACATTTTATTAATGCATTTATTAAAGTTGAGGACGTGAAAAAATGATCTTACGTTGTGGTGGAACTAGATAAATACTCAGTGGAATGACATATGATGATAACCAATCTGCAACTGGACCATAGTCACACGTGCACACACCTTTACAAGAATCAATGCGATAGTACCCACCATAAGATTGTCCATGATGTCAAAACAAAATTTTAGCCGCTTATTATGGTGCAATTTCTTGATGAACTTAAAAACTTGTGTGACATTACTCGAACCACGATCACCACGTCAAGCATTATCACATGAAATCAAAAAATTTAAACCGACCGTCATGTCAAATCACTTAAATCCCACATGCTAGTCTCTTACGAAACATAAATGTTTCCCATCTCTCTCGGTCACGCAAAACTGATATCACTATTCTCAAAAGAACCTTTTTTATCCATTTAATAAATTCATTTAAACCTTTAAATATTTTAATGAATTCCAACATACACACATTTACATTTTTACAACAGGTTGCTTGGTTTCCAAAAAAACATCATACGAAAAAATAGGCCGGCTATCACAAACATCCTCTTTAATTATTTAACATTCAGCACCATATCATTTTAAACTGAAAATTTATCATTTAAATTTATTTTGAACATATATGAGACCATTTAAGGTCCCATTTATTCTAATCCATGTACTTTAATAAACAATCCACTATAGTTCAATTACATCAAAACATAATAGTTTAACAATTTTATCCGTTATCTCATTCACTATGATTATACATGGTCCGGTCATGTGGGTGGCCATCTGCCAATAAATAATCCACCCATATAAATTATAACTAGAATTTTTTCCCATTTATTAAAATTAAAATTTATTTAACATTTCAACTTTAACAACCCTTTTTACACATCAAAACATCTCGTGCATGTTATCATAAGTAGCAACACAACAACATGTTTCAAAAAAGAAGCATGGAACAATTATAAAACATGCTAATCACAAAAAAATCAGAGAATATAAACACATATGTAGGTTAAATTTATTATTGAAAAATTTTATCTAAAAGGAATGATAAATAAGTACTTGGAATGACACATATTAAAGCCACACAATCTATTTTAATAGGAATCCTACTAATGAAACTACATGATATGGCATATATTCATGACAAGTTAATATCTATGTACCTAATATGATGCATGTCAATAAACTTCATTTCCATATCATGAAAATATATATTTTTCAAAATATTTATAATCAATAAGGAGATGAAAATACACCGCTCATAGAAGGTGAAATCATATCAACTGTAACAACAGATAACATGAACAACTATACAAACCCTAGCAACTTTTTCATTCCTCGTACGTGGTGTCATCAGTCCCAAGCACGACTGTTCACCCAAGTTCCAACACATTCCTAGTATAATATTTACCAATCCCTTAAACAATAAGACAAAGGAAAAGAAATAAAACCTAAACCTATGTAACCACTTTGTAACATCTAACCCAGCTCACCGATGAACCAGTTTCCAGACGTGTCGCCACATGACCTCAAGCGCATCTCCTCAAACGCCAGAGGCTACTGACAAGTAGCCATGGTATAATGATAATCAGTGGGGATACTATACCATCTTATCAAAGAATAAAAAATGGAAAATATCATAAAATTGTGGAAGTAATTTAATAAATGATAAAATAGTGGAAAATAAAAATTGATAAATCTTGTATAAAAAATGGCCAATGCCAATGTTGTACAATGCATGGATGGTTTGATGGTAAAACTATAAAAGTGATAAAAAAATACATCATGATTTACATATCAATAATTAAATAAATAAATAAACTCTCAAATCCCAAAGTGCAGTCTCCTCAAGATTCCCAAGCATTGGCTCAGTCTTATTCTCTTATCTCCCATGTATATACAAACAGAACAATCATGCAACCGAATTTGATCAACATGGTAACCCCAGTGCAATGGTGGCCTGAGTAGGGTGTGAGATATAAATGTTAATAAGTCGTGAACACCCGTGTCAAACCCAAATCCAAACATTCAATAAATAATTTCATTAGTGTGAATGCATTCATAAATAAAGTAAGCAGTAAAATATATATATATATAACCAAGTAAATGCTTATGTCGTCAGCTGGTGTATGAACCTACATTATAAATTTTTTATGCATACAAAATAATAATCACACATTCATTCTCATTTATAATCTATTATATCATAGTTAAATTATATGAGTCTCTATATTCATCCTCTGCTCGACATCCCCTATATAAGTCACCCATAACAAATATCTCTAAAGACTATCTAAGAAAACAATGTAAAGACCGAATTCGTTCTTGTTCTTTGTCTTGGATAATGCATCAAATGATATTCAATTTAATCTTTCATATACTATGTTCAATCCCATCCACTAAAAATAGTTATTCACTCATGGATCCATTCACTAAACCATTATTCACCCAATTAATTAACAAACTGAACACTTTTTCATATTCAATTCACAAATCATTACATCACATCATCTTTCACTAACCATTTAATTCAAATCATATACCACCAATTGGAATCTCAGTACAATTACAATTAATAGCTATAGAACATCATGTCTATCACCCTTATGAGTATTTGGACCATCAATCCTTGCCTCACAACGCATGAGAACTTGGATCATTATTCATTGTCCCATAAAAGAGAAATTCCATCCATGATGGGTGTAGAATGCCATGTCTAACACCCCTTGTGTATTTGGAGCATCAATCCCTATCTTGCAAACTGTTAATCAATAATACACATATATATATATCATTGGTGTATAAAATCATTTCTAACACCAAAAACCATCCATTAATTAATTCATTAATTAATCAATCAAATCCGTTAATTAATTTAACAAGTAATTAACAACATAAATTTCTTGTTAAATAATTTTACACTTAATTAAGCATTGAACATATCAGTAGTTAATAATTAATTTGACAATTAACTATTCATAATCTTAATAAATTAATCTAATTAATTAACTCAACATTTAATTATCCCAATTCTTTAACTGAGAAATTTTAATTAACTCACCAATCAATTATCCTTATTCCCTTACTAATCCAATCAATTAGTTAAATATAACAAAACTATTTTTTTAATTCATCAATTCACTAAGTACACATTAATATTAATTAATACATCAATTAATTACATTAAAAAACAAATCACATCCCATAATTAATTTTCCTTAATTATTTATCCAAAATATCACTACAAAATCATGTCATTTAATCAACCAATAAATATCTCTATTTAGCCAAAAAACATATCTCAATTAAACTATGAATAAGCTATCTCTTTCATCTTGATCAATATATTATAAATAATCCACTGATTAATTGTTTATATTGAGTTTCAATGCACATAATTAAATCACCATTAATTTTCTCAATATATCTTACTCAATAACTCATAATTATTAACCAAAACAATCATCTCATTTACAACTCTCAAGGAACACAATTAATATAAAAAATTTATTATCTTATATTATCCAAAACAAAACATTATTTAATTATTTAATCATATCACCTTAACCAATTCGGCAATACAAGATTAAAACCAAGACATCGTCATGTCCTCATTTATCTCACACGGGCATCAGCATTTAATAACATCAAAAGTTATGCATTAAAATATGACTTATCACATTTAGTAATTTAATACAATTTACTCAATTATCGTTTGAATTACATTCAATATAAATACATCAATACATATTTTAAATACCTATAAAGGTTTAAAAAACCTTTTATTAATACAATTATTAAATTTGAGGACTTGAAAAAAGATCCTACCTTGGGGTGGAACCATATAAATACTCAATGGATTGAAATACGGTGTAATCCAAACCACAATTGGTACTCTGTCGCATGTGCGCACACCATCATATATATATGTGTGTGTGTGTGTGTGTGTGTGTGTTTGTGTGTTTGTGTGTGTGTGTGTCTATGTGTGTGCATGTGTATGTGTGTTGTATACAAAAATGATTAACAATTTATAAAAACAGTAATAACATACCAGAACCAGTGAAACAAGGTCTATGCACCTATACCTCTATTCTAAGGACTCAGATAAAATGCTAGACACTAATATATGTAGTTAAAAACAAATAGTGAAAAATAAACCTTACCTAGTGCATTTAAGTCAAGGTAAATCAACTACATCCATCTTGACATTGGCGGAAGATGACGGATTATGGACCAATGGTTCCTGAGTCAAAAATATCATAATATAAAAACATAGGAATGAAAAAAACGAATTAAGCCCAAACCATATGGTTTGGGCCGCAAAAACAAGGAAAGAGGGGTATAAAATGGACAATCAGAATCATGAAATATACATAGAGGGACTCACCTTGATGGGGAGGAAAAAATTCGAAAAGCTTTCGAGAGGCATAATCGCACATAAAGTGAAGTTAGAGAGAGGGGGTGACATGCCAATAATGGGGGGTTGTGCATTTATAGGGGTTCTTCTCACGGGTTTCATGCACTACTGAAGGGGGTCCAGGAAAGGGAGGTTACAGCCAGGGAGTTGTTGTATGAAGGGGGAGCCACTCCATGGTAGAGTAAGGGCTCATAGAGGTAGTTGTTGTTGCATATCTTTCATGGAGGATGAAAACTAGGGGGTTGGTCACTGTCATTGTGAACCTCTCCTCTCATTTTACTTCTTAAATTTTCGTTGAAAATCTTCGTAATTTAAACCTAGTATAATAAAACGAGACTTTACAATAACTCCTAAGAAAAATAATTAGGGCCTAGAATTAATACAACATAGTATAGTCTCAAATGGTTGTTATTAACCATGAAAAAAAACACCTAATATCTTGTGATACCAACATATTAGTTTTTTTGAAACAATTAGTTTCTCTATATAATGTTTTAGGAAGTTAATCTCATGCATACTTAAATTCTTCAATCTATAAAAAACTAATCATCCACATTATTGTAGAACATCCCCATTACCAACTATTAAAGAATCATAATTCAATTTACAAACCATAGAAAACACAAGTAATGATATTATTTGTTAAAATATAAACGATCCAATCAACTCCAGAAGGTTCTCTCACAACCCTATGACTAGAGGAACGTCATTTCCATATTGTCTAAGGAAATAATTATCACTAAAAAATGAGGTAATTCTAGGATTAATATATAGTACTAACCTATAAATCCAAATATGTAGAAAATATTGAATATGTTCACAAGACACTCATCATAAATAAAACCCATTATCTTCTATAGTTCCACTAAATTACCTACATTTAATAAAAATATCTCCTAAAAGGACACCCAATATCCAAAATTAACACATTTAGAGCTTTTTATAAAACTAATGATCCATCAATATACATTAATGAATCTTCTAATGGAAATTATAAAACTACATTGATTGGAAAAGAACTAGGGTATCATTGATGAATAAAACCATTAAAAGGTTCTAGTGACATGGAAAGACATACAGGGGGTGAATATAATTTATTTTTAAAAATAGTAAAATTATTGTTATCAGAGAAATAAATAGTTAAAAAAATAGTTTAATTGAAAATAAATTAATAAATTATATATTTATAGTATTTCAAAAAACTAAGATCCTACTCAACTATTAAAACAAGTCTACTTAGCAATAAAACTCTTTTTTACTAACTGAATCACATATTTATTCAGAGAAAACCTAGTTATATATGTAAAAATTAATTACATGGTTGAACAACCCTAATGTTTTTTTATGAGCCACAACACACATATATTTTTTAAATATTCTGAACCCACCTGATATTTTTGTGGGATTCATATCCTGAATTTACTTTTTATTAAGAATAATATTCTAGAAATCTTGATTTTGGATAATAAAATCATAAACAAACTCTAGAGTTTAACGAATGAAAGCACACAACAATGAAGTATCAAAAGAAATTGAGAAAAAAAGTTGAGGAGATATTTATGATTGTAGATTAAACTCAAGAACATTTATCCCATCAATAGTATATTATTAGACATTTATTTCCATCATAATAACACCAACGAAACAATAGACATAGTAGAGATTCACTAATTCACAATTCTCATGTGAATGCCATATAATTTAATGTATTTTTTTATATTGAATAGTCTATATAATGTTTATTTAATCATGTTATCCTATGATCACATTCTAATGGTTAATCACAACTCATTAACTAAAATGATCATATTGATTATCAATTAGTGTCTAAATGACCAATCTAAATATTACACATGTTATAGAATAATAGTTTTTTGTGTAATACCAATTACTAATAATTTGATTTATCTCACTCCATATTATATAGTTTTAATCTTCTTTTATTCCTATATGAAATGAAATTGAAACACATCCAATATTATTTTTAACATAAATATGTATTTTATAATTAATAATAAAATTTATAATGTAGGATCTCATCATTTTCATGGAACGTTTGCCTTTGAGTTTTACAATTAAGCCTTGGTGGATGAGACTGGTTATTAGATGAGGAGCATTTCTTGGGGGAAAATAATTTAATGATCATGGAAGTATGATTGTTTAAATAAACACAGACTTGGGTTGTTATAAAATGTGAGAAAGTCATATTGTGTCCACATAGGGAGCATTTCTAAATTTCTATTTGAATTAATGGATGTCTGGGAATAAATAGGTGAAGTGTTATAAAGGATTATTAATATGTAGAGGATCTCTAAAGGGGACTATGCTTATTATAAGGAAACAAGGATGAAAACAGTTTTTTCATGACAGTTACATGCCTTGTAATTATAATATTAATTGTGAAATTATTTCTAGACCCATGTTGTGAACAGATTCATGATGTGGTTTGGTTACACTTCATGAACAAATTACATGTCATGTAATGTTTAGGCTAATTAAATATTCAGTCGACAAAATATGTTTTTTGGCGAATCCATATAAAAAGAAATAAATAATGGGTAACTATATTACATATAATTTAATTTCCAATAAGGGTTTTAATGTCCACCAATTTGATAAATTTTTCATTCTATTACACTATAGCCTTCTCTAATCGACCATAGGGCATATTCCATGCCACTATTGGAGTGAAAAAATCCCATATAAATATCCATGTTGTGTGATAACCCCATTTTATGTATTTTTGTTTTATATTTCATCATCTCTTCTGTCATTCTATGATCATTGCGTTATAATATCTTGATAATGTTTGTTTTTGGTTTTGATCTAGATCATTTATTATCTAGAATCCTTTTCAAATCATCCTTACATTCCTTCTCAAGGAAATTTACTATTGGAATCATTTATATTCTATTAGTTAAAGGTATATAGTCTAAAAATGTACCCTATGGTATTATATTTTTCAATTAATTTCATCATTATAATTTCACAAACATAATGTGAGCCTAAAAATTTAAATTGTGAATTGGTTTATTCCTAGGAGTCCCAAAGGATCCATTGTATTTGACATAGATTGTGTCAACCATTCAATTGAGTGAACTCGTGATTATAAATTATGTTTTGAATGGATTAATGTGTGTTTATCATGACATAGATTTTGGGTCATTTCTTGATATACACTCACCTTGGATTGTATTTTTATTGATATAACCATAATGTTATCGGCTGGGACCAATTAATATCATAAATGTGAAATTGAAAGACACATTGTAATTTCATAATTAAACCTTGATCCATTTGATGAGATATTGTGATATCATTTTTTATGACTTATGTTGTGATTTCTATGATCTAATCCATATAGAGGGTGTTGGACTAGTGATCCATGATGAAATGATGATAGCGGGATATGCCCAGTGACACATGTTGTATTTCTTATTCTGGGAGTTATCCCTATGATATAACATAAAATTCTTATATAGTAGTTGTTTCCTATTAAAACATGTTGAAATGTTGATATAGAGGTATCTTCCCAGTGACACAAGATTAAATTATTATATAGCAGGATTGAACATGATTAGATGCTGAAATTATTATACAGTGGTTTTTGACTTGGGGTTTTATAAGATATTCCTTGGTTATAAAATTATGGTTATCAAGGTTGTGAGACATGATTTGAGACATTCTAGCGTGTCACCAAGGAATGTTATGTAATTCCATTATTATAGGGTTATGGTTAGAACGGTTGAGAGACATGATTAATGATATTCCTACATGGTGTCGAAGTATGTTAATGTGGTATTAACTTAATTTCTCAATTAATTAACACAATTATATATTGCATTATTGTATATACTTTTCTTTGGATTGTTTATGTGTAAACATGGTTGTGTTGTCCTAATAAGTTATACTCAAGCCAAATTTGGGCATCCACTTGGTACCCAAGAAGATTACATGGACAAAGGATTGGACTAGGGAAAGAAACCTTATTGATGAGTGTTTTTATCCTAGATGGGATGGAGTTTGGAAACAAGCTGACACGGGGTTTGGGACACAAGACATTTTATAATTTTATTAATCCTGGTATTATATTATTTTTATTACTTCTATCATAAAATTTATTTTCATTCCAGTACATCATTTTATATTCTTTTATAATTTATTTTATTATTCAGTTTACTATTATTGTTTTTTTACATTGTATTATAGTTCTTTCAATTATATTTCAAACATTGATAATTATTTATTATTGTTGAATGTTTATTTTAGTTCTGTTATAACTTTGTAACCAGGGGGTATAGTCTCCTCACTATAGTTATCACACCTCGCTACTAGTTTGATACCTATGGAATATGGGTAAGTTCTCGTGGGGTCTCATAACCAACATGTTTTCGTCATTCTAGACAGTTCTTGATCGCCGAATGTTACAATTTTGTATCAGAGCTACATGTTTTTTTTTTCAATACTATTTTGGATTGGATGGAAGAAGAATCTAGTGTTTTTGGACTTGGTAATGGGATTATACATGCGAGTAGATAACCCATGTTTGGGGGTAAATATGAGTTCCTAGGGGTGGGTTTCTATAAATAATATTTTCTTATTATATTGGATGTTATTTCTTTACAAGTGATTCACATGTTGGGTGAGGTTATTTTTTTGATGTTATTGGTTTTTGTATATTTATACTCATGACCTGTTATAGAGAGGGTTGAGTATGCATGTATCATAATAAGGACACAGAGATATATATTGATATGTATTATTCAAGATATGGAAATGTTTATTTTTATTCCATATATACATTCTTATTGAAATGTAATATTGTCTTTCTAAAATATCTGGGAAATGAAATAAATCTATTGAAATTCCATGATAAAAATTATGTAATTGATGTTTTGAGGGAGAAAGAGTTAGTGTCTCTATATTTTCGTCACATATGGAGGTTTATGCTTTTGTTATATCATGTGTTCTAAGGAGTGTTATTGTATTATAGAGAAAATTAATCCTCATCGACTTTGATTTCAAAATTAGGAGAGTGGAAATCAACATTCTACTAACATAGCTCAACTAGAGTTTCTTGTAGTTAATGACGATCGGATGGATGTTCTGAATTGTTGTAGATTCATGAGGAACATGTGATCTATGAAATGATATACTATACACATTGTGACTTAAATGTATGAGATGACGAGAGAATTTCAGATACAGTAAGTGCCTATGTTAACTAAGTATGGATGCACCCAGGTAGTTTAATTATAGATCAATTCATCCCATATGATATTTATGAATTTCAATACATCCATATATAGGAGGGTAAATCATGATGTGTATATGATTCATGAGCCATCCCATAGTAGGTCTGATGTTCTGGAGCAAGAAGGGAGAAGGATGGGCTATCATGGAAGATATTCGAGACGATGTTCCAGTGCTATCAGTATCTTGAGAATTTGAGGGAAGAGATGGATTGTGATTTCATACACTTGAAATGGGATATCTAGGATGAGACTTTTTCAGGATGGTATTCATGAATAGATCATGTTGCAGGTGAACATGATCCGTTTGTATAGTTTTGCAGATGTGATGGAACAAGGAATTGTTATAATAGAGAATATAAAAGAGTCCTTGAGCCATGGCCATGATTTTTTGTTAGGGAAAATTATGAACTCCTATTCTAGTGGAAAGAAGAATCGCTAAGGAAATTTTCACTAAGGGGAGAATGGGATAAGTGGTCAAGGATGTGGACACCTATCTTAGGTTAGGTTTTCCTTTTAATGTTATCAATATGGAATGATGGACCATAAATAGCCTCATTTTCAGTACCCCACCTTAGAGTGTTGTGTTTGTGGTAAAATATTCAACTTATAGAGGCTTTTCTAGGTCATGTAGCAATAAGGTAGTGTCATGGGAATAGGGTACGTTCTAGAGTCTTGGAATTACTCTACTACTACTCAGTAAATAGGTCATTGGAGTTCCACATGACATTCTGGTCAAGGCAGGGGCCATGGAACCTCCATGTAGGAATTAAAATACTTGGAATAAGGTATTTCTTAAATTATTTATGATATATTATAGGGAAGAGTCTCTTGACAACTATATATCATAAAAACTACTCTTCAATGTGTGGATGCAAGAACATCTACTTCCATAGGTATGATTCTTATATGATCTACCATTTATTGAGTTTATTTTTATAGAATAATGACATTCATTTTTATCATCTAATTTTTAAAATGGTATAGGATTGGATGTGAAGATATTGGATGGGGTTTATACTCTTAACACACTGTTTGATGTCCAGTCAGAGAATATCAATTATTGAAAGGTGTGTTCCCCAGAGTTTTCTAGATACCATTCATTTTGGGAACTGTTTAACCTAGAAATGATAGGTTTTGATTTTATTATTTGTATGGATTGGTTATTTATAAACTAAGATCATATCAAATCTCACCACATGATATATAACTTTATAAATATTGAACAAGTTAGATATTATAACTATTGTGAGTTTGATATTCAGGCTGGTTATTGATATGTCAACATATATTCACTTTTTTACTATCATTTCTTTATGATTTTATCATTAATTTACTTGATAATATACATGGTATATACTCAATTTTGTAGGAATAAGGTTTCAAATGATTCAAATGAAAAAATATAGAAGAAGTACTGATATTTACCATAAAATGTCGTGAAATGAAATTTCACATCATATAGTAGGAGTTCACAGGATTAGAAAAGTCGTTATCCAAGCTAGGACCAAGTTGTTACATCAGTAGAGGAAATAGAAAGTACATGTCGTGATGGATTTGTACATTCCATTGCATCATTAAAAAATGTTAATCAAAAAATTTGTGAGAAATCTGCACATAGGAATAGTTGGAGGCCAATACATGTTGCGAACATTCTATACACTACATTAATTCAGTCAAAATTCATAAAAACTCTTGATATTATTGAGGAATACAGGAGATCCAATATCTATGGAAATATAAAAATATAAAACGTACACGACGTGTACCTTTAGTTCATGTTGTGAAAAAATCATCCTATAAATACAAAGATACGTAGAGAATTTAAAAAATTTATTAGATGGGATCATATTCTTTTTTTCATCACCATTCGAGTTCCCTAACCACTTTTCCTAATTAAACTCTAAATTTCATCATTGTCTACATTTTATTTTGTATTCATGAGACATGGTTCATTTTGCTTCAATTTTTTCATGTTACCGTTGCATCGATTGTCATCACTCATCTTCAATTTCCAGCGACATGTGTGAGGTACAATTTTTTCTTATCTAAAGTAAAGAATGTTACTAATTTTTTGAAACATCTTTTGTAAACATGATTTATTGTTTAGCCCCATTATAATTCTGAACCACTACATGTTTGTGATTCAATTCAATTTCAAAAGCATGTCAAGCATGATTTTCCTTGTTTATTTAATTGCATCTCCACCCACTATGACAAGCTAAATTTCATAGGGATAGGGATAAAAAGTATATGAATATGCATGAATAATTAATAATTAATTCTAATTTTTGAAAACCTAATGGATTACTCATCATGATAAACAATAAAAATCTACCCAATTTGTGTGTATGCCCCTGATCAAGAGATATTCATACAAATGACCCTATACTTATTGAAGTAGATTTGGCTAAAATCACTAGATGAGGATAAATTCTGAAATATAATAAAAAATTAATGTACATAGACTATTACTATCTCCCAATAATTTAATAGTCACATCCTATGTAGAACAAGGTGGATTGACCAATGTCAACTAGTGACCACTATTTTCTTTGCAGCCTAATCCTTAAGACACTACCATGATTAGAATGATGATCATCCTTTACATAGATACTCAAAATTGACCCTGACCTCTCTTTAATTACTGTATGTCACTACCAACTATAGATTTAGTAAAATTATCAAAAACCATGGTATCTTTAAAGGACTCCTGTAAGGGTATCAAGCTTGATATCCTCTAAAAAAACCTTCATCCCCATGGGATCGACCCCTGACTTCTACAATACTACACCCTTGAAATTAGTAAGGTTTCTGATAGACAATTCTAATCTGAATGTCACCCATGTGAACCCAATCATGCATTTAGGCACATCATATTATAGTTTCGTTACTGTGGATCAATGTTGTTTCTTTTGAATAACTCTAATATAATATGTACCATTACCTTTCCCGGATGCCATTCTTTATTTTCATTCAAATACACTCTTGCATATCTGTTTTCCACATTAGGGAACTTACCAATCTCCCATTACTCATTCAAGGAACTTTGAGTCCAAATAACCCATATAATTTATTCCTGAGATCGACATGTATTTTTTTAACCATCTTAGGTCAACAATGGTTGAGAAACATCATCTGGTGGGACCTAACCTGCCAAAGCCCCATCAGATAATTCCATGAGAACACCTGATGCATCCGAAAAAAAATCATAGTTTATAGATTTCCATCAATCAACTGTGTAACCCCAATCATTTTACATCGCCATATTCAATCCCATACCTTCGATATCATGCCTAGACTCATTCACATGATCTAGAATATGGGAAAATTTAGTGGTCTCTAAAGTGATGAATTTCATAAGAACATTTCAAACTTTATAGATGTTTGTGACACCTTTCGTAACCAAGGAGTATCATTAGATTCCATAACACTATGCATATTCATAATCTCTCTATGAGATAGATATATGTACTAGATTAAAATTAAAACACCTAATTCAATAATGACTTGGAATGAACTTGCTATTAAGTATTTAGACAAGTATTTCCCAACAATATAGACATTGATGTTCTAGAATAATATTCAGAAAAATGATGAAGAAGGTGGAGAATATGTGTGGTAAGTCTTGGACTGATTAATGTATTTTATGAGGAAGAATCCACAACATGAACATGATATATGGATTCAATTGACAACATTTGATCAAGGACTTCATCCAGCTTCATAAACTGTAGTCAATGCAGTCGTTCAGGGTGGATTGATGTTTAAGACCACTGAAGCTAGACAATCAATTATTGATGAAGTGTCAAATAATTCCAGCCCTGTGAAAAGTTATCTTGGACCAAGATGGCATGACATCTATAATATTGATGAGAGTACCATATTAGTAGCGAATTTTTAAGAACTCACAAAAAAGCTTGAATATTTTCTGATGCCAGCTACAAAACCTCAAACTCAACCCCTCTTTCCAAAGTCAGGTAAATTCAATAATGCGAGATGTGTGGTGACCCACATATTTACTATGATTATAAGTCAGGATATGAAGAACAACATGATTATAATTATGTTTATTACAATCAAAAGAACCAGCCATTTCAATAACAACAATATTAACAACAGAGGTCTGCTCAATAACAACCTCAGAGTAGTGAAGGCTATTTTCAACCATGAAGTGGTCAATAACAATAACAAAATAATGTACCACCATGGTATCCTTCTATGAACCCTTTTCCAAGACCTCTCCTACAAGTGAAACAATATCCCTTTTAAAAAAGACATCCATAACAATTCCAAACTGATCAACCAAAACCTCTACAACCACATCCCCCTTCTCCAAGTAATCTGGAAAAAATCATGCCTACATTTGTCTAGATGTTATATTAGTGATCTAAAACCTAGGACATTTAAATGAAAACCAAATATCTTCGTTAAGGAATATGGAAATAAAACTGGGTCAAATCTCAAAGCCCATATTTGATAGATTACCATATACTTTACCTAGTATCAAGACATTCCCAAGGGAGGAAGGAAAGGATGTAATATTGAGTAGCGGGAATGTTTTGGACTTTTAGCAACCCAACAAAAAAGATTAAAAGAAATAAAAGAAGACCCTTGAAAAAAACCAGAATAAGAAAGAGAAGATGATAAGACTACACCAGTCACCCCTCTCGATGAAGGACCAGTTGAAAAGAACCAAATTAATGATCGTCCAAACGAACAAGTTTATATTTCCCCACCCCCATACAAGACACCTCTTCTATCTTCAGATATAAAATGAAATGGTAGATAGGAGGAGAAATACAATATTTTCCTATATATGTTTAAGAGATTGTACATCAACATACAATTTACAGAATCCATTTCTCAAATTCCACTTTGTGAAAAAAAAATCAAGGATCTAGAATACAATAAATGGAAAATTGAAGATATTGGGGTCATCTCTTTAAATGAAGAATGCTCGGATATCATGTAGCATAAAATTCTTTCGAAGATGAGAGGTCCTGGAAGCTTTCCAATTCCTTTTGATATAGAAGAATGCATGATTGGAAGATACATGTACGTTCTCTGAGCCTCGTCAATTTAATGCTGATGTGGATTTTCAACAAGCTCATACTCCAATAACTAAAAACAACTAGAGTAACACTACAACTAGCTGAATGATCAGTTAAGTACCTAGAGGAATTCTTGAATATGTTTTGGTTAAATCCATAAAATTCATCTTTCGAGAATACATCCTACTCAAGGACCTGGATGAAGAAGGTGATGTCACCATCATTATTGAATTGACATTTCTTGAAAGATGAATGGATTTGATTGACATAAATCAAGGAAAAATGATTTTCAAAGTTGGAGAATATAAGGTGGTGTTCGACCTTATCAAAGATGCCGAAAAATTAGATGATATTTTGGATTGTAATGCTATATCTCTTTCCCAATAATGAGATGAGTACATTTCCCTTGAGGAATAAAGTCAAGAATCACTCTCAAAGATGGAAGAAGATCATGATTTTTAAGAAGTCAGCTTCGAATAAACACTCACAACGGACACCATGCCACCATTAATTCTATATATCAATCAAAAATCCCAATTATAATTGAAACACTCCCCATTACACTGAACTACACATACATAGGAATTAAATCCTCTTTGCCAATAATTTTCTACTCTAAGTTATCCCAGGATCAAGAAGTGTAATTTTTTTATGTTCTTCAATGATATAAATAATCAATTTAATAGGTAGTGGAAGAAATTGAAGTGATAAATCATACTAAATTCACTCATATAATCTTTCTGGATGGAAATGAAAATGTGAAACGACCACGTCAAAGGAGGCTCACATCCCCCGATGAAGTATGTTGTCAAAAATAAAGTGTTAAAACTCTTGGATGTTGGAATCATATTTCTTATTTCAAATAGTAATCAGGTGATACCACTAAATGTTATTTCTGATAAAGGAGGTCACATGGTAGAACGGAAATATGATAATGAACTGATTTCAACAAACACTATCACTAGATGGAGACATTGTGTGGAATATAGATTCTTATTATTCAGAAACAAGATTGGATCATTTTCCATTTTATTTCATAGAACAGATGCTAAAAATACTAGCAAGGCATGGATTCTACTATTTTTCTGGATTGATATTCAAGATACGATCGAATTTCAGTCGAACTCGCTAATTTCAAAAAAACCACATTTACATTTCCTAGAGGTACCTTTTCTTTTAAAAGGATTTCATTCGTAATATGGAATGTCGCTGCCACAATTTTGAGATGTATGAAAAATATCATCCATGAAATTGATGGAGAATTCCTTGAAATCGTCATGGATGATTTCTTGGTCGATGGAAGATCATTTGATGACTATCTAAGAAATATAGAATTGGTTTTACAACGCTGCAATGAAAAGTGACTAATCCTAAATTGGGAGAAATGAAATATCATGGTATAAAAAGAAATAGTCATGGGACATAAAATCTCTGAGGAAAGAATCTCATTTTACCCTGAAAAGATAAAATTCGTTAATGATCTACTATAACCCTCAACTGTTGATGGCATCAGAAGATTACTTGGACATGCTGCATTTTACAAATGACTTGTGAAAGATTATTTTATATTGCCACCCATTGAAACATCTTTTGACAAAATATTTTTCTTTCGAATCCAATGAGGACTGCTGATAAGATTTAAATACAGTAATGAAAATACTCATTGAATCACTAGTAATCATTTCACCCAATTGGAAGAAATAATTTGAGTCAATGTGTGAGGAAAAAGACCTTGTTGTAGGTGTTGTTCTAGGACAATGAATTGAAAACATATTCTATCCCATTTACTATGCATGTCATATGGTAAATGAATCCTTGGTCATCTACATGACTATATAGAATGAACACATAGATTATGTATATTCCTTTGAGAAATTCCATTCATATCTGGTTATGTCCAATGTCATTGTTCACACTGAACATGCTTCCCTCAAGTACCTGATGAACAAAAAAATTCCAAACCTAGGCTGATATTTTTGATTCTACTGCTATAGGAATTTGATTTCCTGATAAAAAATACTTAAGGGGTAGAGAATGTGATGGAATATCATCTCTCTATACTCACTCTCTAAATAATCAACCAAGAAGAAGAGATTAACATTGAAGTGGATTTTCTAGATGAAAAAATATTTAGTATCACGGCTGAACCATGGTTTTCAAATATGGCCAATTTTGTTTCTAGGGGATTCCTACATCAATATCTCTTAGAAAATAAAAACAACATGTCCGATGTAATTCAATACTTTAGGGATGAGGCTATATTGTTCAAGTGTTGTGAAGATGGCTTATTGAGACAATTTATCCCAGGACAAGAAACCCGCAATGTAATTGAGATCTTTCACATGTATTAAACTGGGGGACACCATGGAAATGGGTGTACAGAGTCTAAGATTCTACAAAGTTGATTTTTATGTCCCACACTACACAAAGATACAAGGGGATTTCTCCAAATATTTGACAAATTCCAGCTAATAGGGAATATTGGAAAAAGAAATGTGATACCACAAAACCCCATAATGGAAGTCACTGTATTCGATGTTTGGAGGATTTAATTAATTGTTCCACTTCTTACATCACATGGAAAACCCTACATTTTTGTTTTAGTTCAATATCTCTCAAACTTGTTTGAACCTGAAGCTACTTCACATGACATGAAAAAAGTTGTAAGTAACATTCTAAGGAAGAAAGTGTTTTCACAATTTAGATTTAATATATTACTCATAAAAAATCAAGGAACGCACTTCACAAACTAAGATATGAGAGGAATTCATGTAATATATGGCATCAAATACCATACTGGAAATCCATACCACCCACAAATAACTGGGCTTGTAGAATTGTCTCATAAAAAGGTCATGAAAATCAGGGAAAAAACTATGAATAAAAATTGAAATAATTGGACTTTCAAATAATTCGATGAACTATGGGTGTACTAATCTAATTACAACACACCCATATACACCACCCCATTTAGATTGGTTTATGGAAAACCATGAAATCTCATAGATGAGTTAGTGTATCACTCATTTTGGGCGATAAAGATAATGAATATGGATTCAATGAAAACTGAAGAAGAAAAAATTTTGTAATTGAATTATTTGGAAGATATATGAAGAAATGAATATGAAAATTCAATGATCTACAAGGAAAAGGTGAAGAAATGTCATGATCAATGCATTGAAAGGAATCCCTATGTACCCCGGAATAAGGTTCTATTGTTTAAATTGAGATTGAAAATATTCATGGGTAAGCTAAAGTCTCGTTGGTCAGCCCCATTTGAATTAGTTCAAGTATTACTATACATAAATATAGAGATTAATTGATAAGGTTGGCCGCCATTTAAGTTTAACGTTCAAAGGAATTAGATTTTTCAGGAAACATTAAAAAAGGTTGTATCATCAGCCTTAAATTCACTTAAGCATTAATGGAGTCAAGCTACTAACTTAAAAGGAAGTGATGGCTGGGAGGAAACCCAGGGAAGGACATCTTATGTTATAGTTGGATCATCATAGAAGATCCTCACATAGGGTAGGATATGAAGGAAAGAAAGGAGAACAAATTTGATAAAAAATAGTTTAGTACACGTAATGGACTATTGGTTCATGACGTGTAATATTTTTCCATAAAATACCTTTTATATTACACATAAATGATGTAAAATATCAACATAGGTCATATACTAGGTTTGGGTCTATTTTTTAAAACATAAGTTGTGAACCCATGGGTCAAGACCCGCACATCATCATGACCCTTCGCCTCCCACAACCCCCCTCTCTGCTTGACTACAACCAAGATGCCTCAAAAACCCTCTCCTTCACCATCAAACCAGCACACACTCCCTACCATACCCTCCTATAAAACGGTGCATCCAACCACCACACCCCTCTGAGACACTCTCCTATATCTCCCACACACCCCCTACTGTCCTTCAACCAACTTCCTGCATACCCTCCCCTTGCCTTCATGGCTCGCACGAAAAGGCCACATCCTTCCTCATCCTTATTCTCTTCAACCTCATCCTCGACCTCAATACAGCAATATCCATACAAGGACCCCTATACAACACCTGATAAACATTATGTTCCACATATAGCTCGTGATACACTAGGTACGCAGGATCACTAAACCTCTACCTCCACATCCAATGACATTGACACCCACCTACATCCAATTCTATGTTTTTTCAACCTGAAACACTGGGTCAATCTACTCTGAATGAAGGACAAACCCATGAATACCAAGAAAAAATTGTACATGTTCATTCAAGAACGTATGAATATCCCTGATGCCATCTTATATCTACTGGAGACAGTGCACATTGACCTTTTTCTACAGGTCCATGAGGAAGCCTTCAAGGAGTTATTTCTGGAGTATTTATCATTATTCAATATGGCTATCAAATGCCTCTTTTTCAGATTTGGTTATAGAACCCATGATCTATCTTTTGCCGAATTTGGGGTTGGGAAAGGGCCTCTACAATGAGGAATTTATCATTAAATTTATCTTTCCCATGATCTATCTTTAGCCACATCACGTGGCTTCTTCAAAGTGATGGAATATGATAGCTTATGACCCCCAATCACACCATGACCCCGACATCATGACGTCTACCAACCTATGGGGACCAACACAGCATATATTACATAGAGCCACGAAACATGGATGGTCTTCCAATGAAAGATTCATAGTTGTGTCATCCAGGTGGATGTTTTGATTCTTGCAACAACTATGGGTAGCTTACCCATTAACATAAATTCCCAGTTTTCCCATTTCATCAAGGCTAAGGCACATATGCAATATGTCACATTGATGAGAGGTTCCCTCATTACACTTATATGGAGGTACCATGGAACGTTCGATGATTCAATGCACATCACCTATTTAGGTCCTATCATGATTATTGATCTTGTGATGCTACACAAGATGAAGATGTTATTGAGGAAGGATGACACATTCTTTTGGGCTCCAGAAGTACAGGATCCCAAACTATTGGAGCCACCACCCTTATTAGTAGCAGATCCACCCATCTAACCACTCCCTCCCCCACCTATAGCTCTTCCCCATCAACCCTTCCACCATTATCCCACCACACCCTGAGTGATATTTGGGTGAACCAATAGTATATCATGGAAAACCTACTACATATTTCCACTCACCTACATTTTTCATTCATTGTACCCCCAAAATTCACCACACCAACAACACTAGTGGACCCCTCATCTTCCAACATTCCCCAAACCCCCTAATGACCTCCCTGACTTGCCTCTAGATCATACTGACCCAGCAGCCTAGTGGGAGTTCTTAGTAGAGCAGGCCCGACAGGGAAACAAGCCTACCACTGATTCCACACCTGAGGTACCATTTGTGGATATAGGTTCCAGACCCATGGACTTCACATAGATCGGTACCACTCCACCACCCACACCAACCTAGTTACATACCTCCACCACCCCAGCATCCACTACAATTGTTTCTCCACTGATTAATACCAATATAGAAGATGTTGACCCGACTGGACAACTTGTCTCAACAACTGATGGTGGGATGACTGAAAAATATATCTTTCGCCCGTATGCGTAATGTACATTTTTGGGATTTTGGGAAAAAAATTTGTGATTGGGCTGGCTGTTAATTTTTTTCATCTTTGTATCTGTTCATTTGTATTGACTTTTAATATCTATATATGAGATTTTATTTTCACTTTCTTTTTGTGTTGATTGTAATTTCGTTATTTTTGTACATTTAAATGTCTACATCCTCTGAATCATCTATGGTTATCGATGGTCAATTACCACCATATTTTCTGGAACAAAGGGTACTCCATTGTTTCATAAACATCACACATCAATTTTAGTAACGTTCCATCAAAATTTAGGAACAAACATAACCACCTAGAGTTGTGATATCTTTCCAGATTCACATCATTCATGATCATTCTATAGAACAAGAAGACATTATCCCTCCCAAGTGACCATGATAACTTTACTATACAATATCTAGTATCTTTAAGAGGAAATAACGCCATTATCCTGGTGGACCCACTAAGGAATATCATGGTCCATCCATCTAGATAACGACGTCCGATTAGCACTTTATGGGAGGAACCCCATAGATCATCATTCATCTAGATATATTTTTTATAGTTTTCATAGTTGATTCCTTTTCATTTTTCAATTGGGGTCTCTAATTAAACTACATTTTACACCTTTCAACAATTTCAATAAAACCTAGTTATCTATTCTTATTATCATCTAAACATACCTATCATTTTACTATTATAATGATTTTTACCAGTGGAATAATATTTTATCTACATTAGAATTTATTCTCTAACCAATGTTTCTAGTGAAATGGACTTTACAATGAGATTACTCAAATTCCTTCATTCCTACCACTTCAGTCGGGGAGCTCTCGATTCCCTCTATTTTATTTTTTTATGAAATTAAATTTCAAATTCATTAAATTTTCTACGATATGACACACTCACATACATTTCTTGGACAATGTGGACACTTTTTAATTCATAGTGTGTGTGTGTGGTGGGTTTCTAACAAATTTCACTAACGATACACTTGAACTATTGTGTTTTCTCACTTATCTAGGAGACATTTTTTAATTGTAATCATGATTTAAAACATTAAGAACATTATTCCAATATAAAATAAAGAAAAAGATAAGTTAAAAAATGATATAATGCAGGTTTTATCTTTGTTTAGAATTTTTAGAAGGATTTCTAAGTTTAGATAATTGAATCGAATTCAAAATCATTGATATTATGATAGATCACCCCATTAAATTAGATTTATTGAAATTTTAATTTACATATATTATTTTATTCTCATTAATGACCAGGAACTAATCCTACAATTACACATTCTTTTATGATAACATTTATTGAGAGATACATTGGTCATATCATCCTATCTGAACATGCATTGAGATCTTATCAAAGGTATGACTGAATAATTTAAAACATAAAATGATTAAGGAAATCTTTGATGGCCATATTTAATTGAGACCCACCTTACATGTATCAATCAATTAGAACATAGCTTCCCTAAATGAACATATAGGATAACACTATTAAAAGTCTATTTACCTTTCTACCCTGATCCTTGTATAATGCGTGTACTTTCGAACATGTGTGAGTGAGGTATTCAGATAGATGGAAAAATTTTACTAGAAGGAGATTCATTGCGTACTCATCACACTATTTATTTGTGATCCATTTCTATTTCATTGAAATTCATTCTATTTTGTTCCTCAGAATATTTTAAATGAAATGAAAAGTTCATATGTGTTGTGAACCGGTATGGTAAAAATTCACCATTTTATATACCAATGAATCCATTGAAGAATCATATTTGGTTAGGGGATTTATGTGAGATCTATAATAGACATGACATTCAGAAAATATGAAATTAAATAGATAATAGAAAGGAATGGTTACACCATTTTCTACTTACTGTCCATATATAGACCCAACCATACCTTATTGAGTGTGGATTTTATTAGCTAGAAGGAGGAATTATAAAATAATTTTCTTGAAACTCATGCATTATTAATAAGATAATACCCTCATTTTTATATTTATTTTAACTTCTTACACTCTTACAAACAACATCAGAGTCATCAAAACCTTATTGTTGATGCCCTCATCATTAAATTTGTACATATATTTACAAAGTGGGGATGATTGAACCAATGCCATCTTATAGTTAGGAACATGTACTTAGGGTATGACCATAACTCCAATTTTATTTTACATAGAGTGATGAGAGATAATTCATTGAGTGGTAAATTAAAATAGGGTATATGACTTAAGTAATAGTTAAAATATTATATTAAAAAGAATAAAATTTGTTTTTAAAAGTTTCACAAGGAGGCATGACTGATTTTCTATGAATGAATATTCTGTAGGATTACCTTTTTCTACTTACACTTATCCTTAATTACCTATACATATTTAATATTCCCTATTTTAAAATTTTATTATTTATATTGGAAATTATTATTGAATTCTCTCTGCTTGAGGACAAGAAATTGTTCATGTATATGGTGATTTGATAATCCAAATGTATGTAATCATTTTCTATCATTTATTAATGATTTTTCCACTAATTTAGTCGATACATAACTTGTTATATACTCAATTTTTTAGTAATAAGGCTTCACAAGATTCAAAGAATGAAATGCAGATAAGGTTCAAAAATTACCCAGAACACATTGTTACTTTTCATTACATGTCGTGTAGTAGGAGTTCACAACATGAGATAGGTCGTGAGCCAAGCCATGGCCAAGTTGTGATGTAAGCATAGGAAATAGCCAGTAAATTTTAAGAAGTATTAGTACACATCATAACTTCACTAAAAATATTTTATTGATAAATCCATGAGAAATTCACACGAAGGAAAAATTGGAGTGTAGTACACATTGTGATTACTCCATACAAGATGTGTAGTCATTAAAACTTCATAAATCAAATAACTATGATTTAGACACATAGGATATAAAAAAACCATATAAATCTATATGGATTAATAGTTTACAAACTGTACTGCCAGTACACGTAATGACGAAATCATTCTATAAATAAAGAGCTGTGATAGAGAATTTCATATATTTCATGGCCATATTCCTCTTCTATTTTCATCCCCCTTTTAGTTACCTCTCTTATTTTCCCATTAAACTATAAATTTCATCATTTTTTAAATTTTATTTTGAATTCAAGAGTCAAGGAATGCTTTTCTTCAATGTTTTCACATTCCCACTACAGCGATTCTCGTCGTTCAGCGCAAATTTCCAACAAAACATGTGATATCCATTTTCGTTTATTATATCAAGTAAGAAAATTATTAAAGTAGTGAATAATATTTCATAACCCCAATTTCACATTCATTCCCCTTAAATTTCATAACCCCTATATGTTTCTGATTCAATTAAATTCCAATAGCTTGTCAACCATGATTTTCCTTGTTTATTTTATTGCATCTCCACCCACTATGAGCAGATAAACCTATTAGGGATAGGGATCCATATTTTATGTATATGTATGAACAATTAATATTTAATGATTACTTGGTAAACCCTAATTGATTAGTAATTAGTATAAACAACAACATTCTACCAGATTTTTATGAATGCCCCTGATCATAGGATATTCAACCCAATGACCCTGTCCTAATTGAATTACATCAAAATACGATCACTATCCTAGGGTAATTTTTTCCAAATAATCTAAACATAATACACATATGCTGTTACTATATCTTGATAATATAATAGTCACATCCTAGGTAGAACAAGGTTACTTGACCAAAGACAACTAGCGACCACTATTTTCTTTGCAGCATAATCCTTAAAACCCTATCAATATTAGAAATAAGATCATCCTTTACCCAGATACATGAAATTTATCCCTACCCCTCTTTAGTTACATAAATTCACTCCCATCTAGATATTTAGTAAAATTCCCATACAGCATGGTAACTTGAAAATACTCTTGTAAGGGTCTCAGGCCAAGGAACTTTTATAGGAGAAAGCTTACTCCTCATTGGATCCACCTAAAACTTTACTATACTATGATCCTGTAGTTTTTATTATTTGGTAAACACAATTATAATTGTACATATTCCCATACGAACCCAATGATGCGTGCGGGTGCATTATTCATGAACATTCAATTCAGTGCAGATTGGATTTCCTCATGTCCCAAATCACTAGTATTTCTCTTTATAATGGTGAAAATATAGAAATATTTTTTTCATATAGTTGTATAACATTTTCAAAATGTATTCCATGAAAATTTGAATGGATTACCACGTCATTGAGACATAGAGTTTAAGATCTGGTTGGAGTTAGGAGTGTACATGCTGATATCCTGCCTTATATTATGGAACAAGAATATATTCCAGACCTTAATGTTTAGTTCGATGATCTAGAAACCAATGTTTTTATATGACCGAGTAAATCTTATTGGGGTTCTACATTTCTCTTCAAAATGAATGTTAATGGGACATTTCTCTAATGTGTGGATTATTTTATGTTGAACACAATGACAGTAAATAATCAGTATCTTTATATGTCTATCAATGGTAACTTCAACCAACTGGTAGGTTCTAAGAACTTCTCAAAGATCAATTTTAGATCAGGATACCATCAGTTGAGGGTGATAACATCAGACATATTTTGGAAATATTTTAGGAGGATGTATGGATTGTATGAATTTTATGTCATTCCATTTTTCTTGACTAACACACCATTAGCATTCATGTCCATGATGAATCCAATCTTACATCCTTTTATAGACCAATCTATGGTTGTTTTTTTCAAAATTATATTAGTTTAATCCCAACAATTATATGTTCATGTAATAAATCCTGACATCATCCTGTGTATATTGAGGGAGAATAAAATTTACACTAATCTAACCAAATTCCATTTTTGGATTGATAATGTGAACTTCTTGTGCCATGTGATCTTATAGGTAAACGTTTTAGTCAACCAAAAGAAGGTTAAAGTCCTGATATCTGGGGATAATCCCAATTATTTATTCTTGATTTAGGTATTTTTGGTTTTCAGGTGTTATTATCAGTACTTTATAATAGAGTATTCTCATTTTGATGCACCAATGTATGGTTAGGCAATGAAAATTGTGATGTTTTCTAGGTTGGATTCTTATGATAGATGTTTATAGGAGTTGAAATATAGGATGAACTCAACACCCATGCTCACTTTAATTGCTTTTGTTAGGAAATATTCCATTCAATATTATGAATCCAGAGATAGGA
The DNA here is from genome assembly GCA_963277665.1 of Viscum album. Classification (NCBI taxonomy): domain Eukaryota; kingdom Viridiplantae; phylum Streptophyta; class Magnoliopsida; order Santalales; family Viscaceae; genus Viscum; species Viscum album. The sequence continues at coordinate 1,293,871,019 of OY728119.1, forward strand.
TATTAGTTGTTCTAGTATAGGATGATTGAGTGGTTGAATATGGCTCCCAATAGTTGAGACTACATCAGATAAATTCTCCTACTCATGATTTATAGATAACAGTTGTAGTCCATTTCTTACGATTTTCGAGGCAATATCTAATGGGAGAGTGTTTTTTAGTTTACGTAGGTCACAATATCCTTAGATATATCTTTAATTTGAAGTATTTTAACTTAAAAAGAGGAGTTGGATCAAGTATCAACAGATTTTTTGACTTTGAGTTGGCATATACACCAGGAAAGGCAAAAGTTATTGACATTAAATTATGTAAAAATACACTGGTAGAGGTAGTATGAGAGTATTGTGATGAGTGGAGGGTGATGGATCTATTTACATACTTGCATCTAGATGTTCAAGAGTTTCAGTGTGAGTAACTATGACTTTGAAATTTGTTATTCCCTTTATTTTTTACCAGAATAAGACCAAACTTTTATTTGATTCGGAGGGTTTAGATTTGAGATAAAATTTATATGGTGGGGAGATACCATTAGGTTGATGTCCTGGAATTTTCAATTCTATCTTTCTATATGGCCGAATATAGATTTCCATGGGCGTATGCATAGAGTTAAGAAAAGAGTTTATTGATTCTAGACGGGGGGTACATATGAGTTTGACATATATGCACCGTGATATCCCTAAAATATAATGGTAGTCTGGAATAAAAAATAGGTATAAGTATTTTTGGAGAAATGTATCACATGGTATAATGAGAAATTTGAGCATCACAATCTAGGTAGGCTTTTATAGCATTTCCCTATTCATTATTGGAAATAAGATTCCATCACTATGGATTTTGTGATTGGATTACACTATAAAACCCATATGAATGATTTCATATTGGGTATTTTGGACATACATACAAAGGTATTTTAATTTTTTTTATTAGGGTGATATTTATAGGTGATGATGTAGGTTGTCTTTACATGTGAGAGGTAGTTTGGTTTTATGGTGTTCTGAGAAGTATTGTTTCAGAATGAATCCGTAATTTCACATTATGTTTCTTGTAGGGTATTTAGAAAGATCTAGGATCATAGGTCCTTTTAAATACTACCGATTTTCATTAGAGTATTTTCCAATATGAGAGTAATATTTAGGTTCTTGAGGATATGTTACAATACTTTTTTATTTATTGGATTTTTATGGGAGCAACACTTGGAACATATAGAGTTTTCATATAATAATAGCTTCCATGTATCGATAAAAATGTATCCTCTTGAGTTTTTATTGAAATACATGGAGTTAAGATATTTTCTCGTTGGAGGGAGGTGAGTCAGAACTTGTTGGGTCTAGTCTCATGCCAGAGACATTTAAAAATGTTCATATGACAAGACAGTGGTTTGTGATTATGGAGAGTAAAAAACAATATTATAATGACCATCAGATATATACTCTAGATTTTATGGATGGTCATCATGTATTCATTTGGGTGTCACATAGGTTGGGGAAAATATTTTTCAAGAAATAGAGAAATCTAGAACCTAGATTTTTTTTTGGAAAATTTTAGATATTGGATAGGGTTGGTCCAATAGCTTACAAATTAGCCCTTCCACCTCACTACATTTCCATGTATGAAATGTTTCATGTGTCATGTCTTCAAAGATAATATTCATACCCTTATCACATGATAGACATAATATAAATCGAGTATAGTGATGATACATCCTTGGTGGAGCATATGATGTAGATTGTGGGCGGTAGTGAGAAGTATCTTTGGGGTAAAGAGATTTTTTAGGTCGAGTGAAGTGGCAGTATGGGTGAATTCTGGAGGCGAACTGGGAAATGACGTCTAATATGGGAGCACAATGACCAAAATTGTTCACCGAGAACCCACTCCGATGCTTGGAGTAGCTTTGGGACAAGTTTTGATGGATCTCTTTGTGATTTGTTGGTACATTTTCTCTTTAGATTTTATTGTGTGTGTTGCACTCAATACCAAGAAGAAATGAACATTGAAAAACTATTAAATATTTAAACAAAACCATTGTGTTTCAAGAAATGAATATTATTATCCAAATTATGAAATTATATATTATATATTTTATCAATTGTTTGTACATTGACCCAAATTATTTTAGAGGCATAAGATAGGAATGAATCCAATTTAATGCATTGAATGCCAATATTTTTATAAAGGCATTTTTGAAGAATTTTAATAGAGAATATTTGATTAAATCTATTTTTTGAAGCATTAAAATATATTTTTTGAAAAAACGACATTATTCATTTAATCATAATATAAAAATTTATTTTGGTTTCATATTTTTTATTCTTTTGGGAATTGTCATTTTTGATGAATAGTAAACAATATTGTATTTATATCAAAGCTGCATTTTTTTATAATTATATATATAGTTAAATTATGTATTGATTTGGTTTGAAAGTATTATTATACCAATTTAATATCAGATAAACCAATTTAATTTATTATACACAATTTCACATTAAATTTATATATAAAATCATTACCAATCTTTTGTATGTATATACTTTAAAAGCACGCTTTTTCATACCATCTATGAGGTTTGTATTAAAAATATTTTTTCCACATCTCGGATTAGAATTTTAGAAAATTTATATAAATAATTTTTATCAGTAATAAATTTATAATCTAATATGATCAACATAGTTTTGACAAAAAACATTAGTAAACACAATTAAAATTAATTACAACTATTAATGGTAAATCAGTTAATTAAAAGGTAAAATTAATATTAAAAGAAAAATGAAAATACCCTAAAACATGTTATAATTTTATTTGATGGTTTAGTGTCGAACAGAATCATTTTTCAGAAAAATTTATTCAATTTTGGATCCACATGGTTGATGTTAATTATTTTATAGTATTGTATTCTAAGGAAAGTCCAATATATCTTATGCATGTTTCTAGTAAGTATTACATTTATATATGATTTTTATTAAGAAGTTATATTAAAATATTAATAGTAACTGGAAATATAAAATATTTACTTCATCAAGATAAATTATTTTTAAATTTTAGGGAATAAATAATTAAATTAATTTCTACAAAACTGATGATGCACTGATTGCCGAATTGTTGGACATATCAAATAAATAATATTAAAAATAAGAAAATAAATATAATTTGATATAATTAATATCATCATAAAATATTATTTATGGCCAATAAATATTATGGATGTATGAACGTTTTGGTTTGATGTTATATTATGTATAGATGTTTTTAAAAAAATAAACTATTAAATAGTGTCATAAATGACATTTATGATATTTTAAAATAAATAATATTTTATTAAATGATATAATATTTATAAAAATTTAAAATTTATAAAAATTAATTATATAAGGTTTTAAATGATATCATTGACTTTTTTATGATAGTTTTGGCAATTTATAGAACCTATATTAATCCTTAAACAATAACAACACATGTTGCCACGATTGGAGTTAAAAAGGTTAAATAAGGGTTAAATCCAAACATTAAGTTTAATAATGTGACCTAGACATCTCTAAAATTTATATAATGAAGATTATTTATCCCTTATAGACTTAATATATAGTTAAAGTTGTACAATAGACACTTTTCAATGATTATAACATATATATTATTTAAATCGAAGATACTTACAAAATCTCATTTTCATTGTATTTAATATCCTTTATATGTTGACATAGTAAAAAATCATGATATTAACAAAACTAAATATGCACTTTTATATTATTTAAATTTTTATTATATAAATTTATTTTTAATTTTTAGATATTATATAATTACCTAAAATTCGGTTTCAATAAAAAAATTGTATTTTTTTAAATTAAATAAAAATAAAATAATTTATTTCAAAACAATAAATTTTGATATATTTGGGATACATTAATGCATATAATGAATTTTATAGACCAATATGATATAATAAAAATGTTTTATTTCATTATATTCTAATTCCCAGATTTTATTGATTTATTTAAAGTCGAATTAAATGAATAGTATCAAATTTGACAAAAATGGTATTTTATAGAATTATAATATTATTAAATTACATAAAAAGTAAAAAAATTAATAATAAAAATTTAGATAATATTTTATCTACAATGTCTTAACATATTCATTTATAGTCTATTCTTATGTCTTTGTCTTTGGAATAACCTTATTATATTTTATTGCTTTGTGGATTTCTAAAAGTTCCGCTTACTTCAATTTTAAAAGTGTATCTCCACCCTCAATTAATCACACTAATTTTATAAGTATATCATGACCAAAATCTAACCATTTATATCCCCAATTTTATATCCATATTTTGGAAGGTTGGGTCTTCTAAAAACACTACTCTAGATCTCTTAAAATAATATCTAATGGAGGTCCACCGATGAAGAGGTAATTGTTTTACAAACTCATTCAAGTTAATTTATTATTATACTTAATTTTCATTAGTTGGTCCTTGATAATTTATTAAATCCATTATCATATATATAAATATATGTTATTATGGTTATTTTAAAACCATATTATGTGATTTATCTTTCATATGAAAAATGTAAACACAACGCATGTGTACATGCGACATAACATCTCCACACCATGATGTAATATGTTTTTTGTAACCACTTTATTTGGGTGGGTATAATGATGAAAATAATGGATATATATGATAATTATGAAATAATATTTATTTAAGAAAAATTAATATACCATCCACTGATTTAGTCATTTATGATTGAGGGATTGATATCATCGCTCGTGCATATGTACGGCCTACCATATCCACGATGCGATTTGATCCATTTTCCATGTTAACCATTGAACTATGATTATATAAATATAGATAATGAATAAATACGATACCTATGAAATTAATATCTTAATGTATATCAAATTAGTATATCATATTAATAAAAAAAATGACTTACATGACAAAACATGCATAAGAAAATGAGGCAGTTAAAAACTAACACACGGGTAGTAAAGTAATATTATTAACGAAACGATATTATAGGGTCAAATATGATATCATAAATATGTATATGGTTTTAATATATGTTAATTAAATTATTAAAACCATTATACATGAGGTTAAATCATGTTCAAATAATGGATGTGTAATATAAGATTTTTCTCATCTCACTATTTATTCTTTGTGTTATATTCCATGTTCTCCACTTCTTCATTATGTGTGGTGTATATACATAACTTTGATATATCATATAATGGATATTATATTAATCTTGATATTTTTAGTTTCATTTATTTATATTCCTTCATAGTTATTATGATATAAATTTTTCAATATTGTATGGGACTCTTTGGAATGTTTAATTATTCTTTTCCTCGAGAATTCTTCAATGATCTAATTTAAAAGTATCTTCATCTATGTCAACCTAAATTGTTGGATATTGTAAATAGTTGAGTTTTATCTCTTATGATAAAATCTAAAATATGCTATTGAAGTTTTTATGATCTGTTTTACCAGGTATGTGCTATTTTTATACAATTCATTGTTTATGGTTAATGTATTCAAATTTCGAATGTTAGTTTCCCAATATGAATTTTTATGTTTTTTATGTTCCCGTATTTTTATATAAAGAATGTATTAGACATAGTAAGTGATGGGAAGTGGCCTTTATTTCCCAAATATGTTTTAGTATCTTTCATGAGATGAAATCAGTTGGTGAAAAATCATTTATGTTTGTTTTCATTTAGTTTTAATGTATTAATAGTATATATTATGACACAAATCTGGGAGGTTTCTACCCATAAATATAAAATAAATAGAAAATTCTTGATGAAAGATCTTGATAGTGAAAAATTAAAATAGTATTCATTCCTTTATCATTATTATTCCATGTGATAATTTGACTAGTTATAATATACATGGTTATGTTTAATTTCTCATGTTATTTTTTAAATGGATTGCACTTCAATTAATGTCCTTTCTATATTGTTTATGCCAAATTTACTCATTGATTCTGTTGTACACATACCCTTGCTGATAATTTGAGGTCAACCACTTCATATGTGTTATTTTCCCCTCTATTCCATGAATTATATCATGAATGATATGGATGGTTTCACAAAATATGAATAATGAAAGACTCAATGAAGATATTTATGTATTTTGTGTTTTAAAAAATTTAATTTTGTTTTGTTATATATATATATAGTTTAATAATAAAATTAAACTATTTAGTACTTCATGACTTGATACCTTTTATTCATGATAATGTAATAAAGTATGGTACCAACTCCAGTCTTGAATAGTTGGAATCAAATTTTGTTTAGTATAAAAAATTCAAACTAGATTTAGGAAACAATGTATTAGAAAACCAAACACTATGAATCAATTTTTTATAAGACTATGTATAGGATATTATCCCATTAAATTTGTAATTAAAATGGGAAACCGATGTTAATCCTTTGGACTCACTAATTTAGAAATAGATGTCAAGATTTAGACATCCTATTAATGATTATTCTTGATTATATCACTGTGAATAGTGTCTCTCACATTATGCATTGTGTATAGGTTAATAGTTAAAATTATAATGGATTTACAAGACAATTAATCTTAGTTAATGGTTTATGAATGAGATAGATTTATTTAATTTATTTTGTATTTGGTGTCAGGAATTATTTCATCAATGGTGATCTGATTAAAATAATCATCAGATATATAGGGATTGTACTGCATTACTTCTTCTATAATTAGTTGTAAGCATGGAATATTTTATTATAGTTATTATGGTCATAAAATATTTTTACGTGACAATAATATCTACATTATATTTTTTGTGAATTTTCATTTAAGACTGATTTTTGAAAATTTTGATACTTTTTTGAATAGTGAACTTAGAAAAAGTATTTTGGTTGAGTCTTATGGTTTGAATGAATTAACTTGATCTTTGGATATTATTGTTTTAGGTTGAACTATGATTTATTATATAACCTATTTTAACTATTTTGGTTTTATTTAAAGGACAATGTAATGACATACAAATATTTTTATAATGGTCCTTCAACCGTAAAGGTATATTGAATATCCATCATTTTTTTATTAAATGAAGTGGAAATCAATCGATATACAACAAAAGGATGTGATTATGATATTTAAATAGAGTGTAATCAAGTATGTTTTTTTCTTGATTGCATTATCAAGATAGTAGAATAATTTCTCAACATTATGAGAAGTATTTCAGGAAAAAAATGTTACCCATATCCATTTGTCTCTGAGAAATCAATGGTCTTTTAATCGATAAATGATTATTTGTTTTGTGATTGTTAAAATTTTAAGGACCATGTTCTATATCACTCTCCATAAGAACATGATAAAGATATTTCACAACAATTTACATGTTTTTTATTTCAAATAATGATATCCTATTATAAAGCCTAATTTTTTGGTAACCTTAGAATTTCCCATTCCCTCTTATAAAAGGGATGTTTTATTAACCTTATTAAAAATGAGGGTTCCCCACAAAGGAATTTTCAAGTATCAAAATTTTAATTTCAAATTGAAATTTATAATTTTGAGGATTGAATTAATTTTTGGTGAAGATAATGTAAAACCCCTTGAATTTATGGCATGGTATCATTTTAAATTTAATTGATTGTGTGGCATGCAATACTGAGCTTAAACAAACAGTGATATACTATAAATTTTTTTTACACTAGCCATTATGTTTACATGAATGAATAGATTATAGAAAATGAATTAATTATATTTTATATATTTAAAAAAATGTTTTTACATTCATAAAAACGATTTTATAGTCATAAAATAAGAATAAATCCAATTTTATGCCATAAAAATCTATATTTCTCTAAATTTAGTTTCCCCCATTTTAATAGAGAACCTATCTTAGATCATATTTTCTTGACAAATTTATATATATTATTATAAAAAAACTTAATATTCTATGTATATGTATAATTTTTCTATTTTTTTCTTATTCTGAGAAGTTTCATTTTTTGATGAATAGTGGAAAATACTGAATTTTGGTTCAAAAACGAATTCTCATCTAATTTATATACATATGTGAATTATGTATTTATTTTGTTTAAAAGTTTAATTATACCAATTATATATAATTTAAACCAATTTTTTTATTGGGTAAAGTTTCACTTTAAATATAGATATACAAAAATTACATTCTTTTGCTCGTTTTTACTTTAAAACCCATCTTTATCATCCCATTCACGGAATTAGCATAAAAATAATATTTCCCAATTATGTGAATTTAATTTTAAAAAGTAAACATACAAGGATGTAATAATTATAAAAATTTTACTCTAATATGTTCAAATTAATTTTGTACCATCAATATAAGTAAATGTATTTAAAATTAATTACAACGGTTAAGGGTAAATATTTAAATTAAGGGTAAAAATAATTTTATAAGAATTATAAAATTACTCTAATTCATGTCATAATTTAATATTATTGGTTCTTTTCAACCATAAACATCTTTGGGCCGATTTTATTCCATCAAGGAGCCACTTCGATGACTATAACTCTTTTATAGTATTTTATTCTACGGAAAGTCCAATATGTCTTACTCATGTTTGTAATAAGCATTAAATTTTTATATATGGTTATTAAGAATATATATTCAACTATAAAGAGTTATTTTAAAGGTTAAATGTTTATATTTATCATTATAACATATTTTTAATTTTTAGGGAATAGATAATTAAATTAAAGGCTTACAAAATGATGATGTAGTGATTGTTTAATTAATGGACATATCAAATAAATGTTATTAAAAATACTAAATTAAATTTATTTTTATATAATTAATGATATATACAAATTTTATAGATTAATTAGACATGCCAAATATTTATTAAAAGTTTTTTTATAATTTTAACTTCGTATGGAGGGTTTTGAAAAAATCAAGTAGTGAATAGTGTCAAAATTTCCATTTATGATATTTTAGAATAAATAATATTATATTAATTAATATAAATTAAAAAAATATATAAATGTTGGAAAATTATTTATATTATATTTACAAGTACATATATTATTCTTTTATGGTTCTTCTCAAAATTTATAGTAACTATATTAACTCTTACGAGAAAAACACATGTTGTCACGATACGAGTTAAAGAGGATAAATATTTGTTAAAGCCAAAAAATAAAGTTACTAATCTAACAATAATATGTATAAAAATTATTTAATGAAAATTATTAGTCCCTTGTCAACATAGCATATAATTGGAGTTGTTTAATAGACACATTTCCAGGATAATAACATATATATTGTTTAAATCAAAGATAGTTACGAAATGTCACTCTTTGTATTTAATATCCTTTATGTGTTCACATAGGAAAAGAATAATGATATGAATGAAAATAAATGTATACTTTTATCTCAAGCGAATTAGTATAATTATATAAATTTTTTAATTTTTTTAATTTATTTAATTACCCAAAAGGCTTTTTCATAACTAAAATAGTGTTTATTTAATTTAAAAGAAATGTTAAATAATTAATTTTGAAAGTACTAATTTTGATATATTTGGGATGATTTAATTTTTATAATGAATTTTATATACCTATATGATACTATAAAGATGTATAAAGACATTATATTGGAATTCCCACTTTTTTAATATATTTAAAATCAAAATAATTGAATAGTAAAAAATTTGACAAGAATCACATTTCATTGAATTAATATATTATATACTTATTTAAAAATAACTATAATGTTAAATAATTAATAATGAGAAAATATATGATATAAAATTTATTTAAATATTAATTTATAGGCCATTTCAAATACTTTTTCTCTATAATAACATTATTATATTTTTATATTTTTTGGAATTTCTGAACATGCCCCTCACCGCAATTATAAAAGGATATCTACTCAATCACTTAATCACACATATTTGACCCATATATAATGAAAAAAATCTACCAATTATTCTCCAATTATCCTTATCCATGTTTCTGTGGTTCTGGTATTCCAAAAAGTCCAAAACAACATACCATAGGAAGATATCTAAATGAATTTTACCGAAGAAGAGTTAATTGTTTTACCAACTCATTCATGTTCATTACATCTTATACATACTATTCATGAGATGATTCAATTATAATGTAATAATTATATTTTAATATATATGTTGTGATGTTATTATAATTATTGTATAACCATATTACATGATTTATCCATCAGACAAAAAAAAATACCACGCATGGGTATGTATGGATTATGGTCTCTATGTCATTGTGTAGTCTATTTTTAATCAAATAATTTTTTATATGGTTATAATGATGAAAATAATGTATTTGTATGATAATTATTAATTTACATTGATTTTGTAAAAAAATAAAATACCATACAATTATTTACTTATTCATCATTAATGGAATGATATCGTCACTTGTGTGTACGTACGACCTACACTCTCCATAATGTGACCATTAAAAATGATTATATAAATATATATAATGAATAAATATGATAAATATGAACATAATATAAATATATATATGAAAAAATTATATCATATTGATAAGAAACATTAGTTAAATGACAAAGCATGCAAAGGAAAATGAGGCAGTTAACATCCGACATAAGGATAAAAATGTAATATTACTAACAAGGAAATATTACAGGATCATATAAGATAAAATAAATATGGAAATGGTTATGGTATAAGATCGTGACATTGTTAAAAACATTATATAATTGGTTAAATTATTTTTGTGGAATGTATGAATAATGTAAGTATTTTCTCATCTTTCTTTTCCTTTTTTTTAGATATATGCATTCTTCACCACTTCATACTTATGTTTTGTGTAGGTACAACACTTTGATATATCATATCAATAATATCATTTTAATCATGATATTATAAGTACCATTTAATATTATTCATTCATGAGAGTTATTATTTAAATGGTTTAATGTGGTAAGAGAGACTTTGGAATATTTAATGATTATTTTCCTCAAGAATGTTTCAATGGTCTCATTTAATAGTATCATACTCTATGTCATCATAATTTATTGAATATTGAAAATCATTGAGGCTTATATTTTACAATATCATTTAAATTATGTTATTGGATGGTTTATGATCATTTTGACTGTGGATGTGCAATTTCTATTCCATTCATGTTTTATGGTTAATGTATTGACATTCCGGATACTTGTTTTTCAATATGAATGTTTATGTTTTTTATGTTTCACCCTTTAATGTTGAGGAATATATTGAACATAGTATGGGAAGGTGGGGACCACTATATCACATTAATTCATTAGTAAGTTTCATGAGAAAAAATTTGTTGGATTACAACCCTTCTTGTTTGTTTCCAAGATGTTTAAAATTGTCAGGAGGATAAAACTTAACAAAAATCATATAGGTTCTTACCCAAAAACATAAACTGTATTGAGGATAGATCTTGAAAGAAAATGTCTTAGGGATATATATTTGTTGTGTAGATATGAAATATAATGCATTAATTCAATATTTGTATTCCATGAGATTATCTGATTTGTTATAATATCCATGGATATGATTCCTATATCATGCGATCATTTAAATTGAACATGCTTCAATAATTTACCATTCTTTATTATGTATTATATATTTACTCATAGATTCAATTGTATTCATACTATTAATTGTCAATTGAGATCACCCCTTTAACATGTTTCATTTTTTCCCAGGACCCCATGAAGTATATTATGACAGATATGTAGGTTTAGACAAATGATTAATAATGCAAGACTCAAAGAAATTAATTATGTATTTTATGTTTAAATATTTAATTTGGTTTTAAAGTATGTATCTAGATTACCATTATGACAAAACTAATTTTCCCTTCAGGATTTTATTCCTTATAACCTTTTCAATATATTAAATTAAGGTGCTTCCTTTGGGCACAAGGGATTAGAGTGTTAAATGATATATAGTGGGGTAGTCCTATGATCTTTTATTTTTTTAGGAATGTCCCTTACTTAGTATTTCATTTGATCCTTGATGGATATGTCTTGTATTTAAACAGACAGAATTCTTTGGGTAAAATGGATTAACGTTCATGGGATTTAGTTTTTTTGAATAAATTAAGACATGGGTTGCAGAGAAACATAAGAAAACCAGAGACTGTCCACATGGGGAGTGGTTAGGGTTTTTGGATTGAGTTAATGGAGTCTAGGTATAAATGAGTCACCTTTTATAAAGGGTTATTTATATATTTAGGATCCTTTAATTGGGGTTGGGATTTTTTTATAAAGCAGTTGGGATGAAAATTATTCTATATAATAGTGACATTCGGTGTAACCATAAGACACCCCAAGTAATTGTTTCCAGACACATGTTGAGAACTAATTCATGACATGATGTGGTTACCCATCGTGAAGCAATTACATACCATGTAATATTAAATATAATTAAATAATCATAGGAGGTGATTAATTTACCTATGTATCCCTCTAAAAATAAATACAGTATGTGTAACTATATTACAGAGTATGTAATTTCCCAAGAATGTTTTTAAAGGTTTTTGTCTTGAAATGTTTGTCATTATGTTCTATTGTAGAATTATTCTCTCAACCCTAAGAAATATTCCATGATCTTTTGGAGTGCTAAACTCTATTATAGATATCATGTTTGTGTTATCAACCCATGTTAAGTGGTATTTTTTCTCTTTCCTCTTCCCTTCATTCGTTATGTTATCATTACATAGTAATATATTTATCTTGTTGATTGTTGGTTTTGATTTTTATTGTACATTATCTAGGATCCTTTCTACGATAATCTGCACCATAATCCTCCTAGATGGTTTCCATTGGAAGTGTTGATTGATCAATCGTTAATGGTAGGGGGTCTAAACCTTTACCAAGTGGTTTTATATATTTAAAATATGTGAAATATTATAATTTCACCAATATAACATGCACCTAAATAAAATAAATAATGAATTAGATTATTATTTCTAGTCTCATTCCATCTATTTATATTTTGAATTATGTTTTGAATATTGATTGAGTGAGTGAACCCTTGATTATAAATGATCTATTTAAAAGATTAATGTGTGTTTGGAATGACATGGATTGTGGGCCATTTCTTGATATAAACTCACCTTGTCTTGGCCATATTATTGACATAACTATAATTTTATTGGTTATAACCTATTTTTTATGTAATATGAAATTGAAAGACAAATGGTAATTTTCATAATTACCCAGTAAGACATATGTATTGATATTGTGAAATCATTATTAAAATTACTTTCATTGAAATTTATAAGATGTAATAATTATAAATGGAGTTGGCCTAGTGAAACATGATGAAATGGTTATATAGTGGTCTATTCCTAATTACACATGTTGCAAGGAATATATACGGTGTTGGCCTAGTGATACATGTTGAAATTCATATATACATGGTGTTTTCTAGTGACACCAACTAAAATGAAAATATATTGAGATCTGCCCAGTGATAATTGCTAAAATGATTTTACAGTGGGATCAACCCTGATTTATTCCTGAAATGATTACATAGTGAGTTTTGACCTAGTTTTGTGTATGTTATTCCATGGTTATAAGGTTGCGGTTGGCATCTTTGTCAGACATTCTCTAAGAAATTTTGGAACTTTCCAAATGGAGGATATGTTTCCCATGGTTATATGGTTATCATTCACATGGTTTTGGTACATGCTCAGAGACATTATGGTATGGTTAAAAGGTAGGTTGATTTGATATTAATTTAATAACATAATTAAATAAAACACATTTTTATGAATTATTTCAAACACTATTAATCAAACTATTTATGTTTCAAAATGGTTGTTTCGACTTACTGAGTTATACTCACACCGTATTTAGGTCATCATTTTCTACTAGAGAAATTTACATAGATATCGGATTTTGAAAAGGGAATGAGACCATAATATTTAGTGATTTTTTACTACATTGGCTTTAGTTTAGGGACTGACCGACATGGGGTTCGAGATATGGAACATATGAGTCTTTTGTGAGTCATTTACTTTTTTATTTTGTATTAATTTTAACCTCACATTTAGGTACATTCCAACAAATCATTACATTATTTCTTTATCATTTATTTGATTATTCACTTGGATTTTAATATTGGTTTTCCATTGTATTATAATTGTATCCATTATCTTCCACACTCGAATATATATTTATTATTATTGTATGTATATTCTCACTATTGTAACCCTATAACCTAGGGGTATAGACTCCCCACTATAATTATCACACACCCACTTCTAATCGGAAGCCTCATGCATATGTGGATGCATGCTTGAGGTCTCATAACTAACCGATTTTGTCAACATGATAGAATGTAAAATTAGGAAACATTATAAGTAATATATTGATTAAACTTCTTTTTTATTAAAATATGAAATAATTTCTCTAAAAAATCATCCTAAGACTAATATTTTATGGGTTTATGTATAAAAAACTTATGAAAAAACATTTATTAAAGCATATATTTATATTTTATAAAAATATAATATTTCAGTAAATTGAAATAACAGTTAAAATATTTTAAATAGGGTTAGATAATATTAATAATACCAGTTGATTTTTCAATTATGTGGTGATTTTATATTTTATAACTAATAGGATCAGATACATTTTATTAACTGATTATAGTAAATTATTTGTACCACTACTATTGAATAAAAGGTTACACTACTAATAATATTGTAGATACTGTTGACTTAAATTCAACATTTAGAATATTTTTTCATTATACTTATAGAATAATTATTTATGATACATTTTTTTATTCATGTTTCCTACAATTATTTTTTAGGTGTTACTATTAATTATGAGGTTATACCACCACTTCTAGATGGGTTTCTACTACAAGTGCATGTTTTCTGTACTACTATATTTAGAAGAGGTGTTGCTACTAGTAAATGATTCAATTTTCCATATGTGTGAGGATTATAAATTTATTCATTGAGATGCATAAATTTTGACTGAATATATTCATAATAGAAACTTAAATGATCTACATTCTATGTAAGGATAACATATTTCATCTATAAGGGTAACATATAATTATATGTAATGGTATGTCGTGTTTTTAATAGGTTGTGTAAAGGTAATAGGAAAATAAAATATATTTTATAAAGATGAGTGATAACACTTGTTTATGTGAATATGAGTAGCATAATAATACATTTAACACTACATAAATGTAATCCTCAAATTATTAATGGTTTTGTATGTTTTCCTCTAACCTTTTATTATGGTAACTCACGTATTTAACAAGTTTCATATAGATGAAAAATTATTTCAGAAATGTAAACCAAATTTCATATCCATTGTGTATTGTTGTAGTATATTTTAAAAGTTCTATGAATGGGTACTTTAGGTTTTCCAATACTTACATAAAGGTAAACTAATACTTGTGTACGGTTAGAATGATTTTTCCAATTTTTTCATAAGGTTAACTCATACTTTTGTAATGGTAACCTAATTCATTGAATTATAATGTATGGGTATAGTATAACATTCATAAAGTTATCAATAAATTATTCGAAATAATATGATTATTAATAGAAAATACATATAAGGGTATTTCAAATGTCGTAATTATTTTTTAAGGGTATAAATAAATTTACATGAATATAAATCAACATTTAAAAACATATGTAAGGGTAAATGATATTTTTATAAAATTAAATAAAATATCATGAAATAATAGAAATCATGATATAAAAAAATTTAAAATATTAAAAATAAATTATTAATAAATTTGAAAAACTAATATTTACCTAATTACGAAAAATTATTATATTTTTAAAAAATATCTTATAATGAAATGAGTTTCAAATTAATAAAATAATAAAACCAAATAAAAATTATAAAAACAACATATCACAACACTAAAAAACTCCAACATTTAGTAAATTGGTAGATAATAATTTTAAATTATAAACTATAATTTGTTTTCAAAAATTTGATATGAATTAATAATAAAAAAATTTAATTAAAAAAATTATCCTTATTAACTAGTCTATAAAAACATGAAATTATGAAATAATGATATTGTATTTGATAGTGTGTATGAAATTCAACACAAATTTAAGCTTATTCTGCATGAAACACTGATATTATCTTGTGGTACATACACAACTCTATTGGATTGTGCAATATACAACACTGAGTTCCTTTGATAGCATGCATTACTCACAAGAATGAGTTCTACCGAATGATAAGATTTTATTAAAATATTATTATTGAATATGATAAAAAACAACCTTTCAATTATATTACTGGTCATGAATAAGATTCTCTAATATTAAAAATATATGGTTGAATTCAATGGTTACCAATTAATTAGAAATGATTTGAATTCCAACTGTTTATAAAATAAATTTTTCTATAAAAAATATTTCATGCATCCAACTTCTATTCGTCATAATAAATTAAATTCATTTATATTAAAGATTTATATTACTGAAATATATTTAATAAAATATTTTTTTCATTCTTCTAATAGATTTGTTACTCATAAAATAAGAAAAAACCTAATATTATCAATGAATGCTATATTTTTCTAAAGGATGTGTTTCCTCCTTTTCATGGAACACATATTTTAAAACTAAAATATTGGAAGTTTTTTTTATTTTATATGAAAAAATAATTTTTCTTAAAATCATAATTTCATAATTATCATTGGGGGTGATTTTGGTATTTTGTTGTTGTAATGGGCTGGACTCGAAGAACCATCTCAACAATGCAAAACAGGTCGGTGGTTACTACCGTAGGTGCACCTACTCGAATGCCAAAGGCTGTCGACTAGCCGCGCGGGTCTGATGGGTATAGTGAGGACGCTATACCCTCTCAGAGGATAATAATGGTACTGGTCCAAGTAATGGTAAATGACCTGCAACAGAAGTAAATAACTCAGCAGACTCAAACATGACCCACAGAGTGGAAGCATATCCAATATCAATAAATAGTGGAAGAAATATATAATCAAGTGTAGCGGAAAGTAAAAACAGCATCATGTTGAACCAGTTGTATCATCTACTAAACAACCAAGCAAACATCCATAATAGGTCAGCACATAGAAGGGCGCCAATGGATAACCAACACTATCTACAATGAACAAGGTAACATGCTGATACAAGAATTAAAAAAAAACTAAGTAAACTCCAGCTAGGAAAGACCTAAGGGTCCATAAAATTTTCAAGAGACAACTAATGTAGTATAGCTTCTAAAGATGGTCTCCTTCCTGCACCTAAATCCATAAAGTCTACACCCATCCCGAAGGGCCCGTGTAGGGTGTGAGATGAATCTCAGTAAAATACCACCCAACAGTGTGTCCATAATATACGTATTTAAGAACGCACGTAGTTATGAGGGAAAATAGGTATGATTCAAAAATAAACATAAACTCAAATGGTACTCATTATCCACCATGAAATGTCACATGCCTTGACCAATGTCGAAATCTATTTCATGTAACATGGCACTATGTGCCACCTGACACCTTCTGTCTCTAGTACCATTGTCGAGAAGGCACCCCCAAACAATAGTAACCCCAAGGAATAGCGATGTCTATCTTCTACAAAGTAACTGAAGGAAAAATGATGTTTGACCACAAATAATGTAAATATAAGAATAATGATTTCTGTCCTCAAATCAAGTAACCGGAGGAACAACAATGTATGTCCTTAAATCCTGGGGAACCTATACCCCCAACCCGAAAGCCTCAATGCTATCCCATGAATGCTACACACATTCCACGTGGATTCCTACAACCAGCACCCCCAAACCAATACTACCAAAACTGCAACTAATGTGGGCCTCTACCCACATGAGTGGTCAAAAAAACATCACCACAAAGTCTCTCTATGTGCACACTACTCATTGATCCATGTGAGCGGTAACCCCCAAAGTATGTTTCCATGCCACAACCTCTCTAGCACCTCGTGCCCCTACATCCAGGTCTCTCTAGTCTGATGGCCATGAAATCCATGTAACCCAGGCCATGACCAACATAACAGTCATACTACTTCAAGATGACGTCCTTGATTCCCATACTCATGGTAAGAACCAACCAATGTAACCCAAGCCAGGCCCAACCTATGATCAACATCACTCAATTGGTGAGGTGTATGAGGAGAGGACATGTCATTTGGACGTGCGGTATGCATGGAATGGAAGAATATGTGTTTTTTAGGTTTTTGGCGCGCTTGAAAACAGAGCATGGGGTGGAAGATACCGGCCAAATGACCTCAGAATTCCATGAAATCATACGAAAAAGGGTGGGTGAATTTTGAAATGTTCGGACGGACAACTCGTCAATCAGAGGTGTCGTGTGACCGCAGTGGCCGAAAAAACACTCTGCATGTCATAAATGGCCCAAACATGCGTTTAACTGTCAAATGTATGCCGAACGACATTGAAATGACTTGAAATCACATGAAAACACCTTAATTATTATTTGCGAGGTGTACAAGGAGAAGACACGTCATTCGGACGCGCGGTTTGCGGGGCACGACTGAATATGTGTTTTTTAGGTGTTTGGCGCGCTTGAAAAGCGTGCGTGTGGTGGTCAATACCATCCGAACGACCTTGGAATTCCATGAAAGCGAACAACAAGAAATTGTTGGTGAATTGAAAATGGTTGGCCAGAAGGCATGTCAATCGTAGGTATCGTGTGACTGTAGTGGCCGAAAATGCAATATGTGTGTCGTAAATGGCCATAACTTGCATTTAACAGTCAAATGCATGCCAAACGACATCAGAATGACTTTAAATCACATGAAAACACCCTAATTATTATTTTTTTATGAGGAGACGACAGGCCATTCAAATGCATGGTTTTCCCGGAACGACTGAATATGTGTCTTTTTGGTGTTGGTGCGATAGAAAAACGTGTGTGGGGTGGTTAATACCAGCCGAACAACCTATGAATACCATGAAATTGGACAAAAACAAAGGGTGGCTGAATTTTGAAATGGTCGGCCAGACAGCACATCAATCGGAGGTGTCGTGTGACCGTGGTGGCCGAAAATGCACTATGTGTGCCATAAATGGCCAAAACATGCGTTTAACCGTCAAATTCATACTGAAAGACATCCTAATGACTTGAAATAACATAAAAACACACTAATAATTATTTGTGAGGTGTACAAGGATACGACACGTCATTAGGACATGCAGATTGCGTGACATAGCTGAATATGTGTCTTTTAGGTGTTTGGCACACTTGAAAAATGTGTGTTGGGTGGTCGATACCAGCCAAACGACTTCAGAATGCCATGAAATCGGACGAAAACAAAGGGTGGGTGAATTTTGAAATGGCCGGCCAGACGACATGTCAGTCGGAGGTGTCGTGTGACCACGCTGGCCGAAAACGCACTCGGCATGTCGTAAAAGGCTAAAACATGCGTTTAACGATCAAATGCATGCCGAACGACATCATAATGACTTGAAATCACACAAAAACACTCTAATTATTATTATTGAGGTGTATGAGGAGACTAAATGTCATTAGGTCATCCGGTTTGCACTGCACGACTAAATATGTGTTTTTTAGGTGTTTAGAACGCTTGAAAAACGTGTGTGGGGTGGTCGATACCGGCCGAATAACCTCAGAATACCATGAAATCGGACAATAAAAAAGGGTGGATGAATTGTGAAATGGTTGGCTAAATAGCACGTCAATCGGATGTATCATGTGACCGAGATGATCGAAAATGCACTCTGCATGTTGTAAACGACCAAAACATGGGTTTAACGGTCAAATGCATGCCGAACGACATCGGAATGACTTGAACTTTCACAAAAACACCGTAATTATTATTCTTGATTTTTACGAGGAGAATGCATGTCAATCGGGCGCATGGTTTGCGCGGCACGACTAAATATATGTTTTTAGGTGTTTGGCGCGCTTGAATAGCGTGCGTGGGGTGGTCGATACCGGCCGAACGACCCCTGAATGCCATGAAATCGGAGAACAACCATGGGTGGGTGAATTGTGAAATGTTCGGCTAGACGACACATTAATCAGAGATGTTGTGTGACCGCGATGGCTGAAAAATCACTCCGTGTGTCGTAAATGGCCAAAACATGCGTTTAACGGTCAAATGCATGCCGAACGACATTAGAATGACATGAAATCACACGAAAACACCCTAATTATTATTCGTGAGGTGTACGAGGAAACGACGCGTCATTCAGACTTGCGGTTTGCACGGAAATGCTGAATATGTGTTTTTTAGGTTTTTGGAGCACTTGAAAAGCATGTGTGGGGTGGTCGATATCGGCCGATCGACCTCGGAATACCATGAAATCGGATGAAAACAAAAGGGTGGGTGAATTGTTAAATGGTCGGCCATATGGCACGTCAATCAAATGTGTCATGTGACCGCTATGGCCAAAAACGGAATCTGTATGTCGTAAATGTCCAAAACATGCATTTAATGGTCTAATGCATGTTGAACGACATCGGAATGACTGGGAATCACATGAAAACACCCTAATTGATATTCTAGAGGTTTAAGGGGAGAGTAAACGTCATTCGGATGCGTGGTTTGTGCGGAACAACTTAATATATGTCTTTTAGGTGTTTAACACACTTGAAAAATGTGTGTGGGGTGGTCGATACTGACCGAACGACCTTGGAATGCCCTTAAATCGAACGAAAAAAAATGGTGGGTGAATTTTTAAATGGTCGGCCAGACGGCATGTCAATCGGAGGTGTCGTGTGACCACAGTGGCCGAAAACGTACTCCGCGTGTCGTAAATGGCCAAAACATGTGTTTAATGGTCAAATGCATTCCGAACAAAATCCGAATTCCATTAATTCGGATGAAAACACCCTAATTATTATTCTTGGGGATTACGAGTAGACGACACGTCAGTCGGACACGCAGTTTTCAATACACAACAGAATATGTGTTTTTTAGGTGTTTGGAACACCTGAAAAATGTGGGTGGGATGGTCGATACCAGGTGAATGACCTTGGAATAACATTAAATTGGATGAAAACAAAGGGTGGATGAATTTTGAAAAGGTCGGTTAGACGTGACATCAATCGAAGGTATTGTGTGGCCTCATTGGCCGAAAAAGCACTCTGTGTGTTGTAAATGGCCAAAACATGCGTTTAACGGTCAAATTAATAACAAATGAATTCAGATCGTGTTGGTACATTAGGAAAATGACCCATTGGTCATTTTTGACGTGTACGAATCAACCCCACCTCAATAAGAGGTGCGGTGTGGCTGACACCACTCAAATTATATCTCTTTTGATTAAAATGGACATCATTTTAAGTGAAAACAACAACTGACATACAGAAAACTAACCAAACACATTCGGAATCTATTGAAACATTAGGAAAATGATCCATGGGTCATATGTGACGTGTACGAGTCAACCTCTCCTCAATCCAAAAGTCGGTGTGGCCGACACCACTCAAAGTGTCTCTATTTTGTTTGAAATGAACATCACATTAAGTGAAAACAACAATTGACATACGAAAAATGACAAAATGCATTCAGATTCTATTTCAAATTTAGGATAAAAATCCATGGGTCATATGTGACATGTACCAGTCAACCCCACCTCAATCTGAGGTGCGGTGTGGCCGACACCACTCAAAGTGTCTCTCTTTTGTTTAAAATGGACATCATTTTATGTGAAAACAACAAATTAAATATAGAAAACCGACCAAACACATTCAGATTCTATTTAAAGTTTGGAAAATGATCCATGGGTCATACATGACGTGTACGAGTCAACATCATATCAATTAGTGGGTCGGTGTGGCCGGAACAACTCAAATGGTCTCACCTTTATTTGAAATGGGTATGATTTTAAGTGAAAACAAAAACTGGCATACAGAAAACTCACCAAATGTATTCCAATTGTGTTGATATGTTAGAACAACGATCCATGGGTCGAATATGATGTGTACGAGTCAAACCTACATCAATACGAGGCGCGATGTGGCTGTCACCACTCAAAGATTCTCACCTTTATTTGAAATTGAAAACATTTTATGTGAAAACACCAACTTATATAAGGAAAACCAACCAAACACATTCATATTCTATTGATACTTTATGAAAACAATCCAAGAGTCATCTATGATGTGTATGAGTCAACCCTGCCTCAATCAGAGGCACGGTGTGGTCGGTCTCACTCTAAGTGTATGTCTTTTGTTTAAAATGGACATCATTATAAGTAAAAACAACTGGTATACAAAAACCTCACCAAACGTATTCAGATTCTCTTGATACTTTATTTTGTGGTTATTAGCTTATAATTTCTGAATTCAATTGTGTATGTGTTATATAAAATTCAAATTTGTATGTATTCTTAATTCTGTATACCCACCACCCTAGTAACCCCCACCCCTGTGGACAACCCCTCACCCCTGGACACCCCCACCTCCCGGGACACTGCCAACCCCTTTTATGTCATATAATATATGTGTTATATATAATTCAGAATTCTGTATGCAAAATAATTAATTTTGTATGTGTTATTGATTCATAATTTAGAATTTATTACATAATTCAATCTGCATGTATTCAATTGAGATTAAATTATGAATTCTGTATGGCATAGGGTAATAGGGTTCATATACATGATTATAATTGTGGTACATTCCATGGTTATAATAGTATCCTACTTTTATGTGCTTTGGTGTGCTATAGTAGGTGTTTTTATTTCTGTTAAGAGTGTATGCAGGTGTGTCGTTGAGTGTGAAGTGGAGGAGATTATACGTGGATAGGCTCTGAAATTCTCGTAATACAGTATAGCAATGGTTTACTAAAACCGTTGGTATAGTGCTGTAGATATTTTTTCCAACGGTTTTAGTAAACCGTTGGTAAAACTTGGAAATACTCCTATATACCAATGGTTATTTAAACCGTTGGAAAAATAGAATTACACTACCAGTATTGCCAACAGTTTGTAAAACCGTTGGGAATACTCCAATTACACTCCCATTCCAAAAGGTTATACAAAAACTGTTGGTAATGGGAAACTTCCACGCCTTACTTGCCAACGGTTTTCCAAACCATTGGTATACTATATTCTAACAGTTTGGCAGCCTTTACCAATGGTTTTAAACCATTCGTAATGGCTTCATTTTCTGTAGTGACATATTTAACAAATATTTTTGATATATATACCAAAAATATGATAATTTAATGTTAATATACATATATATAAATATAACATAATTTTTAAATATGACAAGGAAATGGAAGTTGTGTTCATGGGTATGTAGGACCTACCATCTCCATGAACGATGCATTTCATTTTCTATCTCAAAATTTTCTGGATTGTTATAACAAATTATATAATGAATATATATGATAAATAAATCAGTATTTAAATCATGGATAATATTAAATCAGTATTGATATAATAAGAAAAAATAAAAAGTCAAAACATACTCGAAAAACATAACAATTAACACCCAAAACACTGAAAATAATGACTTATTTTTAACATATTGGTAATAAAATATTATATGAATATAATATATGATATTATAAATATGTGTATTTTTATTTTATAATTTAATATAATTATTAAAAAATTTATACAAGATTTAATAATGTGTTCAACCAAAAGGGAGAGTAAGGGAAGGGATTTTCATATCACTATTAACATCTATAAGTTTTATGTCATATTCATAACACACTTATTTTGGGTAGTTTATATAATACACATATTGATATATTTTAGCATGAATTGTTTTATATTAACTATATTTAAATATTTCATTTTATGATTATTACATTTTGGGATTCAGATTCTAAAGTTACATCAATTGTATGGTGATTTCAATTCTCACTTTTATTTCTGTGAGGTATTTATGATATTAAACTCTATTTTATATTGTGTGTTGTGTATAATACCATATTAAATATTATATCATGATTTTTTAATTTTACACAATTTTTCAATTGTTTTATTCTTCCATGGATTTCATGATTCTAAATTCACTGATGTTGTAACATATTTGGACTGAATATACATTCCATTGAGGTTTATCTGTTATTATATAACAATTCACTTTAATATGATGTATATACATCCACTTTTCCATTTACTATAATGATTATATAATATTTAAGGGTATAATATGATTCAATTTGAGTTAATTCATCTAATGGGGTTTTATTTGAAAATTACGTTGTGGTAAAAGCTATCATTGTAATCCCACTTTCTTTTGTGATTATTAATCATTTATTGAAATAATCACATCTTTATAACCATTTTACATTATAAATAACATTTATTTTATATAACCATACATTTATTTGATGGGTATAATTATAGCCTAAAACATATACCATTGTTATATACGATGTGTACATGACAATTATTTGATTAACAATGGAAGTATTTGTAAATTCAGATATTTTAATCAATATAATTACATGATACGGAACATTGTTCTTAGATTAAATCGATTATTTGATATATGGGGAATGATGTGGAAATTTATTACATGAGTGGGGCCTAGTTATAGATAGGACATTGATGCATTAGTAGTCTCATGGGATGAAACATTTGACCAATCAGATGAGGTTTTACCTGATGTGTTATAAACCATCCTATAAATGGTCGTAAAGATAAGGGTACCATGTACATAGGAAACCTGAAGCCAAATAATTAATAGAGCATTTAAATTAAATTCTTCTATTTTTTATCCCTGATATTTTTTATTTTACATTATCTATAAATGTAGTTCACTATTTTTTTTATGAATTAAATGGAATGTTTTTTATTAACATACATTTGAATATGGATTTTTCCTTATCTATTTAGGTGTTTGGAACGCTCGAAATGTGTGCATGGGGTGGTCCATACCAGCCGAATGACCTTGTAATTCCATGAAATAATACGACAACAAAAGGTGGGTGAATTATGAAATGTTCGGCCAGACAGCACGTTAATCAGAGTTTTCGTGTGACCGCGGTGGCTGAAAACGCACTCTGCGTGTCGTAAATGGCCAAAACATGCGTTTAACAGTAAAATGCATGCCGAACGACATCATAATGACTTTAAATCACATGAAAGAACCCTAATTTTCACTCGTGAGGTGTACAAGGAGACACGACATCATTCAGACATGTGGTTTACGCGACATGACTAAATATATGTCTTTTAGGTGTTTGGCATGCTTGAAAAACGTGTGTGGGGTGGTCGATACCAGCCAAACGACCTCAGAATGCCATAAAATCAGACGAAAGCAAAGGGTGGGTGAATTGTGAAATGGTCGGAAAGACGACACATCAATCGGAGGTTTCATGTGACTGCACTGGCTGAAAATGCACTCCGCTTGTCGTAAATTTCCAAAACATGCGTTTAACGGTCAAAGGCATGCCGAACGACATCAGAATGACTTGAAGTCACACAAAAATACCATAATTATTATTAATTAGTTATACAAGGAGACAACATGTCATTCAGACACGTGGTGTGCACAGAACGACTTAATCTGTATTTTTTAGTTGTTTGGCGTGCTTGAAAAACATGTGTGGGGTGGTCGATACTGGACGAAATACCTTGGAATGCCACGATATCAGACAAAATCAATGGGTTGGTTAATTGTGAAATGGTCGGCCAGAAAACACGTCAATCAGATGTGTCGTGTGGCTGCGCTGGCCAAAAACGCACTCCATATGTCTTAAAGGCCCAAAACAAGATTTTAATGGTCAAATGCATGCCGAACGACATCAGAATAACTTGAAATCACACAGAAACACTGTAATTATTATTCACGAGGGTTACGAGGAGACGTAACATAGTTCGGATGCCCTTTTTTCACGACACAGATGAATATGTGTTTATTAGGTGTTTGGCTCACTTTAAAAGCGTACATGGGGTGGTCTATACCAACCGAATGACATCAGAATGCCATGAAATCGGACTAAAACAATGGGTGGGTGAATTGTGAAATGGTTAGATACACGGAACATCAATCAGAGGTGTCCTGTGACCGCGGTGGCCGAAAACGCACTCCGCGTGTCGTAAATGGCCAAAACAAGCGTTCAATGGTCAAATGCATGCCGAACGACATCAGAATGACTTGAAATCACACAAAAACACCATAATTATTATTCTGTGAGGTGTACGAGGAGATGACACATAGTTTGGACATGTGTTTTGGGCGGCATGACTGAATATGTGTTTTTTAGGTGTATGGCACGCTTGAAAAACGTGCGTGGGATGGACTATACTGTCCGAACGACCTCAAAATGCCCTTAAATCAGTGGACAACAAAGGGTAGTTGAATTGTGAAATAGTTGGCTAGATGTCACATCAATCGGAGGTGTCGTGTGACCGTAGTGGCCGAAAATGCACTTCGTGTGTCGTAAATGGCCAAAACATGCGTTTAACCGTCAAATTCATGTCGAAAGTCATCAGAATGACTTTAAATCACACGAAAAAACCCCAATTATTATTCCTGAGGTGTATGAGAAGACGAAACATCATTCAGACGTGTGGTTTGTGCAGAACAGCTAAATATTTGTCTTTTAGGTGTTTGGCATGCTTGAAAAACGTGTGTGGGGTGGTCGATACCAGCCAAACGACCTCAGAATGCCATGAAATCGGAGGAAAACAAAGGGTTGGTGAATTGTGAAATGGTCGGCTAGAAGGCACGTCAATCGGAGGTGACGTGTGACCTCAATGGCCGAAAACACACTCCGCGTGTTGTAAATGGCCAACACATGCGTTTAACGGTCAAATACATGCCGAACAACATCGGAATGACTTGAAATCACACAAAAACACCCTAATTATTATTCATGAGTTGTATGAGGAGATGAAACATCATTAAGACACATGTTTTGTGCGGTACGACTGAATATGTGTCTTTTAGGTGATTGGCATGCTTGAAAAACATGCGTGGGGTGGTCGATACCGGCCGAACGACCTCAGAATTCCAAGAAATCGGACAAGAACAAAAGGTGTAACAACCCAGGTAAATAGAGAATCTGAAATTTTCACATTTATCCATATTTGTGAATAAAATATTAATATTACTTTAAAGGGGACGCTATGCTCGATGGCGTGCCCAATACGCACCAACGAGTTTCTTGGGAATCTTACGTTTCAATCTAATAACAAAATAAAATTGTTTTAAATTGTATGTAATGCCGAGTCGTTTTAATAGCGGGAATGAAGGGAACTAAGTACAAAATGATTATATATTTTTGTCAAATATTTTTACTTTTATCCAATAAATTTTAGAGGCTTAAAATGTGAATGAATCCAATTTAAAGTGTAAATATTCCAATATTCTTTAAAAGATCAATTAACCACCTTTTGATGGTGAACCACTTTTAAATACACTTTTTGACAATTTTATGTGTTATATTTGACAAAATAAAATTCTTTTTTAGAATTTTGACATCAAAATTTACTTTTTGTAAATTTTTGGTATTTTTCCGATAAAGTTCAATTTTTTAATGAATAGTGAAAAATGTTGTATTTAAATTCAAAACCTCTTTTTAATCTATTTTATTTATATGATTAGATTATCTTTTTAATTGTCTTTAAAGTGAAAATAGAATATATTTTTACCATTTAATCCAATAGTGGTTATTGGAATTAATTTCGTCTTTAAATTGGACTTAAACTAGTGTCAATCTTTTGATACTTATTGTTTCATAAAAACATGATATTTACTCTGACAGTGGGAATTAATTATTATATTAATAATTGTAACTTAAATGATTTTAATTTTTTAAAATAGACATCATTTTTGAATTCATAATGTCAAATATTTCTTAGGGTGAATTTTTGGTATTTTTCTGGAAAACTTCAATTTTTGTTGAATAGTTAATCCACTAAGTGCTACTTAAAAAAACTGATTTTTCAGTTAAATGAAACTTTTTCACTTATTTGATTTGATTTTAAAAAATCCGACATACATGGTTTTCATTAAAAAGTAAAATGTGGTTCAATGAGATTAAAATAATTTTTGGTGAATAGTAATTTTTATGTTTTATTAATCACGATTAAAGGTAATTAGAGTAATTTAATGTAAAAATAATGATTTAATAATATAAAATGACCTAGACACATGTCCTACACTCATTGGATGTGTCATGGACGACCATTAAAATCCCTGGGTCAACATTGGGACCCCATGGAGCCACTTTGGTAGGAAGCTGACATAAATATCTTTTTATTTAATGTTAAAATTAAAATGTCACAAACATATGTTGTTTTACTAAATAAATTTTTACATGGGGTTATACAGGTCATATTTTTTACTATAATTATTCATAAGAAAACTATAAAGATTTACTACATCATGATAATTTTATTTTAATTTTTAGACACTATATAAATTAAATTATTTATGACACAATGATGATGCAACGATTATCTCATTATTTAACGATTTAAATAAAATGAAAAGATAATGTAAAATCTAAGACCTACACTTGTCACAAACCTATTGGATGTGTGTATTTCGAACCATTACCACCATTTCCTCGAAGTACATCAATGTGGGACCTTTAAAATCTGAATCTCATTTGAAAATAAAGTAACATTTTGTAACTTTCCAAGAGTGCCCCTCCTCTCCTCTTATAAAAGGCCCCCACCTCTACCAACTTACACACACCTCTAAAGCCTTTGGCTCGGACAACCCCTGACCATTTCAACTCTCCATATTCCTCTCTTCATCATTGAAGCCTCACTTTGGGCAGAATCCTTTCCAAGGAAGCATTTGAGCTCAAATCAAAGAGAGATACCAGATTTAAAGGTAGTGTCTTCTCTTGTGTTCTTATGTATTATTTTGATTCTCCAACCCCCCTAAACTCTTTTATTCATTTCGTTTGTAACAACACCAGTATAATCCATATACTAGGATTTTTTTTAAGAAGGATTAGAGCTACACTTACACACACCTACATCTAATGGTTAAAGAACATACTGTTTCCGTGGATGGTGAATTTCTGCCTCACGAAACGATGATTGTTCAACACTAATATAGTACCTTCCAAGGTGGCCATTAAGATATCACTATATTTATATATGATATATAATATGTTTATGTTTTACTTAAGCTTCTGTATTTTTCATTTATGGCATAGCTTTATGGCTTCCATTATGGGTATACGCGATATCTTCATTTTAGGAAGTGCATACTACCGCCCCCTCAAAGTGATTTTCTTCGTTAATACCATATGTGGTACGTATAAAGGATAAATTTAATGATATTATATATGATACCATACTGGAATTAAAATAATATTATGTATCATTATGTTTTAATTCCATTAAATATGAAATAGAAATGGAAGTAGCATTCATGCGTACGTACGGCTTACCGTCTCCATGAACGATGCATTTCATTTCTTACCTCTAAATGTTATGTAATATTATAAATGGATTCATATACAGGATATACATGATATATATGATATCTAAATCATGAATATAATTCTGGATATAATGGATATCCTACCACATGAACAACTTGAAATTATAAAGAGTTTATTTTTGACTCAAGTACAAATGATTGTTAAAATGACCGTTATGGACTTAAATAATAACATAGTGTTCATGACATGGTAATAAGTGATATAAAAGAAATAATGAACATGAAAAAGTTTCTTAATCAAGTAGAAATTAACTCATGTTTATTATTCAGGATATTAAAAAATGATCAAGTCATGTCGGACACGAGGTAAAGGATCCTACTCCTCTCTTTTTTCAAGTACACTCTTTTATGTAATTCCTTTTATGCTCATCTTTCTTATGATTGGGATGTTATTTTATATTACTCATACTTTAATTATTATGTTCATATGATGAGAGACCTTATTTTCTCTCATCAATCAATTATGGAAGTTTTGAGTGGCGCCGTTAGGCTACCAAATTTTCGTAAGTGATCAAACCTCTCTCTTTCTTTTTAAGTACTCTCCTTTATGTCACTTCTTTTAAGCTTCTCTTTGTTATGATGAGGGATGTTCTATTATATTACAATTTCTGTACATTTTATTTTAATATTATGAGAGACCCTATTTGATCTCATCAATCCATTTTTTGGATGTTTTATGTGGCGCTGTTAAGCTGCCGAGTTTTCGTAAGGGATTTTTCATCTCACTTTTAGTCTCGTGAGATTTATGCTACATTTGACACCATTTCCTTTGAGTGGTGTATTTACTTCCCATTATTATACACTTTGTGTAATATAATTTCATTTATGGGTATTTACATATTCATTGTATGACCCTTCTTCAATGGGGTGTACGTTTCGAATGTTACCCAAGTCGGTAAGGGAACCTTTCACCCTCCTCTTTTTAAAAGATTTCTTTTGTTATGTCTTTTAATTAACATACTATTATTTTGTAATTGATTTATCCTTAATCCAATGATACCGTCTTTATATGGGAGATCGTCTAAATCTCCTTTCATTGAGGCATATTATGTTTTATACACAACTTTATTTTATATGGTGTATAAACCCCTTTGACTTTTATGTTTACTCGAAAAAAATCTTTTTTATACAAAGCGTTTTACTAAATGATAAAAGGGAATGTTTTTGTCATACGTATGCAGCGACAATGACTTCTCCACCGCCGTGACCATTATTTGACTTTTGGATTCCTCTACAAGCCATACTTTTTTAAAATAAATAATAAATACCATGTATTTCTTTTCTTTTATTTTGGTATTGAAAATTGTTTTCATAATGTTTTTATATCAATGTGCTGTATTGATATATTGTGATTGAAAAGTGGAAATGTTATGTTTCCTTTATGCATGTTTTATGTGATATTATTATGTTATGGTTCTTGAGAATTATTATGAAGACGGGTGGTTCCGTGATAAACTAAGGTCGGTTGAGCCCGTTATAGCTCTCCAATGCATTGGGTAATGCGAAGGGGTTAAACGTTACGGTTTCTACGAGGAGATTTAGGGAATATACTGTGATGGGTATTCCAAACATTACCAAAAGGGTTACTCCCTACGTAAGAATGTTATGAATTCCTCAAGTTACCTTTATGTCTTATGATTTATATGATTTATTCATGATTTTATGAGGTATGTTAAAGTGATTATTCTTTATGGGTAAAGTATGATCTCATTATTATTAATATATGTACTCATGTTTCCTTTCCATACTTTTTATAACCCTTACTGAGCTTATTATGCTCATCCCAAGTTTTTTGAAATGTTTTTCACAGTTCAAGGGAAATATACATGATATGATGATAGTGTCAAGGAAGTGTCAAGAAAGAATCCATGTTTTATTTTGAATATGTTTCCGTTGTTGGGGAAAACGAGTACTAAATTTTATGTAACCACTTTGTTTAAATGTGAAATGTAATTCATGATTTATGATCCAATTCTCTAAAACTATAAACCAGAAAAGATCCTCAATGTAAATTATTCATTTAATTCAATATTAAGTAAGGTTTAAGTCTGGGGCTTTATAGTTGGTTTCAGAGGTCGGTTTAGATAACTTTAGAGGTTAGGGTATTCTCTAGGAATAAGTGACTTTACCATAATGATTAGGATTTCAGAAAGAGTCATAGTTTTAGATAAAGTGAATGAGTAAGTGTATCTTAGTGTTTATCTTCCTCATTAGTACATGATGGATTTGTTGATATACTCGCACTAACATTTATATTTTTAGTGAATGGATGGATCTAGCAGGCATCAAAGTTACCATAGGTTTGAAGGAAACTGTGGTAGTTCTCTGATTAAGAGACTGGATGAAATGGGTGATTCAATGAGGAAACTCACGGTTGTTCTAAACCAAATATCAAGGAGTCATGATCAACCACTTGTACCTTGGTATGTTCTGTAATGCATCATGTACGAGATGACCAATCGATATGGATGTCCAGGTAAAAATTATAAAGGTAACCATTAGGGTTTATATGATACTTGCTTTTGAGGTAATTATGAGTTATTATATATTATCATGGAAAGTGAAAGGCATGAGATAATCTTGATGTTAAAATATGTTATGATTATTTTTGAAGATTTTATCTCGTTTTGCGGAATTTTATAAGAAATATATAGTTTTAGAAAATGGACAACATGCAGACCATGTGACAACCCATCGCATCGGACAAAGCTGTGGGAATCGAACCCACAACCAAAGTACGACTGGTATTTATCACCTACCACTGGACTACATGAAGTCCCTGGTTATTTTGACTAATTCTTTTTAGTTAGATGATTTTAGGAATCAAGAGTATGTTTATTTTGGGTTCTCTATGGAAATGATTAACCTATCATCGTGGATATGTGATTAAGTTAATTACTTTTCAATATGAGAATTTAAGAGCAACTAATGTTATTTGGAGATAAAAGTTAATTTGTACCTTTGAAGACGATGTGATTAAATCCTTCAAATATTTGGGTTTCAATTTTAGTTTGGTTTACTTTGAAGAATTTTATGGAAAATAGTTTATCGAATGGTCTTCGTTGAACTTTGGGTTTTTTTGACAAATTTTGGATATTAAGAATATATTTTATTTTTATAAATGATTATACTATTGTGGATTATATGATCTCATACTAACTATTTTGGATTTGGATTTTGTCTAAAGACATGGGAAATATATAGTTCTCTTTTGTGGATTAGGTGATTCTCATGAATTTGATTATAGTACTCATAATGCGAACAAATCTTCCTAAATACTCATCTTTTGGAAAAAATATGAGTTTGATTAAGGAATCTAGTAAAAGATGAAAGTCTGCGTGACAAGTAAGTATGTTTAATTATGATTTAGTTATGCTCAAAAATAAATTCATCAATGAAGAGTAACTTAAAACAAAAAATTTGTCTGTTAGCTTTTCCTACTGGGGAATCGAATACCGTTTAACCCATCACAAGTTTGTGATTTTCTTATGGTTTACTTTCTCCTCGACATGTTTACTATCACTCTCTATCAGAACATGGCCCTTTGTTTTTTCCTCCATGTCCATATTTTCAAACTTGGAATACCAGTATGGGTTAACTCGGCTGACCTTTGTACATCTATTTCTTTAATTTAATGTGATTGTTTTACTGACTCTTGTTATGATGTGGGATTTTCAATGAAGTTTCCAAGCCCAATTTTAAAATTGCGAGGATGCAATTCCCAAAAGGGGGGAACGATGTAACACCACAAGTAAATAGATAATATGAAATTTTCACATTTATCCATATTTGTGAATAAAATATTAATATTACTTTAAAGGGGACGCTATGCTCGATGGCGTGCCCAATACTCAACAACTAGTTTCTTGGGAATCGTACGTTGCAATCTAATAATAAAATAATATTACATTAAATTGTAGGTAACGCCTAGTCATTGTAATGGCGGGAATGAATGGAACAAACTACAAAATGATTATATATTTTGGTCAAATATTTTTACTTTTATCCAACAAATGTTATAGGCTAAAAATGTGAATGAATCCAATTTTAAGCGTACATATTCTAATATTCTTTAAAAGTCGATTAACCGCCTTTTGATGGTGGTCCTCTTTTAAATCCACTTTTTGAAACTTTTATTTGTTATATTTTAAAAAATAAAATTCTTTTTTAGAATTAGGACAAAAAAATTTACTTTGTATAAATTTTTGGTATTTTTCCGATAAAGTTCATTTTTTTAATGAATAGTGAAAAATGTTGTATTTTAATTCAAACCCTCTTTTTAATATAATGTATTTATATTATTAGATTATCTTTTGAATTGTATTTAAAGTGAAATTAGAATATATTATTACCATTTAATCCAATAGTGGTCATTGGAATTAATTTCATCTTGAAATTGGACTTAAACTAGTGTCAATCTTTTGATACTTATTGTTTCATAAAAACACGCTATTTGCTCTGACAGCAAGAATTAATTATTAAATTAATTAATGTAACTTATATGTTTTTAATTTTTTAAAATAGGCATCATTTTTGAATTCGGAATATCAAATATAGCTTAGGGTGAATTTTTGGTATTATTTTGGAAATCTTTAATTTTTGATGAATAGTGAAACCACTAAGTGGTACTTAAAAACTGATTTTTCGTATAAATGAAACATTTCCACTTCTGTGATTTGATTTTCAAAATATCCTACATACATGGTTGTCATTAAGAATTAAAATTTGGTTCAATGTGATTAATATAATTTTTGGTGAATATTAATTTTTATGTTTTATTAATCGTGATTAAAGGTAATTAGTGTAATTTAAGTTAAAAATAATGTTTTAATAATATTAAATGACCTATAAACATTTACTACCCTCATTGGATGTGTCATGGCCGACCAAGACAATCCATGTGTCAACTTTAGGAACCCATGGAGCCACTTTGGTAGGAAAATGACATAAATAATTTTTTTAAAAGTTAAAAGTAAAATGTCACAAACATGTGTTGTTTTACTAAAACAATTTTTACATGGGGTTATACATGTCATATTTTTTACTACAAATATTAATTTGAAAGATAAAAAGGTTTCATAAATCAGGACATTTTTTATAAATTTTAGACAGTAAATAAATTAAATTATTTATGACACAATGATGATGCAGCGAATACCTCATTATTTAACGATTTAAATAAAATGAAAAGATAATGTAAAATCTAAGACCTAAACATGTCACAAACCTATTGTATGGGTGGATTTCAAAACCTTACCACCTTATCGTCGACATACATCAATGTGGGACATTAAAATCCGAGACTAATTTGAAAATACAGTAACATTTTTTAACTTTCCAAGAGTGCCCTCCTCTCCTCTTATAAAAGGCCCCCAACTCTGTCACCTTAAACACACCTCTCAAGCCTTTGGGTCGGCCAAAACCTTCCCATTTAATCTCTCCACATACCTCTATTCATCATTGAAGTCTCACTTTGGGAAAAATCCTTTCCAAGGAAGCCTTTGATCTCAAATCAAAGAGAGATACCCGATTTAAAGGTAGTGTCTTCTCTTGTGTTCTTATGTTTTATTTTGCTTCTCCAACCCCCCTAAACTATTTTATTAATCTCTTTTGTAACAACACCAGTATCATAAATACACTAGGATGTTTTTATAACAATTATTCTAGCTACACTTACACACACCTACATCTAATGGTTAAAAAACATACTGTTTCTGTTGATGGAAAATTTCTGCCTCACGAAACGATGATGGTTCAACACTCATATAACACCTTCAAAGGTGGCCATTAAGATGTCACTATATTTATATATGATATATAATTTTTTTATGTTTTAATTAAGCTTCTGTATTCTTCATTTATGGAATACCTTTATGGATTCCATTACGGGTATATGCGATATCTTTATTTTAGGAAGTGCGGACTACCGCCCCATCAAAGTGATTTGCTTTGTTAATACCATATGGGGTATGTATAAAGGATAAATTTAATGATATAATATATGATACCATACTAGAATTAAAATACTATTATGTATCGTTATGTTTTAATTCCATTATATATTAAATAGAAATGGAAGTAGCGTTCATGCGTACGTACGACTTACCGTCTCCATGAACGGTGCATTTCATTTCTTACCTCTAAATGATATGTAATATTATAAATGCAAGAATATACTGGATATATATGATATATATGATATCTAAATCATTAATATAATTCTGGATATAATTGATATCTTACCACATGAACAAATTGTAATTATAAAGAGTTTATTTTTGAATCATGTAACAATGATCGTTAAAACGGCCGTTATTAACGTAAATAATAACATAGTGTTCATGACATGGGAATAAGTGATATAAAAGGAATAATTAAATTTAAAAAGGTTCTTAAGCAATTATAAATTAAATCAAGTTTATTATTCAGGAGATTAAGGAACAATCAAATCATGTTGGACACGAGGTAAGGGATCCTACTCCTCTCTTTCTTTTTAAGTACACACTTTTATGACATTCGTTTTAAGCTCGTATTTCGTATGATTGGGATTATATTTTATATTAATCCAACTATAATTATTATGTTCATATGATGAGAGACCATATTTTCTATCATCAATCCATTTTGTATGTTTTGATTGGCATCGTTAGGCTGCCGAATTTTCGTAAGAGATCTAACCTCCTCTTTCTTTTTAAGTACTCTCCTTTATGTCACTTCTTTTAAGATCCTCTTTTTTATTATGGGGGATGTTATTTTTTATTCCTCATTCTGTAAATTTTATTTTAATAGGATTAGAGACCCTATTTGATATCATCAATCCATTTTTTGGAAGTTTTAAGTGGCACTGTTAGGCTGACGAGTTTTCATAAGGGAATTTTCATCTCACTTTTAGTATCGTGAGATTTATGATACATTTGACACCATTTACTTTGAGTGGTGTATCTAATTACTATTATTATACTCTTTTTGTAATATAATTTCATTTATGGGTATTTGTGTATTCATTGTATTACCCTTCTTCAATGGGGTGTATGTTTCGAAAGTTACCCAAGTCGGTAAGGGAACCGTTCACCCTCCTCTTTTTAAAAGACTTATTTTGTTATGTATTTTAATTCACATAATATTATGTTGAGATATGTTCTTCTATATCCTTATTGATGTAAATTGTAATTTCCAAGTGATGAGATACCCTTTTTATCTCTCATCAACTCTTTTTCTGAATTTTGAAGTGACGCCGTTAGGCTGTCGAATTTTTTCAAGGGAACTTCTTAACCCAATTTTGATTCTTTGGGATAAACATTTACTCCTGGAATATGTCATTCTATGAATATGTGTGAATGTCCTCTGATTGTTTTACACTTAATATCCACTTATATTTGGTGTATTTGTTTGTCACACATAATTATATAATTTATTTATCCTTAATCCAAGGATATCGTCTTTGTATGGGACTTCGTCTCAATCTCTTTTCATTGAGGCATATTATCTTTTATACACAACTTTATTTTATATGGTGTATAAACCCCTTTGAATTTTACGTTTAATCTAAAGGAATCTTTTTTATACAAAGCCTTTTACTAAACGACAAAAGGGAATGTTTTTGTCGTACGTATGCGGCGACAACGACTTCTCCACCGCCGTGACCATTATTTGAGTTTCGGCTTCTCTACAAGACATACTTTTTTTAAATGAAAAATAAATACCATATTTTACTTTTCTTTTATTTTGGTATTGAAAATGGTTTTTATAATGTTTTTATATCAGTGTGCTGTATTGATATCTTTTGATTGAAAAGTGGAAATGTTATGTTTCCTTTATGCATGTTTTATATGATACGATTATGTTATGGTTTTTGGGAATTATTATGAAGACGGGTGGTTCCATGATAAACTCATGGCGGGTGATCCCGTTATAGCTCTCCAATGCATTGGTTAATGCGAAGGGGTTAAACATTAAGGTTTCTCTGAAGAGATTTAGGGAATATACTGTGATGGGTATTCGAAACGTAAATAAGAGGGTTACTACCTATGTAAGAATATTATGAATGCCACAAGGTACCTTTATGTCATATGATTTATATGATTTATTCATGATTTTATTAGGTATGTTAAAGTGCTTATGTTTTATGGGTAAAGTATGATCTCATTCGTATGTATATATGTACACATGTTTCCTTTCCATACTTTTTATAACCCTTACTGAGATTTTTATGATCATCCCATGTTTTTGAAATGTTTTTTCACAAGTCAATGGAAAGGTACATGATATGATGATAGTGTCAAGGAAGTGTCAAGAAATATTCCATCTTTTATTTTAAATATGTTTACATTGATGGATAAATTAGTACTATCTTTTATGTAACAACTTTGTTTAAATGTGGAATGTAATTCATGATTTATGATCCAATTCTATAAAACTCTAAACCTGAAAAGATCCTCAATGTGAATTATTCATTTAATTCAATATTAATTAAGGTTTAAGGCTGGGGCCTTATAAATGGTGGGTGAATTGTGAAATGTTCGGCCAGACGACACATCAATCGGAGGTGTCATGTGACCTCGGTGGTTGAAAACGCACTCTGCGTGTCATAAATGGCCAAAACATGCGTCTAATGGTCAAATGCACGCCGAATGACATAAGAATGACTTGAAATCACATGAAAACACCCTCATTATTATTCGTGACATGTACGTGGAGACGACATGCCATTCAGACGCACAATTTGCGCAACACGATAGAATATATGTCTATTAGGTGTTTGGCACGCTTGAAAAACGTGCGTGGGGTGGTCGATAATGGTCGAATGTCATCGGAATGCCATGAAATTGGATGACAACAAATATTGGGTGAATTGTGAAATGGTCGGCTAGATGACACGTCAATTAGAGTTGTCGTGTGACCACGATGGCCGAATACGCACTCCGCGTGTCATAAATTGCCAAAACTATGCGTTTAATGTTCAAATGCATTCCGAACGACGCCAGAATGACTTGAAATCACACGAAAACACCCTAATTATTATTTTTCAGGTGTAAGAGGAGACAAAACATCATTTGGACACACGGTTTGTACGGTACGGCTGAATATGTGTCATTTAGGTGTCTAGCATGCTTAACAACGTGCGTGGGGTGGTCGATACCACTCGAATGACCTCAGAATGCCATGAAATCGAACAACTACAAATGGTGGGTGAATTATAAAATGGTCGGCCAGACGACACATCAATTGGAGGTGTCTTGTGACTGTGCTGGCTAAAAACGCACTCTGCATGTCGTAAATGGCCA
This sequence comes from Viscum album, assembly GCA_963277665.1. Taxonomy (NCBI): domain Eukaryota; kingdom Viridiplantae; phylum Streptophyta; class Magnoliopsida; order Santalales; family Viscaceae; genus Viscum; species Viscum album. The sequence goes on from OY728119.1 coordinate 1,293,909,704, forward strand.
AAACATGCGTTTAATGGTCAAATGCATGTCGAACGACATCAGAATGACATGAAATCACACTAAAACACCTTAATAATTATTCGTGAGGGGTACGAGGAGACGACACATCATTTGGACGCGCGGTTTGCACCGCACTGCTGAATATTGGTTTTTTAGATGTTTGGCATTCTTGAAAAACGTGTGTGGGGTGGTTGATACTGGCCGAAAGATCTCAGGATGCCTTGAAATCTGATGACAACAATGGGTGGATGAATTGTAAAATGGTCGGCCAGACAACACGCCAATAGGAGGTGTCGTGTGACCGCGATGGAAGAATACACACTCTGCCTGTCGTAAATGGCCAAAACATGCATTTAACAGTCAAATGCATGCCGAAAAACATCATAATGACTTGAAATCACATGAAACCACCCTAATTATTATTCATGAGGAGTAGGAGGAGACGCCAGGTCATTCAGATGTGGTTTTTGCGCGACACGGCTGGATATGTGTTTTTTAGGTGTTTAGCGCGCTTGAAAAACGTGTGTGTGGTGATCGATACCGGCCGAACGACCTCAGAATGCCATGAAATCAAACGAAGAAAAAGGGTGGGTGATTTTTAAAATAGTCGGCTAGACGGCACGTTAATCGTACGTGTCGTGTGACCGCGCTGGCCGAAAACGCACTATGCGTGTTGTAAATGGCCAAAAAATGTGTTTAACAGTTAAATGCTAGCCGAACGACATCAGAATCACTTGAAATCACACAAAAATACCATAATTATTATTCTTGAGGTGTAAGAGGAGACAAAACGTAGTTCGGACACGCGGTTTGTGTGGTATGGTTGAATATGTGTTTTTTAGGTGTTTGACACGCTTGAAAAGCGTGCGTGGGGTTGTTGATACCGGCTGAATGACCTCAGAATTCCCTGAAATTAGACGAAAACAATGGGTGGGTGATTTTTTAAATGGTCGGCTAGACAACATGTAAATCGGAGGTGTCTTGTGACCACAGTGGCCGAAAACGCACTTCATGTGTCGTAAATTGCCAAAACATGCGTTTAATGGTCAAGTGCATGCCGAACGACATTGGAATGACTTGAAATCACACAAAAATACCCTAGTTATTATTCATGAGGCGTATGAAGAGATGGAACTTTTTTTATGCACGGTTTTTATAGCATGTCTGAATATGCACTACTAGATATATTGCCATTTGTGCCCGAGGAAACGGGCGACTGCCAGCGGCGGTCACTATAGTTAGTATTAGCAACTGCCAACAATGGTTGCTAATACTAAAAATAAATGTTCGGGATACTCCCCCCCCCCCCCCCCCCCCGCCCCTGTCTTCCCTGATTCCACCGTTGTAACTCCCTCCAGACACTGTGTCGCCCCCGTCATCGCCCTTCCGCCTATGGTCATTCCCCATCGCCACCCCACGTTGTCCGACATTTCCTTATCCACACCCGCCGCTATACCTATTGTCCATCCCATGTTATATCGGCTTCCCAATTGACCTCAACGTCGCACTTTACCCTCCTTCGGCCACAACAGATCGGCCATGGTTGGCGGCCAGACCATTTAGTCCGTCTCACCCCAACAACATGTCCCACCTGCATCCCTATTCGCACCGAATGCACCAGCGACATGAAAATAGGATAGGGTTTTAGGGACCGCCAACAGCGGTGGCTGTTGATCAATACCGACGATGCGATTTCGACCGCCAAAAGTGGTCACATGGTGGTCTCTATAGGCCTTTAGCGACTGCTTTTGGGAGTCTCTAAAGGAAATATATGTATTAGTGATGTGTTTTTTATTTGTTTGGAATGCTTGAAAAACGTGAGTGGGATGGTCGATAAAGGACAAACGAGCTCAGAATGCCATGAAGTTAGACGAAAACAATGGTGGGTGAATTTTGAAATGGTCGGCTAGAAGGCACATCAATCAGAGGTGTTGTGTGACCGCGATGGTCAAAATCGCACTCGGCGTGTCGTAAATGGCCAAAACATGCGTTTCACTATCAAATGCATGACGAACAACATCATAATGAATTTAAATCGCCCAAAACACCCTAATTATTATTTTTGAGGTGTACGAGGAGACGACATGTCATTTAGACATGCGGTTTGCGTGGCACGGCTGAATATGTGTTTTTAGGTGATTGGCATGCTTTAAAAGCCTGCGTGGGGTGGTCGATACCGGCTGAATGACCTCAAAATGTCATGAAATTGTATGAAAACAAAGGGTGGGTGAACTTTGAAATGTTTTCCCAGAAATCATGTCAATCAGAGGTGTCGTGTGACCGCAGTGGTAGAAAAAGCACTATGTGTGTCGTAAATGTCCAAAACATGCTTTTAACGGTCAAATACATGGCCAATGTCATCAAAATGACTTGAAATCACACGAAAACACCCTAATTAATATTTTTGAGGTGTAAGAGTAGATGAAACATCATTCAGACGTGCGGTTTGCGCGGCATGGCTGAATATGTAATTTTTAGGTGTTTGGCGCGCTTGAAAAGCATGCGTGGGGTGGTCGATATCGGCCGAACGACCTCAGAATGCCATGAAAGAAGATGAACACAAAAGGTTGGTGAATTGTAAAATGGTCGGCCAGACGACACATCAATTAGAGGTGTCGTGTGATCCTGGTGGATGAAAATGCACTCTGCGTGTCGTAAATGGCTAAAACATGCATTTAACTGTCAAATGCATTCCGAATGACATCAGAATGACTAGAAATAACACTAAAACACCCTAATTATTATTTGTGAGGATTACGAGGAGACGAAACATCATTCAGACACGCAGTTTTTGCGGCACAACTGAATATGTGTTTTTTAGGTGTTTGGTGCGCTTGAAAAGTGTGTGTCGGGTAGTCGATACTAGCCGGATGACCTCATAATACCATGAAATTGGAAGAAAACAAAGGGTGGGTGAATTGTGAAATGTTCGGCCAGACGTTACATTAATCAGAGGTGTCGTGTGACCACAGTGGTCGAAAACACTCTCCACGTGTTGTAAATGGACAAAACATGTGTTTAATAGATAAATGGATGCCGAACGACATTGGAATGACTTGAAAACACTTGAAAAGACCCTAATTATTATTCGTGAGGTGTACGGGGAGAAGACACATCATTCCGACTCACGTTTTGCATGGAACAGCTGAATATGTGCCTTTTAGATGTTTGACATGCTTGAAAACATGTGTGGGATGGTCGATACCATCCGAACGACCCCGGAATGCCATGAAATCAGACTAAAAAAGGGTGGGTGAATTTTGAAATGGCCATTCAGACAGCACATCAATCGGACATGTCGTGTGACCGCAGTGGCCGAAAACACACTCCTTGTATTATAAATTTCCAAAACACGGATTTAACGGTCAAATGCATGCCAAACAACATCGGAATGACATTAAATCACACAAAACTACCAAATTATTATTTGTAAGGTGTATGAGGAGACGAAACGTCATTCGGACACACGGTTTTCACTGCACGACCGAATATTTTTTTTCAGGTGTTTGGAACGTTTGAAAAACGCATGTGGGGTGGTCGATACTGGCTTAACATCCATATAATACCATGAAATCAGACAACAACAAATGGTGGATGAATTGTGAAATTGTTGGCCATACAACACGTCAATCAGAGGTGTTGGGTGACCGCGATGGCCAAAAACGCACTCAGTGTGTAGTAAATGGCCAAAACATGCATTTAACTGTCAAATGCATGCCAAACGACATCGGAATGACTTGAAATCACACTAAAACACCCTAATTATTATTTTTTAGGTGTAAAAAAAGAAGGCACATCATTCGGATTCACGGTTTGCGCGGCACAACTGAATATATTTTTTAGGTGTTTGGCGTGCTTGAAAAGCATGCGTGGGGTGGTCGATACCGGTCGAAATTCCTCAGAATTCCATAAAATCAGACAACAAGAACAGATGGGTGAATTGTGAAATGGTCGGCCTAACGACACATTAATCGGAGGTGTCGTGTGACTGCGGTGGCTGAAAAAGCACTCCACGTGTGTAAATGGCCAAAACATGCATTTAACGGTCAAATGCATGTCGAATGACATCGTAATTACTTGAAATCACACGAAAACAGCCTAATTATTATTCGTGAGGTGTACAAGGAGATGTCATGTCATTCGAACACGGGGTTTGTGCGGCACGGTTGAATATGTATTTTTAGGCGTTTGGTATGGTTGAAAAGTGTGTGTGGGGTGGTCGATACCGGCCGAACGACCTCGGAATACAATGAAATCGGACGACAACAAAAGGTGGTGAATTGTGAAATGGTCAGCCATATGACATGTCAATCAAAGGTGTCGTGTGACTGCGGTGGCCAACAACACACTCTTGTTGTCGTAAATGGAAAAAACATGTGTATAACGGTCAAATGAATACCAATCGACATCATAATGACTTTAAATCACATGAAAACACCATTATTATTATTCATGAGGTTTAAGAGGGTATGACACGTCATTCCGACATGTGGTTTGCACGGCACAACTGAATATGTGTTTTTTAGGTGTTTGGAACGTTTGAAAAACGTGTGTGGGGTTTTCGATACCGGCCGAACGACCTCAGAATTCCATGAAATCGAATGAATATAATGGGTGTCTGAATTTTGAAATGGTCTACCGGACGACACATCAACCGAAAGTGTCATGTGACCGCAGTGGCCAAAAACGCACTCCGTGTGTTGTAAATGGCCAAAACCAGCATTTAACAGTCAAATGCATGCCGAAAAACATCATAATGCAATGAAATCGGACCGAAACCCCCTAATTTTTATTCATGTGGTGTACGAGGAGATGAAATGTCATTCGGATGCACAGTTTGCGCGAGACGACTGAATATGTGTTTTTAGGAGTTTGACACGCTTGAAAAACGTGCGTGGGGTGGTTGATACTGGGAGACTAACCTTAGAATGCCATGAAATTGGACAAAAACAAAGGGTGGAAGAATTTTGAAATGGTCGGCTAGATAGCATGTCAATCATAGGTGTCGTGTGACCGTAGTGGCCGAAAAGGCACTACGCGTGTTGTAAAAGGCCAAAACATGTGTTTAACAGTCAAATGAAATCCAAACACACTCTGATTGTGTTTATACATTAGGAAAAAGATCCATGGGTCATTTGTGATGTGTAAAAATCAACCTCGTCTCAATCCAAGGTGCGGTTTGGCCGAAACCACTCAAATTATCTCTTTTTTGTTTAAAATGGACATCATGTTAAGTGAAAACAACAAATGGCATACGGAAAACTGACCAAACACATTCAGATTCTGTTGAAACATTAGGACAGTTATCCATGGGTCATATGTGATGATTACGAGTCAACGTCACCTCAATTCGAAATTTGGTGTGGTCGGCACCACACAAAGTGTCTCTCTTTTGTTTAAAATGAACATCATTTTAAGTGAAAACAACAATTGACATAGAAAAAACCGAACAAATGCTTTCAGATTCTGTTTAAAATATAGGAAAACGATCCATGGATCATATGTGACATGTATGAGTCAACCCCACCTTAATCCGATGTGCGGTATGCGGTGTGGCCGACACCACTCAAAGTGTCTCTCTTTAAATTTAAATGGACATCATTTAAAGTGAAAACAACAACTGACTTACGGAAAACCAACCAAACGCATTGGGATTCTATTGAAAGATTAGGAAAACGATCCATGGGTCATATTTGACAAGTACGAGTCAACCTCATCTCAATATGAGGGGTGGTGTGGCCGGAACCACTCAAATTGTCTCACTATTATTTGAAATGGACAGGATTTTAAGTGAAAACAAAAAATGGCATACGGAAAACTCACCAAACGTATTCAGATTGAGTTGATACATTAGAACAACAATACATGGGGCGTATGTGACGTGTAGATTCAACCCTACCTCAATCTGAGGCACGGTGTGGCCGGCACCACTAAATGTGTCTCACCTTTATTTGAAATTGATAACTTTTTAAGTGAAAATAACAACTGACATATGGAAAACCAACAAAATGAATTTAGATTATGTTGATACTTTATGACAACAATCCATGAGTCATCTATGACATGTACGAGTCAACCCTGCCTTAATATGAGGAACGGTGTGGCCGTTATGACTCTATGTGTATGTCTTTTGTTTAAAATGGACATCATTTTAAGTAAAAACAACTCGTATATGGAAACCCGACCAAACGTATTCCAATTTTCTTGATACATTATTTTGGGGTTAATAGCTTCTAATTTCTGAATTCAATCGTGTATGTGTTATATAAAATGAAACTTTTTATGAATTCTTAATTCTGTATAACCCACCCCCCAAGACACCCACCCCGTGGACAGCCCCTCACCCCTTGACACCCCCACCTCTTGAGACACCCCCAACCCCTTTTATGTCACATTATACATGTGTTATATATAATTCAATATTCTGTATGCAACATAATTAATTTTTTATGTTTTATTGGTTCATAATTCAGAATTAATTACATAATTCAATCTGCATGTATTCAATTTAGAATTCAATTATGAATTCGGTATGGCATATGGTAATTAGGTTAATTTAAATGATTCTAATTGTGGTACATTCCATAGTTATAATAGTATCCTGATTTTATGTGCTTTGGTGTGCTATAGAAGGTGTTTTTATTTTTGTTAAGAGTGTATGTAGGTATGTAGTTGAGTGTGCAGTGGATGATATTTTAGGTGGCTGGGCTGTGAAATTCTAGTAATACAATATAACAATAGTTTACTAAAACCATTGGTATAGTGCTATATATATTTTTACCAAATGTTTTATTAAACTATTGGTAAAACATGGAAATACTCCTATATACCAACCGTTATTTAAAATATTGGTAAAATAGGATTACACTGCCAGTATTGCCAACTGATTGTAAAATTGTTGGCAATACTCCAATTACACTGCCATTCCCAACGATTATACAAAACCCATTGGTAATGGAATACTGCCACTCCTGACTTACCAACGGTTTGCCAAACTGTTGGTATACGATATACCAATCGTTTGGCATCCTTTACCAACAATTTTAAACCGTTGGTAAAGGATTCCTTTCCTATAGTGATGGTTTTAACAAATATTGTTGATATATATATAACATAAATATGTTAATTTTAGGTTAATATACATATATATAAATATCACATAATATTTAAATATGAATAGGAAATGGAAGTAGTGGTCATGGGTATGTAGGACCTACCATCTCCAAGAACGATGCATTTCATTTTCTATCTCAAAATTTTCTAGATTGTTATAAGTAAATATATAATGAATATATATGTTAGTTAAGTCAGTTTCTAAATCATGGATAATATTAAATCATTATTGATATAATGAGAAAAATATAAAAAGTCAAAACAAACTCGAAAAAAATAACAATTAACACCCGAAACACTGAAAATAATGAATTGTTTTTAACATATTGGTAATAAGATATTATAATAAGATCATATATGATATTATAAATATATGTGTTTTTATTTTATAATTTAATAAATTATTAAAAAAATTATACAATATTTTATAATGTGTTCACCCAAAAGGGAGAGTAAGGGAAGGGATTTTCATATCACTATTTACATCCATAAGTTTTATGTCATATTCACAACACATTTATTTTTGGTACTGTATATATTACCCATATTGATATATTGTATCATGAATTGTTTTATATTTAATATATTTAAATGTTTCATTTTATTATTATTACATTTTGGGATTCAAATTCTAAAGTTACCTCAATTGTATGGTGGTTTTAATTCTCACTTTTATTTCTGGGAGGCATATACGATATTCAACACTAGTTTATATTATGTGTTATGTATACTACCATGTTATAAATTATATAATGATTTTTTTAATTTCAAACAATGTTCTAATTTTTTTATTCTTCCATGGATTTCATGATTCAAAAGTCACTGAAGTTGTAACGGTATTGGTCTGAATTTACATTCCATTGAGGTTTATTTTTTATTATGTAACAATTCACTTTAATATGATCTATATACTTCAACATTTCAATTTTATATCCTTATTATATAATATTTAAGGGTATAATATGATTCAATTTTATTTACTTCATCTAATGTGGTTTTATTTTAAAATTACGTAGTGGTAAAAGCTATCTTTGTAATCTCACTTTCTTTTGTCATTGTTAATATTTTCATGAAACAATCAGATCGTTATAAAAATTTTACATTATAAATAACATTTATTTTATATATCCATACTTTTATTTGATGGGTATAATTATAGCCTAAAACATATAACATTATTATATACATTGTGTACTCGACAATTATTTTATTAACTATGGAAATATTTCTAAATTCTTATATTTTACTCAATATAATTAAATGATAAGGAAAAATTTTCTTGGATTACATAGATTATTTGATATATGAGGAATGATTTGGAAATTTATGACATGAGTGGGGCCTAGTTATAGATAGGCCCTTGATGCATTAGTAGTCTCATGGGAGGAAACATTTGACCAATCAGATGAGGTTTTACCAGATGTGTTATAAACCATCCAATTAATGGTCTTAATGATAATTGTACCATGTACAAATGAAACATGAAGCCAAATAATTAATAGTTTATTTAATTTAAATTCTTCTACTATTTATCCCTGATATTTTTTATTTTACATTATCTATAAATGTAGTTCACTATCTATATAAGAATTAAATGGAATTCATTTTATTAACATACTTTTGAATATGGATTTTCCTTATCTATTTATATAAATGGAATGTGTGTTTAGTTATTTAACTTTCCATATTTATTATACCCATTTATTCATTATTTCATTATTTTTACATTACCCTTACGGATCATTTGAGATCACCATTATTTTTTCCACAGGATATGATGATGAAATCTGGTAATGAGTTTCAAGGATGAAAAGTTATTAAATTATTTAAGCTATTTTTTTCCAATGTATTATAGTTATCATTTATGTAATATATTTTTCCAAAACTTATCAAATGATTGGTCCTTCAGTATTTGATTCCATGTAATCATGCTAATGTAATAGAATAAGAAACCATATCTAAGAATGTGGGGGTAGGGGTACATCATTTTCTATTATATGATGTTTAGTAAAAACCATGGAAATTGGATTTAAAAAAAATTGATTAGAGTACATAACCATAAAGAAGAATTTGAATTTAATTACAGAATAACATCCATGAATTTTGGCACGGTAGAGATTATGTGGGTCTTCCTAGCAATACATCCTTTTTTTGGATATTGCATGTGGAGGTGGTTCTAACGAAGATGTACCTAGGGGTAACAACTCAAAAAAGGTGTTTCAGACATAACTTAAGCGTAACAAGGTACATGACAATTGGACTTACTACGGACCTGGTTTGAAACTCCATGGAGTCATGCTTAGGATAATTCAAATTTTCTTTACAATACATTATAAAGGGTTTGAATATATTATGAAATTAAATTACATAGGATAAACCCTATATCAAGGGATTCAATAGATAAAATAAAACAAATGATGTATTTATGTAGAACTATTTTTACAAAAGAATTTGGGTATATTAAATTTAAAAAATCTAAGGATTCGCTAAAATTTTATAAACAATTGTTTATTAACTAACATATGTGTCATGGACACCATAATGGGTTAATTTAGTATATTATTGAAATTAATATCAATTAAATAAACAAATATTTTTACATTTTATGTAATTAGATTCTACCAAGATTATAGAAATTTTGGAGAAAATTATTTACATTATAATATTTTGTGTAAAATAATATATATAAAATAAATTATTTTAAATTTTATGGAAATAAATTTAAATTTGTTTGTATTCTTTTGGGTTAATAAGATTATTGAATAAATTGTAATAATATATAAATAAAATTATTATACTTTGATAAACATATTTTTTGTTGAGAACCTTAGAAAAATGTTATTTAGTAATTAAATTTCTTGGATATCTATCATAATTTTTCCAAATGTTATAGGAATTATAATTATCAAGTTTAGAAAAATGTTAAAACACATGAATGTTTCAAACCCATCATGTCCATGAAGGCTATATGGTTTGAACCCACAAACCAAAGATGATAAGGGTTTAACGATAGCCAATGACCTACACAATGTCCTAGATAATATGTCATTGTTATTAGTAAATAAATTTGATGAAATAGTATTAATGATGAACCAATAGTATTAATGTTTTGGATTTATATATTAAATTTTTAATAGTATTGGATTTTGAAAATAATTAGAGAAAAATAAAAAGACTTTTTCATTAATCTTACGATCCGTTACAAGTATATTTTAGTGATTAAAGATAAAAATATAGTTATTATATATTCATTTATTAAAGTAATATATGATTAGAGAAATTATAAAGGTATGACCTAATTAATAAATTTTTTTATATGAATATGTCATGTATATATATTTATTAATATTTTTATGTAGTAAAAGAATAACTCAACATTAATAAAATAGTATTAAAAAAATATATATCATAATACCTTTTTTTAACCGATAGTATTTTAAACCATTATAAATTAATGGAATTGAGGCCCACAAAATAATTTTTATCATTAAATTGTTTGTAATCAATGACCTCAATCATTCCTAAAAATTATTTTCATACTTATCAAATTCTATATTCTCTGTAGCCACTAATATTACCCTATATATAAACCTAGTTATATATTACTCCATATGACCATTTCACCTCCAATTACCGCTTTTCAATATGAATTATTACAGATACATTAATTATGATGGATTTAAATAAATTAATTTACAAATATCGAACTATTTATTATTGAGATCATGTTTTAATTGTGAGGATGCATTTTATTTAAGGCGGGGAGAATGTAACGCCCCAAAATTATAAAATGAAGATATTTTATTTTATAAAATGTATGAATTGAAAAAAAAGATATTATGATACATGAAACACATACTATATATTACCATACAAAAACAATATGTTGTCTTTTGTTACACATAATACCGAGTACCTTCAATAACGTACAATACACGCAAGACCGAGTTGTACCAAACATAAATATATAAACTAAATATTATTATTTAATATAATAAGATTAAATATAGACATTAATTTTCAGGATATGAATTGGAAAAAATAAAATAAAAAATATATATGGTACAATTCAATTATTACTAATTTTTTAGAAAATATATAAAAATGAATTATATATAAAATAAATGTTTCTATAAAAACTATTTTTATGATCCCAAAGGGTATTTGTGTAAAAAAAATAAAAATAAATATTATTATTGAATTATATTAATTATATGTATTCACAAAAATATTTTTGACATTCATCCAAGATATCTATTATGAATAAGATAAGAAAAAATCCAATTTTTTACATAAAATGTTATATTTATCAAAAAAAAATATGCCATTTAATGACAAAAATATTTTAAAACAAAAATTTAGCACATTAATAAATTTTATATTAAAAAATAACCTAATTTTTGAAACAATAATATCAAAATTATCTTGGTGGTAACTTTTGTTATTTTTCATGTGAAGTTTCATTTTTTATGAATATTGAAAAGTACTACATCTTTATGGAAATCTAACTTTTCATTTAAATATATTATGAGGTAATAACATATTTTTAATTTTTTTTAAAGAATAATTATATAAATTATACATATATAAATCATATATATTTAATTTTAATCAATTTCACACTGAAATTTTACATTAAAAACATTTCAATCTTTGGAACATTTTCTTTTTAAAAACCTCATATGCTATCAATTCATTGAGATTAATTTCAAATTATTTTATGAAACTTCTGTGACTGTAATTATTTAAAATGAATACCATTTTTGAATAAGTAAATTTTTAATTTATAGTAATATCATCTTAGTTTTTTTACCAAAATGATTAGTGAAATAAATTAAAATTAATTACTCTAATTAATGTGAAAATGTGTTTACTTAGTGGTTAAACATTACCCTTTAGTGGAAAAATAAACTAAAACTTGTAAAAAACATATTTCATGGAAATATTTTTACCATATACTAATTTGCATAAAATATGGTTATTTATTGACTGAGAATGATTTAAGGAAGACCACCCAATAGTGTTTACATTTTTATATTTACAGAAATGCCACTCCTTCCCCACTATAAAATGGCACTCAACCCTTCCACATATTCACACCTCTGTATAATGTTGTCTCATATAAACACTACCCAAATAAGTTCCCAAAATTTCTATCCTCATTCTAGAGGACTTCCTTTTGTCATAATGGTAACCATTGATGGTTTCCTAGGTACCACAAATAGTTACATGAAAAATAGGTAACATTCTTCAACGAGATATTTTTTTTATTTCATTATCTACTCATTAAATTTTTATTATATCATGATTATATAATAAAATCTATATCTCAAATATATAGAGATTTATATTTATAATATTTATACATACACATTCACATAGTTCTATCAAATGGGATACACAATCATCGTTCCTGTGTATGAAAGACTACCGCTTTGCGAACCAATGTCGTTCATTTTTACATCATCACCATTAATGTTTGGAAAGAATGATGGATTTATAGTTTATATATGATATATGAAATATATATAATGTCATAATTATTTTTTATATTTTTAATAACACATAACTTTATTATTTCAATTTTGTTGGAATACCATGACATTGTTTCTGGATGTGTGGCCTACAACCTCCTTAAGGTGATGTGATTTGTTTACACATTACATGGAATTTATTAAGGATGGTTTTCATAAATATATAAGATATATATAAAATAATTATTAAAATATAATGATAATATAGATAAATATATATGTGTGTGTATTGTTTTGAAATAATGATATGGAATTAGATGTAGCGTTCATGAGTACATATGACATACCGTCTCCACAAATGATACATATCATTTCATTTCTCCATATTATATATATTGTTATAAAATATTATATAATGAACATATAAGATATATAAATAAATTATTAAAACCATTATACGATTAAATCATGATCTACATATGAATAAAAAATTAAGATGTCATAACATAGTCAAAAAACATTATTAGTAACGCCCGAAATGATGAAAATAATGAAGGATTACTAACAAACAGGTAATGAGATATTATAATAAGATCATATATGATATTATAAATATGTTATGGATTTTTTATAATTTAAAAAAATTCATAATACCATTATAAAGTGGTTAAAAATGTGTTCAACCAATACTCGGTGTAATGTATGGGATTTCATCTGAATTTTTACATCAGTTAAACTCTTCGATATTCACCACTAATTAAATTTGTTTAGTGTAAAATATATTACATTTTGAATATTATATAATGAATTATTTTATAATGAGGGTATATTAATGTATATATTTATTATTATTATTTTATTGGATTTTAATTCAAATTTGACCACAATTGTTAGGGGATTTCTTGTCTCAATTTAATTTCTAAGAGGCTTATTCCATATTAAACACAATTTTCTTATATATGGTTTGTATAATTACATATAACATGTTATATCAGGAATTTAATTTATTTATTAGAAGTAAATTTTTTAATCCATTTTTTTTCATGGATATGGAAATTCAAATGTTCTTTAAGTAGTAAGGGATTTCATCTCAAATTACATTACTTTGTGACTTGTTTATTATTATTCTCTAATTCACTTAAATGTGGAATATATTACTAAACATTCTCATTAAATATCTTAATTCACCCATATTTCACTGTAATATATGTCTCAATTTGATTTATCCCATCCATGGTGGTTTTAATTGAAATTTTCCAAGTGCTAAATATAATCATTACAATCTAATATTTTTTATAATAATGACCATCTCTTAAAAAATTAACTTACTAATAACATTTTCAATTAAAATCACATTTATTTTAGATAGTCATACTCTTATATACTGGTTATAATTATTTTCTAAACCATATATTTTTTTTTCATATAGATTGTACTTAAATGTTATTTGATTACCTAGGGTAGAAGTGGTAAATTTGTAACATGTACTCAATACAGATATTTGATAAGGAAAATTATTCCCTAATTAAAATGGTCATTTTATATATGATTAATTCATTATACATGTATGAAATTAGTGGGGCCCATTTATAAATACCCCCTCGATGCATTAATAGTCTTATGAGATGAATTATTTGGAAAATCAAACGGGTTTTTACCAGATATGTTATAGACCATCTTGTGAAATGTCTTGATTGTAAAGGTTACACATACCTATCAAACCAATCATCAAATAATTAATAATTTCCTTCATTAATAATAATATATTAATTATCCATTAAATTTTTTCTTTGATAATATCTAAGTATGTAGTTTATTATTATTTTTTTGATTTAATGGAATTTGTTTTAGTTACTTACCATATCAAATGGATTTTTAATTTTCTAGTTATATAAATGCATTATGTGGACAATTATTTACCTTCCCATGTTTATTATACTTATTTATTTTTTATTTATTTCTATATACATCACCTTTATATTGAATTTTAATTACCAAATGTTTTTTCCATCCCCTAGGATATGAAAATTAATTCTGGGAATGACTTTCAAGGATGCTATGATTTTACTTTATTTATTCATTATTTCTTCTTTCGAATTTACTATGGGTATCATGTATGTAATTTGGTTTTCTAAAACAACTAAATTTATCGGTCATTTGGAACTTGATTCCAAGAAAACACTTCAATTTAATAAAGTATGGTATTGAATCTGATATTCTGGGTCAGGGTTCTACATAATCAAATAAATATTCACAAAAATAGAAAGTAAAAATTATTATACTATTAAAAGAATATGTAAAAAAATTGAATGAATGGGATAAGTCCCCCAAAAATCATACATTTCTAAATTTGATATATAGAAAATAAAATAAAAATTTGTATTCTCAAAGAAACTATATCTCTATAAACCATATCCAAATTCAAATTTTCAAACCATACAAAATCTATTGATTTGGTAAAGATGTTTTCAAGTAAATTTTTTGTTAGAAAAAATTAGATAATTTCATCCTAAATATATAATATGATCTCATACAAAATGAAATCTAACATTAATATTGTTTCTAATAAAATAATATAATGGAATATTAGATATTGTAATAGGATATGTGTTTTAATAATATATAGGTGTTTTTCATAAAAAAACATTAAAATGATATAGTGTTTTTTTTCAAATACGTTAAAAACAAAAAATTTCAACTGTAATATACTCAACCACACAGGTAGACAATGAAAGAAATAACTGTTTTATGGATCACCATGATATTAAAAATTTTCTGAGTTAGTAACACATACCCAAAATATTTTTCTATGAAACCTATAAACTCCAAAATGAAATTCATAATAAGAAATCAAATTGAAAATTACACGATTATAGTAAAATAATATGATTATAATAAAATAATATATTGTTTATAGTTTGATTTAAATGTATCATTATTATTTTATAAATTTTAAAAAGATATTTTTTGTTAGAATGATATCATTCACACATGCAGAATAAAAACCTAATATCAGGCCTTGATATAGTCAAATAAATTAGAATTCTTTTATGTCCTCTATAAATTTTATCATTCTCGTATTTTCAATATTTATCTAGATCCACGTTATATTTTTTTCATTGGAGTTATCATTTTTTTACATCAATTAAGATTGAATATATTTTAAAAAATATTTATTATAATTTTTTTGATTTATAAATATAACATATTTTCATTGTAAAAGTTGAATAGAAAATATAAATTTATTCCACCCATTATGCTAAAATAAAATTATCATGAAATTAATATAAAAATAAAAAATATTTTATATGATTTTTATATCCAAATACAATATCATTGTAATATTTTTATGATTAAAATATCATTATAACTATTACTTAAAAATAATTTGGGATCAAACATTCTTTTGTTAAAATTAGTTTTTAGTAAAAATATAGTTATTATATCACACTAATATCTTGATGATTTTTATATATCATAAAAATAATTAGATAAATTTAAAACATCATTTCTTAATTCTTCATTTTTTAAATAATTATGTTGATTAACATATATATGTTCATAAATTATAGTAACTAAAAATTCAATTTTAACATGAATATTAAAAAAATAAATTTTTTGATAATATATAATAGCTAATTGAATCTAAATGTATTATATTCTAGAAACTATTAAAAATGAGTCTTCAAAAAGGGGAAATTATTTTAATATGTATCATTGAGAAACTAGTTGGGACATATTTCATGTTATAATACAAGACTCAACCAATTTATTTCTAAAAAGACATTATTTACAATAGAGTATTTATATATTGGAAACTCAACCAATTTACAATTTATATTTCTATCAAACTAATTATGTACATAATTTATATAATATATCCAATATGAATAATTTAGTGAATCTTTGACATTAATATGAATCAAACCAGTAAAAATTTTATAATTAGAATAAAAATAAAAAACTACTTTTTTTGTTCATATTCAAGATTCAACATTTCCAACAAAATATTCTATTGAATTATAATTATGAGTATTCCAATTCATATCATAAGATTGAGAATATATGTAATCCTCATTAAAAGATTAATTATTATTATATGTTTTTTATTCCCAAAAATTTAATTCTTTATATTCATCATCAAGATTACCATAATCTACATTTTTTCATTATTTTCAATGAACATTACATGCATTGAATCAACAATTTACAAGGTTTTCCCTTCATATACACTAATATTTACTATTTCCTTCATAGAATATAATGTATTACTTCATCAATTTTTTTATCAAACTTGTCCAAATTATCTATGGGTATTAAAATATAAACCATGTATTCATAAACATTAATGTGACCAATATTGTGTTTATTTTCATGAAATACTTCATAAAGAGATTTCTATGACATGGGTATAATAAAAAATAAAGTTATGATATTGAAATAAGTTTTAGCTAATTCAGATAAATGTGTCTTGATTAAATTAAAAATTTTAAGCACGATTCTTGTTATTTTATGAATAGTTCTATTTTTCCTTTAAACAACAACATTTTGTTGTGGAGTTCTAGAGGTAAAAAAATTATGTAATTATCTATTATAAAAAATATATTAGTAAAAAATGTATCATATGTTAAAATATCTAATTTATATTAATAAATGACATTTTTTACTTTCAATATTCATTAAATGTGAAATCATTTTTTGGGGGTTTAATTTTTATGAGATAGAGAATGAGTTAAACTGAATCCAATAAAATCATCTAAAATTAAAAACACATATTTCTTACTACCAAATAATGGAGTTAACATTGGTAAAAACAAGTTAATATTATGTATTTAAAATCATATTAATATACTATCATTGTTAGTAGATATAAATTTCACTTTATGATTCCTACTCCTTAAAATAGTATCACATAAAAAATATTAACATGATTTGAATTTTGGAAATTCAATAACCTGGAAATGTTTTCTCAATGTGTATAACCATTGAATATGAACATATCCCAAACTTATGTTCCAAATAATATGGTCTATTTCTCTATCATCAATGTAATTTAAAATTTTCTATGTTAGTTATATGAGAGAGATATAATATATATATTCTTTACTATTATGGGGAATTAAAATTGTATAATCTAAACAAAAAATCATTTACTATATTCAAATTTTAGTGTATTTCATTCATAATATTTATTTGAGATACAAATTAAATTAGGTTTTATTCCACTTATAAATAGTTCGTAATAAATTATAATAGATTTTAATATTCCAAATTTTTAAAAACATTAGACCATTCCTTTAGTGTTACAAACACAAGTGATAGCACCCAAATTAAATGAATTAAATAAAAAAAGTTATAAATATAATAACTCATGTTCCAAGAAAACCAACTATCCATATACCATATATCCTTAGAAATATTTCAGATGATTTCCTATAAAGTAGAGTATGCATAATTTTGTTTTTACAAAATCTATTTTGGATCCAACTAGAGTATTAATAAAACCATATAGAGGTCAAACAAATTTGAGACATTTATTATAAGGTAATTTAGTTGTTATATTCATCTAAATAAATATAATTGTATGTAATAATGGGTACATAAATATAAACTAATATTCATTTTCATATTATCCATTCAAATTACATATACAGAATCTAAAAAATTTGATGTTACCATTACTTACTTTAATAAAAGAAGTTACGTACATCATAGGAATAACACTACAAAAATAAAAGGTAGTTTTATATATTTTAAGTTTTTTCTTATCCATAAGTTTATTAATTTTGTTCATTAAAAAATAGTGAAAAATTATTTTAATCTAGTAATCATGCTTTTATGATTTTCATTATCTTTTTGAATAATATTTTCCAGTAAAAAAATTTGTCATTTGAGAGTGATTATATTTTTCTTATTTTTTTATTTTCTTGTTTTAAATTCATAAATTTCTTTTCAATTATATATAAATCACCAAAAACTATCATAAAATATTAATCACGATCATTTTTTAAGGAAATAATTCATTCTTCAATCATATCCATGTGCTTTTTAGTTTAAAATTTACAACCCTTTTCTCTTCTATATTTATGAATGTAGAATTTTTTGGTTTTTTATTTTATTTAGATTTTATTATGTTATATTTTTAATTTTATATATATTTCATCCATTCTAAAAATATCCTTTTAAAAATTATCAATTTTTTACTTATTTCATTAAATTAATTTTCAATTTTATACTCATAACATGAACTTGAATCATAATTACTTCTTAAAACATTCATAGTTGTTAACATAAATCAATGATTCATTGAATTATTTCCACTCATAGAATTATCAATTATCATGTTTAAATCTTCTATGAAGCTTCATTCATCTTGATATGCATATTTTAACTACATCTATATCATGTCTTCCACTTATTTTTTCATGTTTGGACAATCGGATTTTATATTTCTCATTTCCCTGCACTGACAAAATATCAATTTTGAAACATTGAATTTACTAACGTTACTTTTCATACTTCCTTTTATGGAATCTTTTTGATTATTTATTTCATGATTCTAATTTAAACCATTATTTTCTAAGATTTACTTTAAAAATCCTTTATAAAAATTTTCTATTTCAAATTTTTTTCTATTCTAAACATATAATTATATTAATTAGTATAAAAATTATATTTGATTTGAATTATATACCGTTAATTTTTCCTATTCTTTAATATTATTTTTCTTAGAAACTTTATCGTATTTTAGAAGTGTTCTTATCGGTCCATCCATTGAAAACTCTGTGAAATCCTTCAATGAAAAACATCTTTGAGTTCTATATTTTAGTTAGGGTTGAAAAAATTATTTCAATAATAACATCATTCATCATAGTTTCCCTGAGTCCAACCAAGATGTTAATAATTTTATTTTTTATATCATACATCTTGTTGATGTTATCCTGGTCATTCATTCAATATTCTTAAAACATAACCCTATAAATGCCATAATTTTTTCTATCTAAATTATTAGTTCATTGATGAGAAGATTTTAAAGTCCTCTATATGTCATAAATAGTATTTCATAGTGAAATCGAATATACATATTTATAATAAAAATCAATATTTTTAATTTATAACTTTTTAGTTTAGAATACATTTTGTAGAATTGTTTTTGGATAGAGATTCTACAAATACCTCATAAATTTTAAAATATTTTAACATGATATCTCAAAATTCAACACCAAATTTTTTTATAAATACATCTATGTAATCGTTCCAGAATAATTAACATATTTTATTTCATAAGGTGATCAGATGTGGTTCAACAACTTAATTTCTTAAAATTATGTAATAAAAAGGTGGTTCATTTATTATACTATATGGTTTGAGATAACAGCTAGTAAAAAAATTTAATGAAACATAAATCACTAACCAAATCCTTATAAGTAACCAAGACCTCATACCTATTTTAAGTATCATATAAATGAATAACTAAGCTAAAATATACTCAAGGAAGTCCATGCCCTGATAGCAATGATTAGTTTGTAGTGATATGAAAATATATATTATGGGGGTGAATAATCCTTTTCAAAAAAATAAATCATATTTTAATTATTAGATTAATAATACTTTCAATTAAAGAAGGAAAATAATATAGTGATAAATAAAAGAACAAATTTTATTTTTATAGTATTTCAGATAATCAAGATCACACATTACTCTTCAATAAAATCTATATAGAAAGAATACTAGTATTCATTATTAGAATATATTTTTCATAGAAGTGATTAATTAGTTAAATTTTTATCTTTTTCTCACCTATTATTATAATCGTAACTAACCATTATAGGAGTCACAACCCATAAGACCTTTTATAAGAGTTACAATCCACCTTACTTTTTAATGGGAGTCACAACCCGATCATCCATTTATATGGGAATTTAATCCTAGGAAGATATATTTTGAGTTGAAAAAGTACAAAATGACTTTAGAATCACAAGAAAAATAATGAAATAATGAAAACCTAAGAAAAATTAAGAACTATTGCTGAGAGGATGGGGATGAATATCAATGAAACCAAAGAAATGGTATCTCTAATGAATTAGATGATCAATTAATAAAGTCCATCATTATAATAGAAATTAAATTATTGTGTCATAATGGATTCAACAATTCAAAATTGTTAGAATAATTTCATATTTTTTCATTTCTATCTATATGTTAAATAAACAATATTATGATTACTCAATCATGTTACTCTTTAGTCGCATTCTAAAGGATAATCCTATATCATTAACATAAATATATTATTGAGTATAATGGAGTGTCTAAATTAAAAATAATAGAATTTTATAGGTTAGAGGAAATTAGTACAGAGAATAATGTCATTTACCTTTAATTTTAATAATCACACTCATTGTCAATGAATTATTGTGCTAAATTATTCAGACATAAAATTACATCGAAACACAAAAAATATATTCAGTAACTGAAATATGTGTTTATATCTAAATAAATTAACTTGTAATATTTTAAATATACTTTCATTTTATTAATGTTTCAATGAATTAATGAAAGAGAGCATCATAAAAAATATTCTATTCATGTTTCTGTAAAAAAAATATGCAAAAAATAATTAATGAAATAGATAATTCTGTCATAAGAAAATATAGTCAATTAATAAATTGAAATATCATTTAAAATATTTTCTATATGATTTAGTAATTATTAATTTTATTATGACTATTGGTATACTAATAGAGGTTGAGGTTTCTATTGTGTAATGATTTCACATTTTGTAACTGACAAAGAGATAATGATTTTCTTAAATGATATTAGTAGATGTCTATTTCCCCTACTTTTGAATTATATGATCATCTATTTATACTATCCATTCTATAATTTTTTTTCATTCTATAGTTAAAATAGATATTCAATCTACAACCAATACAAATATTCATAAATTCATTAGTAATAATGATTTTTACCACCAGTTATAATGTGGTACCACTAGGAGTGAGGTGTTATTTCTAGTTCAATATGGGTTGTTATATCTATTGTGAAGAGATTATTTTTCTAATGTAAAAATAAGTACTAAAACTATTAAATGGGATCATTTTCAATGATTTTAATTGTAATAGATATATTCCTTGTGATGCATAAAGGTATACTAAATATATTCATAAAGGTAAGAATCTTACTGTACCATCTATGTAAGTGTAACATATTTCATTAATAAGTTTCAAATGTAATGATACATAAAGTAAGGTATGATTTTTATAGGTTGTGAAAAGGTAACATTCAAATTCAATTATTTTCATAAGGTCCCGTTAAAACACTAATTTAATAGTATATGCACCATGTAAATTTATAGTTAACCCCTTATAATGGTAAGATTAAAATTATTATTGGTTGTGAAAGTGAGTATTGATCCTCATATAAATGTACCTCGTATGATTAATTTTTATTGTAATGGTGCCGTAGGTAATTAATATATGGAAACTAAAATTCACAGTCATTTCCTAAGGGTATAATACATTTCATAAGAATAGAGTAATGGTAGATTGGGTTTTTAAATACTTACATAATGTTAAACCTAATACATGGGTAAGGATATAATGTGTTTTCAAAAACATGAATAAGGGTAAATAAAACTTGCATAAGGGTAACCCAATGATTTTATAGATTGAATAAGGGTACTGTAGAACAATCATAAAGGTAAGAACAAGGATTCCAAACTCACATAAGGGTAAAAAACAAAGATTTCTATTGGTATTTTAAAATTTATAAAGTTCATGTAAGGGTAGAAAGTGAGGAAAATTATGTTAAATATAATATTAATACATTTATGTAGGGATATAAAAGGGTTTCAGATAGATAAAAAATAGTACAAAAGAAAATAAAATCATGAAATGAAATATTAAATAATTTATGAATAATAACAATAAGTTAGGGGTAAAACTAATAATAAATATTTAATTAATTCTATTAAATTAGAGAATTTTTAAGAATTATTTTAAAATAAATGAATTTTGAATTTAACAAAACATAAAAAACATTAATAAAATTATCAAATCAAAAATCTAATCACTTAAAACCATGAATGAATCTAGACAAGTATGGAATTCCATTTTCATTTGGTCCATGAACACTGCTTTTGAGTTTTTTGTTTCAAATGGATTCCCAATACACTCATATAAGTTGTAACTACACCTAAAATAGTTAAAAAAATATTTCAAGGCCTCATACTTAACTAGTGGAATCTAGATATCAAATCTATACTAGATAAATACATAATATATCATAGCTGATTGAATATATTATCTATATGATGAAGGGGATTGCAATTTTAATTATTTCCCATTTCAATATTTTGTAATCCAATGTCAATAATAGTGATCCATCATTCATTTTTGTGAAAAAAAACATACCACATGAAGGGGATGTGCTTGGGTGAATAAAAATTTATGTGGTAGTATTTGAATCATATTTAAAGATAATTTCATAGGGAATTAAGGGTGTTTTTATGATGGATTTATTTATGATGATTAAATATTCATAGGTATATTTTGAGAAAATATAATATTCCATGAAAATAGTTTATGGTGATTTAATTGTTGAATTATTCATGATATGAAACTATTCAACAATTGGTAATTTTTTATCCATTTATGTCTTTGAATTTAATGATATATTAATTTTAAATATTTATGAAATATAAATTTTTGATTTCGATTTGAAAATTTTTATGTTCATGAATTTATAAATATTTATTTGAAAATAAATTATAAATTTCAAAGTTTATGGTGGAATATAAGTTATCATTTAATATTTGAACTAAAAATATACATATTTTAGGTCAGTAAATAATGTTTTTAGAGAAAATTAATTTCCATACATTATATATCATTTTTTGAATTAAATATCTATCAAAGTCAGTAATGTCATTGATTTATTTAATATTGAAACTATTTTTATATGAATATAACATAATCAATAAAATATGTGAATCATCTTGTTTACTTACTCTACCATCACCCCTTGATTACATTTGAACTTTCTACCACTATCCCCATGAACTAATACAACCATATCACTAGTACCATTGAGTGTTGTGATACTATGATAAGGAATTTTTTGTTTCCCAAATTTTAATATAATACCAGTATCCTATGTTTTTTTAAAACCATAATCCTTCTACTATCAAACCTATATAACACCACTACTATTGATAATATACTTAGCACTCCCATTCTTCCAATCATTCATGTGATACCATGTCCATTTCAATACTTCCACTTGATTAAGATCCACAATATTGAGATAAACTATTTTAAAAGAAATAAGGAGATGAATAGAAACCCAAAAAGATGACTTTGATCCTCATTGGGGATGCAAAATCCATCTATGGAGATGTTATTAAGAAGATGATATTCTTTTATAGAACCACTCCAAAAAAGGAATATCTAAGAAGTTACCAACACACAGTTAGAGATTACAAACCCACCATTTGTAGTTGTAGGAACATTACTTACTCTATCAATGGTTACTATTAGATGCTTACATTAATTCCCATAAATGATGATATTTTAATTTTCCAAACCATGCACAAAAATTCTTCAAAACAATGGATTTAAACCTCATCATGAAGAAAAAGTCAATTTTAAATACTTAACACTTCTAAAAAATACATGACATGATAATTATGGAAGGTTATATCCCCTGAAAAAGATGACTTTAAATAGTAACCACTTAAGAAGGGGGATTAGATTTGTGTTATGGGTTGGAGCTAATATCAATTAAAGTTGAATTTTATTTCAATAGTAGTGATTTTTTTGTATATTGATCAAATTGCTGATGAAGATGTCAAAGACTCTAAATCTTCCCAATACAATGACCATTATTTTTAATATGGCCACACTCTTGGCTCATATATAATTTTAAATTTAGTTTCAGTATTCCATATCAGGATGTTGAATCTAATAAAACAAAGTAGATCAAAATCATGAATCGGTGACAAGCCTTCACCTTGATAATTCTACAGAGGCATAAGCTTGAAGAACCAAATAGTGGGAGCTGACATGAATTATTTAAGATGTTTAGAGGTTATAAGGGACAAATTTAGTAAATTAATTTTTCCTTGGCCACAGTATTTATGTTCATAATAAGGTTACACTTTATAAAATAAAAAAACATTTATTTTACTCATTTTCCTAAATAATTGAGGGTGGAAAATAATTTAACAATTCAACGATTCTTAATGTCACATATTTTTATTTTTATAGAAATATACAAAGAGATTATTTATATTGAGGGATAATTTCACCATGTAAATTTAATTAAAAATGTGAGGAAAACCCATGTTTTTCCTATATGATGGATATTCATTAAGGGACATCACTATGATTCATTAATGAGCACCTCAATTGTTTCCACTTGTGTTCTATTGAATTTTAGTTGAGGAATAAATATTTTTTATCCTTCTATTTTATGAATAAATAGAGCTATTATCTACTATATTCTCATTCCTGATCCGTAGGACCGAACAATTTTTATCAATATCATTCCACAATTCACATATTGTTTTTTTCTCTGAACTGTAAATACATTTCATTGTTAATTATTACCCCTCAGTGCATTCTGTTTCCAATCCTTTAGAGATGAATGTTTAACCCATGAGAATAGATCCAGATATTGAATCTATAATACATAATTGATATTATAATGATATATTGATCATCATATTATTCATTTATTTTGGAATATTTGATAGTATAAGTTTTGTTGTGAGAGAATAACCACCCATGGTAAGTGTTCATCACTCTACAGCCTTTACTTTATACCCTCATCCACTCATATGACTTTATAGATTATCTATGATGAGTGGTGTGATTGACGACCGCAAAAGGATTATTTAAAAAATCAATTTTTATTATAGTTGTTTGATTGGGTTATTATTTCATTTTTTTAGAGTATTTATGCACTAAAAGGGATTATGAACATAGTTATTCATCATGTTGGGTAAAATATTAGTGTCACTCGGTATATTGAGCATGTTATGATTCATGTTGGTAAATTAACTAATCTATATGGAGATCAATGATAGATAGTTGATGAGTGGACCAATCTAATTCTGGATATGTTTCTTACTGACTCGTTTTACTTTCGCATCATCTTGTTTTCAATATTTCTATATCAGTTTCAATGTTTCTATTCCAATCATTGCCTTGGTTATTTCATCAATTTTTTTTCATATATTCGTTTATTGTATTCAATAAAAAATTAATGTTATTTGAGAAGGCCAATATGTAATTTTACACTACTTCCTTGAGATCAACCATTGGGTTAGCCACTATGATATATCTAGAGTAGTGTATTTATAACTTTTTTTAGACCGTGTGATAGGGCTTATCAAATTTGGAATCATAAATTGAGATGAAATTCTAATCATAGAGGTGTTTTAAAATTTTTCATAATTTGTACAAATAAAAAAACAATATAAAACAAAAAAGGGTGTGTAAAAACAAATAACAGTGATAGATATTGTTTATTTTGATTCATTTTGACTGTTGGAATCAATTCTAGAACATTATAAGGCTATAACATCATTTCGATCATATTTTTAAGAATAAAAATATCAAAAGTATTTTTATGATGACATTTGTTACTATCAATTCATGATGAAAATGTTTTATCATGTTTGTTATAAGAATTTGGAAAACTCAAAGAGTATTGTATTGACCATACAACTTACAATGTATATTTTTTAAAAGAGGTTTGGGAAAATAGTGAAAAAGATCATGAAAATGGAAAAGGAAACCAAGATTCCCATATTTAAGAAATATATAACCATTGACCCACAACTAGAATTCTAACATCCATATTATTACAAAAAATACACAATGGTATGTTTTGATATATTTAGAAATTATTGATTTTGGCTAACTCTTTGATGATCACATTCTCTCTATCATTTATTGTAACGATTTAATAATGAATTAATATGATTCTACAGCCAAGGATACTAAATCCATTTCCATGAAAGACAATGAAAATGAGGTGGTACAAATTGAATAGTGTCTTGAGTGGATTATTACCTCATCCCCTCACCATAAAAACTCTGAGGAGCACTTTTGGATTATACAGATGAATATACTACACAGATTCAGGGAGGTTGAAATATTGTTGATGTTACTGGGTGTATTTTTAAAATTAGGAAATTTGAGGTTAATCTATATTGTGCTTCACCCCATATAGAAAATATAGACATGTACAAAATTTATTATTCCATGGGGAGCCATCAATATCATTGAAAAAAAACATGATATTTTATTTTTATGAATTCCAAAATTTAAATTTATTGTAAAGTTGATTATAACATGATGAATAATAAGATTTAAATTTTTTTCTATATTTTATAAGAGAAAATTATAAAAAATTCTATAATTTCAAATATAAAACATTATTTTTGACAGAATTAGAAGACAAATAAAACCACATAGATCATCTTCCACACCATGTGAAAACCACACATCAAAATGAAGAAAAATGGAAAATCCCATATCTGTTTTTTCCCACTCCATTAATCAATAAAATATACCTTATAGAGGGGATGATCTTGATGGATGTAATATAGGGGGTACTCTAAAAGCTACGTAGTACTGATCTTGGAAAGATTCACATCTAGTGGTTCTTAGAGACCAATCCAAAACCATCTATGGATTGGGGTTGAAACATGGATATTCTATTTGTGTTTAGTCTAAACAGAACACCCATTTCTATGTTATCCTAATATTATCATTCTCTATTTTAGTTTTCTTTATCATTAAAATTTACATAATTATTTTTATTCATTTTATGTTTGGAAAAAATGAGGTATCTGAATACACATGGAATACAATAAAATAATGATCTACACAAAAGAGGTTATATAATTGAACTTTCTACATAAAAACTGGTTACATTTACATTATTCTATAACAAATGAATTATAATTTTAATTTTTTAGGCACATTGAATAAGTATCATTAAAGATTTATCAACAATATAAGAGACGATTAATTTTATGGCCCGTGAAATGTAAATATTTTACAACATGGGAGTGTATGTTTTAATTCATCTTATATTTTTTTATATTCTACTGGGATTTAAATATGGGGGATACCCATTTCTTGTGTTGTAATTTTAAATATATTTGGGCATGTTTTATGCTGATTTGTTGAGTGTTGGAAATCAAAGAAAAAAATTCAAAACTTTCTTTTATCCATAAATTGAATTTGCATTTAAATACTAATGTTTAAATGGTTAGCATGCTTCTATTTGATCTAAATTTTGAATTATTTTTTACTTTAAAAGAGTCAAAAGTGTAATATTTTAAAAAAATATTATTTTTGATAATTTTTTTGGATATGTGGAAAATGTTTCTTTTTTATCATTGATGTAGTTCCATCAACATTTTTTGACCAATCAAATTATAATTATTTTAAATAAAAAAAATCTCCCATATTATGATTCATCTTTTGTGTAAATTTTAGGTTTTAGGTGTTTGTGATATGGGATTATTCTTTTCTAAAACATTATTCAAATCTATACATCAAAAAATTCTCTTTTTTCAAATGCCTCTATTTTAAGAATTCATTTAGGATTCCTGTCAATAAAATATTGTATATTATTATAGATAAATCTTTTTTTAGTATGTCACTAGGTTTGGAAAATAAAAATTTAACGTTTCATATCGTATGAAAAAACATTATGCTCATTTTTAGGTTTTAATTAAATCTAAAATTTCTATAATTTCATGATTGACATGTTTTTATATTAATTTAATCTAAAAAAATGAAAATGAGGTGTGATAGGTTAGATTTGTTTGAATTGTAGTTATAAATTTATGAGACATGATTTTTATAATCGAAACTATAATATTATCCATGGTTCAATGGATCACCTAAGGGAGCCAACAAAATAGAGATTAATTTATTTCCATAAAATTTGGAGTAAGATGGGAAATTTGGATACCATGGTGAATCTCTGAGATAAGTGCACTAGGTGTGTTGTGTAAATAAATAAAATCCAAGAACAATATGTTATTTTCTCAGTGTTATACATAAATTCATGACTCGTACATATGCTTTGATGTTCCTTTTTAAAAAATGATATTTTATGGTGAGGAGAATAATGAACCCAAATGAATACATGGGAAATTTATTTATAAGAATATCTATTATATTTGAATATGTGATGTTGAATGTGTAACATTGGTTTAAGGAACCTATAGAGAAATAAAATTGGTAGTTCATATTGTTTTTTATTCATTACACTTGAATCTCATAGGTATACACTACTAGAATAAGAACAAGAATTCGGTTGTCGTGGGATTGTGAGATTAATTCACAAGGGTTCTATGAAATGTTTTTGGAATGAATTGTTGATTGGAACTATATAATTCAGGTATTTTTATTAAATCCAAGATATAATATCAACTTTAATTATGAGACTTTATGAATAAATAGAGTCAAATGAATATCCTAAGAATGAATTTGATTAAGAATGAGGGTGTATAATGTTTTTGTTTAGAAACATTTTTTTGTATAATTTTTAATGATTTTAAGTCTATTTATATTTATTGAATTTTAATTTTTAAGGAGATAAATTAAATGTGGGTAAAATTTTCCGAAAATATGTATTCATTGAAATTACTTATTTTGGGAGAAATAATTGAAAATTTATTCTTGATGTAATATATTTCCAAATTTTCATATTATTTCTCCATTTAATTAGTTTATTATTTTTTTCAATTCTCATTGAAATATGAATTTTTGGATCAGATTTTATACATTTTATATTAAGAAATTTTAAAATGTATATTTGTGAATAAATTTTTGGTTTTTGGTTTTGAGAGTTAAATATTTTTATTTTAATTTTCATATTTGAATTTATAATTTTAAATATTTTATATGGGTAAATTTTTTTTATAATTAGTATCCATGTGTATATTTTAACATCAACTATATAATTAAATATTTAGAAAAATCAAAGAATTTATTGATTAATTTTTTTCAAAAATTAATATCACTAGAAACTAACTAGTCATAAATGTTTACGAATCATTAGGTCTTTTTCAAATACCTCCACAACTTACTTCTTTTCCATACTTCTATTTACAGTCGTAGCTCCAACTAATAATAGATAATTGATACTAGTGATTGTTGTGATATAGTTAGATGAAAAAAAGATTTACCAATAATGTGATATGTCGTTTCATCATTCTCTATTCTTCTACTACTGCACCCCTTCTTCAACCACTCCTATTAAATACCGCAAATTTGAATAATACAATCATTAATTTATTCCTTAGACTTTTACATATGATATAATGTATATACGAATAAAAAATCATAATGAAAACTCACATCGTTGATGTTGACTTTTTGAAAACATGGATAAATAATAATTAAAACCAAAGAAGCTGACACCGAGCCTCACTAGAGCTATGGAATCCATCGATATGGAAATTGAGATTATAAGGATCTATTATTGAAGAATTGGACAGATCTAGTACAATTATATAAGATACTCATCAATTATTGGTAATGTGGAATCCACCATTTGAAGTTATATGAATGTTCCAATCATAGCCAAAGATGATTTCTAACCACCAATACCGAGGCCCAAGCGTGGTGGTTTTTAAGCGATCACCTTGTGTAGAAGAACTGGTCAGAACCATTGATTGGAGCCTTAACATGAATATAAACTAATAGATTGATCCTGAATCATTCTATATAATACAAAAATAGAAAATATATGATCATAGCACTATATAATGTTATTAAATATAAAATTACCCACTAAAGAAGGGAGATCAGATCAATACTATGGGTTGAATCCAATCTCAATTGATATTGATTATTAATTTTTTCACCGGTCCAGATTTTTTTGATTGTATACCTAATCTGTAAGGAAGATTAATAGAACTTTAAATCAACACTTCTTCACGATAATTATTCATAATAAGGTCTCAGACTATTTTATCACAAATATTGTCAAATACAGATCTAATATTTCAATTCATTATGATGAAACCAAACCAGTCGAATTATTCTGAATGATGAACAACTGTCAAGATTTCATCTTTGTAATCCCTATGGAACAAAAGTACAATGTTTAATTTAGTTATAGAAAATTTTAATGTTCAAACATTTGTTGGAAGTAGTAGATTATAATATAGTAAACTAATTTCCTCCTAGTATACATTGTACAAAGCCCACAATATGGATAAGGTGCCTCAAAACTAAATGAAATATTTTCCACTAGTGGCCTAAAATTCAGAAATGGGAAAATAATTTATTAAGTAAAGATTCACATCACCACCATTTTTATTTTAATGGAGGAATTGTAAAATATGATGTCCGTGGAAGGAAAAAGTGATCAAGGGAATTACATAGAATAATTGATTAGAATAGAATTTCTTTATGGTATGTTAGCTATTATTACTGGAACCTCCCTAGGGTATAGTGATAATAAAATTAAAGCATTCCATGTGGATTTGGATGTATGTTAGTTTAGGGCATCATAGTTTTCTCTCGATAAAATTTTAAAATTCGAGGAAGATTCCATTCCTGAAATATCAATTCTAATTCATAGGACTGAGAACTATTTGTCATTCTCATCCATTATTTCTCTATTAGTTATTATTTAAATAGTTTTTATATAAATTTTTAATGATTTTTCTTCTTCATCAACATGTTGTGATCTCGAAAAATCATAGATAGAGAAATAATTGTTTTTCCTATAGTCAGGTATTGAAGCTCCAAAACATCTTTGATATCTTGAATACATTTTATCATCATCTTCATCATTTCACTTATCAAACAAGGAAAATGTAAATGGTTATTCAAGATCACAATAACCTAAAAGATTGTTTCACTACACATTCCGCTTTATCAGTATCCACTTATCCTTTCTAATAAATTGATAGAGTTTCTAGGAGGCATTATATAATTAATTATATCATTAGGATCATTTATAAATCAAATAGATTTATGACTTAGGAGGATATATTTAGTGATTTTTTCCATTGGGATAGTATTTATATAATGGAAGTGATTCCAATCATATGTTTTCATTAGTTTGGTTAATTTTGGTGTGTCTCTAAAGATACATATCATGCCTTAAGTATATTTATAAAATGATCTAATCCATCAAACGATTAATTATCGGTAGTTTATGAGTGGATAAACCAGATTCCAGGACTATTTTATGCGGACCACTTATTCAATGATGATGTTCCAAGGAATTGATAACAATTAAGGTGGTTGAATCAGTTGTTCAGTTATTATAAGTTTCAAAAATTTAAGCAACACAACTCATGCATCCTATTAAGATTTATTTCCATATCAACCCTTAGATAATACTTATTCATGCTATAATGTTAAATCATGTAAGGGACACATGATTTACAAGGTTCGTCCTGTCCTTTTCATAGACAATCCTTTGGGTATATGGAAATCCACAATCATAAAGATGTGAATAAAAACTCTTACAACTCAAATTAGACAGATTTTATCTCCCTATAGTAATGAATATACTAGATTCCATCAGTTTATAATGTTTTATTATAAAATAATTGATACAAACTAAATAATAAAATCATTATTGAATATGCTCCTGAAATTATTCGTCCAAATCCTTATTCTGATTTGAATATGTATAATCTTCTCTATACGGTAAATATGATTCTGATTTTACCTTGATCAAACAACCAAAGAAACCTTCATCAATATGGTGGAAACCTTTCACTTTTAATTACCTAGAGATCTTAATTTTGTGCACATGTGAATGTTACAAATGAAAAAATGATCTAAGAAAAAATTTATAGGCAAATTGAAATCAAAACCTGGAAACATGAAATATTTCATGAATTCACAAATCTAAAAAACATTGAAAATATCTCAAATTTAATATTTTGTTTTTGACTTCTTCAATCCTCCTTGAAATTCTACAAGATTTATGAAAAATTGAAATTCAGGAATTACTTATAGATCTCTTTATATCCTTCTCAATATCATAATGATGGATCTTACTTTCAATTTTCTCAAAAACATGCTCGAAAATGTAGTTCATTTTTTCATAGAAACATGCGCATAAATGTTGTGAAAATTTTCTCAAAAACATGAGCAGAAATGTCATTATAATTTTCGTAGAAACAAAATTAGAAAAAAAGTTCTTAATATCTCATAAATTAGGTTCTGATATTCATAGGAATTAGGTTCTTATTTTCTCAGAAAACAAGTTCTGATTTTTTTAGAATTCAGGTTTTAATTTGTGTACAATTGAGTTTCTGATTTGTGCAGAATTGAAGTTCTGATTTGTGAATAATTCAGGTTTTGATTTTTTTAGAATTTAAGTTCAAATTATTCCATAATTTATGTACTGATTTTCTTAGGAAACGGGTTCTTATTTTGGAAGAATTTGTGTTATGATTTGCATAGAATTTATGTTTCAATTTTTATAGAATTTATGTCAAACTTATCATCTTATCTAAAACTCATCAACTTCTTTCAAACTCGGAAAATTTATTCAAACTCAACATCATTTTTCAAACTCAGCAACATATATCATGAGCAACATAATTCCTTCTAACTGATTACGATATGGAAAAACATCCAGCAAAAAAAAATTCATCTTCCTCTATATCAATAACATTCTTCAAAAAAAAGTTTCATTATAAAAAATAAAAAAAAAATTAACACAAAACACTGCAAAGGTTCTTTAATCTTCTCCGTTGGATTTGTTGACAAACCTAGTTAACAAATATTCTAACTCTATTTTTGTGACATATCAACTTTTGTAAACAACTCTTTTTTTAACTTTTCTCAAAACATAACATTTATCATGATAGATTGTGATGACACCACACTACTGGATAATGTTATGTTTTTTAAGGAATTTTATCTCTCAGTGGAATGAAAATTTTACAGCCATGTAAATATAACTCCCCCTCACTTTTGTTCTTCTATTAGTATTATCCTTTCCTTTTTCACTTTTATTTTTTTATTTCCCATTATTTGATAACCACAACTTCATATTTAAAAAATTGAAGAAACGTAAAAATTCATACAATGTTAAAGTTGTTAATTTCTCTCCCCCTTTTTCAACATTATCCAATGCATGGAGGGGGAATAATTATGAGGGCTAGGAATACATGGGATGTGGCTAAACATGAAGTTGCATCCTGTATTCAAAAAACCATTCCTATGAAATTGTATTTGTAATGATATCAGAAATATAATACATTGTTGAAATGTATTCTAGAAAAAAATAATAAAAAATAACTTTCTCTTCTATAACGTGAAACTTTATATCAATGAGTTTTGATCATGATTGTTGGAAAAGAATATTAAAAAGTTAAATTTCAATATGATAATCACAATGTATATTCAATTATTTATAATCATATACATTAAAATCATCCAACTGATCATTCATCCACAAAATCTGATTACAATCCTGAGTGGCTGCGTCATATTTGGATTGAACTGTCCTTAAAGTTACTGAACATTGTTTCTTACTATTCTAACTCACACAAAATTCACCCAAAAACATGTCCCCCCTAAGGTTGAAATTCTATTGTTACTATATATATCCCAATCAGCATTTGTAAAACCAAGATACTTCATCTCACTATTTATATTTTATGAAAACCCATGTTATGTTGTTCCTTGGACATATCCCAAAATCCTCTTTATAGCCAACAGATGAGACTCATTCAGATTACATTGATAATTGACACAAAAAGTCACAACATAACCAATATTAGTCCTTGAAGATGTATGGTAAAAATGACTTCCTATCAACATATGAATGTATTTTGGATTCACCCTTATTCGATATTCATCTTTTCTCAAATTTGTGCTCATTGAAATAGTAGATGAATATTATTTATATTAATACATCCCAAACATCCTTAATAATTCCCTAGAATACATATCATGAGATAAAAAGATATATTTTTCCATTTTTGAACTTTTAATACATGGAATAAATCTAATGCTCCCAAAATTGACATTTCAATGTTCTTCTTCATCTCCTCAAAAAACCCTTCAAAAACCTTTTATTCATCACAAAAATTATAATATCATCCAAAACAAATTACAATTAATGTTCTGGAGTAAAAGTCATTCTCATAAAAGTTTCTATCAACATTTAATTTAGAAAATTCCATCGTTATCAATAAATTTTCGATCCCCAAATACAATGAACGTGGAGATTGTTTCGGCCAATACAATGCATTCTTTAATTTAAAAACTTTTGTATTCATCTTCATCAAGTAAAAATCCAAATGGGGTTTCAATGTAATATTCTTACACAACATCACAATTTAACAAGGCTAACTTTACATCCATATGATAAACACTATAATTATAACGAGCATCCACTACAAGAAACATTCAAATAGTTTCTAACATTGCAACAAGGGAAAATGTTTCATCAATATACCCACTTTCCACCTATATATATCTATTAAAAAAAGTATTTCTTTTTTCTTAAAAAATCTTCATGATCATCGAATTTATTTCTATTCCCCACTTGGTTAAAATTACATTTTAATTTTCTGGCCTCAGAATAATTTCCCATTTTAATTTATTTCAATCTGATCCAACTCTCCATTCATATAATCCACCAATTCGTTTTGTTTAATAGACTCCAATATTGATTCTGGTTCAACTTTTAAGATATGTGATGTCTGGTTTTCTAATCTCAACATGTTTCTTGTCTGAACTGTATCCCTATAATTCCCTATAATGTTTTTAGATTCAACATGCTTTAATGAGTTATTAAATCTCTTTGTTTCTTTCCCAACATCACTTTATTCCCCATGTTACTTGTCTGAGATAAATTAAATATTGTGGGGGATTCTTCAATTTATCCTCCTCAGTATTCTAAAAATATTTTATGAAGGACCATAGGTATTCAATTACCTATACCTTATAGGATTCTACTAAATTTTGTAAACATTTGTTCTAGCATTTTTAACTTCTTCTATTTGGTGAATAACCAATGAATTTTCCTTCCTCGTATTTCTCAAGAAAATTTCCCATATCTAGATTTATGA
The DNA here is from genome assembly GCA_963277665.1 of Viscum album. Lineage (NCBI taxonomy): Eukaryota > Viridiplantae > Streptophyta > Magnoliopsida > Santalales > Viscaceae > Viscum > Viscum album. The sequence continues at coordinate 1,293,945,383 of OY728119.1, forward strand.
TTTTCAGAAAACATGGATATCCAAAAACCATGAAGTATATTAATAAATATTTTATGTTATCATACTTTTTATGAGAAGTTACATTGGTTTCCTGTCTCAAAAATAATTTATCTAGATCATGTACAACAGTACTAAGAGCTTCTCTCCAAATGAATTTTAATAGTTTATATTATGCTAAAATAGTTCTTCCTATTTCCACCAAGATTATATTCTTCCTTTCAAAAACTACATTTTGTTGTGATGTATAGGGAGAAATATAATGATATTTGATACCATTCATTCTCATATATGTTTCAAAAGCATTATTTTTGAATTTGGTACCATTGTCTGTACTCAGCTTAATTTTGGAAACTCCCAATTCATTCTCAACATCATTTCTGAAGAATTTTAACATTTCAATACCCTCTGTCTTATAATTCATGAACATGATATTTATTTTTTGTGTAAAACATTCAATAAAATTGATAAATTCAAATCCCCTTTTGACAATTGATGTCTCATCGGCCTACATAGACCAGAGTGAATAAGTTTATGTTGTCCTTTAGATTAAATCTCAACTCTGTTAAGAATTTTTTAGGTCATATTTACTTTCTAAACAGTAATCAAAACATCTCCATTTCTTCTTTTTTTATCTCTATAAGGTTCTTAATGGCATTAAATTTGAAAATTTTGTTCATAATATTATAGTCTAGGTGCCCAAGTATTCGATGCCACAATTTGTTTTCATCTTCTATACTCAAGTAACATGAGTTGTGGAGTTCTCCACTATAGAATAGATTACCACTGGTTCTTTCTGATTTTCTAATTAATTTTCCATCTTTTTTACATTTGATGATACAAGAATATTTTCTAAATATTACTTATTTTAAATCATTGAATAGTTGACTTAAATTAGGTATGTTATGTTTTATCCCATAAAAAAGTAGAAAATTACATTGATTTTAATTTTTCATCTTCAATCTCTACCATTCTGATTCCTCAAATGTTTAAGGAACCATCATTAGAAAAAGTAATTTCTCCAAATTATGAAATTCAAAAAGCATTAAAAAATTTATAACATATTTCATTTGTAATGAACAAACACTATCAATTATCCATGTTTAATTCCATTTTTTCATTAAAAGTTTTATGAAGAATAAAATCTCCTTACTCAAACTTCTTATTTTCAGCATTATTTTTCTATACATCATAATAAACATATTCTAAAAAGAGTTTCATGCATATTTAACATGATGACCAGAATGATCACATCTCCCACAGAATTCTTCCACACATTCAAATTTATTCTCTGTTGGAATGTTTCTAACATCATGAATGTTCACCTATTCATCTTTATATTAGTTAATAAAGTTACTAATTATTATTTTACTATTTCTTCCACTTTGGTCAAACATTCTTACAATTATAGGTAAATTGTACAAAAAATTATAATATTTATACCCATAGATTCCACAACACCAACAGTAGACTTCAAATCTTGATTTCTTATTCATGAAATATATTTCTCTATAGAAACTATATTGAGGTTGATAACTTATTTCGGCTATAAAATAATCAGGGTTTGAAACATATTTTCATTTGAGTGAGTTTTCAATTTTTTTATATTTTATAGCTTTCTCACATCCTTTATCCACCCATGAATTATCATTAATTTTTTCAGAACCAAAAATATTATAAGAATCAGATGAAACATTACTTTTGGAAAGATAATATTTCACCTGATTCACAAAATGAGCATTCTCAACAATTTTATAAGTCTTATATTTTACTACTGTATATTTTTGGATATTTTCATTCACAATCCATAGGGTATACTGAGTCTCAAGAAGTTTTTATTGTAACTTATTGACTTCTTTTTATATAGCTTCGTCCTTCTCTCTATGATCTTTAATTATCTTTCTATGTTCATCAATTCTAATTTTAGAACATAAAATCTATTAAATGTATACATCATTTTTCTTGATGACATTTTTCTTCCACCAGAAATGTCTTCACGATATTTCATCTAAACTATAATTTCATTCTTGAGATATTTTTTTTTGCTCAAAACATGTATGAAGTTCAGTTCTAAGCAAATACTCTCAAAAATATTCTTCAACACCTTCTTCACTCTCTAATGACTCTTTTTTTCTAAACATTTGTAATGAAGGATATAATTTTTTTTTCAACATTCATCTTTAGAAGAATTTTTTTTATTGAGTATGATTCAAACTTCTTGATCATTATAATTCTTTTCATTCTATAATAATTCTTCTTGAATTTTTTTTGGAATACGTATCTTCCTTATCATTTTTGTTCCACTTCTTCCATCATGGTCTTTCATTTGAATCATATCGATATTCTACAACATTCCTCTTGGATAAATTAATAAAAAAGTGCCCGATTATACTACAGTCATAACTTTTGAGATGTTGTTTTCCTCCAAATTTTCTTATTCGTCTTTGATAGTTCTTAGATGTGAGAGATATGATTTTTCATCTTGCTCATCATCCTCTTTATCTTTAGACTCAAAAGGATGTATTTCTTCAATATAATGAATTTTCATCTTTCAAAATAGATTCAAACTCCATTTTATATTTCATATTCCTTTTAAACATTTGTAATTTACCAATTTCATAAGAAAAAAGAATATTATGCAATTCATCATGAGATAAATCAACCTTATCTTCCAAATAATAAATTTTAGAATCAAAACTATCAGAAAAGTTTCTCATATGTTTTTTCACAATTGTAGGATCTTCCTAGAGATCTTCTAATCCTATGATTTTGGTAAAAATATCATTTCTTATAGTGAAGTATTTATCAGCTGTTTCATCGTCCCTCATTATGATGTCTTTATACTTACTATGCCTGATTTTTTTCTTTTATTAATTGACTTTATTATTACATTTTAAAACAATTTCCATGTTTTCCCAAATACATTTCAATGTTTTTGGATCCATTATATTCGGATAAAAATTCTCTAATAGGGACACAAGGATTTCATTTATTTCATTTCTATAAACTTATATGTTTCATTTATTAACAATCATCATGGTAACATCTTTCTCAACCAGAGAAAAACCAATAGTATCAACATCAACAACTCCAATGCCATGAGATTAGAGATAAGGAATCATCCTATTTTTTCATCCAAAATAATTTTATCTATCAAATGTCGGAATTCCTTTAATATTGACAGAATTGGTATTATATATGATAAGGATTCGAAAGAGGATCCTTTCTCTGATACCAATTGAAGGTCCCAAGGTTAAATAGCAACTGAGAGGGGTGGGGTGGGTGAATCAGTTCTTCACTTTTTATACGTTTCAAAACATTAAGAATCATAACACCTACAACCCATTAAGATTTATTTTCTTATCAACCTTTATAAAATACTTATCTATGAAATAATGGTAACAAATGTAAGTAAAAAATTATTTACATGGTTCCACCTCAATGTGAGAACCTACATCCTTTCCATTTCCATGCACGTGGGACTATAGAAATCCACTATAATGAATAAGTGAATAAAACATGTTCCAACTCTCATTAGACACATTCTATCCCCTAATAATAAAGATTATACAAAATCCCATCAGTTTTACATGTTCTATTAACGAATAAATGATCCAAAAAAGAATACAATATTTCTTGAATATAGTCCACAAATGATTATTATAAATACTTTGTCAAATTTGGCTATGTCTGATCATCAAAATATAATAAAGATGATTACAATTTTACATTGTCCAAACACTCAAAGAAACCTTCTTCAATCTCGTGGTAACATTTCAATTTTAATTATACAGTGATCCACCTTTTGTGTGTGTGTCTTAACGTTACAAATGAACAAATGTTCTGAGAAAAAATTTATAGGAAACATTAAAATCAAGTGGGAAAATTGAAATATTTCTTGCTTTCGTAAATCTCAAAAACTCTGCAAATACCCTGCATTTAATGTTTAGTCATTGACTTCATCAATCATCCTTAAATTACATTGTGTTTTATGCAAAGTTGAATTTCAATATTTAATTCTTTAACTCTCCATATCCTTCTCTATATGATAATACTATATCATAGTTCTCATTTTATTAGGAACCTGTTCATTTTTTTCAGTTTTTCTCATAAACATGATTATGAATGTGGTTTAGATTTTCTCAGATAATTTTCTCAGAAAAAAGGTTCATATTAGCTTTCAAAAAAGGTTATAATTTTATTATAAGTCAGTTTTTTATTTTTATAGAATTAAAGTTCCAATTTCTGTAGGATTATGGTTCGGATTTGTACAAAATTCTGCTTCTAATTTGTGCAGAATATAGGTTCTAATTTTTGTAGATTTCTAGTTTTGATTTGATCAATAACCATTTTATGATTTTTAAAGAATTTAGGTTTGGATTTGTGTAAAACATAGGTTTTTATTTGTAAAAAAGTCATGTTTTAATTTATGAATAATTCATGTTCATGTTTGTGCATCATTCAAGTTCTATTTTGTCTAGAATTAAGCAACATTGTTCAAAATCAACATCTATTTTACATCATATCAACTTCTATCTTGAGAAACCTTTTTGTTTCTAATGGATAACAACAAATAACAAAATCTTTGAATCGACAACTTCATCTTCATGTATATCAAAAACATTACTAAAAAGGTATGTTGTAAATATATATAAATCTTTATCAAAACAAAACACCATGAAGGTTTTTCAATTATGTTTATTTTTTTAACTTAATTTCCAAATATTTGTCACTAAATATACTCAACTCACTCCTTTTGTGAGTTTCATCACTATTATTATGACATGGCTTCATTTAATTAATTTAATATATATATATATATAAATATTTTTTTTGGAATAAAACTAGGGAATTCGACAAAATATCAATGAGATCCACCCCATAGTTAGCCACCATTTTTATGTTGGGTATTTAAAATGTATCTTTGAAGGTCCTCATGGAAATGATTATCGAACCCCTTCACATTTGAATCCCCAAGCTATTCATTCAAATCTGAAATCCCTACATGATCCATCCCATGATGCATAATGTACATGGGATCTAGTTATTTAATGATATTTATCATTAAAAATATCAAACACTCATGTTTAAAGCCTAATATATAATAATGTATATTCTTCTAGAACTAATCAAAGATTATCCACAATAACCAAAATTATTTTTGCATTTCTTAATGGAATTCATACCAACTACACCATTATCTCCCCCAAATATTTATGTCCATCAAATTAAATTTCTATTATAAAGATATCATTTACTTAAATTTGTGTAATAATAACCCTTTTTAGACATGAAAAACACCCATCCATGAAATCCTTCGATGTTTTATAAATAATGATTCAACCAAACCATCTAGAGGATCACATAAAAAAATGATTCTATAACACCAAAAAGTAATAGAAATACCTATATATATTAATGACTTCAACACACTCTAAACATAAATGAATTCCTTATGATCACACCACTAAGGGAATATCAATTAATAACATCCCAAATTGATACTTTGTAGTATACCCATAATCAATAACTATATAAGAATAGATTAATATGTACAATAAAGTAGTACCTAATATAAATGTCTAGATGTAATGCTGTATGAACTACGATTTATATATTCAAAAGAAACCTATATGTACATATAGATGGAGTTCTATTTATGTAGCGAATCTATACTAATCATTTTCCATATGATTATATTTCCAAATTACCATATGTGACATCAATTAGATAACACTACACCCGCCTACTCTAATATCAATTATATCATCCATGACCTAAATTACAAGAGGAACCAAAAATTCTTGGATACTACTATATTCTTATCCTTACTTATAAACCCCATGTCTGACCATATCTATTGCTGCCAACAATTCATAGAGTGATGCTTAAATACATCTACATGTTTTTCAAAAACAAATAAGTGAAGTACTTGTTCACTTATTATAATAATCAGGATGAATATATAATTTTTTATACATTAATTACACTTAACTGAGGCCCATAATGTAAGAGGAAGTGAATTGAAGCCTCCTTGATTGCTCTTCCTATCACAACCATGGGAAAAGTATTCATACCCCCACTTCTAATATCCCAATGACCCACTCATATCCTTCAAAAAATAAGTATTATTGCCTAATGATCAACCCTAATTCTAGTACGAAATTATAATTATAACTCTGTTTGTAAACATAGTGAAATTTTCCTAATGAAATATATTCACATAGGATTGAATAAAGTGCATTATGACATCCTATAAATCTTAATACTAGAAATCTCATTACATTCTATAGTATGTGAAAATTATAGTAGATCGACAAAGTGGATAAACAATTCCATCAACATTTATCATATATGTGATATATATAATACTTAGATATGTAAACCCATAGAGTTTATAAGGAAAATTAATGAGGAAGAGTGTCTAAAATAACTTCCATGACAATAACAAATGAAGGTATTCCTGGACAAAAACATCTGACAAGTTCTTTAATAGTTCTCAAGGAAAATATACTACAAGATTCACCCACCTATCATAGGTGTATATCTAGATAGTTAAATATGGTCAATATAGACACTATAAAAAAAATTTCCCCAAATTTACTTATATAGAATAGTGGATATTGAAGTTGGAACTTTCATGTTATGTTTGATATGGGTAACTCATCCCTAGTGAACCACCCCCATATATTGTATGGTTAGAAGAAGCAATTTTCTGACCTAGATATATGTTGATGGAACTAGAATACCTTGTGGATCATGATTTATAGTCTACAATGTAATTCTTGAATCCAACCTCTTCATATTCAGTTAGAAAATTCCATGTTATAATATGAGATTCTTAGAGGATCTATAGACCACGTATAGGGTAATGGTGAAGAAATTCTAAATTAATTTTTTATTAACCCTCTTATTCTAAATTCAAACTTCTATACTTATCATGTATTCATAACATCTATCTTATTCTGAACAATTCCATTTGGATAATGTGGTAAATTAATCTATATTAAAAAAAATTATTTAAATTTTTTTACTAAGGAATAATCAATGCCGTAATTGCATATCGAACCTAGTCCATTATTATCAACCATAATCAAATGTCATAAATTAAAATTGGAGGGTTCTTCATACAACATAAATTGGTCATAATATAATTCATATTCTCTCGGTTAGTGTTACATTGGACGATGGACTACACCTCACAGGACTTCACCTATCAGTGTACCTCAAAACATCATTTAAAGATTCAAACTATAGTCATTGAGTCACATTTACACTAATACATATTGATCAATTTTATATCTAGTAGTCCTCTGAGTGGCGGTTCACTCCCACCTCTCTCATGATCTAGGGTTTCCCTTAAACTTCATTCTAGAGGGTGGAGTCTCATGAATGGATTGAGCATGCTTGGGTGAGGCCTCCCCCTTCCCTCTACCCCTAAATTATATATTTTCTCTCTTATAGGTTGGAATGAGTTGTTATTTGCGACATAGTATAACCGTGTTTAAGCTATGAGGATGGTTGTTTGGTAGGTGTTTTTGGGGTGCCGCTTTCATTAGTGTTTCCTACCCCTCCTTGATGGTTTCTTCTGCTTCTATTGGTTGCAACATTTTGGACACCAGTGATGATCCTTCTACTTTTTATATCTGACCAGATCCATGTTCGGAGTGGCATTTCTAGCTCATATTGGCTTAGATCTCTTTATCGATGATGCTACCTCATCACAATGTTAGGCTGCCAAGTCCTCAGTGATGATGGTTCAACTTCACAATCCTCAGTATGCCTTCCTCTCTTGGTTTTATTATGAGGATATGTTACTGGAGGATGTCTGGAGGATGGGGGTGGGGTTATTTATATTTGGTTTTGGTGACCGAGACATTGGTGGGATGTTGTTGTTTCTATGCCGGTTGATTTTTATTTTTATTTCTGGATGACCAAGATCGACCCTTGTTTGTTGATGAAGATTGATGTTGTGTATGAGATGTAGAAGGTAGAGGAGTGGCTTTGTTCAGTTATCTAGATTGGTGAAAGAGGATGATTATGTGAGGTTGATGAATGTTTTACTTTGTGGAATGTTGTTCATTGTAGTGTCTTCATTGTGGAATTATGGTTTTCATTTAAGGGAATATGCAACTAGTTCGACTACAAGGGGATGTTCCATAAGTGGTTCATAGCTCAGAGGTTTCACCAAGTCATTTATATTCATGGTCAGACATATGAGAGGGTATGGTATTTACATTAGTACTATGCCCATACATCCATGCATGAGACAACTTTCCAAGCATCGATCAGAAGGCGGAAGTTGGTATTTAATGTTTTTATGATGGGTAGTAGCCTTCCATGGTAGTTTTGAATGAGTTGTTTTTTTACCTCGAAGTGACTATCGAGGATTGGTTTTTTTTAAGACATTTATTTCATGTTGGTTTCCCCCTCATCCATTGAAATGAGTTTTAATATAACTATAAGAAATTAATTTTCGTTATATTCATTGGTTCACACAGTGATCTCTCTACACAACCCAAGATATATAGTTTCTATGGAGTCTCACAATATATAAGGAAGTGTGTCTTTGAAATACCTATTTTTAAGTGGATTAAAATATTTATACATGATCTATCTGTATCAATAGATTTAATATTAAAAAAACACAATTAAAGCTTCATCAAATTATTGAATGAATTCATGAATAATCTTCAAGTCATTAATTTTTCATAGCATAAACTCAAATAAAATTAGAAGGAATGGTCAGTTTGTTTTGTTACATGATAAGCTAATTTGATCATAAAACTAAACAAAACCTTATTTAATCCTGGTTCTCGAATTCATTTAAATATACCACAAGATACTAATATTCATTCCTTGTTCATGTTCTATTTATAATGTTATACATCCAGGGATGACACATGATATTTTTTTTCACACATTTTATTTGATACCAAGATGATTTAAACATATTAGTACGATATCCATTTATTCATAATATTCCTCACTATAGGTTACTATTTTTATTGTTTCTTCTATAAGATATTTCTTTAATATATAATATAACACCCTTGTATTCCAATTCTTTATGAAATGTTCATGAACAATATCGTTTCTCTCTCTCTCTTTTGTATTGCTATACTATTCCCATTTTTTATTCAGGAAGAAACATAATTTTCATTGTATTTACATTATACTTCCCAAAATTAAAATGTTAAATGAATGGGGTAGAATCGAACACATGAACTATTCAGATCTAATCAATTTTTATGTTCTCCATTTTCATTTTCAACAATTTCATTGTTAAAATGATAATTATTCCCATATTTTTCTTCTTTGTCTCATTTTTATTATCTTGGAAGAAAATATCTTTGATAATATAAAAATATGGATCAGCATATTATTCCTTAAAATATCTCTACTAAAATCCATATCATTAATATCCACAAATGTAGACAATATACAAAAATAGATCATCTCATATGGAACTCATTCTACAGTGCGAGAATTTCAATAAAATTAGTACAAACATTAATCTCAGATTTATAGGGTATCAACATATCAGAACCTTATTAATATATCACAAAATATCTCATATCATGGATTCAATAATCATCATGAACTCATGATCTATAATGCACACCATAATGATAATTATATTTCAATTTATTCTATATATTATTTATTCTAGAAACTAGTAATTTTATAGTAAGTGCATAAGGGGAATTTGGTTAACTAAACTTAATCTTTTCATATATATACATGAATACAAGAGAAATTCCCATATGTCAGTGTTTCATATATCAAAATATTGAAACACAGTTATCTTATGAAAAAATATATAAAAATATCATTATTTATAATACGTATTATAATTTTTGTAAGATTAATAAATACAATAGGTAATTGGATTTTCTGACTCATAAATATCATATAGGAATAATTTATTAAATTCTTATATGTGGGTTGAATTCCCTTACCTTAATCACTACATATTAAAAGATTCAATTTCATAATTGAATGTTATTACATGAATAAGTCTCTTATTTAAGGGACATTGGATACATGGATTCTAAACCTAGACTAACATTTCTGATTTCCCTCATTTTCAACTGGGGCACTTCTAGTACATCATAAGCCATTATCAAGCACTCATAAACACAACCGAACACTTTTGTGAATCAATTATTTTTTATCAAATACTTTATCCTAATTCCAAAGAAACTTTTATCAATTGAAAAAATCCTCATTGATTTTTTCAATATAATTCACTATATTCATCAAATCATCTTTAATTCATCATTTATTAAATTAGGTTTGTTCATTAATTCCAACCTCCATCATTGATAGGTACACATCAATGGATATTTCAAATATACAAAATATAAATTTATCTATTAGATAGATTTCAACCCTTATAACAACATATATATAAGGATTTATTTATCTTATAGAACTTTATTTCTTACAAAACTTTTATAGACATTGCTAATTCAATATCATTACATTTCATAGACATGAGGATATTTTCCTTTAATCAAGCGATTTGTGGGATGGAAAAATATCATGTTTAGGAGAATAATCAATTGAAGTCAACTCCACTTCTATATCTAGCCTATATGTGGGAAAAATAACATAATTTTTGGGGGTGGATAATCAATGCATCAACATATTATTCATGTATTAATTTACAGACTTTATATAGACAACTTTTTTTAAAAAATAAAATTTAAAAAATAATACATACTCATTCATACCATGCGATCTTGAATATACCCATTTGAAAAGTGTATGATACTCCACCCTTTTAAAATAGTAATGTAATGTTACAATATCTTCTCCGCATTTAATAATTAATATTATATGAAATACTAATTAAAAATTAAGTGGTGGATATTCATTAAATTTCTATCCCTTTAAGAGATACAACAAATTCATATTTGAGATATGGATTTCAAAAATAATCAGTACTCAACTATTACATCTGTTTATAATAATTACCTATCAAAATAGGATCATTTGAATATGAGTGGAATCACATGTTTATTAGTAGAATGTCATCAATCGACAAATTAAAAGCCCAAATGATTAATATTGCTGTGTAAATCATGGGTGATAAATATAGAAAATAATTCTATCTATAATCATACCAATATATGATACCATCATATAATTTTTGTTCTTTAGATATTTAAAAATATATTTTCAGAATTATTCTTGAACCTACACATCACATTAAAATCACATTGAAATGTTTCACATAAAAGTATGTTTTTCATCCAATTTTTTTTGAAAATAACTCATCTATGAAAAATAAAACCAATATAAATGAATAAAAGGTTAAGAGAGTAATTATCAAAGATAAAACATTATTTTTCGTTAAATATGTAATGAATTACTTATTTATATGAAATAAATATACCTCTCGAATATATGATTATTAAAGTTTCATCCCCTTTAGAGATAATACCCATAGAGAATAACATTTCATACCTATAAAATTTATAAAATTTTAGATTATTAGGGAATAATTTTGATCTCTAACATTCTCTCCTACTTGAGAAGGAGGGTAGTGAAAAATTTCTCAACCACTAACATTCAACTTCAGTATTTATCATGGATGATGTTTTTGATTTCTAGGTTATTATTTTATTGGGAAACATGGTTTTATTTAAATTTTCAAATATTTTATTTTCTATATTATTTTCTATTTCATGATCGATATTATAATTTTATATTTATGGAATATTTCTCTAGCCTAATTTCTTCTTCCAAGTGTTTATACCTTCTGATTAGTAGAAAATTTGGCTCATAAAATTGAAACATCTATATTTTGGAACACTTTTTTGTAGCTACAAATATCTGGAATTATTTGTTACTTACCTGTTTTCATTCATGAACAAAATAATTATTTTTTCCTTAGAATTTTTGATTTAATCTCCATATTATCTATAGTGAAATACTCATTGATGTTAATTTTCCTATGATTATTTTTTATTAACATCTATCATTCTTCCATATTTCTCTCATATTTTGTTTTAGCATCAATTGGTTATTTTATATAATCCATGTTGAGAGATCTATCACAATTATATAATAGTTTACATCTATTTTTATCACGACCTAACATAAAATCACATCCAACTTGGCTCCAAAATAGTCCATGACAAGATGTATAGTGTTTTATGGAACCCCACAGGCTAGCGAGAAAAACCTGAAAATTGGAAAAAAACCAGTGGGAAATATTTTCCCATCTTGAAACCTAATATATTGTTTATATTTAAAAGAAATTTAATAAAATAATTTGTATCCAACAACTATAGCAATACTTCTAAGGTAAAAAAGACAAAACTGGGGTATATGTCCATGAATAACACCAATTTAAAATAAACAACCTATATAATACTTATAAAATCATTGAAATATACAAACATATCAAAATCAAAAACCCATGTCCTACTGACATAACCCTTGGTTTCTCACTTTTGTTCCATTCTATTTCTTGAAAAAGATATAACAATTTCTACACAACCCCAATGGAGTGTGTAAAGTTTGAGCTAAACATGCTTAGCATGATCCCATCCATGTGTTCTATAACATCTGTATCATTTATTATAAATATTATTTATTATAGAAAATATGGATGGAAAAAATATACATATATATATAAATCACTTTGAAAAAATTCATTTTTTATTTTCAAAAGCATAGTCCCAATATTGGAGTTTAAAAGATAATTTGAAATAAACCATTATACATTTTAGTAATTAATACGTTACATATCAATTAAAATATAATAATATAAATCTAAAAGTAGAGTCCTTATACATAGTACCTAGAGGTAGAGACATTTTTATTTTATATGCATTAGATAAAAGGAATGAAATCCCAATGAACTAAATACTTCAGTAGACATTATAGAATAGATATATTAATGATTTACATATTAAAATTGAATACCAAAATTATATAATTTTTTAAAAATAACATTATTCCCTCTATCATATTCTTTCATGTCAATCATACTATTATTAAGAGAATTTTGTGAAAATGAAACAAAATAAGGGTGAGCTCAAATTCTCAATAAGGGTAATGTATAATGGAAGAAATCATGAATTAAATAGAATAATCATTATGGAATCATATATAATAGATCAAACATTCCATGTGATAAATTAAATGAGAACTTAGTGCATCCAAATAAAATATCAATTCAAAAATAATTATAGATAACAATAAATATGTAAAAGAAAAATATTGAAAAAACATAGTTTTAAATAAATAACATTAATATGATAGCTGGATAAAGAAGAAATAATATGTCATGAAAAATAACTGAATTCACATTCTATTTAATAAATAAACTAAAAATAGAATTCATCTAGAGATAATATCACTATGAAAATATCATGGATAATAATAAATATTGTAATGTAAATAAATGTAAACACATTCTATTTAATGATTTACATGACTACCATAACTCGGTAAGGTATAATCAATATTGAAAAGTAAATAACTGAAAAAACATGAATTTTAATCAATAAGATGGGAATTAAATGCATCCAGAGAAAATGTCATTTTGAAAATTACATGGATAATAATAGATAAATTAATAATGAATGGAAATATTAATTGTTATATGTCATGTTTCCCATGAACATTATACCTCTACCATCATGATATTCCCCCAAGATAAGTTTAAAACTAATGACTATAAGCTTATTTAACTAAGCAAAGCCAACTGAATTGTCCCTTGACAATACCAATGCATATATGGGGTTATCTAAAATTTGGACCCACCTATTTCTTTCATATAAAAATAATTACTCATATATTTAAAAATGTATTTAATTTATAATCATTTTTCTTTATCATCAAATATCTATATTGAGAGTAACATATATTTTTTAATATTTTTCTTGATTAAAAAAAATAATATATGAAACGTTATTTATAAATTGAATACATTTTTAGAAATACACAAATCCCCAATAAATAATAATGATATTTAGGTGTATTATAATGTCCAATGATCATTGGAAAGTGAATGTATTGCGGTAAAGTTAATAACTACAAAATTATATCAAAAAAGTCAATGTCAATACATTCCTTCGTAAAAATGATCATAAACTATCGGAGAGGAAGAATAGTGATGATATCAATATAATATATAAAAATTAGAGTAAAATTAAAGGGTTATTTTGATAATTTATACAAATAGCATAATTGTATATTTAAAAACAGTCTTAGACAATTCATCCTTCTCATTTTGAAAATCAATTTTTAAAATTAAAAGTTCATAGAACATTTGAAAAATACATTTATTCTTATGTAATAATTGAAACATATAGATAAATATGTAAACAAAATTTAATAGTCATTGTGTCTTAAAATTATTCTCATGTTGATCACATTAAAATAAATATTTTTTTTCACTTCTTCTATTAAATGAAAATGGAAATTTTTTTGAAAACAACATTAATATTTATTTGAGATAATTTTTTAAAATGTAAAAAATGGTAGAATTTTCAATAATAAATCATTTATAAAATTATATAATATTTTTGGAATGATTTTTATAAATCACGGTTTTGAAAGAAAATAGATTTCTAAAGGAATAGAAAAGTGACATCATATTTTAAAAAAACATTTTCTTAGTAATTTTATATACAATAAAGTTGAAAAATAGTAATATTACTAAAAATAATTAATAAATACAGAATAAGAAAATGATAGTGTTTAATAAACATTATTTAAATAATTTAATCATTTCAAATTTTACTATAAACAATTTCAACTAAAATGGGATTTTGAAATAAACCCATGATTTTCTTAATATTGAAGAGATAATTATTTAATGAATATATTATGTGTATGAACATAAAATCCACAAAAACAATTGTAATTAAAATATATTCTAATTAAAATTCATTACACACATAATATTATTATATAAATGATTATGAAGAAGTAATATAACCCATTGAAATGAAATTTATTGGTGATATTCTTAACCACCTGGTAACTCATAAGATAAATGAACATGGATTAAAAAATTCAAATTGAAAAATAAAATAACATGAATTATTATTTAATAACTATATTACATTTCAAAGAGAAAATATATACACAATTAAATATAAAATAGGTGGATGACATTTGAATATGCCTCAATGAAGGGAAATTGAGATAAAATCACTTTCATTATGGTTCATTATCGTTGAAGATGATTTCAGCTCACCGATAGAATTTTTAAAAATGCATTTATCCTATAAAATGACCATATTAATATTTATAATATCATATATAATCCTTTATAACATCTTATCATAGGTTTATTAATGATATTTTCTTATTTTCATTATTTCAGTTGTTAATGGTTTTCTTTTCTCAATCATATTATGTCATGAATGTTCCTGTTTCTATTCATATTATATAGTTTTATCATAACAAGAATAAAAATAACGAAATTATTATAATATTTATTCTTAAATTAAACATTTAAAACTAGTCATTAAATATGATTATGAAAAATTACGTACTTTGCGATCATAGAGTCGGTAGGTCATACGTATGCATGAGTAACATTAATTGTTTCAATGATCTTCATGGAAATAAGGTAATTAATATATTATCATTAAACAAAGATAATAATATCGTATATAATATATAATATCATTAAATATTATATGTAAATATATATCATCCATGTGATGTGGTTATAAAAATATAGTCATATCTTCTCGGGAAGGCGGTACCCCACACGTACTCGAACAATGTTATCATGATTCATTTAGTGAAATGGTAGGAAATAAAATTATATATTTTTTCTTTTTAGATTGAATAATATGAAATGAATATAATAATTATGAACTTTATATCACAGAAATCATTTACATTATCCTTAGTACCTTTCATGTTAATCATTAGAAGAAAACGATTCACGTCACCCCACAGGGTAGTAATTAGTCGTACACTTGAGTGGCATCATCATTGTATGGAACTGACATTAAAACATTACATAATCTTGAATTTTATACAATACCATACATTATTACACATTAAGGATGTTTTGGGTTTATATTTTTAAATAATTATGATATATTACATACATGACATACTACATTCATATAAGAGGATACTATGAAAACAATAGCCATTTTTTCAAAATAGAAAACATTAAAATAGAAACAATGATTTCTTTAACAAGACTCCATAAAAAACATCGCAACTCCCTTATTTACCTTTCCTATCCATATATCATGTAAAAATAATTTTAATAACTTGAGATGAGTATAAAGCTCATTAAGGGATATAATGAAAGAAAGCATTAGTCATGTGATAACATAAAAACCAATAAATCCCATAATCATAAAATCTCATATGTATATGGGCATCATGTAGTTTATCTGGGACATATTTACCATATCACTCTTACATTCACCTGTACACATGGAATAAACTTTTGTTCAACTTATATCTATGGAGTACCCAATGCGTTAAAGAGCTATAATGGGGCTCACCTGTCATATCTTGAGCTATAATGGGATCAACCCAACTTAACTCAAGATATAATGGGATCATCCCAACATATGTTGAGCTGTAATGGGATTATTCCAACATATATAATTTACAAGTAACATATCATTGTAAAAAAGTATCTTAAAATTAGTTAAACTACTATTTTCATATAGATATAAAATCCTTTTGAAATTTATTAAAGAGGGTTTTAAAAGAATTTTTAAATTAAAAGTCCATTAAAATATAAATTGAGTGATAATTAATATATTAGAATGAATTTGTTTATACACTGTAAATAGACATAGTGAAACATAATATAAACAAATAATCATCACACCAATATTATTAATTCAACATCATTAATAAATAAGAATCTTAAACCAAAGAATGTAAATAGGGTTAAGAATTCACTTACCTCGGGTTCTTCATACTTAAAATATGTTTAAACCTCTTGTAAAATGGTTTAAATAGTTTTATTAATATCATAAAAAACATATTCATGTTTATAACACAATATATGATCATTTCATAACATCATATCACCCTTAAATTATTAGTATTTTTTCCTTCAATTGTTTTGTGTGATTTCATTACTCGTTTTCCATGATCGGCTTAGGATAAATGTTCTTATCGATTGGAAGTGAAACTCATGAATTGGGATGAAATATTAGCAACATATTTCCATAACCATAAATTATACCATTTATCATTTTGAACTTGAAAATATGATGATTCATATGTTAAAACATAAATGATTATTGTTTTGATCAATTTAGTGGTTCATTGATAATAACAACCTCTTTTTGTTTTATAAATTAAAACCATGTGTTCAAAAGAATTATAAAACCATGGATGATGTATAGTACATAAATTATAACCTAGTTCAACCATAAAATTTGTTTAATTACTAGACCTTAAATAATTAATATTAATTGAAATAACATCGTCCACGATGTCAGTAATTCGACACATCACTGACAATGCTTTTATTTTTTGAATAAGTGGGAGAGGAGAGGAATAATTATGATGAATTTTACATGAAAATGAGGACAACCAAAATAAAAAATATTTATAGATATTTCATGCCTCTTAGATAAGAGGAGAGGAATATACTATAAAAGAAATGGAAAGTAAAGGAAAACACACGAAAAGGTATATGATTTCTTATATCTTGATCTCTTCTCCTTGAGATCCTCCTTATGGATGCTCATTTTGATCTTTTGGTGAGACCATTATGTCTGGGACGTGGAAAAATAGATTGGAGAGATAATTTGGTAGAAATTAGACAATTCTCAAGGCCTGAGAGGTGTGGGAGGAAGATGGTAATGAGGGTGGTATTATGCAGTAAATCAAGTATTTATAATTTAGCATATTTTATTGTTTTTACTATTCATAAAAATTCTAGACATTTGGAAAATTACCAAAATTTCACCTAAACTATTTTTTGATGTGTAAAATTAAAAAATGAAGTCCATTTTTTTTAAATAATTTTCTAAATATTATTAATTAAAAATTTAAAAAAGTTATACATAATTCAAAAATAAAAAATTTGAAATCTATAACTACTTTTATATCAAATTGAAAAATTAATCGAGATGTCGTTATCTTAAATCCATAGAAAATAAAATAATAATAAAATTTACTATACATTAGGTTCATATTACTATTCAAAATGGTATGTTACGATTCACAAAAAATTAATTTGGTTCTATTAGACTCCAAATAACTTAAGAAGCCCAATTGTATATGACCATTTTTTGAAATTCAAAACATAGAAGTGGGGAAATTATGTTTAAAGGAATGTCATAAATATCTACATAAAATAAAGTTTCATGCATTTAATTTATTATTTTTACAACCATGGGGTGTTACATTATCACCACCTTCTATTAATTGTACCCTAACAATTTTATTTACTTATTAAACAATTGAGGGTACCTTTCCCTTCGAGCATTTTTGGATTCTCATTTTTCTTCTTCAACTATGTGTTTTCTCCACAAAACCTTTACCTGGTGGATTACCTTATTCTGAAATACCTATTCCCTTTGATCACGAATATGAATTGTTTCTCTTCATAATAAAGGTTCTCATCCAACTGAACTTCTTTGGGACTCAAGACATGTGATGAATTTTACACATACATTCTCAACGTCGAATAAGGAAATACATTATGTACCTAAGATAAAATTAGAGGAAAATATAAACAGTATAAAACTTTTCAAACATTCTCAAAAATTTCAAAAGGACCGATAGATCACGAACATAGCATTCCTTTCATACCAAAACACATCAAACTTTTACAAGGAGATATTTTAAGGAAAACATGGTAACCTACCTCAAAGTAGAAGTCTTTCCTTCTATTACATACATAATGTTTCCTCCTACTCTGAGCTATCCTCATGTGCTGCTGTATCATCTTCACTTTCTTCACCGCATACATTACTAATTCTGGCCCCATCAACTTCCTTTCCATGTATTCATCCAAAAAATCTCGAGTTGACACCGCTTCTCAAACAACACCTCAAAAGGTTCTATATGAATACTACAATGAAAACTATAATTATAAGAAAACTCAAATAAAGAAATATGTTGATCCCAACTTCCTTGGTAGTTTATTGAACATAATCGATTCATATTTTCCATGGTCTGAATCATTCGTTCTGACTTCCCATA
This sequence comes from Viscum album, assembly GCA_963277665.1. Lineage (NCBI taxonomy): Eukaryota > Viridiplantae > Streptophyta > Magnoliopsida > Santalales > Viscaceae > Viscum > Viscum album. The sequence goes on from OY728119.1 coordinate 1,293,964,559, forward strand.
TGATTGAGGATGAAAATATGCACTGATATTTAATTCTGTTCCCAATGGTTTCTAAAGCCCCTTATAAAAGATAGATGTGAACCTAGGATCTTGATCAGATTTAATGGATATATTTACTCCATGTAACCTTAGAATATCATTGAGGTATAGATAAGAAAGATTATTCAACAACATTATATATTGAATAGATAGAAAATGTGTATATTTTTCCAGCTGATAAATAATATCCCAAATCACATTGTTACCCAGAGAAGTCTTAGGCAGTCCCACCATGAAGCATGTGGATATATTACCCAATTTCTACTCTAGAACTATAAAAGGCTGAAGAATCCCCTTTGGTAACTTCTGAACCGTTTTAAACAGTTTACATATCAAACATTTCAAGTTAAAATCAGTTATATCCCTTTTCTTTCAATACCACAACTAAAAATCCCAAAAGTCCCTATACATCTTAGTACTTCTAGGATGAAATGAAAATGGAGAAATATTACCTTTACACAAAAAATATTTATTTAACTGGGAATCATAATGCTCAGAAAACCTTTTTACAAATATTATAACACAATCCTTATCATGGTTAAATTTTAGAAACTTGCATATTTTAAATAATTCTAATTTTTTCTGTAGCTCATGGTATTGATTCTGTGAATTCTTAATTATGTCTGATAACAATAAATGTACTGAAACCTAAATCAAAACAGATGTATTCCTTTAACTGGAAACTTCTAAGACAAAATTTATCAAATCATTAATTAATGGATCGTGTTCTAAACGTTATATGTTTAATGATGCATGATGATTTCAACTCAAGTCATCTATCACATTGTTTTCTTTTCCAGTATAGTAATTGGTTATGAAATAATAATACATTATCAGTTTAATCCATCTTCTATACCATAGGTTTAATTCATTTTGAGTGATTATATACTGAAAACTTTTATGGTGAGTATATATTTGACATTTGGTTCTGTATAAATGGTTCCTGCAAATTTTAAAAGAAAAACCCAAAGCATTTAATTTAATATAATGTGTGGGATAATATAACTCATAAGGTTTTAGTATTTTTGAAACATAAAAAATTACTCAATCATTCTCCATCAGAACATTACAATGTCCCTTCAATGAAGCATCACTATAGATGTCAAACTCACCATTTTGGGAAGGCAAGGCCAAGACTGTAGCATTATCCAATATCTTCTCTAGTTCGAAAAAACAAACATCAAATTATTCTATCCAAACAAATTTAATTATTTTTTGGGTTAAAAATGTTAGCAGGCTAGATAACATTGCAATGTTTTTAACAAATCTCCAGTAACAACCTGATAATCCAAGAAAACATTGAATCTCTATAACATTTGTAGGTCTTTTCCATTCATCAACCAATTTTTTTAGGTAGGATCAAATATTATTAAATACGTATTTATAATATGCATATGAAAAGAAATAAGTAGAAACCAAAAATCACAGTTAATGAATTTTCCATAATATATTTTTAATTTTTAGGTTTCCAAAAAAGCCATTTGATATTTTCCATTATCCTCTTTAATTCTAGAATATACCTGAATTTCATTAATAAACATAACACAAGAATTATTGAATAAATCATGAAATATTATATTCATATGATCCATTAATATATTATGTTTATTAGTTATCCCAAAAGGCATAACTACATATTCATAATGACTATATCTAGTACAAAACACAATTTTTGGGATTTCCTCATCCTTTACTTTCAACTGATGGTTCCTCGACATTAGGTCAACCATTGAAAAATATTACATTCCCTGTAGATAATCAAATGAATCATTAATATGAGGAAAATGAATCATTTTTTAATTGAAATGTTATTCTAGGATTTATAATTCATAAAAACTCTCATTAAAATGATCTTTTTCATAACAAACGAGACCGGAGCTCCCTATGGTGAAGTTCTAGGTCAGATGGAGCCTTTAAATAATAATTCATGCAACTGAAATTTTAATTATAGAAGTTCCATTTGGGATATTCGGTATAGAGGTTTGAAAATTATCTTATCATTAGGAACTAAGAAAATTTTAAATTCAACCTCTTGATTAGGAATAACACCATGATAATAATTAGAAAAACCATCAATGTATTCATTTACCACTGTTACATCATTAATCATGATAGTTCCCTTATCTTAAAAAATATGAGCAATATAACCTTCATTTCCATCCATTATCAGTTGTTTAGCCTTCAGATATGTTAATAATGTTATGGGATCGATCTTGGACACAAATTCAAATTCATTCTAGAAAATATTTTTTCTCTACAATCTATCATAGCCTGAAAAAAATAAATCCAGTCTATACCCAGAATAACATCAAAATTTACTAGAGGAAAAATAATAAGGTTTGTAGGTAGACACTTTCCACATACAAGGATATGAATATTCTTATAATTTATTTTTTCACAATATTTCATCCAGGTGTTTTTAAAATGAGACATGGTTTCATTTTATGTGGTTGAAATCCCAATTTTTAAGAAACTCTCTCAGAAATGAATGAATGTGTTGACCCAGAATCAAACAACACATTTGAGAAATATGTAAAAACAAGAAATGTAACTGATAATACCTCATTTTATGGATCAAAATCTTCTGATGTGGTTGAAAATGATTTTACCAAACCCATCATATTCTAATCTTGCTGATTCCCTACTTGAGTAACTAGCTTCAGACAAACATTATCAAAATGACTGAAATCATTATAGTTAAATCATATCACCATCGACATCTCATTAATTTTTGGATCATTTTACTTGAACACACTATTCATGTTTCCAACCATTCGATATCATTGTCATTTCCCTAGAATTTATAATAAATTTACTAGGATACTTTTTACCACATTTTTCACAAGAAGGTAAATTCATTTTCTTACCTCTGTACTTCTTCGACAAGTTATTCCCCATTTCTTTCCAACTTGACCGATTTTAATTCTTGTCATCACAAGGAATAAATGTGTCAGTAAACTCCATCTCAACTTTTTTTAATTACAATGAACAAGCTTCTAATAGTTTTTAAACTCTCGTAAAGACAAATATCTTCGTAAAAATAGTTTCAAACCATAGTAAAATCTATTAATTATAATTTCAAAGTACTGAGAAAAATCTGGTACATACTTTCCTAGTCTTTTATGATTGGATTCATATGTTTCCATAGAATCATCATCCTTCTACTTTAGTTCCCATAATTGTTTCTCCATTCTGATTCAAACTATTTTGGGAAAATATTTTTCCAGAAAATGACTCATAAAATCATCCCATTCATGACTATTATGATCATCTCTTTCTATTTTATTCTTAGACAGAGACCAACATTGAACAACTTCACCTTCCAAATGATAAATTTATGGTATTACCTTTTGGTGTTCTGAACATCCCATGATATCAAATATCTTTTCTAGAGAATTGATCCATCCTTCTACTATCACTGGATCTGCAGTTCCACTGAATACATGAGGTTGTTTCCTCATAAAATGCTCCAAAAAATGCATGTTTTTTAATGGTAGATAATGTTCCACTATAGAATGGATACAACACCATTTATTTCATGAGTCTAATGACCAATTTCTGTCACAAACATCTCAGTTTCAGTTCCCCCCATTTTGGGCTGTAGATTCGGACAGACATCAGCCTCTTTGTGCCTTACTACTTCAGCATCCTTGTTTCTTCTATAGAAAACCATTCTGAAAAAACATATCATAGTTGAAGAAACATGGAGTTCATTAAATTATATAACCTTTCAAATAAATTATAGAGTAAAAAGCATTTATGACATAATTTTAATATCATCCCAACCATTAGTTATCTAATCCGTCCTCTGATACAGACTATAAGGACATGACCTTAAAACATTACTTAATATCGAATTTTAGACAAGACCATAAATTATTAAACAATGAATATCTTTTGTGGTTTATTTTTTTAATGATTTAGTATATAATACATACATGACATACCACATTCGTACAAGAGGATACTACTAAAACATTATTCATTTTTTTCAAAATATAAAAATATAAAAAATAAAACAAGATTTCAATAACAACAATTCAAATAAATCATCAAGACTCCATTATTCATCTTAAACATTCTTATATCATGTGAAAAACTTTTAAAAAAATTGTATGAGTATAAATATTTGTAAGGGATATAAATAAAGAAAGCGCTAGTCTAGTGATAACATAAAAACCAATAAAACCCATAATCTTAAAAACTCATATGCAAAGAGACATAATGTAGTTACCATGTGAAATATCTACAATATCACTCTTACATTATACATTACACATGGAATAACCTTGTGGTCAACTTCCATCTCTATAGTACCCAATGCATTGGAGATCTATAATGGGGATCTGCCGTCATATCTTGTGATTTAATGGGCTCAACCCAACATATCTTGTGTTCGAATGTGATCAAACCAAAATATATTGATCTATAATGGGATCATCCCAAAATAAATAATTTCCAAGGAACATATCATAGTAATAATTTATATTCAAATCAAGAGAAACTACTAATTACATATATATATATATTAAAAATCCTTTTAAATTTTATTAAAGAGTGTTTTAAAAGTATTTTTAAAGGAACATCCCTTTAAATATAAATGGATTGAGAATTAATAGAATAGAATGGATATGTTTATATACTATAAATAGACATAGTGAAACATTACATATACAAAAATTCATCACACCAATATGATTAATTCCACGTAATGAATAAAGAAGATGATTAACCCAATGATCAGAAATTGTGTAAAGAATTCCCTTACCTCAGGTTCTTCTTAATTAAAATTTGTATAAACATCATGTATAATGGTTAAAATATTGTTATTAATATCTTAAAAAATATCATTATTATTACACAATATATGATAATTTCATAACATCATTTCACCCTTCAATTATTAGTATTTTTTTTCTTCCATTGTTTTGGTTGATTTATTTACATGTTTTCCATTATAGGTTCATGATTGATGTTCTTATCGGTTGGAAGTGAAACTATAGAATTTCAATGGAATAGTTGTTACATATTTATAAAACCATAAATTATACAATTTATTATTCTGAATTATTAAATTATAATGATTCCTAAGTTAAAACATTTCGTTTAAATCATTTTAGTTGTTCATTGATAATAACTTTCTCATTTTGTTTTATAAATTAAAACCATGTGTAAAAAAGAATTATATAACCAAGGAAGATTCATAGTACATATATTATAACCTAGATCGAACATAAAAATGGATTCATGATCAGACATGAAAGAATTAATGAAAATTGAAATCACATCGTCCACGATGATGGTAATTGGAAACGTCACAGAAAATGTTTTTATTCCTTGAATAAGAGGGAGTGGAGAAGAAAAATGATGATGAATTTTCCATGAACATGATAAAATCCAGAATATAATATATTTCTATAAATATCATGACTCTTATAAAAGTTTAGAGGATGATACTATAAAAGAAAATGAATTGAAAGGAAAACACATGTAAAAGAAGAGGATTTCATACCTCTTGATCTCTTCTCACTACGGGAAAAAAGGGTTTTTGTGACGGGTTATTTGCGATGGGAATAAATCCCGTCGCATATAAACTTATTTGCGACGGGGGTATTTTCCCGCCGCAAATAACCACTTATTTGCGACAGGGAAATCTCACCCGTCGCAAAAGGCTTGGCGCGCAAAGCGCGCCAAACCGCGGGAAAGTCATTTGCGACGGGAATATACCCCGTCGCAAATACCCGGCAGCGGTAAAAACTATTTGCGACGGTAATATACCCCCCGTTGCAAATAGTATGTCGGCAGGTTAATATTTGCGACGGGACCTGTCGCAAATAACTATTTAACCGTTGACCGTGATAAATTCGGGCTCAAGTATTTGCGACGGGACCCGTCGCAAATAATCTAACCTATAAATACCCCCACCCATTTTTTCCATTCATTCTCAACTTCTCTCAAAACTCTATTTTTAGAGTTCACAGTTTCTTAAGTTTAATTTTTATTTCCAGATTTGATATTGAGGTCTTCAACAATTATCGGAGATCAACCTCAGATCAATTTTAAAGGTAATTATTTTCTTTTTAATTTAATATTTAATTTAAATTTTTTATTAGTTTTATTTATTTTTAATTAGTTGTAATTTAATTGTGTTTATATTGTTTTGTTATTTAATAAATTTAAATTATTAGTATAAATTGTTCATAGTTAATGGTAATTAGTAGTAATTAGAAATGATTAAAAATAAATAGGAATAAACCTCCCCCATGAGCACATTAACCTTTACAACTAAGCCATTTCATTTTTTTATACATTTAATGATCTATCTATATATATATAGTTATATTTATTTTTATATTAATATAGATTTATACTAATATAAATATATTTGGTTATATAAATATATATTTATTTATTTATTCGTATATTAATTTATATTTATTATATATATATATATATATATGTAGTTATAAGTTTTTATTCGTATATTTATTTGTATATTAATTAATATATATTTATAAGCTTAGTTTTAAATAAATTTATAAAATATGGGCTTTTATGTATATGTATAAATAAATAAATAAATACAAATATACAATAGATACACACACACACACACACACACACACATATATATATGTATAGTTATGAATGAATACATAGGAATGAGGGGGTGAAAATCCACCGAAAATGTTAAAACGGCTATAACTTCCAATCCGTAAGTCTGTTACAACTCCACAACCAGTCAAATAGAAGAACATGAAACGATCTTCGATATGATATGCGGTACAGGCCAAACAGACATCTGGATCGGATGTTATAGCCATTTGAATGTTTAAATGACCATAACTTCTAATCCAGAAGTCTGTTTCAGCTCTACAATTAGTCAAATCGAAGAACATGAAACGATCTTCGATATGATATCTGGTAGAGGTTTATCGTACATCGGGAGCAGAATTTATAGTTGTTTAAACGGTGACAAATCGGGGTACCCCGACTAAAAACTCAGTTTTGGAGGACCTCTGGGCCTTTTTTGGCTTTGAAACAACCTTGGACGGGTTCCACCGGTCCATAGCGCTGTAGAGCTCGTCGCAGGCTTCGATTTGATATGCTGTGGAGCTCAAACGGAGTCCCGGATCAAAAGTTATGGCCGTTTGAAGTTTGGGTTTCATTTTTAACTTAATTTCCATCTTTCATTAATTTTTTTATTTTTTTAATATTCAAAGAGTTATTAAATGACTATTAACTGATAAAAATTACATAATTACTAATTTAAAATATTTTTTAATTTATTTTATAAGCCTCTTTTACTGAACATCTTATACATTCATATTTGATTATCATTGTTCCTTTCTAAAACATATTTAAAAAATAAATATTATATTTATATCAATATAAATAGGTTTATTGATTTATATAATAATAAATAAATTTTTAAATTTGTTTATAAATTTTTTAATTATTATTTGCGACGGGAATATATTCTCGTCGCAAATACCCACTTCGAAGCAACCATTTGAAACAGGAAATTGACCCGTTGCAAATACTTTTTGCGACGGGCCCGTCGCAAAAGATTTAAAAAAAAAACAGAAACCTATTTGCGACGGGCCCGTCGCAAAAAAAATTAGTTGCGACGGTGTTTTCTGCAACGGGCGATTTGCGACGGGGCCCCGTCGCAAAAGGCTATTTGCAACGGGATCCCGTCGCAAATATCTATATTTCCCGTAGTGTCTCTTTGAGATCCTCCTTAAGGCCTCTGATTTTGGCCTTTTGGTGAGACCAGAAGGTCAATGATGTGAGGAAGGATGTTGGGGAGGGAATTTTGCAGAACATAGGCAATTATCAAGAATTGAGAGGCGTGGGAGGATGAGGGGAATGACAGTGGTATTTATAATGGAGGAGAGAGGGTATTTTTCATTATTTTAATCATTATTATAATATTCTTCTCAAGATTATGAATAGTACCAATTAATGTGACCCAAAATAGTAATAATGGAATGTATGTTTGAACCAAGTGGTTGTACATCATTCATGAATTTCTTATGATGTAGTAAATCAAGTATTTAGCATTTATTGTATTTTATTATTCATAAAAAATTCTAGAATCTCAAAATATTACAAAAAAATCACCCTGACCATTTCATGAAAAGTAGAATTTAAAAATGAACTACATTTTTTAACAATAATTTTCTAAAAATTATTAATTTAATTTTTAAAGAAATTCATACTTAATTCCAAAATTATCAATTTCAAATCTATAACTTTTATATCACGTTGATAATTCAACCAAAATTACATTATCATAAAACATAATGGAAATAAAAAAAATACAATTTACAATTCATTATGTTCATATTACTGTACATATTACTTTTCATAAGGGTATGTTACTATTAACTAAAAATTAATTTGGTTCTATTAGACTCCAAAGAACATACTGAACACAATTAAAGATGACGTTTTTTAAAAATTCTAAATATAGAATTGGAAAAATTATGCATAATGGGTAATCATAAATATATACATAAAACAACATTTCATGCATTTCATTTTTTTTAAATCTTAGGGTGTTACTATCATATACTATTTGAAATCGAACAAAAAGAAGCATATATAGTATAATTACTCAATATGAATAACTATGTTATAAATATCATATATATATATATATAATGTGTATCCATCATTACACACAACCTTGAGAGGTATAATGAAAAACAAATGACATTAGTTCATGATGTGGTGGCCCCACGTACACAATGATTATGATTTCATAACCAATATGAAAGAAGTGGGGATGTTTATAGGTCATGTACATATTATAAAATCTCCTAGTATATTTAATATATTGAGTTTATTATATGACCAAGTTTTAACAAGGAATGAATTTGGCAGAGAATTAAATAATACAAAGACTCCCATTGAAAATCATTACCTCTTCTTTGGGTATGCTCTTTAGGGTTAAATAAAAACCTTTCCAAGGTTATGATTAACAAAAAAATAAGTCCTTTAAGATTAGAGGAGGGAAGTTGGGAAGTTATTAAGTTAGGTAATGCTTAATCAAAAAGGGTTTGATGGTGTTAATAATATATGATTGAGAGTATCCTTTTATAAGTTAGGTGAGTGGCACATGTTTAATGTTTTTGAGAATACTAAATCATAACCATGCTTTTATAATTAAAACATTCCCCAAAATGTTATATTCTAGAGCCTTGATGAGATAATTTATAATTAGGGATGTGAAATGGGATTTGGATAAGTTGTTAGGTCAATTGTAACTCATATATTCATCGTTCAACCATATAAAAATACATTTTTACCTTAATCACTATAATTAATGTTTATTATTTTCACTATTAATATTGGTAAAATAATATTTTCAAATTATTATCAAAAATTTTATTATTGTAAATATTCTATGACATTTTCCAAATTCTATTGATTGAAATGGAAAATTTTAATTTAAAATCCATCATGTAGATGTGCCAAGAAAGCGATTTTATAAATAGAAAATGATTAAATTGTTTCCACAAATTTTATATAAAAATTCATCATGGAAACTATTTAAATGATTTTTTTTTAATTTATGTTGAAATTAAAAAAAATTATATTATAAAATTATTAAATATAATATAACATCTTAAATTATTTAATGAAAAAGGATAGTTTTAAATTAAATATGTTACTTTTCAATATTCATCAAAAAATGAAGTATTTTAGAAAATTCATAAAAATTCATCCCAAGGTGATTTTTATATTATAATTTAAAAACATAAGTTAATTTTATAAAATAAATTTAATAAATATTTTAAATATGAAGAAAAAATTATGTGTCAAAAGAAAAACTAACAGATTTTTAGAAAAATAGTATTTTTTGGAAAACTATTATTTCATTTTCAAATCATTCTTATTTAATTTTGATTCAATAGATATACATTTATATAATTTTATAGATGTGTAAAAAATATTTTTCTTTTTCAGAATTTACTTTTTACATTCAATACCCCTTGATTTAATGGCCATCTAATAAAGGTATAATATCTTTTGGTTCATTTAGGCTCAATGTTGCTTGTTCTGCAAGCTATAGAAGAGATTCAAAGTAATGAAATATATGACATAGGTTTCTAGACATGGTGATTAATTTTAAATAAACTATTGAATAAAATGTTCATATTTCATAATTTTGGCATGTTACACTTTTCCCAGCTTAAATAACTTGTGTCCTTATAATTTAAACAGGATATCTGTAATCATGGGTTTTTTATTTTGAAAATTGTTTTGTTGAAAACCCACATATTTAAAGGGATTCATATGATATAATATTAATAATAGAGATATGGAAGTATAAATTTCATATGGAAAAACAAATAACTTGGTTTCTAAGTAGGATAAAATTGGTGGCATCAGAATATATGTACATGTAAGAAAATAATAAATAATTATAGATATATACTGAAGATAGTTATCATGATCAAGTGAATGGTTGAAAAAAATATTAAGGTCCTCAAATCCATAAATATATAATAATTTAGAAGACTATATTATTCATCGTATATGGACATAATGGGATTAAATTTTTGTTTCAGGATCATAATCATGAGTTTTTCTTAATTATTTTACTTTCTACGAATATAAAGAAATTTACAATATATATTTATATTTTACAAGAACTATTTCATACTTTAGTTATTATTTGAAAAATTTACAAATCATATCTTACTCTAATAAAAGGAAAAAAATTATTATTAATGCTTAAATCAGAAAATGTCATTGTGATATATCTTAATCTTCATAAAGAAAAAAAATTCAATCTTTCTCTAACTGTTTTCTAATTCCAATATGGTTAGAACAAATTATCCAATATAATACATTAATATCTAAAATTAAAATATAACACCATGAGCTCAACATTAGTATTTATTTATAATTTTATTAACAAATTACATATTAGCTAGTATATCACATAGTCCAATGGTTGACATTAATCTCTAATCACCTTTTAGTCATGGGTTCAAACCCCATAGACATGTCGAACACGAAAGGTTTCAACCCAGAACATGATGTGTAATTTTTTAATAATCTATTAATATAATAATTATAATACTCCAGAAAAATATTATGGACATCCTTGAAATAAATTTAAATATAAAATAACATTTTTCTAATGTTTTTAATACAACAATTTTTTTACAATGTCTATGAATCTTGTTTGACTATTATTAAAATGTCACTAATGATCATATTAACCATATAGGTTTTGAATACCTATAATATTATGTTTTTAAAATTTATTTTCATTATTACAGAAATTAATTTTCAACTAAAAAATATCCTTCCTGCAAATTTATCCCATGATATCCTTAATCTTGGTATACTCCCATCATATAAGACCCATGTAGTGGTTTTTATGACTTTGACCCTATAGGCGCCAAAAATATTCGAAGAAAGGAGAGAAGAAAAAGAGGCCCTGCACCCTGCCTTGTGAAGCACCGACGTGTAGCCCCCCCCCCCCCCCCCGAGGAATGCGGCCACCGCGAAGCACCAGAGGTGGTAACGCTCCGCGAATGCCCAGACGTTCGCGAACCCACTGGAGAGCACCAGAGGCGGCAACGCTCTACAAACGCCCTGATGTTCACGAACCCGCCGCGGAGCATAAGAGGAAGTACCTCTCTACGAATCCAGTTGACGTTTGCGATCCGTCGCAAAGCAACTGAATCCCCCTTCGCACCGCGTGAGCTCTGCTTCGCGTCGCCCCTTGCCTATAAATACCAATCTCCCCCCTGAGCTCTGAGGATAGACAATCTGACCTTTTGGATTCTCAACTCCCAAATCTCAAAGCATTCTTCGCTCTAGGAATCATGAGCTATGTGAGATATTTTTTCTTTTTGAGTGGCCTTCGTCTTGTCTCTTTTTGATCCCATATTCTGAGAGGGATGCCCTTTGTGAAGCCTAAGGGTATTCGTGAAGGAAAGGTATCCCCAAGGGGACCCTGGCAGTCGTGGAGCGTTTATGATTCGGGAAACACCCACCCTGTACACATGATCCAAATGCCAAGGCAGGGTCACTGCACTTCGCGAAGCAAACCGTTTCACAGCTTGTTGCTTCGTGAGGCACCTCTGCGTCACGAGGTAGTGCTTCGTGAACACCCTTCCAATTCACTAAGCAGCTACCACTCACAATTGTGCCCCATGATAAGGACATGGAACTCCACTTCACAAATCACACCCCTTCACAAGTGCCCTCCACTACGCAAAGCAACCAAGCTCCGCAAGGCCCCTTCCTGTGGACCCCTCTGTTCAATAATTCCTCTTCCCGTGCAACCCTCCAGGTTTGCACGATGTGATTTGAAAGTCCCCTAGACGACACTAACCGTATCATTGCTTCACCTAATTCTTCTACGCATAGTCATGCTAACGACTATTACTTCTTCACATAGCAACGCTAACGTGGACCCCTCGCTGGTTCACTCTGCGACCCTCATTTTGCACAGAATTGTTGGTACCTTCCCTCCCACAAGGAGCAGAGGGTACCAGTTATGTAATTCATAGGGGTGTGGAGTAATACAACCTCATCTGAGATACAGGACATTAAACTGCCAAGAACCTCATCCTCAACACATGAAGTTAAACTGTGATCTGACCCTGTGCCTCGCAAGCAGGGTCCCCTGGCTCGGACATTCATTATGCCCAATTGTCTCAATGGTGATGGGATCACACCATCACAAGAGATGATATCCTCTTTATCGGAGTGGCGTTTTTCCACGGGGAAGGGAGGACATCATGGGGTAAGTCCCCCCTATCCCCTCTTGTGGAAGGTAGCACCCGTGGACCTCCGTACTTCCCCACCACCAAGACTTACGGAGGGCGTGATAGGGAATGATGAACCCCATTTCTTCGGTCCCAAATCCTATCCCTCAGCTCTTTGTCGCTCATGGGACTCCATCTTGGAGTATGTCCGGACACCATGGGCCGCCTAATGCATAATCCCATCTTCGCTTCTCACAGACGCACCCTTCGTGACGCGATCTTCTGGTCTATGCTGCCTCTTGTTTCTCACACCGAGCAGGACTCACATGGGCTTAGAATAAGCATTGTCCATGACAATACCCCATCCAGCATGATGTTGAACTGTATGCCCCTGTCCAGCATGATGTTAAACTGTCTGTTGTCTCATATGACATTAAATTGTACGTCCATTTGAACTACGAGGTATTTGATCCATGTCAAGGCATGGTACGTAGGAAGACTCCATGAGGTTCAATCCCACCGCCTGTCGTTTATTCACGTCATGGTTTACCCTCATCCCACATGACGTTAAACTGCATTCCAATCCAGCGGTAAGCCATTGTGACTATCCGGAACTACGTGGACTTTGATCTATGCTAAGGCATGTTACGTAGGATGCCTCATGATGTTCAAGCCCATCACCAGTGGACCCCCGGGTTCACCTTCACGTCGGTTCGCCGAGGAAGCCCTTTGAACTAAGAGGTCTTTGATCCCAGTCAAGGCATAGTATGCAGGAAGCCTCCATAAGGTTCAATCCTGTCAACCATCAGACCAAGGTCCACCTTCAGGTCATTTCACCGACACTCCCACCTCCCGAACTACGTGGACATTGATCCATGCCAAGGCATGGTACGTAAGAAGCCTCTCTGAGGTTTGAGCCCTTCACCCATCAGACCAAGTTCCTTCTTCCCGTCATTTCGCCAAAACCCACATCCTCTTTGAACTATGAAGACTTTGATCCATGTCATGGTATGGTCCGTATGAAACCTCGTGAGGCTCAAGCCCACCATCCACCTGGGACTTTGTCCTCATTCACGTTAGTTCGCTGACATACCCCCATCCCGCATGACGTTAAACTGCATCCCAATCCAGTGTTAAGCCGTTGTGACCCTGCCATCCCGTTGTTCTGACACCCCTTCTTGTCAGTTTAACAGCTCCTTTTCAATCCTGAACTACGTAGCCTTTGATCCATGTCAAGGCACGGTACGTGGGAAGCCCGCGAGGTTCAAGGCCACCACCTGGTCGTTCCGTCCCCATTCACGTCCGTTCTCCCACCATATTGGGCAGCCTAGAGTGTAAGCCCTACACATCCAATCTGAACTACGAGGACTTTTATTCCCTTCCACGGGGATACGTAGAAAGTCTCTTTGAGACTAAATCCCATCACCACCATCATCTCCACGCCAACTCCATTTCATTCCCCCTCCAATCCGTGTAGCTTTCCATCTCCCATCCTGATTCTCATTTGGGCTGCTACATCCCAGTGAGATCATGCCACCCCATTCCCCACCACAACATTCGGGAAGCTTCCCACATGCTAGCTCCAATATTGTTGTTCCCTCAAGGGGGATTCCTCAATATAATCCACTCTGTCTAGTGTCCGCATCAGCCCGATCCATCTCCGCTGGACATTAAACTCGCGACATACCCTGTGTTAAAACATGGGAAGCTGAGGAAATCCCCATATACATGCATATGGAATATAATTCCCTACGGTCGATGTGGGATGGCTCCAGCTTTCGCGCCCTCGAGAATCCCTATTATAAGTGACCAAAGACATACATGCCAATTCCCTAGTGTTCAGACTTGTTAATGATGCCTCGATGTGACTAATCTCTCGACTGAAGGTTGTTGCCTAGACCAGACCCTTTGGAATGTCCTGACAGAAGCAGTGTAATTGACCGGCATCCGTGGAAACATGGAACTGTGAAGAGTTTCATGAAAAACATATTAAATCTATAGGGGAGACCTGGACTAGGTGATGAATTCCAAGGAGGAATCCATGGAAGGAAGAACTGACATCCCATAATCCCAGTTTCGATGAAGGAGTAGACGTACCTAAATAAGGAGAGAATGTCGCCCACATTTGGAAAGTGCGAATGAGGGGTAACAAAATCCGCGCCATGACGCGCCCCAAGCGGACGGACGTGGACGCCCTAGAAAACGCATCAAAAACAAAAATGGTGAACTCGACATGAATCTCATCCCCATAGTGTGAAGATTAGTAGCGCTCAAAACATTAGTATATTGACATGTCACCGGATCTAGATATCTGGTGTTGGGTCCTGCCTAGAAAATAGTAGGCCTAACATGAAACTCACAAGAAGTTGGGGTAGTAAAATATGGGGCATTCCATTCTGCAACATTGTCAGCATGGATCCCTCTTACCGGCCACGGAAGACAGGATGACGTTGGGTCACTGGTAGTCGATTTCTTTTCCTCGCAGTGCTGATGATTTAATCTCCATATTTCATAGGAATCAGACTACTGCTACAGGGAAACGATCTCCGCTTACTCGCCTACGCAGGGGTGGGGGAAATTCTAGCACAACCATTCCGCGTGGCTCCACTACTACCACAATGATGTCTGTATCCACAAGTATGGGGTCCCCACACCCCCTCCCTCTGTCAGAAGTCATCCAAAAAAGGGTGATTAACGACCTTGTACGTCATTAAGTGGAAGAGGGAATAATCTCAACTCGGGATATAGCCCGCCTGGACCTGGAGGCATCCTGGGCCAGTCGTCAATGCTGCCCTCGAGGGTCGCGTAGGGAGCCCCTGCTCCCCACCCCAACATTCAACCATTTCGGGAGCCTGTCCCTAGAAAGCCTTGATGAATCCATTCCTTATGCCAATGAGGTGGGTGATGTCCGGCTCAGCCAGGTCAGAGTCACGATCCAAGGACTCCATGAAAGGGCCCCCACCCGGCTGCGTCAGCACTGCCGTCCGGCCTTTCCAGAGGAGCAGGTACGCTATGCGCTCATGCCACCCATGCTGACTCGCCTGACTCGACGCCAGCGTGGGGCCCGAGCTGAGGAAGCTCGCCAAAGGGCGTCAACGTCGACAAATACTATGGCTCGAGCCACCACCTTCACATATCACAAATTCCATGCACATGCTGAGTAGGGGCACTCCTATGCCCAACCTGGATTGAGGCCCCATCCACCCAATGGGCAGGCTGGTTTGAATCTCCTAATCGCAGGCCTAAGTGGTGATCGTCGCGAACCAACCCACGGTGACATCACCCAGTACTGAGGTCCTCCCTGTACCGCTACTCCACAAAGCATGGGTCTTCCCTACTCTAAAACTCATCATGGAGTTATGCCCCATGTTACCCCAGACCCGAATGAAGACCAACCCCATGGCAGTGAGATTCAGCATGGAGGCCTCTCTCGTGCCCACCACAGAGGTTATGGAGACCCTCCTCCTGCCCCTGACCATTGATATGAAGGCATTGCGCATTCGGTCCCTATCCAACGTGGGGACCCTCCCTACGTTCTCTCCGCAATTGGTGAAGGTTCTCCTCACCCTGGAAACTGAAGGGGTGAGGCTCAACCTCGCTCCACTCGAACCAAGCATGGAGGTACTCCCCATGCTTCCTCTAGTTCCAATGTAGGTTTCTCCCACTCAGGTGTTGATCATGGAGGTCCTACCCATGTTCCCTTCTACATTTTCCCTGGTGCCCCTCGCACTCTGGTTGTCTCAAGCAGTAGTCCTCTCCACCATGGCACCAGCACGACCCCAATACTACATGTCAGGAATCACCCTTGTCCTGAGGAGACATCTAGAGGAAGGAGGGAGGGTCTTCGCCACCACAAGAAGAATCCTGGGAAGGCCCGGGTGGAGATCAAGCAGGCCCGCTTCTCAGATTCTAAAGCAGAATGTGAATTAGCAGTGGAACCCTATCCTCGGTCCTCTGTGTCAATGACCGGGGCTTGAACAAGGGCTGTCAGCCTCATCCTTCCAGAATGTGAAGCCCACCAGATTCCCGCCTCTCTTCGCAGGTACATCCAGGATGAGGAATTTTTGGAATTCCCACTGGTTCCCACCATGAGGTCACCACCGTCGTCACCAGAAGCGACCTCTACATCGACTAGATATCACATATAGTTATTTCCTGGACCGATGGCGGTAGAGAAATAGTGAGACCCATCACCAGTAACTGTAATCCATGCACTAGAGGTTGTGGCTATCAGCCCATCTTATCGTGACATTGTGGTCAGGTCACCGCACTCTTCAAAGGATGGCACGGAATTTGGCGGATAATCAGCTTCTCCACTGTATTCTCTGTCGCCCAGTTTGTTGTCTCAGCGGTCTGCTTCAGTACATATACCAGTTCCTCAGCCACCTCCAGTTGACGAGTGGGGCCTTACGGAGCCGAAACCTAAATTTGAACCCAGGATCTTCTGGAACATTCTCGTAGTGGATATCTTCTGAGAGATGTTCTGGCTCGAGGTAGCATCAAACTTTTGTGCACCGAAATCCCTCACCCCGGAGGTAGTCGAGTGCTTCCATCAAAACCAATGGGTGACACACTTATGTCTTTGCTATCATTGGGTGTTATACCCTAGGATCCATGTGAACATTGAGGAAATCAGTGACCAATGTCGTCTTGTCGATTTGGCCGCACTCCACATGGACCAACGCCCTGAGTCACCAGGTTTCCATAGCGCCCTCCAACAGAAATGTGTTCATAGTTTCAGGGTACTCCACAAAATAATTAGGGATGCTACCCCCCTCGTACAAGTTTGTGGTTGGGGACAGTATTCCACCATCCACTTCAATCCTATCCGGCGGCATCCTGATTTGTTATGCGTCATTGGGGACATTCCCCAAAGAAGGGTTGCGGTCCACATGGCTGACATAGTGGACAAGGAGGAGGAGCTGGAGTTTCTCGATGGAGATTTACCCCTTGAGGGTGTACCACTACTGCTGGACCCAACAGGGAGGATTACTCATCCGCAGAGGAACCTTCTAGGCCTCCTTGCGCCCACCGAGTGGCTAGTACTTAGTCGGAATGCTAGTAAGGATAAATAACATTTCTTAACTGTGAAAGACATCGAACCATCCACCTCGGTGAAGAAGATGGATGTAGACCCAGAAAAGGCTGTGTTGCGCCAGTAACTTGCTGAGCAGAAGAGGTTGGTCGACGAACTCTTAGCTGAGCGCGCTATTGAGAGGCGACCCGACTATGGTGATCCTAAGCCGGGGTTGGAGGGGCAGGAAAAAC
Organism: Viscum album; assembly: GCA_963277665.1. Lineage (NCBI taxonomy): Eukaryota > Viridiplantae > Streptophyta > Magnoliopsida > Santalales > Viscaceae > Viscum > Viscum album. Next base: position 1,293,982,609 of record OY728119.1, read on the forward strand.
TTCCCCCGAATGAGATGCCTCTGGGTGACCCCGATCATGCTACACCCACAGACAGGGCATAAGCCGGAACTCCCAGAAAGAGGGTGTGATATTTCTCGCCAAACCCTCTTGAACAGTGAGTCAATCCATGAAATCAAGCTCGGGATCCCCCAGCCGCCCCAAGGGCCGTTCTGCCAGTCGCTCCATGAGCCATTGAAGACGTTTTCCATGTCGAAGAACCCAGAAATGCACTCGTGGTTAGGGATCCCCGTCAAGACAGGGACCCCCTACTGGATGATTATATAGTGGCACTCATTGCCCACCTCGTGGCTTTCGAAACACGACAGCTTGAAGTCCCACTAGATGGAAAACAGTATCCCGAATGGGTGGATAATATGCCTACCCCTCTGGGGTTTGGGAATCAGACTTTCTCACCCATTAACAGGATGGGGGACCCTCCGCAACACCTGGCCCACTTTTCATTGAGGTGTGGCCCCATGTTGGGGACCCCGACATAGAAGGAAGCCACCAAAATCCGATGCTTTGTGAAGAAATTGGAGGGCCCTGCATTTGTCTGGTACAACCAGCTCCCAATTGGATCAGTGACCAGTTGGGAGGATCACCGCCAGTAGTTCCAATACCAGTTCAGCTCCACCATTGTGTCACCATCTCAGCCAGCCTCTTCCTAAAAGGGAAAGCAGCGGCGTCGTATGAAGAAGCAACACGCTCCACCCCTGCCGTCATCATCCCGTACTCTCGGTGAATTCATGCCACCTGAGATGGAGATTACTCCTAGAATCCTCCCTGTGATGGACGATTCGTCAGGATATGGTTATGGGTTTTCTTCAGTTAATACTGTGGAGCTGGTAAATCCCCACATGACTCCCGACAAGGGGGAATGCCAGGTGAGCCTTCCTAATGTCCCTAGCCGACGCCAACGTCAGCGGAACCGTGGCCATGTGGGTCGTCATGGAATGATAGTTGGAACATTCAGCCAGGCCATGCATGCTATTGAAACCAGATAGTAGGCCCAGCGCAGAGCTCAGCACACGCAACCTCATATGGTTCCCTCAGATCTACCTCCTCCACCATTCGTGCAACTAGATCAGGCAGAGCCGCCTTGTCCATACCATGACAAGTCTTTCCCTTCTATAGGCCTATATCAGATTTCTGGTCCTCATCCGGCAACCACTCTTCAGGAATCAACTAACAGGAAGCAGGATGTACCCAGTACTAGCCAGTCGCCGGTTCAGCCAGCAGGGCCCGTCGTGCATCCAATTGTAGAGTGACCTCCTATAAAAAGATGTTTGCATTTGGCATGAAAGTATGATGTTATGAAGAACCTTTCTAGAATTCCTGCAAGGCTTTCTATCCTTGAGGCTCTTCCCATGTTGTACAAAATGTGCGAGGCACTTATTGAGGCCCTAAGGAGCCCCCACCAGTTTGAGACAGAGGTAGAAGCTACGGAATCCTTCCACACTGGGGTGATTGAGAATGATGAATGTTAGGAAGTTATCTCATTATCTGGAGAAGATGAAGACCCTCCCATATAGGGGCACATTCGCCCATTGTACGTCACTGGTTAGTTCAATGGCATTGAAATCCGCCACTACCATGTTGACACGGGTTCTGGGATTAACCTAATCCCAACTCGGACACTATGAAAGCTCGGATTGTGTGAGGATGATTTAACTCCCTCCGAACTTAGAATTCAGGGATATGATAGGACTGTGAAATCCCATGTCAGTAAGATCCAATTGATGACATAGTTCGGTGGCCTAATTGCCAGCACCGAGTTCATGGTCGTCTTCCAGGACACCACATACAATGCATTGATGGGCAGTCCATGGCTCCATCTACATGCAGTGGTCCCATCATCGTATCACCAATGCCTCAAATACTACCATAATGTTCGGGTGAGCATTATTTAAGGAGATGCATCTCCTTTTGCCTCTTGTGAATCCCGCTATCTGGACGTTGACAATTACAAGAGAAAGGATATGCAAATCCTGGAAAGCGAGGATGAACACGACCCGATCACAAGTGATCCCCGAGTAGGTCCTGATGATGCCTACATCTTCCCAATCCATCAGTTGGAGGCCATGACCCCTGACATGGGGCAGTGATATGTTTTTTCGGGTATAAGGGGAAGTCATATTCTTGTGTCCAAGTGACGGAGTAAAATCACTTCGTACTCCTACACCAACCAGGCTCAGGATATCCCAGAACCTCCTACCCCTATACGGTATCGGGATGTCAATATCATGGAAATGGTGGTACGTCATACGTTTCTCATCCACCAGGATGGAATTAACCGACTTAGGCCGACCCATTTCTACTTCTTTGATAACATCAAGTGTGGCCCTCTAGGCCGAAGGATAGATGGAATTGGATCGACTTCCTTCATCGAAATGGTCTAGGCGGCGCATGAATCTCTTGATATGTTGAACACCCCCAACCATGCGGGTACCAGTCTCCCATCAGAGCCTGGTATCCCAGAAGTGATTTCCGCCAGGGAAGATCCCTCCACAAGTGGAGAAGAGGACCTAGAGGATGCACCTCCTGCCTTTGAAGAAGGCGTTTCTACCACGGTCGATGAACTGGTACAGGTGAACCTTTGCAGTGAGGCAGACCCGAGGCCCACATTGATCAGTGCCACCGTGTCCCTCTAAGAGCAGCAGCGGCACCTGAACTTCCATATAAGTACCGATATGTTTTTTCCTGGAGTTATGACGAGTTGTTAGGGCTAGATCCCTAGGTAGCCGTCCAATGCCTTGGCCTCCCGACTAACCACCGCGGGTTCAAACAGCCTCCCAGAAAGATGCACCCTTCTCATGGTGCCATGGTTGAGGCCGATGTTGAAAATATTATAAAATTTAACTACTTCAAGGAAGTCCAGTACCCCAGGTGGCTAGCCAACATTGTGATGGTCAAGAAGAAAAATGGATAGATCAGAGTCTGTATCGACTTCCGTGATATCAACCCCCACTTTCTGAAAAATGATTTTCCCCTCCTAGTGACAGAGTTGTTGATTGATGCCACGACTGGGTTCCAAGCCCTCTCCTTCATGGATGGTTATTTCGGGTACAACCCGATCCGGATAGCCCCTGAGTACGAGGATTCCACTGCCTTCCGGGCTCACCAAGGCACATTCTGTTACCAGGTTATTCCCTTTGGCCTGAAAAATGCGAGTGCCACCTATAAGCGGGCCATGCATCGCATATTCAAGCCGCTTCTTGGGACACTGGTGGAATGCTATGTGGACGATCTGGTGGTCAAATCCCGTCAGCACCAGGACCATCTCATGGACCTTGAGAAAGTGTTCTCCTTCCTCCGTTCCCTCCACCTGACGATGAACCCTCTGATGTGTGCCTTCGGGGTCACCTCCGGGATGCTTCATGGCTTTTTTGTGAGATACTGAGGCATCAAGATCGGCCAAGAGAAGGTCATGGCCATCAACCAGATGCCTCCCCCAAGAAATATTCGGGAGCTGCGAGGTCTGCAAAGACACTTAGCCTATATACGCCGGTTCATTGTGAATCTATCTAGAAAGTGTAATCCCTTTTCCCTGATTATGAAGAAAGGCTCTCCCTATGAATGGGATGAATAGTGTCAAGTCACCATCGAGGAAATCAAGAAGAATCTTCCCCAGCCTTCGGTCCTGATGCCACCTCTCTCCGAAAAGTCGTTGGTACTTTATGTGACCGCTCTGGAATGGTCTCTCGGTGCCCTGCTCGCCCAGAAGAACAATGATGGGATAGAGAACATCCTCTATTACCTCAGCGGCGTGATCCTCTATATGGAGACCAGATACTCTCCTATCAAGAAGAGCTGACTTGCGCTCATGTTTTTCACACAAAAATTGCGGCATTACCTGCAGCACCATGAGGTATAGTTGGTCTCTCGGGTAGACCCACTGAAGTATATCCTGAACCGCCCTATGTTGACTGGCCGACTAGAGCGCTTGGTGGTGATCATCCAGCAGTTCAACATTAGGTTCATTCCTTAGAAGGCCATCAAGGGACATGCATTGGTAGACATTCTAGGTGCTCATCCAACCACTATGGATCAATCCCTGGATCTATATTATCCGGATGAGGCAATCCTCTTAGTCGATCATGTCCTCTCATGATAGAAAATGCACTTCGACGGTGCATCTCGGAGCCCCACCGGTACAAGGCTCAACGATCCTAAGCTCAACAGAGTGGCATTGGGTATCATCTTTATCACCTTAGCATAGGCTGTTCTGTTGTACTCATTATTTTTGTCAGAAGGCTGCACCAACAATGTGGTAGTGTATCAGGATCTCATCCTCGTCCTCAAGATGGACCTTGAGATCGATGTGCCCCATTTTCATGTGAAAGCTTATTCCTGACTAGTTATCAAGAAGGTAAATGGCCACTATGTTGTAAAGAAACTGGAGCTCATACCATTATTGGAGTGCACCCTCCATCTACTGGCCCAGTTTGCTTCTCGACCAGAGGTTACCCATATCACTCGGTCACAGAACGGTCGAGCAGACGCTTTGGCCGGCCTAGCTGCGTCACTCGCAGAACCCGAGCAGGATGATTTGATCATACATGTGGCACACCGAAAAGTCATTTCCTCCATCACCCCAGTTGATGAGGAAGGCCTAGGGGTAAGACATATTACTACCGGAACCTCCATGTTAGGAGCCATAGGTTCATCAGATGTAGTAGTTGAGGCCACTCCCGACTAGAGAGAACCTTTTGTCGAATATCTCCAAAATGGTCGCCTCCCGGGTGATCAGGATGAGCGCGAGAGAATCTAATGCAGCGCACTGTAATTTAATCTCTAGATTGGTCCCATTCATGAGATGATCCTCTATAATCAGAGCTTCGATGGTGTTATCCTCCGTTGAATTCAAGGAGTTGATATTTCACAGGCCATGCACGAGGTTCATGTCGGTTCATGCGGTGCCCACTAGGCTGGGCCCAAGTTGTCCCATTAGATCTGGAGGTTGGGGTACTTCTGGCCCTCTATGATCCATGATTGTATTGAATTTTCCAAGAGATTCCATGTGTTCCAAGTCCATGCTAACTTCTTGAACCAATCGCCAGAGCCTCTCCACTCCACCAAGTACTCCTGGCCATTTGCAGTGTGGGGACTCAATGTCGTGGGACCATATCCACATGTGATAGCTCGCCATTGTAGGTTCCTCCTAACTGCTACAGATTCCTTCTCTAAGTGGGCAGAGGGAGTTCCACTCAAAGAGGTCAATGCATGTTCCATCGTTGACTTTGTGAGATCCAATATCATCCACTAGTTTGGATTTCCTCACGCGGTCCTCACCGATAATTGCACCACCTTACGAGCAGCCAAGATGAAGAAATTGTATGCCAAGTACAATATCCATTCGAACCATACCTCTCGCTATCATGTGCATGCAAATGGGTAGATCGAGGCGTTCAACAAAACCCTCTCTAACATCTTATAGAAAATGGTTTGTCAGAAAATGAATAGTTGGACAGACATGCTCCCCAATGCCCTCTGGGCGTATCGGATGACGACTCGCTATTCCACCCAGGTGACTTCGTATTCCCTTGTGTATGGCGCTGAGGCTGTCCTACCCATCGAGATCCACCTACCATCGTTACACAATGCAGTATATGACCAGAAGGCGCCAGATAAGGTGGCCAAAATCCAACTAGGTGAATTATAAGCACTGGATGAGAATAGGCTTTGTGTTATGCATAATCTAGAAAGACATCAAAATAAGAGAGAAAAAGACTTCAACAAAAAGTTTCACCTTTTATCTTTTCTACAAGGCGACCTGGTGTTGGCCCTCCGAGCACCAATGATCCCAGGAAAGAAACCACCCAAGCTGGAGCTGAAATAGGAAGGACCTTACATCATTCAAAAGGGTTACCCCAATGGATCAGACACCATGGTGACCATGGATGGTGAGCACATAACTCCTCCCACCAACACCATATTCCTCGAGCAATACTTTTCTTGAGCCTAATGGTCATGCACGACCATAAACTATACGGTCCCTCGTGACCCTAAACTGCACATTACAGTCCTGCATGACCCTAAACTGCACATTACCATCCTGTATGACATTAAACTACACCACCGTCCTGCATGACAATAAACTGCAATATGGTCCGAGCACTCTGAACTTAAACTAAGATATCCTTCATCCTTACTACAAGATGATTAACTGCGAACTGGTCTGGCCTTCCTGACTGAGGTCCCTTGGCATTTCTGGGCCCCTATCCCCTCTTCCTCACTACATGATGATAAACTGCATGCTTGTAAGGCCTTCTTAACCAAGGCCCCTTGGCCTTTTCGGGCCCCTGGCCCAGGTTCTATTTCATGGGAGTGTACGTTGTGGTGCGGGATTACGTCCTCATCCACGTTGGTTTACTCGCTGTATCATACATATCCCTAGAGGAGATGCGTCCGTCGTCCCACATGAAATTAAACTGCATCTCGTCCCACATGACGTTAAACTGTGCTTTTAGAACTATGTATGGCTCGATTCCCATCTTCATCGGATACGTAGGAATTCTCGGATATTTCGTCTGTTGGCCCAGCCCAAAAAACAGAATTCTTCCCCTCGGGCCAGGATATATGGCAGGGATCATATCTTCACCCCAATTCATGTCGAGTTAGCCTCGACCCGGCTATATTCCCCCCTCCTTGGAGATGTTCGCCTCTTTCGTATATGGGTACAACTATGATCCACCCACTTCTTTACTGGGATTCCGTCACTTTCGCCGTTCGGAAGGGCCCCTGAATGGTAAGGATGCTAGGCCTAAGGGATCTCTTACAACTTCAGGTCAACAACCTCGAGGATGTCGAGCAACATGCTGATTCAAGTCTCGCATTTCTAATGTTGTCACCAGAAGATGCTCATTTTTTTCTCCCATCCTATGTCACCATAGGGATGCTGTGTTTCGAACACGCTCAACAGCCACCCTGGATCTTTGGGTCAACCCCAAGATGTCACAAACATCGAGTGTAGTGATCCATTCTACTACATACTAAAGTGTTGAACTCTTTCCAGGCAGGGCCAACCGTTGGGCCCCTGGACCAGTTTCTCTTTTCGTTGGGTTACATGCTATGACACACCCATCCCCTGATGAGAAACCTTATCCTCCCCTCATCCTTACTGCAAGATGATAATCTGCAAGCTAGTTGGGCCTTCCGGACTAAGGCCCCTCCGCCTTTCTGGGCCCCCAAACCCTCGTCCTCACTGCATGACGATAAACTGCAAGCCGGTCAGGCCAACCTGACCAAGGCCACTTGGACTTTTCAGGCCCCTGGTCCAGGTTCTCTCTCATATGAGTGTATATTGTGGTGAAATATTATGTCCTCATTCACATATTTTTGTTCACCGTGTCGTACACCTCCCTTGTTTGGAGGTATCCTCCCCCCTCCCCCCTCGTCCTCATTGTAAGACATTAAACCACAAGTGGGCCAGGCCTTCCTGACCGAGGCCCGGCCTTAGGCCCCTTGGCCTTCTCAGGCCCCTTCTCTCATGTCCTTACTATGCAGTGTGGTGCGGGATTATGTCCTCATCCATGTCAGGATACACACCACGGCGTACACGTCCTCGACAGGGTATCCTGACCCCGTGGTATCTTCTATAACTACGTGTGGCTTGATTCCCATCCTTATGGGATACGTAAGACCACCCAAATGTCAAGGCATCGGGTCACACCCCATCTTCCGAAAATCCTCATCCCACCTTCGCCCCTTGGACTACCCTTCCCCGGAAAGGAAAGTATATAGCGTGTTGTGGGACTATGTCCTCATTCACGTTAGGCTTGTAATTACCAGTCCAAGTACCTCTCCCTCCTGATCTACTTTGTCTCCCCTTTTCGGAAGTTCCCCAATGTGTCTAAGGGTACTCTGGTTTAGTTTACTGGAATGTCGCACTCTATTCGGGCATGTCCACACCCGCTTTTCAGGCTTTGTGTTCCGCTTCATCCAGGCTTTCATCACCTTTCACACCCAAAGGGACCACCAAGAACGGCCTGGATACCATTCCCAAGGGCTCCTCTACCATTACGGGCCAACTCCCCAAGGGATTCAGGATACAAATCTATAAAAATCCCACGTTTTGAATACGGTCATCAGTTGATGCTCATTTGTTGTTCCCATTTCAGGCTAATCCTATATAGATACTGCTATTCCACCATGGTCATTAGTAACCCTCCATCACCATGCCAACCCCATTAAGCCCAAAATGTCGATTACAGGATTCATATCCTTCTCCATCCCCATCATATCCAAGTAGAGCATCGATAAACTTGACACTATTCCTCAGTATGCATCTGCACATTAGGGGAACAATGTTGCGTTAAAGGTGTCCTTCGGGGCTCTTATGATTTCCCCTGGATGGATGTTCTGGGTATTGCGATTAGGATCTTACTCCCTTGTTTCCCACATCGAGTTTAACTCACATGGTCTTAGGGATTGGGTATAATTTTGCGCTTACTCATAAAGCTGTCATCCACCCATGGTCTGAGGTCTAAGACCCTAAACTAAGATCTTCTCAGAACTACATCTGACTTGATTCCCATCCTCATGGGATACTTAGGAACGCCCATAACTCCTATCTATGGGTCTAGTTTGAGTTCAGCTAATTTGTATCTTCTATCCTTCTTTCGTGACTCTAACTATGGGACTGCGTGGCGTGATATGGGATTATGTCCTCATTCACGTCGGGTTTGCAATAGCTTCCCCAAGCGCACCCCATTCTAAGAATTATCCCTCCTATTTATTGTCCCGCCTGACATTAAAAGGCACTTTCTAGAACTACGCATGGCTTGATTCCCATCATCATGGGATATGTAGGACCACCCCAATGTCTAGAATTCATTTCCCGCCCCACCTCCTAGTGATCTACCGATCTCCCTATTCTCCTAGGTCCCATAGAATGTCCTTCTCCACAAGGGGGATATATAGGTGTGGTATAGGGTTTTTTGGCACCATTCCCCCCTTCTCTCGGGAATCCTCCATCTTATGGACGCCCTCATGTCGAGTTCCTAGACCCCTTGTACTGGTTTGACTGTTTGTTAAGAGTACTCTAGTCTAGGAACAAGAGTGTCCGATTCATCTTTGTCATGTTCCTTCCACTAGTCAAGATTCGTGTTTCCCTTCATTCAGGCTTTCATCGCCTTTAACACATGGTGGGACCCCCATGAACGGCATGGATACAACACCCAAGGGATCTCCTACCATTACTGGCCAACACCCCCGAGGGTTTCAGACAAAAAATTGATTCAAATCCCACGTTGTGAACATGGTCAGCGATTGATGCCCATTTGTTTGTCCCCATTTCAAGCTGACATGACAGGATGTTGGGTGGAAAACATGGTCAGCAGTAATCCTCCGGCTTCATGCTATCCCATTCAGGCCTTGAATGTAGGTTTCATGATTCCCGTTATGTTCAACCCCATCGTGTCCAGGTGGAATCTTGACATTCTTGGCACTATCCCTCAGTGCACCTTTGCATGTCAGGGGGACAAAGCTGCAATACAGCATCCTTCCGGGATCCCATGATCCGAGCTCTATGACCATAAACTACGATCATTATTAAGGGATATGTGCAGCTCGATCCTCATCCCCACGGGATGCGATGGGTCATCCGGATGTCTTGTCTCCGAGTCCATATCACCTGGGAGAAAGTTCCTCATGCCCCTTTACTTCTTGCCTCTATTCGTGGCCCTTTCCCTGATGTTCCTATCTCGGAATTGCGTACGGTGTGGTGTGGGATCATGTCCTCATCCACGTCGGTTGTGTTTCACGAAACCATACACATTCCCCGCCTAACATCTTCTCTACTACGTCTGCACTGCATGACGTTAAAATGCATGCTTGGTACTATCACACGACCCTAAACTATGGCATTATCATCCTGGCCAAATGACGAAAAATGGCATCGCATTGCGATGAACCCATCATAGAGGACATCACATTGGGTATTGGTCACGTTCCATTCCATTTTTCAATGCCTATCACAGCTTTATTCTTGTCGAGACACCAGGGCTTGGTACCCTATACCTGTTTCTTCACATAAAAACACTCACCTTAATGGAAAAACAAGATTTATCAAAATCCACTTATTTTAGTGCAAGGGCCACGCCCGTACTCCCCTTTTTCCTAGAACGGGTACCTTACCGTGCCACCTTCAAGAACTACATGTGGCTTGATTCTCATACTTATGAGATATGTTAGAGCTCCCTAGCACTTCCTCGCGGTCCGAGCCCGACTTTCTTGTTCAGCCCCTTGACTCAAGCACCTCCCTAGAAAACACATGGTGTGGTGTGGGATTATGTCCTCTTTCATGAATGGTTTGTATCCACCTTACCGTGTGTCCCCTTATCTCCTTACCCATTCATGGTCTGATTTCTCAGACCTTAAACTAAGACTCTCTCAAGAACTACATTCAACTAGATCCCAATACCCATGGGGTACCTAGGAACACCATTTCATTTTTCTTTAGGCCCAGCCCAACTCTCATTTTCGTTCCCTCGACCTAAAACTTTTTCAGAAGCACATGGTGGTGGGAACCCCCGGTCCACATTCATGTCAGGTGTTTGAAGTTACCCCACCATGTGCCTCCGGTGTTTCCTCCCACCCATGGTCCAAATTCTATGACCTTAAACTATGATCTCCCTATGGGATATGACTCTCCTCCCTCTATCTAATACATCTCGTTCTCATATTTAGATGAATTTTGACAAAGAGCCTGAAGTGTGGGTTTTCATGTTGACATTCCCCTCGTCCCATGACCATGCATCATGGGCTCGCAATTTGGATCCTCATCCTCTTCCACATCCAAAAGGACCCTGAGACGACATGGATTCTAGGATTAAGGGCTCTCCATGGATGTTGGGCCTATGGGCTCTTCTATCATTTTGGGCTATGGTCTCTAAGGATATCTGACGACAATTGCGACATGGTCCCGTGAATCGAACATGGTCAATAGTCAACCATCATGTGTCTGTCTCCATTCCAGGATAATGCGATATGGATGTTGTGTTTCCTCCACAGTATACAGTTATCCTCTATCTTCATGCTGCCATCATTGTGATCCAAATCTCAAGAATCATGATTCAAACATTTCCACTTCCTCATGTTCAAGTGGAATTCCAACATACTCGGCTCTATCTCATTGCACATATAGGTGTTCCACATGGTCGTGTTAGTGTCATGGGGCCGGTATTCACTGAGCGTCCCTTCTCCCTAAACTGCTCCTTTTGTTTCGGGAAAGTCCCACCACTACTTCTTTTTTACCACACTGAGCACGACTCATGTGGGCTTAGTAGTTTTGGAAGGATGTGTACCAAAGCATCCAGACTTCTCATCATCCCGCATGACGTTAAACTGTGATCTCAGAACTATGTATGGCTTGATTACCATCCTCGTGGGGTACGTAGGAACATCCGACTGCTCTGATTTGGGCCCAACCTAATTCTCAGTCTTGGTCCTTCGACCTGAAGTGTTTCTTCCGGGGGTACGTGGTGTGATTTGGACTCCAAGTCCTCATTCACATTGGTTTCATAGCTACCACACCACATGCTCCCTGGGATCTTCTATTTCATTCCACATCCTATCGTATTATGTTAAATTGCAGGATTCCATATGTCCTAAACACATGACACTAAACATCGGTTCTACCCTGAACAAGTTCAGGATGCCCCATGTTAATCATGGGATGCACCAGAGCCTCTGCCAGAGAGGATTTCACCCGTCAGTGTTGGTCTATGACTACACTGTGCTTCCAGAACTACGTACGACTCGATTCTTATCCTCATGGGATACGTAGAGACACATAGGAATTTCACCTCGGGTCTAGCCCCAAGAATCGTAAAATCTTGTTCCTCCCCCTTTCCGGCACCCTGGCCGGACCCCTCATAGGAGACCGTGCAATTGCGACTTGGCCCGGGAAAAATTTGGGATGACCCAAGATGACTTTGTGAAGTAACAGACCCCTCTCTAGAGAGGCCCTGTCTAAAAGAATGACTGGTCCATGATCAAACCGATGCGCCCATCTAGAGTACTCCCACCACGGTGGCGTAATTTCATGAGTGTTGGATTCTATTCAAACAAACCCTCACTCCACATTCCACACTTCGTGTGCCGCTTATTCAGAATATCATCCTCTTTCATGTCTGATAGGACCCCCTAATAGTATGGATGCTTGACCTATGGTCCACCTGCTGTCCTGGACCATCGTTTTGAAATACTGATCGACGATATTTGAGTTATGTCCCATGTTTCGATCATGGTCATCGGTCGACCATCATTTATTTGTCTCCATTCTAGGATAACACAATATGGATGCTGCATTTCCGCCACGGTCAACAGCTAACCTCCATTTTCATGCCACCACGTAATGTTCTAAATCTTGGGTATCGTTATTCAAACTTCCCATTCCCATCTGTTGTGACTGACAACAACTCCCTTGGCGTTGAACCGTTCGTGCACAAGAGCATGCTGAAAAAATGATAATTCGGCTATTTTGAGAACTTCATTCTCCAGTCAGGTCTCTCCCATTTCTCGGAGTTATCGATTGGTTTTCCAAACCCCAGATTCCCGAAGATTTGTTTGCACTCCTATGTTTGGATGAGACGATGAAGTGACTATCTCTTGTTTCTCAAATCGGGCCCAACCCACGTGAGCTTAGGGAATTGACGCTGGACGTTCCACAGACATTATAAGGATGTAATGAACCAGTGAAAACAATGGAACTCGTGCATGCTATAAAATTCAAAAAATTAAAGCATGAAAGTACGTTTAAGGGTTTGTAACCGTTATAGTACTAGAGGGTCAACTCCCCATATGGACGGATTGACCCCATCAAAAGAGCGATGTAGCTCTGCCACCCTTCGACTTGTGGTGTCCAGGAACTACTGCCGCTGACTCAGCTCGTGCTCCTCCTCAGCATCGATGAGGCATAGTTCATTAGCCTCATCTCGGGCCCTCTCTATATCATCATGAAGGACGACCACCTCTTCAGAAGCCTACCTCACATGCTCTTTCACCTCTACCAGCTGGGCCTTCAATCGCGAGATCAGCTCAGATTGTGTGTTGAGAGAGGCTGAGTGCTCATCCGCCTGGATCTGTATGTGTTGGAATTCATTTTCATCCTTTTGGAGCTTCTTGATGTTTTTCTCCTTCCTCCGCTGCCAGCCCATGCTGATCCCGCAATCATACTCTCGGATCTTCACTGCCATGAGATCTCAGCTGATCGTATGAGGGTGTTGGGAATCCACTCCCCCATCGCACAGTTCGTGCAATCGCAAGCATAGTCTCTCCATCTCATTCAACCACATCACTTGGGGGTGTCATTGATGAAGCGTTCGATCAACTTCCATGATCTGTGGAAGACTATTTTACTGTCCTCTTCATCGGAGGCCGTTTCGTCCCAGTCTACACGGCTGTCAGGCTTGTATGCAGGATACGCCTAGAAGAAATCATCAGTAAGATCTGCATCTTGCATCAAATTTGGCGTGAAATATGGCACCGGAGTAGGCATGGAGGGAATCGGGTTGACCGAACGTTCCTCATCATTGGACTGCACCTCAATAACCTCAAGCCCGACCCTACTGTTGGTCTCACCAATGATAGGGAGTGCTACAGCTTGGGTAGGTGGGGTAACTATCTCCACTATCACCGACATGACCCTAGGAGGGATGCCACCAGACATCCCAACCAGCATTTCCGCAACAGCCCATGCCAGTCGTAGAACGGTACGTGACATGGAAGGGAGTGGATGTTAGTTGGCATGATCTACATATTCCAAGTGATGAATTCAGTGGAGAAGACATACAGAGATCGAACTCCTGGTGCTGATCCTAAGTTGATGATGATGGAACCCTAGGGCGTGGTCCTATGTATATTGGAGGAAGGTATGTAGATTCTGGAAAATCCCCCTCAGGTGCTTTTGCCCCACCAGACACAGAACTGGACGCAGCCGTAGGTGCGGGTTCCGACGACCCTCCATCATCACCAACCGAGGGGCGATAGAGAGGTCTGCGTATGAGTTCCACCTCCACAATTCAGATGTTTTTAAGAGGTCCATAATGTCCTGATAGTGGACCCTGAGGAAATAAACTTGGTATGATACCTCAAAAACCTCTACGAAATCATCGGAATCCGAGTCTTGATCCCTGACTTCTCCTTCCTCCAACAGGCACCCTCCGCTGACCTCGTCTTCCCCAAAGGATTCGTCTGATTCATCCGGAAGGGGGAAACACTCTCTTAGATCAGTGGCCAACAGCTATGGGGGAACTGTCCGGTCCAGTAGCACCCTCACATGGTCAGTCATCGGACGCGGGGCACCACTGGAATGTACGTGGTGCTCCAGCTTGTCCAGATACTACTCCGCCTTCGCTGGAGACATCGTGAAACTTGCCCGAATAGGGCCTATACTCGGTAATACCATCTTGAGACGGTTCAGGTGTTCCCACATCTCAGGTGGACTAAGTTTTTGTCGGTTGGTGTCCCAAATTATCCCAGGCCTCAGGGAAAATAGCATTCCCTGGCATGTCGATATGGCACAGCCGTTTCCCCGAACCGTAAGTGGATATCCGGTGAAATCCCCTCAGTGGTCGCCCCTCCGGATGGATCTGTTCTTCTGAGACCACCAGATCTTCCACCATTGCCTCATCCATAGATGGTACAGGTCTCTCCGCCACAGAATCCCCTCCACCGCAAGATTCCCTTGCTTCCCTCCGACCCCGACATTAGTATAAGGGAGGCCAGCCGTCGACAGCCCGAATAGTTGGCTGCTTCAGCATTTCCCCCGAATTAGCTGCCTCCCAGCTGATGGCATACTCTTTCACCAATCCAATGGCAGCAGTGGGAGGAGGCAACACATTTCAAATTTTCCCATCATCTTGTGTGAAAATGAGCCACAATTGCCTCATCACACATGGGTGCTCCTCATGGGGCACCTCCTAGTAGACCTATAAAGTCAACCACTACAGGCACCAGAATTTCCACGCGAACCGATGAGGGGTGTACGGCTCGCAGAGAAGCTCACGGTCCCCCTGTGCCACCAAAACTCCACCTTGAAAGGCCAATAGATAAGCCCAGTGCTATTCTATTCCCTGACCTTCGTCGGTGAGTACCCACGTCGGCAATGGAAACATGTGGAAGATAAACATGTCCTCCCTCCACACCCGATTCAGCACCATCGGTATGGTTAATTTGAATTGGAAGGTATCGAACACATTCAGAATGGAAGGGCAGAAGTTTTCCCTCGTTGGAAAGATAGGGTTTGGATATTCGTAAACCTCCCGACGTGCGTCGCGATCCACCCATACAGAAGGTGGAAGGGCCTGCATATCCTCGTCGGCTTCTTTCCCTCGCTAACGTGCCGTAACATCTTTTACAATCTGGCATGCATTAGAATCCCCTGATTGACCTTCTGTCCTATGGCCAGCATGGATTCCATGATGAACGAGCTGTTCCACACCAACATGTTGGTATCCCACACTGGTTGGACGCAACCGCTGATAAGGGCCGCGATAAACACCTCCAGCCTGACTATCAGCTGTTGTTCAGTATTGACAATAAAACCCCAGGTCTTCGATTGTTTGTCCTCCAAGAGAAGCCAATTAGAGTTCTCATTGCCCCGTTGAGCACCCTTCGGACATGTTCAAGGCCTCGGAGGGAACTCTTCATCCTCCGAGAAGTTTCGGAACCGTTTGAACCACTTCTTAAAGTAGACATCTCTCACCGCCTCCTTGTACTCTCCGGGGACCATTGCTATTCATGCCAGTTCCAACCACGACATATACTCTGGATCCTCCCATGCACTCATGACGGGGAGTAAATCGTTAAACATATCCCCCAATATTGGGACCCCTGAGATTTGATGGACATCCCACAGACTGATGCCAACCTCCCCATGGTGAAGGTGAAATGTGTTGGTCCTAGATGACCATCTACATAGCAGCTATGGCATCAGCTGTTTCGGTTGATAAATGTTGTATTGCGAGGCCAATGCCGCCTCTTAAAAACCCACTCTCCTAAGCTTGGCCCCAAAATCCTCACATGAGTCACCTACCCAGCTGGCCCATGCCTAGTCGTTGGTGAAGTTGTCGCCCTGGCGCAGGTCCCACTCATCAGACCACCCCTTCTTTGAATCCCACAAAGCCTCATTCATTATGTTGCGGTACATAGGAGGGGATGTCTATGGTTGTAGTGGAACCCCATCGATGTTGTTCATATGGTTGTACAGACAGTTGGTGGTGACAGGTGTGGAGTCCTCCCCCGCATGACCATCGGCCGCCCTGAACCATTGACGCTGGCATGACGTGCTCCTGAACCAGCAAGCTGATTCATCCCTACTCGCCTCAAGAATGAAGACATCTCCCCTCAGCCCGAAGCCATACAAAGGAAACTTCTTGCACATCAGATCGTTCATTTGGTTCTCTGATAGTAGTTTTGTCAAAGAATTATGGTCCGAGTGGCTTTGGACTAGCTCCCCCAGGCCTTGAAAGTTGGCCATTTAATCCCTCTGAGTGGCGTTCGCAAGCTCACCCAGCATAGCTTCTTGATGGTTCATTGGGTTTTAGAACTTGGAAAAAATTCAGGTCTGGCCACGAAGCCTGTTCGCAGAGCTCGGGCGCAAAACCAAGACGTGGAGCCTAGCCTCAGCTTGCAAGAATATGTTCACACGGTGCAGTCGCAGAGTCAGAGACATGCGATTCGCCACGAAGATCGATTCGTGGTGAGTAGACGCGGAGTACACAGAGCATCACGAATCGAGAGAGAAAAAGGACAATGTCGCAGAAACAGGAAAGGACAAAAGGGAGGTCGGCCCCCTATTTATTTGCAGTGACCCCGGAGCTCCGCGACACATTCATCACATGCGTAGCTTCGTGGAATGTCCAGACCATGCGGCCCCCGTCAGCTTCACACACCCTCTTTGCGAGTCAGCACCGCGAACGGCCGAAAATTTGGTTGATTTCCCTCAGACTTCGACCCTTGATCCCTCCGCGACTCCAAGTCTGAGTGGGGGAATTTTTAGGCACCAAAAATATTCGATGAAAGAAGAGAAGAAAAAGAGGCCCCACGACCCCCCTCGCAAAGCACCGACACGAAGCCCCCCGAGCAATGTGGCCGCCGCGAAGAACCAGAGGTGGTAACGCTCCGTGAATGCCCTGACGTTCGAGAACCCACCATGGAGCACCAGAGGTAGTAACACTCCATGAACAACCTGATGGTCGCGAACCCGCCGCAGAGCAGAATAGGCAGTACCTCTCCGCAAATCCGGTTAATGTTCGCGATCTATCGTGAAGCAACTGAAGCCCCTTCGCTCCACATTAGCTCTTCTTTGCGGCACCCCTTGAATGTAAATACCGATCTCCCCCAAAGCTCTAAGGAAGGATAGTGTGACCCTTGGGATTATCAACTCCCAAATCATGAATCATTCTTCGCTTTGGGAATCATGAGCTCCGCGAGGTATTTTTGCTTCGCTAGAGGCCTTCGTCTTTTCTCATTTTGAGCCCCTCTTCCGAGAAGGATTCCCTTCGCAAAGCCTAAGGGAATTCGCGAAGGAAGGGGATCCCCAAGGGGACACGGCCAGTCACGGAGCGTTTATGCTTCGTGAAACACCCACCCTGTTCACATGATCCACATTCCAATGTAGGGTCACTGCACTTCGTGATGAACACTATTTCACGGCGTGTTGCTTCGCGAGGCACCTCTGCTTTGCAAGGCGGTGCTCCGCGAACACCCTTCCACTTCACGAAGCACCTCCCACTCACACTTATTCCCCATTCTAAGGCCAAGGCACTCCACTTCGCGAAGCACACACCTTTTCAAGTTCCCTCCATTACAAAAATCAACCGAGCTCCGCAAGGCCCCTACCTGTGGACCCCTTTTCTCGACAATTCCTCTTCCCGTGCGACCCTCTAGGTTTGCATGATGTGATTTCAATGTCCCCTAGATGACACTAACCATAGTGTTGTTTTTCCTA
The DNA here is from genome assembly GCA_963277665.1 of Viscum album. NCBI lineage: Eukaryota > Viridiplantae > Streptophyta > Magnoliopsida > Santalales > Viscaceae > Viscum > Viscum album. Next base: position 1,294,000,565 of record OY728119.1, read on the forward strand.
ATGCTTCTTCACATATTCATTCTAACGACTATTTCTTCTTCACATAGCCACGCTAGTGTGGACACCTCGATGGTTCGCTCTGCAACCCTCCTTTTGTATGGCATTTCTGGTACCTTCCCTACCACTAGGAGCATATGGTACTAGTTATGTATGTCTTAGTAGTGTGGAGTGATCTCACCTCGTCCGAGATACAGGATGTTAAACTGCCAAGAACCTCATCATCAAAACAATACATTAGACTGTTATCCGACCCCATGCCTCGCACGCGGGGTCCCTCCAGCTCAGACATTCCTTACGCCCACTGGTATGTACAGAGATGGGATCACCCCTCGATAAGGGATGATATCCTCCTTATCGGAGTGCTGTTTTCCACGGGGAAGGGTGGAAATCTTAGTGTAAGTCCCCCCCTAGCCCCTCTTGTGGAAGGGATCCCCCACGCACCTCTGTACATCCCCACTTCCAGGACTTGCGGAGGGAATGATGGCGAATGAGGCACCTCCTTTCTAAAGTCCCAAATCCTCTCCCTCTGTGCTTTTTCGCTCTTGGGCCTCCAAACTAGAGTATGTTCCGGCACCATGGGCTGCCTAATTCATAATCCCCTCTTCGCTTATCACGGACACACCCTTCGCGACGTGATCATCATGTCTATGTTTCCTCTTGTCTCTCACACTGAGCATGACTCGCGTGGTCTTAGAGTAAGCATTGGCCATGAAAATACCCCATCTAGTATGACATTAAACTATATGCCCCCCGTCCAGCATGATGTTAAACTATCTGTTATACATGCATGACATTAAACTGTACATCCATTTTAACTACGAGGTCATTGATCCATGTGATGGCATGGTACGTAGGAAGCTTCCACGAGGTTCAATCCCACCTCCTGTCGTTTATTGACGTCAGGGTTGACCCCCGTCCCGCATGATGTTAAACTGCATTCCAGTCCAGCGGTATGCCGTTGAGACTATCCGCAAATACATGGACATTGATACAAGCCAAGGCATGGTACATAGGAAGCTACATGAGGTTAAAGTCCACCACCAGCAGACCCCCTGGTAAACCTTCACATCGGTTCGCTGAAAAATCCCTTTGAACAACTAGGTCTTTGATCCATGTCAAGGCATGGTATGTTGGAATCCTCCCTGAGGTTCAAGCCCATCCGCCATCAGACCAAGGTCCACTATCATGTCAGTTCACCGACACTACCACCTTCCGAACAACGTGGACTTTGATCCATGCCGAGACATGGTACGTAGGAAGCCTCCCTGGGGTTCAAGCCCTTCACCCATCCGGACCAAGGTCCTTCTTCTTGTCGTTTCGCTGACACCCACATCCCCTTTGAACTACGAGGACTTTGATCCATGTCAAGACATGATACGTAGGAAACCTCACAAGGTTATCCCCACCATCCACCTGGGATTATGTACTCATTCACGACAGTTCTCAGACACGACCCCGTCCCCCATGACGTTAAACTGCATCCCAATCCAGCGGTAAGCCATTGTGACCCTAAAATCCAGATGTTCTGACACCACTTCGAGTCAGTTTAACAACCCCTATTCAATCCTGAACTATGTGGCCTTTGATCCATGTCATGGCAGGGTAAGTGGGAAGCCTCAATGAGGTTCATTCCCACCACCTGGTCGTTCTAACCACATTCATGTCCGTTCTCCCACCATCTTGGGCAGCCTAGAGTGTAAGCCCCACACATCCATTCTGAACTACACAGACATTAATTCCCTGCCACAGGGAAACGTAGGAAGTCTCTTTGAGACTCATTCCCATCACCATAGTCATCATCATGATAGTTCTATTTCATTCACCCTCTACTCCGTGTAGCATTCCATCACCCATCCTGATTCTCATTTGGGCCACCACATCTCAGTGAGATCATGCCACCCCATTCCCCTCCACAGCATTCAGGAAGCTACCCACCGGCTGGCTCCGATATCATTGTTCCCTCAAGGGGGATTTTTCAATCTAATCCACTCCAGCTAGTGTCCTGATCAGCCTGATCCATCTCCACTGGACGTTAAAATCATGACATACCCTGTATTAAAACACGAGAAGCTGAGGAAAATCCCAGATACATTCCTATGGAATATTATTCCTTATGCTCATTGTGGGATGACTCAGCCTTCCGCACCCTCGAGAAGCAATATAATAAGGGTCCAAAGACAGACACACCAATTCTCCAGCGTTCAGACATGTTAAGGATGCCTCGACGTGACTACTCCCCCGACTGAATGTTTCTGCCCTGACTAGACCCTTTGAAATGTCTTGAAAGAAGCATTGTAATTAACCGGCGTCCATGGAAACATGGCACTGGGAAGAGTTTCACAAACAACTTATTAAATCTATAAGGGAGACTTGGACTATGTGACGAATTCCAAGGAGGAATCCAAAGAAGGGAGAACTGACTTCCCATCATCCTAGTTTCGATCATGGATATGACGTCCCCAAATAAGGGGAGAATGCCGCCCGACATTGGAATGTGGGAATACGAGGTAACAATAGCCGCGCCATGTCACGCCCCAAGCGGAAGGACACACGCGCCCTGACGAAAGCGTCAGAAACAGACACTATGATCAATTTTTATCTCATAAACCCATGATGCTACCCATATCTGTTATGATACTAAATACATATATGCTTATAAAAATTGATATAATGGTTAAAATCTTTATGATTTATATAAAGAAAATATAATTTTTAAAATATATTTACAATTAAATTATTTATTTTTAATTCATAAATACTTTTACCATTTATTTCCACATAGGACGTTTCGTGGCCAATCGTTTACCATTTAGACAAGGTTATTAACTCGGATAATTATGGGGTTCTCCAAATTTAATAAAATTAACTATAAGTAGATATCTAGGTTGATATTTGTTTTCTTACAACATAATCTTCATTTTTCTCAATGATTTATTTCACTATTACATTCTATTACACAACTAAATCATTCTAATGTTCCATTGAAACACTTTCTATAGCATCTCTTAAAAAATTTCATACATGATAAAAAATTTCATTATTTCCTCAGTGGTATTAATCAATTGATCAATATGAGAACCCCACATTTCTCATATTTAGTGAGTCTGGGAATTTGTTAAGGTATATGTTTTCAAATATATTTCAAGAAAAGTGTTGTGGAATAATATTAATATTTTAACTCTAGTCATCATCAAATTTGGTTGATCATAGGCACCACATTATCCTTCATATTCAATGCTACCATAGTTATTTTAGGTACTTGTCATCAAGTGAAACTAAAAATAATAGTGTGAGAATCATTAATCATAGTGGGAAAACTATAAAATAATTTCTGTGAACTTAAAATCAAGACTTGGTATTTTCAATATATGACACCATTAGTTTATCCTAGGTCATTAATTATCAATATATATTTAAATACAGAATTTTTTTTTTGAAAAATGTAAATTAACCTATGAATAACTAATAGGAGGGTCAAACTAGAGTTTCAATAAGACTCGTTATCAAGCACCATGTGATGACCAGGTCAAGCATGTTGCACCATTTTTTGAGTTACTTCCCCTAGGTACATATTTTCTACAACCACATCCACTTTTAGTGTCCAAAAAAGGATGTATTTCAATGAAAAACCACATAATAATTAACTTACAAAAAACATAGGGATATTATTATATAATTATCCACATATTATGTAATTGTTTTATGATATTTAATATATTTTTTCCTAAATATATTTTCCATGGATTCTACTAAAATACCTCAAATACCAAAAGTAGTGACCCATAACCTAGTATCCAAGAGCTGGTGTAATATTTATTTAATTGGAATAAGAAAAAATTAATCTCATATTGATGGATAAAATTGTTAATTATCCATTGTAAACTAGTCCCATAAATGATTAACATGTTACATTTAAATACATAAATGTCAAAACAAATAAATAACATCCTAATTGCCTCTAGTATACCATTTCATGAAAATCATAATAAAATTCATGGATTCCTTTAAAATTTAAAAAATAAGTGTCATCTCAAATTCTAAATAAGGGTTGTGTAAAATCGAATAAATCATAGATCAATAATCAAAATCAATATGAAATGTTATATAGCTGAACACACATTTCTTTTAGGTAATAAACAGAGAAGTAAGTGGATCCAAAGATAATATCAATGCAAAAGAATCTTGGATAATTATAAATATATATTTGTAAATAACTTAAATCCCATTCTATTTAATTAATAAATTAATCATTTAAACCAAATAATGCATAATAAATATTAAAAGGTAAATAACTAAAAAAAATTCTCTGTAATCAATAAAATGAGAATAAAACGCATCCCAGTATAATATCATTGTAAAATTATCACAGATAATAATCAATATGCGATGTAAAATAATTGAAAAAAACATTCCATTTAATTAATAACAAGAGGATCATTACTCGATAATGAATAATCAATATGGTAATAGAAATAATAGAAAACACTTACAATTTAATAAATAAAATGTTAGTGAAATGCATCCAAATATAATATTATTTTGAAAATTACATGGATATGAATGACTGAAATATTAATGAAGGAAAATATTATTTATTGGATAAAATGTTTCCCAAGAACATGATACATATACCATCAGGATATATCCTTGATATAGTTAAAAAAAGAAGGTTATAAACCCATATATCTATGGCTTTCCAATTTATTCATCCCATGATACAATCGATGAATTTAAGGGGATATATATACTTGATCCCCACTTGTGTCTTTCTTTCCCAAAATATTCCTTATATATTGAATAATTTATTTGATTTATATACAATATTATGTATCATAAAATATCTAGATTAAGTAAATAATATGTATTTAAAAATATTTCTCATGATAAACATATAAATTTCAATTTAGGATGCCATATGTATAAATGATATATGGTTTAATCAGGAAACATATCCATGATAAATAATATTATAATTTTGGTGAAATTTAATGTCTCATTATCACATGAAATTGAATAAATTAATGAATCATGAAATTGAATGTAAATACTATCCCTGCTCAAAATGAACATAATCCATATATATGCAGAATAAGGATTGTATAAATAAATGATATAACCTTTAATGTTTGAATAACGGTTTTTTTCATTGATAAATTGAAATACCATAGAAATTATTAAAAACATATTTCATGTAAATATACTTTTAATTTTGAAAATAAATGAATAAAACTAATATTTAATAAAATATTTTGATAATAAATTTCATTAAAAGTTACATTTTAAACTTATAAAGGAATATTTAAAGAATTTTTTAGGTTAGGATGGCTAAATATTTTATTCATGTCATTCCTGATAAAATAAATAATCCTTTTAATTTTCCAATAAAATAAATTATTGAATTTTTTTGAAAAGGACATGAAGATTCCATTAAAAACATTAATAATGGAAAATATGTAAAATTGAATTTAATAAATCATTAGGAAATGGTTGGAACATTTTTTAAAATATTTTTAGAAATCATGGTTATGGAAGAAAACCGATTTCCGACTGATGGGATAAATGTGTTCATATTTTCTAAAAAATATTTCCTTAATACATTTAAGTACCCAAAAGTGGTGAAATGATAATATTAAATGAAAAATAATTAATAAATATACGATAATAAAAATAAATGTTTTATAAAACAATAATCAAATAATTAACATTTTTTTATCTTCAAGTAAAAAAAATATTTATTAAAATGTGATTGTGAAACAATCCCGCATAATGATCTTAGAGTTGAAGTGATAATTACTCAAAGAATAAATTATGTGTATCAAAATTAAGGCCATATAAAATAATATTAAATAAAATACAATATAATTAATTATAATAAACATGTAATCAATGAATATATATTATTAAAAAAATCAATATAACATAATTATATGAATATGAGTAATAAAATTCTTTACCAAATGGATGATATTAGGTTCAATAACCTTGGAAAACATAATTCAAATTTAAACATATAATACTAAGGATTTTTAATTAATCATAATATTCGAAGTCTATAGGGGTTTTAAATATACAAAATAAAATAAATTTTGTGCTTAATATTATAATATTTGTCAATTAAGGGAAATTGGGATGATGTCACCTGCCTCAATCTTATTTTTATGAATGTTTTTTATTCTCATTTATATTTTTTTATAAGTAGTTATGAACTATAAAGAACCATATTAATATTTTTAATATCATAAATGTTCATTTATAACAACTTATCACTAATTCATCAATAATAATTCTTTATTGTTTTGGGTTTTAATTACCTTTAATTCTTATTAATATTTTTTCATGAACGTTTCGGTTCCTATATATATTATATATTTCCATAACCTCCATAATAATGGTCAAAAAAATTATTATATTATTTTCACAAAAATTATACTTTCAAATATATTCATTAATTATATTTATGATAAATAAATTATATTATAATCATGGAGACGATATGTCACACATACATATTAGTAACATTTCAGTTTTTTAAAAATAATTATGGATTGAAGGTAAGTAATATAATATCTTTCCAGATATATATTGATACCCTAAATATCATAATATTTATTTAAATGTACTTATATATATCATCCATGTTTTTTTATTATTAAAATAGGTACACATCGATTCATGAAGGTGGTAGCCCACAGTTACAGGAACAATGTTATCATCCCTTATTAAGTGAAATGGTATGAAATAAAATGATATATATTAACAATTAAGAATAATTAATATTAAATTAATATCATAATTATTTCATCTATATCACATATAATCATTAAATATTTTCATTATTACCTTCAATGGAAATAGTTTGTTTAAAAACAATTGCACCACTCCAAATGGTTGTAATATTCCATACCCACTAGTGACGGTATCCTTTCCCATATAGAAATTAAATTAATGTGTATTATATAATATACTCACTCCATATAAAAAATTTTGTTATGAAAATCCTATATATTATTTATATCAATTGACATATCCCACTATAATAGTTGGTAATGGAAAAATGAATGATATCAGATTGCAAGGCGGTAGCCCAACATACACATGAATGATGATTTCATAACCCATTTAATGGAAGTGGAAATAGTTTTAGGTTAATAAATTATTTAAAAAAACTCCATTATATAAAAAATACCTAGTTTATTATATTATAATAATTTAATAACAATTGAGGGAGGGGGATAAAGGAAAAAAATCCCTCTGTGAAGAACATTACCGTGTATTCAGGTATCCTCCTTAGGGTGGCACCAAAAGACATCCTAGGTTTTATTTATGATAAATATAAATATTATTTGGTGAAATAAAGGGATATAGTAAGTTATTTTTGTAGGTATTCTACAAAACCAAATGGTGTGAAGGTGTGAAGAATATGGGGTAGTGGGTCATCTTTTATAAGTGTGGTGAGTGGCACACTGGTAATAATTTTAAAAGATTCAATAATTCCCTCATTTTAGTCATTCCAAATGTATAAAAAATAAACAAATTATAAATAAAATTAGATATAACATCAAGATAATTCAATATAATTTGTTTCTTAAATGTGGGTAGGTCACTTTTATCCCATACTTTCATTGTTTAACAACTAATAAATCTGTTTTTACATTAAATGTGGATCAATTTTTTCAATTTTCACTATTATTTTTGGTAAATAATTTCGTTCACCTTACTATAAATTATATATTATATTATATCAAAATATGAGATCCATTTTTCCAAATTTAATTTACATAATTTGGAAATTTGAAATTAAAATTAACTTTCATAATGAGATTATAATGTGGGGTTTTGAAGGGAAAATGTTTAAATGATTATGATGTTTTTTATAATATTTCAATATGAAAATTATTAAATTTAATTACATTTTTGTAAATGATATAAAAAATAACAAATGTTAAATTAAATCCAATTTAAAATATCATTTTTCCTAGTAAATTATTTAAATAAAAAAAATATTTACAAATAAAATTTAGTAATTATCAATATTCATAAAAAAATTTAATATTTCATAAAAATCATAGAAATTCACCCTATGATAATTTTTATATTCTTATTTAAAAAGATAAGTCTAATTTAGCAAAAAAATATTATACATTTGGTAAAAATTAATTTCAGATTATGTGCTAAAATCACAACTAAATTTCTTTCCTAGAAATATAATTTTTGATAAAACATTTCTTTCTCATTAAAATTGTTTTTATTTTATTTATAAAAAATAGAAAACAAATGAATTTATTTTCAAATTTTTTAATCAATATAATTTTCATAACTTTGTAAGAAATATTTATACCCTCCAATTTACTGACTATATTTTAAAAATTTTACCATATTATGGTTCATTTAGTATCAAGGGAGTGTTTTATGAATGTTATCATATATAATAAATTTAAATTCATATATTTAATTTATTTTAAGAATAGTGTTTCATGTATCGTAATCCAATGAATATATTGTTCTAATTTTAAATAATGTGGTGTTTCACTGAAGCAGAATGGAAATCATACCAAAGATTACAAATGTTTAGAAGTGTTTTGAAACTTATTCCCCAATAAAAATCCAGAGTGGTAAACACTAAATTCTCTAGTGCCATGGAATATGTTAACTATAGATAGAGGATCACCCAATAATGTTACCCCTTGAAATTTAATGATCATGTTCATATATGTAAATAAATAATTATATAAGAATATAGCGATACCCCAGTAATTAATCTCCCACACAGTGTCAAAGATCAAGGCCTGATAATACTACCCCTACTTAGGTACCCATAGATCCCTATTAAATATATTTAAAATCATTTCAAATAGACTAAACACATTCCATAAAAAAATCTAGAAACCCCTTTTGTGTCCAACATTTCTATGTGAAAAAAGTATAAAATTATTTCATAATGTGTTAATAGACCACATTCTTTTTCTAAAAAAAATGAAAAAAAAATATTTTACCAAAATCTATTTTTACACAATCATATCAAAAAATTCAAGGATAATTCAATTTAACATTTAGAAAAAATTTATAAATCCAAGATAATTTCTTGTTTTATCAATCATAGGTACTATATTGGGCCACCTATCTAACAAATGGGATTCACACCATACACAATAGTATCCACGCACTAAAAGAAACAAAAAAATAGAAAAATATAGGAGGCCTTATTAAATATTCCCTAATATAAAATCATGTTTCAATTTCATAAATAGTATAAGAGTGAAAAAATATCACATATGTAATATATCACAATCACCACACCACTAACAACACGAAATATGTCCTAATTAATAAATACAAATGAATATTATATATGGATTTTAATAGTAAAATAACAAGATATAGAAAAAAAATTGAACCATTTTCAATAACATGGGATACATTGGAAATGAGAAGAGATTGATCAATCATACCAATGGAGGAATAATCGCATGAATGGTGATCAAAATGTTAAATATTGATAATTGAGATAGCCCCTTAAAATCATATAGATTCCATTTAATTGTAAAATTATATTTACAATATAATGAGGTGACTATAGAGGTTAACAAAGGTTTTAGAGGCTTAAAAGACTAAAAAAACCCATAACTATCTAGCATGTCCCGATGACAGTGGCTAATTGGTGACCATAATAGATGTGCAGTGACCACTAGAAGTCTTATTGAGTTTTCACTCACTACATGAATAAATTATTTATAATTTTTTCCCAACTATCTAGACAATTTATTTTATATAGGTACTCTCAACTAAAGGTTTGATACATCCTGGTCGGTCGTCTTCTATATCCATCAAATAGTTCCCAATGGCTTACCCCATCCCAAAATTGTTAAATACCCTTTCTATAACCTCTAACCATGATTTATATCATTAAAAAGAGATATAAAATATAATTAAAAGGGTATTATAAATTATAGTAAGGTATGATGTTACAGTTCTTCCAACCAGAAGACATTATGTCCCTAGGAATTCTTGTAGAAGATGGATGCATTGAATGAAGGTGATTCCACTGCCCTATCATGGAAAATTCATTATACAAAGTATGTTATGTATCTTATCTACTACACAGAAACACATTATACTAATAGTATATATATTATAGGCATAACATATATCAGAGAATCAATTATATAGACTAGCTAATCGAAAACTAAAATATATGGTTGTAACTCATTCTCCTATGAATCGAAATCATTGAACGTATTGGGATGATACTTATTGAGATTATATTATAGAAAAACAGAATGAATAACTATAAAATGATCCGGTAATGTCCATAGATAAATAGACATCTCAACCCACATAGTGATATCAAATGGCCTAATAAATCTCAAAGCTATTTTTTTCATTATTCATGACGATGATGAAAAAAATGAGGGGAAACATTCAAAAATACCTTTTCACCAATGAAAAAATACAAAAGCATGGTGATTATTATCTACATATACTTTAATATTACTCTGAGATATAACAAAGATTTATTGTATATTTCTAATTCTCTTTTACTTCTCTTGAACAAGACTTGGACCCATAAGAAATAACACACACTCTTCTAACCAAAAAATAGGTGACATGAATGGGTTACCATAACAAATACTCAAATTATTCCATTTAGATTAAATATTAGAGAAAATGGTTATGCTAAAACCTAACCAGCCCTAGTTTTTTTCATGATGATGCACTAAAATCCAAGACACATGAATGGAGAAAAGCATCCTAGATTTGAATAGCATGCTCTGTCTGGGAATCAGTCTAAGGATGGTAAGTAGTATTCAACCATATTTAGGTCCCCATCACCTCTCAAAGACAACTAAAAAATAGGGTGATTAAATTGGGACCCCTAATAGTGACAATGGAATACAGTACACCATGTAACCACACTATATGCAAATTATATATCATACAGAGATCTTCAACGTTGGTGGTGTCCCTAATCATAACGAAATGAGGCAATTTTTTCAAGAAATAAATGAACAACAATATAAAATCATGTCCATATAGAGTCATTGGAAATCCTACTATGAATTCCATTGACACCTCATTTAATTTCAAAACCTATACAAGAATAAGATAGAATATAAAAAAATTTATTGAGTCCCTCTTCCTTAATCTTATTGATGGTTTAATATCATGGCTCGTTATCAGAAATATTATACTATATACCCGACCACCAAAAAATAACCCACATTTAATAATACATATAAAAATTTATAGGATGAATGAACTATTATGAACTATAAAAATCATGCAACACTGAACATATGATAAAATACGATATGAAAAAATAAACCCCAAACTAAGGAATATCATCAGAGGGGAGATAACAACTAGGAATGATATCCCATCCAAATAAAGGGTCATATGTTACTTAAAAATTTTCCACCTCATATATTCCCAATATAATCTACACAGGGAGGGATTATTTTAACTTAACAAAGGATAGAACCATAACTAAGTCATCGTCCATCATTATCAGATGCAATTGAGAAAAAATACTTATAAGGGTCCACCCATTTGATTCAAGGATATACCGATAAATAGTTTCTAATTAGTTTTATTAAAAGTATTTTACTATTCCATATAGTATATATAAGTGAAAATAAATTTTTTGGAGGTATTCTAGTCATCATTTCTTCATATGGTTTAGATCGTTATAAGAAATTATAAAACTAGAACGCTTATGATTATAAAATACATTGAACTTTTATCTAAATAGATGTTGTCACAATCAAATAATATAACACATTAAAGTTTTCAAATATAATATATGAGTTAGTTAATTCATATCATGTGACAGAAGATTTTATAAACTATATGGAACCAAATAATCATCTTTTTTTATTATTCATCCCAAAACATCACCTAAAGAATCATAATAAACCATATATCATTCACATGGTTGTAATAATATAAGAATAGGTTTTGATGTAAGATGTAATTTAAATTCATCAAACGAGTCATCATTGTAATAATCAATGATAATTTTCTCCTTTATTGTTAAGAGTTGTGAATGGTGATTACATATTTGAAAAGTCCTAGAAAAACTATCAATAGTTTATAGATAATACTAGGAATAACTGAATCTAGAAAAAATTAATTGGTTCTTCCAATGACAATAAAACTATCACCATTTTAGGATCAATTACGTGTACATGTTTGGAAATATTATTCACAAGGAACATCACATCTTGGATCTAGAGATTACATTTCAATATCTCCCCTGAATAGCAATGACTCCTTAAATTTTATGAATCCAAACTCAGTTTTTGATCATTCTTAGGATCATATATCCAATAAACTATTGTATCATCAACAAATATGAAAACAATGTATCAATATACTAGTGTAATATTTTGTTTAACCAATCTATAAAGATAATAAGTGTGTTAGTTAGAACAAAAGGAATCACAATATATTCACAGTGACCACACCTTCAATTGAAATTTGTATATAGGATATTTGATTCCTTAACATTGAGGTGATGATAAACTAATCAATGATCTATTTTCAAAAACTACATTTCAAAATTCAAATAATCAAAAAATTAAATTATTCATGAAAAAATTTATTTATTCTTCATGATTACATAATTTAGATTTTATCAATCAAAAAAATGTTAAAGGGTGCCATTATTGTTTATAGAAAATAGTGTGGGGGCCACATAATCCAAAACACATGGGGTGACCAAAATCAATTATCCATCTATTCATCCAACTGGATCATGGTATTTTCATATCAACAGTCTCTATAAGGTATTAGGATATTAAGATTCATTATGTACTGAGCACCAGGTCAATAGGTAACCTTACCTCACTCTTTTTATAAATACTAAAAAAAATATTCTAGTAAAACATTAGAAATATCCCAAACATACACCGGATGATCAATATTCGAAAAAACTTCATTGTGCTCAACCAAAACGGTATATAAAAGACTCATAATCTCTATGAAATATGGTACTACATGAATATCCCTCAGTCCCACTCTCCCTAAAAAATATGGGAGCACCAATTCTATGAATAGAATAAAACATTCCAATGAAAATAATAAAATTAATCATGGTGAGATTCCATCCAATTCAACTCATTATTAATGTCGAAAATGTATATAACGTTATTTAGGAAATACCAAACTATCTTCATGTAAACTATCTAAAGGGAATATGATTGAAAATGAAACCCCTTGTCCTTTCACCTCTGAAGAGTAATTGCAGGCTATGTATCAAAGGACACGAGCATAAATGGATGTTTCAACACATCCAAAAATTGGTATAATAAACACATTTGATACATCATTATAAGTCAAAGGAGTTTCTATGGAAGATATAAAAAATGGTACCCATCTCTATAACCATACCTGTATGAGATTTTACTGGATACTAATTCATTCATTAATATAATTCATTTTGGAGGCCTTTGTTTGGAGATATGATGAATTTGAATATTTTAATAATTATATTGGTGCCATTGGGGCTGAAGAACTCTGTTAATTGATGGACATAAATAGAGACTATACTAATATATGTTTATTACCTTAGAGACCAAAATATCTATAGTTTGTTAGAATTACACGGAAAGATATTTGTTCATTTTCCACACTACAACACTAGTAACTACATAGTGGTATACTACTAGAAAATGTTAGTGGATTAGAAATGCTTTTCTATTGAGAAATTTTACCTTCACTATTTTAATCATCATTCCACATTTTTTTCAAATATGGTCCATTGTAACTACCACTATATTGAAGGGAAGTGTCTAGAAAACCTATAATTCATACAATTTCATTTTTCCATAATATCTCTATCAATTGGCTCAACATAAGATGGAGATATATTATATATACCGATGATCATAAGAAAATTTAAATTCCTTGTAGAAATTTCTATTCATTTAACTAATCATTCATCATCACTTTTAGAGGAACATATACCAACTCAATAAAATGGTCGATGTAATCATACACTGAACCCTTTCCAGACTACACTAATAAGAACTCCATAAGAATTTCCACAATCAAAGATTCCTAGTAAAAATAAAAAATTAAAATGTTCTTTCATCCTTTCCACTCCAATCCCACATACTTATTCACATGATCTATGGATTCCAACACCTCATTCTAGGACACTATTCCTTAATGATTATACACTTCAACTTCAACGAAATAGGTTTCTCCCAAAAAAACAATTACCTTACATATTTTTTAGATTTAATACTGCACATCCTGATAGACATTATTATCCTTAAAATACAGGGGCTTGTATAGTATGAAATATATCACCGGATCATTATCTCTCCTATATTTTATTTATTCCTCAATAGCTTCATATTGTATATGTAGTACTTTCTACTAGATGAGACAAACTTCATGTACGGTATACCGAATAAGATAATTGTAAAGGGAAGGATTACATTAAGGATAATTTCCCACTAAACCCTTCTGAGATACCCTAGGAATATTCTTCTAGTCCTTGATTATGCATACCAAAAACAATAGTAACTAATCAGAAAATAAAATAATAAAATAAAAAAACAAATATAATAAATAACCAAGATCATAACCAATACCCAACATAGGAGACACACATCCCAACATCTCATGTTGAACACAATCATATCATAGAAAAGGTTGTAATGGAACTAACTGTAACCTATATCTCATGTAATGAATAACCAATCCCTTATATATTTTTCATCCCATGATTATGAGACATAAAGATACACCTACTCTAATACAAAATTATCATATACCAATCTTGAAAACCCATAAAAATAGGGTTCAAAATATACAAAGATAATAATAAAATGGGAATTACTAATATCTACAAGCTAGATAATACCATAAAAACATCTAATAATAAATAGAGTGAATGATTTTACTAATTTCAAACAAGATACATGGATTATATGTATTGATAGATAATAAAAATATGTTCCCTATGGGGAAACCCACTTTCTTGGGGGTAAAACAAATAAAAAAAATTAAAACATGGGTAATAGTCTAAAAACAGAAATAATTTCAACTAAAAATTATTGATACTATATGTGACATCACTTCTGTGAAATACTGAATAGGAAATTTCATAGATGTTTTATATTATTTCTTGTTTTATTTTCCACTAGAAAATATTTATCATATTTTTCACATTTATCTCTATATATAGTGACCCAAAATTCCAAAAAACATAGGAGTGTTATTTCTAGGTTATATACTCGAGTTCATCTTATAAAATACTATAAAGGTTTTAGGGGTAACATATATTCTAAAAATGATTAATTATATTTTATTTGATAGATGTGTAAAACATATATTTCTTTTTCATAATTTAGATATTACATTAAATAACCCTTGATTTAATGGCTAGCTTATAAAGGTATAATATATTGTGGTTCATTTAGACTCAGTGTTTCATTTTCTGCAAGCTATATTAGAGATGCAATGTAATTAAATATATTAAATAGGTTTTTATACATGGTGCTCCATTTTGAATAAACTATTGAATAATTTTTTTTTATAATTTTGGGTTGTTACACTTTTCCCACCTTAAGTAATTTGTGTCCTTATAATTTAAACACGATATTTCTAATCATGGGTTTTTTATTTTGAAAATTATTATATTGAAAAGACACATAATAAAAGGGATTCATATCATATAATATTAATAATAGAGAAATTGAAGTATAAATGTTATATGGAAAAACAAATAAATAGGTTTCTGTGAAGGAAAAAATTGGTGGAATGGGAATATATGTACATGTAAGAAAATAATAAATAATTATAGAGATATTCTAGAGTTGGTGGTAATAATCAAGTGAATAGTTGATGGAATGCGAAGAGCCTCAAATCCATATATCAATAATTATTAAAAAGACCATATAATTCATCATATATAGATTCAATAGGATTACATTTTTGTTTTAGGATCATATTCATAAGTTTTTCTTCATTATTTTACCTTTTAAGAATATACGGAAATTTACATTATATAATTATATTTTACAAGAACTATTTCATACATGGTTATTATTTGAAAATTTTTCAAATCAGGTGATATTCTAATAAATAAAAATAATAATTATTAATGATTTAAGCACTAAAATTCACTTTTAGTAGATTTTAATCATAAAAAAGTGTGATTTTTTTTAATTTTTTGTCTAACTATTTTCTAATTCAAATATGGTTAGAACAAATTATCCAATATAATACATTAATCTCTAAAACTAAAATATAACACCCTGAGATCAACATTAATAATTATTTATAATTTTTTAAAAAAATGACATATTACCTAGTTTATCACATATGCCAATGGTTGACATTAAACTCTAATCATCCTTCAATCATGGGTTCAAGCCCTATAGAATTGTTGAACATGAAAGGTTTAATCTCAGAACATGGTGTGTACTTTTTTTAAAACACTATTATTATAATTATTATAATACTCCTAAAAAATATTATAGTCATCCTTGAAATAAAAATTATCATAAAATAACCTTTTTACTAATGTTTGAAATACGAAAATTATTTACAAAGTCTAATAATCTTATTTGACAATAATTAAAATGTCACAAATGATCATATTAACCATAAAGGTTATCAAAACCTATAATATTATTTTTTTAAAATTTAATTTCATTATTCCTCAAATGAATTTTCGACTATAAAATATCCACTAAAAAATATTTAACTCTTTCCAACAAGTTCATATATGTAGGAAAACTTCCATTTTCTATTTGTAAAACATTTTACCAACACATATATCCCTGTCACTAAACTTTCGGTAAAAACTCTGTCGCTAAATGTTATTGGGACATATAAAATAGTTCTTTTGCAATTATATTAATATCAACAGATAATATGTATGTTGGTTAAAGTGTTTAACAACACATTCATATGACAAATCTATCAATTGTTAATAATATTATCAACATATAACATATTTTTATAAATTAAATTTAAATAATAATTATAATTTTTTATTGAAATTAAAATTTCATATTGTATTTATTAATTTTTCATATATAATACAGCTATATTAATTATCAAACTGAATATGCTTTTAAAGGATGTTAAATAATAAAAAAGATTAATTATATTACCAATGAAATTTAATACAAAGTGGATAAATACATAGTTGATGTTTTTTGATCCTTAAAAAGATCATAAAAACACAAAACCCCACAAAAAAATGGAAAAAGGTATGTCTTCTATTAACCACAATCCTCTAACACCCGCCATTATTAAAAAATAGTTGCTCATACCAAATATCTTTCATCACCTTATGTAGGCCACTTGAAGAAACAAATCAAGTCTAGTACAGAACCAGTGAGGAACCTCAACTCGATGTTATGTCAACCTTCAACTCCAAGATCTACACCAAACAACCAAAAAGAATACCCATCATAAAATGGGGTGAATAAAACAATACATATATAAAAAATGGACACATTATATAATAAAGAAAAATCATTAGAATATAAAAATATCAATGAATAAATTCAAAATACCCCTTCCATAAAATCGACCAAAGAAAGTCCTCCCAGGTCACATGTTCATCATAAAGTTGAGGTGATCCCCGAGCATGACGGTGCCAATGAACATGGTCAGATCAGCGTCGTACAAGTAAGAAAAAGGCTTCCCCTCTGCCACATCCACTGCAACCACACTGTCGTGCCCCTCGAACATCAAATGTAGCCCGTGCCACTCTAAATTCATTATCACCTTCCACAGATGATGGTGTTTTCACGCCATCTCCCAAAACCACATCATCCCCTGAAATTGAATCATTATAAATGGAAGATTCATTTATTTGAATAAAGGACATATCGTGGAGAGGTTGATCCAAAATCGACCCTCGCCGTCGTAGTTGATGTTATCCGGCAGCCCTGGGAGATCATCCATGAACCATTCCACCATTCATTCCCCCTCCCCCCCACTTCACGTAATATCTCATTCACCTCATCCTGCAATTCCACCCAAAAAAACAAAAAACCAAATTTCAAATGAACATGAAATCCTTTCAAATTTGGAATCATTGAGGAAAAAAAATGAAACCACCTGAATACTAAACAATGATTCCCAAAAGCTGCTAGATTGAGCTGCCTGGGTAATTGAAGCAATAAAAAAATGGATTAAGGAGAAGCCCAATCAAGGAAGTTCAGTCTATCAATTGATTCTCCTCCTCTTCTCTACTTCCCTAATTTTTTCCTGCCTATAGGCCCAATCTCACTGTAGTATGTGGAACAGATACACACTATCCACTCCAAATCAAGAATCACAACTTTGAAATGTTTGGATGGATCAATGTTTCTATCATTTTCCTTGGTAAAAACTGTGATGGTTTTGTTAATTGGTTAACTGCATCAATGCTCTCCTTGGTTAAAATAGCACATACTACATCATTGATGGCCTTCAAATCCCACTTTTTCACCTCCATATTCGACATCATCATTGTCAGCAATTTGTTCTCCATCACAGCCTTCACCTCCCATGCCTTCGCATTCTCTGATAGACTGAACCTCCCTACACCGCGCTCCACCCTATGCCTCATTATGTTCTTCTCCTCCTAAAAACTCCTCTCCCTGATGATATACAGGATCCTCCCATCTTCTACATCCACATTCACCTCTTCCTACTTCAACAAGGGAAGGCCCGACTTAAATATGTGTGCCTCATGTGTCTCCTTCCAATCGATTCTCATGTTCGCCACCGTTGACACTTCACTATCGGCTGATGGGGAAAAATTCCTCACCAATCTAGGAGCCCCTCGAATAGATCACAAATATCCAGTGAAAATAGATTCACTTTTTATTGGCTACCATTGCTAAAGATTCTCAAAATGATCAACATGATAAATTAACAACTGACGATGATTGATTCATAAAGGAGGGCACATTGACCTCTTTCATGTTTTTCAATCCGATATAATATTGCATTCATTTACCACAAACCATAAAAAATTGTTAATTTTTATTTTCTCTTAAAACAGTCAATATACATCCCAAAAAATATGAATATGAAACCAAAACCATAAACCCATTAGTATGTAAAAAATCAAAATCAAACTATAAATATATATCCAAATTGTATGAGATATAATCTAAAATTAATAGATCTAAATCTATTCACTAAACATGGAATTGGAATGTTAAAACATAGTGATCTTAAATACATATATCCATATTTGTTCACTGGCCATGGAATTAGAATATAAAAATTGTGTAGTCATCTCAACTGCTCTAAACTATTTCAAAACATCATCTAAACCTGGACCATATTGAACATACAATGGTGTAATGGCTTGGATTACCCATTTTTCTTGACAACAACAACCTACAGCTCACAGTTTTCCATCATCCTAGAATTAATAAATGATTTCACAGTATCATTTAGACCCTGATCACTCAACAAAAACAATGATTTGTTGTGTTCCTAGTTTTTCATTATCTTTTAATGATCATGACTGGCTTTACATCAACAAAATTCATTGATTTCAGATATTTCATAATTTGTAATGATCATTACCAACACGACAAAAATTTTAAAGGAATATAAAGTCAATTAAATGTGTGTGTTTTGTCACAACACATAAATTTATTTGTTTTATGTTAATTGAGATAATAACCATGTTACGACAATAGATTTAAAACAATTACCTTGGTACGTACTTTTTAGAAGCACCACATTCACTATATATAAACAGAATCATTAATACGTTATTGGCATTAACACAATATGAATTACACATAAATAATGAAATGCTTGCTCCAAAGAATAAATAATTCCATTCTTAAAAGAATTTATAAATCATTCATAATTGTATACCTTAAATGAATATTTTCCCCCATTCTTGCCTCTATTTTAGTCGTTGACACTTTCATCTTAAATCATTGATGACATTTCATAAAAACACAATAACAAGATTTTAACTCTTCAGTATCAGCATTAATTTAGAATCATTTCAACTCTTCATTATCAGATTTAATTTAGATTCACTATCTTTACATAGTTTTCAAAAACAGATTATACAAGAAATATAAATAATAAGAACAAAAAGAAAAAATAGAAATAAACAATAGAGAGAGAAAAATACTACATGGTTATTGAATGATTTAATCAACATGTCTAGGAATTAAATTTATGAATAATTTTTTATCATTCATATTTTTAATATACCACAAACTAATATAATCATTTTGGTGTTTCAAATGTTGAACTTCTCATCTTCTCTATACATGGTTTAATCAATTTTTCTTAAAATCCACTAACCTATAAATATTTTTGAGATAATCGATAATTGAGGTTAAAAATTGATGTAGTTCAAGGATTGATATGTTTCTCTATTCATGTCAAAGAATTATTGAACTTCAATAAAAACATTATCATCTTTCTAAATTTGAAGAATGTTTAAGCATCAATGTTAACTTGGTGAATACATAAGAAATTTGGGAATGTAAGAAAGGAATCATTCTTATTGAGTGTTGAAAATCCATTAAAAATGACTTCAATATAGTGATAATAAAGTGAATAACTTCAACTACATTATTTTTACTTTACAGGGACTATAATAATAATGTAAAATAATATTTATGATTAATAACTGTAATAGTTTTTGCCCTTACTAGGGACTGTAAGTAATAATAAAATGCTATATATTTGTAGACTTGGGTGTATTATTAATAACCAGCCTAGAGTCAAATAAATATAATAAACTAAAATAATTTGTATATGACATCATTAAACATATCTAAAACAAATCACTTACTCAATTCCTTGCAAACTCATGTTGCTGATGGATCATATGTCATGTACTGACATTTAAAATCATTATTATTTACTAATAAAAAATTAGGCCTAAAAAACAATGCTTTATATTAACATACAATTGCAATATCAATTGCGAGGTTTTGTAAGTATGTAAATTGAGGAAAAAAAATTCATTTGTTGGGTGACCTTATATTTTTACCATTCGAAGGTCATTCTAAATAATGCGATTCAAAATTTTTATTTTTATTTACTAATGAAAATCAAAAATAGAAATTCATAAATAAATATAATTGTTGAAAATTATATTTTAGTATATATTTTATTATTGAAGCATCAATAAGTGGTAATATAATAATCAAAATATTAAAATTTCTAAATAAATATTTTATAAAAGCTGTGTTAAATATACTTTCACAAATACTAACCATTCCAAACATGAGAACGGGTATTCTGAAGATAACTATACATTAGGTGTTAGATACGATATTATCAACAAACAAATGGAAGGATGCCTAAAAATATTAACAAAATTTAACCCAATAAAAGATTCTTATAACGAGAAATATTTATTATTATATTGGAATGTGTATCCACTTTCACATCTGAGGTTGTATTCCCACATATTACAGTGCACTTATGTCACCAGTGAAGAAATTATACATTTTCAAACCAAAAATAGTAAGGCTTGTGCCAATGCAATTTGGAATTAAGAAAGTGATCATGTGTTGAATGTTATATCACAATTTCAATAGATTTTCTGAAAAAATGAATGTTGATATGATAACCAATAAAATTTCTCTTCATATGAATTGAGAAGAAGAAGAAAATCATTTAGGTGTTAAAAACGAGGATAAAAAATTAACATACACAACATTGAATTCAAATTTTTCTCTAGCACCAGCAATTGAAGACAAGAACAAACCCAATATTGAAGCATATATTTAAAAAAGAATTTCCAATGTAAACAAGTATTTATTATAATAATGTAAATAGGAATAAAACATTTATTGAAAAGGGATATTATTGGAAGACCTAAAAAAGAATCACATTTGTTCTATCAATAGAATTCACATCCCCTTGACAAGATGCCTTTAGAAGATTTAGTAATTTCATATTGAGTAAAAATAAATAAAAATGTTAAGTAATGAAAAAAATGGATGAAATTTTATTTCCAAAAACATATTTGATTAGTTTTCATGGGGGATTATAAATTACCTACTAGTGAGCAATGATGAGAGATCAAGTAAAATGTTATGCCTAGAAATTCAAACAATATAACAATTCATGGTGTTATAGAAAAAATAATGATCATGTAACATGTTAAAAAACAAATACTTACTGAAAAAAACTTCTAACTATAGACCAGATTAAAAACCAATGCTAAGCTTACCCATCCAACTCAACTCCAATTAGCAACCAGAATGCATCAGTAGAGTTGAAAGTTGTTGGGGAGTTATTTTCATGAAAAAATTCCACAGAAATGATAAGTGGATAAATATCAAAATAGGGGGAAACATTGGGTTCCATAGTGATGACCGTGGGCGATGGGCCGGGATTCTGGGGAAATCTATTGTCCATCTAGGGTGTCGGGGACATAGAGGTCGCATGGGGATGCTAGTCTAAAGCAATGAAGATGATGGAGGCTGAGCGAGTATGAGGGCATGGAATGACTGGAATTTTAAGGTCAAATGAGGGGTTTCACATGAGGATAATAACTGAGAATTGGTAGGAGGTTCACACGATGAGATTAGAAGGGGACGCAGGCTAGGAATGGGGTGGGGGTTCTTGCGATGATGTCCACAAGGAATGCTGACCGAGAAGAGTGAGGGGTTCCGGCGAGGAGGCTCGTGACGAACACTGGCAGGAAAAAGGGAGGTAGGGTTGGGGGAGGGGGAGGGGAAAAGGGAGGTCAGGTTAGGGGAGGAGCATCGTGGTAGACAAGGGGTCTCATTAATGGGGGTTTTGAGTCAAATTTTTTATAGTTTTGTTTCATTATAATTTTTTTCCATTTTTTTCCATTTTTATATAATTTTTTATGATGTAGATATATTTATTTATTTATATATTATCAAAATAATTTTTTTTCATTGGGTAATATATATAACTATATATTCAATTTTTTATAAAATATTTCAAATTATTGATAAATTTATTGCAAACATATTTTTATGAGAGTAACAGATTGTTGGTAATAATAATTTATTACAATATATTCATTTATCAGTAAAACAATTTTTTGTATTATTATAATAAAGCATCAAATTTAAATGTCAGTAGAAGTTTTGTTTGTATTGAACTATTAATATAAACAGATATATTTGTTGGTAAAAATAAATATTGGTATGAATATTTAATATCAACAGAATTTAATATCTGTTGGAAATAATAATTTTTACCAACAGATATATTATCTGTCGGAAATTTTCTATTGGTAAAAATAACTTTTTTGGTAGAGATCCTTACCGAAAATTTATCCCATGATATCCTTAACCTTGTTTTACTCTCATCATATAAGACCCAGGTAGAGGTTTTTATGACATTAACCATATGATCAATATTTATCTCACAAACCCATGATGCTACCCATATCTGTTATGATAATAAATACACATATGCTTATAAAATTTGACACAATCAATAAATGATTCATGATTCCTACAACCAAAATATCATTTATAAAATATATTTACAATTTAATTCTTTAATGCTAATACATAAATACTTTTGCAATTTTATTTTCACATAGTAGCTGCCATGGACTATAGTTCACCATTTAGACAAGTTCATTAACTCAGATAATTCTACAGTTCTACATATTTAATAAAATTAACAATAAATAGATATCTAGGTTGATATTTATTTCCTTACAACATACTCTTCATTTTTCCTCAATGATTTATTTCTCTATTCCCTTCTATTACACACAGGAATTATTTTAATGTTCCATTGAAACACCTTCTTGAGTGACACCTTCAAAATTTCATACATGATAAAAAATTGTGCATTATTTCTTCCATTGTATGAATCACATGATCTATTATAGAACAACATATTTCTCATATTTATTGAGTTTGGTATTTAGTTAAGGTATAGGTTTTCAAATATATTCCATGAAAAGTGTTGTGGAATAATGTCAATTTTTTCACTCTAGTCATCATCTAATTTGGTTGATCATAGTCACCACCTTATACTTCATATTAAATGTTACCATGATTAATTTAGGTTCTAGTCATTGACAGAAACCAAAAAAAATAGTGTGAGAAACATTAATCACATTTGGAGAACTATAAAATAATTTATGTGAATTTAAAATCAAGACATGTTATTTTCAATATATGCCACCATTAGTTTATCCTAGGTCATTAATTATCAATATTTATTTAAATAAATAATATATTTCTGTCTAAATATGTGAATTAACATAAGAATAACTAATATGAGGGTCAAAGAATGATTTCAGTAAGACTCTTTGTCAAGCACCATGTGATGACCAGGTCAAGCATGTTGCACAATTTTTGGAGGTACTTCCCCTAGGAACATCATATCTAGAACCACATCCACTTCTGTATCCAAACATGGATGTATTTCAATGGAAAACCACATAATCAATAACATAAAAAAAACATAGAGATGTTATTATATAATTATCCACATAGTATATCACAGATTTATGATCCCTAATATATATACTTATTAATTTTAATTCTAATGGTTTCTACTAAAATACCTATAATACCAAAAGTAGTGACCCATAACCTAGTATTAAAGAGTTGGTGTCAACTTTATTTAATTAGAATAATATACAATTAATATCATACATAAGGATCAAATAGTTAATTATTCATCATAAAGTAGACCCATAAATGATTCCCATGTTACATTTGAATGGAAAAATGTGAAATATAATTCAATAATAGCATTATTGCCACTAGTATACACATGCATGAAAATCATTGTAATAATTATGGATTCCTTTGAAAAGGAAACAAAATAAGGGTCATCTAAAATTCTAATCAAGGGTTGTGTAAAATAGAATAAATCATAGATCACTAATCATAATCAATATGGAATGTTATATAGCTGTAGTGTCCTGAAAAATCCGCAATGGAGATTCTACCCAATTCCACACAAAGTATTGGAGGAAAAAAATGGAGAAAACTCAAAGGATGCACAAAACCGAAATGGTCTATAGACCGGTCCAAATGATGACACCCCACTACCGGTTCCACAAAGCACCCCCTCTGCGGACTATTGTCGTTCGAGAAACGGAGGCAGGAATTCTCCGTGGGCGCAAAGCAGGACGGGCGCTGGACCGGTCCAATGTCACGAATGACCCCCAGCCGTGGACTGCCTCAACCCCCCTGGTCCACATCCGATGTTTTTCGCAGATTGGAGGAGGATCCCTTTGTGGACGCGAAGCACTCCCCGGGCTCGTTTGGTTCGCGGGGGAGATGCGCTCGATGCCCCCCGCGAGTTGCGGATTGACCAGGTCGTCCGTTAATTGGGTTTTTGGTCGTGGGCCTCCTCAAAAGTTGCTTCATGACCATAGATACATCAATTTCCCCACTATATAAAAGGATATCATTGGGGAAGAGAAAGGGGGAGAGGAAATGAGATCGATCAGATTTAGGTGGAAGGATTTCGAAGGAAAGAACATAGGATTTCGCAAAATGTGAAATTCCAGTCTGAAAACCAATGCAAGTATGAAGATGGAAGCCAACTAATAAGGAACCAAAAATGAATAATAACATGGTGAACCGAGAACTTAAAATAACAAAGAAACTAAGACCACAAACCATGACCCCTCCGCGGATGCACTCCCCAGGGACTAGGGAGCTTATACATTTTTTCCGATTCGTAGCACTGCATATCACCCTCCTAAGCGGGAAAAACCCCAACTGATGAACCCCCGACCAGCACCGCCCTTGGCCACCGCTACTCACATGGAACCCTACTTGAACCACCCTGGTAAACAGATTGATCCCCAAGCCACAAACCACGATGGTTGGCAGGATGCTCATCGTTCTGTGAACCACCCTGTTTCGCGAAATTCCCATCAGTCTGCGGACCACCCTGGTTCGCGGACGGCTTCTCCAGCCACATAGAACCTTCTTATGAGAAGGTAGCCACCACCCATACCCCAGTGTGGGACTCCTAATCCTTTATAGTTCCCATTCCTCGACCCAGATAAAATTTTCCCATTCTTACATGATCCTCCAAAACCTCCTCATCGGCCCATTCATCTGCCCCGAGACGAGGCCTCCACTGGAGCCACCGGACCTGTGTGATGTAACCTTCAGGCACATCAGCGCGCCATTTTGAGTTCACATACCCACGATATGTAGGGGCGATGTGGTAGCTCCAGCCATTGAGCGGATTCCAAAAACATTCTTCGGTTCACATTCCCATGGTAATGTGGAGTCTGAGCTCGGGAGTCCCATTTCATCCCCTCCACTTGTTGAGGCCAAGACGCTTCTACCTTCTTTGGGGGGAGTAAAATACCCATCAGAAGGAATCCCCCATGCACTTTCGTAGTTCCCCCTGTAACAAGAGATGTGACGGGCATCGGAGCAACTCTTTCCCTCTATCGTTGCGCTTTGTCACCCTGGGAATCCATCCCAGAGTAAGCCCTGACCTTATGGGCCGCTCCATGAGTAAGCCCCACCTCACTTCTTAGGGACACACCTTTCAAGATGGGATCATCTGGTCCCTGCTGCCTCTTGATTCTCACACCGAGCATGAATGATGTGGGCTTAGAGTAATAACCGACCATGACATCCTCTTATGGGCCTCCTCAGAGTGTAATCCTGAAGCTAATGTGAACTACAGGGACTTTGATTCCCTACTACAGGGATACGTAGGAAGCCTCCATGAGGTTCAAGCCCAATCACCATCGGACCCCTGGGTCCACCTCCATGTCAGATCTCCGACACTCCAATTCGAACTATGTGGAATTTTATATGTGTCTCTAAGGCAGGGTACGCAGGAAGCCTCCCTGAGGTTCAAGGCCAACAATCGGTCTGCCCGACTATCTTCACGTCGGTCCATCGCACCATCCCTAGTGATGTCTCCATGAGTACAGATTCCTAGGGGACATTAATCCAATGAGGGATGGTAAACCTCAGGCATTAATGATTCCAAACCCTTGCGTCTAGCTGACCGTTTCCAACCAGGAGTAATCTGTGGATACTATGCTTGGGTACAATCCAAGTATTCATGAAAATATGAATACGTCATAAATCTATAAGAGAGTCTCATAACATGCAATAATTCCCCCCAAATGGGTGCGTTGAGACCGACTTCCCATCCTCTCAACCAATGTGAGTTTTTAAGTGTTGTTCACCAAATCGCCTAGTGAACGCCTTCCTTTGGAAAGAAGGTCCACGCATCATCGGATACGGAACTGTTGGGAGTTTCAAAACTGACCCGAAACAAAAAATGTTGAACCCGACGTGAATGTTTAACCAAGCATGACTGATTTAACCATATCCCACTTTGTGCCCAATTTATACTCACAAGGAATTCCAGGAAAGGTAATTAATTACGCATGGGATCATGAGATTCTTCTTTGATGGGTTTGCTATTTGTACATGTTAAAATGATCTAAAGCTACCACACATACCTCCCTTCGATCCAATGGAATCTTGAAGGAACTCACAGGCGCGTGCTTCCAACTATGCAATGACAGGACCTCCTCACCAACGGAGGACCCCGTCACCTACCTTGCATCTTCAACGTTGGGTCTCATATGCGTTAATCCGAGAGTACCACATGAACGGTACTCCCCCGACGGTGGAGGCGGCCATGAACATCCTCCAATCCACTAGAACTCGCCTGTCACCTGCACAGCAACGGCCGCAAAGGCTGATCCAGATGACCCATATTGCTGTCTCCAACCATTTCAAGAGTGTATCCCCAGAACGGGACAATGTGTACCTCCCATTTCTTAGGGAGGCGGATTAGGTCGATGCTAAGGACCTCATCCCCACTGAAAAGGGGTTCCGTTCTAAGGCCCACACTGGAAGACGTTGTCGCGGTCACGCCGTGACTCAACATCCTCACGCTCAGGAGGATGTAACCATTAGGACCCAGGCCCATGATCCCCGAGCTTCGTCCCCTCGGACCGCCCGACGAGGGTGGAAAACGTACAACCAGGGATCGGTAATCGCCCTTGTCCTTGAGGTGGAGATCTACTGCTCAGTCACGGAGATGCATCACGAACAGGCACATACACCTATTCGTTCCTCCAAGTCCCTCCATCTAGACATGGAAGCCTCGTATGAGTAGGCGTGAATCCCTGCCGAGCTCCATCCAGCCCATCGCCCACATAGGACGACACCTACCCAGCAGGCACCTCTCCCTGCCCAAGGTTGTGAATCCCACCATCTCGATGCGGTGGCATCCCAATGTCTGCAGGGCCAGCTCCTAGTAGATCCTCTTGACACTTACCATCCCAACATGGTGGCAATCAACAAAGCCCGCCACCAAGATATGGTGGCAATTAATAGGTAGGCACGTCTCCCACCAATAAATTCCACCGGCGTGATACGGTGGTAAACCAACATATGCAGGGCTAGCTCCCTGTTGATGCAAGTAAAGTCTGCAATCTTGATGTGGTGGAAATCAGAGAGATAAATCGGCATATCCCAGCCCAGGGGCAGATTCTTTCACCTGCCCCGACACATGAGAATTTTCACTACCCACTGACCAATGGAGGACCGGAGCAGGATATTCCTACTCCGATACAGCAATGGGCCTTCATACCCATTCCAGCCAAAGATTTCTCTTTCCATATCCTGGCAGTGATGAAGGAGCATGTGTCGATCCCAAATCATATCTTGTAGACTTACCATAGTGTAATTGTATCAGCGGCAACAGAAAGGACTCGGGCCCGTGAGGCCATCTCCCCAATTGAGGCGACTCATCTAAGTGCTGAGATAGCCACCTCTAATCAGATCTGCATCCCTGCTTCATCCCCGGAGGGTCACCAGCTATATTCTGTGACGCAAGGCCAACTAGATCGAACAGCTTCACTCGTTCCAACTGGGGGACACCCGTCCATCATGGTGGATGCTCTAGATCAGGCATATATACCTTCTAAAAGTCAAGATGTTCGTCGACGTTTCCCGGCATCATCACTGGACCCAATTAGACATGGACCAAAAGGTGAAGGTCGTTGTCAACAACAGACGGTCCACACTGCCCATAATAAAGTTCCCTGAGCGCGCGAAAGGAAACCAGAAAATAAAGAAGAATTTCATGGCTCCTCTCTGCTAGAATCTGGGGTTCCCAAGGCCGCCAATCACACATAGAAGGCTCAGAACCTTGCCCACCCATTATAATATTATGGGAGTGGAAGTAGTAGTTGCGAAGGTCCTCCCTCCAATGTCGCTACCAGTAGCTCTGATGGTCCTCCCTAGAGCACCCACGAGGGCCTCCTCTATGGGAATAAAACAATCGATCCCAAGAGCACCTCTTTTGATGCGGGTCACGGAAACCCTCCACCTGACCAGAAGATCGAGCAACAAGAAGACCCTTCACTTACTGTGGTCCACCCTTAAGGTCCTCCCCAAGTATACGCTGCAAACAATCTCCATGTAGTGGGACCACTGATTAAGATAGTAGTCCTCACTATCATAGTCGCAACATCAGAGGCCCTCCCCGCACTGACGTCTCATCGCGACAAGAAGGCCCTACCCTTATTGTGGCCTACCCAAAAGGTCCTACCCAGGGGTTACGTTACAACGACACTCCGCGCAGCCGGGCATCAGATCATAGTGTTAGTCCTCACCTCCCTGATAACGAAGGTCCTCTCCGTAGAGATGTCAAGAAACGAGATGGACCTCCCCTCATTGCAGTACATTCTGAAGGTCCTCCATTGGGTGTACGCCGCATATATTCTCTTTGCGGTAGCTGTAATTGTAGTCCTCACCATTACAGAAGCTGTGATGGTAGTCCACGCCACCACGACTGCCATTGGGAAGGTTCACCCCGCAGTGGCCCCATGAAACAAGAAGGTCCTCCCTTGTTCGCAGTGTGTCTTCAAGGTCCTCTTTAAGATACACATCGAACGTCAAACCATGACGGTAATCCTCACCATGATGGCAGTTGTTGCGAAGGCCCTCCCCAAAACAATGCTACGCAGGAAGAACGTCCTCCCCTTACTATGACATGCCTTGGAGGTCCTACCCATGGTATGCACTGCAAAATTCTTCTATGCTGTGAGGCGTCAAGATGTTGTGGTAGTCCTCCCCATTTCGGCCGCCATTGCGAAGGTCCTCCTCGAAATGACTTATCATATCGACAGGAAGGTCCTCCACCTTCCGAATGAAGAACAGAAAAGCCCTCATATTCCGAGGCACTCAGAAGGATGGGATAAGGCATGTCAGACTCCCAATTAGTCGCCAACCACATCCTTCTTCAATCAGGAGACGTTCTGGGGACATGTTCATCTTCTGAACCACCTAAGAATCGCCCACATGATGATTCAACACTAACCAGTCCCACTCCCTATGACCACACTATCGACGGGAGTCTCAGTTGGGCCGACAAGGTAGAGGAGTCACTAGAGGAGGAGTATGCTGACATGTTTCAATGAGGAAACGACTGGCTAGGGATGATATACCAGTTCTTTTTTGGCCCACGAACACCTCTCAATTCGACATACCTAGAGAATTGTCGGAAGAATGCGTGCATGACATTTTCCATAATATATGGACAACCCTCCACCAGCTGAAATCAATCTTCCTTCCCTACGATGGGTATATAGGCCATGTCAAGACAATAGGAGACCTCCTGCATCACATCATCCTGGAAGCTCTTCCTTTGGCGCGGTAGCAGCGACCCAAGAGGCGCAAAGGAAAAATGGTGATAGATTTCCTCCGTGCACTACACCTGCTGCACCGCCTCATCAGTGACGCTCTGATGGGATTCCATGTCATGGGAAGTGGGGAACATAGAGCTTTGCATTTCACTCTGCTCTCCACCTAGAAGAACTCGTTCGACATGGATTCTTGCAACATCATCACGTCAAGACGATAATCGAGTGGTCTCCCTATTTGAGAAAGGTGACACACCCAACAGAGTCAGGACTTTAGTATGTCTAGAAGCGTCAGTCCCAATGGGAACAATCCATTCATGAACTCCTGAATTAGTCCACGGAGAGCATACAATGGGACACTCTCATAAGAGGGGCCAATCAACGATCTTCGACTACCTCCCAAGGAGGGATTGATTCACAGAAGAACTTGGAACCAATCTATTTAACCCTTGAATGGTGGCACGCAAGATCAGGCAGGTAGTGATAGCGACAGCCACTGCCGCAATCCAGGGTCAACCCCAGCCTACATGGCTAGGGGAATTTTTAACAACAAATACCCATGCAAGACCAATAAAATCAGGAAGAGACCCAGCATCCAGGGAACGGAGTCAACCCCATCCCTTAGGGCTGGGGGCATTATTACCCCCTCAACAACAACCTCCCCCATGAGAGTCAGTATTCTCTCTTCTAGGGAGTAGATTTAGAATAGAAGGTACCCTTCTTATCCCGTCATTTTAATCATCATCCCCTACAAGAGGAAGGCACACCATAAGGTCGCATCAATGAAATCTCCACGTCACCCTTCGTCAATAAGTTCGATGGAAATCCTAACACATGAAAGGGAAGTCTAGAAAAAGACTTGGGAGACACTCTTCCTATTCGGGAGATGACATCTTCCCCGCCCTGCAATATGCATCTATCAACGTCATAGAGGTTACCCCCATGGGTAACACCGAAGATGATGAAAATCAGGATGGATCAGGAGAAGATGGTTCCGGTCAAGCTGTGACTCACAATGAACCACCAGGTGTGCACACTCAGAACCAGAGGGCCGCTTTAAATTTGGCTGCCCCGTCAGCTAACCATCCTCTGCTCACCATGCGAGCCCCCAATAAGGATAAGAACAAAGGAACAGTTACCCTTAACCCATATCCTTCTCTCGATAAAAACATGCCAGTTACACTCGAAGAGAGGTTCACTCGACCTGAAGAGGAAAAGAAAGAATTGAGGTGGCTTAATGCTGAGCTACTCCAGAGGAATCATCTTATTGAAGGCGCATCCCAAGAGCAGCCACATCAGGCACTCCCAGTAAGTGCACCTCAAAGACTAAGGTTTACCCTGGAAAATGAAGCATGGTCGGGGATCCCGCCCAGCGAGGCACCTGGCCCATCCAACTACCTAAATGAGGATCCAGATGAATACCAAGAATTACCTCTACTATAGAAGAATCCAGAGCGAGTACGCCTAAACCCTCCGAAGGTGTCACAAACGGCACATGCATCCCAGGTGCCAGCCGAGATGGATCTTCAAGCAATGGCTCCGGCTACACCTACACAAGATTGGGCCCAACATGATGTAAACCTGGGTGTCACTAACACAATTGAGGCACTAACAGCTCGATTGGAAGAAAATGTAGATCGACGCACTCCAATACAACCAGAGCGGAATCACTACCCAGTTTTGGTGAGCAACACAACACCTCCACCCAAGTTTGGGAGCCTTGTATTGCCAATCTTCAGTGGATCAGGAGATCCGGAACAACACTTGATGCACTATGTGTCTTATTGCGACCATATGATGGGGACTCCAGAAAAACAAGAAGTAGTAAAACTCAGATGCTTCATAGGGACCATGAAGGATCCGCCTTTTTCTAGTATACGATTCTACCAACCCAGTCAATAAAAAGCTGGGTAGACCTTCGACAACAGTTCATGTTACATTTCAGCTCAATGTTTCCGAAGAAAATGGTCAGTGACCTCATGAACTGCAAGCATAGGGAGAATGAGAGGGTATCTGATTTCATCGCTAGATGGAAAGGACTGACCTACTATTTGAACAGGCCAATACCTCAATATGAGTTTCTCTCCATATGCATCGATAATATTTGAGATGAGCTCCGAACTCTTCTCATACCATTGGAGTGAAGAACTGGATTCCTCCATTTCTCCGATATTGCCCATAGAATTGAGGACTCACAACTGTGGACCAATTTGAAGTCCTGAATATCCTCGCAGGCTCCCACAAAGAGAGCAGCCAGAGATGAAGCATCCTATCTCATGCTCAAGCCATCCCATTTACATGCTCCACCGCTCATGCCTCCACCAAATCATCAAGGGCCCCCTGTACATTAGCGGCCACCTCTACCTAGGAAGGGTGGTCAAAGAGGATCGAAGCAGAACTCGTTTGATGAATGAAGACATAAAGCATACTCATTCCGAGAGGACCAATTCCGTGGATACTTCATCGGCGACATTAATTGCAACTTTATCCACCTCCCGGATCTGAGGAAACCCGAAGAAGTCATCTGCGATGACATTACAGACTACTGTCCTTACAATAGAATGTTGGGGCACAATATTCGTGAGTGCTTCAAATTCAAAGAACATCTAAAAAGGATGGTTGACTCTGGGAAGGTTGAGCTGGGGCCACCCCCGCATATGTGATGTATATTTCTACCACTAACTCCGAAAAAGGGGAGGGGTGGAAGGAAGTCACCATGAAAAGGGGCAAAAATTTTATAACTGGATGACTCGGAAGACTATCAACCAAGCCGAGGGCATACTCCAAGCTCAGCTACGGCATCCAGTCTTGCCACCATCATCCCCTCATGCCGCACAACTGACAGTATCGGCCTCACAACCCTCCACGATCCAATCATCCAGGCGTAATAGAAAAAGGAGGAGACAAGGGAAAGAAGAGAAATCTAGAGTAAGGCCAAATATATCCATGATGCTGTCAGATTTCATGCCCCCCAACTTAACTCCATGGGCACTGACCCACCAAATGGAACCTTAGGGACAACCGACCAGTTTGACCTGTCAGAGGATGAAGATCCAATATTTGGTTCCATCACTTCCATCAATATTATGGAATCATTCCCTGATGATTGGTATGGTTATGAACCTGATTTTCCAACATGAGGAGTTGATATGAGGAATCACAGAGGCAGGGAATACCAGGGGAGGCGCAGTCGCGGCCGAAACCAACCCTATGGTCGGACCTCGGCCCAAACCATCAATATTGTGGAAACTAGTGGGTGATCCCTTCAACAGACTCAAAATGAGAAAGAATATCCCCCACCTCCATGATCCTCCCCTATGGCCCTGTTATCCTACAATACCCATTAGGGGAGGAATAAGCATCTATCTGGCCGGTGCACACAAACAGACCAGCCGTGCCGAGTCCCCATAACGTGGGAACATAGTCAGCATCTGACCCCGCAGCGGGTCCCTCCTCGTCACATACTCTAACTCCCAAGACGCCTGCTAGAACTCTATCGCTAGCGGAGACGCGTCGGACATTAGAGAAAAATTATGAAATCCTTAAGCAGCTGGCATTAGTACCAGACAAACTGTCCATCCGAGAGGCCCTAGGTTTGTCAGCCAACCTCAGGGAGGCACTGATAGAAGCCTTGCTCATCCCCCAGGAGTTTCAAACCATGGTAGATGCCTCCCAGAACTACCAAACGGAGACTGTATTAGGTGATTACAACGTAGTGATATCCTCCATTGATCTAGATGAGGATACCATCATGCAGGGACACAGTAAACCACTCTATGTGTCAAGCACACAAGATGATGTTGAGATCCGCAAAGTCTTTATTGACAAAGGATCTGGAGTTAACCTCCTTCCCGTATGGACACTCCATAAGTTGGGCTACTGTGAGGGTGATTTAATACCCTCGACCACAACTCTGCAAGGTTACGACTAGAGTATGTAGAAGCCGATGGGATAAATCAAGATAAAGACCCATTTTGGTGACCTTGTGGCCTATTCAGAATTCCTGGTTGTCCGGCAGATCACAACATTCAATGACCTGCTGGGAAGGCTGTGGATCCATAAGCACATGGTTGTCCCTTAATCCTACCACCAGTGTATTAATTACTACATCAATGGGAAAAGTGGGACATTTCACGGCGACAACGCCCCTTTCGAGCTCTCCGAGTCACACTACATTGACGCCAGGTTATATGAGAAAAATGGGAAGAAGCCTTCGGCTGATGGTGTTGACTAGATTCCCACCCCAAATGGTTTGGTAGTAGTTCCTGACGACCCCCTAAGGCAGATTGGCAGAGACTACGTACATCCCATCAACCATATTGAGAGCATAGGTTCATGTTCAGACACACACTCATTTGTCTTCATGACTTCAGCCACAACGACCGAGCATGACAATGCGGGACCGTCTGCCAACCCACAATCTGGGGATGAATACTCGAGTGAGGATGCCCAAGATTCCTCACCGTCACCTATGGACTAACATGAACCTATGTTGGGAGATCTCCCCCATCAGATCAAGTAGACGAGGATTTGGGAGAAGAAGAGGCGGAAGACCTCAGGGATTCACCTCCCACATTTGAGGATGGTCTCTGCACCATGGTGGACGAGCTCAGGGAAATAATCCTGGGTACCGAGGAAGACTCGAGGCCTACTTTCATTAGTGCAGCCATGTCCCCCAAAGTGAAAAACGTATATACCTCTTTCTTGAAGAAACATTAAGATGTTTTTTCCTGGAATTACACCGAAATGTCGGTACATGATCCCTAAGTGGTGACGCGTCATCTAGGTCTTCCATAAGACCACTGGGGATATAAACAGGCCGCCAAAATGACACATCCCTCACAAGATTCCAAGATAAAGGCTGATTTCAATAAGCAAATTAAATTAAACTTCATTCAAGAGGTCCAATACCCCATCTGGTTGGCCAACGTCATCCCCGTCAAGAAAAAGAATAGGAAAATCTGCGTCTGCATCGATTTCAAAGATCTCAATTTGCATTGCCCAAAAGATGATTTCCCGGTACCGATCACCAAGTTGTTAATCGATACGATGGCCAGGTATGAGGCACTATCCATCATGGATGGTTATTCTTGGTACAATCAGATCTGAATAGCTGGATAAGAAAAAGAAGCCACTTCCTTCAGGTCCCCTCATGGAGTATTCTATTAAAGGTTCATGCCCTTTGGTATCAAGAAAGCTGGAGCCACATATCAGCACACCATGCATCGTATTTTGAAACCATTCTTGGGGAAATTTGTCGAATGTTACATAGATGTCTTGGTGGTCAAATCATTTCAGGACTCAGATCTCATGTCAGAACATGAGACCATCTTCAACAAACATCGATAGAATAGCCTAAAGATGAACCCCTTGAAGTGCGCCTTCGGGGTTACCTCAGGGAAATTATTTGGCTTTATTGTACACCATTGAGACATTAAAGTCGATCCTGAAAAGACAAAGGATATCCTTGTTCTACCACCTCCTCGCAACCTCACTAAGTTGAGCGAATTCCAAGGGCACTTGGCGTATATCATGCAATTCATAGCCAACCTGGCAGAAATGTTTTCCCTTTACCAGGTTAATGAAGAAGTGAGTGACGTACCAATGGATATATGACTACCAAGAGGCGTTTGACAGCCTAAAGAGGTACCTCTTATGCTCACTGGTGCTCATGCCCCCGGTCTAAGGACGTCCTCTCATCCTATACGTGACGACACTAGAGTGGTCACTGAGATCATTCCTCGCACAAAGGAACGATGTCGATAGTGAAAACAGTCTCTATTACCTCATCTGAACGATGATTGATGCGGAGACTCAAAACTCAAACATCTAGAAGAGCTATTTGGCTGTGGTCTTCACATTTCAAAAGTTTCTACATTATCTACAGCATCATGAAGTCAATTTGGTCTCGCGTAATAACCCGCTAAAGTACATCCTCAGCTGCCCGATGCCAACTGGGCGCCTATCTCGATGGGCAGTCATCCTGCAATAGTTTGGCATCCAGTTTGTTCCTCAGAAAGCCATAAAGGTCCAAGAATTAGCAGAATTTCTAGCATAGCACCCCTCAATAGGGACTACCACACAGTACATTGAGCTACTAGATGTTGATATCTTCACGGTTCAAGAGGAGCTCCCAACATGGGAAATTTAATTCGACAACGCGTCCCGAAGCCCAACCGGTAAGAGGATGGAAGAACCCAAATTTAACAAGGTGGGATTGGGGATAATACTCATGTCCTCAGAAAAGGCAGTCTTTCCGTATTCCTTCCATCTTTTAGGGGGATGTACGAACAATGATGCGGAATATCAAGCCCTCATTGCAGGCCTGGAACTCGCGCTCTAGGCACAAGTACAACACCTTAAGGTAAAAGGTGACTCAAAACTGGTTATTAAGCATGTCAATGGTGACAATACTGTTAGAAAAGATGAGCTGATTCCCCTGTTTGACTATGTCCTAAGTTTAATGGAATAATTTTCCATAGAACCAACATTGACTTATATTCCCCAGTCTCAGAAGGCCCAGGACGATGCATTAGCCAATGCGGCCAAAGCCTTAGCCAACCCATACCAGGATGAAACATTAATCAGTATTGCTCACCACCTAATCATCTTGCCGTTTGTCTAGACCAAGAGGGAGGAGATCTACGAAATTAGTCATGTCACTGTGATATATGCACCTGCCACCGGTTGGACGACCACCATTGTAAAATACCTTCAACAGGGATAAATTCCATCAGATAGGGATGAACGAGAGAAAATACAGAGAAGGGAAAACAAATTTTTCCTATACGGTGGTAGGAGTTAGCAAGAGGTCCTCTAAAAAAAGGCCTCGACGGAATCCTCCTCAGATAAATTGATGGAGAAGAAACTACTTCCGTCATGACTGAAGTACATGACATAGAATGTGGGGAACATCAGCTAGGATCCAATATTTCCCATCAGGTCTGAGGGCTTGGGTACTATTGGACCACAATGGCACGAGATTTTGAGAACATTACCACAAAATTCCACTAATTACAAATTCTTTCATACTTCATACACCAACCCCCAGAGTTACTTCATCAGGAAACTGAATCCTGGCCATTTTCCGTCTGGTGAATAGAGGTTGTGGGACCACATCCTCCCGCCACAGCCAAATAGCTGAAGTATATCCTCACAGCAACTGACTTCTTTTCCAAATGGGCAGAAGTTGTACACCTTAAGGAAGTTGGGGCAAGAAGCATTGTCATCTTTGTGAAAAACAATATCATCACCAGATTTAGTGTTTCTCATACAATACTGATGGATAATGACTCCAACATTTTCTCTGCTGAATTGGAGAAACTATTCCAATAATATGGTATCAAGGGTAACCACTCATCCCGCTACCATGCAGTGGCCAACACACATGTATAGGCTTTCAAAAAGTCTATTTCCAACATTTTCCAAAAAAATGGTGGACAAAGACAAGAAGTCATGGCCGGATAAACTCCTCTATGCATTGTGGGATTATCAAACAACAATCTACACTACAACTTGGGCTACCCCGTACTCACTGGTATACGGCACAGAGGCAGTCATGCCCATTGAACTCCAGCTTCCCTAACTCTATGTTGTCATCTATGATCAATTATCCAATGATATGAAATCAGAAAAGTGGCCAGGTGAATTGGAACAGCTGGACGAGAATAGGCTGCACACTATGCACCATCTGGAAGTCTATGTGAACCAGATTGAACGAGGCTTCACTAAAAAGGTTCTTCTTCAGACTTTCTTGGATGGAAAATTGGCGTTGGTCCTCCGGACCCCAATAATACTTGGAAGAAAACCTCCAAAGGTAGATCCCAAGTGGGAGGGAACATACGTTATACACAAGGTCCCCTCCGATGGAGCATATGCCATGATCTCCATGGACGGGTAGTTCACCATGACTCTAACCAATGCGAGATTCCTAAAGTAGTATTTTTTATAGAAACCAAATTTACAACTCGTCCTTACCGCATGACATTAAACTGAACGGATTTTATAGAACTACGTGAGGCTTGATTCCTGCCCCCGCAGGATACGTAGTGACTCCAGGGTTCCCTATCCTAGCCCTGCCACCCCCGGATTAATGTTTAAAAATTCCTCCCCCTGTGTATGGACTTGACCTACACAGGGTTTATCCCTCGTCCTTAACGCATGACGTTAAACTGCACATATTTTAGAGAACTAGTGAGGCTTGATTACTGCCCCCGCAGATACGTAGTGACGCCAGGGTTCCCCATCTGGGCCCAACCACCCCTGAATTAATGTTTAAAAATGCCCTTTTCCCCTGTGTACGAACTAGAAATGTACGGGGTGTATCCCTCGTCCCTACCGCACGACGTTAAACTACACGGAATTTAGAGAGATACGTGAGGCTTGATTCCTACCCCTGCAGGATACGTACTAACTCCAGGGTTCCCCATCCTGGCCCATCCACCCCTGAACTAATTTTTAAAAATGACTTTTTTCCCCTGTGTACAGACTAGACTTGCATGGGATGTATCCCTCGCCCTTACCGCACGACGTTAAACTGCACGGATTTTAGAGAACTACGTGAGGCTTGATTCCTGCCCCCGCAGGATACGTAGTGACGCCATGGTTCCCCATCCTGGCCCAGCTACCCCCAAATTAAAGTCTAAAAATTCCTTTTCCTCTGTGTATGGACTAGAACTGCACGAGGTGTATCCCACATCCTTACCGCATGACGTTAAGCTACACAGATTTCAGAGAACTACGTGAGGCTTGATTCCTGCCCCTGTGGGATACGTACTGAGGCCAAGGTCCCCATCTTGGCCCATCGACACCCGAATTAAGGTTTAAAAATTCCATTTTCCCCCGTTTACGGACTATACCTATACATGGTGTATCCCTCATCCTTACCGAACGACATTAAAATGCATTGATTTCAGAGAAATACGTACAGCTTGATTCATTCCCTCGCAGGGTACGTAGCGATGCCAGAGTTCACCATCTTGGCCTCGCCACGCCCGGATAAAAGTTAAAAATATCCTCTTTCCCACATGTACGGACCAGACCTGCGTGGGGTGTACCCCTCATCCAAGCTGCAATGAAGTTAAACTACCAAGCACCAATCGGTTCAAACTATATGACCCTAAACTAAGAGTATATCATCCTCACTGCATGATGTTAAACTACACGGACAAGAAGCTTTAGAAAATTCCCTCTCCCTCGTGTATGGGCCAGACCTATGAGACGTGTGTTGTTTTTAAGAGAACAACATAAGGCTTGATTGCTGCCCTCACAGGATACTTAGTGACGCTAGGACCCCCCATCTTGGCCCAACCACCTCTAAAAAAGAGAAGAAGGAAAGGTTAAAATTCCCCCTTCCACCATGTACGGACCAAATATGCACGGGGTGTACTTAGTAGAAAACTATGTGAGGCTTGATTCCTACCTCCGCAGGATACGTAACAACAGCAGGATTCCCCATCCGGGCCCAGTCACCTCAAATAAAATTTTAAAATGTTCTCTTCCCCCTGTGAACGGATGATCCATGTATGGTGTGTACTCCACGTCCTTACCGCATGACTTTAAACTGCATGGATAATATGATTAAAAAATGCTCCCTTTCCACCGTATATGGACAAGACCTGCACATGGTGTATTTTTGCGTCCCTACCGCATGACGTTAAACTGCATAGACAATGAATGTTAAAATGAACTTTCCCCCATGTATGGGCCAGAACTGCACGGGGTGTATTTTTTGCCCTTTCTGCACGATGATAAAATGCACAGATAAGAAGATAAAAAATGCCCTTTTCCCCTGTTTTCGGACTAGACCTCCATGGGGTGTATCTTGAGTCCTCAACGCATGGCGTTAAAATGCATGGACTACATCCTCACCACACGACGTTAAACTGCACAGAACGCGTCCTCCCCGCATAATGTTAAATTGCACGAATTTCATCACAAACCACCTAATATATATGGAGAAACGAAATGGAAATACTCCTTGCACAATTGGATGCATTCTCCCCATACATCTGACTCCACGGCCTGGACAATCTCGGATTTTCATAACCATTCACGACCATCGGAAGTGGAAAGTTATCAACCCGTGGACACCTTTGCATGACTATGCATACCACGCCCTCAGCAGAATTACATATTGATTTCCCCAGGCCTGTCTACCAAATTCATGATTTCCACATGAGAAATTCTTCCTAGATTCGTACGCTTACCGACCACAAACCACCCATATCATATCTTTCGATCCAGAAATTTATGGCGCATTGGTTTACAAGATCGTCCCCTTTTAACATCCAAACGTTGCAAGGGTATCCCTACCTAGTTATCCTTTGTATCCACCCGTGGTTCACATGATGGCCTATGTCTACGAACATCAATCTAGGACTAGGATACTTTGACTCAACGGACAATTGTAGTAAAGATGTTTCTTGTATGCTTGGACACCATTATCCCCACATGTCGAACTCTGTAATGTGAGCAATCTACGATTTTCATAATCATTCATGGAAATCGGAAGTGGAATGTTATCGACCCATGGAGACCTTTGAATGTCTATGCATACCATTCCCTCAACAGCTCTACATATTGATAGCCCTTGGCCCATCTACCAAAGGAAATATTTCCTTGGGTGACACTCTTTCTATCTCCATACGATTATCGGCCTCAGAGCCCCCACACCCCATCTCCTAATCCGGGAAACCATAGAGTTGATGTTTACAACTTTCATCCACACCCTCTTCAAATTATACTAGAGCATGTTAACTTGGTTATCCTTCGAGTGATTGCGGCAATAGTAACCCAGTGGTCTGAGATCTATGACCACTAAACGAGGAGTACTTCATCCTTACCACATGACGATAAACCATAGAGGGTAAAGGTACAAACCCGCACACAAAATGAATCAGCGTAGGGAACTCTCTAATATTTAACAACAACTAGGGCTGAGTATGCCCAACTTGTCCATACATTTTCTTACCAAATGGTAGAATTCATTGCCCGGACAATTGCGTATCCTCATAACCATTCATGCCCATCCGAAGTGGAATGTTATCGACCTGTGGACACCTTTGAATAACTATGAATACCCTTCCCTCAGTGGATCAACATATTGATAGCCCCTTGCCCATCTACCAAAGGAATGATTTCCATGGGCGACACTCTTCCTAGCTCCTTACACTTATCGGCTTCAGAGCCCCGTATCATTTCTCTTGATCCAAGAAGCCTCAGAACAACGATTTACACCAATCAACCCCTTTTCCACATTTGAGGCATGGCGAAATATTCAAGCCCAGTTAAATTCTGATCAAGAGCTGCCTTTACAACTACGTCCTTAATGCATGAAATTAAACTACACGGAACATATTGGTCGCTTGGTGTAATGCTGCAAAGACTGGGAATTAAGCATCTAGGGAAATGCCTCTAACCACAAGCGTTTTCACTGGTTAATAAATTCTTCCCGTCCGCACTGCATAACGTTAAAATGTGAAACATCCTTTAAAAATACCCCTCGTCCTTACCAAATGACTTTAAACTGTATGGAATCTAATAATTCTCCTTGTCTTTACCACATGACGTTAAACTACACTGAATTCATCCATATCGCATGTCGTTAAACTGCACGGTCAAACCTTTCATGGGTTCATTAAGGAACAATGGCGTTTACCAGTCCCTCAGTGCACGGGTTAGTCCTGCACAAACCACCGTCTCACACCAGCATGAGAAGGAATGACTTATTCCATTCTCGAGAAATTTAGCCTAGATGTTTCTCCTGTATCTAGGAACCCTCTCCTCATAAACCATACTCTGTACTCGGAAAGATCTGAAATCTCATAACCCACCACTGGTGGTCCTGAATCACAAACATCCTTGTAGTTTCATGGCTATCGGGAGAATGAAATCATTGACCCAAGGACACCTTTTCATGAGTATACATACAATGCCCTCATTGAATCTGCATATTGATATCCCTTGGCCCATCTACTAAAGGAATGATTTCCTCAGGCAATGCTTCTCTCCATACGCCTCTTGGCCCTTGAGCCCCTATGATCGTCCCGAGATTCGGACACCCTCTAAAATACAGTTTATAATCCTATTTTAAATTCATTCTTGAATATAGTGGAGCATCTCTAAAGAGATTACCTAGGACCAGGAAAGTCATACCACTCAAGATTAGGTACCCGTTGCATGACGTTAAACTACTCCAATCTCCAACCGTCCATTACGCTAGATAAGAGCGTAGGACAGAAACCATGGTTCCACACTCCTGATTGATACATATGTTCGCAAAACCTTTTAGATGTCACATACCCCTTCCAAGCCACCCCTGGTGGGTTTCATAATTCTCCAATCCCCCCATGGTGGTTTCCATAAGCCGCACATTCATAAAGTCTTATGGCCATCCGAAATGGGGAGTCATTGACTTAAGAACACCTTTTCAAAACTATGAATACCATGCCCTCAGCAGTTATACATATTGATCACCCCTGGACCATCTACCAAAGGCACAATTTCCTTAGGCGTTGCTCTTCCCACCTCTACACGCCGATACAGATCACATGCCTTGAGATATGCTCTGCATGTCGTTCAAATATGAACACACTCCCCCCACATGCGTCTGAAGGATATTGAGACATCTTATATTCAACCAAAACTCATTGGGGCCCTCACCCCCACCATACATGGTCAAAGCTATTCGACCTAAAACATCAGTAATTATAGTCTTGACGGTGGGACGTTAAACCACTCACAAAAAAGGCACAATGCCTATTTGGCCGAAAACCCGAACAGGGCGACCTATGAAAAAGCTTGGCCACACCCGTGGGGTCCAAACTAAATGCGCCCAAGAAAAATTTGGGCTTTAAAAAAAGAAAAAAAATATATTTGTGGGTTTCTTATATAAATCCCTAGAAATAGTCAAACTACGCCTATTAAATCCCATGATTCTGGAAAAAGTTAGAGTTTTTTTATATTTTCCTGAATTATGATTCCGTGAGTTGTCATATACACAACAATTGTTCCAGCAACAATCAAATTTTACAGCAAGGAAAGATTACCAAGGATTGTATTCCATTTGAACATAAAAGGGAGGGCGTCCAAAAGATGGGGCCTCTCCCTTGCAAAATTATAATTGGGGAAAGCAAGATAGAGTGTACAAGAACAGATCAGATCATCATAAAGAAGCCTGGCTCGCTCTCTCACACAGATCGTCAATCATGCAATGGAGGTTGTTGCATGTTTACTCCAGCATGACCCTCTCCCTGGCCTCAGCCTTGGCCACCGAATGAGTGTTCCATACTGTTGTTTGGAGATCATTGATTCCTTTCCTGGTGACTTCACGGTTATCAGTCAGGGCTGACAACTGATCCCTCAACATTGCTACCTGTACTTCACATTCATGTAACTCGGTGTATAGGATGGACTCTTGATCTCGAGAGCTCTCCTCCTGTTCTACTAGCTAATGTAGCTTTATCATAGCTTTCTATAGAGCTCGAGTCCCTCAATGAGAGGTAGAATATTTAGAAAGTTTCCATTCATTAGTGGAAACTTCCTCACGGACCATGACAACATGGAAAGCGAGATAATGTAATTGCTGATAGTCAAAGCCACCTTACCCCAAACCCAGAAAGTGTTTCCGTAGAGCTTCGGTTTTAGTTTCCATCTCATCTATGGGAGTTTCGTCAGTAATCTCGCAAATTCGGGGCCAGTCCCACCTGCGCACTACTCGGTGGTCCGCTATGACATGAGGATCTTTGTTATCTTCCCTAGATAATACAGGAATGGATTTTGGCATTGTGATGAGTGTAGACATGTGCACGCCAGAATATGGTTCTAAAACTGGAAGGCATGAAGCTTCTAACCCTAGTTCGTTCTTGGGTACCAAGTTGCAGAGTCTGGTATTGACCGATAAAACTTCAAGAATTGTCTCGCTAGGACCTGAAGCCACAGGGTCATCCTCATACACATCCAAGAAGGTTGGGTCCATCTGAACATTGGCCTTAGAGGGTTTGGGAATGGAAAATCACCTGAGTCACTTTGACTGATGAGCCATCAGTCGATCCTC
The DNA here is from genome assembly GCA_963277665.1 of Viscum album. Classification (NCBI taxonomy): domain Eukaryota; kingdom Viridiplantae; phylum Streptophyta; class Magnoliopsida; order Santalales; family Viscaceae; genus Viscum; species Viscum album. The sequence goes on from OY728119.1 coordinate 1,294,045,240, forward strand.
CCTCAGAGTCGATGAAAAAATCACAATAGGTACAACCGATGCGATAACTCCTGATTTGGGAAATTGTTGTACAACCTTCCCCAGGACTCCCTCAGGATAATGTTTTACCCACATTCTTGCGCACTCCAAGGATAGGCTGGAAGCTGCTCCCATACCAGGAAAGAGAATTCTTGTGTTAGATCATTCCCATGTCATCATCAGCCACTATTGATGGAGAGTGGCTGGGTGCAGTCCTTGAGTCCAAGGAGGGGGAAGGAAAACTTGTAGTTTCATACACCCAAACAAACGGTTGAAACGATGGGGGCATAAAACTCACATAAAGAAACCCTGTCAATCCACGTGGCCAGAAATCTCTCCCATAGAGAAATCGTGTAAGAAAGTTCCTCAAGGCTCCCACTGTGGTTTTCAACCATGAAGTCGGAAGGAGTGGGGTATGTAGTTAATGAAAACTAGGAGAAATCACTCAGTAGCTCGATGAGTTCGGTAGAACTGAGGGGATTTAGATGAATCCCAACTATATCAAGCCGAGTTGGCTGAAAGGCCAGAAGTGGGATGAATGTGTTATGAAAATACTTATAATAGCGGCAATGATTCACTATCTAGCCATATAAAAATTGAAATGGCCCACTCAGACGGTAGGGTGGCCCGCCCCCTGCATGTGGCATAACAGTTCGTAAATACAAGCCAATGTGGGCACGAACAAATTCACCAGAAATCCCTCTACCAACTCAACTGCCATAATCAAGGTGCAAGCCCTGACACCTGGATTGAAATCCCATGAAGAGAATAGACAACTGCTCAAAAACATTGGAAAAAGACCTTCCACCCGGAGCATAAGCAGCACACTGGGGAGTAACTTGTAACACCATAACAGGTAATCGCCTGCCTCCAGAACCGCCCAGTAGGAACCTGGGATGGTTCGTGAATATTGAGAAGGATAAGCCCTAGTCAACTTGATCATCGGAACAAGACCAGTGGTGTTCAGAAATAACCCTCTTCAGGTACTATAGGGAATAAGAGAGCGGGCACACAAGGCTTGAACTAGTAATTTCTCTGCCATAACCAGCAGATCCCTCTCCAGCAAAGGCACTTGTTTGACGTCGTCCCATGCGTCAGGAGTAGGCAGAAACTTGTCATACATTTACCAATGATTGGAAGCCCTCCCAACTGGTACATGTCCCATAAGCTAATGCCAACTTCACCATGGGCTAGGTGGATAGTATTAGTGCTTGAACACCAGCGACTAAGCTGGTCAGGTAGGATAAATGATAGTGGGTAGATAGAAAACTGGGAGGACCATACTGAGGAGTATAGATTGACTGCTTCCAATGACTTAGGAGATTCCTAGCAATGATGGTCGACCCAGAAGGATCAGGCCCAATCATTTGATAAAATCCCACCAGATCGAAGATCCCAGCTACTAATCCACCCCACATCAGGATCCACATGAGTAAGGTTGATTATGAAGGGGTAACTCTTGAGGAGATTATCTTGAGAGAAGTCTTGTGTGTACTGATTGCTTTGGGTCTAGACAAAGTATCTCAAAATGAAGGTATCTTTCAGGTCAGGATCAGAGATTATTTACCCCGATTGGGCGAGGTTCGCCTGAATACACTTTGACGACACTTCCAAGAAAGGTGACGATAGCCCTGAGAATGTAGGGGGGATAAACATTTCATCTTGTAGAACAAATCCGTAAAGTGGAAGTCGATTTGATAGTTGAATAATCAGGAACTCAGAAGAAATCCAGTCTATAAAGACACCATCATTGGGAGTGATGGACCAACTAGGGTCCACTTTGATGCTCTCTGCTCTGCGAATCATTACTAGACGTCTCCCTGAACCAATTGGGAATGGCTCAGCAATAGGCCTGGGTACAGGGCGAGGGGGAACCATGTTTTCTCCCTACATCATGATGATCATCAAATGGTTATCCTTGAATAATCAAATATGGACAAAAATACCAAGAATATGGAAAAGTACTCTAGAAGGCCCCAAAAGGTGGTTCACAATGACTGTATCTCGTGAACCAGCCCTATGCGGAAGAGGTTCCCGGTACCCTAGACTGCAGAACGTTGGCCAGAAAACTGCGAACCAAGTTCCTCCATGGAGTCCTAATCCTGGATTTAAATAATTATGTTCGGAGGGCATTGGAAATTTTTTAAAGTCAGCAAGGCCTTAGTCCGAAAAGCTTTGGAACCGCGAACAGAATTTCTCCACGGCCCGTCGTGACTTACTTTTTGAATTAATTAAAAGCATTGGTTCGTGGTTGGGAAATTTTTCTGTAGGTGAAGGATACCTCGAAGTAGGAATGATTCACAGAATGTGGAGGCTAGTTTGTGGATGCGGTGTTTCGTGAAGGAAGGAGCACGTGGAGACAAAAAACGAGAGGGATCTAGTTTCAAAAAGAATATGAAAAAGGTGAAGGAAGGCCCCTCGTATTTATAGGTGTGGTCCACTGCCGGGTCCACCCCACTACCGCAAACCAATAATGTTTCAGGACCACTCTGCATTGGAATGGCCTCCTTTTCATTCCGATCAGACCCCAGTCCGATGGGGGGAATTTGTAGGGTTCTGAAAAATCCACATAGGAGATTCTACCCAATTCCCCCCAAAGAATTGTGGGAAAAAAATGGAGAAAAATCAAAGGATGCAGAAAACCAAACTGGTCTGAAGAATGGTCCTAATGATGACGCCCCGCTGCTGGTTCTGTGAACCACCCCCTCCGCGGACTATTGTCGTTTGCGGAACGAAAGAGGATATTCTCTATGGGCGCGAAGTAGGACGAGTGTTGGACTGGTCCACCATCACATACCGCCCCCATCTATGGACCGCCTCAACCGGCTCGGTCCGCATCTACTGTCGTTCGCGGAGTTGAGGCGGAACCCTCCACGGCCGCGAAGCACTCCACGAGCCCGTTTGGTTCACGGGGGAGATGTGCTCGATGTCCCCCGTGAGTTTCAGATTGGCCGGGTCTTCTGTTAATTGGGTTTTTGATCGTGGGCCTCCAAAAAAGGTGCCGCATGACCATAGATACATCCTTTTCCCCACTCTATAAAAGGAGATCGAGGGGAAGATAAAAGGGGAGAGGAAAGGAGATCGATAAAATTTGGGTGGAAGGATTTAGAAGCAAGGAGCATAGGATTTCGCAAACTGCGAAGTTCCTGTCCGCTATCCAAAGTAGGTATGAAGCTGGAAGCGAACTAATAAGGAACCGAAAACATATAATAACGTGGTGAACTGCGAACTTAAAATAACAAGGAATCTAAGACCACGAACCATGGAGCCTCTACGGATGCACTCCCCACAGACCAGGGAGCTTATGCCTCTTTTCTGAGCCGCTGCACCGTGTAGCGCCCTCCTACGCGGGCAGAGCCCCGACTGACGAACCCCCAACCAGCACCTCCCTTGGCCGCCAATACTCGCATGGAACCCTCCGCAGACCACCCTGGTATGCAGATCGAGCCCAAAGCCACGAACAACCTTGGTTCGCGGGATGTTCACCGTTCCGTGAACCACCCTGGTTCGTGGATTGCCCATCAGTCCGTGGACCAGCTTAGTTCGCGGATGGCTTCTCCAGACGCGTAGAACATTTCTATATGAAGGGTTCCACCATGCATACCCTGGTGTGGCCCGTCGAATCCTTTAGTGTTCCCATTCCCCGAGCTAGATAAAATTCACCGAATATGAACTAATCATCCGTAACCTCCTCATCGTCCCATTCATCGTCCCCGATCCAAGGCCTCCACCCGAGCCACCAGACCCATGTGATGTAACCTTTAGGCACATCAATGTGCCATTTTGAGTTCATATACCCACACTAAGCAGGGGTGAAGGGGTTTCTCCAACCCTTGAGTTGATTCGCAAAACATTCATGGGTTCACATTCCCACGGTAATGTGGAGTCTATGTTCAGGAGTCCCATTTATTCCCCTCCACTCGTTGAGGCCAGGACACTTCTCCCTTATTCGGGGGTAGTAAAATACCAATCAGAAGGAAGCCCCCATGGACTTCCTTACTTCCCCCGGGAACAAGAGAGGTGACAGGAACATGAGCACCTATTTCCCTCTCCCATTTCACTTTGTAGCCCTAGGAATCCATCCCAGAGTAAGCCCCAACCTTATGGGCCGCTCCATACGTAATCCCCACCACACTTCTCATGGACCCACCTTTCGTGACTTGATCGTCTGGTCCCTATAGCCTCTTGTTTCTCACACCGACCATGACTAACGTGGGATTAGAGTAAGCATCAACCAAGACGTCCTCTTACGGGCTTCCTTAGAGTGTAATCCCCACGATCATGTGACCTAAGAGGACTTTGATTCCCTACCATAGGGATACGTAGGAATCCACCATGAGTTTCAAGCCCGATCACCATTGGACCCCCATGTCCACCTTCACGTCGGCTCTCTGACACTCTTATTCGAACTATGTGGACTTTGATCCCTGTCTCCTTGGTAGGGTACATAGAAAGACTCTCTGATGTTAAATCCCAACAACTAGTCGATCCGACTAACTTTACGTCGGTCCACCGCACCAACCCTAGTGCTGTCTCAATGAGTCCAGATTCCTTGGGGTCATTAATCCCACAAGGGAGGGTAAACCTCGTGCATAAATGATTTCGAACCCTTGCGTCCAGATGACCATTTCCAAACGGGAGTAATCCGGGGATACTATTCTTGGATACGAAACAAACATTTGCGAACATATGAATACATCTTAAATCTATAAGAGAGTCCCAGAACAGGAAATAATTTCCCCCCAAAAGGGTGTTATGAGCCCGACGTCCCATCCTCTCGACCAAAGTGAGTTCTTAAGTGTCGTTAGCCAAATTGACCATCGAACGCCTGCCTTTGGAATGCAGGTCCACACATCATCGGATATGAAACTGTTGGGCGTTTCGAAACCGATCCGAAATAATAGCTGAACACACATTGCATTTAGATAAAAAACAAGAAGTAAGTGCGTCCAGAGATAATATCAGTGTAAAATTATCATGGATAATAATAAATATATAATGGTAAATAACATAAATCAAATTATATTTAATAAATAACATAACTATTGAAACAGAATAATTCATAATAAATATTACATGGTAAATAACTGAAAAAACATGCTATGTAATCAATAAAATGAGAATAAAACATATCCTTATATAATATCATTGTAAAAATATCACAGAAAATAATCAATATGCGGTGTAAAATAATGGAAAAAAACTTTCCATTTAATCAATTACATAACTATCATTACTGGATAATGAATAATTAATATGGTAATGCAAATAATAGAAAACACGTAACATTTAATAAATACAATTTGAGTGAAATGCATACAAATATAATATTACTTTGAAATTTTCATTTATACGAATGACTGAATTTTTAAGGAAGGAAAAGATTAATTATTAGATATCATGTTTCCCAGAAACATGATACATATACCATCAGGATTGATCCTTGATATAGTTTACAATTGAATGGTAGAAACCCATATAACTATGTCATTCCAGTTTATTCATCCCATGAGATAATTGATGAATTGAGGGGCTATATACACTTGATTTCCACTTGTGACATTATTTCCGAAATCCTTACTTATATATTGAATAATTTATTTAATTTATAAACAATATTCTCTATCATAAAATATCTAGATTGAGTAGATAATACATATTTAAAAATATTTTATATGATAAACATATAAATTTAAATTTAAGAAACCATATTTATAAATGATATATGGTAAAATCAGTAAACATATCCATGATAAATAATATTATAATTTTGGTGAAATTTAATAATAAATTATCACATAAAATTTTATATTTATAGGGAAATACTTAGAATAAAAAAATGAAACAGTAAATTTAATGTAAATATTATCCCTACTCAAAATGATCATAAACCATATATAGGTAGAATAAGGACTGTATAAATAAAAAATATATCGATTGAAGTCAAAATAAAGGTTATTTGTCATTGATAAATTGAAATACCATAAAAATTAATGAAATTTGATATCATATAAATATACTTTTCATTTTGAAAATAAAATTCTAAAACTAAAATAATACAAAATATTTTGATAAAAAATTTCATTATAAGTTACATTTTAAACATATAAAAAAATATTTATAGAATTTTTTAGGACATGAGAGCTAAATATTTTGTTAATATCATTCATGCTAAAATAAAGAATCCTTTTACTTTTCAATAAAATAAATAAATGATTTGTTTTGAAAAGGACATGGATATTACATTTAAAACATTAATAATGTAAAATGGGTAAAATTTAATATAAAAAATCATTGGGAAATGGTGGGAAATTTTTTAAAATATTTTTTAAAATGAAAGGTTTTGGAAGAAAGCAAATTTCCAACTAAAGGGATAAATGAGTCCATATTTTCTGAAAAATATTTTTTCAATAAATTTAAGTACCCAAAAGTGGTGAAATGATAGTATTACATGAAAAATAAATAATAAGCATAGGATAATAAAAATAATTTTTTTATAAAACAATAAATAAATAAATAACTTTGTTTTAACTTCATGTATAAAAAATATTTATTAAAATGTGATTGTGAAATAATCACGCACAATGATCATAACGTTGAAGTGAGAATTACGCAAAGAATAAATTGTGTGTATCAACATTAAGGGAATATAAAATAATCTTAAATAAAATATATATAAAAAAGACACGTAATTTTAGAATATATAATATGAGAAAAAAGAATATTACTTAATGAGATGAATATGAGTATTATATTTCTTTACCAATTCGATGCTCTTTGGTCAAACAACATTGGACAAAATAATTCAAATTGAAATATAAATTAATGTATATTTTCAATTAATAATAATATTATAAGTCCATGGGGTTTTAAATACACCAAATAAAATTAATTTGTGCTTAATATTATAATATTTTTCAGTGAAGGTTAATTTGGATGGTGTTTATTTCCATAAGCTTATTTTTATGAATGTTTTTAATTCTCATGTATAATGTTTTATAAGTTGTTATTAACTATAAAAAATTCATATTAATATTTTTAATATCATAAATGATCATTTATAACAACTTATCTCTCATTCATCAATAATATTTCCTTACTGTTTTGGGTTTTAATTACATTTAATTCATTTTAATATTTTTTCATGAAAGTTTGTGTTCTTGCACATATTATATAGTTTTATAACCTCTATAATAATGGTAATGAAATTATTATATTAATTTCACATAAATAATACATTAAAATATAATCATTAATGATAGTTATGAAAAATGATTTCTGTTATAGTCATGGAGATGGTATGTCATACATACATATTAGTAACATTTCAGTTTTTTTAAAATAATTATGGAATAAAGGTATGTAATATAATATATTTCTATATATATATTGATATATTAAATATCATATTATTTATGTAAATTTACTTATATATATCATCCATGTTATTTATTACTAAAATAGGTTCACAACATTTCATGAAGGTGGTAGTCTACACTTACATGAACAATGTTATCATCATTCATTAAGTGAAATGGAATAAAAGAAAATGATATATATTAATAATTAATAATAACTAATATTAAATTAATATCATAATTATTTCATCTATATCACATATAATCATTAAATATTTTCTTTATTACCTTTTATGGAAAGCGTTTGTTAAAAAAATCACACCGCTTCATAAGGTGGGAATCTTCCATACCCACAAGTGACATTATCGTTTCCCCTAAAGAATTGAAATTAAAGTGTTTTATATAATCTAATTACTCCATATATATAATTATGTTATAAAAATCATATATATTATTTATTTCAGTTGCAATATCCCACTATGGGAGTTGGTAATGGAAAAACGAATGACATCAGATTGCAAGGTGGTAGCCCAACATACACAAGAATGTTGATTTCATAACACAATTGATTGAAGTGGGGATAGTTATAGGTCTATAAAATATTTAAAAAAAATCTCATTATATAAAAAATAACTATTTTATTATATCATCTTAATTTTATAACAATTTAGGGAGGTGGATAAAGAAAAAATAATAAAATCCCTCATTGATGAAAATTACCACATAGTCAGGTATCCACATTAGGGTGGCACCAAAAGACATCCTAAGCATTATTTATGAAAAATATAATGACTATTGGGTGAAGTAGGGATATTTATTAATTAATTTCTATAGGTATTTTCCAAAACCAAATGGTTTGAAGGAGTGAAGAATATAGGAGAGTGGGTGGTCTTTTATAAGTGTTGTGAGTGGAACGGTGATAATAATTTGTAGAGATTCAATAATTCCCACATTTTAATCATTCCAAAAGCCATAAAAATAGGAAATTATAAAATAAATTAGATATAAAATATAAATAATTTAAAATAATTTGTTTCTAAAAAGTGTGTAGGTCACTTTTATCACATATCTTTCTTGTTTAACACCTAGTAAATCTATTTTTACATTAATTATGGAAATAATTTTTACTATTTTCAATATTCTATTTCTTAAAAAATTATGTTTACCTTACTATAAATTATAAATTATATTATATCAAATTATGGGATCTATTATTCCAAATTAAATTCACATAATTATAAAATTTTAATTTAATATTAATTTCTATAATGGGATGATAATGTGGGGTTTTTGAGGAGAAAATGTTTAAAAGATTACGATGTTTATTTTATAATAGGAAAATTTTTCAAATTAATTAAATTTTAATTAATGATATAAACATTAACTAATTTTACTTTAAAACCAATTTCAAATATCATTTATCCTAGAAAATGTTTTAAATTAAAACGTAGTTTTCAATTAAAATTGAGTAATTATCAATATTCATAACAAAATGTAATATTTCATAAAAATCATAGAAATTCACCATATGATAATTTTTATATTATTATTTCAAAAGTTAAGTCCAATTTAGGAAATAAATTTTAATAATGTGGTAGAAATTAATTTCATGTTTTGTGGCAAAATAATGACTAAATTTCTTTTCAAGAAATACAATTTTACATAAAACATTTCTTTCTCATTCAAATTGTTTTTTATTTTATTTATAAAAAATAGATAACAATTGAATTTATTTTCAAATTTTTTAATCAATATAATTTTCCTAATTTTGTAAGAACCATTCATACCCAGAAATTTAATGACTATATTTTATATGTATACAATATTATTGTTCATTTAGTATCGAGGGTGTGTGCTATGAATGCTATCATATATTATAAATTTAAATACTTATATTTAATGTATTTTAAGAATATGGATTCATGTATCATAATCAAATGAATATAATGATTTAATTTTATAATTCTGGGGTGTCTCGCTGAAGCATAATGGAAATAATACCAAATATTACAATTGTTTAAATGAGTTGGAAAACTCACTACCCAATAAAAATCAAGATTAGTGCACACTAAATTCCATATACCCATGGAATATGTTAACTATAGATAGTGGATCACCCCATAATGTTACCCCTTGAAATGTCATGATCATGTTCTTATATCCAAATCATTAATTATATAAGAATATAATGACACCCCAGTAATTAATCCCCCACATAGTGTCAAATATCAAGGAATGATGATACAACCCCTACTTAGGTACATAAGGTTTGCTGTTAAAAATATGTAAAATCATTTCAAAGGGATTAAACACATTTCACAAAAAATTATGGAAACACATTTTGTGTCCAAAATTTTTCTTTGAAAAAAAAATTCATAATGTGTTTATAGACCATCTTCTTTTTCTAAAAAATGGAAACATTTATTTTATCAAAAACCATTTTACACAATAATATCACAAAATTCAAGCAAATTTCCATTTATCATTTAGAAAAAATTTATAAAACCAAGACTATTTCACGTTTCATCAATCAATGGTTCTATGTTGGGCCACCTATCTAACACATGGTTTAAAAAACATACACAATAGTATACATTCACTTAAAGAAACAAAAATATTTAATATGATAAGATCCTTTATTAATTATTCCCATAAAATAAAATCATGTTTCCATTTGATAAATAGTAGAAGAGTGAAAAAATTATCACATACATAAAATATACCAATCACCACACCACTAACAACACGATATATGTCTTCATAAATAAATACAAATGAATATTATGTATGGTTTTGAATGGAATAATAAAAATATATATATTAATTTTTTATCCATTTTCAATAACATGAGATACATTGGAAATGAGAAGAGATTGATCAAACATACCAATAGAAGAATAATCGCATGACTGGTGATCAAAATGGTAAATCGTGATAATGGAGATAGCCTAATAAAACTATATAGATCCCTATTAATTGTAAAATTATATTTACCATTTAGTGAGTTTATTATAGCGGTTAACAAAGGTTTTAGTGGCTTAAAAGACTAAAAAAACCCGTAATTATCAAGCCTGGCCTGAGGCTAGTGGCTAGTTGGTGACCATTATAGATATACAGTCCCCACTAGACGTCTTATTGAGTTGTTTATATCTACATGAATAATTTATATATATTCGTTTCTCAACAATCTAGAAAATTTATTTTCTATAGGTACTCTAAACTAATGGTTTGAAACTGGTTGGTCAGTCATCTTTTGTGGCCATCAAATAGTGCCCAACAGCTTACCCCATCCCATTTTTCATAAATCCCATTTATATAACCTCTAACCATGATTTATATCTTCAAAAAGAGACATTAAATATAATTAAAAGGCTATTATAAATTATGGTAAGGTACGATGTTATAGTTCTTCCAACTAAAAAACTTATGTCCCCAGGCATTCATGCAAATGATGGAAGCATTGAATGAATGTGATGCCTCTTCTCTCTCAAGAAAAACTCATTATACCATGTATGTTATGTATTCTAATTACTATTCCAAAACAATTTATATTAATGGTATATATTTTACATGCATGACATTTATTTGAGAATCAATGATATAAACTAGCTATTCCAAAACTAAAATATATAGCCTTAACTATTTCTCCTAAAAATTAAAAACATTGAATGTATTGGGATGCTATTTATTGAGATGATATCAACAAAAACATCATGAATTACTATTAAATGATCGGGTAATATCCATATATATGGGGACATCTCAACCCACATAGTGATATCAAACGGTCCAATAAATCTTTATGCAAGTTTCCCCCATTTTTCAAGATGATGTTGACCAAACTAAGGGTAAACATTCAAAAATACCTTGTTACCAATGAAAAAATACAAAAGGTTGGTGATTATGTTCTAAAAAAAGTTTTGTGACTCTGATATAAAACCAAGAATTAATGTAATTTTTTAATTTTATTTGGAATCTCTCGAACGAGACTTAGCCCCACAAGAGATAAAACACCTTCTTCTAACCCAAAAAATAGGTGGCATGCATGGGTTACTATAACAAATCCTCAAATGGATCCATTTATATATAATATTAAGGAAAATGGATATACTAAAACCTAACCAGCCTTAGTTTTTTTCCTCATGATGCACTAAAATCCAAGACACATGAATGATGAAAAGCATCCTATATCTAAATAGCATGCTCTTTCTGGGAATCTGTCTAGGGATGGTAAGTAGTATTCAACCATATCTATGTACCCATCACCACTCAAAGACACATAAAAAATTTGGAGCTAAACATGGGACCCCTATTAGTGACAATGGTATACAGTACACCATGTAACCACACAATATCCAAATTATATTTCTTATGGAGATCTTCAACATTGGTGGTGTCGCTAATCATAATGAAATGAGGTAAATTTTTCAAGCAATAAATCAACATCAAAATAAAATAATGTCCATATATAGTCCTTTGTCATCCTACTATGAAGTCCATAGAAAACTCATTTAGTTTTGAAACATATACATGAATAAGCTATAATAGAAAAAAATGTTTTAGGCCCTCATCCATAATCTTTTTGGTGGTTTAATATTGAGACTCATCATCAGCAATATTATACTATATACCTAGCCACCAAAAAATATTCCACATATAATAATATATATATAAATTTATAGGATAAACGAACCAGTAAGAACTACAAATATCATGCAACACTGAACATCTGATAACATATGTTATGACACACTCAACCCCAAACTAAAGAATCTCATCAGAGGGGAGATACCAACTAGGAATGATATCCCATCAAAATAAAGGGTCATATATTCCTCTAAAATTTTCAACCTCATATGGTCCCAATATAATCGACATAAGGAGGTACTATTATAACTAAAAGGAGGATATATGTAAACCTAAATCATTATCCATCATGTTTAGATTCAACTGTGAAAAAATCCTCATAAGGATCCACCCATTTGATTCTAGGATATCCTGAGAAATTATGTTTCTAATAAGGGTTATTAAAAAGATGTTACTATTCAACATGGTATAGGTAGGTGGAAATTTTATTTTGAGGTATTCTAGTCATTGTATCTTCCTATATTTTAGATCATTATGAGAAATTATATAACTAGAACACTTCTGATTAGAAATTACATTTATCCTTTCCCTGAATAGATGGTGTCACAATCAAATAATATAAGGCATAAATGTTTTGAGATCTAATTTATGAGTTGGTTAACTCATATCATGTGACTGAAAAATTAATAAACTCTATGGAACCAAATAATCATCTTCTATAAGTATGCATCCCACTACATCACCTGAATCATCATAAAAAACCACATATCCCTCACGGGGTTGTCATAATAATCTAATAGGTGTTGATGTAAGATTTAATTTCAATACATATAATGAGTCATCATAGTATGAATCAAATATAATTTTTCCCATTATTGTTAAGAGTTATGAATGGTGATTAAATATTTGAAAAATCCTAGAAAAACTATCTATTATTCAAATATAATTCTAAGAATACCTTAATCTAGAAAACATTTAATGGTTCATCCAATGACAATATAATCACCACCATTTTAGGATCAATTATGTGTACATGTTTTGAAATATTATTCTGAAGGAACATCAAATCTTGGATCTAGAGATTAAATTTCAATAGCTCCCCTTAAAGGCGATGACTCCCTAAATTATATGAATCCAACCTCTGTTTGTGCTCATGCTTAGGATCATATCTCAAATAAACTATGGTATCTTCAACAAATATGAAAAAAATGTACCAATATACTAGTTTAATATTTTTTTACAAATCTATTTTCATAATAAGTATGTCAGTTAGACCAAAAGGCATCACAATATATTCATATAGACCACACCTGCTATTTAAATTGGTATTCAAGATATTTGACTCCTTAACATTGAGGTGATGATAAACCAATCAATGTTCTATTTTTGAAAACTACATTTCCAAACATTACTAATAATACAATTAAATTATACAGGAAAAATATTATTTATTCGTCATGATTACCTAATTTAGCTTCCAATAATAAAAAATAATAAAGGGTACCATTAGTATTCATAGAAAATAATTTGGGGGCCACATAATCCAAAACACCTAGGTGACAAAATCAATTATCCATCTGTTCATCCAACCCGATCATGATATTTTCATCTCAAAAGGCTCTATATGGTATTAGGGTATTAATATTTGTTACGTACTGAGCACTAGGTTAATAAGTATCTCTACCTCACAATTTTTAGGAATACTGAAAAAATATTATAGTAAAACATTAGAAATATCCCAATCATACATCAAATGATCAATATAAGAAGGAACATCATTGTGCTCAACCAAAAAGGTATATAAAAGACTCTTAATCTCTATGAAATATGGTTCTACATGAATATCCCTCATTCCCACTATCCCTAAAAAACATTGAATCTCAAAATGTTAAAATAGAATAAAACATTCCGACAAAAATAATAAAACAAATCCTGGTGAGATACCATCCAATGAAAGTCATTATTATTGTCGAAAATGTCCATCTCTAGGTTTAGGAAATACCAAACTAACTTATTGTAAACAAAATAAAGGGAATATGATAGAAAATGAAACCCATAGTCATTTCTCCTCCCAAGAATAATTTTAGGCTTTGTGACAAAGGACATGATCTTAAATGGATGTTTCAACACATCCAAAAAATGGGTATAAATAAACACATTTGATACATCATTTTAAATCAATGAAGTTTCAATGGAAGATATAAAAAATGGTACCCGTCTCTATAACGGTACCTATATGAACTTCTACTGGATACTAATTCATTCATCAATATAATTTATTCTTGAGGCCTTTGGTTGGATATATGTTGAATTTGAATATTTTAACAATTATATTGGTTCCATTGGATCCAAAGATCAATTTTAATAGTAGGACATAAATAGAGCCTATCATAATATATATTTATTACCTTAATGGCCAAAATCTCAATAGTTTTTTATAATTACAAGGAATTATCTTCGATCAATTCTCACATTAAAACACTGGTAACTACATAGTGGTACACTACTAGCCAATGATGGTGGATTAGAAAATCTTTTCTACTGAGAACATCCACCTTCACTATTTTAAACATCTTCCACATTTTCTTTTTCTAATATGCTTCCTTGTGACTACCACTGTGTGGAAGGAAAGACTCTAGAAAACCTATCATTCTTACCATTTCATTTTTTCCATAATATACCTATCAATCGGCTCAACACAAGTGGGAGATATATTATATATTCTAATGATCATATGTAAATTTACATTCTTTATAGGAATTTCTATTCATTCAACTGATCATTCGTTCCCACCATCAGAGGAAACTATACCAACTCAATAAAATGGTCAATGTTATCTGACATTGAACCCTTTCCCTCCTATACTAACATGAACTTCATATGAATTTTTATAATCACAGATTCTTGGTAAAAATAAAAAAAATAAAAAGTTCTTTCATCCCTTCCACTACAAGACCACATACTTATTCACCTGATCCATTGATTAAAACTACTTCATTCTAGGACACTATAGCTTAATGGTAATACACTTCACCTTCAACGAAATATGTTTCTCCCAAAAAAACAATAACCTAACATATTTTATAGTGTTGACCTTGCACCTCCTGATGGAAATTAGCACCCTTAAAATATGGGGGCCTCTATAGTAGGAACTATATCACTTGGATCATTATCTCCCACCAACTTCTATTGATTATTCAATAGCACCGTATTATATATTTAGTAATTTATACTCCATGACACAATCTTATTATATGGTAGATACAATAAGATAATGGTAAAGGGAAGGATTCCATTGAGGATAATATCCCACTAAACCCTTCTGAGATAACCTAGGAATATTTCTCTAATCCTTGATTATGCATACAAAAAAATAGTAACAAATAAGAAAATAAAAATAAAAAATAAAAAAACAAATATAATAAATAACCAAGATCATGACCAATACCCAACACAGAAGACACAGATCCCAACATCTCGTGGTGAATATAAACTTTTCACAGATAATGTTTTAATTGAACTAACCATAAACTGTATCTCATGTAATGAAAATCTTATCTTCTATATATTCGGCATCTCAAGATTATGACACATAAGGATATACCTAATATAATAAAAAATTATCAATTACCAACCCTGAAAACCCATCAAATTCGGATTTGAAAAAGACAATCATAATATTAAAAGGGAATTACTAATCTCCACAAGCTAGATAATACCATAAGAACAACCAATAATAACTAGTGTGAAAGCTTTTCCCAATTTCAAACAAGATACATGGATTATCCGTATATATAGATAAGAAAAAAAATTCCCTAAGGAGAAACCTACTGTCTTAGTGATAAAATTATTTAAAATAAAATAAATCATGGGTAAGGGTCTATGAAAAAAAATAATTTCATGTAAAAATTATTGATACTCCATGTGACATCATTTGTGTTAAATAATGAATAGGACATTTCTTAGAAGTTTTATATTGTTTTTTTATTTTCCAATAAAGTTATATTTATTATAGTTTTCATAATTATCACCATATGAAGTGACCCAAAATTCCAAAAAAACATAGGAGAGTTATTTCTAGGTTATATACTCGAGTACATCCTATAAATGACTATAAAGGTTTAATGGGTCACATAAATGTTAAAAATTATTAATTCTATTTTTCAAATATGGATTCATATATTTCTATGAAAGATGACTCTTATCATTTCAGTATATTCTCCTAATTATTTTAGGACTTGTAACATTTTTAGATGTTAAATATTTATTCCAATAGTCACTGTCTATGTGCTCTAACATTGAACAACACCAATTATATAATATAATATATATTCAATTTTCATTGAGGCAATATATCATGATTTTATTGCATGAAGGTTTTCATTTTTTTCTCATCCTTTTGAGGTCAGGTTTACAGAAATTCTTTTTAAGGATATAATTTGTTTCCCTTAATGCATTTTGGGTTTCCCATAATTTTAAAATCCTCATATTTATATTTTTCCCTACCATCATAGTATGGAAAAGAATATTTAAAATTTATATTTAGGGAAGTGAGGTTATGATAAATAGGTGGATACTTATACATATGTTATGAGGATATTAATAACTCTATTTTGAGTCACTTTTGAAGGAAATTTTCTTTATAATATGAGTGATAATAGCCCTCTTGTTAGTTAATTGAAAATGTCTAGTTTTTATTGACTACATATTCAACATTTTTGTTTCCCAAATTATACATAACGTATTTGATGATTTTGTTTTCAACCTCAACTGACAGTAATCTCCCTCCCTAATCATACTTCAAATTATTATATTTAACCCCATGCGTCATGGAAGTTTTGTTTCTCTAAAATGTCAATGTATTTAATTATTTTTTTCTTCACATATAGTTGTACATCATTTACATTCAATATGAAATTAACTAATATATAAAATTAATGGAATGATTTAGAAACAATAATTTTAATATAATCATTCTATCAGCCCATTATTTTTCAAATATTCAGTGGATTGAGAGTATATTTAATTTAAAAATATGAAAGCATAATATTTTTTCTTTCTATCTTCATGTCGGTGTTCCATATGACAATCTTTATAACTAATTAATTCTACAAGGAAACATATTATTCTTTTAGTCATGATATTTCATTAAATAATTACCTGATAAATGCATCTTTTTAAATAATTCCTTCATAAAATACAATAATTAAGAGACTTTTTGTAAGAGCTTAAAATTATTTTATATCTTTTAGCACTTCACGTTCACAACTGTTCAAACTAAAATAATTATAGGAATAAATATCAATATATTTATGAACTAAATACTTATGAATATTAATATAATAGCCTTAAAAACCATCGTTTTTATTCATTGAGACATTTATAATATTAATTTCATCTTTATTCACCATATTTTTTTAGTATCATGGAAGAAACACCAATATCTTTCTTATTTTCAATAGAGAATAGTTTCTATGTCAAAGGCTCCTCTACTTCAAACATCTAAAATATAAATTTTTTCTATATAATTCTAGTAGAAACATGGGTTTCATATGATACTAATTTACATACCTTGAGGATAAATAGGCAACTTGTAGATAAGGGGTGAATAATTTTTCACTTAAACATTTTATGAATTCTTTATATTCCATTCAACCGCCTAGAATTATTCAGTCTTGATCCACTCAGGTTCTATCACATACAATCACTCATATAATTATGTAATTATAGAAAAAATAAGAAAATTATTATTTTCATGGTTCAAAACTAATACATATTCCTTTTATTAATTTATTATGTTCCCTAACCATGGTTTCTTCACTATAATCAAATTTAGTAATTTCTACGTGGATGTTTCCCCACATAGAATAACAAAATCAATGTATCCTTGATCTTATCTCCACTAAATGTCACACCATAAAATTTTTCCACATATAATAAGACATCATATTGAAATTTCTTTATAGAAATCACAAATAACATGGAATTGTTTTCACTATGTCTAATATTTATAACCCTATGTAAATGAATTCAAATAGGTTCTCTGGGGTCCAAATATATATATATATATATAAGTTTATTTTAATGTTATTCATTGGAACTAAATAAATATCTTCATACTAGATGTGTCCGAATAAATAAAAATGATCTTTTATAAATAAATAAAACCTCATAAAATTCTATAATTCATTTAGGAATACACTTTTGATTTTTCAATGCTCACAAGTTTTCTTTATAGTACTTTTGAATGGCAGTTCTCTAGTTTTTCTCAGTTGATTAAATATTGTGATATTTAAACCCATTATATATTTATTACTTCATGTGAAGCCACTAGATTTAAATATACAATACGATAACAATAATCCATCCATTCTCAAATTTATCTTCTCAATGATCAAAAAAAATATATATTGAATCTCCATATATTACATACATAAATATTAAATAATATTAATATAAATATAAATGAAAAATCAGTATGATCTATGTTAAGACTATAATTGTTTATTGTCTTTGGATAATTGGATATATAGAATTTTTTATGTAATATAATTCTACATTATCTCCCATGTAGTTCTTCCCAAATATCACTCTTCTTAGACCTATTATTCTTAAAATGTAACACCCCAGGTAAATAAAGAATATGAACTTTTCATATTTATCCATATTTTTGAGTAAAATATTAATATGACTTTAAAGGGGACTCTATGCTCGATGGCGTACCCAACACGCAACAACGCGTTTCTTGGGAATCTTACGTTGCACTCTAATAATAAAATAATATTATTTTAAATAGTAGTTAACATGTAGCCGTTGTAATGGAGGGAATGGATAGAAATAACTAAAATATTATTATATATGTTTTTAAATGTTTTTACATTTATCCAATAAAATATAAAAGGCTTAAAATACGGAAAGAATTCAATTTTAGGCGTATATGCCCTAGTTTTCACTAAAGGTTCACTTATCGCCTTTTGGTGGCGAACCGTCATTAAATATAGTTTTTTTCACTCTTATTAATTCTATTGGACCAAATAAAAGTTTTCTTAAGAATCGGGACATCAAAATTTACTTTGTGTAAATTTTTGGTATCTTTCCGATAATGATCATTTTTTTCTAATGAATAGTGTAAAATTTAGTATTTTAATACAAAAAATCTTTTTAATCTAATTTATTTATATGATTATATTATCTTTTGAATTGGTTTTAAAATGAAATTAGAATATATTTTTACCATTAAATCCAATAGTTGTCTTTGGAATTAATTTTACTTCGAAATCAGACTTAAACTAGTGTCAATCTTTTGATACTTATTGTTTCATAAAAAACACGCTATTTGCTCTGACAACGGGAATTAATTATTAAATTAATTAATGAAACTTATATGTTGTGAATTTTGTAAAATGGACTTCATTTTTAAATTCGGAATATCCAATATATCTTAGGGTTAATTTTTGGGATTTTTCTGAAAAACTTCAATTTTTGATGAATAGTGAAACCACTAAGTGGTACTTATAAAAACTGATTTTTCATTTAAATGAAATTTTACCACTTCTGTGTTTTGAATTTAAAAAATCCGACATACATGGTTGTCATTAAGAAGTAAAATGTGGTTAAATGGGATAAAAATAATTTTTTGGTGAATAGTACCTTATTATGTTTTTAATCACGATTAGTGGTAATTAGTGTAGTTTAAGGTAAAAATAACGCTTTAATAAAATGAGATGAGCTTGACACATGTTCTAACCTCATTGTTTGTGTCATTACCGACCATGAAGAGCCATGGGTCAACATGGGGACCCCATGGAGCCACTTTGGTTGGAAAATGACATAAATACCTTTTATTTAATGTTAATGTAAAAAATGGCACAAACATGATATGTTTTACTAAAACAATTTTTCAATGGGGTTATACAAATCAGATATTTGATTATAAATAGTAATTGGAAATATAAAAAGATTTCCTACATCATAGTATTTGTTTTATAATTTTTAGACATTATATAAATTAAATTATTTATGACATAATAATGATGCAGCGATTGCATCATTATTTGACGATTTAAATAAAATGGAAAGATAATGTAAAATCTATGACCTAAACATGTACAAAACTTATTGGATGGGTGGATTTAGAACCCTTATCACCTTATCCACGAATAATATCAATTTGGGACCTTTTAAAACCGAAACACATTTTCAAATAAAGTAATATTGCTTTACTTTCCAAAAGTGCCCCTCCTCTCCTCTTATAAACGGCCCCCACCTCTACTTCTTTTCCCACACTCCCAAAGCATTTGGATCGGCCACACCCTGCCCATTTACTCTCTCCACATCCCTCTCCTCATCCTAGATGATTCCCTTTGGGCAGAATCCTTTCAAAGGAAGCCTTTAGGCTCAAATCAAAAGGAGTTACACTTTTAAAGGTAATTCATTTCTCTCATGTTCATTGGTTTTATTTTGCTTCTCCAACCCCCTAAACTCTTTTTATTTACTTCTTTTGTAAAAAAACCAGTATCTTAAATATACTAGGATGTTGTTATAAGATTTATTCGAGCTACACTCTCACACAACTACATCAAATGGTTAAAGAACATACGGTTTCCGTGGATGGCGAAATTCTGCCTCCCGAAATGATGATTGTTCAATACTCATTTAACACCTTCAAAGGTGGCCATTATGATGACACTATTTTTATATATGATGTATAATATGTTTATGTTTAACTTAAGATTATGTTTTTTTTCATTTTGTGCATACCTTTATGGTTTCCATTATGGGTAAACGCGATATCTTCATTTAAGGAAGTGCGGACTACCGCCCCCTCAAAGTGATTTGATTCGTTAAATACCATATGTGGGATGTATAAAGGATGGAACTGTGATATTATATATGATATTATACTGTAATTATAATATACCTTCATATCATTATTATTCCATTCTATAAAATACGAAATAGAAATGAAAGTAGCGTTCATGCGTACGTACGGCTTACCGTCTCCATGAACGGTGCATTTCATTTCTTACCTCTAAATGATTATGTAATGTTATAAATGCATGAATGTACTGGATATATATGACATATATGATATCTACATCATGAATACAATTCTGGATATAATAAACATTTTGCCACACAAACAACATGTAATTGTAAGAAGTCCACTTTCGACTTAAGAACCAAATATCGATAAAACAAACATTATTAACTTAAATGATTACATAATGTTTATAACATGGAAATAAGTGATATAAAAGGAATAATGAACATGAAAAAGGTTCTTAATAAAATAGAAATTAACTCAAGTTTATTATTCAGGACGTTAAAGAACGATCGAGTCAAGTCAGACCCGAGGTAAGGGATCTTACTCCTCTCATTCTTTTTAAGTACACTCTTTTATGTCATTCCCTCTAAATCTAATATTTCTTGTTATTGGGATGTTATTTTATATTAATCCTACTGTAATTATTATGTTCATATGATGAGAGACCCTATTTCATCTCATCAATCCATTTTGGAAGTTTTGAGTGGTGTATGTACTGCCCATTATTTTACTCATTGTGTAATATACTTTCTTTTATGAGTATTTACATCAATGTTGTATTGTCCTTCTTTCACGAGGTATATGTTTCGAAAGATACCCATGTCGGTAAGAGAACCTTTCACCCTCCTCTTTTTAAAAGACTTCTTTTGTTGGGTCTTTTAATTTACATATTGTTATGTTGGGATATGTTCTCATATATCCTTATTGATGTAACTTTTATGTCCAAGTGATGAGATACCCTTTTCTTTTATCTCTCATCAACTCATTTTGATGTGACGCCGTTAGGCTGTCAAGGGAACTTCTTAACCCTATTTCTATTTATTTGGGTTCAACATGTAGTTATTGAATATGTCATCTTTTGAATATGTGTGAATGACCTTTTATTGTTTTACACTTAATATCCACTTATATTGGGTGTATTTATATTTGTCAAACATAATTTTGAGATTGATTTAACCTTAATTTAAGGATACCTTCTTTATAAGGTATTTCATCACATTTGACATTTCTATTGAGACATCATTGTTGTTATGAACCAATTCACTCTTATATGGTGTATATACTGTCCTTTGGAATATTATATCATGAATCCATTTATTCTCAAGATATTATAAAGGTATGATTAAATGTTATTCCTCAATTATTGTATTCGAGAGTCTCTAATTTTGGTAAAAACCCTTTAACCAAAATAACGCTTTAAATGTTTTAATGATTTGTTCTTATTAATATCCATGTTTTCAAAATGGTTTTAAGGATTTATTTATATGGATATTAATGGTTTAAAATGTTAAAATCTCCAAGGTGTTATGGGACACTTTGATTCAAAAATATCATTATTAAATGTTTTAAATTGTTTTGGAAATGGTTCTTTTTGAACAGATTCATTATTTCAATATACTAAAATGATATATTGTGATTGAAATGTAGATACATTATGTTTCCTTTATGAATGTTTTATGTGATACATTTATGTTATTGTTCTTGGGAATTATTATGAAAACGGGTGGTTCCATGATAAACTAAGGGCGGGTGAGCCCGATATAGCTCTCCAATGCATTGGGTAACGCGAAGGAGTGAAACGTTAAGGTTTCTCCGAAGAGATTTAGGGAATATACTATGATGGGTATTCCAAACGTAACCAAGAGGGTTACTCCCTATGTAAGAATGTTATGAATGCCTCAAGTTACCTTTATGTCTTATGTTTTCTATGATTTATTCATGGTTTGATGAGGTATGTTAAAGTTCCTATGTTTTATGGGTAAAGTATGATTTCATTCTTATGTATATATGAACTCATGTTTCCTTTCCATATTTTTATAACCCTTACAGAGCTTTTTATGCTCATCCCAAGTTTTTGAAATGTTTTTCACAGGTCACGGGAAAGGTACATGATAAGATGATAGAGTCAAGGATGTGTCAAGAAAGAATCCAAGTTTTATTTTATGTATGTTTCCGTTGTTGTGAAGAATGAATCCTGTATTTTATGTAACCATTTTGTTTAAAGGTGGAATGTAATGCAAGTTTCAAGATCTAATTCTCTAAAACTCTAAACCTGAAAAGATCCTCAATGTGTAATCTTGTAATCACTCAAGATTAAGTAAGGTTTAAGGATGGGGCCTTATAGTTGGTATCAACGGTCGGTTTATAAAACTTTAGAGGTTTGCGTATTCTTTAAGCATAAGTGACATTACCATAATGGTTAGGATTTCAAAATGAGTCATAGTTTTAGGTAAAGTGAATGAGTAAGTATATCTTAGTGTTTACCTTCATCACTAGTACATGATGGTTTTTTTTGATATAATCACACTGACATTTTTGGTTTTAGTAAATGGCTGGATCTAGCAGGCACCAAAGTGACAATGGGTTTGAAGGAAACTGTGGTGGTTCTCTGATTAAGATACTGGATGAGATGGGGGATTCAATGAGGAATCTCATAGTTGTTCTAAACCAACTATCAAGGAGTCATGATCAACCACTTCAACCTTGGTGAGTTCTCTAATGCATCATGTACGAGATGTACAACTCGATGTGGAAATTCATGTAATAATTATTAAGGTAACCACTAGGGTTTATATGATCCTTACTTTTTAGGTAATTTTGGGTTACTCTATGATACGATGGAAAATGAAAGGAATGAGATGAACTTGAGGTTAAAATATGTTATGATCATTTTTGAAGATTTTATCTTGTTTTGGGGGATGTTTTAAGAATTATATATTTTTGGAAAAAGGACAACACGCAGACCGTGTGACAACCCGTCACGTCGGACAATGCTGCGGGAATCGAACCCACAACCAAAGTGCGACTGGTATTTATCACCTACCACTGGACTACGTGAAGTCCCTGGTTAGTTTGACTGATTCTTTCTAGTTATATGATTTTATAAATTAAGAGTAAGTTGATTTTGGGTTATTTATGAAAATGATTAACCTATCATGGAGGATATGTGATTAGGTTAATTACTTTTCAATACGAGACTTTAGGAGCAACAGATGTTGTTTGGAGATTAATGTTACGATTTAACTTGGAAGACTATGTGGCTAAATCCTTCAAATATTTGGGTTTCAACCTTAGTTTGGTTACTTTGAAGAATTTTATGGACAAATTGTTTATCTAATGGTCCTCGTTGAACTTTGGGTTTTGTTGGACAAATTTTGAAGGTTAAGAATAGATTTTCTTTTTATAAAGGGTTATCCTTTTATGGATTATCTGATCTTTTACTAGCCTTTTTGGTTTTGGTTTTGGTTAAAGTCTAAATACATGGGAAGTATATAGTTCTCTTTTGTGGATTAGGTGATTCTATAGAAGTTGATTATAGTACTCTTAATGCGAACAAGTCTCCCTAAATACTCGTCTTTTGGAAAAAAAATATGAGTTTGATTAAGGAATCTAGTAAAAGTTGAAAGTCAACATGATAAGTGATTATGCTTCCTTATGAATAAATTCCTCAATATTATGTAACTTAAAACAAAAATGTTGTCTATTAACTTTTCCTACTGGGGAACCCAACACCGTTTAACCCATCACAAGTTTTTGATTTTGTTATTGTTAACTTTCTCCTAAACATGTCTTCTATCACTCTCCCTCAAGAACATGACCCTATGTTTTCTCCTCCATGTCCATGTTTTCCTACATGGGGTCCTAGTATGGGTTAACTCGGGTGACCTCTGTTTTTATCTTTCTTTATTTTAAAGTGATTGTTTTACCGACTCTTGTTCTGCTGTGGGACATTCAAGGATGTTTCTAAGCCCAATTTTAAAATTGCGAGGACGCAATTCACAAAAGGGGGGAAGGATGTAACACCCCAGGTAAATAAAGAATATGACCTTTTCAAATTTATCCATATTTGTGAGTAAAATATTAATATGACATTAAAGGGGACTCTATGCTCGATGGCGTACCCAACACGCAACAACGAGTTTCTTGGGAATCTTACGTTTCACTCTAATAATAAAATAATATTATTTCCAATAGTAGTTAACATGTAGCCGTTGTAATGGAGGAAATGGATAGAAATAACTAAAATATGATTATATATGTTTTTAAATATTTTTACATTTATCCAATAAAAGATAAAGGCTTAAAATAAGGAAAGAATTCAATTTTAGGCGTATATGCCCTAGTTTTCACTAAAGGTTCACTTATCGCCTTTTGATGGCAAACCATCATTAAATATAGTTTTGTTCACTCTTATAAATTCTATTGGACCAAATAAAACTCTTCTTAAGAATCGGGACATCAATATTTACTTTGTGTAAATTTTTGGTATCTTTCCGATAATGGTAATTTTTTTCTAATGAATAGTGTAAAATGTTATATTTTAATTCAAAACATCTTT
This sequence comes from Viscum album, assembly GCA_963277665.1. Classification (NCBI taxonomy): domain Eukaryota; kingdom Viridiplantae; phylum Streptophyta; class Magnoliopsida; order Santalales; family Viscaceae; genus Viscum; species Viscum album. The sequence goes on from OY728119.1 coordinate 1,294,070,588, forward strand.
TTAATCTAATTTATTTATATGATTAGATTATCTTTTGAATTGGTTTTAAAGTTAAATTAGAATATATTTTTACCATTAAATCCAATAGTGGTCGTTGGAATTAATTTCCCTTTGAAATCAGACTTAAACTAGTGTCAATCTTTTGATACTTATTGTTTCATAAAAACACGCTACTTGCTCTGACAGCGGGAATTAATTATTAAATTAATTAATGCAACTTATATTTTGTGAATTTTGTAAAATGGACTTCATTTTTGAATTTGGAATATCAAATATATCTTAGGGTGAATTTTTGGGAGTTTTCTGAAAAACTTCAATTTTTGATGAATAGTGAAACCACTAAGTGATACTTATAAAAACTGATTTTTCGTATAAATGAAATTTTACAACTTCTGTGTTTTGAATTACAAAAATCCGACATACATGGTTGTCATTATGAAGTAAAATTTGGTTCAATGGGATAAGAATATTTTTTTTGTGAATAGTAACTTATTAAGTTTTTAATCACGATTAGTGGTAATTAGTGTAGTTTAAGGTAAAAATAATGCTTTAATAAAATGATATGAGCTTGAAACATGTCCTACCCTCATTGGATGTGTCATGGCCAACCAAGACAAGCCATGGGTCAACTTGGGGACCCCATGGAGCCACTTTGGTTGGAAAATGACATAAATACCTTTTATTTAATGTTAATGTAAAAAATGGCACAAACATGATATGTTTTTCAAAAAAAAATTTCAATGGGGTTATTCAAATAATATTTTTGATTATAAATAGTAATCGGAAAGATAAAAAGATTTACTACATCATAGTATTTGTTTTATAATTTTTAGACATTAAATAAATTAAATTATTTATGACATAATAATGATGCAGCGATGACATCATTATTTGACGATTTAAATAAAATGGAAAGGTAATGTAAAATATATGAACTACACATGTCAAAAAATTATTATATGGGTGGATTTAGAACCCTTATAACCTTATCCACGAATTATATCAATTTGGGACCTTTTAAAAACGAAACACATTTTCAAATAAAGTAATATTTCTTTACTTTCCAAAAGTGCCTCTCCTCTCCTCTTATAAAAGGCCCCCACCTCTACTTCTTTTCCCACACTCCCAAAACATTTGGATCGGCCAACCCCTGCCCATTTACTCTATCCACATCCCTCTACTCATCCTTGAGGATTCCATTTGGGCAGAATACTTTCAAAGGAAGCCTTTAGGCTCAAATCAAAAGGAGTTACAATTTTAAAGGTAATTCATTTCTGTCATGTTCATTTGTTTTATTTTGCTTCTCCAACCCCCTAAACTCTTTTTATTTACTTAGTTTGTAACAAAACCAGTATATTAAATATACTAGGAAGTTTTTATAAGATTTATTTGAGCTAAACCCTCACACAACTACATCAAATTGTTAAAGAACATACGGTTTCCGTGGATGGCGAAATTCTGCCTCCCGAAACGATGATTGTTCAATACTCATTTAACACCTTCAAAGGTGGCCATTATGATGACACTATTATTATATATGATATATAATATGTTTATGTTTAACTTAAGCTTCTGTTTTTTTTCATTTTGTGCATACCTTTATGGTTTCCATTATGGGTAAACGCAATATCTTCATTTAAGGAAGTGCGGACTACCGCCCCCTCAAAGTGATTTGATTCGTTAAATACCATATGTGGGACGTATAAAGGATGGAAATATGATATTATATATGATATTATACTGTAATTATAATATACCTTTATATAATTATTATTCCATTCTATAAAATACAAAATAGAAATGAAAGTAGCGTTCATGCGTACGTACGGCTTACCGTCTCCATGAACTGTGCATTTCATTTCTTACCTCTAAATGATTATGTAATGTTATAAATGCATGAATGTATTGGATATATATTACATATATGATATATAAATCATGAATACAATTATGGATATAATAAACATTTGGCCACACAAACAACCTGTAATTGTAAGAAGTCCACTTTCGACTTAAGAACCAAATATCGACAAAACAAACATTATTAACTTAAATGATTACATAATGTTTATAACATGGAAATAAGTGATATAAAAGGAATAATGAACTTGAAAAAGGTTCTTAAGCAAGTAGAAATTAACTCAAGTTTATTATTCAGGACGTTAAAGAATGATCGAGTCAAGTCGGACCCGAGGTAAGGGTTCTTACTCCTCTCTTTCTTTTTAAGTACACTCTTTTATGTCATTCCCTCTCAAGCTAATATTTCTTGTTCTTGGGATGTTATTTTATATTACACCTACTGTAATTATTATGTTCATATGATGAGAGACCCTATTTCCTCTCATCAATCCATTTTGGATGTTTTGAGTGGTGTATGTACTACCCATTATTTTACTCATTGTGTAATATACTTTCTTTTATGAGTATTTACATCAATGTTGTATTGTCCTTCTTTCACGAGGTATATGTTTCGAAAGATACCCATGTCGGTAAGGGAACCTTTCACCCTCATCTTTTTTAAAGACTTCTTTTGTTGGGTCTTTTAATTTACATTATGTTATGTTGGGATATGTTCTCATATATCCTTATTGATGTAACATTTATGTCCAAGTGATGAGATACCCTTTTCATTTATCTCTCATCAACTCATTTTGATGTGACGCCGTTAGGCTGTCAAGGGAACTTCTTAACCCAATTTCTATTTCTTTGGGTTCAACATGTAGTTATTGAATATTTCATCTTTTGAATATGTGTGAATGACCATTTATTGTTTTACACTTAATATCCACTTATATTGGGTGTATTTATATTTGTCACACATAATTTTTGAGATTGATTTATCCTTAATTTAAGGATACCTTCTTTATAAGATATTTCATCACATTTGACATTTCTATTGATACTTCATTGTTGTTATGCACCAATTCACTCTTATATGGGGTATATACTTTCCTTTGGAATATTATATCATGAATCCATTTATTCTCATGATATTATAAAGTTCTGATTAAATGTTATTCCTCAATTATTGTATTCAAGAGTCTCTAATTTTGGTAAAAACCCTTTAACCAAAATATCGCTTTAAATGTTTTAATGATTTGTTCTTATTAATATCCATGTTTTCAAAATGGTTTTAAGGATATTCATATGGATATTAATTGTAACAGCCTGAGATTTTATGAAAAATAATCTTTTAATTTTATTAATGTCTTGTGTTGTACGCTACACCAAAAGGAGCTTGCACAACACGCATCTTTGACTTGCCTTGCATTACACGCAATCGCAACCTTCCTCGATAGCGTGTGTAGTATGCAATACAGAGTTTCACGAAACAACGATATGCTATTAAAATATTATTAAAACTAGCCGTTATGAATAGTAATAACCACTTTTTAAATTTTAGAAATTTTAGCTCTCAAAATGGACTTCATTTTTGGATTCAGAGTATCAAATTTAGCCTAAGGTGAAATTTTGGTACTTTTCGGATAACTTTCATATTCTGATGAATAGTGAAAATTACTAAATTATAATTAAAAACAACTTTTTTAATCGAAATAATTAATAGTGATAAATTAATAATTTGGTTGGTTTTAAAGTATATTTAGAATATATTTTTACAATTTAATACAATGTTGGTCATTGGTTGTAATTTCACATTTAAACCAGACATAATCAAGTGTCAATCTTTTGATAGATATTGTTTCTTAAAAACACGCTATTTGTTTTAACAGCGGGATTTAATTATAAAATTAATGAAACTTCTATGTTATGAATTTGGTAAAATAGACTTCTTTTTTGAATTTGGATTAAGAAATATAGCTTAGGATGAAATTTTGGCATTTTTCTGAAAACCTTCAAATTTTGATGAATAGTGAAACTACTAAGTGGTAGTTAAAAAACTAAATTTTTTCATAAAACATAATTTCTCCGCTTCTGTGAATGGAATTTCAAAAATCCGAGAGACACGGTTGATGTTAGTAAGTAAAATGTGGTTCAATGAGATGAAAATAATTTTTGGTGAATAGTAACTTTTTACTTTTATTTACCACGGTTAAAAGTAAATAGGGTAATTAAGGGTAAGAATGATATAAATATTAACCAAAAACATGTCCTAATTCTATTGGACAAGTGTATCTAGACCAAAAACAACCTTAAGTGTAAAATATTATCATTTAGTCCCACTTGGATTAGATTAGGACATTTATTATTATTTAATTCAAAGAAGAGTTAAAAGAGTTAAAATCAAAGTATATTTACTAAAACATTTTTAATATAGGGTAATATATAAGATAAATTCGATTGTAAATATTCATTAGAAAGATAAAAATATTTCCCACATGATGGTAATTTATTTGTAATTTTTAGACATCAAATAATTTAATTTATTTATGACACAAAGATGATGCAGTAATTATCTTATTAATGAAATATTGACATAATTGATGTTATAAACACCACAATAAATGTAATTTGAGACTTTTTATGAATTCCACTAATTTTCTAGGTTACTATGATATAATAGTGTTGATTTAATCAACTTGTCTCGAACATATAATTCTGTTATGACTTTCACAAAAATCATATATCAAATAGTGTCAAAAATGACACAAAATAGTTTTTAAATAAAATAAAATATTATTAATTGTTTTTTTATTCCTAAAAATCTAAGGATCGGCCAAATGAATTAGATAAGGATATATGTATTAATAATAAACAATTTGGGGTTCGTTTGGCATGTTATAGTAAGTTTATTAACCATATAGTGAAAGAAAACAAAAAGACACGGTAAAAGTTAAATTATTTAACTTAGAGTTAAATCTAATTGATAAGGTTAATATAATACCCTAAACTTGCCTAAATCTTATTGGTTGATAGTATTTCGACCCATAACCACTTTAGCTTCGAAATAAGACCCTTTGGAACCATTATAAACCGATTTTGACTTTAATATAAAATAATATTTTGAGATATTCCTAAAGTGCCCCTCTCCTCCCTTATAAAAGGACACCTCCTCCCCCTCCTCCTCACACCAATTTGAGCACTCAATCTCGTCCAACCCCTGCCAAAATCCCTTCTTCACTTCTCTAGAATAATCCTAGAGGTCCTGGTCTTCTTCAAAGACCAATCTTAGTTCTCTAAGTGGAGGATTCAAAGAGGCGTTTCAAAGAAGAGGTAATATCCATTACCGATCTTTTCAATTTCTTTCTTATTCAACTTCTTCTTCTTTAGTTGTTTCATGATAAAGTAATAACATCAGTATTACTTACATACTGATATGTTATTATAAATATGAAACAACCTAAATTCACCTTCTATCCATCCTACGGAAAAATGAAATCACCGCGCGTGCGTACGTACGGAATACCGTCTCCACGCCGTGGTGTAATCTATTTTCCGCCACCACCTTACATGGATGGGTATACTGGTGTAAAGAATAACTATACATAGTTATTACAAAATAATATTTATTCTGATATATTTTATAATACACTCCAATTCAATTCAATATTTACGGAAATGATATCATCGCTCGTGCGTAGGTACGGACTACCGTCTCCACGACGCGATGAGATTCATTCTCCATGTTAACCATTTAAGAATGATTATAAAGTATATATAAGAAATAATAATGAAATATATGACATTATAAAGCTACTGGATTTATGTATATATATATATATATGTATTTCATCTACTTACTTCCATTCAAGACAATAAGGAAATGAAAACACCGTTCATGCGTACGTACGGACTACCGTCTCCATGAACGGTGTTTTTCATTTCATTTATCTATCTATTATATATATATATACTGAATATATATGATATATAAATCATATTTTATATTCTTGAAGTAAGTAAATCATGATATAAGTAATAATAATGTCAATAACAACAAGTCAAAACACCTACGATAAATGAAACGATTTTACCGAAAACGCTTCTTTAACATGGAATTTACAAAAGAACGGGTAATATAATGTCATAAGTGAACCATATATGATATCATAACAATGAATATGATTTTTTAATAAGTCAATGACATTATTTAAATCATTATACAGGATGTTCGGACACATACGAAGCAAATCAGACCTTAGGTAAGGGAAATATCACAATCTCACTTTTATCCGAGATTGTTTTTACTTTGGTAATTACTGGGGTGTATTTTATCATCCATATCCATGTTCCCTCAATATGTAATATTATTTCCATCCTTCTACAATAGTTTATATCCAATTTTACCCTTCGGTAAATTTTTAGTAAAGGATATGAAAGGAATCTTTTGTCATTTTTCGTACGAGGTACTTTTTTGACTTTTCCGACAACAGTACGAGAAGAATGTTTTTTTAACTTATACGGCATGAATGGGTTTTTAAAACATTATTTCCAAGAATCTTCCTTTACAAGTATTCAAGTTTATTATTAATAAACTTCTTTTAGTTTAAAATTGTATGACATGTTAAGAAAGGAAAAGTGTTTTTGATGTAGAAAGGATATTTTCCTCAAGAATAGAGTTCAAGTATTTTATCAAAATTATTTTCCATCTAAGATAATAAAAGGGTTCTGTTTTTATCCATATTATTACAATGATTTGATTATGTTGTGATGGAAATATTTTTTTGAATTCCTTTATCTTATATGAATTATTTTATGATGTCATGTTGTTTAAGAATTCCATTTTTATTACATGGGTTATGCAATGATGTATGATTTATGATTTTGTGGCACACATAAGAAAGGATTCATTATAAGATGGGTGGGACCTATATCTCCCTCCAATGCATTGGGTAAAGATTTTATATCTCATGAGATAGACAGGGCTGGAACGGTAGGTTATACCGGTTCAGTGAAACAGGACTGAAACGAGGGTTACTCGATTCAGAAAGGGACTTTGTCCACTAAGATAGTCTTGGCAATGAGTCTTGACTAACAAGAAATGACTCTATATGATTATGTGTGAATGCCAAAAAGTTTCATGTTTTAAGTTATGATTATTGTGATTATATTTCACTTCCATGATTTATCCCATGTTATGAAATTATGCTCTCTTTTTCAGGTTAAGATTTCCAAAATGTTATGTTCTTGTGAATATGATGTGATTGATATTTCTTTTGTTTACCCTTACGGAGCATTTGAGCTCACCCTTTTATGTTTTCTTTTCCCCAGGATATAAAGAAAGGTTTTAGGTAAAAAAAAGGGAAGATCTTTATGGGAGATATTGAAGATCTTTCACCACGATTAGAAGATTACGTTCCGAGTTTCCAAAGACACTAAACTATTACGATCCTTGTGTGTGTTTTTTTGTTATTACTAAGTATTCCGCAAAAGTAATGTAATGCCCATGTACGTCAAGCTACGGGTCTCTACAGTTGGTATCAGAGGAAAGGTTTAGTCAGCCTTTGGAAAGTAAGATGCGAAAAAGTTAGTGAGATCCCTAGAGATATTTCTACCCTATGTCTAGGGATGTTCCTAAGGTTAAGTATACGTATAGGTTATAGTAATAGAACTACGATAACGATCATAGAATTAAACCTAAGATGTTAGATATTGAAGGTACTTTCCCTTTATTATGTTGTTTTCCCTAGCATGATTTTTTCCTCTCACACTATTCTTTTTGGGTTTTAGACGATGGCTGGAACCCGAAGGAACCGTGTTGATCAATGCAATGGACAATGAAATGATTGTCCTCCTGAACAAACAGATGTTATGGGAGATGGAGTTTCAAAATCTTATTGCTATACTTACAAAATCTATGAATCATTCTGGACTTCCAAATGTGTAGAGAAGGGAACAATATTCTATTGAGTCCTTCATGAGGCAACGTCCACCTTCTTTGAGTGGGTCTTCTGATCCACTTGTTGCTGAACAATGGATCAGTACCACTGAAAAGATATTTTCAGTTCATCAATGTTCTGAACATGATAAAGTCATCTTAGCAGTATATCGTTTGGAAGGTGAAGCTGATCAATGGTGGAATCTTATCAAGAATACAAGGCAAAGAGATGAAATTGAGTCCATGGAATGGGATGAGTTCAAGAACTTATTTTTCAATAAGTACTTCCATCGTATTCTTCGAACAAAGATGGAGAAGGAGTTTCTTGAACTAAAGCAAAAAGATGATGAATCTGTTGGTATATACGAAGTGAATTTTACAGGATTTTCATGGTATGCATCTGGCATTATCATCCAACCTGAAAGTAATGTTGATCGATTTTTCAGTGGCTTAAAACCAAGTCATCGAAGGGCATTAGCTATAAGAGACTTCAGTAACTATGAATAAATTTTGCGTTGTGCTATCAAGGTAGAAATGGAAGTTGGTGTTACATATCCATCTCATGGTTTTGACAAGAAATGAAAGATGGAGTTCAAGGAGAAATCTCAGAATAATGGTGAAAAGAAGATGAATGTTTCCTTATACACAAAGTGTGGAAAGAAGCATGGTGGAGATTGTCTTAAAGGGACTAGAAAATGTTTTAAGTGTGGAAAAGAAGGTCATCAAGAAGCTGAGTGTCGATGTAATGGAAAAAGGGTTTCTAATGATGTGAATAAAGCAAACACTGCAGAGAACGGACCACCAACACTTCAATGCTTCAAGTGCAAGGAAATGGGACATTATGCCAATAAATGCCCTAATCCAAGGGTTAGTGATGATCAACATGAGCAACCACTGAAGACAAAGGACAAAGGGAAGTCACATGCGATCACTTTTGGCAATGTTGAATATGACAATGATGTGGTGGAATGATTAAGTGTTTATGTAATGGGATTCCAAAATAATGTTGTATCATTGAGTATTGCAATATTTATTGATGTGGGATTCAAAGTGATTGAGATATTTTTGGAAATAAGATTGTAACATCCCAGGTAAATAAAGAATAAAGAATTTTCATATTTATTAATATTTACGAATTAAATATTATTTTTATTTTAAAGGGGTTGCTATGTTCGATAGCGTACCCGATACGCAACGATGAGTTTCTTTGAAACTTACGTAGCACACTAGTAATAAAATAATATTATTTTAAATGTTAGTTAACAAGTAGCCGTTGTACTAGCGGGAATGGATAGAAATAACTAAAATATGATTAGATATGTTTTTAAATGTTTATACATTTACCCAATAAAAGATAAAGGCTTAAAATATGGAAAGAGTTCAATTTTAGGGAATATATACTCTAATTTTCACTAAAGGTTCACTTATCACATTTTAATGGTGAACCGTCATTAAATATAGTTTTGATCACTCTTATACTTTATTTTGGCCCAAATATAACTCTTATTAAGAATCAGGACATCAAATTTTACTTTGTGTAATTTTTTGGTATTTTTCCGATAAAGTTCATTTTTTTAATGAATAGTGTAAAATGTTGTGTTTTAATTCAAATCCTCTTTTAATATAATTTATTTTTATGAATAGATTATCATTTGATTTTGTTTTTAAGTTAAATTAGAAAATATTTTTACCATTAAATCCAATAGTGGTCATTGGAATCAATTTCACTTTGAAATTGGACTTAAACTGGTGTCAATCTTTTGATACTTATTGTTTCACAAAAACACGCTATTTGTCATGACAGTGTGAATTAATTATTAAATTAATTAATTTGACTCATATGTATTGAATTTTGTAAAATAGAATTCATTTTTGAATTCGGAATATCAAATATAGCTTAGGGTGAATTTTTGGCAATTTTCTGAAAAACTTCAATTTTTGATGAATAGTGAAACCACTAAGTGGTAATCAAGCAAACTGATTTTTCAGTTAAATGAAAGTTTACCACTAATGTGTATTAAATTTTGAAAATCCGACATACATGGTTGTAATTAAGAAGAAAAATGTGGTTCAATGAGATTAAAATAATTTTTTGGTGAATAGTAACTTTTTTTCATTAATCGCGATTAGTGGTACTTATTGTAGTTTAAGGTATAAATAATGCTTTAATAATATGAAATGACCTAGACACATGTCCCAACCTTATTGGTTGTGTCATGGCCGACCAAGAAAAGACATGGGCCAACTTGGGGACCCCATGGAGCCACTTTAGTTGGAAAATGACATTAATATATTTTTATTTAATGTTAAAGTGAAAATGACACTAACATAAATTGTTTTAATAAAATTATTTTTGAGTGGGGTTATACAAGTCCAAATTTTGATTATAAATATTAATTGGAAATATAAAAAGATTTCCTACATCATATTATTTTTTTTATAATTTTTAGACATTAAATGAATTAAATTATTTATGACATAATAATGATGCAGCGATGACATCATTATTTGACGATTTAAATAAAATGGAAAGATAATGGAAAATCTAAAACCTACACATGGCCAAAACCAATTGGATGAGTGGATTTCGAACCCTTATCACGTTATCAACGAATTATATCAATGTGGGACCTTTTAAAACCGAAACACATTTTCAAATAAAGTAATATTTCTTTACTTTCCAAAAGTGCCCCTCCTCTCCTCTTATAAAAGGCCCCCACCTCTACCCCATTTCACACACTCCTCAAGCCTTTGGCTCGGCCAACTCCTGCCCAATTACTCTCTCCACATCCCTCTCCTCATCCTAGAGGATTCCCTTTGGGCATAATCCTTTCAAAGGATTCATTTAGGCTCAAATCAAAAGGGAGTTACACTTTTAAAGGTAATTCATTCTCTCTTGTTCATTTGTTTTATTTTGCTTCTCCAACCCTCTAAACTCTTTTTATTTACTTCTTTTGGTACAACACCAGTATCTTAAATATACTAGGATGTTGTTATAATATTTATTTGAGCTACACTCTCACACAAATACATCAAATGGTTAAAGAACATACGGTTTCCGTGGATGGCGAAATACTGCCTCCCGAAACGATGATTGTTCAAAACTCATTTAACACCTTCAAGGGTGGCCATTATGATGTCACTATTTTTATATATGATATATAATATGTTTATGTTTTCTTTAGGCTTATGTATTTTTCATTTTTTTCATACCTTTATGGTTTCCATTATGGGTAAACACGATATCTTCATTTAAGGAAGTGCGGACTACCGCCCCCTCAAAGTGATGTGATTCGTTAATGCCGTATGTGGGACGTGTAATGGATGGATTTAAAGTTATTATATATGATGTTATACTGGAATTATAATATATCTCTATATAATTATTATTTCTTTCCATTAAAGTATGAGATAGAAATGAAAGTAGCGTTCATGCGTACGTACGGCTTACCGTCTCCATGAACGGTGCATTTCATTTCTTATCCACAAATGTAATGTACTATTAAAAGTACATGTATATAATGGATATATATAATTAATGATATATCTAAGTGATTAATATAATTCTGGAATTAAAATATACATACCTCTCATTTAGTTTTAATTCCATTAATATGACAAAGAAATGAAAGTAGCGTTCATGCGTACGTATGGCTTACCGTCTCTATGAACGGTGCATTTCATTTTTTACCTATAAATGATTATGTAATATTATAAATACTTGTATATTCTGGATATATATGATACATATTATATCCAAATCGGGAATTTAGTTCTGGATATAAAGAACTTTTGACCACATGAACAACATGTAATTGTAAGAAGTCAACTTTCGACTTAAGAACTAAATATTGACAAAACAAACATTATTAACTTAAATGGTTACATAATGTTTATAACATGGAAATAAGTGATACAAAAAGAATAATTAACTTTAAAAAGGATCTTAATCAAGTATAAATTAACTCAAGTTTATTATTCAGGACGTTAAAGAACGATCGAGTCAAGTCGGGCCCAATGTAAGGGTACTTCTTAACCCAATTTCCATTCTTTGGGTTAATCTCTTACTTTCAAATTATGTAATTATATTATTATGTCATATCTTGTATTTGTACTTTATTTATGTGTAATTATAGTGAATACACATAATATATCTATTTTATTTTAAAAATTACCTTTGTATGGGACTTCGTCTCAATCTCCTTTCACTGAGGCATATTTCTTTTTATACACAACTTTCTTTTATACGGTGTATAAACTCCTTTGACTTTTACTTTTATACAAAAGGAATCTTTTTCTACGAAGCGTTTTACTAAACGACAAAAAGGAATGTTTTTTTAACGTATGCGGTGACAACGACCTTTTTCCGCCGCCGCGAGTATTATTTGGTCTTTGGCTTCCTCAACAAGCCGTATTGTTTTTAGAATAAAACAAATACCATATACTCTTTTATGTATTTTGGTATTGAAAATGGTTTTGAAAAAGGATTCTATTATGTCAATATATTTATGATATATTGTGATTGAAATGTGGAAATGTTATCATTCCTTTATATTGGTTTTATGTTTTATGATTTTATACTGGTACTTGGACATTTTAACGGGTGGTTACGTTATAAACCATAGACGGGTGGTGCCGTGAATACGAGGACGGGTGGATACGTTATAACCTCCAATGCATTGGGTATGGAAGTCGGCCGTATGGCTATTCCATTAAGTATGTATGGAAATTGGCCGTATGGCTATTCCATTAAGTGATATGTGTGGAAGTCAACCGTATGGTTATTCCACTTAAGTATGTTTATGTCCCAAGTTACCTTTATATATTCTATGTGTTCTTTATATGGGTTTTATGGTAATCCTTTGGTTACAAAAAGGTAAGTGATGATACTTTATTCAGTGAAGATTATTTTTACTACATCATGAAGGTGAAGGTATTACTTTGATATAGTATACATGGTTTACTTGATGATTGAAAAACTAACAGTTTTCATTCTCTTTGTATCCCTTACTGAGCTTTTTATGCTCACCCCAAGTTTTTTGAAATGTTTTTCACATGACTTAAAGTGGAATAAGGTCAAGGATGGGATCAAGGGAATTTCATGCTATCTAAAACATGGAATCTGGACATCTTTCTTTTTAAGAGTTTTTATTTTATGGAGACTTAGTAGAAGTGTCTGCTTTGTATTCTTTTAAGTTGTAATAGTTATGTTCTAATTCTCAAAAACTCTAAACCTGAAAAGATACACAATGTGAATTATTCATTTAATTCAATATTAAGTAAGGTTTAAGGCTGGGGCCTTATAGTTGGTATCAAATGACGGTTTAGACAACATTAGGAGTTAGAAAAGTGTTAAATTATAATATGATTGAAATGATATAGCATTTACGGATTACCATGTTGATTCGCCTAAGATATTTCTGTGTTCAGAATGGTTTTCCGCAGAGGAAACAAAGCAGCTATGTTGGGACAACATTAGGAGGAAGATAACCTTCCAAATCAGCAACCTGAGATGGTCGGAATCGGAACTGAACAGTTTGTTGCAGTGATGGCACAGTTGACTCAGGATATAAATGGTGGTGGTATCCATGCACGAGATCAGCCAGATCAACCGAAGAGGAACATGTCAGTAGTGGAAGATTTCATGAGGCAACATCCCCCATCATTCAGAGGATCATCTGACCCTGTGCAAGCTGAAGGGTGGATTAAAGCACTGGAGAAGATTTTTGATGTCATGGGGTGTTCAGATCATCAAAAGGTTAGTCTTGTTGTTTACCTTTTTGAAGGTGAAGCTGATCAGTGGTGGTCGATGGTGAAAAATATAAGGGATAGTGATGAGATTGAGGATCTTCACTGGGACGAATTCAAAGGTATGTTTCATGAGAAGTATTTTACTAAGGCTGTTCGACTTAGGATGGAAAAGCAATTCTTGGAATTGAGGCAAGAGGAAGACTCAGTGGCTGCCTATGAGGAAAGGTTCACTCGATTGGCAAGGTATGCTCCAAATTTTATCCGAGACCTTGATAGTAAAATAAACCGTTTTTACTTAGGATTAAAGCCAATGTATCGAAGGGCATTAGCTTCTCGTGAGTTCAAAAGTTATGAAAAACTTGTTTGATGTGCGGAGAAGGTGGAAATGGAGTTTGCCGATGATTAGGTGTTCTATGACAAACAACAGAATAAGAGGTCTAGTTGGCAGGCAAAGGGGAAGAATTCATCAAAGAAGCAAGGAGGTAAGAAAACCAAATATCCATCCAGTGAGAAGTGTGGTAAAATGCATTCTAGAGAATGTTTATCCAAGTCTGGTAAGTGCTTTCGGTGTGGTAAGTCTGTTCATATTGCTCGTTACTGTAAGGAAGATGATCAAGAAAGAAATGAAAAGCCAACGGTAAGATGTTTTAAGTGTAATGAAATGGGTCATTATGCAAATGAGTGTCCAACGAAGAACTCAACTGGGGGAATGAAGCCAGACTACAAGCAGAAAGGGGTGGTGAAATCCTTTGCAACAACTTCAGCAGATGTTGGGCCATCGAATGAAGTGGTATTTGCTCCAGGGAGCTCAGTATTTTTCGAAGATTGACTTGAGGTCAGGGTACCATCAGTTGAAAGTAAAATAAGCAGACGTTCCGAAGACTGCGTTACGTACTAGATATGGCCATTATGAATTTGTAGTTATGCCTTTTGGGTAACCAATGCACCTGCTGTATTCATGGACCTTATGAATAAAATTTTCCATGAGTTCTTGGATAAGTTTGTGTTTGTGTTTTGAGGTTTGGGAAGAGGTTGTGTGTGTCTTGTGATTCACAGTTGAATAATGAGTTGTTTCTTCATCCTGGCAGTACTAAGATGTACAGAGGTCTGCGGGAGTATTACCGGTGGGATGGAATGAAAACAGACATTGCTGATTTTACTGTGAAGTGTTTGACATGTCAACAGGTTAAAGCAGAGCAGCAGTTACCGAAAGGGATGCTTCAGCCTTTACCAGTGCCAGAGTGGAAATTGGAAAACATATCCATGGACTTTGTTGTGGGATTACCGAGGACATCTCGAGGTAATAATGCAATCTGGGTTATTGTTGATCGCTTGACCAAATCTGCTAATTTCCTTTCTATACGAGATACTTTATCTCTAGATCAACTTTCCCATTTGTATCTTAAAGAGAGAGTTAGGTTACATGGAGTTCCTATCTCCATTATATCGGATCGTGATCCCAGGTTTATTTCTAACTTTTGGAAAGGCCTTCATAAGTCGTTGGGTACTGAATTAAATTTTAGTACAGCTTTTCATCCTCAATCAGATGGGCAGTCAGAACGAACAATTCAGACATTGGAGGATATGCTACGAGCTTGTTTGATGGATTATCAGGGAAGTTGGGACCAACATCATTCTTTGGTTGAATTTTCTTATAATAACAGCTTTCATTCCAGTATACAGATGGCACTATTTGAGGCATTATATGGGAAGCGGTGTCGAACTCCAGCATTTTGGAATGAAGTGGGTGAAAGGAAGCTGATGGGACCAGAATTGGTAGAAGAGATGGCAGAAAAAGTTCAGTTGATTCAGAAAACACATGAGAACAGCTCAGAGCAGGCAGAAGAGTTATGCGGATAACCGGAGGAAGGATCTATCTTTTGAGGTAGGTGATCATGCTTTTCTCAAGGTTTCTCCTTGGAAAAGTGTGATGAGATTTGGTAAGAAAGGAAAGTTGAGTCCATGGTTGGTTGGACCATACGAAATTCTGGAAAGAGTTGGATCAGTTGCATACCGAGTGGCTTTACCTCCGAGTTTATCTCAGGTACACAATGTTTTTCACGTTTCGATGTTGAGAAAGTATATGCCAGATCCATCTCATGTTTTGAGTCCAGAGGTAGTTTAGCTGGAAGAGAACCTATCTTATGAGGAACAACCGGTCCAGATTCTTGACCATAGGGAGCAAGTGTTACGGAATAAGGTGATTCATCAGGTATGGTTTTGTGGAAAAACCATGTGATTGAAGAGGCAACGTGGGAATCTGAAAATGCTATGAGGGATAAATACCCCCACTTATTTTGATAAGTGAATAAAATTTCGAGGACGCAATTCCCAAAAGGGGGGAAGGATGTAACATCCCAAGTAAATAAAGAATAATGAATTTTCATATTTATTAATATTTACAAATTAAATATTAATTTTATTTTAAAGGGGTTGCTATGTTCGATAGCGTACCCGATACGCAACGATGAGTTTCTTTGAAACATACGTAGCACACTAGTAATAAAATAATATTATTTTAAATGTTAGTTAACAAGTAGCCGTTGTACTAGCGGGAATGGATAGAAATAACTAATATATGATTAGATATGTTTTTAAATGTTTATACATTTACCCAATAAAAGATAAAGGCTTAAAATACGGAAAGAGTTCGATTTTAGGGCATATATACTCTAATTTTCACTAAAGGTTCACTTATCACATTTTAATGGTGAACCGTCATTAAATATAGTTTTGATCACTCTTATACTTTATTTTGGACCAAATATAACTCTTATTAAGAATCGGGACATCAAATTTTACTTTGTGTAATTTTTTGGTATTTTTCCGATAAAGTTCATTTTTTTAATGAATAGTGTAAAATGTTGTGTTTTAATTCAAAACCACTTTTAATATAATTTATTTATATGAATAGATTATCTATTGATTTGGTTTTTAAGTGAAATTAGAAAATATTTTTACCATTAAATCCAATAGTGGTCATTGGAATCAATTTCACTTTGAAATTGGACTTAAACTGGTGTCAATCTTTTGATACTTATTGTTTCACAAAAACACGCTATTTGTCATGACAGCGGGAATTAATTATTAAATTAATTAATTTCACTTATATATATTGAATTTTGTAAAATAGACTTCATTTTTTAATTCGGAATATCAAATATAGCTTAGGGTGAATTTTTGGTAATTTTCTGAAAAACATCAATTTTTGATGAATAGTGAAACCACTAAGTGGTAATCAAGCAAACTGATTTTTCAGTTAAATGAAAGTTTACCACTAATGTGTATTGAATTTTGAAAATCCTACATACATGGTTGTCATTAAGAAGTAAAATGTGGTTCAATGAGATTAAAATAATTTTTTGGCGAATAGTAACTTTTTTTCATTAATCGCGATTAGTGGTAATTAGTGTAGTTTAAGGTATAAATAATGCTTTAATAATATGAAATTACCTAGACACATGTCCCAAACTTATTAGTTGTGTCATGGCCGACCAAGAAAAGCCATGGGCCAACTTGGGGACCACATGGAGCCACTTTAGTTGGAAAATGACATTAATATATTTTTATTTAATGTTAAAGTGAAAATGACACTAACATAAATTGTTTTACTAAAATAATTTTTGAGTGGGGTTATACAAGTCCCAATTTTGATTATAAATATTCTTTGGAAAGCTAAAACGATTTCCTACATCATATTAGTTTTTTTATAATTTTTATACATTAAATAAATTATATTATTTATGACATAATAATGATGCAGCGATGACATCATTATTTGATGATTTAAATAAAATGGAAAGATAATGGAAAATCTAAAACCTACACATGGCCAAAACCAATTGGATGAGTGTATTTCGAACCCTTATCACCTTATCCACGAATTATATCAATGTGGGACCTTTTAAAACCGAAAAACATTTTCAAATAAAGTATTATTTCTTTACTTTCCAAAAGTGCCCCTCCTCTCCTCTTATAAAAGGCCCCCCACCTCTACCCCATTTCACACACTCCTCAAGCCTTTGGCTCGGCCAACCCCTGCCCAATTACTCTCTACACACCCCCCTCCTCATCCTAGACGATTCCCTTTGGGAATAAGCCTTTCAAAGGAAGCCTTTAGGCTCAAATCAAAAGGGAGTTACACTTTTAAAGGTAATTCATTCTCTCTTGTTCATTTGTTTTATTTTGCTTCTCCAACCCTCTAAACTCTTTTGATTTACTTCTTTTGTAACAACACAAGTATCTTCAATATACTAGGATGTTGTTATAATATTTATTTGAGCTACACTCTCACACAACTACATCAAATGGTTAAAGAACATACGGTTTCCGTGGATGGCGAAATTCTGCCTCCCGAAACGATGATTGTTCAAAACTCATTTAACACCTTCAAGGGTGGCCATTATGATGTCACTATTTTTATATATGAAATATAATATGTTTATTTTTTCTTTAAGCTTCTGTATTTTTCATTTTTGTCATACCTTTATGGTTTCCATTATGGGTAAACACGATATCTTCATTTAAGGAAGTGCAGACTACCGCCCCCTCAAAGTGATGTGATTCGTTAATGCCGTATGTGGGACGTGTAAAGGATGGATTTAAAGTTAATATATATGATGTTATACTGGAATTATAATATACCTCTATATCATTATTATTTATTTCCATTAAAGTAGGAGATAGAAATGAAAGTAGCGTTCATGCGTACGTACGGCTTACCGTCTCCATGAACGGTGCATTTCATTTCTTATCCCCAAATGTAATGTACTATTAAAAGTACATGTATATAATGGATATATAAAATTAATGATATATCTATGTAATTACTATAATTCCAAAATTAAAATATACATACCTCTCATTTAGTTTTAATTCCATTAATATGACAAAGAAATGAAAGTAGCGTTCATGCGTACGTACGACTTACCGTCTCCATGAACTGTGCATTTCATTTCTTACCTCTAAATGATTATGTAATATTATAAATACATGTATATTATGGATATATATGATACATATTATATCCAAATCGGGAATTTCATTCTGGATATAAAGATCTTTTGACCACATGAACAACATGTAATTGTAAGAAGTCAACTTTCGACTTAAGAACCAAATATTGACAAAACAAACATTATTAACTTAAATGGTTACATAATGTTTATAACATGGAAATAAGTGATACAAAAAGAATAATGAACTTTAAAAAGGTTCTTAATCATGTATAAATTAACTCAAGTTTATTATTCAGGACGTTAAAGAACGATCGAGTCAAGTCGGACCCAATGTAAGGGAACTTCTTAACCAAATTTCCATTCTTTGGGTTAATCACCTACTTTCAAATTTTGTCATTATATTATTATGTCATATCTTGTATTTGTACATTATTTATGTTTACTTATAGTGAATACACATAATATATCTATTTTATTTTAAAAAATTTCTTTGTAAGGGACTTCGTCTCAATCTCCTTTCATTGAGGCATATTTCGTTTTATACACAACTTTCTTTTATACGGTGTATAAAATCCTTTGGCTTTTACATTTATACAAAAGGAATCTTTTTCTACGAAGCGTTTTACTAAATGAAAAAAAGGAATGTTTTTTTTAACGTACGTGGTGACAAAGACCTTTTTCCGCCGCCGCGAGTATTATTTGGTCTTTGGCTTCCTCAACAAGCCGTATTATTTTTAGAATAAAATAAATACCATATAATCTTTTATGTATTTTGGTATTGAAAATGGTTTTGAAAAAGGATTATATTATGTCAATATATTTATGATATATTGTGATTGAAATGTGGAAATGTTATCATTCCTTTATATTGGTTTTATGTTTTATGATTTTATACTGGTACTTGGACATTTTAACGGGTGGTTACGTTATAAACCATATGACGGGTGGTGCCGTGAATACCAGGACGGGTGGTTACGTTATAACCTCCAATGCATTGGGTATGGAAGTCGGCCGTATGGCTATTCCATTAAGTATGTATGGAAATTGTCCGTATGGCTATTCCATTAAGTGATATGTGTGGAAGTCAACCGTATGGTTATTCCACTTAAGTATGTTTATGTCCCAAGTTACCTTTATATATTCAATGTGTTCTTTATATGGGTTTTATGGCAATCCTTTGGTTACAAAAAGGTAAGTAATGATACTTTATTCAGTGAAGATTTTTTTTACTACTTCATGAAGGTGAAGGTATTACTTTGATATAGTGTACATGGTTTACTTGATGTTTGAAAAACTAATAGTTTTCATTCTCTTTGTATCCTTTACTGAGCTTTTTATGCTCACCCCAAGTTTTTCGAAATGTCTTTCACAGGACTTAATGTGGAATAAGGTCAAGGATGGGATCAAGGGAATTTCATGCTATCTAAAACATGGAATCTAGACATATTTCTTTTTAAGAGTTTTTATTTTATGGAGACTTAGTAGAAGTGTCTACTTTGTAATCTTTTAAGTTGTAATAGTTATGTTCTAATTCTCTAAAACTCTAAACCTGAAAAGATCCTCAATGTGAATTATTCATTTAATTCAATATTAAGTAAGGTTTAAGGCTGGGGCCTTATAAAGATGATATGCGCATAATGAAGGGAAAACGAGAAAATGAAATGTTTAATAGTATTCATGAGCTCATGATTGACATAAGGACTAAGTGATATCATGGTTTGAGTATATAGAATTTTGAGGATTTTAGTATGTGTAAAGTGTTAACATTTAACTGCATTCATGTTTTCAATAAGGTTCAATGGGTATTCATGAAAATACATGATTAAGGACTTTGAATGTTTAGAATGTGACCAACAAGACATATCTTATGGGGATCAACGATGGTATTAAATCTCTGGTAATTGTTTTCACTATATTATGAGAGTGGACTGCAGTATTATGGGTAAGCCTAAAGATTGGAATGGATTATGTTGGAATAAGATAGTATAGAAGTTTTTTTCGATATTATTGATGGGATGTTATAGTAATATAGTTTTAGAAAAAGGAAAACCTGCAGGACGGGCGACAGCCCATCGCGTCGGACAAGGCTGTGGGAATCGAACCCACAACCGAAGTGCGACTGGCCTTTATCGCCTACCACTGGCCTACAAGAAGTCCCTGTTTAGTAGAAACTAGTTTTATTATATAAAGCAGTATGATATATGAAGTATAAGTCCATTTTAGGAACCATATATGATTAATCTCACTATAGATCGACTTATGTATATAAATTTTGCTAACCTTTTGAGACAGATGAAATTACCCGTCATTGTATCACATGATCTGCTAACACTTCACGAATAACAAATTCAACTTCATTTATTTAAGGCACGAACAACAGTGAGGTTGTACCAACATAAAGTAAGTATTTATTCTAATTCAAATTCTTTAACTTTAGGGAAACGATCTTGAAAACCAAAAATGTTGTCCTAGTGATCTTATATCTGATGGATCAGATGGTACCTTAGATCGTCACAAATTCATGGCTTTGTGATTACTGGCTTTTCCATAGCCATGTTCTCTACCACTCTCCATCAGAACATGATGGTTAGATTTCTCTTCCATATCCATATTTTCACCTATGTGGAAACCCAGTGATTAGTTTATTTGGGTAACCGTTACGTTTCATACTTTTGTTTTTAAAGATTGTTTTTTATATTCCTTTTTAAGATGTGGGTTTCTATTAAATAAACTTTCGAATAGTAAACCATTTATAACCCCGACGAATTTCGAGGGCGAAATTCATTTTAAGGGGGGTAGAATGTAACAGCCTGAGATTTTATGAAAACTATTATTTTAATTTTATTAATGTCTTGTGTTGTACGCTACACCAAAAGGAGCTTGCACAACACGCATCTTTGACTTGCCTTGCATTACACGCAATCGCAACCTTCCTCGATAGCGTGTGTAGTACGCAATACTGAGTTTCACGAAACAACGATATGCTATTAAAATACTATTAAAACTAGCCATTATGAATAGTAATAACCACTTTTTAAATTTTAGAAATTTTAGCTATCAAAATGGACTTCATTTTTGGATTCAGAGTATCGAATTTAGCCTAAGGTGAAATTTTTGTAGTTTTCGGATAACTTTCATATTCTGATGAATAGTGAAAATTACGAAATTATAATTAAAAACAACTTTTTTAATCGAAATAATTAATAGTGATAAATTATTAATTTGGGTGGTTTTAAAGTATATTTAGAATATATTTTTACAATTTAATACAATGTTGGTCATTGGTTGTAATTTCACATTTAAACCAGACATAATCGAGTGTCAATCTTTTGATAGATATTGTTTCTTAAAAACACGCTATTTGTTTTAAAAGAGGGATTTAATTATAAAATTAATGAACCTTCTATGTTATGAATTTGGTAAAATATACTTCATTTTTGAATTCGGAATATGAAATATAGCTTAGGATGAAATTTTGGCATTTTTCTGAAAACCTTCAATTTTTGATGAATAGTGAAACTACTAAGTGGTAGTTAAAAAACTAAATTTTTTCATAAAACTTAATTTTACCGCTTCTGTAAATGGAATTTCAAAAATCCGAGAGACACAGTTGATGTTAGTAAGTAAAATGTGGTTCAATGAGATGAAAATTATTTTTGGTGAATAGTAACTTTTTACTTTTATTTACCACGGTTAAAAGTAAATAGGGTAATTAAGGGTAAGAATGATTTAAATATTACCCAAACACATGTCCTAATTCTATTGGACAAGTGTATCTCGACCAAAAACAACCTTAAGTGTAAAATATTATCATTTAGTTCCACTTGGATTAGATTAGGACATTTATTATTATTTAATTCAAAGAAGAGTTAAAAGAGTTAAAATCCAAGTATATTTACTAAAACATTTTAATATAGGGTTTTACATAAGATAAATTCGATTGTAAATATTCATTAGAAAGATAAAATTATTTCCCACATGATGGTATTTTATTTTTAATTTTTAGACATCAAATAATTTAATTTATTTATGACACAAAGATGATGCAGTAATTATCTTATTAATGAAATATTGACATAATTGATGTTATAAACACAAAAATAAATGTAATTTGAGACTTTTATGAATTACACTAATTTTATAGGTTACTATGATATATTAGTGTTGATTTAAACAACTTGGTTCGAACATATAATTCTGTTATGACTTTCACAAAAATCATATATCAAATAGTGTCAAAATTGACACAAAATAGTTTTTAAATAAAATATTATATTATTAATTGTTATTTTATTCCTAAAAATCTAAGGTTCGGCCAAATGACTTAGATAAGGATATATGTATTAATAATAAACAATTTGGAGTTCGTTTGGCATGTTATAGTAAGTGTATTAACCATATAGTGAAAGAAAACAAAAAGACACGGTAAAAGTTAAATTATTTAACTTTGAGTTAAATCTAATTGATAAGGTTTAAATAATACCCTAAACTTGTCTAAATCTTATTGGTTGATAGTATTTCGACCCATCACCACTTTATCTTCGAAATAAGACCCTTTGGAACCATTATAAACCGATTTTGACTTTAATATAAAATAATATTTTGAGATATTCCTAAAGTGCCCCTCTCCTCCCTTATAAAAGGACACCTCCTCCCCCTCCTCCTCACACCAATTTGAGCACTCAATCCCGGCCAACCCCTGCCAAAATACCTTCTCCACTTCCCTAGAATAATACTAGAGGTCCCGGTCTTCTTCAAAGACCAATCTTAGTTCTCTAAGTGGAGGATTCAAAGAGGCGTTTCAAAGAAGAGGTAATATCCATTACCGATCTCTTCAATTTCTTTCTTATTCTAATTCTTCTTCTTTAGTTGTTTCATGATAAAGTAATAACATCAGTATTACTTACATACTGATATGTTATTATAAATATTAAACAAACTTAATTCACCTTCTATCCATCCTACGGAAAAATGAAATCTCCGCGCGTGCGTACGTACGGAATACCGTCTCCACGCCGTGGTGTAATCTATTTTCCACCACCACCTTACATGGATGGGTATAATGGTGTAAAGAATAACTATACATTGTTATTACAACATCATATTGATTCTGATATATTGTATAATCCACTCCAATTCAATTCAATATTTATGGAAATGATATCATCGCTCGTGCGTACGTACGGACTACCGTCTCCACGACGCGATGAGATTCATTCTCCATGTTAACCATTTAAGAATGATTATAAAGTATATATAAGAAATAATAATGAAATATATGACATTATAAAGCTACTAGATTTATTTATATATATATATATGTATTTCATCTACTTACTTCCATTCAAGACAATAAGGAAATGAAAACAGCGTTCATGCGTACGTACGGACTACCGTCTCCATGAACGGTGTTTTTCATTTCATTTAGCTATCTATTACATATATATATATATACTGAATATATATGATATATAAATCATATTTTATATTCTGGAATTAAGTAAATCATGATATAAGTAATAATAATGTCATGAACAACAAGTCAAAACACCTACGATAAATGATACGATTTTACCCAAAACGCTTCTTTAACATGGAATTTACAAAAGAACAGGTAATATAATGTCATAAGTGAACCATATATGATATCATAACAATGAATATGATTCTGTAATAAGTCAATGACATTATTTAAATCATTATACAGGAGGTTCGGACACATACGAAGCAAATCGGACCTAAGGTAAGGGAAATATCACAATCTCACTTTTATCCGAGATTGTTTTTACTTTGGTAATTACTGGGGTGTATTTTATCATCCATATCCATGTTCCCTCAATATGTAATATTATTTCCATCCTTCTACAATAGTTTATATCCAATTTTACCCTTCGGTAAATTTTTAGTAAAGGATATGAAAGGAATCTTTTGTCGTTTTTCGTACGAGGTACTTTTTTGACTTTTCCGACAAAAGTACGAGAAGAATGTTTTTTTAACTTATACGGCATGAATGAATTTTTAAAACATTATTTCCATGAAGCTTCCTTTACAAGTATTCAAGTTTATTTTTAATCAACTTCTTTAAGTTTAAAATTGTATGACATGTTAAGAAAGGAAAAGTGTTTTTGAAGTAGAAAGGATATTTTCCTCAAGAATAGAGTTCAAGTATTTTATCAAAATTATTTTCCATCTAAGATAATAAAAGGTTTCTGTTTTTATCCCTATTATTACAATGATTTGATTATGTTGTGATGGAAATATTTTTATGAATTCCTTTATCTTATATGAATTATTTTATGATGTCATGTTGTTTAAGAATTCCATTTTTATTACATGGGTTATGCAATGATGTATGATTTATGATTTTGTGGAACACATAAGAAAGGATTCATTATAAGATGGGTGGGACCTATATCTCCCTCCAATGCATTGGGTAAAGATTTTATATCTCATGAGATAGACAGGGCTGGAACGGTAGGTTATACCGGTTCAGTGAAACAGTAATGAAACGAGGGTTACTCGATTCAGAAAGGGACTTTTTCCACTAATATAGTCTTGGCAATGAGTCTTGACTAACAAGAAATGATTCTCTATGATTATGTGTGAATGCCACAAAGTTTCATGTTTTAAGTTATGATTATTGTGATTACATTTCACTTCCATGATTTATCCCATGTTATGAAATTATGCTCTCTTTTGCAGGTTTTGATTTCCAAAATGTTATGTTCTTATGAATATGATGTGATTGATATTTCTTTTGTTTACCCTTACTGAGCATTTGAACTCACCCATTTATGTTTTCTTTTCCCAATGATATAATGAAAGGTTTTAGGTAAAAAAAAGGAAGATCTTTATGGGAGATATTGAAGATCTTTCACCACGATTAGAAGATTACGTTCCGAGTTTCCAAAGACACTAAACTATTACGATCCTTGTGTGTGTGTTTTTGTTATGTACTAAGTTTTCTGCAAAAGTAATGTAATGCCCATGTACGTCAAGCTACGGGTCTCTATATTAATGGTTTAAAATGTTAAAATCTTCAAGGTGGTATGGGACACTTTGATTCAAAAATCTCATTATTAAATGTTTTAAATGGTTTTGGAAATGGTTCTTTTTGAACAGATTCATTATTTCAATATACTAAAATGATATATTGTGATTGAAATGTAGATACGTTATGTTTCCTTTATGCATGTTTTATGTGATATGTTTATGTTATGGTTCTTGGGCATTATTATTAAAACGGGTGGTTCCATGATAAACTAAGGGTGGGTGAGCCCGATATAGCTCTCCAATGCATTGGGTAACGCGAATGAGTGAAACGTTACGGTTTCTCCGAAGAGATTTAGGGAATATACTGTGATGGGTATTCCAAATGTAACCAAGAGGGTTACTCCCTACGTAAGAATGTTATGAATGCCTCAAGTTACCTTTATGTCTTATGTTTTATATGATTTATTCATGGTTTGATGAGGTATGTTAATGTACCTATGTTTTATGGGTAAAGTATGATTTCATTATTATGTATATATGAACTAATGTTTCCTTTCCATATCTTTATAACCCTTACTGAGCTTTTTATGCTCATCCCAAGTTTTTGAAATGTTTTTCATAGGTCACGGGAAAGGTACATGATAAGATGATAGAGTCAAGGATGTGTCAAGAAAGAATCCAAGTTTTATTTTAAGTATGTTTCTGTTGTTGGGAATAATGAATCCTGTCTTTTATGTAACCACTTTGTTTAAAGGTGGAATGTAATGCATGTTTCAAGATCTAATTCTCTAAAACTCTAAACCTGAAAAGATCCTCAATGTGTAATCTTGTAATAACTCAAGATTAAGTAAGGTTTAAGGCTGGGGCCTTATATAAAACCATTCATCATATCCTAGGGAAATGTAAACTTAAAAAGGTTTAGCATATATACATGATATGTTATAAAGGGGTGATATCAATCAATGATCATATATATGTATATCATGAGAATAAACATGTGAAATAGGAGAATAAAAATTGAAATTAATATCAAAAAATCCATTTATCATTATAATAAGGAATGACATAATTCTTGGAACTTCATAATACATGAATCACAATATAATCAAAGAACATGATACATTAGGTAATAACATTGGAATAAGATCATGTCATAAGAGAGTGGAGTAAATTCTGTCATAGTCTTAATAATAGAAATTTTATATAATTGATACCCAAAAATTCATTCATCCCATGTTAGGCTTGGAAAAAAGACCCATTTATCTGATTATGTCATGGGATAATCTCCCTTGTACCCTCTTACATTATCATGAAAACTACTAGTCAACCCTCTTTTGGTCATGGGATAACCTCTCGTGTACCCTATTTTGCGATCCAGATAACCTTCCATGCACCATCTTTTTAGATTTGAACAGCCTCTTCTATAACCTATCATCTCATAAGATAATAATATTTACTAAATTAATCGGATTTATATAATATATCCACCAATCACTAAATCATAATTCATTTTTATCTAAACAATAATATCTTGAAAGAATTTATATCTCACAAAAACATATCCCAGGTAAAATAAAATAGGTTTAAAAAATACATTATAATCAAAATCATAAACCATAAAAAGAAAAAATTATTATGGTTACATTGTATTATATCCACAATAAATCATATGTAACATCCAAGGATGTTGTTATAGATGAAAATACATTAAAATATCATAGAAAAAATACTAGTGTAAAACACCCATCTCATTTTGATATCACATATTTAAAATTAAAAAAATATAAACAATATTTAGATGTTTTTTATTTGAATAGAAATATAGAAACTAATAAATGAATATTAAAACCAATTACTATCCACGAAAATGGTAATATTATTTCATGCTTTATATGTTAAAACACTGATTGCTTTAACAATTTCAATAAAATGACAATAGTACCTCATTAAAAAAGAATATTATTTTTAATTTCATAAGGTAATGTATGAAATATATAATTAAAATTAATAAATAAATTTATAAAATTAAAAATATAATTGTAAAATATTTAGAGAATATATAGAAATTGAAGATTAATATTCCCAACTGAGTAATGAAATAAGAATAGTTTTCTTCTATAACATTCTCTTTGTATCTTGTATAAATAAAGAGGGGAAAATGAATGAAAAAATGTAAGATATTTAAATATATAAGATAATAAAATACATAAATATATATATATGGAGTTGAAATAGTTTCATTATGATAAATTTAATCAAAAATATCTCGTTAAAAATGATATTGTAACATAAATCCCTTACCTCAAGTCTGTCATTCTTCATAATCTATCTAACATCATGTATAATAAACTTAAATTTGTTATAATTATATACCTAAACTATATTACAACTTTAATTGCTTGAATTTTTTAATATTATTTATTTATCAACCATTCATTAATAACCATCTGTTGTCCTTAACATTTCCATCCTTAACTACTTCGTTTTTCTTGTATGTTTTGGATCAATAGTTTTGGTAAATGAAAATTTATTATGGTTAATAAATATTCGTATTGTTTATCATGATATAAATATAATATATATCAATTATATATAAATTTTTAACAATTTATATAAATAGGTTATGAAAAATGAATTACAACACTATGTATAGACTGTAGTTTTTAATTACGGATGAGTGATGCTCCCAAATTTTGATGGATACTGTAAAATAAAATTCTATTTTAATTAAACATTATAAATTTATTATTATAAAATAATTACCATATATATATTTATATATTATCAATCATATTATCTGACTAAGAATGGTAGTAATGTAAAATTAATCACATTGTAATGTAGAGACAACCGTCCATACTTACACATGAGGGATACTTTCGTCTTCAATTTAAGAAGAAGAAGATGGATATAGTAGTGAATTAATCATAATAACATATATGTATGTTAATTATAAATTTATAATCATTTTATTATTTATTAAATAACTTTATTAGATGTCTATGATGAAATAATATTGAAAGAGCACAGTTAATATTTATAGCTCTTCTTTGAGAGACCTCCTTTTGCCTCCTCATTAAGGATTGAAGTATTGGTATTAAGAGAAAAAAATAAGCTATTGGATGAAGATAATGAATTTAGGATGGTTTTTTTATAATTATTGGGATGATATATAAGTTAAAGACATTTTGAAATATATAGGATAAAAAGATGCCTTTTATAATTGAGGGGAGGGTCACACCCAAACATTATTAAATCATTTCAATAATGTGAGGTAAATTTCATGTGAATGTGGAAAACAATTTCCAGGGATAAGAATTTATGATAAGATATGTTTTATATAACTTCAAACAATTTGTATTATAATATTTTCTGTGACATTATTATGTTAATATCTTAGAGAAACCCCATGGTAAACATGTTTTAACCTTAATGAACATAAAAACAATATATTGTTCTCTTTACTCATTATAGATAAAAATGATGTTGAAACTATTAAATTATCTAATTATGATTATTAAAAAAATATATTCTATTTTAAAAAAATTAGTTTATAAATTTGGATTAATTTAATATTATATAAGTCTACAAAATTCATGGAATCCATTTTAAATAAATCATTTTTTAAAAATTAAAATTAATTTACATCCATTACAAGGCATTTAAAATCCAAAATATGGATTTAAAAATATTTTATTTAAAGTATAATCTATAAATATCATAAAATTAATTAATTGATATAGATTAATTGTATTAAATTTTGAAAAAACACATTGTGTACATTAATTTTTTTAGATAAATGTGATTTAAATGAAAAAATGAACGTATTCCAAAATCATGTATAATACTAATTAAACATTAATCAATTAGAATATATTTAATTATAGTAAAACATTATTATAATATAAAAAATCTAAATACATAATGAGAATAAGAAATTATTTTATTATTTTATATATAATGAAAATTTTAAAAAAATGATATTTTTCACTATTTACTGACAAATAAACATTTTTAGAAAAAATAAAAATATTAAACCTATGATAATATTTGCATTTTTATTTCAAAAAATATTTTTAATTCCTACAATAAATGTTTAAAAAACTTTATAAATAAATTATAATTTCCATGAACAAAATTCAATAATCCTAGTTTTTTAAAGAAAACATATTTTTGAATCTTTAAATGAATCTACTATTTCTACTAAAACTGGGTGTTTCCCTACATACGTGTCACTGCCACATACAACCACGTCACCAACTACGCCTATCAAATTACCAATTAACCCTCTTGTTTCTAATCAAAGAAAAGTTATACCCATCAGAACATGACTATGGGCTATGCCTTACGGTGACTCGTCTTCCCGCGTACGGTTTCCTTCTTCCATCATCTTCCTCCCACGATTATCCATCCACCTCCAACAAATTTCTCCAGCTCTAGATCTTCACAACCTCCACCACAATTTCACTATTTATCCATACATATCATTCACCATACTTGACTCCCCTCTCGACACTACCTCCCCCTAGTCTCCATCCTCCCCTCTTGATACTGCCTCCCTCATTATCACCCCATTCAAGTACGTTCCCTAGCTACACCTCCACCTACACCATGCCTTCACATCTAACATCCTCCTCGAATACCCTCTTTGCATCACATTCATCGTTCCCCCATCATAAAAATTTTATTGAACTGGATCTAAACAGGTTATGACATCAACATCTATATAATATAACATCTCATATTTCATTATAGGATCTCTCCAATTCACAAAATACCTAATTTTTTAATTCTTCCATCCACGATTTTTTTCCATTTGATCCTGGATTTTGTTCCAGGTGCGGTTCTTTTACTGAAATCCTACTTTTCTTAACCACATTTAATTTAGCATTTATGATCAACGGTTCTTCCTCTATTGTAACCCTTATTTTGTGTCCTTACATTAACTCTAGTTCCATTGATTTAAATATAGTATCTGTAACTTTTATAAATATTATATTCCATAATAATTATAATTTTAGTAGTTGTATGAGTTTATTTATTCACAGAAATTTTGTTTTAACAAATTAACTATATTAGCATGATTTTTTATTTTCTTTATTCTTTGTATTTGAATACTAATTTTATATATTTTATTAGCCAATTTAACGTTCCAATTCCATTATAAGTAATAACTAATACTATTTATTTATTTATTATGTATAAAAATGAAGAATTTTAATTGTCTCATTTCTAATTACATAATGAATTCTTTTTCAGGTATTCCTATTTTTATGAATGAATTTCCAATTACACATTGAATGCATTATTATATGTGAGAGGTTTCCTCTCTCTCATTTAAATGTAGTTTACTGTATGAAATAAATTTGATTAATTGTTACATTATTCTAAATGATTCATTTATAGTTCACAAATCTTATCCACACCCTCTATTACATATGGTGTTTATTTTAGTTTTGTCCTTTGAAAATATATTGATATTTGTATGAATTAATAAGGCACTATTCCTAATCATTTATTTTAACTGCTCAAAGAATATAAATTATAATTCATGCTTCCCAAAAAATGTAATCTTCTCAAATACATTTTATTAATAAATTTGTCCACTAATGGAATATTTCATTTTATTGATATATATTTACTATAATTACATGTTTTTATATGGAAGCTTCATTATTCAATGAGTCTGTGAAATGGGTGAAGTGTTCTTCCACATGGAGGTTAGTTTTGATTTATCTAATTTTTCAATATTCTCAATCGTTTTTATGTTAAGTTATTTTTTATTAATAAAATTTTACATTTCCTTTATATTTTGTGAAATTCACTACCAATTGATCCATATTAAATTCAAGAATATTATTTCATTCATTAATCCAACATAAACCCACACTCATCGAATTATACATACATCTGTAGATTCTTCCCAACATTGGAAACATCATTCCCGTAAAGGTATGACTCTCGTTACTTTCAACCGTAAGTTGAAACATACAATATTCAACTGTCTTTTTAGATATTGTGAAGGGATAAACACTTGAATCATTGGGACTGTAATTACTATCCATTTGGTAACACAATGTATTCAGTTTGAGTTCAATATTATTGTTTCTCTATTAATCATAATTTAATTATGTTTCCATTGTTTTTTTTCAAGAAATCATATCTCATTTTCTTTATTAAAGTGTTATGAAATCCCTTTTAAACTTTATAGTTATTTATGTTTTCATTACACATCATTCATTTTATCCCATTCTCTCATGCATCTGAATCATTTCATTCTCCAATATTTCATTAAAGGTTCACGAGATCATAAAATAATGTCACAAAGACATTAAAATCATGAAGTATTTGGAGATAATATCCCTGAATGTTTACTAACCATGGTAATGTTTTTTACTCATTCCATTTTTTTGCAATTATAATTTTATAACACACAGTTTATTGTATTTTTTTATACATTTGAATAATCGGTGCATGCCTCATAATCAGTATGCTTGATTAGTATCCATGCGAATGGTATGATTACCTGTTTATCTGGTCAAATATTCCATATTTATTTCACTTTTGTGACAAGCACCTCCCAATGTGCTTAATGTCCAATGTTGTTAACATGAGACATGAAATAAGTTATTTAAATTTTTATATTATAATACATTTGATCTCTTAAATTGATCTAATATTAACAATGCTTTGATAGATGATATTTTCCATTAATAGACTTGTTAACCAAGCTTTACACTTTATTGTGTGTTTTTTCTCTATAACATTCTTTTCATTTGTTAAATGGACATATGTTTAAAATAAAACTTTGGATATCTCTATGACATTGATGATGATTAATAATAGGATCACGCTAGATCTTAGACCCCCATTTTTGATGGTTAACTTATGTTTTGATCGATTTGCAATTTTTTTTATTTACATTTCTATCCAAATTATGACATTCTCGTGACCCCAATTATTCATATTAATTGTTCACTATCTCATTACCTATTATATGTACATAGATAGTTTCTCATTTTTTACATGAAGGATGTGATAATTGTATACATTCATTACATAATATCCCCATATATGTGCATCTTGGGCTGACACTTGACATGTTCAGGTTAGTCTTGGTAAATTCTATAATTTGAAGAACCTTTGCTATCCTGTAACTTCTTCTTTTTTCAATAGGTGAGGAAACTATGGAGTATTTATTTACATTCTCATTTAATTAGGTTGTATAAGTTATTTACTACATGAATGTTTTATTTTTTATTTACCTTACTGCTTCCCAGTTTACCCTGCTTTCCCATTCATCCTCTAGAATATACTGTCAATAAAACTTGTTATATAAACTCCATTTATGTCCAGTACATACATGTTTTCTTCTACAGATCTAGAGGACTGAAAAATAAGTGTTCTTATCAATTTCTATAAATTTATTCCCTTCTCTCTAGGAAATATGAATTTTGGTTGAATATTAATTGTTGTTGAATATTACATTGTGTCTTTATTTTGTTTGGACAATGTTACCTTATATATATTTTTACTAGGTCTATTATAGAATTTAAGCATTGCATCTGAGTGTCATGCAATTTTGTTATGCCTACATGGATTCATTCAAAACATAATTTTTATAGTTACATTCATCCAGATAATGCATAGTTGACTTACTAATTAGTGTTGTTTCCCTGTACTCCATGAATTAGTATATTTTGCCTTCATAACATGATTTAGTATTTCCAGTTTCACATGATTTATTCAATCATTAACAATATAGATTACCATATCTGGATTTCCAATTATGAATTTTCCTTATTTTTCTCAACTAATATTATATCATTTATAATTTTTACCGAGGATATTGTATACTTCCACAAAAAAATATCAATTTTCGGTTGCATACCTTCCATATTTTAGTACACAACTTTTTACAGATTTACTTATTAAGATTTACTATACATTTCATTGATGTTCTTATTTTTGTCTTCAACTACAAGAATAGTTGACTTATTTATTTCATTTATAAGACACATCTCATGTATTATGCTCAATGTTTACATAAATAGATGACATATCGACTACGTGCATATTTTATTTTTTGATTGCCTTTACTTTTACCCAGTTTTCCCTACATTCTCATGGATTTTATAGAATGTCTTGTCCACAAAATGTTCTCTATGTGATTTATTTATGTTCATTATAGACTTTTTTTTTGTTGTCATATATTTTGACTTCATTCTCAATGTCAATTATTATGTGTTCCATGATTTCTTCTATGCATCAATTCATTTATGAACTGGTTATACAAAATAATTTCCCAATCAGTCATATAGATGCATTTTTACATATTAAGTATGCATAAGTGTTTATAGATTTATTATACTTTAGGAATGATTTTATGTTTGAGTAACTATGTAACTTTTGGGAATTTTGGTGATGCCACACTCACAAGATATTTTTGATCATCTTTTCTATATGTAATTAATTCCATTGATACGTTATAAATTATGATTTTAGTTCTGATTTATTTTATTACATTTTAAATATTTAACTACTATATTTTTATGATGTTTAATGCATTTTTCATAAAATCTTTCTATTGATGACACAATGAATTCATTATGTCTTCAATTCTGACACACCAAGGTAGGTAAAACATTAAAACATTTCTCTTTGTATGTTTTTCATATTATAAACACTTTTATATGAATGTTTTGTATTCTTAGATTTTTATTCACATGACATATTCATATAGAAAAAACTATAAAATTGTTTTTCTGGGGGTGATATCATGGTAATACTAAATTGTGATTGTTTCTTTAATTTTTTTTAATTTCTCTATATGGTAAGAAGTATATTAGACATTCTAGTTAATGTAAACCATTTTTTGACATGTTTATTCAAAATATATAATGTTTATAATTTCAATTACATAACTACTTCATATTTTACCGTTTTTTTCAAGGATCTTCAATAATGGATTATCTACAAAAAAACATATTATTATGTTTTAGGCTGAAGTAATTTGTGTCTTTTCTATGACATGTGTTAGCATTTAATATATAATAGATGCTATCAGACAAGAAAATATTACTTTGGAGGTATATTTACATTGTTATCACGATGTGAGACACCCAACTATGATAACATATGATTTTACTTCTTCCCTTGATGATTTAATTCTGGTGCGGATTTTTGAAGTAATCTTGGTGATTTTTTCCTATTATTTATTTTTATTAAAAATTAGTAATTATAGAAATCATATTAATGTAAGAGAAAAATTTCATTCATATAAAAGGTATTATGAAACTTCATGTTTGGAGACATGTTTTAGATCAGTGCATCATTTGTTACAACAGTGGGACTTTTAGTTTCATTGAGTATTGATTCATGTATTGTATTTCAATATTGGATCATTTTTTAGAGTAGTGGAACATGTTTTTCCTTTGATGTAGAAGTTGATTGTTTTGATGGTGGAAGATAATGTTGTAACTATTCCCAGAAATTCAGTCATTCTATAGAATTAATTGAAAAACTTGTTATGGGTTTTGGAAATTATTATTATAGGTGAAACTACCTCATCATGTATCTTTTATTCATAAATCTCTATAAATTTTATTCCTAGGATGTTTGTCTTTCTTTAACTTTTTATCCTTCATTATGAATTTGTTTGAAAAGGCAGCTCATTATGCACCTTTTGTTCCTCAAAATCTGTAACTTTTACTCCATTATATATCAGTTATATTTGGTTGCTTCTAAATTATTTTCAAAACTAGAAAAATACATGCTATAAATACATTTTCATTCTATAATTTGAATATATAAAAAGAAAATGTTTCATTATATCTACAATTTTCTACTATTACAGTACACCATAATATTAAGGATCTTCTATATTTTTCAATTATTTCAACAGCTTTTGTTTCTAGGTTCTATTTGTTTTTAAAAAATCCTCTATGTAGAAAAATCTGTAGAATAATTTTGATAGTGAGGATGGTCTACAACATAGTGACAAGACCTCTCTAGACATCGTCACTATGATAAGTCATATTTTTTAATTACACACCCTACCAAGGGGAGATATAAACAAGAAAACTGAAAAAAAAACAAACTGAAATCTACTGCGACAAACACAAGGTAACCACACATCTTCAATATTCATAATCATTTCATTGTTGCTTTCAGAATAAAAATTGTAGTTCAATATGTATTAAACTAGATGGAGTAAATATTTTTTTATTTAAAATGTATTCTACTGCTCATTTCCAATTTTGTTATTATTAGAATATCTTGTGTCCTGGAAAATACCATTTCACCTGAAAGATTTCTAGTATTCAAGAAATACAATATTATTTTTCCTTATGTTAGGATGTATGAGTTGTTGTTCACTTGTAGAATGTATCATTTTATGGTTCAATAATATGTTAAAATGTTAGAATGTAGGAAATGCATTATGTTGTATTAGAGAAAGAACATTATTTATTTTGAAAAATTATTCAAAAATGAATACACTTTTGTTGTTTAGGAAATATAACTCCAATTTTTACATATCATTTACTATTGGATGTACAAAATTTGTCATGTTTGAAATCAACAGTCAGTAGCTAAACCTATAACATTACATCCACAAAATAACCTTTTTTTTTAAATTGTACGCATGTTCTATAGTGGTCCGTATAATTTCATCCATCTGTATGATTTTGATATAGTTTTTAATATATTCCTCTAATAAATATTATCTGTGCATATGAAATCATTGTGAAATTTCAGGTATCCGATAATCCCTTTACTATGCTGTTCTATGACAATCATTTTTGTTTCTAAAACAATATTCAATTTACCTAGTACATTGTATTTTCAAAACTTCTTAATCATCAGTTTTTACTAATGTTTAAATTGTTTTCACATCAGTAGGATGAAAATATTGGATGATAAAAAAGTGAAGACGACATAGGAACAAGAAAAATTTCATATAGATTTTTCCACTTCAATTACCTACACAAATTCTTCAATCATACAGTTCATACAATAATTTTTAGTTTTTAACAATGGTTTATATCACTATATATTAAAATTATTCCATTTCACAGATGAAATGTTTTGTTACAGCAATAATTGAAACAATGATAATGTGTTTCTATATTATTTACACTTCAACAATATATAACATCTATTATCATTTAATATTTTTTGTTTATCATCATTATACATAATTCAATATTTAATATTACTTATTCATATTTGATAAATGTTAACAACATTATAATTTCAACATATTTGTTTTAAATTTTCATTGATAACTT
Source organism: Viscum album (assembly GCA_963277665.1). Classification (NCBI taxonomy): domain Eukaryota; kingdom Viridiplantae; phylum Streptophyta; class Magnoliopsida; order Santalales; family Viscaceae; genus Viscum; species Viscum album. The sequence continues at coordinate 1,294,107,358 of OY728119.1, forward strand.
CTCAATTTATTAATGAATTTTGATATTCGGCTTACATTTATGGCACCGTGTGTATGCACTGGCGGGGTACTAGTTGTCTAAAAATTGAGTACATATATCTTATGAATAAAAATGAATTATTCAAATTTGTTATATTTATGTTAAACAATTTTTTCATTATTATTCATAACATTCAATTTATAAAATTGTTTGTAATGTAATACATTATAACATCTTATTTAAACACATTGTTCCATGTAAACAATGATATCAAATACATCATTTTTATTTCATGGTAAATACATATAAAATAGTGGGGAGTTAAATTATACACCCAATAAAATGACTTTAAATATTTAAATTTTGACACTCTAATATAAAAAAATGTGTATATCTTTGCTTCCTCACAACCATGGGTTCTAATGTATATTCATTAAATTTATGATTCCTATAAAGATCACTAACTATTTGAGTAGTCTTTTTCCTTAGAAAATTGTCTCCAAAATATGGGATTTTAACTAACTTTTATTCCAAATAGTGATCATTATTTAGTATTCAAAAAATTTCATTATATATATGTGAAGGATATAGAATGTAGTTAAACAAAATAGATACTTCGAACACATTGTGATCGTGGGAGATAGTCGGTGGATTTGGAATGAAAAAAGACTGAGTCCCTACTCGATCATGAATATCAATGGGGGAAATATACATAAGACTAATCATTAAATTATTTATTAATTTCAAATCCTTCTTCCTCGGAGAAATTCACCACAATACATTCTCACCAACATCAAATTATAGATATTATCAATAATTATCAACATAACTCTTCCATTAACTCTGAATTACACTGATGTTTTATTGAATGGATCTAAAATTTTATAAAATTTACCAAGATATATTAGTTACTAATATCTACCTTTCCACTAATTTATGACATCATTTTGTAATTTTGAACTTCTTTTTATAATGGTCTTCATAAGAAGTCATCTAAATACTCTGGTGAAGGCTGATGTTGTAAGGAAAATTAACTACAAGAAGGTGTTGATCCCAACCACCTTTTAAACATAGATTAAATGATCTGAACATAGCTTCTACTATTTTAAGGTTCCCATCAGACTGGAATTTGTTTGTCGATGATAATAATCAATTAAATAGATCAATGTATCCATAGGAGAATGAAGACATTGTAAGAACATCCAGGTAAACATGGGATCATTATTATATATAATATAACATGTTAATCCATAAAACCTTACCACTTATATAATATGTTTCGTGGAAATATATGAAAGAGAAAAATATTAATAGATAAGAATTTAATTGTGATTACTTCATAAGGTAAAAAACTGTAACCAAAATAAGTTTATGACCTTTATACAGTTTAGGGAGCTTAATAATGAAATCTATGGATATGTTTTCCCATTTAAATTCTAGTATTCTTAATAGTCAAAACAACCCCTCATTCATATATATCACAACCTTAAATTGTAGAAATATGAATTCAAAATATTAAAACACAAAAATATCTATCATCATGATGTCCCACTAGAAATAATCATTCATATACTTATACATCATTTTACATCCAATATGGATAGAGTATAATGAGCTATGAGAATATCACAATAGATCATTTTCGAGTCTAGTATATATGGGAAACATTATAGGTTCTTGAACATTATCATTCCATTATAATCAAGGCTAAACACCTGAATATTTATCACCTTGTTTTTCATATCTACAATATTGTTTTGGATCACATTAATATTAACATGGATAATCACTTAAAAACTCACATGAGGAGGAAATAGTTTCCCATCACATGAATATTTCAAGGACTATACTATTCAAACATATAAATATTAGATATTTTTTATCCTTATTATAGTTTATATTGAATGATATTTTTTTCTCAATGCATCATCCATCATGTTCACTTTCCCATGGTGGTAATGTATTGAGTAGTCATGATCATTAATCAACTATAATAACACTTTACAAAACATATTAAACACTTACTATGTGAATATATATATATTTATATTAATATTATATAATTACTATATATGTCACACATATCTCAATAAAAAATTTTATCAATTTATTGAATGTAAAAATTAAAATTACTAACTAAAAATTATGAGTCTTGTAATTTTTCTCTTGAATCATCAACTATAATAAAAGTTAATCTATAAAAATATAATTCTATATAAGAACACACCACAACTCATTATTCTATGAATAGATGTAAATTAACAACCTGTCTCCAATATATGGTTGTGTGAGAATAGATAAAATAACCAAACTTCTCATCAATACCATGAAATTGTATTCACATTTATCATTCCAATGGAATTTCAGTCCCTTTTGGTGTAACATATGGTGTTTATTAGATAAATGTGACAAATACATAATAATTTACAGATAATATCAGTCCAATAATAGAAAACTACTAATCCTAGTGAAATTTTTTGGTCTTGTAAAATGTTTAATACCTTATATATTTTATGGATCCAAAAATATTGCATTTATTAAAATTGAATGACTTAAAATTTTAGAAAAAATATAAAAAAATATTAGTTGATAAATTCTACATACAAATTCTACTACAATTGGGTCTTTAGTACAAAAATAATTAATCTAAATTATCTTCATTACTCTTTGAATATAATAATACTATCTATGAATAAACCCAAAAATTATATCATTGCAATATTTAAAGAATATAGTAATTAAATCTACAATGATATAAGGGTCATTAGTAACACCAAATGGAATCACATTTAATTTATACTTCCTATACATATAATGTAAAGCTATCATGGGTATGTAATTTATTTTCAGCCTCAACTAATTGTATCTAAATTCAAGATCAATCATGTAAAATATTGAGCTCATTGTAATTGATCAAACAAATTGTTAATACGTGGTAGAGGAATCTAATTATTCATCATAACATTGGTCACTTTTAGATATTAAATATTGTGTCCCACTAATCCATTCTACTTTTTAAAAAAAATTAATAGATGAACCACAAGTTGAATACTTGGCGTAACGAATCCCTTATAAATTTTTTTTGGAGTTTATTTTTCAACTCATACAACTCAATCATGGCTATTCAAAATGAAATATATGAAATATTCATAGCCATATGGCTGAGTTCTACGAAAAACCCAACATAAGAATTCAGAGGAAGGAAAAGCCACACCTTTTGAAAAAGCATCCAAAACTCAGTTAAAAAATACATATCATATCTTTTGAGTTTCTGGCCTACCATGTGAGATAAATACCACATTTGAATAAGAATTTATACCCATACAAAAGATTTATTTTTCATTGGATTTTGATATTTCTCGTCAAACTAATAAATTATCATATGAATGCGTTTAATATAAAATTTTATTCCAATATTATTCAATGTTTTAAGGGATATATTTAAAGAGAGTTAAAAAATTTTAAAATTCAAATAAAATTACAAAAAAAGAAAGAATAATTACAATTTTTAGGATACATTCTAAAACAAATTAAGATGAAAATCCCAAATCTAGAGTAGAGGATAATTGTTCCTTCAACGTGATGATCCAATAAAAGAATTGACATTACATAGAAACTTTCTTTGACTTGTAGTTAGTCCTTGTATTTAATCATGAACATGGATAATCCCAAGTTTAACATAAATAATACATTGAAATATAAATGTTAAATTATGAAGTACATTATTTCTCACCACCAAACTCTTTATTTTACATGAAAATTACAATATATATGACTATATTTTCCAGACATATGACATCATTAAATTATTGTATGACATTAAAAGGGGTTTGTCTGACCACATTATAAACTGGTAAGAATTTAAGTCCACTTTCCACCATTTTTTTCATCATCTAAACTCCCATGAAAATCCATTATTTTATTTTTACGTATGACCATGATCTCCCTCCAATTAAATTTTTTAATCATATACAATGATAGTTGGTCAAGAATAATCACAAGGTTTTCCATTCAAACCCATAATTTATTTGGTTTCTCATTAGGTTTTTTCATTGCATTTTCTATCATATTTAGTGTGGGAATGATTCTATCTAGTTCTCACCAATGAATTAAAAAAATAATTATATGGGAAACAATAATAATAATACGAAATTATAAAATTAGGAGAATAAATTTTTTAATGAAAAAATATTGTTACATTTTTTTAATATATGTATCCTTAGGATTAACCTACGTCTATTATGGTGATTATTTATTCATGTCCTTCATAATAGATCATAAAATAAATTTCAACTATTCTAAGAATATCAATTTGAAATTTTAATCCATGTGTATATTATTTGATACACTAATCATGCATTGGAAATGATAATGATAATTTCAAGTATTTCGGAGTTATAGCTTTTACACCTAAGAGGATCAATGCCACAACTTCCACCACTTCGTGGTATCTAAATATTGATATTTTTTCTAAGAAAATAATACTATATTATTTACCCTATCATAGGATGTTCTCCTATATATATGATTATCCTATGATTTCCCTATAATATTTTATCATCATAGAATCTAAATATAACTACACCATGCTCTAACATAATCTATATAGGCCCCAAATTTTTTATATATAATTATTACATATTATTTGATAAATATTTATTATATATAAATTTGGTATATGATAGAATTATAAAGGATTAGTACCATTGTAAATATTGATACATAAGCACCTAGTGTAAGAAATTGAACATAATATATCATTTAGTTCATCACAACTAGAACCCTTCACAGACATACCATACATAAAATTTTTCACTATATCACGTGGAGATGAAAACATTTGAATGATTGATATTAAAAGCCCAATAATTGGAGATAATTTTGAAATTAATCCATGATAATATTTTATAATATTATAAGAATACGAATATGAAAAAATGAGCTTTAAATTTGAAATTGATACCCAATTATTCATAAATAATATTCATGTTGTATGAAATTAATCATTATAGTTAATAAGATTAATATCATAAAGTAATTAGAGAACATGATCCATGATAGCATAACATTGGCATATCATAATGGCCAAAAGGAGATACAAAATATGTGGTAAAATATTAATTAGTTAAATCATATATTTGGGATACACACCAACATATTCATAACATGGTATGTTTATTAGAAACACCCTTTTACCTACACATATCTTGGTATAACCTATCATGTATACACTTTTCAGAATGGGATAACCTCCAGTGCTCCCTATTTTGGTCTTTCTGTAACCACTCAGGTACATTTCTTTGGCCTACGGATAACCTTATGTATATGAGTTTTTGGGTTTAGGATAATCTCCCTTTTATCCATTGATATTATAAAACATTAATCATTAAGAAAGGAAATAGAGGTTCATAATAGAACCAATTTCCACATAATCCTAATCAACTCTTATGTATTGCATATGATTGTGAAAACAATTGTCATTTAATAATCACTTCACCCATGAAAGTGAAAGAATTTTTAAAAAATATTTCATATTCAAAAGAATAAATAATATAGATAAGGGATATATATAGAAACATTCGATCATATCCTTTGTAAATCATAAAAAAAATTATGGGTGTTTTCATATATGAAAATACATTCAAAATATTTTTTGATAATATTTTGTGGAAATAGTATTTTCAATTTGAAATTAGATATTTAATATATAAAAATATCAAAATTATAAAAAATAAAATTTTATTTAAAATAAAAAATGTAATATTATAGAGGAATATTCAATGAAGAGAGTAGTCATGATAGCAAGAAATAGAATTCATGCGGCGAAAAATAGAATAATGATTCCATCCACACTTATAATAAAAATTCAATAGTACCTCATTCAAAAAATATATGGAATATTATTTTTAATCATTTAAAAAAATTAAATCAATGGTAAAATTTAAATTAATAAATATTTGGTTAATCATAATACATTATTGAAAGTAGTCTAAAAATTTTTTCACATTGAGGATAATGATTGATGACAACGGAAATAAATAAATTCAGTTTTCCTTAAAAACATTTTTCAGAACTACAAGTTAATTAAAATATGAAAAATGAAAGGACAAAATTGAACCTCTATAAAAAATATAATAAAATAAATAATATTTGTGATATATAGAACATATAATTTCATTATCATAAATTAATTCTTAAACTATGTTATTATAAGTGAGATTATTACATTAAACCTTTATATGAAGTCCATATGAATTTGTAAGCATTATAACCACATGTATAATGAATTTAAATTTATTATAGATCTATAAAATAAAAGTGTTGATATATATAATTCCACAAATAGATTACATATTACATCTTTTCAATGATTCATTAATAATCATTCATTATCAACGCATTTTCGAGTGTTACTTCATTTTTCATGTATTTCTTGGTTTGATAGTTAATTCAATTGAATATTAACCATGATTCCTTAATATATATTATGTTAATATTGATTAAAAAAATATATTAATTATACAAATAGCTAAAACTATTCATATAAATATAGGGAAAAAATTTAATTACATCACCATGTGGAGATGATAATCTGTACGTACGCAGAAGAGGTTTTCCATTTTTTGATGGAAGGAAACAATTCAAGTTAACTAATAATTAACCATTAAAAATAATTATTATATCATAAATATAATAAATATATCATAAATATATAATAATAAAAATCAGTGAAATATGGTTATGTAAAATGAATCATATCTCTACAAAGAAGCAGAGTTCACACATACCCATAAGCTATACTTTCACTTGTAATTAATTAGAGAATATGTGGGAAATGGTTGATAATTAATAATAATAACATCATTTTATGTTTATGAAACTATATTATTTTTTTTATTGTTAAAATAGTTATAGAGGATGTATAATAATAAATAAAATCAAATGTTTTAGTTTTAATTTAATCATATTCATCGAGAGACATCCTTTTCCTTATAACATAATAGTTTAAATATTGGCCTTTGGAGAAGAAAAGAAGTTACATAATTAATTTAATGAATCTAAGAGTTTTATGTTATTTATTTTGAAATATATAAGGAATAAATTATGTAAATAAGAAATAATACTTGGTTCCCTTTAATAAGTGACAGGAGGGATCCATTTATAATGTCTTAAAATTTTCATTAATATATGAATACATTGATCTAAAAGTGGATTAAAATTTCCATGAAATATAATTTATAATAATAAATAGTACAAATGATTTCAATAATTCATAATTATATTGGATTATGTATCATTTCTACCTTTATCTCTTATTTTAATTTCTTGATAAACCTATTTTTATATTCATTTTGGTAATAACATTTTACTATTTTTATAATTCATAATTTAAATAAAATTAACATAACAGAATTAAATTATATTAATTATGATTATTTAAAATATATAATCCATTTTAGTAGACAAATTTATATTTGTGAAATAATTAAAATATAAATAATCATTACAAATGTAACGAAAACTCATTTTCAGAGGAAAAATATGCATTAAACGGAATTTAATTCTATCCATTGACATGTAAAATACCATAAAATTATTGTAAAAATAGTTTATTGAATATATAATCAACATATTTAATTAAAAATTGTATTTAATGATGAATAATTGCATTTATTATGGAAAAATGCATTTCACACATATAAACTGTTTTTAGATAACTATGTTTTTTAATAAAAAACTATGAAGTCATTACAAAATCATGTGTAATGATTATTAATTTTTATTTTATTATATTAATTATAAATAAATGATAATTTTTTTCTTTAAAATAAATTTCCAAAAAAATTAATTTTAAATTAGTTTTTTTTTGAAAATAAATTACATTTTTACAAAAAATGGAATTTGATAATATTCTTTGAGAAAATAATTTTTTTTGAAATTCATAAATAATATATGTAAAACAATATTGACATTTTTATTTAAAAAAAGTACAAATCTTTTAGGAAAATAATTAATTAAAAATATAGAATATAATTATAATTTATATGAAAAAAATGTAACAATAAAAAATTATAATGAAAACATAATTTTGAACCATAAATTTACTTTACAAAAAAATGTTTATTAATTTTTAAATAATTAATATATAAATTTACATTTTTTTATATGAATATACATATATTTTTTTGGTAAATATTATTCATACAATCCAGTTTTAGGTCTATGTTACAATTTATTACTATGTAATAGTTTGTTTGGAATCACATATAAATGTAAATAATGATATCGAATACATCGTGATTATTTCAAAGAAAATACATATAAATGTTTTAGGGATTATCAATGTATTAGGGTATTGTTTTTCTCACTTCTTCAATTATAGATGTTTAATTTTTTTGCACAATATCAGCTTATTCTTATTATTCTTTGGTAGATGTGGCATCATTAATGGTTCATTGAGAGTACTTGTCTATACACAATTAAAACACAATAGATCTCAGATCCTCAATAAAATAAACATTCCCAGTAACTCCTCATTCTCTATTTTTTGTTTCAATCACCACTCCCCATATTATTATTCTAGAGGATAATTCTATTTAATTAGATTGAACTCACATTTCAAATAATGAATATTTTACAAGAATGTAATGAAGTAAAAACTCATTCTCATGTTGGATCCAATAGATCCTTCAGATATCGATTTTATATTTCAATTTTTTTACTCATAAAAATTACAACATTTCCCATATCATTATTTTCATCTCAATAATCTAGGCTGAATAAATGAAACTTTATATAATATCACCATCAATTTCATCGTCTTCTTCCTCGATATATCTTCACGCAAATTTGAATCCGGAATTTTCTAAAGTTTCCAAAAATATATATAAATCATATCATGTAGTGTTGAATATATTATATTAATTGAGTCATTCAATAATATAATGTATCCTTTAATCAATGATTTTTTTTAAAAAATGAATCTCAACATATTCTCTATCTATCTCAAATAGTCTTTAATAATTGATTAAATTAACATAATGATGTATTGATCATAAATGAACTACATTTTGATCATCAAATTTTAGTTTCATCTTTAGAATAATGATTCTTGAATCACCATAACTGGCAACTAGTATATAAGGGAATTTGGTTTTTTTGAACAGCAACATCACTTATTTATACATTTCTATATTATGGATTCTCTATTATTGGTGATTAATGTATAAGAATTTTGATTTTTAGGGCTCCTATGAAAATCCACCTATGTTTATCTTCATTTGGATACATAGTACAATATGGGATCCTATAATGGGTACATGATATATTGAGATATATTATTAAAAATGGATACATGTATTCACATATTCCATCCTGAACGCTTTACATTAGTTCTCAAATATGGAAGAAATTCCAAAACATCATTATTATTATATAAAAATATTATATCAAGTAATGGAATTTATTTATGTGGTTGATTCACATAATTGAGGGAATTTTCCTATATGGATTATGGACTTATTTATATTATCTATATTTATTACACTCAACTAGGGCTCTTCTTGATCATCTCCATCCATTATCACCCACTAATAAAAAAATGCAAAATTACCTTGTGAAAAAATTAAACAATCTTAATTCCTTAAGCATGATTCCTATGTTCATTTCATCAAATAAAATAGTCATCTTTGATATATTCAAAATATTGTGGATTACATATAACATAATCTCCAATTCAACCATAATATATGTTTTATTTACTTATTTCTTTAGCATTCATGTATAGGTAGCCTAATATGGATTCCCCACACAATTAACACACCAATCTCTTATTCAGATACCTATTAACATAGATAACAACATAAATACCCTATTTTATTTAGATTATATAACTTCAATAAATTCTAAAACAATTTATACTATAGTAATTCAACATTACCACATATCATATATATAAGGATTGAATCATTAAATCATCTAATTTATGGGTTTTCTATATAATGAATCCATCAAAATGATCAAGTAATGTCAACTCCACATTAATATTTTTATAATATATGGTTAAAAACTCTTTATTTGTGGTAGGACTATTCTCATTCCATCACCTGTATTTCCTAAATGTACATTGAAAACATTTATATTAACAAATATTGAATATAAATATAGTTAAAATAAAATCCAAGTCCTTATAATGCAGTAGTACATTAGAATATGTCTATAATTCCAGAAAAAAAATTGTAATAAATATGCAAAAAAAAGAAGATGTATTAGAAATTAGAGTATGTAATAAAAAACCCCACATTCCACCATAAATTCCAACCCAATAATATAAGGTCTCAGATATAGGCTTGATCTTATATAAGAACCCCGTTTTCCACTCACGTACAGATCTTTTTAATAATGGTCTAAATCATTTATATGGAGCTAATATGGATTCCTAATTAGATATCAAGTGTCTCAGTGGTGTTTGGGGAATGTTCAGAGTCCAAAAAACATATTTTTATGGAAACTGATCATGTCACATGGTTAGTGCATTGTTGGTGACAGTTAGCCAAACCATGTAGATAGAAATTTCTGAATATAAACACATCACAAGGTTGGAACCCAACTATGCAGCCTTACCAATAAAGTGCCCCTTTTTCCCAGGTAACTATGTAGGGTCTTAACCCATTTTTCCAGACCATGTGGGAAAAAAGTGCACCTGCCATTTTTTCTAGGTAATCATACAAATTTACCCTTTAATGATCTATTAATCCTTATTTCTAATCTGTTTTTTTAGTGGGACTAATCTAAACTGATCTCATTTTAGATCCCTCTGAGGATCTATGGTAGGAATCAAGAGATATCCTTCATCTGGGATTTGATCGTGCTTCTATTCCTCATGTAGGATGAAAAATGGTAAGTACTCGAGTCATCTTGATTCGTTCTCCTTCTCTCATTCTCTCAATTGATATCAAGGTATGATCATTTTTTCTATTTTTTCTTAGATCTATATTTATCCATGCCAAATCAAGGTCCAATATCAGAGGATGATATTCTTACAAGTCTAAGGTGGGAGGTCTATAAATCATCCCTAATGTTTGTTGATTTTGGAAATGTCATGTGGGGCCCACTGATTTCATCAGGAGTTGTTTAGAGAATTTATATTCCATTTGTATAGTCATTAAAACCATATGGTTATTCTATTTCCATATATGTAATTAATTATCTGGGGTTATGCTCACAACTCTATCCATCCCATGTAGGATGTTAACCCACAGTTGGATTTTTTGTATTTGACACATTTGATCTATAGTTTTGGTGTGACATGGCTAAGCCTTTCTAAGGGTACACTTTTCTATATTAAATCGGTTGTTTATAATGATAATTGCATTGTGTAATTTACCATGTACGGTCCCCACTTGATCTACCTAAGGTGAGTAATTCAATTTAAAAAAGAAATGTGAAATGATATTTCGAAAGTATGTTGAGTCAATAAGGATTTCCTTATGACTTTTACAATACTTCATGTTTGGGGGAGATTATTGAGTCAATATGGTCTCTTTATGACTTTACCATTCATTCTTGTATTGAAAATCAAAAAAACCTTATCTCAACGCAAATCTCATTTTACCCTGTGTTTTACTTCTCTAAGGAAAATTTTCATTCCCTAAGGAAAAATATCCTCACTATGTTATTAATTGTTCATTATCTTGTCTAAGTGTAAAATTCGGTTTCATATTTAAAACCTAGGAATCATATAATACTTAAATAAAGAGAATTCTATTTTCAGGATCCGAATTCAGACTCTGTGTTCTCTGAATTCAGACTCTGAACTTTTATGAGTTTTGACTCTGAGTTCTCTGAATTCAAACTCCGAACATTTATGAGATCTGACCCCGAGTTCTCTGAATTTAGACATAGAACATTGTTTTTTCTGACTACGAAATCTAATGAAGTCATACTCCAAAATTTTTAAATTATGACTCCCAATTCTAATGAATACAGACTCCCAATATTTTATGTTCTGACTCCGAATTCTCATGATGGCTGACTCTGAACATTGTAAGATCGGGTTCTGAATTCTATTGAATCTTGAATCCAAACATTATGAGTTATGATTCTGAATTCTTGTGAATTTAGATTCTGAATTTCCTTGAAATCCAGACTCCAGAATTCAATAGAGTTCAGGTTCTAAATTCCTTAAAAAACTAAATCCTAATATCTTTGTATTATAGATAACGAATATGTTTTTGGTTATACACAGAACATTTATTTTCTTAAATTCCGAATATTTGATTTTCCTTATGTAACTATATTTTTTCTTATACTAATTTTCTTTATAAAAGGATGTCATTATTTCAGTTACTAACTAACCTTTCTTTGAGTGATACATGTATAAGACCATCTGAAATTCAAGGAAATACATGACCTTCAGAGGTGGGAGTCGACTGTTGTATCTGTGCATATATATAGGAGCTCATTTGAATGATCTCAAAACAAACAAACAAACCTACACTTTTGACATCTTTTCATACATGATGTTGAATTGATTTTTAGAGAGAGAGGCTCTTATAAACTCTCAGGATTCGTGCAGAATGTTTGAACGGATTGTTCAAACATTTCGTCATGCAGATTTGCATTGTGCAGAGGTACAATTTCCTTGAAAACAAAGACTTCAGGTTGTGAAGTTAGAGGAGCTGATTTCCTTACAAATCAAAGGCTTACAGGGATATCCAGATAGATACTGATCTTCAAATTGAGGGTATACATGGGTTTGGGTAAGACAAACTTTATTGAAAGTATAAATCAAGGTACCTTTATCCAGGGTAGTTGGATACCCTTCTCTTTAGGTTAAAATAGTTACTACTAGTTACATGTAGTGTTTCAGTTTTGTTTTCAGCTGTATTTTTTGTTGTTAAAGAAATAATAACTATCATATACATCCTTAAACTTGTACTCTAATTATATAGAATTCTATACGCTTTAAGGTAGAATCTTAGTTGTTGTAAAATTTTGTTAGGTTTCATTTCTGGAATCACATTTTCAGAATCAAGAATGTTATTAGAATTTAAGGGTGTTGTGAATTTTTTTTATGGAAAATATTCATTATGGATTTTTAACTTATATAATTCAACCCCCCTTGTATATTGAGTATCTGTATCATAGTTGGATACTACAATTCATATCATACCTATAGTAAAATCGATCCAATAATAGGTATTAAAGGAGTAAGCTAATACCCTGAACCAGTTCAACAATTGGTAACAATTGGCTTATAGAGTTTTGGTTCAATCTGAATTAATCTCACGATTAGATTCAGGAGATAATCAATCTTTTTCTAATTTTTGGAATCTCCTTTATCATATTCACAAGTTCGGATTCACAAGACCAGATTCACACGTTTGAATTCACATGTTTGGATTCATTTTTTCCTAGAGATATTCTAGTTCTATATTTTTTCTTTATGAGAAATATTTTTCCTTGTTTACAAACTATTATTACTAAAAAGTTTGTGTGCCATAATTTTCCTTAAGATGGGAGGTTTATGTTTTTGTTCTATTGACAATCTAAATCCAACAAGACCTCCTGTTTTTGATGGAAATGATTATGAGTACTGTAGAGATAGAATGAAGACATTCATTATTAACATTAGAGCTCGTAACTTCCTCATGCTGACAGGGGACTATAAAATTTCTTGATAAAGAAGTAATAACATTTACTACTCACGAGAAATCAGAATATCAAGCAAATTTCAGAGTCATAAATACATTGCTATGTTCCATGACTAGGAATATCTATAGTCAAATATCTTCATGTGAAGATTCAAATATCATCTAGAAGAAACATGATGTTACACATTTTTGTACACTTGTTGTTATAAAGACATGAAGAGCTATGTTGAGAGCTGAATACCATTGATTTAACATTCCTTATGGAGAACCTATAAGAAATGTTCAATAATGGATTATGACTTTCGTGAATAACTTACAGTCTATGGAAGAAAAAGGTTTGTATGATGAGTCTTTTGTAGATACAATCATATACATAATACAAAATGAGTGGGATTCCAAGAGGACAACAATTGATGAGAACAGGAACATTACCCAGATTTCCTTGGATGATTTTTTTGGAATTCTTCTTCAGCATGAGACAAGAATGAAGAGAGAAACAGATAATGTTAAAAAGAAGAATGAGAATGGAGGAGTTTCTTTTACAACTACTTCTAAACATATGAGTGCCATGACTCTGGAAAGAGATTCTAGATCAATGTCAAAGAATGTTACAATTCAGTCAGAATCTTGTGATACAGGAAATTCTAAGAATGAATAATCTAATCTTACTTGGAGAATGAACAATATAGTAGCTCAAAAGAACTGTCAAAATATGTTCATGAAGAGATACTAAAAAGAGAATAAAGATGGATAATTTACTTGTTATGAATATAGAAGGACAAGTCATATTAGACCTGACTACCCTCTATTGAAAATTAAGGAATAGAAGGAAAGGAATTTAGAAAGAAACAAGAAGAAGTTTTATCGCACGAAGCACAAGAAATGTCTTAATGAAAACAATACTTGGAATTCTAGCAATGGAGACACTTCGGGAAGAGAATATTCTGAATATGAATCATCAGAACAGAAAAATATAAGATTCATGGCTATAACATTATTCCCAAATACATGTTTTGTGGACAACGTATGCTTTATTGACGTCTTAGCAAAATTATCTATTGATAAGAATTACTATTCTGGAGATAATACTTATAATGAAGATACTTAATCTCTTAGATAATGAATAAATACCTTCATATGAAGAAGTATCTAGATTTTCCTAGTTTTTAAAAGCAAAGAATTGTAAAATTTCTATGAATTTGGAGAAGGAAAATACTAGAGAAGGAGTTCTTACAAAAGTGATTTCAGACCTTTCTAGAGATCATAAAAATAAGTATGTGATTTTAGAAAAACAATCTAAAGTCCTTAAAGAAGTAAATTTTGAAGAGAAAAATCTTTTTAAAGATCATAACAATGTTATTTTAAAATTATATGTTTTTGAGGAAAAATATAACTTTACGGAAATAATTCATGAGGATAGGAAATTAGTCATCAGACTAAAATATGAAATATATTCCCTTAAGAAACATCTTGAAAACATTAATTCGGGTAAGGAAAATTTTGACAAGATGTATTCTCAAATCAGAAATCACAAAAATACTACTAGAGTAGTTATTAATCACTGAAAACCAGTTTTCAAAAACAATTATTTCATTCCTTCCAGATCAACTTTTTGTACTAAATGTAAAAGTGGTTGGCATTGGAAGAAAAATTTCTCTTTCAATAATGTTCAATATCCTGGGTTTCATAACACTTATTCCTCTAAACAAAAGTGGATACCCAAAATTTTTTTGTCTTCCGATTCCGGATCCAAGGATGTTTGGATTTAGAAAATATAAATTTCTTATTTTTAGGAATATAAACAAGGTAACAATAGAAATTTAGGGTACATGGATAGTGGATGTTCCCAGCATATGTCAGGTAACCAAAACTATTTTAAAAGATTATCAAGAAGAAAAGAGCGAAAGTAACATTTGGAGATAATGTGAAGGATGAAATTATTGGTATAGGTAACATCATTATTCTTGGAAAAATATTGATTTCAAATGTATAATTTGTTAAAGGTCAAAAGGAAAATATCATTAGAAAAAGTTGATTATGTGATAAGGTTACCTTGTGAATTTTAGGAATGACAAGTGCTTAGTACACAATTCCAAGGAAGGGTTTATTCTTTCTTCAAATAGGGAAGAGAATGTTTACACAATATATGTAAAAGACCATAGAAGCCAATACATACCTTTACTTAGTGTAATAGAATATCATTCTTGGTTGTGGCATAGAAGGTTAGAATACAATATCCATATAAACTGTAAGAATGGTATAGAGTAAGAGGTTTCCAACCTCTGATACCAATTGTAGGATCGAAATAGAATATGAGATGCTCAATATACAAGAGGGGGGGTGAATTGTATACTTTAAAAATTCCTTTGGAACCTTTAAAGTTAGTTATGAATAACTAGAGTTTCCTTAAGAAAAGGAAAGAACTAAGTTTAACAAAGTTAAACTAAGTAAATTCACAACACCTCTAACACCGAACTGAACTTGGAAAGGGATTCCAAAAGTAGGTTCCGGAAATATGGTTCCGGAATTTGAAACTTAACAAAAGTTACAATATAAGATTCTACCTTAAAGCGTATAGAATCCGAATGAATCAGAGTAAGTAAGGAAGTATAAGAATGTTATACTTTCCTTAAGATACAAATTACAGCGGAATAGAAACGAGTAGTAAAACTACTAGCAACAAGATAATAGTCTTTTAACCCAAAGAGAAGGGTATCCAACAACCTTGGATAAAGGTCCCTTGATTTATACTTTCAAGCAAGTCTGTCTTACCCACACCAGGGTAAGCCCTCGATACGAAGATCGGTGTCTCTGTCTTGCTATCCCCGCAAGCCCTCAACTTCAAGGTAGTTGGCAACCTCTGTCTTTCTCAGCAAGAAAGCCCTCGATCTTTAAGGTAGTCGGCACCTCTGTCTTCCTATCCCCGGAAGCCCTCGAATGTAATCACCAACATTCGGAGTCGCACGAAGCTCTGAGAGTTTATAAGAGACTCTCTCTCTAGAAATCACTTCAACAGCATGTATGAACAAAGTCCAAATGTTCATCCATTCGTTGGTGTGAGCTTTTTCAAATGAGCTCCTATTTATAGGTGAGGTCGGCTCCTTCTCCAACGGTCATATTTCCCTTAAAGTTCGGAGGGACCTGTACACGTGTCACTTAGACAACGGTTAGTTTATAACAAAATGGACGACATCGTTTTATAACAAAGTAAGTGTAACAGAAAGTACGACATCGTTTTAAACTCTAACATAAAGGTTCGGAATAGAAATTTCGGAGTGAAGGTTCGGAGTGAATAAATTCAGAGTGTATAAAACAATGATAATCAGATTCTGTTTAATAGGTGAATTCGGAATGAGAATTCGGAATAGGAATTCTTCATTAGAAATCGTAATGAGAATTTATCATCAGAATTCGTAATGAGATTTCATCATCAGAATTCGTAATGAGAATTCATCATCAGAATTCGTAATGAGAATTCATCATCAGAATTCGTAATGAGAATTCATCATCAGAATTCGTAATGAGAATTCATCATCAGAATTCGTAAAGAGAATTCGGAATGAGATTTCTTCATTAGAATTCGTAATGGGAATTCTTCTTCAGAATTCGTAATGAGAATTCTTCTTCAGAATTCGTAATGAGAATTCGTAATGAGAATTCTTCATTAGAATTCGTAATGGGAATTCTTCATTAGAATTCGTATCCTGAATCTGGAATAGAACTTTAGTCAGAATTCATAACCGGAATTCGGAGTGAAACTTCCTTATAGTTCTTGTCCAGAATCCGAACCCTAAAACAGAATGCTTTTTATCAGTTTTAATGATTCCGAGAAAGTGAATCCGAATTTCATACTTAAGAAAAATATTAATGAAAATATGATAAGGATAATTTTTCTTATAAAAGCGATTTTCCTTAAGAAAGCATTTTTCCTTATAAAAGCGATTTTCCTTAAGAAAGCATTTTTCCTTATAAAAGCAATTTTCCTTAAGAAAGCATTTTTCCTTATAAAAGCGATTTTCCTTAAAGATAAGGTGTTTGTGATTTTCAAAACAAGAAGGAATGGAAAAGTCATAAGGAAAACCTTATTGACTCAACAATCTCCCCCTTTTTGGAAAGCACAAACATCCTTACGAAAAAGCTATTCTAAGAAGAAAGAAACGAATTAAAGCTTATCTCCCTTTGTTTAAGAATATAGATGAATACGACTAACTCCCCCTTAGGCTTTGAATCTCTAAGGATCGTATTCATATTTCCGGAGTGATGTTTCTTTAATAAAAACTCCCCCTTAAACAAACTCTTATTAGAGTTCTTTCTCCTTGGGTATTTTCCTTTCTCCCCCTTTGAAAAACTCTTAATAGATTTCCTCTTTTTCTTAAGGATGTTTTCCTTCTCCCCCTTTGTGATTTTCAAAAAGAATTTGGAGGGAATGGAAAGAAAAAAAAAAATTAACAAAGTACCTGAAAGATTAGTAACAACAACAAAACAGAACAACAAGCACGATTCTCATTAAATTTGAAATGTCAGCAACAAAAACAGATTACAACAAAAAGATCGGATTGGTCATTTGGGATCTTTCTCCTTCGACATCAGCCCCTTGAGAATTGTTTTGATCTTCTTGAGGTCCTTATGATCTTCCTTTGCTTGCTTTTCTAAGGAAACTATTCTTGCTGACTGAGCTTGAATGACTTCTTCCTGAGCCTTCAACTTTTCTTCCTGAGCTTCCATTTTCTCTTCCTGAGACTTTATCCTTTCTAGAAAATTGATCTGATGATACCTTTCAAATTTCCAACTTTGATTAACAGAGTTGAGCTTTCCATTCAGATCTCTTACTTCCTGACTCCGAATGTTCTTTTCCTCTGCCAATTTCTCATCGAATGATGCAGTCATCTCATGAAACTTCTTGTCCTCGGTTTGAAATGCATCCTTGACATTCTCCTGAAACTCATCCAGCAGCCTCATCTCTTCCACATTCTTCTTCGACCAGCTAGTCATCCTTTTGCAAGATCTTTTATGGGCTTCGTAACCAATGAAGAAATTTTTGAACTGAGCTTCTATCTCAACACATTTATCCATAACCATGGATACGGAATCGGTTTTCTGATTCAGCATATGTTGGAGCATCTGGCACCGAGAATCAATACTGGAGAAGGTCGGAATGGTTCCCACCAACTTCTTCAAGGATTGAACAACAAAATCGTGCCCCAACGAAGATGATTCCGAATCTGACATCTTGCTAGGAGAATTTTCTTCTTCAATAAGCTCCAACTTCCTCTTTGAAGAACTACCAGCTTCCTTCCTCATACTCTTTTCTGAACTCGGGGTATCAGCAATAACTTGTTTCCCCTTATCTTTTTCCAGAATAGAAACCTGTTCCGGAGATTTCTTCTCACTGTCAGAAACTTGAACAACCAAATCTTCCTCATCAACAACTTCTATATTTTCTTTCTGAGCAGCATCAAGTAAAAGATGTTCTTCTTCTCTATGATAAGAATCTTCTTCCTCTCCTTCCTTTCCTTCTATTACTGGAGTAACAAGTTTTGAAGATTCGGCTTCAGAAGTTCGGAGCGACAGGTGTTCCGAAGGAGTTCCCTTGTATTCATCTACTTGTTTGAGCACATCTCCTGTCTCACCACTTCCTTCAGCAACCTCTTCAGCTTGTTCCACTTGTTCAACTTCGTCAGCATTCTTAGCAGCAGCCTCTTTCGGATCATCGAGATTTCTTCCTGGAGTCTCAGGTAGAGAGTCCAAAGAAAAAGTTCTCGGAATGGGAATGGTTGCTGAAACCATTTCATTAAACTTCAACAAGGCTTGCACAGCCTCAGCTTCTGACAACTTCTTCTTCAGCTTCTTTTCCTTAGCTTGCTTCTCGAGCTCATCAGCAGCCTTTTCTTTCAGAGCCTTAGCCTCTGCGGGATCCAATCCGAACTGCGGATCTCCTTCCTTCCTCTTTTCCTTGTCAGCTCTCCACTTCGCTGCAACCTCATCAGTATATGTCTTCTTCTTCTTAGGCTTAGGAGGTGCGGAATGGACTTCCTTAGACTTAGGTTCCTGAGCTTCACCTACCACTTCTTTCAGCTTCCTCTTCCTTACCGGCTTCGGCGATTCCGGATCAGCCACTTTCGGAGTCACTTCTTCTTGAGGAGGAAGATCAATAAACATGCCAGACTTCTTGTCAAAAGCTATATTCATCCTTTTAAGAGTTGCATCACTGAGCAACATGATCTTGCAAACTTTCGGTTTAGAACTGCAAGCAACCTTGAAGGACTCAAGGCACCGAACTATCAGCTTCGACAAAATTGCCGGGTACATTACTATCTGAGCTCTCAGATTCCCTTTCTTTAAATTCTCAAGATTAAGAAGGATATGCTTCATCAGGTTGAACTTCCTTAGATTTATCAAGAAATCTAAGATGTATATCTCACTCTTCTTCAAGCTGTCCTTGTCTCCTTTTCTCGGTACAATAAGCCCTTGCACCCATAACTCCAGAATCCGGAAGTTTGTGGAAAGGGTTGCAATTTTCGAAGCCTTATCATCATCCAGTCCGAGAATTTCTAAGGCTTTCTCCTTGTTGAAACTACCCAAGGAGTCTGGCAGAACATGCGAGATAAACTCAGCTTCCCCTTCATAATTCAACCCTACCAAGCTTGCAGCCTTGGTGTAAGATAGCTTGTAAGTCTTGCCATACGATTTGAAGGAAAATTTTTCTCTATTGTCTTCCACAAAGAAAGCAACCGACTCATAAAACTCAACAAGCAAGTCTGGGTAAACTTCATCTTGGTTGCCGGTTTTTGATATCGCAACATCTTCCCAGCCATTGAGCTTGATATTCATTGATATAATAGAATCATAGTTGCTGAAGAAATTTGGATGAACTAACCTCTCTCTGTAGACTAACCACTGAGAAATGGGCTTGGTTGAAGACATCTCTTGAGAAGCTAACTCTGCAGACATTCGGATTAGAAGTCTCTGAGAAGTTTGGAACTGAGAAGACTGAAGTTCGGAACTGGAAAACTGTAGTTCGGAACAGCCTTAAATCAAAGAGACAGAGCTTCAGCACGCAAGAGCTTGAGATCGATGTGGGACGAGAAAATAGGGTCCCCATTATATAGGCTTTGGGATGACGGTTCAACTTCCTCGGTTGATCTAACGGTTTAGAATGATCTGAGACCAGATCTGACGGTTGAGAGGTTGAATCCGATCTTTTTGAGGTTTTATTAAAACAGAATTCAAGAAATTCAAAAAACCGAAAACAAACTATAAGAAAATGCCAGCAAGTAAAATATGATTACGAAAACTTCAGTAAGGAAGTCATACCTTTCGGATTAGCTTAGAAAAGTTATTCGTAATGGGTAATGTAAAGACGACTACGAAAAAACTCAATACGAAAAACTCAATACGAAAAACTCAATACGAAAAACTTGATATGGAAGATTCAATACGAAAGTTTTTCCATTATGAAAATACCAGTACGAAAATTTTCCATTCCGGAAATTTTCAATACGAATACTTTTATTCCAGAAGTATTTTGTATGGAAATATCCATTCTGGAAAATTGTAGTTCCGGAAGTTCCATTCCGGAAAGTTTCGTTCCGAAAAATTTGAAAACAAATTTTGAAAAACTTTGTTAAATAGACAAACAAATGTACTCCCCCTATGAAAAGGAGTTTATTACTGTGAGGAGATTTTCCAACAGAAAATTAATTAAGGAAGATTACCTTACGGTTATCATTCCTAACTTCTGTTTAATATATTCAAATCTATCAGAAGGTAAAGATTTTGTGAAAATATCAGCAAGTTGATCTTGCGTTCCGATAAACTGAAGAATAATATCTCCTTTAAGTGTGTGATCCCTAAGAAAGTGATGCCTAATATCTATGTGTTTTGCACGGGAGTGATGTGCAGGGTTTTTACTTAGAGCAATGGCACTTGTGTTATCACACAAAATTTGAGTTTTAGTAAAACTCAAGCCATAGTCTGTGAGTGTGTGTTGCATCCACAACACTTGTGCACAACAACTTCCAACTGCTACATATTCAGCTTCAGCAGTGGATAGTGCAACAGAATGTTGCTTCTTGCATGACCAAGAAACTAATGAATCTCCTAAGAAATGACAAGTTCCGGATGTACTTTTTCTATCCATTCTACAACCACCAAAGTCAGCATCAGAAAAGCTTTTTAGAACAAAATCATTTCAAGAAGTATAAAATAATCCTAGATCCATGGTTCCCTTAAGGTAGCGAAAAATTCTTTTAACTGCCTTTAAGTGAGATTCCTTAGGATTGGATTGATATCTTGCACATAAGCATACTGAAAACATTAAGTCTGGTCGACTAGAAGTTAAGTAAAGTAGACTACCAATCATACCTCTAAAAGATGTTTGATCTACTGATTTCCCAGCTTCATCAAGATCTAAAGAGTTTGAGGTACCAATAGGAGTACTTATACTCTTCGTGTTGTCATAACCATACTTTTTAAGAAGATCTTTAATATACTTATGTTGGGATATGTAGGTTCCTTCTGGTTTTTGAGAAATTTGAAAACCAAGGAAAAATGTTAACTCACCCATCATACTCATTTCAAACTCAGATTTCATTAGACTAGCAAAAGAATCAGTCAAAGATTGCTGAGTTGAACCAAATATAATGTCATCAACATAAATTTGAACAATCAAAACATTTTTCTTATCTTTCTTTATAAAAAGGGTTGGATCTGCATTTCCCTTAACATAGTTATTTTGAAGCAAAAATCCAGTGAGTCTATCATACTATGCTCGTGGGGCTTGTTTAAGGCCATACAAAGCTTTGGTAAGTCTAAAAACATGATCAGGATGTTTTGTATCTTCAAAGCCAGGAGGTTGTTCAACAAAAACTTCCTCTTGAACATAACCGTTAAGAAAAGCACATTTCACATCCATTTGAAATAGTTTGAAATTAAAGAATGCTGCAAAAGCAAGTAGAATACGAATAGATTCAAGTCTAGCTACTGGAGCATAGGTTTCTTCATAGTCTATTCCTTCTTGCTGATTATAGCCTTTAGCAACAAGTCTAGCTTTATTTCTAACAATGACTCCATTTTCATCACATTTGTTTCTGAAGACCCATTTTACTCCAATAACAGAAGTTTCCTTAGGTCTTTCAACCAAGGTCCAGACTTTATTCCTTTCGAATTCATTTAGCTCATCTTGCATTGCTTTGATCCAATCATCATCACCTAAAGCTTCATCAGTGCTTTTAGGTTCTAGTTGGGAAAGAAATGCTAGATGTTCTACTTCATTTCTTAAGGAACTTCTAGTCCTTACAGGTTGATTTACATCACCAATGATACTATCACTGGGATGATTCTTAAGAAACATCTGATTTGGGTTTTGTAAAACCTGTTCATCAACATAAGGTAGAAAGTCTTCTGGGGTAAATGTTTCAGAAGTATCTTCTAGAACAATTTCCTTATCAGAAGGTTCTTCTAACAAAGGTTGACAATCAGTTTTTGAAAACACATCCGAAGATGTAAGTTGGGAAGTTTTAAAAACAAAAGGATCTGACTCATCAAATTTCACATGTACTGTTTCCTCAACAGTACAAGTATTTTTATTAAAAACTCTATAAGCCTTAGAGGTTGTGGAATATCCTAAGAAAATCCCTTCATCTGATTTTGGTGCGAATTTATGTAAGTTATCTTTAGTATTCAAAATGAATACTTTGCAACCAAAAACCTTGAAGTAGGAAAGTCTAGGTTTTCTACCATTCCATAACTCATAAGGAGTTTTATTAAGAAAAGGTCTAATCAAAACTCGATTTATAGTATAACAAGCAGTACTTACAGCTTCAGCCCAGAAATGTCTAGCAATAGAATATTCACTCAACATGGTTCTAGTTATTTCTTGAAGAATTCGATTTCTTCTTTCAACTACACCATTCTGTTGAGGAGTTCTAGGTGCTGAAAAGTTGTGAGTAATACCTTTCTTACTACAAAAAGTTTCAAAATCAGAATTTTGAAATTCTCTTCCATGATCACTATGAATAGTTTTCAATGGAAGGTTTTTCTCATTTTTAACTTGAGCTCTAAAACTTTTGAAATAAGAAAAAGCTTCAGATTTCCTTGCTAGAAAATAAACCCATGTAAATCTAGTGTAATCATCAACTAGAACAAACACATAGTATTTGCCTCCAATGCTTCCAGTTTGTGTTGGACCAAAAAGATCCATGTGCACCAACTGTAATGCATCGGTTGTTGAGACTTCACCGATTGACTTAAAACTAGATTTATGTTGCTTTCCATATTGACAAGGATTACAAACTTTAGAAGAATCAAATCTAAGCTCCGGTAGATCCTTAACTAGTTTCTTCTTAGAGAGTTTACATAGGTTTCTAAGATTACAGTGTCCTAGTCTTCTATGCCATAACCAAGAATGATCTTCCATTGCACTTAGGCAAGGTAAATCTTGGCTTCTTAGGTCTTCTAAGTTTAAGGTGTAAACATTCTCTTGCCTGTTGGCTGAGAGAATAAATTCTTCCTTGGAATTGTGAACTAAGCATTTATCATTCCTAAAATTCACAAGGTAACCTTCATCACATAACTGACTTATGCTAATGAGGTTGTGCTTAAGACCTTTAACAAAAAGAACATTTGAAATCAAAGTTTTACCTAAAAGAACAATATTACCAATACCAACAATCTCTCCCTTAGCATTGTCTCCGAAAGTTACCTTTCCTCCTTTCGTTTTGATAATCTTTTCAAAGAAGCTTTTGTTACCAGTCATGTGCCGGGAACATCCACTATCCATGTACCAAACATTGTTGCTGGAACTTTCTTTATTTTCCTGAAATTAAGAACAAAGTTAGACTTTCGGAATCCAAACTTGTTTGGATCCGAGATTTCCAGACAATAAAATTTTTGGTACCCACATTTTCTTAGAAAAATAAGCTTTATGAAAACCTAAGGATTGGGTTTTGTTTAAGGAACAATTTCTTGCCCAGTGACCACCACATTGACACTTAGTACAAAATGGGGCACTTTGAGGAACAAAATAATTGTTGCTGAAAACAGGTTTTGCATGGGTATAACCAAATCCGGATTTATTTCTTAAAGGTCGTATTTGAGAATACATCTTATCAAAATTTTCCTTACCATGGGTAAAGTTTGATAAGCACTTCTTTAAGGAAAAAATTTCAGACTTGAGTTTTACAACCAAGTTTTTATCTTCAAAATCATTAGTTTTGGAACTAGAGTTAAGCTCGAAAACATTTTTATTAGAAATTACTTTTTCTAACTCTTTAGAAAGTTTATTCTTCTCAGAACTTACTTCCTCAAGATTTTTTGAAATATTTTCAAAATCAGCATTTTTCTTATCAAGATCTTTAGAAAGATCTGATATCTCTTTAGTAAGAATAGAATTCCTAGAATTTGCCTTATCAAGTTTCTTGTTGAGTTTTGAATTCTCAATCTCAAGAAGTTCAGCAAATCTAGAGACTTCTTCAAAAGTAGGTAAAGTATTTTCCTCATCAGAAGATGATTCTTCATCAGAAGAGTTATAATACTTACTATCATTAGGATTTAAGGAAACATTGGTCAAAGATTCAGCATTTCGTACCTTAGCCATAAGACAATGATTATCAATAGGTAATCTGGCTATAAGACCAAGATTCTTCTGTCCTGAAGATTCATATTCAGAAGATTCATCTGAAGAGTCACCACCACTGGCACTCTAGGTGTCATTAGCTTTCAAAACTTTCTTAGCTTTAGCTTTGTAATATTTCTTCCTGTTCCTGTCTGAATGCCTTTCCTTTCTTTCTTTCTTTCTGAGCATAGGGCAATCTGGTCTAATATGTCCAGCTCTCTTACATTCATAACAAGTAACTTCTCCATCTTTCTTATCTTTCCTATCCTTCTTCTTATACTTGGATTGAAAGTTTCTTTGTCCAGCTATCTTGTTCATCCTTCGAGCAAGATTGGCTAATTCATTTTCTGAAACTTCACTTTCACTAGATTCGGATTGGAAAATGACTTTCTTTGATTTGGATCTGGTTACTCTCTCAGGAGTCTTAGCTTTCATCTGATTAGAAGTTGTAGTAAAAGCAACAGTACCACTTACATTCTTCTTCTTGATGTTGTCAGCATCTCTCTTCATTCTAGTCTCATGTTGTAGAAGAGTTCCAAATAATTCATCAAGAGTAATTTGAGTAACCTTCCTGTTCTCATCTATAGCTGTTCTCTTGGATTCCCACTCATTGGGCATAATGTCAATTATCTTGTCCACAAGAGCTTCATCATCTAAACCATTCTCTCCCATAGACTGTAGACTGTTGACAATTGTCATAAATCTTTGTTGTACTTTACAGATAGGTTCTCCATAAGGAAAATTAAAGCCATGATATTCAGCTCTAAGCATAGCTCTCCTAGTCTCAATCACTTTAGAAGTCCCAAAATGAGTAACCTCTAACTTCTTCCATATACAATTAGCTGCTTCACAAGAAGAAATTTGGCTATATATATTTCTAGTCATTGAACATAATAAAGTGTTGCGTACCTTATAATTCAGTTGATATTCTTGCTTCTCCTGGTTAGTAAAGGTTCTGACTTCCTTGTCAGGAATTTTGTAATCACCAGTAAGCATGACAAAGTTATCTACTCCAGTATTGATAACGAATGTCTTCATACGATCTCTCCAGTATTCATAATCATTACCATCAAATATTGGTGGCCTTGTAGGATTCAAATTGTCTATCGAACCAACATTAATTCCTGCCATACTTGAAAATAACTTGGAAACAAACTTGTTAATAACAAAAAATTCGGAATCAAAAAGTTCGGAATAGAAAAAGTTCGGAATGGATAATCTGGAATGAAAAAGTTCGGAATTGAAAAATGAGCAAGAAAAACTTGAACGTGAGTACAAGTATTTCAGTAACCTTGGCTCTGATACCAAATGTAAGAATGGTATAGAGTAAGAGGTTTCCAACCTCTGATACCAATTGTAGGATCGAAATAGAATATGAGATGCTCAATATACAAGAGGGGGGTGAATTTTATACTTTAAAAATTCCTTTGGAACCTTTAAAGTTAGTTATGAATAACTAGAGTTTCCTTAAGAAAAGGAAAGAACTAAGTTTAACAAAGTTAAACTAAGTAAATTCACAACACCTCTAACACCGAACTGAACTTGGAAAGGGATTCCAAAAGTAGGTTCCGGAAATATGGTTCCGGAATTTGAAACTTAACAAAACTTACAATATAAGATTCTACCTTAAAGCGTATAGAATCTGAATGAATCAGAGTAAGTAAGGAAGTATAAGAATGTTATACTTTCCTTAAGATACAAATTACAGCGGAATAGAAACGAGTAGTAAAACTACTAGCAACAAGATAATAGTCTTTTAACCCAAAGAGAAGGGTATCCAACAACCTTGGATAAAGGTCCCTTGATTTATACTTTCAAGCAAGTCTGTCTTACCCACACCAGGGTAAGCCCTCGATACGAAGATCGGTGTCTCTGTCTTGCTATCCCCGCAAGCCCTCAACTTCAAGGTAGTTGGCAACCTCTGTCTTTCTCAGCAAGAAAGCCCTCGATCTTTAAGGTAGTCGGCACCTCTGTCTTCCTATCCCCGGAAGCCCTCGAATGTAATCACCAACATTCGGAGTCGCACGAAGCTCTGAGAGTTTATAAGAGACTCTCTCTCTAGAAATCACTTCAACAGCATGTATGCACAAAGTCCAAATGTTCATCCATTCGTTGGTGTGAGCTTTTTCAAATGAGCTCCTATTTATAGGTGAGGTCGGCTCCTTCTCCAACGGTCATATTTCCCTTAAAGTTCGGAGGGACCTGTACACGTGTCACTTAGACAACGGTTAGTTTATAACAAAATGGACGACATCGTTTTATAACAAAGTAAGTGTAACAGAAAGTACGACATCGTTTTAAACTCTAACATAAAGGTTCGGAATAGAAATTTCGGAGTGAAGGTTCGGAGTGAATAAATTCAGAGTGTATAAAACAATGATAATCAGATTCTGTTTAATAGGTGAATTCGGAATGAGAATTCGGAATAGGAATTCTTCATTAGAAATCGTAATGAGAATTTATCATCAGAATTCGTAATGAGATTTCATCATCAGAATTCGTAATGAGAATTCATCATCAGAATTCGTAATGAGAATTCATCATCAGAATTCGTAATGAGAATTCATCATCAGAATTCGTAATGAGAATTCATCATCAGAATTCGTAATAAGAATTCGGAATGAGATTTCTTCATTAGAATTCGTAATGGGAATTCTTCTTCAGAATTCGTAATGAGAATTCTTCTTCAGAATTCGTAATGAGAATTCGTAATGAGAATTCTTCATTAGAATTCGTAATGGGAATTCTTCATTAGAATTCGTATCCTGAATCTGGAATAGAACTTTAGTCAGAATTCATAACCGGAATTCGGAGTGAAACTTCCTTATAGTTCTTGTCCAGAATCCGAACCCTAAAACAGAATGCTTTTTATCAGTTTTAATGATTCCGAGAAAGTGAATCCGAATTTCATACTTAAGAAAAATATTAATGAAAATATGATAAGGATAATTTTTCTTATAAAAGCGATTTTCCTTAAGAAAGCATTTTTCCTTATAAAAGCGATTTTCCTTAAAGATAAGGTGTTTGTGATTTTCAAAACAAGAAGGAATGGAAAAGTCATAAGGAAAACCTTATTGACTCAACATAAACCTATGAAAATTAACTAAGAAAATATTAGTTAATGATCTACCGGAGCATAGATTTCATTAATCACTATTTTGTGATCCTTTTAAATTTGGAAAGCAACATAAATCATGTTTTGAATTATCCAGTGATGTCTCAATCACTCATGCATTACAGTTGGATCATATAAATATTTTTGGTCCAATAGAAATTGTAAGCATTGGAGGAAAATATTACGTATTTTCCTTAGTGGACAATTACACTAGATTTATATGGGTCTATTTTCTAGAAAATAAATATGATGCTTTTTGTTATTTTAAAATATTTAGAGCACAAGTAAAAAAATGAGAAATAATATCCTTTGTTAACTATTCATGTTGATCATGGAAGATAATTTCAAAATTCTGATTTCTAATCCTTTTGTAGTAGAAAAGGCATTACTCATAACATCTCATCAAC
Source organism: Viscum album (assembly GCA_963277665.1). Lineage (NCBI taxonomy): Eukaryota > Viridiplantae > Streptophyta > Magnoliopsida > Santalales > Viscaceae > Viscum > Viscum album. Next base: position 1,294,136,128 of record OY728119.1, read on the forward strand.
AAGAACACCTCAAAAGAATGGTGTTGTTGAAATAAGAAATAGAATTATTCAAGAGATAACAAGAACCATGTTGAGTTAGTATTCTGTAGCCAAAATATTATTTGGCTGAAGTTGTAACTATAGCTTGTTATACTATAAATCGAGTTTTGATTAGACATTTTCTTAACAATTTTCTTAATGAGATATGGAATGGTATAAAACCTAGACATTCATACTTTAAGGTTTTTGGTTATAAGGTATTAATTTGGAATACTAAATATAATCTTCAAAAAATCACTCTGAAATCTGATGAAGGTATTTTCTTAGTTCATTCCACAACTTCTAAGGAAAATAGAGTTCCTAATAAAAACCCTTATACTGTTGAAGAGACTGTACATGTCATATTTGGTGAAATTGATTCTTTTGTTTTTAAACAACCCCAACCTAAATCTTCGGATGTGTTTTCAAAAACTAATTATCAATATTTTATATAATATCCTTCTGAAAAAGAAAATTCCAAAGAAAATATTTCTAAAGTATTTACCCAAGAATATTCTCTACCCTATGTTTATGAACATGTTTTACAAAACCCAAATTAGGTGTTTTTAAAGAATCATCTCAGTGATAGTATCATTGGTGATGTGAATCAACACTTAATAAATAGAAGTTCTATAGGGAATGATGTTGAACATCTGGCATTCATTTCCCAATTAGAACAAAATAGAACAGATGAAGCATTAGGTGAGGATGAATGGATAAAATCTATGGAAGATGAACTAAATGAATTCCAAAGGAATAATGTCTGGGCCTTGGTTGAAAGACCTAAGGAAACTTGTGTAATTTGAGTAAAATGGGTCTTCAACAATAAGTGCATTTAAAATGGAATCATAGTAAGGAATAAAGCTAGATTACATGCTAAAGGCTATAATCAACAAGAAGGAATTGACTATGATGAAACCAATGATCTAGTAGCTAGACTTGAATCTATTCATTTCTTACTTTCCTTTGTAGAATTCTTCAATTTCAAACATTTTGAAATGGATGTGAAATGTGCTTTCTATAATGGTTATGTTCGATTGGATGTTTTTGTTGAACAACCTCCTAATTTTGAAGATAAAAAACATCCTGAACATGTTTAGAAACTTACCAAATATTTGTATGGACTTAAGAAAGACCCTTGAGCTTCGTATGATAGAACTACATGATTTTTGTTTCAAAATAACTATGAGAAGGAAAATGAAGATCCAACCCTTTTTATAAAAAAATATAAGAAAAATGTTTTTGTTGTTCATATTTATGTTTGTGGCATTATATTTTGTTCAACATAGCAATCTTTAACAGATTCCTTTGCAAATGTAATGAAATCTGAGTTTGAAATGAGTATGATGGGTGAGTTAACAATTTTCCATGGTTTTCAAATTTCTCAAAAACCATAAGGAATCTATGTATCCAAACATAATTATATTAAATACATTCTTAAAAATTATGGATATGATAACACTAATATTATTAATACTCCTATTGGTACCTCAAACACTCTTGATCTTGATGATGCTGGGAAACCAGTCGATCAAAAATCTTTTAGTGGTATGATAAAAAGTTTTATTTACATGACAAATACTCATCCAGACTTAATGTATTCATTATTCTTATGTGCAAGATATCAATACAATCTTAAGGAATCTCATATAAAGGCAGTGAAAAGAATTTTTATCTACTTAAAAAGGAACCATGGATTTAGAACTCTATTATATTTCTAGAAATGATTTTATTCTAATTTTTTTTGGATTCTAACATTGGGGGATGTATAATTGATAGATATATTACATTCAGAACAATTCATTTCTTAGGAGATTCATTATTTTCTTGTTCATGCAAGAAGCAACAATCAGTAGAAAATTCTACTACTGAATCTAAATATGTAGCTTCTTGATGTTGTTGTGCTCAAGTGTTGAGGATGCAACACACACTCATAGACTATGGTATGTGTTTTACCAAAACACAAATTTTGTGTGATAATACTAGTGGAATTGCCAAAATTAAAAACCCTGAACATCACTCTCGTTCAAAACACATAGATATTAGGCATCACTATTTTGGGCATCACACACATAAAGGAGATATCATTCTTCAATTTATCAGAACCCAAGATCAACTTGCTAATATTTTCTCAAAATCCTTACCCTCTAATAGATTTGAATACATTAAAAAGAAGATATGAATGATAACTATAAGGTAATCTTCCTTGTTAACTTTTTATTGAAACCAATCAACTTACAGTAATAAACTCTTTTCCATAAAGGGAGTACATTTGATTGTTAGTTTTTCAAAAATTTTAATAATGAAAATTTTCATAGTCATTATTTCAAAATTTTCTTAATGAAGGTTTTAGTTCTCAAAATTTACGTAATGTAGATTTTCATATGAAATTTTTTTTAATGGAGATCTATTTACTCAAAATTTTTCCTAATGAAGTTTATCTTTTCGTAATAAATTTTTTTAGAATCTAAAGATCTTGAAGAATATTTTTTTGCAATACGAATAATCTTCCTAGAAATCCAAAAGGTATGTTTTCTTTCTTATATTTTCATTGTCATCATTTACTTTTTTGTAATTATATTTGGTTTCAAAATTTTCCAGATTATCTTTTCCTTAAATTCAATCGTTTTTCTTAAAAAACTCAAAATAAAGGATACATGTTTTCCTTGCGGTAATCTTTTCAACTGTCAGATCTAATCTGATGTTTTCTCAACCATTGGACTGACTTTGGAATTTTAACCATCACATAAAACTCCTATATAAATGACCCTCAATGGTGATCCAACATCTTGTTTCATTTCATTACATGCTGAAGCTCTGTCCCCTTTCAAAATTCCATTCCTAATCTCTCAAATCTTTCTCAAATCCAAATGTATTGTGACGTTCTTTCTCAATAGATGTCAACTGTCAAGACGATTTTATAGTGGCATTTTTATAGAGAAATTTTGGTGCATCTGAATTTCTTTGACAAGTACGATTCCAATATATCCAAGAATATCAGGTTAAATGGATGGGTAAGCATTTTCATATCAAATAGAGGATCTCAAGATGTACTATATTGAGATCTGCATGTGGAATTTTATAAATCTGTGAGTATCTTCAAAGAAGAAGAGAGTAGCAAATTTTATTTCTAAATATATGGAAAAACTTATTCCCTTTAATAGACGAAGGCTGCTAGCTTGGTGGGGTTTTCTTATGAAGGGGAATCTGAATTCTGTTCCCAAAAATTGTCTGATGTACAATAATGTTTTTTCAAGGTAAAATCTATGGAGTGTCCTGGACATTCAGATGTCAAGACTCCAAAGATTTCTCATTTGTCAAAAAATAATTGGATCCTTGAATTATGGGTTCAATGATTCATCATTCATAGAAAAGGTGATAAGGACACCTTGAAGAAGAGCGAAAAGTACATCTTAGAATTTCTGGTGAATCCGAGGAAGATCAACTTGATGAAGCATATTTTCATTACAATTGATAATATTAATAATTGAAATATGAAGGCTCAAATTATCATGTACCCGACCATTCATTCAATGTTAATAGTTTGGTTCCTTGAGTCTCTTAAGATTCATTGCAGTTCGAAGATGAGGAATTTAAAAGTCATGTTAGTATGTGATGATACAATGAAGAGAATAAATATTGGTTTCTATAATGATTCCAGAGAATTATATGACATAGTAGGGGAGGAGGCTGAAGCTGTTCTGATGAAACGAGAAGTTCATGAACCATCGAAAAAAGGAGGAAAGAAGAGGAAGTTAAAATATGTAGTCGTTTAAGGGAAATCCCCCGAGGCTAAAGTAACACAATCCTCAACTCCAATTCCCATGAAATAAAAATACTATCCAAATGTGGTTTTAGACAAGTGAATGGATGTCAAGAAAAATTGGAATGATGGAGAGCCATATTTTGGCTTGGATCCTGCATAAGCTAAGGCTTTAAAAAAAAGAAAGCTGATGAGCTGGAGAAGCAAGCTAATGAAAAGAAGAAAAAGAAGAAGATTTCAGAGGCCAAAATTGTTCAATCCCTTTTAAGGGATACTAAGATAGAATTTGATAATATCGCTATACTGAAATCCTTATTGGTAGAGGCCTTACCTGAGACACCAAGGAAGAAATTTCTCACTCTGCAAAGGTATAAGAAAATATTAATGAAGAAAAGGATGTTTTGGAAGAAGTACATGAAGAATAATGCAGTGGTGACATAGAAGACATCATAAATAAAGTTGATGATTTTTATGAGAAGGAAAGTACATCCGATAAATTTTCAATTCGGACCTCTCACATCGGATCTTTAAATCTTTTTACTCCTGGGTTAGATGAAAAAGATGAAGATGAAGTGAATAAGCCCTCTAAGGAAGAAAATTATAATCATGATTTCATACATCTTGACGATACTGAGGCTAGAGCTGAGAAAGAGAAAATATATGAGGATAGAAATGTTCAGTTGTCTGACAGTGAACAAGCGTTTTCAGATAAGGAAGTTGTTCTGAAAACAGAAAAGGGTAAACCAGTGGTTGTTGATACACCCAATAAAGCGGTTGTGAAGAAGAAAGATGCTGGTAGAACATCAAAGAGGAATCTTGTTGAGCTAGAGAAAGATACCTCACCAAGTAATGTCTCGGATTGAGAACCATTTTCAATTGGACAAGATTTCATTTTCCAGTCTTTGATGAAGTTTTTTGGAACCATTCGGGTTTTCCCAAGCATAGAATCCATATGTCAGATACTTCAACACACACTAAATCAGAATGCAGATTCAGTGTCCATGGTGATGGATAAGTGTGTCAAGCTAGAGGCAGGTTTCAAATATTTCCTTATCAACTATGATGCCCAAAAAAGATCCTGCAAGATAATGGTTAGATGATCAACGAAGACAATTAAATATTTGAGAGAACTCGGTGAGTTTAATGATGGTGTCCAGGAGGCTTTTGAAATAGAAGATATTAATATTAAGGATCTCCTGACAAACATTGACGAAAATCTTACTATTGAGAATAATACTCATATTCAAGAGGTAAAGGATTTGAATGGAAAGATATATTCTGTTTCCCAAAGTCGGAAGAGGGAAAGAGATCATTAGATCGAGATTGAAAAGAAGCTAGTTAAGAAAGATGAGTTGTTAAAGGCTCAGGAAGAGGCTTTGAATTCTCAGGACGAAATGATCAAAGCTTTAGAGAAAAAAACAGGGGATCAGGATCAACTCCTAAATCAAGAAGAGTAAGACCATTTATAACTCAAAAAGATGAAAACCATAGTGAAAAAATTGATACCCAAAGAGAAGGAATGAAAATAGATCCAATCCGATCATTTTTTGTATTCTTTCCTTGTATAAATTCATCCTGTATTAATGAAATTTTTGGTTTCTCTTGTTTGTTTGTATGCTTTGTACTAATATTTTACATACCATAATTTCTTTTCCATTCCATAAAAATCATATTAAAAATCACAAAGTGGGAGAAATGGAAAAGAATACTAAGTAAAATAAACATATCAGTATGTAATGGGGAGTTTATCTAAGGGGGAGTTTTCATTACAGAGTTTTCCGTACTCAAGATAATGAAAAATCTAATTCTGGAAATATAGAATTCAATTCTTAGTGTTCCAAATCCTAAGGGGGAGTTATTCGTAATCATATTTTCCTATATGATAAGGGAGATAAGTTATGTTATCAAAGTATATAAAAATAAGTTCCAAGACCTTTTATTATTTTTCGTAATGATGTTTGGGTTTTCTAAAAAGGGTGATATTGTTGAGTCAACAAGGATTTCCTTATGAATTTTTCATTCCTTCATTTTTGGAAGATATTGTTGAGTCAATGAGGTCTCCTTATTCCTTTACCATTAAATTTTGTTTTGAATATCACAAACACATTATCTCAAGGGATATCTCATTTTAACATGTGTTTTACTTCTCTAAGGAATGTTTTTCTTTCCTAAGGAAAAATATTCTCACCATGTTTTTCATTGTTTATTATCTTGTCTAAGTGTAAAATTCAGTTTCATATCTAAATACCCAGAATAATATAATACTTTAATATAGAGAATTATTTTTTAAGGATATGAATTCTGACTCTGAGTTCTGTGAATTTAGACTCCGAACTTTTATGAGTTCTGACTCTAAGTTCCCTGAATTCAGAATCAGAACATTGTATGTTCTGACTCCGAATTATAATAAATTCAGACTCTGAAAATTTTATGTTCTGGCTCCGAATTCAAATGAATTCAGACTCTGAACTTTGTATGTTCTGACTCCGAATTCTCATGAACTCTGACTCAGAACATTGTATGTTCATATTTTAAATTATAATGAATTCTGACTCTGAACATTGTGAGTTCTGATTCTGAATTCTTGTGAATTCTGATTTTTAATTTCCTTGAAATTTTGACTCGAGAATTCTCTAGAGTTCAGGTTCAAAATTCCATAGAAATTAGAATCTGAATATTATTGTATTATAGACCCTGAATATGTTTTTGGTTAGACTCCGTACTTTTATTTTCTTACATTCCAAATATTTTATTTTGGTTATGTAACCATATATTTTCTTACACTTTTTTTTATAAAATGATGTTGTGATTTTAATTACTAACAAATTTTTGTTTGAGTGACACGTGCATAGGAAACCTTGAAATTGAAGGAAAAATATGACCATTGGAGGAGGGAGCTGACCATTGGAGTTGTGCCTATAAATAGGATCTCATTTGAACGAGCTCGAAACAAACAAACAGACTTACAGTTTTTACATCTTTGCTTTCATTATGTTTAAATTATTTCTAGAGAGAGGCTCTTATAAACTCTCTGTATTCATGAAGAAATTTTGAATGGATTGTTCAAACATTGCTTCGTGCAGATTTTGTTTGTGCTGAGGTACAATTTCATTGAAATCAGAGACTTCATGTTGTGAAGTCAGAGATGTCGGTTCCCTTACAAATAAAGGAATTGCAGGGATATCATGACAAATACCGATCTTCAGATTGAGGGCTTACTTGGGTTTGGGTAAGAAAAACTTTCCTGAATGTATAAATCATGGGACCTTTATCCAGGGTTGTTGGATACCTTTCTATTTGGGTTAAAAGTGTTACTACTTTTTGGCTTTAGTGTTCTAGTATTGTTTTTCTCTATATTTTTGGTTGTTACAGAATTTATACCTATGTTATACTAATGTAAACATGTACTCTGATTATATAGGATTCTATATGCTTTAAGGTAGAATCGTAATTGATGTGAAATTTTGATATTTTTCATTTACAAAATCACATTTTTGGAATCAATCAAGTTGTTAGAATTTAAGGGTGTTGTGAATTTTGTTTACGAAAAAATTCCTTAAGGATTTTTAAAGTATACAATTCACCCTCTATTGTATATTGAGTATCTGCATCATAGTTTGATACTACAATCTGTATAATACCTATAATACAATCGATCCATCAATGTATACTATGGATATGACTTGACTAGAATAAATGTAAATTAATAGTATGTTTCATATCCAAAGCACCCCTTACCACATTAATGGATGTTCGAAGAATGGACCTTGAATATGTAATAATCATTAAATGGATTAAATAAATTTTCGCATGATACATGGCCTAGTCATTGAAATGAAATGTAATACCTGGACCAAAGAGAATTATTAATTAATTATGACTTGATTAAATAGGCTGAATAGTATTTATCCTTGTCACAATAATGAAAGGGAAGGCTTTTACTAATGGTATCATGATATTTAAACTTATCACAATAATTAAATGAATGGATTGAACCAAATGAAATATTACATGACATCATAATTAAATAGGAATGGCCTGACTGGAGCTCACCATTGATTGTGATCCGGGAATTTCATGAGAACTCAGGAACCCCATTCTGATTCAAGGATATAGATTTATTAGTTTGAGAACCACCAAGATCTCAAACCTTATATATTATTGTTTTCCTGGTATTTCACCATAGGATCCCTCTATATTATTACAGGGTTTCTTGGATACACACCATATATCTAGAAATAATATGTAGGTTCCATAGTTATATCCCAAAGGTCCCTCTCTCTTCTTAGACCTGTATTACCTTGGACGATCACATTAGATTCGATAGGAACCTTATTATGTAATGCATTGTAATATTCTCCTTGGATTATTATCCTATCCTTAGATAGGCTACAATTACTTCTGTGTTGGGGACACTTGAGGTCTACATTTCTATGGTTATTAACTTGTAACATCATTATAATATATAATTATAGTTTCCTTTTTAATCACATGGAACCTTCACAATGGTTAACATGTGACTGATTTATATACTGGTAATAACAAATAAATTGACTGGCTACGTTTAGATTCCAGCAGATGTTTGAAGAAAAAACATGGGTATTTAGGTACATTGTACTGATTTACATTATATATGAAAGATTTCACACTATTAAAAAACCATTACATGAGCTTGATGATATAGACACTATTATTGGTGGCCCGCTATGATTTATCTCACATCCTCTCCAAGAACTTTTTGTATCAAGTGTATATTACATGGTTGAAGTTTTTGGCCAACGAAACTATACAGCTTCAAACACTTGATTTCTTGTTGATTAGTATGGATATTGATAATAGATTAATAAGATATTTCACAGGATGTTGGGGATAGCCTTTTATTTCATTTAAACATATGATGAACATGTTATGCCTACTTTCATGTATCCATGATTTCAATTTTTCTAGTGACATGAAATATCCTCAGTTGTTGAATGATATTACAGTTGTTCCAATTATTGTTACTATTGTCTCTATTTTCTTTTATGTCTTATTTATTATTATATTGATTCCACTATTATGTATGTTTACTTCCCTCCAATACACTACACTTTGGTAATGAGGGCATAGTCTCCCCACAGACACACTCTAGGTCCTTGCTGCAAGTTGGCAGCCTCTGGCGTTCAAGGAGATGCACTTGAGGCCATGTGGCCCACCAGGAAAGGGGCACATATTCAGTGGAATTTGGGTCTAGAATGTCACAAAGTGGAGTCAAAGATGGTTTATTTTCTTGATTTACAGTTTGGAGATGTTATATTGGAAATTAGGAACACATGGGACCTGGTCATAAGCCATGCTTGGGTGTCGTGAACCAATGATTGAGGTAAGAACCATGTTTAAAATATTCAAAAAAAATTATGAATTTGTCTATTACCTTTATTTTATTTAACCATTGGGTGAAAAACATATTGTGCAATGTTATTGAATTTTACTCTGATGGAGGATTTTATTTCATCCTTCTCTCGATGATATGAGGGCAAGGAGAATTGATAAATGCATCATATTTGACACCAATATTTCACATGTCATGCATATTGACATGCCATATTGGGGGATTTCACTAAATTTCATTTCATGATATGCCTTTGATTGCCGATTGATGCTTTGATATTTTTTATCTTATATTACACATGGTTATGAATGAGATATTTTCATTCTCAATTTTTGAGGTGTATGGGACCTCATGAGTCAGCATGGGTAATTTACCGATTCTATCCCTTAGGATATAAATAAATGTGTGTCATTTCACTTGATAATATATGGCCACTAATTCATCCAAAATTTCTATCCATTATAAAGTGAATCATGAAATTTGAGGTGAATTTGTTTTACATTCATATCCCACCATCTCATGTTTATAAAAGATAACGGAGTGAACCTAGTAATTAATTTAAAAATTAATGAAACTTATACATGAGAACATATCTATACCTGGACATCTAAGAAGGTGGTTAGGATAGTATACCTTGGGTAGTACAGTTTTAATGTTTAATTTTCGATTGAGATTATCTATTATTCTTAAGCTTGTTATGAGGAGTGTTCTTAGATATTGTAGACCAATGGTTCCACAAAATCCTCGTATCGTATTCCAGAAGGGTGGTGACGACCATGATTCGGATGTGGTGGGCCCGGAGCCGCCAGTCTTACCTCTATAAGTGCCACATAATCCATCATCAACCATACCTGATCTGGGCATCGATGGTCATGTTTGTGATTGTTTCTTATGCATGATTCATTATATGTATGGGGATCCATGATTTTCAACTATGATAGCTGATCTAACTCTTTAGTTCCAGTAGTAGTCTCATTCAACATTCTCAGGTGATGATAGTCCACTGGCTACTGATTCTTGTCTTCAATCCATCCTATTTATATTTTTTCATATGGAAACACCTTAATAAAAATGAGTCAATCTTGCTACAAACATTCTCTGGGACTTGACCAAATGTGTGTTGGTTGTGATTTCTATGGCCGGTCATCATCATGGAATGTTATGGGTTGATTTCTAGGCAACCCACTATGATTAGTTCTTTCCTCAAACACTGAGATCTAATATATCCAGAGAGTTCATGCATCTCAAGAAGGTTTCTATGTCAGTTATGGAGTATTCATCACGTTTCATTGAGTTTAGGTGCTTTTCACCACTTTTAGCTAGTGATGAGATTTCGTATACTAGATGTTATGAGAATGGGATCCAATATGACATCAATATGCAGGAGAATGTATTTCACCTTCCTAAAATTTCATCTATAGTAAATCAGGCTTTTACCATTGATTTTAACATAAGGGATGACAATGTATCAGGTATATAGGACTAGTGCCACATCAGGCTAGTAGTTCTTCCAGTGTCAGGAAGCGTTCCCTTGAGGATTCCCACTAGGGCAGTGAAAAACAGAGTACCCATTTTCAATATCTCTTTGGTGTTATTTTTTAGTGTGAATAAAAGGGAATTAAAATACAAATTATTATAGAGACACACTAGAGTGTCAGGCTTGTGGCCTTATGGGGAATTTTCAGCATTTCTGTAGGACCTTTCCACCAAATTCAAGTGGAAAATGATCAGCACCAGCTCCACCTTCATGAGAAGGTTCTTTTACACCACATTAGGTGGGGTGTTGAGATAGAATTGACAAGTCTGGACGAGTCAAAGTTCATGGCCATGGTAGCCATGCCCCTAGTCACCAGTAGTGCCAACAGTGTTGTTATGATCATAGTAGTCCATCTATTGCACTAGGCCATAGATCAGGTTAGTTGAATGCACAATAGATAATACCAATGGGTTAGGATGTGCGACCATCTATAGTTCATGGTACTATTATACTATCCCTTACTAAAGTATCTTCTTTTTTTGATACATGTGCTTCAAACTCTTTTATCTTTCTATCTAATATGGAAAGTCTCGGATTAGAGATACAACTTTACCATAGTGTAATGACCCATGATATATTTTTTAGGGTATGAACAGAGGGTATAAAACAGTGTTTTGACTTTCCCCTTGAGGTAGGAATTTACCAATTCTTATGGATCATCCTTCTTCTCAAGATTATGGGATTCTATGTCAAACTTAGGATGGACTGGTTGTTTCGCAATCATTCTTTTGTATACATTTATCACCAAAGGTAATACTTTACATCAATTGTGAGAAGAATTTATCTTCAAAAGGGTGAGTGGGATGTAAATGATAGTAGCGCTAGACCAGAGTATCATGGGATATGTGGAGTACAAAAAAATAAAAAACCTCTTCATAGAGGATCAGGGTTTGGGACAATCTATTTTTCCTCTAATTGTGGATCATTTCAAGGATGACGTTCCCAAAAATTGTTTTGACATACCTCCAGATAGAGAGGTAGAGTTTACTATTGATCTTATTCAAAGAGAATATCCAGTGTCCATTACCCTGTAAATGCTATAACAAATAGATCTTGAAGTTCTAAAATAATAGTTAGAGGACTTATAGGCTAAAGGATTTATATGGTCCAGTACATCCTCTTAGGGTTCACCCATTCTTTTTGCTAATATGATAGACCAAACAATACATCTATGTGTGGATTAAAGATGGTTGACCCATTTCACTATCAAGAAATAATACAAAAATCCTTGAATAGGAGATCTCTATGATAAGATTTGAGGAGAAATGGTCTTCTAAAAGATCGACCTATGATCACGTTCTCATCAGGTATGAGTTAGGCCATTAGAAATACCTTCTAAAGAATTCCATAATAGGTATGTTCTGTATGATTACCTTCTTATGCAATTAAATATTATTGACACACCCACCCTTTTCATGGCTTTGATGAATTGTTTGTTACACCCCTATTTTCACTCTTTTTTTCATAGTCATTGTGGACTACATTTGGGTTTAATCTCCCACTTATAGAGACATTGAAAAACATTTTGAGATTGATTTGTTTACAATTAGATGGCCTTAGATTTACGCCATTCTTGCTAAGTGCCAATTCTAGATTTACAAAGTTCACTTCATGGGTCATATTATCTCAGAATTAGGTGCATCTGTTGACCCAGAAAAGGGTAGTACTATAGTTGCCTATGATTATACCAATAATCAGTTCGATATACGAAGTTTTTTGGGACAGACAGGATAATACATGAATTTCATTCAATCATATCATGTCTTTAACAAAATTTTACCAGTCTTACAAATTAGGTTGAAAATTTAATGTTGTCAAAAGAATGTGACAATGCCTTTCAAGAGTGGAAAGAGTGGTTTGTATCGGTACCTATTCGGACTATTTACGAGCCATGAATAATTTATACCAACTTTAAGGAAGCATAAAATATCGGTCTTGTAGAAGTGATGATGTAGGATGAAAAATCCACTGCGTACATACTTCAGTAGGTGTGGCCTCATGACAGAAAATACATGATCCATAACATTGAGCAAGCATTTGTTGTGTACACCTTCTGTTGTTGGAGACATTATCTGTTGGGTGAGGGATTTGTGGTGTACAAAGACCACAAGCACGTAAAATATATATTTTGACATCATGACTTGATCTTCACATAGTGGAGATGTGTTGAATATCTATAGTCCATTGATTTTGAGCTTGCATATATTATTTTTAAGGGAAATTTATTTATAGATGCACTGATTCATAAAATTCAAAATAAGTACAAATGAGAATCTGGTGATGAATATTTGTTAATGGATATATTTTCTAATCTTCATCTAGAGTTTCATAAAAGTCATGAGAAGTCTGAGCTCTCATCGATGAAATTTACCTCTTCTCCCATTGATAAGGTTAAGAGTAGATATCTATAAAATCCTAAAGACTTTGTTCTCCATGATAGAATATCAAGAGATAATTGGAATTCCGATTATCCTTTGGGAAGAGAGAATATCGTTTGTCTATGTAGGCGTTTCTGGGATTCTATAGATATGAGAGAGAACATGATGAAAGTGTCCTAGGCATCTTAATGGGCAGTTCATCTAGGAATCTCAAAGATGTATCATGATTTGTGATGCCAGTATAAGTTTCCTAGTATGAAACATCAGATTGTTGGAAATATCAATAGTTGTCCCACCTTTTAGTAGGTGAAGGTGGAGCCCAAGAGACCTGAAGGCTTATTACAACTACTTCTTATCCTAGAATGGAAATTGGAAAATGTTTCCACATATATTATAGTTACATTACCTAGGTCACTGAGGGGTAGTGATGATGTCTGGGTAGTTTTTGATCAAATAATGAAATAATCCAAATTCATTCTTATTCAAGAGACATTATCAGTTGATTATTTGGAAATATTATATATCCGTGAGATCATACAACTACACGAGTTTCCTCGTACGATCATTATATATTGGGATTCTCGTTTCACATCACAGTTCATGAAGGTATTGTAAATTAATATGGGAACATATGTGATTCTATGAACATATTTTTACCCTTAGACTAAAGGACAATTAGAATGGATAATGCAGGTTATAGAGGATATACTATGAGCATGTGTCATTGATTTTGAGGGTTCAAGGTAGAAGTATATCCCTCTTATCGAGTTCTATGATAATAATAGCTTTTTATAAATGATTCTGATGGCTCATTTTGATTCCAAATATGGTAGGCTATTCTGTTCACCCCACTACTGGAGAGAGTTAGTTAAGGAATCCCTACTAGGTCCTTATATTATTTAGGATATTTCAGAGCTAGTTCAGAAAATCAGAAAGCGTATGACTACTGTTCAGTCTAGACATAAATATTATGTAGATAGATGATGAAATCCTCTTGTGTTGATGGTCAGGTATCATGTTTTATTTTGGGTATTTCCTAGTCTAGGAAATAGCCGATTATGAAAGAAGGAAAATTTGTCTCTTTTTATGTTGGGTATTTTTAAATTCTAGAGAGTGTTTGGTTGGTAGCCTAACGATTACTATAACCTTAGAGGAATTTTTCCATGCATGATGTATTTCTTGTTTCATAGCTTAGTTAGTATCATGTTGATCCATATCATACATTTTATCCTGAAGAAGTTGAGTAATATGCTGATTCTATATTTGAGGAGTATTTGGTACCCATCATTAAGCAGAGCATTAAGGATCTATGAGGCCAGTCTGTCCCTATAGTATGGGTGATACGGAATTATGACCATGTGCCTGAAGAGATTTGGGAGACGGAAGCTAATGTACATGACGAATGGATAGAGTTGTTTCAGACAGTGTTTACCCAACCTTGGAAGGAGAACTATGGGATGAGTTCTTTTAAGTGGAATGACTACAAGAACACGATTTTTCTCTTAAGTATAGATACATTAAATTTATGTCTAAATCTATAATTTGGTCTTAATATGGATGCTAATGAGTTAGAAAGGGACTTATGGGTGTTTGGGGAATGTTTGGATCATGTAAACCATTTTTTTGGGAAATGGCCATGTCGTGCGGTTAGTGCAAGGTTGGTGCACGGTTAGGAAAACTATGTAGAATTTAATTTCTGGACGGAACCACTTCACATGGTTGGTGTACAATGAGGAAGCCTTACCATGTATGTTCCCCTTATTCCTAGGTAACCATGCATGGATTTCACATGGATTTTCGAACCCTGTGATCAAACGATGCAAAAACTATTTTCTGTGGTAAATATACACATTTTCCCTTAATTATCTATTAACCCCCATTCCTCATAATACATTTTTAGCATTATTAACCTAAATATCTATCATTTTGGAGCCTATAAGAGATAGATGTTAGTAATTAAGAGATATCATTATTCTGGGATGTTATTGAGCTTCAGTTTGTCACATTGGATGTGCAACGGTACGTACTCGATTCCTCTTGAGCCATTCTCGTTCTCTATTTCTCCCAACCGAGTTATAATGGTATGATAATTTTTATCCTTATCTTATATCTACTCTAATATGATCCAAATCAAGGACCAATACTATAGGAGGAGGGTCATACAAGCCTATGGTTCGTGGTCTATAACTCATCCCTAATGATCATTGATTTTAGAATTATCTTGTGGGGCCCATAGATTTCATCAGGTACCATTTATAGAATTCATATGAAATTCATGTTATAATTAGAACCATATGGTTATTATCATTACATATATGTGATTAATTATTACTGGTTATACCGACAACTCCATCCATCCTATGTAGAATGTCGTTCCATAATTGTGTATATAGTATTTAAAATGTTTGATCCACCATTCAAGAGTGAATTGGATTTAGAATTATAAGGGTAAGAGTTCCTATATTAAATGAATTGTTTTTAAATATAATTACATAATAGAAAGTACCATCAACTCTTACCACATGACCTACCTATGGTACGTGCTTTGATTTGAAAATGAAACGTGAAATGTGAATTGCCATGTATACTAAGGATATGACCTTAACATATTCAATGTTAATTATTAGTATGTGGAATGTCTATAGAACCCCTTAACACATTAAAAGAAGGTATGGAAATGAACATTGAATATAAAAAATTCTTTAAATGGATTAAATTAATGGTTGAATTATACTTATCATAGTCACACTAATGAATGGAATGGAATAAACCAAATGGAATTATTGATTAATTATGACTTGATTAAAAGGTTACATGTTACCTGACCAAATTACACTAATCAAAGGCAAGGCATGAAAAAATGGTTTCATTCTAATTGATATTATATCAATAATTAAGGTAAAATCAGAAACCAAATTAAATATTACATTACTTCATTGTCAAATAGGAATGGCCTGAATCGAGCTCACCTTGGATTCTGATCGGGGAATGCAATGAGCACTCAGAAACCCCATAAAAATTCAAGGATACAACATACATATGTTGACACCCACCAAGATCCTGATACATTTCTATTAATGGAGTCCGGATATGACACCATATGATCACTTCATATTAATACAGGATGCCTCAGATACACTCCTCGGATCCACCATTGAGAAGTATGTGCCATTGTCACAACCAATAGTTCTATGTCATTACATAGCCCCGTCTTACCTTGTACAATCACCACAGATTAGGTAGGAACCTTATTGTCAAATTACTTATAATATGATCCATGGATAACATTCCAAATCATATTCATGCTATAGTTATTGTAGGTTTGGTGACCCTTTAGGTCTAATTTACCTTGGTTATTACCTTGGAACAACGTTATTAAATATCATTACATGCTTCCTTGTCATAAATTGGACCATCACCATGGTTAAAATGTTATTCATTTATAAAATAATAATAATATATTAATTTTCATGTTATGTTTAGACAACATCAAAGGACTGAAGTAGGTACTTGGGTATTTAGTTACATTATACTAATTTACGTTATATATGCATCCATTCACACTGTTACATTTTCATTACATAGTGCCGATTTTATAAACGCTATTGGTGGTGGACCAATAAGATTTATATCACAACCTCTCTAGGTACCGTTTGGTACCTATATTAGATAACATGGTTGTGGGGGATGAAAAAGGGAAGAATATAACTTCATTCACTTGATTTATTGTTGTTTAGTATGGAGATTGATAAAAAATGACCGAGTTGGAGCTAAATATGCTTGGGATCGTATTAGACATCATTTATACCTATGTGGAAAATGTTATTCTTTCTATCTTGTATCCATGATTTGAATTTTTCTAATGAAAAGAAATATCATCAGTTGTGGAATACTATTCTATGTCGTTACAGTCATGGGAAATGTTGTCTTTATTTTCTTTTGTACCTTATGATTACTGATATTACTTCTTCGATTTATTGGTTTTAACATCCAACCATTTTTATAAACAATGGAAAGGAGAGAATAGTCACCCCAAGGACACACCCTAGGCCCTTACTACATGTCGGCAGCCTTTGGCATTCATGGAGTTGTGCTTGAGTCCATGTGGCACATCGGGCTCAATGCACCAATTCAATTCCATCCAGGTCTAGGACATCACATCTTAGCCTAACACATCCACTCTCAATATATGTACAATATCACAAAGGGTTATATAATAGTTCGATAATATTACATTAATAGTGAATAATCAATGGTTGCAATGTAGTGGTCTAATAAGGAGTTATAAAGGATGTAACTATATAAGTTACCAATGACAATTTAAAAAAACAAACCATATAATGAAACCCGAATATAAATTAGAAGTAAATATACAAATATTATGTGATCCTTATTCACCAAGAATGATGCTGGATTATAAGATATATTTTAACCCCTCGTCATGATTAAAATCATGTAAATAATAAATTAATATAAAATTTCTTTATATTTAGTGTGGTAATCAAACATTAAAATAAACAAAACTAATAATATTCTCATATACATGGAAACTTATAATTTTTATTATATATATAAGTTACTTTGATGAACTTGAACAATACCATGCTCCAAAAACATCATATTTATTATCTACCATGAAAAAAACTATAAGAAAAAAAGAAAAATATGTCTTCAATACAATTTATACTATCCCTGGTCAAGTTCACCTCTGCCAAAACAAAAAAAGTTAGCTATAATCTTCAATTGTAGATTCATGTATGTAAGAATCAATTGATTATTGATGGTGGTTGATATAATTAGGTTGAGAAAATAAAAATTATTTTATGTAAAACCATCAAAGAATGCTGGATGAAATACTGAGGAAATAGTCATCATAAGGACAAAATAACAAGAGATAGAGAAAATAGATGAATTCAAGCCAATTTTATATATAAACACAATGATATATCAAAATAAACATTTTTTCAAGGAATATAAGTCCTATGTTTATTGGAAGAAGTTATATCCTAAATCAAATATTCATATGAAGAATTTTTCCGTAACAAAGGTGTTGATAGAGGTTTATTTTATGGAATGAAATATAGATTTTTTGATTCAATATCTAATCATATTATATAATTTTTTAATATCATTTTTGGTGTTATGAGTATAATAAATCGTATGATACCCTCTAAAATCCTATGATTATGTTCCATTCAATGACTTTTGTTTTCAATAAAGAGCCTTACTTTATAATATATCATTAATATAAGATATTTCTCACATTTTAATGAATCATTAGTTTAGTGTATTCATGATATAAACATTTGTTTACATGAAGCATTAACATATATGTAATGAATATATGAGTTAATAGATATATGCCACCCAATAGACCTAAATGAGAGCATGTACTACTAACATGGCATGTGTTAAATCTTTCTACTAGTATCAAGATGATTTCATATATCGCTATATTATATAATTATTCTTCTACCATTACGTGTGTTATATGGTAGCATATCAAGGGTTCGTATTGTATTCTGACCCTATGATCAATGATTCCATTTCAACCTAGGGATAATCCATAAAGAAGGGGGTCTTTAAACTAACTAAAACAGATATTAATTAAGAATATTCATATAATATGGTACTATAAGAATCATCGATGAATGGTACAATGTTTCCTCATTATATGTATTTTCATTGTTTCAGTTAACATGAATCTTATGTCTCGGTTTCTTGGCTCTCCAATAGTTATTTATATATTTATGAATTTATTAAGTATTACTGGTTTATATAAACCAATATATGGAATAGAAACATTGGAATGTTGTAAGATTCTAGAAATAATTTTTATAACTGTGAAACAGGATATAATTATTTATTATATAATGAATATTTCTAAATATTCTAGTTATTTTGAACAATAGTAGGCTATACTATAGATAATAGGGTATCCGAGAATTCAGTCATTTCATTTTATATATGATATCATGGTTACAAAATAATTCAAACACTATGGTTTTATTTATATATTAAATTTGGATATGGAATATCGTATATAGTGGTAGAACCAATATAGGTTTGAAATACAGGAGAATAATATCATATAAATAATATATTGGATGTCATATGTGAAGAAATATGAGGAACTAAGGGTATTAACAATATTCATGCTTTATATCGTAATTGATTATTAACACATCATAAGGGATTTATGTAAGGCCCCAACGTAGATGACCCATTCTTGGTAGATGTTACACAAGATGACTTGTACAACTCCCCACACGCAAGTGGATGTCGACTAGAGATGAGGGTGTAAAGGTGTAGTTGGGAGAAAATTCATTTGACAAACATATCCATGCACCATAATCATAATATCATAAAACAAACCTGGTTATCAAATAGAAGAATAAATAAATACATTTTAATAAAAAATATCACTCAAATCATACTTATAAATAATCTTGGATTCCAATATTAAAATCCAAAATTGAGTATACGATGTATAAAAATATAAATAAACACTACATAATCCTATGAATTCCATCATAATACTACTAAAAGTTCCATGCTCTATTGATTAGAAATAATCCCTGGGAACCTTCCCCTTACCTACATCCTGAATCAGGCATTCTTCATATATATCAAGATGCCTACGTAGAATGTGAGTAATAAATCATAGTATGATAGTACCATAGAATCCTTAATAGGTGTTCATTAGTATAACATGTGTATGTCATGATAATAAAAAATGAACCCGAATTAATAAACAATCATACATTATGTTTTTTATGCTAACAAAGTCACTATAAGAATGAACCATACATCATTGGATCAATATTGGAAAGAGAATCATAAAGGAATTACAAAGACACTATGATTTATCCACATGACTGGTAAAAATATCATTGTAGTAAAAAGAATTGATTCTCATTAGGTTGAAAAGCCATTATATTATACCTCTATCATGAGACTGGCTTCAATATTGTCAAACCCTATCTCAGTCATAGATCAGGCTGTAAGGTTTCCATATACAATCTTTTTCGTGGGTGAGTCATAAAGGCCATCATACCCAGAATGTTGATTAAATGAAAATTTCTTACCGGATATAATGATCCAACACTATGTTCAGGTCATTCATCAACATTTTTGGTCTTCATCTGTTCTCCCCCTCTAAAGGATAACTATATCATGATGGTCCACTAATTCTGTGTACAAAATAAATTCTTACAATATAATGGTATGTTTATATAAGAAGGTAGGTCATAAAAATTCTAAATAAATAATTACATCATGAGAATCAGTTGAACATACAGTTACATGCGATTATGGTCAATCATGGTATAATAAGCTTTGTGATTATACTCAGAGAATAAAACGTCATATATGGGTATCATGGACTACACACACACATGCGACCATAATTAGGAATGTAAGGAAAAAGATATATGAAAATAAGAATTATATAATGATGAAAATGTTATAGAATATATCCAAATGGTATGTGAAATACTACCTTTATCATGTTGATGGTAAACTGAAAACCATTGAGAATGGACACCAGATTCAAATAAGGTTCTAACCGGATTTATCCCACTCACCAAGAATACATAAAAACAATCTCAAATATAACACATCATGGTTATAAAATGATATTGAAAAATATTATCTGATAGTAGATATGTATTTACACCAATTTATTTATTGGGATCCAATAATGGTGCTAGATCTAGTATTAAATAAATCGATGGTTGTTAATTATCATGATCAATCACTGTTTTTGCAATGATCAGATAATTCATTATTAAATGATATATGAATATATAAATCTGGAATTATTATTTTAAACCTATGATTCATATCATGGGATGAAGGGTAGATCAAGAATAAATCTGATGAACATATCTTCATGGTTCACATTCCTTAATTCCAATCATCAACACACATGAGTCCACCAGAATTGATCTTGCAAGGAGGTGAATTCATACAATAATGGTTGTGTAGTCACTATGTTCATGAGGGATATAAATATGAAGAGGAACTAATTAAACATATCATTAATTACCAATAAATATTATTTCTATATAGCTATTTCATACACATATGGTTTGGTCACATGCTTAGACAAAGTGTGTGGCAATAGTATGAGACTTTTTCCCCTCATCAACACCCACACAATCTAGTCAAATGGTTTGTAAAATGATGCTCCAAACCATGATGTTGGAAAATAGAGAATTTCACATGGTTTTATTGGTGAGGATTAATGGTTTTGTAAAATGCATGCTTTAGCCATGTAGCACAATAGGTGCTACCACCACTAAGTGAATAGTTTCTTAGAAAATCAATATGGTTTGGATAAACCATTCTTAAACCGTAGACCTTCCAATGGGGTTTAAAACTCTCTTAACCAAAAAAAAACTATAACCCATCCTAATAATGTCATATTTGAAAAAAATGTATTAATGAAGAAATGATGTCATAATCAACTTGAAAAATCCCAGGATATTACAATCTAACACTTTAAAGATTTCTCATCCTTGAGAAGTGTCTCAGGGCATCTTATGTGAACAACTCGTGCCACTAATCCAGGATAACAGACTCTCTCTCCAAATATTATTTTGTGATCATTCCATGGAAATAAATTATATTTAAATTTGGAAGGGTCTTCATCATTAACACCTCATAAAAAATATCTAAAATTTTCTCTAGGATATCATTGTATAATGAGTCAAGATCATACTCAATATCCCCATATCAGATGATATTCATAATATAAAGAATGTATCTATAGATCCATGGTAAATTAAACACTGCATACATACCTTGGTAAACAAGGAGGATATTCTAGATAGTAATCCATAGTTCTGATATGATTAGAAACCCCGAACGGTCCACCAAATCATAGAGCTATAATTCCTTGATTATTAAAACCTCAATTCCCAATTCATGGAGACACCCACTTGAAAACTATATCACCGTCAAATAACAAATAATTTCATATCCTCTAGATATCTAATTATTTAACCTACCCTGATAAGTGTTTAATCACTTCATGATCATTTTCACTCTCTCAAAGGTATCCTATACCATTCTCATCCATACCATAGCATCCTCACTTTTATAATTCCATTATGGTAGTGAATGGTATGACATTACATAGAGAGCTTCAACATGTTACTTTTGAATATAATCCTAGATTATATATTTTTTCTCAAATTATACCAAGTCTAAGTGGTCCTCCCATGATCCACTAAAGTCTATTATGGGAGCCCACATTATAACCTCCAATATCGAGATCTATATCTCTAATTTTCCATCATACTATGGACAATTCACTGTAGTCAATATCTACTGAGAACCAAAATCGTTCTAAAACCCCAAAAAAAACTTAAATTTCATGTATCTTTTAGATAAATTTTCAAGGTATATCCATGTCGGTTTACTTTCTCTGATGTATTCATATATTTCTAATCTCATTTACTAAGGGAGTCTCACAAACTGATGAAAATTGAGAAACTGTCATTATCCAATCCATAATCATCAAAACAACCCGATGAATCCTTTGGTTTCATTTTAACCCCATCATCAATTACACTTTAATGTTGTACTACTTCGATAATGGCACTAGAAGTAACTGAATAAGACCACTAGTACACTAATACTCATCCTTTACTGTCCAGTTGTTAAGGAATCATGAAATAATACCAATCGTGTCCCTCTTCATACTAGGCCACTATAACTAACATTAGAAGTCATGGTGCATCTTCGAAAATCATGGATAAAATTTCCATTTTGGATCCTAAAATTCTCTCAATAACTCCACTGCAGAGGAGGGTAGAAAAAAAATAAAAAAATGTGTGTTCATCATCTCATCATCATCTATCAACCATCATGGAACTTATTTCCAGGCTTCCAAATATTCTCACATCACCACACATTCTGTATATGAGTTCTAGACAATATTCACCCAGTAAACTAATGAATATGTGATGAATAATGTTGCACCTGTCAAAAATCTATGACCCATATACCCCTACAAAATTTTTTCCCCCATAAAACCCATCATATGTCATTCATTATTTGTTTTCCTCTCACGAAGGTCTTTCAACTCTATCATTGTCCTGATAAGAGAATCTACAATGACATTTCATTTTCCAAGTTCATATGACATTTCAAATGAATATTTATAATTGTTTTTTACACAATATAACTTCATCAAATTTATGTCTCATTTAAAGATGATATATCAGATGTTCTTTTTATCCATGGAAATTAACCACTTGATAAAGATCTAAATCCTAATCATGGATTGGGTAGTTCCACTGAAATGGTCCCAACTAAAATGACCTACAATCAAAAACCAAATAAATTTATATTATCACCAATTCTATTAAAACACCTGAGGAAATACAATATATTATTTATGTTATCTCGTACTATATTAAAATTAAAATCGTATTTATAGTCAACCTCATTTCCAGCTCATGTAAAGCATCATAATAATGATATGTTCATCCAAAAATCACCACTAGTTTTTGGTCACTATAATATATGATTATAAGAGGAGGAATTCCTTAATTAATTACCAGTAATATTAATCTAACCAAATAAAAAAACTAACAAAATAACATCCTTATGGTTATTATAATTCATAACTACTTCAACAATCTCTATGTCCACGAAAACTCATATCCTAGAGATAACATGATAATGAAAATTTAACTCCTAGATATAGAAGTACCACTTATGAATCCTATCATAAATATGATGTTCTCAGAGTATACTAAACAGATTCTTATGCTGTTTGACATGTAACTCAGTTGTTTGGGAATATATAAAGATATCATCAATAAATGCCTTGAAAAATGAATTGAGATAATTTTGAAATATATTGTTCATGGGATCCATGAAAAATTCTTTCGAATTCATCAATCGAAATTTCATGATGAGGTACTCATGAAATAACAATTAACTATAAGTCCCCAACCTTAAACATTACTTAAACTTCAGTTATTTCAAGAATACACGTTGAGGATCTTTTCAGGTTTAGAGTTTTAGAGAATTAGTTCATAAAACATGCATTGCATTCCACATTTAAACAAAGTGGTTACATTAAATATAGTACTCATTTTTCCCATAAACGGAAACATATTTAAAATAAAACATGGATTATTTCTTGACACTTCATTGACATTATCATCAACATCATGTACCTTTCCCTAGACCTGTGAAAAAAAATTCAAAAACTTGGGATAAGGATAAAAAGCTAAGTAAGGGATATAAAAATATGGAAACGAAAAATGAGTACATGTATAAATAAAAACCAATGAAATCATACTTTACTCATAAAACATAAGCACTTTAACATACCTCATCAAATAATGAATAAAACATAGAAATCATAAGGCATTAAGGTAACTTGAGTCATTCATAACATTCTTACGTAGGGAGTAACCATCTTGGTTACGTTTGAAATACCCATCACAGTATTTTCCCTAAATCTCTTCGGATAAACCTTAATGTTTAACTCCTTCAAGTTACCCAATGCATTGGAGAACTATATTGGGATCACCCACCCTTATTTTATCATGGAACCAACCATCTTCATAAAAATTCCCAAGTTCCATAACATAATCATATCACATAAAACATGCATAAAGGAATCATAACATTAAAAGATTTCAATCACAATATATAAATACAACAAATTGATATAATAAAAACAATATGAAAACCATTTTCAATACCAAAATAATATAAAATTAAAACATGGGATTTATTTTTCTTTCAAAAAATGTTATGGCTTGTAGAGGAATCCTATACTCAAATAATGGTCACGTCGGCAGAGAAGTCATTGTCTCCACATACGTACGAAAAAAAACATTCTTTTGTAATTTACTAAACGCTTCTTATAAAAAAAGATTCCTTTTTAATAATCATAAATGTCAAAGGGGTTTATACACCGTATAATAGAATGTAGTGTATAAAACAAAATATGCTTCAATGAATGGAGATTGAGACGAAGTCCCATACCTCAGGTCCGACTTGACTCGATCATTCTTTAATGTCCTAAATAATAAACTTGAGTTAATTTCTATGTGCTTAAGAAACTTATTCAAGTTAATTATTCCTTTTATATCACTTATTATGATTTCATGCACACTATGTAATTATTTTCGTTAAAAATGGTCGTTTTGTCGATTATTTGTACTTGAGTCAAAAATGAACTCTTTATAATTACAAGTTGTTCATGTGGTAAAATATCCATTATATCAATAATTATATTCATGATGTAGATATCATATATATAATATATATCCAGTATATTTATGAATTTATAATATTACATAATCATTTAGAGGTAAGAAAAGAAATGCACCATTCATGGAGACAGTAAGCCGTACGTACGCATGAACGCTACATTCATTTCTATTTCTTACATAATGGAGTGAAATCATAATGATATAAAGGTATATAATAATTATAGTATAATATAATATATAATATCATTAAATTTATCCTTTATACATACCACATATGGTGTTAACGAATCAAATCACTTTGAGGGGGTGGTAGTCCGCACTTCCTAAAATGAAGATATCGTGTTTACCTGTAATGGAAACCATAAAGGTATGCAATAAATGCAAATTACAGAAGCTTGAGTAAAAAATATACATATTTTATATATATTATATATATATTGTCATGTTAATGTCCACATTTGAAGGTGTTATAAGAATATTGAACAATCATCATTTCGTGAGGCAGAAATTCACCATCCATGGAAACAGTATGCTCTTTACCCATTAAATGAAGGTGTGTGTAAGTTTAGATCGAATCATTCTTATAACGAAATCCTTGTATATTGAAGATACTTTTTTTTTACAAATGAAAAGAATAAAAAGATTTTAGGGGGTTGGAGAATCAAAATAAATCATAAGAACGCATGAGAAAACACTACCTTTAAAACAGGTAACTCTTTTTGATTTGAGCTCAAAGGATTACTTGGGAAGACTTCATCCCAATGTGAGGCTTATATGAGTAAGATAGGGATTTGGAGAGACAAAATTGGAAGGGGTTGGCCGATCCAAAGGCTTGAGTGGTGTGGGTAAGGTGGTAGAGGTGGGGGCATTTTATAAGAGGAGAGGAGGGGCACTCATTGAATGTTATAAAAGATACTTCGTTATAAAATGGTTTTCAGATAAAAAAGGTCCCACAATTATATATTTCTAGGATAAGGTGATAAGGGTTATAAATCCACCCATAAAATAGGGTTTTGACAAATGTAGGTCTTATATTTTACATTATATTTTCATTTTATTTAAATCGTTAAATAATGAGGTAATTGCTGCATCATCATGGTATCATAAATAATTTACATTATATAATGTCTAAAAATTATAAAACAAATATCATGATATAGGAAATAATTTTTTCTTTCTAATGAATATTTATAGTGAAAAATATGTCTTGTATAACCCCATTTAATAATTGTTTTAATAAAACAACTCATGTTTGTGACATTTTTACTTTATCATTAAATAAAAAGATATTAATGTCATTTTCCTTCCAAAGTGGCTCCATGGGGTCCCAATGTTGACCCATGTATTTTCATGGTTGGACATGAAACATCCTATAATGGTAGTACATGTGTCAAGTTCATTTCATATTATTAAAATATTATTCTTACCTTAAATTACACTAATTACCTCTAATCACAATTAAAAACTTAAAAGTTACTATTCACCAAAATATTATTTTAATCCCATTGAACCAAATTTTATTTTTTTATGACAACCATGTATGTCGGATTTTTGATATTCAAAAACATAGAGGTGGTAAATTTTCATTTAAACGAAAAATCATTTTTTTAAGTACCACTTAGTGGTATCACTATTCATCAAAAATTGATGTTTTTCAGAAAAATACCAAAACATCACCCTAAGCTATATTTGATATTCTAAATTAAAAAATGATGTATATTTCACAGAATTAAAAACATATAAGTTACATTAATTAATTAAATAATTAATTCCCACTGTCAGAACAAATTGCGTGTTTTTATGAAAAATTAAGTATCAAAATATTGACACTAGTTTAAATCCAATTTCAAAGTGAAGTTAATTCAAATGACCACTATTGGATTAAATGGTAAAAATATATTATAATTGAACATTAAAACAAATTCAAAAGATAATGTAATCATATAAATAAATTATATAAAAAAGAGGTTTTGAATTAAAATACAACATTTTTCACTATTCCTTAAAAAAATTAACTTTATCTGAAAAATACCAAAAATTTACCCAAAGTAAATTTCAATGTCCCAATCATAAAGAATAACTTTATTTCAACAAATAGAGCATATAAAATTGTCAAAATATTTATTTAAAAATGGTTATCCATCAAAAGGCAGTAAAATAATCTTTTAAACATATTAGTGTATTCCATTCTTAATATTGGATTTATTCTAATTTTATGCCTCTAAAACACTATCTAATTAATTAATAGACATAGATAAAAGTATCTATTATTCATTACTTACTTGGGATGTTACATCCTTCCCACCTTTTGAAAATTGCGTCCCCGCAATTTATTTACTTATCTTATAAGTGGGGGTATTTGGCCCTCATTGAATTTTCAGATTCCCATGTTGCCTCTTCAATCATGTGGTTTTTCCACAAAAACATTACCCGATTAATCACCTTATTCCGTAACACTTGATCCCTGTGGTCAAGAATCTGGACTGGTTGTTCCTCCTAATATAGGTTCTCTTCCAGATGAACTACCTCTATACCCAAAACATGAGATGGATCTGGAATGTACTTACTTAATATTGAATCATGAAAAACATTGTGTACCTGAGATAAACTCGGAGGTAAAGCCACTCGGTAAGCAACTCATCCAACTCTCTCCACAATTTTCTATGGTCAAATGAACCTTGGACTCATCTTTCCTTTCTTACCAAATCGCATCACACATTTCCATGGTGAGACTTTGAGAAAAAATATGACCACCTACCTCAAAAGATTGATCCTTCATCCGGTTATCCGCATAACTCTTCTGCCTGCTCTGAGTTGTTCTCATGTGTTTCTAAATCATCTGAACTTTTTTCTGCCATCTCTTCTACCAATTCCGGTCCCATTAGCTTCCTTTCAACCACTTCTTCCCAGAAAGCTGGTGTTCGAAATTGCTTCCCATATAACGCCTCAAACGGTGCCATCTGTATACTGGAATGAAAACTGTTATTATATGAAAATTCAACAAAAGAAAGAAGTTGGTCCAAACATCCCTGATAATCCCTCGAACAAGCATGTATCATATCCTCCAAAGTCTAAATCGTTCGTTCTGACTACCCATATGATTGAGGATGAAAAGCTGTACTAAAATTTAATTCAGTACCCAACAACTTATGAAGGCCTTTCCAAAAGATAGAAGTAAACTTGGGATCGTGGTCAGATACAATGGAGAGAGGAACTCCATGTAACCTGACTATCTCTTTAAGATACCAAAGGGAAAGTTGATCTAGGGAAAAATTACCTCGTATAACAAGGAAATGAGTAGATTTGGTCAAGTGATAAACAATAACCTAGATTGCATTATTACATCGGGGTGTCTTCGGCAATCCCACAACGAAGTCCATGGATATATTTTCCCATTTACACTCTGGCACTGGTAAAGGCTGAAGAATCCCATTTAGTAACTACCGCTCTGCTTTAACCTTCTGACAAGTCATACACTTCACAGTAAAATCAGCAATATCTATTTTCATTCCATCCCACTAGTAATACTCCCGCAGATCTATGTACATCTTAGTACTACCAGGATGAACTGAATATAGGGAACTATGAGCTTAATATAACAACTCTCTCTTCAAATATGAATCACAAGGCACACACAGTCTCTTCCCAAAGCTCAAAACACAATCATTATCAATTTTTAATTCATGAAACATCCCCTTCTGAACCAGATCTAACTTTTTCTGCAACTCACTGTCTTGCTCTATGCTTGCTTGATTCTGTCTGATAGAGAATATTTCACTGATACCTGAAACAAAACAGAAGGAAATCCTGCACCAACAACTTTTATGCCAATGTTCATCAAATCGTTAACCAAAGGATCATGTTCCAAACGCAACATTGTTAATGGATAATTACTTTTTCAACTCAAAGTGTATGCCGATTTATTTGCTTTTCCTGGATGGTAATGAATTGTACAATAATAATCCTTGATTAATTCTAGTCATCTCCTCTATCTCATGTTCAATTCTTTCTGAGTGAATATATACTTTAATCTTTTTTGATCGGTATATATTTCACACTTTACTCTATACAAATGATTCCTCCAAATTTTTAAAGCGAAAACAATAGCAGGTAATTCCAAATCATGTGTAGGATAATTTACCTCATGAGTTTTTAACTGTCGTGAAGCATAAACAATTACCTGATCATTCTGAACAAGGAAACAACCAAGATCCTTCAACAAAGCATCACTGTATATAACAAACTAACCATTACTGGAAGGAGGTGCCAAAACTGGAGCATTCACAAATCTTCTTTTCAACTCCTAAAAACAATCATCACATTCTTTTGTCCAGATAAACTTACCACCCTTCCAAGTTAGCTTAGTCATTGGACTAGATAACCATGAAAAATTATCAACAATCCTTTGGTAGTAACCTACCAAAACAATAAAACAATGGATCTCGGTTACATTTGTGGGTCTTGGCCATTCTTCAACAACTTTTGTTTTAGCAGGATCAACATTTATGCCATTTTTTGAAACAATGTTACCATGCAAAGAAAATTGTTGCAACCAAAACTCACACTTGCTGAATTTTCCTCATAATTTATTTGCTTTTATGTTTTGAAAAATAACCCTTAAATGTATTTCATGCTCCTCTTTACTTTTAGAAAACAAGAAAATATCATCAATAAACACAACTAACATTTTTCACCTGAGTCAACTGAGCCATCACTACCACAATCTGTTTATTTATGATTATAACCATATCAGGATACTGATTTCAAAAGGGCATTTCCCTCTGTATGGCTTCCCAGAAAATCTATTTTGTTTCCTATATGAAAAACCATTCTTAACACAGAAATATCATAGGCGAAGCAACATGGTAATCTTCAAAATCTATATCATTTCAATTTGACCATTAAAAAATATTTTTTGATAATCATTTAATAGAATCCTAACTCCTAATGTTATCTAAACCGACCTCTAATACCAACTATAAGGCCCTGTCCTTAAACATTACTTAATCATGAGTTATTTCATGAATAAGCATTGAGGATCTTTTCAGGTTTAGAGTTTTAGAGAATTAGATCATAAAATATGAATTACATTCCACATTTAAACAAAGTGGTTACATAAAATATATTACTCATTTTTTTCATCAACGGAAACATATTTAAAATAAAACATGGATTCTTTCTTAACACTTCATTGACACTATCATAAATATCATGTACCTTTCCCTTGACCTGTGAAAACATTTCAAAAACTTGGGATGAGCATAAAAATCTCAGTAAGGGATATAAATATATCGAAAGGAAACATGATTACATGTATAAATAAGAATCAATGAAATCATAATTTACTCATAAAACATAATAACATTAACATACCTCATCAAATCATGAATAAAACATAGAAATCATAAGGCATAAAGGTATCATGAGGCATTCATAACAGTCTTACGTATGGAGTAACCCTATTTGATACATTTGGAATACCCATCATAGTATATTCCCTAAATCTATTCAGAGAAACCTTAACGTTTAACTCCTTTGTGTTTACCAATGCATTGGAGAGCTATATCGGGCTCACCCGCCCTTAGTTTATCACAGAACCACCTGTCTTTATAACAATTCCCAAGAACCATAACATAATCATATCACATAAAACATGCATAATGGAAACATAACATTTCCACATTTCAATCACAAGATATCAATACAACACATTGATATAATAAAATCATTATGAAAACCATTTTCAATACCAAAATAAACGAATATTAAAACATGGGATTTATTTTTCATTCAAAAAATGTTAGGGCATATAGAGGAAGCCAAAACTCAAATAATGGTCACTATGGCAGAGAAGTCGTTGTCACCGCATATGTACGAAAAAAAACATTCCTTTTGTCATTTAGTAAACGCTTCGTATAAAAAATGATTCCTTTTGAATAAGCGTAAAAGTCAAAGGGGTTTATACACTGTATAAAATAAAGTTGTGTATAAAACAAAATATGCCTCAATCAATGGAGATTGAGATGAAGTCCCATACCTCAGGTCCGACTTGACTCGATCGTTATTTAATGTCCTAAATAATAAAGTTGAGTTAATTTCTACGTGCTTAAGAACCATTTTATAGTTCATTATTCCTTTTATATCACTTATTACCATTTCATTAACACTGTAATTATTTATGTTAATAATGGTCATTTTGTCGATCATTGGTACTTGAGTCAAAAATAAACTATTTATAATTACATGTTGTTCATGTGGTAAAATATCCATTATATCAAGAATTATATTCATGATGTAGATATCATATATATAATATATATCCAGTATATATACAAGCACTTATAATATTACATAATCATTTAGAGGTAATAAATGAAATGCACCGTTCATGGAGACGGTAAGCCGTACGTACGCATGAACGCTACATTCATTTATATTTCTTACTTAATGGAGTGAAATCATAATGATATAAAGGTATATAATAATTCCAGTATAATATCATATATAATATCATTATATTTATCATTTATACGTACCACATATGGTGTTAACGAATCAAATCACTTTGAGGGGGAGGTAGTCCGCACTTCCTAAAATGAAGATATCATGTTTACCCATAATGGAAACCATAAAGGCATGGAATAAATGATAAATACAGAAGCTCAAGTAAAACATAAACATATTATATATTATATATAACTATAGTGTCATCTTAATGGCCACCATTGACGGTGTTAGAAGAATATTGAACAATCATCGTTTCGTGAGGCAGAAATTCGCCATCCATAGAAACAGTATGCTCTTTAACCATTAGATGATGGTGTGTGTAAGAGTAGCTCTAATAATTCTTATAAAAACGTCCTAGTATATTTAAGATACTGGTTTTGTTACAAATGAAAATAATAAAATGAGTTTAGGGGGTTGGAGAATCAAAATAATACATAATAACACAAGAGAAAACACTATCTTTAAAACGGGTAACTCTTTTTCATTTGAGCTCAAAGGCTTCATTGGGATGACTTCTGCCCAAAGTGAGGCTTCTAGGAGTAATAGAGGGATGTGGAGAGACAAAATGGGAATGGTTTGGCCGAGCCAAAGGTTGTAGAGGTGTGGGTAAGGTGGTAGATGTGGGGGCCTTTTATAAGAGAAGAGGAGGGGCAGTCTTGGAAAGTTATAAAAGATACTTTGTTATAAAATGATTTTTGGATAAAAAAGGTCCCACAATTATAAATTTCGAGGATAAGGTGAGAAGGGTTCGAAATCCTCCAATCCAATATGTTTTTTACAAGTTTAGGTATGAGATTTTACATTATATTTTCATTTTATATAAATCGTTAAATAATGAGGTAATTGATGCATCATCATGGTGTCATAAATAATTTAATTAATTTAAAGTCTAAAAATAATAAAAAAAATATCATTATATAGGAAATATTTTTATCTTTCTAATGTATATTAATAGTCAAAAATATTACTTGTATTACCAAATTTAAAAATTGTTTTAGTAAAACAACTAATGCTTGTGACATTTTTACCCTTAACATTAAATAAAAAGATATTAATGTATTTTTCCATCCGAAGTGGCTCAATGGGGTCCCCAAGTTGACAAATGGATATTAATGGTCGGAAGTGAAACATTAAATAAGGGTAGGACATGTGTCATGTTCATTTGAATTTATTTAAACATTATTCTTACCTTAAATTACACTAATTACCTCTAATCGTGATTAAAAACATAAAAGTTACTATTCACAAAAAATTTATTTTAATCCCATTTAACCACATATTATTTCTTAATGACAACCATGTATGTTGGATTTTTGAAATTCAAAACACAGAGGTGGTAAATTTTCAATTAAAAGAAAAATCGGTTTTTTAAGTACCACTTAGTGGTTTCACTATTAATCAAAAATTGAAGTTTTTCAGAAAAATACCAAAACATCACCCTAATATATATTTGATATTCCGAATTAAAAAATGATTTCTATTTCAAAAAATTCAAAACATATAAGTTACATTAATTAATTTAATAATTAATTTCCACTGTCAGAACCAATAGCGTGTTTTTATGAAACAATAAGTATCAAAATATTGACACTGGTTTAAATCCAATTTCAATGTGATGTAAATTAAAATGACCACTATTGGATTAAATGGTAAAAATATATTCTAATTGAACTTTAAAACCGATTAAAATGATAATCTAATCATATAAATATATTAGAATAAAATGAGGTTTTGAATTAAAATACATCGTTTTTCATTATTCATTAAAAAATGAACATTATCCGAAAAATACCAAAAATTTACCCAAAGTAAATTTCAATGTACCTATCATAAAGAATATGTTTATTTCGACAAATAGAGATTATTAAATTGTCAAAATTTTTATTTAAAATTGGGTTTCCATCAAAAGGCAGTAAAATAATCTTTTAAAAATATTTGTGTATTTCATGCTTAGGATTGGATTTATTATCATTTTAAGCCTATAAGACAATATCTAATTAATTAATAGACATAGAAAAAAATATCTATTATTCATTACTTACTTGAGATGTTACATTAACTCATGAACATCATCTTATAAATATTATCCCCTTTGACATGCAATTAATGGTAGCCCAAATATAGGTCAATATTAGAGAACTATTGGTCTCCACATAATAGACCAATGTTTGAATATATCCTAGATGAATAATAACTATTATTCACCATCAAAAGAATATGGATATTTTAGTTCACATAATTCCATATACTAGAATCTACATTCTTGGAGAAAAATACATGAGTAGCCTAAATATATTTTCTCAGTGTAATTAAACCCTTCATCTCTAGGTACTAAATATGAATAAATTGTTCAATAAACTAGTTTTAAAACATAAAATAAAAAATAAATGAAAGGGTATGAACTCAAGGAATTTGAACTATATCAAAATATACATATTTTTGACGAGGAAGACATGGAATTTCATACTGAAAGGCATCATAGTATAGATAGAAAAGAAGAGGAAAGGAAGATGTTCCAATAACATGTCCCACTAAAAGAGTTAAGAATGGTAACTATGTCAATATTTTTCTAATATTTCTCAAATTTATTCCTACTCATCAATCATAAATATCCCACTAACGAATCATCAAAACCATATCATTCCTATGTGAAATAAAGGATTCTCACCTCTTATAATAATTGTATTGAGTGTGAAATATGGTTATCCAGTCCCTTCAATGGAAAAATAAAAGCTAGTAATCTTAAGGGTAATGAAACCACAAAAAATAAAATAGTCATAAACAACTACAGGACTACCTATAAATCTATAAGGATGAAAAAAATCTTTCCCAAGGGTGTATTGAGAGTAAGATACTCATAAGATAACTTAATTAGTTTATGAAGATAATAAATAACCTGAGAATATATAAAACAATGGGTATCACCTGTATTGAAAGAAGAAATATAAATTAAAAATATGATCAAGAATATACCATGAATATTTTATGGTTCCTCTCTATAGTTTGTAGGTACTTGGTCTATCAAATACACTCGTCCTTCCTCAGATCCATTACCTTGATCCTATAGTACAATACACAGATGGGTTAATGTCATATATGTTTCCTTATTTTAAGGTATTTTCACTTCCATTTTTAGCATATCTTTTCCCCTAGGTATCAACTCATATTTTGTAGAGTACGGGAGGTTTTGGGTGGCTAGAACTGGGTTCATGGTTTGGCCGCATGGATTACTAAACTATGCAGAGAAAACATAAACAGTGTCCAGGTCCAAAAAAAAATTTACTATCATTTTTAATTTTTTTAATTAAACCTAATGTTCCCCCTTCTTCCACCATTTAATTATTTCAGTCATAGAAAGCATCCAATATCCCTCAATCTCAATTGGAACCCAATTGTTAAGGGGTTTTTGGAGGGGAAACTTCAACATTCTTTAAGTAAGTGAGTCTCTCTTTGTTTTTCTTCCTTATCTCTATTGTTACATCCCAATTTCTTGATGTTTTAAAATTCTAGTAGCTAGTATTTCCTCCCTAGGGATTAATATTGAGTCTCATGGTTCAATATTCTCGATTTGTGTTTTTTATCACTCGATTGTGGTATGGTTGTTGTGCAGGTGAATTTTTGCAGAAAATTTCGGGGTTTATGACATTCAAGGTTGGTGGTTCCATTTGTAAACATTTTTTAATTAATATATCTTTCTTGATTATACTATTTATCATGTTTCACATATATTATGTGTGGTGTGAATTCCATATTTGGTAGAATTGATTTACTTTTTCATTTGAGTGTTTCATTTAAACATGGAATTGAGTGTTTTTCATGTGTATTCCATGTTTTTTCATTTAGGGTTATTTTATATTTCAGAAATTGATTTATTAAATGTTTATAATTGTTCCAATTCTAGTTTGGCATCTTATTTTTGGGATTGTGGACAAAAAATAGTATTTTTAAAATAATTTTGTGTGCAAAACCTTGTAACACCTCTTGAAGTTGTTTTATGAAATTTATATTGGGTTTAATGAATTACATTGAGGGTGACGAACATTTTGGGGGTACTATTTTGTGTGTGTATGATTTAAAAATAGATTTTTGAGGTGAAAATAGTATTTTATAACATGTTGAACTTGGATTAGAACAAATGGGCAACTATGAATCTAGGTGGGTGGACTAGGACTAGTATTCTAGTGATTCATAATGGTACATATCCCCGTTTCACTTAAAAATATTGAAGATGAAAACAATAACTAATAATTATGATTGATTATTGATAACTAGGTTATCAGTGTGTTCCCAACTATTGTCTCATTCATGAGAATATTTTTTGTTTTGGTTCCTATTTCACATTTCACTAGGATACGAGGTACCTATTTTCTTAATATGAGTAAGTGCCTATGGGTATTTCCCGTGGCTACTGCTCATTGGTTGTATTGTAAATACAATTCATATAAAATATGTTTGGTTGGTAATTTCATATGAATGTTTAATATCTTTAAAATTGTATATTCTTCAAAATTTCCCTCTTGAAAACATTTTTATAGAAATATTCAACAATTTAAAGTTGTTAATAGCATCTCCTGTTTATGAAAACCTACATGATTTTTGTCTTATAAGGTTTATACAATGGAATATTTTCTTCGGTGGAATCTTATTTTCCTTAAGTATCACAACCTACTTACACCTTTTGGTGTAATTAGATTTGGTAATGTTTGACACAGGTAAGGGAATGGTTCTTGGAGACGGCGGTTTGGGTTGTTGGCTTCCTTCCTTATTTTGGTGTTGTTGTGTTGTGGATATGGCATGATGGCAATGCCGAATTTCAATGTGGTGGTTCATGGGTTATAATTGTTACTCCATTTTGTTGGGGTCCCTTTCAAGGTTGGTTTAAAACTGTGTTATTCAATTATGAATATTTGTTATTAATTGTTTACTGTGAATTGTCAGATTCACTTTATTTACTATTGTTGGTTATTTTATGTCTATAAACTTGGGAAAATCTTTCCAGAACATTTGTTAATGATAACCATGAACTTTTTCCAGCTTTTGTGGATAGGGAATTCTTGTATGACTATTCTATGGACCAGGTCAGGTGCCGGTTGGATGGAGACCAGGCTTGTTTTGTGTAAAAATGGTATCAAAGGATGGTTTAGATCACTGGGTCATATTATTTTGGATGAGTCTATTTATAAATGATATTGGACTATTATGTCATATAGTTATATATGCGATTAAGGTGCATGGAGTTCACATCTTTTGATAGACCTTGAGTCAATATGGGATCTCATGATTTTTGATTTAATTATCTTCTATGTGGGATGTGTTTGATTCCGACTGCACGTGGACATTTGGTGGGGGTGAAGTAGTTATTTATTTCATTATTTAATGAGTAAGTTTTATTTATATTTTATTTTGTAGTTAATCTTTTCATAATTGGTGTACTAATGATTTCTCTTATTACTATTGCCTTTTGTAGCAAATGCCTAATCATAATGCTCTCATGAACCCATGGGAGGAATCTGAAGAGAGTTCTCCCTCACCTATTGATCAAAGGTTGGAATAATATATTGTCTGTGATGTCTAGGATTTGTATAAGGTAGTGTTTCCTACTCCAAATCCTTATAGAAAAGATAAGTCTGGTCTCAGATAGAATAAATCTTAGGAGTTTCTCAAGAAAAGCCTTTATCTTTTTAGGAAAATATAGTTTTGTAGGAAGTAGATGAGGGGGTCACGAAGATCGTGAGGATGTTTGAGTTTCAAGTCACACCTGGAGAGTTCAAGGTAAAATGTGCCTCATTTATCTAAGAGGGTCCCAGTCGCCAGTAGTGAGAATAATTACTTTTATATGGGAAGAATGAGTAGATGGGATGGAAGGATTTCAATACCTTCTTCAATGAGAATTATTGTCATGAGGCCCTTTCATATGCCCTATCCTGAGAGTTAATGGATCATTCCCACGTATATATTTTAGTGAAAAAATATACTAACTATTTTGATGAGATAGTGTGGAATGCACCCATGATTGTTTCTAATCAATCTATGAAAGAACTAAGGATTGATAAGGGACTGTGAATAGAAATTTTTTTTATGGAATTTTTTTTCAAACTAAGAACTTAACTGAGGAGTTAGAGCATGATTTCACGGATGAGATTTATTAGAAAAAAATGTCTGGGATTTCCAGACTTCTGTAGTCTATGGGTAGTGGAAACTACTCAGAGAAAATGTGGATGCTAGAAGAGAAAGGGAAATGAGAGGTGGTAGTTTAGGCCATCTATTCAAGAAGACTTCATCTGTAGCATCTAATGTAGGTTTTATGGTGTACCATTAGTGCGGAAGGAAGATCACATCCATCCTTCATGAACTTTTTATCTTATGCCTTGTTATTAATGTAAAATTATGGGTCTTGTAAAGAAATTTTGTAGAGTGACGTGCCCATACTAGAGTGGGGAAGTGTTGGTGGCTTCATGGGGAGTGTTAGCTCAGTCGAATCTTACAATGATAGTGGGATCTCAGTTTGGTGGCCATGGTGGAAGGACAAGATCATCTTCTGGGTAGAGCAAGTTTAGGACAAATCCATAGGTGAGTGGTCATTCTATGAATGAGAACAATAATATTCATAATGTGGACTAGACAAAAGTGGGATCAGATGCATGGCCTTCAACAGTTCGAGGTACCAATTTTATTGCATCTTATATTGAAACCATTATATTTGATACATGTGATTCTTTTTAATTTATATATTCCTTCCTTGGGAATATTTTGATCATTCCAAATGAGTTTTTGTCTTTTGAGATGGAGTAGGTGACGCCATTTGGTAAGGAGAAGGATAATTGTCTCTGGTGACCATTTTGTGCACTTTCCATGTAAGGATTGGATATGAAATGGGATCTCCTAGTATTCGATATGGGCCTTTTTGATATATTCCTCATTGTGGATTGACTATAGAACTTTCAAGAACATATCAATTTCTATATGCGGCTGGTGAATTTCATGGAACCTGATGGGAGTCCCCAGAGTTTTCATGGGAATGGGATCCTAGGTCGGGTCGTACGGGACCTCCACTCATGGAGTTGTGAAATAATTTCATTTTTTTATCATCACTAATTCATGAAGATGATGGTAGTGCTCAAAAGGATGGATTACCTCATATAGTAGAAGATTTTTTGGAGGTAATTGCAGATGATTTTTTCAGGCATTCTCTTAGAGCGGGACATGGAGTTCCCGATTGATTTTGTATAAGGAACACAACCAATATCTCCTCCCCCATGTATTATAACTACCAATGAGTTGAGGGAATTAAATATAAATTTGGATGATTTGGAATCCAAAAGTATTCATTCTTTTGAGAATCTCTCTTTGGGACGCTAATATCCTTCTTGAAAAGACGACCGACAGATCCCTCCGGTTGTGCATTGACTAGTAAATTCTAAATAAGGTTACCA
The DNA here is from genome assembly GCA_963277665.1 of Viscum album. NCBI lineage: Eukaryota > Viridiplantae > Streptophyta > Magnoliopsida > Santalales > Viscaceae > Viscum > Viscum album. Next base: position 1,294,175,383 of record OY728119.1, read on the forward strand.
TCAAGAAAAAATATCCATTTCCCCAAATTGATGAATTATTTAATCATATAAAGGGGTATTGTGGTTTTAATAAAATATATTTTTTTCTGGTTTCAACCATTTTAGGTTGAGAGAGGCAGATATCCAGAAAAAATATTCTCAAAGAATGTACGACAACATTGATAACCTAGTCATGCCTTTCACATTCAAAAATAATCTAGAAATATAATGGAACATATTAATACGGTGTTTCACCAATATCAATATTCCTCTTTTTTGGTATTCATGGATGAAATCCAAGTTTACTTGGGCTCTATGGAGGAGCATGGGCATTATCTAGGTATCATGTTAGGCACTATACGGGATCATCACCATTATGAAATGTTGACAAAATGCAATTTTTGAATCAAGGAAGTGAATTTTTTAGGTTATTTCATCTCAATAAAGGGATTTTTGGTGGACCCTGTTATGATTAGTGCAATAATGTCATGATAAAAACCGAAGAATGTGTTTTAGATCAAGAGTTTCCTTGGCCTGGCAGGTTTTTATAGGAAGTCTGTTCAAGATTTTACTCAGCTTTCTTCACTCATGATCAGGCTCACCCAAAAGGGGATAATTTTTAATGGGCCCCATAATATCATACATCATTTGAGGATTTGAATTTGTGGTTTACTTATTCTCCCATGTTGATATTTCCATAATCTGAAATGGGTTATGTGGTTTTCTTTGATGCTTTAGGTATAGATTTTGGGTGTGTTCTTATATAGGGTGATCAAGTGGATGTGTACGGATCTCTCCAACTATGAACCCATGAATGGAATTACCTGACCCATGACTTGGATTTAGTAGATGTGATAAATTCTTTGAAGACATTGTGTCATAACCTCTTAAGGAATATGTTTTTGGTCTACTCTAATCATAAGATCTTATCTAACATCTTCACACATAAATATCATAATCTGAGGTATTTTCATTGGATCATGTAATTTTAGGGGTTCATCTTCTATATCGTCTATACCCTATGAAAGGGTAATGTGGTGGCTGACACCTTTAACAGAAAAGTAACAGTGCAGGAATTGAGGAATTCCAATGATGAGTTGACTTTGATGGGGCTCTTTGCTTAGATGCACGTGGAGATGAATGAGCATTGTGGTGGCACATTCTTGGTGATCATTAAATTGAATCCCTCTATTTTAGTGTTTACTAAGTTGGAGAAGACCAATGATGACATATTTTATTGTTTGATTCATTTTATTCATGGTGGGGAGACGTCTTCTAATAGGTATTTTTCTCCCGAGGGCACCAGGTGCTTCAAGGGACGTTCAATAGTGATGTTGTCTCTAAGGAAGTTGGCGATGTAGGAGATCCACCAATTTCAGTGGTCCATTAATCATGAGCTACTATAACTTTTTATGAAGTTTGTATGATGTTCTAGTAGACATGATTGAGATGATACATAGATGATTTTTTGTCGAGATTCTATACATGTCAGCAGGTAAATGTAGATAATCAAAGGGCCTCTTGTTTTCTTCTTCCATTGACCTTTGCCTCCTAGAAGAGGGATAAAGTCATCATGCATCTCATTATTGGATTACCTCATAAACCTTAGGTTAGAATTTTATTTTGGTAGTGATTGACCGTATTACCAAATAATCCAACTTCATTATGATTAGAGATACAAGTAAAGTGGATGAGAAAAGATGATTGTATATTCCGAAGGTGGTAAGGATTTAGGGCGTGATGTCAGTAGTATTCTTTGATAAAGACCGCCATTTTAACTCTAACTTTTGGTAAGGCCTTGGGGTTGAAAATTATGATGATCATGACATACCATCCTCAAACGGATGGTCAGACAGAGCAGGGAAATCAGATTCTGGAGGGCATGCTTCCTGCAAGTGTTTTGTATTTTATAGGATCATAGGATTACCATTTAGTATTAGTAGAATTTTCTTATAATAACAGTTATAATATTATTTTTTAATTTCTCCTTTTGAGGTAGTCTATAGGAAGCCTTATTGTTCCCCCTATATTGGGATGAGGTAGGTGAGACCTCACTGTTGGGGACGAGCCTTGTGAAAGAGACAACTAAGAAGATCAGGTTGTTCAGACAAAGATTATTGAAATCTCAGAGTCCCCAAAAAAATTGTTTTAAATAGAGGAATTGATATCATGTGTTCACCATGGATGATTAGGTATTCTTGAATGTTTTCCCTTACATGGGCCATCATCATTTTTGAATGTTGGTAAAGATAACGCCGAGGTATGATCACTGTGTAGATTGGAAAGGTGGAATACCAGTTAGCTTTTCCATCACAATTAATATCTCTTCACAATTTATTCTATGTATCCTGGTTGAATAAGTACAAACTAGATCCATCCCACATGTTGAATAGGGAAGAGTTGGAAATAGATCTTGGTTTACGAGTTTTTGAATGGGAAGTGAGAATAGTAGATTCCCAAGATAAGATGCTTTAGGGAATGTCAGTTCCACTGGTCCGGGTCCATTTTGATAAATGGGAATGATGTGCATGATGCTTGGGAGAAGATTTTAGGGGATGAGCATGTGTACCCATTCATGTTTCCTGATCGAGGTTCAGGTTAACTTTCTGGGGCGGAAGGGTTTCATGGTGGAGAGAATTATCACATCCATGTACTTATTTTTTGGTATTTTCTATTCAATTTTTGGCCTCTCTTTTCCCACTTAATTCCACGTAGGATCCACCTATAATTTTGGATATAAAGGGAGGTTTTGGAGTTGCTAGAACTATGTGCATAGTTTGGCCGCATGGATTACTTAACATTGCAGACAAACCATGCATAGTGTCTAGGTAATAAAAAATGTGTTATTACCATTTTTTCCTTATGTAATTATACATAATGCACCCCTTTCTTCCCCAATTCATCCATTTCATCCATATAAGGCTTCCAAGATTCCTCATGCTCCATTGGAACCTATTTTTGAAAGGCTTTTATTGGGGAACCATCATGATTCTTCATGTAAGTGATTTTCTCTTTTTTTCTTCCATCTCTCTAGGTTTTCATCCCCCATTATTGATGTTCTAAAATTATATCAAAAAAGGTATAATCTATAGAGTTCAATATTGATTAACAATATTCATTATCACTCGCTAGTGGGGCAACTGTGTTCTGGGTGATGTTTCAGACAAATTTTTGGGGTTTTGACATTCATGGTTGGTGGATAAATGTGTAAACATTATTTTATAAATTTATATAGATTTATTTTATATTTTAGGATGTTTATCATATATTGTGTTTGGTTAAAAAAAAGTGTATCATTGACTAGTTTTTTAATTTTAAAGTTTCATTTTGACATGGAATTGTGTGTTATTCATGTTTATTCAATGTTTTATCATTTGGGGTTATTTTATGATTCATGAAATTGATTTATTAAATGATTTTAGGGATTATAATACTATTTTGGTATAGTATTGTATATTTTTTATCCTTAAAAGATGATTTATAAAGGTATTTTGTGTGCAATTCCTTGTAACACCTCTGGAAGTTGTTTTATAAAATTTTTATTAGGTTTAATGAATTACATTGTCGGTAAAGAACATGTTTTTGTACTTTTTTGTGTGTTAATGATTTATAAATAGAGTGTTTATGTGAAAATGGTATGTTATAACATGTGTAACTTGGTTTATCACAAATATCTAGGTGGGAAGACTAGGACTAGAATGCTAGTGATTTGGAAGTGGCATTGTTCTGGTTTCACTTAGAAAGATTGATGATGACAACAATAACTAAATGATGTTGAATGATTGGATTCCACTAGGTTATTTTTGGGTTCTATACATGTGTATTTTTCATGATAATGTAGTTCATTGTGGTTCTTATGACACATTTCACTGAGATACAATGTACCTAGTGTCCAATTATTAGGTAGTGCCAGGGGTTATTTCTTTTGACTATTCTCATTTGTTATATTGTAAATACCATTGAATAAGGTGTGTTTTGATGGTAATTTAATAATCATGTGTTATTTATTTTAAAATTGTTCATTAATCAATTTTTCCCTCATGAGAATTGTTTTTATTTAAAGTTGCACCCCTTTAAAATGGTGACTAGCATTTCCAGTTTCTTAAAAAATGCAATTTTTTTAATTATAAAGTTTATAGCATGGAATAATTTCTTGGGAGGAATCCAATTAGTCTTAGGATCACACCCTACATACTCCATTATGTGTTTTTATATTTGGTAATGTTTGAAATAGGTAATTGAAAGGTCTTTAAAGAGACGGCGATTCGAGTTGGTAGATTTTTTCCTTATTGTGGTGTTGTGGAGTTGGTTTTAATGTAATTCCCCCTTTTAATGTGTCTGTTCATGGTATAGACTTGACGATTATTTTTATTGTGTCCTATTTATTTTTGGTTATAAACTATGTAATTAAATTCTAAATTTTTGTTAAGACTTGTTTGTTGTGAATTTTCAGATTCTTCTGATTTATTATTACTAGTAGTTTTATGTTTCGAATCTTGATTAAATTAAAACCCGTATTTATGATACTTGAAAACTTGTGTGAGCCCTAGGGAATTGGGAATTCTCTTCAGGAATCTCCTATAACTGGTTCTGGATCTGGTTGGATGGGAACCCGACTTGGTTCGTGGCGGTCAATGTCATTCGAGTTCTCGAAAGCATCTTCTATTGACGTACGCTAGATCCTTGGGTCATAGATCATCTATATCTTTCAGACCTAGCGAAACCTAACAAAAAATATTTATATAAGAACTACTGGATATTCCCATCCTACGACACATATGACACACGATAAAAGGATTAAAAAACAATATACATTAATGTCTTACCTTCCGACATTTTAAGAACTATATAATTCCTCTTGAAGAGATTGATATATAAAAAATATACTAATAATTATTATCACTAATCCATTTCATGTCCACAATAATCATCTTATTAATTATATAATATACACTCAACAAAAATGTATAAGGTCTAGTTTTATGTGTAGTGAGAGATTGAAGAAGACAGACAACTCGATCCTTCTCCAGTCCCTTCTTAAATGTCATTTACAATGATAAGACGTATGGGTAGGTATTTTTATCAAAACTCATATCCTTCCATCTAATATTTGGGAATACAAAAATATTTTCTTCCTAGACTTTGGTAATTCTTTTTTAGAAAATATATTTTTGTGAAAAAGCATTTCAATGAAATTAACAAAGTACAGAAATAACATATTTTTCCCCTTATAATGATCCTTAAATTCATTGGCATTATAGATTTTGAATTTCACAAAATAATTCCCTAATATTTAGGTTATTTATGTCTTGTTAATAAATACCCTAAAATTTAACTTCTTGTCCTATGACTTGGCACCTTTTCCTAGTGGGTCCATGAAGTATTAACACTACTTTACTGACCCGTCAATCCTCCATTCTCTTGGCCAAGTTGAATATTACATATATTACGTATATCCATCCCAAGACACCCAATAGAACATCATTTACATGGAAGAATGGATGATTATAGATCTAGAAGTCATGAGAATAGAAAAACATGTTCCATTATACTCCTCCATCATGTATAGGAACATTTTGAAAAACAACATGATAGAGTGTCATTAGTGAATGATCTGCTATAGAAATTTCTCGTACATCCTCCTAAATAGCCAATATTCGACCTAGTGCATTCTATATATTGAGATAGTTTGGTAATATTCATTTAATTTTCTTTCCTAAAACTATAATCATAAATTTAGAGAACCCAAAATAATTATGAAAAAAACATAAGAAATTATGATGTATTCTTAATGGATTTATAAAGAAAAAAACCCTTGGATTCCTCCCACAAAACGAAGGTGTAGCCCACCTAGTAACTCTTAAGGATATATATACCTATGTTTTATTTGGAACGACACAAAAACAAATAACCACAACATGCTCAATTTCAACTATCTAGTTACACATTGAGATATCACAACAGCCACAATATAGATATATCACTCAATATGGAATCCATGTCAATCCCAAATAAATATCAAAATAATGGAATTAATTTAAATAACTATTACATTGCACACAACATGTATAAAAATTAAATGTGACACAATTTGCATGCTCAAGATGAATGTAGAAACACGAATCCTATAAAATTATAACAAAAAACTATCACTGATAACATGGAATTACATTAATCAGGATTTTGAAAAGAAAATGGAAACTCCCCGTCCTGAGTTCCACACATACTATCTTTTTTCTACCATGTTCCAGAATAGAGAAGAACAAAATAAGTTTTTTAATACCATTCCTATTCCATAACAATGATTATCTAGTCAGGGATGGAGTTCCATAAGACCACATGTATTCCTCCCTATATACAAGGTGTTATAGACTTTTGTTGATTATTTAAATGTGAAATAAGGATACAAGCCCCTCAATAAATATAGACAAACGGGATAAACCTAATAAGATAAAACCACCCACATTATCAAATGAATGACTAAATAAACATAATTTCAAAAAATTTCCACCCACGTAAAACATATAAATATTATAGGATCCCAAGATGGCAAGAAAAACTAGAATTTACAAAGTGTGAGAATATAAATAGGGAAACACTATTGAATAATCTAGAGTAGTCCTTGGTACCGCTTACTACTCCATCCTTTTTAACATATCACTCAAAAATAGGCCACTTAACCTTTACTAGATTTTGAATCATGATTTATACATGTGCATTGGGATTTTTATTCATTGTGTGAGTAATATAACTTAATATGAAACCATTAATTCATCCTTAATATGTGAACATAAGTATAATAGGTGAATTCCATAATAATAATTAATGAACAAGTATGATTAAATAATCAGACATCAAGAATTTTTGTGATATCCAACATACCAAAATCACTGAATGGACATGCATCAACTCAATGCTCAAAGGACGGTCATAAATGATGTAATAAAAGATCTATATTTATCCACAATTCTAGGGTAAATGTATATCGGTAGTGAAAATGCATAAAGTTTTATCGTGATACAAATTTGTTTCATCCCACTACCCACTTGGGTTTGGACTCAAGAATTTCAAGCCCCTTGCTTGTCATTGGTCCGGCCCCAATACTATCATATCATATGTATTCCCTTGGTCATAATATAAGGGAATTTTACCCCTAATGTGGCAATCATGGATCTAGACTTACGGGCTTCATAGACCTACCTTATTTTTAGGTCCATCGTCATTATAATTCCATGTCATGTGGACTCCCCTATAGGGGATAACCATGTCATAGAAATCCACCTATGCTGAGAACTAAAAGAAAAAACTCAAAAATAATATCATTTTCACATAATAGGGTATAATATAATTAACTAGAATATCACATGACATCATTAGAATCATTAACAATATAAAAATACACTTGATCAAGATCAAACATGTGATAACAAGATATGTTATTCTACTCATGAAAAAGAACATATATGGGTCCCATGGGATATACACACAAACCCATGAAATCACTATTAAAAATTAGTTAAATAAGGTAACCCAAAACAAGAATCATATAAAGTCAAAAAGGGTGTACAAGTGAAACCATTATAAAGAAACTTCCAACCATTCACTTGTTGATTGTAAAACATGAAACCATTGATAGATGATACCTGTGTCATACCATGTTCTAAATAGGTTGATCCCACTCACAAAAAATTATAGAAATATTCCCAAATCAAGCACAACAAGTTTATATAAGGATATTAAATAATATTCCAAGACTATGAGTAAGGGTCATCACAAACATACCATTAAATATCTACTAATGATGATAGATTTTTGATTGATGAAAATAATGTCTGTTAATTCTTAAGATGTGCCATATTTCTTTCAATGATCAAGATATCCATAATTATAAGGAATCTTAATCTATATTTTTTACAGTGGTATACCAGAACTATGATTTGTCTTAACAGAGGAAGGTAATATAGAGAAGAAACCCAATGAACTATTTTATTGGTTCACATAACTTATTTCATGATCAATAACTCGCATAGTTCTAAAAGAATCAAGGTTAAAGGGAGACAGTTTGTTACAGACTATTTTTCAGAGTCTCTAGGATTTATATTTATATCAATATAGAGAACAATGTGTACAATGGTGAATTAATAAATATTAAAATCTAATTTTAGATATAAATTTCTGGCACCCTTGGTTTGGTCACACTATTAACTAAACCATCCATGAATTGTGTTTCTGGACACTAGATCTTATGAAGATATTACTATAGTGAAGTTTTTATGGGTGATAACTTGTGTGACTTAACTGTGAACCATCGCATGTGATACTTTAAATTCGTAGGTCGATTCCTAGAGAATCATCATGGATTGTAAAAATCATGCTAAAACTGCACACCTTCAAAGAGGATTATAAACTATCTCAAACCAACCAGAAACCCATTTAACAATGCCCATAAAATTCAATGTTCCAAAAATAGGAATAAATGATGATATTAAATGTTAATTAAATTGAAAAATCCAGGGCTTTATAGTTTGCCATACCAAGAGGCCAATCATGGATTCTGATTTATAGGAACATTGTTATCAATTAAAAAATATTGTTGATAAATATAACCTATAATAAGTATCGTGACCTATTAATAAATGATTATGAATTTTATTAATAATGAAATAAGAAATATTTACATTTTATTTGAATTTCAATTATTAATTTAATGTTGTTATTTATAAAATCAATATAAAATATTAAAAAAATAAATAATGGAAATATTATTATATTTTTTAAAAGTTAATAAATTAATTATTTATAATATTATTTAAAAATAATAAATCATATATTTATGAAAAAATTATTAAATAAGTATTAAATTTATAATAATTGTTAATATTTACTTCTTTATTCATATTATAAAGATTTAATTTTAATTTGAGTATAAATTATAAACATCGAAAATAATTTTTGATATATAAAATTTTTATGAAACAAAAAACATTGATAAATATAAAACCGATTATATTTAATGTTATGAATTTTTTATAATTATTTACAATTGAATTTTAAAACTAAGGACCATATTTATGAATTAATTTAATCCATATGAAAATTGATTTTATCGTAGTGTACGTATTACTAAAAATAAGGTATTTATATTATTAAATTTATCTATATAATTTTATTAGTATATAAAATTATTTAATTTAATATAATATAATACATTTAAAATAATATTTATATAAATAAATGATGGTTTTTATGATATGATTAAATTCAAAAAGTTTATATTTATTTAATTCTAGAGTGTTCATAATGCAATTATAATTTCAATAGTTTTTATAATTATTTTAATCTATCATTTATTAATAATTAATTTATATATTGTATAAATTTATAAATTTCTATTTTTTTGTTTATCCACTTTTATTATTATTTATATATACAATCATTATTTTATGAATACGTATAAAATTTACATTAAATTTTCAAAATAGTTATTATTTTCACACAAGCATCTAATGAGTTTCATTCTATATATAATAATTAATTTAGTTTTCTTACATATTAACATATACTTATACAGGGTCATTAGATTGAATTAAGTAGCTATTTATTATTTATACACATTATATGTCAAAATAAAAATGGAATTTATGTCTCTATAGATTAATGTATACTTGGGTAGAGGGAATATGTGTCATAATACTCTTTCACCTGAAGAATTATGTCTTGTCTAGAAGAGTGGGGGTTTCTATTTGTCTTTCTAATAATAAAATTGAAGGTTTTGTTGCCTATATATGATTACACACCATTGAATTAAATATTGACATATAACTTATATTTGTGATGAATTTTTATATGTATAAATATAGTTATATATTTATTTGGTCGTGTATCATAATCTATGAGTTATATAAAGAGTAATACATCAATATAGTATGAAAATGTTTATTTTTTGAATGAAATATGATTCCAATATAAATAACATGAATCATACATACATTTAATTTAAATAACTCGAGAAATGATAGGGAGATTAAATCCACGTTAAAATTACTATGTGTTAGATCCATTACAAATAAAACACATGTCATGGAATCGATCATTCAATCAAGTAAGTTATTCCAGAACTAGGTGCCAATGGATCATGTTAGGTACAACATGGTGAAAATGGAAAACTATATGAGTTAGGTAACTAAATTCCACTATGATATTTTTGTTACACATAGTCTGGAATCCCAAATATTTTGTATACCATAGGAATAGAGTTCGGTTTATTTCTTTAATGGGTTTAAAAAAGTGGTGTATACTCTACTATCTAATGATCACATATTATATACATATCTTAATGAGATAGTTAATTAGTTAGAAGAATGGAAAAATATACCATTTAGTAGTCATCATATAGATCTTTCCCCATTAATATATTTGTAAAATTTTGAAGCATTTATTATTTCATTGAAGAAATCTATAATAAAATTCATTATTAAATTTAAATAAAACATGATACTCATATGAAAAATTCTTCATCTGTAGATAAATAACATCATTAAATTATAAAATAATGTTGATATCAAACCACGTTAAGGATGATATTATGGTAAAAAACTCATTATAATGGTATAAAAAATATAAGATGTAATTAAATAAGAGATAATATTCTACATATTTTATAAATACATTCCCATATAACCATCTATTTAAGGTTTACAACCAGTTATCTGGGATTCTTTTTATAATATTTGAATGATGAAATTATGTTTTTAATGGAATTCTATTTAAGATGAATAATTAAATGTTAACCTTTTATTATAAATTCAATATGAATGTGTATCATAATTGAATTAGAAAAACTAGATATTTCTATGAGAATTATTCTTGTAAAGGAATTCATTCTATTGAAATGACCATATACATTATGATAATTTAAATTAAATCAAGAAACATCCACCATATTCTTATGAAAGTATTAAAGAATTATGAACTGTGGAATGAATTTTCTATTTTTATGATATTTTGAATATATTCTTGTGTAAAAGATCAAAATTCAATGAAGAAATTTTTTTTGGGGATTATCTATGTTTCTTAAAATATATTGACACATTTATTGAATACTAAAGGTAATCTTGGAATCGAGAAATTTTTTTATATGATGTAATTTTTCTTATATAATTAAAATGGTTTATGAAACTACCAATAATATTTTTTTCATTTATTGCTATTATATAAATTTTTTTTTTCTTTCAAAATGTATATAATACAAAATTATTATTCAATAAATATTTTACGTATGAAAATGATGACAATTTCAGAAATTATTAATTAATATTATATTTTCTTTTCAAATGATAAAGGGAAGGGTTTCTATATTTTTTATCTGAATGAGATGTTATATTTTCAAGATTTTTTGGATGTATATATATAGACGATGTGTTTTTAAATTCCATTTGATTTGTGTGATGATAAAAATCATTTAATAAGAATGTATTGTTATAAATAATAAAACATGATAGACTCCACACATATGGTTTATGATTTTCAATACTACAAAACATGAGTATTTATTTAAAAACAATGAATACATTATATTATATGAAAATAATAGATTGTTAAATATTCAATTGTTTTAAGATAAAATAGTTAATTTCTATTTAATCAATGTATTGTGAAGAGAATATAGTATTTAGGTGGCTAGTGGGAGTATGTTTGGACATTAAGAATATCAAATTTATAAAAATAACTATTATTATTATTATAAAATAAAATAGTGAATTCATACATCCCAAATAATATAGATTATGTATGTTTCTTGAAATAAATTTCTCTTAAATTATATTATACATTAATATACACAATATGTCCATAGAAAAACCATCAAAACATTATTTCATTAAGGAAAATCTTTACATTAGCCAAAATATAATCCCATTAAAATTATAAATATTATAATTTTAGAAAATATAAAATTCGAAAAATAATTTGTGAAAATTTAGATCACATTGATCATCTAGAATCGTCTCTCCCACAAAAACAAATTACAGAAAAGAGGAAAAATATAAGTAAACAAAATAAAATTTTAGAAAATATAAATATATAAACATGAGATAAATTTATATGAATAATAAATTATGTAATAATGTGATATTTTTATGAGATAATGGGACCATTGGTAATCAAATGTGACTGTTATAATAGTAATATTATAGGTGGGAATATTAACATGACCATTAGAAATAGTAAAATGGCATTAGAATAGGTATTTGACCTAAAAATTAAAAAAATTAATATAAATAATTTTTTTGATGAATAATTTATGTAACATGAATCATTATAAATTCATAAAATAAATATATTTATGAAAAATTTAATTAAAATATTAGAATATTTTTAATAATATATATTTTAAGGTATTTCGTCAAAAATTATATCTTCAATATTAAATTCAAAGAAAATATTATAGAAAACTATAATAATAAAATTAATATAAATTTTTAAATCAACATGTTGAAATTTTCAATAGGATATATTTTTTAATTATATGAAATAGTATAATTTTCAGGTGAATAGTAAAAATACAGTTTTTTTATAACCAGTGTATTGTAAATTAAATAATTCATGATTCAATAATGACCTAATAATATCTAGAACATGATACTAGAAAAATAATAATTTATTTTCAGAAATGATTCATTAAAATAAAAGAAACATTTTTCAAGACATAAACATTACATTCTAATGTCTATACTCAAAACTATTCCTTTAAAAAATCTATTTTTTACACTATACATTCTAATATACAATAGAATTTGATTTATAGAAAGGTTTAATGTTCTAAATTCATTACATTATATTTAAATATTATCCATAATGTCATTAATATCACTACTCTATGTGTAACCTATGACATGTCCATCTATTTAATATTTTATTCTTAAAATACCCCTCTCATTAAGTATTAAAAGCCCCCCCCCCCTCCCCTAGGAAAATCTGTCATCCATCAATTACCAAAGCACAATATCTACCCAAACACTATATCATAAATCCTTAGAATCTATAGGTATGTGATGGATTAAACCAACTTCATTCATCAAGGATGTCCATTGTCGTATAAGAGAAGCAACACAAGGAAATTAGTAAGTATGTACCAACTCTTCTGTCACTTTCCTCTTATACTCTATTTTCTCAAACTTTGAAAAAAAATATTCTATGAATAACTATGAATTATGATAAAATTTTATTATTTAATCTAATATACTGTAAAAATAATTATATTTTTTATTAATTTATAATTATACCTTCTATCTTCTTCCTTGGACAATGTTTCCATTTACAACCGGTTAACCGCCAATGAGAATATTTCCAATTACATCCTTATCACCAACCTAATAGATGGTAATAATAAATATTTTATGAAATGTAAATTTATGTATTTATGTATCTTAGTATTCTATAATTTATTCTACTAATGTATAAATCATAGGGAAAAAATACCCAAAACGAAGGAAAAAATGAATGTTTTAAAGAAAACATGATATCAAAGTTATTCTCCATGAACAAAGAAAATTTTGAAATATAATCTAGTTATTTTAAGTGATAAATATTTATATAAATTAACATAATTCACTTTTTTTATATTATTTTATTAAACATACTCATATTATTCTAGATTCGTAAATGAGATGAAATAAATTTAGATTAATGGCATGGTGATTCTCAAACCTAAAATAATTTTTTTGTTATATTCAATTTGAAATATATATATGTGTGAATGTTACTAAAATACCAACATTTATCAATTATAAAAATTCCTTTTATTCTGGGGATGTAATTCTTATACCGTTCTAAAATATTTTATAAACCATTTACAATACTTTTGCTAAAGGAAATAATTTTACAAAGTATCTATTGAATCCTATTAAGTTTATCATTTTAGAAACGATAACAATATTTTAAGCCAATCTATGATATCGCTTATTCATTTTGGAATCATAATTTTAATTTCATGATGTATGTAATGGGAATATTTTAATAAACCCATTCTTTTCCATGGGTTATTTCATGAATACGATTATTATACATTCTAGATGGAATGCTTGATTATGAGAAATTATGATGGGATGGGTTGGTCTATAATTATATTTAACTCCAATGCATTGGGTAATGTGATGTATCTCATAGTATTATTTTATTTTTCATTACCATAATGCATTATTTTTTCAAAATTATGATGTTATGATTTATATATATATATATTATGCATGGACGTGAATCATTATTTCTTCACAACTAGGTGAGGTACTTGAAAACTTTGATATTATGTTTAAATTTTATATATATTCTACATTATGTGACTTTATCAGATGTTTCCCTCATAATTATGATGATTATCCTATGATTTTGATAGGATAATAATGATTATGTTCACCCATGAACTATTAAATCATATCCCTTATTCCTCTACTTATTGGGAATTTAGCCTAACCGTTTTATTGAGTCATATCCTTAGGTGAATATACGTAAAATTTATTTTTTGAGATATTTACAATGATAAAGAATTATAAATAAAAAAATATTTAAATTCAATTATGTACAGTTGATACATGTGCCTAAATTTCCCACGACACTAAACCTTGGGATCATGGATAGTATTAATATTTTTTGTTTTATCTTATAAATGATATAATAGGAATGGAAGAAAAATATGGGTCACAATATTTTGTAACAAAAAATGATTTAGTTAAATTTAGAATTAGGATTAGAACAAATTAGTGAAAATAGTACTGCAATTGTTTATATAGTAAACAATCATAGAATTTTTTTTAAAATGATAAGAATAGGGATCCAATAATATAATATTTTAGTGTTAATTAACAGAAATTTACAACTTATATATTCATGATTTTTTGATTTATTATTCTTCAATTATTTTTGAATTATAGAAAATGTTGGGAACCTAGAGAAACAAGGACAATAACCTATGTGAGTAACAATGTAATTACTGTATGAAAAATATTCCCAATGTGATTTGGGATGGATTTCAAAATATCATGGTGATTCTTATCCAATTCTATCTGGCTGTAAACAATAAACTAAACCATATAGTACATCCTTGATCATCTAAGAAGGAGAAACCGGATATGTAGTGCTTTTTGTGTCAGTGAACTCTATCTTTTTTTGGTTTGTCTGATCCATTTATTATAGAATAGCGAGACAACACAATAGAGATGACCTATTCTGCACTCTGATTTTCTATGAAAGAGAATGTGACTATGGATATTTATCAATTATTTAGAGAGAATAATTAATAACGGAAGTAAAAAATAATATGAAGCTAAATTATGAAATTTAATAGGGGAATATGGATGAATTAAAAATAAATATTTCATATCAAATATTTTCAGATAACTCTTCAAAATATTATAGAGACATCACTCATATAGTTGATGAAAAATGTGGTATAATAAAAAATGAATATCAAGGAAAACATTGTATGACTTAATACACAGTCCACGAGAGTCATTATAAGATTTTTTTTTAAAAAAATATATAAATTATTTAATGCTTAAAAACCAGACATACTAAAGCCTCTAGATATCTAAGACATTGGTAGTTATAAAGAAATAGTTTAACTTTATCACAAATTAGGGGTGTAGTTTAGTAAATGGAATTGTGGATTTGGGGATAAGAATATAATAATTGAGTCTCAAGATGGTGGGAAAAATTAAAACGGTAGATATAAGATCCAATAACCCACATGTCAAAATATTTTTGAGAAATATCATTGGAATTTCCTAAAATGGATGGGAAAATAACCTCACATCTGAGAGAGAGGTTCCACAGTCTCATGAATGTCAATGATACATGAAGAATCCATCCAACATGATTGGGGAAAGGTTGGCACCTCTTAATGCACTAATAATAGTTCAATTATTACTCTATTTGGATAATGCTCACTATGAAAACTAGTGCACTAAACCATGGGTCCTAGATGTTAATCAACATTAGTAAACAAAAAATACATAAAATAAAGGGAAATCATATTCTGTCACTGCTGCTAAATTGGAGTGTCAAAATTAAGAAATACAAGGTACCCTATATATTATGTCATGAAAAAAAATTATTTGATTTTGGTTTTATGCATTACGTTATATCATTTAATTTTCAGATAGGAGTAATCGATGCCTTGATATAGTGAATTTGAGAAACATGTAAACACCAGATATGGTGAAATCATTGTAAACCATGTGTTGGAATCTTATTATATTATCATATGTGGGAATAATCAATTATGTAATCTCATAATACTTATCTTTGTTGATTTTTACATTATTATGGGCATTGATGGGATCACGTTATACAGAGAACACATTTACAGTTGGGTAAAATAATTATCTTTCTATAATTGAAACCATATAATACTGTTATAAAAATATAGAGAAGATATTTAATATCCTTTTAAGATCCCCCAAGGGTTTGGGTTATAATACCCAATAAATAACCAGACTCGAACTAAATGGTTGACACATAGGAAATCATAAACCTAGATAAAATTCCAATTATTTGTTACGACATGTCCCTTTGGGCCCGTGTCGTGACTACCCCGAGATCTCCTTCTATAGGCCATGGGTTGGAGGCTAGAAATGGAAAGGCATATCCCTAAAATGGGAAGGCATTTCCTTTTTAACCTATACAGACACACAATCCTAGAGAACAACAAGAAGTAGCCACATAGACCAGAACACAAAAATGATGTAACCACAAAGTAACTGTTGTAGTGAAAAGTGTGTTGAAAGTATATAGGCCGGAGATACAAGCCCATCTATAATGTTCAAGTACAACTAACAGGTAAAAACACATCTGAAAATTAAAAAAAGGATTCTTTATCATCCTCCAAGGATCCTACCTTAAGGGTAGGTAAGGATCATCCCCACACCTGTCCACGTCAACCCGTCTCATATGTGTACTGCCTGGTCCGGACTCCCTTATGTCTCAGCCCAGCTACTCATCGTCTGCAAAAGACACAATAAGGTGCGAATGAATCTCGTGGAGGGGTGAGTATAAAAATATATAGAAGGGAACCCAAGAATCATGAAGGTCTCCTAATGTTCCACAATAGAAAGTCCTCAATCATAAATAAAGAACCAATCAACAACTATGCTTAGGTATATTCCCATATATATAACTATGTTATCAAGATATAATCATCTCATAAATGAGGGATGAATATCACAATGGTAACACCACAAATGTAAAAGTACAACAAATATATCATAAAAATGATATCACCAAGATGTTAAAATCACCACACAGGTATCACAACGAAGATAAAGGACTCAGCTCACACCAGGTATATTCTAGGGTAGTAATTGTAGCATCGTCAGTCAAAAACATCAAACACCTCAGCTGCTAGATAACACATCCTCTATCGTGTACAGTGGTAATGTCGCGTCACATAGAGGCACTTCCCACTAACCATGTACTGCTGAGTTACTCCTCCTGTCGTGTACCGTGGGTCTGATACATCACATATAGGTAATCCCCATCGTGGGTCTGCCACATCACACAGAGGTGCTCCCTATAGGTGGCCCTCATCGACCAATGTTTTTATCACCCAATGGAAGGAATACCCTCACTATTTCAGTGGTGGTATCATATTTTCAGTCCGAGTTATCGTCCGTGAGTTATATGCATTTGAAATATAAAAATAATTATTAAATTATTTTATTTATTGTTATTCCATTTTCAGGTTTTCTCACAGGTGCCCTGCGCCGACTATAATTATGTCGCACCTACGGTAAACCCACCATCTTGAAAACAATGGTGCCCTCAAATTTATAATCCAATAACCCATTTAAGAGTTATTCCAAGATTTCATAATTTTTTTTACATGCACTAATTAAAGAATTGCAGAACATCAATAGATCATTTTGGGGACTCCGGGCCTTAGAATCACAAACCATCAGAATTCATAGTCTCGATATAGCTATATATAATTAACAAAATTATAAAAGAAATTCCAGGACAATAAATTCTCCCCACCTTAGTTCATTACATCCTCAAATTCCAAAAAAAAACAAACAAATGAGGGTACTGAGAATTTATCTGAACCTCCTGATCTCATGTGCTCTCTTAGAGCTTCTCGTGCTACTATTATACATGCACCAGAGGTATCTATCTCCCATGAAGGAATCAATTCTATCGATCCTCAATATCCACAAGAACCTCTATAAACATCACCCCATCATAAAATTCTAGCTCTCCATGTCGATAACGTGTAGTTAATCATGAAAATATCTCCTTAGCTGCGACACATGGAAAATATTATGCACCCAATGCATCTGTGGGGAAAGGTATAGATGTTACGACACCACTAACACTCTGTTGAGAATCATGAATGGTTTGATGAGCCTTGGAGATAACATGCCACCCAAGAAAAATCACTGTAAACGTTGTTGAGGTGAGACCCATAGGAAGACAAGGACTCCCACCTAATATTTGCGTAAGACTTCGGCCAGCTCTGGGAAAAATTTTCACTTGATAACAAGTGAGGCATTGTGATGCAAACTCTTTCACTTCTTCCTTCATCCATGGCCATCAATACTAACATCGGATGTCTTGGTATATCTTAACCACTCCATGATGTAACATTAAAGGTGAAGTATGGATCTACCTCAAGACCTCCTCATGATGAATCTCTGGTACCATGGTACAACTTATGAAGAAGAATATGTGCTCCCCACATTCAATATTTTTTCAGGAGACCGTCCGGAGGATATCTGAGAACATTGGGCCTCGTAGTCAAAGTCTCATACTGTGACCCCCCAAATTTTTTGAATAATTTGGGGAGTGACAGTAATAGACTGGAGGTACGCTTCTCTATCATTATCCATGAAGGATATCTGCAGTGCAACTAGCTACTCAGATGCCTCACTCATCAATTGTAGACCAGATCTCATGTTGATTGTGTATGCTACCACATTACCTTTCCCAAGAGTATAGACTATCTCAATGTAAAAGTATTGGAGGAACTCTATCCATCATCGCTATCTCAATTTCAGGTCCTTTTGAAACCCCAGCAAACACTTCTTCATCCACAGGAAAGGCACCACCTTCTTTGTCGAACCTGACAACGGTGTTGCTACCCTAGAGAAGTCTACTTCAAAATTCTCTTAGTACCCAGAGAAACACTACTACAAAATGGCCTTTATTAGTGATCCAAAATGGATTTAATATCACTAAAAGAGAACTGTAAAGCTCAGTGCAAATATAGGGGATTCCCTTTTATCAGTATACTGAATAGTGCTGATAAATACCCATATTATCAGCGCTAAAAAATCACTGATAAAAGACCCCTTTATCAGCGCTTTTTTAGCGCTGATAAAAGTCAAAAAATAAAATAAAAAAAAAGATTCCTATAATTCCGGGAGAGCTTTTAACAGTGCTTGACACCCCCTTTATCAGTTCTAGAAGGTCTCCCATGCACTGCCATATCCACGCATCCTCACACACTCTCACCATTTGCTTCATTCGAAACTCGAATCCACGACCTCCCCCCTTTCACGGCTACCCCTTTACCACTAATCCACTTTGTTTTTTTTTCTATTTAATGACATATCAATTTATTTATATATATGTAGTTATATTTATTCTAATATTGATACAGATTCATATTAATATAAATATATTTATTCATATATTAGTATATATGTATTCCTTCATATATTAATATATATTTCTATATATATATATATATATATTTAGTTATAATTTTTATCCATAAATTTACTTTTATATTAATATATACTTATAAGATTAGTTTTAAATACATTTATGATATATGTTCTTTATGTGTGTTTATAATTAAATTAAAAAATACATATATACATATATACAACACACACACTCAAAAACATATAATATTTACGAATAAATACATATATGCATGAATTTGAAAATCCATAGAATGTTAAAATGCCATAACATATAATGTAAAAGCCCATTTCAACTCAACAACCAGTCAAATCAATGAAAATGAAACATTATTCAATATGATATGTGGTACAGGGCCAATGGACGTCTAGATCAGAAGTTATACCTGTTTGAATGTTAAGAAATCGGTGTATCCCGACTAAAAACTAAGTTTTGGAGGCCTTATAGGCCTTTCATGGCCACAAAAGACGAGATACAAGCTTTTCTCTGGTCACCAGCGGGTATAGCTCGTTGCAGGCTTTGATTTGATATGCGTTACAGCTCAAACAGACACCCAGATCAAAATTTATGTTCGTTTGAATGTTGAGTAACATTTTCAACTTATTTTCAATCTTTTATTAAATGTTTTGATTTTTTGTGTCTTCAAATTATTGTTAAAGGATTTTTAATCGATAATAATTAGAAAATTATTATTTAATAATAATTTTTTAGATATATTTAATCCATTTTTACAAATTTTTTATATACTTAATTTAATAGTATATTTATACATATCTAAATCATATTTACAAAAAAAAATATTATATTTATATCAATACTAATATACTTATATAACAATAATTTATATTTCATGATTTTTTTTTGATATATAAAATTTATCACCGGTAAGAAAAAGCACTGCTAAATCCCCCCTTTATCACGGCTACTTAAAATAGCGCTGATAAAGGGGCCCCCTTTATCAGTTCTAAAAAAAGCGCTGATAAAAGGGTTGTGCTTCCCTTGACAATTTTTGTAGTTGTGAAAGCAGATGTCACTCTCCCTTCGGGGAGGTAATCCCGGAATAATCTTTTGAAAAGATGTCCACACACTTTGTCACTATTGTTGGGACCTAAAAACACAACACTCCTGCTTTCACAAGGGTAAGGATGGCCGACTCAAGAGTGATCAGCTGCACCCCCCCTATGCATGAGTTTAGCCTGTGCTATCTGGGATTTTTTTCTCCTACCATGGAAAATCCCATTCCAATGATGTTGATAAACCACAATATGAGTACGAACTATTGATGTCCAGTTCATAACAAAACTAAGTTCATAGGGCCTCAATGTTGCCACCAAGATGTTCCAACTAAAACTCTCACCTCACGGTTCAGATCACACCTTCGGTGTAAGTGTGATTATCAAGTCTCCCATAAATGGTATCTCCATATGTAAGGGTCATGTCATCGGTTTAATCGGAAACTCGAGGTATTGGACAAGATTTGTGGAAGGAAGGGATGATTGGTACCTATATCTATTAATAAAGGATCAATTACTAGACACATACCATACCTAAAATTAATCCTAGAGCCATTGGGACACACGCCTTGACCACATAATGCTACTTCTTTCCCATATCCTCCAGCTTCATGATCATGGTTGGGACCCTAAATGGGGGTGATTGTAACATGTTGAAATATAAAACACCTCATTCTTCTCTCCTATCTCTACTTCAATGCCCAAAGCATTGTCGATTCATCTGTCCCTATAGCATCATCTTCCCGAAACATTTTACACACCCAATTCTCTGAAACTCATGTAAGTTTCTTGTTTTTACACTACTAACATATAGTGGTTGTATCCAATTAGCCAAAGAATAGTCAACCACAAAGGTTCTCACTAGAACCCAATCATAATAAGAAATACATAGGGAAATAGTGCAGACTGAGATGTCCTTAAACACACCATGATCGGATGTATGATCCATGAAGAACTAATCATATATTATTCATCGAGTATCATGAATGGTCGGTATGCCTTGATGAGTACTCAGCTACTAACATGTCATCATGCCGAAGCTGTAGAAGCTCAAGGGAGGACTCATCCCTTTTAACTTTACGGAATGAGACCCCTCTTATCTAAGGAAGGTATTTAATCTTGTCCATAGAAGAGTCACCTTTTCTCAAGATCATGTTAATATAAACCCAGTCATTGTTAGGCTGAGCCACATAGAAGGATCTCTAACAGGACCGCCATATGATCAAACGGTTTCCTGGATAAATAGAATCATGTCCACATCCTCAAGATAATCCTTATCTTCCTATGAATCAGGATCGCCTATGAATCTTAGGGATATATGATTTTCAAGCACGTGTAAGTCACTAAACCAATACTTTCCCTCTACTGGTACTGCTAGTTGTAACTACTAACCAACATGTAGATATATTATTAGCACACAACTCGAAGGTGCCATCTCGAGCAACGGTCCAAGTACGGAATCCTCATTACCCTACAGACCATCCTCATGGTCACATACTGGAAATAACCAATAGCTATGATCACTATCTACTAAACTGTTGTAACAACTAGGTGGAAAAATCTTGCCACCGCCTCCATCCAGTCCTCATCTGCCTTCAAATAAGTCTCACCTTGAAACCTTGAAGGCCTCTACTCCTGTAACTCTTGCAATGTTCTCAGTCAGCGTGCATTGTCCACCAGTGCAGCAGGTGGTAAATACTTCCCAACATGTGGTGGTTCTACACATACACCACTCGAAGGTTCCAACATGTTAAGAGAGACTTGCACCTAAGCCTCATCACACGGTGGGGTTTCATAGTGTACTCTCTTGGGAATCTTATTTGCCTATCTACGCGATGACATTCTGATAAGTAATATGTTCACCAGAGTCATTAAGTTATACATGGTGAGATTACTTAAATAAATAATGAGGTAAGATTTTAAAAAACATACAAAATCCGTGTTTTCATGCACTGAGTCAGAAATCCGAATTCAGGGACCTAGTGTATGAATATGTCGGCCACCACACCAACCCTGGATTCCAAAAACTGAAAATCACACTCATATAACATAACACTATTTCCATAGTAAAATTATCAGATTCCAATATCTTCTCTAAAACTGAATCATCTGGTATAACATTGTCACGATCCATGACTACTAAAAAACGGGTAAGGTGTGCACATTACTTTTATCAGAGCTAAAAAAATAACTGATAAAGGCCCCCTTTATCAGGACTATTTTTAGCGCTGATAAAGCCCCGCTATATCAACTTTTTTAGTGCTGATAAATTGGGGATTTATTAGTGCTTTTCCCAAGCACTGCCAAATGTTATGTTTCAAAAATAAAATTCATGAAAAATAATATTTTTTAATATAAGTATATTTATATTTATATAAATACAATATATATTTTTTAAATATGTTATAGATACATATAAATAGACTATTGCATTTAATATATAGGAAATTTATTGAAAATGGATTCACAATATTTTAAAAAATATTATTAATTAATAATTTTCAAATTATTACCGATTAAAAATCATTTAATAACAATTTTAGGACACAAAAAATCAAAACTATTAATAAATGATCTAAAATATGTTTAAAATGTCACTCAAACCTGAAACGGTCATAACTTTTGATCCGGGTGTCCCTTTGAGCACTACAAAATATCCAATTGAAGCATGCAATGAGATATATGTGCTAGTAAATGAGGCAAACCCTTTGTCACATTTTTCGAGCCCAAAAAAGGCCCAGAAGGCTTCTAAAACTGAGTGTTTAGTCAGGATACCACGATTTGTTAACATTCAAACAAGTATAACATCTGATATAGATGTTTATTAGTCCTGTACCACATATCATATCAAATATTGTTTCATATTCTTCAATTTGACTGGTTGTGGCAATAAAATGGGATTCTGGATTATATGTTATTGTCGTTTTAACATTCTATGGATTTTCAAATACACATATATATGAATTTATTCGTAAATGTATATGTGTCTGTGTCTGTGTATGTGTCTATGTGTGTGTTTGTGTGTTGTATATATGTATATATTTATATATTTATTTATTTACCTATAAAAACACATCAAAAATATATTTTTTCATAAATTTATTTAAAACTAATCTTATAAGTACATTATATGGCTTTTAAAATACACATATATATGTATATATTCATAAATATATATGCGTTTGTGTGTGTTTTTCACTATGTCTGTTTGTGTGTTGTATATATCTATGTACATACGTATGTATTTATTTATTTATAAACACGCAAAAAATATATTTTTTCATTAATGTCTTTAAAACTAATCTTATATGTATATATTAATATGCAAATAAATATACGTATAAAAAATTATAACTAAATATATATATATATATATATTAATATACGAATTAATATATATATATATTCTAATAAATGAATAAATATATTTATATTAATATAAATCTATATCAATATATGAATAAATATAACTATATATATATATATCATTAAATAGTGAACAAAACGTAATGTCTTAGTGGTAAAGGTGCAGCCGCGAAATTGGGGAAGTCCCGGGTTCGAGTTCGGGTGGAAGCGAAGGGGTTGCACGCGTATGAGGATACGTGGGAAGGGCAACATGCGGGAGACCTCCTAGGACATATAAAGGGGGTGTGAAGTGCTGATAAAAGCACTCCATGCATTATTTTTAAATTTTTTAATTTTTTTAAATTTTTTTGTCCATTATCTGCGCTTAAAACTGCGCAGATAAAGGCCCCTTTTATCAGTGCTAAAAAAAAGCGCTGATAAAAGGAACCCCCTATATGAGCACTGAGGTTTAGAATGTTTTTAGCACTGTTAAAGCCCTTATTTAGCGCTGATATAGGCTGTTTTTGTATTACTGCGTCCCTCGGGGCCCATGTCGTGACTACCCCAAGCATGCCTTCCATAGGTCAGGGGCTTGCGACTAGCACCGGAAATTCAGATGCCTAAAACGTGAAGGCATTTACTTTTTAACCTTTATAGACACATAATCCATAAGAAAAATAAGAAGAAACCACACAAACTAGAAGAATAAAAGACGTTACCACAATGTAATTGTTGTAGTAAAAAGAGTGTTCAATGTAAAGGGTCCAGAAATACAAGACCAACTATAATGTATAAGTACAACTAAAAGGTACAAATACAACTGAAACGTACAAAACAACTCATATATCATCCACTGAGGACCCTACCTGAAGGGTAGGTACTGACCGTCTCCACACCACTCCACGTCAGCCGATTTCCTCTGTGTACCACCTGGTCTTGGCTCCCCCAAGTTTCGGCCCACCTGCTCATCGTCTAGACAAGACACAATAATGTGTGGGTGATGGCTGTGAAAGGGTGAGTATGTCATTAGTCAATAGGGACCTGAAAAATCCTAATGTTCTCCCAGAGTTTGAAAGACCTCACTCAAAAAGAAATAAGCAGTCAACAAATCTATTTAGGTTTTTTCGCATACATATACCTATGTTATCAAAAAATACTCGTCTCATAAATAAGGGAAGAATATCAAAATGGTAACACATCGAATGTAAAAATACCACACATCTATCACCATGACGATATCACCATGAAGGTAAAAGGACCACACAAGTATCACCATGATGATAAAGGACACAGCCCACACATGGTATATTCTATGGTAGTAATAGTAGCATCTTCAGTCACAAATTTAGAACACCTCGGTTGCTGGAGAACACCTCCTCTTTCAATTACAATGGGCATGCCGCATCACAGAGAGGCGCTTCCCACTATTTGTTGACTACTGAGGTACTCCTCCTCTCGAGTACCATGGATCTTCCACATCAAATAGAGGCACTCCCCACTGTGGGTCTAGCATGTCACACAAAGGCACTCACCACTAGTCTATCAAGACACATAGAGCCAAAAATAAAAATTCCAGTCATCAAGGAGTCTTCAGGTCTCAACCAATCGTAGTGTTCCATACATAGTGAACTTGAGAGGACCAATCCTCAATCCATCAGTCACATTTCAACTGACATAGAGTTTCACAAAGAAGTAACCCATGATCTGTCACGTTATAAGGGTTCCAATACAGCAGACGGTACGTCAACTGGAAAGCCAGTCTGTAAGTTATTGGCCTTTTAGTATAATGGGCCTGGTTGGATTAAGGTATGATCCAGCCCATAAAAATCCAACATTATGCAATTATCTCGTGGAGTATCTCAAAAATACAACCTTGTTCTAAGGATCCCAATGCCGAAAAAAGATTGTCAAACGGACGTTCGGTTCTCATGATATGGCCGATTAAGTTTTTCTGGGCCTGGTTGGGCACGGGTCCGGTCCAACACGATCAGACCGACCAGGACCAACCCGGACTAGGCTAGGCCACATCGGGCTCAGCTGATCCTACAAAGGGGCAGCCCAAAAATGTGTCCCATAAGGGTGTCCAGACCCGCAACGGGTTGGCGCGCAAATGGGCGGACCAGCTTGCAAAGGGGCGGCCAACAAGGGTTAACATGGCCCATATAGGGCGCAGCCAGTGAGGGCGGTGTCCTGACCACAAATGGTGTGACCCACAAGGGGGTCTTTCCTAGCCTCCACCATGGAATGAGACCCCCCAGTTTTCCCGAATGGTCGAAGGGCGTTCAATTTTCTTGAAACGGTGGCCCCACATGGGCACTGCCCGATCGCTGCAGATCCCAACAGAGGTGTGGGTTCGACCTACTCCATTGTGGCTTCAACCACTGCCTCCGGCTCACAGGTGGTGCACGATGGCACACCTCCCTTCCCTTCCGTGGCAGACCGATGAGTGGACTGCATTCTCTGTCTGCCATGGATGACATGCCGGGGCCCCTTGCACACCGGCTGCGTGTGACAGGATGTTGCACCTCCTCAGTATCGAGACAGTGCTGGCCCCCTTATGACCATCGCGACTTTGTGTCATGGCCTCCCCTTGCAAAATGAATCGACGCTCTATTACCAACATAGCTGGTCGGTGTCACCGCACTGGTGGTATTCCATGGAAGCGCAAGGATTTAATGATAGAGGAGGGTTGGGGTAGGGTTCGTTAGGCACGAGACATCTTTATTATCTCATAGACATGTTGGAGTAAAGGGTATAATAAACAATTGAGTTAAACAACAATTAAAACCTTGCAAAGATACCCTACAACAACCTCCTATAAAAATGAATGAATCACGGATCAACCCGTTAGTTGGTCGGTCCGCATTCTTTGTATTGTTCAAGAACAAGGAAGAGGAAATCATTCAAAAAGAATAAATGAATAAACACCCTACCATGTAAACCCATTGGAGAATGTTTTTTTTGAAGGTGGGTCATGTAATCCATTCCTACAACAGGTTCCCAATGATTCCGCACATATATCTCCCTTTGGTTCTTGGTCTGTTGTCACCAGTCACCTCCCCCTGGGATTGGCTCCATCATCTAATGGACTGGCATCACATTTCTCCTTAAACACTTCATTTCATGGCGGAGATATGCCGATACCTCCCCCCAAGATCCATATATATAGTATATGGGGATGGTAAGTAGGGACATGGGGAATTAATGCGTTCTCATAAATTATGAACCTTCTAAATTCCTCAAAGACATTGTTGCTTAAGGTTGGTAGGTCAATCAATTTATTGTCTTGACACATCGCTGTCCCTACACACCTCTTTTCTATTGGAGGATATTAATGAAAATAAAATAATAAAAAAATTTCATTTCATTTATTTTAAAAAGTCACAAAACATAACTTTTCCTTTAGACCTACATCGCTCAAAGTAAAGTCTCTATTAATGGAATTCTAGTGCTGCAGAATCAATGGTGCCCAAAAAATTTTAATTCAAGTACCAGATAAATATTTATAAAATTCAGCTCGTGTGTTTATTGAACATACCCAAAATAAAGATCAATAAATTAGTAACATTCACCCTCGACCTACACCGGTCGAGGATAGGTTTTTATGAAGGAGAAAACACACCAACGAACTCAACCGCACAATCAGATTTTCAATTTGAGTTACCATTTAAAAGTTATAGATTTTAAAATAATATAATTTTTATTTAATTATTTTATTTATGGAAACAAATAACATTCACTGGTGGCTCGAACCAGCCAATATTAGTATCATCCTATGGAATGAATACCCTCACGAGTTCAGCAGTGGTCTCGTATTTTCAATCGGAGTTATAGTTCTTGAGTTATAAGAATTTTAAAAATAAAATAATTTTATTAATTATTTTATTTATGGTTATGCTATTTTCAGGTTTTCTCACAGGGGGCCTACGTCGATGAAAATTATGTAACGCCTTGGGTAAACCCGCCATCCTAAACACAATGGTGCCCTTAGATTTATGACCCAGTTAACCATTTAATATTTAATCAATTTTTTTTGGGAAAAATACTTTCTCAAGCTATTTAAATCTTAAAAAACATTGATGGGTCATTCTGGGAACTCCGGGCCTCAGAATCACATGCTGTCAGATTTTGCAGTCTTAAAATACTTCCATATAAATAAAAAAATTATACAAAAATTCTTCGACTTTACATAATTAAGGAATAAGTTGATGTGATTCATGTAGGTTTCCTCAAATATCTCCTAGATCATTATATATATTTATCAATAGAGATGTTCTCTAGATCCACTCACAACTCAAAATTTTCTAATAAGATAGATCACATAAAAATAGAGAATATAATGAAGTAGCAACATGAGAATTTGGAAGATGGGTTTGTATGCCATTATGCATAACCATAGGGTTCACTAGTAAACATTTTAATAAATATGTATTCATTAATGTGGCTATATATTGATTACCACGAGATAAACATGGTCAGCATTAAAGAACGTGTTCCCCTACCAAGAATTAATGACTTGTTCGACCAACTACCAAGAGCTTAGTACTTCCAACGGGTTGATATTTTTTCTGGATGATATCAGCTAAATGAGAAGAAGGAATACATTTTGGAGAATGATTTCCTTTGGTATGGACACTTTGAGCTCTTACAAATTTCTTTTGGAATTACTAATCCCCCAATAATATTCATATATTTCATGAATAGTGTATATAGATACTTCTTTGAGTTTTTGTTTGAATTTTTTGATGATATTATGATATTATCTAATTAAAATTAAGAACATTAAGAGTATTTAATGACAGTTATAAATATATTATGAGAGGATAAAATATATTCTATGTTCAGAAAATGTGTCTTTTTTTGTGTAATTTCACCTTTTAGGGCACATTGTTATAAAAGAGTGAATTTTTATAGACCCTTTAAGGAAACACGCATTGAAGGAACAACCTAAAACCACTACTACTAAATAAATCCATAGTTTTCATATCCTTCATGGTTACTAACAAGTTTTTTGTAACATCTATAATGATTTTCTAACTCGATAACTATGTTAACATGGAAGTGAGTAAATTATTTCAAGATTGAAGAATGTGGAGAATGATTTAAGGATCTCAAAATTATGATAATAACTACCCCTTTAATCACACCTCCTACTACTAGATAAGGTTTTGTGATACACATTGATGCATCAATGAGAGGCTTGGTTTATGTACTCATTAGGAATGATAATGCACTGGCCTACACCTCATGACAACTGACAATCCCTGAGAAGAACTCCTCGATGGATAATATAGAGTTACCTGTTGTGATATTAACTATAAATATTTTGTTTCACTATATCTATGATGATATGTGTGACATATATACTAATAAAATGAGTCTATTGTGTATATTCTCACATGAAGAGATCAAAATGAATAAAAAAAGATAGTTTGATATAATAAATAACTATGATTTTTCTATGCACTTCAATTCATAAAATCTGAATAATGTAGAAGATGATATTATTAAAAAATAATATGCTACTATATCATGTATAAGGATTGTTAAAGACCCCATCATCCAGGAAATTAAAATGATATATTTTGAAATTATAATGGTAGGGAAAAATTAAAACCTTTCTCAAATTTTTTCCCAATCACCAATCAAAGAGTATATCCTGAAAACACAATATGGTGATTTTCAACATAAATATAGGGTTAGTGTAGTAATGTAATGGAGGCTTCATGAATTCCATATTGATGATGATGTTGTTATTAAATTTAGAAAAAAAATATTTACCTTAATAAGATGAAATAAATATGTAAAAATTGGATGAGTCGCATAACTTATCTATCTCCATTCGTCTTGGTATCACAACAATGTTCTTTGATCAATGAGATCACTTCTGGTGGGACCACATTAAGAAAAGGTACCAATGGGTAAAAATCAAATTGATTTATATGATTGAAGATTATATAAAAGTTATTGAATCCCAAGAGGATAATGAAACCATTTCCCATCACCATTTGGAAATAGGAGAACGTCACTAGAGACTGTTTTCCTCTAGTCTACTGAAGGCATTGAAAGGAAAAAAAGTGATATGGGATGTGGTTAATCGAATCTCCTAGTCATAAAAATTCATTTCTCTTTTTATTGATTCCTCTCGGGAAAAAATTTCTAAGATAAATGTAATGAAATTTTTGAGGTTACATGGGGATCCACATTCAATCATCTATGATCATGACCTATGGTTCACATCTATATTATAGAGATATATTGAACATTATTTAAATACTGATCTAAATTTCAATACGGCTTATCACCCCAAACTAATATCCAATATAAAATGACAATTTATATTGTTACAAAAATGATGATATATAACTCAATATAATTTAATGGGATATGATATCATCATCACCCATTAGTTTAGTTCACATACAAAAATATCTTCCACTTGAGTATTTTAATGGTTTCATATAAATTTACGTATGTGAAGTGATTTAAAAATCCTACTTATTGGGATTAGGTTTGTGAAAAAATCAACATAGATTTTATCTTATGATATAAATAATGGACAAGGTTCATGACATCCAAAAACATATAAAATATACATAGAGTTTATAGACGAGTTATGCTGACAACCCATTAAGGGATCTGGAGTTTGATGATATAAACAAATTTTTATTTCAAATATCTCCATGGAAGAGAGTCATGTAATTTAGAAAGAAAGGGAATCTTATCCCTAGATTCCTTATACTCTTTGAGATCATTAATCACATTAGAGTAGTGGAATATAAGCTTGAACTTTCACCAAATATTTCTCATTTTTCATTAGGTGTTCCATGTGTCCCTATTGAGGAAGTATATACATGATCTATGAAATGTACTAAATTTAGAGGTGGTATAATTGGATAATGACATCTCATATAAGGATTAGTTTGTGAAAATCATGGACTGTTGAGAAAATGTCTTATGGAATCAAATAACACATCATATAAAAGTGTCATGGAGAAAGCCTATATATGAATAAGAAATGGGTAACTTTGGGAAAAAAATAAACAAAAGCACCCTCACTTATTATCTACTAATAATATGAGTTGAAATATTATAGGTAACATTTCCATGGGGTTGTATTTAAAAACCAATATTTTCTAAACGATGTTTATTTCTCGATGTAAATGTGTGTTATATTATATTATAGACAATTATAGGAATAAAAAACATAGAGATTCCAATAAAACATTATTTAAATAAATAAAATAATTACATTAGTTCCAAATTTAAAGCATTAAAATTTAAAATATTACAAGGGTAAATTTTAAAATAGAAAAACTACAATGGGTAAATGTGGATGAACCAGATCAGCTAGAATAATCCCTCCAATGAAAAAAATATTGAACTAAAACAATATATTATTAAAACCAAAAAAATTAAATATTGGAAATATAAAACATTGAAAGTAATTGGGGTATAAAATTAATGAATTAATTATATAGTATTTACTGGAGTTAATTTTACTACTGGAAATGATATGTGACTATCATGATAGTTACCAGAAAATTGTGAATAGTATCCTTACTATTAAAAATACACACCGTACTGCTAGAGTAGTAATTCAGCCTCATTATAAAGGAATTTTATATTCATATAATTTATCATTATAAATTTAATTATATAAAAATATTGTAATTACATAATGTAAATATAATGTTTACAAACTCACAAAAAATATAGGCACAATTTTAAAAACATTAATTTGATGGTATTTTGTAAGAAATTATAGTATTTATATTCAAATTTAAATAAAATTTTCCTGAAAATTATTTTAATAAAAATAATTACATTTTTAAACTCGTCATGCTGAAATTTTTTTATGGCTATAATTTGATTATATTTTGAAATAATATAATTTTTAGGTGAATAGTAAAAAAGTTTGTTCCAAACACGTGTATTTTAAAATACATCATTAATGATATAATAATAAACTATTAATTTATATATCATTATTTTTGACCAAAAATTATTAATTTTTTTAAATGAGTAATTAAAATATTATAAACATTTATCATATACATAAAAACTACTTTTCAAATTCTAAAGTCAAATTTATTCATTTAAAAAACAATTTTTCAATTTTGCTACTTTACATTTTGATATAATATTGAATTAAATTTATATATAGGTATACTTCCCTAAAAATATTGTATTTTTAGTATTTATTATCTATAATTTTATTCATAACACCATTATAATGATTAGCATTGATATAATATTTTATTTGATAATTTATTTTTAAAATACCCCTCCCCTTCTGTATAAACTACCCTCCTCCCTCAAGATGTAAAACCAATCCACTCTCACATATCGAACCCCAATATAAGACCAAATTGTATCTATTAACACTTTAGTAAAATTAGAGATGTTTTGGATATAATAATCTTCATTCATCAAGGATTTATAGTGTTGTATAAGAGATAAAACATTGAGAAAAGTGAATGATATTTTATCAACTGTTCTCTCATTTTCAACCTCCATTCTTTAATTCACAAAATATTTCAAAAAAATTGTTAGAAAAGGTGTTAATTTTTTAATAATTATATTAATGATCTTGACCTACTATAAATAATTACATTTCTATATTCATATATATTATTACTTTTCTTCTTCTTCAGTGGACAACATCCTCGTCAATGCCTAGTTAACAAACATGGATGATGTTTCCAAATCATTCCATATCACTACCATAATGATCAGTAATAGTAAATTATTTATAATATATAAAAGTATGAATATATATATATATATATATTTTATGAATAAATAATGAATTCTACTTATGTAAAAATTAACTTGAACAAAAATATCAAAATCAATGCAAAATGTGAAATGTTCTGGGAAACAGGATATCAAAATGCATAAAATTTAAGAAATAAAATTATTTAAAATCTTCCAATTCTATTAATTGATATATAATTACATTAATTACTAAAATTTACTTTGGGATCAATGTTTTAATATTCATATTTTTATTATTCATTAGGCTTAAATTCTACAAAATGTAGTTGGATTTAAGGTAAGACGATTCTCAAAATGAAAGTCATTCAATTGGGTTGTCAAAAATTTTATATTTATTTCATTATTAATGTTCCTATATTACCCAGGATATTCCTTTACATATTATTTTTCATTTATTTTTGGAATATACATGTTTCTACACTACCAAATTTTTGTCTCATCCATTTAATATGATTCTTCCAAAAGACATCGATTTCAAAGTTATCTCTTGAATTCGCTTGAGTTGATTCTACATTCAATGTAAAATATAATATTTTATGGAAAATTATGATATCCATTATTTATTTGGTAATACTAATATTCATTTAGTGATGTATTTTATGTGAAATATTTTACAAAATCCATTCCATTCAATGGTTTATTTCATGACAATGATGGTTACATGTTATATCTGTAATGCATGATTATGAGCATTTATGATGTGACAGGTGGGGCCAAAATAAAATATCCCTCATATTAATTGGTTAATGTGATATATATCATTATATTATATTTATTTTTCATAAATTTCATTTTTTAGTTTTTCATAAATATGATTCTATCATATATACACATATGTTATGCAAAGACATGATACTAGCTTTTTTCAGAACTATGTGTGGTATTTGAACATTATTCCATGATGTTTAATTATTATTAATTAGAAAAATTTTAGGACATTATCAAATTTTTCCCTCATAATTATGATGATTAACATATTATTAGGAATTGATGATGATGATTAT
Source organism: Viscum album (assembly GCA_963277665.1). NCBI lineage: Eukaryota > Viridiplantae > Streptophyta > Magnoliopsida > Santalales > Viscaceae > Viscum > Viscum album. The sequence goes on from OY728119.1 coordinate 1,294,209,203, forward strand.
TCTCTCCCATGTTATATTTATTCATGTCAAGTATTCCTCCCCTTTCTGAGCTTTTAGCTCACCCCTTTGTCTGGTGTATCCACAGGTGACTACATGTACCAAGGAGATCATGAGTTATATAAAACTACAAAAAAAATAATTTTATTAAAGGCAAATTTTTATTATATAAAATTAATATATGATCCAAATACACCATAGACAGTAAACATTTTGATCCTAAATAATATCCCTATTATGTTTTATATTTAAAAAACAATGTTATAGAAATGTAAAAAAAAGCTGTCTATAGAATCACTTTAAAGAAATTATTGATGTAATGAGTTATAAGTATGATGAAGATTAATATAAAAAGAGTTACATGTATGATGAAAAGTTATTAATATCATAATATTAGATATCATGGGGTTAAAGAGATTGAATATGTTTAAGGATTTGATCATAACAATATGATTCCTCAGGCTCACAATTATTAAAAATAGATTAATTGATAAATTTCAGCCCCTAAATTGTTTATTTATAGTATTTCACCATATGGTTTGACATATATGAATCAATAATTATATTTATGTGTAAAGAGATTATAATTATACAATAAATTTATATAAAAATAAGTATGATCTTGTAGTATATCATATATGATACTCCATATAAGATCATGTCTATATTTTTATAATTATTATTAAAGATGTTTATAAAAATAAAATTCATAATTTTATAAAAAAGGGATTATCCAATTTTTTATTCTTTAATATTATATGAATATATATATATGTATATGTTATGTGATGCGAAATCATAATTACCCTTTCTTGTAATATATCTTTTGTAACTATTGGTTCGTATTAAGGGTTATATGTTATGAAAGAGTAATAAATTTATAATCAGCAAGATTATTTTATCATGAAATGTATTATTCACACAAGGTGAAAAATGAGTTCTCCATGAATGATGACCCATGATTTATACCACATGTTGTTTCATACATGATGTTCATTTACTAATACGGGTACATGGGTCATATTTATAATCATCAATAACATAGATTGTTCTGAAAAAAATAATTATAAACATAATAATATGATATAATTATTATAAAATCCAATATGAATTACTAATAATGGGTGTTTGGGTATAATGTTGATCATTTTATTATATGGAGATCAACCAAGATTTGATTTATGTTCTAATATAAAATGTATTACATTTGTGGCCTTGATTGGGATGGATCGAGGAAGTGTATAAACATATGTATATCATAGAAATTATGTGCTTATTTATCATGAAATGGTACTGTGATGTTATCATTTACAAAGGAGAAGGTAATTTGATATATTCAATGACTTGGTAAATCTATATTTATATAATTACCAATTTATGAGCTGGTAATATGTGAGTAACATAAACTATATCCCATGATATTTTGATATGGTAAAAAATATAATCATATGAAAAATTCATTCCTTAATATTATAATGATTCTAAAAAAGGTACATAGATATATGTGTTTGATTGAGATCATACTACATCCCACTATACCCAAAATAAAATTGGTTCCCCTCGATAGGACAATCTTTTCAACATCTAAAAAATTAGAAATTTCATTTTTTGGTCAACTATGATAAATTCCATGTGGTTACTAATTACAATTGTCGGAAAGATTATTTAGTTTTAATAAATGATCTAAATAAAATTCCTTTTAGAGATTACAAAAAATATTTTTTCATGGGTGTTAAAAAAGTATTATATATAATTTGATACATTGGGGTATTAATGATAACATTCTAATACTATTTTGGAAATATACAAAATTAATTTCATATATGATCTCACATGTTGTTTTATATGTTATTATTGAAGATGTAATGAACATAATTCTATGTGGATTTCATGAAATAGGGAGATTAATGTAGAGATCAATTATTTCCATTATAAATACAAATCATTTGAATATATAACAGGTGACAATATTGGTAAATTTTAAGGCCTAAAACATAGTTTTCATGTCACTACCTTATATAATCATATTATACAATTTCATAATAATTTTTTTCGTTATTATGAATATAATAATGTGGTAAAATGCATAAAAAAATACCAAGATTACTTGATATCTAAATGATAACCATAATTCTTTAGTAACATACCTTTATATGCTATCATTAATCAACGATACTTTATAAAATGAAATTATTAGGAGGTTCAATCCATTTGTGAGATGAATGTATATTTTATCAAATATTAACTTATATTTTTGGAATGCATGACATAATTAATTGGAACATTCAGATGTTATATAAGGTAACATACACCATTGACAAAGGATGTGATCAAACTTACCTTTAGAATGAGACTGATTTACTTTCTCCATCAAATTTCACTTCCACCTCCACCCATTTCTCACGTGATATACTACAATATCCTAGGTATATTTAGCATCATAACTAGGTGATGGTTGATTTTATTTATACAAATGGATACCCAATAGAGGATATATTATTTTGAATTTATTTCAAGGATCTTTGTCAAGAATTTGGATTCTATACAACAGTTGATTGTTCATCAGTGAAAAGAATATAGTTTCTTAATTTTAAGTATACTCATTGTTTTAGTCATCAATAATGTCAAATATTAGCTTATTGTTTTTATATCAATTTATTCTATATTGATCAAGTGTGAATTTATCCATAGAAACCCATTATCATAAATATGATCTATAGTAGATAGATTATATTAAAAATGTCAAAAAAGTAATCAAAACATGAGAGTATAATAAAAATTATCACCAGTCCAATCCTGATGAAATCTCCAAATTAAAAAAAAATCCTAGTCTCAACCATCCATATATATTGGTTCTTTTCTTATACATGGTTCATGAATTATATTTATTCTCAGGTACTAGTGTGCCATATCATGGTGTTAGAACAAAATAGTTGGTTACTAACAATGTTGTAACAAATAAGTTATATAAATACAACTGTGTACTCAATATAAATTGAAAATAAAGAAATAAATAGAAATAACATCATGACTTGAATTTATCTCATTGAACTATTTAAGAAAAACATTCTTCACCCAGTTCCAAAATGTGGTGATTTACCCAGGGATTAAACACACATTAATGATATATAATATATTAATCCTTATTTAATAAAGTAGATGAATATATTATTATCCCCAAACATGATGAGGTAAATGTGATATCACCATCATATGTTATTAGTGAAAGATAAATCACCATATCCTCCCATTTATTTGGACGAATCATAAACATTATATTTTTAATGGTGATTGATACATCACCCAGTGAGTGAGGAACCACCAACCTCACGTGGAATGTAAGCCACCACTATCTAGGCTCAAATAGATAAAATACCATTAACATATATAAACAACATTGATGATATACCCTTGTATGAATCCTTAGGTGGGTGAAATTCCATGATCACAAGTCTCTAATGGGTTGGTCAATATCAATAAAACACTTATAGGTTTATAATGAACCACAAATTCTAGCATCTATATGGATGATGTACCACTAGTATCACATATCGTGGGTATATATGACACTGAAATGATATCATGGAAAGAAAATATACCACCCTAACAAGACCCAAGTAGAGCTGAAACCATTGGATAATGATCATAAAATATGAAATTATAATGTATATGAGGTTCCACAATTTAATTGGCCCCATGGAGATAATGGATCTCTTTCAAAATAATGTTGAAGAGGAAACCTATAATTTACTATGGGCTGAAAATAGTCTTCTTGTAGTAAAATCTAATACTATATGGTACCGCCATTTATAATGAATCTATTAATAAGAAAAATATATTGTTAGATAAAAATTTAAAATATTTATAATTAATTATAAATTTCAATAGTAATTCTCTTAGTATATCAACCCATTTTATGTCATTTTACTATGCCATCTCCCCTCTAAAATAAAAAATATTTGGTATAATCATTAAATGATCGACAATATGTAAAAAAACCCATGTTATTTGTGTAATTTATCAATCATGATAATCCATCTTAGGTCCATTATCATAGCTAAAAATAATGATTCATATGATGAATGATCATCGATGACCATCTGTATATTAACAAACTCCCCACATTCAACTCATGATCTTACTAAAATCCACATTAACAGTAAATAAAAAACCCATTCAATTGAAATTTAGGGTATACAAACTAAATTTATTCATCTTTTTCTTTATATTACACATGTCAAATCAATAGAAACCACTACTTAAAAAAAGGACCACCTACTTAGTAGTAGTAATACATTTCTCATAAAAATAGTCATTTAATTTATCTAAAATAGAATAAAATAAAAAACCCTGAAAACTAAATCAATTATAGAATAACCTATGATGTGTGATAAAATAAATAAGAAACCTATGAAAAAAATAAATTGGATAGGTAGAACTACATGTTAGACTCCCCTGAAACAAATATAAAAAATACCATAAAAATTTAGAATAACCACCATGATAGTTAGAAGACTGATGATACATCACGTTAAGAACAGTTCAAACTATCAAATAATGAAAATGTGGTTAATTTAATTTTTTGAAAATAATCACTTAATTAATTACAAAACCATTCATAGTACCATATGATCATTTCTTATAACACATTGAAGTTCAACTACACCCCATAGTGGCCTTCGAGTAGCCATATTAGAATCCAATAGTACACCCATAAGTACATCAGTGGGATCTAATTGGGATTTATTTTAGGAATACACTACATTAAATACTCCTCAATATTCATCTCAATTCCTTGAAATACATTCCTAATCAACCACAAACCACACCAATACCCATAAAACACAAAAATATATATTTTTAGAAAGAAATTTAATCGAATTGATCCTCAAAAGTGTCATAGAGGTAGAATATAAAAATTAATACTTTTCATACAAGAACATTACATCTTAATAGACAAAAATTCATTAGATACCATAGTGATCCACTCCTAAATATCATTAGAGTAGTTTATTTTGAAACATGAATACATAAACAACAGGTTCATAATTCAACTACATCATCTCGAACTATATTCTTCAAAACAATCATCCTTGTTAGTAGTATATTATATAGTAACTTTCTACATAACCTATGGAATATAAACATAATAAATGATAATCTCAGAAGTTCAATAAATAATAAAACTATGATATGAACATAATCTATTTATAAGAGTATTAGAATATGAGAGTAACATCCAAAAACCATACCATGTATATCATAAATCATAATCAAGATTCATAGAATAAACATTTGTAGTTCATAAGTTATGAATCATATTAAAATCAATGAAAAATATCCATGAAAGCATAACAGTATCATAATACCGGTATTCATGGAAAACACATAATCATAGAATCCCTTATGTCAAGGCTACCCAATTAGGTATTAATAACATGTTAGGATTCGACTAACAACTAATCTACTTTATTCATATAACTTTCGCAGGAATCGAGTTATTGAAATGCCTTGATATTTTAGAATAATCTTCTCCATAAATAAATTATAAGTTCACAATATCATTCTTGACACAAAAAATAACGCATAAAAGGAATCGAGATATGTTATTATTTAAATATGACCATTAGAACATTTATATTAATTTTACAAAAAATAACAAGAATAAATGAATTATTAAATATAAATATATATTTATATATATATTTGTTCTACAAAATTCAATTTTTTTTGTAATTATTAGTAAATAAGTACTCATTATTCTTGTACAATCATTTGTGCTTTAAAATTATGTTCAGTTTAAAAATTATTTTTCATTTGGTTTTTTTGCAAATATTATAAATAATTTAAACCATGTTAATAAATTTTTTTTGATATATAATAAATCAATTTTTAAACTATCATAGAAGAATTAATTTTGGGTGAAATTTTGGGATTTTTTTTGAAAAGATTTATTGTCTAGTGGGTAATGAAATATTCCATTTTTGGTATAACAATATATATTTTTCATTGAATATTATTAATATGAACTCAATTTTATATTAAATTAGGATAATAGTTATTTTTTTATAAATAATAAAAATTATTACATGAGTATTATATTCAAACATTATTTTCTTATAAGTTGTTTTTGGTTCTTAAAAGTGTGTTTTTTCAGAAAAACTAGTTCTCATTTCTTTTTATGAATTTATATGAAAATTAATTTACATCACTTATATTTATTTAATTTTATGATATTGACTTAATTTTCAGATTCTCAATTTCAAATTTATAATAGTATGTATTTTCCATTTTTTCTGATGATGTTAAATTTATAGTGAATAGTAAAAAATACAGAATTTACTAAATATTATATATTTTATGATCTTCTCAAGAAATAAATATGACACAAAAAGTTATTAAAAATATGGAAGGAATAATTTATGAAAATATAATAAAAATACATTGAAAAAAATAATTTAAAACAAATAATTTATAATTTTCTTCATGATAAATATGAAAACCATTTTTAGTGTCGATGTAGTCCTTGTGTAGAACTAAAAAATTCAATTTTTCTGTCCTCAAAATTATATATTAGAAGGGAGAATTATCTTATAGACTTGAATAATAAATATTAATTTTTATTTATTATATTTATAGATATATATATATATATATTTATATTAATTATATTAAATTTGAATAATCTATAATTCATTACAATTCTTACGTAAGGCAAGAAAAATCAAGTTAACATATTAAATAAGTCTTTATGACATCAGTGGGTTTAAATATACATATTTAAAGAATAAAAAATATTATTATTAATATTATTTATTATTTATTACTAGGTTTTTTTATTATTATTCAATTTTGGTATAATTGCCTAAAATGTTTACCCAACACAGACATAGGTTCTTTGAAATAATATACGATTAATGTAAATGATTTAATATATATATATATATATAATGTTTTTGGATTAAATATGGGTTCACATGAATTTTGTAGTGAATATAAATATATTTTTTATGGTTAAATGCAGTATAGAATAATTATATATATATCATATTGTTCTCAATGTCAAATTATGTGAAAAGTTCTTAAAATGTCATTTTATTATTTTAAATTGAACATATATTATTAAATATTTGAAAATTTATAAAACTATTAAAATATGATATGTAGGATTATAATTGGTGTAAATATTTTCCCATGTCCATTTTTTTAGCATATTTTTAACTTACATGTAAAATTATTACTCATTAATATTGAAAATTTCACTATCGAGGTTAAGTATAAAATTAGATAACTAATTGGTAAAACAAATTGATATGGTTTAAAATACCACATAAATCTATAAAAAATTATTTTAAGGGATTTAAAACATATACTATCTTGTTTTAATATATATTTTTACTATGTTTTGTGTTTATTTGATTGTTACACTAATATTAATTTTAGAAATTACTATATTTAAAATGTATCTCTGTTGACATTACTAACTCTAATATTATTCATAAGAATAAAAAAGAATTTGTTAATTTATAAAAACAATTAAAAATAGAAATTAATTATTTAATCATGGTAATTTATTTTTAATATTTATTCATTTAATAATTACCTTAAATGATTACACAACCTAGATAGTGTATTTATACAATTAATAGGAAAAATAAAATAAATCTTGTTGATGATTTTAAAAGTAAAAAAATTTAGATGATTTATTATGATCCATGAATTTAGTAGACATATATAACCAATTTTTAATGTTTTAAAGGTTAATATTCTTAATATATATCAATATTAGTTAATTTAAAATCTACATAAAGAAAGTGTTATAAATATGACATTGATGATAATTTTTAATATATAATAATTTATTAAATGATTTCAAAATCATAATAATCTTATCATATTCCTTATTAATGGTATGTGGCCATAAATATCTGTCTTTTCCTATATATGGGTCAATTTTCCATTATTGGTATCATTCATTATCATTAAAATGTAAAAATCCTTGATATTGTTATAATTGACGAATGGATTAGTAGAGACTTAAAACGAAGAGATATTTTTTAAAACATCACATTGAAGTCCCTAAATATTATTAAATGATATCATTTAAACCTATACACATAATATTTTCTTAATATGTCAATTATTATTTTCATTACTATAATTAATATTATATATTAATTTACTAATTTATGTAATTCCATGAGTGCCCCTTCCCTTATACAGAAAAGGGAACCTATTATACTCTATTCAACACATGGTTATGATAATTATTGTTCTGAAAATCCATGAAGTAATAATTTCCTAGATTCCTTCATCGTTTCCAGGAGCATATGGGATTTCTATAATGCCACCCCTTTAACAAATAAGCTGTAAGACAAATGAAGTTTCTCAATGAAGTGGTATGACCATTATCAGAGTGTTTTCAATGTTAATTTTTTTTAAACAGAAATAATATAAGGTCACTGTAACACCCTGACCCTAGTTACCTGGAGTCGATGCACTATTACTTAACATTAGCATGATCACAAAAGATCAAGTCTTGAAAGACAGATTAGTTTAGTAACCATGTAAAATCTAGATACATTCATAATATTTACATTTCATTATAAAATGAAAAAATTAAACAACATTGTCTTTATAGGACATACTCATATCCCTTAGACTATCCCTATCGGCTAGTCCTAATATACTTCTTCGCATCCTTGGAAAAAAAATAGAAAGGGGTGAGCTCAGATTCCCAGTAAGAATAACAATATAGCCGAAACTTTCATAAATAAGCATAAACATTTAAGACAATGTAAGAATAAAACAAAATCCTCTTAAACACGAACATAAGAATAATATAGAAAATATAAAGTCAAATAATTCTATTTACTTATTCCTATGGTTATTCTACAAGTCGAATAATCACATTCAATATTTATTGCCACTTTTTTAATGATGGAATGCGTAATGCCTGACATCATAACCACATAGTCAAGGCCTTGTGCAAAGACTACACATAATATTTTTTCAAGGACGTATGAAAAGAAAATATTCTGTCTCCTGAGACCTACCTATGAACCAAGAAGCTATAGCAGGCTCCACCCATCACATACTATGTCCAATGCATTCCTCATATAGAAAGGTTTAAACATTACATAAAAATTAATATTAAAACAAGCATATGAAATGTCAATGATTTATCCATAAACCATGAATGGTATAAAAATAAAACATTTTAGGTCAAACATATCACAAAACCTTCAATACATTACGGAAGAATTGAATGATAAAAAATCAACTTCAAACAGGTTTAAAATGCATCAATTGATGTTGATATTGATGAAAATAATTTGTAAAAATATTTAAGAGAAATATACCTTTTTCAATAAAAACATTAAAATTCACACAATTTATAACGGAATACATTTAATGACATTTTTTAATCAATGTGTCCCATACCACATTGAAACTTTTGAATTTAATTAACATTTTAAAAAACATTCATGTCCATATAAATACATCCTTAAGAAACATTTTTGAAAACATGGAAATTAATTAGAATTATTTAAAAGAATAAATATTGAAAACATTTAAAATGATGTTTTAGTAAAAAAATTATTAACAGAATCCCTTTGAAAACACTTTCATGAAACATGGAGTGGGATTATAAAAATGTCCCACAAGATACTTATGTAAAAACAACTTCGGATAATAAAGAGATTGTGAAATTAACCCTTACCTTGTAATTTTCCTTGGTAGAGGGTATGTGAACCTATTGTATAATAATTAAATAATTTTTATGAAATTATACAATAACTTTATACATAAATATGATATCTTATATGATCCTCAAATATTACCTTGTCAATGATATTTCAGTATTGTGATTGTTTGGGGTGTTAACTGATTCGTTTTCCTTTATATGTTCTTTTACATTTGTAATGTTTATTATGGATAGGATGTATCTTATTCATATTCAGAATGATATTAAGTCTTTAAAAATTATTTTTAATCATAAAATTAAATTAGTCTTGAATGGTAATATGGGGAATGAATCTCATCGCGTTCGTGGAGACGGTAATCTGTACGTACGCACGAGCGAGAATATCATTCTTTTGATATTAATATAATATATAATTGGATGGTATATCATATATAGAGAATAATTATCATTTTATATTTATTATTGAAATCATTTATACTCATTATTATACACATCCAAATTATGAAGTATTTTAATAACAATCTACACCACGATGTGGATACAGTAATCTGTAAGTATGAACGTATGATAACCTTTTAATTTATAAGATGGATAAAATAATGAATATGGTTGTAAAATTTTTATAGTAACATCACATCATATAGAAGATAATGGAGTTGTTATTTTAGAATGTAAAAATTAAAATAAAGATTAAGAGGAAGAAGGAATGAACTTGAAAGAGGTGATGAAATATTTACCTCTTTATCCGGTTCTTCTTTTTGTTTTTCTTCAAAAGGGATCCTTAGGTTGTCTTTATAACTAAATGAAGGCCTATAATATAAATGGATTACATTTGGTATAATATTTGGGTACAGTTTGGCCAAAAAAATGGCATTGAATGTGTGAATTTGAGAGAAGGGGAAGTGCCCATTTATAAGAGAGGCGAGGGTCACTTAAGAAAAAGCTTGAAATATTATTATATTATAAAATAATTTTAGATTTCTAATGGCCCCAGAATGAATTATTTAAAATACAAGGTGGGGATGGGTCGACAACCTTTCATCCAATATGCTTTAGATAGGTTTAGGTCATCATATTAACCTTATAATTTAGATTTAATTATTAGTTAAATTGATTGAAATTTATAATGTCACATTGTATTTTTATATTATATGATTAATAAACATACTATAAACATATAATAGAACCCCATGTTGTTCATTAATGACACATATATAATTATTTAATATATTTGGATTAACCCTAGATATTTTTTGACTAGAATACCAATTAATAATATAATATTTGTTTTAAAAACTCTTTTATGTCAATTTTGACACTATTTGGTATTTTATTTTTGTTAAATTTTTAACAGTATTATTACTTCGATATAATATATTTAATCAAACCTAAAATGACATATTAAGCTATAAAAGTAGTTTAATCCTCTAAAAGTCTCAAAATAGATTTATTTGGATATTTATAATATCAATTATTTTAATCATTCATTAATAAGGTAGTTACTGCATCCTCATTGTGTCAAAAATAAATTTATATATTTAATTTTTCAAAATTATAAATAAAATACTATTATGTAGGAAATTTTTTTAGCTTTCTAATTAATATTTATAGTCTAATTTATATTATGTATAACCCTATATTAAAAATGCAATAGTTATTAAACTTTGATTTTAACTCTTTTAACACTTCTTTAAATAAAATAATAGCAAATGTCATAATCTAATTTAAGTGGACCTAAAGGATAAAAACTAATTCTTATGGATTTTTTTGGTCAAATTATAATTATCAAATAGAATTTGGAAATTTTATAGGGTAATTATGATATCATTTTTACCCTTAATTACCATATTTACTTTTAATCGTGGTAAATAAAAGAAAAATGTTATTATTCCCCAAAAGTTATTTTCATCTTATTTAACCAAATTTTACATAATGAAATTAACCATTCCTCTAGGATTTTTTAAATTCAACTCACAGAAGTGGTAAAATTATGTTTTATACAAATTTGAAAATTCTCCAAAGATGTGGGTAAAAGTCGTTAAAAAGATCAATAAATTTTTTATATATCTAAACTCATTATAAAATATCAGTAATAAAATAAATAGAACTAATATAGTTATTAGGTATCTACTCTTACATAAAATAAATTTTAATAAAATAAATATTTATTTGAATGAAAATTTGGTTTTATATAATAACTTATTGTTTTTCAATTTTCATCAAAAAATAAAAATACCAAAAAATAACTCTAATATAATTTCGATATTCCGAACCAAAAAACGAAGTCCACATTGAAAGATAAAATTTATCAAATTTAAAAATGTGGATATTACAATTCATAGAAGTTAGTTTCATTGGTCGTGGTGTGATAGAATCTTGAAGTTGTGTATAATGCATGCTATTGCATTATTAAAATGGAAACATGATGTGGAAGCTTGAGGTGTTACATTGTTATCATCTTTAAATAATTTCTTCATTAAGATTTCTATAATACTACCCCATATAAATATTTAGATGGTTCTTCATCATACCTTCCTCTGGTTCGCACATTTTCTCTTCCATCTTACAGTTTTCCAATGAACTTTTACCAGAAAAGTCATCCAGTTTCTCAGAACTCTTTCCATGGTATTAAGATTTTTGATTGGATCCTCACAATAAGATAGATCAATTTCCAGTCCAATTACCCCATTGGTTAGTACAGGCTTTGGGTCAGGCATGTATGTTCTCAATAGTGATATGTGGAACACATCGTGAACTTTGGAGAGACTTGGTGGAATTTCCAAACGGTAAGCTACAACCCCAATTCATTCTAGAATTTAGAAAGGTCCAATGTACTTGGGACACAATTTACCCTTCTTACTATATCTTATCACTCCCTTGCATTATGATACCTTCAAGAAAACATGATCACCTTCTAGAAATTCCAAATCAATCCTTTGGTTATCGACATAGATCGTCTGCCAATTTTGTGCTCCTTTGATGTGGGTTTGGATATCCTTCACCATTTCCAACATTTCCTCAACATGTTTTGGGCCAACATGTTTTCTTTCACCAACATCATCCCAACAAGTTGGTGTGTGAGATCTCATTCCATATAACTCTTCATATTGAGCCATCTGAATACTTGAATGAAATCTACTGATGTAGGAGAATTCTACTATAGGTAAATATTGATACCATATACCTTTAAAGTCATGTGAGAATGATCTCAACATGTATTCTATTGTTTGAATAGTCCATTATCATTGTCCATCAGTTTGAGGGTGGTAGGTAGTGAACAAATGAAGTTATGAATCCAGGGATTTCTGAAGACTTTTCTAGAATCATGATGTAAAATAGGGATCACATTCAGAAACAATCGAAAAGGGTACTTCATGAAGTCTTACAACTTCATTAATATATCGTCTTTCTATAAGTTCAAGTAGTAAATTTTCTAGTATTGGAAAAAAATGTGCTGACTTGGTAAGATGTTCAACAATGACCCATATGGAATCATTTCTTCTATGAGTCTTTCATAGCCCCTTGATAATGACCATCATAATATTATCCCATTTCAACTTAGGTATGGGAAGTGGTTTTATTAATCCTGCAGGTCGTTCCCTTCTAGCTTTAACTTGTTTACAAACCATACATCTTGACACAAAATAAACAATCTCCCTCTTCATGTTGTCCAACCAAAAATGTTCCTTCATATCTCTATACATATTAGTACTACCAGGGTGTATATTGAAATGGGTTATATGAGAATAATCCAACAATACCCTTTTTAAATCTGTTAAATAATGAACAAAAAGTCTCTTTCCATATTTCAAAATCCCATCTTCATATATAAATTCACTCAGTCTCCCTTCATTCCCATCTGTAATCTTCTTTTGAATCTTCTCATCATCAACCTGAGAACTTTTTATCCTTTCTAGTTAATATTGTTTGGAAATCATTTGAAAAATTATTGATGTCTCACCTTCAATAATTATTCCCATATCCATTTTCACTAGATCCATGAAAATAGGATCCATTTCAACTCTAATCTTGTTCAAAACTCCATGATACATTCTTCTCAAAACATCTGCCACCTTATTTTCCTTCCCCGGGTGGTTGTGTATTGTGAAATTATAATCCATGAGTAGTTCAAGCCATCGCATTTTTCTTCATGTTGAGTTCGTTCTACAGGAAAATGTACTTCAAACTCTCGTGATCAGTATAAATCTCACATTTTAACCATAGAGATAATGTATCCATATTTTCAAAGCAAATATTATAGCTTCTAACTCAATATCTTGAGTAGGATAGTTTTTCTCACAAATTTTTAGCTGCCCTGATGCATAGGTAATAACTCTATCATCCTGTATAAGGACACAACCACGTCCTTTCATTGTAGCATCACTATAAATAACAAACCCATCATTCCATGATAGTATATTCAAGATAGGAGCATTGACTAATATTATCTTCTTTTCTTCAAAACATTCTTCACACACTTCTGTCCAAAAAAATTTGGCCCCTTTACGGGTGAGCATTGTTAATGGGTTAGCCAACCATGAAAAAATGTGGACAAAACATCGTTAGTAACATGACAAACCAATAATACATAATACCTCGGTTATACTCATTGGTTCTGGCCATTCTTGGATTGCCTTGGTCTTTGAAGGTTCAACATAGATTCCATCCTTAGAGATAATATAGCCAAGAAAAGAAATCTCTAAAATCCAAAATTCACACATGCTAAATTTCTAATAAAATTTATTTTTTCTATGGGTCTTTAGAATAATGTGCAGGTGATTTTCTTGATCTTCGCAGCTTTTGGAGTATACCAAGATATCATCAATAAATACCACTAAAAAGTAATCATGATATTCCTTGAAAACTCTATTCATTAGAAACATGAAGATAGAAGGTAAATTAGTTAACCCAAAAGGCATTACTATAAACTCGTAATACCAGTACCTAGTTCTAAATGTTTTTTTTCAGAATTTCTTCCTTTATCACACACAACTTATGATATCCTGATCGATGGACAATATTTGAAAAATATTGAACCCCATGAAGTTGGTCAAATAAATCAGAAATTAGAGGTAGGGGATACTTGTTCTTTATTTATATAGTAATTATTTTCTTGTAGTCATTGCACAACCTCATAGATCCTTATTTATTCTTAACAATAAGAACATGGGCTCCCCATGGAAAAAAACTAGGGTGAATAAATCCCTTGATACTCAATTCTTATAGTTGTTTCTTTAGTTTTAAGATCTCCACAGTGGAAATTCTATAAGGAGTCTTCGATATGGTCCTTGAACTTGAAATTAAATCAATGGAAAACATAATTTCTCATTCTATAGGATGTCCAAGTAAGTATTCTAGAAACACATAAAAATATTCTTGAAAAATAGGTATGTATTATATTTGAACATTCCTTTCATCACCATTAGTTATTTAATTATCCTCCACCCCAATAACCGAATTTAGTTGATCTACTGGGGATGGATCTAGATAAGAATATAGTGGTGATGTTTCTGTTCTAAAGATAAGGTACTCTTTATCATCATCGAGAATTGTAACGACTTTCTTCTTAAAATAAATTTCCGCATCATGGTCCAAAATTCAATCCATACCAAAAATTATATCATGTTAAATCATTGGGTATGACGATGAGATCAGTAGATAAAGTACATTTATATGCCTTAATGGGAACTGATTCAGAAAAAATTGTTGCAATGATACTTCCCCTAAATGTTTTTACTGATAACTCCATTTTATGTCAAATTAAAATTATCTATTTTTCATAGAAAACTAGGATGAAATGAAATAATGTGATGATCCAGAATCAAATAAAGAAATTAATAAACTTGAGGAAACCATTAAATTACCTTCCACTACGTCTTTCAGAGTATTAACCTCAGCAGTAGTGATAGAATAAGCTTGGCCTTGATCCCTTGGCCTTTTCTGAGGTAAGTTTCTTGGGTGCCTAGGACATTAATTTACATAATTCCCCTCTCAATACAATTGTATCATTAAAAATTTACATCCTCTTTCTTCCCCTAGAAATCATGAGATTGGTGGAAATTTTCACCCCACATGTAACATAATCTAATTCCCTTCAGGAAAGTACCTAGGAATATCTTATCACCTTTAGCACAAGATGGATATTCAACTTCTCCCTTCTTACCCTTATTTCCATTTCTAGATTGTTCAGAAGATCTCTTCTTCTCTTTCATTTCTTTAATATCGTATTACGTAGAAAATTTCTTTTCTGTCATGATATCACCTGAGACAATATCTTCGTACAATGAAAATGATTGTGAGACTAATGTTCGATGAAGAAGTGGGTTTAACCCATCAATTAAACAATCAATCTTAATTCTTGGGTTACGTATATAATCTATACCATGCCTTACTATCCTTGTAATGTTAGTATTTTATTTTGTGAAATTATCATCCTACTTTTGTCTCAGATTCAAAAATATCCTTTCCATATTCGCTCGATGGTCACGATGAAAATATTTTTCTTAGAATATCTCGATAAACTACCTCCATTCTATATTTGATAATTCACCATATTCCTTTGTGTTTTTAACCAATGAAAACCATTGATATGAATCTCATGTGAGGGGATAAACAGCCATGACAACTTTTTCCCTTTCGGTACTCCACAAAGCATGGAATATGCTTTCTAAGGAACATATCCATTGGTCGGCTACAAATGGATTTGTAGTCCCATTGAATTTTGGTGGTTGTTTCCTCATGAATCGATCTAACATTGATCCTCCGTGTTGTGGATCAGGGTTCTCCATACAGGTAAGGTATTATTTATAACCTGAATGAGTTGTCCCATCATGGTGATAACATGATCATCACCAATTTCATCACCAGATCCACTATAATTATCTTGAGTTGGATTGAAATCCCTATATGGATTATGTTCATTGATATGTTTTACATTCCTTCCACTAGGGGCCATTTCTAAACAATGGAATACACTAGATTAGTTTATGAATCACAATACATGATTCTAAACTTCTATAGTAGTTAATATAAATTGAAAAGTTTATAGATATAATCCATAATCTTAAAAATGTTTTCGTTGAGGAATTATATACTCATAAACTGTTCATAATGATTTGTAATGAAAATGAGAATTCTCCAAAGCATATCCTTCAGGAGTGTCGTAACAAAGAGTGTAGCAAAGCTTATTGTCGTGAAACCGTTTCCATTCGTGTACAGCTCAAGGCGGTGTTTTCCAGTTTTACCACTAGGTACATCTGTGCTAGAGTCGCGCCTACCGACTCGTATCCAGATAATGATGTATTTCTTGGAAAACTCAAAAAATCTCTACAATACCAAAATTCTGGATGTTATTCTATACTAATCCTCAAGGGATATCTTAGGGTAATGTGCTCTAATCAATGTTTTTCAAAATCTAGCTTCCATGTGTTTTATGAAACTTCTTCTAAAAACAACTATAACGCCCTGACCATAGTTACCCTATGTCGTGCATTATTACATAATATTGGGATGATCACAAAATATGACGTCTCGAAAGACTGATTAGTTTAGTTTCCATGGAAATACTAGATACATTCATAAGATTTACATTACATTATAAAATCAAATAATAAAACAACATAGTCTCCATAGGCCTCACTCATATACCTTAGACTATCCCAATAGGATAGTCAGTATATACTTCTTCACATCCTGGGGAAAATATAACATTGAAAGGGGAGAGCTCCGATGCTCAGTAAGGATAACAATATAGCAGAAACATTCATAAATAAGAATAAAAAATTATGACAATGTAAGAATAAAAAAATCCATTTGAACATGAACTTAACCATTATATAGAAAAGTTAATATCAAATAATTCCATTTACTTATTATCAAGGATAATCTAATAGTCGAATAATCAAATGATATATCAATAGCCACTTTCATAATGATGGAATGCATAATGCCAAACTTCATAACCACATAGTCATGGACATGTGCCAAGACTAAAAATAATATTTTGTCAGAGCCTTAATCCATGACACTAGTTTGCCTCATGAGACCTACCGATGCATCGAGGAGCTATAGCGGCCTCCACCCATCATTTTCTAAGTTCAATGCATTCCTCATATGAAAAGGTTTAATCATAACATAATCCTTCGTATTAAAACTAGCATATAAAATTTCAATAATTTATCTATAATCCATAAATGGTGTAAAAATATAAAATCCATAGAAAAACATATCACAAAATCATCAATATAATATGAAATATTTTTAACAAAATAAATCAACTTCAACCTACATTAAAATACATCAACGGATGTTGGAATTGATGATTATGATTTGTAAAACTCTTTGAGAAAAATATACCTTTTTTAGAAAAACATTTAAATTTCAAACAATTTAAAAAGTAAAACATATAATGATATTTCTGAATAAAGGTTTCCCATTCCACTTTGAAACTTTTCAAAATAAATTAACATTTTATAAAACATTCATGTCCATATAAATAAATCCTTAATTTTTTTTTGAAAACATGGAAATTAATGAGAATGATTACACGATTATATATTTAAAACAAATGAAATGATTTTTTTAAAAAAAGTCCCTTAAAATAATCTCTTTTTAAAACTCTTTCATGATACATAGACATGGATAATAAATATTCCCCAGAAGATACTTATGTAAAAGAAACCTCAGATAATAAAGAGATTATCATATTAACACATACCATATACTTTTCCTTGGTTGAGGGTACATTAAACTCCTGTATAATTTTTGAATAATTTATATTAAACTTTAAAATAACTATATACATAAAAAATATATCATATATGATCTTTAAATATTTATTTGTTAATGATATTTCAGTAGTATCATTGTTTCAGGTGTTAATTTATTTTTTTTTCCTTTATATGCATTGTATCGTATATAATTTTTGTTATAAATAGGATGTATCTAATTCATATTCAGAATGATATTAATACTTTAATCATTATTTATAATCATCAAATGAATATTTAGTCTTGAATGGATATGATGTGGAATTAATCTCATCGCGTTCGTGGAGACTGTAATCTGTACGTACGCACATACGACAATATCATTCATTTGATATCAATATCATATATAATTGTATGGTATACCATATATTGAAAATAATTATCATGATATAATAATTATTTATAAAATTTATACACATCCAAATTAAAAATTATGTAAATAACAAACTACACCACAACGTGGAGTTCGTAATCCATATGTACGCACGTATGGTGAGTTTGACATTTATAGTATGGATATAATAATTAACATGGTTGTACCATTTTTTGAATAACATAGTATTATATAGAATATATTTGAGTTATTATTTTGGAATAGAAACAATAATAAAATAGGATGTAGAAGAAGAGAAAAGATGAAAGAGGTGATTAAATATTTACTTCGATTTCAGATTCAACTTTTTGATTTTATAAAAAACGCTCCATAAGATAGATTTTAGACTAAATTAAGGGTCTAGGATTAAGGGTGGATAGTTGGGAAGATATTTGGTCAGGTTTAGGCCGATCCAAATTGATTTGAAGGTGTGAATTTTAGAAACGAGGGAGTTCTCTTTTATAAGAGAGGTGAGGGTCACTTTAGGAAAAGTGTGAAATATTATTTTATAATATAATCATTTTCGGTTTAAAATGTATCCAATAAGAATTATTTAAAGTATATGGTGGGTATGGGTCAAAAACCTCTCAACCAATAGGTTTTATATAGGTTTAAGTCATCATATTAACCTTATCTTTTAGATTTAACTCTTAAATAAAAAGTTTGACATTTACCATGTCTCTTTGTATTTTTTTATATGGTTAATAAACTGATTATAAGCTTCCAAGAGAACCCCACATAGTTCATTAATGACATATCTGATATTATTAAATCACTTTGGATGATCCTTATATGTTTTGGAATAGAATACTAATTAATAATATAATTTTTTTTAAAAAACTCTTTTACATCAATTTTGACACTTTTTTTTTGTTTTTGTTAAATTCATTACAGCGTTATTATTTCAAAAAAAAAATTCATCTAATAAACCCTAACATATTATATTAAACTATATAATTAGTGGAAATCATTAAATGAATCAAATTAGATTTATTTGGGTATTTGTAATATCAATTATTTTAATCATTCATAATTAAGGTAATTACTGAATCATCATTGTGTCATAAATAAATATAATTATTTAATGTCAAAAATTTATAAATAAAATACCATTACGTATAAAATATTTTTAAATTCATAATGAATAATTAGAGTCAAATTTATACTATGTATAGCCCTATATTTAGAACGGTTTAGTTATTAAACGTTGATATCTTCTTTAAATAAAATTATAATAAATGTCTTAATATAATTAAAGTTGACATAATGGATCATATTTTATTCCTACTATTACTTTTTTTCTAATTAAAATTATCGAAAATAATTAAAACTTGTGTTAGGGTAATTAGGATATCATTTTTATGCTAAATTAACCTATTTACTTTAACCGTGGTAAATAAAAGTAAAAAAGTAACTATTCACCAAAAAACTCATCTTATTGAACCACATTTTACTTATTGATATTAACTGTGTCTCTCGTATTTTTTAAATATAACTCACTAAAGAGTTAAAATTACGTTTTATACAATTTTTCAAATTCTCATATGATTTTGGTCAAAGATGGTAAAAATTTCAATAAAATATCTATTTATCAATCTTATTATAAAATGACTCAAATAAATTACATTGAACATATATAGGTATTATTTATCTATATGGACATAAAAAAATTTAAATAAAAAAAATAATTATTTTAATAAAATGTGGGTTTTAAACATTAACTCAGTGTTTTTCCCTATTTATCAAAAATGAAATGTTTTCAGAAAAATACCAAAAATTCACCTTACGCTAATTTTGATATTCAGAATCCAAAAATGAAGTCCATTTTAAAAAATAAAATTTATAAAATTTATAAAATTTATTATTACTATTCATAATGGTTAGATTGATTGGTCGTGGTGTGTTATAATCTCAAAGATGCGTATGATGAATGTATTGCATTATTCAAAGGGAATCGTACCGTGGAGGCATAGGGGGTTAGAGTAACCATTATAAAATAGTGAACTTATTATCATAAATATAATTAACTTTTATAATCTTTATTGAATAACCCTTATCCACCTTCTCCCAATCTGTTGGAATACGATAATGTCGTTTATGAATACATGGGATTACCACATCAACAATGTGATGTAATATTTTTCTCTTATATTTTATATGGAAACTAATAAGGATAACATAAATAAATATATATTATAAATATTTTTTACTTATAATTTTATGAACATGAATTTTAATTTTAATTTCTCTCATTTTATCTTTCCAAATATGGAAACATCAATGATGTGTACATGTGGAATATTATCTCCATGAACAATGTATCAATTTTTCTATATCTTTATTTTAATTATGATTTTAAATTTTCATATATATAGTGAATATATATTATGTTTCTATCATTATATGGATTCTAGAGAAAAATTAATAATGATTAATCTTTAAATACCATGAATACCGAACTAAAATATGCAGGAAAAACTAAAGAGTTATAAAATGGAACAATTATTTCCCTAAATAATTTAAAATAAATTTTTGTTAAAATATTTTATATAAATAATTTTTTCCTATAAGTATATAATTTTGGTTATCTAAAAGATTTATAGTAATCCTATATTTATTATAAATTATTTTTGAACACGTATAATGGAAGACAAAAAATTGAGTTAAGGGATTTTCATATAACTTTTATATCTGTGAGACACCTACCATATTCACAACATGACTATTTTATGTGGTATTTATACATCCCAATAATTTTTTTATGATTTTTATAATGAAATTTATTTGGATATACATATCTATTTAATTTTATCCCTCTTATGATTTTGGGATTTAAAAGTTACCAAAGTGATAAGAGATTTATGTCTCTATACAATTTTATTCAAGACAGTATAAGATTGAATTTTCATTTCGGAAATGATATGATCCTTATATAATAAAATAAATTGTATTTCAGTTTATTTTTTTATTTAGAAAATTTTCATGTAATAGAACTGTATTCCTTACATTTTTACTTAAATTGTTTGGAAAATGATTTTGAGAAAAATAAATTTAATTTCATATTGTAGGGGGAGGATATTTTGATTCATTATTGATTTTTTAAAAAACATTTCTTCAATAATGTTTTAATTTTATAAAATTAATATTTAAATTCAATTTTGTCCATATTTTTTTAAAGTTTCAATGTAATATTTTTAACATTTTATGAATTAGGTACTTTTGACTGGATACCAAAAATAAGAAAGGAATAATTTTTTATTATATACAGAATGAATTCAATTTCATATTTCCATTATTACTCAATGATTTTAAGTTAAATTTAAAATCTTTAAATTTTATTTTTATTAAAAAATTCCCATAATATTTATGATATTTTAAAATTTTAAATAATTTTTTTTTCATAATGAATTTTTTTCATCAAGAAATGTTCTATCTTATATTTTAAATGATTTTAGATATATGGTGACATCCTTTGATGTTAGATGTTTTTATCTAGGGATAATATTTAATGACAGCATTCTTTTCTTTCTCAGGAAGGTTTATTTTTATGATGATTGTATGTTTTTGAACCCTAATTTAATTTCATTGGGCAACGTAATGATAAAATGTAAAATTTTCTCATTATATTGAGGAATACATATTAATGTAATATTATTATGTGAAGGGTGTATTTTTTAGAAAAATCTAAGGCATTTGGTGATGTTGTATAACATGGGAGGATGATATATCATACATGAACCTGATTCCATTTTCATAATTGTACATGTTGACATATTTTTCATTTCTTTAAGATTATGTGTTGACCTTGTTTAAATAACAATAATTTTATGTATAGGCATGGTATCATATCCATATGTTTATGGGAGAGTCTGATTTTATGTCCTTAACTTTATTAGTGAAGCTGTTACTATATATAAATATTCAAAATCTTATATACTTATGTTTTTTCTATATTCCAATGTAAATGTTTTAAACTCATGTTCCATGACTGATTATTGATAGATCCCCAAAAATTTTTTTTTGTTTTGTTATGATAAATTTTCATTACATGACTCATGGTTATAATTTATGAAATATTGGTTAATAACTTCGTTTTTTAAGGATGGAATCTCATTTCAATATTCTAAACTTATGCTTTCATCTAATAATTGGCTCATATCTCTTTTGTTTATCCTTACTATGAAACCATGATCACATATTTTATATTTCCTTTCCCAAGTTTGTAAATAAATGATTTATGAATGGTATATCACAAAGGGTACTAAGTAAAGAGAATTTTATGATTGATGTTGAATAATTTACATTAATGATATTTTTATATTCATTTCCAAATGAACTAATCCTTTTTGTTTCTGTAATATATTGTAATAATTTTGTATCATTATCCTAAAAAGTGTAACATTAATGGAAAAATTTGATTCTCTAAAATTTTATCAGAGTTGGGATTGGTTATTGATAAGTTATTTGGATGAGAAATATTTTGTGAAAACATGAGGGATAATTATAATTATAAGATAATATCCAAATGTTTAGATAATGTATATATTATATTCCTTCCAATATATATATATATATATCAATGTATAGATAATAAAATTTGAAATAGGTTTCTCACAAGAAAATATTGGGATAATAACTCTAAGAGGAGTGGTTTAATAATATCTCAACCCTAAATCAAGAGGGTAATGAATGATCCATTACTGCACACATTGATTGAAACTCTATGGGGATTATATTTTGTTAAATAAAATATTTTTTATTAACCATTATTAAGGATTATAATAGATGAAAAAACAAGGATGACCTTGGTTAATCCTAATGTGACATATATTGAGAATTACATGTAATGATCTAGGAATTATATTAATGATTATTCGTGATTTTATAATTTCTTATTTTGATTATTATACCATGATTCTTATTAATTTATTGTTGTTTTTACTCAATAGATGGAACTCATTAACATTATGAAAATAAATAATGTCATGGAAAATATAGTGACTATCTAAGTAATCATCCCAATAAAATGAGAGAAACAATGAAAAAACATGGGATTATTTCAAGTCATCTATCTCATTATATGATTAATAAACTTATATTGGGCGAGTTTCATTAGAAACCATTTAAAATAATTATGTAGATTTATGAAGAGCATGAATGAATGAAGATTTCCTTTCATACTTGTTGGGAATGTGAAAATAATAACTCAAGTGAATATGCCAATGTAATGATAAAATGTTTTCTATTAGAAAATAAAGGGAATATAAATGGTAATTGATGAGAAAAATAAATAGTCTAATGTAGGTATATTAATTTCAATCTATATTTCCATTTATAGTCTAATGTATATTGTATGATGAATAATGTAATTGTCCATGACAATACCCAAATCCAAGGAATAACCCATAATACAATGAATGACACATCCTATTCCATTAATTGACGTTAATGGATTGAAGTGTCCATGTATTTGGATTGAAGAATTTTTTGTTCTAGAAATTGTAATCACAAATCTTCTTGGGTTGATCCATATTTTTATATTGGTAAACATAAACTGAAAGGTAATAATAATAATGAAAAGTGATTTATTATGAAAGTGATATTTTTTAGTTGGGATATAAATATTAATGAAATTAATGAACTAAATGGGATAGTATTGGTAGCCTTGTAATTGGTTAGTGAATATAGTAAAAGACAATTTAGGTCATCCCAAATGATGTTTAAATTGTAAATTTATTTATGGAATATATGCCATTTTATATAATTTTTTTATGGAATAAGGATTCTATTTATTTTTTGAAGAAATTATTTGTTCATTGAGGTTTTATAATGATTTAGGATAATATAATGTTTTTACCTGATATATAATCAATCTATTCAAATGCTTGTTATGCAACATTATGAGTCACTTAATGTTTTTTGTGGATAATTATTAATGTTAACCTGAAAGAAAATTGATCAAATCATTCATATCTTTTTGTTATGAATTTGTTCAAACAAAATTTGAATTATTGTTAATATAATATAAATATGGAATGGATTAATTTAAAATTTTTGTGTCATTTTAAAGGGTTATAGTGATTAATGTATTGTAATTATCAATATTGGATATTTTTTTACAACAATTTAATTTTTCGTTAATAACTATATATTAGAGGAATATGATTTAATACAATATGGGGTTGTATGATATGTTAGATGATGATTTTTGTGATTAATGAATGAAAAATTCATCTTAAATACACATTATTTTGATAACAGGGTAATTTTTTAATTACACTGATAAATTAATTAGATTATTCTATTCAAGATATATTTTTATTGATTTTTAGTGTATATGGTAATGTAATTCTTTAACTTTATTTGAATGACCTTGAAATAAAATTTCAATCTGTTTACCTACATTTCTAAATATATGGTGGCATTTTCACCACTCAATGACTTATAGATTTTTGACTGTTAACATTATCATGACAATATTAACTATCCCATACCATTTGTACTTGTATATTAGTTATCTAATCAATGTTTATATTTTAACATCGCACCAATTTCCACCATATCCGGAAACCCATTTATGTGTTATTTTTTATAACATTCAAATTTCCCACATTTATTTTTCAAAGTATTTATTTATCCCTTTTTTATATTGTGGTGTTCCAAAAGATGTATTGTCATATTTTGAACCATTTTTACTAAGAGAAACATTTTAGGGTGAAATATATCTATTTCGAGTAAAATTTAAGACATTTATACTTTACAATATATTTCACAATAAATAAATTATATACGATTGATAACATTCTTTACCTGAATCACCAATCTTAAAACGACCCTTAAGATATCAATATTTAAATATGACCATTATAACCTAGCAATGAAAAACATTTTATTTGTATATTTTTTTGAAAAATTGAAAAAAATGTATTTGAACTATTGTTATAATTTTTTTAAGAAATAATATATTTATTTTAAATAATCATATTAAAATAATACAAGGGTCAGATTATGGTATTTTTCTGAATTGATTTTTTTTCCAGTGAATAGATACAATTTTGTTTTGTAAAACTATCATTATTTTGAATAAAAGGTGGAATTATTATTTAATATGATGTTAAATTTTGATAATTTTCCTTTTTTATAAATAATATATTTCATTATATAGTGATAGACATTATACAATTTATTTTTATAATTCTATTTTTGGGCATAAGAACACATTTTTTATAAAAACAAATTTTTCATTTCATTTATTGAATTTATATTAGAGATAATTTATGTTAATTATATTAATTTAATTCAATTAAATGGAAAAATGTATTTATTTATAATGTCAAATTTATTATAGGATTTATTTTTGATATTTTTCTGATGAAGTAAAATTTTTAGATAATAATAAATAATAACATTTTATTGAAATTCGATATATTTTATGATATCATCGAGATGTAAATATGAAAAAAAAATTTTTATTAAACTTATAAAAAGTTTTATATGTTATAATATAATATTAATATCAACAAAAACTATTTTAAAAAATTATATTTTATTTCATGAAAAATGTGAAAATCGTTTTCATTGTCGACGAAGTGCTTCAACAACACCAGAAAAGTTAGATTTAGGGACCTATATATAATATTTATGACATTTCAGTTGATTTATTTATTTTTCAAATATATATGAAGTATTATATTTTATTTTTCTTGATATTTTTAAAATGACGAGTTATATTACATGTGACTTGTCCAAATACATGTGTAATTTATTTTCACTACTATAAAGTTAAAATAACATATTAAGTTTGTTTTTAATACATATATGTGAGTAGATATTCATATGAAATGAATTTAAACGATTTTTTTTGAAAATTATTATTTTCATTATGATGTTAATTTATTTTTATTTGTAAGTATTTATATAATTATCACAAATGGTTACATAATATTACCATTGTGCTTATAGAAGTAGTAGAAATATAAACTAAATGATTAAATATGCATCAAAAATAATATTTTCTATATGAATTATATATTAATATGAATTTTGTAGTTAATAATAATATATTTTTAATGGCTAAAAATGGTTATATAAAAATTAAATTTACGACAAGTTTCTTTCAAAGTCCAATTTTATGAATAGATAGAAAAAGATATAATTGTTTTGAAATATATATTATTAAATCATTTAAAAACATAAAAGTCGTGAAAAAGGATAAATTGGAAGATAAATGGTAAAAAATATCATTAATTTTCCACAAATGATCCATTTTTTTTACTATAAATAATAATATAAAACATTATGATTAAAAATTTTGGAACCGTGTTTGCGGATAAAATTAGTTCCCAAAGAGGATAAACCAAATAATAAGGTTCCAAATAAAACATAAACCTATAAAAAATTTATTTTTTGGGTGATATTTAAAGAATATAAAATATTAGTTTCTAAAATATTGCAACTTGGTGGTTTATATGATTTAATAAGTCCTTTATATTAATTTAAGAAAATAATAAAAACAAAAATATCACTATCTTGATTTTAATATCTCTATTATTTTTGTTAAAAGGATTAATAGATTTTATGCTTTTTATAAAAATTGAATATAAATATTAACTATATATTTTTATGATGATAAATTATTTATAATTATTAATGGTTGAATAATTACCATAAATTCTTATGCAAAACAGACACAATATTTATTCAATTAATAGAATATAAAATAATCATTTTAATTTTATTTAATAGTATTTCAATTTTGAAGAATAATTTTATTCCATAATATTTATAGATAAATATGTAATATTTTGTATCTATGAATAGTTTATATGTTATTCTATTACTATCTTAGTGAATTTAAATCCAACGTAAATGGATAGTTATAAAAATAATTCTAACGATATTTTATATTATAAAATATGTAATTAATAAAATTAAAATTCACAAAAAATCATATGTTTAGAAATGGAATGTTAAATTGGTTAAACTGTTATCCATTATCTATTTTTTTATATTTTATTTTTATGGTATCATTATTGACCATTAAAAAGTATGAAACCTTGATATTATGGTTATTTTCAAAATGATTAACAATGAGTTCAAATATATAGATAAAGGTTACAACATAAAATAAACATGAAAAAAATAATATTTTCTTCTAGGATTTAAACTTATCATCACCCTTTATTAAACATATATAAATTTTGTTCCATATTATTATGTCAATTAATTTATATTTATTTAATACTTTAAGTGAATTCAAGATTGGCCCTCACTTTACATATAAAAGGGAACCTCTTCTCCTCTATTTCTCAGACATTATTAGCTTTTGATATCATCAAATAAATTCAATATTACTTTTATATCTTATAACACCACTTACTATAAATTTTTATCTTTCCATAAGACCATACCTTCAATGATTATAGTTTCATCCAAGTGAGGTTTATCAATTAAGAGGAATAACTATTGTTAAGTGTTTTCAATTTTATTTCTTATTATGAATTATCATAATATATTTTATCCGTTATAAAATAATTAATACAGTATTTTAATAATTATAAATTGTTGTTTTCATTATGAAAAAAACATTTTTTACTTTCTTACCATCTATTGGACAACGAAAATGTTGATCATTATTATGTGTGGACTATAACCTCTACAAAGCGAGGTGTTTCTTTTTTCGCTTCTGTTTTTATATGAATTAATATTGATAAATACAATGAATATATTTGATATATATATATAATTTATTAACTATTCATTAATTTTTAAATATTATTAACAATTATATATATCTATCCCTAAAAAATGTGAAAGCAACAATCATGCATATATATTACCTATATACTCCATATATGATGCATTTCATTTCTCTATATCTAAATTTTATTAATTAAACTATATATACATATAATAAATATATATGATATATATACGATTATAAAAATAACGGAGATAATTTAACAATGATCAATGTATAAATATTGAGACATCCGAAAACAAATACGCACAAACAACGAAGCAGTTAACACATGAAAAGAAGAATTTAATAAATATTTTTTGATGAACTAGAGATAAAATATTATATTTAAATATTATATGGTAAGAAATATATATATTCTTATTCAACATATTTATAACAAATAAATATTTATTAATCAAGATTTTTGAATGCTTACGTAGGGAGACGATACATATGTTAAGGTATTTGTATCTCACTTTTATTTTGTTAAGACACATTCAATATTAACCACTTGGTTAGTTTTTGTTGTGTATATACTAAATATTTCTATATTTTATGATTAATATGAAAATAAATATGAGGGTATACATATGCATCTAAATTTCCCTCTTTCAATATGATTATAATTGAAGGTTACCAAAGTGGTAAGTGATTTATGTTTCCATCCAATTTTTTCAGGATTTTCTATCCATGAATATACATTTGTGAAATTATATGTTATTTATTACATATATACCCATTAATTTTCATATAATCTATTTAATCATGTAATTTTAATCTAATTTACTATTTTTTGTAGCACCACACCCTTTCCATTTGCATGGGAAGGTGATTGAATGCAATTTGGCCCTAATATAAATCCCCATGGAAAAAAAGGTTGGCAATAAATTTTGATGGATTCATGAAAAATGGGGTATGATTTTTCCTTTTTAATAAAAAAATGACCAACTGTACCAATATACAAACTACTACCTGATGCATGTTAACTATGTTTTACATTTCAACAATACCAAAGGAATAAAACAAACAAACCAAAATAATTGTTAATCTGAGTACCAAGAGGAAGACTAACAATAATTCCCACTGAATCTATGACACAACTCTATATCTACAAATAAACTCCAAGATTCAATCCCCATAAGGAATTCCAAGTCTCATGATGAACCATGAGAGTCCTTACCTTTTCCTATGTCTCAAATTACATCATCTACAAAAGAAAAAAACTTCCCAAGTAGGGGGAGACTAATAAATATATTAATGTTTTCAACAATAGAATATCCTAAAAAAGATATTAGGATAGAACCATTATCACAATTATATAAAAACAATTACATAAATCCATTAAATACATTCAACTATTAAAAATAAAAAAAATCCATAACAAATTCAATCCATCCAACACAAAATCATTCCATGTAAGGAAACCAAACATGTCATTTCTCATTCCTTGTTAGAATAACTAAATTAATTTTTCATGTCTGCGCACCTAACACAACCATACACCCAATTT
The DNA here is from genome assembly GCA_963277665.1 of Viscum album. Taxonomy (NCBI): domain Eukaryota; kingdom Viridiplantae; phylum Streptophyta; class Magnoliopsida; order Santalales; family Viscaceae; genus Viscum; species Viscum album. Next base: position 1,294,239,302 of record OY728119.1, read on the forward strand.
TCCACTTGATCTTTCTGTTACCATTGTCGGTGGAACATCACATCGAACCCCATTTCCATTTTATATTGGTGATTCATGCCCACATACGTTTTATGGTGGTTATTCAGACCCATTATCCATCCCTTCCCAACCATTATTATCCTTTTAAGACAACAACCAAACCAATTTTTTTTCCAATACCAAACAATCCCTTAAGCACATCAGTAATTCCAACATCAAGAATAATAACTTTAATAATTCACCCATTTATTGAAAAAACCATTAAACCATTTTAAATTGAAAACTACTTTTCAATAAAACATCATTTTTATGGAAAACTACCTGACATAATTTTTTTTTTCATAAATCTACTAAAACACGTATTTTAAAATCAAACTACAAAGCCTATTTCACAAAAACACTCTATTTCCTCACAAAATACCAAATTTATAAAAATGTCTCTCCACAAATAATTGCATAGTAAAATAATAATAAATTTCAATAAACACCCCTTTAAATTGAAATTAACCCTTATACTTCTTTAAAAATTGAGATGATAATGAATCCACCTTCCATAGGGTTCGGCAAAATCTAACCTATGAACAACCACAAACCGTATCTGGGTGGAAAATACATTAAGACACCCTAAATCACTTTGAATAACCTCACAAGGCCCATATATCATCATTTTAGAGAACACCATCCCTAGAATACATGAAATAGATGTAGATCTATAAAATCGAGATAGATGGACAACAATATCCATGGAAACCCAAGGAGCAACCAAATGAGATAATTACCAAGGAAGGAGAACCTTCAAACCCCCAAGAAAAACCTTATATTAACTTCCATAATTAGTTGGAGAGGCCTTATAACTCTTGAGGACTAGAAATATTGAGTTAGGAACATATGGAAGAATAATGGAGTGATTTAGGGAAAATCCTGATTGACCATATATTTAAAAGTCTTCCCTATAAAGCCGCACACAGTTAGAAAAACTGGGCACTAATCATTCTACTACTACTATATGAAAGGGTTCCCCACATGGTATCCTTGTATATTTAAAAAATCCATATACAAAACATGTTAAATTACACTACCTCACATTGCACGGTTACCTAGGTTTGTTACACGGTTTACACTGACCATTCACAATCTGTGCACCCCTAGAAAAGCATCTATACCATCCCAAAACCCTCCCAACCCCACCTAAATATTACCCTATCAATTTAAATATGTAAAAATTAATAAAAAGGTAAAATACATAAAATATTCGTTACTACTTTCCCCCCACCTATGGACATTCCTTCCTTAGAAATTAGAGAACCATCGTTTTGGTGAAAATGCTCGGGCTATTGCTCGACCATCTCTTTATCGTGATCTTGAGTGTCCAACTGAATTTGAAAATGATTCCAAAATATTTTAACTATATTGATGATTTTAACATGGAATATATTCCCTTTCCTATACATAATTTTCACTAGAAATTTCACCAAAGAAGCATCTGACTCTAGCTCAACATGATTTTAACAAATCCCATTGTCTCGATCCAGCTGATACTTTTTAAATTACGACATATGACAGACTTTGTAAATCAGACTAAACTGTGGTGAAAATTTCACACATATGAAACTTACCTAATATTCTAATGTAACTCAAAAGGGTCAACATAACATGGAGATAAATATCCCCACTTTACAAACTGATGATGTATTATCCATGGAGTGATTCTCAAGGGAACATTATTACCAACCTCGAACGCTAACAGTCATTGACAATAGTCCTCATATGATTTTTGATTACAATGAGACTTCTCCATTATTGTCCTGATCAACATAATATTCTCTATTGTCTCTTGCACAAGGATTAGAACAACCATCAATGTTTCTTCTATTTTCATCCAACGAAGGGGACGATGACATGTATTCCCATACAATGCTTCAAATGGAGCCATATGTACAGATTCTTAATGATTTTTATTGTAATATAACTTCAAAAATGGAATATTCTCCTCCCATCATCGAACAAAATCTATGAAAAAAGACTGTAACATAACTTATTACCTTTGTATCATCCTCTCAAATTTCCCATCTGTATGAGAATGATATTTCATGTTCAACATCAATAGAGACCCAAGGTATTATTTTAATGATTTCTATAAATGAGACATGAACCTCATGTATCTGTCTGATACAATAAAAAATGGTACCTCATTCCTATTTACCACCTCCCGAATATAGATTTTGGATAAATCCTCCACTGAATGAGATTCGTGAATATGGATGAAATGGGTCGAATTTATGAGTTGATCCACAATTACCCATATAGAATCATTATTTCGGACGATTCTCACAAGACCTATAAAAAAATCCATCATTACATACTCACAAATACATACAAGGATAAGTAATGATTGCAACATGCCTACTAGTTTCTAATGCTCTATGTTGAGTTAGTCACAATTCTAGAATCTCGAGACAATCCTAGACATATTTTTTTCACACAAATCGATCAAAATTATACATTCATCACCTTATATATCTTTCAAATTCTATGATGGACACCCCATATAAAAATATGATAATCACTACGATGTTTCTCAAGAAAATACACTAATACAACCATATTATTTAGAAACCACAATACTAAATTCCCATCCATTTTCTATCCCTCACTAGTCTCCCCCCAGTGAGTATCGACATCATAAACAAACAATACAGACATTTTCACCTATTTAACCAAAAAACCCAATTTAGTAAATAATGAGACCAGAAATAGAGTCCCTATATCACTTGGGTATTTACATTTCTATTTATTTTGGTTATAGTTAACATCAACTGCCTCTTAAATGATGCTTATTTCACCACCTTATCATATAACTTTCTACTTGATTCATCTTCCACAGAACTGTGCATACCTGGTGTGTATATCAAGAAAAATATAAACATATATAGATACTATATCCCCATAATTTTCTCCAAATTCAAACATCTCAATCAGAAGATATGATTCATGCTCTTTTGGATGGTATAAACCACTATTTTTTCACTGAAGAGATTGTGACACTATATTTTCCAAAGCATGAACGACTACCACAAACTCCAAATAATGTGTTAAGTAGTTCATCCCATGCAATGTCAATTGCTACATGAAATATAAAATTACATGATCCCCTGGAATGAGAAAACACCGCAACCGTAATCATGGTGCATCGTAATACACCATATACCAATTCCCTAGTTTGAGTAAAACCAATATATGTGCATATCTAAGATGATCCTTATGCTCATTTAAATATTTTTGGCACTGCTAATTCTATTGAAATGGAATAGTATTCCTTTTCAATGCTATCATCTGTGAGGATAATCATTGGAAGTCTTGATAAAAGCACCAATAATAACCATCTAAACCAAGGTTGGTTTATATATTAAGAACATTTTTTGGTAGTTTCCAAGAGAAAATTGCCTCTATCTTCTCTAGATCCACTAAAACACCATTCTATGAAATAACATTCCCATGGAAATGCAATTTTTTTTTCCAAAAAACACACTCTGATTGTTTCTCATACAACCTATGATCGCTCAAGATTCCCAACACTAATTCCATTTGTTTCTCTTGCTCCACCCTTTTCCTTGAATAAACCAGTATATAATCCATGAACACCCCCCACAAAAGAATCCATATGTCTCTGAAATATCTAATTAATCAATTCCATGAACACCTACAGTTAATTATTATGGAAAAATGGAATAACCACGTATTAATAGTGGTCATATATACTTATGAATGCGATTTTGTTAACAAACTATGTTTGCAACAACAACTGGTGATATCTTTATTATAAATAAATTATTGATAACCATTAGGATCCCCTCAACAGATCGAACATTTAATTAATGTGTGGTAGTGGATATCTATTATTTATCATAACTTGATTAATATTAATATAATCAATACATAGATGAAGAGTTCCATATTCCATTTTAATAAACAAAAATGGTGATTCCCAAGGAGATATTTTGGGCCGGATAGGAACATTGTTTTATCGCTCCTCAAAATGAATATTAAATTCCATAATTTCTTCTGGTGCCATCCGGTAAGATGTAATTCAAATTGGACTAGTCCCTAAAAGGAGATAAATTGTAAACTCCAATTCTCTCATGGGTGGAAACCCAATGAATTTATCAAGAAAGAAATCCATAAACTAATCTTCCACTTTTGAAAATCATATTATGCCAACAACATTCATTCATTCCAATGAAAATGATCTGAATTGATTTGATATCATCCCAACATTAGATTTCCAACATTCTCATTGCACCCACCTTCACAATTTTCTAACCACTAAAGTGATTATTGATTCCATCACCCATTTTAAACCTAATATATCACTCATAATAATCAATGAGAGCCTTAAAAATTGACAACCAATCCAAAACCATGATTATATCACATTCATCCATCTCAGGTAGAGATAATTCCCACATCAATTCAACACCATTAACCACTATATCACATTCTCATAACCTGATGTCTCCATATTCTATTTGACCCAGAAGAGTTTGATGTTTTAAAATAGAAGGAATCATTTCAAAACATAATCCCACCAAATAGATTATATATGAAGAAATGAATGAATGAGAATCACTAATAACAAAAAACACTTACATATAGGCATAATTCAAAATAATTTCACCTCTCACCATGGATTGTCCAAAAAGATCATCCAAACCAACATACTCTGCTGCAAATATCTACTTGTTTTCCATACGCTTCTCTTTATTCCTATGTTGAAACTGCACTTGTTAAAGTGTCATGGTATTCCTCCAATCACAATAACATACATGACTTTATTGAAGGGTATTATATTGTATTCCAATAACATAAAGGCATGGGATGCATGTGACCCATGAGGAGTGTCAGGAACAACCGACCGTGGAGCATTATGAGAGTTACGTTGAATAGTCCCCATCAGCTTGTAGTTATGATATGATCAAGGTTGTGCCATACAATCCATTTTCATGTGGCTTTTAGAACCACTCTAAAAACATCCTAGAATAATACAAGGACTCAGAGGAAGATTCACTAATCCTATCATTGGTATTTTAACTATACTCCCACCATAGAAAAAAGTTTCCCTCATCGGCTTAAACCCTCCGTTAGAGTTCATTTAATTCCCCATGGTTACCAACATGATTCCCCAATATGTAGAACCCATGATATGCCTCTAGACCACTGATTTTATATTAAACGTTTTTATAAAATCACCTATACAATGATTTGCAATTTTTGAATGAATATCTTAACTTTAGCTCGCTTCAAATACCCATTCCTTCAAGGACACACTAGTCAAATCCTCAAATGGAAACCAAACTAATTTCACAAACATAGCAACATATTCATTCACCGACATGTAATATTTATTCAAATTAATTAAACTTGTTGGAAACTATTTTTTGGACATTTGATGATACAATTTATTGTTAAAAATTTCCAAAAAACCCTCCCATGTCATACATGGGTCATTCATTCCTTGAACACTAAATCCCACCACTGACGTGAAAGATATTCCAACATTTACATCACTACTTTCACATTCAAATCTACTAGAGTTCCTAGGAAATAAATGATTTGATTCATACCATTGATTCATCCTTCTTCCCTTTTCGATTCCAAATCAACCAAAAAAATTAGTGGATTCTATTTTTGAAACTGAATAGAGTGATCGACATGCCTTGGCTCATCACTTAAATTCCCACTTTCCACATATTGGAAATATTACACTATGCTATGAACTAACTACTGGTTCACCTGAGGAACATGTTCAACCACATTTTCTATATCATATTCTGGTTGATCTCTACGATGTCTACACTATTTCATTTATATCATCACAAAAATCATCATAAGTATCACTCCTTAGTGACTGAAGGCTTAAAATTTCAAATTATATCACATTATAGCTATCATAACGGTGCATTATAAATACCAAAATTTATCATATTCGACCATTTTGGAAAACAATTCCCCCGTGTTTTTAAAATCGACCATTTTTAAAATTCCAGATCTAATAATTTTTCAAAAATCACACATTTTAATTTTTTCCTATATTTTTCAAAAATAAACACATTCATACCACAAACAAATCATTATTCTATTTAAAATATGAAATCCCAGTGGGAATTCATTTCTACCCTGACTTTCATGCTCATCTCATTGATTATACCAATGAACTTGAGATCACACTCTTATATGTGTCTCAAAAACAATTATTTACCCATCTCCCATGTAACGTGATGTTCAACATAAAAGGGTTCGTTATGTTATTTTATTATATACATATCATATCCCAAAAATCCAACACCTTACTACCATCCCATATCAAGTGATACACCATAACCAAACGTTTTTTCCAAGAAAAATTATCAATTCCAATGAATTGAAAAAACATCAAATTTAATGACCGAACAAACTGATACAACTTGCTACACTCCACCCTTCCCATTGGCTTAAGAGGGTTATGGAATGCTAGTTAGCCTTAAGTGACATCGCCAAGGAACCAAAGGTTGTATATAAATTCTGTGGGATTCATGAACAATGGGGGATTATTATCTATTTTTAATTAAAATAAAAAACATAATATGCCAATACCAAAAAAAATACATGATGCATGTCATAAATGTTCTTCATTTCTGAAATAAAAAATCACTAAAACAAAAAAACAAAAATAATTCATAATCATAGTACCTAGTAGAAGACTGACTACAACACCCAAATAGGATATGAAACCACTCCACATCGCCACCCTAGCTCCATAATATATGCACCATAGGACTGACCAACCATCATGATGAACTACTGATGAAATAAGATGCTTTATATTTTCTTATTTCCTATACTACAACATCTGTAAATAAACCAATGTACAAAAGTATCAGTGAGTAATAATACTCAGTATATTTCCCTCAAATGACATTCCTACACATGACACTAGGATAAAACCATTATATTTTTTATATAAAATAATTTATATAAATCTATTAAATATGTTCAACAATTAACAACAAGACAAAACGATCCTTACACAATGCAATCTATCCAAAATAAAAAAATTACATAAAAGGAAACCAACCATATCATTTACAATTCCAGGTTAGTATAACTAAATAAATACCACGTGTCTTCATACCTACCACAACCATAAAAAATATTTTCTACACACGATCGGAGTTATCATTCATGGTGGAACTTCACATCCAACCCCAACACATTTTTATAGTGGTACCTCATGCCCACTTAATTTTTATGGTGGTTCCTCAAACCCACTATCGATAACTTACCAAACATGTTTAAATACCGAATACAATAACCAAGACAATAGAATTTACCAAAAAAATCCCTCGACTACATCAAAAATCCCCAAAACATGCCAAATACATTCAATAATTCACCTATTTATTAAAAACAAAATTAAACCATTTTTCATTTCAAACCACATTTCAATAAAGAAATTTTTTTAATGAAAACAAACTTACATAATCCAATTTCACTAATTCCACTAAAACAACTAATTTAAAATCAACTCTTGTATATAAAAAAACAAAGACCCTTTTACAACAATACACAATTTTCCCCCAAAATCCAAAATCTTCACAAAATGGGTCTTCACCATGAATTTCACATCACAATCACATTAAATTTCAAGAAAAAACCATTTAATTTAAAATTAATCCTTATAGTACTATTAATATTCAGATGAGAGAGAATATACCTACTATAGGGTTTGGTGATATCAACCCATCATAGAACTGTAGATTGAATCTAGGGGAAAATTCCATGACAATTCCATATATCTCATTGAATAAAATAAAATGGCGGAAATATGAAAAATTAATAAATACATTAATGACTTTGAATAGTAAAAATGAATGGATTTTAAATTTATTATCAGTGGTTCTTTTATAGCCCTCCAACACATTGGGTAATTATTGATAACACGTGAGATAACTATGTAATGTGTGAACCTAATTTCATGATCATAATATTATGCGTTGACCTATTTTTATGTCCATTATATTTTTCATGGACTTTTTTTTCATATCCAAAGAATATGTATTGAACTAATTTAATGTTTAGAAGATTATACAAGGGTCTTATTTCATACCATTAACATTATAAGTGAACATTTTCTATTAATAATCTAACGAACCTGACTCTAGCTGCCCGAAGTTTGAGTCTTCTTTATTACATTTTCTTAATAGACACGTAATCACAACCTGATAATCTAAATATTTTAGTTGTCTTGGTAGACTAGATACATGAATGATTCCCATATTACATTTGAAAAAAAATAATACAATAGTTTTTTTAGAATATCCCCATTCCCTCTATCATTTACTTTCATATCATCCTTAATACAGTTCAATTATTCCAAGGAAAGAGAAAAACTACATGTGATCTCAACCTCATAGTAAGGGTTATGTACAATGGTAGATAACATGAATAAATAATCATAATAAACATGACAATATAATTAATTTATGACACATTACATTTAATAAATAACAAGAATATCATGATTTGATAATTAATAATCAATACTACATTATAAATAACTGAAGACACATGATAATTAAATAAGTTTTTTTATCATGACTAGATAACAAAACATAAACATGGAAAGTTATATAAATAATCAAAAATTCCATTTAATTAATAACATGACTATTATGAATATATAATGTATAATAAATATTCCAAAGTAAATAAATGAAAAAAGATGCATTTTTTTGATAAACTTTCAATCAAAATTCACCCCAAGAAAATATAATTTTGAAAATATCATGGATAATAACAACTGAATTCTTAATGATGGAAATTCTTAATTATTGGACATTATGTTCTCACACATCATGATACCTCTATTATCATGACCATTAACGTGACAGCGAAAAACCAAAGGGTAGGAATATACTAGAAAACCTTTTATTAAAGGCTAGCCAATTGATTCATCTCTTGTGACTAAAATTTAATTGATGGTCTATCTATCACCAGACCATACCAATGTCTTAGTTTAAGAAGAATTCATTATATATTTAACAGTAAATTTAATTCATAAACAATATTTCATATCGTAAAATTACTATATCGAATAAAGATTGTAGATTAATAATATTTTCCCCTATCAATCATATAAAAATAAATATAAATAAACTATATAGATACTATATAATATTTATAAAATAATTAAATCTATGAGATAAAAAATATAGATATTTAATATCCAGGTAATGTTCAATTAAAAATAATCATAAGAAAGTGGTTTTCTCATGATAATGACAACCATCACAAAATTAAACAACAAATGAGAGGTGGCTAGAGATTCATAGGGAAAATATTTTTTTATAATAAAATATTAATAAATTTTTATTTTTGTTAAATATATCAAATTCTATGTATATACACCTAATAAAATTGAATAGTTACATATTGACATATATGTATCAAGGAAATAGAAATTGAGATGAAATTTCATTCAAAGATAATTACATTGAAATGAGAATTAATTAATATATTTATTTGGTTTATAAAATCCAAATCCTAATAAAAAATTTCAACTATGTAATAAAATTGTAAAAATTAATTGAACACATAGTCGTAATATGTAAAAAAGAAATGAATAATTTATATTACCCAATAAATAAATTAGTTATGAAATTATTTTCCACTTGTTATTTTTCATGTAAATTCACAAAATATGAATTAATTAATATTAAAACATAATGTACCCTGACATATGAATTATTTATTGTATTACATGAAAAAATGACTGTATATATAGTATATAAAATAAATTATGTGAATTTCATTATAACATGCCAGACTGAAGGAAAATTCATGACTATTTCCCTCACCTCACACATCCGTTGTTTGAACTTTATTAATCTATTGTATAATGGTTTTAATAAATTTATAAATTTATTTCATAACAATGTTCCAATTTATAATACTATATATGATCTTATTATAAAATTTGAACACCCATTATTTAAGATTATTTCTTTATTATCAATGTCTCATTTCTAAATTTAATTGTTTTCTCATATGTGTTTTTTCATCAATGTTATGGCTCATTGGTATAGGATATAGATCCATGAATAATAGTGATTAAGTATGTTTCAAAATTATATATTTACTGATTATATAAATTTTTATAATTATTTAGTAATTTTTGACATGGAATATGAATCGCCTCGCATCATGGAGATGGTAGGCCGTACATACGTATGAGTGAAGATATCATTCCATTAATAATTGAAAGGGTTAGGATGTAGGTGATATATTAATTTTCTAGAATCAATAAAATTTAATATTTATATAATATATATTCATTAAATTTATCGATATTAGTTTCCATTTTATGTGTAAGTGAAAAACAATTCACATTGCTTTGTGAGACTATAATATGTTATACACATTAGTTATTTTACCATATTTTAAATGAATTCGAATGTGTGAAGATATATGTGATATATAAATAAAATATGTTCAATAATAACATAAATACGATATACATTTATATAATCCTCTATTATATACATACATTAAACGAGGTGATATAAAATGAATTTAATCGGTTTGTGAGGCTATACCCACTATACAAATAATTTATGTTTTTTTCCCATTTTGTCGAATGTGAGATATATATAGTCCATTAAATTAACATAATATCATATAAATATATTGTAGATACTTGTTATATTATATTTTATGCTTTGGGACATAATTTAATGTGAAAAAGAAGAAATAGAACAAAATCCCTTTGTAAAAACAATAACTTTACCTTATGGAAATGTCTGATGTATCTCCTCTTAATGACCATAGGGTTGTCCTTTTAGAAAGAACCGAATGACTAAAATGTTTATAAGTATCTTTGGGGAGATAATTAGGAAGTTTTTGGTGAATCAATATGGCTTTATTGGTGTGTATAATTGAAAGGAAGTACGTTTACTTTTATATGTGGGGGGGGGGGCACCGATGATATTTTTGAGCCGAATAAATTACAGACATGTTTTTATCAGTCTTAAAGCCTCTAAAATGAGTCATTACATAACCCTATAGTTTATAAGGTAGAAATAGGTCCATAAAATTGGTGTTGTAAAAGATTTATTTCATTTAAAACTCTTAGTTCATGTTTTTAACCCCTCATAAAACCCAATATTACCTTAACTACGGTAATTAATTTGTTTATTTTTTCAGTCCTCTTTTTGGTAAATAACAAATGTTTACCATATTACATAATGTATTTTCTAATCCCAAATCTAGAACTAATTTTCCTAATATTACTTTATTTAAAATATAAATCACACTTCTAAATTTATTAAACCAAATGGTAGTTTATAATAAAAATTACAATTTTTAAATATTTATTTAAAATTTAATATTTACAAAAAAATCCTTGTAATTCAATATAAGAGAATTTTTAAATTATGATATCCAAAACATATGTTTATTTTATAAAATAACAATTATATAAGTGGTTATAATGATTTTTTAATTTTTTTCAATAATCTTGACTAAACATTATTTTAAAAAAATGATGTTTTTAGAAAAAAACATTTCATTGAATGATAAATTATATTTATTATATTTTTAATAAATAGATATTCATAAATTTATAAGTTATATTTTAATATTAATAAATTCCAAATTTATGGATAGGATATAAAGTTTATGTATTAAGAAATTATATTTTTATATAGTATTATATTTATTTTAAACCTAATGTTGTGTGAATCGCAACTATAAAAAAGATTGGATTTATTTAAAAATAAAAATTTCATAATTTCATATTGTGTTAAATTATCATCTCGTATTGTTGTTTCATTTTATAATCACTATCAATCTTTATTATCCTTTTTTAAAATATTAGGGTGTCACATTCTCCATACCTTCAATATATGACATCTTCACAATCTCAACTGAAACATGTAAATAAATGTTCTAAAATATGAAAATTCCATTACTGAAAACCATAAACATAAAGGGTTAATTAAAAATCATATCATAAGAATAAAATATAAATATGAATGGATATATGGAATAGAAAAAAACACTATTTTTATAAAGGAGAACATATATGGAATGGATGGTATGGGAATTGAAGAAAATTAATTAATAATTGTAGATAATGATAGAGATAATTGATCAAAAGAATGTGAGTGATCATTTGAATGTTAAAACCCAAAAAATCATAAATATTTGGTGATTTAAAAGTCTCTTTGACTCATCAGATATAAATATAAAAAGATATCATTTTCATCATTTTCCAAATGTAGAGGAATTATTTTAATTCCTAAGAATATATGGGATTAATATTACTTTATAATTTTTTTTATATTCACAAATTCCTCATTAGGTGTTCCATGGGTAAATTATCACATAATCTCTTAATATAATAAATTAAAATCCAAAATTAATATTTATTCCTTAAGTACTAAAATTAAATTTTAAAGGATTATAAGAGTCATAAAAAGGTGTCTTGTATTTCTGAGTGTTTCCAAATATTTTGAAAAAAATGGTTAAAAAATGTTTTAATCTATAATCTTTTAAAATAACTCCATTGGTTCATCATTAATTTTTATTCATCTTATTGTTGAAATGAAAACCAAAATATCACATAGTCTAGTGGTAGGCGTAACAACCTTGTTTCACTTAAGGAGTGGGTTTAGGCCCTACAACCTTCTCAGATGTGACAAGGTATCACACAACATGAAAGTTTTAATTTTTCTAAAACATTATTTATATATTTTCTATATTGTTTAAAATTTTTAATAACCCATAATAAAATTAAACTAATGATTAAAATAACCCTAAATATAATAGATACCATAAAAATTATGTCTAAAAAATTGAAAGGCATTCTTCGTTAAATAAAATTTTCAATAAAATATATATTAAATCATTGGGTTCTATTACCATATATGTTTCAGAAAATATCATTAATCTTGTGACACTCTCATCACAAAAAAACTAAAAAGGGGTATTTAAAAAATGAATATTATGATCAATTTCAAACTCATAAACCCATAAAGGTATCCATAAATAATATTTTAATAAATACATATATTCTTAAAATATTATCACAACCCTTATATGTTACATGATTTATATAACCAAAATACCATTTCTAAAATACATCTAATAAATAATTCTATAATCACAATAAATACTTGAACTATTTTATTTTCACATCTGGCCCTCTTTGGTCTATATATAATACTTTAAAAGAGGTCATTTAATTAAATAATAATCATGTTCCCCAAATTTAAGAGAATGAAATATAAATTGAACCTTGAGATGAAGTTTATTTCTATACATCATACTCTTCATTTTTATTTGGAAATTTATATCATTATTCAATTATTTTTTTACAAAACTAAAAAATTCTCTATTCTTATGAGGCACATTCATGGGTATTTATTTCCACAATTATTTCACAAAAGTAGTCCCTCCATTTTGCATCCAATATATCCTTCATTTTTTTCTTATAGAAAATTAAATTTCTCATATTTGGTGAGTCTGAGAGTTGGTTAATGTATAGGTTGTTAATCAAAATTCAGAACAAATTATTTAACATAATTTTAATATTTTTCTATCCTTCCATAACCCCCTTTGATTTTTTTAGTCATCACATTTTCCATTATATTAAATATGAGAATTATTTTTTAATGTTATAACCAATTAGTAAAACCAAAAAACATTATATGAGAATCAACAATCATAGTAGGAAAATAATGTAATCATATATAAGATGTCTAAATCATGAAACCTTCATTTCATTATAATACACCGTAGTTTTTCCCTAATAAATTTACAGTCATCATATAATGAAAATATTCATAATTTTTTGTAAGGATAATTTTAATTATTTAGAGAATGTCCCTTGGGGTGTAAAAATAGGTGCACAAAAAGGCTCATTTCTATATGCTAGGTAACAGTAAGGTAAATCTTAACACACCTTTTTTAGTGTAATAAACACTAGGTATATCATTTATAGAAAGAATTCCACTTGTTTTGTTAGGACAAGGACTTATTATAAAGAAACACCATATAGTCTATATGTTTGAAAACATTAGCCCATTTTTCTATATTTAGAAAAAATGTATATCAATATGTTATGTTCCTTAGTATATGTTTTCTTTAATCTAGCTCCCATGGTTTCTACTAAACATGAGGTGATTTGAATAGTTATGGATATATACCTAGTAGAACAGATCCAATGTCTACATTATTACATTGAAATATGTTATAGGGAATTTAATTTCAAAGGGCCAAATAGTTTATATTATTTGGAAATATAGATATATACATCATCCTCATATTATATTTTAGAAAACTTAATTTCATTCAAGAATATAATTATTCATTCTTGAATATATTAGCATATGAATATTAGTATTGTTCTTAGATCCCTAGGAATGGAAAAAATAAGTGTTAGAACAAATGCTTGATAAGGTTTATGTACAGTGGACACTACCAAAAATAAATAATCATAATCAACATATTATAGTAAATAATTGATCCAATATTCCATTTACTATATAACATAACTATCATTATTAGATATGGAATAATCAAATGGAAATGTATATAAAGGAATACACGTTGTATTTATAGAACATGAATATGAAGATTAGTTAATTGAATAATAAACATAGAAAGCTAAACAACTAAAAAAACATTGAAAATAATAAATTACATGACTATTATGAGTAGGTAATTAAAAATTAACCTGGAAAATAAATTAAATTAAAAAACTCTCCATTTAAATAATAATCTGAGAAAGAAAATGCATTCATAGATAATATCATTGTGAAAATATGATGGAAAATAATAATTTAAATCTTAATAAAGAAAATTATTAATTTTTATAGGTCAAAACAAATGAGGAATAACCAAAATGGAAGGTTCAATAAATAAACACACACTCCATAAAATTATTAACTTGGCTATAGTGAATAGATAAGTCATAATTATTAACGAATGGTAAATAACTGATAACCCATCCCATTTAATCGATTATCTAAGAATGAAAATGATTCCAGATATAATATGATTATGAAAATAGCATGTATAATAATAATTGTATTCTTTATGAAGGAAATTCCTTATTATTTGAGATCATGATCTCTTGCATCATACTACCTCAAAATTCAATACCTCTCACATGAAATTATAAAATTGGTGTGTATGTATATACCAAAAACCAATTTAACTAACACCAGCCAACTAATTTATCTCATAAGAATATCGATGCATAGTGGGGATATCTATAACCAGACCCACCCATATATTCATATGAAAATGTTTCCATATATATAATTTATTTTATTTATGATCTATTTGTCTTATAAATATAATTCATTATTTAGTAATGAATAATAATTATCAACTATTTTAACAATTAATCATATAACATTCAACATAAAATACCACATATATAAATGATATATGGTTTTTATAATAAGAATACCAATGATATAATTAATATGTATACTTAATATAAATGTAAAGTCTACTGAAAAATGATCGCATGAAAGTGAATGTGACATGAAAAAGTTAACAATCACAAAATTAAACAATAAATGAAAGGTGGACATCTATTAATCAGGAATATATGTTTTTAAAATAATATATTGAATAGATAATTATTCATGTTAAATACAATAAATTTATAGTATACACACAAAATAAATGTGAGTATGTTTATATTAACAAATATGTCTCAATGAAATGGAAATTATGAAAAAGTCTTTTATAAATATCATAATTTATAATTATAAAGTAAAGAGTGAATTTATTATGAATATAAAGTATAAATCCTCATAATAAAAGTTGAAATTTATACCAATATATTAAAAATTATTTAATCACAAAATCATATAATTTACGAGACATTGAATAAGTAATATAACACAATGAAATGAAACTGAGTAATAAAAATCACTACCACTTGGTAATTTCCAAGAAAAATTCCCTTAGATGAAAAAATTAAAACTAAAATTCAACATAAAATATATTTTTATTTATTAATTATATTACATGAAATTAGGGTCTATGTAAACCAAATAAAATATTTGTTTCCTTAAAATTATAGTTAAAACAATGAAGCTAAATTATGAATATGTCCCTTACCTTACAATTCCTTTTAGTTGAACATTAATTCATATAAATTATATTTATTTTATGATTGTTATTAATATATATTAGAACCATATTCATATTTTTAATTTCATATATGACCCACTTATAAAATTTTACCACCTTTTGTTAATTATATATTCAATATTTTCATTGTTTTATGGTGTAAATTTCCATAATATATCATACATTTTTCTTCATCAATGTTATAGTTATTGGGTGCATAATATGGATCCATAAATTAATGAAATATTTTAGTGTCATATGTAAAATATTTTATAATTATATACATTTTTAGAATCATTCTTAATGGTTGGAAATTTAGAATAAATCGCTTCACTTCATGGAGATAGTATGATGCACGAATGCACATGCAACAATATCATTCAACAAAAGAGTGAAATTATAATGAAGTGGTTGGTGTGTTCATTTTATAGAAAAAATATAATTTACTATATATAACATATTTATTTTATCTATTTTCATTATTTTCCACGTAAATTTAATGTGAAAACTGAATTGCATCACTTTTTTATGCGGTAGTCTTCCAAACAGATGAGAAATGTTATCATGTTTGAAATGGAATTGATGGTCAGAAAAAAATTTTGAAATTAAAAATTAAAAATTATAGTCATATTATAAATATAATATATTTTCTAAAAACCAATAGTTACATCAATCTTAAATATTGGTGATAGAAAATGAATTACGTTTGTTCATGAGGCAGTGGTTCTGTTTCCCATTTGATGGAAGAGTAATTGGATATAGTTCATTCCATTAACATAATATAATTTTAGAAAATTTTATATACTATTTATATTATATTTTAAATTTGAAGATATTATTTATTAATTAAAATGATTAAATTTAAATAATATCATTGTTAAGACAATTACATTCTCCTAGAGAAACTTCATTTAGATCATCTTTATGGACACTAGAATTATTATTTGGGTAATAAAAAAATATCTAGAATTTATATAAGTGTTTTGGGGGTATATTTTTTCTAGGATCTAGTATATAAAAATTGATTTATGGTTTGGGATATTTATATTTAGGGAGTTGACCTTTATTAGTGTAGGATTAGACACCCATGGAATGTTTTTAAATAATCAATCAAACCCAAGTTTTTATCATTCAAATGCCTCTATAATCAGTCATTCAAAACAATTATTGGTTCAAAGGACAAAATATGGTCATAAGATGATTTTTAAAAAGTTTTAGGTTATTTATAACACTTATTTACATAGTTTAATAATGAAAATCCTTTTCTACCTTATCAAAGACAATTAATATTGTATTTTATTCATTATTAATTATACATATAAATTAGGTTTTTCTAACTATATAATTAAAATTATGTTGATTACAAATAATCATTCCATTTTTCCAAATTATAATCATATAATTACCTTAATACAATTTAAAATTATACATGCACATGCGATGATGAAGAGGGTTTCCAAAGAAAAAATTCTCATAAGTATAAAAATATTTTAATATCTAAATTAAAAATGAAATTTATTATAATGAACCAAATTAGTTAAAATATTATATAATTGAAGTAATATTATTTTAAATAAAATTTATTTTATTTTTTAACATTGTAAATTATTAAAAAAATGGCACTTTTCAATAAAATTTAGTATTTGCACTATTCATTAAATAATGAATGCTTTTAGAAAAATCCCAAAAATTTAGCCAATGAAAATATTGATATGAATATTTGAAAAAATAATTTTATCAAAACTATTTTCAAAAAAAAATTTAAAAATAATTTTAAATTACACGGGGAAAGAATGACTAGTCTATTATTTAAAAATACAATTTTTATTAAACATTATGTTTTACATTAAATGATTATTATTTTATTTATAATATGTATATAAACATAATTTCCAATAGTTATTAAGTATTATTAATACCCACCAACATAATCGATGTTTTATAATGGTCATGTTTTAAATAATAATATTCTAATAGAGTATGGTGTTTCCTTTGTATCCAATGTTTCATTTATCACAAGAAATCATAGATAATTTATTTATATAAAAATAAATATATCATAATTTTTATGTTTGATACATTTTATAATAATATTGGTGTAGTGATTTATATAATATATAAAAACCTATGTTCATATTTCAAAATTTTAGGGTGTTGGAATGTAATTTTTTCAAATTTATTGTAATTATTTCTACATTCCTTTGCCAATATTATTCACATTGGGATCATGATTTATTATTGATGATTCCACAATCTATTCAATATCTAAATTTATTATGGTAATTTTTTATTACATGAAATATGTTTATCATATTTGATTGATTTTGTATATACATTATATGTTATGTCCATTATATATTTACCTAATTCTTCTCTTATGGTTTCAAATGATAATATATTGATATCTCTCATGATTATCTTTTCTGAACATATTATCTAATTCTTTGTAAGGTTTCATTTCATGAGGTAATGAAGAAATGTTTATATATATTTTGTCAATAAGGGAAATATTTAGTAATATATTTACATGATATGATGAATTATATACATAAATAAAATGTTTGTGTATATATTATATGAGGAAACTAATCATTTAAATTTCTAGTATAGATAATAATGTTCTTTATTGAATATTTATCTACAATTAGTTAATATATATGTATGAAGATAATAGGGCACTACAAAGATGTCATGATGACCTTCCAATCCATACAGAGGACTCTCACAACCTTCTTGTTGTCTTGATATACAGTGGCACTGGTATCTGGGAAACCAGTGGAACAAATATGATATTGTATTTGGTATTTTGAAACCCATGACATTATTTAGTCATCTACCATGAAAATCTAATCTAACCATGATACATCATGTTAATTTTCATCATGAATCTATGATGACAACAATATTTGATTCTTAGATACAGTTGTGATGGTAACCACTTCAGAGATGAGGCCTCAGTGTATGGACCTATTCTTGAGTTGTTCCCCCCAAGGAAGTATAGAGTCATGCATCCACCCTGTAGGAAGCACATGGAATTACCATTTATGGGGTTGGAATATGATGGAGGGAATTTTGATAATTTGATAGTTACAACATGTCATGAAGATTATGTGCATAGCCTTAGGTCATTATGAGAGTTCAAATTATAGATACCACTCAATTTTTTAATCATGCCAATCCCTTAGGATTCAATGTTTTAAAAAAACCAAGGTATTGTAATTTGGTTTTCAAAATAATTTATACTTATTTATATTTTCCTTTCCTCGAAACACTGAATATATTGTTTTATATTAAATCATTATTTTTGTCTTGTGTTGTAAACTACACCATGTTAATCTTGCACTACATGTAACACCAAAAGGGCATGTTTTACACACAACACCACGTTTCTACAAAACACCAATTTACAATGATAATTATTTAAATAAGATAGTTATAACCTAAAGATTACACACAATATTAGGAATAGTAATAACTAAATTTTAAATATTATTTATAATGGTTTTATATTAAAAAACTTAATAATAATGAAATATATAATTTTTGTAAGGTCAATATAAGGCTAAAAATGTATCTTTTAAAGGATATTATTTTCATGTACTTATGTGAACAATAATAAAAATAATACTAGACAATTTTAGAAACCTATTTTGAAAAATAAAACACTTTTTTAATTCACAATATAAAAATTATCTTAGGATAATTTGTCTTGGATTTTTCTCAGAAACAACATTTTTGATGAATAATTAAAAACACTTGATTTTAATTGAAGCCTACATTTTTGTATAATTTATTAATATTGTTAAATTATATTTTATGGTCAATTTAAAGGAAAAATAGATCAATTATACATATATTAATATAATTTATGTCATTGTAATCATTTTTATGATTAATATATATATATATATATATATCTTAATATAATGTTCAACATTCTCATTTTAAAAACCCAATTTTCTTGCCACAAAAATGGGATTTTTGTTAACCAAAATGTTTCCAAAAATTTGAATTTAATTTTAAAAAAAATTAAATTAAGTATTTTAATACTTATATTAATTATATTATAAAAGTTCAATTTAATATTTTTTCCTAAAATATTAGTAAACATGATTAGATTTAATTAGAATAATTAAATAAAAATAAAAATTATTACGAGACAAAAATTTAATCTTAAGGGAATAAATTACATATCCTTTGTTTAAAACCCATTTCTGGACTTATAATAGAAATAAAACATCCATTATTTATTTTTGTTATTTTTTGATAACTTTTTTTAGGTAAAAAACGTGGGTACCCCTAACTTGTTTCCAAAAAAGCCAAGTGTGTCCCCACCTTTCTATAAGATGTATATCATTACATTTTAAAATTTATATAACGAATATAATTATTTTCATTATATTATAATCTATATTTAATGTTATTATTTCTATGGTATTATGATAAATTGTTACCAAATTGGTAACAATTTATAGCTTCAATCTCATCATATATCGAGATTGTTTATGATTATGCATCCAGTGATAAAATATTATGAAACATCTTTCAATAAATATGATGAATTCTCAACCTAAAGATATTCATGTCATATCCATGTAAGAGAAAATTTATTTCAATCTTTCTCACATAATATAATTATTTTTTTATAAAAATCTGAATTTATTCATCCTTTCTGCAAGAAAAATGTGTTCTTTCAAAACTCATATTTACAAAAAAAAAGTTTTTAAAAAGTCGTAATATTATTATATAATTCTTAATAAACATTTTTTCTTATGTATTTCAAATTTAGAAAACTGTTTTGAAATAAAATATTCATTTCATTTACAAATAAAGGCAATTTTTAGAAATTTTAAGTTGGAAAAGGAGTGTTTGGAATGTACAATCATACCATCTTTTATTACTATCATTTAAGTGAATCTTAATATGTAATAGTATAATCGTAGATTTTTAAAATAATTTTTTTCTAGTATTCTCTAAATTTTTTCAGTTTAACATGGTTTTCAATGAAAAAGGATTTTCAAAAATTGTTTTATGTTAAAAAATATTTAAAATGATTTTCAAATATTCCTTTATCTTTTCATTAATGGGTTTTTAATGAAAATAAGTTTAATTATATCAATAATCCTTTTATATTTTTAATATTATTTTCAAGGTAAATATTTTTCATATAATTTTCAAGATGCTTTATAAATTTGTCAAGGAAAAACATTTCAAATTTTTTTCAAACCCCTTTTATAAGTTTTCAATGGAAATGTTTTTCAAAACGATCTGAAGACATATTTATAAGTTTTCAATGTATTTTAAAAGAAAATGTTTTTCTAAAGGTTTCATTTAAAAAAAATACTTTTTTAATGAACAAATGATATTTTATTTGAGAAACATATTTTAAATACATCTCAAATTTATTTTCCATCTAAGAAGACATATGTTGATGTTACACATGACCTTCTATGAAATTATCCAAAGGTTCTATTCATAATCTTTCTCGGAATAGTTGACATTTTTTTGGCCTGATGTTAATGAAAACCCATTATTCTTTCATGGGCTATATTTTCATGAAACTCATTCCTCTTCCACAGGATATATGGTTATCGAACCCATTTCTATTCCAATGGTTATACCATCTTAAAAGCATATGAAACCCACATTCATTAACAGGTTGTTATATGATAAAATGACCACAAAACCTAAATATTTTCGATTGGATATGATATGATTAATTGTTTATGATAACCATATCTATTCATGGGTTATGAATTGATATTTATGAGACACATATCTTATTATGGGTCCTGATTCGATGTATTTTTATTATATTATAAATCATGTATGTAAGCTATTATTATATGAGAGGAGGGAACTATATCTACCCTCAATTCATTGAATAATGTAAAATTATTTCTGAGCTCAATAGGGTGTAAGGTAGGGAATCCCAAACCAGAAACATTAGGGAATCATTATCCCAACACCAAAGTGTACACGAGAGGGTAAAACAATCCCAAAACAAGAGAATACATGAAAGGAAAACCCAAGACTAAAATTGATGGAAATACCAATCCAGAGTAAAGAGGATACACACTAGGTAATCCCAATATTGAATCAATATGGCATATTAAGCCTAAAACCAGAGGGTACATGGGAGTGAATGCACTCCCCAAAACAAGAGGGTCCAAGAGAGGGAATCCCAAGAGTGTAAAGTTGTTGGTGAAAGTATAGAATATTTAATGTATGTGAATGATAATAATCAATGTCTTATTCATAATCCTCATTAATAGAGTAAAGAAGGTGTTGATGTTATTTGATAAACTTTCTAAGATAAGGAGACTGCATATGAAATGTGAAATGTATAGAATGTTTATCTAGTGTTTATTACATTAAAATCAATAATCATGATTCGATAAAGGTTGAGGAACCATAAGAAAAATTTCATATATCATATTATAGTAAATAGGTATTAATGAATAAGTGGAAAAATCCTAAGTGATGCTTTGTGAATAAATTTGGATGATTCAAGTGTAGACGTTTTGGAACTCAAAGACAATGTTATGTTAATCAAGATGTATATAATTATTGTTTGTAGAATTTTTTATTTGTGTATTTTATAGAATTTGATAGATGATACTGATGAACTAGAATCTTGATTTAATGTTAAGGTTACATTACGACAAGGTAACCCTTAACATTATCCTGAGTGTGAGAAAATGATATTTTATACGGGTAAACAGGTATTGATATGGATAAATTAAATTGGATAGTATTTGGTACATCAGATCTAAAAAAATATTTTATTAAAAACAGGACGATTATATCATGGATGAAGTTTACAACATCATGGATTAACAAAATATATCTTCTAATATATATAATAAGGAATCATGCATGTTTTTGAGAATGATTTTTTGTAACTCAATTTATTACAATGTTTCAAGAGGTATATGATGAGAGTTTTTACATGTTTGGAATGTGACAACTAGGAGATAAATTTTTATATATAGGGGGTCAATGTGAAGTTCTTTTCATGACACTATTTCTTATTTATTGAATTTTTAACATTTATATTGGTTATAAGGTTCAGCATTTTGGGAATAGTTATATTAAACATTGAATGGATTTTCAATGATTAATGTATAATCTCACCACATGAGGATTTATGAATATAGAATAACCTATTCTAGCACCATTACATTTTTTGTAAACGGTGACATATGGGATAAATTAACATGGATCACTAGATTAATTAGTGATTAAAGAATGAATAATTTCACATTTTTTAGATAAAGAGGTTAAGTTTCAATTTATCATGGAACAAAAAAGGGTGTGATTTTACTGAATCATGTTTTTATATCATCTCTTGATAATTCTTAAACTCTAGGGAAAGGACATTGAAATCAAAAATGTTGTCCTATTCAATTATTTTCATTTGAATCAAATATCCCCAAAGATCATCTTATATATTTTTTGAGTTTTTATTGTTTATTTCACCTAACCTTATTCTTTATAACTATACATCAAACAATTATGGTAATATCTATCATCCATGTCCATGTATTCACTTTCCACATATGTTCTATTTTGTGATAACATAGTAAGGATTTACTTTGGGTAACTATTATTGCTCAAAAGTTCTTTTTAAAGGATTTTTTATTATTCATTTTTATGATGTCGATTTCTATGAAAGGAACATTCAATTATTAGACCATTAATAACCTAGATTAAATTTGAGAGTGAAATTTATTTTAATGGGGGTAGAATGTAACTCCCTAGGATTTGGTGACATATTTTTTAAAATTAATTCAATCATTTTAAATTTTTTAATTTCAAATGACACTGAATATAAGGTTTTTTTATATTAATAAATTATTTTTGGATTGTGTTATATGTTATACCATGTTAATCTTGTATTCACTCAACACCAAGTAGTCTTTAATTACACCCAACATTGAGTTTCTATGAAACAATAGTTTATTTTTATAATTATTGGAATAACATAGTTATAATCTAACCATTAGCAATCAAAATATCGATATTAGTAACTACCATTAAAATTTTATTTATAAAATTTCATATAAATAAAACATATTTATAATCAAATATATAATTTTTTTAAAGTCATTATATATTTGAAAATTTTATTTTAATAAAGAAACCTTTTTTTATCCTCTTATGAAAAATAATAAAATTAATTTCAGAAAATATTGGAAACCTAATTTGAGAAAATAAAATTCATTTTCCAATTCATAATTTCAAAATAATCATTGGTTGATTTTTTGGGTTTTTTTGGAGAAACATGATTTTTGGATGAATAGTGGAAAATACACAATTTTAATTCAACACTGCATTTTCATATAATTTTTCTGTATATTTATATTATATTTTAATATTTTTTTAAACTCAAAGTATATCAATTATACATATATAAGTAAAATTTAATATATTGGATCATTTTTATATTTAATTAAGGTATATAAATATTAATGATATATTTAACATTTTCACAATAAAAACCCCGCTTTTTCACCAAGTTGGACATATTAGCATTAAACACAATTTTTCATTTATATATGAATTGATTTTCAATAAATGTACATAAATGGTTTGAATATGAAATATATTTATTTTCTAATAAGATCATCTTTGTTACAAAAAAATATTAGTTATGATGATTAAAATTAATAACATATATCAAGGTAGAAATAAGAAAAATAAGTGATTAAAACCTAAAATTAATAGCCCAAATGAAATAGAAACATTTAAAAAACACATTATATTAATATATTTCTTCCATAAATTTTTTATTTGAGTTTGGTTGGTTTCTTATTAGTTTTATTAGGATAAAATGTTGGTTCAAATAACTTGTTTTCAAAAGAGCCATGTGTATACCCTCCTTCCACTATTAAAGGCACTCACCCCTCCAACATACTCACAAATCTAAATACCAATTTGACACATAAAATATATACCCAAATAAATCATGCAAATACTTAACTAGAACCTATAGTTCTGAACTAAGGAATAAATCCATCAAAGGAAGCCCTTTGGTGAAAAACAAAAAGATTTCCCCAATAAAAATATAATATGCTTCTTCAAGCTCCATTCCATTATTTCCATTATAAACCACATGAATTACACTTATTTCATTATAAAATAATAAACAAATATATTAAATATAATTATATCTTTAATAATTTTTCTACCTGCACTTGTACACACTTCCATCTAATGGGTAACAAACATACCGTTCTTGTGTACGGCGAACTACCGCCTCACGAAATGATGTTGTTCATTTTAACATTACCTTCAATAATGGCTGAGAATTATTATTTAAAAACATTTCTTATATGATAAATATTGTATTTATTATTTATTTATACATTTATATTTATTAAGTAAATCATACTTTATTCTTTCTATTTAGTATAAATATGATAAATTCCTTTGTGGATGTGTAGACTACCACCTCCTAAAAGTGATGTGATTCATTCACAAAATGGAATGGAATGTAGTAAATATTGATTTAAAGAACTTATATTATATTTATAATATTTATAATTATTTTTTTAATGTTAAAATAACAGATACATTCAAACAATCCATTTTGTCAAAATACAATAACTTCTTTTCTTAACGTGCGGACCACCTCCTCCTCAAAGTGATGTGATTCATTGACACATTGAATATAATATATTAAGGATGAATTATGTAAACTTATATGAAATATATTTTAATTATAATATCTTTATTCTTATGTAATTATAAATTTACACACAACATCATACTTCTCATTTTGTGTAAATATGATAACTTTGTTTTTGGATATGTGGACTAATGCCTTCTCAAAGTTATATTATTCATTCACATGCTACATAAAATGTATTAATGATGGTTCTAGATAAAATATATGATATATATGACATAAAAAATCTACTGGAATGGTAATATATATTCCTATATATATTTCATTTACATTCTTTCTTTAAATATAAATATACAACTGAATAAGTGATCCTATTTACGTATTGCCTACTGTCTCTATGAATGCTGCATTTCATTTAATATTTATATATTTTATATATTATTATAAATATTTATATATGTAATATATATTATATATAGATTTTTTATACTTTTTGGAAATAAGTAAATCAATATATATTTTATAGGATCAATAATAATATTTCAAAACATATTTGATATACAATGTAATTTTTACCGGAAAAGTTATTATAATGTGGAATTGTTAAAAATAGGTAATATATAATCATATGTGAATCATAAAAAAATTATATATAATAATATGGTTATATGGAAGCTATATAATAAACTCTTATATATTATAAAGTAGGTTTGTACATGTACAAAGAGAGACAAGGCTTAAGGTAAGGGAATTTCATCTCACTTTTTATTTCCATGAGATACAATATTAATTAACCACTCATTTGATTTGCGTGGTGTGTATACTACCCATCAACGTTTTCTATTATTATTATTAAAACTTTTATGGTTATTTAAATATACATTTTATTAACATTATTTTATGAGGGTCATTTTTCAAAAGTTACTAAATCGGTTAAATAATTTTGTCTCAATTTTTTATCTCTATGAATCATGCCAGGTTATGTAACTATATTTTTTATGAGGATAATATAATGAATTTTTTCATGTCATATCTTGAATATAATTCTTTTAATTATATAATAATATTCATTTAATGTTAATTTTTCAATTTTATTATGATTTATTGTTAACAAATTGGTAATAGTTTATAGCTTCAATCACATCGTTTTTTGAGGTTGTTTATGTTTATACTAGAATTGATGATGTTTTTTAAAACATATCGCAAGAACTGGCATGAATTTTTATACACTCTTGATATTAATGTTATATAAAATTATAGGTACCATTTTTCTACTCTTTGGTACATTTGATAATTAATATTTTTTTAATAAAAATGTGAATTCATTTTCCCATTTTGTCTGAAATCATTGTTCTTTCAGAACCATGTTTTCAAAAATAATTTTTGAATAATTTTTTATTTTATTAATATTGTGTTTAGATTTTAGTTTTTCTAATGTATTAAGATTTTTCAAAATGGTTTTTTGGAAGGAATATTCTTATCATCTTTAGATAAAGGATCTTTTCTAAAATAATAAATTGTAAAAATAATGTTTGGCATGTACAGATGTACTCACCATGATGAAAAAAATTTCTTGATGAATCATTTTTTTGTTTATAATGTTATTTTTTTAATGATTTTTTCCTACTATTTTATAATTTTTATGATTTTATTATGGTTTAAAAAAATAAAATTAATATTTTCTATTAAAAATGTTTTAATTTATATTATTATATGTTTTAGAATAGTTTTTTTCAACTAAAATGATTTCAAGGATCTGAAAAATTTATTTATATTTTTTAAATGTATTTATAAAGAAAAATGTTTTCAAAAATATTTTTATTCTTCTTTTATAAAATTTCTATGAAAATATTTTCAAAATGTTTCTTATATTTTTTATATATATTAAAGGAAAAAGGATTTTAAAAATAATTTTAAGAGTTTGTTCAAATTTTTAAAAGTATTTTTAAAATAATGATTTTATAATGATATTATATCTTAAGAAGAGACTTTCATAGAAGAATGAATATTTTCTGATATAAAATGTTTATAAGAATATTCAAAATTATTTTATAGCAATGATGACATCTTTTTACGTTACTCATAAACATATGAGAAATGATTCGAAGGTTCCATTCATATTATATCACTAAATATTTTATGTTTTCGTGGAATGGTGTTTTTGAAAACTAGTTTCTCTTTTATGGGTTATATTTTTTTTGGAAATTCATTCCTATTCCCTGGGATATATGCTTATGAATATCTTTCACTTCAATGGGTTATACCATGATAAATGTATATGAAACTGTTTCTCTTTTATGAGTTATATGTTTATGAAATTCATATATGAATTCACATGGATAGTGACATAACAAACATACATATTGAGGAAAATGTAGTCATAGTGGATATAAATACATGAAATATTATCTATCGAGAGTAACTATCTATTAGGATTTTTCAGTTTTAGCCCCACAGTGGTGTTGCTGATAAAGGGAAGTCTGATCCTCAGAATGAGAAGATTCATGTGGAAAAAGAAACTTTGATCTACATACACCACCACCACCTATTTTCACATTTTAGACTAAGTATGATAACATTATAGGGAATTTTGTGTCGTATGACATGAAGAAATATGATCTGGCTAGGAAATATATGATATAAGGTAATATCAATGTCATTTATTACTTAGTAGAAATACATATAGACTTTTCGCTGAGCAATTCATTAATTTACATATCCCATAGAAAAGAGCTATAGATTAATATAGAGTCTTTTTACCTTTTAGTTGTGGTTAGATATTCTTATAGGGATGGATACACAATTTTTCATATCTATAGGAAGTGAGGGATAAAGATCAGTGGAGAGACCTTCATATGGAATTTTTTTATATATATTTAAGCATTATGATTTATTCTTATTAAATGTCTAGTTGTCTGCAGTACATGCATAGATATAATTTCATTTAATTAGAAATAGACGCCTTCTTGTTGATGGGATGAGATTCTCCTTTAACGGAGATAACAAAATTTTGGATGAAAAAGTGGTACTGATGATTTAGAAGCTGCAACCTATCACCCTTTTGTTATTGAGTTTATCCCTTTGTGAATCAAACTATTAAATTTTCTACCATATATATATATAGTGTAACTTAAAATTTATTTCTTCTATGATATTTCTTTGGGAATATATTTGAGTAATGATATCACATTTTCATTTAATTGAACCTCATGACCAGAATAATATATTCTGTTGGATATCATATGTTTTCAGTTATAATACATGAGTTGAGTTCGAATTTGTAAGTACTTATTAATATGGGGTTTATCAGAACTAGTGTGTCCTAGATATGTTCCTTCAGTTGATGCCCTTTTGTTTAATGAGTTCCCTTTCTATGTTTATAGAACTTCGGATCCAAGTCATCCAATATTAATGGGATCAGTTTATGGTCATCATTATTAATGAAATTTTTATATACTCAGTGTCCAAGGATGAGAATACGAAATATTTCAATATATTCAAAGAAATTATCTTTGAGAACCTACTATATAGTTATCTCTTGATTTATTAGATTTGGATTTGATAGGTTAATTCCTGGGGGAATGTCATTTATAATCATGGTATAATAGTGGACCTAGAAATGATTAATCTAGAGAACAATTAAGAGCCACCTAAGATAATATCATAGGTGAGGAGATTACTCAAATTTTTAATGTGCTATCAAATCTGTTTAGAAAATAAAATTATGTTTATGAGCCCTATTAATTCGATGATTTTTAAAGAAAATCCTATTTTTTGTAGTTTGTGGTCATATACAGCCATAAATGATCTCTAGAAAAGGATGATAAGCCCTACTATATTGGGACTTCGTATGTATGATGTTGAGTTTATGATGTTTTATACTGAATCCAAAAAATTGGTCTAGATGTGTGTTAATTCATAAGAAGTAATTCATTTATTATGGTTTAAGGAGATGATATCCATTTATAAGAACTACGTGAACTAAAATGTGGAATTCAAAGTAGTAGTCTAAGCCATAATGATGTTGTTATATTGCCATTTGGACATGGATTTAATTTTTCTAGAAAACTTGAGTCTCATGAGTGACTTTACCTAGAGAGAACACAACCAATGATAGTGGTATTATTTAGTGGTTCAATTGGACTATGAATTCGAGATAGTCTACACTCCCTAGAATAGTAACACGATAGTATATTACATTATCATAGAATTTTGTTCTCACTTGGTGGAGGAATCATTTGATAACGTGTCCCTGCCAAGGGAAACCTCAGTAGAGTAGAGAAGAAATATTTATATTCAGTCGATTGTGGTGACTCAATATCATATTCAGTAAATGGGAGAAGGACATTTGGGTCAAGTAAACTATTTTTTTCACTCATATATTCTTAGGATATTAACCTTATTGAATTTTTAAATGTGGGGAGTGCATCATAATCGTCGAGCGATGGACAATTGTTCTCATTTTGTTTCACGAGGATGTGTTGTGGGAGTTTCATACCTCCTCAAAGACAGTACAAATTGGAATGTCGAATATTTATTAGGACCTTTGGTAATTTTTTTGGTGTATTATTTTGAGGTGTAGATTTTATTATTAGGTTTATAAATTCATTATATATAAAAAGTTAATAGATGAACATAATGTTCTATCAGGCCTGGATTAACATATAATAATCCCAGAATTGAATTGGAAAGAAATATTGATAGATTTGTTATTGGTATTTTGTCAACAGTGAAGGTCTACAACACATTATAGTTGATTATTTACCAACATACCATGTTGGAAAAATTATTTATAGACAACGAGTAGAGTTCATTTAATTGTTTAGTACATTATTACATACAAGAAATCTTCTAATTTAATTTGGTTCCCACAATGATAATCTGTTATAGTGGTTCTCAATTCACATCACAGCTACTGGGAGGCTTGAAAAAGGATTTTGGGACCTAGTTACAACTGAGAATAATGTTTCACATACATATGTATGTAATTATTGAGTGAAAATCTAGGTTTTAAAAGATATACATAGTACTTATGTGTTAGACTTTGGATAGAGATTAAAGATCACTTACTATTGGTGGGGTTCACCTATAATAACATATACTACCCTACCATTAAAATGAAACCATTTAGGAAATGCACTAGTAAATTTTAAAGATACTCTCATACTAGACAATGACTAGTGAGACATATCCTTTCATGCCTTAACTAGTGCACTCAATGATAATAAAGTTTCACTGGATCCAATACTATTTGAAAATAACTAAGAGTTGGAACAAATATTATGTAGGCTCTATTTATATACCACTATAGATCGAGTAAAGAGACAATGTATTTGTAAGGGTAACCACATGATGAGGATTGTAAAGATCTATTTTGCTTAGACTGTCTCCCTGGTGATTAACATGTCATTTTATAATTTAGAAAGGGATATTGAGGATTCTTACCTCTGGGCCTTACCCCCAAAACTGGACTAGGTGAATGACATATTTCATGTGACATAAGTAAATAGTATTTTTTATAAACCATCAAGAATTTTTTAGTAACGATAATTGGAAAATAATAATGGATCCACATTCTTGTATTACCCAATATTGATTGAGTATCGACACGAGAGGACACTTCATGGGTAGAAAAAACCTTTTGTTTGAGAGATTTGGTAGTGTGGGTACTTGAAAATGTTTTCTTACGAGCATGAGATCTTTGTGTAGGATTAGTACACTAACCATTTAGTGTATCATGTTCTTTTTGAATAGAAAATCCATGATGTTTGGTAGAATTTAACATCTTCAGGTTTCATTGTTTTATTATTTGAATGATTCATTATATATTTGTGGGGTTTTCATTATATTTTGTGTAATGTTTTTTCTTCCACAAGACTCATAATTAATATATTTTATATATTATATATATTTCACCACACACATGAAATTATAATTAAAAAATTGTTTCACTTTTGATTATAACCAATGCCTGAAAATATAATATAGTGTTTACTTTCACAACATGTGGTTTACCCAAAGTGCGACATATGTTTAGTCAGTATTGGATGTTGTATTGATGTTTAGTAGTTTCATTGAGATTTAAGTAAATTAAATGAATTTTTATTTAATATTTTATATTCCTAACATGTTCAATACTGTATAACAGTTCCATCATAGAAAATCATAGGGTAATATGCATAATCCTAGGAGATTACAAAGAAGGAAGAGAGAACCTCTATTATAATTGGTATGCTCGGGATCATTGATTGATGATGCGTAATCGACGTGACTATGGAACAAAATAAAATACAAACATTAATCAAATTAATTTCTAGAAACACATTATTGATCAATGATAAAAAATACTGATATAGAGATTATAATTTGGAGAATTGTCCCATGAATTATATTTTTTTATGATTACAGTATTACTCTTAATAACTTCCTCAAAATAATTGATTACAAATAATATTTATTTGAATATTTTTGTATGGATTTATATGTTGATAATCATATTTCTTTATATTTTGGATAATGGTAGAAAACCAATACATGACATTCTATTATTCCTCAATTTGGTTCTTTTAAGGATTTCTCCCCCTTTCTATGTTCCAATATCATCAATGTTTATCTGATCAATGGTTCTACTATGTTTGGGAACACAATTAAATAATAAATGATTCATTAGTTACATGGATCATTTATGTGGGTATATAATAATAAATTATATAGTGACAGTGTTATAATGTTGGTGATGATAATTTATGGATGGATTTGGAGACATTCAAAGTGTGTTTCGAGGATCATAAATTATCCAGTCTAGAAGGGTCAAAATATAACTTCTAGCTTTCCGTTTTTTGGTTAATCAAGGGGAGTACATTTAGAGAAGGACAACAGGTGGGATTGATGATGTTAATGGATGGTCTGGTGAATGTGTAAATACTATGAGACCTGATGTTTTTGTCTATATAAAAACAAAATACGGTATGTGTGTTTAGGAATAACACATGACATGTTGTCCACAATCAAGTTTTACCTAGGGTTTACCACCGAGTTAAATATAAAATTCCATATAAAAATTACATCATATCAGGTGATACTAATTGGGATGTTGTTCCATGTACATGGAGTACACTCCCTTAGCCCTGGGAGATGAGACAGGTTGTGTCTCCATACGGATAGGCCATGCTGAGGGATATACCCTATCAATCCATATCAAGGGAAAGACATGTCTAGGTCCTCTGGTGGTATCACATGAAATTTTCATAGTTTAACAAATTGTGTACTCCCTATAAAATACATTTCCTTGTGTATCAAATTCTCAAAGACATGTATTTATGCACACAAGTATATTTTTATGACTAGAATTCCACTTAGGATGAGATGATGGAAAATGATTCAACATTAGAGATATAAAACATGGTGATGTGAGTGGGCTAATACTTCTAAGTAATTTTAGCTGATGGTAGTGGTCAGGCCTAGTCATCAAAGTGATGCCAGGGTTATTAGTCCTCTGACTCACTACGGTGCGGGTCCCCCATATCTTGTGTATCGGTAAAGTCGGTACTCTCCCAAAATTTACAGGGTGTATGTACTCTATAAATAGAGTAGTACTCGACCATTATTGAGATTCGATAAGGGGTAGGTCCTATATAGTTTTTGGTTCTCAATTGTATTCGGTACATAGTTTTGGGGAGTGGCTCCTCTATTTCGACTCCTGTGAGGTTATGTGTGCTTCTTAATAATAAAGATGGGAAATCTGTAGGATCATGTAAACACGTCTTTCTTGGCCTTCTATGGTGATTTAAATTCTTATTATTTATAAGCTTGGGTTTTAGAATAAAAATATCTTATGTTGGGTTTCATTTCTCTCTATGAATTATGATTAGAGCTAACTATTTTATTATATTTAATCACTATTAGTTTTTGGGTCATTCTATTGAGTTTATATATACTCACAACTATATGGGTGCTTCCCACATGTA
Source organism: Viscum album (assembly GCA_963277665.1). NCBI lineage: Eukaryota > Viridiplantae > Streptophyta > Magnoliopsida > Santalales > Viscaceae > Viscum > Viscum album. The sequence goes on from OY728119.1 coordinate 1,294,273,091, forward strand.
TTTTTTCATATACAGATTATAGATAGATTAGTTGTAACTTTATTGGACATGGTATTTATGGATCATATAGATACTTGAAAGCTATGACATTGTTTTAACCACACCATTTTTGATCTATTTAATTTTAAATAAATACAATTTCCATAATATCTTTATTTGAAAGGAACCATGAATTTAAATAAAAATGGAAAACCATTTAAATAATATAATTTGATAGTTTTATCATTTTTTAATTCATCATGTGTGTATTATCATTGGATGAATATTTAATGATTTCTATAAAATATTGATTCTTCAGAAAATAGTGATTAATACTTAAGTTCCAAAAGATTCATTTAGTTTATTTAAAATTGTGATTTAAATTTCATATTAAATTTTTTTATTCAAGGGATTTATGATATATTTTATATAAAAGAATACAATTAAATCCATTTGGATCAATATTTTATATGAGATTGATATAAGTAATTTTTTTTCTTATATCACGTCTTTAAGGATAACCTTTTTTTGACGCTTTTGGATGTAAATTTTTAAATTAATTTCTATAACATATGGGATTTAAATTTGATAAAATGGATTCCAAATTTTTAATCATGTGGTTCAAATTTTGTTAATATACCACATTTATTTTTATTCATTATAAACAATAATCTTAGTAATATTTATCATCATGGTAAAGGGTAAATATGTTAATTAAGGTTAAAAATAATGTTATAAGTCCTTATGAATATAAAAAATAATTACCATTATTTAATAATATTTGATTAATTTTGATATAACTATATTATATTATAATATATGTAATTTTAGCATCATTTTTTCCTGATAATTTCATTAACATTATTTTCTATAAAGAAAAAAATACAATATGCCACTAGATTACCCTTTAATTTATAATATATGTAATCATATGGAAAAAATATATGTTTTAAAAGAATATTTATGTGTAATTTGGAAATAATGAAATTATTTTTTAAACTATAATTTATTTCTAATTTTTATTCATTGTATAACTACATTAAATTCTTATAATAATATTAAACAGTTCATGTGAACGAAGATGAAAAATCAGAGAAATTATTTATTAAAACGTTAAAACTAATAAATTTATGATTAATTATGGTTCCAAATATGCTTTTATGGTTAATAAAAATTTATTTTTCTTATTGAAATATATTATATTATTATTTCATCATATTCATTATGTCATTAAAGTCAAATTATGTGACTATATATAAAAATTAATTTCATTGTGTCTTATATTAATTAATATTATAATATATTATTGAAATATTATAAAAATATTTAAAAAAGAAATGTAAGATGAAAATTGGTCTAACATTAAATCCATTTTACATTTATGAGGTAATTTTTACCTCATAAGTTAAATTGTAACACCCTAAAATTCTAAAAGAGTAATATTCTATATGATAATTTATATGACCCACAACACCAAGAGTAGAAGTGAATGTAACATACCAAGGAATTATGATAAATTTAATATATTATGTAAATTCAATATAAGATATAGATTTAAATGCACACAATGATTAGTCATCTTGGATTACACACATTGGATTTCTTCAATAGATAGTGTTACAATACATATCGAGAATTAATGAATAATATTAATAATATTATTTATAATGAAAACTGTTTATTAGATATTAAATTAGAATTTTTAAATAAAAATAACTATGATATGAAATTATATTTTTGAATTCATCAGTTACGAGTTAACTATTAATGAATATAAATATTAATTGAATATATATTAAATATTTTTATAAAAAGATCAATTTTTTGAGTAAAAAGTGTTTTATCTAAAAAAGTTAAATAAATTAATATTAATGTATGATTTTAATAAAAATTTATATTTTTTATATTCAATAAAAATTTTAACATTCATCCAAATGGTTTCCTAAAAATAAGATAAGAGTCAATAAAATTTTATCCAAAAGGCTATATTTTCTTAAAGGTAGTTTTACAACCTTTTAATGACACTTCTATTTTAAAACTAAATTTGGAAAAATTTATAAATTTTATGATAAAAAACAATTAATTTTTGAAACTATAATAAAAAAATATTCTCAGTGTTATTTAGGTTTTTTCTATGAGGTTTTAGTTTTTTTATGAATAGTGAAAAATACTGAATTTTAATCAAAAATGGATTTTTATATTATGTAATTTATGTGGTTAATTTTTATTTGTAATTGTTTTTAAATTTATATATGATCAATTATATATATATTAATTCATTTTTTTCATTTTAATTTTTTTATTTAATTTAGGTATAAAAACATACTAAACATTAGAAACAGTTCACTTTAAAACCACACATTCCCTTTGCGTCTATGGTATTATTTTAAGATTAAATTCAAACAATTATGTTTTTTTAATTTTTAAAAATGGATTATATATTTTTAATAATTATATTTTTAATATCAAGTATCTTATAATTGGTTTTTTAACAAATAATATATGAAGGAAATGAAAATTAAATACAACGACTTAGGTAAAAAATATTTTACTAAGGGACTAAACATTAATCATAAGGGGCCAAATGAATAAAACATGAAAAAAAAATATTTATACCATATAACCTCTGGTATCTATTTGTTTCATTATTAGTGATACAGGATGAATGGAAGACCTCCCAATAGTGTTTACTGTTGTAATTTACAAGAATTCCACTCCTCCTCCACTATAAAAGGACACTAATCCCCCTCGATTATTCACACCTATAAAGCTATTTTTACATCCAATACCTGATAAAATAAGTTACAAAAATACATCCTATAACCCACGAAAAAAACTATGGGCCAAAATCAATCCTTGGGTGGATTTTGTTATAAAGTAAAAAGAGTTTCTCGAAGAGTAGTTAACATTTTTCAATAATTATATTTATTTATTTATTTATTCACTCATCAAATTATCCGTATATATTGATTATATAATAAAATATTTATCATAAATATTATGAGATGTTTTTTTGTTACTTTTATGACCTAAAATAACTCACACATCCATAAAATGTGATACATAATCATTTTTCATTTGTAGGGCGGAGTACGACCTTGCAAACCAATGTCGTTCATTCTTCCATTTCCACATTTAATCGTTGGTAATAATGATGTATTTGTAATGTATATATATGATATTTATGGAATTAATAATGAATATATTCTTCTATTTTATTTATATATCAAATACTTCATTTTTTCTATTTTTTGGAATATGATAATGTTGTTTGTGGACGTGTGGAATACCACATCCTCAAAGTGATGTAATTCAATCACGCATTTCATTGAATGTATTAATTATTTTTTAATAAAAATAAATGATATTTATGAAATTAATATTATATTGTAGTAAAAATATACACATATATTAGTTACTTATAATTCGTTCATAAATTAATAAAATAGAATCATCGTTCATGCGTACATACATCCTACCGTCTCCATAAAGGTGCATTTCATTTCGTATAAAATTATTATACATATTAATATAAATAAATATTTAATGAATAAAAATGGAATATATGTCTTGTTTTTATTAATGGGGATGGGTAAATACTAATTTATATAATAAGGAAAAAATTAACAAGTCTAAACATACTAAAAAACTAGGTAATTAACACCTGAAATAGAGAAAATTATGACTGTCTATTAAAAATAGGTAACAATATATTATAAGAAGATAATAAGTGATACAATAAATAATAATAAGGTTATATAATAAGTTCATTTATTTATTAACACCATTATACACAATGTTAAATAGTGTTCAACCAAAAAGATGTATAGGGTACGGTATTTTCATATAACTTTTTACATTTGTGAGATAAATGTAATATACACCAATTATTTAATTTGTGTGGGGGAATATATTTACTATATTTTTTTTATATTTAATAAATATATAGTCATGAAATTTAATGTTTCATTTTAATTTATTTATTCCATGAGGTAAGAGTTTTTGTCTCAGGTTACATTACATTTAGACTTTTTTGTTATTATACACCAAATCAATTTAACGTGGTGTATATACATACCATTCATCATTTAATATCATGACACACTCATAGAAAATTGTGTTCTACGATTCACATTGATTTATATCATCCATGGTGTTTGACATGAAATTTACCTTGTAAAATATGTAATCTTTGAAATCTTAGTTTTTTTACAATTATGAACTTTCTCTAGAAAAAAATCACTTTCTTATTTAACTTATTCATTATAAATTTCATTACTTTTAAATATCCATACTATTGTATAATATATTTTTTATTTCAATCCAATATTCCATTTTTACATTGGGTTTTACATTAAATATTTTTTGATTAATTGGTGTAATGTTGGTAAATATTTATCATTTAGTCTATATAGATATGTGACTGCAAGAAAAGTTTTTTATTAATTATATATATTGTAAAATGTATGCGAAATGGTTAGGAATGGAAGTACATGGGTTGAGGATCATTTGAAAAAATCCCATCATTGCATCAGTAGTCTCAAGAGATGAAATAACTTAGTGAAAGCCCATAATGTTTTCTTCCTAGTAGAATTAGAATGGTTTCTACCCATAGATATTCAAGAATGTTTAAGGGAGAGCCAATTTTTATGAAAATGAAAATAATAAAAAATATAAAGGTCATATTCATACTAATAGTAAGCATCATAATCACCATACCAATCTAATTAAAATTTTACAAGACCGTGAGACCTCGTAACCATGGTTTGATTTCGAAATGAGGAGTCTTTCCTATATCATTATTTCGAACAAGGGACAGATTGTAAACCATCATCATCTAAAAAAAATTCCATTAATAATTTTTTGATTGTAAGTACAGTTTTAGGGAGTAATCCTAAATACCATCCTACTATCCATGGATGCCCTGTTTTTTCCTTCATTTAATTATTTCCACCTGAATCCTTGGGAGATCAAAACTATCACTAAAAATTTGATTCCCCTCAAATACAATAGGAGATTACAAATAAAAAATTCTTATTATAATGCATATTTCCCTGCTTCCCTCATATTGTTCATTAATTGTATGATCATGCACCAAAGACCTGGCCTACCATACTCTAGATCCTATCATAGTAGGAATATGTTCTGATAACTCTTGATATAGAAATCTGTTTTCATTAAAAATAACCAACATAGATTCTTGTTTCTTTTCCAAAATAACCCTATTCCACGCATTGTGAAACACTATTACTAGTATTCGATTTACCCATTAGATATAGGTTCTATTTCATCCAGTAATAACCCATTTTCTTTGCATTTTATGCCTCCACATCTTCTTTCTCTAGGAAGACTAATGATTCCATTTCATGGAAAACAAGAGATAACAAATTTTTGCAACACTTATCATTGGGATGACCAATTACTTGATAGAATAAAAAGAAAATCAGTTAATCCTTCATATTATACTTTTAGATAAATATTACCATACAATAACGTTATAACTATACTATGAATTAGGCAAGAACTTCTGTCTACTTCTATTATGACCCTAGAATAATGACAAAATTACTCAACATTAGTGGTCCAATAAATTTTAATTTAAATTCCCACTATATATGAAATGTAAAAAAAATTAGGATTTCATAAAATCTAGTATTGGCTGTCAATTTTAATCCAAACAGGAGCCATGGTATTTTTAATATAAAATGATTGAATCAATAGTCCCATTTTTAAAATAAAACCAAAACTAGTTGTATTGTTATTATTCTAATACCTCAAGGTAATTGATTTTGATCCTTTGATGATAAAATTTTGTGAAATTACCATCGATTTATAAGATATCATATCCAATATGAAAACCCCCATTCAAATGTTAGCATTCAAAAATAATAATATATGTTATATTTTTTTCTCCCACATGAATAATAATTATCGCAGTAATAAAGATCTCACACAATTAAATATATCAAGGGTAACCTCAATATTAGTAACCACACGGGTAGTGTCACTATTTCACACAATTCTCTTAATATCACCATCATGCTCAAATGTGAAATTTCATCGACTGGATTCTCCTATAATTATTTCAAGACACCTCATATAATCTTCTATAGTTATAATCATAAAATATTGATGCATTGTAGTATAAATTTTCATAGAACCCACCACATACTCCAATATATTATCAAAAACCATGTTATTAGCTCAGATCACAACCTCAATCACCTAGGGGTGGTTCTCAATCGCCTTTGACACAATAGGTTTGAGAAAATCATCTTCATTTTATGGGTGGTTCATATCGGTCCTCTCCCATACAAACATTGAAACTTCATTCACTTATTCCAATCTCGAAAAAAATTATGGCACTCTCTATATAGATTCTACCACTAAATCATGATATTAATCAGAGACCATCAGAGCTCATCGATAATATTTCTCTTCCATCATATTTGATTCAACTCTCATTAATTTATAGGATCCATAAATCATATAAACCGTTAACACAAAAATTAATCAGTCATTGAATCTTAGAACAACATATTTCGATACCATCATAATTAGATCAATACAAGATCTCGTAACATCCACAAATACCCTAAAATCAGTGCAATGTGAAAAATAATTTGCAACACATTTCACTTGGGGATCCTCTATAAGATCCCAACTTCTAAGGATATGGATGGAACCATTAAAATATGGAAATACCATGATCATGCTATTTCCCCTGTGGACACATGATACACATGGATCACCATCAAGGTGGAGCTTATAAGCCTTCACCATCATCCCCTACTTGTAGAATTAAACAATATTGAGAATAAGTTTTAAAAAAATAATGGTTCATTATCCATATACAAGATTTCTTATAATTATTAATTTCCTTCATTTCAGTTATTAATGTCTTGAACAATTTCCCTATATAAAAATTCTATCAATGCATTTCATTCTCAATTAATTGATTAAACAGAACGTGTATTGAATTATTCACCTTTCCATGTGGATTATCCTTATCCAATTGATTAAATGGAATGTTTTATCATTTATATAACGTTAAATATTTTTTAGCACTTTTTTAGGTTACAAATTATATGTCATGTTTCTTCATTTATTTACCATTCCACATTGACTAGTCTTAATAATTAATTATTTTATCTGTTGTACATAACCATTTCTAGGAATTTAATCTCACACATTGTTATTTTTCATTCCATAGGATTTCATAATGTATAAAATGATTAATATATTGGGATTATCTATAGGGAATAGCGTTACTATTGATAAATAAATTATGTTGTAATTTTTGTATTCATTTTTAATTAAAGACTCATGTATGCACCATGTTATCCAAGACTTCTAAAATAATCATTATTTAGTTATGTTCATCCTTGTATATTATTCAAATATAATTAAAGTTGGACCAAGATTTGGGATTCTAGGTTTGGGGTTACTATAATTAGTATCAAAGGATGTTTAGTAGAAACCTTGGGAACTATATTTTGGAAAAAATATATTAGAAAATATAACCATATGATAGAAAATTAGGATAAATATAGATGAACATATTAATGATTAATAAGGTAGATATTATGTGATATTTCCTAAGAAAACATCTCAATATAGATATTATCATCGATTTATGTTTTTATAATTAAAGATGAGTTCATCCTATTAAACATATCTTATTAAGTTCCATTTTATGAGGGTATACCAATATTAAGTATATTTTACAAGAATTTTAGGGAAATAAAACCCATTATTTTATTACATGATTTAAAGGAATATTTATTTTTGTAATAATACTTTTACATTTTAGAGAAATAAGAATAACAGTATTTCTAATCTTTAGGGTTGATATAGAAATAAGACGGTTAGATGTTGTAAACAAATTGTGTTGTACTGAAAACCCAAGTAAAAAATATATTTAATGATTAATTTAATTTCAATGATGTCCCTAATAATTTTTCAAAATATTATAGTAATTATATTAATGTAGTTTAGAATACTGATAGCTCATGTGTAGGGTGAAAACTCATTGCTTCTAGTGAGGTAGTGGGGCTTGAACCCATGACTAATGGACAATTTGGGTTATGCTCTTACCACATAACATTATGATGACCGGGATAACATGTCACTGTTATTAGATAAAATAATTTATAGATAAATAATAATAATGAATTAATAGTTTTACTTTTTCTTCTTATAGATAAATTTATTAAAAATATTGGATTTAGAAAATAGATAGAGGAAAATATATTTAGGTGTTTTACATATCTTATGATCTGTTACATGAAAATTTCAGCTCTTCAGGCCTAGAAATTAATTTTGGGATATTTTGTTCATGAAGTAATGGATAAACTAGAATATGATAAAAGAACAAAAAAGGATGAAAATGTGTATATTTCTTTATATTCTAAAGCAGTAAATTACTTACTCAACAACAAGAAAATGTTTTAAAATAAATTTTATCATAATACCTTCATTGTTCATGAAATGATTTTATTTTAAATCTATACATATTTATATCAATGATTCCCTAAAATTTACATTGATCATTCACTTGTTTTTTATCGATGAACTCAATCACTCTATACAATTATTTATACTTTTCCTCTAAGTAATCATCTCCACATTCAACATTGGTTCTAATACTTAAAGAAATAGTTATATGTTATTCTATGTAACCTTGGTAGTTCTCAATATTTCTAAGTAATATGTTATTTTATTAAATATTTTATGTTGTTGGTTTTTTATGAAATTAATTTTCAATTATCGAAACATATATTTTAGAGATCAATTTTAAATTGTGAGAAAATAATTTATTTATGGTGGGGGAGAATGTAATGCCTCTAATTTCAAAAATAATAACATTGTATTTAATAGAGTGTATGACATAAAATACAATGATTATGAGGTAATATACAATCATAAGGATTTAAGTTATATTTAACATATAAAATAAATTCTATCTATCATATATCTTTTGTGGAAGGAAGTGTTCAGTCATCATTCCACACATGAAACAATGACATTCCTTGATAGCTTGTTTTACATGCAAGGATGATTTTTATTGAATACAATTAATATTATTATTTATAATATAAATTATCAGCTAGACATTAAATTAGAAGTTGTAAATATGTTTTACTAAAATTTTAAAATATATTGATGAATTAATTGGTTACCAATTAATTATATATTAATATAAAAAAATTAAACACAAATGAACTGATTTTATTAAAAAGATTCATTTTATATGAAAAAGTAATTTAATATTAATAAAATATATATAGTATTATTTTATTATGATTTAAATAAATTATATATTTATATATATTATATTCTATATTTTTTACCATCATCTAAAAGGTTTGATTTGCATAAGATAAGAACAAATCCAATTATATGTATGAAAAGCATTATTTTTCTAAAGGTAGTTTCATCACCTTTTAATTGAAAACCTAATATAAAACTAAATTTAGGAAGTTGTAAAAAATTTATATGAAAAAACTTTAATTTTTAAAATAGGAATTATAAAATTATATCACGGTGATTTTTTGGTATTTTGTTTAAGAAGTTTCTTTTTTTATGAATAATAAAAAATACTAATTTTTAATGAAAAACAAAATTTTCATTTTAATAAATTATTATGTTAATTATATTTTTTAACATTTTAAGTGAAATTTTATATATAATAAATCTATTAATCCAACTAAGGTCATTGGAATCATTTTTAAATTAAATGTAGATAAAAAACATAGTAAGCTTTTGAACATTTTCACTATAAAAAACATATTCTCCCTTTGAGTTTGTGATGAAAATGTGGATGGAAAATATTAGAGAGAATCAATCCCTAATAAAATATGGTGTTTAGTATTTTGACAATTATACCGATTCCCCGATGGCTGAGTTCTTCCTGCATCATGGGAGTATTGACTCATACAAGCACATCTGGCATAGATTGGAATACCAGAGAATAGTTCATGGTGAATCTGAAGTGGTGACTAACAATTATAGAGTATTATCTTTATAAATATACAAATATTCAATTTCAATAACGATTCACTGCAATTATATAATGTCCCATGCAAAATAAGACTCTGATGCAGTTTCAGAAAGATTTCAAGTTTGTAAGAGCATAATCATTAGACGTATTATTTTACCATGATGCGCTAAATCGTGGAAGATTGGGGAATTGGTTGCTCATTTTCGTAGGTTAAGAGTGGTTGTAACTACAAATTCAACCTAATGGGTAGATTATTTTTTCACTTTTTTATCCACATATGATATTTTGATGAAGTCATGGGTTCTTGGATCAATCTCACACGATCTAGGCATCATACATATCAGATAATGGGATTATAATTTCAATCCTATAGAGGTTAACAACTACTCTGTGAAAATATGTTTCTTTTTGTATAAACTATATAATGTATTATGGAATCCAATAATTATTTTTGAAATTTTAATTGTAATTATGTTTCCCATTACACTAGAGAAGGAGACCAAAATGTATAGATTTGGGTACTAAGCCCATTTCCTGGTGGAGTTTGATTTATGTGCTACCATAGTTGATACTAATTTCATGTCCAATTATCATGATGATTTTACTCTAAAAACTAAATATTAGAGGTTTCCACTTTTTTCATAGACTTTATAATGATTTTTCATGATTATATAATCTATAAATGGGATTTGGTATGTTTTTTTCGATGCATGAGTGAATGAGGATCAATCGTGCCTTAAGAAGGCTGGGAATTTGAAACTCATCCATTTTATGAATCCTAGAAATATGCTGGAAAATGATGAATTATTGATTCTGAAAACACTTAATTGGGTATCAAAAAACAGACTACCTAGATGCTCTGTCCAAGTAGATCTAAATTATGTTTTGTGCATGTGTTGTTTCAACAACACTTTATATTTTTTCGATGATTTTGATACTCAAAAATACCGTTAATTGGTAATATAATGATTTTTCATTAAGTATATTTATGGAAATTAATAGTCCTTATATTCATAATTTTGGAATAATATTAATGTATATGATTCACGTGAAATATTTTTCAAAGTATTCGGAAATCTATTCAGCATGTTCTGGAAACACTGTTCATTCCGTATGTTAGAGAGCATAGTGTAAGGATTAAATCCTATGTTTATTTTACAAGAGTTCATAAAAGTATGGTTAATAATCTATACATTAACATAAAATTATGGTAAAATAACCTTACATTCGGAAGAATCCTTATGTTTTTTCTATGAGAAATGTTTGTATGAAGAATCTTATGTATGTATGGAACCTTACATTTGCTTCAAAAAAGTATAGATCATCACCCCTACTTTTGAAATGAACCTAACATTTTATCAAGAAGTATGGAACATGAACATTATGTTACAAAGAATTTTAAAATATGAATTATATAACATACATTATAAAGTTGAAGACAAAAGTATTGATCATCAACCTTATGTTTGTAATCAACCTTATGTTTGGAACCCTACATTTGACTTCTTCAGGTGTCAGAGATTTGAATTTATGATTTTACTGTGCAATGGTCTTTAGTGGAATATGAGGCTGATCTGAATCCATGTTCAAGGATAGATTTTAGAGTTCATCTTTAACTGATTGAAAGAAATTTATATATAACACAAAGGATCAATTTAAGAGGGGGATTTTGTCTCAATTTTTAAATGAAGTAACATATGCTTTGTTATTCTAAATTTTGAATATTTCAATCTTTTAGGAGACTTTTTTAAACATGTGTTAAAGAATAAAGTGATCTTCCTTATTCTATATATTCAGTGTATCTAATTTTCTGTATGATATTTTGATGATAATATATATATTTAATTAATAGTAATTACGAGATGCAAATATGGGGATATTTGAGTTTCAAAAAAATAGGGATATGCTTATTTGTTAATGAGATATTTTATAAATATGATACTATGAAGAATGAACCAATTCTATTTTATGTCAGAGAAATAAAAAATTAAGATTTACTTATTCTAAATTTTAAATATATCATGGATCTAATACTATTTTTTGATGATTATATTTCAAGATCTATTGCAACCATGTCAATTTAGAACTACTCTTATCTGAATAATAACCTTTTTGAAAACAACTATCTATTCACTGTTAGTTGTGTACTACTGCAACAATGACGATCAACCAGAATGTAATTTTCAAATACTATTTTATTTTTTATATCATCTTCTCATACTATGTTGTTCAATTGGTTCTGTTTTTAGAACCAGAGGGCTCTATTCATGTTTTAATTTGTAAAGGTGTCAACTACTTGCAATCAGTTATGGATGGTTTTGTGAAAAGATTACCGACCAGTGAAAATCACAATGCTTGTAGAGTAGAGCATTGGTGGAGTGGACTAGGGCATATTTCTGCCCCCAACAACAACAAATCATTGGGTCCTGATATCTATTTATTTATATAGAATTAAGAATATTATAAAGACAAAATGATAAAATTGATTATCATTAATATTTATCAAGATGTTTTGAAAGACATTATTCACCTCCCTCTTGTGTATATTTTGTGTAACACGATCAAATAATTGGTATCATAAGAGGGTTCTTTTGTTAAGACTATATCAAGATGAATGTAAAGCATTATATATATTACTTAGTTGATAATATACAATAGGTAATGCCAATGATTGAGCTCCACAAATTAATGGTGAAACCTATAGATGGTGGAAATCGAAGATGATCATCTACCTAAGGAATCTTGGATAAAGATTCTACTAAAAAATTCTTACTCCTTATGAAATTCCTAGGAAACCTGCAACATGGAGTGTAGCTATTGAAGCAGAGTATGACATAAATTCTGATGATATGAATGCTATCATCTGTGGACTAGGAATAGATGAATTTAATTGAGTATCTCAATTCTCTACTACATATGAGATGTGGTAGACAATTGCAGTTGCCTACGAAGGAACTGAAAATGTCAGTCAAATGATGTATCCTACAACCAAAGTAAAATTTTTGACATTTAGAAATCTTGATGATGATAACATCATTCAGATGTATCGCATGCTTACAAATAGAGTCAAAATCATTACTTCCTTGAGATATCCTACTAAAAAAACTATCAAGCCTTGAAAGTACTGAGTGTACATCCATCCTAGAAGAATGGGATATCAGCAGCCACTAGGTAATCATCAGCTGCTAAAAATAGTTCAATGAGAGAATTGATTGGAACATTGATGATGTATGAATTAGAGATAGAAGAAGAATCTAATGAGCATAAATTCTTGATAAAAAGTTAAAATACTCCTCTTAAAGATACAACTCAGAAGAAGAGATGAAATATGAAACATGAGATAAAAATGGAAGAATGTTATGAATCATCTGATTAAATAATGGAAGTTGCACAGATGGCCTGAAAATTTTCAAAATTTTATACGAAAAAAAAGATTCATAAAATCCATCAAGAAAATTATAAATATCCAAAAGATGTTAGTTGATATAAATGCATGAAAATGGGTCACATAAGGCTTGAAAATCATCTTTTAATAAATAAATGAAAAAAATCAAAAATAATAATCTTGATAAGAATGATAAAATTAAAATGAATGATACATGGAGTTTTTTTGATGACTCTAGCATTTTATCAATGTCTGAATCAGAAAAAGAATAATTAAATCTAAAAGCAAACGTGTGATTTATGGCTGAAGATAATAATGCACAATCTTTTTAATCGTTCAATTCTGATTCTGATTCTATCTATTCAAATGAAAAACATGCAGCCTATTGCATCATGCTAGAAGAAAGATATGATTCCTTATTAAAAAATAATAAATCACTGAAAAATAATCTCAATGTAATTTTAAGAGAAAGAGACACATTACTAAAACAACAGGAATAGTTAATTAAAATATATAACACATATAACACAAATAGTGAATATTACGAAACCAAGATAAAAAAACTACAATATGAAGTTGAATCCAATAAAATTAATGATATATTTTTTACATAAGTAGAAAATACTTTAAATGAATTTCCCGGTAGCAATGTGATTAAGAAATAGCGATATGGAATTGACATTAAAGTTAAGAAATCTAAAATATACATAAATGATTTTGTTCCAAATTCAAAATGAGTTATTTGTAATTACTGTTGAACAAAAGGTCATATAAATAAAAACTATTATTTAAGAAATCCCCAAATAAGCTGAATGAAAAAGTTCATTATTTCAAACTTTTTATTTGACTCAAATGATTATAGAAAAAAAAAAGAAATTTTGGATACCCATACAATAACTAGTTAACAATGCTGGACCGAGTAAAATACGGGTAACAAAACAAACCGTTGTTTAAATACATTTCCATGAAGCAGGTCACAAAAGTAGAAAAGAAATATGGTAGATAGATAGTGGATTCTCTAGGCATATGAGTGAAAACTCATCGAACATTAAAACCATAACTCAAAAGGATGTTTGATTAGTCCCCATCAAGGATAATTCAAAAATTAAAAATAATGGTATTATAACTATTAGAGTTCTAGAGGCTATCTCAATCAATAATGTACATTATGTACAATGATTGAAACATAACCTACTATGTATTTCTAAACATTGTGATGATGGTTATTGAGTAGATTTTTTAAAAAGATGATTTCTGTTTTTAGAAGATAAATTTAGTAAATTTAGAGCATCCAAAACTGACAATGTTTATACCTTGGACATAATTTCCTTGGGTAATGAAAATATATGTTTTTTAGATTCTAAAAAAAGAATCTTGGATCTGGAATAAAAGACGAGGGAATTTAAATATTAATTCATTACATAAGTTATCTATGAAACAATTAGTTTTAGATTTTCCTAGTCTTAAATTTCACAGTGAATGGTTCTGTGATGCATGTATAATTGGAAGGAAACAGAAACCATCCTTACAATTAATTAACATAATTTCTACATATAAACCTTTAGAATATATCCATATGGATCTACTTGTACCTTAAAGAGTATAATATATGTCTGGTAATTTATTTGTATATGATTTAGTTGATGACTATTCTTAATTTACATAGATATGTTTTCAAAAATATAAAAATTATGCTTTTACCATATTTGATTGTTTTTACAAAGCTGTTCTAAATGAAGAATATTTTAAAATAATTTCATTGAGAAGTGGGCATGGTAATGAATTTGGGAATCAGGAATTCAATTACATTTTCTAAAATATTTGTATTATACACACCTTATCTGTACTAATAACACCTCAATAGAATGGTATTATTGAATGAATAAATAGAACTATTAAAAAAATGACAAGGACTATGCAAAATAAATATATTCTTCCTACCTATTCTTGTGAAAAATCTGTATACACAACCTGCTATTTTTTGAATAATGTTTTAATCAGACCAATTTTGAAAAACATACCCTATGAACATTGTTATAATAGAAAACATAATGTAAAATACTTTAATGTTTTTGGATGGAAAGTTTGTATCATGAACACCAAGGAAAATCTGGGTATGCTTGATCCCAAATCTAATCAAAGAATTTTATTTGGATATTTTTCTACCTCCTAATCATATAATGTTTTTAGTAAAATATCATGGATAGTCGAATTATCCATTTATATTAAATTTGAATAATGTGACCCGTTTGACAAACATAATGATCGAATTGATGAATCTGTCCCTAATCATTACATGATACTTGAAAACCTAAAACATGAATTTGAAAATAATATCAAAAAAGTATATTCTATCTCAGATGAACATGGAACTGATATAATTAATAGTGCTTTACCTTGACAGTCAATAATTCTAAATAATCACCCTTTAGAAACTGTTACAGGAGACCTAGTCATAGGAATAAAAACTAGAAGAAATATAGGAAATGTAGTTGAGTTTTCTGCCTTTTTATCGCAATTAGAACCATGGTTATTAAAATAAGCCTTAGCTTATGAATTGTGGATAATACCAATGCAAGAAGAACTAATCCAATTTAAAAGAAATATTGTTTCGAAATTAATTGAAAGGACAAAGAACTATTCTTTTATTGGAACAAAATTGGTCTTTAGAAATAAGAAATATGATGAAGGAATTATAACTAGAAATAAATCAATATTGTTATCTAAACGATATAATTAGGAATAAGGTATATATTATTATGATAACTTTTCCCTCTATAGCATGATTTTAGCTATTAGGATTCTTTTCGCCTATTCATCACATGTGTATATTAAATTATTCTAGATGGATGACGATTTTTCCTTTTTAAATTTTTATTTAATGGATGAAGTATGTGTAGAACAACCTCTAGGATTTGATAACATTTAAATAATAGATATTGTTTTTAAATATACTAAATCTATTTATCTCCATAAACGAGAACCTATATCATGGTATAAATGATTATGTTCCTTCCATTTAAAAATGAATTTACTGTTTGTATGGCAGATCAGAATATTTTTACAAAAACTATTAATTTTAATATATTATTGGTTCAAATTTATTTTGATGTTTTAATTTTTTGATCAACAATTAAAAAACATTGTCATGAGTATTAAAACATAATGAAAAATGGATTTTAAATGAGTATGATAGGAGAAAAAAATTTATTTTTAGTACTTCAAATCTATAAAAATATTTTGGAAATGTTTTGAATAAATGAAAATACAATAATAATTTACTAAAGGAATATGGACATGAAAATAACAACACATATAAAACACATATGTGTACTAATATATATCTTGACTTTGATGAAACTGGAAAACCAGTAAACAACAAGTTATATAGAGTTATGATTATTAGTTTATTATATATTACTTCTATCAATAAAAATATTGTGTATTAAATATTTATTTTTGAATGATTTCAATCAAATCCAAATGAATATCATCTTACAACTGTCAAAAGTATTTTTAGGTATTTAAAAGAAACTATTTTTAAATCTCTTATTTATCCAAAAACATCAAATTTTAATTTAATTTCATATACAGATGCCGATTTTAGAAGTTGTAGATTAGATAGAAGATGAACATCAAGAACGTGTCACTTTTTAGGAAAATCATTAGTTTCATGGTCTTGTTAGAAACAAAACTCAGTTTCGTTGTCAACAATCAATGTAGAATATGTGTCTTTAGGCAGTTGTTGTGCACATGTTTTGTAGATGAAAAACACTCTAATGGAATTTGGACTAAATTTCAATAATACACATATTTTATGGGATAATAGTAGTGCTATAAATATTTCAATCAATTCTATAAGTAATTATAGAACTAATAATATTTTTATTATACATCATTTTCTATGAGATCATGTTCATAAAAAAGATTTATTTTTTAGAATTTATAAATTTTGATTTTCAATTAGCTGATATTTTTACTAACTACTTCCCACTGAATGTTATGATTTTATTTAGGGAGGGGGGGGGGGGGGGGGGGTTGGGGTTTAGTGTATTTAATTTTAAATTATTTTTTATCCATTTTTATTTCTATTTATTTTTAAATAATTTTTTAAATTTTAGTTTTAATTTTATTTGATCATGCTATTCTAAATTTTGACTATTAAAAATAATTTAGTTTCTCATCTTTTAAATAAAATACACTTTTATTTTTGAAATGAAATAAAATTTAAATATGTCTCATAGAGTTTAATTTTTTTAAAATCTGTAATTATTATTATGTATGTAATGACATGGGAATCAAGGCTCTGTCATAAACCGTTTTGAAATCCAAAACCACTAATTTTCTCAAAACCTTTCAAACTAAGGGAATCCTTCACCCCATTCGTATTCATTTTCTTACACCTTCAAAACCCTATAATCTCAATCCTTCAATGATTTTTTGATGGAAATGGAAAAAACAAAGAGAATTGAAGAAGGTGAACCTAGTGATATGAAGTGTCACCATTAAACTATATAGAAAATCCTTCAGGGAAAAGTCATTGATTTAGAATGCCTATATTAGGCGAATCTAGTACTGAAGAAAGCATTATCCTTTAATGGTATTGAAATGAAAATCATTAAATAATACTATTAATTTATGTATGAAGTTGGGTTGAGATTTTTATTTAAATATGATCAATTTATTTTTGGAGATACGGAATATTTGATAGTTGAGATGTCCGAAGACAAAGAGTTACCAATCCCTTCTTTTGAAATTCAACGAATCTGGAACTACCCTCATGAGGGAGTTTTTCATTTTGATCTGATGTCTATCATGGATAAAAAAATAAATATGAAGAAATAATATCTTTGGTGTTTGGTTCTATTAACATCAAAAATATAGTAGTCAAATATTTAGAACCATATCAGAAAAATTTGGTAATATTTATTCATACAAGGATATGCCAAAGAATATCAGAAATGGACCATTTTTTTCAGATATGTATATTATATTTCTATTTTTTGTGATAAAAACATGAATTTCCCACAATACATTATTAGATATCTGAGTTACTGGTATCAACCTGAGGATAGGATGTGTTTTTATCCTTATGGAATGATTATATCAAAGCTATTGTTTAATGAAGACATATTGATGCATATTGATGCAAGAATCACATTCCATCATAGTAATGATTGGAATTATGGAACATTAAGAATGATCCGATTTTACTAGAGCAATGTAAAAGGTAAAATTATTCTTCTTAGACCAGATCGGGATCAAGAATATACTCAAGGGGAGAAACATGATAAATCTAAATATGGTATTGTTGAATTCAGAATAGGAGAAGTTTTAACGACATAAAGAAAAATCATATTTAAAAAAGAAGATGAACCTAATGATGAAGAAATTATGGGAGTACTTTTTAGCTCAAGGAAGTGAACAGTCGTATAGGAACATATTATTGAGACACTTCTTTCAGACCAGAGAAATTTTATGTTATATTTTTGTGAGAGAATCTATTCAAGAAGAAATTCAAGAGGAAGCTGCTTCTCAAGAAGAAGGGGAAATTTTTCCTCATGCTGAGGCAGAGACAATAACTAAGGAGGCACCACAGGTTCAAAATTCTTATGAAATGGAAATTATCTATCTATATGTGGATTCTATTTTCCATGTACATAATATTCGATATGAAATCAAAGAATAAATTGCTTAGGATGAGCCCGTACCTTTAGAAGTAGAGAATGAAGAATCACCATTTCATGAATTTTTTTTGAAATTCACTCAGAAGTTCTTAATGAAGCTTTTTCAGTTGAGAATTCTGGAGAAAAATATGTTCAGAAACTAATAAAGCAGAATGAATAAGAAAATCAGATGCTCAATCGTTACCACTGATTTTAGTATATTCAATTGTGAATCAAGAACTAGGTTCCTCTAATTCTATGTCTGATCATGTTGAAAAACTTTTTAGAAAAAATAATAGTGCTATAGAAGAGAATGCTGATTTAAGAAGAGATTTAGGGAAAGAGAATCAAATATTTCAAAATCTGAAATACAGTTCTATTTAAAATAATAAATTTTATGTTTATAAAAATTAATTTTAAGAAGAGGATGTAACGATGAAATATGATGTTTTGTTGAAATCATATTTTATAGATTTTAAATCATTTTTGAAGAAACAATTTTTATATTTCATAGGATGAAAAGAAATTACATCATGTAATTAACCTGATTTGATCAAATGATTTCATTCCATTTAATCTATAATGAGAAAAATGAATTACTGGTTTCGATAATTACAGTGTAATAACACCCCTTTGTTTGTCTTGTTGGACAATCATAAATTCTGTGTTGATCATTTTACCATAGGTGAACTGAGAATTAGACAATTACTGAACAGATTCCCTGAGAAGATAAATCTGTTAACAGAGAAGGAAGAAATATTTCATGTATTTTCAGAGTAAACCACATTGAAGATATTTATTTGACCCAGGAAGGAACAGATCTGATCCTCCAGCTAAGTGATGGTGTAATGAAGAAAATTAAAGTTAAAATTGCAGAGTTGAATGATGTTATTTAAAATCACTGAAATACCAATTTTAAAACCCTTATCCCAACAACCTTGATTCTAATTCATTCATGTACATGTAGACTCTTTTATCAATTAAATTTCATATTTATCATATTTGATGGGGTTTTTATTTTTGTTTATGTCTATGCTAGATTGCCTCAAAACATCTATACTTTTTGATAAACAGTTTCTGATAGCATTTTCGTACAAGTTCAGTAATAAATAAAATGTTTTATCTTCCTTTTTCTATCATTATTTTTTATATCACAAAAAAGGGGGAGAAATTCAGGTAAAAAATCATTTTATAAAGGAATTTTTATAATGGAATAGAAATATGTTTTTTTAAATAGTGCTTTGGGGGAGGAGAAATATTTTTTTTCATGAAATACATTTGGAAGTAACAATTTAAAATTGTTTTTATCCATATAAAATTCCATATTTAATGTAAATAATTTGTATGGTTTATGTGATCTTAAAAAAGGTTATATTGTTGAGAATGAATTGTTTAAAAAATAAATTATATTTTTATATTTATTTTGATGATCACAAATACCATGATTTGTTATTATAATAATTTTACATTAATTATATTTCATGAAATTTATATTCTTTATATTCACAATATTATATTTATATTAAATCATATGATTAACGTGAAATATTTTTCAATGTGATTGAAAAGATATTTAGAATGTTCTAGAAACACTGTTAATAGTGTACATTTGACATCATATCATAAGGATTAAATGAACAATTATTTTATGAGATTTCATAGAAGTATGGTTAATCCACGTTACATTATAAAAAAATTAATGTAAAAGAACCTTACGTTTTGAAGGAAACATACGATTTTTATATGAGAAAATTATGGATGAAGAACCTTATGTTAAGTCAAAAGTCTTCTTTTGGCTTTTACATCATGTTTTGGAAATCACAAATATATTCTATGTCATGTTTTGGAAATCTCAAATGTATTCTATCATATGTTTGTAAATAACAAATTGTCTTTTATCATGTTTATCGTATCGTACGATGTTGATCGTACCGACCAAAACGTATCGTACTGACTCTGTCAAACGCATCGTAATGACTCTGTCAATCGTATCGTACTGACTCTATCAATCGTATCGTACTGACTCTGTCAATCGTATCGTACTGACTTTGCTATTCAGATGATCATTATTTGTTTTGGTACTTTGTCAAAAACTCTCTGCATATGAATCGTACTCATGTTTTACATTTCTATATATCTCTTATCCTAACAAAACGATGTCGTTGAGTTAGTTATATACTAATCGAAACGATGTCGTGCTTTCTGTTTCAATATGACCGTTGGAGGCAATATGACCGTTGGAACCCGAGGCCTATAAATAGGAGGTCATTTGAAGCTGAGAGAACACTGATGAACGAAGAGACTCTGTGAACTACGAAGATTCTAGAGAGAGACACTGTGACTTCTCTCATCAGCCTTGTGCGTCCGATCATTGTATCAAGGGCTTTCAAGTAATTGAAAGACAGAGGTGCCGATTACCTGCAAAATCGAGGGCTGCCAGGGATAGGCAGACAGATGAGCCGATCATCGTATCGAGGGCTGCCGGGGATAGGCAGACAGACGAGCCGATCATCGTATCGAGGGCTGCCGGGGATAGGCAGACAGACGTGCCGATCATCGTATCGAGGGCTCACCAAGGTGTTGGTGAGACAGACCTTTTATCCTAGGTGAAAGGATAACCCTTCTCTTTGGGTTAAAAGAATTGTATTACTTTTACATTTCCGCTGTTGTATTAGAAAGGGATTTGTATTGTTTCCTTTCTTCTTTATTCAATTGTAATTGTTTCAATTACAATCATTCCATTACATATTGTATTGATTGGTTCTATACGCTTTAAGGTAGAATCATTCATATCTGTATTACTCTGATTATTTTGTTCACCTTGAATACAATTGTTTTTCTTAACATTAGTATTACAATACTTCATACCTTTTACATTCAATACAATTGAGGGAGTTTGTGTTTGTATTAGTTTAAGATCTTTTAAACTACTCTTTGTTACTAAAACTCAAGGTTTTTAAACCTACAATTCACCCCCCCTCTTGTATTGTTCCATCTAATAGACTTTTATATCGACTATTCGATCCAACAATTGGTATCAGAGGAGGTTTTCCACTGATTTGTTTTACTAGCTTTATTTCTTATTACTTTCTTAAATACTTACTACACTAACGTGTGGAGTGGAAAAGTTGTTTTTGTTATATTAGATGGCAGGAATGAATATCGGATCAATAGATAATCTGAATCCTTCTAGACCACCAATCTTTGATGGGAATGATTATGAGTATTGGAGAGATCGTATGAAGACTTTCGTCATCAATACTGGTGTAGACAATTTTATTATGCTTACTGGGAGTTATAAAATTCCTGACAAAGAAGTTAGTACTTTCACCAATCAAGAGAAGCAAGAGTATCAATTGAATTACAAGGTACGCAATACTTCATTATGCTCTATGACCAGGAATATATATAGTCAGATATCTTCATGTGAAGCAGCCAACTGTATTTGGAAGAAATTAGAAGTCACTCATTTTGGTACATCCAAAGTTATAGAAACAAGGAGAGCAATGCTTCGAGCAGAGTATCATGGATTTGTTTTTCCTTATGGAGAGCCAGTATGTAAAGTGCAACAAAGGTTTATGACAATTGTCAACAGCTTACAATCTATGGGAGAAAAAGGTCTTGATGATGAATCTCTTGTTGATAAGATTATAGATATTATGCCAAATGAATGGGAGTCAAAAAGAACAGCTATTGATGAAAATAGAAAAGTTTCCCAGATTACTCTTGATGAACTCTTTGGAACTCTTCTACAGCACGAGACAAGAATGAAAAGAGATGCTGATTTCAATAAGAAGAAGAATGGGAATGGATGTGTAGCTTTTGCATCTAAATCTAAAACACCTGAAAGGGTTACAAGGTCTAAATCCAAGAAAGTTGTTGTTTCTGATTCAAGTGATTGTAATCTTTCGGATAATGAGTTAGCTAATCTTGCTCGGAGGATGAACAAGATTGTGGGAAAGAAAGATTTTCAATATAGATTCAAAAAGAAAGACAGGAAAGATTGGAAAGATTCAGAGGTAACTTGTTATGAATGCAAGAAAGCAGGACATATAAGGCCTGATTGTCCTTTACTGAAGAGGAAAGATAGAAAAGAGAAACACTCTGAAAGAAACAAGAAAAGGTTTTATAAGACGAAGAAAGGCTTGAAAGCAAATGATACATGGAGTGCAAGTGGTAGTGAATCCTCGGATGATTCTTCAGAATATGAGACGTCAGGACAAAGGAATATTGGACTTCTAGCCAGACTACCAATTGAAGATCATTGTCTCATGGCTAAGGTACATAATGCTGAAGTTGTTACAAATGTCTCTTTAAATGCAAATTATGTTGATAATAAATATTATGAATCTTCAAATGATGAACCCTCATCATCAGAAGATGATACTTTACCTTCTTTTGAAGAAGTCTCTAGATTTGCTAAGTTACTTGAAAATGAAAATTCCAAACTCAAAAAGAGATTTGAAAAAGCAAATTCTAGAATTTCTATTTTGACTAAAGAAGTATCAGATCTTTCTAAAGATCTTGATGGGAAAACTTCTGATTTTGAAAGTATTTTGAAAACCCTTGAGAAAGTCAAATCTGAAAAAGATAAACTTTCTAAGGATCTTGAAACTGCTATTTCAAAGAAAAACTTTTTAGAGTCTAACTCTAGTTCTAATTCAAATGTTTTAGAAAACAAGAATTTGGTTTTAAAACTAAAGTCAGAGATTTTATCCTTGAAAAAGTGTTTGTCAAACTTTAATCATGGAAAAGAAAACTTTGATAGGATGTACTCTCAAATAAGACCATTGAGAAATCGTTCTGGTCTCGGTTATACTTATTCCAAACCTGTTTTTAGTAATAACTATTTTGTTCCTCAAAAAACCATTTTCTGTTCCAAGTGTCAATGTGGTGGACATTGGAGAAGAGATTGTTCTCTTAACAAAACTCAATCCTTAGGATTTCATAAAGCTCATTTTGCAAAACAAATGTGGATTCCTAAAATTCTTTTATCTAATCCTTATGGATCGAGACAAGTTTTGATTCCGAAAATCTAATTGTTTCTTTTTCAGGAAAACGAGAAGTGTATCAATAAGAACATTTGGTACATGGATAGTGGTTGCTCTCGACATATGACTGGAAACAAAGATTTCTTTGAAAAGGTTATCAAAACAAAAGGTGGAAAAGTTACCTTCGGAGATAATGCTCAAGGAAAGATTGTTGGTATAGGTAATATCGTTTTTCTTGGAAAAGTTCTTATTTCAAATGTTCTGTTTGTTAAAGGTCTTAGGCACAATCTCATCAGCATAAGTCAATTATGTGATGAAGGTTACCTTGTGAATTTTAAAAATGATAAGTGTCTAGTTCACAATTCCAAGGATGAATTCATTCTATCTGCCCATAGGCAAGAGAATGTTTACACTATTAACTTAGAAGACCTTAGGAACCAAAACTTACCTTGTTTAAGTGTAATAGAAGACCAATCGTGGCTATGGCATAGGAGATTAGGACACTGTAATTTGAGAAACCTAAGAAAACTATCAAAGAAAGGACTTGTAAAAGGGCTACCGGATCTTAGATATGATTCTTCAAAAGTCTGTGATCCTTGTCAATTTGGCAAGCAACATAAAACTAGCTTAAAATCAATTAATGAAGTTTCAACTTCTAATGCATTACAGCTTGTGCATATGGATCTGTTTGGTCCTTCACAATCTGGAAGCATTGGAGGCAAATACTATGTATTTGTTTTAGTTGATGACTTTACTAGATTTACATGGGTCTACTTTCTCACAAAGAAATCTGAAGCCTTTTCCTATTTCAAAACTTTTAGAGCCCAAATTAAAAATGAGAAAAACCTACCATTGATAACTATTCATAGTGATCATGGTGGTGAATTTCAAAACTCAGATTTTGAAACTTTTTGTAGTAAGAAAGGTATTACTCACAATTTCTCAGCACCAAGAACTCCTCAGCAAAATGGTGTTGTTGAAAGAAGAAATCGTATTCTTCAGGAAATGACTCGAACCATGTTGAGTGAATACTCAATTGCTAAACACTTTTGGTCTGAAGCTGTAAGTACTGCCTGTTATACTATAAATCGTGTTTTAACTAGACCATTTCTTAATAAAACTCCTTACGAGTTATGGACTGGCCGAAAACCTAAAGTTTCTTACTTCAATGTTTTTGGATGCAAAGTATTCATTCTGAATAGAAAAGAAAATTTGCACAAATTTGCACCAAAATCTGATGAAGGAATCTTTCTAGGCTATTCCACAACCTCTAAGGCTTATAGAGTTTTCAATAAAAACACTTGTACTGTTGAAGAAACAGTACATGTAAAATTTGATGAAACTAACCCTTTTGTTTTCAACCAACCCAATCCTACATCCTCGGATGTGTTTTCTAAAGATGTTTATCAACCTTTGTTAGAAGAACATTCTGATAAGGAAAATTTTCAAGAAAGTGTTCCTGAAACATTTACCACAGAAAATT
This sequence comes from Viscum album, assembly GCA_963277665.1. Classification (NCBI taxonomy): domain Eukaryota; kingdom Viridiplantae; phylum Streptophyta; class Magnoliopsida; order Santalales; family Viscaceae; genus Viscum; species Viscum album. Next base: position 1,294,298,598 of record OY728119.1, read on the forward strand.
TTCTACCATATGTTGATGAACAGGTTTTACAAAACCAAAATCAATTGTTTCTTAGGAATCATCCCAGTGATAACATCATTGGTGATATAAATCAACCTGTAAGGACCAGAAATTCCTTAAGAAATGAAATAGAACATCTTGCTTTTCTTTCCCAATTTGAACCTACAAGTCCAAGTGAGGCCTTAGGTGATAATGATTGGATCAAAGCAATGCAGGATGAACTAAATGAATTTGAAAGGAATCAAGTCTGGACTTTAGTTGAAAGACCTAAAGAAACAACTGTAATTGGTGTAAAATGGGTTTTCAGAAACAAGTGTGATGAAAATGGAATCATTGTAAGAAATAAAGCAAAACTTGTTGCTAAAGGCTATAATCAAAAAGAGGGAATAGACTATGAAGAAACATATGCTCCTGTAGCTAGACTTGAATCTATTCGCATTCTATTAGCCTTCGCAGCATATTTCAATTTCAAACTATTTCAAATGGATGTCAAATGTGCTTTTTTAAATGGTTTTGTTCAAGAAGAAGTTTTTGTTGAACAACCTCCTGGTTTTCAAGACCCAAAACATCCTGATCATGTCTTTAAACTTACCAAGGCTCTATATGGTCTTAAACAAGCCCCTAGAGCATGGTATGATAGACTTACAAGATTTCTTTTACAAAACAATTATAGAAAAGGTACAGCAGATCCAACTCTTTTTATCAAAATGGAAAACAAAAATGTTTTGGTTGTCCAAATTTATGTTGATGACATCATATTTGGATCAACTCAGAAATCTTTAACCGATTCTTTTGCAAATTTAATGAAATCTGAGTTTGAAATGAGTACGATGGGTGAGTTAACATTCTTTCTAGGTTTTCAAATATCTCAAAAACCAGAAGGAACTTATATATCTCAACATAAGTATATTAAAGACTTACTCAAAAAGTATGGATTTGACAAAACTAAAAGTATTAGCACCCCAATTGGTACCTCAAATACTCTTGATCTTGATGAAACTGGGAAACCAGTAGATCAAACAATTTTTAGAGGTATGATAGGGAGTTTGCTATACTTGACAGCTAGTCGACCCGACTTGATGTTTTCTGTATGCTTATGTGCAAGATATCAATCTAATCCAAAAGAGTCTCACTTAAAAGCCGTAAAGAGAATCTTTCGGTATTTAAAAGACACTATGGATTTAGGACTTTTCTACTCTTCTGGAAATGATTTTGTTTTAAAAAGTTTTTCAGATGTTGACTTTGGTGGTTGTAGAATGGATAGAAAAAGTACATCTGGAACTTGTCATTTCTTAGGAGATTCTTTGGTTTCTTGGTCTTGCAAGAAACAACACTCAGTAGCACTCTCCACTGCTGAAGCTGAATATGTAGCAGCTGGAAGTTGCTGTGCTCAAGTATTGTGGATGCAACACACACTCACTGACTATGGTTTGAGTTTCTCCAAAACTCAAATTCTGTGTGATAATACAAGTGCCATAGCTCTTAGTAAAAACCCAGCACATCACTCTCGTGCAAAACACATAGATGTTAGGCATCACTTTCTTAGGGATCACACACAAAAAGGAGATATTGTTTTACAATTCATCGGAACGCAAGAACAATTTGCTGATATTTTTACAAAACCTTTACCTTCCAATAGATTTGAATTTATAAAACAGAAGCTAGGAATGATTACATTAAAATAATCATTCATATCTACTTCATGTTTTACATCTCTCCTAATAGTAAGAAACTCCTCGTAGAAAGGGGGAGGACATTTCTTTATGTCTTTATGTTTCTGATCTTTAAATATTTACTCTATATATGTTTCTTTCTGTTTATCGTATTGACAGTTATAGTTTCATTTTAAGTTTTCCTGTTTATCATATTGACCATTTCAGTTTTTCTGTTTATCGTATTGAAATTCTTTCCCATCGTATCGTTCAAAAATTTTGTATCGTCCGATGATGGTATTGAAATTCTTTTCCATCGTACCATTCAATAATTTCTGAATCGACCGATGATAGTATTGAAATTCTTTTCCATCGTATCATTCGATTTTTTTTTGTATCGACCGATGATGGTATTGAAATTCTTTTCCATCGTACCATTCAATTTTTTTTGAATCGACCGATGATAGTATTCAAATTCTTTTCCATCGTATCATTCGTTTTTTTTGTATCGACCGATGATAGTATTGAGATTGTTTTCTATCGTACTGTCGGTTAATGGTAACAACTATTTTCCATCGTACGGTCCGATCATAGTAATGACTTTGTTTTCCATCGGCTTCATCATGTTTTTTTTTCTCTTCTTACGATTGTGTTTACTTTTGATTCATACCAAAACCAGCAATCACCTTATGTTCTCCGACAGTTTTCTTTTCATTTCATTTTAATTTTTTTTTGTTTTAATCCTAACCATTGATCTGCTATTATCTAATCCTGACCGTCGAAGATCAACAGTCATCTCTTTTTTGCCTATAAATACCCCCCTCCCCTCCCCAAACCCACATTGATTGTCCAGGAATTGAGGCGAAGCTCTGCTCCCCCAGCTATAAACAATCGTACGATCTTCTCAATCGGTATCATCTTTATGTCTCAATCCTCTGCCAACACTCCCGCTGAAATGTCTTCAAAGACCTTTACAGAGAAAGACTTTCACAGAGAAAGGTTAGTAACCCGAGAATTTTTCGATATGTACGAGTCTACAATCAAGAGGATTATTTTGTTTCAAGGATGGGAACATCTCTGTGTGGAAAAGCCTGATATTCAAGATCCAGTTCTTTTTGATGAAGTTTGTCAGTTTTACAAAACCGTGTCTTTCGACAAAGATATGACTATAAACTTCGCTGTGTACGATAGAAAATTATCCATGTCTGTGAAACAAGCGGCACACTTTCTGAATGTTTCTATAGAAGGGGATTCATTCTGTCCGTCTCACAAACTACCAGAGGAAGTTGGTACGTTTAATAGAGAGAGTGCTGAAAAATCTTTGTTTGTTGTTAATGAGGGAAAGAGGAAAGTTTATCATCTTTCACCGGACAATCGGTTTGTTACCTTATGGATGAAAGGTTTTCTTGTTCCAAGGAAAGGGGATAGAGAAACTCTTAAAGTTTCTGATGTCTTTATGCTCGATTATCTTGTGAATATGAGGAAAGTGAATCTCATGGGATATATTTTTGAAACTATCAAGAATGTCAAGAAAGGAGGGATTAAATCCCAGATAATAATGTATCCAGCCATCCTTACGAAATTCATTCTTGAGAGTATGAAGTTTTGTAACATTCCTTTGAAAGGAGAACCTATGGATTTGTGGCCGTCTTTCATTAATAAGAGTACGATGAAAAGGCTGAATGTTTGTTTTGATTCAAATTCAAAACTTTTTGTCAGAGATGTAGAAGCAGAATTGCCTGAAAATCAATCGGCACCTATGACAGCCAAAGACAATCAATCCGCCGGTGTTACTCGAAAGTCTGATCCGCAGACTAGTTCAAAGCCGAAGAAGAAGCCGAGGTACAGTAAAGAAGTTGTTGCAAAGTGGAGAAAGGACAAGGAACAGAGAAAAGAGGGTGATCCGAAGTTTGGACTTGACCCTGCTGAAGCCCTTGCAGAAAGGATAAGGGTAGAAGAAACCCTTCAAGCTGAAAAGAAAAAGAAGACTATTTTGAAAAGAAAGGCTCAGGACTTTGTTATTTCTAAAGTCTTGAAAGCAGTTGAAGATGCTAGTGCTCAACTAACTGTGGAAGTGCATCAAGAACCCATCGTACAGAGTCTGCCTGAGAAAGAAAAAGGAAAACAAGTGATAGAAGAAGTGGAAGTAGAAGAAGGAGATTTTCTGTTAGAATTTCTTCAAAGTTCAAAGAAAAGTAGAGAGGAGTCGCTTCAAAAGCTGAGCGAAGGTGTTCAACAAACTCCTCATGCCGATCAGGAAAGATCTCCGGACAGAATGTCATCTCGAGAAAAGAATGATGCTCAATCCTCTCATTCCGATAAAGTAGTTGTCATTAGTGACAGAGTGGAAGATGAAAGAAAACAGAAAGAAAAAGCGAAAGGGAAACAGCCAGTTGTTGATTCAAGCAGATCGTATGAACTAGCATCGTACGATGAAGATACTGATTCAGAGCATACAATCTCTCTCAAGAAGAGTGATTACATTGTTCAAGTTTTGAGAAGGATAGAGAAAACCATTCCTTATTTTCCGAGGCTGGAAGGGAAGATTGATTTTATTACTGAAAATCAGAGAAAGAAGTTTGGATCTGTGAAAGAATTGAGGAAGAAAGTTTTGTCTGTAGAAGCCGATTTAAAAGTTCTTTCAGAAAGCTCAGTTGCTCATAAAAAGGCATGTAATAAGATGACTAAGTGGTCGTACAAAACAGAGAGCTCAATCAATGATCATGAGATTGCTATTGAAGATATAAGGAGGTTATCAAATGAGCTAGCAATTGCTTTCAACAAGCTTGATAAAGAAACGGTTGAAAGGCTGAACCTTTTATCTTCTCAAAGAGCCGATGTTCCTTCAGTGAAAGACTTGCAAGAAAGAATGAATTTCTGAAGACAAATAAGGAGATCAGATTTTTGCGGATCAACAGGACCTTCTCAAAACTCAGGGTGAATCAATTTCTGAAGACAAGAAGGAGATCAAGAAGATGAAAGCTGTGCTTCATGAGCTTATAAAGAAAGAGAAGGAAAGAGAAAACAAATGATTGTTGTATTTGTTTCTTTTGGAACTTGTTTGTTTTGTAATAACTCTTATAATCCTTTCTCTTTTATCCATTGTCTTGTATTACTTCACTAACTCTTCCAGACAATTCGAGATTCCTCCTTTCTTTTTGTAAATCACAAAGGGGGAGAATATTTACAAAGCAAAGATTGTTTTACAAAGGGGGAGAATGCATTACAATGCTCTTAAGGAAAATCTATGAATACAATCCTTAGGAAAGTCAATACCTAAGGGGGAGTTAGTTGTATTCAATTTCTTATTCAGAAGAGTTTTCAATAACTCAGGGGGAGATAAGTATTTCTTGTTTCATTTACTTTGTGTGTTTGTGCTTTCCAAAAAGGGGGAGATTGTTAAGTCAAAAGTCTTCTTTTGGCTTTTACATCATGTTTTGGAAATCACAAATATATTCTATGTCATGTTTTGGAAATCTCAAATGTATTCTATCATTTGTTTGTAAATAACAAATTGTCTTTTATCATGTTTATCGTATCGTACGATGTTGATCGTACCGACCAAAACGTATCGTACTGACTCTGTCAAACGCATCGTAATGACTCTGTCAATCGTATCGTACTGACTCTGTCAATCGTATCGTACTGACTCTGTCAATCGTATCGTACTGACTTTGCTATTCAGATGATCATTATTTGTTTTGGTACTTTGTCAAAAACTCTCTGCATATGAATCGTACTCATGTTTTACATTTCAATATATCTCTTATCCTAACAAAACGATGTCGTTGAGTTAGTTATATACTAATCAAAACGATGTCGTGCTTTCTGTTTCAATATGACCGTTGGAGGCAATATGACCGTTGGAACCCGAGGCCTATAAATAGGAGGTCATTTGAAGCTGAGAGAACACTGATGAACGAAGAGACTCTGTGAACTACGAAGATTCTAGAGAGAGACACTGTGACTTCTCTCATCAGCCTTTTGCGTCCGATCATCGTATCGAGGGCTTTCAAGTAATTGAAAGACAGAGGTGCCGATTACCTGCAAAATCGAGGGCTGCCAGGGATAGGCAGACAGACGAGCCGATCATCGTATCGAGGGCTGCCGGGGATAGGCAGACAGACGAGCCGATCATCGTATCGATGGCTGCCGGGGATAGGCAGACAGACGTGCCGATCATCGTATCGAGGGCTCACCAAGGTGTTGGTGAGACAGACCTTTTATCCTAGGTGAAAGGATAAATCTTCTCTTTGGGTTAAAAGAATTGTATTACTTTTACATTTCCGCTGTTGTATTAGAAAGGGATTTGTATTGTTTCCTTTCTTCTTTATTCAATTGTAATTGTTTCAATTACAATCATTCCATTGCATATTGTATTGATTGGTTCTATACGCTTTAAGGTAGAATCATTCATATCTGTATTACTCTGATTATTGTGTTCACCTTGAATACAATTGTTTTGCTTAACATTAGTATTACAATACTTCATACCTTTTACATTCAATACAATTGTGGGAGTTTGTGTTTGTATTAGTTTAAGATCTTTTAAACTACTCTTTGTTACTAAAACTCAAGGTTTTTAAACCTACAATTCACCCCCCTCTTGTATTGTTCCATCTAATAGACTTTTATATCGACTATTCGATCCAACACCTTACATAAGTATGGTCCCTTACATTTGCATCACAAAAGTATGGATCATAAACACTACATTAGTAATGAACCTTACATTTTATCATGAATTATGGATGATGTAAATTACATTATTATGAAATGAAAAGTATGAATCATATACCATGTATATTGAAGGTGATGGAAAACATATGGATCATCAACATTACATTTTAAATCAGTAATAAATTTGGAACCCTATATTTTACTTCATTAGGTGTTAGAGATTTAATTTTATGACTTTTTTGTGCAATAGTATTTTGTAGAATATCAGGTTGATTTCAAGCCTGATTCAAGGCATGATTTTAATGTGAATATTTAACCGATTTAAAGTCATTTTTCTGTAATTCAAATGAACAATATAAGAGAATTATTTTGTTCTGATTATTAAGGGGAGTAACGTCTACTCTATTATTCAGAGAGTTGAATATTGTGATCTGTCTTGTGAAATTTGTGGATATGAATTGATGAATAAAGCACTCATCTAAATTATAAATATTCATTATATCAGAATTTTTGTATGATATGTCAGTGATAAGATATCTCATCAATTTAGGGTAATTAATATATTAAAATATAGAGATATACGAGTTTCAAAAAACATAGATACGATGTTTTTCTAAAGATATCTTTAACAGAACATTTGTTATAAAGAACGATCTGATATTCTTTTCTGTCCGAGAGAGGAACATTGATGATTTAATTATTCTAAATTGGAAATATATCATGAATCTAATATTTATTTGTTGCTGAATATATTTCATGATCAATTACAACTGGTTCAATTCAGAACAACTCTTATCTAAATTACAACCTTTCTGAAGTGACGATCCATTCACTGTTAGTTGTGTGCAGCTGTAACTATAATGATCAACTGGATTGTATTTTTCAAATACTGTTTTATTTTTTGAGTAGTGTCTCGACATACTAACATGTTTGTTCAGTTATGTTTTTAGAACCAAAAGGATCTATTCTATCCTTAAATTGTAAAGGTGTCAACTGCCTCCCCTCAGTTGTGGATAGTCTTATGAAAAGAGGATCGACTAGGGAAAATCACTAAGCTTATAGAGCGGAGTGTTGGTGGAGTGGACTAAAAGATCAATGTTCCATGATCCTATATAAATATTTTCATCTTGATATCTTTATATTTCTTCTGTCTAAACAACATGATAAAGATAGAAGGGAAAATTTGATTATCATCAATATTTATTGAGATGTTTGGAAAGACAAAATTTAGCCCCATGTTGTGTATATTTTGTATAATACAATCCTATAGTATGGGGAAGGTGTGTAGTTACCTAATTCTACCATAGTTGATGAGTTGTGTAATAGGGGACCAACTATGATTTTACCAATATAATAGTGACTCATATTCCTAGGAAAAATGAATATATTTTATCTTCTATTAACATTGAATTTTTTTCATTCATGGTGGATATAATTTCTACAAATGAATCTGGGAAGGTTGTGGGTGAAAAGCATGGATATGGTACCTCAATGAATCTTATCATCAAGACATGGGATGATATTTATGTAATGAATAAAGAGAAATATCCATCATTAAATGAAGGAAATTATTCGGATATTTCTAGTAACAAACAATGTAACATTGCAAATTGTTTGGAAACGGTATAGAACCGAGAGTTTTTTCAAGAACAGGACCTACATTAAAAAAGGATATGAAAAGAAAAAATTATGATGGCATCTTCTCATCCAACTAAGAATATTCCAGTCGGTAATGTTAGTTGTAACCAAATTTTCCAACACACTTCCACTTTTGTAGCTCATGGAACATCATCATCGAATTGTATAAACATGTCTTCCTCCAAATTAGTTGATAAATAAGGTTTTAAATTTGTTGCATTAAGGTAGTCAAGATCAATCTATGATAATAGAAACCCTTCAACCATTGGAATTAAAAATTATATAGACTTGGATCCCATAATGGAACCACTTAAGATGGAACCTAAAGTCATGGGATTTTCAAACAATGTGAAGGTACCTATTTACTAAAATTTTGGAGTTCTTGAAGATATCTAAGTGGACTCATAAGAGTGGATGGATGAAGGAGTGTCTTAATTATAGAAAAAACAGCCTTCCATTTACTCTGACTCAGCAACATATATTATTGTATCACATGAATTATCAACACATGGACAAGTTTAGGAAACTGTGGCCTCAGATCTAGCAGGTAGTGGAAACATGGGGGAAACCCAATCTAAGAGGATGGAGAATCAATCAAATTCTATGAAATTAGACTCATAGATCATCGATATTGATGAAATCCTATAATATGTGAAGACATAGAGAAAAGGATGTCATCCAATATATCACGGTGTTTGGCGTGTGTGGATTAATTGGATTGAAATTTTGGATGAGGAATGAAATATTTTTCTCAATACCCAAGAAATATTGATTTTTTATTTTATAGGGATATTTTATGTTATGATTGTTCCCATCTCATTTTATTTATATTTCTCCTGACATTCTATAAAAGGGAAATTTCAATAATATTTTAAAAAACAATTCTTTCCAGTTGTGTCATCAAGATTATTTTTAAATTTATTTAAAAAAATTCCATGAATTGAATCTAGAAAAATGAATTTTGTTGTTTAGTAATAATAATTTATAATTTATATTAAGGTAAAATTATTTATTGTCTAAAATTATTAGTGAAGTATTTTAAAATTTATTATAGTGTTGTAGGTAAAAATGAGTTTACTATGGGAATAAATATTTTTCCTAAGGATCCAAATAAACTAGAAACTTATCCAAACCCTATTTAATTGCTTTATTTATACCATTTACCATATTTTCTAGATTAATTTTCATTATTGGAGGCACATTATGTAAGGGAGTCCTCCAAAATCATTTTTGTATATAAAATAATGACACTCATGCATCGCAATAAAAGGGCACTCACCCCTTGACATCTTCACACCATTCAAGACCTTTGTCCTACAAAAAACATTCCAAAATAATATACCAGAATCGAAAATCTGACCCTATCATCCTCACTTTTGTATAAAATTAATCCAAATATGCCATTCGGTATAAACCAAAAGGTGTTACCTGAAGAAGAGGTAACATTATTCAACAAGAATGTTCACTTTTTTTTTATTTCTCCACACATTTAATTATTATTATATATATTAATTAATAAAATATTCAATATTTAGAGATGTTTTATGTTAAGGCTACATCATATACTCACACAAACTTCTATAAAATGAGAAACACAATCATCGTTTGTCTATATGATGGACTACCGCCTCATGAACCAGTGTCATTCGTTCTCCTATTACAACCATTCAATTATGGGAGTAATAATGGATTTATACATTATATATAATATGTTTGATATTTATAATTCCATTTTTTTCTATAATTATTATATAACATATACCTTCGTTCTTTATGTTTTCTGGGAGTGAAATAATATCATTTATATATGTGTGGACTATATCCCCCTCAAATCAATGCGATTTGTCCAAGATTTACATGGAATGAATTAAAGAAGTTTTTTATGAGATTATATATTATAAATTATATTTATAAGATAATATAATAATAATATAAATATGTATTGTTTAAATTTATTTCTTTAATACAACATGTAAATGGAAGAAAATTCATGCGTACATACGACCTACCGGCTCCATGAATGGTGCATTTTATTTACAATAGAAAATATTATTGATTACTATAAATACATATGTATAGAATATATATGACCTTTTAATAATTTTTTCATTTATTAGATGATGTAATAATGATTAATGTGATATAAAAAAATTCAAAACATACTAAATACGTTGAAATTAATACTTAAAATTTTAAAAATAACAAATGATCACTAACAAATGGGAAATAATATATTCCAAAAACATAAAACATGATATAATAAATATAATAATATTATAGTATATATTCATGACATGAATGAAAACAATATGTAGAAGGATAAATATATTTCAACCACAATTATGTGTATGTTAAGGGTTTTTCATCCATGTTTTGACATTTGTGAGATAAAAATCATATTCACAACTTATTTCTTTTATGTTGTGTATATACTAACATATATGTTTATTATCATAAACAAATTAATATTTATGGAATTAAAAGTTTCATTTGGTGTTATTTATTTTATTGTTCTTATAATTCAAATGTTACCAAGTTTTAAGGGTTTTAATATAAAATTACTTGCCTTTGAGAATTATTTGATATTATGCACCAATTCACATTAATGATGTGAATATACTTAATTTTTTTTCATTTTATATAATTATTCACTCATTCTTCAGGGTGTTTCAAATTTCACATCGAATTATCCCATTGAAGGGGATTGACAAAAAATTTACCATGTCATAATATATTAACATTGAAATCTAGCTTTCATTCAAGACTGTTAACTTCCTCTTACAAAATCACATCATTATGAACATTTTCTATTATACAGTACTATTATTTTATGTATACATACTCTTGTATCACAGATATTATTATTTCATAAAACATATACCATTTATACTTATGGTGTTCACTTTGATAGTAACTTGATTAGTTGGGGAAATGATGATAAACACATATCATTTAATTAATATTGATATTTTATGATATGTAATATTATTTATTAATTAAATATATTATTATATATATAAATAACGCTTTTGACTGGTAATAAATTGGTTTGGGACTACTGGAAATATTCCCCTCAGTGTGTCGGTAGTCTCATGAGATGTAATCAGTTCGCAATAAGAACTATGAATTTGTTTCGAAGAAGAATTAGATTCATTTTATCCCAAAGACACAAAAACTATCTTGAAAAAAGGCCTGGATGGTATAGTGGTTCATATGAAAGGTATGTGAAGTCTAATAATTAATCATTGCGTACATTTTTTTTATCTAGAGTATTTTTATTATAAAAAAATATATGGATGCATTTCATTATAATTTTATTTATTAAATTGAATGTGTAATTAGTTATTTACATTTCCATACTGATTATGACATATTCAGTTGTTTAAATGGCTTCGGTTCTTAGTTATTTACCATTCTTTTATTTTTTTATCTTAGTTTATTGATTACATGGTATATGTGTTCATTTATTTAAATTGTCATATAAACTATACTCATTGATTCATTATTACTTCTTTTTGTGTTTAACCATAACTAATTGTTTGAGACAACCCATATTTTTCTTCTATTACCCAATATTCCATGAATTTTAATATCAATTAAATACATAAATACACTAGAGGGGGAAAGGATTTTATCATGAAAAAATTAGGTTTTGTTTTTTCTATTCATTTGTGATTTAAAACTATTATATGTATATAGTTTACCAAGACTAATAAACTGATTAGATCATTTAAATGTTTTTACTTGTATCTTATGATAATATTATGGTAGTAGGAACTTGCTCCATCCTTCTGGGTTCTGGTTTAATAAAACAATTATAACACTTTATGATTAATAAATTCATTATTAAGTTAATGTACAAAAAAATTATTCAATGTGTAAAATAAAAGGATAAGTTTTAAATAACCATATAAACTTATATAAAATTAATTTGTCATTAATATTTAAAATTATTTCCAAATGGTTATACATTCAAATGTTAAGTAATTTATTATATATATATATATATTTAGGAATTTCATGTGTTCCCTCTCATTAAAAATAAAATGGAACCACCTCTGTTATCTTCTATACACCACCTAGAGAATTTAACCGTAACCAAAACTACAAAAAATATTATAATAATCATTAGTGAAGTTATAGAGGTCATGTGATTACTATTAGACCAACCTAAGGCCCATTAAGGGGATCTCTAATGGAGCTCCTTAAAAAATGTTATCATGTTCACCTAACACTTCCATATTTCACCTTATTTTAACATCTTGAATTATTTCCTATAAATTTAAATATAATAAAACAATTATATAACCTAAATATAGATGTCATTTCTTATGTAATAATTTTTATCCACGTCATTTTCCATCAAATGGGAATCAAAACCATCGCTCATGTGTATGGTGGACTTCAACATTACTAAAATATCTGATTTCCCATCTCCATATCACATGAAATCATATAATGATTAATCATATTAATATATATTATACAAATGAAATAATTATAATTTTTAAATTACAACATACCATATAGTTCTTTACCCTTCCACCCACAAAAAATGATAATGTCAGTCATGAGTAAGTATTTTCTACAATCTCCACAAATTGATTTGATTTAATTTTCAGGTCTTTTTCTAAAGGATGAATTAGAATATATATATATATATATATTCTGTTTTTATATAATTATTAAAATTATAGATATGATATAACCATTATATGTATATAATTACTAAATAATTAAATCAAAACACACATGAAAACATATCTCATTAATAGATGAAACAACTAAATTGAATGAATATTATTAATAACCACATGATAACATGTTATAAGATGAAAATATATGATATATTATATTTTGTATATGATTGTATTGTATAATTATAATATATATAAATTTTTTATGCTGGAGGATAATGCGTGTTCAAATAAGTAGAATCATGAGGAAAGGCATTTATTAACATAATTTATATCCATTATGTTTTACCACTACTTAGATGATTATATAATACAATAATTATTATGAAATTAACCTTCATAGTTTTATTTTTTATATTCATTTTTTCTGTAACAAATTATGTTTAACATAATAAATGGTAAATTATCACTTGAATGATATTATCATTGAAATGGTAATTCTCATCATACTTTTATTTATGTCAGAAACATTCCATATTCACAACTTATTTAATTTTAGTGTTGTATATAATGCACCTAAAATAATTTTAAATGTATTATCATGAATTTTTGGTGATAAAAAAATCCTTATAAGGTTCTATCTTTGATAATGTCTTTATCAGGATATTACCAAATATCTAAGTGTTTCATATCTCAATTTTATTTCTATGATACATATCTCATATTCACCACATGATTCATTAGTGTGGTGTAAATATGACCCTTTTGAAATGTTATATCACGAATCTCATTATTTTAATTATTTTAATGATTCAACTTATGCTACAATTTTTTTTATTATAATTCCAATGTTATCAATGTATTTAGGTATTTCGGTTTGAATCACTATTTATTCATGATTGTTTATACTTGAAATTACATTCACTAAATTATATGATCTTTATTCAAAAAATCCTTTATTTTTTATTCTTCATTGGTTATTTATTTATTTTAAATGTAATAATATAATATAAATATCTTTTTTATTAATATTATTGTGATCTTTAAAAAAAAAATTCATTTTCTCTTTGCTAATGAATATTTTTAATCTAATTATGTTTTTACATTAAAATGTTTCTTAAAATTATTTTTATATTATATAATATATTTTATATAAAATTTTATTTATGATTGAATTTATATAAAAAAATTCAAATAAATTTTCATCTATTATTCCAAAAATGGTACCTTTTACAACATTTCCAAAATTTGATGTGAATTTATTTTTTAACATACAATGAATGAATTTAATTTCCCAACATAATGACCACTAAGTGATTTTGAAAAATATTTTAAATGTTTCCTTTATTATTTTCTAAAAAACTAATCCTTAATATTTTTGAAATATTTTGATTTAAAATATATTATTTCAAAATAAAAAATTTATTTTCAACAAGAAGTATTCAAATGATATTTTGAGGGAATTATAATTTCTGATCACTTTTCGTTTTTCCTAGTTTATTTATTGGGTATATTATATAATGATATAATTAATAATCCTTCTTTAGATGGTTCATGATTATGATGATGAAATTTTTTAAAAACTCATTTATTTCTAATGGGCACTTATTTGGTGATACAATTATTGATTTAGGATTTTTTGGAAGTCATTTAAAGGGATCATGAATATTTAAAGGGTGTTCACAAAATTAAATATCCCTACATTCATCAATAAAACTAATGACACAAATAAATTATATATCTTTCATAAATGTTTTTTTATACCTTCTCATCAATTAAAAATTCTTAGTGCAAGGTATGGATAGAAAATATATATTAATATATGAGATAAAGTCATCCGATATTAAGAATTTACATAAATTATAATTTAGTTATTTTTATTGATTATTTTATTCTTTTTATTTTATCTATGGATGGTTTGAATGATTAACATGTTAATTAAATGAATTATTTTTTCATTTATTTTCATTTCTATTTTAATTATTCTACACTATATTTTTTTCCTTTCCCCATTATTGAAGAAATATATTATGAATGATATCAAGGTTGTAATGATAATTCATTATCTATGTTATTATGTTTCCAATGCAATATGGGAATCATTCTTGTATATGGTTCTTGAAGACAAATAAATTGATAAATAATTTATCATGGGATCTATTGTATCATATTGCAATGTAATAATGTTCCAAAACTATAGGGTTTCACGTGTTGTAATTTTTATAGTTAGTGTTTGAGATATTTTACTTGAAACCATTGAGAATATATTAAGGAAAAATATATATTAGAAAACATATCCCTACTCTAAGGATATGTCTAAGTGTATAATAATATCACATGTATTGATATCATAGATATTTTGTAGTATTGCTAGAAAATATATCAATGCCTCTACACTAGAAAGAAGATGTGAAGGTGGAGCACATGCACATATTTGTTACAAATCCAAATTGAATAACCCAATTTGATTATAGAAATATAATTTTTTGTAATTATATTCTATAAGATCGATTGATGAAAATTCAATGTTTTAATGTTTGAAGTATGGAGGTTCTTCCATTGAATTACTGTTGAAATGTATTCACAAAATTTTAAGGTTATTTTGATTTCAAGAGGTTTTATTAACTAAAGAAAAAATTTTAATTTTTGATTATATATTTCTTTATTATTTTGAAAATACATGTGCCATTGGTTTAATTTAATTGGTACAATGTTTGTAAAACTAGAAGGAAAAATCATAAGAATTTGTGATTAAATTTCAAATGACAAATTTGGGTTTTTTAGCATTAAGAATCTAGAATTTAATTATAAATAATATAATTGTGTATTTGTTTCTTGAGGAGGGTAGATAAATTGAAGTAACACTTGATGAAATTATTCGATAAGATTTGTTAAAGGTTTAATGTAAAAAAATATCTTCATATGAGCCATCTAAGTAATTCAGAGGACGTGGGTAGCTGAGTAAAAATATGGGGTTCCCGCAGTTATCATTATAAGGATGAATAAATCTACCAGGTGGGGTGGCATGATGGAGGAGGAGAAGCTCGATACAGGGTGGTGTTAGGGAGTCAAGTATGTCTTACTAACAACCTATACTAGATTGTATATGTTATTTATTTTTTTTATAAATGAGTTATAAAACTGGGGGTGTTTCGATGAGGGAACATGTTTTTTTGGATTACTATATCTCTAGATGAACACCCACTAAATTATTTTTTTATTTTATTTTTTGAGTCGTCCAATCAGTGCTTCACACTAACTTCTATATTGTTCCCATTTGATCTCGTCGTTTCAAGCAATCCATCAAAGGATTTCAGTTGGCCAGGATCATTGTGCTACGTTTAAAAAATATTTATCCATACTTCCAATAATTATATGATTCTCATGAATATCCAAGAATTAATGAAATGGTATGTATCTACATATTCATCATATATTTATTTTTATACCAAATAATGATAATTTTACAGCCGTTCTAGAGCTCATGTTCACTGAGATCATCATGTAGTCACGTAATATGACGATTGAACTGAGCTATTAAACAATATTTCAACATTCTGAATAGAAGGATATGATCAAAATAATTTTTTGGTCTCTTTTCATAAAAAATACTGATCAAAATGATGAATACCGGTAATTTGTAAAAATGGAGTTCTGAGGATGATGATACACTAGTTCAGTAAATAGAGCTAGTATGAATGAAGTAAGGGAGTGCTCAAATTCTTATAAATATTTAAATGCACTAAGGATGGTTGTTATTTCATAGCATGATAGAATATTTTTCTCAGAGAAATATATGTGTGGAATTTCTATGGGTTACATAATGCATGAATATCCACATAACTACTTCTTGCGTGAAGAAGTAGAATGTTACGAGTGTGTGTCATGTGATTTTCACACTCACATAGCTTCATGAAGAAACTTTTTTCCATGAAGAGTCTGAGATATGCTGATTAATAACTCTATTTTTTAGATAAAAACAGATTATCCACACCTATTATTTCTTCTTAAAAGGGTTTAAGATATCTTCAATACATTTTATATAAACATTGATTCTTATATATAAGATATCACATGGAACCATATTTATTGCATATGGATTTGTTTACTAGTAGAATATGTTATTTACATGTATTAGTGCATGCTCATTCACTTTTTGATGAAGGTACAAACAAAAATTGTTTTGTGTAAAAGGGTTTTTTTTTGAGTAGCTTAAATTATTATCTAACATTAATTCATGTATATGTTATCAGTACTGAATAATTATCATACATGATGTATGGACAATGAGTGTGTTCATACATATTGAATTAGATAATTATCATGTTATTAGTGTGTTTTAGAAAATTAGTTTTATTTTATATAACAGAAATGTAGAAAATGTATTTCACACGCACTTTTGAAAAATATTTTCATGTTACGTAAAATAAATATACATTTAGTTGAATTCTTGAAATATTAGACGCATGCATAAATTTTATACCATGCATGAGGCATATGTAAATAAGAATTCATGATAAATGTAAAGTGTAACGTAAATTAATGTGAGACAATATTTGGGTGAGAGTACTATCCTTGAGTTCTTACACAGTGAAGTTCAAAAGAATTTATAATATTGTGAATTTGTTATTATCGAAATGAGACATAAAAATAGTTGGAATAATTACATACATTAATTATTTTTCATGTGATAAGTAGAATTACATAATATAAGAACTCAAAATTTGTGTGTGTAATATTTGATTTCAAACAAAATAATTTATTTCAGTGATGTTGATAGGAATACAACTTCCAGTTTATTGACATATCATCAGTTCTTCATTCTATTACTATAGTGAGTTAAATGGTATATATTGTCATTTACAATTCAAAATAGTTTAATAAACTAAATTTTATATAGTGTTTCTAATTAAATAGAGAGTATGTTGTATTTTTCTAGTTTATATTTTAGTGTGTAGAATCAGTTTATTATCATTGGATCAAAGAGGAAGACCAGTTTTGTATTGTAGTGGTAGATTGTTGGTCTTGTGGTCTTTCCCATTGTCTTAAGTGCTGTATTTTTGAAATACTACTGGGGTTACATTATAAAGTACACTGTGGGATGTAAATATATTTTATATAATGTTTCATACCTAACCACCATAGTTTGTGGGTCGTACATGACCAATACACATGTAATAGGTGATTTATTCCTAGTGGAGAATCTATTTCTTGGATCATCATGAACAAATTAAGGATGTAGTCGCCCACATCAAAAGGAAAATGTTGTAAAAAGATTGTGTTTTGTGGTTGATTTACTTTTAATCTTGAAATAGAATTAATGTGTTTGTTAATGCTGATGATTAATTCATTCTTACAAGTGATGTTGTCTGAATTAAAAAAGATTAATATAAAAGGAATTAAATTTTGTAAAAACATTTCTACACTAATTCACCCCATTCAGTTTACCTGCATGACTCACTACATACTTCAACTAGTATGATATGATATTGAACACCTATGAATGGATCTATATTATAATATCATATGTTTTTATCAGAATTTTATGAAGTGAATATTTGAATTTGAAAATGAAATTGTGCTAAATTAGATAGAAAGTTTTGTTCTTATATTTCTAAGTGTCAACTAGTTATCTTATACAAAAGCCATTATAAACAGACATAAGAAAGAGGAAATAAAAGTGATAAAAAATTTCATGAAGAAATAAGTTACATCATAAGACAAATTTATTTATATTGATAGTCTTTCAGCAAAGAATTGTATTTTAGATGATAGAGACCCTTTTTTGATTATGGTTGAATCAGTGATGAATACAAATACATTGAATAAATCCACTATTCTCATTCAAAAATCAATGTATATCTAAATAATGTTCCAAATGATGTTTTCTCTTCCATAATTTCATTTACTATAGGACTATATGATGAATTTTTATAGCTTGAAAAGGAATCTAAGGAAATGGAGCTGGATATGGAAAACATTTTTCAATGATGAAAACTTTTCACACAAATTTTTGATACCAATGAAGACATTTTATAACCTTTTAATGAATATGTTTCTTACGTTGAAGATTAATTGTAAAGAATGTGTGTGATACAAAGTAAAATATGATGGGACATACAGAGATTATGCATATACATGAATAATCTCATAAATATATCATGAATATTGGGGACACTCATTTAGAAATAAATGATCAACACCAGGTATTCATTCGATATGAAAAAACAAAAGAACAGTCTATATTAAACAGAATTGATATATTTAGTTTAGTTGGATATTAATTACAAATGATTGTTTCTAAGACGGTTATGACTAATACATTTTATACAGAAGTGATCTATAAATTGGAGGAACTAAACAACCCACTACGAATGGTAAATAATCCCATAATGAGGTTAAGAAGAAGATAATTAAATAGGTTAATAATTTCTACTAGATGTTATCCAAGTTTGTGATGATAAATTTTATAAGTAGAAGAGTAAATGGGAAGAAAAAGTCAAATTTTATAAATATAAGATGCATTTTCTTAATGAAAAGTGTATTGAAATAGAAGTGAATTTGAAAAATATAAAGGGAACAGAATTAAATACTTTTCATAAATAATGTGATAATAGGGTGAAATAAATTAAATATTATAAGAATTCTCTAAATCAAAAATATATTTATTTCTAGGTCACATTCAAAAATCTGGAGAATTTCCAACCCGAATTTTCATACAATTATGAAATTAAAAAGCCTGACAAGTGTAATTTTGAAAAGTGGCTTACTTTTAAAAGAATAATTCATGTAAAAATTAAAGATTGATATTATATATAGATAAATATAATTCATTCTAATTAATTTATGTCACCTTTAATAAATAATTTTCTATTTGTACTAATATTGTTCAACATACAAGTAGATGTTCTAGAAAACATTATAGTTAAACATTGGTGAAGAATAGTGGTTATAAATCCCCCATATCATCAAAGGTGGACATATTAAATATTTTAATATTTTTTTCAAAAAGAAATAGCTTAAATGAAAAATCATATTATCCAAAATCAACATTATGTAATAAATATCGATGTTATGGAAAAAAGAATAAACTATGATTTTTTAGCTATTGTTGGTATTTTGGTAAATTTGTATGTTGGGATATTATTTAATGGCATAATATTTATTTGAATGATAATCCCAGAAGGATTACATTAAGTCGGAGAAAATATTATATGAATATAAATCATTATAACGTGATTTAGAATTCATAGATGAAGAATAATTTTTCTATGAAGAATAAATTTGACTATCAGGAATTATTTTGAGAGTTTTCAGTAGAAGTTATGACAATTATAATGAGTGTTAGTATATACCACGTATGGATTATTTTAACGATGATAAAAATTCAAGTCTAGAAAAATACAGAGATAAAGGAAAAAATAAAAAAATATTCCTTGGTGTATAAATGGGAGAAAAGTTATGAAAAATGGGAAGTATGCTAATCCCAAGATGAATTATATAATAAATGTGATACCAAAATAATGTTTTTTACTTTGGATAAAAATGTCATATAATAAATATTTTCAAATAGGTTTTAATTTCCAATGTTGTAGGATGTATGATGAAGAATATTAAGAAATTAATATCAAAATTTAGTAAAATGGTTTATTTGGTGCCTGAAAATCATGATGAAAAATATTAATTTCATGAGAGTTTTTCCAAAACTATAACCCTATGATAGATTGTGATTTTTTTTGGAATTTTCATCAATCCATTGCATATTACGGATGAATGTATAACAAGGTTTCCTGATAAAATCGAATTATTAATGAAAAAGTGAAAATATCTAGTGTATTCTTGTGTCAATAATGATACTGTGAGGGAGGTGGCTACACACATGAATAAGTCTAAGAATATTTCAAAATAATTCTTAATCATATGTTAAGAGTAGAAAAATTGGCTAGAAATATAGAATATAAATTGAATAAATTAATTTCACTAGTTTCTAATTTAAGTAATATTATTTCATCTATGATAAAATATGATGAAAACCAGAAGTACATGTTATCCATAAATGATAACCATTGGAATGTCAAAGAAAGACATAAAAGGGGGTGTATATTCTTGTAATTGGATGATTTTAATATCTTTTTCAAGATGAATGTTGTAGATTAATTGAATAGATTTTGAACAACTTCAGATGGTATGTATCAATTCTGAGATTATTTTTAAAAAAATTTATTGAAACCATTGTTCGTGAAATTTATCACTACTATTTTCTATATCGGGTTAGAAAATACAGACATGGAGATAGTAATTTAATTACTCGTTTCATTATGAAACATGATTATTTCTTATTATCAAGTACCTAAATTTTAATTTTTCTTATGTGGCATATCATACGAGACATGGAGAATAAATGAGACAAGAATATAAGTTCAATTATTATAGAATGATATGACCTTAATTCATTCCCATACTTATATATTTTTTTATAGTAAATAAATGTGGATATAAATCCATTGACTACAACAATAAAATGGGTATTGACATCAAATCAAAAGGGGGTGATTGAAGACCCAAAATTGAATATAGTAATATTTTTATTTAATTATTGTCAATAGACATGATTAAGGAGACATTAATGTTAATTTGTTCTATGTTTGGAGTTTCTACCATTGATTTAATAATTTGAATCATTTATTAATTGGAATGGTTTTTATGATTTTAAGATATTTCTTTAAATAAAGAAAAAATTTAATTATGATGATTGCAGAGCTGTTCTTTAGTATGAAATGAAATGTTTTATATGTGAATCGTTTTGGTATAATTCTTATATCATTGGAAGGAAGAATACATAGTAATTTTGTCATTTAATCCCATATAAAGTAAAATTGTGTGTGTTGGCTTTGGAATACAGTACTGAATTCAAAATAGAACAATTGTGGTAATTTTTTAAAATGTTAGAAAAATTTTCTTAGAACATAAATAATGTTTTGGTTTATATTTTTTAATTGTTTGAATTAAAAAATATCTTTATACAAGACCTCCAAGGCATGGATAGTATGTAGAGTAGTTTAGTAATAAGATGGGGTGCCCACAATGAGATATACACGGCCACAACAAGACACCATGTAGGGAGGAATTGTGGAAAATTAGAATATTATCATGGTGACATTAAAGGGAATCATATATGATGGATTATTAATAAATTATGTACTACAGTATTCACAAAATGTATTATTAAATTAGAAAGAAAACAGAGGGCGTTTTGATGCAATAATGTGTTTTTATGAATTAATGTTGCTGTAAAATGACAAACACCATCTAATTTGTTGATATAATGATTTAAGGGATCTGATAATTTCTCTAATATGTCTTCTCCATCAATCCCATATGAGGTCATCTTCTTTATAAATCCATCTATGGATTTCAGTGCCTTGGGATCTCCATGCAATGTCAATAGATGGTTGATCCTACCATCTGTTCATCATTTGATTATCATGAAGATTCGATATTGATGTAAATATAATGAAAGTTAATTTTCATCATAAAATAATGTTTAAATTTAGTTATGTTAAATTTTGAGCCATTCGAGATCTCTTGTTCACCGATATCTTCATGCAACCATGTTGTCTAACGATTGGACCATGCTTCTAAAAATTATCTCATTATTCTATAAAACTGGATATGATTGAAATTCAACCATTGATCTGTTGACATAGAAAATAAAGATAAAAATGATGAAAATTAGTGAATTTGTGAAAAATGGTTTTTGGTGATGGTGATAAATAGTTTCACAAAACTGAGGTGGTATGCATGATGTAAGGCAGTGCTCAAGTACAATTACATATGTAAATGTATCAAGGATGTTTTTCTGTTTCTTACATTGAGAGAATACTCTTCTAAGAAAAATAATGGTGTGTAATTTTTATGGTTCACCTAAGGAATATATTCCATATAGATTCTTCTTACATGAAAAAGTAGAAGGTGGCGAATGTTCAACATGTTCTTTACACACTCGGATATCTTCAGAAAGAAACTTTTTTCTATGAAGATTTTGGAATAGAGTTATGATCATATAACTTGTGATTTTAATGAACATTGATTACCTATACCCATTATTTCATGAACAAAGGGTTTAAGAAATTTACAAGATATAATATATATACTATGATTCTTTCTTAGAAGAGCTCATGGGAAAAAACATTCACCCATACAGTTTTAGGCATGATTAGGAAAGATGTTGTACATGTAGTAGTGCTTGATCTTGCACAAATAGGTGATGGTATATATTGAAAATGTGTTCATCGAAGGATTTTATTTGAATTCCATGCATTAAGATCCAACATTCATTCGGTTATATAAAATAGGTAATGAATATATTTCATACAATATGTATGGATATTGGGAGTGTGCATAAAAAGATAATGATATATTGAGAATATTTTCATTGTGTGTAAGATTATAAGTAGTTTATGAAGGAAAAAAAATGTAGATAGTGTATTTAACACACCATTATATAAAGGATTTTCATGTTACATAAATAAAATAATCATACTATGAGATTAATTCCTGAAACATAAGATGAATGCATAAAATGTCTACCATACATGATGCATATGTTAATATGCATGAATGGGAAATGTAATGTGTGATGATATTTAATATGGGAATGTATTTTTTTGACAATTCTAGTGGTGAGTTATTGCGAAAAAATGTTTAATAAAATAAATATTTTTTGGAATTTGTTATTTCACAAAGAAGACATTTAATAGTTTTGATAATAACATACATTACGTTTTTTTCATTTTTTTTGGAGAATTGCATGAATGGAGAATGCACAATGTTTCTATGTATAATATTTGATATGAGTTGGAGAAATTTGTTTAACTGAAGCATATAAGATGAAAATGTAAAGATAATTAAAATATGAATAGTTGTTATTTTTGTTACTATAATGAGATGAATTAAAAGTGTTATATACTATAAATCAAGAGAGTATGCTAAACAGATCTTTATATTGTGTTTTGGATTAAATTTATTCAAATTCATAGAGATTCAGGTGATGTTAGAAAATGTAGAACCATGTCTTTCTTAGTGGATCAATGAATACTATTATTTTAGTGTTACATTGGAATCTTTGTGTTTTTGTGTTCTTTCTAATTCTGATAAGTGCAATATTTATAAAACATTAGTAGGATTCTAGTATAAAGAACACTGGTCAGATTCCAGAATAATATTAGAAAATATTCATAAAAATCCACACTGGTTTCTGGGTGATACCTAACCAACCAACTTATAATTGGAAAATCATACATAATTGGTATTCTGTGTCTCATATTATTATAAAAACAACAAAGAAATATTCACCACTCATTAGGGGTGAACCATGTAAAAAGAATTTATGTATCAATTAATTTTATTCTTTCATATTGTATAATTAAAATTATTAATAGGGAAGATTCATTCACTCTAGTAGGAATAAAGGTTCGAATTAATAAGGATATGAGAAAATAAAAAAAAATTAGTAAAAACATATTTACAATGATTAAACCCCTATCAATGTATTTTCAGGATCCATTAGGTACATCCCAAATTCAGTATCCTGGATATTTACTCCATTATAATCAATTAATATTGAGTGGGTCTACGATTTTACACCTGAATAGAC
This sequence comes from Viscum album, assembly GCA_963277665.1. Lineage (NCBI taxonomy): Eukaryota > Viridiplantae > Streptophyta > Magnoliopsida > Santalales > Viscaceae > Viscum > Viscum album. Next base: position 1,294,322,861 of record OY728119.1, read on the forward strand.
AGTCTAAAGGGATATTATGGGGTTAACTCATTCTATCCTTATAAACCCTTATAATGAATGAGATTTAAGAACTTATTGAAACATATTATATTAAATTGTTATATAATAAAAATATTAATTTTCATGTGATGATAAGTTCAAGGTTGATCATAAATTTAAAGGCACAAGTACTCTTTTTTGGTTTTCTATTATCGGTCTTTATGATTATTATAGATATTATTTATGTGATCTACAAGAAATAATCTATGTGCTTTAATTTTTTTAGTAATAAATATATTTGAAAAAGAATAATCTTATATTTTTTTAACATATGTTATAATTTATTGGTGTACATTGGGTTTTATATGATCATTTTTGCTAATTTTTTTAATTGGAATTTTATTTTATGAACAAAGGTTAAGTTATCATTTAGAAAAATATATTATATTATTTTGTCTTTATGTTCATTTAGGGAGTGAATCGAATATTTTAAAGAATATATGATTGGGTATATAAATTTTTGGTAAAATATATTATGAGTGATTATATTTTTTAGAAGAAAAATATTAAAATTATATTGAAGAATATGTGTTCAAATAATTATTATTTTTAGTTTTCTAAATGATGAGATATTTTTCTGAATATTTCTAAAGTTAGTTATTTATGGAATTATTCATGTTAAACTTTGGGTATTATTATTGATGATACAGACAACTTTATAAATGGTCTATTACATATTTAGAAACATATTTTCATATACGATTCTTATAGAGGCACATTTATAATAATATTATTGGCCATGACCTAAATTTTAATTTTTATGATAAAATATATATTTTATGTTACTAATATTATATTATATATAATGTTTAGAAAATACGTATTAAAAATATGCAGTTGAAATTTTTGTAACCAAGGGAAAATTTCATATCATGAAATTTCTAGATTGTAATTTATTTTTGAAAGAATGAAATGTTGATCGATATATATACTGGTCCATTAGAAATTATTTTTTCTATTGAGGTTGTAAATTATCACTTAGTGATTCCACCGAATCAATTTAATGTTCAATATGAGATCCATGTTTCTTTCTTAATGAATTAAATACTTGATCATTCCCAAGTACCAAACATAGGGCTCCTTCCAATATTGACATATCTATCATAGGAGGAATAATAGGTTGATATTTTGGATCACTATGAGAATGTGTTAGGAAACATGAACACAAATCATGTCAATGTATTATTGAGGAACTATAAATTTGAAGGATATATATTGGAAATTGAGGATGTAATGATGAAAAAGTTACCTTATTAATTTATATCATAGTTATTAAAAATTGAGGGTAAATTTTTATATGTGTGAAGAATATAAAACCATGAGATATTATGATATATTAATCTTAATAAATTTAATTTCTTTGATAGCATACTTTACACGAAACAATGTGTTTAAATGAACCTTGAGAAAATATTGAATGATAATTATTTTAATTCTATAAAATTTGTTAATGAAAAACTAAATATTATCTTAGGATGATATTTTGGAATTTTTCTCAAAATTATATTTAATTCCATAATTATCATCATTTTACTTGATTTTTATATAAGATTATTTGTCGGCATAAATATTCATTTTTCGGGAAAAACATTTTCCTAGTCATTTTTATAGGATTTTATTTAAATTAATTTTAAATAAATTAATGTATTTGAATATTATAATATTTTTTCAATATTTGGAATCATGTGTTTAATATTTTATTGATATTTCTTGTTTATATTTGGGCATTACGAATTTTAACTATGGTAAAATTTATCACCTCAATAAAATGGAAATCAGGTAATTAATGATAATATTTATTTGATACATCAATAAAAATATATCTCAATCATTAAATTATTTAATTGGATGTTTTAAATAACTCCAAATAAATCCTAACATCTAATTTTATGAATTTTGGTTCCATTTTCCTTCGATAATGATATTTTTTTTATATAAACTAGATAAAAATAATAAAATGTCTCTATGTTTCCCTTAAATATATATTATGTGTTCAAATTGGGATTGAAAGAAATCATAATAAAAAATATTTTAATAATAATGAACTTATTTTTATGTTAGTAACTTCTTTCTAGTTATTAGTAATTATTTATTGAAATTAAATGCTTATAGAACAACAACATAGTGTTTGTGTAAGGAGTGGAAAAATCAATGTATATAATTTTGAAAACATTCAAATTATTATTTTTAAATTAAATAATGGGTCAAAATTATTTTAAAAGTTAATAATTATATATTATTTATATTTATAAGGATTATATTCAATGTTTATATTTTCAATTATATTATTAAAGTCAAATTATTTTAGTAGTTCCCAATATGGCTTTAATTGAATTTTAAGTAAAATTGTACTTTCTAAAATTATGTAAAATTTATAAAAATATTGAAATTAAAAATTAGAATGATATTTGTTCTCAATTATTTTTTCCTATTTATGATAAAAATATTTCTTTATATGTAAATGTTTAACCACTTATTATTGAAAATGTTGTTTCAACGGTAATGGATAATATTTTTTAATAAAGGGGAAATTCCAAGAGAAAATGATTCAATCACCACTTGAACCAGTAAAAAATTTATTTACTAGTGTGACATAATACATATAAATTCATTGAATCATAATTGTAGACACATGTTTCCACTCTCACATTATAATGAATTTATTATATTTAAATATTTTTATTATTTTCATATGTATCCATTCGATCAAAGTAAAAGAATACAAATACTTTATTCCATACACCACCTAGAATGAAATAGATAAAAGAAATCTAGGAAATCATATAAAATTAATTATCTATGTTATAGATGTTTTGTTCATCTAAAAATAACAACCCAAGGTCCAATAAAATAATATCTAAAAGAGATCATTCAAATAATAGGTAATCATCATCACTGAATACAATCAATTTTACACTTCTTTTTCAATAATAAATTATTTTGCAACCATTTCATTATAGAAACATCATATTATAACTTATAATAAAATGTTCTTATGATGGATTCATAATAAATCTCCATCACTATTATTTTGTAAATAAAACCATCACCCGTGTGTTGGGTGGACTACCTTCTCACGTACCAATGTATATTGTTCATCACCAGTACACATGGATTTCAATAATAATGAAAATAATGAAAATATATAAAAATTATGGATTAAATAAACTTATATAAGAATACCATATCATATACTTCCACACCCTTCCACCTATTAAAAATATATAATATCTCCCCGTCGTATGTAAAAATTATCATCTCCTAAAAGCGATGGGGATCATTTTTCATGCCAGAATTTAGTGGATGATTTTAAATATATATATATTTGTTATGTATTATTTTTGTATCATTATTAAATCTTTATAGTTTATATAACTATGATGAATATAAAATTATAATAACTACTAAATCAAAACATACATAAAAAATATTGTATTTAATAGTAGAAATAATGATAATAAAGAATTATTGTTATGAAATTTGTGATAATAGTTACCTGGAGGATTAGATATGATATTACATGAATTTATGGTATAATAGTTTGAAATTAAAAGAAATATAATTTTATTAATTAGTTATTTAAATCTTGTTAAACTAAGAAAAATCCAATGGAAAGATGTTTCTTAATTCACATTATATTAATCATGTTATACCACAACATCATTTACAATGTTTTTATAAGATTATATCATAAATGGTCATTGATTATTATTTTTTGTATTTTATGTTTTTTATGCATCTACATTTGATAATAATAATCACTTCAGTGATTAATTTGTACTTGAATTTTATGATATTTTTTATGGGATATCTCATCTATCATTTATTTTTTGAGACACATGAATTATTCACCACATGTTTCTTTTCTGTTGATTATATACTAAACATAACTATAATTTATTAATATTTTAGTGAAATTTTGTTTATTTAAAAATATGTACATGGTGCTTTATTTTATGATATTTATATTCATAGAATACTAAATCTATAAGGGTTTATCATCTCATTTTTATTTAGGTGGGACATATACGATATTATCCACTTGTTTCCTTTATGTAGTTTTAAGGTTATCAATTTGATATATTATATAATGAATCATCATATTTTTTTATATTTAATTTTTCATTTTATGCTACTCTTAAATGGGGATTAATATTAATTTTTTTAATGTTTTATAGGATATGTTCTACTCTCATTTTATTCAGAATTTTTTATGCTTTACTTTCAATTCAGAAAGTTATATATTTATTATATGACAAAAATAATATTATTCAACTATATTATTCATAAAATTTATATAGAATAGTACCATTTTATTCTATTATATATATATAATGATCATGAATATATATTTATGAAAGATAGGATTTATTTCAACATTGGTTGGGAATATTTTTATTATATTACAATGTTTTTATTAAAATATTATCAAGAATGTTGTTAATATTATATAATGATTATTTAATATAATTTTTCCCATTTATACTCTATATTAAAATGTTTCGATGGAATCATCATATAAATTTTTGAATATTGTATTTTTGACTTTTTACAAAATATTTATTAGGGAAATTTTCTTTAAAATGCCTGGAATGAATAGAATAACCTACCTTTATGATAATTAAATTCATCAATTATTAGTTTAAATTTTTTCATTGTTATCTTCATTGAAATTTTCTTTATTAATATATTGGATATAATTGGATTTTAAATAAGTGATTACAATTTAAAAAATAAATTTTCCTCAAGAAGTATTACAGTGATATTTTAGAGTAGTTTTTCATCTATGATAAAAACCATTGATTTTAATTATTTTTTATAGGGAATATGATCCTATGATACCATCATTATTTTTATTTTTATTTTTTTATGACGATGTTATATTTTTAAAACCCTTTTATTTTTCACGATTCATGTTATGATGATATAATGAATGAATTATGATTTAGTGGTATATATATATGAATGTATTGTGAATATTTAATGGGTTGGCCTATAATTAATTATTCACTAAATGAAATGAATAATATCAGGATAAAATTATGTTATTTAACCATATTAAATAGTATATTTGGTGTATTCCTACAAATAGATTAAACTATTGTGGTGTGTCTAAATTATCGTTAAGATATCATGTTTTCTAAAATCAAGATATCAAACATTAATAATTTATATAATTGAGAATTAAGTTATTATTATCCATGATTTGATTGTGTTGATATTATCCATGGTTTTATTTTTCCCCTGTTATTAATTAAATAATTTTTTTAAAATTGTTTACATTTACATAATTATTAGGCCATATTTAGTCATTATAACATCTACTTTATCTAACAGTTACTGAGAATTTGAAAACAATTTATTTTTATTTTTATTTTCCCATGATAAAAATAAGGACATTATGAATCATATCAAGGGTGTAAAAATAATTCTTATACTATTTTTTATCCAATAATAAATGGGAATCATTTTTATAACAAGTTCTTAACGACAAAGAAATTGATCATTCCTTGGTGATTTGATCCCTAGTATCATATGATATTGTAATAAAAATTACCATAACTAATTTATTTTCAGGTTCGGGCCAATATTAATTTTTGATGGTAATGTAATTTCCCGTTAATAATTTTTATTACAAAGAATAAATTTTAGGTATTTTCCGGAGGTTAAAAAATGAATAATAATTTGAACATAAGGAGTATTCATTTTCAGTTGGATAGGTTTATTAGAGATGACTGAAATATATTATAAGTTTTTAAACTTATTCATTTCTTAATAAATCATATAAAAGATCACTGTAATTTTAATTTGATGTATATATATTGAATATTTTCCTTTTGACTTTTAAAACTGAATTAGAATTTTTTACATCTTTTGCTATTATAAAATTAGAATTTCATGTATATTAATTAATTTTATACATTAGCATGAAATTTATTTGGTCTTATATATACTTAAATTATATAAATGAATTTTGAAATTTATATAATTTTTTTAAAGATTAATTTGATGTTTTGATATGTGTAAACTATTTTTAAAAAATATAAAATTTTAAAACTTATATTGTTTCATTGAATGAAATAAGTTTTAGTATGGGATTGAGTTTTGGGTTCAAGTGATTGATCATTCACATTCCATTGTAATCTATATTTGAGCCTTATTATTAATATACTATTATATGATAAGTATATTAGAAGGTGTTTATTTTTTTATGTTATCTTATTCATCTTGGTTTTATTTTCATTCTTGAGAAGAATAATCTTTTGAGAGGTATATCATAATGGGGAGTATATTTTACATCTCCTTTTATTTAATGTTTTTATTTTTTTTGAGGTGTCATCGGTTTTTTATAGTTGGATAGTGGATGAGAACAAGACATTGTGTTGAATATATAGAATATAAAATATCATAATCCTTCAAACTATGTTATGTTGTGATTTAGTATTGGTTATAATATTATAGAGCATTAGAACATATATTTAAATTATCTATTAAAGTATATTTATTATGTTTTTATTAATCTCATTATGATGTAGTGCAATCAATTTAACTATGAAACGTTTTTATTGGAGTAGTTGGTGTCATGTTTGGCCAATGATTGTGAGTGGTTACACTATAATACGAGGTTGTTAAATTCCTAACACATAAATATTGATTTATGATTATTTCCACTACCTAATTATTTTATTCAATGAGTTTTGAGTATTGTGGTTAAGGTCATTATGTAATTAATATAAGGTTTGGATTTTACTGAGAAAAACATTGATATTGAAATTTATGATATAACAATGTTCATTATTATATAATGTTATTTGGTATCATTAAAATGAAATGGTAAATTAAAATAGTAAACTAGATATATATGTATAAAAATAATATCATATATAATGTGTTTAATGACCTAGAATCATAAATTATAATTATTTATGAATTAAATCTATGTTATATTATATTATATTAAAGTGTTATAAACATAGAGCGTATATAAGAATTAAAATCATCTTAATTAATTAATGAAAATCATTACATTAACTAGTGAATAAACCCATTAAATTTATAATATTACAATGAAAAAATATTAGAATTTATAGAAACATAAATGGATATATTTGGATCACATCAATTGTCTAGAATCATCCATCCAATGAACAATATTATGGGAAATAATTAAAATATTTCTAAACAAATAAAAATTATAGAAAATGAAATCACTTAAACTCGAGATAATTTTAGGTGATTAATGAATGAAGGAATTTGGGAGTATCTATAGAAGATAATGCGTGCCTTTGAATAATAATGTAACTATTAGAATAGTAATCGGACCATTGGGTGTAGTAAGCTACCCATTATGAATATTAACCTTACTGTGGGAATAATAATATAATAAAATAATAATATAATCTAATATAATTAATATTTATTATGCATAATTTATTTGAATATAAATATTATTATTTTATAAAATAAGTATCATGATTTATAATTCATTGAAAATATAAGCATAATTTTATAAATATTTATTTTATGGTATTTAATAAGGAATGATAATTTTTATTTTATAATTATATTAACCTATACTATAAAATTATATTTATAAAAATAATTAAATTCCTGAAATCATATTATACAAAGTTAAAAGGGTGATTTTTTGGTAATTATATGAAATTCTTTAATTTTAAAGGAAAATAGTAAAAATATAGTTTTCCCAAATTGGTGTATCATAAATTACGTTACTGATGACTTAATTATAACCCAATAGTTTTAAGAACGTGATTCATGGAAAAAAATAATATCATAAATGGGTAATTAAAATAAAATAAGCATGTTTTCTATTTATAAAAAATATCTTCCAATGTCTAGATTCAATATTATTCATTTAAAAAACATTTTTATCATTTTTATATTTTCTATATTAAGAAACAATTACATCCTCTATTGAATTAATTAATAGTCTTAATAACATTATATTTTATTAATATCTGATCCGTAAGGGAATTAATATCACAACTTCAATATCAACCTTTGATATTTTATTTCATTTAATTTTTTATTCAAAAAATATCCCTCTCTCCAAATAAAGACGACCCCTCCCACTCCCTATAAAAAATAATCCTAACCTAATTACAAAAGAAAAATATACAACCCAAATATTCTCTCTTCATTTCTTTATAAACCATCAGGATGTTATGTAGAAAATAAAATATTTTTATCAAGGAATTTTAGTTCTATACAAGAGAAGAAACACTGAGAATGTAGTATGTTTTTATCAACTATTCTATTCTTTTTTGAGATTCTTACATTTTTTTCAATATCTTAATAAAAAATTCATAAATTAAATAGTCTTTATATTAAATTAATTTTTATTTATTTTAAACTACTTTTAGAAATTAAATATTTTATGTAGTTATATTTTATACATCTCATTCTCCCCCTTTAGAAGAAACGCTTGATAACAGCCAGGTAACTACCAATGATGATGATTCTAACTTCTTTACGTATCTAAAAACTTATGGATAGGTATAAAAAATTACTTGTGATATAATTTATTTTAATTATATTTAATTTTTTCTTATATTATTATCTCTACAACTGTATAAACTACCTTAAGAATAGTGAAAATGAAGCAAATATAGATTTTTTTTCCAAGGAAAACATGACATCAAAATGAATCGCCTTTATCAAATTAAAGTTATAAAATATAACAAATGTATATAATTCATAAATAGTGACATAAATTAACATTATTACAATGTTATTCCATAATTCAATAAACCAATTATTATTATTCTGTTGATGTAAAAGTGATGTAATATAGCGGTAATTATGGAAGGGGGATTCTCAAACCGAAACACCCTTTTTTGAGATATCTCATATTTTATAGTGATTTATATTTGAATGTTACAATATTATTTAAAAAAAATATAATTTCATTCCCATTTCTCATTTATTTTTGGAATAATCTTGTTACTACCTATTCAAAATGAATTTCAGACAAATTACAATTAATTTTCAAACAGAATTTAATTTTCAAAAAAACATCTTTAAAACTTCATGTTTTATTTATTTTTAAAAGAAAAAAAAAATATTTTAAAGTAATGAATGTTCTTATTTTTTATATTTGAGTTTTTAAGGTTATTGCCTGATTTATGAAAGTTGAAATACTTTATAAAACCCATTATTTTACATTGGTATATTTCATTAATGTGATTGTTATTCCTTCTAAGTGGAATGTATGATTTGTGTGCATTTATGATGTTATGAGTGGGCATGGAATTATTTATCCCTCTAATTAATGTATTAATGTAATACATATCACGGCGTTTTCTTTATTATATGTGAACGTTATTACATCATTTTTTTCAATGGGGATCTTTGTATTTATGAAAATATGTTACTCATAAACATTATTCTAGATTTATTTACAATTATGTATGGTAGTTTACTCAATTTAAATGATGTTTCATTTTTTCTTCATATTTCGTATCTCATGCATTCTTCAAATGATTCCATCTTGATTATGATAATGTATTTTTTCTTCTAATTTGATTATCATTATTATGATAACCCATGTTATATTGATACATGACCCTTACTTGTCCTTTTAGTTGTATTTTAGCTCACCCGTTTCTTCGATGTATACCCTAATTATTTTATATGTATTATATATAACATCATAATTTAAAAGGATATAAAACAATAATTTAAATAAATTATAATAATTAATTATTTAAAAATGATTTATGATGCTAATGTTTCAAAGAAACTAATCATTATGTTCCTAAATTTGTATCATTACAATGTTTTTATCATAAAATTGATGAAATAATGATTTAAAAAAAAATCGGGTTTCTATAGTTAGTAATAGATCATAGTTTAGTAAATAATAGAATTAGGATAACTAAAAATTACATAAAGGCCTTAGTATAATTCTATGTATACGTAATCATCCAAGATAAATCATTTTATAAAAAGTTATATTCATAGGGATAACACAAGATATTCTTTAAAGTTTATTCACTCAAAACAGTAAATTATTTGTCTGTTCTTAGAGGACAAAAAACTTGTTCAAACCATTTATATTTTGGAAAATAGTGGGAACCAGGAGAAACCAGTCTGACAACCCGTGTGAGGAAAATTGGTATGATTATCCAGAAATGATTACCAATGTGATTAGACATAGAGTTCAAAACATTATGTTGATACCGACCCTATTGTATCATGATATGAATAATTACATGAACAATGTACAATTCCCTCATTCATCTATGATGGATAAATTCAAAATTGAGTTATTTATGTGACATAGAATATTGAAGTTGATTAGGAATTATGAACTACTTTTTTTAAACATTGAGTTTACTTGATGAAGAAGATTCTTTTTTTGATCAACTATTTTGAGAAGCAAACTTTTTCTCTATCATTTTATATATTATATAGAGTTTATAATAAAATGTTCATATTAACAATAAATATAAAACTGATGGATGAAATGGAAGAAATGCATTGGTAAGACATTAAGATGTATTTCATTTTCATTTATTTCCCTAAAACTATTAAAAATATATAGAGATAGAATTCTAAGAGCTGATGAAAAATTAAGATCTATCACATATTAAGAGGAATACGTCATAAGACTGGTATGATATGACTCATGATTTTTTATAAGAAACTATTAAAAAAATATAAAGGTTCTTTTGTTGGTTAAAAATGCACCACATAAAGGTTATAAAAATACGATACATTGAAAGGTGTTGAGGAGAAGATATATCATTTATCAATGTTTATATGGAGTTTGTAGAATAGTTACTCGGTTAGGGAGATAGGATGATAACAATAGAGTTTCATGTTTGGGAACAAATGAAATAGGGGAAAGAGAATCCAGACACAAGCATGTCAAAAATATGAGATGAAGCGTCAAGTGAATTTCATGAATGGAATAGGTAAATGAATCAAGTATGGGAGATAAGGTCATATATTTCAAGAACTTCAAATGTACATAAATATGATGACAAAAATAATAGAGAAATTGAAGGATCCTCTAAATGCCCCACCCATGGTTCAATGCTTTAAATATTTGGAGAATGAGAACTATGGAAGCTATTAAAATAATCAATTGGTTCACGAGGGTAATCCATATCAGAAACAACCAAAAAACTGATAAAGGGAAATATTATTCGCTCACTACTGATAAAGTGGACAATGAAAATGAATTCCTAGTTCCTATTTAATAAATATGGGTAAATGATATTTGATTATGGTTCATTGCCTTCCAATATATACAAAATTTTTTCCATAACTATTTAATGTTATTCCTGATACCATGAAGTTGAAATATCAATAAAAACACCAAGTCATGTGATCAATGCAACCCAAGTGTTGGAATTTTCTCTTATTAGTGTATGTAGGGTGACACTTACAATTAATAAAATAATCACTCTCTCGGTGTAATTAATCACTATAATGGGAATTGATTAGATCAATTTATATGGAAAACACATTAATTTTAAAGAAAAGGAAATATCTTTCTATATTACAAACCATCTCATGCTCCCATACAAATGCAAGGAATGTCAAGATTCATCATTGGAAAACCCCTTAATAGGATGGGTGTTGATGCTCATTGAAGTAGAATACATTTTCGAAATCGATGAGTTAAATGAAGGTATCAACCTTGAGGAAATTTCCATTATTGGGGAATAAACTATTTTATTTCCCGAAGAGTTACTTGGACATTCCCCATATCCTGAGTTAGAGTTTGTATAACAACCCGAGTTTTCATAAATTGTTTGTTTGGAAATAAATAAAATTAATTTGATTTAATACATTATATGTAAACTAATTTTTCCTATTTCTATAGAAAACACCATGTAATAATTACATTACAAACTATAGTAGCTCATCTTGTTTTATATGAATCACTATGTTTTAATAAATCTACTATATATTATTAATATATTTATATAAAGTCAACCATTAAATGAATTTTGTTATACTTAGAGTTTCGAATTATAATGAGTAGTGGTAAAATTTTATTTATAATTTTTTAATATAAATAAAACAAATTAATATAATAATACTTAATTTTTTCAATTAATTCTATATATTCATTACCATTTTCTCTTAAAATGTATATTTATTTATTTATTTTGAACAATAATAAATATATTTTAAAAAAACAAAGAAATTTAATTTCATAAAATAAACACAATTTTTCTAATATAAATTTCATAATTATATTTGGGTGAATTTTTGAGATCTTTCGGAAGAATTTATTTTATTTTATTAGTAGTGAAAATACTGATTTTTATTAAAAACTGCCTTTCACTTTAATTTAAATAAATTGTTAAGTTAAATTTTTGATTGTTTTCAATGTAAAAGTAGTTCAATTTGATATTCATTAATTCAATTTAGGTCAATTGACTCAATATTATATTGAATTTTTATATTAAAACATTTCAAACTTTTGATCCTTTTTTCATTAAAAACCCACATTCTCTCCATATCAATGGGATTAATTTTAAATATAATTTCCTCACATATGAGATATACATTTTGAATAATGATTTTATTAATTGTAATAATCGTAATTTATAATTTATAATAAATTTTACATATGTTTTTATCAAAATGAATATTGAATGGAATAAAAATAAAATTACCACAATTAAGGTCAAAATGGAATTACGAGCGGTTAAACAATAATGATCATATTGAAAATGGATTAAAATATTATATAACTTTTATTTAATGAGTTTATTTAAACCCTTACAATAAAATTATATGAAATATTGATATTTCATTCCACATCCCATTGAATATGACACATAAAATAATTTAATTAATGAAAAAGAAAAAATATAATTTTGTTGTTTTTAATATCTATAATGACCTTAGATAGTGTAAAAAACAACATATTTTGGCATATATATAAAATTAATAAATATAAAATACATTTTGATTGCGTAATTAATTTTCATTAATTTTTAGAGAAAAAATATTTATATTAATTGATGAGAAAACACCACAACCTTAATTATTTGGTTAACAATAATATATGATAAATTATAATAAAAATAATAAAAAATAATTAAATTGACAAAAAATTGCATTCATTTATTTTTACGATGAATGTGTAATTTCATAGAGGTATTAACATAATATATTATAATTCTTTCACTCTATTTATATTTTATTAAAATTTATTATAAATTAATAATGACAAAATTTAAATTAATGTTTTTTAAAAAATTTACCTTAATTGATTAAATTTTACAAAAATTCCATGTTATAAAATGTGATTTTTAAATGAAAATAAATATCAGCTAATTTCCATTCATGGAATAATTTTTATTTTATATTGACTACATTGAAAGTAATATATTAAAAACATGGATAGAGTTGTTAAGATTAATGTTGTATTTTATTTTCGTTACTCTCACTTTGGTGAAAAATAATTTCAAACACGCATATGAATTTTTTTTATAAATTATATATCAAATTATGAATTATTTGTAAAAAAATATCTAATACATCTCACTCTGATTTTGTGTTGAAGGAAAAATTACCAATGTTAGAAATCTAATTAGAATAGTGAAAACCAAAAATGGTAAAAAAAGGAAACTTTGATGTTTAGAAATGAAATGTTTAAAACATTTGATTTATTGTGTTTTGGAGGTTTTTTTGGAAAAATAATCCCTCAAAAATTTTAATTATTAGTTTTTTATCCACTTCAGGTAATATTGACAACCCAATAGTGAATACATTTGTGCATTTACAAGAATGTCACTCCTCCTCTATTATAAAAGGGAACTCACTCTCCCCACATATTCAATACTCTAAATCCATTTATCATGTCCAACTCTTGCCCAAATAAAATCCAACATTCTGTCATATCATCTAAAAATCCATATATTGTATAAAAATCAATTAATTCAAGGATTTAGTGAAATCCAAAGGATGTTTCCCAAATAATATTTAATGTTCATCAACAAGTTTTTCTTATTTATTTCCAATAGAAATCCATAAATTTTTATTTATACCATGATAATATAATAATATTAATACAATACATATAATAATATGTTTTTTGTATATGGTATGACCTAAAACCACACACACTTTTATCAAATGGATTAGGAAAACATTATTCGTGTCTGTGGCGGACTACCAACTCCCGAATCATTGTCTTCTATTTTTCCATCATCAAATTTCATGATGTGAATAATGTAATATTTATATATTAGAAATGTTATATATTATATTTATGATGTTATTATTCATTATTTATTCCTATATCATAAATACATTCATGTTAACTGTTTCTGTTGGTGCGCACAATAGACTGTCACCCCGTAATGCAATGTGATTTGTTCACCATTTACATGGTATGAATTAACGATTTTTTTATAATAATATATGAAATATGTGACATAAAAATTAAAGATAAATTATAAAAGATATATATAGTTTAATTTTCATTTTTTTAATATGGTAACAAAATGGAAACATCCTTAATGCTTACCTATGGCCTACCCTCTCCATTAATGGTGTATTTCATTTCATATCAATATATATATTGTATTTCTAAAAATAAATATTTAATGAATATATATGATATTTATATCATGGTTATAATTCAAGACACTATGTAACCATTATAAATGTATGAGGACTAAATAAATAAAAAACCAAAATATATATGAAAAAAATATTTGATTCCACGAATCATAACTTTAACATAGAATTGTTAATACACTGGTAATATGAAGTCATGAGAAATTAATTTGTGGTATGATATATATATATATATATATATGATTCTGTAATAAATTTATAGTGAATTTATATATATTATTTTATAATTTTTAATGAGGACGATAATATTCTATCCATAAGGTAAGGTACTCATGAATCATAATTATTTTCGGTGAGACATGGGGCATATACACCATGTTCTTCTTTAATGTGGTTTATATAAATAACATGAATGTATTTTATGATATATATCATGAAAATTACTTGGTTTTATATATTGATTTTATAATCCCTCTTTTATTTTATTTATGGTTCAAAAGATAACAAATATACATGGAATATATATATCAAATTTATTTTCTATGACAAAAAATCCATATTCACCATATATTTCATTCATATGGTGTGTATATTTAAAATGAATTTATTTTATGTTAGGTTTCATGAAAATTATTGGGGTTTACTTATCCATTTTATGATCTCAATTTCATGGGTTTTACTATTCAAAATGTAACAAATTAGTAAAGTATTTTTGTCTCAATTTTTCCTATTTGATACATAAATTATGTAACATACCAATATAAATTAATGAGGTGTATATTCATACACTTTTACAAGTGTTACAATTTTTTATCCTCATTTTATTTTTAGTTCAATTTCTTTTTATCCGTTCACAAGGCATGTCATTCATGGTAACTAAAGAATTATATGATTTAATGTTAAAATATCATTAATATCATGATCATTTATGATTATGCTTCCAATGAAAAATCCAATTGATCTATATATCAATAATTTCTATGATTTTTATTCTCTTTTGGTTATTCATGATATAGTTAATTGGTTGTACAAATTTATAACTATTTTGTACTTCTTCTAACTATGAAAAAAAATTAAAAAAAATATGACTTTTGTTCTTTATTATATGTGAAATATATTTTCTTCAATAATAATTTTTTCGAAAAAGGAATTTTAATTTTTTTAAATTACCTATTAATCTATATTTATTTGATAATTATATTTGAAAATATATTTTTAATCAGAGTTAAATTATTATTATTTATTACATTATAAATTTTCATAGTAATTTTCAGAGAATAAATTTCTCAAATTGTTTTATATTTTAAAAATAGTATTTTAAAAGGCAATTATATTTTTTCCAAAGAATATTTTATATTATCTTTCAAAACTATTTTACATATAAGATAAAATCTATTTTTGTTTGCATTTCCTTAATAGCGATATGATATCAGGATATAATAAATATTCAATTTCATTATGGTATTGTTTTTATGGATTGATGTATATTCAATTGGTACTCTTCCAAAGGTTATTGTCATAACCAGTACCCCGGGGCCCGTATCGTGACTACCCCAAGCCCGCCTTCCATAGGCCCGGGCCTGGCGACTAGCACCAAAGGCACAATTCCCTAAAAATGGGAAGGTATTTCCTTTATAAATCATAAACAGATGAGACCAGAGTACAAGCGGATAAAAATAATAAGTAAAAGTTGTATAACTAGTGTACTGAAAGAAATGGGGGCCAGATAACAAGCCCAACTATAAAGTAAAAATACAACTGAAAGTATGTAAAACTAGAAAGGGAAAAACAGCTGAATGGTGAAATCTACTCTTGGATCATCCTCAGGGTTCCTTACCTGAAGGGTAGGTACATATGGTCCCCACAACACTCCATGTCTGTCAAAATCCACCATGTACTGATACACCGTAAGGTCCTCCTCAGGGTACCATCCAGTCCTGGTGCTCCCAACCTCTATCATCGTTGTCTGTCGTCTGCATCAAACGCAATGAGGTGCGGGCATAGCCCGTGCAGGGGTGAGAATAACGATACTCAGTAGGTACCCCCGAGACCCTAAACGTATCACATAATCTAACAAGAATAAAAAATAAAGTATGAAATCAGTGGATAGCAGTTACTTAGTTATATGACCATACGTATACCTTAGTTATCGAGTAACCCATCTCAATCATGAGGAAATCCCAAAGGGAATTGACTCAGCTCAAACCAGGATTTTCATTACCGAAACCATGATTGTTGGACAAAACCTCCTCTTTCGTGTACAGTGGGTATGTCGTGACACCGAGGTGCTTATCACTAACCTTGGACGGCTGAGGTACTCCTCTTGTTGAGTAATGCGGGTCTGCATCCCACTACCAGGCGCTCCGTCCACTGTGGGACTGCCGCCAAATATTGGGTGCTCCCCCTAATAGCCTACAGAGGTACTCCTCCTGTCTCGTAACGCGGGTCTGCCTCCAAATACTGGGCGATCCTTCGCCAAGGGTCTACCACCAACTTCAGAGTTCTCCAGCAGTCGTGGTTTCGATAATGATAATCAAGGTATGATGTGAGTCAATGCCCTTTGTGGTTTCCTAATGAATGAGATGGGTTACCTGATAAACTTGGTATATGTATGGGAATATACCTATGTAATGGTTTTCCATTGATTTCATACAATGTGTTTTATCCTTGTAGGATTTTGTGAGACCTTGAGGGTCTCGGGGTCCCTACTGAGTTTCATTATACTCACCCCTGCACGGGATATTCCCTAACGTCGTTGTGGTGGATGCAGACGACGGACAGTGCTGACGGAGGCTAAGAGTATCATGACTAGATGATACCCGGAGGAGGACCTTACAAAGTATTAGTACACGGTGGAGACTGACGAATGTGGAGTGCTGTGGAGGACATCTTTACCTACCCTTCAGGTCGGAACCATAGAGGACGATCCGAGAGCATCTTTCACATTTAAACTGTTTGTGCATTTTTAGTTGTACTTACATAATGTTATATTTGTACTTTACAGTTGGGCTTGTATTCTGGCCCCCATTTTTTTAGTACACTTGTTATACATCTTTTACTTAGTGTTTCTTCCACTTGTACTCTAGTTGTGTGTGTTTATGATTTATAAAGGAAATGACTTCCCAGTTTTAATGAATTATGCCTTTGGTTCTAGTCTCCATTCCCTAGCCTATGGAAGGCGGGTTTGGGCCAGTCACGATACGGGCCCCAGGGGATGGGTCGTGAAAAATATGTATCAGAGGATTCAGTTCTACCACTGAACTTAGGCCTCTGAAATTTCTTTTCTGTGAAGCAATAATGTTAAGGGTAGTGAGTGTGGTTTTTAGTTCAGGGAGTCCAGTGTTGGTGTGACGACCGACATATCCATACACTAGGACCCTGAATACTGATTTCCGACTAAGTACATGAAAACACTGATTTCATGTGTGTTATCAGAAGTTTTCATTAAGTTATCTCAATCAAGGTTAGCTCACCAGGTGTAATTGTTTGACCGTGTCACATCTGTTTTTACCAGGATTCCTATCCACGGACAACCAGTTAGAGCCCCGAGAGATGTACGTTCAGACAGACCACTGAGCGACAAGGCCTCAGTACATGGCCCTCTTTTAGGTGAGTCACCAGCGAAGGCACTTGTAGATCTACGTTCCATTGGGACACCGATGCCACCAGACCCCGCAGAAGATAGTGCACACCGCTAGATCATGCTGCAAGAGTTCCAGCACAAGAGGCCACCCGATTTTAGGGGATAGATAGACCCATAGGTGGCTGAGGATTTGCTGGAGGTTTTGGCGAGAGTCTTCAGACTAATAGGGACACCATACGACTTCATGGTGATCCTTGTGGCCTGCCTCCTTCTGGTAGAAGTAGGCATATGGTTGAGCCTAATTCTCTAGATGCATGATGAGGAGAAACTTTTATGGGAAAACATTGAGATCCTCTTCCAGGTGGAGTTTGTACTAGCCACCTGTTGAGGGGTGCGGATACAAGAGCTACTACATCTACAGCAAAGCATCATGATTATAGCTTAAAACTCAGAGAGGTTCACCAACCTCTCGCGCTACTCCACTTATATGATACTTGGCCCATTCTTCAGGGCCTGGAATTTTGACCAGGGACTCAGACGAGAGATCAGAGCTTTAGTTATCTCCCACAGCATCCTGACGCAGACATGGGTGTTGGGGAGAGCCCTCCTAGTGGAGTGTTTCCTTACTGAGCAATCTCCAGTAGTGAGACCCACCACTAGTCAACATGCAGCAGAGTCTTATGCAGCTGGAAGTAGAAAGACGACGCATAGTTCCAAGAGGTCCAGACATACAAGTGGTCGACCGCACGACATAGGATCAGTTGTGCAGGGCACCCGGAGTGGAGACAGAGCTAGTAATGCTAGGAGAAGATAGTTTTACTCCTACGACGGGCGTGGTCATAGAGCTCGTCAGTGTGCGACCCTCCACTATGATGATCAGCAGACAGTTGAAGGACCTCCCAGGTAGAGGCAGAGGTTCAATTGTGGTGGTCCGCAGGGCATAGGCAGGCGTGGAAGAGGATCTGGTCGTGCAGTTGGTGGTGGATGAAGTTACGCGGTTCTACTGCCACCACCACCAGGAGGTCCACCTCGACCATAGGGAGCAGGTGGACAAGGCATATCACAGATTCATGTAGCTAAGGCCTATGATAACGTCACTCCGGAGATGATTTGTGGTACGATCGATGTCTATTCCACCTTATATGTGGTTATTAGAGACACGCGTGCTAGTCACTCTTTCATTTACACTTCCCTCATTTGAAGTTCAATGATTATGAAGGAGTCGTTGGTTCGATATTTATAGCTAGATACTTCTATGTATGTTGATTCGACGATTACACACGGTTGCCAACAGTGCGAGCATACTCTAGTAGGCAAGACATTCAGCTGGGGTCTCCTAGTAGCGGTGTTGAGGCCTTACGACGCCATTATGGGTATGGACTGTTATTCTACAGTCCATGATCAGATCGACTTTTTTGAAAAAATGTGTGGTGTTTCCACATAGTTGGGACCAGTTTCGCCTTCTCCGGCGAAAAGGGAACCTTTGTATCACAATACAGACTTACTCGGAGGAGGGTGTGGCTGATCACTCACCAGTTGGCTTGCCTTACCCTCGGAGCAGTTGATGTGGAGAGTCTGACATACCCTGTAGTGGTGGACCAGTACTCAAATGTTTTCCTTGACGATGTTCTAGGACTACCTACTCACATATAGGTGGACTTATACATTGATCTATACCCCGGGATTACACCAATATCTACTTGAGAATATCAGATGGCTCCCACAATGCATCGTGAGCTGCGGGTATAACTAGAGAACATGCAGGGAAAGGGATTCATCTGGCCCATTGTTTCTCCCTAGGCAGCCCTGATTCTGTTCGGCAAGAAGGTGGATGAGATCATGAGTCTCACTTTTAAATATTGTCGCCTGAACCAGATGGTCAGTAAAAACAAGTACCCACTTACAAGTATTGACAACCACTTTGATCAGCTCATGGGAGCACGATGGTTCTCGATGATAGACCTCAGATCATGCTGTCACGAGCTCAGAGTTCGAGATGAGGATATGTAAGGGATGGCCTTTAGGTGTCGTTATGGCCACTACGAGTTCTTGGTTATTCCCTTCAGTGTAACCAATGATCCAACAGTGTTCATGAGTCTCATTAATAGGATATTGCAGCCATACCTCGATCTCTTCGTTGTAGTCTTCATTGACGACATACTGATCTACCCGACTACTGAGGAGGAGCATGCCTACCATTTGCTGGTTGTACTGGACACACTCTGAGAGCACTAGCTTTATGGAAACCAATAAAATTACCTATTTGGGATTCGAGAGGTTGAATTTTTGGGACACGTCATCTTGGAGGATAGAGTTTCAATGGACTTAACAAAGATTGAGGCAGTACTTTTGTGGGAGCCACCCAGAAGTGTGAAGGAGATACATAGTTGCCTCGGGTTTACTTGCTACTATCAAAGGTTTTTTCCAAACATCTCCAGAGTCACAACACCACCTTCATCCTTGATGAATAAAGGGAAACCCTTCATGTGGTTGGAGAGATGTCAGCAGAGCTTTCAGGATCTGGGGAAGAGGCTGACTAGTGCCCCCATCGTGAGTCATCTATAGGAAGCCATAGGGTACACAGTCTACTATGATGCATTCGGGACCAGACTCGAATGTGTCCTTATGCAAGAGACAGTAATGATCGCGTATGGTTCTTCACAGTTGAGACAGCATGGGTAGACCTACACTACACATGACCTAGAGTTAGCAGTAGTGGACTTCGCCTTGAAGATGTGGTGACACTATCTTATGGGTGAACGTTTTACCATGTACTCTGATCACAAGAGTCTCAGGTATATATTCTCTCAGAAAGACCTGAACCTGAGACAAAGACATTGTATTGAGCTCCTCTAAGACTATAACTTCGAGATAGTCTACACTCATGGGAATGGGAACGTTGTAGAAAATTCCCTCAGTAGGAGACCAAGCATTCAACTACTAGGATATACGACAGAGCAGCTGGCTGCCTTGATGATATCCTTTGTGGATAGGGATGGAACAACCTAACATAATTCTCTTATAGTCACTCAGCCACTTCTCCAGTGAGTCAGGGAGGCGCAACATGGAGACGCTGACTGCGAGACTTGACATGCTCTGATATCCATAGGGCATGCACCTAATGGATTTTATGAAGGTGGGGAGCATGACATCCTCTTTTGAGGATGTACTATGGTACCTGTTTTACTCCAAGAATAAATGTTGAGGGAATTCCACACTTTCCCTCTAGTGGTACATCTAGGGGTGGAAAAGATATACTAGGACCTTCGACAACATCACTGGTGGCCAGGTATGAAGAAGGCATTAGCAACATTTTTCTCATGATGTCTCACTTGTCAGCAAGTGAAGGCAGAGAACCAGTCACCAGCAGGATTTGTTCAACCCATAGAGTTCCCACAGTGGAAGTGGGATTTGATATCCATGGAATTTGTGATGGTTCTTCCATGTACATCCATTAGTCATGACTCGATTTGGGTAATTGTTGACGGACTCACCATGATGGACCACTTCTTACCGATCAGAGAGTAGGGATCAGTATAGATCTTGGGATACCTCTACCTGTAGGAGATTGTGCAATTATATAGAGTAAAATATTCTCCTGTCTCCGACCGTGATGCATTATTTACGTCCTGGCTATGAAAGGGGTTGCAATAATTTTTTGGGACACATCTTCGTTTGAGCACCACCTTCCATCCTCAGATGGTTGGTCAGATCGAGAGGACCATCCAAACCCTCGAGGAAATACTATGTGCATGAATCCTTGACTTCGGTCGCATCTGGGAGGATCACTTTCCTTTGGTGGAGATTGCCTACAATAATATCTATCACTCCACCATCAGTTTGGCACCTTTTGAGTCCTTTATGGACGAACTTGCATATCGCCACTGTACTGGAAAGACCCAGGGGAGTCATCACTAGTGGGACCAGAGATGGTACGAGCTACCATGGAAATGGTAAATATCATCCAGCAATAGATGAAGATTGCACAGAGCAGGCAGATGTCGTATGCTGACAGGAGACATATACCTATAGTGTTGGAGGATGACAACCACGCCTTCCAACATGTCTCACCTTGAAAAGGTCTACGAATATATGTCGGAGGTGGAAAGATATCTCTGAGTTTCATCATACACTTCCAGGTCCATAGTATAGTAGGCGAGGTTTCTTACTTCTTGTCTCTTCCACCTCAGTTGCACCGGGTGCTTGACATATTCCACATAACTCAGGTGAGGAGATACATGGACGACCTATCCCATATCATCGACCACGGGGGGATGGACACCGATGATGTGGTAACATTCACTGAGGTTCTATTAAAAATTGAGGATCGACAAGATCAGGTCCTATGTGGACGGTTGATACCTCTAGTGCACATTCGTTGGTAGCACGGGAACCTCCAGTAGAACACGTGGGAGCTGGAGGCTCAGATACGTACTCATTACCCCCATTTATTCTCTTAGAGTATGTTTTAGCATATGGGGACGTAAAGCCCTGAGGTGGGGAGATTTTAATTACCCTGAAATTCAATTGATATTTTTTCTTAAATTCATGGGATTTTTTGTGAGTCCCCAGTTTCTGACGGCGCTTGATTATGAGTTCTGGTGTGCCTGGAATCAACTTCTGATGTTTTTCTTAGGTACGTTCAGTAAACGTGAAAGTGGGTTTTTATAACATTTTAACTAATGCTCGTAACTAAAATCTGGGGACACTTTTGAACTCGCAGCGTCGGTAATTTCGTAGCAATACCTTCACTACATTTTTATTTTAACGATAGTGGAAGATATTTTTTGGGGTTTTTAAATAAAATTAAATAAAAATAACACTAATCATATTTTTATATTGTGGTGGTTAGAACCTCCATGTAGTGGTTAGTGGTGGGGTCCACCCGACAATACCCTTCCTTGGGAGTATTTTATTTAGTGGGGCCCACACGAGCTTCTTAACCCTTCCAACTCTCCATTAATTTTGGAAGACCTCTAATCCCCCATTTATGTGGGTTAAACTCCCCACCTTCCCCCATTACATTAAATGTGCCAACCCACATAGAACTAATTGAACCACATAGTTAAATTAATACAAATTTTTAATTCTTTTGAATTCAAGCCAACGATTAAATAATTCACAAAGTTATTAGTTCATTTGGTTGGAAATTCTTTAGTTGGGACTTTAGAGAGAACTTCATCCTCTCAACGAAGAATGCGAAGAATGCTCCTTCCACCGAAGATTGAAGAACAACATATTTTTCTTTCTTCGACTAGGGCAAGAAAAGGAATCATCGCCCACGAAGAACACTGACACCATTCATGACATCTTATGTCCGGACGTCAACAAAACGACACCGCCTTTTCCCGCGACATCATCAATGAACAATCATCATGAAAGGAAGGGGGATCTGATTTGTTCTGTTTCCATTCTACATCATTAATATTTAGGTATTAGTTATTCTTAATGTTATCAACATATCATGGGGGGGTTCGGACCGCACCAACGTGACCAACCATGCCCCTTATGTTGATCTTGTTTGTTGACGACGGAGGAACGAACCATGGAAAACAACGATGATCGGCGACGAGCCAGCCGCAAAAGAAACTGGCAGCGCAAAGGCTTCTGGGTCTCCAAGAGTATGTAGAACCACCTTGCTACGCGTAATGAGATTTGCAGCCACGATGGGCCGCTGAGGCCAGTAGGAGGCCACGACCAGCGTGGGCTACGGAGGAGGGGAACGATGTCGTCGAGCCATGCCGGTGGTGTAGGACTTTCCAGGGTGGGCCACGATTGGGGAGAAGGGGCGCGGTTCTGTCGCACAGCACTGTAGAAGACCCACAGCCTAAGGTCTCAATGGAGAGGGGAGGGCGGACAGGTGTGTTGTCCGCCAGTGTGTGATACACAGGCGGGACCCTTCGGGTCCCGCAGTTATAGGGGTTGGTGCAATGTGACGACTGTTACAACCAAATGTGGGATGCGACCCCCCCCCCCCCACACACAATGTGGCCAGCCGGGCCCCACGACCAGCCAAATGTAGCTAGACGGCCAGGCCGCACGGCGAGCCGCCGGGCCGCGCGACTGGTCGTTCCGAGCACCGCGATCAGCCAACCGGGCTGGCCGCTTTCAGGTCGGGCCGCCTTCAGGCCGGTCCGCCCCTTCGGTTTGGGTCAGACCCATGGACCACGATGGACCCCAGTCCGGAACCAGGTTGGGTAGGGTTGAATCGTTCCCACTGGGTTGGACCAAACCTGAACCTATCAGACACGAATACAGTTAATCGCCCATATCTCAGGCTATGAGTGTATGATGTACAAACCGTCCGTGGCAATGAAAATTGTGGAATGAGATGACTCCATTGGCATATACCATTTTACTTTTGGACATAGTTGCAGTAAGGTATATTTGGTATGAACCTAAAAACCAATCAGGTTCTTGGGACAGAAATGCCAATAACTCACTAACTGGGCGTCTGATTGACGTGTCGTATATTGTGTTGAGACCCCTTTGACGTGGTGGTCCTTTGAAATACTTCCATGTGATAATTCGTGACACTTGGTGTATCGACCCCTAGCTTGTGGAGCAGATCTTTATAGAGAAGAGCATACAGAGTGGGGAGACATAGAAGATGACAGACCTAACGACTGCTTGACCGATTCAACACAGAGTGATTCGACTAGCCCAGTGGAGAGAACCTGGTAGTTGGTGACAAACCAATGGTGAAGGATCACCCATTATTTGGCAGAAGACCTGCGGTACATGACAGGAGGGGTACCTCTATAGGCTATTAGGGGGAGCGCCCGGTATTTGGTGGCAGACCCACAGCGGACGAACCACCTGGTAATTGGAAGCAGTCCCACAGTACTTGACAAGAGGAGTAACTCAGAAATAAAGGTTAGTGAGAAGCGCCTCGGTGTCGCGACAGACCCACTGTACTCGACAGAGGAGGAGTTCTACATCTTTTGTGGTTTTGATAATGAAAATCATTGTTTGAGATGAGCCAATGCCTTTTCTATTTTCTTTATAATTGAGATGAGTTACTTGATAACATAGTTATATTTATGGGCATATACCTAAGTAATGGTTATCCGTTGATTTAATACTTTATGGTTTATCCTTGTTGGGATTTGTGAAACCTTGAGGGTCTCAGGGTCCCTAATGAGTATCGTTATACTCACCCCTACATGGGCTATTCTCGCACCTTGTTGTGTTGGATGCAGACGACGTACAACGCTGACGGAGGCCGAGAGTGCCAGGATTGGTCGGTACCCGGAGGAGAACCTTACAACGTATCAGTACATGGTGGAGTCTGACAGACGTGGAGTGATGTGGATTCCATCCATATCAACCTTTCAGGTAGGAATCCCAGAGGACGATCCATGAGAAGCTTTCACCTTTCATCTGTTTGTCCCTTTTTAGTTGTACTTACATTCAGTTGTATTTGTACTTTATAGTTGGTCTTGTATTTTAGCCACAATTTCCTTCTGTACCCTTGTTATACAGTTTTTAGTTAGTTTTTTCTTCCTATTGTACTCTTTTTGTGTGTGTTTACAATTTATAAAGGCAATTCCTACCTAGTTTTAGGAAATTCACTTTTGGTGCCACTTACCAGCCCCTAGCCTATGGAAGGCGGGCTTGTGGTAGTCACGATATAGGCCCCGGGCGACGGGTCGTGACAGTTATACCATGATATATCAATTATTAAACCCTCATATTTTCATGGTATCTGATATTATGAAATGATTATGAAAAATTCCTCTTTTCCAATGTTTATGATATGATGACATTATAATGATACCAATTCCCTTTCATGGGTTATGATATGATGATTTTAATGTTCTTTAGGAACACATATGTATGATTACAATTATTTTATGTGTGGGATATGTATCATCCTCAGATGTTTTTGGTAAATATTTATATATACTCATAAGAAAATTGTAAATAAGTTGATGAGTTTAATCTACCATGGGAAACATGTTTGTCCTGATCCACTATAGGAAACATGCTGTTATAATCCATTATGGGAAATTGCGGTGTCATAATCCACCATGGGAAATGAGTTATTACCGATCCACAATATTGATGGACTTGGTATTTTACAAAGAAAAGTTAAATGGTATTATTTATATATTCATGATGGTTCTACACTTTTATGACATTAGCATATGATCTATTATGAATTTATAATAATTTAACACCCTTATGGAATATGTTTTGAAAAATGATAAATTAATATGCCATTAATCTTGTTTATGGTCAATAAAAGGTTTGTTAAGAATATTGTAGTTTATGTTTATATTTATATTCCCTTATTCTTATCATATTTCATATTATCAATGACATATAACTATTATGTTTACCCATAATGAGCATTTTGGATCACTCTTTCATATGTTCCCTTTCCCTATGTAATGAATAAATGTTTTATGTATGGTATTTCTATGATTATTACTAAATTGGAAGATCATTTTGGGTAACATCAATGATGATTCACTATATTATAAAATTTTGTTCAATGTAACCAATGGCTTTACGAAATTTTGTTCCAAAGGCATATCATTGTGTAATATAATTTATATTATTCTAAAAATCTATAATATCCATTTATGAGATGCCACAGTTTTTGTATATCTCAATATATATTTTCCCAAAAACACTACCATATCCAAATTACCCCATGGGATAACCTAGATAGATATAGAGGAGGTAAAGAAGCAACTTCAAGGTAATTTAGTAAATTGGTTCATAAAACCATGTGTCTTTTCATTGGCTGTTCTATTTCTCATTGTTTTGAAAATAAATAGATATTTTATAGCTATATATTTATTATCTAGAGTATAAAATTATCTCCATAAAAAACCAGTATCCTTTTCCAAGATTCCTCAATTATTTAATCAACTACAAAGAGCTTAGACTTCTACATGTTGGATCATTATTAATGATTTCATCAGTTGAAGGTGAAGATAAATGATATTCTAAAAACATCATTCCATACATGGTATGAATACTAAGATTTTATATATATTCCACTTGAAAATATTAATTCCCATGAAATAATAATTTATTTTATTAATAAAGTCATTAAATAATACCATAGAAAATGTTTGGTAGTTTTATTGATGACATTTTCATTTCTGACAAGAGATATAAGGAATATGAAGAGAATATTATGACTATTCTGTAGAAATAAAGAAAGATTATAAGTATGATATATTAAAAATGTGTTAATTTTTTATATTAATTATGAATCATCAATGTATTTTTTTTAAATTTTATACATAATTTTGTATTCACTAAAATAATATTTATACATACCATCATAGGTTAATGAGTTTATAATCTAAAATATGATCACTTTATAAATAACTCTATTTTATGTTTTATTTAATGATATTCTACCAATAATAAAAACATTTTGGATAAATATATCAAAAGTCAAATTTTTGTGGATTTAGTTTGAGGAATAATGTACATACATTAAATAGTAATATGTTAAAAGTTGTTGATAAACATTATTGTTGATATAAAAATAATATTTTTAGACTAAATAAAAAATAAGTTTGTATTGTATAGCCTATCAAAAAGGTTATTTAATGTGTAATTTCATTTCAAGGATGCCCGTTATAATTTTTGAAAACATTATAGAATTTATATTAATGTAGTTGAATAAATAAAAAATTTCATGAAGAGTTATAACCTATTGCATCGGGTGAAGTCGTGGATCTTATACCCAACACCGAAGGATGATTAGTGTTTTCTTCTTACCAATATCCAACATGATTTCCAGGTTAATATTCAATTTATATATTTAAATAATATAAATAATAATTATTAATGATGTAATAGTATTAATACCTTAGTGTTTTAGATAATAATGTATTATACATATTGGTTTTTGAAAGTAGACAACTAATAAGTATTTTCACTCTTTTATGTATTTCACGGTCTATTAAAATTAAATTTCAGTGCTTCAAGAATGAAAAGAAAAAAACTCATTTTATCATATTAATTTTCTAATGTAAGGGATAAGATAGAAATTGTTCATATAATAACAAAATGATAATATTTTTATTATGAAATAGAAATGTATCCAGTAATTATACTTTCATTCATTCATATTGAGGGAAATAATTCCTCAATTCTAGGAAAAGAGTCTTATATAATGTTTTCTATTATCAAAATTTTTTATGATATCATTGAACATTTTCACACCTCTAGTTTATTTATTGATTTGGAATTATTCTAATGAATATGTTCTCAAACACAGTCATATTGAAAAATATTATTTTTGTGTTATCATTCATATTTCCATTTCCATTTTAATAATAATACTTTTTATAACCTTATTTATGATGTGTGTTTATTTACTATAGTATTATCAAATATCAATCCCTCGATTATAGAGATTATGTTTGAATTGCGAGGATGCATTTTATTTACATTGTTGATATTGTAACAGCCAAAGACATTCAATATTATCAATTTAAAAAAAATTAATTTACAATAAAAGTTTATACAAAATACCATATCACTCTTATGCTAAAAACATAGATATTTTCTTTTCATCACACACAACTCTATATTGGCCAATTTTGTAAACAATACTTAGTCTTAATAATCTAAAATATACTTTTCTTTAATATGATATTTTTTATATATTCATAGTATTGAAATGTACTAAAATGATTAAATTAATTTCAAAAACATTGTTTACATATAT
This sequence comes from Viscum album, assembly GCA_963277665.1. Taxonomy (NCBI): domain Eukaryota; kingdom Viridiplantae; phylum Streptophyta; class Magnoliopsida; order Santalales; family Viscaceae; genus Viscum; species Viscum album. The sequence goes on from OY728119.1 coordinate 1,294,351,762, forward strand.
TTCTTAGTGACCAGTTAATTAGAAATGAATCTGGAAACTAATTGAAAATAGAAGACCTTTTTTTATAAGTAAACTATATTAGGGTCTAAATACGTCTAATCCTAATAAGATAAAATTAATTAGTATTATTGAATTTTAAAAAGTAAATTTATATTTTATATTTTCAATAAATTTTATTTACATTCAACCAATAGACATGATAATAATAAGATAAAAATCCAAATTTAAGTATTAAAGATGTATTTTACGAAAATGAAATTTTGTGCTTTTTAATGGAAGCATTGTTTTAAAAATAATATTTTAAATGTTAATAAATTTAATTTGACACAATAAATAATATTTTGGAAATTTAAATTTGAAATTTATCTTATGGTTATTTTTTGGTATTTTATTTGATTTTTCAATTTTTTATGAATAATGAAAAATACTGAATTGTAATTTAAAACAGAATTTTCAGTTAAATAATTTATAACATTAAATTACATTAAAAATTTATTTTTATTTTTAATTAGATCTATTTTGAATATATTAATCCAATATAGTTCATTGGGATCAATATCATATTGAATTTGGATATAAAAATATTTATAACATTTGACCATTTTCACTTTCAAACCCTTTTCCTATCACACCTATGGGATTGATATTAAATCAATATGTACCAATTCATTTAATATAATTTGGAAAGGTTTTTACATATTTAAAATAATAATAATTTATATCAATTATTATGTTTATAATTGTTTTTTCTCAAAATTATTAGTGGAATAAATATAATTTAATTAAAGCGATAATAGTAAAAATAGTGTACTTGGTGATTAAACCTATAGTAGATGTCATAAAAATTACACTAAACTTTTCCCAAATAGATTTTATGGACATATTTAGAACATAAAACATTATGGATCATATTATGTGTGTTATGGAAGCCTCTTGGTAGGTAAAAATGCGAGTATCACACAATTCTTTTCTAAAATTCCATGTGTGTCCACTTCCCCACTTATAAACGAGAACTCACACCCACTCACTTCTTCAAATATCTGAAGAAATTTTTATCATCCAAAATCATACAATAAAATCTCTCACAATCACTACACTAATATTTGAGGCCTCTATTTGGGCATAATGAAATCAAGGATTTCTTTGATATAAACTGAAAAGAGTTACACGAAAATGTGGTTACATTATTTAAAGGCCAATTTTTGTTTATTTCATTCTCTAATAAATAAATTATTATTATATATTAATTATTTAGAAAACAAAAGTATATTATATATAATTATAATTTTATTATTAAGGGTATGGCCTAATTTTTTACACAATTCTATTAAATGGGATACACAATCAACATTTGTGTGTTTGGACGGCTACCACCTCATTAACCTATGTTGTTCATCTTTCCATTTACACTATTCACAGTTTGGAATAATGATGGATATTGAAATTTCATTTGATTTTTAGGATATTTTTAATTTAATTATTAATTTGAGATATCTATATTACGAATAACCTCATTATTCTATTTATCATGAATAGGATAACATTGTTTGTTGACGTGTGGACTACCAACGCATCAAAGCAATGCGATTCATTCATGCTTTTCAATGAATATATTAAATATGTGTGTGAAAAAACATGTGATATAAATGAATTAAAATTATAGTGTAAATATAATATTAATATATATATATAATTTATTTTCCTTTCTTTCAATATGATATGAGAATTTAAAGTGTGTTCATGCGTACGAATGATATACTGTCTTCATGAACAGTGTCTTCCATTTCATATCACTAAGTATTATAGATTACTATAAATACATATATATTGAAAATATATTAAATACATGACATAATTATAATATTTATGACATAATTACCTACTATGAAATATAATATATTATTTTATTTATTACCCATTCACAGACAGAAAAAGTGATAACGTTGTTCATGCACATGTGGACTATCACCTTATCAATGAAATGTGATACCATTATCAAGAGAATAAATATTTTTAATAGTATTAATGAAAAAATTTATGTTATTTAAGATATAATAAATCTATATAAACATAAATGTTACTTTTCTCCTCTCCATAATGATCATTTAAAAATAGAAGTGTTACTCTGCATACTACGGTCTACCGTTTTCATGATCAAATTATAATTTTATTTTTCATATAACTATTACATGATTGGTTTCAAAAACTATTATTGATTTATAAATATTAAAAAATTTATAAATAGTTAATTATTTTTATTTTAGATATGTATAAATAATTACCCTTTTGACTATATTCTTCCAACCAATGTTGTGTTCCACACATAAACCAAATATGGTAAAATCATTTGATATAAACATAATTGGGTAAGTAGTTGTATATATCATGATAATAAGTGATATATATGTAATAATATATATTAAAAGGGTTATAATAAGATAAATATTTAAAATAATAATATTATTTATGAATATATATACACACATGACTTTTTAGACTGAAGGTAAGGTATTTCATATCAATTTACATTCTATTGTGACTTATTTGTTATTATTAACCAATAAAAATGATGTGGTGTTTATAAAACCCATTTTCTATTATCACGCGTTCCTCATTATTCATGGTATTTAACGATTTAATATCATTTATTTCATATAAGGTGTTTTGACTTGAAAATTTCCATGTGGTAAAAGATATCTTCTCATTTCCACTTTCTTTTGTGATTGTTAAAATTATCTTGAAAAAATAACATCATTATGATCATTTTTTATTATTAATTATGTTTATATTAAATATATATATACTTTTTGGTGGGTATTATCATTTTATAAACCATATAACATTTTTAATTGAGGTGTTTAATTTGAAATTTATGTGATTAATTTGGGAAATGCTAATAAATAATATTTTTTACTCAATAATGATCTTTGATAAGGCACATTGTTTATGAATTAAATAGACAACTAAATATATGAGTAATGATTTATACATGCGAAGAATAGTTTGGGGGATGGTTAATGAAATACCCTTTATGAATATTTAGTCTCATGGGATGAAATCTGGTTGTACAAACCCAATGAGTTTTGTAACCAGTACATTTTAAACATCCATGTGATAGTTATTGAATGTAAAGATAAGGTTGGTTAAACAAAAATGGTTTTTACCTATTATTTTTAAAACATATTGTGAATGGTCATTATTTTAATGTTTATGTATACCTATGAAACATTTCTTCATGTAATTAAGTACTTCTTGCATTTAATATACATTTATTATTTCATAGAGGATTTTCAAAATGAAAAAAAAAACTTGGATTCATTTTATTCACAATTTAGTGGTTATATTACATGTCTGTTCAGTTATTTACCTTTCAATTTTAATTATTTAATTTCTCATAAAGATATTCAAGTTATTTTATTGAAATTTTTGTTAGTTATTTACCTTTCCATGTCTGTTATGATTATTGATTCATGATCACTTACGTTGTACAGAAACCATTCTGAGAAATAGAGATCTCAATTATTCTCTTTCCTTTCCCCCTAATACATATATTAATCGTTTGAATGACTTTTAAATGATTATGATCATTTTACTCTATTATATATTATGCTTCATTTTATTTTCCCAATGTAAAAAGGGTATCATCATTGTATCTGGTTTCCAAAACTACTAAATGATTATTAATTTGGGATTTTATTCCTTGTGATAATTCCAATGTAATAATTTATAGCACTTACTATGGTATTTTAGGGTTGGATAGATATATGTTATATATTTATTACCATAATGTTCTAAAATATCTTATTTATTATTTAAATATGGATTTGAACATTATCACTACGTCTGATCCATATATATATGTTTATCATATGATGACCATTAAAACCATTGTTGATATACTAATATCATTTTATGTTAATTTTAATGTCTGTTTGGATTGATAACTACCTATGGTATAATTTTATAATCAAAATATATTTCACTCGAGAAGTCAGATAGATCATTTTTATACAATTAAAGAAAATATGTGAGACACTCCACTGAGTTGGGATATTGTTAGGGAAATAAGTATATTATAACCAAAGTTATATAGGAAAAAAGAATACCAGGTCAAAACCATTCAACAACACACCAATGATTATTAGAGTCAAAATAATAATTATTTTAATACTGATATGTGAGATCCAAAGTCTAATATTGGTGAGAAGGCAATCCTGCAAATATCTCCATGGAATAAAATTATGATATTTGGAAAAAAGGAATGGTGAGATAATTATATATCATTACCCATGAAGATATTTATCATATATGTACGGTTACATATTTATTGTTGATTCCACCCATTCACTATTATTTTAATGATGTGTTACAAATATATATATTGAGTAAGAACATAAATTAATGTTACATGTATAATACTAAAAGGTCTTCTATTGGAGAATGATACATAAAGACACAGACCCCAGTAACCCAAATCCATTGGTTACTTTTTTAATTTTAAAATATTCTTGGAATAAAATCTTTATGGTTGAAATAATTTAGTAGTCTTGGTAAACTAGATAAATATATGTATTCACATTCCTATAGAAAACATTAAACACCAAAAATGTAATTGTTGAGAACCCTTTTATTCCTCATAATAAAACCATGCATATCAATCACAAAACCATCATAATACTATTGGTAAAATAAAAAAGCATAAAGGGGTAATCAAAGAATCTTAGTAAGTGCAAAAAACATAAAAATATATCATGAATAAATTATCATATAAACATGTCAAGGTAAATTAATGAAACAAATTCAATTTAATTAGTAAAATAAGAATAATATGGTTTAAATAAATGATTATCAAATAAATATTTATAAATAATCGCAAAATATTCAAACTTATCCATAGATATTCAAACAAATAAATTAATAATAGACACTAGAATCTGATCTTATAATGAGGTAATACTTTTTTTCTGACATGTAAAACATATTTTCAATAAAATTTACATGAAATATAAAATATTTATGTATAAAACAATCTAATATAATTTATCCACCGCTAGTATACCATATATTGGGGTTACTTTATAACATTATCATAAGATACAAGGAATTACATTCCAATGAAATGAATAATTTAGTAGTAATTTTAAACAAGTTACATATTTGTAATTAATATTACATTATAAACATAAAATAAAAAAAAAATTATTTTCATCAATAACACCATTATTACCCTTAGGATAACACTATATATCCAAAATAATACACATCCTTGTAACCTGTGAAAAACAAAACATATAAATGTGGTGAGCTTAATTACAATGTAAGTGTATGTATAATAGAATATATCATGGATGAATATATTTAATCTATATTTAAGGATAAAAATTTCGAAACACATATCATTTAATCAATAACAAAGAATAAAATTAATCCATACATAATATCATAGTTCAAATCTCATGGATAATAAATATTTAATTCTTAATTAATGAAATTTTTATTTGCTAGACTCCCTAATCCCATGCATCTTGAAACATATATCAACTATACCTTTCACAAGATGGCTTAAAACAATATTTTAAAAACTGATCCGGTTTCAAAAATTTATCACTACTATCAAGACCATACAAATAATAGTTTAAAACTACTTGGTATAAACAGATTTGGTTTGGAAAACTGATATGTCCAATAAGAGCTACCAATGCATCATGAGGATAACTATAACTAGGCTTTACATGTTGTTTGAATGTACAAATAATTCCTCATACGAAATGGTAAAACCAAAAAAACAGAAGTATTCAAATTAAAAAAACTCACTTAATAAACGATAATATACACCCCAATAAATTTTATTTAATCATAACCCATCTAGAGTAATTTGGTGAATGGTTTAAAAATAGTATATACCCCACAAAAATAAATAAATAAAATATAATGAAATTCGGATGATGGTTTCATAAAAGATCTAAATCAATGAATCATAAGATTCATCAAAGGATGTTGACATATATGAAATTATTTTAAACGAGGTCACTAATATTTTTGGATGATAGTACCCTTATTCTATTTGAAAATCACTTATTTAAAACTACTAGGAAATTATAAAATAAAACAATTTATTTGAAAAGAAATATTAAACATGAAAATCAAAGACCAATTATTTAAGGTGTCATGATGTCAGAAAACTCCCCTCATTCCATTTTATTTTAAAAACATTCTTTTATTATTTTTTTCAAATGTTACAAAGTAACACATATAGAAAAAGGCCAAAATACTAAATTAATAAAGTTTTATAAAAATGTAGAACATGGGTAAATATGATTTTAAATATTTGATGTAGAATATCAATAATCATTTCAAAAACAATTTTAAAACACATAAACATGTAAGATAAATAATCCATATAAGAGACCTAAATATAGAAAATCTCAAATAAGATTGTGAAATAAAACAATATAACTTTATATTTAGTCAAAATTATAGGCCTCGTGATAGAATAAATTTTAACCAAACATTATATATCATGAGAATAAATAAATTCATGATATATAATTTCAAATTGGTGTTTAATAAATCGTATAAATTATCAGTGGTGTGTATGATACCCTATATTATTGAGGTATGTTCATGATTAAATATTTATATAAAATCATTTATTGTTGGTTAATTAAATGTTTACCTAGTGTATTTGGATGATTGGGGGGGCATCAGGGGTTCAATATATAAAAAAATAAGTAAAATTTCCATCTAGTTCATTTTTTACAGTTGTAAAATGTTTAGGGTTAAATGTTCTCCCAAACTAGTCTTGCCTAGGGAAAAGGGATTACAATTAAGTAAACCATGACGGGGGTAAGGCAAAAAAATATGGACTTAGAAAAATATATTCAATAAAGTTGAAACATGTTTTTGCAAACCATGGGGGAACCCCATATAATCATGTGACATAGACCCCTCTTGGATAGAGATTGTTGCATAGTTTGTGTATGGTTTGGAAAACCTTACGGCTAAACTATGCACCCCATTAAAATGTGAAGATTTACCATCCCCCTAATGATTTTATGTGTTTCACAAAATTTACTTCTTCATTATTCTTCCTATAGAAATACTGACGAAAATTAACACCCAATTCTTTTCAATGGTTTATCACCTCTGATTGAGGACCATTTAGAGCATCCTTGGATGTGGATCGATTATTTAGGAATTTCTAAAGCTTTTCTTTCTTCTATTTTCCATATTTTGGATTCTGAGTTCATTCTTTTTCAATTAAATCCAAAAATCACACTTTTTTCCAATGGATCATAGGTTATAGTTTCAAAAAGATATTGAATCCAAATATATTTCTAGGTTTTGGAGAGAATTTGTCTACATATTTGAGGTAGTTATTATATAAGTTATATCCCATAGTCTTGAAGATTATATGTACATGTCTTGTAGTGTTATTGCATCTTTATTATTGTAAATTATTTCCCTTAATGATACTTGTGTAAATAGTTTCCTAAATGAGGATTTTAACCACTAAAATTCCCTTTGGTATGTATTGAGATTGACGAGACCAATTTGGGGCCACCCATGGGGTGTACCATCATTCCCTAGCATGAAAAATTGTTGTTTTAATCGTAAAAATGAATTATGTTAAATTATATCCTATCATAAACATGTTTATATGTTTTCTAGATGGAAGTATTATATTTTTATTTGTATTTATACTTTGATATTATCATAAGGTATAATTTTTCATAATATGAAATGGTTTGGGCAATATAAATTAATTGTGCTAAATTACCTATATATTGTACTTGAAATGAATATGTGGGTTAATTTTAGTGTGATTATGAACATGATAAATATGAAAATATATAGAAATTGAAGAATATTTAAAATAAAAAAAGTATAGTAATTTCTTATCGTGATAGTGGGTTATGTAAATAAAAATAAAATACATTAAATTGGAAATAAAATGCAACTTGTAAATGTGAAAATGAGTTACAGATTAATGTTAATTCACATGTTGAATAATTCTGAGAAGATAATGTTATATGTATTGAATTTTTTAAGGTTAGTGATATGGTATATGTAGTAAATAAATAAATAATAATGTGCACATGCCTTTATATTTTCTAGCATTAAACATGATGGTCTATGTCCACTAGTTTGGTTTGGATGAGGCTCTACATCCCACCCTTTAGTGAACATGTTAGGTAATGGTATTGAGGCTTTATGCCCCTAATGGTTGAATTCACTGAGACTACATGGATTGAGGCTCCAAAACCATTTATTGTAATTTTTTGAGAATTTTTTATACCTAGAGAGTTAGGGAACATTATTTACTTCCTTATTCATTATAATTTCTCTTCTTAGGACATTGTGTAATTGTTTTGAGATCACAACCCATGAAATAAGTGATGAAAATGGATTAGGTGAAAAATAGTTAATGTGAATATTTTTAACTAATCACACATGATTTGGATTTTTTATATATTTATTTATTTAATTCTTGCATGAACAATCAATTTAGAATAGATATTCTGTAAACTACATTGTTGGTGGCCTACTGAGTTTTACTCAGACCCTACATGGGCTTTCATAGTATACATAGACAGATTTCATGGTTTCAGGTCAGCATAAGAGTAAATGACATATGCTTGGGAGTTGAATTTGGCATGGGATTTTCATGGATGATGAATTAAGACATATATTCAGGACCAATTTTGGTATTGTTCATTATTTTTTGGTTTCATCCCTTTTTACTTTGTTTGCATTATATGTTGTATTTATTCTTTGGTTGTGGTTTGTACCTAGGTATAGGGAAATGTTTTGTAATGCATGTTTCTGATTTAATTTTTGTAGTTTCGTTTATTTATTATTGATAACTATTTTTAATTACTCTAATAAAGATGGTATAGTATCCCAACATGCTATTTTTTACCCTCACTGTAAGTCAGATGCCTAATGGGTATAGGGAGGAATGCCTAAGGACATGTAGTGACCCAGCTCTAGGAATTGGTTTGGTGCCTTCTAGGATTAGGATATTACATAGTAGTACCCGAGGGGTTATTATTTGGTATATTATTCATTGGGGATGGAAGACAATATATTGGAATGATGCATGACTTAACAAAGAGCTCATTATTGAGAGTATCTAACTAATGTATGGGGAAAATCGTAGTGTATATGGTGGGATTGTTGTATTGGTATGTGTTGTTATGGTTGAACGAAATTTCTCCATTGTTTGAAGAACTCATTGTGTGATGTGACTATTTTATAATAATTTTCTTGTGGCTCTAATGGCATAAAGTCATTCATTCATGCATCATTATAGTAAAATTGGGATATATGTGGAATTCATCATGGTTGGCATGCACATGAAGGTTGTGTGGGACAAAAAAAGTGTAATTTATTTTAATTTATTCAAATATTCAATGAAAATGGTTTCCATTAATAATTATGAAAATGGGTATAAAGAAATAATTTTAAAATATGTTTAAATAAATAGGGATAAATGATAAGTTATGAATCAGTAAATTTCAGGTTAGATATATTTATAAAGATAGAAAGACGAACAAATGATGACGAATAATGTTATAAAGGTAAAATGGCTTGAAAAATGGTGTAAAATGAAAAATCATTACTATATACCTTGGTTTACCCATGATAACCATGACCTTTGGTGTCGATAGTTGAAGGTATTGTTCTAGGTGTGATGATATTCATTAGAATAGTGTTTGTATGATGAGTCATTTAGGGCTTATAGACATATTTACATAGTGTGAACTTTTGATGTTTTATGATAAGTGTTCTATGATGTGTGTTTGTAATTATATTGAAATGAAACAATGAAGATGGGTGTCAGTTGAGAGATGTGAGGATATAACTATAAATTCATATCCATAGGTGGGACACAAAATCCATATTGTTGTTGGTAATAGAGGAGAGGAGAAGTTAAATGCGAAATTGGATCATTTTATAATGTTGATGGAACGAAGCCTGGGGTGAGTAGTGTAATGTAGGTTTGATCTCATAATGTAGTTTTAGTTGTAGAACCTTGAAATTTTATGAGAGAGGGTGGATATAAGGCATAAGAGTTCTAGATGGAGTTAATCCAGGAAATTTTGGATTGTTTGGATACTCCATTGGAAAAGAGAGACATGTTGGATGATTATATGTAATGGGGACTAGCGAAGGGCTAGTTGGATATTCTAATTTAGACACAACAATATGATTGTATTCTATGGAAGGATTTTTACCATATGTTTCCAAAAAAATTCTATCATGATACCTTGAGATAAGAGAAGGATGTTGAGTCTATGGGGTTGAACCAGATGACTATTTCAGTGACTGATTTTGTTTGTCACTTTATAGACATACGATGCTTTTTCCCAGCAATGGAATTAGATGTGTCTACTATAACGAGATACTTAAATAATGGAGTCAGATAGGATATCATGTTCCATGTGAATATTTCTCTTCTAAAGATGTTATTGAGGTGGTGGATCGAACCCCTCTATCAATGGGGAACCTAAGAGAGTTCTCTAGTGGGGACCATGTAGTCCCAATTGGATGATAAAATTATGAATTTTCTGACAGTAGGAAGCATCAAATTGGTACTATTTATAAGGGAGTAAGCGGGTAGAGTTGTTATAAGACAAGATCATCCTCTTAAGGTGGTGAACATTTTTATTTCAATTAGTGTGGCAGGTTATAGCACATGTGTGGCTAGTTCCCCCAACCACCGATTGAGTCCTATATGTGTGAAGAATAGAGAATATGTAGATGTTTTGTATTAACCCAATATTTATAGGAATTGATGGAAGATGGAGGTTGATTTAGAGTGTATGCCGAGGCTTGACCACCCTATATCTATAAGGAAGTTATAGTTATACTAGTCATATTGGTCAAGGATGGCGGTGTGATACTCCGGCGAATGGGCTCCCATATCAGAAGTGTAGTACAACACTATGAACTCAAACCAAAGCTCATTGTAAAGGGGAAGGTCATCTTCATGTATTTCATCCAACACTCGGTCATGTAGAGGCTGGACCATCGAAAGTTATAGGTACGATTCATGTCACTTACATGCTTTCGGGTTCTTTATTTAATAGTTTTCCCTCATATTCTTTTATATATTTTGATTTTGTGCGTGTTTTTACCTTATCGTGGAACATATATGTAGGGTTATGTGGAGTGGAAAACCTTTTGTGATGCGGGCAGATAATATCTGGAAATGTATGGGGTGTTCCATCGAGGTTGGTGGGTGAAATTTTCATTGGTACGTATTTGTTATAGATATTTCATGCATTGATCTAATTTTGAGGATACATTAGATTGTTTTTACTTGGAACGTATTGACTATTACCACCACTTGGGAACATTCACATCCCTGGAAGTTAATACCTTTGTACATTATGGGTAATGGATATCTGAGAAGGTCGTACAAGGCTAGTTGGTCTGAAGCTGGTTGAACGTAGAGTCCAAGTGTCATGGCTTATTCTTGATGATGGGGATGTTGGGAACCATGTATTCACTCCAATGGTGGATCAGTTTTTAGATTTATTTCTAATGGAATTGTCTAGGTTTCTACCTAAGATAAAGGATGAGTCATGATAGAGTTTTTATTGGGGAAGAACCATTTTATTTTTTCCTGTATAGAATGGAACTAAAAAACACTATTAATGTAATGATCGATTGGAGGAACTAGAGTACAAGGGATATATTCCCCTAAGTTCATCACATTTGTGATATCTAGTATTGTTTTCCAAGAATTATGAAGGGTACTTATAGTTTTGTGTTGATTATAAGACGTTAAAAATGTTTAATGTTCTGATATGATACACCCTTCCTCAAATTGACGATATTTTCGGCTAGATGAGATGTGTTTTAGTGTTTTATAAAATTGATATGATTTTGGGGTATCATCATCTAAGGGTGAGACATTCTGAAATAACATGGACTAAATACATGAGTATGTATGTGTTGTATGAGTTTGTTCTAATTTTGTTTAGGTTGACTGTTGCCCTAGTAGTCTATATTGATTTAATGAACCAAATCTCTCATATTCACAAAGATCGATTCATTGTTTTCTCTGTTGATGACATCAATGTGAACTCTATGAACCATGAATATCATACCAAACATCTTGAAATTATATGGAGTACACTAAGAGAGAATAATATATACACCAAGATAACCATGTCTCATTTTTATATTGACATGGTGCATTTCATGGGTTACATAATCTTAGAGGAGGGTTGGCCTGTGGACCATGAGAAAGTGAATGTTGTTGTATATTGGGAGCAGTAAAATAATATATCAGATATCCAAAGTGTTTTGGGCTTACCAGTATAATATTTGAGGTTCATTAAAGACTTATTCAATTTTTTTGTACATTATTATTGATTAACTAAAAAATTTAATGATGTTTGAATGGTATGACAAATGTTATGATGTCATCTAGAAGTTAAAGATGCTACAGACTGACAAGGCAATTTTTTACCCAAACTATGAGTGTAGTATACATTATTTTGTGATCCATAGTGTCGTACATAGGTATTTTTCGATGTAGAAGGATTGGGTTTTGTCTTATAGGTGTCAATAATTGAGGTTTCATAATTGAAATTATCCTAAAGATGATCTTGAGTTTGCTATTGTGTTTTATTCTTTAATTAACTAGTGCTACTACTTGTTTGAAGAGCGGTTTTATGTGTATACTGATCATAAAAACCCATATTTATGTAATATCTTAGTCTCAAAATGATTTAAATATTCATAAGTGAATATAGGTTGAGTACATGTAGCATTTAGAATTTGAGATAGTTTACACACCGGGAAAGGTGAAGAATGTTTCTGATGATTTGAGTTGAAAGACAAAATACCAAGCAGTTTAGGTGTCTCGTTTTGAGCGGAGGTTGATGTTATAATTTTCATCAATTTTCTTAGAGGTTCATGATGGGAAAGATAAGATAGACCATACATCCTTGGTGTATTATTCCACCTTTCTGATATAGATCAAGGAGAGGCAATATACAAATATGGAGTGTTAGACCTCGTGGGGGAGTATTAAATGTTGGATCTGACATTCGATTTGACTATTAGTGGTGATGATTTCGTTTCTGTTCATAGACATGTTTTCATGCCTACTTGTATGAAATAATAGTTAATGCATGAGTTTTAGGGATCAAATTTGGTAGTTCTTCTTAGTTTGCGCAAATATACCTTGTCTTTTAAGGAAGTATTAGTCACTAGGTATGAAAAGAGATATTATAGGTTTCGTGACATGATGTTATACCTTCCAATAAATGTAGTTTGATAATTTGTGGCTAGGTGATTTTTTATAGCCTTTTACCATTCCAAAATAAAAATGGGATGATGTGATGATGAATTTTTGGTAGGTCATCCCTGCATGCTTTGGAAAAATGAGGCAATATAGGTAGTAGTGGGTCAGTTGACCAAGGTTATACATTTCCGGTATATTTGAGATACAGTTGGCATCGTTAATATTAGAGAGCTGAATATTTAAGATATGTAAGGTTGTATGGGACTCATGAATGATTTTTTGTATCATGATCCATATTTTAACTCATGATTTTGGGAGTTATTATAGAAGGAACTTCGTATCCATGTTATTTTGACAACTAGATTCAACCAACGGATGGGTGGGTAGTCCAAGAATACTTTTTAGGTACTAAAAAACATGTTGATAGCATGTTTCTTAATCATTGGTGGATAATTGGAGAAACACTTTAGGATTATCGAGTTTTCATATAATAACATTTAATAAGATATAATTTAGATGGCACCGTATGAGTTGCTCTAGGAGAGGGCATGTATGTCACAAATATATATTATATAGAGTAGGGAGTTAGATTTGTTGGGTCCATGTACCACACATGAGACATCATAATAGGTTATATTAATCTTAATGTTGATGGAAATGACATAGAGTAGAAATAATTCATATACAGATTAGGCTCATAGACCACTTCAGTTTTTTGGGTGGTGATCATGTGTTTCTTTGTGTGTCATCAAGGTTTTGTCACAATTTGATTCTGAAACAGGGTAATTTTGTACCCAAGTATTTGTTGTCATTTGAGAATATGGATATGATCAGATTGGTGAAATAACTATTGGATCTTCCACACCAATATAATGGTATGAATGATCCTTTCATGTGTTATAGCTTTGGTAGTATCACTCTGAACTATCTAATATGATTGATGTTGATTATGATCAACTTGTGGTTGATGAATTCTCTGAGGAGAATCATGTTTATATTGTTGATCATGGAAAAAATTTATTATAGGAAATTATTGTTCCTCGAATTTTTGTTTTATGGAAGCATGGTAATTTTCATAAGTAACATGGGAGATGAAATCTGATATAAAGGCCCATTGGCCTAATATAATTTATTTGGAAGCTCGATGATTCTTGGGAAAATTGTCTTAAGGATGCGCAATTATTTTTTGGGATGGTTGTTAGATCTTGTACATTATTGTGGAATGTTCCTATTTAAATCATTGAGTATAATACTTCAATTTTTTTTAATGAAATTCTTACCGGGTGTATGGGGAGGCTCGAGTGTTTTTTCGAATATTCCAAACACAAAAGAAAAAGAAAAATGTCCATCAAAAACGTGTTTTACATTTGGTGCATGGTTTGGGGTAACCGTGCTCCCAAACCATAATAGATAAGGACAAAATAGATCATTGTTAGGTAAACTGTGCAAGGGGGGAGGCCAAACCATGCAGTCTTAGATAGAGTTATTTTGTTCTATTGGTGCATAGTTGGTTAAATAGCATGATCTTTCATGTCACCAGATGACTTAAACACTTATTGGATAGCGGTTAACACATGGTTTTGGAAACCATGCATTTAAATCGTGTTCCCCATTAATATTGATAAATTAAAGGATTATAAAATATTATAAAATATTATATATATATTTTATAATCCAATATAATATATAATATTATTTTTTAAATAATATAAAAAAGGGTAGTATTCATAAAAAATCAGGAAATTTACTATTCATTGATAAATGAAACATTTAAAAAAAACCAAAAAAATTAACTTCAGATAATTTGATGATTTAATAAATCATGTTCAATTTAGAAAATAAATTTTCAATTAAATCTTAAAATTAATATTTTCATAAGTTTATATGAATCGATGAAACCGTTTTCTTTGGAAAAAAATTCCTTATAAAACATATCCTTAACTTATAAATGATGCATATTTTTATTTCCAATCAATAGATTAAAAATTAACATGTGTATACCATAATATTTTCATAATTTAGTTATTAGTATTTATATGTTTCAATTTAAAAGATAAGTTATCATTTCCATGTTTTAATAATAATATATATTATGATATTTCATTTAATAGTGGTATTATGTTCATTTCAAACTATTAAAGAGATTCTCCATGTGTTATAGAATCAGGGTGTCGCATGTCATACACTCTATTGAACATGATGTTCGTATTTTAAAATCATTTGAATCACATGATATCATTATTGAAGAACAAAACATATATATTTTCGATCGAAGATAGAATGTGATGAAAAAATACCACTCACAAGGTTGTAGTTTTTTGTTAAACCATATATATAAGGAAGCTATGTGGGAACTCGATGATGTGATGAATTATAAGTATCATCATTTATTTGTATCGTATTTATAAAAATATGATATTTTTAGTTATTATAAGAGTGTTTGAATATCACACAATAATAATTTATGACATATATCACATTTAATAATTTTAATTTTTTAGATATCTTGTTTTACATGCAATATAGAGTTTAAAAAAACCATTATATATTATTAAATTTATATTATTTAATTTGATAGATACCGTCTAGAAACATTATTATAGAGTGTGTGTAACAATATAAAACTTATGAAAAATTTCAAATTACACATGTATAAAATGAATCTATTAATTATCAAATTGTTATTAACGAAAATAGAAACATTTTATGAAAAATATAGATGTTTTTATAAAAATTAGTTTTCTTCATGAAAAGTGTGTTTCTCATAATATTTTAATGTAATATAAAATAATTATTTTTTTAATGAAATTGAATGATTATATATTCATTTATATTTTTTTATTTTCTTCTCATCGTTTTTACTAGTCATAGAATAAGAATAAATATAGTTTTGTTCTCCAAAATGAATTTTTCAAGAAATGTTTCTTATTATCATTTGATTTCATTATTTAAATTTATTTTTTAAAAATTATAGAAATTGAATTTTGTAAAATGAATTACATTTTTTAATCATAAAAATTAATTCAATTTACTAATGTCAACTGAATTATTTGGTCATTTTTAATAGTAAAAATGGTAATCTTTTGTTAGCATGTTTAGGGTTATGAATGGTTTACTGGGGTGTTGATATAAGTGCTATTGTCTATAATATCATAAGATACATAATTTAATATTATTTTAAGATGCTATTTCTAAATCATCATTGTTATCTCTTATTATTTGTAATTTTGAATCCACATACATGTGTAAGACATTATTATATTTTATTTTTTAAAATAATTAAATGTGTGTCCTCTATCTCTCTATTTAAAGGACACAACATATCATCTCTTCCTCCCCATAAAGAATCATATGTATTAAAAATTACCTACAATAAATCCTTCAAAACATCCATATCCACATTCTAGAGGTCTTGGATTGACCACAATACGAGCATTTCAATGTCGAAGGTATCATATAAAGGAGGTTTTTCACTGAAGCTGTAAACCTCTTAATGGAGTAATATAAATTTTATTTCTTCTTACACCTACTGTATTTATATGTAACACATTCAATATTAATTAATTAAGTATATTAAATATACGTATTTTTTATTATGAAGATTTATCAACCATTTTCTTCTTCAATTCTATCAAACGGAATATGAATGTATCGACTATGAATACATGCAGACTACCACCACTAACTGGATATTTGAATTAATTTCCATTAGAACCTCACATGAATATTTATTATCATGAATTAAAAAATTTATATTACCATTAGGAAATGTTTAATATTTTTTAATTATAATATATTATTTACATTATTCAATTTCTGTTCATTGGAAAATGATATCATCGCTCTTGCTTACGTGTGGACTACCACCTACAGGCTTCAATGTGAACCCTTATTCAAAAACAATTTATTTGAATAAATACTAATTTAGAAAAATTTTAATAAATAAAAAAATTATTAAATGTTTATATACCAGAACCATCATATAGAAACATGCATAAAAAACATAAAGGTTTTCATCTAAATGATCAATTTAATGAATTAATTTTAAATGAAAGTATAATTTGATAATATATTTGAATAATAAATACAATGTTATGTATCAATATAGTTATATAATGTTTTTATAAATAATAAATATTTATCATACCTGACATATTTTTTTGTACAATGAAATATTGGACTTGAGTTTGGGTTTTAGGTTACAATCTATTTTCTTATCAAGATTTTATATAATATATTTACCAATAGGAATGTAATTAATTTCATTAAAAATAAACCCATTATTATTTATTCAATTGTTTGTATTTATTTAATTTTTATGTATTAATGCCTTTTTAATTTGTCTGTTACTTATAATTATTGAGTAAATGTGTTTAAGGAAAAATATAACTAATTTCCTATTTTTCAATAAAACTTTTATTAAAGGTCAATAATCTCAAAAATTATCTTAAAGAATATATCTATACTTTGATTTGTTTTAAAAATATAATTTTCATGATCATTTAATTTAATTATTATTTTTTAAAATGAATGTTTTTTCCTGAAATGTTTTTATCTAAACAAGTTATTTTTTAGTTTTTATAATGATGTGAAAGAAATATTTTATTTTAGCATATTTGACATGAATAGATTTTCATACCATCATTAAAATTATTTTCATTTAATATTAATTATAATGATTCAATATTTATTTCAAATGAAAAATATTTACTCAATATTTTAGAAATTATCAATTAATGTGTTTTCAAATGAAAAGTTAATTTTATCTTGTTTTGAAAGGATGTGTTAAAGATATTTTAATGGTATTTTTCATATATTTCATCATAAATTAAGAATTTTTTTAGTAAATATGGATATAATCGTATATTATAATACAGTATATATTTTTCTCATTGTATTGGAATGATTATAATTTATAAATTTTTCTATTAAACTCATTCAATTCCAAAAGTTTAAATATGTTAGGAAAAAACATTTATAAAAGACATTTTTTTATATTGTTTATTATATGATGGAATGGGAAAATATTTATAAAACAAGTTTCTTTATTATATTTTGTGATTTTATGTTATGATTAATGTTTTATGACATTTTGGAACAAATATGAATTTCTGTCATTATTTTATGTGTTTTCCTGAAAATATATATCCCATTAATGAATTGAGTAACAATTATATATCTGAAAATATTGTCAGAGGAAACATATTTAACGAACTACTAAGAGGTGGAAGAGGTAATTGTATTGAATTTACTTCTATAAGAATATTTCAAATTATTTGATAGGTATTTCTATTATGAGACATTTTACAAAATGGCATTCTTTGGAGTGAACCTTGACTAAGGAAGTTATTTTATTACGTTATGTATATACTACAAAATAAAATCTTCTGGTTATGATACTTCCTCTTGGGAAATGGTTGTTTATTTATTATTCTTAAAACTAATGAATTATTCATTTTTTATGATAAATCCGTATTCCAAGAATTCTGATTAAGGACCATTGACTATTTAGGTATGATTTTTGTAATCTATAATCAGGTAATCATAAGAATATGATTTTCTTAAGACTATTTATTATCATTTGATGATATAAATTATGCATTCTATTAATGAAATGATATTTTCACCAATTATTATGTTTCCTCCCCCTATGTTATGATAATGG
The DNA here is from genome assembly GCA_963277665.1 of Viscum album. Classification (NCBI taxonomy): domain Eukaryota; kingdom Viridiplantae; phylum Streptophyta; class Magnoliopsida; order Santalales; family Viscaceae; genus Viscum; species Viscum album. The sequence goes on from OY728119.1 coordinate 1,294,370,694, forward strand.
TTTTACATTCTATTTGTCTTAGAAGTTATCTATGTGTGAATAACTCTATGGGATATTTTAAAGATTATTTACAAAATGATATGATTATGAATCTATTATCCAAATACACTAAACCATTATAGTCCTTAAAAATTTATATCTATTAAATTTATTAAATATTCCTCTAAATTATTCAATATTAGTTTATTACATTCTAGGTCCACATATCATATACATGTCTATGTGAGGTGAAAAGGAAAAATGAATCACATCTATTCATGGAGGTGGTAGTCCACATGTACAAATGAGTGACATTTCATTTTCAAATTGATGGGATAGAAACAATGTAGGTACTATCATATCATTAAATAATAATAATAATTTCATAAATATCGTATATATCCATTATATCCATCATTATAGGCATTAATGAGTGGTGGTGACGAAAAACTAAATACAACAAATTTTGGTGGCAGTATTATCAACATAAACATGTAAAACATTTACATTTTAATTTAGATTTTATTGAGACATAAATTGATTCTAAAATTAACTTAAAAAATTAATTTATAAAAAATATACTAAATTTTTCATATTTATAAAATATTATAAGGATGGAGAAGAACAAATTAACTTCAAAGAATAATCTTAAGAATAATACGTCCTTCTTATATATCATCATTTATCTTACACCTTAAATATTTTAGTATTAGAATTTTCTAGTATGAGGACATCATGGACATTAATGGTGAATTGGGGAAGTAATTTTTTGAAATTTAATTTGGAAAAACTATCTCATAAGTTACATTTGAATTGTTAGATTATATCCCCCTTTTCTATGAGAAACCAATGTCGTTTTAAAAAAATATTAATGCTTAATAGATCTTCAATGTAATTTTAAAAAAATAAAGTGGCCCAAAAATGGACGAAAAATTAAATTTTAAATAATATATTATTCTATGTGTCCTATTATAATATTTTTTAAATTTTTCAAATAAATTTATAAAATATTATTTAACATTTAATAAAGTTAAATTAATGTTTTGAATTATTCCAATAATTGGATTTCAACCACATGAAGATAACAAAGGGATTCAAATATAAATACATTGAACATCCATAATTTTTTATAATTATTCTTTATTTTTATTTAACAACTCCATTCAAATATATTTTTTTGAACATCTTTAATATAATTTATTTTTTCTAATGGTCATACATGCGATGTGTCGATGATACATAAGAGTTAAAGATAAATATACCATCATAAATACTAAAAATGAATTTATATAGGAAATTAATTAATTCTGTATAAAAATAACATATTATATATTCTTTTTATACCAATGTAGTCAAATTAGAGATATTAAAATAAAGAGAGTGTAATTTTGTAATTAATCATTATTAAAAATATTATAAATATAATTATAAAAGAAAGATTGAACCATATTTCCATATTATCAAAATGGAATCATTATAAATGAGATAAAATCATCTAATGTAATTTCTTAATGTGTTAAAAAAATTTGGAGACATTATCCTATTGTTGTAAACCCATATTATCATTTACTATGGAGATAAACGTTTTTCATGGTTATAAATAATTATGAAAAATAATAAAATACATATTATTGCATAATTTCATTACAATTATTAAAATACGGAGTCACTTTTCAATGATTTAATTTTTATTAGTAGTAATACTAAATTTGAATATATTTCCATAAATGCAGTAAATCAATTTTTGTAAAATTTTATTCTCTATGAATAAAATTCATTTTATGCCAAAATTATATATAATGTAGATTCCCATGGAAGTAATTATATTTTGTTAAATACATGGGGACTTATATGATAATTAAACCTATGTCAAACAAAATTTAAATTTTTGAAAACATTATTTGAGATTACTTTTTCAAAAATAGTTTTTATTTGAATAAAAACATTTAATATATTTTTAAAATGTCAAACATAGATTAATAAGTTCAATATAATATTTGTAAATTAATTATATAATTATATAAAGATATATTCTGTCGAGAAAAATGGATTCATGATTGTGATTCCAATTCTAAATATTATATTATGGGGTATTGAATCGATATTCGCATAAATTTATTGGTATTAGAAATATGAAATTTCAATCCCATGGATAAAACATATTCCAATTCAAAACATACTGTCGGGATATATAATTTCAAACCTTAATATATTTTCTCATTATCATGATCAACACTTAGATAAAATAGTTTTAATTATGTTTATCATTACAAATAATCTTACACTCAAAAAACAGTATAAATATTTATGTCGCTTATAAATTAAAACTATAATCCTATATTTTCATTCACTGTTATAACGAATAATATTAAAAATAAATTGTATTTCGAGTTAATTTAAGACATGTACTTAAAAAATATAATAACACGCATTGAAATTAAATTTTATGTTAACATCAATATGGATCGTAGTTCTCTAATAATAATAGAAATAAACAATCATGAATGTTTATTGAAACCAAATAAGAAATTCACAAGATATATTTTTTTATCAAAATTACTACACACAAGACTTTCAAGGATATTCTATACCATTTCTATAGTTATATATTGGGTAATTAACATAATAAAGAAGAAGAGTATGTATTATATTACTCATCTATAGAGTCGTGAATAATTTTTCAATAGATATAAAAAATTGTAATAATTTAGAAATCATAATTAATGAAAATTATAGATTGATAGAAGATTTAAAGAGAATATTAATGCCACTAAAAAATATATCAATTTATGTTGTTTAACAAAATATTCCTCCCAATCTAATTATTCAAATATATTATGAGTGATTTTCTATTCATCATTTCATTTTATTTTTTTTGAATTTTTCATAGAGAACATTTTCAAGGCTATTGGAAAAAAATTAATCTATATAAATTAAAAAAAGTTATATACTCTTGACCATTAAGGGCTTCAACTAATTTTAATGCTTATACTAAAACATTACATTTATTAATAATAATTCTAGGAATGAAAATAATTAACAACTCTAATAGGTATTATTAATTTAAAAACAATTTTTTATAAATTTTTCACTATAGAAATGGTAGGTCTTACAATAGAAAACACATATGCACATCACATGTGTTAGTCTTTTTGGTATTTTGATACCATGTTTATGTTTTATCTTCACATTGAGAGTATTTTAAATTCAGTCACATTATGTGATCACGTTATTGGTTTTTCACACTATATGGTCACTCTATATATATATATATATATATATATGTATATCTTACTTCATTCATCTGGTAGCTTGATCTCTATATGTGGTCTATCAGCTATAATGTGCCGTCATTTGAGTTGTTCATGTGGTCACTCAATTTTACCTTTCAGTAGATTTTTTATTTTGAGAAATTATCTCCAAATTAAATATAATATACATGAAATCAAATCATGTTTTCATAAATTCACATAAAAAATTATTAAGAATTTTTTCGCTCAAACCCGATCACTTCTGACATTAGAAAGTCTAAAATATTGTTATAGCTTTATATAATAATCCAAATCTTATATATATATATATATACATACATACATATATATATATATATATATATCCAATTTTAATATATTTCTTAGAAAAATTTCTTACTTTAATATAACATGGAATTCATTATTAATAGAAAAAATATGATTTTGTAGAATTAAATAAATGAATTACTGAACTAACCCAAAAATTTCATCTTTAATGAAGACCCCAAGTCACATCATTATAAAATATAGGGTTAATTAAATTTTCAAGGTAGAGAATAAATGATTGCATAAATTTTTATATTTAAACATGATTGAAATAGTCAATAGTTTAATATATTATATTTTATAATAATTTCACCACTTTTATGATTGTCAAAAAGTTAAAAAAAAATAATATCTTAAAAATAATATAAATAAAGAAATTAAATTAATAAGAAAGGAATAAAAACAATATATCATTAAGATAAATCGTTCAATAATACAATAAAATAAAAATATATATAATTATTTTATGGGTATCTAATTAGTATAAATATAATAAATCTCTATTATAAAATAAATATTAATAAAATAAATATTTTTCTTCTGATATGGATGATTTCTAGCAATAGTTTCACTATGATGCTGAGGCAATGAAGGTATGGGAATGATAATTCTTCTAGAAAAAGGTCTGTAATAATGATGAACTTATATTCAAGTAAATCAAAATGGATTCATGGAAAGTGGTTTAGTAGACAATGAAGATGAAGAGGTTTGATCACTTGAATTTTATGGCAAGGAAAAAGGGGGAAATATGGAAGTCTGAGAAAAATACAGATAATGCTTGAAAGTGTGTGTACATTAATTTGAGTCCAATTATCATTACCCCGTTTTATTAAATGAGATCCTCATATTTTAAAATGGATTCCAAATGTTGTACCAACCCAATTTTTTTAAAAACTACTGAATGAAAAGCTTCATTAATTAGAGGCATACAAATTTTTTTCATTTGGGAACCAAAAATGTTCTTCCAGTAATATTTTTAGGATACATGATTAATAATTATCATTGAGAGTTTTTATTATTTCCTTGTCTCTTTCAGCCTCTCTGGAATCAAATATAATGAACATGATGGTCTTACCTAAATGATTTTTAAAACCAAAAGAACCATATCCATTGATTAGTCAATATATCAAAAAAATTCCTAATTTTATCTCTTACTATCTATCTAATAAAATATTCAACAAAATAAGTAGCAACATATGTAGATGGAAGTATAAAACTATACGAGAAAGCATGTACTATAGGATTTTTGTTAATTTAGTCAATCATACTCGACGTAATATTTATGTAATCTTCTTGGGATCCTACATAAACTATAAATAAATAAATCCCATTATTTATATATTAAATCCATAAAAATAACATATGATGGATTTGATAAACAAAAAATAAATATATCATCGATATTTCATTTTTTGGAAGGATTATCTCCCACTCTATAATCCTAGAAGTAGATTATTTGGGAACATAAATTTTATAAACATTAAATTAACTCATGTTATCTTTAGTAATTGTGGAATAAGTAAGGTTTTTTATATGGGATTTATCTAACTAGATGGGTATGGTATACCATCTTATTTGACATCATATATCAAAGGACTTGAACTCTCTTATCATAGAAATAGAAAATAGGATAAGTATAATATTTCCCAATGTAATTCTACTCAAAATATCCAACTATTTATGATTCCTCTACTAAACTATTTTCGCCAAACTTATTATAATTTATAAGTATATCTCTAAAAATTTCATCAAATAGGCCTTCCACTTGGGAAAAACCATTTTTAATCAAAAATGAAGAATTTATTTTGGGTAAGGAAAATTGTAAACTATGAGTATGAATTTAATATTTTTTACAAGACTCTCATAAAATAGCTTGAAAAACTAATTTCAGAAACTTTATATAAAATATAAAAATAAAAAATATTTATGCCTCATATTGTTGAATTCCACATTCCAAGGATAAGACCAGTTCTAAATGAATGTGACCAATATCCCATACTCACCACTCATATCCATAAACAATAGGTCTTCAAGAGTTTCTATATCTAGTTAGCTCTTATATATATTTTTTATACTCAATGGCCACATTTAACATGGGATAATAACTCATTATATAATCAAAAACATTAGTATGAGGAATTTTAAGCACTTATCCTATTATATATATGAAAATATTATTTATTCTCCATCAGTAAGGACTATAATAATGTGAATTTTCATAATATATTTTAATTCAAAATTCACATAAAATTATTTCACTAAAATTTAATAAAAATACATTATATTTTCTCTATACTATTTTTTCTATCTTTAAAAATATATACCAGTATATAAAAATAATTTATTGAGTTAAAAAATTCATATCAATATTCATTTTTAGGTTTGGTCAACAAATTTAAAATATTAATGTTCTATGGCTCACTATATAGACATGAGATCACATTATCTTTATTCAAATAAGGATAATCATCAAAGGAATAAAATTATATCTGATTCTTTGACCGTACTATATTCATTGATATTCTATGTCATCAAATGTTTTTATAGAAACATTGTTTGGATTTTGGAAAGAGAGTGGGTTCCCATTTGTAATTTGATTTAGAGGTATTTTAATTCATTTAGTTCATGTGAAATTGTATAAAATTGGAATATAAATAAAATATATGAAAAAAAATATAGTATAATAAATTTTTTATTGTAACATGTATAACCATAATCATTACATTTATTTAGACCATAGCAGTAGCTTGATCTATAATATGAACAGGTTCTATAGCAGTATAAGGTCCTACGAGAGCTTGAACTACCGTATAAACCAACCATCCTTACATCAATGAATATTATAATAGAATGAAAAATTATGATCACCTTTGTAATTTATAACTATTCCTTCATTATTTCTTGAATTAAATTCAATCACATCTAAATTCTAATTAAATCTCAAATATATGACTATAATTTTTTTAGACATCATCATGAACACAATGTAATAATACAACATAATGAATAAAACTATAGGGTATTTAATTTATAAAGTATTAACTTTAATTAATCATTACTATTTATATATGATATTATTTTATATCTATATACATAGAATATTTTTAAAGATTTTTGGAAGATGATTTTCAGTTCTATTGAACTGAAGAGGTATATCACATTTAATGAAACAATCTCTCAAAAATCGATTTCATATATCAATATATATAGTCTTATAATATGATGAAATATTATTGTAAATTTTAATTGAATTTGGGTAATCATAGTTTTTAATAACATGTCAAAATTTGTAACCATATTCTAGTAATGTTTTTATATTCAATTTTTTCATAACAACTAGATAAAGTTGGGTGCCCAACATATTTTGTGAGATGTGAAACAATGTTTTTACCACACAAAGTCACTCTTAGACTTACCTAAAAAGTGAAATATACTAGATTTTATTTTTCATTATAACTTACATCCCCATTAATAGACATTATAATTACTATAGAATTAAAATTCATGTCCTTATTAGTAATGTAGTTTAAAATTTGTTTCACTTTTTATATATTTAAATATTAATTTTACTAATGTTAATGTGAGACTATTGAGTTTTTTTAAATTTCAACACATGTAAAGAAAAAAAGTAATATCAGCCTGAATATCATTTATATATATTATACATATGATCATATCTCTATAAAAAGTATTATAAACTTGTTTCATAGTTTTATCCAAAATTATAAGACATCATGTACTCATTTGAGTAAAAATTACATTTAGTCTATAAAAAAATATTTTAAAATATATATTTTATGTTAATTTATATTTAATAAAATTTCGTATATGTTTTTAAAATTTTAAATTCAATGAATTGCATTTAAATCACCCACTAAACACATTTCAAATTCAGTTTTCATCAGTTCCAAACATTAATTACATAAATAAATTTTGGATAATATAAAAATAATATCATCAACATGTATTTGACAAATCAAAACTTATTTTAATGTTATTTTAATAAATATTGTAGAATCAACTATTATTTTTTGAAACCCAATTCTAAATCAATAAATAGACAAGACAATCCTACCAATATATAGAAGAATGTTTTAAAAGATAAAGATATTTTTAGAGTTTGAAAAAATGATTTTATATGTGTTGGTTAGAAAAAAACAAGGCATTGTTCTATATAAACATCCCCAATAAAAAAACCATTCAGTAATTCACATTCAAAATCCATCTTATAGTGTTCAAAAATAATATGTGAAACATAAGATACCAATATTCTGATGGATTCATGTATAGATAATAATTCAATGATCCATTTATAATAAATATCTCTCTCTTAACTTCAACATTGTTCATCCAACATATCCTTAATTATAAGTATGATGAAAATTTTATCAATTATTTCTAAATACCCATTTATTACAAATTTTATGGTAGTCTATAGTTCTTTCCACTAGTTCTCATTAATTATTTATTGAAAATTGGCCTATTTATTATATCATTTACATTAACTTGTGTACATCATTAATTTATTTGATGATGTTCTTAGTTTTTTTCAATGATGAGAAGGGATGATGTTTGTGATGGTTTCTATGAGAAACTCATGTTTCAGTTACATTATCTAGATTACTGACTATTAAATTTATAAGGTGATATTTATGGGTTCAAATGGATCTATGAATCAAAATACATGGTTCTAACAAGTCATATTCATGGTTATGTTGGCCTAGTTTTGTTCTATTAAGTAATTTATCATGTAAATTATCATCAAGATAAGAATTTTGAGAAGTATTATTAATATTTAAACGAGACATTTCATATTTATGATATTATTATTAAACATTAATATCATGTTGATATTCCTAATGAAAAGTGAATTGAATAGATTCTTAAATAACTATAGATTTCTTATTAAAGATTATAGATGCCATACTAATGATAGAATAACCTATGAATGTTCTTTAATAGATCTGTATTAAATTATTTTAATGATTCTATTTTTTACTAAAAATAAAGACATTACATCCAAAAACTCTAATGTAATTAACTAATGTATTTATAAACATCAATAATATAAAATTATTATTATTTAAAATAGATATTATCAAAAACTTTTTACTCACATAATAATTTCTCTGCATTTGTTCTTTCCAAATTATCCTTTATGTTTATATATTTAATAATCATAGTAATATAAATTTATTTAAGGGTCATATTTATTCATTCTACAATCATATTTTGTTGAGGTGTTTAATGTGTAGATAAATTAGGATTATAAATATGTTTCAAATTTAAAATATTATTTCATAAAATATAAATTCAAAGACATGATCTATCCTCATTTTTTATATGATCTCTATAAATAATTTCTACATATTTTTTATAATTTCTAAAACACGAGGGAGATTTACCTTTATCAGATATGAAAATACCCATTTTTATATAGAATAATAAATAATAATCACATAATCCAATTTTTTCTAATTATAATAGAAAATATAACATGTCTCAATAAATCAATGTGACCAATATTAGTGTATGATAGATATACACTACATTCCTTTGTTAGATTTTTTTTTATTTCTTCCCCCAATGATTTGGATTACACACATTGTAGATTTGGAGATATAATTTGGGTAGATTATTGAATATAAATTAATTATTTTTATCTCATGTGAGTGTATATTGAAGTGATGTAATCTCATATAATACGACAAAAATTATCTATTGAAGGAAACTAATCTGGATTCATTTTAAAAAATTAAAGGATCTAAATTAATATCATAACATTATCATTCACTGAAGTAGTAAACAATAAAGCATTCATGACATAAAAAAATTAAATAATATCTTTTCAAATTCACATTATAACCATTATAATAAAATTTTTATATAATTGGAGGTTTATATTATAAATCATTAACAAAGGACACATCATAAATTAGAAAAAAACTTGGATAAGTAATGTATCCGAGGAAAATCAATGTTAAATTAACATTCTTATTTGAAATTACAATAACTATAGTATTGAATCTTGAGACCTCTCTAATGACATTTTTTGAATATCCTTTATCCACATTACATATACATTTGTTTATTTCCCTAATCCTTTATGAAATTAAAAATCAAACTAAAAATTATTTTCTTACTCATACATTATTGATCCTACAAAAGTTCATAAATAATTATTTTAGAGTATAAATTTATAACATATGTTTTTAAAATAAAAAATAATATTTTTATATGTAAATGTATTATTAGGTCATAAATTGTTATGATTTATTTCATCCTTAGAAGTTCATTTTCTTTGTACATTATGGTCTTATTATTTAATATTATAACAAAGTAATATAATTATACTTCCTTTAATTCTCATATTAGTTTCAAATAACTATATTTAGTTATGGTATTTTTTTGACATCCTAAAATCATATTGAGAGTATTATTTCTATTTGTAAACTATTCCCAATTGTTCTCATGTTGTTCATTATAAAATATCAAATCATTATTATCTGTTAATAAGTTGGTATTTTTATCATCTCAATGGTAAGATCAATTTTATCATCGGTTGACAAGGAATGAAAATTTATCAAATTTATTCATTTTTAAATAAGACTACTGGTTCTATCTTAATGAATTGTTAAATGTTCACAAATTTCATCATTGGACAATTCAGTTTCATCAAAAACATTATGATTAAAACAACTAGAACTAATAGTTAGTAGCACATATGTAGTATCCATAAAGCAAAAATTATAATTTTCACTCACATTCTCTCTTCTAGATTCTAATTCACCTGAGCTATCCTATGACGTAATCCGTGTATATTAGTTTATTTCTATGTTTTCCTTTCATTATAAGTATACTTATTTTACTATTATAACTTCGATAAATCACCTTTTATTTTTCATATATTATAATAATTATAGAATTTAATGTTCTATTGGGAGTTAGTATATCAAAATCATTTATTATATTATCCTCGCTTATCATACATTCATTTGTAATTAAAATTTATAAGAGTATTGTTGGTTTTTGTAAAACAATTTGTATCATCTGGATAAACTCTTTATCTTCCCATCACTCTCATAATCAAATTTATTCCCTCTAAAGTTATCATCCTTTGCAACTTTATTTTTATTTTGGCTCAAATTTCATAACTATTAGGATTTTTCGTTTTATTAAATCATATTCTTTGTCATTATTTAATTTTTTAATGTGATTATTTTACTGTTAATTAACATAACTTTTGACATACAAATTTCACAAGATTATGTAATTTAAAAAATTTGTAATTATCTATATGTTATCTAATAAACTTAGTGATTATATAACAATAATCATTTCTTATATCAATTGGCTAAGAGACACCAAAATATTGATGATTTAATTGAATATTTAATACATTTTAAAATTGATTTGCTATGATTCATCTAAAATGATCCAAACTTCCTTGTTAATATATTGAATCTCATTCCATTAATAATAGATTTTCATTCTTGTGAATATTATGAAATATCACATATTATATAAGTAATATAAAATAAAACTATTTTATTGGATTCATAATCCATTTATGAATGAATAACTAATTTAAATATTTTCACTTACTGTTATATGAATCCATATTTGATTGTCTAATTTTTATAATATTTCTTTTGTTTTTCATTATTATCATCCATAGTACTACAAATATGAAATTATAGCATTTCAAGATAGAGACTCATTTTAGTTTTTCTTTTAGAATAATTAATTATATTGAATAATCGATGTCTATTGTTATTATATATTTCATTTCAAGAATCTATAATTATAGTGTACATATTTTTAAACTAAATATCATCTTCCCAGTATTTGATTAGGATCGATGAGAAATTGTAAAAAATAGATAATTAATTAAATTGATAGCAAATGTTGTTTCCATGGTAATGAATATGAGGGGGTAAATTTTTGGGAACTGACACTGAGTTCCAAATGACTATGAACATGAATCAATACTAACACGGTGTGAATGGTTATTCTGATCCCCACGACCTAGTAACATGCACCTTGGAAACCAGATTTAAAATTAGGGAGGATAGTTTCAAAAATAATCATTAAAAAAGAGAGTAATAATATATTAAATTCCAGTATACTAAATCAAGTATATAAAATGAAAGATAAATAAAGTATGAAAAAACATGTGTCTAAACAACCAGACATATTAATGGAGGAATAATGCAATGAAAACCCTGAACGGTATATTACATATAGTCAACTTCAAAACCCCACACCAAAATAATGAGAAAAACATCCACCAAACCATTTCAAATTTCCATTACATGCATGAGACCAAATAATATCTATATACACCTACTGATGTATGGAAGTTGTGACTAGAACAACCCTCATTAGGACCCCACTAGGAATTTCAAAAAAAAATATCTTAAATAAACCAATTTTTATAAAGTAAATTGATATATTGAATGAGCTAAAAAACACATATTTATATATAAAACCAAGAGAATCTCTATTTTCCGTGTTTTAGGGAAATTAATACAAGTCTGGTTTTCAAATAATTTCCACAAATAGTTCAAAAATAAAATTCAATGTTTGGAACAAGTAAAATATTTACATTGGATAACATTATTACATGTTAATAAGAATACTTATAAAATTCAAGTGGTCGGTTGTCCACCTTTGGTGTAAATTTCCATACCATATAGATTTATGTTTATGATTTCACTCTTAAGAGTGGCTCAATACCACAAATTAGGCCATTTGCTTCACACAGTACCCTAGACGAATATATCTATAGGCTAATATTTCATTATAAATGATGTATCCATAACTTATCACTAATCATATTCAGGTTTAAAATATAAAAATCAATCAAATTTATTTTTATCATTGAAAACATATAAATCAAGAGTTATACTAATTTTTTATTAAAAAAGTCAAAGAAATAAATTCATTTTCAAAATGATAATCTAAGCAATAAAATTTTAAAAAAACATTTTATACCACTAAAAATTTTTAGAGTCCAATTTTTATGATAACTAAAGAATGATTAATATGAAAATGTATTTTCGTGAAGCTATCAAATTTTAAACATATTTTATATCAAAACCCACATGAGATACATAAGAAAATATGTTTCAAAGACTCAGGGGATTGAGGGAGAACCCAAAAAATGAATTTCAAATAATGAATCACTATATAAAAATGTTAATTAAAGAAATAATCAAAATAAAACACCTACCATAAGAATTCTGGATCAATTTACCACAACGATTGAAAATCTATACAAAAATCCTCAATTTAGATCTTGGGCTTGAAGGGATTCATAATTTAATCATCTCTATTATGTCCAAGAGATGATCCTCAAAAACAGATGAAGAAAATAAGAGTTTTAGGGAATGAAAGTACTAGGAATAATCCCTTGGTACAAAAAATTCTTGATCGGATAACCAAGGAAAGGGGTGGGTTTTATGGTTACCAATATTTTAATGAATAATGTGAAACCATACACCACGATGCAAGAACTACTCAATAGTGAAAAAAATTATTAGAATAGAAGAAAACAATAATAGATGTTGAATGAATATGTGACATTATATTCTAGAAAAATGTGTTTCAAAAGTAAATATCACTTTCAAATATGATCTCCTATAAAGAATGTGAATTAAAGCCTTGTTGGAGATGAATTAATACATTATAAAATTCCATAAACATGGAATAATGCCACAATCCATCCCAATTTCCTATTATAGTTACCCAATTTTTATAACTCTTGTAGATCTGCATTCAATGAGTATACAATTTCCTACACTTCTTGCAACAACTATAGAAAATGAGGAAAAGTCACCAAATTGGACCACTATGTCATTGTTCCCCAACTATGCCATTGACACAACCACTATAGTTTAATATAACAACCAAACCATATAATTAAGTTCCACCAAAACAAAAATAATTTAACATAACTCATTCTCTTTTAGAACAAACTTTAAGACATTTAATATAATATAACGATGTTACAATAATCCACATCATACCAACACCTCAAGACACTCCTATGAAATATCCTAGAAAACAAAAACCTAAAAAATGTAGGTATAGGAAAAATAATAAATAAAACAATATGGATATATTACTAGATGGAAAAATATGGGGATGATAGAATAATCCCATCATACTAATTTTTCCCTTTCTAAATCAAAGTATAATAATCTTGGCTAAAAAAGGTTGAGGTTGTTATCCCCTAGTCGTAGACTCATTCGTTAATGTATAATTAAAGACAAACCTAAGATTCTAAACAATTAAAACCAATGGTATAAAAAATACACATAGACCATTAACTAGATAACCACAAAATGAAAATGGTTTCATGGCCCCAGAAAAATCTAGTAATATATCGAAGATTTCCCATTTAAGAAAAAAATATAGGGTGTTATGATACTTCTTGAGTTGTTTAAAATATAAGGAATTGTGAATAGATGAAAACAATAGTGGAAAATATATGTTATAATTGACCCATAAAAGATTTTTGAGAATCTAAAAGTAGTCTATATATTTTGGATATAGCTTACCATGATTTACAAGACATCAATTCCCAAACCATGTTATGACTTTGAAGAACATTTAGACACCAACTAAAAACTATAATGTATGATGAATACAATCTAAAAATTATTTGTTCCATATTTTAGGAATCACCAAACACTGATGAATTGAATTAATCATTATTTTGTGGTCTTGAACTGTGCTTGATCATATCAATGAAGATTCACTAATCATAGACCAATATATAGGTGAGTTATAGGATTGACTCTATGAAGCATTAAAAGCTTACATTTTAATGAGTGTTTGGTTAGTGTTATTATTAGAATATTCAATCAATACTATGTGGCTATACTAAATTACTTTAAATTATATTAAATAGACACTTAAAATTTCATCTAAAATATCATCATTCCTTTATGTCTAACCATCCTTATGAGGATGATATAATGTGACGAACGTGAAATGCATTCACATCTCCTCTAAACATCCCTGTGTAAACAATGAATTAAAGAGAGTTTTTATAACCAAGACAATTACCACTAGAGTCCCATGAAATCTAAGGGTTAATTTTATATAAAACAACCCCATGTAATTATCTTTATTAATGCCCTAAATTTTTAAGATTTTTTTTCCCTGGTTCAAATGATCGATCACCACCAATATGTTGATCTTACCATTACGGGTACAAGGAAATCCAACAATAAAATCCATTGGTATCTCATTATATTACCAAGTTTGAATGAGAAGATTCTATGGTATACATGAAGTATTTTGATGCTCAACATTAATATATGGGCACATATATCATCGAGATATAAAGTCAACTATTCCCCATTTCATACCATCCTATATAACTAATTATTTATTACATAAAATGGTTTTATGTTACATTACTCTATGAACCACAAAGAATGAGGATGATATAAAAAATATAATTATTCATACTAATTGAAAAAATATACCATTTTTTATGTAATGATTACCTTTTTTGAGATAGACCACTAAATGATTCTCTCCCAACGAAGTATGTAATATCAAAATGTTTAGATCTTATTATTTTGATTCTTGTCAAGGGGAAACATATCAAGGAGAGTGGATGTAAAATAAACACATGAAAGACTATTTATAGGACCTTAATCTCTAAATAACATTTGAATCGTAGTAAATAATCCCATCATGTCCCATTCATCCTTTGGATCCTTCACAAACTATGAAGTAAAATTTCTACTTAGAGAATCAGCCACCACATTACGCTTACCTTGAGTATAGGAAAGGTTTAATTAAAATAAATATTGGTATACTTACCATAATATATATAAAAGGATGAACAAAATTTAGAAAATATATAAAAAAACATTTATTTTCAATGTAAATGATAAAGTACTTCTTGGAGAGATAGTGACACCATCTTTAAAGGGAATGTACAATAACTAGAAGTCCAAAGCCATGATTAGGATAATTCTTCTCTTGATAACAAAAATAACATGAAACATATTCCACCACATAATATCCATGAATAATTATGAATACTAACCATTTCTATAAGTTTTACAATAATCCACATTGCCCAGTCTAGCCTATAGTACTGTTAAAATTAGTACAAATGTAAAACACCACATTAGTTCATAAAAATATATAGGATGTTCTGAATCCCAATATATCTTTACCCATATAATGGTTATATAAATACATTTTTATGAAAGTTAATATAAATTTTTTTGAACCATCCATAATATCACGTGAAACCCATGATGCATAAAATCAAAAAAAACTGGTTATTCCGAAGAAATGAAAGTCATCACCTTTTAGGTGAAACTCGAATTACTTATTTTGAGATCATGTTTCCCATGAACATAATATATTTAATATATATTTATTATTGAAAACATTTAACGTACTTGTGGCGATACATTAAGAAACCCAAGTCCTTCCTAATGTGAAACAAAAAATCATCATCACTCATTATGTGTATTAGAATGTCATCCATAGACATTACGTAAAAAGTGTCTATATACAAGTGAAAAATAGAGTTAATCAATTCTTTAAAGATAACATGTGTGTAATTTAAATTGAATGAAGTCTCAAGACTAAAAAATGGATATAAATTCTCTTGAAGTAAGTCTTTAGAATAAAAAATACATGATTTTAAAGAAGTAAAAAATCTGAATAATGATAAATATATTAAAACCACTTTTCAAATTTTAGTTGATTGAAAGAATAATAAATATGTGGTAAGGGATATTTTTTTGTCATCATTACATGATTGGGGATCATATAATAATTTTTTAAGTGGAGAGATCTATTATATTTATTGGTGATAGGAACAAGGGATGTCCTTAGAGACAGACTAATTCATATAATTCAATTGAATATCAAATCATAAAACTCATAATTAATATCCTTAATCTTATATGTATACATTTGATATAATAACATCGATATTAGTTTATTTCCCTACACTAGGAAAATTGAGAACTCCACATCTCTTTATAGAGGAAAATCCAAAAATCATCTGGATATACATCTATAAATTCATTTAATACTAAATGAATCTCACTGATAAAATATTTACAACTCAATTAAATAATATATAATGAAATTAATTTACGAAAATATGAAAGAGGATGTCCCACCCGGCAGGACCTCATTTCCCATTCTCCTTGAAATTCATGTGTTAAACAATAAAGATAACTAGAGGAAACCTTCTAGTGATTAAAATTGTCTTAATCCATATGAGTATTCGTCTAATTCATCTTGATAATAACACTAATGTGTTCCACATTTAGAACCATAAAATTTAAAAATGTCTCTATGCCACACATTATGAATGAGAAAAACATACATTGGAAACCATGCTCCATATTATTATCTATAGGCATAACCAATTCCATAATGAATTGGATGAGTTTCATTGGTTTTTTTAAAATATCCACCATATGTTTCAATTTTAAATAGTTAGAGGAGACTACATCAAACACCAAAGTCAACAAATTCAAATAAATATAAATTTTAACGCTCATAGTTGTCTTAAACACAATAAATTTCATTAGAAACTCATCCACTATGTGAAAATACATTGTTATAGAGACTTGTGGATTCAATAATAAAGTTAATTATATGTTTACTACACCTCATATCCTCCATGTTCCTATGATCGTATACCAGATTGAGGGGGAAAAAATCCCGGAAATAACTTCTACAAGTGCCCATGAAATTCATACGTGTTGAATGTTTTTACAGAATGGTAAAGAAATTTATGTGGACCATTTTGACACACTTATATGAATTAAAGAGACTAACCACTTCTATTTGTGTCGATCAATTATTCTATAAATCACTTATGTAACATCTCGGACCCAATTAACTACTGAGAAACTGAACCCTATTGGCAACATGGACCCAAGAACACCTCATTTCATATTAGAGGTTGACTATTAGTGGCAAGAACCTAGGGCGTGTCTATGGGAATAATTCACCCTCATGTAAAATATCATCATAGAAAAGTTATTGTATAAATAATTATGTTAATTATATATATAATTAACATGTAAGGGAGAGGAATCAAAAATAAGCATCCAAGTAGTATTAATAATGTAAAAATATAAAGGGTATTATTAAAAATGATGATATGATGTCTCTAGAAATAGAAAAATTAAGAATACATGGTAGTATAAATATATTGCAATACATGATCTATAAGAGAATCTAAAAGGGAAATAACTATCCAAGAAACCCAAGAACTGTCCCGATCATCTTCTATAAATCTCCCATCCTAATGAAATAAATTCATGAGTCCAAGGAGATATGATTCCCCTCATCATCAAAGAAATAAATATAGTCTACAAGTGTACTAAATGGAATCCCAGATAGGGTTTGATATATATTTCCCTTTCCCATTGTAGATAGGGTCTATATAAATCCATTTTCTGAGTATAAAACCTAATAATGTGCAGATATATCCACAGTAAATAAGTGTTAATGTAAACAACTCATACCAAATTCAACTTTAAAAAGTGATTTCTTTAAAATAATTATCATTTAATTAATTAAATTAGAGTTATAATTTAGGGATAATATCAATATTTTTATAGTACAATAAAGGATAATGATTGTAACAGAGGATCAGAGGTGTTACCAAGGAATCCTTAAGCATAGGGTTCATGCCAAATCATAGTGGTAACTTCTAAAAACTATATATAATGGTTCTGAGTGTAATCCAAGAATTATATCCAAGGAATTCCATTATAATAGAGTCTAATTGAGTTTATGAAGATCATCCATTGTAATCATTGTCAATGAATTACTAGCCACAATGGTGAAAATACATGGTGTTGTGTCCCAAAATACAACAAACTGTATCTAAAGAGTGTATTCAAGGAATTCTAATATCATGAATAATATGCCAAGTAATTCATTGGTACAATGTAAAGGAATATACATAATAATAAAATGACTTGATTATGTGGGGGGTATCTCCCACGGATATCATCTTAATTAATTGGAATGGATTACACCTAGTCCTCAAGGCATTCCCTTATAAATCCACAACTCACATAACTCTAAAAATTATAATAAATTTAAAAAGGGACTAAAATTAGTAATCAGCTTACTCCCATTTAATATATATATATACACCTTCATATGGAATTTGATACTCGTTCCAGTAACAATTTAATATGTTCAATTCAATACCATTAATAATAAGTGACAAGGTGAATTAAGGATGTGAAACCAAATATCAATTCAATTACATAATCAATTAATAAGCCCATTCCCTTTATTTTCATTATACATGACATGGTGAATTTGGGACACACAACCAATATCAATTCAATTTATAATATAACTATTCCATGTGATATAAATAAACATAATCATTCCATAACATCATTTTCACGATTTTTTAATTATGAAAGACCACTTACCTTCCCAAATTTCAAGTCAAACACACTAAAAAGATTCAATAGTTAAACCCAATAATGGTCATCAAGGGAATTAAAAAGAAGAAACCATACATGGGATGGGTAAAAATTATGTCTCGACATTAAATTTTTCAAGGTGATGTTATTAGATCCATAAAATACATTCTAGAACAATTTTATTAATGAATATGAATATAAGGATAAATTCCGAATGAATGTAGAGTTAATATAGTGATAATAGTTTATAAAATGGTGTGACATTGAGGAAAAAGATAAGGACTTTGTACTATATGAATATAGAGTATTCCCCATCCAGTATCAACACATAGTTTTATCTGGATCATTCTAAATCTGAAGAAAAAATGAATGTTCCAAAAGTAGAGAATAATACATTTCATGAACATTTCATCATTGACAGATAGAAAAATGGTTAAAGGATCTTCTGTAGTTTAGATATTACCTATAGTAATACAACAAGAGAATAAAATATTGAAGTAGGGATATGATGGATAAGATATTGATCAACCCTGGTGATCACTATAGAAGAAAAATTCAACTATTGAAAAGGGAGTCTGATATCTACTATAACATCCCAACCCTAGTTACCTAGAGTCGGTGCATTATTAGATAACACTGGAAAGATCACAAAAGATCATGTCTCTAAAGGCTGATTAGTTTTGTAGCCTTGGAATCACTAGATATATTCATAATGTTTTACATTACATCATTAAGTAAAAAAATACTACAACATCATGTATTCATATCCCCTCATACTATTCTTGTAGGTCATTCATAAATTACTTCTTCACATCCTGGGAAAAATTAAACATTGATATGGGTGATCTCAGATGCTCAATAAGGATAACAATATAGCGGAAATTTTCATAAATAATCATCAACAATTAAGGAAATGTATAACTAAAACAAAATCCTTTTAGACTTGAACTTCATCATAATATGGGAAAAATAAAGTTAAATAATTCCATTTACTTATTCACAAGTATATTTTACTAGTCGAATAATCGCATGCAATATCAAAAACCAATTTTATAATGATGGAATGCATAATGCCAGACTATCATAACCACATAGCCAAGGACCCGTGCCAAGACTACAAATAAGATTTTTTTCACGGCGTTCTACCAAGACACTAGTTTGTCTAATGAGACCTACCGATGCATCAAGGAACTATAGCAGGATCCACCCGTCACTTATTAAGTCTAATTCATTTCTCATATGAACAGTTTTAATCAAAACATAAATATTCGTATTAATTCTAGCATTCAGAATTTCAATAATTTCTCCATAAACCATGAATGGTATAAAAAATAACACATCCACAGTCAAACATATCCAAAAACCTTCAATACAATATGGAAGTTTTGTATCATAATGAATCAACTTCAAATAATCTTAAAATCCATCAAAGGATGTTGACATAGATGAAATCAATACTATTTGAGAGTAATATCTCTTTTTTTAATCATTTAAAAATAACATAATTAAAAAATAAAAAATTTACTTTGAAAATATTCTTATAAGCGTATATGGGAGGCTTCGACGTTTTTATTATGGCAGAAAATATCCAAACTCGTTGTATAAGTTACAAATACATTCTTACCTTAATTCTGTTGAAAAGGTTAAAAATGTCCTTGTTTGGAAAAATGACAGAAATATTCCTTTATAAAATTCTTATAAAATTCAACAAGGGTATACATTACTTCATCCCATAGTCATTAAAATAGTAATAATGATTTGAAATACATTTTTAATAATCATGTATGTGGATGATAAAGAGGTCACATTAGATAATTACGTATAAACAACCTCGGATAATGAAGAGATTGTGAAATAATTACTTACCGTGTACATTTACTTGGTTGAGGGTAGGTTAACCGACTGTATAATGGTGAAATAATTGTTAGTAAAATATAAAATAATAATAAACATTAATATGATATCATATATGATCTTTTAACATTGATTTGATAATAATATCATAGTTTAATCGTTGTTTCAGGTGTTAACTTACTCGTTTTATTTTATATGTTTTGTTATGTAAGTCATGTTTTTATGGATAGGTTGTATATTATTCTACTCCAGAATGATATAATGTTCTTAATCATTATTTTATATCATTAAATGATATTTAGTCTTGAATGGATATGATGGGGAATGAATCTCATCGCGGTCGTGGAGATGGTAGTCCGTACGAACGCACAAGCAACAATATCATTCTTTTGATATTAAAATAATATATAATTGGATGGTATATCATATATAAAGAATAATTATCATTTTATATTTATTATTTACATGAATTACACATCATTATCATACCCATACAAACAATAATTTATTTAATAACAATTACACCACGACGTGGATACAGTTAGTCGTACGTACACACGTATGTTGACATGTCATTCAAAGGATGGATAGAATACTTAACATGGTTGTACCTTATTTATAATAACATCACAGTATATATATGATACTAGAGTTATTATTTTAGAATGGGTATAACAATTAATGAAGAAGTTGAAGAAGAAAGGAACTTGAATGAGGGTGGTGAAAACATTACCTCTTAATGAGGTTCTTCCTTTTGATTTGACCAAAGGGACTCCATAGGATGGATTTATGATCAAACTACGACATCTAGGTCAATTTGAGGGATGCTTATAGAGTATTTGGGCAGGGGTTGGCCGAGAAAAAATGCTTTGAATGTGAGAATTAGTGAGAAGGGGGAGTGCCCTTTTATATGAGGGGTGAGGGGCACCATTGGAAAATCTATAAATATTATTTTATAATAAATTTATATTCGGTTTCTAATGGATCCAAAGTGGATTATTTAAAGTTTAAGGTTTTTATTGGTAGAAAACCACTCAACCAATAGGTTTTAGACAGGTTTGGGTCATTATATTAACCTTACCTTTTGGTTTTAACTCTTAGTTAATTAGTTTGACATTTACCATGTCACTTTGTATTTTTATATTATATACTTAATAAACATACTATATACATACAAGAGACCCCCCAGGTGGTCTATTAATGATACACCTATCATGATACATGTCATTTGGCCAAATCATAGATTTTTAAGAATAGAATATAAATTAATAATATAATATTTGTTTTAAATACACTTTTATGTCAATTTTGACACTATTGGGTATTTTGTTTTTGATAATTTCATATCATCATTATTACATTGAAAAAAAATTATATAAAAAATACTAATTTTTCATATTAATCTTGAAAATTAGTGGAATTTATAAAAAGTCGCAAATTACAATTATTATGATATTTATAATATCAATTATGTTAATATTTCTTTAATTAGGTAATTACTGAATCACCATTGTGTCATATATAAATTAAATTATATAATGTCTAAAAATTATAAATAAAATACCATTATGTATCAAATCTTTTTATATTTCTAATTAATATTTACAATTGAATTAATCTTTTGTATAACCCTATATTAAAAATGATTTATTTATTAAACATTGATTATAACTCTTTTAACTCTTCTTTGAATTAAATAATAATTAATGTCCTAATCTAATCCAAGTTGAACTAAATGATAAGATTTTATTCCTAAGGTTGTTTTTTGTTCATATAAACTTGTCCAATAGAATTAAGATATGTGTTAGGGTAATATTAATATCATTTTTACCCTTAATTTCCCTATTTACATTTAACCGTGCTAAATAAAAGTAAGAAGTTACTATTCGCCAAAAATTATTTTCATCTAATTGAACCACATTTTACTCATTGATATTAATCGTGTCTCTAATATTTTCAAAATTCCACTCACAAAAGAGGTAAAATTATGTTTTATGTGAATTTCTAAATTCTTTTATGAGGTTGGTAAAAGACGGTGAAAAGTTCTGTAAAATTTGTATATATCTAAAATTATTCTAGACTAACTCCCATGAATTACATTGAACTTATATAGGTATTATATATCTATTTTTACCTTCATTAAATTTAAATAAAAAAAATTATTTAAATAAAAATATAGTTTCAAACAATAAACCAGTTTTTTTCAGTATTCATCAAAAATTGAATGTTTTTAGAAAAATATTAAAATTTCACCCAAATTTAATTTCGATTTTCCGAATCCAAAAACGAATTCCATTTTGAAAGATAAAATGTATTGAATTTAAAAAGGTGGTTATTACTATTCTTAATGTCTAGTTTGATTGGTTGTGGTATGTGTGTTATAACTAGAAGTTGCGTAAAACACACACTACTGGATTATTCAAATTTAAGCCTACTGTGGAATTTCGGGGTGTTACATTCGACCATCCTTCAATTAATTTCTTCCTCAAAATTTCTAGAAAAATACCAAATGAAAAGACTCGGGTGGTTCTTCATCATATGTTCCCCTGGTTCACACGTTGCCTCTTCCATAATGTGGTTTCTCCACAAAACTTTTACTAGATGATTCATCCGGTTTCTCAATACTAGTTCTCTTGTATCATGAATCGAGATGGGATCTTCGCAATAACACAGATTGGGTTCCAGTTATAATTCTTCATAGTTGAGTACATGCATTGGGTCAGGCATTTATTTCCTCAATAGTGATACGTGGAACACATCGGGAACTTTGAGAGACTTGGCGACATTACCAAACGGTAAGCTACAACACCAATTCGCTCTAGAATTTTGAAAGATCCGATGCACCTGGGACTCAATTCACCTTTCATACCAAAATGTATAAATCCCTTCCATAAGGATTCCTTCAATAAAACATGATCTCATACCTATAATTAAAAATATGTCCTTATGTTTTTAGCATAGCTCTTCTGTCTACTTTGAGCTTCATTGATGTGGTTTTGGATTACCTTCACCGTCTCCATCGTTTCCTCCACTAGTTATGGGACTATAAGTATTCTTTCACCAACGTCATCCCAACAGGTTGGTGTGCAACATCTATTTCCGTATAAAGCTTTATATGGTTTCATTTGAATACTCGAATGGAAGCTATTGTTATAGAAAAATTCTACCTGAGGTAAATATTGATCCCACATACCCTGAAAGTCGAGTGAGCAGGATCTCAATAAGTCTTCTATGGTTTGAATAGTCCATTCTGATTTTCCATCTCTTTGAGGGTGGTAGGAAGTGCTCAAATGAAGTTCAGTATCCAAGGCCTTCTTAATAATCTTCCAAAATCTTGAATTAAAACGGGGATCACGATCAAAAACAATTGATAGGGTTACTCCAAGAAGTCTCACAACATCATTAATATATAGTCTCGATAGACGTTCTAGTGGTAGATCTTCTCTTATAGAAATAAAATGTGATGACTTGGTAAGATGATCAACAATATCCCATATTGCATCATTTCTTCTAGGAGTCTTTGGTACTCCCATGACAAAGTCCATTGTGATATTATCCCATTTCCACTCTGGTATGTGAAGAGGTTGCATGACTCCTCCAGGCTGTTGCCTTCCAACTTTCACTTGTTGAAAACCCAAACATCTTGACACAAAATTAGCAATCTCCCTCTTCATGTTTCCCCACCAAGAATATACCATAAAATCTCAATACATTTTGGTTCTCCCTGGGTGTATATAGAAGTTGGAGCTATGATCATCATCTAACAATTCCATTTTCCGATTAGGCATTTCAGGAACACAAAGTCTCCTCCAAAATTTCATAATTCCATCTTCACACACAAAGTATTTCAATCTTCCATCATTCACAGCTTTAATATTATTATGAAAATATTCATCACCGATATAAGAACTCTTTATCCTTTCTAGTAAAGATCATTTGGGAACCATTTGAAAAAGTATTGATGCTTCCCCTTCCATGGTAATTCCCATATCCATCTTCACTAGATCCATGAAAATAGGATCACTTTTATTTCTCATCATGTTCAAAACTACATGATCATTGCTGCTCAAAGCCTCTGCCACCTTATTTACATTCCCCAGGTGGTAGTGTATTGTGCAATCATAATCCTTGAGTTATTCAAGCCATCTAATTTGACTCATGTTGAGTTCTTCCTATGAGAAAATATACTTCAAACTCTTGTGATCAGTATAAATCTCTCATTTTTCACCATAGTGATAATGTCTCCATATCTTCAAAGAAAAGATTACAGCAGCTAAATCAAGATCATGAGCAGGGTAGTTTTGCTGATTAATTTTTAGCTTTCGTGATTCATAGGAAATAACCCTATCATTATGCATAAGGACACAACCAAGTCCTTTTATTGATGCATCACAATAAATAATGAACCAATCATTCCCCGATGGTAGAGTCAATATAGGAGCATTGACTAATATTCTCTTAAGTTATTCAAAACATTCTTCACACCCTTTTGCCCAAGGAAATTTAACCCCTATATGTGTGAGCTTCTTTAATGGGTTTGCCAATTGGGAA